>OZ022561.1:15000000-20000000 GCA_963991005.1 Barypeithes pellucidus | reverse complement strand
TCTTGGAAGTACGCTAGCATTACATTATCGTCAATTTGTGAAAGGTTTTTCTCCACGAACCATTCTAGAAACAGGTTGTACGTTTGACAGTACCTATCTTTCGACTTTACGGGTAAGAGTGAGGCACATGCCAACTCGGCCGCCTTCTGTATAGCTTCGTTTTGGTCTTGAAACAACATTTTCGACAATCGAAATTAAAAAATTCGAACTGACAGACTTTGACAGTACTCAAATAACTAGTTGTCATGGATTATTTTACAGGTGTATATTATTATAATTTGAATAAAATCAAAGTTCATTACTTAATAATATATTTGATAAAAGAACAGTAGTAGAAAAAGTTTAATACATTACACGCTGCAAAAGCCCTTTCAGGTGCTCGGAGTTTTTTAAATATCCTCGGCTTCGCTACGCTTCGCCTCGCCTATTTAAACACACCTCGCACCAAAAAGTAAACTTTCGCAGCTTGTAATGTAAATAACTATTTTTTTAACGTTTTACCTATCCTCCCGTTGGTCGGGCTCTAAACTTTTTGTCTCGGGATTTAAAATACCACTTTAGTCCCTAGGTGTATAATGTACTATTAATTGTTTAAACGCTGTTAACCCATTTTTCGCCTCCGGTGATGTAATCAAGTACCTTAATTCCTAATTTTCGAGAAAAGGGTCTAGGTCTAAGATAGTTATTTTTAGTTTTTTTCTTTACAATTCATTGCTTTCCTCTACTTATGTTCCAATTTTCTATTCCAAATTATATAAATAAAAGGACATTAAAATAGAAGAAGATTTATGAGTTTAATATATTTATAACAAATACAAGGATTTTGACTTTTGGCCGTATTTTTCAAGTGATCTCGCTCTATTAGCCATCGCTTCAATTTTATTGTAATACGCTTAGGTACACAAATCCCATCTTTTAACACGTTTTTTAAAACTAGGATAAGAGTCTTGGCATTTTTCCAGGCATGATAAAATCGCGAGGCAACGTCCGCGCACCATCCAGTTTCGAAATTTTCGTCCAGCAAAACTCAGCAGTTCGCGCGCTGAACGGGGTTTTTTTCAAAGTTTTCAGTCTTTTTTGCCGGTTTTTTTAACAGTACATTGAATTTTAATTGTGGAAAAGTGTCCAAAAACAATTTTTTTTATAGCGGGCGGGCCAATATTATGACTGAAGCTGTCTTCAGGTAAGCCAGTTTATTTTATAGTAAATTTATTTTAACTCGTACTAGGAATTTTTGGAAATACAAATACAAATTGTACTAGAACTGCAAAAATATATTTTTCAATTTTTCAATTGATATTTTATATGTTTTTTAATACTAGGTAAGGCAGTTTTTTGGGAAGTTTCTTTTACTAAGAATCAGTAATTCGCTCCCATACCGCGGTTTTTGATAATAATCTTGTCGTTTTTTTTTTGTGGAACAGTGTCTAAATATAATATTGTTGAAGCTGTTGAATTGAAGCTCTCATTAGGTAAGTAAAAAAATCTTAATTTTTCTTTTGTTTGCGGTCATTCTGTAGATTTACGAAGGTAATAATCGATACATTAATTCTATACTCACCGGCACAAAATTCCGCCACCCTGAAATTTTGGTGAAGTTTGATATTTAATAACTTTTTTATTTTTTATGCGATTTTCATGATTTTATTATCAGTTTGTAGATCCGTTTATTGTGTTTTTCCTTAATTATTTTATAAAGTACCATTTCTCGATTAGGCTATATTATACAGGAGTAATTTCAAAACACCCTGTAGGAAAATTGAGGTGGAAAATTTTATTTACATACTGTTTCTTGTCATCTGAGATGTATTCTAAACATTTCGTTTATTATCTTGCATTATCTCATATCTGCTGCGATGTAACGATGTTATTTCTAGGAAATATATGTCATGGGTATTTCTACCGAAGCATGAACCAATCTTGTATTTGTTGAGCTCTAATCGCCCATCGTTACATTGAGGAAATCCTCCAAGAAGTTGTTGTTCCATTTACTGCTTTCATTGGGAACCAATTTACATTAACGCATGATAATGCTAGACCTCACGTTTCACATGTAGGGAGCGAATATCTGGATGAAGTTGGACTTCCAAGATTGAAATGTAGCCCGGATCTCAACCCAATCGAACATCTGTGGGATCAACTTAAAAGGGCCATTTCTCATCGTCTTGTAGAACCATAAACCTTGCAAGACTGGCGCTGACCGAAAAATATCAGGCTATCCCTCAAGAAAGGATAAGTAACTTTATTCGTTCGATATCACGAAGACTGCAAGCTGTCAGTACTTCGAGAGGAGGAAATACACGATATTAAAATTGTTTTTGTTAATTAACTTTATGATATACCTAGTGTTTGTTTTTCTTAATAAAAATAGGCTTCAAATCAGCGTTTCTTTTAAAATTTTGCAGCTCGCAGCAGAAATGAGATAATGGAATGAATCAAAAATCGAAATGTTTAGAATACATCAAAGATTACAAGAAACAGTATGTAAATAAAATTATCCTCTTCAATTTTCCCACAAGGTATTTTGAGAGTTTGACTTACTCCTGTATAATATAGCCTAATCAAAAAATGTTACTTTATAAAATAATTAAGAAAAACACAATAAACGGATCTACAAACTGATCACAAAATCATGAAAATCGCATAAAAAATAAGAAATAGTTTAACATGGTAAGTTAATGCTTATTAAAAGATCGCGAAGAAATTATCACAGTTCTTATATTTACTAATAGAATTAAAACATGGCTATATAGAATATCATTTAAACATTACTTGCACTAACAGTTAATGCTCGATGCTAATACATTCATTATCTTTTTTTTCTGATCAAACACAAGCACTATAGGAAAAATCCTTAAGGGAGTGGTGCATGTGCGCAAAAAGCAATTCACGTTGGTTTTGAATTGTTGGAGGTTATATTCGTTGGGAAAACGACCTCGGGAAGGTCGTTCCATAAGGATGAAGTCCTCCAGATGAAAGAATTCTTAAATAATGAAGTTCGAGGAGTACTAAGCTTAACCACATATGGATGGGCGACAGTGGTTCGTCGTGTATTTCTGATATTCGCCGCTCTGGGCGGAATTAAGAGGGCAAGGTCAACCGAGCACTTTCTATGAAAATATCTGTAAAAGAAAGTCATATCCCCAACCTGTTCTATGCTGTCGAGGTTCTTCGTCAGCTCATGGTCTCCAATAAGACGAATGGCCCTTCTTTCGATGGAGTCCAGTAGCCGAAGAGTATGTCTGGGTGCAGAGCTCCAGACATGAGAGCAGTACTCTAGTGATGGTCGAATCTGAGCCTTGTATAGTGTAAAAAGTTGTTGAGATGTGTACAACTTTCTGGTTCGGAAGAGTACACCAAGTTTCTGAGAAGCTATCTTGGCGATTGCTACAACGTGGTTATGCCGAGACATATTTCCTCCCAGACTGACGCCCAGCAAATTAATAGATGAAGCCAGTGGGATTGCGTGTCCGTCCATGGCTATATCCGGTTCTGTAATGTTAACCTTTTTAGAGAAAACTGCTGCCTGGGTTTTTTTTAGTATTAACTTCGACTTGGTTACTGTCACCCCAAGCCAAAATTTCTTCTAGGTCTTTGTTGAGGCGTGATACTTCATGATATCAACTAAGTAAACCAAAAACACAATAAATATAAGTAATTAAGGATAATTTAAACCAAACTTTAATATTATTATGATCCTTCTCTCGCTTGCAAGATTCTGTTACGTGTACGTGCTATTTAATATTCCTAATGGGATTTAAACGCTCGCTCCAGAAAAATAATAGTAAATATTCAATAACTGTAATAACATACCGTTTTCTTCGGCATTATCTCATAATCTGTAATTACAATTTTTATGAAAATTTGGCTTGATCTGGATTGTTTCAGGTTCGACTAAATGTAATAATATCAAAGAAATCTCGTTCCAGAAATGGACTTTTTCATACAAATTTTTATTCCGTGACTTTGCCCGTGGTAAAGAATTCGACAGGGTATCACCCGGAGGGACTAGCAGCAGACCCCCTAATAATTCTACTAAAAGAGGTCAACACAATAATGTTTCTTTCTATAAATTTCAGTGCAAGTATGTTCTAATTAGGTTTATTTTTGAAACGTGATTTTTTGGGAACGACTCAAAAATAATAAATTATGGCATTATTGGAAAAGATCGAAACGACGTTTAAAATGACTTTCCCATTTAAGATTTTAAGGGTAACATCTACCCCTCTCGGGGGTTAAACCGTAGATGCTGTAAATATTCTTTAAAATCCCTTCGCAATAAAATGGACGTGTTTTTCAGATTTTTAATTTATTTACTGAAAGCGTGATATTAAGTAAGGGTGGATTTTGAAATTGACACCCTGGATATCAAATATTAGTCCATCTCTGGGAATTTTGATTTTTGACCCAGAGAAGAAGAATGACTTTTTGCTAAAGTCCTTACGTTTTTTATTGCGACCAAAAACTTGAATATACATAGAGGTTTTCTTCCTATGTGAAAGAAATCTGCATTCGGGAAGCAAAAAAAACCTGATAGTGTTCTTATTTCTTTTTATTTTCGCTAATAATAAAATGAACTTTCGCTTGGCGCATAGAAACGGCTAAAATAATAGTTCACTCACCCGGTCGTCTGGTGTTTATAAGATTTTTTTTTTGAAAACATATAAAAATTTATTTTTAAAAGTTTCCTGGTGAGATTTAAGAAAAATTATAGATAATTAAAGTGGAACATCATACGGATGCTGAATTGGCAAATAATTTCGCTATAATATAATTTTAAATAACAGGGGTCAACGAATTCGATTTCAATTGTCTGCTGACTAACAATTTAAATTTACATGAATTAAATTACGTCAGTTTTGTCGACGGAATTTAATTGATTTGGTTTTATTTTATTATCAACTGATTGCTGACATATCATATATCTTAACTTCAAACAGATGTTCCTTCACATTTATAAATGAAAATTACAAGAAACTATGCAAAATATTGCGTTTTTTACATGGATTTAAAGATAATATTACTCAGTAGCGGTTCTTCCACAGGAGCACATGCGCACGTGCACCCGCAAAACAAAACGAATAAAAAATATTAATAATTTATATTCATTGAATATTATTTATCGTATAAAGTCCGACCATCCCTAATATTTTATCGTACCGTCTGTATAGATCCGGCAACCGTGCCTCGGTCGAGGTAAACGACGATTATGACAAGACTTGCTCGCACGTGCGATTAAGTAATGAAGTTTCTCTGTAGTAACATGTGGCGGATGGCAGCGGGAGATAGCGGGGCTATGGCGATTTAACATGGAAAAGGCGCACAGTTTTTGTGTGCACCGCGCTGTTGTCTGTTCGTGCATCTAGTTAGAAGTTCGAGCGTGTATGTTTTAATATTTTAATATTATATATGTATTATATTTATTAAGTTAAAATGAATAGTTGACGGTGGACTATTTAAGAAATAACTTTAGCTCTTTGAGTTTGGAGCAAAAATTGAAGTGAAGAATGCGGGAACACCTAAACCCGAAATTAATTTAACGCAGACCACAAAGGGTAAATCTAGGGACGTCATTAGAAAGTCTAAAAATGAAATATATGAAAAAAAATTTATAGAATGTATTCCAAACTTAATGAGGCTGTTATTCATCAATTTTATACAATTACACATGTTATCTTTTCTCCGAAAAAACTTCCAAAATCAATGTAACATGTAACCGTTAAACTAGTGGTACTATTATACCTATATTGT
Organism: Barypeithes pellucidus; assembly: GCA_963991005.1. Taxonomy (NCBI): domain Eukaryota; kingdom Metazoa; phylum Arthropoda; class Insecta; order Coleoptera; family Curculionidae; genus Barypeithes; species Barypeithes pellucidus. Next base: position 19,994,249 of record OZ022561.1, on the reverse strand, counting down.
ATACCTATATGCAATAAATATTTTCCTGCTACTCTACTCTGTTTTTAATTGCATGAAACAACCTTTTATTAACATATAGCACCCACATGGAGTCCTGCAAATCCCGCGAATCCCGCACGTTTAATCCCGCAATGTATAACCCGCGAAATCACCGCGGGATCCAGCATTTGCGGGATTGGATTCCCTAAGTTCCACTAGACTGTTTTTTTTAAACAACGAATTTAAGTTGATTAAATACACCTCCCACACAAGCTACAAGGTTAGATGTTAACCACCTCATAGATAATTGACGTAAAACACAAAAAATCCCATATGTTCCCTATAATAAATGGGAATTTAAAAAAATATAGCATGTAGGCGGAAAGCCTATAAAGCAAACAGTAACAGCGTCTTCCACCAGAATACCAAAATAACTATGTATTTAGTTTATTAGTAGGTTTTATTTTAAAGCATTATAAAATTTCAATTCAAGGTTCCGTTATAGGATCTTCTTTTTAATTCTGTAAGCTACCAACAGAGTTATTTATACAGTGGTGTTCTTTAACGTCGGCAGTACCGGAGCCCTCACATCATTAGGGACCCCCACATACACAACAAACAACAAACCCTTTTTTATTTTCTACCCTTCAATGTCTAAGAAAATTTATTCGATTTCACTGCCCTTGCATTTACATTAACGTTGGCGCTTAAAAAATTTTATAGCTATTATTTTTTATTATCCTTTATTTCTTTTAGAGTATTGGAAAAATAAATACAACTTGGCTCCAGTGTAAGTTTTGAAGTAAACCAATTGGAGTTCAGAGCCTTAAGAGCAGCTTGGCTGTCCGACAGGATGTAAATCTTTTGGTTGTGGTAACCCTTTTCAAAATTTTGTAGTACGCATTCTTGTATGGCATGAACTTCCGCTTGGTATTCTGTGGCGTAGTTCCCCAGAGGAATGCTTATGTCTATCCTGGGTCTTTCCCCAAATATACCTGATCCATCGGTGTACCAAACCAGACCATTGTCAAAAGACGCGGGTACACTGTTCGTCCATTTATCAAAGTTCCAGTCAATCTTGAAAGGCCTTGTGAAATCGTATGTTACTCTCATACGATTAGTTTGCATATCCAAGAGCTCATCGTTGATTTTTTTTTTCAAGAAGAGTGTTCCTTTTCCTGAGGATTTTTCAGTATTTTTAAAATGATCCCGATTTTACGAGCTATATACAAAAAGAGAGAGCGGAGAGCAAACCAAAAAATAACTCCATACCTATTTATTTTAAGTAACATTGATTAGTATGCTTATTTGTATTTTAATGGTATTTTACGGTTGTAATGCCAAATATGCAATAATTTCATCGTAAATTGCTTCAATGTCAAATAGTTCTTGCGGAAACAAATGTGAATAGGATTAACAATTACTTTTGGTCAATAAATCGAAAAAATTTAATCCACTGATGTCCGAAAAATCTAGATTTCATTTAAATAATAACGGTGCCAAAAATATCTTTATAAATTTGTTTATACAGTGTGTCTACTTAAGTTGGAATCATATGGAAAACTTTTTTATTATTGGTTTTATGAAAAAAAGTTATTCTTCATAAAAAGTTCTGCATGGTCTAAAACTCGAAATGCAATCTTCAGTTATCAAAATTTCCGAGTCATATACGAGGTATATCAGAAATTACGAATTTTGCTCAAGAGTAAAGTACCTTTATTTTTGACAATACAGAAGAATGTTATGAAGAAAAGTTATTTTGAATTAAAAGTTATATTCAACTATGCAATTACAGTTATATAGCCTGAAAATTTAGATTTTGTGATTATTTACTAATCATTCCGTATTAATTTAAAACAATTTCTATTTTTTCTTGACAACTTAGTAAAGCTGCCATTTCTAATGTATTTTATAAATACCAACGCACTATGACATTCCGTGTCAAATATTTCTTTTCAGTGCATCCTAGATTACGTTAAATTGTATCAAGTCAGAATAATTATAATAATAAGAAAGTTTTCCATATGGTTGCAACTTAAGTAGACATACTGTATAGCAGCTTCGGATCCGCTAAATTAGAATTTTTCTTCGTTTGGCTCAGCTTCGATTAAGAGAAGTATTTTTGAAGAAACAACATTCGACTATGCACCGCCTCGAATGTCAAATTTACTTTAGACTTCAAAAATACGTACCAAATTTGAGAAAAAATAGTAAAAACATACTACCTTTTCCGCTAACGAAGTAAAAGATTATTGATGTATAATTTTGACATTGGGCGACAACTACGCATGCTAAAAATCCCGCTATGTTTAGGACGAACCACATAATGTGGGATGAACGCCGATGCAATAGCAACTATCAAATTTAAGAAAAAAAAAGAAAAAATATACGAACTACCTACCTTTTCCGCGAACGAACTAAAAGTTTTTTGATGTGTTATTAAGCTATCAAGTTCCAGGGGAGGGGGGGCAACTATCCCATCTTGCCCCTTATAAACGACGACCATGGTGGGGCCCATCAGCCACTTCAATAGTTACAATTTTAATTTTTGGTAGGTAGGCTACCTTGACCTATTGAGCGCATTCATTTGTAAACAAAAAATTAGCGCATCAAAAGTTAACAGTACGGGGGGGGGGGGGGGGGGGGACATTAAAGAACTGCACTCTAGTTGAATTTTTTCTGCTGTAAAAGCGCTTCCCTGTTTTCAGTGAATTTATTATAAAATAAAAATAACATGGGATTAATATAGTTCCGTAAAGTTGCCAATATAAAATAATTGTATATTGTGACAGTAATCTCGGAAAGTCTATTTTCTATTGGAACCTGACGCACATTTTCCTCTACCCGAACTTGTTTCTGTTCAAATGTTTGCACGATACTCACCCTGGAAGAATTTTTTTACTAAAAACTATTTTTAAACTATTAATTGTGTCGTCAACACGAATTAAGTTAAAATGACAAAAATAAAAAGCTTTTTAATATTGTAAAGTTGCTTTTACCATTGGTCTATTGGACTATAGTTCATTCATCAATATGTCAAGAATTTTTTTTTAATAAGGAAAAAAATCAAAACCCCTTTCCCCCATCCATAATAAATATTTTTTATTATCTAAATTTTATTCTTACAGAGTTGGTAAGTAACATATTAAAGAATTAATGTGTAATATTATTTATGACCAGTTCCAGGGGAAATAAACGCACACCCGCCCCGATCTACCTTATGGAGACGATTTCCTATTGTATTTTAATTTGAAAAATATAATTTCGAGCGGTAACGGGTCCACACCTACTTTCGGTGACATCATAGCAGTGGCGGTACTTCCACAGGAGCACATGCGCACGTGCACCCCCAAAACGAATATTACGAATATTAAATTATATTCATTGAATATTATTTATCGTAGCTATAAAGTTCGACCCTCCCTAATATTTTATCGTACCGTCAATTATCGTATAAAGTCCGACCCTCCCTAATATTTTATGGTACCGTCAACCAATATAGGCTCTCGATCCGGCAACCGTGCCCTGGTCGAGGTTAATGACGATTATGACGAGACTGTGCGCATGTGCGATTAAGTAGGCGGGGCATAATGCAGTTTCTCTGTAGTAACAGGTGGCGGGAGACAGCGGGGCTATGGCGATTTTAACATGGGAAAGGCGCACAATTTTAGTGTGCGCCGCGCCGTTGTCTGTTCGTGCATCTAGTTAGAAATTCGAGCTTGTATGTTTTAATATTTTAATATTATATATTTATTAAGTTAAAATGAATAGTTTGACGGTGGCCTATTTAAAAAATAACTTTAGCTCTTTGAGTTTGGAGCAAAAAATTTAAGGGAAGAATGCGGGAAAACCTAAACCCGAAATTAATTTAACGCAGACTACAAAGGGTAAATCTAGGGAAATTTAAAAAATTAAATATATGAAAAAAAAGTTATAGAGGGTATTCCAAACTTTAATGAGGCTATTATTGATCAAATTTCTACAATTAAGAACCGAAGAATGGATTTTATGTTTAAGCACTATACACACTAAGAAATCCTTTCTTATTTTCCAAAAGTTGTATTTCCTTGTGTAAAATAAAAAATAAAATAAAAATATGTTTTACCTAACGCATTTTCTTATTACTTCTTTTCTTTCTACATTTAAAATGCCTAGAAAGTAATTGTTCGGTCGTTACACAAAAATAAAATATTAAAAATAATTTCACCATACTCGTGAACCCCCGTCTATCATTGGTCACGAGCCGACACTGCATCATAGACCCTTCGGGTGCATACTCAGATTTTTACTTGGAGTATCATTAAATTGACCAGTTCATGGGTTTTTCACCAATTATGGTAATCCCTTACTCAACGTCCAATTTAAGGGTAGAATTAAAAGTGGCCAGATACTTGGCGTCCAATTCATAACCGACCCTCTGTGAGGTCCTATAATTTAGAGAAAAATTAAGTATGTTTTGATTAAGTGAACAAATAAGCTTTCAAGGTAAGTTTTTGTCCGTTCAGAATAATATGATGATTTTTGCAGCTGCGCTTCTGTTTTAGTTCAGTTCAGTTTTTTTTAGAAAAAATAGATTTTTGTGTACCCAAACAAATCATAACCAAATATAACGTAACTTTTTGTTTATAACATAACTGGATATTTTATATAATTGGTAACGATACAGTCAGGTGAATTGGGCCAGCCGAATCTACTACCAATCTTTGTTGCCGAACGATTCCTGATATCAGAATGCTCCCAATTACGGATATCACAGCCATGCTGGCCTGAACCAACCAAAATTGGAACTGCTAAGGTTTTGGTATCCCTACGTCTCGATTACAATTTTCAAGGTGACGACTTGCAATAACTATTTCAACATTTCTGATTAAAGCAATTTTTGACAAATTTTTATAACTTGAATTTTTTGAGAACAAACAAAATAAAATTGGTTCAAAACAATTGACCCCATTTTATGTAAATATCTTGCCCGAAACTTCGACATCCACTGGCTGAACCTACTCCTACTGGGGCAGTCTTAAATATAATTTGGGGCTTTCCATATTCATTACTTTCGATCGGAAACTTTTTAATATTTTAGCGAAAACTCATCAGTAGCCGAACTCTTTATCCTCTCCATTACATATTTATATGCAATAAATGTTATTTAATTAAATGACTTTAATTTAAATTTAATAATTACTAAATTAGCCAGAAAATTAATTTTTTACTCGATATTAAAGAAAATATATAATATAGTAGTATATTTTTTTCTATTGTTTATACGACCGCTATCAATCAGTTTTAGTTGGCCCTATAAGGCAATTAGAAAATTTACAATTTTACTCCTTGATAGTTAACGAGAATATTTGCTTCATTCTAGTTATACTGCTTTTATTTTAAAGTGAATAAATAAAAGTGTTTGAACGCAAAAAAAAATATTTAGATTTAAAAGTGATTCTGGGTTTGTTTTGTTTGTGTTTTCGCGGGTGAGTTAGAATATATATGTTTAAAGTTTTAACCATTCATAAATAAACAGTTAGTAAAAACGTATTTATAGGAATTAGGGCGTGTAGGTTTTTATTAATATAAACAAAATAATTTTAAATATTTTTAACAAGACGATGAAGCTTACTAATTATTTTCAAAATTAACATATATATGCATGTATTGATATTAAATTAAAATATTGATCAATATTTATCAAATGACAATAACAATAAACGTCACAGCATTGAAAAGATTAAACAGTTTTTCCTAAATCCTCTTATGAGAGTATGACAGGACAATAATATGATCAATAACTATTGTCATTTTGTTAGTGCCAGCTCAAAATACCCGTCATGTATAGAAAAAGTATCCTGGCATTTTTAAAAGTTAATACAATAAATTTATCAAACTCGAATTTTTTTTATACAAAATGTCTTTAAAACTTCTAAAAGATCACTTTTTTATAACTTTCTTCAAAATATATATCATTCGCCGCCATGTAGTTCTGGATCTCCAATTTTGTATTATTTGAGCTTGGAGCTTTATGTAATTGGCGACTGTGATAGCTCGCATTGTCCATTACTATCACGCTATTCTGAGGAATGTTTGGTAAAAGACAATTCTTGAACCATTCCTCAAAAACTAACAAATTTTACCACAAAAAGATATTTAAATATAAATTAAGCAACCTAACCTACCTGATGTGCCTATATTTAATTATAATTATTACAATTAGGTCCTTTCCACATGATAATAACAAAACGGTCATAAATAATGGGATGGCCCAGGTATTAAGTTGTATCCATTTTTCGTGAAACAATCTACATTCATTGATCTGATTATGAGGTAAAAGGAATTATTATGTTGAGTGCAGTGGTAGAATGCACATTTGTTCTTGAACCTGGCTTTTATTACTTAGTTTTAAATAAATCAGTAAAGATTAGTTTTTAAATTGTGTTAGGCAACATAATACTAGTTTTTGCTTACGCTGGACGGGACCCCTAGCCCGGAGGAAAGTATGTCTTTAGTTGGTTGCAGTAAGTGATTTTCCATACATGATCTTTCTACCACCTGGCAAGCAAAGTAGACTTCTTGTGTTCTTGCGATTTATTTATACTTTTACTCGCTAATAAATAGTTATTGGTTTCCAATATCATATGACTCATAAAATTTTTAACAGATAAAATCAATTCTTTACCGAGAAATGAGACCTCGTCATACGAGAAAATTCCATGCATTATTTACATAACACAGTTGAGTGTGGTAATGTGGTCACCCAGAGAACGAATTACTTCAGTTGACAACAAATATGTGTAGGCCAATTAAAAACATAATAATTGTTTTACGTACAGATCATCTCCTAAATACAATATTTTTAAAAATTATACAGGAATGCGTTATACAGGGTGTTTCATAACCTCTCTGAAAAAATGAAGGAGGTGAATCATCATCTTATTTTAAGACGAAAATGTGTTATAAAATTTTTTTTATGTCGCTTCGTTTTTGAAATACAGGGTGTTAAAAAAATATTGTATTATTTATTTTATTAAGTAATGTCAATGATTTGTTCATGCATATGATTTAAAAACTTTGAATAATGAACTCATTTGAACAAAAGTCAAATAAATTGCTGCAAATGTCCTCCATGAGCCAGTAAAAACCCATGTACACGACCGACGTGCTAAATTGTCTCTTACGTGTTGGAACATTTCGGGACTGGCGCGAATTGTATTAAAACCATCAATAATACGCAGTCAAAGGTCTTCATCAGTTTCAATATGAGTATTGTAATCGAGTTATTTAAGGTGATCCCAGAAATAGAAATCAAATATCATTAGAATATCGTTTGGCATTAATTAATAAAATGAAAAATACAATATTTCTTTAACACCCTGTATTTCTAAAGCGAAGCGACATGCGAAAAACTTTTATACCACATTTTCGTCTTAAACTAAGTCGAGGATTCGCCTTCTTTCAGAGAGGTTAGGAAACACCCTGTATATTTAACAAATTGCCAACGATTCAAACTTTTTGTTTTGTAATCACTTTCTGTTTCGCCCTGTATAATATTGAAAAGTCGTTCCTGGTCAAAGGCGTTGCCCGCCACTCAATTCGTATAAAACGACGATTAAAAATCAAAAAAGGTTATTCAAATCGGTTGAACCTCTTGAAGCTACAGAATATTAAATATGAGGGTAAAAAACTCGTTACCCGATCTTTTTGTTGTCCAGTTTATTAATTTTATTACACAATTGATGCTGCTTTGTTGTTTCTCTGATGTCATTTGTAATATCCAACAACTTACGAAGTAATAATTTTTACGAGACCATCGGTAATAAAATTGGGCTATCCGAATACATGACAGTGACGTCATTGTAATAATATACTGTTCCACTAAAGAAAGTGGGTTCCCATATCAATTTATAATTCTTCTGAAGATTGAACATTACTCACTGACCGGATGGTCAAGATCGAAATTCTTTAAATTCTTTAAATTTAATATACATGGGAACATTGGGAAATTACCTTCAGGCAAAGAATGAAAAGGGAAATATGTGCGATATGATAAATGGGGAAGGAAGTTGTTTTTGCATACCAATCTAATAAAACTTGAAACCGGTTGTGTTTTGGTAGTTTTGTTCTTGTTTCACCTGACTTGGATTATGATATTTGATAACTTTTAGCGATTGTTTGTGCTGACATTTTTATTATTTTTTTTTGTCACACGGGAAGAAGTTTTAGACCTCCGATGAAGATTAAGTTTTTTTTAATTTTATTTAATTGAATTTTTTTAATAATAAAAATGATGGAGTGGCACTTTGGTAGTTTGGCAGTTCTAGGGTAGAAAGAATTATCATGTTCGCATATTTCAAAAGTACAGGCTGTCCGTTTTTCGGCGGTCTTAATGTGTAGTTTACTACTCCTTTATTAGTAAAGATAGAAGGTTGCGGTTTTCGCAGCACTTTGCTACTTGTGAAAAGAAAGTCTTTCTATGCCTCGTTATTTTTAACATACGGGATGTTTTTGAGAATTTTATATTTTGGCACCCCCCCTTCCCTCAAATTTTGGTTACACTGTACGAACCTGAAGTTTAGTATAGTGTCGTGTACAGTGGCGGTTCTTCCACAGGAGCACATGCGCACGTGCACCCAGAAAACGAATAAAAAAATATTAATTTATATTCATTGAATATGATTTATCGTATAAAGTCCGACCCTTCCTAATATTTTATGGTACCGTCAATTATCGTATAAAGTCCGACCCTCCCTAATATGTTAGCGTACCGTCAACCAAACTGTATATTATAGGCTCTCGATCTGGCAACCGTGCCTCGGTCGAGGCTAATGACGAGACTTGCTCGTATGTGCGATTAAGTAGGCGGGGCATAATGCTTTTCTCTCTCAGGTGGCGGGAGACAGCGGGGATAGCGGGGCTATGGCGATTTAACATGGGAAAGGCGCACAATTTTAGTGTGTCTGTTCGTGCATCTAGTTAGAAATTCGAGAGTGTATGTTTTAATATTTTACTATTATATATTAAAATGAATAGTTTGATGGTGGACTATTTAAAAAATAACTTTAGTTCGTTGAGTTTGGATCAATAAATTGAAATGAAGAATGCGGGAAGACCTAAACCCGAAATTAATTTAACGCAAACCACAAAGGGTAAATCTAAGGACTATTAGAAAGTTTAAAAATTAAATATATAAAAAAAAATTTATGAGGGTATTCCAAACTTTAATGAGGCTGTTATTGATCAATTTTCTACAATTAGGAACCCAAGAACGGACGTTTAAGCCCTATGCACACTAAGAAAACCTTTCTTATTTTCCAAAAGTTGTATTTCCTTGAGTAAAATTAAAAAATAAATAAAAATATGTTTTACTTAACTCATTTTCTTATTACTTCTTTTCTTTCGACATTTAAAACGCCTAGAAAGTAATTGTTTGGTCGTTACACAAAAATAAAATTTTAAAAATAATTTCACCATACTCTATCATAGGTCACGAGCCGCCACTGGTCGTGTGACAGGTGACAGTATACGACGGTAATGCCAACTTTCCTCAGCAACGCCACCTGTCACACACATTTATTGATCGAACCTCTTATATTAATTCACTAACAGTACCGTTAATTAATAATGTCATTACTGAAAAACTCCACCGTAGTATAAGTTTAATTAATACTCGTAAAGAAATATTTAATGTTGCATTAGAATGTTCCATGGGATATTTTTTATTAGACTTGATTCTTGAATGTAAAAGGCTCGTTGAAGAAGTTTTATCTAACATCAATCATCGATTACCAAAGAGGAATAATAAATTGAACTGGTTAGTTCACTGTCAACTTTCTTACGCTTTAAAATAAATAAATGTTCAATAAAAGTAAAAGTCCATTAAAGATTCTTCAGAGGGATGTGTAATGTGAAAGCGAATCTATAAAATTGAACCATCATCTTTTATAGATTTTTGCATAATTGGGCATGACTTGGGTATTAAATTCAATACGACATAGGTAATTGCTTGGTTCAAATGAAAGTGTAGTGTAATACAAATAGCCTTTAGAATAGAATAAATAAATGGTGAATATACCAGCATAGGAACAGAGCTAGCCAGATGGTGGTAGGCCCATGGGCACAATAAAGTTTTAATTAATTATTTACACACTTTTCCTAATTTATTAATAAATTATGATTCCAAGGTTTGGTTGAATTAATTTACTATTATAAAAATCTTTGAATAATGAGAGATACAATAAATATTCGGTAATTGTAAATTAATCTATAATTGGTCGACAACATTAAAATTGGTCATTAACAAATTAAACGAAGTCAATTGGAGTATTACGTCCATTGGCGTAAACGTCAATTGGTCCATAAGTCAATTTGTCGACTGAAGAAATGAACCGGAACTCAATTTTCTTCTTATGCTGGGTTTAAGTGTTTAAGTTATCAGATGATGTATACTCGAGGAACGTCAGTGGTGTTCCAGAATAAATCACTTATCCTTATAGACCTTAATACACTGCCTGTCAAAAATTGTTGAGGTGTTGAACTTTTTGGTTCAGAAGACTACACCACGTTTCTGAGAAGCTATCTTGGCAATTGCCACAACGTGGTTATGCCATAACATATTGCATATTTCCTCCCAGATTGCCGCCCAGAAAATGAATAGATCAAGCCAGTGGGATTGCGTGTAATGCCATGACTATATCGATTCTGTAATGTTAACCATTTTTAGAGAAAACTGCTGTGCTATCGTGAGCAAAGCTAAATATCGGATTTTTAGTTTTCACTAGAAGGTCATTAATGTTGAGTAGGAAGAGGGTGGGACACAATATGAACTCTTGAGGAACACCGGCATTGATGGTGAAGGTGTCTGAGGCAAATCCGTCAGTCGCCACTTGCAGGAAGCTAGACAACCATGTATAGAATCGACTGGGCCTACCATATGATCGCAGTTTACAGTAAAAATCTTGAAATCCGGTCCTGTCGAATGTTTACCTCTACAAGGAAATTTCCGAACTGCGCAAACTCACTATTACCCCTTCGATGCCCATAGCGGGGACATAATTGCAGATGGTTTTAGCAATATAATGGTTATATATATGTGGTTTTGAAGTTGTGACAAAAACATATTTCAATTTCCCACATTTTAACATCTAAACCATCTAAAAAATGTTCATTATTAAAAAAAGTCAGAATAATCCCAATAAATGTATTTACAAAATAACCATGAAAATTAGATTCAAAATAAAAAAGTTCTAAAACATTAAACTTAGCCAAAGTGGTGGAATTTTGGGTTTGTCGGTTGGGTTGGAGGTGTAGTACATATATGGAACAAACAATGGATCATACGTGTTTTTCAAAGCATGAAAATGGTACTTGTATTTGCATCAGCAATAAATGCACTTGCCTGGATGTCATTGCCTACCGCACGTGCACACACCGGAAGACAATTTTATAGAAAGCAAAAGATAGAATTTAGAAAAACATTGTCTATAAAATAAAGTTATATGAGATGATCTAACGTAGGGTAAAGTGGAACAGGTTCGGACATGGGGCACCTCCAGGCATTTCGAATTTAACGCCTTTTAATTTTTATATCGAGTCCATATTTCAGTAGTTAGCAGCATTTAATGGCGTTACATAAATTTATGGGCGATTTTATCAAATAGTTCTCGAGTTATTGGTGAAAAAAGTGGAAATATTTGAAAGTAATTGTTATTACATATTGGCAATTTACACTTTGATTTCACAACGTGATCCACTGTTTGATGATTCTACATTGAAGAACACATTTTTGGCCATCATGCAATAACCTATAATGATTTGGCGGGAGAATTAAACAAGTTCCGATAAAATTGCTCTCCCAACTCCAACTCCCGTTGAAAATGTAAACTGAAAAGTCATGTCATATCCATAAGAATTGCCGCAAAGACCTTTGTAGTTAAAAAATTTACAATAAGTGATAGAGTACAAAATGAGAGGTACAAGTTTCCTCTAAAGAAGAAGGAATTGAAGCGACATATCTAAAATTCTCTTCTCAAATTCTTACAGCTACTTATGGCATATGAACCTTTTTTTGTGACTATCTAGAGGTCCATCATAAATACTTTTTTCAGTAAAAAAAAATGTTTTTTTGATTTATGTGCATGCAAATATGTCCGAAAGTGTCCCACCATGATAGATAAAATTCTAGCAATAATTTTTGATCGACCAAAAATGTCCCAACATGCCCCACTCTACCCTACGTAATATTAAAATTATAAAAGTTATAGCGGCTATCGGGCAAGTATATGTTTACTGCCTTTTGCAATGAAGGCATTTGTAGTAGCCGCAAGATAGTGTGTTTAATTTATTCTTTAGTGCAGTTAATGTTTAAACATACCTGTCCGCTAGTTACTAAATTATTTTTCTTATAATAATAATAATAAAATCGTTACCCAGTATTATTTAACAAACATACTTACATACTTTCCTTTTCACGTCTTTGTTATAAAATTCTTAAAATGCCAAAGAGATTACTCTCGTGCGGAATTATTTTCGGACTTGAACCGATTTAAAATGCCCAACCCGTTCGTAAAGGCCAGTTCTTTGGCACCGCTCAATATCAAGTTTCAAGGCGAAAAAATATCTTTCCTGTGTTTATTCGTATGATTAAAGGAAACCACATCAGCTGTGTCCTAGATCAGATGTGGAAATACTCCATCAAGTGCGAAGCGCAAACTCGCGTAGCACAATTATTTTTCAGATTGTGATTTCTTAGATCATTTATTTTTATACAGGGTGTCCGCTAATTAGTGGTACATGGAAAAACCACATACTCCTTACTTAAAAATATTAGGATTTAATTATACTTACCTATATCCGAAAATTGATATTAACTGAGATACAGGGTGTTAAAGTTAAAACTTAATTTTTGTTTTTCTCTAATGACTTTGGGAGAAACTAACGTTTTTTTTTTAATTTTATGGTTTTCTTAGGAAAAGACATTTATTAGGTCATAACTTTTTTATGCCTCAGTGTATTTAAGTTTTTAATGAAAATAATACTTTTCTGATATTTATTACGTAAAAAATATTCAGGTCGCCCATAGCTACCGTTTCGGAGATATTTGCATTTAAATTGTTTAGTGCACCCTGCCCAATTATTATTAATTTGCAAACAAAATTTTTTTCTTCAAGTAACCTACGAGAAAACAATTGAAATTTATAGATGCAGTTACTATGAAACCTCCATGTTGTTATTTGTTTGTTGACTATTGTAAGATAGCTTTGTCAGAAAATGTTTCATTTCTGAGTTTATCGTAGGTTTGTGTTTTCATTGCTGTTGTTTTCTATCGACACTATATTTTCTAGGGTCAAAGTTAATATAATTCAAGTAAGTTAAATAACAATCCCATTGTTGTAACGGTAACTCTGGGCGACCTGAACTTAGTATACCTTTTTCACGTAGTAAAGATGAGAAAAGTATTATTTTTATTAAAAATTTAAATACACTGAGACACAAGACAGTTATGACCAAATAAATGTGCGAATAATGCCGCGCCCCCTACCCTGTACAGGGTTAGTCAACGATTGCGCGGAGTAAGTTTATGCATTGAAGATAAGATTTGTCGATAATGAGCTATTGTGTTGAGGTATGGTTGTATATTCTGCACATTTTAATAGTATTTTCAATTATACAGGGTGCGTTCAAAAAGTAGGGTGGCAGAAAGTTGTATTTTTTTAAATGGGACACCCAGTATTTTATTGTATATTTAGGTTCGTATTAGTGCCCTCTATAAATATCTAAAAAAGTTTTGTAGTCCAGTAAAGAAAAATCAAGAAAACATTCTAAAATTATTTTTTTAACCACAGGATTGGGTGAGGTTTATAACAAGGGGTCTAGAGATACTATGCAATTAATAGTGTTTATGAATTTTATACAGTGTGTTCATAATAAGGTTCCAAAAACGAAACATTTCAAAATCATTTTTCTCAACATTTTCAAATAGAACACCCTGTATATTTTTATGCCATCTTATAGCTAGTATAATATTCTCCAACTTTTGTAGGAAGTATCCAATTCCTATCTCTAATGGTTTTCGAACTATTTTGGTTTTTCTGATTTCCATTTTAAATAATTTGTCAATCGAACGAGGTAGCCATGGAAAACAAATTGTTAAAAATGTAAATGTCACTTTAATCAGTTTTCAAAATATTTTGATTTTTTTGGTTAACACACTATTTTTGTTACTTTAACATTACAAGAAACAATCAGTTTCTTCTTCTTAATAAATGTAGAGATAGGAATTGGATACTTCCTACAAAAGTTGAAAAATATTATACTAGCTATAAGATGGCATAAAAATATACAGGGTGTTCCATTTGAAAATGTTGAGAAAAATGATTTTGAAATGTTTCGTTTTTGGAACCTTATTATGAACACACTGTATAAAATTCATAAACACTATTAATTGCATAGTATCTCTAGACCCCTTGTTATAAACCTCACCCAATCCTGTGGTTAAAAAAATAATTTTAGAATGTTTTTTTGATTTTTCTTTACTGGACTACAAAACTTTTTTTCTTTAGTTTTTAATTTATTGCTCTTAAACTACCCAAGCAAATTAAATAATATTTTAGATATTTATAGAGGGCACTAATACGAACCTAAATATACAACAAAGTACTGGGTGTCCCATTTAAAAAAATACAACTTTCTGCCACCCTACTTTTTGAACGCACCCTGTATAATTGAAAATACTATTAAAATGTGCAGAATATACAACCATACCTCAACACAATAGCTCATTATCGACAAATCTTATCTTCAATGCATAAACTTACTCCGCGCAATCGTTGACTAACCCTGTACATTAAAATTGTACAAAAAAATTAATTTCTCTTCCTAAAAAAAGATAATTGCCTAATTTTGTTAAAAAAAACGTTAGGTTCTCTTAAAGATATTAGAGAAAACAAAAATGAAGTTGTAACTCAGTTAATATTAACTTTCGGATATATATAGGTAAGTATCTATAATTAAGACTTAATATTTTTACGTAAGAAGTATGTGGTTTTTCCATGTACCATTAATTAACGGACACCCTGTATATTACGAACATAATAATAGGTTTGTTCGCAGAGCACTCAGAAATAATTCCTTGCTGCCCGAAGCATGCACAGTAGATTTGAAGTTTTCACAGAAGCAAAGTCTGTGACCGCTGACCAAAACATCGGTGTTCGTAGAGCAAAATGTATTGTTTGTCAATTGATTTGCAACCGTCAGATTTGTTACAAACTAGAACAAGTACCTCTGGAGATATCAGTTGGCAAACTGTAATCAATTAAAATCAATAAAAACTTATTGACAATTAGATTATCACAACTAAATAATTATTTTTTTGAGCAATTTCAACTGTCACAATTTTTCTGTATAGTAAAAAAAATTACCCCAACATCAAAAAGACCAATCGAAACGTCAGACAACAAAGCGTGATGCCATTGACTGGCTCCTCGCCGAAGGTCTAGCAATCTTCCTGGAAGTAATTCGATCTATCAGTACGTCCTTGTTGTTCTCGTTCGTTGGAGAGGAATAGGAACATAATCTAAGTTGTTTAAGTGGGCAAACAAGAAGGGATTTTTTTGTAGTGGAGCAGTATTTGAACTTGTTTATGGATGTGTCGGTTTCGAATTTTAAAGAAGTGATCGATATTCTCTTGAAATTGTTTAAAGTACCTCTAGGCACCCTCTATTTCCCAACTTAAAAAGCCCATGCTCTACAAACAACTTACATATTAATTTGTTCTTGTTTATTTTCACTGACATAACATATTTTGCCAGTGAGAATAAAATAGAAATTACACGTTTTCGAATTCGTAATCATTTATATACATTCTTTACAAAATTTGGTTTCTAAGATATATTTCCCAAATTTTAAACAATGTTATATTTAATAAGGTAAAGAAATATGGCAACAGACTCGTGAAAGTTACTGACTTTATAAATATAATATATTTCATATGTGAAGTTCCAGGAGACATATTCGTTTCCATAAGATCAAGTGGCCATTTTGTGACTTTTAGGTAATTGCTTTTTATACCCATGCCCACAATTTTATGGGTTTACGACTGGTCCCCCAGGGAATTTTTAAAAAATTCTGGTTCCTGACACCAGTATTAGAAAAAGAAACAAGTACAATGAAACCTCTCTTAGGCGGACACCTATGGGACCGTCTAAATGTGTCCGCCCATGGGAAATTTGTTATTAGGTAATATGTAAATGCAAAATTATTACTATGTATATGTATGTACAAATAAACATAACATAACAAAAATACACTAGTTTTAGTTAGGATGTAGTACTAAAAAAATCTAATAACGTAGTTTGACGTGTTTGCGTTTTGTACTTGCAATCTAGAAAATGTAATTCCAAGTCTGATAACAATTCCATTGCTGTAGAGTCACCTCTGTTCTTTGCATACTCATATAATTCCTTTACCATACTAATGGCTTGTTGATAATTGGTGACATTTGTTTGATAACTGCATTCAACTTCTTCATCAGAGTCGTCAGATAGTGATGTGGTTTAAGTTTAGACTACATAATCGGTTGGAATGGGGTCACTATCATCTTCTAATAGCACATTGCTATCAATGTTAATGAACTCGCCCAAATCATTGTTACCTACAAACTTCCACAACATCAATATTCTCTTTCAGACTCAAAACGCCACACTTTTGTGCCATTGTTTACGATTTTAACCTTACAACTGACAAATAAACGGCGCACTGCTGTCGGGGAATCACACATACTTTCATTCGGCGAAGCCCTTTCGCTCTGCCGCGCATACGCGATTGGTTGCCGGTCTCTTCATAGAGTTTTTGCACCGTACTTATTCGTCTCCCAAATACTTTAAAAAAAATTTTGTGCGTTTAAAGGAGGGTTTTCGCACTCTTCGTATGAAAACAGCCTGTCCGTGTGCGCCCAAAGGAGAGTCCGCCCAAGAGAGGTTGATTTTCATGGAATTTCATATACCTAGTTCCGGACTATGAAAAATATCCGCTTAATAGAGATGTCCGCTTATTAGAGGTGTCCGTTATGAGAGGTGTCACTGTAATTGGATATATAGTGTTGCCGGATTTTCATTTTATTACCTCTTTATTAGATAAATAATTAAAGTTCATATTAATAAATTAGCGGAACCTTATTTTCTATTAGATCCATTGTTTTTGTGTTCGTAATTAACGTCGGAACAGGTTAGTACAATCAGTTTAATAAAATTCTCAAAATTGGCAGAAATGTGTATATGAAACAGTTTAACCGCCTTTTATTTCAAAGTTCGGGGTCAAATATTAGAAACGATAATCAATACCCGAATGTAATGCATTAATTTTCTGTAATAACTTCAAAATTATGAACCTCATTAACCAAAAAACTTATGGGTTATCTTTAATGATAAAAAATTTTATGATAAAAATTGTTTCCTCTTAATCCCCTTCAGTTTTCGATAAAGAAAAATCTAGATGCGTTTAAGAGCTTAAGCTAATAAGTATAAACTCCGCTCCACTAGTTGCGAAGGTGATATCATCTAAAATTCCGGTCTGAAACAGCGCGTCCAAGTTCGACTCGGTTTTCAAACCTCTGATATTCACATTCGCATTTTATCCGTCTATAGTAAAAGTTATCCCGCCGGTGACTCTTAATTTCAACGGCGATAACGACTCCCAAGTCGTAAAAATGTCGACTATAACGCGCACCAACAGTCTTACAAAAAAACAATACAAAGATTACGTTTCGTTTCTGGACAATTACAAAACCGGGAAAAAGGATGATCAAAGCAGTGTTACGTCGGACAGTGGTGTGAATTTTTCGTTAACAAACTCTTCAAATAATTCTTCGAACAGTGTTTTCTCGGATGTCAGCGACTCTGCATACAAAAATGGATTTAAAGAACATATCGAAAATTTTAACAATAGAAAAAACACTCCCATAAATTCAGGATTACCCAAAGCTACCCAGAAAAAACAGACAGTAAAATCAGAGGTATTTATTGAGATTAAAAATCCTCCTGTTAACAAAACTTATACGACGAAAATGTTTGAGGTGCAAAATATTGATACTCCACAAGAAGCAACTATATCGGTAAGCGATGCAACAAAGATTTTTGAGAAAGATCGTCAAGTTACTGCAAATTCACTACAGTCAAAGCAAAGCTTTTCTAAAAAATCGTCCATAGGTGAAATATCGAAAAAATTCGAGAATAATCCTCCAGCACAGAAAACAAACAGGCCTCAAACAAAAAGAGCTGCAAGTATTGGAGAAGTATCAAAGATTTTTGAAAATACCAATAAAAATAATGACGGTCATAGAAAGCCGAAAAATTTTAATCGAGTTCCTAGACCATTCCATGCCAAAACATTGCCAACGCTAATAACTGAAGTGAAAATAACACCTTTATCCTCAAAACCTGTTATTTCTCCGAAACCAGTGTTTTCTGCCCCACAGTTTCCCAAATTTACTCAAGAACCTCATGGACATCATCAAGACAATGTTGACTCTGCCTTTTCATCTTTGTCCATTTCCCCTTCACCGCCTCAATCGGTTAGTCCACCTCCAGTTGTACACTCAGCACCCTCAAATGGATGTTCCTCGCCTTTTCCTCCGCCTCCCCCCTTACCATCTACCAATGTTGCTTATAAATTACCTATTAACGGGTCTGTAAAATCACCTTCCAGCCAGAATGTTATTCCACCGCCAATTATATTCTCTTCGCCTTCAAGTGGTCCTACTTCGCCACCTCCTCCGCCGCCTCCTCCTTTCCCTTCAGCAAATGTTGCCTCTAAACCAGCTCTCAATGGATCTGCCAAGTCGTATCATAGTCAAAATGTCAGTCAGAATCGGGTGGCTAGTCCACAACCAATCAGAAATGGAGCTATAAACCAAAAGATAGCAGTGCAAGCAAATGAAGTCCCTTCCCAACAAGATGGTGGTAATATTAATAAGAATGATCCAAGAGTGAAAAAAGCAGTATATGGAGCTTTAAGGAACATGTATGGTGCTTATCACGACCAGGCAAATGATTACCTTGCCACTCTACCTAAAAATAGGGTCAAGAAGAATAATGGATTGGATGATATTATCAACAGCATAGCGTAAGTATTGGCTAGAATTAAATGAATTTAAATTTAAAAATCATCAATAATAGGTTTGTTTACGTCTCAAAGAACAAATACTTCAGAAACATGACTATAAAAGTTCCAATAATTTGATTATTCGTTTATCTCTCCGGTTATCTATACATATATTTATTCTTAACACGTTCATCATCATCATATCTACTTATTGAACAACTTTGTTGATAAACGATATGAACATGGTACGACAACATATGAGTAATCGGCTATAAAAAATAACATTATTGTTAAATATGTCATTGGTATTTTATATTTTATTAACATCATAAATAAATGACATTAGTATAAAGTTTCTTTCCTCTTAACATATAGTGGAGTCGTCCTGGCGAAATAAACGGCTCGAAAATCCCTTGACGAAATCGAGTAATTTTTTTTCCCCAATCGATACAGAACAAACCCGAACAAACCCCTCGACATTTTGAAATGATTTGTGTAGGCCGCCGCATGGGGGAGGAGGGGGCACGCCCCATAAATCTAACCTACAATGGGAAATTGAAAATAAGTCAGCCGGTTTTGATGCTACAAAAAAAATGTGAAAATCAAAATTGAAGAGCTTGACAGAGCGCGCAAGCTCGAACAAACCCGATCCCGATATCTCAATGTGTTCGCGAATTAACCTGATTTTTTAACTGCAAAAACAATAAAATTTAATTAATTATATCTCGAGAAGGGGCGGAGTTGGGGCATCATTTTTTCACGAATTAACGGGTGATACCGAAACTTTGATGGGCCGGAAGCTGTGGTTGTGGGGCAATTAGGAGGGGAGTAAGGGGGATTGGAATTTTTTTACATAAATGCTAATAAGTAGTTTATTAATCGAGCTACGGGGATCAGGCCGGATTCAATTTGTTCATTTTTTTATCAGCTACGAGGTGGGATTGGCGAAAAATTGTTATTTTCCTAAATGCGCGCTGGGCTGCGGCATACAAGATATGGCCATCTCTGAAAATACTTTAGATATTATGTTGAATTTTGGTATGTGTTAATAGAATATAGAACCTCAAATTTTAGTTAGAAAAGTTATTCAATTGTTCCACCAGTGGCGTCGCTGCAAGCATGTCCTTTGATATTTTTACAAAAAAGATGGTACGCCACTGATATTTTTCCATGTGGATATTTTTTCTGATTGGCCTGTTCAATTCTCCATAAAACCTGTCTCTTGAGTTTTCTCGTCAGACGCACTTGATTAAAACCACTAAATTCATATTGAAACTAATTATTTTTAACATTGATAAAATAATTAATGATAATTTTTTTTTCATTTCATTTTGCGAAAATAAAAATTAAAAGGCAAACAAACCCGCTCGTCTTCGCATCGAATTTATAAAAAAAAATTATAATTAATTATTTTATCAATGTTACAAATAATGAGTTTCAATATGAATTTAGTGGTTTTAATCAAGAACGGTGCGTCTGACGAGAAAAACTCAATAGGCCGTTTTCATGGAGAATTGAACAGGCCAATCAGGAAAAATATCCACATGGAATATCATCAGTGGCGTACCATATTTTTCGGGTTTGTTCAAAGGACATGTTTGCAGCGACGCCACTGGTGGAACAATTGAATAACTTTTCTAACTAAAATTTGAGGGTCTATATCCTATTAAAACATACCAAAAATAAACATAATATCTAAAATATTTTCCGAGAAGGCCATTTCTTGTATGCGCCCAGCGCGCATTTGGGAAAATTTTTTTCTGATCTGGCCTGATCCCCGTAGCTCGATTAATAAACTACTTATTAGCATTTATGTAAAAAAATTCCAATCCCCCTTACTCCCCTCCTAATTGCTCCACAAACCCCAGCCTCCGGCCCATCAAAGTACTCGGTATCACCCGTTAATTTGCGAAAAAATTATGCCCCAACTTCACCCCTTCTCGAGATATAATTAATTAAATTTTATTGTTTTTGCAGTTGAAAATCGCGTTAATTCGCGAACTCATTGAGATATCGGGATCGGGTTTATTCGAGCTTATGCGCTCTGTCAAGCTCTTCAATTTTGCTTCTTACATTTTTTTTATAGCATCAAAACCGGCTGAGTTATTTTCAATTTCCCGTTGTAGGTTAGATTTATGGGGCGTGCCCCCCCCCCCCCCCCCTCATGCAGCGCCCTGCACAAATCATTTCAGAATGTCGAAGGGATCCTACTGTATCGATTGGGAAAAAAAAATTACTCGATTTCGTCAAGGGATTTTCGAATACCGGAACGACTCCACTAATAGTATTTATTTTTTTATTTTTTTTAATACTATAGTTTGTTACAAAACTAATTCAGAAATAATGCTCACGTTTTCCTTCTATAGTTAAATGTATTTTTCATTGCATTACTCACATTTAGATCAAAATCTAGATTAGTTCTAATGGGTTTGTTTTTATCCATATGGGTTTATTTGGTAACTAATCGTCAAATGAATGACGACACATTTACTTACATGATAAGGGGAATTAACGACATTTGTGTTAAATAAAAGGATTGTACGAATCAAAATTGTCAGCTCTCACAGAAAAATATTTATTTTAATTTTCTCAATTTTATCACCAAGAGCAAATAATTTTAATAATACAAAATACAATAATAATTTCATATTTCTTTCGATAATTTTTCTATTATTTTATAATTTACTTTAATTTCATATCCTGATATCTCATAGAATGCGGATCTCCGAACTAATAATTTAATTTGATATTTTGAATGCCGTCTAAAAATTTAACAAACTTTTCTTTGGTGACAAAAACCGAAATTTAAATTTTATTAATATTTTAATCCGATTTGTGATGTTCACAATTCCATTCTGGATAAATTTCAGGAATTTCTTGTTCATTTTTTATACAAGCAAATGCATAAAAGATACTTCTTTGGCGTAAACATTTTGGTTAAGTTGTCGAAATAACAAACTTAATAAACAAAATTTGAAAAACTCGAGCTAGTTTTGAAATTTTATTTTGAGAAACCTAATATCTTTTTCGGCCATTAAATATGTCAATGATCTGGCTCTATTGCATAATTGCATGATATTTTATTATAATTACCTTTAAAAATATCACATGAAAAAATTCCCTTAAAATTTTTAAATTTAGGTATTTTAACAAATCACAATCATGTTTCACCAAACAAAAGATATCGAAAACAAAACAGTTTTTAATCGGAAATAATAACATATCTCGCTGATAAAGGGTAATCCTTAGTAATAAATAATTTTCTATTCCTTAAAAACCATTATTAAATACCAAATAATCATTATTAATCCCGTGATTAGTTTTGTTGTTTCAGTACCCCGCGGTGTGAAAGTTTTCGATTTTAATCTTTTAAATGTATCAATTTTAATGTATTACATTATTATTAAGAGGATCGGACCATTTGGTTTTTATTAGAGACTCGATTTTAATCGGACAATAAATTTAATTTGTAAAAAAATAAGTTTGAAAAGTTTCAAAAATGCATATTAGTTTTACTATTTGATATTTATAATGCATCTGAACTAGAATTTTATCTCTCTTTGTCATATTGTTGATAAATAGTTTAAATGTTAGAAAATATGACAAAATGACAAATTAAATCCACATGTATAATTTAATTTCATTTATTAGGCAGATTATTGATGTATCGGTGATACTACTAACCTTATCGTTTATTAATAATTCCATTGTTTAAAGGAGCATAACAATTAGATCGCTGCAGCGATTAATATTATAATAATTTCTTAAAAATACAAAAATTAGATGTTTCCGAGCATGATTCATATGATTGATTACATAATATTTTGAAACATGAAACATAAATGCCTTTTTACTTTATCCAATTTAATTATTATTTTTCCATCGAGCGTTTCGACCATTATGGAATCTTCATCAGGACTGAAATAATATGTATATAATAATTATTCAGAGAGATGTTCAAAGAGAAGTGTGTTTCCTTGTCTAGAATGGGTCATACGCGTCCCGTCGCACACAGGCGAATTTCGACAGAATCGTGGCAAAAAGATTATCTTGGTAACATGAGATGTTTTTAATTGTAAGAAACCGTTATAAATATGGTAACATTGCATTTTGTTTTTAATATCTAACATTTTTGCCCTCTCCACACCCCTTTTTATGGTTATTAAATTATAGAAATTGGAATAGACAACGGTGGTTTATTTTTACGATATTATCATTGGAGAAACATTTATTATTTTATGTTTTTTTTAATCTCCCCCCAGCACCTCGAGCACCCCCCCCCCCCCCCCCCTCGGTCAACAATAAGGTATCAGGTTTGTTCGGGTTGTTCGCAAATTGTCGCAGCAACTCTCAGTTGGACCTTGTTCAGGACCCTTCAAAGAATAGTAAACAAATAGTTTGGTCGCGTTCTAACGCGCCCTTTCTTACATTTTGCCTGATACAAAATTTTTTTAAAAATTGTTTAATTTATTTTAACTTATGTTAACACAATGTGTGAAATCAAAAGTACTAGTGTAAATATTTTTAATTTGAAAAATTTATAGGATTGTACTAACCACCAGCAATAGGCTCCATGATGGTTTTTCAAAATTTTTACAAAAACTTAACGGAATAACAGAACTAAATACACTGATTTTTTTCAACCACTCTAATTTAATTGACACACAACACTAGAAAAACAAACTTTGAATTGAAATAATTATAAGGTTGGCCATAATATAAATATAACAGGGGTGATTTATGACACCCTGGTTGTTTCTTAATTAAGTGCTAATGATTTTACGACGTAATTATAACTTTGGTTTTATCTATTTTGACCAGCTTTTACCTAAAATTCGCTTGTGTGCGTCGTCCTGGAGATCTTTTATAATCACATAAATATGATCTTTTTAGTTCGAACGAAATAAACTAGGAAATGATAAAATACATAGTATATCCTCTTAACAATATTTTTTGGTATCTACGTTTGAACTTAACAGTTATTTTCATTTAACAGAAGAACTTATTATTTATTGTTACGATTACTATTATTATTATGATACTTTCTAATGCATTTGATCATTTCTAAGAAATGCACATTTAAAAAACACGGCGTTATTTTTTAGATTGGGAATTTCACATTAAAAGATATCTATTGTTCGGGTGGGTGTGGCGAAAAGATTTAGATCAGTTGAGAAATGTCTATAATCGATGTTGCACCGTTACCGAGTTAACCTAATTTCTGCTTTAAAAATATCCTTTTTTTAATGATTATTGGGATAGTAGGTATTAATTAGGTCACGATAGAAGCATTTGACCTTAAAGGTCATAATTTATATTATCCAATGTGTAACAAATTATTCTTTCACCATTGGGATTTCGGAAACGGAAGAAGTCGGTTAAATTGGGGCAAACCTGGGTAATTATGAGCCCAATAATATGAAAAATCAAAAAGAAATACAGTGGCTTTCAAAATATTTTAAAAAATCTAAAATATAGAGTTCAGTTTTTATTTTTTCCTGACTTTGTTCGAAGAGATGTCCAAAAATACTTCCTCATTGTTACTTTGTATTCTCCACAAGATGGCATCTTTAATGCGACGTTTCGTCTTTGGATCACCATTATCAACTTAATTTTTTTAAATACTGGCCTGGATTATTTTGTTTAAATTATAAAAGGACTAAATCTACGTCCAGTTGTATACAACAAATACTGGTTTTTCGACGTTTTGTTCCTTAAATTGACCATCTTCATTAAAATACCCCTAGTAGATTTCTGTAATTTATTTTTTGTTTAAAATGATTGAGTATAATTCCAAATTGTAAAACTCAAAGCCTTTTCTAAAAAGTCTTAAAAAAGTGCTGGCTTTAAGAGTCAAATTTCATTTGTATTAAGATGAGGATCCCAAACAATCCCAAATTAGCAATCGGCGCCATCTATGTTGCAAAATATGCCTCTTTTTGGCAGGTTAGAAAGAGACGATAGTCATCAGCTGATCAATATTTCTTTTCGTGAAGTTTTTTAGTTAATTTATTGATATTTAGATTATCTAACATGTCGATTGGGATATCAACAAGTTTCAGGAAGATCTGTGACACAAATTTGAAAATTGTTCATATTTTAAATTGTTATTATTATTCTTATAAAATTGTATTTTTTAACGCAATTTTTTCATAGCGTATTCCAATCCTTTAACTTTACGAATCCAGTTTTAGATTAGAACAAAACTAAGTATATTTGGCTAAACGTTCGCATAAAATAGTGCCTGCTTGGCAACCTGTGATTAAAGGCAGCTCTTAATAAAATAAATTGCTTGTTGGTACTTACACTAAGTAGAAAATTGACAGAACTATTAGTTTTGAATAAAATGAAAGTAGTAGTACGTAAGAATAATAACCAAGGACAGAAAATAGCAATAATAATTTTAAAATATTCAGTTTCTTCGAAACATAACTAAATTACTGGAACGTACTAGGGATATTTTAATGAAGAAGGTCAATTTAAGGAACAAAACGGCGGAAAACCAATAAGTGTTGTACACCGCTGAACATAGATTTAGTTTACTCTGTTATAAAAAACAAAAAATTCCAGCCCCGTATTTAAAAAAATTAAATTGACACAAAGATCAAATGTCGCAAAGAACTGATCTTACGGACAATAATAAGTAGCAATGATCTGTATAGTTGTAGTGTTATTTGGCCCACAATTATGTAACTTTGTCCCAATTTAACCGACTTCGTATCTCTTACCGTTTCCCGAAATCCCAATGGTAAAGGAAGAAGTTGTTACACGATGTTAATTTATTTTATTTTACATGTGCCCCGAAAGTGCCTCTTTTCATGCATGTTCTCTTCACCGAAAGTGGCGTTTTCCAAGAGAGCGGGCGGGAAAGTATCGAAGCGGGCGGGAAAGATTTTTCCCGCCCGCTTCGAGTCACCATGTGCTCATAAATAAATAAAACCAGAATTGTCGGTGCGGGATTTGAACCCGCGACCCTCAGATCGCCAGGCGGACACTCTACCCACTGAGCCATACTACAAGCGATAATAAATAGCGGATTATATATAAATTAAATTGGCAGTTAATTTTTCAAAGATGTTTTAGAAAAATGTCTGAAGAATTTCTTTATTTATATGGCCTCAAAGACTCGGGCACTTGTAAAAAAATAAATAAAACCAGAGATGCCGAGTGCGGGATTTGAACCCGCGACTCTCAGACACAAGGCGTACGCTATACCACTAGGCCACCGAGCCTATTTGTCAAAAATAATAAATAGATATTTACATTCTCCATGCGCGAGTGTTTTCATATCATGTAGACAGGAAAACTGTCTGAAGAATTTCTTTATTTATTTGGCATTAAAGCTTCGGAGGACGGTACATATCTCGGGTCGTCGGAGGCTTTTACGGACTTGATACGTAATGTACTATTAACTACCATGCTTACCCCGTATGGTTAAGGACAAAATAAATATAAAAGGCTTAATTTTCCTGTTACCAATATATTGCATGTTTTCTGTTGTAGATCTCAAGGTGGTTTGGATAAACTTAGTGGTAGAGCAAATCCCCCCAGCCAGGAAGTGGACTAGAAATCATTCTGAACAAAAATAAGTGAATCATTTGCAAAGCTTATAAAGGGTGGTTGAGAAATAATTAAAAATTATTTAACGACCGATTATTATTTTTTCATCAATTGTTATTTATTTAACTAAATTATAAAGTAAAACATTTGAATAACTTTATTTTTAATACAGGGTGTACTGAAAATGGTTTATCATTACACCCCCCCATAACACCCTGTATAAAGTCATTCGATGAGAAATATTAATAGGTTTTGTTTGCGATTAGGTTACCATCACTACGTATTTAGGAAAATTGTGAATAGTTTTTCAATAATTTGTATATAAACTACAAAAATATTTTTCAAAAAACTCTTCCCTACTTATTCTTTATATAATGCATTTTCTGTGAAAATTAAGTATTATTGTATTTGTTAAGCTTAACTTGTAAATATCCCCTTAAGCTTTGCTTTCTTAAATTTTTTAGGTTTTTTTTTTGGATTTATGTGAACGTAGCGACTCTATTATTTTATAGTAATCCAATTATAAATCTAGGTGCTTTCGCATGTAAGACTGTATTTTCTGTGCTATATACATTTTTGTTATTATTTTGTTGTCAATAAAATTCTTATATTAATATCTCCGTATTTCAATTTTGAGTACTAACGTAGTTAAATCGCTTCCACCTCACATATATATAAACAGTATATTTTTATTGCTAATACCATGTGCAATTATGTCCCTGCTATGGGCATCGAAGGGGGCGTTGTGAGTTTGCGCAGTTCGGAAATTTCCTTGTGAAAGTAAACATTTGACAGGACCGGATTTCAACTTTTTTTTAATGTAAATTTCACTGGTTAGTTAGGAAGAAATCAAAATTTCGATTAGTTCGATAGCACGTCACAACTTCAAAACCACATATATATAACCATTATATTGCTAATACTATCTGCAATTATGTCCCCGCTATGGGCATCGAAGGGGTAATAGTGAGTTTGCGCACTTCGGAAATTTCCTTGTGAAGGTAAACATTCGACAGGACCGGATTTCAAGTTTTTGACTGTAAATTTCACTGGTTAGTTAGGAAAAATATTGCAATCAAAATCTCGATTAGTTCGAATTAAGACGGCGTTCCATGCATACGATTTCTGACGATATGATGATCCGACGGTGCCCTGATTGGTGTAAACTTTTGGTGCCAAATTCCGTCGGAATATTTGTAACAATCGACACGATGAGCTTTATTTTAACTTTCATCTGGCGTCGTATGTTTCTTAACCTCACTTTTTTTTTAAATTAAGAATGAATGACTATATTGACTATTTTGGGAATTATTATCAGCTACTAATGCACCAAATTAAAAAATACATTAATTTTAAGGTTAGGTAGTGACCACATATTGTATACGAGTGACACTTTTTACAAGCTTTTTTAGTGAAATTCGGTTCCGAAGATCGGATAATGTGATAAGGAAAGTATTTTCATATATATCTACATACCTAAAATACGTGATACCTGGTATTGATCCACGACTTTTGCAAAAAAGCACCATGCACTTGTGTCCTTTCATCTTAAACAAAACAAGTCACTAACCTACCAAACAGCGAATCGAATCACCACAAATTAAAAGCCTCTTTACAAAAATTGTTGTTAGGTAATGAAAGTTTCTAAGCAATAATATACCGACAACAATGTGGATGAACCACTTTTTATTCTGTAATTTGAAAATGCATCCAGAACCAAAGATGGCGACGAATAACAACAAACAAATAATGTCGGGCCGGCTCTGACGCGATCGATAAAATTTCCACCCTACTACGCAAACTCAATAGGCCCGCGCTATCTCCCATAGCGGGGACACTTTTTGTATTTTGGAACTTTCGTATTGGCAATATACTGTTTATATATATATATATATGTGTGTTCCACCCTAAGAATGAAACACAATATACAATAGTACATTACCCTTAAGCTAGGTTCATACGGCTACACACCGCACGTTGTTTGCAGGATTAAAAAGTAATTAAAAAACTATTTTTCATCGTTTCTCAACTTTTCGAATAAATTTTCAAATATTTTATTGCGTACTGCTTCTTGATTGATCAGGTGAACTCAAAATTTTCTGTTATATCAGCCACGATACCGATATAGGATACCAATATACAGCGTATGTGGTAGAAATTGTAACAAATGGAAGACTTTCATTTTGTCGAAAAGACTCACTCTTGCTAAAAAGCTTTGCTTGGTTGAAAACCTCCTTATATGGATATTTTTTTAAAAAATCAATTTCACATGTTTTTGCCACTCTGTACCAATATTTCGAATATTCGACTATGGCTAAGGAAGTCAAGCAAAACATTTTAGCAAGAGTGACTTTTTTCGATAAAAGAAAAAAAAGTTTCCCAGTTGGTACACTTTGTACCACACACGCTATATAAGTACAACAATACGTGGATCCATCAGACACAATCTGGCAAAATGTTGGCACGATTGAATCCGCACCATCAGGAAAAATTGGGTATGGGTTCCCCCTTGAGGTATTACAATATTATTATAGATGTAATTAAATTTTTCCGAAGTAAGAAACTAATGTAATTGAGGTAAAATAAAATTCATAGTTTTAAAGAAATTAGACGGCGTAACTGGAGTAAATTAAGCTTACAGTTATATCTATTCTCAATGCATGTAATTAGGCACTAAGTATACCATAAATCATAAATAATTCTTATATGGTGCAATGTATACACGCATAATGTGGGGTACAACAATACAAATATGCGGTATAATTTTATTTATAGAACCCGCGAATACTGTATACCGGTTTGGAGGTATGCAATATACCATTATAACCCGAACAAAGAATTCTTATAAATTTTATACAGCCCATAGCGATCTTTTGTATTGAAAGTGTAAGTCAAAGTTATGTATTTTACTAAATATCGGCTATTTAATTGTATAATTTGTATGATATATTTTTGTGGAGCTAAGTATTGATTATGAATTTCAAATCTATTCGAAAATTGGCGATTTATTGTTTTTTATTTAATTTAAAAACGTGATTGTTATAGTATTGTTGAACCCTATAATTATTTAACAATTCTACAGTGCAATACAAGAACCTAGGAAGTCGTAAAAGTAAATTTTAAGACATTCCATTTAAAAATTACATAACTTCTTTAATAGTTAATTTATTGTTCTAAATACACAGTAAGCTCTTGTTACATATATAGTTTCATTTTCCAAAAAATGATTGATTTTTATTAACAAATAAACAGTTCAATAAATATTAGAAACTTACTACTCTATTTTATAGTAAGTCGACTTATTAGGTTTTTGTATTGCACGTCAGAATTTCATATACACTTACTTTTTACTAAAATCGCGATTATGATAATATTGTTAAAACATAAGTATCCATAATTTAAAAACAATCTATTCATAGCAACAGTGTTTTATTTTTGCGAAAGTTAATCGTCACGCAGCATATGTTTGTGCCGATCTATGTATTTCATTTTTAAAAATCGACTGTATGATAAGTAATTTTCAGTTTAAGCCTTTTGAATTTTTTAAAAGAAAATATTATCTTATTTTTGCAACAATAAATATTATATGTATCGTTTTAATTTATGAGCATCGTTGTAATTTATGAGCTTATTAGGCAGCTAATTCCAAGTTGACCCCCCTTAAATTTTCTTACACTATGCAGGGTCTGCCACCGGGAATCCTCTCTATCTTATATACGGGGTATCTCAGAATATGTGGACAATCTCCCGGGTTCAGATAGAACACTTAAAAATAACAGAAGAACTTCTTATAAATTTTTCTTCCTACGGCCGCCCCTACTGAGATACGGGCCCATAACGGACGTCCCTGGAAATCGTTGTTTTTTAAATAATTTATTAAGTACTAGGTGTAATTTAATCATTTTTTAGTATAATGGT
Organism: Barypeithes pellucidus; assembly: GCA_963991005.1. Classification (NCBI taxonomy): domain Eukaryota; kingdom Metazoa; phylum Arthropoda; class Insecta; order Coleoptera; family Curculionidae; genus Barypeithes; species Barypeithes pellucidus. Next base: position 19,963,709 of record OZ022561.1, on the reverse strand, counting down.
TAGTAGATGAGTCTCCTTAAAATTTGCCCTTTTAAACACATTTGGTTTATTTAGTTTGCCCGGGACGGTCTAGACGTAACACAAAAATGTTTTTTTGTACATATTGTATGATGAAGGAACGACAATAATATTTTTGGATACTCTAAACCTTAAGCTAAAAAGAGGTACTCTTGATCAATGTCGATAAAGTGAACTATTTTCGAAATTAAAAATATTTTTGTTCAATATGATTTCTTGCATTAGTTGTTGTTTTATGTTCATAAATTTCCGTCGTTGTTGCTATGGGTTTTTTCACATGTACCGATTTAAATAAGAATATTTATGCCAGTGTCAGTTTATGGTAGTGTCTTGAAATTTGCGGTTTGCTCCTTTGTCTTATTAGTTACTAACTAATAAAAAACTACAAAAATTTTTTTTTCCGAAAACAGTTCACTTTATCGACATTGATCAAGAGTACCTTAATAGGAACTTCTCCGGTACTTTGTAAGTGTTATAATATTTACAAAATGCCAACGAGTCAAACTATTTGTTTTTTAATCACTTTCTGTTTCGCCCTGTATAATATTGAGAAGTCCTTCCTGGTCAAAGGCGTTGCCCGCCACTCAATTCGTACAAAACCACGATTAAAAATCAGAAAACATTATTCAAATCGGTTGAACACCCCTTCAAGCTACAGAATTTTAAAAATGAGGGTAAAAAACTCGTTTCCCGATCATTTTGTTTTCCAGTTTATTAATTTTATTACACACTTGATGCTGCTTTGTTGTTTCTCTGACGTTATTGGTAATATCCAACAACTTACCAAGTATAGTTGTCGCAGAATTATACCGTTGACTTTTACTGCCAAAAATACACTACCTGATTAAACCCTAACTTAGTAATGGAAGTTACGTATACTGAATATAAATCATATTGAACAAAAATATCTTTTTTTTCGAAAACAGTTCATTTTATCGACATTGATCAAGAGTAACTGTTTTCAGCTTAAAGTTTAGAGTATCCAAAAATATTATTGTGATGGAACATCATACAAGGTGTACAAAGAAAAAAGCATTTTTGTGTCTAGTCCGTCACTGGCAAACTAAATAAGCCAAATATGTCTAAATTGGCAAATTTTAAGGAGACTCATATACTAACCATTATACTAAAAAATGATTAAATTACACCTAGTATGTACTTAAAAAATTTATTTAAAAAACAACGATTTCCAGGGACGTCCGTTACGGCCCGTATCTCCGTAGGGGAGGCCGTAGGAAGAAAAATTTATAAGAACTTCTCCTGTTATTTTAAAATGTTCTATCTGAACCCGGGAGATTGCCCACATATTCTGGGACACCCTGTATATGAAAAACGATACATAGGAAAACTTTGAAAATCTTATAATATGCTAATGTTGACGGGGTCACCTCGGCTAAAATGTCTTCGATATGGTGGTACTTCCGGTTATGCCGGAAGTCGGTGTCAACTTGCTTATTTTAAACAGAACGCCCTATATATTATTACAGTTTTTAATTCTACGCAATATTCTAGGCATGTTTCGTATATCATGTCCTATCTACGTTATTCTAAGATTGTTCGATATATTTAACGTTTTATGTGTAAAGTGACGTTTGCAAGCCTTACAATAATTATTAATTTTCCCTTTATTATATCATTAAAAAATTAATGTCCCTTAAAATAAATATGGAGTTAATTTTTGGTTTGTTTCGCGCTGTCCCATTTTATGTTATAGTCGAAAACCCGGGATCATTTTGAAAGGTCTGAAAAATCTACAGAAAATCTCTATCCTCAAAAAAAAATTACTTTTGTCCCTCTTGTAAGGTAAAAAGTCGCGCTTTTAGTTATCGGAAGTTATCGGAATGACCATTATCAAATTAAGTTTTTTTTTTTTTTGTTTTTTTTTTTATGATCAAACACAAGCCCTATTTGGAAAAATCCTTGTGTGCGCAAAAAGCGATTCACGTTGGTTTTGAATCGTTGGAGGTTATATTCGTTGGGAAAAACGACCTCGGGAAGATCGTTCCACAAGGATGAAGTCCTCCAGATGAAAGAGTTCTTAAATAATGAAGTTCGAGGAGTACTAAGCTTAACCACATACCGATGGGCGGCAGTGGTTCGTCGTGTATTTCTGATATTCGCCGCTCTGGTCGGAATTAAGAGGGCAAGGTCAGCCGAGCACTTTCCATGAAAATATCTGTAAAAGAGAGTCAATTCACCAACTTGCCTTCGATGTTCTAGGCTGTCGAGGTTCTTCGTCAGCTCGTGGTGTCCAATCAGACGAATGGCCCTCCTTTCGATGGAATCCAGCAGCCGAAGAGTATGTTTGGGTGCAGAGCTCCAGACATGAGAGCAGTACTCTAGTGATGGTCGAATCTGGGCTTTGTATAGTGTCAAAAGTTGTTGAGGTGTGTACAACTTTCTGGTTCGGAAGAGTACACCAAGCTTCTGAGAGGCTATCTTGGCGATTGCCACAACGTGGTTATGCCAAGACATATTTCCTCCCAGATTGACGCCCAGCAAACTAATAGATGAAGCCAGTGGGATTGCGTGTCCGTCCATGACTATATCCGGTTCTGTAATATTAACCTTTTTAGAGAAAATTGCTGCCTGGGTTTTTTTAGCGTTAAATTCGACTTGGTTACTGTCACCCCAAGCCAAAATTTCTTCCAGGTCTTTGTTGAGGCGTGACACGCAAAACTAACTATCGGGTCTTTCGTTTTCACTAGAAGGTCGTTAATGTAGAGTAAGAAGAGAGTGTGCATTTTGGGCGCATTCGACCGGCATTTTTCACCGTTGGTGGTTTTTAAGTTCACAAGAATGATCATCGTATTAATTCAGCCCTACAAAATTTACTAACGACGCCTATGCTTACGTCTAATTACCTATTACTGCAGTTGTCTATATAAATGGTTAAAAAATCGAATAACCGAAGGATAGGCGTTTCCATTAATTTAAATTGATCTATTGATGACATGACATATAGGAAATACCTACTAAAGTAAAGTTTAATAGCCTTTCCGGAGTTGTTCGTTTACCAATAATAGCACCTCAACCATAAAATTGGCTATCAAATTTTTTTATATACACTGATGTATTCAGGACTGTCTCAGGGCAGATGATTTCGATGTTACATAAAATTATGGAGGATGTAGCCAAATGTTCGCGATGATTCCAGAATATTCGAAAATTTATCTTTTTTTGCTGCATTTTTTAATAATCCTATTACTTTCGTTTAGGGAAAACGACAAATAAAATAAATTCTTATTGGAAGGCTTTGTATACAGGGTATCCGGGAACATGTGGGAAATCTCCCGAATATGAAGAAAATACGTGAAAAGAATACTATAGGTTCATATAAACTTCTTTCGTATCGGCCTCCTCTTCGGAGATATGGGCTCCCAAAGAGCACCAATGGAATCAAGTTTTTTACACATAATTATTGAACCACCTGGTATATTTAAATTATTTTTTAATATAATGTATACCAGGTAAGACCCGTCAAATTACTACCCAAGAAACTCACAGCTGCAGGGACGGACTAGCTGTAACACTCATGGGCCCATTTTTTTTACGCCCTGTATGATGAGAACTTTGGACAATGTTTTTTACATACCTTTTACTATTGGCTAAAAATTAAGTACTCTTCATTCATGTCGCTAATCCTAACCGTTTTCGAGAAAACGTCATTTTTTTTGCACTGATCCCCCTATCTTCTCACGGGTTAAATATGAAAAAGCGGAATTTTGACGTTCATCATTTCATAGGAACAAAGATGGATCTCTTACCGAGATACGCCAAATACATGATGTAATTAAAATGACGTTTTCTCGAAAACGGTTAGGATTAGCGACATGATTGAAGAGTACTTAATTTTTAGCCAATAGTTAAAGGTATGTAAAAAACATTGTCCAAAGTTCTCATCATACAGGGCGTAAAATAAATGGGCCCATGAGTGTTACAGCTAGTCCGTCCTTGCAGCTGTGAGTAATTCCAAACAGTTTCTTGGGTAGTATTTTGACGGGTCTTACCTGGTATACATCATATTAAAAAATAATTGAAATATACCAGGTGGTTCAATAATTATGTGTAAAAAACTTGATTCCATTGGTGCTCTTTGGGAGCCCATATCTCCGAAGAGGAGGCCGATACGAAAGAAGTTTATATGAACGAACAAACCTATAGTATTCTTTTCACGTGTTTTCTTCATATCCGGGAGATTTCTCACATGTTCCCTGACACCCTGTATAGCTCTAGTTCTTTAAGTTCAAAAGAGTATATTCTCCTACGACCAGCTACTTTGATTATTGAAAAACAAGAACTTAAACGCTGAAATAAACTTGTAAAATTGTACCTCATATTCTTAATTTGGGAATGATTCGGGACAGCCAATTATTGACATTCAACCGATGATTTACATATTTTACAACCATAATTTAAGAAATTTTTAAATCTGACCTAAAAATTAAATACACCAACCCTTTGAGACTACAATCTGGCAACCTCGTAAATGTTCATATTTTTTTTTTAAATATGGCAGATTGACTGTTTTTGAAGCTTAGTTCATTTATATCTAGAAACGGTCAGAAACCCCCAAAAAGTAGAAAATGTAATACTTTTCGAGTTAGTTCGGGCTTGTTCGAACAATTTAACTTCATTAATTTGTAGGAAATGATTTTCCGGTAACCACGACGAAATCTTATTATTAGATGTTCAATGTTAACAACCTTATTATAACTTGACATATCAAGGTTGTTCTGCTTTTATGGTGATTTTTATTTATGGGTAATTCAATGGGGAAACAACATGGCAGATATGTTTTGTTATATGCGTAAAGATACAGTGTTGGCAATGAAATTTATAAACATGTGAATAATCGCATTAATATGTAAAATCAAATATTGAGTGCTTCTACGAATTTGTTACAAATCTATGATTTATGAATAATAAATTGTTTCTCTAATTATTGTAATAAATAATTGACGATAAAGGTTTTTGATATCAATGCATTATCACATTTTATTAGTCATGGTAACTTTTGATTCATCTTCATTACATAAGAAGGATATATGGTGGTAAATCTGAGTGAAATACATACTAATTTACGTAAATCCACTTTCCTGAATATACATTATCAATATTAATAGTATGTCATATATTAATATCCAGTTATATTTTTGCTTTTAACTCTGTGTTGGGAGGCAAGACAAATTATGTTTTCACAAATAATTTACACGATAAAAATTTGTTTAATAGACCGATCAAAAAAGGGATATCTTCCTAGAAATAATCAAATAAACATTTACGTTGGTAGGTAGGGAACAGACACCATATGATTTACGTTTGCTTATTTTAATAATTAATAGTGATGGCATTGTTTGCATTAATAATGAAATATAGAAAATATTGATTATAAAATGTAAAGCTAGATTCACGCAGCAACACACCACACGATTTTTTGCAGGATTAATCCTACAGGGTGTTACAAATTCGTCCTTCACCATTGGGATTTCGGAAACGGTAAGAGATACGGAGTCGGTTAAATTGGGGCAAAGTTGCGTAATTTTGGATACAATAATATGTAGCAAGAAAATAAAAATTAAATTCGAAAAAATTTCTTGAATATTTTTAAAAATTCAAAATTTCGCGTTCCGATTTTTATTTTTTCCTGATTTTGATCGAAGGATGTCCAAATACCAATTTTTATGACTAAATTACTTAAAAAAAATAATAAAACCAGAAAACGCAATTTATGTAAATTAGACGAAATTTCGTTCCGATAGTATACGCAACAATGATGACTTGAAGTTAAGGGAGACATATTATAAAAAAAAATCATCAAACATTTTTTTTCCCTCGTACATTATGGGCTAACGTCATGAACTTTCAAAATCATTCAAAGTAAAGAGTCTGTATTATTCAACCTAGAAATATTCTTAGACATGGATTAATCATTAAAACCACGCATTATGTTTTCTCTGTCATACTTGTATCAATTGGGTGTCACCGACACACAGGAAATGTAATAAAGTTGTTTTAGCGGTCAACGAATCAACCAGAAATGACATTTTACGAATTTAAAGTGGTGATATTAACATATTTATTCTACTTATTTACATTATACAATTGTAAACCTAATGATATTATGTTACGCAGATTAGTCATTTAAAAGAAGGCGTTTTACATTTACAACTGAGAGGTTACGCACATGCACAATTTTGAGTTAAATCTAGAAATAAATACTATCGAAAATCGCCCTAAATTGTATTCCCATTGCTATAATTTCCTGAAATGTAATTAAACTTTACCGTTTCTCTGAATTTCGAACTATAAGAAAGACAAATACATATAGATTCAAGAATTTTGCATCACTCTGATTTTCTCATGTTAATATAATTTCAGGAATGAATTTTTTTTCTAAATGTTTATTTATGTTTATCAATTAAAACGATACCATTTTTAGTAGCAAAAAAAATGTTATCAAGAAATTTGTTTAAGATAACATTTTCAGTGTTGTATTTTGTTGGCGCTGGCCAGTTCAATTTTTCGGTTCAGTGTGTAAAAATGAATCGCCGAATAATATCTGAAATTGATCGTGCAAGAATAGTAGCTTTAGTTGAGGATGGTCATTCCCAAAGATTTGTTGCTGAATGAATAGGGGTTTTTCAAAGTGATGTATCTCACATATGAAATCGCTATCTAGAGACCAATTCTGTGCGAGACAGACCACGATGTGGTAGAAGGCGTGTTACTAACGAACAGCAGAACCGCTATATTACGTTAACAATTAGGAGAAATCGTACTATGCCAGTTCCACAACTTCAGAGAGATGTTACGCATGCAATTTGAGTTCGCGTATCCATCTTTACACTAAGAAGACGCATTCTTGAATCCGGTTTAAGATGTCGGCAGCCAGTAAGAGTTCCCCAACTACAATATGACCACCGAGTTCGTCGCACCTTCGCTTACCCGAAGAATTTTGGAATTCTGTCCTATTTTCCGACGAGACCAGGATTTGTCTGGTAAACGATAGTCGCCGGATTCGTGTTTGGAGAGAACCAGCTAGAGCCGCCCAACTTGCCCATGCTCGCCCCTTGAACACTATTCGCAGGAGGAAGCGCCATGTTTTGGTCAGGTATTATGTCTGACGGGTTTGTTCTGACTGGTGACAGGTATATTAGGGATATTGTACATCCTTATGTTAGGACGTGGAGAGGGGCTGTTGGTAACAATCTTGTGTTTATGGATGACAATGCCCGGTCCCATCGTACTAGAGCTGTGGATGAATACCTAGAAAGTAAGGGAGTCAATCGCTTGGAGTGGCCTGCTTGTCCCCTGACATGAACCAGATAGAACATGCTTGGGATATGCTGTCTAGGGCAGTGCGCGTTAGAAGAAATCCCCCTAGAACTCTCCAGAAGCTTAGCGTCGCTGCTACCGAGGAATGGCATGTGGCATATGACAGCTTGCAGTCTTCGTGGTATCGAACAAATAAGGTTACTTATCCGTTCTTGCGGGATAACCTGATATTCTTCGTTCAACGCCACTCGTAAGTCTTGCAAGGTTTATGGTTGTACAGGACGACGTTGTTGTTGATGTTGATTCCAAAGATGTTTGATTGGGTTGAGATCAGGGCTACATGCGGGCCATTCCAATCTTGGAAGTTCAACATCATCCAGATACTTGCTCACTACATGTGCAACGTGGGTTTTAGCATTATCATGAATTAATATAAATTGGTTTCCAATGAAAGGAGCAAATGGAACAACAACTTCATGGAGGTATTGTAGATGTCGAGGAAGTAATTGTGGATATATTGCTGGCCTTCGTGAATGAAGCCCAGCTTCTGCCAATCTTCTACGTATCGTTCTTCCTCTTACATTTACTCACAGCAGACACACAGCAGTAGATCTTCGATCTCTGAAAAAACTAACGGTGACAAAGTGATTATCAGCTGCAATGGTCATTCTCCTTGTGCCAGAGCCTTGCCTCCTAGTAAAAATTCCCGTCTGTAAATACCTATTCAAACATCTCGAACTGTAGACCGCACAATTCTCAGAGTACGGGCGACATAACTTTTGCTACGGCCATCTTCTATTAACGCAAAAATTCTATCCGCGTCTGCTTGAGTTAATACCATATTGACCCACAACAAATTATAATATTGTCACTATCAAATATCCTGTCACAATAATCGCGTACTTAGCCAACGTAGAAAATTTTTAACCGTGAGGTTAACATACATTTTCGAAAAATAACATCGTTTCAATTAAAATTCTGCAGCTCGCAGCAGAAATAAGATAATGGAATGAATCAAAAAACGAAATGTTTCGAATACATCAAAGATTACAAGAAATAGTATGTAAATAAAATTATCCTCCTCAATTTTCTTACAGGGTGTTTTGAAATTACAACAAAAAACAACAGTTTGATTTACTCCTGTATAATATAGCATAATCGAAAAATGTTACTTTATAAAGTAATTAAGGAAAAACACAATAAACGAATCTAAAAACTGATAATAAAATCATGAAAATCGCATAAAAAATAAAAAAGTTATACAATATCAAACTTGACCAAAATTTCAGGGTGGCGGAATTTTGTGCCGGCGAGTGTACATACATAATAATTAAAATTCCCCTGTCCAATGCACACAAGAAAACTATGCAACTATGCAATTCTGACGTCCAAGTAATTAGAATGCAATTTAACTAACATGCAAAAATATTAAAAGTTTGCAAATTTTACAGGGAACAAGTGTACGATAATTATATTGCATGGAGAACAGTAAAAAAATACACTTTAACCTCTGACTGTTCTGAATCATCGCTTTTCTCCTTGAAAATAAACTTAGGTAGGTACTAATAGAGCGTTCCGTTAAATTTAATCTTGTCTACAGGGTGTTAGCAAAATATTTTCTCCTTCGAAAGTTAAATTTCTGACTTGTTTTATACAGAAGTTTGATGATGCACCTCGGGGGACGTCATTTTGCAGGTGATGAAAACGAATTGAAAGGGGGTGGTGACTGGTGAGATATATCGTGAATGCCAACAGGATTTTTTCGTGAACAAAAATCATGGCAGTACATGTAGATCCATTTTTATTTAATTTTGGTATATACAGGGTGTTTACTTAATGATATCTACTTATTTTAATGTGGGATTCCCGAATCAACTTTAAGTCGAAAAGTTCACATAGTTCTTCAGTCTACTCATTACACAAAACTAGTACGAGGTAGGTAGATTATATTTTTTTGTTTCTTCTAAAATGGTTGGTTTAATGTGTTTTTTGGTATTATCAAAAATCCAAATAAAAAAAATATAATTTAATGTAAAGAAAGATGAAATTTGGTTTTAAATGTTGAGAGGATTACTCTACATGTTTTGGCTTTTTAGGCCATTATCAAGATGAATACTAAACTTAAAAAATATTTTACTTGTCTTTATACAGTCACTAATAAACTTTTTTATTGCCTAAGAATTAGCGTTTTTCCCCAGATTAGTGTAGGTAAACTTGAGAAAGCTGTCTGTCATGGACGTGTGTACGAAATTTTATTGATCATTAGCTGTGAGGGGATTATTTTTTATAGACCTTTTAATTTCGTACTGTTCTAGAAGATCTAAACGTTGGCCCTTTCTGTCGTTGTGTAATAGTTTAATGTTGTCCATATCTATAATATGGTTGTTTTCTATACAATATGTGGAGATTCCGGAATTTTTTATGTTATTCAAAATAGAATTGCGATGTTCTTTTAATCTGGTCTTGATGTTTCTACTAGTTTGCCAAACATAGACTGTGAAGCTGTCCTTAATCCTTACCACCACTGTGTTGCCACCTAGGCTATTGAGTTTTTTGAGACTTAATGTAGGTACATAAGTTATCTATAAATTATTCTATAAATAATTTATCTATAAATTTACTAAAATTATTTACCTATATTATTGATTATCAATAGCCTAGGTGGCAACACAGTGGTGGTAAGGATTGTGAAGCTGTCTATATTGGGCAAACTGGTAGAAACATTAAGACAAGATTAAAAGAACATCGCAATTCTATTTTGAATAACATACAAAATTCCGGAATCCCCACACATTGTATAGAAAACAACCGTTTTATAGATATGGACAACATTAAACTATTACATAACGAAACAAATGGCCAACGTTTAGATCTTCTAGAATAGTACCAAATTAAGAGCTTTCTCAAGTCTACCTACACTAATCGGGTGAAAACCCACCCTTATTCTTAGGCGATAAAAAAGTTTATTAGTGACTGTATAAAGACCCGTAAAAATAATTTTTAAGTTTAGTATTCATCATGCAATGCTCTTGATAAAGGCCTAAAAAGCCGAAACATGTAGAGTAATCCTCTCGATATATTGAAACATTTAAAAGCAAATTTCTTCTTTTTTTACATTAAATTATTTAAAAAATGTTTCATAAAGAACCAACCGCAGAATCAGTCGAGTATATAAAAAAATAATAAGAACGTTTCCTTAGCTACGGATTACTTTGCTAACTTGATTTTACTAAAACGATTCTTGCTTAATAAAGATTTCCATACAATATTATAACAAAAAGGGACGCATAATTATTATTATCATATTATTGTCTTCCAAATAGTAAGATTTAAGGTTCAATTGACGCCGCCATTTTCATGCGATTATCTGTCAATCCAATTTGGTTAAAAAAACATTACATAGATGTAGGTGTAGGTGCCTTTTTTGTATATTTGGTTAAAATTGTATTGATATGTAGCTGCACCCAATGGCGCACCCATATTTTCGGGGCGCCACTGGCTGTACCTACGCCATTAGCTTGTAAAAATAAAAATGTGTAGTTTTATATAATAATAGTCTATACCAATATTTAGCATAACATCTCAAACTGGTGCCGATATTTTTGTTAAAAAACAAAAAAAAAAAACTTTTTATTTTAATTTATATCATGTACCCATTTTCGACACTTTTATAGGGCATCTCTGTTATTGTTAGTGCTATCAAAAAAGTAATGTAGGTGTCATGTGCTCAAATTTTCGCTCGCTTAAGAGATACGGGGGAAAATCAAAAAATTTACAAATTCAAAATTACCCTATATTTTCTTAGTTAAAAAAGATACAGAAAAATGTTTTATATAGAAGTTTCTTTATATTGATTGTTGAATAATCTGCCGTTTTCAGAATAACTACGCGGGGTCAGGTAAAAAAGTTATCGGGCCTAACCTAATTTTTTTTAAGTGGAACAACCTGTATATTTTAATCTAAAAGGATACTATTTTGAATTCTGCTTTTAAATATATAATACACCATGGATGATATTGGTTTCCTAGGCGATTTATTAAACTTTTTGGATTAAAATATATAATAATAATAAAAATAGGTCCGATAACTTTTTTACCTGACCCCGTGCACTTATTCTGAAAACGGCAGTTTATTCAACAATCTCTATAAAGAAACTTCTGTATAAAACATCTCTTTTAACTAAGAAAATAAAGGGTAATTTTGAAATTGTCAATTATTTGATTTTCCCCCGTATCTCTAAAGCGAGCGAAAATTTTCTAATTTTGATTTTACCATTTTAAGTTTGACCCAAAAACCTACATTACTTTCTTGATAGCACTAACAATTACGGAGATACCCTATAAAAGTTCCGACAATGGAACACCCTGTACATATATCGAAAACAAAGCATTTTAGGACATATATGCATATGAAGTCCTCGACTTAGAATTGGCCCAGGAATCACCCATTAAGATAAATACTATACACGGTGTTGAAAAAATGTCGATACCCCGGAATAACTCCGGTGCATCGCATTGCAGCGGAAAATGTCTGGGGAAAAAGTTGTTTGGTTTGAAGGAAGAATAGTTTGCAATTTAAACCACCCCCCACCCCCTCAACTACAAACAAACAACTTTTTCCCCAGACATATTCCGCTGCAATGCGATGCACCGGAGTTATTCCGGGGTACTGACCATTTTTCAACACCCTATATATCATTATGCAACACTCTGTAGATAAGAAGACAACAAAATTAAATAGCATTTAGGTCTATAAAATCGTAATGCAGAACGTATTATTTTTTAATTGGCTCATCATCGGGCTAGTTTATTAAAACCCTGTATAATTTTTTACATTAATTTTTTATAATTTTTTTAATTATCCAGAAACAATGGTGGGTAAAACATTATAGTGTGACTAATAATTTTATATTATCAACGTATAGACGATAATCATTGTTGCTATTTTGTTTATTTAGGAACGAGAATAATTATTAATGATTCATCGGTATTGCTAATATTTAAATTTATCCATCTGCTCATTTCCACTTGCTAATTTTGGTTCCTTTCTATTCGAAGTACTAATTTAAATTGAGGAATTCTGGTAAAATTTTAATAGAAATTAACGGTAAAATGTTCTCGGTAAATTATAACTTTGAAGATGACACGAATGTGTGGGTGTGTCTAGTGTGGTCCAGGCAAAACTTTATTAGAAAATACCAAACACATTTAATATAATAAAGAGACAGAATTGTTTATATTTCATACAAGTTCTTAAACAGAAATCAATGGGATATCTCCGGAATTGTTAGTGCCAAGTCTGTACTGAGGGTCCTAAATCTGCCGCGTGCGTTTGAGACCGAAAGGTATAATATTAATTATATTGAATGCATTTCTCATGCGTACCTATTAAGTAAACATATTATACTAAATATGGGTGTATTTTTTTAATTTTCTACTACTAAAGTTATTTATAGTTTCCCAACAACATCAAATTGCAATGTTTTAGGGAAATAACTGTGGCAATACTGTATGGCCCTTTTTACGGGATATAGTACAGGGTGTCTCACTTTCGACACTTTTAGAGGGTATCTCCGTAATTGTTAGAGATATCAAAAAAGTAATGTAGGTGTCATGTGCGCTTTTTGGGTCAAACTTAAAATGGTAAAATCAAAATTTGAAAATTTTCGCTCGCTTAAGAGTTACGGGGGAAAATCAAAAAATTTCCAATTTCTAAATTACCCTATACATATTCGCTTAGTTAACAGAGATACAGAAACATGTTTTATACAGAAGTTTCTTTATATTGATTGTTGAATAATCTGCCGTTTTCAGAATAAGTATACGGGGTCAGGTAAAGAAGTTATCGGAACTAACCTCATTTTTTTAAATCGAACACCATGTATATTTTAATCTAAAAAGATACTATTTTAAATTCTCCTTTCAAATATATAACACACCATATTGGTTTCCTAGGCGATTTATTTAAACTTTATTACTTTGAAACGAAATAAAAGATTCAGATTGTGGTAAAAAAGAACGGGAATCAGCAAATGATCGGAATATGTCCTTATATTGTTACCGTCTTTCCGGATAGCGAACAAAATATACATTTTGTGCCATTTCTTCGTTTTTTCCACTTTCAATATAAAATTATCATATCAAATTTTTCAAAATGTTGATAGGTCATTTTGGGCAAATGAATATGTAAAAATGAAATTGATGTTAAATATTAATAGTCAACATAGTTGTTTCTAGGATATTAGCTTTTGTTTCATGGTCTACTGTGGTTCCATTTAAAAAAATAAGGTTAGGTCCGATAACTTTTTTACCTGACGCCGTATACTTATTCCGAAAACAGCATATTATTCAACAATCAATATAAAGAAACTTCTGTATACAACTTTTTTCTGTATCTCTTTTAAGTAAGAAAATAGGAAAATTTTGAAATTGTCAATTTTCTAATTTTCCCCCGTATCTCTTCAGCGAGCGAAAATTTTCAAATTTTGATTTTACCATTTTAAGTTTGACCCAAAAAGAGCACATGACACCTACATTATTTTTTTGATATCACTAACAATTACGGAATTACTATAAAAGGGTCGAAAATTTGACACCCTGTACACCTGACCGGGAAGTTTAGGATTCTCATTCATTTCTCGACGGCAGTGTGGTTCACAATTATTCGCTACTGCTTTTGTGTTGTTTGTGATCTATTGTGCTTTTGGCTTAATTTTTCAAAGTAAAACTATTTTGTATTTTTAAAAACTAGACCCGATCTCCCATAATAGAATGTGCCCTTCAGTGGTCAATATTTGCTGATAAAATACATCGTCTATCAATTATCAATCCCAGTAAATCCGATTTCTCGTTACTTCGATAAAGAACCGACTTTGTCGGGTATATATAAAATCGAATTTAGATTGACCGAGAACGTCAGTCAATGCCGCCAAATGACGCGGCCTCTTGTCTGGTCTGGTATAATATAGACACATCGGCTATTTTTATAAACATTAATTGAACTAATTTTAACGCGATCTTGTTTATAATTAGCACCATGACTTAATTTATTTAAAACAGTGAATCTGCCACGTGTAAATATTTTATCAATAGCAATTTGGCCGATTGATATAATAAGTTTATTACATTCACGAATCGAGTCTTTAACAAGTCATGTTTTTAAAATTTTCTTCAATATTTTGTATACATATTTGTAAAACCAAAATATAATTATATACAGTGTTGCCACTAAATTTGGAACCATATAATGTTTTGCTTCAATGAAGACCAAAAATTACATAATTAAATGGGACCATGTGTCAAATGTCAAATTTGACATTTTTTCTATAAAATCTCGGAAAATGGCGTTTATTGATTGAACTTTAAAAAAATATATTTGGAGAAGTTGATTGCATTGTATCTTATGCCCCCATGCCGAATTTGAATCACTTATGATAATTCTGTCTATATACAGGGTATTATGGAAATTACTTATTATATTTAAACCGGCAATTCCTGAGATAAAGACAAATTGATGAAAAATAGCCATAAATGGCGCTTTCAATTCATTCAGCGGTAAAAGTGACCTGACGTCAAACCAGAAAAACACCTGTGTGCCACTGCGATACATGAAAGCAATCAAGGAATTCTGGCCGGTGTTGTCATATGTACACTTTAAACTCTTTAGACAAAATAAGATAATTTAAACACTTTTCCATAATGTAATACCTTTTTGTACAATTAATTGAAGAACATTTACGACGGAGTATAATCTGTATTATTGTATTTTCAAAAGCTAACTATCGGTCCTGTTTCACTATTACTATGTATACATAAGGTGTCTCCAGGAGTGTTCCCATGAAAAAGAAAAAAAAACTGATTGTGTTTGTGCCTGGATTTCCTCGCTCTTTAGGTATAAAGATAAATACAAGTAGGTAGAAAATAATTAATTTTTATAATTTCATATGGAATTTCAGTTTTACATTAAGTTTGGCAACATGTTTATTACCCTACTTTTAACGGTCGATTAAAAAAAAAGAAAATATGTAGTGCTTCTCTAGGACACCCAAGGAGTCACCCATTTAAATATAATACGTCATTTCCATAACACCCTGTAGACAGGGTATTATGGAAATTACTTATTATATTTAAATCGGCAAATCATGAGATGGAAATAAATGGAAGAAAAATAACCTTAAATGGCGTATTGAATTATTGTACGAAATATATAGTTTATATGAAATCTGAACCCGACACAATGAAGATTTCTTACCTTGAAAGGTAAAAAACCATCAATGATTTATAATTTCCGCTTATTTAAATAGAGAATTTTTAGAAACTTTTAACAGTCGCCATTTTAAAATAGCTTGACAGAATCGCGCTAAAATTGATGAGCATACTGTACAAGTTATAAGCTTTCAAATGATGTATCACAAGTTGTATATTTCTATTTAAAAAAAAGATCGATGTCATCATATATTTGACAAATATCTATAAAAAAACAAACGAATAACGTCAAAATGTGAACATATATAAAACTAAATTGACTTGTCCGAGCGTTTTCCCGAAAAGTTACAGGTTAAGGCTATATTAATTTTATTCCGGACTTCTGGGCCACCCAGTATTAAAGAAACATACAATAACAAAATTGCACGAATTCAATGTTTCGGATACAGATTCGTTACTGTTTTTCTTAAGTTCTTTTCATTGCAAACTTCATATTAAAACTTTCGTCTAGGTCATCACGATAACGGATACCAACGATTTGTCAACCACAATAATAAAAACCATGGTCTTTGTACGATAATCTGTATATCCGAAATTATATTTTTACTGAAATGTGGTTAGAAATATTATTACTTCTCACAGACTTACAACTTTCAAACTACGCTCACATGCAAAAAAACGGTCGTTACAAAATTTTGATCGTTTTAGGCTTGATAACTTTTTTAGTTTTAGTTTCTTTTTAGAGATTTTTTAGAAAACTGTAGGTACAACTATTAGTTCTAATTTGTCTTTTACAAATTTTAAGTTACATTGGTTATTCGACGTATTATACACGGATAATCAAAATATTGAAGTAAAAATTGTTATTTTAGTTTGTTTCTCAATGGATTTGTTGAATTAAATTTTCATTACGACAAAAAATTTAAAAAAAACAACGGTTTAATTTATCCTTGTATACCTTATATGCCGAATATGATATTCCTGTATATGTCAATCTGAAGTAGTATTTAAAAAGTGTTACCTAAAATTTGTAGAAGAGACGTTAAAACTCTAAAAAAATCACAGTACTGACGAAATAAAAATAAAGAAGTTATTAAATACCAATGTATGGAAAAATTATTATTTCCCAGACCACCCGATGATACCTTATACAATAAGGGCGTATTTAGTCTACACAGTAGCACTTAAAATACTATTTCAGATTGAATGAATGGTACTACCAAGAAAAGGAGGACTTTTCCATTGATAGGATGTAACCACCTGCAGACCGGATTCGAATTCTGATGATAGGTATCTTCACCTACCCTGTATTGACGAGAACAAAAGAGTTCGAAGCCGGTCTGCAGGTGGTTACATCCTATCAATGGGAAAGGCTTCTTTTTCTTGGTAGTACCATTCAATCTGAAATAGTGTTTTAAGTGCTACTGTGTAGTCTAAATACGCCCTTATTGTATGAGGTATCAACGGGTTGTCTGGGAAATAATAATTTTTCCATACATTGGTATTTAATATTAATACCACCTGGAAGGTATAGACTTTTTATTTTTGAAAGAAGTTATTATTAACTAATCCTAAAACGTCTATATAGAATATTAAAATGTACCTAATTATATTTAATACTCGATATTTTAATTGGCTGCATATTTGCTAATAATTTAAAAATATTACTAATAATTTTAAAGTATTAAAGTAAGCAGGAACAAACCCGAATAAACCTATTTGGTTGTTCGCAGTTTATCTCTGATATGAAAAACTATCAGTCGCCAATATTAATGTTTAAATGATTCTATGGCTTGATTTTGTATAAACCATACTACAAATTTAAATAACACATGGTTCCAACTCACTTTTTTGGAGTTTAATGATGCTAGAGAATTCATATCGAATTACTAAAAATGTCTGTCAAGCTTTGGTCGTTTCGTAATTCTATCAAAAGTCCAGATTTTGCTGCTCGGATACGACCAAAGCACGAAATTAATTTTTGTTTCGGACTCCTATAATAGAGCAAAAATATCGACCGAGTGTTGCACCTAACATATAGGGTGTTGCTTAATGATGTGCTGATGTGCTAATATTTCAGGGTGTAATTCCTTAGGTCATTTTGTAAAGAAATCTTCATATGAACATATGTCCGCAATGGCTTAAATTTTTTTCTACAGAGTGTTGAATTTTTATTTTTTAAATGGTTATTGTTTAATATCTCCGAAAGTACTTTAGGTATTAATTTCATTTTGGTATGTGTTAATAGGCTATAGAACCACAAATTTTAGGTAGAAAAGTTATTGAATTGTTCCACCAGTGGCGTCCCTGCAAGCATGTCCTCTTATATTTGTACAAGAAGATGGTACGCCACGGACATTTTTCCATGCGAATATTTCACCTGATTAGCCCGTTCAATTCTACATGAAAACGGTCTCTTGAGTTTTTCTCGTCAGACGCACCGTTCTTGATTAAAACCACTAAATTCATATTGAAACTCATACAAAAAAAACAAAACCCGAACAAACCCGTCTTCGCATCGAATTGCCCACTCCAACAATTTTTATGAAACAAAATTTATCATTAATTATTTTATCAATGTTAATAATAATAAGTTTCAATTTGAATTTAGTGGTTTAACCGTTTTCATGTAGAATTGACCAGCTAATCAGAAAAAATAAATTTAAAAATGTCAATGGCGTACCATCTCTTTTGTAAAAAATATCAGAGGAGGTGTTTGCAGGGACGCCACTGGTGGAACAATTGAATAAATTTTCTGACTAAAATTTGTAGTTCAATATACTATTAATACATACGAAAATTGAAAGTAACATCTAAAGAACTTTCGGAGATATTAAAAAATAACCATTTAAAAAAAAAAAATTCAACGCCATGTAGCAAAAAATTGAAGCCGTTGCGGACATATGTTCATATGAACTTTTCTTTATAAAATGATCTAAGGAATCACACCCTGAAATATTAGCACGTCATTAAGGAACACTCTGTATAGTATATAATATACAACTCCAAAATGTGTTTACCACAACATTTTTTCCTTTATCACGCAGCGGAGACATCCTGTAGTTTCGCCTGACCTAATAAATTTTGATTAATTTCGCTTGGCATCAATTTCACAACACCTCTAGCAAACTTTTGAAATAGCGTATATTCTTAAAACATCGTCGAGGATTTAAAAGTAAACTCTTTATTGTATATGTTCGGATTAAGAGATGTCACTACTTTTACAATTTATCGAAAAAATAGGTATTATTCAAATATCCATTGATATTTTAATAAAAATCTACCGTGAACATGCCAATATTTTAGTATTATTGATAAATATAATAATCGTGATTAATATTCGAAAAAATACTAACAATAATTCGTCTATCCCACTTCTGAGTACTCGGAATTTAGATTTCAATATCTGATATTAAGCTTCTACTTAAATTACACTGGAAGAGTATTCTTATAACCTAATTATCAAATAGATTCATAGAAACTTCTTTTAAATAGCTATAAGAACATCAATATAACTTATATCGTGGAACAAAATGGTTCTGTAAGCTTTTTTGCCGTATAACTTGGTTGTTGATGATTCCTGAATGCTGTTTGACAACTTTTATCACGCAAATCTGGGGCTTCTACACTTTTAGATCTCTTTTAATGGTTATATGAACGTTCCAAGGAAAATTTTGAGCTTGATGCTCAAAATATTTGCTTGAGAATTTTCTAACCACTTTTAAAAAGAATTATATTATTGTAATATTAATAAAAACGCAATCTAGGTTAACAAATACTTCCTGAAACTAAAATTTAACATCAAACCAGTGGAAGATTTGGGGACCTAAGCCACAGTATACCAAGCGGTAGTTCATATGCCATACAAGCATGCGTAATACAAAATCTTGAAAAGGGCTACCACAACCAAAAGTTATACATCCTGTCGGACAGCCAAGCTGCTCCTAAGGCTCTGAACTATAATCGGTTTACTTCTAAACTTACACTGGAGTGCCATACCAACCTGAAAGAACTGGCGGCCAGGGGGAACAAGGTAGAGCTCTTGTGAGTCCCAACGGATCCATTGAATGCAGACTCTGCGGCGAAGAAGATGAAACCGCCTCACACATAATATACCGCTGCGTAGCGCTGTCTCGTAGAAGACAAAATATCTTCTGGAAAATACAAAGTGTTGATAACCACCCACATGACAAGCTTGGTAGAAGGTTACTGGACATTATGAAAGGAACAAACATCTTCTAACAAGATCGGGGTACACAATAAGCCGGCATGCTGCAGTGATAGAAGTTCGGGCCTTTAAACCGATCCCCGCCTTTAACCAACCAACCAACCAGTGGAAGATAATAATTATAATTAAAAAAAATTGAAAAAGTTGATAAAAAAATATTGACTATAAGTCGTGTAGCTGTGATTTAAGTGTTGAGTTGCTTCTTTTAAAATTACAAATATACATCCATTGCTGGATTGTTTAGTTTTACGCGAATTTTTCAAAAAATTGCATTTTTTTCTGAATAAGTACATAATCCTTTTAGATATGACGGATCATCATCATAAAATAATTACCCGTGACGTATTCCATATTATTCCTTGTATCGTCTATTCGCGTCGCGACGCCTAACTGTGTCCATTTTTAGCCACGGTAAAGTTCCAACTTGACCCGCATTCATTTGCTTGTCCCGGCTCAGTCCCAGACGGAAAACTTCTCAGTTAAGACAAAAGTATTTCGCGAATTCCACGAATCGAACAAAGATGGATACATAAAAGATTGTCTTTTTTCTGTTCCGATGGTAGGACAATAAAAATTGTGAATACGGGAGTATACGGGAATTGCAACCGTTTGACTCACGCTCGCAAAATTGTCAGTTTTCTCTCGAAATGCGGCTATTTTAGATTTAGTTTTGTTTGTTTTTGGCATTGGCACAATTTCTTGAGTAAGTATTTTTGGGTGTGGATTCTTTATTTGTCCTAAAAAAGCTGCTTTTGGTGTCGTAATCGTTGCAAAGATTTAACCCGATAATTTAAGCTCTTCTATTTTAATTTTAAAGATCCGCGGCATATATTTAGCCGCACAACAGGTGAAGCCATAATTTAATAGCAAATAGTGGAAGTTTTTAATTTTATGGGTTTTCAAGCGTATAACTTCTAACTGACTAAAACGTTCGTTATTAAATATATATATGAAATAGAAGGGTAATCAACATTATTATCCATGGTCATATTTATAATAAGAATATAAAAAAACCTTTTAAATACGTCGTAGAATCAACACGTCTCGTCATAAGTCATGCGCAAAGAAGTAAAAGAAACTTATAAGATGTGAATGGTGGAATGTTTTGAATTCCAAGCACCTTTTCTTCACTTTCTGAAAATTTCTCGATATTTTGTGAAAAAGAGGCACTTTACCTAGCCAGAAAATAAAAATAATGCTACGGTCAAAGCCCGCTTGATTTCATTAAAATTAAAATAGGTTAAATTTTCTAATCAAGCAGGCCTAGATCCCAAACGGTGAGATATTTTAATTCGAAAGTTTTTTGTCATTTGCACCTATAGGTTCGCCTATGCTGTGACACACTGTTTATCAAGGCATCTTTTAACGTACTTTTGAGTATCCATTTGGATACGTAGGCCTTTTATTTGGATACCCAGTAAACATCAAATGGATCCAGACATTTTTTAATTACTTAATAATTTAAAAACTACTGAACTGATATCAGTGATGACTGATACCTAAAAATGCTTAAAAATGATCAGAGTCAGAAAAAATATTAAAAAATAGGGCTCTTTAAAAGACACGGATACGCAATAAAAAATCACTAAAAGATGCCTTGCTGTATATCATTGACAGACAGAAACATGTAGCTAGTTATTGGGTTTAGGTCACGTTGAATGAAATGAAATTCAAGTATTTGATTTACGTTTCGGTTTATTGCACTAAACCATCTTCAGAACTTATATAATTCTCAATTACAGTAAATTTGGTTACATTTTATATTTTTGTTTAATGTTGATTTTTTAACGACGATCGATTTGAAAATGGTCTAGTACAATAAACCGAAACGTAAGCCAAATAGTTGAATTAACTACCTAAAATACGGCCAAGGAAACAAAACAGTAATTGATACAAACGATTCACTCATATTCAATGTTTTCCAGTTAATAAATCAATAATAATTAGCTGACAGGGCGACTATGATGGTGTCCTTCTAGAAAATTTTAAAAAAATGATCGCCAATGGTAAAAATCGTGACCTTAGTAATGCGAGGCTGCTTCATATCAGGTTCGTTCCAACCACCCGAAAAATCGTACAATGTACGGTCACGCACATGCGTAGTAGTCGAAAGGCGTTCCAACCGACACAAAACGGTGTAGCTGGCGATCCCTTTGGTGTTCCAACCAAATTGTGATCGTTCGCAAACCAGTTCCTGAACGGTAAAAACGATACATGGCTAAGACCAGGAACCGCTTGTACTGACTTGCGCCCTAAGAATTTTAACCGTTGTTTTTGTATTCCTGGCAATCATGCAGTTCTTTGAGCCTTGTTTTGTAGGAGTTGTTGCTTAATATTTTGATTATTTAATTTATTCTTATTAAATTTGTATAATCCGGTTCCCAAACCTACAAGATATTCTTAACATTAAACGTTATTCTCTTTCATGATTATTAAATACAACAAAACGGAACGAAAAAGATAATACTCAAGCTTAGACGAAGAAATCAAAACAACAAAAGTAGGGTTGTGATTTATGAATGTTATGATAATTAACTAATTACTAAACTTCTTTCCTAGAATCAGACAGGCGATCAGCTGAGATTTTTACACAGAATGGTCACAAAAACGTACCAACCTTGCCTCCCTTGTGCATCGGCAACAAACAGTGCAAAATTAACTCATGCGCACAAAATCGATTCCAACAGTATCGTGACGGTTCTAGAACTATATAAAAATAAGGTGTTGGAACAAACCTATCATATCAGAAAAAAAGCGTTCGTCAGCTCACGGCATCCCTGCTTACCCTCCACGGCGCCACAGGACACCAAGTATAGGGGATTTCCAGATAATTTTTTTTGAACAGTAATTATTACTGCGAATAAATCAAAAAGAATTCATTCGTTCAGTTATAAATCCAGCAGTGATAGCCTTGGGATTTGGGATACGTACAACTTATGGGTGCGCAGTAAAAAGTTAAATTTTATGAGTGAAAAAATTGGTTATTGCGCACCGTTTTTCGGTCATATTTTTAAAGGTTGCTCGTCGGTTGTCTTGCGCACAATGTTATCTCCGTCATATAGGCAACCCCGCCGTATTGGTGTCGGTTTGGTTGCCAACCAACGACGTGAATCAACGACGACCGTCCAGAACCGAAATCAGTCGTAGGGATGTAACGATATTAAAAATCTATCGATACGTGGACAATAGATACCAAAATTAATTCTAAAAGTGGCTTTTCAGTGATGGCCCCAAGGGCTTCTTTTACTCGAGAAAATACATTGTTTATTTCCCAGTAAAGAAGGTGTCCCCCCTCGCAATAAAATTGAGATGTCTTTCCGATTTTTAATATTATTTAGTGGCCACCACGCTAGTTTGTAAGGCCACCTGCACGAGAAATAAATATAATATTTACTGGAAGCTAGGCTGTGGGACGTTTTCAAATTGCCACCCTGTATATAGAAAATCAGGATTAGAGTTGTTTTAAATAAATTAGTCTAACCTATTTTTATCCGCGAAGCTTTTCTCAAAATAACAAACTCGGGAAACAAAGCGACTTTTATTTCCCAACCAGAAATCTACGTATGTTTTATTATAAATTGACGGATTAAATCTAAACCAAAAAATCTGAAAACGTTGGGTCCTCTTGACCCGAGTCCTGCCGATGTTTATTATTTGATTTTTAAAAACTTCTTTGATTTAAACTCTATGGAAAATGAATAATACATGCGTAAATGTTATTTTTGTTGACTTATTTTTATGGATTTTCACGTTTTATGTTCAATACGTGTAAAGAAATGCATATTTTGCTTAGCTTTTTTGTATTTGACCAAAGAAAACTGTTAAAACGGACAGCATTCAGTCAGAAATTAATTGTGTTCCAGTATTTCTGTCTGTGTTTCAAATAAACATATTTCTTTCAGTTAATCCGCTGTTTTTAAAGGGGCATTTACAAAACTATTTTTAAATCGAACAGAAGTTAATTTTCCTCATAATCACCGATTAAAGCTATAATATACAATTCTTGTTTATTTTTATAAAACCGTTTTGTACTATTAAATTGCGATAAATATTGGAAATATATATGTTGTATGCTTTGGCACATTTACCTAGCATAAAATAAAAGTACCTATTATCTTTCTTAAAGCGGTAATTTAATCGGTTTAAATTTCCCTAAATCTGTTGTTTAGGATATAAAGACAAATTTATATTTGTCAAAAATATATTCAGTGTGAACGTTATGTATATTTAGGAAACTTAAAATAAATTGGTCGTTTAAGATCATCAAAAGGCAAGCAGTTCTCGTGTAAACAGTCTTAAATCTAATTGATTTACTCACTACTTAATAGAAATTCGAATTCAAATTATTCTACTGGATGTTATTATTACATCAGTTCACATATTAATATTATTGTATTATTCAACAAGCAAGAATAATAGTTAATAGTTACGATATGGAAGTACATTGTAAGTTAAAAATTGAATTGTCCTAGTGTTGAAAAATACTTCTCAATTTTACTTTGTGTATTTGAACATATGGCAGATGGTGGGGACAATTTGGCAGTTATTTGAAAAATAACAAATTTCCTGGTTTGTTCGGGTTGACCCGTGTAGTCAATTGGGGTGCTTGGTGGGGTAAAAGGTACTAGAGAAATACTGCATATTAAAAAAATTACATATATATTTGTCTTATCTTTTAATTGTGGGCGTCCATTTAGGTTTCTTTATGATAAAAAATATATAAAAATAAGTAACAGACAATTGTTAGGCAACCAATTAAACAGAATAACTGCTTGGTTAAAGTAGAAATGGGATAAGTACCGATTTAGTTTCGATTTTTACATATTATATCAAGGATGTAATATCCATACAGGGTAAGTAAACGTGATTTATTTAATATAAAGGGGGTCCCAGAATATGTGGGCAATCTCCCGGGTTGAGATAGAAAACTTGAAAATAACAGGAGAAGTTCTTATAAATTTTTCTTCCTACGGCGTCCCCTACGGAGATACGGGCCCATAACGCGCGTCCTTGGAAATCGTTGTTTTTGAAATAATTTTTTAAGTAATAGGTGAACTGAAGTAGCCATCTTGATGACAAATAAAAAACGAAATGGCATATGCATCACTAAACTCTATTCATTCTATAGAAACATAAACAAACATCTAGCGCGTGATAGCCACGTGCTCAATGCATAAATTTATTGCTATTGGTCAATCGTTAATAAAATTTCCGACGATATACTGTATTATCGTACTGTTATATTGTTCTTAATGCAACCCTATGCTGTTCACGTGCTCATCGGGTCTATTTGTTTTGCTCTACTGAATTGGGAAAATGAATAGACTATAGCCCTACCTCTTTAAAATATATTTCTGGCGATAATGAGAATAAAGGAGCTATAATTGGTTGTATACACAGATCTTCATTTATATCTTATATAAATACCTGTTGTGATAACAAAATTTTGAAATCAGGTAAAATTGATATTTGTAATTGTTATGGTAGGAGACGCGCTGAAAAATCTGTAAATTAGGAAAAATAAAATGTCTTCATTTATACAGCGACCTTTGAAAACAAAAGTTTTATAGCCTGACGGTAACACACGATTATCAAATTCCTATTTTTATCTTCTTAACACTGCTTTCCAGGTTTAAATATATCTGCGTTATTGGAACATAAATAAAATTTTGAAACGCTTGGCAAAAGTATCCAAAACGCCGTCGTCCGCACAAATATCCAGTATTTTTCGAATTTAAAGTAATTTTATATTTAATGTCTCCAGTTGTGCGTTTTATGCGATGCGATATTTTACATGTGACTTTGTAATATAAACGCAAGTGCGTGTGTGTGTTTTGTCTGTGCATTTAGTGCTCCGATCATAAATTTCGAATATAATACTTGTGAACGTAAGTTATATTAATAAATACAAGGAAATAGACATTACATATTTATTTTTATATCATCGTTAAAATCTTTTTAACCAGCTGTTCTCTGTCTTCTATCTAAAATTGAATTGAATTGAAACAAACTTGGATTTTGGATAAACTTATACGTTAACAGGAAAGAAGTAAGAACCATATTGGAAATAAAATAACATAGTTTTTTGTTGCGAAAAAGTAATGTTTATTTTATACTAATTTATGTAATTCTATATTTTAAATATACAGGGTGTATCAATTTGAAAACTTCTCACCCTTACTATCTCTGTTCCTGTAAATAATATTAAAAATTGGAAAAACACGTCAGTTTTATTGTGATTTTAAAGAATATTTGCTGCTCTCTAGGAGGGTAAATCTTAACCTGTAAAATCAATGGAAAGAGTATCAAGTGGCACACCATTTTAAAGGTCGTTTAAATATCTTTCCAGTAATATACTAATTTATTCCTTTTTGAGTAGTACTTTCCAAGAAATCGCTTAAAAGCTTAAGCCCTTCACAATAAATTTGATGTGTTTTTCCGATTTTTAATATTATTTGTGAAATATAGTGAAACGTCTCATAACGGACATCTCTAATAAGCAGACATCTCTATTAATCAACCTCTTTTGGGCGGACTCTCCTTCGGGCGGACGCGGACAGGCTGTTTTCATACAAAGAGTGCGAAAACCCTCCTTCTTTAAACGGACAAAAAAGTATTTGGGAGACGAATAAGTACGGTGCAAAAACTCTCTGACGACAGACCGGCAACCAATCGCGTATGCGTGGCAACGCGAAATTACTTCGCCGAATGAAAGTATGTGTGATTCCCCGACAGCAGTCCGCCGTTTATTTGTGAGTTGTAAAGTTAAAATCGTAAAAAATGGCACAAAAATGTCGCGTTTTGAGTCTGAAAGAGAATATTGATGCTGTGGAAGTTTGTAATTTGAGAAGAATGATTTGGGCGAGTTCATTAACATTAATTGCAATGTGCTATTAGAAGATGATAATGACCCCATTCCTACCGATTATGTAGTCCAAACTGAAACCACATCACCATCTGACGACTTTGATGAAGAAGTTGAATGCAGTAATCCAACAAATATCACCAATTATCAACAAGCCATTAGTATGGTAAAGGAATTATAAGAGTATGCAAAGAATGCAGGTTTGTTCGGTGTGGACAATGGAATTGTTATCAGACTTGGAATTACATTTTCTAGTATTTGCAAATATAAAACGCAAACACGTCAAACTACGTTATTAGATTTTTTTAGTACTACATACTAACTAAAACTAGTGTATTTTTGTTATGTTACGTTTATTTGTACATACATATACATAGTAATAATTTTGCATTTACATATTACCTAATAACAAATTTCCCAAAGGCGGACACCTCTATTAGGCGGGCACATTTAGATAGTCCTGTAGGTGTCCGCCTAAGAGAGGTTTCACTATATTAAAGGTGTGAGGTTTTCAAATTGAGACCCTGTATTATTATAATGATTGAAATAATGTAGTAGATATAGTTACTAAACTTTTATAATTTCTTTTGAAAACACTCAAAAACTGTGTAAGTTGAAAATTTCCATTGTTTTGACACATATTAAATATTACTACAATAAGGACATTTATTTTATAAATATTTCGGAAGCAATCCTTTCTGCTTCCTTAAAATCATAAAACCATTTAACATCGTGTTATTTATAAAATAACTATTTTTCATTAAATTTATTGGCAGCAAGATCGTGTGGCATTGTTTATTCCTTATAAGTCTTTAGCACCATATGGCAAGGTCTTTCAAGCGCCATGATTTCGTCTGATTTAAACAACTCCTGTTTAGTATCTTGAAAAATTGGTGTTTTGTGTAGGTCATAGTTTGGTAAGTAAGAGAACATAATTAATAATAATAATATGTAGCGAATGCAAAAGATTGTATCATAATATAGCATACATTATAAATGCCTGTGCATAAGTTATTTATATAGACAAACTCGAAACTCGATTCGGTTTTGTTCTAAGACATTTTCTTGATATATTGGGGCAATTATCGTTTCCTTCTATGGATTAATTACACTGGACAATAACGAAAATAAAATCAACTAAATGTTACTATTTTAGGTGTGCTAAAATCGAAAATAAACTTTTTTTTTAATATTAGTTCACATTTGAGAGATACGTGACTTCATGTGCTCCTAATATATTAACACTGTAACCGCAAGAACGCACGTTGAATATTTGTATTGTAATAACAATATATGGATCTTACATTGCCAAATCTACATTTTCACCAAGAATAGACATGGGCCAGCATTTCCGAGGCTAAGTGAAGCAAAAATTAAAGAAGGTATAAGGCCTCGCATTTGAAATATTCTGAAAGACGAACACTTTAACAGTACTTTAACAGTACTCTAACAGATATTGAAAAAAAATTCTTGGAATGACTTTCGTCTCGTGGTTACTAATTTCTTGGGAAATTAAAAAGCGTTACTCTTGTTGAAAATATGCTGTCGTGCGTCGTATCAAAGTATGGGTTGCAATATGTCACTAAAGATCCATTTCCTTCACTCTTTACTGAACTTTTTCCTGACAACTGAGAAGCTGTAAGTGATGAGCACGGCGAACGCTTACATCAGGATATATCTACAATGGAGAACAGGTACCAGGGAAACTGGAATGCTTCCATGGTTGCCGACTACTGTTTGACTCTTGTTAGAGATGCTCCAGAAACAATTCACAAAAGAATAGCCAAACGACAGTGAATTTAGTGACGCTAAAAGTGCAAAATTATCTAGTTTTTATTATATTGTTAAAAATAAAATAAAAAACTTTTTTTTGAAAACGGCAACTAAGTTTTTAATTTCATTATCGATTTTGTATTCAGCATCCCAAAATTAACAAGAAAAATGCATTTTGATATTTATTATTATATATTTATCAAGTCACCAAGCGCTCGAAGAGCGAAGCGCGAAAAGGATGGAAATATTAATGATTCACACTGCACCGAGCTTGATTTTAGAGGCCTCGAACCGTCGCGTCGGCATCGCGCTGGTGCAATTCTCGACTCTGTCTGACTTGCGATTAAAAATATTTAATAACTTCCGAACTAAAAGAGGTCCCACTTTTTCGTGAAATGGGTTTTGTACATAAAAAAATAAAGAACAAAATGATATTTTTTAAAATTAATTTAAGTTGGGTTAAGAGAATATTAAAACTATTTAAACAATTAAATCCTTACTATTTGTCATTTGTTCACAATGACAACTTTTTTTAATATACTTCTAAAGCCAACGTAACAAAGTGTAAAATAAAAGAAGACCGATATTGATCCGATCAGTACAACTGGAGATATTAAACTCTCAATATGAGAATATTTGAGAAAATCCAGCAAATTAACAAAAAATTCTGTGCGGATATTTTCTAAAAAATAAAATTTTCAGCAAAATCCTGAAAACAACTCATTTTCTAAAATGTCAAGGTTAAAAAGCGTGTGGTTTGTAAAAGAATGAACCCATAATCAGAAACTTTTGACATTGTTAAGGCAAAACACTAAAAAGATTTATTGAAACTTATGGTAGAAGAAAAAGGTGTCCCAGAGGCATGCGCGGTTGCGGTCCAGCCAATCTATTTCCGCAACTGCGCATGCCCCTGGGATAGATCTATTCTGTCTTGCAGGTAATCTTGCAGGATATAATGACCCCTTTAAGCATTAAAAATATTCAAGTAAGTCTTGCAGTTCAATAAGCTATTTGTATTTGTCATTATTTGTCATGAAGATTAATTTGTTGTAACTAAATTCCACTGCATAAAGTAGACTTTATGGAATCAAAATGGAATAAGTTAATTAGAAGAATACCTAAATAATTTAACTGGTACTTCATTGAAAGGGAAGCTCCAGTAAATGTCCATTATAGGCATTATAAAAATTTGATCACGATCATATCCGCACTTTATTTGTCTACCTCGGTTCATAGAATTTCTATCTCTAGTATTCTTGTTACAGCAACTTGTGTCATTATCATGCTCTAGTAAGCATGAAACTATGCGATAAATCAATTTATAAGTATCTTTTTTCATAATATATA
This sequence comes from Barypeithes pellucidus, assembly GCA_963991005.1. Taxonomy (NCBI): domain Eukaryota; kingdom Metazoa; phylum Arthropoda; class Insecta; order Coleoptera; family Curculionidae; genus Barypeithes; species Barypeithes pellucidus. The sequence continues at coordinate 19,933,996 of OZ022561.1, read as the reverse complement.
TAATTATGACCGGCGCTTTTTCTTAAAATCTAAGGGTAGATAAATAGTATTTATATTACACTCAGACATTATCATATATTGCATGCAAATATTTATACATCATAGCATGGGTAATTATATCTATGTTTCTACTTAAATATAGGTACGCTTTCAAAGATATATGTACTATTTTTTCGATATGTTTAATCTGATCACGATTATTACATTGTATTTGAAATATACCAAAATAATAACTTTTCGCATTCCTTCTAATATTTCTAAACCATTGATGTTAATAAAGTAAAATGAATTATTTTTTTATGAAATAATATACTATAGAAGGTCTCCCAGAATATGTGGAGTTCCTATAAAAAATTTTTCCTACGGCCTCCCCTACGGAGATACGGGCCCATAACGGACCTCCCTGAAAATCGTTGTTTTTAAATAATTTTTTAAGTACTAGGTGTAACTTAATAATTTTTTAGTATAATGGTTACTAGATGAGTCTCCTTAAAATTCGCCCTTTTAAACACATTTGGCTTATGTAGTTTGCCAGGGACGGACTGGACGTAACACAAAAATGCTTTTTTTACACCCTGTATGATGTTCTAAACCTTAAGCTGAAAAAAGGTACTCTTGATCAATGTCGATAAAATGAACTGTTTTCGAAAAAAATATATTTTTGTTCAATATTGGTTGTTGTTTTATGTTCATAAAATTCCCTCATTGTTGCTATGGATTTTTTCACATGTACCGATTTAAATAAGAATATTTATGCCAATGTCAGTTTATGGTAGTGCCTTAAAGTTTACAGTTTTTCTCCTTTGTCTTATTAGTTACTAACTTAGTAATGGAATTTACGTATACTGAATATGCCGACAAGCATTTAATGTATGGACAAAAATATTTTTTTCTCAAAAACAGTTCATTATATCGACATTGATCAGTGCCTCTTCTTCAGCTTAAGGTTTAGAGTATCCGAAATTATTATTGTCGTTTCTTCATCATACAACACAAAAACATTTTTGTGTTACGTCTAGTCCGTCCCTGGCAAACTAAATAAGCCAAATGTGCTTAAAAGGGAGAATTTTAACGAGACTCATCTAGTCACCATTATACTAAAAAATTATTAAATTACACCTAGTACTTAAAAAATTATTTAAAAAACAACGATTTCCAGGGACGTCCGTTATGGGCCCCGTATCTCCGTAGGGGAGGCCGTAGGAAGAAAAATTTATAGGAACTTCTCCTATTATTTTTAAGTGTTCTATCTGAATCCCGGAGATTGCCCACATACACACCCTGTATTTATTCGATAAAAGAAAGTAATTTATGATAAGACCAAGGAAATGGTTAATTATATAGGTTCAAATTTTTTAAGAAGTGCAAGAAAAATCGAAATATATATTTTAAATCGTCGGTCAAGAAAAATAATCGAACCAAATAATCTCTAAACCACTTTATTTTAATATCTAAACCGTTCACGTAGTTAGTACACCAGCTAAAGGTTTTTGGAAACACCTCCTTGGCCTCAATACTTTTTTTAAATATAGTATTTTAAACTTAACCCTGCCGTGCACGCGTAAAATTTACTAGCCGTCTATCGCTATTTCGCATCCTCAATTTATTTTTAACTTTTAAAATAAATACATGGTTTTTAGTTCACTCCATTTATGAATCATATTTTGGTATCTAAGTTCTGCAAACAACAAGAATAAAGGATTGGAATGAAATGGAATATTTTCTCATTCGATAATACATACCGAGCAAATCCGAACAATCCTACAAAACGAACCGAAAATTTACTTCTACTTTGAGGCGAAATATTTTGTAATTAAATTAAATTAATCCCTTATTATGGGAGCAATTGGTAAGACCTACTGTTGCAATATATCGATGTATCGCTGAGCGTGTAGTTTGTTTCTTACTATGCCTAAATTTGTACGGTATTCAATGGAAATCCCAGCCCAAACCATTACAGATCCACCACCATCATCATTTTCTTTCTCCACAAATTATCCTTTTTTACTTTAAAACGTTATAATTTCTTATAAAAGCTAAATCTAAGGTTACCGAACAGATAGAAGAATGATTCAGACAACAAAATGTTGCTTAAGAATCATCCTAAATAACAGTTTTTATTTAGGTGAGTTTTGGTTGTCATAGCATTCTACAGGGCGTTTAAAAAATAAGCAAAAAACACACTTATTTTTATTTACGCTGTATATTAAGAATCAAAATAATAGAAAGCTAAAAACTAATAACAAAACCTCAATATGGTGCCATAAACTGTTTACAAGATATTTCTCCTCAAAAATAAAAGTCAATTTTTGGTTAGTCACTTTTTGTGGGTGAGTGTACATATTTCTAAATTAATTAAAGGTTATATAGAGAATTTAGAGGAAATAATAGCGACTACTACCGCATGTATGTATAACCTTTTGTATTAAATTAAGTAGCGAATGCCAAGGTACCAATGCTTCTAAAATTTTCGAAGAATCGTCTTAGCTGTTGGTCATTTTGGGCATCTCATCCACATATAATTTTCGACTTAGAAGAGCTCAAAACTCTGCTACAGCCCTTGCCTCAGGTACATTTGGAGGGTTGTCGCGTTTACGGATAAATTGTTTAAATTTTCAACCAATCTTTGTTCCCGAGCAGGACTTAAAACGTTTCGGTAAGTTAATGAACAAAATCGCGTCTCAGTACTTGTCCTCCTAAGTTATAAATACTTTGACGAGTATTAAGTTTAAACGGCATCTTAATAAACCGTAGTAGTCAAATATCATAATTATATACTTTGATTACTTGATACTTTGATTTGTTTGCTAACTGTTGTCTCCAATGGGAACTTGATCCAAGCTCCAAGCCAAATGGAAACTAACCTTAACAAACATAAATGATATTATTCTTCACGGCTTTAACCCTGGTAACTATACAGCCAGTTTTGGAGTCCCACAGGGATCTGTACTAGGATCGTTACTTTTTATTCTCTATAAATGATATTGGCATAGACCTAACTGTTAAGTTCTTGGTATATGCGGATATTCAAAAAATTAGAAATATCAATGACTGTATTATTCTTCAACACAACTCAGATCTAATAACTAATTGGTGCTTGAAAAATAATCTTCAGCTAAATATTGAGAAGTGCAATGTTGTATCATTCACAAACAAACTTTCTGTCATTAAACGTGACTATTTGCTTAAAAATACAGTTGCGCTGCAACCTGGGGGTGGTCTTTGACTCAAAACTTTCTTTCCTGCCTCATATAAATGAGGTAGTGGGTGAATCTTTGCGGGATTATGGGTTTATTGTACGCTGCACAAGGGATTTCAATAACAGTGATGTGTTGAAAACATTGTACAATTCATACGTACGGTCCAAGTTAGAATATGCTGCAGTAATCTGGGCTCCTGAGTACAATGTTCATATTATTGTCATTGAAGGCGTCCACTCCTTATGGAACGACCTTCCCGAGGTCGTTTCTCCCTACGAATATAACCTCCAACGATTCAAAACCAACGTGAATCGCTTTTTGCGCACACGCACCACTCCCAGAGTGCCCTAAAGGATTTTTCCTATAGTGCTTGTGTTTGACCATAAAAAAAAATTCTTGAAATATCTTAGTTTTAAGAGAGACGGAACATATCCCATACAGGGTTTTTCTCAGTCCAGGCTGCATGAAGATTTTAATTATTTTATTGAATTTATTTAATAAGTCAATTAATTACTTTAGTAAAAGCTACACATAATAAAAAATGTTAACATCCTGTAGATCCCTAATTATATGAAAATAAGTCAAAATGGAAATCTATACACAGTCAAGTTCCTTTTAATGCTCAAACAAATTGTTGCAGTCTAGACTTTCTTTTTTTGAAAGCCACAATTACTAAAACTAAAAGATTTATTAACCTTTTAGCTTAAGTATTTCTCATTGTCGCTTGTACGAGACACAAAAGTGGGTGTAAAAAAGCCCATATGCATAACAGTGCGTCGCCGAGTCGGTTTTCATGAACCAAGAAGGCTTAACTTCTTAGTCATTGCAAATACCAGAAGGAAACGTATTGTATGTATAATATGCACCTACTAATCTGATATATTATTTCTTTCTTAATCGTATTGGCTTCTATAGAACTCTTTTGAATGGTAAAGTCTTTGAGGAAACCGCTACGAAATGCGTTGCGTATGTTAATATTATTGTAAAGGTCTACAATTCTTCTTCAGTTCTAATTACCTTAACATTGGCTTCAACTTGGTACAAAAATAATAGAAGCGTGCTAAAAACCTAAGTATATGTATATCCTATAGAGGTATGTAGTTTAACATATCTAAGAATAACAATAATAATCCTAGTAGAAAGAATAAATGTTTCCTTGATCGATATAAAAGGACCGGACTATTTAACTCAATAATCAAGAAATGATGCATACCAAATTTTCTATTTTTTATTGAAGCTTATAAAAATAACAAAGTAGTGTGAAGCTACCATCCATACTTCTAATGCTTTTTATGATGTACCTTAACTATATGATGATAGTGCTTTGCATCATGATGATGATTATGTCCATGCTTGTGTTCCGCCCAGTGATTGTGATGATGTTTGTCTTCTTCCTCATGTTTGTGATGATGGTGATGCCCATGCTCAGCCTTTTTCTCATGATAATGCTTAGAATCTTCTTTGTGGATATGTTCGTGTTTATCTTTGTGATCATGCTGAGCTTCCTGCTTATGTTCATGCCAATGTTCATCTTTGTGATCATGTTTATGACCTTGATAGTGTTGGTGTTTGTGATCGGCGTGATTTTTGTGGTAATGTTCCTCTTTCTCTTTATGTTCATGTTTAGCTTGGTGATAATGTTTGTGATCATCATGTTGCTTGTGCTCGTGATTATGTTTATCTTTGTGTTCATCTAAATGCTGATGATTATGATCTTGAAGGTGGTCGTGTTCGTGAAGATGCTTGTGCTGGTGATAATGAATTTCTTTCTTCTTTTTTGGTTCATCAGATTCGAAATGAGATTCTTCTTCATTATATGGTATGTAATTGTGATGCCCGTAATCGCTGCTCTCGCCACGATGATCTTCTACTAATTTAACCGTTGAATATTTAGATTCAGCCGGATTTTGGTAGGCCTCGTTAATTTCTTCTGTATTTTCTCGTCTATTTCTACTGACATCCCTTTGACGATAATATTCTTCCTCGACGCGAGCTTCAGCTGCTTTTTCAAGTGCCGCTTTATTAAAATAATCATAAGGTATTCGGGATTCTTCGTACTTCGCTGTTACTAAATTTTTTTCACTTGGGCTAAATCCTTTGCTGGTTATTTTAGAATTTCTTTCAATATTTTCACTTGTATGTTCGAAGTTTACTGGTGGTACCAAAAATATATTGCTGAATAATGGTTTAGTGCTTTCCGCTTCTGTTAAACCATCATAATATTCAGGTTGTGGATCAAATGAACCTTTTTTTGGCAAAGTCCATCCATTTGAGTCAGGCATATTTGTAGAGTAGTCGATTCGATATGAAATTGAAAGAAATGTACCTGTGAGGAACACGATCACGGTACTCTGAAACAGAGAAATAAACAAAATATGAATTACCTAGATGTTATGTGAATAAACTTGAACAAAAATTGCGTTACGAAAATATTTGGCAAGACCTTAGAGTAAGGTTGCAAACATTTTGGCATAGGTATTTTTAAGAATGCATTATTGAGTACCTTGGAAATTTAATAACTGAAAACAAATATTTAGAGGTAACAAAAATTTTACTATGGTGAATATGGTGATCTGTATGGTTTTCATTTAAAAAATTTAAGTAAACGTATTTTGCAATATTTGATGAGTGCTATAACATTATAATAGAGTCGCTGATGAGTAGAGCATGCAAATTGAACTTTAATGCAATTTTCGAAATTTTTCATAATTTTTGAAAAAATTTGCATCTTTTTCATACCTGTTGCATTGATTTGAGTATTTTCTTGACAGAAATTTAAATATTTTTTTGCACGGCATGCTCAAATATTAGATAAAGTTTACCTATTTTTATACCCTCTTTTATATATCGGGGATTTTTTCCAACTACACTATACACCGTGTCCAAGATAAGAAGGGCCAGTACAGGGATCTCGGAAACCGTAAGGATACGATCTCGGTTAAATAGAGGTAAAGTTGTGCATTTACGTGTCTAATAATATGCCGTTTAGAAAGTTTTTAAATTCCGAGTAGTTCCGGAGATATCCAGAAAAAACTGAAATTCTCAAACATCGTTTTATTTTTTTCCCGGGTTTTTTGGGATCAAATTCTAAAGTTAATTGCACATTTATATTGCCACTTTTTCCGCTCTATCTAATAGAGTTGAGTGTTTTGTAATCCGACGAGTCGTCTTCGAAGGGCAATTATCAACTTTATTTTTTTAAATACGGTCCTGTTTTCCTGATATTGGAATTTGAGACCTTTTTTTCTTCCGAATGCAATTATGTATAACACATTGTGGTTTAATGACGTTTCGAGGGTTTTTTGGACAACATCAGGATATTTTGGGATACGGTCCTGTATTTCTCCTAATTTTATAAATAATATCTCATAAGTAAGCTCTAAATTTTTTACTTATGTTGGACTAGTTCAATAAATAACAAATAATTTAATAATAAACCGCAAATAAGTGGACAAAATACAGAAACATTATTTCAATCTTCTGTTGGTTCGAGATTTAAAAGAAAAGTAGGCGCTTGAAACAAAAAAATTAAGATGGTGATGCGTGATTTGTTTCACTTGATTCCCATTGTGATTGTTGTCAACATTTGAAAGCGTTTTAAGAGGTTTTGTATTTTCCAAAAAATATGGAACATAATTTTACAAATGCTGAAAAGTTTGATATTCCATTGTGTTTTATTTTATCTCAAAAAAACTGACATGTGGCTGAGCGGATGCATTTGGAGAACTGTTCAGAAAGGAGACAACCAAAATAACGGAAATCATTTTGAACACCTGATTATGTAGTTCCTTACTTTTTTCGTTCTTCGCTTTATTACTGTTTTGGTATATTTTTTGTTCACTTATTGTTGTTTATTATTGCATTATTTTTTGTTCACTTATTTGTGGTTTATTATTAAATTATTTGTTATTTATTGAACTAGTCCAACATAAGTAAAAATGTTGAGCTTACTTATGAGATATTATTTATAAAAGTAGGAGAAATACAGGACAGTATACCAAAATATCCGGATGTTGTTCAAAAAACCCTCGAAACGTCATTAAACCACAATGTGTCATACATCGTTGCATTCGAAAGAAAAAAGCTCTCAAATTACAATATCAGGAAAACAGGACCGTATTTAAAAAAATAAAGTTGATAATGGCCCTTCGAAGACGACTCGTCGGATTACAAAACAATTAACGCTGTTAGATAGAGCGGGAAAAGTGGCAATGCAAAAGTGCAATTTACTTTAGAATTCGTTTTAAAAAAACCCAGAAAAACAATAAAACGATTTTTCAGAATTTTAAAACTTTCTAAACGGCATATTATTAGGCACGTAAATACGCAATTTTACCTCTATTTAACCGACTTCGAATCTCTTACGGTTTCCGAGATCCCTGTACTGGCCCTCCTTATCTTGGACACGTTGTATATTTGGGTATTTTCTTGACAGAAATTAATATTTTTTTTTGCCCGGCATGATCAAATATTAGGTCAGTTTTATCTAATTTTATACCCATTTTTTTTTTATATCGGATATTTTTCCAACTACACTATACACTACTAAACACTACACTTCAATTAATTATGGAATATTCAAAAATTCACGTTGAAGTTAATAAGCTGTTATGAACCAATTTTATAATTAATTATAATTAACTGATGGATTTCTAGAGTTTAGGACAGGGTAGTTTACGTCCTGATATGTCTAATTATACGGGGTAGCGCATAAAATCTAGTTGCATGTACATGAAGGGTGTAACAATTTTTCAGTTATGCTTAATACAAATAACAAATTTGTTTTGAAAAAATATTACTTACCCAGCCCCCCATGGTGCCAAACTTCCACCGTATTAGCAAACCAAGCTGAGCAAGACTGACGGATCCTCTGGATTAATTGCATTTATATACTGAAGAATAATAATCGTTCTAGCGCGGCCGCTATTGATATTGGGAGATGCATTTATTTCATACACGATAGTTTTGGGCCACGCACGAATGCGTTAAGACACTAATTTATACTACTTAACTAAGAAATATTCATTTTTTAAAATAAACTGGGCAATGAACCGACGGTAAATGATTTATGTACCCTAATTTTTAAAACTCTACAGCTCAAAAAAATCGATTTCAATAAAGTTTTCTTATTTCAAACGTGGTTTTGTGCAAATTCACGTTTAAACTATGCGGGGAGAGTCAAAGATAAATTTAATATCTTAAAATTATGTTTTCAATATTTTTTAAAAATATATAATGATATCGATACCATGCATCGAATAACATTGTAAGTGACAAATCGTGTTCTTACAGGAGAAGACATAACAGGTTCGGGTATATTACTTTATCATGATGGGCAAAATATCAAAATAATCAGACACAAATGGGATGAAAGAGGCATTTGCGCTGGATATTTCTAAAGCCTTTGATCGTGTTTGGCATGAGGGACTTCTAAGTAAACTGCGATCCTATGGTATGCCCAGTCGATTCTGTGCATGGTTGTCTAGGTTTCTTAAGGACCGCTCTCTGCAAGTGGCGATTGACGGATTTCTCTCAGACACATTCACCATCAATGCCGGTGTTCCTCAAGGGTCCATATTGTCTCCCACTCTCTTCTTACTCTACATTAACGACCTTCTGGTGAAAACGAAAAATCCGATATTTAGTTTTGCTGATGATAGCACACTTATCTCATCTTTCTCTTTGAATGCACAAACATCGGCTGCCGACGCACATATTCGCAGACAGCATAAAATATCCCGCCTCAACAAAGACCTGGAAGAAATTTTGGCATGGGGTGACAGTAACCAAGTCGAATTTAACGCTAAAAAAAACAGGCAGCAGTTTTCTCTAAAAAGGTTAACATTACAGAACCGGATATAGTCATGGACGGACACGCAATCCCACTGGCTTCATCTATTAATTTGCTGGGCGTCAATCTGGGAGGAAATATGTCTTGGCATAACCACGTTGTGGCAATTGCCAAGATAGCTTCTCAGAAACTCGGTGTACTCTTCCGAACCAAAATGTTGTACACACCTCAACAACTTTTGACACTATACAAAGCCCAGATTCGACCATCACTAGAGTACTGCTCTCATGTCTGGAGCTCTGCACCCAAACATACTCTTCGGCTACTGGATTCCATCGAAATGAGGGCCATTCGTCTGATTAGAGACCACGAGCTGACGAAGAACCTCGACAGCCTAGAACATCGGAGACAGGTTGGGGATTTGACTTTCTTTTACAGATATTTTCATGTGGCCTTGCACTCTTAATTCCGCCCAGAGCGGCGAATATCAGAAATACACGACGAACCACTGCCGCTCATCCATATGTGGTTAAGCTTAGTACTCCTCGAACTTCGCTATTTAAGAATACTTTCATCTGGAGGACCTCATCCTTATGGAACGACCTTCCCGAGGTCATTTTTCCCAACGAATATAACCTCCAACAATTCAAAACCAACGTGAATTGCTTTTTGCGCACACGCACCACTCCCAGAGTGCCCTAAAGGATTTTTCCTATAGTGCTTGTGTTTGATCATAACAAAAAAATTAAAAAAAAAATTAAGCTAGAAAACCAAATTTTAGGTTTGAAACATTGAAATTTATTTTGAACTCTGAAATTGGTCATAATGTCACTTACAATGTTATTGGATGCATTTATCGAAACTATAAGTAATATTTTTGATAGGCGATAAGTTCTATAGCAAGTAAGTAAAGCTAACATGCCCTATATGATTTACAAAGTACTCATAAGACTAAATTTAGTCTACAAATATTCTTTATTAAGTAAGTTCCTTACCATGAGGAACCTATTCTGTTTTTTGGTCATATTTTTGGACAGCCGGTATCAATTGAATGCTCATTTCTAAAATAAATTATTCAATAATAAATCATGAATAATGTTTAGAATACAAACATGGCTGTACAAGGCCTCTAATTTTGAAATTAAACGATCTAAGTTCTTAGTAAAAATATTGTACGAAATATGTGTGTATTTTTTTAAATTTTCTACTCGTAAAGTTATTTATATATATCCCAAGAACATCATATTACAATGTAGGAAATCACAGTGGCAACGCTGTATGTTCATTTTTACCTGCTAGTGTAAAAATGACCCTCTGTAGGTTACTAATTTCATTCTTTATCGATGGCGGAGTTGTTACCGGTTTATCGCTGTTGCTATTGTGATTGTTTGTGATCTATTATGTTTTTGGATTAATTTTTAATGTTTTCTCGAACTAAAACTATTTAGAGCTATTTATTAGTCATCTACAATGGTTCGTCAGTGCGTGGTGTGTAAGAAATTCGACTATTCTACCGCGGATTAATATTTAGTCGGTAAGTAATGAGGTTATGTTTTTTTAGGTAAAGCAGTGGTGTAGCTAATTATATATTTTAAGTAAATATTGCAAAAATATGGATTATTTCTTTATATTATCTGAATTTCTGTAAAAAAATACCTACAACGATTACCTAGTTATGACTAATGTTAGATCGAAATTATCTACACGTGTACCTTATTACAGCGTTGCCATTTTTTAAAGCCATCTTCTTCTAACTTATTTAATACTGTAGAACTGTGCACGATTGTAAATAAATAGTGTTTTATGAATGGAATGTTTTGTCTCCCTTTTTATATTATATGTTTATGGACCGGTTTGAAAAATTTCCAAAAATGAATTTTATTTTACGTTGGGCATTGTATATAATCGTCACTATTTATATTTCATTGCACGTTTTATATTATCCAAAATTTGCATATTATTAAACTTATAATAGTTAATGTACTTTCCCTGTATGAAAATATCTTTATGAAATTAGAAATAATTATAAAGCAATTATCGGTTATAGGAACTTTAATAGAATTATTATTAAATTGTATAATTTTTACTTTTAGTCACGAACACGAATTTCATATTTATATTTTACGACTTTTTAAAACTGATTAACATTTTTGTGTAAATAAAAGTAAATTACTTAAAGCAAAAGAAAAGCCATGCAATTGAAAAACATTCTTCGAAACAGGAGCAGACGAAAATCAGTCAAACAACCAAATATGTTTAAAAAATCTATAGAAATTAATATGTAGCTTTGATCAAAGTCAAGATGCATAAAAGCCCATAACCATTCTAACTGGAATATCACTATACAGGGTACAACAAGTAAAGTGGCCTATTAGAAGTATCTCGAGAACTAAATGAGATTTTATTTTCAAAATTTGGCTATAAGAAATGGTTTCCTACGTTTATAAAATATTTTTGATGGTGTGGTGTTGCCGGATCATACCGAAAGTGGCAGCAACTTCGGAATTTTAAATGAATCACCATATATATTATATTTTTTTGGGGATCTAGGTAAAAATCTAGAACAGTTTCCTGTATAATATCATATCATATACATATCTTTAAGAGTTTTTGAATTATAAATAATCTTGATTTCTTAACGTCGCATCGGGAACTGAAAAGAAAATCATATATTTTTAGCGAACAAACCCCCTCAACGCCCGGGCGCGGATTGTGTTAATTTAAGAGTTTCAAATGGAACCCCATATTTTTTATTGGCGTATCATGTTCGGGTTTGTTCGGGTTTGTTCGGAACCCGAACAAACCCGACCAAGAATAAACATCTTTTGTCCGAAAAAATTTTGTTATTCGTGGCCATCCTTCACCAATAATCACCATGAGAAAGACAAAATCAGAACCGTGCAAAAATCAAGTTTTATCCCGGAAATACTCTTTTTCTCTGTCTTGTACTAAAAAATACAAACAACTTTTTCCACGGGCATTTTTTAGTACAAAACAGAGCAAAGGAGTATTTAGTAGTTTAAATTGCAAACTATTGCTTCTTCAAAACCAAACAACTTTTTCCCCAGACATTTTCCGCTGCAATGCGATGCACCGGAGTTATTCCGGGGTACCGACCTTTTTAAACACCCTATATATTTATATTTTAAAGACTATTAAATTGATGTTATACTTGACCCTTTCCATTTAAGATTTTAAAGGTAACATCTACTCTTGCCAGGGGATTAAACCACGGTAAAATTAATTCGTTTTTCCGAATTTTAATACTAATTACTATGAATGAGAAATTAGGGGTGAGAACTTTTCAAATTGACAGCCTATATACGTTTCGCTGAAGCCCACTATTAATTTGCGATACAACTAAGTAGCGGTTAACATGAGTAATTAATAAACATTAAGAATTACATTAAAATCTTCCATCCATAAATGATTAATAAAAAATTGATTCAGAAAGCATTGCGTGAAATATATTAATAAAAAATAAAGCTAGATAGGGTGGTATTCAAAGAGAAATGTATTTAGTATAAAAGTTTCAAGCGAAAAGAATCTTCATACTCAGCGTGTTGTGTGTTCAAGTTCCTTGTCCATCAACATGGGAGTTTTGGTAAGTACGAGCATATTTATTTTAAAAATCTTTTATACTATCGAGTAGTTAAAATTAACATTTTTTGTATCGATTTTTTTAAAAATATTTTGCTTTGTCCGCCGTCATTTTGTGGAGCCTTAAAAATGTTGTTCCCTTGTTTTTGTTTCTCCTAAAGAGTATAGTAGGTTCTTATGAATTTCAAGTGCTGCTACGGATCCCTATTTCTCCTAAAATCATTAAAGGCAACTATCTTGTCTTCAAGAATGAACAACTTAGTCGCAAAGATTGATGATCCGAGAGTTTATAAGTCATAATTCAACAATTATGAGATATAGAAGCATTTTAATCTAAGAATTCATATAGAATTGGAATTCGTAATTATATCTAAGAAAATCCCGACAGGAATAATTTGAATTGAACAAGACGGTGTAAAAAATCAAAATAAAAAGCATTTAAATTTAATGTGTAATTTGAAACGAAAAACAAATAATTTAAACTTATTGTTTTATACACGAAAATAGTTGAACAGAACTAATTTTTGTGTAACGAATGAAGAATGGTATATGTTGAATGAAGTTGTAAAAAGTGCCAATATCAAAATTAGAAAAATATATGATTTTGATAATCAATTTATCTGTGAAGCAATTTATCTATTTCTTCTACTAAAATAAATATAATTATAGATTATTTTATTTTATATTAATAAGAATTCAACGACAATCAAATATTGACTTTTTGATTGCAAAAGCAACCATTTTAGTTCACACGAACTTTCTATTCAAATATCAATATGGAAAATTATTATTTCCCAGACCACCCGATGATCCTTATACAATAAGGGCGTATTTTTGTCTACACAGTAGCACTTTAAAATACTATTTCAGGTTGAATGGTACTACCAAGAAAAGGAAGCCCAGTCCATTGATAGGATGCAACCATCTGCAGTCCGGTTTCGAACTTATTTGTTCTCGTCAGTACAGGGTAGGTGTACATACTCATCATTAGAGAGGACTTTAACTTAACGCCGACGGTAGTCGACAGAATACAGAATAAGTTCAAAACCGGTCTGCAGGTGGTTGCATCCTATCAATGGAGAGGGCTTCCTTTTCTTGGTAGTACCATTCAATCTGAAATAGTATTTTAATGTGCTACTGTGTAGACAAAAATACGCCCTTGGGTGGTCTGGGAAATAATAATTTTCCATATTGGTATTTGATATTAATACCACCTGACAAGCATAGACTTTTTATTTCTTTCTATTCTTCGAACTTAATATTCCAATTTTTGTTTTTGGTACCTGGTCATCAGTTGCGACTCGTATCTTAAAAATACAGGGTTGCACCCTTTAAAATACAGGGCGTAAATTTCGGAGGGGACGATGTTACCCTTAAACTCTTAAATGGGATGGAGTGGCATATCATTTTAAAGGCCGTTTAAATATCTTTCCAATATTAAAAAAATTTATAATTTTTCGAGTAGTAATTTCTAAGAAATCATGTTCCTAAAATGAAATGAATGAATAAACGAACTGAATTACATTCGCCCAAAAGTTCTAAAGGTACTAATAAAAAGCTTTTTGATTTTCAGATTGCAGCAAGTGTATTACTGAGTTTGCTTCTCTCAGTAGCCTCCATATCGCAAAACCAACCTGAACGATATCTAGGAAAACGGGACAATTACAAATCTCTGTATACAAATTTTGGTGTACTTCCAGAAAACAGCCCAGTAAGCAACTTGAACCCACTCAGTCAGCAACGTATTAAAGCTTCTAGCAGTAATTATCAGCAATATGGTGCAATTCCATATTCATTCGAAAATGCAAACAATCATTATCCTATTCAGAAATATGGTGATCATGGTGATATAGGGAAACAATTCAACAGCATAGAAGTCCAGCAAGAAAGTTATAACGATAAAGATTTTCATGATCAAGGAAGTTTTTTAGATACCACAGGCTACAAACAGTATGGAAGCCAGACCAGTTTTAACTTAGAGGGTCCTAAGCAACTTGAAATAATTGAAACCAAAGACTATCACAAAGAGGTAGAGCCGTACGAAACTAGCGACTATATGAAATATCATCATAAAGAAGAGGAAGAGCATGCTGAAACGCATTATCATCAACACAAGCATCTCCATAAGCACAAGCATAAACAAGAGCATAAACACAAACATAAAGAAGAGCATAAACATGAGCATGATCATAAGCACCAACATAAAGCGATACATGAGCACAAACATCAGCAAGAACATAAACATGACCATCATAATAATCACAAACACGAACATAAAAGTGATCACCAGCACAAGCATAAGCAAGATCACAAACATGACCATCATCATGAACATAAGCATGATCATAAACAGAAAGAAAAACATCAGCATGAAGGAAACCACAAACATAAGCATGACGAGTGGAGTGATCATAAGCATAAGCATTTGGATGATCATAAGCACGACCATCACCATGGGCACAAACATTCGAATAATCATAAACACGAACACAAGCATCACAACCATCATAATCACAAACATCAGCATAGTAACAATCATCATCATTCCAAACATTGGAATTAGATTATACATAAATAGTTTGTATATTATTATATTATTGTTGTTAATAAACTGTTGTTTTATAATTAACTGGTGATTTCTTTACGAGAAATTATAACTAGTAATACGAGCTTGAAGGCATAATGCCGATCAATCTGTTTATATTGAAACCGTCTTAGCTCGTTTCCTTTGCCAACATATTTTTTCCAGATTTTCTTATGAGGCTATTCTGCGAATTTATCTCGTATGGGACATATATTCCTGTAATTTTCTTTCACTCATGAATTATAATTGTTTTACCTATGCATTCAATTTCTGTTAAATATGTATTAAGTTATTTTAAATTTATAAAATAAAGTTTTTGAACTTACGTATTTAAACCCTTCTTTAAGATAAGAAATTATACAGTAAAATAATAAAATAATGCTATTTGTTAAATCCGGTAATTAAAAATCGATCAGTAGTCCTAATTATGATGTAGCTTAATATATTCATCAATAATACATAGTTAATCTTTTGTTAATGTAATGAACAACATTTTTTTATAGTAGCTCGAAAGTAATAAACAATTATTGTTTTTACTGTTAATATCTATAGAATATATATATATATATAGATGTTGTGCACCCTTTTAAACGGACAAAGTTATAAAGCCAACCCTTAAAAAATTGGACAAAATTCAGGCCATTTTTTAAAGATATATTTTTGTTTCAGACAGGCGCGGCTCCCCATAGGTCCTGATATTGGACCATCACCAACTTTAACATACAACGGACATAGACCCGCTGTACGACTTAAACCGGAAGTAAGTACATTAGCACGATGGCATGGTCCTAAACATATAAGCTATATCAAATGAGGCTTTGAATTAACAAAGGAGATATCCACCTTATGTAAAACCCGAAAAAGTACATGGTAGCCACTGGCGAGAGACCTACACAATAGATAATTGTCGCTAGTCAAGTCTCAAAAGTCGAGTCAGTGAATGTTAGCCAGTGTTGTCATATTTACACGTGAAACCTATGTACATTATTTAACGGCATAAGTATGTAGGCTTTCATTAGGACACCCCAAGAATCACACAAGGAATCATACAAGTGTTTCAGTCAAATCTAATAAAATTAACTCGCTCGATAAGCAAGAAAAGTTATGAAATTTGTGTATCGTACAAAAATCATTATTTTAATTAGGTGTCCGTAAATTCTGGAATACTGTCATGTTAAAAATCAATCAGAAATTAAGATCAAAGAAGCAAACCGTTTGGTGTTGTAAATCCAGATAAAAATATCTAGCTGTGCCAAACGCAAAAACTAAATCCGTCATAGTAATGTGAAATACACAACACACAGTATTGTTTTATAATTTGGTTAAAACACTATTCATTTTTCTCTGGGAGCAGATTTAAGAAAAATATTATTTTGAATTTAAATTTCAAAACATATCATAAAAAATGTAGTGTTGTGATCGCTCGAGCAAAAAACCGCTTGAGTACTCGATTATTGAAATAACCGACATCGCTCGATTATTAAAAAAACTGCTCGAATTATAAATTCAAGCGAAAATCGTCGCTTGTTACTTATTACCTTTCACTCGATACCCGAGCTTCGCTTGACGCCGACCGAAATGTGGCCGGCCCTTGGTAGTGTGATCGCTCGTGGTAAAAAACTGCTCGTGTATTCGAGCAGTGTTTGGCTGGATAGGAAATACTACTCTAGTTATAAATTCAAGCGAAAAATCGAAAATCGTCACCTCTCACTTGATACCTTATATTCGCGCGACGTCGCGCTCCACCCGAAATGTGCCGCTTGGCGACCTTGGAGTTTGATGCTCAGAATGTTGATACGACATACGTCTATGTTAAAGGCACACATACAAAACGAGAAGGTCCATACAAAAAAGTATCCCAAGTCCCATAGTGGATTCACAGCGATATGGGTTTTGTTTTGACTGGATCTGGCTAGCCAGCGGCGATTGTAAATTTTTATACAATAATTAAAGGATGTAATTTAAAAAAAAATCAGAATCAACTGTTCTTCCTTAATAAAAACTCTAGACTCAAATTTTAAAATTTACAGAAACAACCCCTGGTGTTTTATCAACACATTCTTCTTAGTCATAGATTATTAAAATCGCTCGAGTATCAAGAACTTAATTATTAAAATCATCGGTTTTCCCACTAACACTAAAAAAATATATATTTTTATATTATAAAAATTGCTTCCTGCAACAAATCCTAAAATTCTAAAAATAATGTCAATTTATAGACAAATAACAGTAACATGGACCCTCCACAATGCGTACAGAACGCTATGATGACAAAAGACAAGAAACCCTTTACGTACACCCCAGGAGGGATCGATCTATCCGAAGTTCGATCACCACGTATGCAACGTCGAATAGAAAGAAATGCTAACCTGGGAGGTGCGTCTGACCTAGCCCCACAAGCTCCGCGACCTCAACATGTCGGTCCTCTTCCACCTGCAACATTAGCAGCTATGCGACCTCAGACACAGGTATGATGTTCTAAAATCGTTTCTTGTATACTGACCATTCAGCTACTAAACGGATTTTATTCCTTCAGGTACAAGTCTTCCCTTCCCCACCCCCACCACCAATGTCGAAAAATATTCCACCCCCTCCTCCCCCACCGATGTGTCCTCTTCCAACTCAAAAAGTTACTACCAATGATAACCAAGTATTGGAAAGGCCCGACATGACTAAAATTATCCCCGATAACCCCATGGCGCTGTTAAGAAAGACGGGAGGACCTGCACCGAGAAAGTCCTTTGTAGAACAGATATATGACGAATCTGATAAGACATCTCCAAATCCTCCAACACCACCACAAAGAGCCTATGAGACACAATCCCCTAGATATCCAGGTATAGTCAAGTTTCTATTTTACTTATAATGTTATTTAAAATACTTAAATTACCTCTTCAGAAACTATTTATTATGATTTTATAGAAAGATCTGCCCCAATATCACCACCAGTTCAACAACAAAGGCTAGCACAGCCTTATCAACCTCCACCGCAACAATATCAATCCCCAGTGCCTCCACAAAATCAGTATCAGACCCCACAATATCAACCTGTTCAACCACCTCAACCTCAGTATCAACCAGTACAAGTGCATCAAAGATCAACCGATTCTCCAAGTTATCCACCTCCAATTATTGAACGTCAACCTGCATTGGGTAGGCAAGATCAGCCACAGAGAAATGTTAGTTCTAGTGTGGGAACTTTGTATATTCCTCCACTTAACCAACAGGTACTTACATATCTGATATAAATAACATATACTGAAAGTAACATTCGTTTGTTGTAATAAAACATTATTTACCACAATTATTCTTATTCGTCTCTTTAAAAATTAAAGCTTTATTATTAGCTTACATATTGATTTATTGCTTTAATATATGTTTCCATTATTCAGCAACAACCAGCACAGCAGCAAAAGTTCGCCTCTCCACCTTCTCCTCCAGAACGTGAACCACAAGTGCAGTCTCCAGGTACTCCAACACTTAAAGAAGCTCCTAGACCTTGGCAACAAAAGAATGTTCAACAGCAACAAGTTGTTCCTCCATGGGCTAAAAGGGATGATGAGGAGGTAATTAAGAAAATTAGGAATATTTAAAATGTACCTTATTCCTATTGGTACCGCTTGCTTTTCATGTAAATTATTGCTTTCCAGAGAGTACAATCACCACAATCTCCTCCATCTGCACCAAGCCAGAGGTGGCAACAACCAGCTAGAGTAGCCTCACAACAACAACAACCAGCTCCAGCTCCTCAACAAGTTAAGCAGCCTTCAAGTCCACAGTTCTCGCCTAGGCAAGTAGATAAACTGGATACATAGGAAACTAAATGTTGAAACGGTTACAGAAAGACCTTAATGTTATAAAGTTCTTACATCAGTCCTTCTCATTTTGGGGAGCGTACCGGCCAGCTTCAAGAATAATGAAAGTTTAAAGTGATGAATGTACATACAACTTCTGAATTCATTTGTAGGTCGCCAGCAGTTCAACAATCATCTCCAAGAATCCCTCCTAACCAGTCATATCCCTCCAACTCGTTTCCAGTTCATATAGAAATTCGCTCAGCACCCTACCCTCAAGATCTGGAATCTGATATTAGGACTGAAGCTGTCTACGTCACCCAGCCTATTGTTTTGCAACATCCTGGACCCAAGATTGCACCTCCATATCAAGGTAAATAAAAAATACACTAAACAAATAAGATGCTTAGTTTTGTGTGTCTGGGGACTAAAGCCAATACTGAGATCATTGTCCAGATATTCTCCGAGATTTGATATGCATACATTTTTCTCCTTGCAGAACGCACGACATGTACAATTACTGTATCCTTCCTTGATTTTAGTCACCAGAAAATAATTTTTTTTTTAGTTCCGCCCAAAGCGCAGCCGCAGCAGCAAACCCCTCAAAATGTATACCAACAACCTAGGCAGCAAATACAGCAGAAACCTAAAGTAGATAGTTCAGGCGCTAGAGTAATTCCTATTCAAATTGAAAGAACTCCCCCGTCCACACCAGCAGCCGAACGGTGAGTAATCTCCTGATACGAAAGAACATTACAACATTGATCGTTTGTATGATAAAATCTTAGCTGTGTGAAAAACTGTTTTGGTCGCATGTCTACACTTTTAAAATATTTTCAATGCTAAAATGTATAGTTCAGTGAAAATCACTTATTTTTAGTATTTAGGTCAAGAAATAATATAAGACAACGAAAATATATAACCCTGGTTGATGCGGGTGTAGTCGATGTGTCACAGAAATTAAAAAAAATATATTTAAAAAATATATTTATTAGTGTAAGCCTTCAAAATACATTTAAGAAAATCCTAGGAAAAAAAACACATTAACACAACTGTAAATTTAAATTTTCTACATCCGGAAGCGAAAAAACAAAAAAAAATGTTTTATTTGGTTACTGACCTCCGACCTAGTGCTAATTTTAAATTTCGTCATTTAGAACGAGTTTGCAAAAATATACTTGTCCAGTTGCGTTAAGACTAAACAATACGATCTTGGTCTATTTTTGTATCGGGGAAATTTTAAATTATAAACTTCCGTGGGTGGCGTTTGTTGGCAGATAATTTTGATCTATGAGTTTTTATTATATCATAAAAAATTAACGATTAATGTTAACATACTACATTTATTTTATTTCGGAGTATATATTATAGCGATCGTATTTTTAGATTTTTGAAAGCATTTACTAAATATATAAAATTTTACATCAACGACCTCTAGTAGCGAATGATGGGTATATGTATACAGTATATCCACGGATGGGGTTTACAAGAGGACAAATGAACTAAAAATTGAAAGATACGAAAAAAAGTCTCTTAATGAATGTGTTTTCTACACAACAAACCGAAGTAGGACAATTCATTAAAAGGTTTATTTCCCAAAAAGTATTCTCTGGCACACCTCTGATTGGTGAACCTAGTTAAAATAATATTGACACTGAAGGTGATAGGTACTTGTTGTCAATGTCTTTATTTAATGAAGTTATTATTTAAGTAGAAATACTATCTACTGAACAAAGAGTTTTTATAATACAATGGTTTGGAGATTGTCAAGCTTCATACCGCTACGTCATGGAACAATTTACCGAGAAATTTGTAGGAATCCCAATAACTAGGATGGCAATCTGCAAGTTAATAAAAAAGTTCAAGAGAACTGGTTCGGTTTTGGACCTCAAAAAAAAAGAATACGACCATGATGATGCTGCTACAGTCTTAGTTCTTCATTCTGTTGAAGAAAATCCTATGACGTCCCTCAGAAACAGTGTTACTCAGTTGGAAGTTGTGAAAAAAGTCAAATTCAGAAGATCCTTAAAGCAAATAAATTGTATCCGTATAAACCGCACTTTAATCAAAGATTGGAAGAGGGAGAAGACGCGAAACGACTTGATTTTTGCCTGTGGATAGGAGACAAAATTTCAAGTGGAAATGTTGATTTTTATAAATGTATCATGTTTTCTGATGAGGTACTGGTCTTTAGAAAATCCCGAATTCAGAATTATGACGAGAAGACAATATTTCACAAAAGTGAACGTGTGGTGTGCGATATCCATCCATGGCATTATATCGCCATATTTTTTTGATAACACGTACAATAGATTATCAAATTTAGAAATGCTGGATACATTTTTCAATGATGAACTCGAAAATCTACCATTAAATTTTCAACAAAATATGTATTTTCAGCAAGATTGTTGTCCAGCCCATTTCGCTCGTGAGGTTGAATGGCTTGGCCGCAGATTTGGTCCAAGGTGGATTGGTAGGAATGGCCCAGTTTTGTGGCCCCCAAGAAGTCCCAACTTAACCTTGGCCGATATGTTTTTACAACCGCAATACCAAATGATATTGAAGTGCTGAAGGGCAGAATTATCCGGGCTGAATCTTCAGTTTCTTCGAACTAAAAGTAAATTACAGGAAAGTACTAGGGGTATTTTGATGAAGATGGTCAATTTAAGAAACGTCGGAAACCCAGTAACTGTTGTATACGACTGAACATAGATTTCGGTCCTCTTTCATAATTCAAATAAAAAAATCGGAACAAAGTTTTTTCAAAAATTTTGAAAGCCCCGAAATTGTTACACCCTGTATAAAGATGTATCAATAATAAGTTTTATTTTTAGGGGATTGAATCGCCAAATGAGCTGGGGATCACAACCTACCCAATCTAACTCTTTTAAAGTAATCCAGAAAATTACAAGAACCGATGAGGATGAAGACGATGATACACCAGTTACCCAACACTCAGCCCGATACCCGCAAGAGATGCCCGAGCAAGTTAGGAGAATGAAAATCAACGATAATGGACATTTTAAGCAAGGTATTTTTTTTTTTTTTGGTTTGAGAAGTTTGCAGTATATTTAACAACAGTCCTGAAATAATAGTTGAGGGGGTCAGACCAAAGGTCTTAAATGAAAAATCAAATCAAATCAAACTCGTAAGAATTTTAATTTAAGAGCTTCGTGTAAATCATAAATTTTCAAGTACTTTATCTCGTGTCACGTATCTCCAGAACTGTCGATTTTTTGATGAAACTCGCGCTGTAGTTTTGATCTAGCTCCTATTTCAAAATTATTACAATCCATAAAAGGATCTGGATAGATATTTCCAAGGGCAGCAAGTAAATCTTAAAGTGGTATGAAGATTAAACAAGTTTGCAAAGTTTGCAGCAATTTAGCTTTAATTTTTCGCGAGCTAATAAATTTCGTTGATCTTCGAATTAACTTAATTGATATAAATACCTTATTTGACCTCCGAAATTATTCTCTTGTTCGGAAATAATCCTTTTTTGTGCTAATACTAGCATGATTTGTATTTTTTGCTCATTTATTTGCTTCCAGATGCACAACTATATGATGTAGAAAATCCAAGATGTAGAGGAGGATACATACCTTCGCGAATTTTTAAATTTGTAGATGAAAGCGGTAGAGTCACTATTTATTTTTAGGTGGAGGAAGATATTTAAATATCTACCAATGCATGCCGTGGAATTTCTTCCTGTGCTATGCTAATAAGTATGGTTATGCTTAATATTTATTATTTCAGTGCCGCCACAAATTTATGTTTGCAAATCCCTTACTACCAGGCCAAGAGGTATGTGATTTGGTTACTACAGAAATTTTTCCTGTACTCATATGGACTATCAAAAATAGCTTCTATTACTTTGTTTCTTATTATTTTTTCCACTTGTGTGGGTAAATCTCATAGTATCTATTCTCGGTTATAATATGATAGTTGATAGGGGCTCTCTACTCAATTTAACCGACGAATTTTTATCTATGAATTTAATTACAGTTTAGATATCTTTTTGATTATTATTGATATGACAGTTACATCACTGGGTTGGGTAAGGTTTAAGCAGTCCACTATTGCGATCCTAAATTTCTACGATCTTTTAATAGTATATTACATACCAAGAGTGGTAAGAAGAATATTACTCACGACACCGCTAGAGATCTTCTTCCTTAAGTTAAGCAGCCAACAGCGATCGATAACTTTTTGATATTTTTCTGAACCAACTGAAAAGTCTAAATTTTTAGTTCATATTGTTAATTTTTTTTAGGAAACGGTCAGCCGCAACCGTATGTCCATCCAAGTGAACAAGTCGTACCTGAGCCGAAGAAGTACATGGGAAGTAATATACCGAGCCGATCCTTTAAAATGTTACAAGCTATGACCGCCCCGTCAGATGGTTGTGGTAAGTAATTCGGTTAAGACAAAAATTATTTACATCCGAATACAAAAATTATCTTAAAATTTAAGAATTCCGTCTACTTGCCTGTCAGGTGGAAATAACACGTTTGGAGCTTGTTTAATATTTTATTCGGTTAAGCATTTATGACTAATTTTCTGATCAGTAGTTAATAACTGAATATCACTGTTTTATTCAGTTGGGCATGGAAACAGTTTTATGAAATGAAACCGAAAATGATATTCGGATGAATTAAATGGATTTCATCTTTAATTTATTAAAAAATATGTGAAAAACATTATTAATTAAAAGAATAGCTTACTACAATTAATAATAATCTACAAAAAAAATTATTTAAAGAATTATTCAATGTGAACTCACGTTTGTTCAATGCATTTATGTCTTTTTCATTGATTTTCAAATACTTTTTTTGGAGATTATTATTACTAGTAAGCTATTCTTTTGATGTTAATAATGTTTTTCACGCATGCATATTTTTTAACAAATTAAGGATGAAATCTGCTTTTTTCAGTATCATTTCTCTTTAATTTTATTAAATTGTTTTCATGACCAACTAACTCATCGAGAACAGTGATATTCAGTTGTTACCTGCTTAGAAATAGTTGGTCAGAAAATTAGTCCTAAATTCTTAACCGAATGAAATATTAAAAAAACCTCTCATGTTTCTTGTTCAGAATAGTAAAGCTTTGACATATAAGTCTCAATTATTTGAAAAAAGAAAGAACTTTTTTTTGCAACTTGTTCTAATATTCTAATTCAATTGTATTTCTCTTAAATTCATTTTACGAGAACTTACTATACTTTTGTAATTATTTCCTGCAAATTTGGTTTAAATATAATTTTAAACAATAAAATTATTAAGAAAAAACTAATTTCTTTGGCCCACCGGCACCGTGTACAAAATATTTTAAAAGAGACGCCTTCCTACTTGTAACCGTGGCTGCTGACCCTCTTATATATAAATTATTATGTGGTTATAATTAATGAACCCACTATCTGATAACCTGTTTGACTGGTTTTCCATATACAAATTCTTTTTATTTACGTACGAGAATTTTTATGTAATCTACCAGCTGATGAAAGAAAACATGCTGAAAAAATAATTTTCTATACAACTATTTATTTGAGCTATATGTTGGATATAAGAGCTTAGTCCGCGGTCTTCAATAATGCTTTAAATTTCAACCTTCTTTATAATTTCAGCAGACCTTGCCTCAATCGGTCCGGATTTTGGATTATCATTGATTATATATCCTAGATAAATTGTTCGACGCAAAATATAGGTTGGAAACAGAAAGGCTCTTCATGTCCACACACTGTCATCATTTGTTCGGCTCAATGTCCTCTTTAATGTTATTTTAATGTCTAGGTAGATTATATAAAAATCCCCACTCGTATTAAATAACTATATCAAACCTATACATATTATTGCAAACATTCATAGTTTAAAAAAATGCATGAACCATCTCGTGCAAGACTGTAAGAACTAACTCTGCATATTTTTTATTTATGTCATCATCAATGTCGCTCATATATATATTATATTGCCTCCAAACCCAAAATGATAGTAGCCAAATTTCTTCTTCTAGCCAATGCCAACTACAACGAAGAACAACCCTATAATCCTTTATATAACCCCTATAACTACCCTTACTACCCACCTCCTTATTGGCCCGATTACTATCCTAATTATTACCCCCAAGAACCACCAGAACCGCCTAAGCATAATGATAAATCCGCTAAAAGTGGAAGAACAACCCCAGTACCAAATGCTGCTACATATGCACAACCTTACTGGCATGATTATTACCCTAATTTTTATCCACAGCAGCAATCAGATTCATCATCCAAGATGAGCGACAAAAGCTCTTCAACTAAAAGTGGAAGATCGACTCCCTTACCACCAGTAGCACCGATACCACAGCCTGTTATGCCGACCCCATATTGGAATTATATGCCTCAAAATATGTCATCGAATGCCTATGTTAGATCACAAAGTACTCCAGCTAAATCCGAAAACACACGACGCCCCCAAACGCCTAAACCTACCGATTACCAAAATAATTACACAGAAGAGGCTGTACAGTATCCACCTTATCATATGTACCCTCCTTATTATGACCCCTACTATTACAGCTATTACTATGGCTACCCACCAGTAATGCCCCCATACCCATATTACCCGTCTTCCACTGACAATGAAGAATACAGCGGTTATTCTTCACAAGACGAAATGTCTAACTACAATGGTCGTAGAGCATCTCTAAAAAGGAGAAATAGTTTGGAAAATGGATCAAATACCGTTGAGGCTATACGACAACACTTTGAAGTAAGAAGCAAATCTGCTACTCCAAGAATCACCATTACGCCATCATTTTCGCAAGAAAAGTTAAGCTTGAATAATGCAATGTTTAACGGCATAGAAAATAGAGCTGAAATAGAAAGAGAAGTAGAAGTAGAAGAAGAAGAACGAGGCAGTGAATTATGTAGACTTCGATCTATTAAGTCCGTTCATGACATTAGTGTTTATGCTACTGAATGCAGTGAATCCGAAACATCGGAAAGTGAGGACTCTACAGAAGAAGAAACAGAAGAGGAAGAGGAAATTTTGGTGGTCCGAGAAGGTGAAGAAATTATTCCGCATCAGTTGAGTGTTATTTATGAGGAAAGTGAGCGAGGAGATTCAAGACGCTCTTTTAGACCAAGTAGCGTAACGAGTGAAAGTACAACAGTTGAACATCAGAGCGAAGAAGAAGAAGATATTGATGATTTTCTTGCTGCACAAAATGTAAAATATAAAATAAATATGTTTCAAGAGGCCACTGAGCAATTTTCAGTCAAACTGTCAGGTGATAGGGCTGTAAAGACTTTTGAAGAAGAGAGAGAATTATTTACAAGTTTAAGTGTTAGAAGTAAAAATATAATAGAAGCTTCCGCATTGTTTGAGAACAAGAATAATGAGACTAAACATGTTGACAAGAAAAAAAGCGAAAGCAATGATGAGATAAATGGAGAAGAAAAATCTTATAATAGAAATCATATAGAAAGACCAGGATGTGATAAATTAAAATCAAACAACTTGGTAGGAACTAAGACATTCGAAAAGTCTGTCACTAATAAAGATAATCAGGATACACAGTCTGATGGAATCGCAGCCCATGTGATTAGTAAAAAGTATAAGGAAGAAGAGAGCGATTGGTGGAATTCAATTCAAAATGATGACAAGACCAAAGCGAATGACACGAATGAAATCAGTATTAAAAAAGAAGAAAACGTATGTGATAACATAAACCCAAAGGCTGAATATGTGATGGTGCGTGTAAATGAAAATGAAGTTGTAAGTGTTAAGCTAAGGAACAAAAGTAATTCTAGAAGAGGCAGTTCTAGTTCTAAATCAGAAGATATCACTAGCCCAGGAGTAAAAGTTGAGCATAATGTTGATGATAATTTGTTCTTTGGTACCGACTCAGGATATAATAGAAGTAGTGTTTATGATATCCTCAAAGACAATGAGGAAACCGAAGAAATTGTATCAGGCGGAACCCTTATGAAAGTGGGTAGTTTTGTGTCTGCACTGGAGGCAATTAAAAGAAATTCTGGTCTTTGGAATTCAGAAGAAATTGATATCGGTAATTCACCAACAATTAAAGAAGAAACATATAGTGAAGATAATATTGTCGAAGAAAATAAGGAATGCGATGTATTTGAATGCAATAGTAATAACAAAATTAAGTTGAATAAACAACCAGATTTAGAAGAAGAAACCAACCAGAGTGAAGAATCTGAAATCGATTTTTGGAGTCAAATTAAAAGCGATGAAGACGATTTTAAACCAAGACGCCAAAGTCAATATTTTGAAGAAGAACAGGAAAATGTTATTTGTAATACTTACGCTGATAGTACTAATAATTCAGTACCTATAGAAGCAAAGAAAAGAGATTCTGCTAGCTCTAGAGATAGTAGCTTTAGTAAGAGTCAAGTTTTTGCGAAAGATAAATCTTTAAGTACAGATAGCGAGACAAATGAACAGCATTGGTCTTCTGAAGAAAAATATAATATCTCAAATCAAAATTATGACGCATATCAGGAAAATAATGACAACTCGGTAGAAACGTCTGAATCAGAATCATCCGAAGAGGAAGACGAACAAGGAAAACAAAATGTGTATGTAAATGAAGAACACAAACGCAATAGTAGATCAAGATCTCTCGAACCACAGACTATTAAAGAACGTATTGAAGCATTAAGGAATAGTATTGCCCAAAAACAAAAGACACTGCAAGAAAAAGAAGAAATCCCAGTATCGGTTAGAAGCAAAATTTCCGCAATTGAAGTTCCCGCAGAAAGAGGTAGTAAAACCACTTCAACTAAAAGTAGCGTTAAATCTTTTGAAGAATACTCAGAGGAAGAAGAAGGAGACTCTGGAGTTATTTCTGACATTTCCCGACATATCAGCGACAATGAAGAATTCCCTGAACTAAAAAAACTTACAAGATACGAACGAGCGGCCACGCATTCTCGTCTTTTCAAACTACTTCAGGATGAATGTGACATTGAGGAAGAAGAAGAGGAAGATGAAGTTTTTGTGCAGCAAGGAGATAAATTTAGCAAGCTTTCTATCAGACAAAATAAAGGACAAAATAAATTGACTCCTAGTCGTAGCAAGTTAAGTTTAGCTTTAGATAAGTATAATGAAAGTAGTGATAAACCTCAGGTTAATGAAAAGTTAGTGGATGAACTAGTACAAAGTCTTCTTCGATCAAGGAAAGCTCAAGTTTTCAGAAATATGCCTAAAGAAAAGCTTCGTGCAGCAGCGATAATAATTCTACAGGAAGGTATTGAGGGTTGTGAATCGCCAGCTGAGGAATTTAGCAGTCTTGTGTCTCCCTTGAGAGGAGACACTCAAAATAGTACGCCAGCGGAAACTCCTCAAGAATTTTATTCAAATAGTGAATACAAGCAATATTACGACTCGTGGAGTGACGCAGCAGAAGAACTGGCACCCTCAAAAGCATTTAAGTTGCTCCAAGAACATTTTGGAGCGAGCAAACTAGGTACCATCGAAAGCATATTAGCAAAGTACCCTAAGATATTATCAAATAAAAACATATCAAAAGAGATACTAAAGCATTTAGATGAACTAAGTTCTGATTATTCCTCCCCTTTTCCCCAAACCCTCCCACAATCGAACGATGTAACGAACACTTGAAAAAGACGAAATTGGAATTTTTGCGAAAAATTTGTTGTCGGATCACGGGTTCTATTTGAGGTACAAATTCAATTAGGTGTTGCCATACAAGTACTGTCAATTTTTTGTAGTTTTTCTTAAGAGTATTTTTGAATAGATTTTTCTGGCGGTTGACAATCTATGAATACTGACTGATTCGCCAATAATTGTTGAAAAGTTTGAATAGATAGTTGTACATAAATGACATTGGCAAAAATTGTTTCCTTACAATCAAAGTTTACCGGTTAGCTAATTTTGGATATACTATATACTAACCGACATATTTTGATCGTGAAAGAATTATTTCTGCTAATCATTAGTTAACTCTAGATTAAAAGTTTTTTAAACCCGACATGAAACATTTAATCTAGAGTTAGCATTGGCAAAAATAATTCTTTCACGATCAAAATATATCGGTTAGTGGTTAGTCTATCCAAAATTAGACTGGACACTGGATGTAGAAAAAAGAGTAAGCCTATTTTCAGTCCTTAGGACTGACAAGGTTATAAAATATTTGACCTGCAAGAAAATGTAATTCTATAGCCAGAGATAGATAGAATGTTGGTTGCGAATTACAAAGCGGTCGTAATCAGCTTATCACATTATAATATACGTTAGAAACTCCATAATTTTGTATCGTTAAAATGATTGTTGGTATTCTATTGTTAAAGCTAAATTATAATTACATTTCTGTAAATTATTACCTACATATTCATAGATTGGATGACCAAGTAAAATTCTCTCTTGGAGTGAACTCCACCTTTGAAATTATTCCATTTTCAGCCCTAGTTAAATATCTTGTATTTGCATTTGACATATAACTCATTTTTCATTTTTATTTTGTTAACCGAAAACTTTTACTAAAAATGAAATCAGCATTTTAACAAACTTTTCATTTCGGCTAGGTTGACATTGTTAACAGACTTATATCATTTTTAACAAAAAAGGTGTAGTTTGCTTCCAGATGGGATTTCTAACGCAAATAGATTGCCACTAAATATTCCGTTTTGAGAATGTGTTTTTGATAATACTATTATTTGATATAATTATTGCATGTTGTATTTTTATTTTTTTTAATGTATTTCCATGTACTTTTTGTTTAATGTTTTGTAGGCAGCTTGTTTAGTTTTAAATCAAATGCAAATAGAATTTATTTAATTATTAAGGATAGGTCTTAGCAAGATATATATTATCTTTTGTGAGGCAACGATCAAAATTTTAATCGGTTCAGATGGTTGAAGATGAAAATTTACAATTCGGGTTCTATTCGACCCGAATAATATTGCCTACTACTGACCTGAACCAATCGGGCCTCGAAATCAAGTTGGTTCAATATCGAGTGTTTCTTGTTTAATTTTTAAGCAAACATTAAAATTGAAGTGCACGAAATTTTTATTCGTTATTATGTTTTGGTTTCGCACTAGTATTGAAAGTGATTTAAAGTTGATTTCAAACGAAGAGGTATTTAGCACGAGGCACCAGGCGGCTGCACAAATCTGCCGTGTTTGAGAAAATCACTTTCAAACCAATATTGTACACAATTTTTCCTATGACCACAAGTACAATGGCCAATTATTTGAACATTTTAACTTATTTACTTGATTGTAAATAAAAATATTTCCCATTTGCTTACGCTAGTTAATATGTAGTGTGTACAGGACTTTAGTTTCTGGTTTTTTAAATTAGATTAAAACCTATAGAAACAAAATTACACTATCTTGATTGAATAAATCCATCGTTCCATGGAAATAATAAAGATCATAACCTAACCTCAATATTAATTGAGACTGAATTGGATATCGTTAATATATTAATTTTGAAAGTTTTACATGATATTTGTTTAAAACAGTATTCAAATTATTATTAAAACAAATATAAATACATAAATCACGTTTACTTAACATGAATGGATACCATCTCTTTGATAATTGTAAAAATCGAAAATAAATCAGCGCAATTAAAAAAAAAAGCAAATATATTTAATTTTTTTAAGGTGCAGTATTCTCTAATGACCTTAGCCCCTTCCAAAACAAATCCCAATTCACCCCACGGGTTCCGCAAATTTGTTCCTTTTTAAATAAACAGTTTTTCCGAAAATCCTTCGGAAATATTGACATTTTTGATAACATTTTTGAAAGAAAAAGTCAATATTTCCCTACACTTAGTCATTGCTAGGCAACAGAAAATAACTGTTAGGAAATATTAATTTCCTTACTGTAAAGAAATGATATTTCCTTAGTTCTTTGTTAGTGTTCTACATAAATGATTGAAAACACGTTGTTCATAAGAAATTAATTTATATTTTGAATAC
Source organism: Barypeithes pellucidus (assembly GCA_963991005.1). Lineage (NCBI taxonomy): Eukaryota > Metazoa > Arthropoda > Insecta > Coleoptera > Curculionidae > Barypeithes > Barypeithes pellucidus. The sequence goes on along the minus strand of OZ022561.1, from coordinate 19,903,066 downwards.
CTCAATGCATTTCAGAATATATTTTGAAATTAGTTTGTTAACATCATAGATATTTGACAGTTAGTACAATTATTGAAAATTGGAGGAACATTATTAGAACTATGAGAAACATTTTGGACAATATGCGAGGTAGTAGGATTAGTTTGTTAAATATTTTGTACTGTGAAAATTTTATTTGCCACCTCAACCTTATTGTTAAGAGATTCTTCAATAAATCCTTCAGCAACGTTTGATGGATGACTTCCATCCGCCATGCCTTGGATTTACCAAGTTCAAATAAGTAGCAACTATTTTAGGCATTTTTCTAAATTGATGTATTCCTATAACTTGTCTACAACCCTTTCCGCTTTGATATTTAAAGAAAAATCGGTCACTGTTCATATGTTCTGGTCTTAACGAAACATACTTTCGATCAACATTCAAGTACATCTGATTAACTACAAATGATATTGGTTTGCTGGTCTTCGAATCAGGTGTACTAATTAAAAGCAGAAGAATTCTAAGTCTTCTACATCGTGTAGCGTCATTCGGACTAACTCATCCATTCTACATATTAAAGCCACCTAAAAAATAAATAAATGTGTAATCTAAATAGAAACTAAAACCTTGTAAATTACCTTAATCATTAAATTTTCTTTATCTGGAGCTTCCTGAATAAATTTGTCGATTTCTTCCTTCGTGAAAATCTTAGATTTCTTTGCCCTATAACCTTGAGGTTGCCGTTTCAATAAAGAACGAAGTTTTGAATATTTAGATATATCTACATTGTGTTTAATTGCAAGGGTTGAATTCAACATTGAATAATGGGCCCATAATGTTGAAGATTTCATCTTTAAACAAAGGTTTAGGAAGTATGCCATTACAACATTTTCCAAGATAGAACTCGTGTCTTTACTCTTGCGATAGTCCATAAAACGTTTATATGCATATTCGTACTTTTCTCTTGATTTCTTTGGCAATAATTCTAATGAAGCAGTATTCACTGCCTCAACCAGCTCTGGAGCAGTCCCAGAAATCGAAAATTCATGATCACTTATCATTTTATACTGTTTTGCTTTCGGAAACACCAATAATTAAATTTATATGCGTCAAGTTTGACAAATCAACATTAATAATTTTATTACGAATATCAAAGCACCATTTATTTGTGAATAAAATTATTCGCGATTTTGTCAAAATTAATCAATATCTGTCGATTTTTAAACGATTTTCAGAAAAATAGTATGTACTCTTAAATTGGTACCATCTGTCATCTGTTCAAATGCAGCTTTTTGAAAAGTACTTCTCAACACCTGCGCGATATATGACACTTCCTAGCCAGGTAAGCGTGGTCGTAGGAAAAAAGATAAACTATGTTTTTGGCTATGTCATGTCAATGAGCTTAATGCATAAAACTTTTTAAAAAAGTACACAATAATCTCTAAAATCAGTTTTTTTTTACCGTGGCTAAATCAAGAGAATCAAGAAGAATATTACAGTTTAAACATTTCCATCCTAGTTTTTAACTAACCATTATTAAAAAAAGTCCACTTTTCACAGTTGTTTAAGAGAATTCACTAGTCTCTATACCGTCTGGTAACGCTTGTGTCCTAAACGCAAGAGACCCGAGTTCAATTGCCAGCGGGAACATAAAATATTGTTTAATTTCAAAAATTTGCTGTTTATTACAAAAACTAATATTTTCTAATACTTTATTCTAGGTTTAGGGCCCGACCAATCCGATTTATAGATGCCTCGAAGGGAGGCGTACGGAACTCAAGATAAGTAGTTGAAACATTTTTAAAACGAAGAAATCTGAAGAGAGTTTTACTTTTTAAGCGCAACATTGTAGTTTTGAATATGCTTTCCCCTTTGGTAAATATAATTATTTAATTTTGAATTTTAAAATGCCAATGCTAGGATTGTTTTGCCGACTTCATAAAGTAAGTAACTGTAATTTTACTTCACTATTTATTAAACTATTACCATTGTAGTAATATTCTTTCGTCCTGATAAAGATGTAAATATACACTTGGTCATGGAAACGAAAAAAAAAAACTAGAAAATAACATCAACATTGGTTTGTTCCATGTGTTTCTGAAAGGTGTTAAAAAATTAAGAATATTTAATTTCTATAAATTTAATGTCCTATTGTCTTCGAGCTTGTTTGATACTGCTTGATTTATAAAAAAATAAAATACAGGATTTTTTACTATGGCATATCCTAAGTAGTTTTTTAGAGATTATATTTGACGATTTCTTGTATATGTTTTTTCAAAATAATTAATGCTTATTTGATTAATTCTTCAGTGTTTTTATACAGCACGGTAACTAACGTCAGAAAATTTGAAAAAAACACCGTAAAACACGAAGCATCTGCATTATAGAATCTATTAACTTATGCAAAAATACCAAAGCTTTAAAATTTTTAAATTTAAGTGTTATGGGTATTATTTGGCTGAAAATTTGATGATTTAAAATATCATATATAACAATTTAACAATACTTTTAGCCATGGTTTCTATATTCTATTATTAACTTTAAAAATTTTAACATCTCCTGAAACGCTTCTTATTAAGGATTTAAGGATTTTGTTAAGTGCTACCTGGCGAAATTTTTAAACTTCTGGTTGTACATTATTAAAAAAATATATATTTGCAATAATATTGAGTTTGTTCGGGATTGCATCGTTGAGTTGAACATCGGAAATGTAATTGTTGAGGTTGCTGAATATTTACTCTCCTGTATATTTCATAGAAACACTGCATTATAACTTCTTGAAGATGCCGACATGATAAACCCATGCGTCCAGTTTGAATACATTTTATCGAGCCAATCCTAAGCTATTCAATTCAACCTAATGGCAAGACCACGAAACTCTCATAGTTCAGGTAATATAGCAAGTACGAGCAAATAATTTCTATGACGCTATTGTCAACAATTGACGTAAAGCTGAACAATGAAAATATTGTTTTGTCAATGTAAGAATTTAATTTGCTGGTATTTGGCTGTATTACCGGAACTATAAGAATGTTGTGGTTTTGCGACCACGTTTAATTGAATTTAGCTTAGAATTGGATCGCATTCAAATCCGGCCCATAGATTTACAATATCGGCCACTTCAAGAAATTATAAAGCAGTTTTTGTATAAAATATACAGGGGAGCCAATATTCAATTTACTGTGTTCAACTTAATGATGCATCGCACCCTATTATTAATACATAAGAATTATGTTAAGACAGACAAGCAAAATAAAATTGAACAATTAAACCTTCTATGTGAAAATAATATTTTTTTCATTTCTGCATTTTCAAATTACGCTCAGTTACGAAATGGCATCATTTCCGTCGTCGTTTCATTTCGCATTTTAAAATAACTATCACATAACGGACTTTGAGGCGGTAAAATTCTTACTCACTCCACAACTTTTTTATTAACTTTTTGTTAAATATTTCATTGCCATAAGCATTTTGAAAATTATTCTTGAAGTTTGAAGACATGCTTCTAAATGTAGATATTAGGTTTTTGTATTTTGTTTCATCGCACATTTGTTTTCACACACACCATAACATTTGAATGTCAATATACTATCCAATGAGATTTTTAATATTATGCCAAAGTACAGTCATACAAATTTTTAATCTTGATAATGACTAGTTTAAAAGAGGGCTGGGTAATTTAATAATATATTTATTAATTATAATATGTTATATAAATTATTACATATATTAACAAAATATGAGATTATATTTTTTTAGTTTTAATATTTTGTTAACTAGAGATTGATTGTTTCCATTTGCACAAACTTAAACTTCACAAGTCGTTGACCACAAAAACTTGTCAGTCTCTTATGTTTGTTGAGTGGACCTGTTTGGTAGTGGGGTATATTTTGCTTCATTAAATTATCGACATACTATACAAGGGTGCTTCATCCAATATAAACTCAAACTTGGAAATAGTTCGAATAAATAGCAGCAACAAATGCTGCATCACGCGATATCGCATTTTTATCATATTTTTTAGCATATATGAAGCAACCAAGCTTCTATGCAGATGGAAATTAATTACATGAAAAATAAATTAATTAATATCGGTTTTCGATATGTTTATTTCTAGTTTTCTTGCCCCTCTCTTATTAAAAATTAGCCATTTTATATAATGATTAGTATGGTAGGTGTTATCTGGTCCTAAACTCACATACATATACCAAATGTAATGATTTGTTGGTAATTTTTTAGAAAACCTGCTAGCCTTGTTATTTGTTATAAGGTGTATCTTACTGTATATAATAAAGTTTTAGATAAGAGAAGTATGATCTACTTATAATATTTGTATGTCTATTAAAAGTTGTAAAGTGTACTAAAATATCTATTGTAATTTTTAATAAAGACTTAAAACATTAACGACTGTTTCCTTTACGCTGCTGCGTCGCCGCTGCGTGTTTTCTAAGATTTTTCAAAGAATTTAATTAAGTGATCTTTAATAAAAGGTCCTTACATACGTCAATGTCTTAAGAGCTGCGTTTAATCACAGTAGCCAAGCAGGCACTGTTTTATGCGAACGTTTAGCCAAATATACTTAGTTTTTTCTAATCTAAAACTGGATTCGTAAAGTTAAAGGATTGGAAAACGGTATGAAAAAATTGTGTTAAGAATAATAATAACAATTTCAAATATGAACAATTTTCAAATTTTTGTCACATATCTTCCTAAAACTTCTTGATACAGTACGTTTCACGAAAATTGGATACGACTTAATGATTTCCTGGGTAGGTCCCATTGTGTCGACAAGAGCTTGGCAATAAACAAGTTAAGTAACTAAGGACTAAGGAAAACAAGTAATGATATGATTATATTAATGTAATCAAATGAAATAACATTTTTTTTAAATATTACTAGTCATATTTATTTACATTTATAATGTCATTCTATAGATAGTTCTGTTTCGCTATCGCTATCCTCATCAAAATTAATTATAATTGGATTAATTATACGATTCAGACTAATATACGAATTTTCTACAGTTATTACGTGACGGACTGAATTTTTCCAACTACCTGGGGGAATATCATTAAAGCATTTTCGTATTAATTCTACAACACTAGAACTTAAAGTCGGAGAAATATTTTCAGACCTAACCAGTGATTTTAACTGGTGCCACATATTATGCTCTATGGGGTTAAAAATGCAATAATAGGGTGGGAGCCGTAGCACTGTATGACCAATTTATTCTGCCAATGTGTCACAAACATATACTTATTTTATACAAAATGTCTTTAAAACTTCTAAAAGATCACTTTTTTTATAACTTTCTTCAAAATATATATCATTCGCCGCCATGCAGTTCTGAATCTCCAATTTTGTATTATTTGAGCTTGGAGCTTTATGTAATTGGCGACTATGATAGCTCGCATTTGTCCATTACTATCACGCTATTCTGACGAATGTTTGGTAAAAGACAATTCTTGAACCATTCCTCAAAAACTAACAAATTTTACCACAAAAAGATATTTAAATATAAATTAAGCAACCTAACCTACCCGATGTGCCTATATTTAATTATAATTATTACAATCCGGTCCTTTCCACATAATAATAACAAACGGTCATAAATAATGGGATGGCCCAGGTACTTTTACGGCAGTCATTAAGTTATATCCATTTTCCTTGAAACAATCTTTACCCCAATCGACATGTCAGACAATCTAAATATCAATAAATTAACTAAGAAACTTTATTATTAACGGCTAAAACTTCACAAAAATAAATATTGATCAGCTGATAGCTCTCGTCTCTTTCTAACCTGCCAAAAAGCGGCATATTTTTAAATTAAATTGATGCAACATAGATGGCTCTGATTGCTAATTTGGGATTGCTTGGGATCCTCATCTTAACACATGTACGTACCATCGTGCCGATAAAAAACTACGACAGCAAGATCTCAAAACTGGGAACGGAAATACATATCTCATAGACTATAAAAGGTGCTCGACAGCTGTGAAGGTAAAAACACCTAACTTTTAGGAAGTAACCTAGGTTACATAATTTAAGGTTTGTATTTTGCGATACGAGGTGGCATCAAAATATGTTACTTGTTATATAAAGTTGAGCGGAAGTTTATATGGAGGAACTAAATGTATTGCTCATTTTTATTAAGAAAAAGTCTAATGCTTTATTTCAAGTAGGTATATTTAATGTCGCCAAAAAATGAAAATATAACTGAATAATAAAAGAAATTTAACAGAAAGTAAAAAAATCGTATGTCGTAGCAACAAATTTTCTTTAATATGTAGTCATAGAACATTCCTGTTTATTACTTCTTGATAATTATTATTCTTCTGTTTTCATCTTTAGCAAATCTTCTAGGGGAACCTGAAACTGCTCCTAATAATAGTTCGATACCTTGCTATTTTTTGTTTCGCCAACAACACGATATTATTTCTGTTTACTCCCAGTTCACCCGCAATATCCTTAATAAAAGCACCATCTCGCAGATAATAGCCTTTTGCTGGGGGGCTAATTGTGGCATATTTTTTAAAAAAAAATGTGCTTAACAAGTTAATGATAATATTGACATGTAAAATTTGTATATGACATTTTACTGGTACCAGACTCGACCGTAAATAATTCTTAATAGTCAAGGAGAAAATAGGAAATTTTGCTGTCCTAGTTTTTTATTGGCACGATGGTACACGAACGGGCAACCAGAAATGTCAGTGTATATGAAAAATAATGTTGCGTTTTTGAATGTGTAAGTGAGAGAATGATCCGTTGCTGTTTGCACGTTCATGTAGGTACGTAAATGTTTTAAGATATCCACATCCGTGTCTACAGACCTTTAAAGTGTGTAAGATATTATGATCTTATTGTAATAAATCAAGAAAAACGCTTAGGAAACCACCGATAAAAGTCAGTAACACATGGACCTTGCACCGATATTTATTCTAAATATTTGTTAGACCGAAAATTTTGTGTACCATCAATAAAAAGTTATTTCTGTTCAATATTGCGCAAAACATGACCTTAATTAAACACTTTTAAATTTGTGGTCTGAATTCATAGAAAGTTGAAATTTTGGAGCTAGTTATTTAAAGATACATATTAAATCCTCATAAAAAAAATCGATTCAATATAGTACAGGGGTGGTTAAAATTATGTTTACTTCCGTTATAGAACCCCCTGTACACAAAATATCCCTGGATGGAGTTACCTATATTACCACAAATGGACCTAATTTTTAATTTCTCGATGAAATGTATATTTTTTTAAATTTTGATTGTAAAAAATTAAGATTTAAATAAAGCCGCTCGTCGCTCTTATTGGAAAAGGCACTGCAATATTTGGGCACATCAAGACTTTCTTTCCTGGACCATAAACAATTTATTTTATCGCATGTGGACATCACTGAAACGCCACTTTTCGAATTAATTTTCACATATTCATTGTCGACATATCGATAGATTTTTAATATTTTTACATGCCTACGACTGATTTCGTTTCTGGATGGTCGTCGTTGGTTGGCAACCAAACCGACACCAATGCGGCGAGGTTGAAGAAATGACAGCGAGAACATTATGCACAAGACAACGGACGACCAACCGTAAAGTTATGTATTTTTGAGAAGCTTGATACAAACTAACTTATTTTATTAAAACATATATAGGGTGACCATTTAGAAAAAGCAAATTTTTTTATTTTCTTTGAAAACTATTGAATGTAGAAAAAATCTGAGTGCGTCACTGGATTCTACGTAAAAAACTACAAAAAGAACATTTTATTTCTTTCTGATACGTTACGGGGTAACTGAGATATGGGGGTTGTCCCAAAATACACATTTCCCAAAATCATCCCGTATATCAAAAACAAGGCGGCCTAGAAAAATTCTGATTACGGCATCTTCTGCTTGACAAAAAAGTAGCTATGAAAACCGCATCCTTCTATCTTTACTAATAACGGAGATACCCCGTAAAACTACCCAAAAATGGACACCCTGTACACAGAAACTAAATATAATGACAAATCTTCACAAATTTTTTAAAAGCATAATTTTTTATAAACAATCGAGAAATGAATTAAGTCCATTTGTGGTATATGCAACACTATCCAAGGACACGCTGCATTATTTCAAAAATTACAAGAAAGTTAAACAGTTTAACGATATACCATATCCTTATAATATCTAAACTTTCAGGTTTAACGTTTATGTAAAAGAGCATGCAAATGTATTGATTGTCTTTGCATCTGCTTTGGATATTATTTCCCGAGTTTGAAACCATCTTATTGGAAAACTTTAAATTATACCAACAATATTTTTTAAACCGGATAGGGAAATTGCAACTTAAAAATCTTCGAGCTACGGTAACAATTTTAACAAAAAGTTACTGGGAAGCTAGTAGATATCATATATAATATATTTTAGCTGTTTTGCTATTTTATTTCGTTTAGATACTCCAATTGCAATGCAATTACGGACAATAAAAATCAATTAATAAACAATTTTTAATAATAATTTTAAATGGATATAAACAAAAATTGCAAATGCATCAGTTAATCTAGGTTAAATATTTTTTAAACACATTAGAATTTATATTCTCTGTAGTTTGTAGTGTCGATTGGTAATGATGTGTTAAATATTTGTAACTGCGAATTGTAAATTTTAAAATGGTAAGAAACTCTTTAAGTGACACAAAATAATTTTTAATAATTTTTATGTCTGTATGGCTTTATTCCATCGGAAAAATATAATTCCGTTTGCCATCAAGATAGGTATAATTATTATCATTTAAATAGCGGGCAAGCGGTATCAAAGTAACCAGCAGGAGTTATTATTATTAAATGCATGCCAAAGACCCCTATAATAACAGCAGGAATCTATGGTTGTATCGTTTAGAATTTTTTGCCGACGATACAGTACAGGATGTCCCATTTTCGATACTTTCTGTGGGGTATTAAGTTATTATCAAAGAAAGAACGCTGCGGTTCTCACTTTTGTGTCTCCAATCTATGGTTGTCTATATTATTTACGTTACTTACGAGTATGGCATGAGACACGCTGTACGTTAATATCTGGGAACATACATTGTTGATACCTACTATTTAATACATTCTTTCACATTTTAGAAGTTATATCCACAGTTTCTACTGTGGACCTACGTCCTGCTACCGGCGATATCATTACTACTATCTCCAACATTTATTGTAGCTCTAGCTAGAGCTCAACAGCAGAGAGCCAAAATAATGATGAATGCTCTAAATGCTAGAGGCAGAGCAGCTGCAGCTATAGCGAGGAGTCATCAGCGAAGATATATACCTAACAATAGATATTTGAATGGTTTTGGACCGCACAGACCTTTTAACTTTAGGACTAAAAGAGATTTAGAAATGGTATGCTTTAGTATTTAAGCGAGAAGAAAAATTAAGTGTCCCCTTATTAGGGAATGTAAAATTTAGAACGATTTTCATAATTATTTTTTTAAATTTATTTTTCTTGTTTTCATCATTTCCATGTGACTGTTCAGGTTTGCTGCAAGAATAAAATACATCATCAGCGGATATATAGAAATAAAAAGTTTTGCAAAAAATCTTCAGTTTTGGAGATGAACCGGAAGTTTCAATAATAACTAACTTGCTCTCCTTACAATAATGAAAATAAAAAATATATAATGCTACAGAACGACATTTCTATTCTGGGTGAGTTTTCTAATGTGTTAGAAGCTGATATCTCGAAAATGTAAGGTTTGTTCATAAGTGGTGTGGTAATAGGAACATTCGGTACAAATTTAAACACATTTTTGACATTTAAATCTCTATTTTGAGGAGAGTTTTAACTGAATTTAAACGTTAAATTATTTTTACCAGTTTATTACACTAGTTTATTAATTTCTATCTTGACCTATACTTGTTTTAATTTAATATATTTTTTAAATTCTTACACCTGCAGGATGCTCCCGATGTAATGCGGTCTATAATTGAAAATCCCGAAGCGCCTGATCCTTTCGAGAGGGACGCTCATTGGGATCAACAAGAAGAATCATTGGGTCAGTTAGCAAATATGTGGAATATGAATAATTTTGGCTCTTCCCAAATTGGTGATGTAATTCGGTCTATGCATGAAGATGATCAGTAAGTAATTGGTAGATTTATTCGTCGAGCAGGAAACCTTTTTAAACAACAAACTTGTTATGAAATAATTCTCTCTTGTAATTGGATGACAATGTTTCTAGATTATTCTTATAATAAAAATTATAATACGAAGAAGATAGATATTGTGGTGGAAAGAATTTAACATTATCAAATAAGATTTATTTCTCTGTTTCAGACCTGAGATAGCAACTGAAGAAAAAGTTGGCGGACCCTTTATTTATAACCACCAAAAAAATAGGAATTATGATAATTCTGATTACTATTCAGGTGCATTTTTTGGAAGGAATGTATTTGATGAGGTATTGGAACATGGCGAACCTCTTTCCCTTATTCAGAATGAAGAGTAAGTAAAATATTAAATAATGTTATTCCAGTTAAAAATGCGGTATTTGCAAGTTATATTTCCACATCAAAGTTGTGACCCAAAATCAGGTCAATGTGGTACATTTAGAAGTAAACTTTAAACCATGTCTCGATAAATAACCTAGTTTATATCATTAACATTGATACATGTAACAAACGTTAAAAAAGTTAAAGAAAATTGATTTGGAAATAGAATTGGACAGAAAGCAACAACCGCCCGAACAAAGTTATTACAATAATTGTTACTATCCTCAATATTCCCATGCCAGGTGGCTTATGTTATGGGTAAGCTAGAAGAAGAAGAATTTAATCTGGTTTAAGATAAGCCTATAGAAGCAGAAATTACTGGACTACAGAATACATGCTGAACGTACTGCAAAAATTGAAAAAGCCTACTTGTCCCAAAAATAGTTAGACTCGAGATTTGGAGAGTTTTATATCTTGTTATATAGTGTGTTGAGAAAAGGTCGGTAGCCCGGAATAACTCCGGTGCATCGCAATGCAGCGGAAAATGTCTAGGGAAAAAGTTGTTTTCTTTTGAAGGAGGAATAGTTTGCAATTTAAACCACGCCCACCCCCTCAACTCAACTCAAAGATTTTCAAATGAAGAATAAACATCTTTTGTCCGAAACATTTTTTTTATTTGGGCCCATCCTTCACCAATAATCACGGGCATTTTTTAGTACAAGACAGAGAAAAAGAGTATTTCCGGGATAACACTTGATTTTGGCACGGTTTTGATTTTGTCTTTCTCATGGTGATTATTGGTGAAGGATGTGCCCAAATAAAAAAAAATTTCGGACAAAAGATGTTTATTTTTGGTCGGAACACACCAATAAAAAAATATGGGGTTCCATTTGAAAATCTTAACTTACCCCACCCGCGCCCGGGGATTGAGGGGGTGGGGGTGGATTAAATTGCAATCTATTCCTCCTTCAAAACCAAATAACTTTTTCCATAGACATTTCTCGATGCACCGGAGTTATTTCGGTGTACCGACCTTTTTTCAACACCCTATATACTTATATGTTAACGCCTTCTCATTGTACAAGGCTTCAAGAATATTTTTCAAACATACTTCATATTTATTTCACATATTTAATAATTTTAGTGCCCCGCCAAACAATGATGAAATATTGGGAAATCCGGAACCAACATTCAAAAAGAAGAAATCGAAAAAAAATCAGGAGTCTCATCAACAAAATCATTATAATTATTATTATTATTATCCTCAAAATTCACATGGTAGTTCATATCAGCCGTACGGCAGAAGCAGCATTGCTGAAGATATGCCTCTCGTTGAACCAATTGGAACAGATGGTATAACAGGATTAAGCATTACGTAAGACAAAATAAGCTTGTTCATTATAACAAAATAATAGAACAGTTGCGATTAATTACAAACTCATTATATAAATAAGGGACTAAGCAATAAAATAATAAATATATTATATAGTGGCGTCTGTGAGTCGGACGAACATCGAAATATTTTCAGCCGGAACAAGAGTACCTCTCCCCCCCCCCGTTTTCGAGGATGCTGAACACGATGGCGGTGTCAGAATTTCTCGTTTGGGTTGCGCAACCATTCAAAATGGCTAAAAACCACCCCCCCAGAGGGGTTAAATGCGCTTCAAGACGTTTCCCTGCAGAGAAACACACTTTCCCCTCGTCTTCGAGGATGCTAAGCACGGTAGTGGGGTTGGATATCGCGTCCTATCCCTTCCAACCCCACCACCGGCCAATACTCGCTCCTAAAAGGGGTGAATTTTTTTTTAGTATTAGCGGCAAATATATATTCCCCCCTGTTTTCTAGGATGCGGAACCCGAACAAACCCCTCAAAATGGCTAACAACCACCCCCCAGAGGGGTTAAACGCGCTTCATCGTGTTCAGCATTCTCGAAAACGGGGGGAGAGTGTGTACCTCTTGTACCAGCTGAAAATATTTCGATTTTTCGGGTCTTTTTCCGACTCACAGATGCCACTAATAATTCATGATGTAAATGACTGCAGGAACAGACTCCGTTTATATCGACGCGTTAAACCTGCATTAGTTGGAGTTAGAGTTGAATCAATTGCATAGGGAATAACAGAATTTCGTTTAATATGCAATCAAGACGACTTCAAGCCATATAATATTATATAAACGAAGTTACTCGATTCCAATATATTTCAACGTTCAATTTCATATTTAGTGACACACCAAACTCTGATGAAACATTGGGAAATCCGGAACCAACATTTAAAAAGAAGAAATCAAAAAAAATGCAAGAGCCTCATCAACAAAATTATTATAATTATTATTATCCTCAAAATTCACACGGTAATTCATATCATCCGTACGGTAGAAGCAGCATAGCAGGAGATATGCCTCTCGTTGAACCATTTGAAATAGATGATATAACAGGATTGAGCATTGGGTAAGACATAACATTCATTATAACAGATTTTAGGCACTGTGATAGAAAACATGCGATTAATTCCAAACTAATTTTTTAAATTATTGACTAAGATAGCAATAAAATAATAAATATCTTGTAATTCATGAAGACTATAGGTCTCTCGACTTAAACCTGGCTTAGTTTGAGACTTAAAATATAGAAAATAGTATATTAAATTACATAATTTCCTTCAATTCAAATTCAAGGCAACTTCAAGCCATATATTATATAAACATAGATATTCGATTCCAACATGGTTCAACGATCAATATAATTTTTTAGTGACACATCAAATACTGATGAAATATTGGGAAATCCGGAACCAACATTTAAAAAGAAGAAATCGAAAAAAGAGCAAGAGTCGCATCAACAAAATCATTATAATTATTATTATTATTTTCCTCAAAATTCACATGGTAATTCATATCATCCGTACTATAGAAGCAGCACAGCGGAAAATATGCCTCTCGTTGAACCATTTGAAATAGACGATATAACAGGATTAAGCATTGGGTAAGACATAACATTCATTCATTATAACTGCATTTAATTTTGATTAATTACAAACTGTTTATTTAAATAAGGGACCAAGATAACGATAAAAAAATATATATTTCATTATTCATGAATAAAGTTGGTCTCATTTCTTTGTAAAATACTCCAGAAATATGTTTTGAAAGAAACATCGTCACTACGTTTATATCGATGGCTTACAACTGGCTTAGTCCGAGACTTCAGCGAAATAAATGATGCAAAATCGATTGCATAGGAAATGAATGAATGAAATGAATTTCGTTCAAACCGTACTCAAGCCGTATATACATATAAACGTAGTAATTTGATTCAAACACCATTCTATGTTTAATTGAATTCTTTCAGTGGCACATCAAATGTTGATGAAATATTGGGAAATGCGGATCCTAAATTTAAAAAGAAGAAATCGAAAAAAAAGCAAAAGTTTCATCATTCCCATGGCAGAAGCCACACAGCAGAACATATGCCTCTCGATGAACCCTTTGAAATAGATGGCATAACAGGATTAAGCATTGGGTAAGACAGAATAAGCAGCAACATTTAATTATAGTGATAGACCACAGAGGATAAATTACTAATTATTTAAATAAGGGAATAAGATGCATCAAAACATTTTTGGGTTATTAAGGAAGATATTGATATATTTTTTAGTGATCCGCTAAACACTGATGAAAGATTGGGAAATCCGGAACCAACATTTAAAAAGAAGAAATCGAAAAAAGAGTCTCATCAGCAAAATCATTATAATTATTATTATTATTATCCGCAAAATTCACATGGTAGTTCATATCATTCGTACGGCAGAAGCAGCACAGCAGAAGGTATAGCTGAACCATTTGAAAAAGATGATATAACAGGATTAAGTATTGGGTAAGACAGAATTGGCATATTTACTATAACAGATTAAATATATTTAATCATCTTTTTTAGTGATCCATCAAAGTTTGATGAAAGGTTGGGAAGTCCCGAACCGACCTACCAACAGTCAAAGAAAGAAGTTAGCCACGAGCATGAACCATATCATAATCAACCAAGTTATTCCAGTCCTTATTATCCTCAATATTCTCACTCAAATGAATACTATCCATATAGTCGAAATGTCGAAATAGAAGATATATCTCAAAATCGTCCCATGCCCTTAGATCATAGGTATGGTAATATTAATTTCATATTACGTTGATTTAAAAAAAAAAAGAACTGTTTTCACCAACTATTTTCAGTGAACTCGTAGCACCTAGATTTGCTGATCCCGATCCAACCATCAAGAAGAAGAAATCAAAAGAAATAGAACATATGCCTCCCAGTTTTTACTACCCTCCCGCTCCTTCCTACCCTCAAGATAAATATATTTCTTACTATCCTTCTGATCCATACTCTGATTCCAACTATGATCCATATGCTAGAAATACTGACACTGAATGGTTGCATCGAAATAAAATGAAAAGATCAGTTGTTAATAATGGAAAAGTTGGGTAAGTAATTTTTTTTACATTTACACGATGGGCAAAATAATAGTGAACACATTATTCTTTTCTAAATAACTTTATTGTTTAAAATTATTTTTAAATAAAATTTACAGGAAATATTTACAAGAGTATAGGTTCTCGTAAAATGAATTTAAAAGTAATAAGATCGAATTAGAATTGTTTTTTTTATGATCACTATAGGACAAATCCTTTAGGGCACTTCACGTTGGTTTTGAATCGTTGGAGGTTATATTCGTTGGGAAAAACGACCTCGGGAAGGTCGTTCCATAAGAATGAATTCCTCCAGATGAAAGAATTCTTAAATAATGAAGTTCGAGGAGTACTAAGCTTAACCACATATTGATGGGGGGCAGTGGTTCGTCGTGTATTTCTGCTATTCGCCGCTCTGGGCGGAATTAAGAGGGCAAGCACTTTCCATGAAAATATCTGTAAGAGAGTCAAATCCCAAACCCGTCTTCGATGTTCTATTCTGTCGAGGTTCTTCGTCAGCTCGTGGTCTCCAATCAGACGAGTGGCCCTCCTTTCGATGGAATCCAGTAGCCGAAGTGTATGTTTTGGTGCAGAACTCCAGACATGAGAGCAGTACTCTAGTGATGGTCGAATCTGGGCTTTGTGTAGTGTCAAAAGTTGTTGAGGTGTGTTCGGAAGAGTACACAAAGCTTCTGAGAAGCTATCTTGGCAATTGCCACAACGTGGTTATGCCAAGACATATTTTCTCCCAGATTGACGCCCAGCAAATGAAGCCAATGGGATTGCGTGTGTTTAGATAAAACTGCTGCCTGGGTTTTTTTAGAGTTAAATTTGACTTGGTTACTGTCATCCCAAGCCAAAATTTCTTCCAGGACTTTGTTAAGGCGTGATACTTCATGCTCTCTGCGAAGATGTGCATCGGCAGCCGATGTTTGTGCATTCAAAGAGAAAGATGAGATAAGTGTGCTATTGTCAGCGAAACTAAATATCGGATTTTCCGTTTTCACTAGAAGGTCGTTAATGTAGAGTAAGAAGAGAGTGGGAGACAATATGGACCCTTGAGGAACACCGGCATTGATGGTGAATGTGTCTGAGAGAAATCCGTCAATCGCCACTTATAGAGAGCGGTCCTTAAGAAAGCATGCACAGGGCAGGTTAAAATAAGAAGTTACTTTAGACAAGTCGCAAGATTTGGTTTAAAAGTTATATTAAAGAATAAAGTTATTAAGACAAGAATAATATGGTAACTTTTTTGCCACTGTTCATTTATTATATGTAAATGTACAGATAAAAGTAAGGTTGGCCCTATATGTTTAATTTATAATTACTATGGATATTTACTTTAAATTGTTACATTCATTAAAAACTACATTAAGGGAAGAAAACCCATTTGAAGAGGAACAGAAATCAGCAAATCCTCAACCAAACCACAACCATCATATGAAAATAGAAAAAAAGAATGGAGGTGGAAATGACTTTTTCTATTCATCAAATTTTTACGAAAGAGAAAATGAAGGGGAGGTAAATGGTAACAAAAATGGAGTTAATATATCGAAGCAGGTACTGATTTTATTTTGGAGTATCTTAAATATTGTCATTTCAACTTTAGAGAGTAAATATATGATTTTGTTGTAGGACGTAAAAAGTGACTTACCAGCTGTATTAAATGAAGAGCAGTCGGCAGAAAAGGACCAAAAAGTTATCGAGGAACCCATAAATTTAAATGTTAATTCCTCTCAAACTTCTGAAAATGTTACTGCACCTCTAAATGATCAGGATCCCCGAGAAAATCCCGAGGAAGTAGGGTTAGTATTTATTCTACAATGTTTAATAATTTTAGAAAGCGGTATAAAGTTTACCTTTCTATATGGTGGCTTGCAAAATCCAAAAACCCCTCGAGAATTGGCTGAAAAAGGCCTTAAATTAGTTTTTGTTCGGGTTTGTTCACCTATATATTTAAGAAAATGGACGGATTTCTCCTATTTATATAACGTTAAATGTCTGTTTTGTTTTAGGTGTGAGTTAGATGAGAAAATAGAAGAGAAATTACAGAAAAAACTTAAAAAGCTCCTAAAGAAATTCGATAAAAAGGATAAAAAGGATAAAAAAGATGAGAAGGATAAAAAGGATGATGAGCCAATTAATTATCCTTATCCACCAATGTATCCCCCTCCTCATAATTACGAAGATGAATACGAACCTGACTATTATAGATCGGCTCCAGGAGCAGATCAACTTCATGAAACCATTAAAAATAAAGATGACAACAAGAATAGTCCGAAACATTCTATAGAATCTATAGATAAATTAGTACTTGATGCATTACCTACGAAAGACTTAACAACAAAGCTACCAGCTATAAATGAAGGAACTAATATCTTAAATGAGGTAAGATACCAATAATTTATTTTTTAGAGTTTCATCAAAATTGATGCTCTGTGTGAAGAATATATCGTATCTCCAAAATATATGAAATACTTTATTATTTTTAATAATATGCTAAAAGTAGTTCTAAATATTCCAAATATTATAAAAATTTTAAATAGTTCTGTAATTTTCAAGTGTATATTATACTCCATTAAGTAATATATTTGAAAATAATTTTTAATTGAATTATTTAGCCCGCCGATCTTCCTAGTACTTCAATAAGTAATCAAGATCTAATGCCAACAAATGTGTTTGCTGAAAATATGGATACTTTAGGTAGTTCGCTTGGTGGAGATCA
This sequence comes from Barypeithes pellucidus, assembly GCA_963991005.1. NCBI lineage: Eukaryota > Metazoa > Arthropoda > Insecta > Coleoptera > Curculionidae > Barypeithes > Barypeithes pellucidus. The sequence continues at coordinate 19,885,426 of OZ022561.1, read as the reverse complement.
TACTCACGTTCATCCTGAAGATGTTGGGTAAATATTTATCATAAAAAATAGAATATACAAATAATACAGTTTATATTATTTTCTTTAAAATCGGTAAATATCTTACATTGGGCAAGGAAACTTTTACACGTATTTATATGCATAATATGCATTTTAGGTGTGAGCAAGAAAATGAGTTATTTACTCCAAGCAGCTCCACACATCCATTTGATCCCTTGTCCTACTATGAAAAGACTGTAGAAGGATTATCAAAAGAGAGTAAGAAACTTACTGAAGAAGCTAAAAAAATTTTTCACACTCCGGAACACCAACCCGTTAAGCCAGTGGAACATAAAATAGCTAAACCTAAAAAAATAACTTATGAAGATATGGATGAAATTTCTAACGATGGTTATGAACCTAACGAACAAGTACATTTTGATTCATTATCTCCAAACAGGTGTGTACAATGACGTTTATACATGAAATATAATGCTATACATTTTTTTGTATATTGATTATAACTTTTACTCCTTTAGCAATGAATATTCTACTTCACTAGAAGAAAAATCAGCCAATCCAAACGCTGATCCTACCCACCATTCCCGGGATTTTACTCACACCCACAGTCACTTTAGTTCCCACACGCATAGTCATGCCCATGGAAAAAACATAGAAAGTCAACATGGAGCTCACAATCTCCATCCAGCAACCCCAATTCACCATAATTCACAAGTTCTCCCACACCACCATGAATTGGGCTTTTCACAAGCCACCGCAAAGGCGCAAACGTTTAACCATGGAGGAGTACAGCACAGTGTTGCCAACGCAAATACATTTGGCAATGGTTTTGGCTCAAATGTTGCCACAGCGCAATCTGAAGCTCAAAGTTTTAATCGTCCAATCAACGGTTTTACTCAAACCGGACCTCAAACATTCCCCAATAATGGATTTGGACAAACAGCTGCGTCAGCTGGCTCATTTATTCAAAATGGCCCATCTTTTATACCGAGCTCTGTTATTAATCAACCCACATTTAATCATGAAGAGTTTGGGCAATCTGCTGCCGAGGCTTCAGGCCAAGCGGGATTGATTGGGTTTAATGGGGTGCAAAATTTTGGAAACGGATTCCACAATGCACAAGGAATACCTTTTAATAATAATCCTAGTCAGTTTGGCAGTAGTTTTGCCAACGCTCAAATTGTTGGACGGCCACGAGAAACTTTTGTTCGACTAATGCCTAATTTTGAGGAGATTCCTATGCACAACTTAATGTCTGATATGAATTTTGATAGGCCAAGATTTTCTAGAACGTCGCAAGACTTCCAAGATGCTTTTAGAGGCTTGGGACTGGCTTCAAGCATTGTCGATGCCAGTGTAAACAAAAATCCATTTATAAATGAAAATCCAGAAGGAAAGATGAATGATGAAACCGAAGATACTGGCAGAACACTGGATTTTGTTACCAACATAGTTGACTCTAGTCTCAGAGTGGGAGAAGATATTACTCAACATGATAAAGGCGTTAAAGTACCAGCCCAGTCTAACTCTGCAACACAATTGACGCATCGAGGAATAAGTTCAATAACTGATTTAGTAAATAAAGGACTAAGACTGAAACGAGCAGCAATTGTTGAAGATAGTACCGATTTCCAGAATAATCAACACACTATTTTGGGTGATAACGTCAATACTGCCGAACTAGCCCAAGAGAGTAAGAGTAATATTGTTGGGAATCTCACTAGTCACTTAATATCAATCTCCAAAAGTGACAAAGTTTTAAGAGGCCAAGGTAAAGATGCTTTATTACAAATTAGTAAAGAAACAAATGGGAACACAGGTGATGATGCCAGTGAAAATCAAGACAAAGACATGGTACAAGTCTCAGTTACAATAAGTGACTCTTCTGATAATTCTGGAATGAGAAATCGAGTTGAGGAAGCTGGCATACTGGGAATGAATTCTCCTGATTCTTTTACCACTATACCCGAAATTATAACCAGTGAATCATGGACATCGAAATTTAACCATAAAGATGACGGGATTATTTATGTAACACCAGTATCTTCTACTGGACTTGAAAGTCCTGAAACTATCTCAGTGATAAATCCAGTGACTAAAACTCTTAATGCTGAGGTTTATAAAGTTGATAAGAGTTACCGAGGTAGTGACATACCCTCACAGAATACTACAAACGAACCGGTCAAATATGTTAAAGATTTACCTAAAGATGCCTCTCAAAAGAACAACTATAATGACAGTATGGCAAGGAATAATTATTTTTTAGGATTACAACACCCCAAAGATTCAAGCATTGAAAAAAATTCTAATCCAGACCAAAAAATAACAGCAGGAGATAAGGTTTCGGACGAAATTTCTGATACAGAAATTCCGAAGGAAATATTAACAAAATATATGTTGTTTCCAAATGGCACCAGAAAAAATGTAAGTATAGAATTATTTATTACTTTTTAGTCTTTTTTAAATATAAACTTTTTATTAAATAAAAAAATTAATTTTAGATCTCAGAGCTGACATCCAATGAAATATTAGAACTTCAATTTGATTTGCCAAACAAATCGACGTACAGTCCTGATCCAGGGCATAGTAATAGTACATCCGACGAACCGATGCTGCAATTAACTTTGCCGAATAATATAAATTCTGATATAGAACCAAAGAGTAATCCTCATGAATTTGAAAATAAAGATCTTGAATCTACAGATACTGAAATTTCTGTGAATGTAGGTTAAAGTATAAATACTGTTTTTAAAATTAGATAGTGGGGGTAATATTTAAAATTGATGAAGATGACTTAACGGAAAAGCTTTAAATATAGTTTGGCTTTTAGAGAGAACCAAATTCCATAAATACAGTCCAAGGTGATCCTTCTCATATCCCTGAAATAACGCCACTTTCACCACATGACAAGGTTCAACAGGACTTAATCCGAAAACTTATGGAAAATATGTCAGATGGTCCACTTGCTAGTATAGAAGAAGAAATGAGTGGTTTAACAGAAGAAGAAAAAGAAGCTTTCATTAAACAAGAAGTAAATTTGATTGCACAGGTCATTGAAGAAACTTTAAAGAATATCAATTCAGAAGGAACTACTTTCCAGAACCATAATACAACAAAGGATATTAGGAATGGTAAAGTTTGAATGTTTTTATATTTTATATCTACATTGATTCGTTTTAATTCGAATTAACTCGGGGATTGTCTGTCTATCACTATACTTGGTCTCAGAGACCGTTTAATATAGAAAGCTAGTTATAGTAACTGAGCTATGTGGTTTCTATTCTAAGTTAGCAGTGAAAATTTACGTTAAATAAAATTATAGGAACCAAAAACGAAACTAAAGCACAATCCTCAATCGTTGCTTCACCAAACATTTTTCAAGCCTTTAGTCGAGAGAATGACCGAGAAGAGTATTCCAGACAAGCGCACGATGAACCTTCGAAGAAAGAAATATTTGACGACCTTCTAGGTCAACAAAGAAAAAAAGTTGAGAACATTAAAAATACTGCAGATGACGATAACGATTTATTAATGATAAGTAAGAAATAATTCTAACTCGGTTCAATAGTGAAAGTAATAGTGCTATAATGAATAAACTTATAAAAGGATAATTAAGGAGGTCATCCAAAGAATCCAAGAATATTATTTATAATTTGAATTAAATGCAAAAAATAAAAACACTTTTTAAGCTTCACTTGGTTTACTTTTACTATCTCGGTCCCCTTCTATGCATTTTTAATAGTTTAAATAGGTAAGTTTTTGTTTCATAAATAAAAATATTAATATTGATCGTATTTGCATTTCAGGTTTCATTGGTGATAGTGTAATAAAGGATTTAAAAAATCGTCGAGATAAAAATGATGACATAAATCTATTATCTAACAGGGAACAAAATAAAACCAATCCAGATAACAATTTACTCAATCCAATTAATATAGTTGATGAATCTACTAAAACAGCTCTAGCGAATCAAAACAATAAACAAAGCGAGAAAAGTGAAAGTGCTGCCACTAAATCTAAAAGAGAGATCAGAGGGATCAGATCATCTCGAGCTCCTCTAACGCAATTGATAACTGACCCAACAACGAAACTAGATGTTGGAAAAACTTTGCAAAATCTAGGCAGCATTGCTAGACACACTTTTGAAAACCCCAGGTATATAATATACGACACTGTCTCCACGAATGAACTTCTTCATAATTTTTTCTGCTTGTCATATAAATACGATTCGCATTGAGAAACTTTCAGTCAACAATCCCAATGATTGTACCAATTTTATTAATACCTTTAATTTTATTTCTAGAGCACCAATGTACCATGTAAGGAACATGCTTGGAAATGCCAAGAATTCAGTAATGTCTGCGGCAAAAGTACCCCCCAATAACTTTCTAATCCCATCGCAGTATGAAATAGCCAAAATTTCTAGGGACAAAAATCTGAACGGTGAAAACGTAGGGGCTGTGAATCGACAAATGTTGCTTGCCCGAAGCTTTGGAAATGCAGAAACGACAGAGAAAAAGGAGGATACTGAAAGTGCCCCTAACGTAGGAAATGGAAATTCTTTTGGATTTGAAGATACCGTTCAGAAAATTGGAGGAATGGTAAAGGAAAGCGTTCAAACTGGGAAAGATGCTTTGATGCATGTAAATGATGTTGCAGAAGATGCCAAGTAAATATTTTAGTTCTTAAATTATACAGGGTGTTCCTTAATGACGTGCTAATATTTCAGGGTGTGATTCCTTAGGTCATTTTATAAAGAAAAGTTCATATGAACATATGTCCGCAACGGCTTAAATCTTTATTTTTTAAATGGTTATTTTTTAATATCTCCGAAAGTATTATTTTCAATTTTGGTATGTGTTAATAGGATATAGAATCACAAATTTTAGTTAGAAAAGGTATTCAATTGTTCCACCAGTGGCGTCCCTGCAAACATGTCCTCTGATACTTTTTGCAAAAAAGGTGGTCCGACACCGACATTTTTCCATTTGGATACTTTTTCTGATTAGCCTGGTCAATTCTACATGAAAACGGTCTCTTGAATTTTTCTCGTCGTTCTTGATTAAAACCACTAAATGCATGCAGAAATTCATTATTATTAACATTGATAAAATAATTAATGATAAATTTTGTTTTATAAAAACTGTTCGAAATGGACACCTCCACTTAAAAGGTGCCCATCTTCGCATCGAATTGCACACTCCAACAATTTTTATAAAACAAAATTTATCATTAATTATTTTATCAATGTTAATAATAATGAGGTTCAATATGAATTTAGTGGTTTTAGGCAAAAACGGTAAATTCACCCGCGCGCAAGACGAGAAAAACTCAAAAGACCGTTCTCATGTAGAATTGACCAGGCTAATTAAAAAAAGTATCCATATGGAAAAATATCAATGGCGTATCATCTTTTTTGTAAAAAATATCAGAGTACATGTTTGCAGCGACGCCACTGGTGGGGCAATTGAATGACTTTTCTAACTAAAATTTGTGGTTCTATATCCTATTAACACATACCAAAATTGAAAATAATATCTATAGTACTTTCGGAGATATTAAAAAATAAAAATTCAACACCCTGTAGCAAAAAATTGAAGCCGTTGCGGACATATATTCACAAGAACTTTCCTTTATAAAATGACCTACGGAATCACACCCTGAAATATTAGCACGTCATTAAGGAACACCCTGTATATATCGTGTACAATTTATTCAGAAGAATGCAATTGCAAAAGAAAATATACACCGAAACGTGAACACAGGTTAAGGAAACTTGCTAAGAAATACAGTAAACAGTATATATACCACACACCTATAACTTTAATATTAAACGTCACCACCTTATCCAATAGCGACAATCATTTCCTTTTTCTACTGACATTAAGGTCTTCTAAAAATTGCTGTTATTAACTTTCAGGAAAGTCCTACATACGTCCAAATATGCAACTCCTCGGTTGGTCCGTCCCCTTCCTCGTCCAACGTTAACCTCCAGAGGGGCAATCCTTCCTGGCATATCTCAATTGAAGTATTCACCATATAAACAAGAATTTAACAAGAAGACAATGGAGCCAATACTCGGAGCATATCTACCTAAGAAGGCCCCTGCTAGTACGCTTAATAAAAATCCGATATTAATAGCGCCAAAAATTCTTGATTATCAAAAAAATATCGTAGGAGCTACTCAGGACCATCCTGATAATTTTTTAGGAATGGGACACATTTTAGGTAAATATTGCATTTAGAAAATTTGCATACATCAAAGATTATGTTAATTTTTCAATAGAAATAAATATGGTTGATTCCTTGGTCTAAAGAGCTGTCCTAATCTTTTCAGATGCGGCCGGATTTTCACAACCGGACCAGCCAGAAGTTGAATTACAAAAAATCGAATTTATCCCGTCAACTAATACGAATTTTAAAACATTCAAAATACCGGCGAAATCGATAACAACTAGCACCAGTCAACCCCCTACAACAGATAACTTAAAGGTTTGTATAGTATATGATACATTTTGATATTGTACCCCCAATTTAAATTCTTTATAGAAACTAAGTAAATTATATTACCCGCTGATGGATTAGCTTTATATATGTTCCAGTAAAGATTATAAACAATTTGTTTTTCAGGTAAATTATATGCGTTTTGTTTTATTTTACAGAAGGAATTAAACGAGAAACGTGGTGTTTTGGGAGCTACGCGATCAAATGACGCTGCTTCAGAAGACTCATTGCAAGATGACGAACACACAACTGTCACTGAAAGTTTACAAGATTTTATGCAAAGAATGCACAATGAAATGAAGGAAATAGTAAGACTTCAGTACGAAGAAAGAAAAAGAATGAGGAAGGAAAGGACAAAGAATTCAAGGAGAACAAACTCATACTATAATAAAACAATGAAAGGTAGATGAACATTTTTTTTTGTGGCATACAGCGTTAATATTTAACAATTTAGGACCACAATATTATCATGATTTTCTTTCTACATTACTGACTATTTTTCTATTACTAGTAAATGTGTTTATTGTATGCATACAATTGGTGAATAAATATAACATAACATATGCATTTTATTTCATTTTTTACCAGAACAGTTTGATATATGCATTTCAGGAAAACGAATTCATCCAGTTTTTTTTGGATGTAGTGGAGTGCGATCATGTGGAAGAATTTCTCTTCTTCATAGGGTTTTTTACTTTGTCTAGGGAACTTATCACACTTATCTTATGTCAGCCATGTTCAAAGCATCACTATCTCGATAGATTGTCCTCTAAATAGTGACACTGATAATTTAGATAGTTATGTTTAAAAGTAACAGTCAATTTCTGCAGTCTAGCGTGATTTTGACGTCTCTGATTATTACTATAATTTTTTAAATATAAATTCCTTTGGTATAACACAAATATATTAACAAAATAAATTCACTTTCTAGATTACGAAAATTATAAGAAAGCAGCAAGGGAGACAGGAGAATACATAGGCAAATCTAACCCTATGTCACCTCCCATGCTCAGAAAATCATATTACAATATGAGAAACAGCGATAATGAGAAGGTCGAAATGACCTCACCACCAGAGGTAATGAATATGTTTTCTCAAAAGTCTCAACACGTCCCAAATGAAAATTTAATCCAGGAAAATAATTTGTACAATCCGTCAATATATTCCCGAATCCAGATAAATCCAACATATGAACCGTTAAACCAGGATACTTCATTACCTGTTACAAATTACGCTGAGAAATATTCTTATCAAGCCCAATATGAACAAAGTCCAAAATTCTCGCAAAATTCCAATGACGATGGAATGGTTGGATTACTTTTACCTGACAATTTAATGAAGCCCTTCATGGGTCAGCCATCTGAATCGCTCGTTGAGGATTATATGCGAGAAAATGGCGACGAAGACGTATTTGAACGAGAAAGATCTGCGGACTCCAAAAAAATTGCAAAACTACCAGAAATTTCAATTCCAAAGTTACAACCTCTTTCACCTGTAAATCTAAACGATTTAGCTCCAAAACCGTATAACTTACAAAAATTAGCTGTGTTACCAGAACAACGGTCCTTAACACCACTTAATCTACAACTACCAAAAATTGAGTCCCTTCTGTCTCCTAAACTAGCTACTATCACTTCAAGGGGAGAAATGGTTGGATCATCTGTACCAGAAAATATTGTTGCTAATGCTTCAACCAACTCAGAAATAGAAGAGAAGACCAAAGAGTTTGTGGAATTGTTATCCGATCCAGAAATCGACGATTCTGAGGTTTCTAATCAAACAGTAGTTCAAACAACCACAAGCAGATATTTAGATAGAATAGAACCAGAAAATTCAAATATCGTAGAAAATATAAAACAAAAACCGGCTTCCTCAAAAAGAAATTCACTGACAGTGGGCCACGTACCCGATGAAAATGACTTAGGTTACGTCTTAGGCGCTATAAATCCAATGATGTTTGAAAAACATTTTAATGAAAGACTAAAAATCAATGACACTAGTTCTAAAGATACGCATAATAAGTTTTTGGAGCACGGAGTTATCAAGAAAAGTGATGATAGTAATGTGGATTTGGGTAAACTAGGTAAGACTTTTAACTGTTTAATTTGGCTAATTGTTGATTACTCCAATTTATTATAAATATTTCAAAAAAAATTTTAGGAGAAACTTCTACCGAAAATCTTAATCTAAATGAAGAATTCGTTGAAGCTATAGCCAATTTACTAAAAGAAAGCAATGAACAATTGGAAAAAAACAAAGACGTTGAAGAACCCAATGTAACAAATAGCGATCGAAGAACAAGTATGACGATTTCAGGCCCTTTCAAAAAACCCTTTATGGGAATAGCGGAAGAAGATACAATACATGAATTTCTGGATAAGTATAACAAGAACCTTCCTCAAGAACATGGTGTACAGCAAGAAGAGTATACTTCACATGAAATTTATAAACAGGAAAACAATGATCCAGTTAAAAACGTAATTTTCTCATCGTCATTAGACGATGAAGATGACTATGGCCCATATATGGATTAAATATGTTGTAAATATATTGTAAATAATTTTAAAAATAAATATTATGAACAAAATATTTGTTTATTATATTACAGCTCAATGATATTGAGTAAGATTCACAACAGGAGGTTCTACATCGGCATTTATATTATAAGATAATAGCATTTTATTTTCTTAAGTTTGCTAGTTTCAAAATATTCTCAGCTTGCCGCATGGTGGGCATATCGATCATACTTCCTTTGTAAGTGAAGGCTCCCTAAAAAAAAATTTAGATAGATTCTCGCGATATATTTGATCCACAAGGCCGAACCGATTGTTTTGAATATTGATATTTACCTTTCCTTCTTGTTGATGTTTCTCAAAGGACGTTAATAGTTCAATGGCCCACTCGACTTGGATGGTAGAGGGCAAGAAAGCCTCTTGAACCACTGGTACTTGGTCAGGATGTATGACTTGCTTACCGTCATATCCCATCCGCATGCCTTGGTTACATTGAGCTCGTAAACCTTCCAAATCTAGTTTAAGGGAACACTTTTAAACAATGTATTAAATTAATAAATTATGTGTATTGTGACGTTATCGATCGCCATAGACGAGAAACCATGTTATTTTCAAATGCTAGACTGCTTTAATAACTCCTTCACCATGTATCAAGAATTATGTTCGATAGAATTATACCCTCGAAATATAATGAATTTTAAATGGCAGTAACAAAGGTTAGGTGACCTATGACTTTATACAGAAAGTACTAACCCTTAAATTTAATGTATACCATATCGATTGCTTGTAATTTAAAAGCTTTTGCAACTAAAACCAATTTTTGCCTTGCGTACAATACTTCAATTGAATCATCAGTTCTGCTCGCACCTAAAAATGTAATTACAAATATCGTGTCTTAGAACAAACTTAACTATCTTACCAATGTTTGCGCATAAGTCATCACTACCAAATACTAAGCTTACCAGTCTAAATTTTCCATTTTTTGACAAATCTATGGAAGTTTTACAAATATCAACCAAATTTAAATAAGCTTTGGCGGATTCTATGTAGATGATCAAATTGATTTTATTGTCTCCAGTTATGAATTTGTTTATTTCTTCAGAAAACTGAAATATTCAATTAATACTATTTATAGTACCAACTAATAAAAAACAATATTATTCAATTCATCCCCTATTTCTAATTTTTTTAGTATTATATGTAGATGCAAAAACTCATAATATTAAGTATATCAGCCCCATTTTATTTAAAGAACTTCAAATTATGTATCCTACCAACTGTACGGTCTCTGCCATTTCCACTTTGGGTACCAGAATAGTATCTGGAAGATGTTTCGCAGTCAGGCAGGATTTTAAGTCTTCTTGCCAATACAATGTATCAAATGCATTAATTCTCACTCCAAAGTCATAATCCCTATTTTTCTTTGGCTTACCCTTTTCCAGAACTGTCCTTATCGTATCTCTTGCTTCTGTCTACAATAAAATATGACTTAAAAGTATTCGTTTTGGCTAATTTTGCGTAATTAAACAGGTGTTGAAAGTGTGACATGTAAATAGTATTTAAAAATAACACTTTTATTATTGTTTATTAGGTATATGTTCTAACCTCACTTCCTAGACATAATATACCGGTTTTTAAAAATACACTCACTTTTTTGTTAACAGCAATTCCATCCTCACAGTCCAAAGCAATACAATCTACATCCAGAGTTAAACATTTGTTAATCTTCCTCAGATCATTTCCGGGAACATACAATAGAGCTCTCCTTGGGACATTATAATATCTAACTGAAATCTTTTAGTTATTACATGAAATATTCTTTATAATTACTCTAATATTTACCTTATTGTCGGATAATATTTTCCGAATTAAAATATTTCCTATTTTTGTAAAATTCATCTTGATTTCGTTTGCTTTGGATAAAAGGAACTGTATTGTGTACAAGGGTACAAAGCAGCAACGTTATCATCTGTCATGTCATCGCATCGAGATAAGACAGTTGGTAAATATACGCATTATAGACAATGTTGCCATTCATTAAATTAAGAATATTACAGTAATATAGCGATATGAAATTTTTGAAATTCACCCTTTTTTCAATGATATTGAATACCAACAATTTTTCTTCCGAGCAGGATTTCTCTGAAGGATTGAAAGGAAGGAAAACCGAATTTTCCAAAATGATAATCTTTAATAAGTTTTCTGATACATTTTTAGGATATTTGCCCCTAATCTTAGAAGGCTATATATGTTTCTGCTCTGAAAAATTGTGGACATTAAACTATCGGTGACCGAGCATCCCTTTTTTATTAGTTAAAATTGTTAACTCATATTGATAATGATGAAAATTGGGGTTATTGGCAACATCGATAAAATGAAATTATAACAGCACCATCTCATGGCCAGCAACTGTATTATCAATTGATGGAAGATATTTTACCAGGGCTATTTTAAAAATAATTGCATTGTTTCTGAAGATCGAAGTTAGAAGAAAAAAATTTTTGATTCATTTGAAGTATTATATCGGTGAATTGAAGTAAAATTAGAGTTAAAAAAATTCACAAATAAAATAATACATGATATTACCATGGGACCGAGATGACGGTATGGATTAATAATTAGATAACCGCCATGGGCGTCCTTTATAAGGGCCAAGAGGGGGCAGTTGCCCCCCCCCCCCCCCCCCCCCCCCCTGGAATTTGCTAACTTAATAACACATCAAAAAACTTTTAGTTCGTTCGCGGAAAAGATAATATGTTTTTTTCTATTTTTTCTCAAATTTGGTATGTATTTTAAAAGTCTAAAGTATATTTGACATTCGAGGCGGTGCATAGTCGGATATTGTTCCTTCAAAAATATTTTTCTTAATCGAAGCGAATGATTAGTAAATAATCACAAAACCTAAATTTTCAGGCTAAATAACTGTAATTGCATATTTTAATTCAAAATAAGTTTTCTTCATAACATTCTTCTGTATTGTCAAAAATAAAGGTACTTTACTCTTGAGCAAAATTCGTAATTTCTGATATACCTCGTATATGACTGGGAAATTTTGATAACTGAAGATTGCAGTGTGAGTTTTAGACCATGCAGAACTTTTTATGAAGAATACCTTTTTTCCATAAAACCAATAATAAAAAGGTTTTCCATATGATTCCAACTTAAGTAGACACACTGCCTGAACAAATTTATAAAGAAATTTTTCTTGATTAAATTTTTTCGATTTATTGACCAAGAATATTTTTTAATCCTATTGAAATTTGTTTCCGCAAGAACTATTTGACATTGAAGCAAATTTACGATGAAATTATTGCATATTTGGCATTACAACCGTAGAATACCATTAAAATACAAATAAGCATACTAATCAATGCTACTTAAAATAAATAGGTATGGAGTTATTTTTTGGTTTGTTTTCCGCTGTCTCTTTTTGTATATAGCTCGTAAAATTGGGATCATTTTAAATATAATGATCCTCAGAAAAAGGAAAACTCTTCTTGAAAAAAAAATTACTTTTGTTCGTTTGCTGTAACTTAAGTAAAAATATCGCGCTTTTTAAGTTGAGTATAAGGAGAACACCATACTGATCATACCGCTCGGTTTTCCTAATATTTACTATAAATTATGGAGTAAATTTAAATGTGCATTTTGGGTTTGCTCGTGGGGTGCTTTCATTCGCCGCGAGCTTTTTCCCCTTGTTGCTACCGTTGGTGTCCTGGTTTTTAAGATCATAAAATTACTCATTTTATCATTGCCACCTGAAATAAGGTAAGTAGAGATTTGTAGGTTTCAAAAATAATTTATAACATGTACATAACATAATTTATTAACATAAATGGTAAAAATACAAATTCTAACACTCATACCATCTACGAACCTTTTTTTTAAATAAAATTTACTAGTCTACGTCGCTTTGGAATGTGAGCAATAAGTTAACTAGTGAGCTTAGAGGAAGTTTTATATAAATTATTAAATATTAAAGCTAAAATAAATATGCATGCCGACATTTTTATGCCACAGTTAAACATAGACTGTTAAACGTATAAACGTAAACATCTACAAGTACATTGTTTATCTATCAAATAGGTAACCAATTTATGTAAAGCTTTAGCGAGTAATCATCGACTATAAATATTGCAATCTAAAATTAAAAATTGTCTTTAAAACGACTTGATATGATTTTTATAACTTGTCCAGTATTTATCACAATAGGTGTATTAGATGTTACTTATTTGTACGGTTAAACGTGGAATTAATTAATATAACCCTTTGATTTTGATTGATTTAAGTAACTCGATACAATTATAACACTAAAATTTGGGATATTGCATTTGGCCGAATAAGCAGAATCTAATATTGCACAGTTAACACATAAGTTAATAAATAAAACATATTTTTGTAAAGTAAAAGTACATATAGATATGTACAGTTGGGCGTTTACAATAATTTCAAAGACATGTTTTTTTTTTTAGTGTGTTTTTGTTTTATCAAAAACGAAATACAATTTCACTGTATTGAAGGAAATGGCAAAATTTATATATTGAAACAGCATTATTTCTCGGTATTCAAGCTTCTAAAGGAAAGTACTATATAGAATTTAATCATCGAAATCATTTCTTAAAAGATTTGTTAGTTACAAATTTCTGTCCTTCTCTGTAAATAGTGTTAAAGTTTATATATTTGGTTATTTTGTTTGAATAACCATAATAATCAGTACTGGGAGTGTCAAATACCCCATCGGCAAGGACAAACATTTCTTGAAAATCGCAATAGTATTCATAAACGTGAAATTATTTTTCTAGATGAAACGTAGATCTATTTCAAGGATAACGAAACATTTTCCTGACACGCAATTGGTAAGTTCTGTCATTAAATATTATTATAATCTAAACAATAAATGATGTTTGAATTTATATAAATTAAATAAAATATAAAATACGAATAATGCATCAATTAACATTTAAGGGCCAAAATTTTTTTACAGGCAATTTTCAGTCCTTAGCATACAACTTACTAAAATAAACTATTTGCCTGTGGAAACGATTATAATTTGCTAAATATATGTTACTTCCTGCATTAGAAAGCAATTTTAAATGTTTTTTTAGATTATAGCTGCAGTATTCAAGTTTTGAATTTAAAAATGCATCGCCGGTCACGTGTCCCCAGTCAATAATTTCCTACTTTACCCTTTTTATATTTTACGTCATTTTACTAAAGTTACTTTTATATAAGGTAGGTGTATACAATATCGCCATGTTGACAATATCGCCAAAAGGTGTTATTTAGTCTAGTTTGACTACCAAATAATAGATTACGCTAGGAGTATTACCTCGGCAATAAACCAAGCTTGTACCGACAAGTGGTATCGGCTATATCCTCAAATATTAGTTCTATGTTAGATTTACTGTTTTAATCACGTGCGCTACAAATTAAAATATCAATTAGTTGTTTTATTGCTCAGTCTACACTGTGGTAAGTATTTTTTGAAGTTAGTATATTGTTTTAGTGATTATTAAGGAGTAAGATGCAGCTACTATTTTTTCAAAATACCATTTTTTGTTAAAGTAAACAAATTCAAAAGTGGAAAATATGATTGTTTGCAATATCGCCAGCGCAACTGTTCGGCAATATCGCCATGGCGATATTGCCGAACGAATTGTAACATACCAGCAGAATTCCATCGAAAATATCGATGCTCCAGTAACTCCAGGCCCCTCGGGCCCATCCAAACAAAGTCTAGCGAGTAGGGTAGTCACACCTCCTCCAGGTCCCTCAAAAATTGTTAGGAAGCATCAAATAAGCCAGTCAATAAGTTACAGTAGTGAGCCAGAAGAAAGTGAAATTGAAGGGATGAGCACCAGCGATGAAGACACTAGTGAAAATGCAGAAACTGATGGGGCAGGAAAGAAGGGGAAAGAAAACACTTTATTTACCGATATACTCTCTACTCCTGAAATGGGGCGTAAATATGATACAAGACCTAGGAAGCCTGCAATTAGCAGCAAAGCGCAAGTGATTACCAAAGATCTTTTCAAGAGCTCTGACTTAAAGGGAAATACGTCGACAAGGCAAAGACTTCAAAAGCACCATTTACTGCTGGTAAAAAGGAATCTCAATCAAAAGTCGATAGTAGTAAACGTGAAAGCTGGTACTGCAAAGCCTGCCACGAGGACAGAGTTGCAGACATGCGATTATGTGTCCTTTGCAAATGTTATTTGCATGATGACTGCTTAGGACTTACAAAGGAAGACAAAATTAATGTATACATATGTCCTTACTGTTCGTAAAAACTACTCATATATATTTTGATCTTAATAAATGGTATTTATAGAATTTGAATTTTATTTTTACATTTTATCGTAAAAAAATCTGGAGTAATACAAAAAATCTGCATTGGCGATATAGCTTACCCCCTGTTGACAATATCGCCAATTTGCAAAATTTTTAAAAAAATTAGAAAAACCTTTTTAGCCTACTTAAAATGTTGCCAAACATTTTAAAACTATTAGTATATAGTCTAAATAATATGTTCCACATACATTTTTCGCAAAAAAATGTTACACTTTTCTAGGAAAAAAAATTTAAGCTTAGCATGGCGATATTGTATACACTTACCTTATAAATAATTTACACTCCTACTACAATTTGTATTGAAAAAATAATGTTCATAGATCAACAGTTTAGTTTCTCTAACGCAATTATTAACCAGAAGTTCAGTCGCCGCAGCTGCATGTATCGCCGGTCACGGCAAAAATTGGTTATAAATAACGCTACTACAGGTCGGCCTAATAGTTTTACAAATATGGCGGTACGTGTTTGAATTTGGGTAAAGCGTGCTCCTGTTTAGGTAAGTTCCTTATTATGTTTATTTAGGTATAAACTAGAACATTGCCTACTTTTTACCAGGCGTATGTTTTTATGTTGTATCGCCGGTCACAGGGTTAACTCAGACCTAGTAGTCTTAATTAAGGGAAAAATACTACACGAAGTCAATCTCTTGAGTACAGATACTCATTTCAGTCTAAAAAAGGTTAAGAAATAGCTTGTATTAGCTGTTATCCACAAATTTGTGCATTTTTGTATCGCCGGTCACACATGAAAATGTTACCGTGGATAAATTGATGTGACGGTTTGCTATCCAACGCTATATACAATTTTTTTAATAACCATTTATAAACCATTAAGGAAAAATATATTTTGATATGCAAGTTTCGTTTGCACCTTAGGTAGATTAAAAATTTTACTAATTTTCTTAGTATTTTAACATTCTATAAAGAACATTCCAAAACTTTAAGCCAATATAAGACAAGCTGTTATAAATAATTGGAACAAGGTTATAGTGACTGATTAAAATAACTCCAAATATTGGCGGGTTTGTTCGGGTTTGTTAAAAAATCGATGCTATAGACCAAGATCTTTGTGACGACGATCTTTTGCGCGGACATATATAATTCCGCTAATTAGATTAGGATTAATTATAAGAAACCTATTAAAAAATTAACCGGTGTTTTTGAGATTATATATTTTTAAAATCCGATTTACTGAAAGTTGCTTGTAAAAAATTTTTGATCCAGATCTACTTCAAGGGTAACGAAACATTTTCTTGGTACGTTTTGTAAGCAATTGGTAAGTTCTGTCATTAAATATTATTATATTCTAAACAATAAATGATGTTTGAATTTATATAAATTTAACAAAATATAAAATACGTATGATGCATCAACCAATATTTAAATAATAAATTATAATAATATTCACGTCCATTAGCTGATGGCGTGGTTTTGTCTTACTTAATCTACATAATCTAGATTTAAATCATACTGTTACAGGTGATACCGCACGTTTCTTCGTTCTCCGGTTTACCTGTATATTTATACTGTGTGTATACTAAATTAAATATATAATATGAACATATAATAAAAATTTAAGTCTCCAATTAGTTGCGTACTTCTAGCGCTAGTTTTGCTTACATCAAAGGTTTTTGGTATATCTTAGCACGGGCAATAGTAGCTACTTAACTAAATATCGGGCGATCCATTAGATTTGCAATCAATTAGAAAATATGACACTTCATATTTGGACATATTTTTAAATGCTAAACAGCTTTTCTTCATAACCTTTCCTGTATTTCTCGAAATAAGGGTACTTTACTATGGAGCGAATTTAATATTTTTTCACCTCCTCTATATGTTGTTCGACTTGAAGTCATTCTAAGTAAACCTACTGGACATATGTCAACTTTTTTTACGGCATTTATGTTTCAATCGAGAAACTAATATAGACAATTCTGTATAGTATTCTATGGTTTCACACTTAATAGACCACCCTGTATATCTAACCTATTTAATTGCTTATACACATCTTTAGCTACAAAATATTTATTTCTTTGTAATTAGGTATCGGTTTTTGAGTATGATGGAAACTCATATACAGTCAGTCAGTCTAAAAAGTCGCTTTACTACACATGCTTTTTATACATATTTATTATTAATTTTAACCAGCTAATTGGAACTATGAAATACAATATTTATATTATTTTATCCAAGTAGCATTTTTAGAGACATTATGGTCAATGTATCGTAACTATCGTTTCTGTTTCCGATGAAAATTGGAAACTGTTGGCAACAAAAATGGAAATATTTTCGAAACGTATACATTTTAAATGGGACATTTACACGTGTTTCCAAGTGGTTGGACCTAGCTGTGACTTTCGCTGTTGAGATGCACAATCGAAACTTTTATCGAAAATGTTTCTAAACTGTTACTTCTGTTTATTCAAAAATGACAGTATAAAGGGACGGGGCTATGTTAAGCCATGCGCAAAACAATTAGGATACCTTCACTGTTGTAAAATAAAAGAAAAACAATATGAAACCATAATTTCGCCATTATGAATTCGTTCTAAGTATATTTCCTATAAGTTATTTTATTTCATATACCTAGTTATTGCACATATGAACCAAAAAATCATTGTCGCAGTAAATTTTATCGTGCCGTTTAGTTATTTGGCTTCATATTTTTAACGTGCCCTCGATTTATTTGCATTTACAGAAAAAAATATACTTTGTCAAAAAAAAAAATCAAAATTTTATTTATTTCTTTTATAAATCGACTTAGCTAGGAAAATGGTACTTAGGCACCAACTTTTGGCTTTTCAAAAGATGCAGGAATTTCATTAAAACTCATTTTAAGAAAAATTCATTTCACAAAATGGCCGCTATAAGCAAAAAATTATTCTGGTCCAAAATGGACTCAACACACAATTTCAGTATTTGGCTTCTATAATGTTTCGTATGATGCACAGAAAAATAAAAGCTTTTTAGGTGTGAATGTCACAGAAAAAAAGGTTTTCTTGTATGCACAGAAAACAAAGGTTGGGTATGGACAGCCTAAGTCTGATGTTACGAGAGGAAAAACCTTTCCTTTCCATCGGTACACGTTTATAAGGGATAAATAAGCAATTTTTTGATATTATTTTTATGTTAGATGTTATTATTGATTAATTTTCCGAAACAGATTGACGTTAGTGTTTCTTGAAGATTTTTAATCACCATCTTGTTTGAGATTATGTTATTATTGTTTGCATAGGGAGATTTAAATTGTTATTTTTCTGTTAAAAATAGTGGCGCTAAACAATAACATAACCTCAGACTTGTTCAGATGGTGATTAAAAATCCACCTAAAACACTTACCTCAATCTGTGGTTGAAAATGGATCAATAATAACACCTAAAATATAAATAATATCAAGAAATTGCTTATTTATCGCTAATAAACGTACACCGATGCTAAAAAGAATCTCTATGGGAAATTCAATGTAATCTTGTGCCTTACCAAAACTTTATAATTTTAACTAAAAGTGTTTCGAATAATATTTATTATCGCGTGTCGTTAATGTATCGACACTATGGTTTGTAAAATATTTCGAAACAAACACGTCTTTAAGTGTTTCTAGTAACTGGATTCGAAAATGTGTCCCAAAAGTATCTGAATACAACTTTATAATTTTAATGGAAATGTTTCGAAACGTTTCTTAGCAAAGAATGTGTGCCCAATTGGTGTCTAAAAATGCTACTTGGGCAGTCCTAACCAATATGAAAAGAAATATTTTATTGAAATGTTACCTCATAATTTAAATAGAACATATGCATGAAAATAGTATATGTGACTTTTTGGACTGACTGTATACACATCTGGCAAAATAGACTTAGGGTCAGCGTTTCTGTACTAAGAAGGATATCGGTGGTAATTTTATATTAAGATAACACTGTTACTTCAATTAAATAGTAACATATGCTATTTAAACACATCTATTTTAAAACACTGTTTTAAGAGATTCAAAGGTACTTTCAAGTCTAGACGATCCATTATTATGTTATTAAACTTTTCAATTAAAATGAAAATATTTATTTGTGTTTTCCCTCTGCGGCATTGATATTTTTAACTTTTTTTACACCTCCGATATGATGGCTCAATATTTTAAAGTTAGACGATATTATATCAATAATAAAAGCATATTTGAATCACAATTAGATAAAGTGATTTATCGTATCGCCTGACACGTCGCTTATATAAAGACCATAATGGTGTATACTTGCCAAGCGTCGTGTGAATTGTAGAATTGTCACTTATTGTACAAGTAAATCATTCACACCGATGTGGCGAGTATATGCCAGCTTTGAATTAGGCCAGTAACAAATATTGCCATTCGTGATTAAAGACTTTTTATTCACAATCAGAACGTTTCTGTTAAAATTAAAATTTCTTTAATCCCTTGTATAAAAACTAAGTATTTACCGACAAGGATCGCTGATAGAGTGGTTATGGCTAGGGAATCCAATCCCGCAGCCAAACTTTAATCCCGCAAACCTGCGGGATTGAGCCCATCGATCCCGCGGAACCGCGGGATTTGCGGGATAACAAACAATGAACTGCGGTATTTTTGGTCGACGCGTCGGGGATTCCCCGCCCCGCTGGGCTATTGAAAATACGTTAAACAGAAGAGTTTTTTGCGTACGTGCGAAAGTAAGAGTGTTATTCAACTAGTATATAGTGGCATTTATCAAGTGGTTGAATATAATACAAGGAATTTAAACAGCAATCACACAAAAATGAGTGTCAGTGTAGTTTACAAAGAGCTGGAATTATTCTTTAAAGTCTGAAGATGATCTTACAGCTAAATGTAAGTTAAAAGTAAGTTATGCCCTAGCATTATCAAAATCTCTGCTCGTTCCACCAAAGGTCTTCACACCCACTTAGAAACAAAGCATAATATTAATTTGAAAGTCCAGCGCAGCAGCATAATGTTATCTCGCAATGTCAAACCCGCATTTGCGGGATCCAGCATTTGCGAGATTGGATTCCCTAGTTATGAGTATATTACTGCACGATTGTAGATAATATATGTTTAGTTATTGGGAGTTTATTCGACAACAATGTCGATTATATTTTCGGGATATGTTTTTGTTTTGTATCTGATATGTAGCAGTTGCATTCCTTTCATTACTTTCTACACATTACTGAAACCGGATTCAGTAGCTTTATTGTCACAACCAATACTTTCTGGTGAATATGATTATACACGCATTTCTAATTATTTTAATATTATAAAATAAATTTATTATTTTTGTCGGTATCCTTTAACGTCTGCTCAACTCTTATAATCATAATACAAAATTATGTCGATTTGTACTTACAAAGGTTTTGATGATAAATAAGAAATGTTTTTTTATCAAATATTAGATATGGATACATCACATTAAAAAAGGTTTCTCTCCTAGACCCATATGTACAGTTCTATTCATAAAAACCCCGTACAACATTAAAATGAGAGGTGTCATTTATCATATATTTTTTTATGTGTCATGTCACCTTTCATTTACTACTCTTACGTTTTTTTTATGAACAGAACTGTACCGACACTTTAATTATTACTAGAAAGGTCGATTATTTATTTTTTTACTTATATTTATTGAAAATACAGGGTGTTATGGAAATGTCTTATTATATTTAAACACACAAATCGTGAGATGAAAACAAATTGAAGAAAAATAAACACAAATGTAGCTTTGAATTACTAAGCGAGATAATCCACCTTATGTCAAATCCTAAAAGCTACAGGCTCTGGCGAGAGATGTCATCAATCTAATAGGGTAGGTCAGATCTCAAAGAACGTCAGCGAATGATGGCCGGTTCCATAAGGATGAAATCCTCCAGATGAAAGAATTCTTAAATAATGAAGTTCGAGGAGTACTAAGCTATGGGCGGCAGTGGTTCGTCGTGTATTTCTGCTATTCGCCGCTCTGGGCGGAATTAAGAGGACAAGGTCAGCCGAGCACTTTCCGTGAAAATATCTGTAAAACAGAGTCAAATCTTCAACCTATCTTCGATGTTCTAGGCCAGGGATGGCGAACCAATGGCACGCGTGCCACAAGTTGCACGTTTGAAAATTTTCTCGGCACGCACAAAAACAAACTTTCTTTTATGAGTTATCTTTCGTAATAGAAATGAATTAAAAATTATTAATCTACACTTAATTTATAATTTATGACATAAATTTGTAGTACTGAATACCTATCTTAGTATGTTAACTGGAACCGTAAAATTATACATTTTATTATTAAAATATCGCATGAATTCTTGGCACGTTACTTATTTAGAAAAGAATTTTTATGGCACGAACATCAAAAAAGGCTCGCCATCCCTGTTTTAGGCTGTCGAGATTCTTTGTCAGCTCGTGGTCTCCAATCAGACGAATGGCCCTCCTTTCGATGCAATCCAGTAGCCGAAGTTTATGTTTGGGTGCAGAACTCCAGACATGAGAGCGGTACTCTAGTGATGGTCGAATCTGGGCTTTGTATAGTGTCAAAAGTTGTTGAGGTGTGTACAACTTTCTGGTTCGGAAGAGTACACCAAGTTTCTGAGAAGCTATCTTGGCGATTGCCACAACGTGATTATGCCAAGACATATTTCCTCCCAGATTGACGCCCAGCAAATTAATAGATGAAGCCAGTGGGATTGCGTGTCCGTCCATGACTATATCCGGTTCTTTAATGTTAACCTTTTTAGAGAAAACTGCTGTCTGGGTTTTTCTAGAGTTAAATTCGACATGCTTACTGTCACCCCAAGCCAAAATTTCTTCCAGGTCTTTGTTAAGGCGTGATACTTCATGCTATCTGCGAAGATGTGCGTCGGCAGCCGATTTTTGTGCATTCAAAGAGAAAGATGAGATAAGTGTGCTATCGTCAGCGAAACTAAATATCGGATTTTCCGTTTTCACTAGAAGGTCGTTAATGTAGAGTAAGAAGAGAGTGGGAGACAATATGGACCCTTGAGGAACACCGGCATTGATGTTGAAGGTGTCTGAGAGAAACCCGTCAATCGCCACTTGCATAGAGCGGTCCTTAAGAAAGCTAGACAACCATGCACAGATTCGACTGGGCATACCATAGGATCGCAGTTTACTCAGAAGTCCCTCATGCCAAACATGATCAAAGGCTTTAGAAATATCCAGTGCAACAGCCCGAGACTCCCTATGATGTTCGATTGCGTTGTTCCAAAGATGGGTGACATAAGCTAGAATATCTCCAGTTGACCTGGACTTCCGAAAACCATATTGATGATCGCTGATAATGTTGAAGTCTTCCAGGTACTTTAGAAGATGTTGGTTAATAGCTTTCTCCATTACTTTTGATATAACTGAAAGCAATGTGACTGGTCAATAGTTGCTAGGCAGGGCTCTCTTACCTTTGTTTGGTATAGGCTGGACTCGCGCCGTCTTCCAGTACGATGGAAATACTCCTTGTTTGTAGGATAAGTTAAAATGTCTACAAAATACTGGTGTTAGTTCATCGGCGTATCTCTTGATAACTGTAACAGTTTCGGTCATTTCGGACTGAACTGCAGGAATGTTGGGTAGTGTTCTTCCCTGGAAATCTACAGTGGAATGCGAAGAAAATAGTTCAGCATGTAAGTTTGTTTTGTCTCCAGCTGTGGATGCTATTGTACCATCGGAACGTGTTAGCGGTGGAATAGTTGATTTGGTAAAATTTTGGCTGACGGCCTTAGCAACTAATCAAAAGGACCTTGATTCGTTTGGACTGTCATATTGTGTGTTGTGTGTTGTCATATTTACACCACAATCGCAAGAGAATCCAGAAATTTAACACTTTTTCATCCTGTCATACCTTTTTGAATAATTCTCTCCAAAATTTGAAGTAACGGCAGCACAACCAATTCACATCAGAACATTTATTATTATAAATTATTTCAGAACAAAAAGCGGCTAATACTACAACTGAGAACGGAAAACGCACGCGACGCGACGTATCCTTCTCGAATATCAACACATACTGAAGTAGCCGCGCCGTATCACATTTGAACAACGGTTTCCAACGGCCGAGAGCGAGGCCCGCGTTTTGGTTTGGATCACTGCTCGCTTACCGACCTACCTAAACCTGTTAACCTGAAAATAGTTGTGTATGGCGTGACAACACTTGGGATAAAGGGGTTTTTTCCTAAGAATCTAGACATCATCAGACATTTCTGGAAGACCCAAGGAGTCACCCATTTAAATATAATAAGCCATTTCCATAACACTCTGTATAAAAAGCTTGCTGTTTTCTTTCAGAATTAACTTGCAGTTAAAATATCGAAGATTCAATAGGACATATATTTTAACAGGTAAGGCCTGCAATGCGCCTTAGAAATAGCATTATAGTAGTTTGAGGATTAAACCTTGCTTGAGGAGAATATCACCATCTAGAAAGTAAAAGTAAGTAAGGTTTAGCAGAGATACTTTTTTTCCAATATAAATATTTATCGTAAGTCTTAAACGAGTATGAATCATCCTTTAAATGGTCCAAGTTTAAAAGTACCCCTCACATTGTTTAACAACGTTCGGGCAATATTTTCTTGCAAAATATAAATATGGGGCGTCAGAATCCAGTGGTATTTTGATGCTACCACTAAATTTGTTCCATACATGGATAATATGACTGTTATTTGTCAAATTCAAAATAGACCCCAAAAAGGTTCCATTAAAAAACCAGTTCCATTTCCGCCAAGGTACCGTGTAAAATTGGTGAGGAGGATAAAATTTGAAACCTTCGCAGTTCCGATCCAGCATTTGGTTCACTTCATTTACACCACAAATCCTTTTGAACAATCTACAAACCAATAGAAAATAATAATAAAAGTAGTAGTGCACACAGAAAAACTAGACAAGATCAAATCGATTAATACAAGTGTAAGTTCTTGTCTGTCCAGTTACTCCAGCTAGCATATTGGTCAAGTTTTTATAATTAAAACGCACCGACCTGTATTTATGGATAGCCAAACTCTAAAAGCAAAAATGACAAATATCGGATGGCATGGCATGGATCGTCAGATTACATGCGCAATGCCGACTGATAAACTATGTACCTTAACCAAATGAAATAATTTATTTTATGTTTATACAGGGTGAGTTTTTTAAAGTGTTACAAGGCGATATCTCGCAAACGGTTTAAAATATTTTCTTGAAATTTTAATGAGGTAATAGTGAGATGGGGGGACATATTTAAACATATTTTTGTTATCTACCCCCTTTCCCTATTTTGAGGGGTGGGGGGTAACTTTGAAATTTTAAATGGGAATATGTACTTTTGTTTATTAAATTCGGATCTACGTATTTGTACAAAAAAATTTTTGGTTAGCTCCACTGGTTACCGAATTATAATTAATTTATAATTAAATTTCTATTGGATTTAAAAAATAACTAAATTTAAAATAAATCAAGTTCACTTATTTCAAAATTATTATTCGTTTACATGGAAATGCGTTGTTTTGACTTCAGTCAGTTGAGAATTTTTACATATCAACGATTATTTCTCAGCTTGGTCAATTGAACATGGAAGCGAATTTTAGTGTGCAAGTTGATATGTTGTTAATGTTGGGGGAGTGCAGAAGAAACTACAGACAAGCTTCACTAAGGTGGGCGGAAAGGTTTCCTAACAACCTGAAATCTCACATGGCATTTAAAAGGCAGGAAACTAGATGTCGCACTACTGGCAGCCTGAAGTCAAAACCACGATTTCGTAAGCGAACTAAAACAGATGCAGATAGGGCAGTTGGAGTTTTAGGAATGGTAGCTATTAACCCGCATGTAGGTTCCAGACGGCTTGCTGCAGATGCTGGAAGAAGCCAAGAATCGGTTGTGACCATATTGCATATGTACAAATTTCATCCATACCACATTACACTCCACCAAGACCTTTATGGGCAAGACTTTAAAAATCGCGTTACATTTTGCAATTGGGTAACAGGGCAAATGCAAGGAAATAACAGGTTTCTAAAGAATGTTGTTTTTTCTGATGGAGCTAGTTTCCAGAATTGTGGCCAGGTAGGATTTTAAGTTATCCCTTTTCGGTAGAAATTAATTTTTTTTATTGTTTGTTTTCTTAAAGGTAAATAGACACAATATGCACTACTGGGCATCGGAAAATCCCCACTGGATGAGAACTGTGCCAAATCAACATCCTTGGTCAGTTAATGTCTGGTGTGGTATAATTGGAGATAGGGTTATTGGTCCGCATTTCTTTGAACGCCATTTAAATGGAGAAATGTATACAGATTTTTTAAGGAACGAATTGCCACTATTATTAAACCAAAACATAAATCCTGACATGTGGTTTCAACAGGATGGAGCTCCACCGCATTATGCAATACAGGCCCGTAATCATTTAAACGAATTGTTTGAAAACAGGTGGATTGGTCGGGCTGGTCCGGTCAATTGGCCTGCTAGGTCTCCGGATTTGACCCCTCTTGACTTTTTCTTCTGGGGATTTATAAAAGACAAAGTGATGGCGACTGCACCTACAACTATAGACAATATGAAAGACCGAATCCGCTTTGCCTGCTTATTAGTGACACCTGAAATGTTAGAGCGGGTACGAAATTCGTTTAAAAAAAGAGTGAGAAAGTGTTTGGAAGTTGAAGGGAGACATTTCGAACATCTTCTGAAACATGACAGGCGATAAAGGGTAAATAATATTTTTAAAATTTTTATAACCTAATTAATTATAATTCGGTAACCAGTGGAGCTAACCAAAAAATTTTTTTGTACAAATACGTAGTTTTTTACGTAGATCCGAATTTAATAAACAAAAGTACATATTCCCATTTAAAATTTCAAAGTTACCCCCCACCCCTCAAAATGGGGAAAGGGGGTAGATAACAAAAATATGTTTAAATATGTCCCCCATCTCACTATTACCTCATTAAAATTTCAAGAAAATATTTTAAACCGTTTGCGAGATATCGCCTTGTAACACTTTAAAAACTCACCCTGTATACCACAGTATTTACACAGGTCAAGTAAGTAATGCTAAAATGTCAAATATTATTAAGATTAAAAATATTACAAGAAAGACATGAAAATTCACACTAACATTTCTTCAAGTTTACACATAAGTATATTTAAAACAAGTTAGTTAAAATCAACAAAAAGAAGCCTTACAACATGTTAAAATTGACAATTCACAAATCTGAAAAGTCGTAATTAAAATATTCAGCAGTACTAAAGAATCCCTTACCGAGGAGAAAATTCTTTAGAACCGGCCTAAAAATAATTGGGGACATTTCCCCAAGAGGAGGCGGCACTCCAAGGAAACCAGAAACATCCTGACATCTCTGGAGTCGTCTGTAAGTCGGTACTATATGGTACACAGCAGTGGCGGTTCTTCCACAGCAGCACATGCGCACGTGCACCCCCAAAAGAAAACGAATAAAAAATATTAATTTATATTGACTGAATATTATTTATCGTATAAAGTCCGACCCTCCCTAATATTTTATCGTACCGTCAAACTAAAAAACTCCGAACCTCCCTAATATTTTATCATCCCGTCAAACCAAACTGTGTAGATCCGGCAACCGTGCCGTATGTTAAATGACGATTATGACGAGACTTGCTCGCAGGTGCGATTAAGTAGTGCAGTTCCTCTGATGTAACACGTAACACGTGGCTTGTGGCAGCGGGGCATAGCGGGGCTATGGTGATTTAACATGGAAAAGGCGCACAGTTTTTGTGTGCACCGCGCCTGTTGTCTGTACGTGCATCTAGTTAGAAATTCGAGCGTGTATGTTTTAATATTTTAATATTATATATTTATTAAGTTAAAATGAATAGTTGACGGTGGACTATTTAAGAAAGAACTTTAGCTCTTTGAGTTTGGAGCAAAAATTGAAGTATAGAATGCGGGAACACCTAAACCCGAAATTAATTTAACGCAGACCACAAAGGGTAAATCTAGGAACTTTATTAGAAGGTTTAAAAATGAAATATATGAAATAAATTTATAAAGGGTATTCCAAACATAATGAGGCCGTTATTGATCAATTTTCTACAATTTAAGAACCGAAGAATGGATTTTACGTTTAAGCACTATTGTGTAGGGTCGATAAGTGTTGTGTATTTCGATAAATGATACTCGATATGATTTTAAACCATTTTATTTAAGGATTTAAACTAAAAAACACTGAAAATATGAAGAATGCCAACTTGTCAGTCTCGTGGCTCGATTCGTTCTCATCATAAAACAGTTACCGATTATTCTCGTCTTGGTTGCGCCTAAGGACGTAGCCGTAGATGGCGTAGTGGTATTAGACATCATTCGGTTTTCTTAATAACTCGTAGATGGCGGTAGTAGTATTGGACATCATTCGGTTTTGTTTATAGCTCGTAGATGGCTTTAGTAGTATTAGTAGTGGACTGTATAAATATTGTTAGGAGGGTTGCATGTGACGACGTTAAGATCCGACAGCTATACACACTAAGAAAACCTCTCTTATTTTCCAAAAGTTGTATTTCCTTATGTAAAATTAAAAAATAAATAAAAATATGTTTTACCTAACGCATTTCCATATTACTTTTTTCTTTCTACATTTAAAACGCCTAGAAAGTAATTGTTTGGTCGTTACTCAAAAATAAAATTTTAAAAATAATTTCACCATAGTTGTGAACCCTATCTATCATAGGTCACGAGCCGCCACTGGTACACAGCCTACGAACAGGACCGTACTTGGCCATTAATGAAAACGATTACACGCCAATATTTTGGCACATCAAGACCTTCTTTACTGGGAAATAAACAATCTATTTTCTCTCCTAAAGGCACTTTTAGAATTAATTTTGATATCTATTGTCCACGTATCGATATATTTTTAATATCGTTATATCTCTACGACTGATTTCGGTTCTGGACAGCCGTCGTTGATTCACGTCGTTGGTTGGCAACCAAACCGACACCAATACGACGGGGTTGCCTATATGACGGCGACAACATTGTGCCCAAGACAACCGATGAGCAACCTTTAAAAATATGACCGGTAAACCGTGAGCACCAACCCATTGTTTCACTATCAATGATATAAGAGTATGTAAGGATTATTTTAAAGTGATATTTACAGCTTAAAACATGTCAGAATCCTAATATGGATTTTCACCACTTAGTAAATCAAATAAATGGGTTTTGAATGTTTTTTGTTGGTTAAATGTCACTTTAAAATATTGACAGGAATAAAAATTTGGACAAAAGTGACCTTTGAAAAGCACGTGCGTTTGTCAGCTGATGCCAGACGTAATGGATGCCGGGTTTGTTCGTTTGTTCATACTTGCTTCGATTTGTTAACACGGCTGTTTGTCTTCTTCCTGTGTATAAGTATTCGTTGGTATCCGTATTCATAGTTATATGTCGGTGATATAACCGTTATAATTATGTCATCAATAATTGGCTTAACTTGTTTTTTAAAGTGTGTTTTTTAATATCTCTTTCGGTTATTTTTAAAACTTTACCTTGTAATAGTTCCAGGACCATTATATCCCCAATCGTGACCATTGAAATTATTCCTGAGATCATTCAGACAGGAATTCACAAAAGCATGACCTAGTCCCGTATGATTGAAGCTTAGAATTCCAGCGGCTATCGCGGTGTCGGATTCAATTCCAGCATAGTCTGTGCCGAGATCTGCCAGATTCTTGATCACGATAATGTCTAAGTCCAGGTAGATTCCACCATATTTCCATAGTGTTAAATATCTAAAAATGGTAACATTCTAATCTCTCAAAAGTCCCGCATAAAGGAAAAAAATCAGAGAAAATCATGGACCCGTCAATTTTTATTTTCAATTCTTTATTTTTCGACAACAAGATAGTTATTTATGTATCAAGGGTACTAAGTAGATGTTTATACCCTGAGGGCGACAGTCTTACAAAGCTGAGGGCCTCTGGCCTTTTATGTCATACCAGTTCGTTTTAAATAATAAATATTTTTTAAAATTTGATTCACCAATTTTTTATTTTTACCTGCGACATTACCTTGACATTATTCTAGCCGGCGTTTTTGTTGCTAGGGAGATAAGTATTCAAATGTTTAATGTGCCAAAGTCAAAAATCAAATATGGAACAAGGTTAATGAAATTCCCGACCAAATTGAAAAAAAGGCTGAAAAGGCAAACACAAACCCGAACAAACCCGAGAAAATCCAGAGACACATACGACAAAGAATATGACCAATTTTTGAAGTGGATGTCAGAAAATGCTCTAGAAAACATTAACGAAACTGTTCTGTTGGGGTACCTACTTTAATGATCTATCTGAAAAATTTTCCCCGAGCTCTCTGTGGGCTAAATATTCGATGATAAAGAATACTTTAATGGCAAATAAGAATATTAATATATGTAATTTTCACAAATTATGCGAGTATTTAAAGCAAAGGTCAAAAGTGTACCAATCAAAAAAATCCAGTGTGTTATCTAGAGAAAATGTCATAAAATCTATTCATGAGGCACCAAATGAAACGTTTTTAATGAACAAGGTCGCATTATTGTTTGGTGTATTTGGTGGATGTCGGCGGCAAGAACTTATAAATATGTTAGTCACATAATATGTAGAAGATAGAAAATCAGTCCTTGTTGTAACGGTGCCAGAAACCACAACTGACAAAAAACGAGTTTTCACCATTATTGATGAAGACGAAATGAATAGTTATAAACTTATAAGAGATTATTATGTCCTTGCGGCAACATAGCTGCTCAGAAAAACACTATTGGAACTGTTGTAAAAACACATTGTATTATTGCAAAATATTTGGGTTTGAACAACCCCGAAAAGTACACTGTACAGAAGCTGGAGCAAGTATGACTACGCAGAAGCGCCATGGTGGATGGAAGAGTACCACATTTGCTGAAGGATATTTAGAGGGTAACTAACATATCCTCAAAAAATGAGGTTTCAAGGATGTTGGCAGGCGTACCATCTGGATCTCGCATTTCCTTACAGAAACTAGAGACCCAGAAAATGAATCATGAGTCAACCTTTGCTGCAGGAAATTTAGCTATCAGCGGAACCTTTCAGAATTGCCATTTCTATGTAAATACTACCAAATAATATATAAACGTAAATTTATATTTTGTTAATAAAGAATAAGTTAATCGAAAATTGTTTTTTGCGTCCTAATGCCAGCGCGGGCCATAATATGTACTTTATGCCCGCACGGGCATAAATTAATCCATTATGTAGATGCTAGCTAAGGTATAAAAACACAATAATGTACTGGTATTACATAAAAATATTTTACGAGATATCTCGTGAAACAGCTATGACGTCTTTGATAGTTTTTTGAAATAATATACCCCATTTTTTATTAGTATATCAAATTCGGCGAGAAAATTTTTGCAGCTGTTTCCGAGATACTGCCGTTTAATGTTGCCTTTGGTTATAGTGAAATTTATTTTTGGCTCTAATTTTAAAGCTGTGATTGAGTCTATTTGAAGAAGCCGTTAATTCCTTATAATTAGATTATTTTCCAGAGACTCTTTACCAGACTATTATAATCATTGGAAAATTATCTAAACATAGTTTTTTACAATTGATTTTATATTATTGAAAAGACACTCGATTAAATAGTAATATTCCATGTTCGCGTGTTCCAGAATAATTAACCTAAAAACTACCTTTGATTATCTTGATTTCTGGTATTAAATTATCCTGTTGTATCGCTGGACAGGGGAGTCAAAAACGGAAACAGTTTCTTAACTGACAAATTTGTTATGGTCGTTTAGTATAATACAATTAAGTTAATAAATATATTTACAGGGCGATTTGTAATGAATGTGCAAGCTGTTTTTGAGATATACTTGAACATTTGTAGTTGGGGGTTTTTGAGGGCGAGTAATAAGAACATATTCATGTTTTTCAAATTACTAGTATAGGCCGCTATAGAGGGTGTTCCTAAGAGGGTGTTCCTAATATTGCTAATATTTAAGGAGGTTATTATTTTATTCTTGGGTCCATTTTCAGGCAAAAACTTCATATGAACATATGTCCTAAACGTCTTAAGTTTTGAGATACATCGTGTTAAAGATTTTCAAAAAATCTCCTTTTTAATTAATATCTGTGATACTGCTCTAGATATTTTTGTGAATTTTGGTACACACTTTCTATTCATCATGAGGGATTTTATAATGTATATATTTTTTGTTATTCCGACCAGTGGCGTTTGTAGGGGAATTGCCCTCGGTATTTTTGAAGAAAATAATGGTACGCCACTTCCTTTTTTTAAATAAAAATTATTTCAAACCTATTATTTTCATGAGCAGGATCTGGGGTTACTCTATGGTGCATTCATTATAAACCACCCTGTTATATCTAGTACATAATATAATAGTATATTAAGATACAAGTTTCATAAGACATTATCTTAGAGCACGCGTTTAATTTAGAAAATGACCCGGAGCTGGGAGTTTTCTAAAGTACACGTGCTCTAAATGTCTTATGAACCGTGTATTTTATAATACTTTTTCTATTTGGGTCTTTAAAGTCTGAAAAACTTTTAAAAATATAGTAGATTTTTTCCATTTGAGTTAATATTTTCTTTTTGGGTTGGCAATACTTTTACAATTTAATAAAATGTTACAAGCATCAAATATGTCATGATAGAAACAATTGAATACAACAAAGCTTCTTCCCATCTGTCATAATTAAATATAAATAAATTATTAAACTAAATAAAAATGAGTCAGGAAGAAAGTTGTACTCCGTCAGAAATAGGAGAAATTTCAGAAAATAATCTAGAAAAACTTTTCAAAGAATATGAAAAACTTTGAGTTATGGTGGGAGCAGAACAAAGTTCAAAATATTGAACAAAATAATAAATAATACTATTGAACAAAATATTGTGTCGACACAGAATCTGACAGGAATAACAATTCATGCCCAGGAAATGTCTACAGTAACTATAAATATGTATATATAAAGTAATATGTATAGTACTATACAGGATGTTATGGAAATGACGTATTATATTTAAATGGGTGACCCCTTGGGTGTTCTAGAGAACGCTACATATTTTATTTTTTTTTAATCGACCGTTTTAAAAGTGGGGTAATACACACTCTTACTCACAGGTCAGTCCCCGCTACTGTACAACATTTCACCCAGAGCCAATGGCAATGTTGCCAAAGTTAATGTAAAACTGATATTCCATATAAAGTTATAAAAATAAATTATGTTCTACCTACTTGTATTTATCCTTATACCTAAAGAGCGAGAAAATCCAGGCACAAACACAATCAGTTTTGCTTTCTTTTTCATGGGAACACTCCTGGAAACACTTTATGTACACACAGTAATAGTGAAACAGAACCGATAGTTAGCTTTTGAAAATACAATAATACAGATTATACTACAGACTATTAGAATTTATTACACGCGAGAAATTTGACGTCCAGAAGAAACGCGTCAAAAAAAAACAATATTCAAAGATTATTTATGTGCGGGCAGGATACACGCGTAAACCGAAAAAACAGAGCGGATCGCTGAGAGTGTGTTGGTGACCGACGAGAGACATAACGTATTCGACCGCTGGTTGGTCTTGACCTAAGAGACGCACGCGTCCAGCGCTATATGAATCTACTTCGCTCAGCCGATGTAAGGCGTCAAGAGCTCATTGGCATTTGACCTAGTGACGTACGTGGCTATTACTATTCCATATGTTTTTTCAGGTTCTTTAAAACATAGTCCGTCGTAAATGTTCTTCAATTAATTGTACAAAAAGGTATTACAGAATGGAAAAGTGTTTAAATTATTTTATTTTCTCTAAAGAGTTTAAGGTGTACATATGACAACCCCGGCCAGAATTCCTTGATTGCTTACATGTATCGCAGTGAAAAACAGGTGTTTTTCTGGTTTGACGTCAAGTCACTTTTACCGCTGAATGAATTGAAAGCGCCATTTATGGCTATTTTTCTTCAATTTGTCTTTATCTCAGGAATTGCCGGTTTAAATACAATACGTCATTTCCATAACACCCTGTATTGAATTAAAAATAAAAATAGTACTTTATGGAATCAAACTTTAGAAATAGAGCATAAACTTTTTATAGCTGTTACTAAAAATTAGTTGACGGACACCGTCAGCATGTTATATATTTCCGAGTATAGGTATTTCGAATAAATATCTAGCAAATATGATCTATTTGCAAGGTTAAAGGTTAGTATTTTAAAGTTTCCTATAAAAAAATTTTGCCGAATTCATAATGCCTAGAAAACTAACTTCAACGAACTCGAAGTAGGCCTAAAATTCGAACCCTACTTGTTGCCAACATGAAAAAAATGATATTCCAGTTTCATAAAGTGGCAAGTTATTAAATTGTTTTGCATTTCATAATGTAGCCATTATGAAACCCAAATAGAAAAAAAAAATACACAAAACAGGTAATTCCAGTCGAAATGTAATCTATTAATGACGAAATTATAGATACTTTTGAGGGTCATCAAATAAAAATAAATTAATCAAGTACCTACTTGCAATTACCTAAGAACATCACTGGTATGAGATTGCGCAAACTGAGACTCGGTCATTTGTTTCTCCTTCCACAAATTTTCCACTGGCGTTCCTCGCATGTACCTTTCCATATCCACATGAAGAATGTGCACGTTGGGATATTCCATCAGTTCCATTAAGAATCTATCGGACTCAGTTTCGTCGTCGTGGAAGTTTCCTGGAGAAGCATACATGAGGTAAACGTCATAATCTGGATTTAATATCGCAGCGCTTTCCACTGCGCACGCCTGCCTGGAGGTAATAACGATTTTTCCATTGATATACGAACTGCAACTGGTTTCATGGAAAAATATGGATTTTCCCTTTTTAGGATTGGCGTCTGATATGTCAGGAAGTGAATTTTTAGATTTCATTGAGTGACAATATACACCCTTGTCCGGTCTCGCCCAATAATATACTTTAACTATGATGAATTGATATGGTATCACAGTTAAAAGTAATATAATAAATAAACTTGTAATAACTACTAATGTGAGCAATTGTTTCTTCCTAATTTTGGCTAGACGGAGACTTCTGAGCAACATCGTTTACATTATCTGGAAAAAATGGAATTATCAGCGTGGTTGTTTCGTATGCCTTATACAGGGTGTCCCATAACTAATGGTACACAGGAAAACTGCAGATTCCTTGGGTAAAAATACTACGATTTGGCCATACTTAGTTTAGTTCCATAGCTGGTAAGAATTTTAAATTTTCCTAAATAACTTATTTCTGAATCAATATTTTTGCACAGTGATTTGTGATTAGGGTTTTTTGGGGGAAAGGAATTTGAATTTGTAAATAATTTTGATTTAGATTGTAGGGGGGCGAGCTTTGCAGTACTTTGTATACATAAAAAGAAGTGTAACTTTCTTGGGCCTTAGTATAATTATGTTTTTATTAAAAATATCAGTTTTTCCGTCATTTTTAAGCAATAAAGGTATACTATGTAAATGTCGCTCCGACTAACCGTTTTCGAGATATTTTCAATTACAATTTCTAATGCGCCATTTAAATTTTGATTTGTAAATGTGAAATTTGTCACAGTAGGCTTTGGTGAAAACAAATACAATGAGAAACAGGATCCTTGCGTCCAAAACGTAATAGTGGAGGATCCTGTTTCTCCCAGTTTTTCATATAGGCTTCTAAAAATGTTAAAATCTGGCTGCCTTCTATTTGGATACATTTCCAAATACCGCCGATGTGCCCCGCGTCCGTTAAAATTTTCTTGTGCGTATATTTAGACATTTTTAGTTTAATTTTGATAACAGTATCTTCAAAAACTCCTTAAAAACACCCACAATGCTGACAAATAAAAATAAACTTTGACAGAAATGAGGTTTCAAAGTATTTGTTTTTAACAAAGCCTACTGTGACAAATTTCACATTTACAAATCAAAATTTAAATGGCGCATTAGAAATTGTAATTGAAAATATCTCGAAAACGGTTAGTCGGAGCGACATTTACAAAGTATACCTTTATTGCTTAAAAATGACGGAAAACCTGTTATTTTTAATAAAAATATAATTATACTAAGGCACAAAAAAGTTACATTTCTTTTTATGTATCCAGAGTACCGCAGAGAGCGCCCCCTATAATCTACATCAAAATTATTAACAAATTCAAATTCCTTTCCCCCAAAAAACCCTAGTCACAAAATTGTGTGCAAAAATATTGATTCAGAAATAAGTTATTTAGGAAAATTGAAAATTAAATTTTTACTTGGACACCCTGTATCTCGGTTACTATCAGCTATTGAACTAAACTAAGTATGGATAAATCGCAGTATTTTTACCCAAGGAATCTGCAGCTTTCCTGTGTACCATTAGTTATGGGACACCCTGTAGAAACACATATAGAGAATGTTAGGACGGTATGCATAAAAGGTGACACAGGTGGATGAGGACCAGTAGCTGTCACTATCTGACATAAACGACGAAATAAAGTTAAAATTATTACTGTTCATTTTAAAACGACGAATTGTAAAATAAAGCTTGTTTAGTTAAAAGATCTTGAGTTTTGAAGTAAGAACAAGAAAATACGAAACTCCACGACAGAGAATAAAAATTACTATTTTTACACGAAGTTCATAGATAATTTGAGGCAACTTTTTTATTTTGAACCATACCTAGATCAAAAATTTTTTAAGGTAAATCAGATTTTAAAAATATATAATCTCAAAAACGCCTGTTCAATTTTTAATAGGTTTCTTATAGTATCTACCTAGAGGATTTATATAGGTATGTCCGCGCAAAAGATCATCGTCACAAATATCTTGGTCTAATTTTACTCTTCTGAATCATATAACGCCAATATTGGGAACTGAGTTATTTTAATCAGTCACTATAACCATTTTCCTAGTATTTATAACAGCCCGGTCTTATATTGGCTTAAAGTTTTGGCATGTTCCTTATAGAATGTTAAAATACTAAGAAAATTAGTCATATTTTTAATCTACCTAAGGTGTAAACCTAACTTGGATTGGATAACACACCAATTTATCTCTAGTAACATTTTCATGCGTGACCGGCGATACTGTGACCGGCGATACAAAAATACACAAATTCGTGGATAACAGCTAATACAAGCTATTTCTTAAACTTTTTTAGACTGAAATGAGTATCTGTACTCAAGAAGAATGACTTCGTGTAGTATTTTTCCCTTAATTATGACTACTAGGTCTGAGTTAAGCCTGTGACCGGCGATACAACATAAAAACATACGCTTGATAAAAGTAGGCGATACATTTTTAAATTCAAATTTGAATACTGCAGCTATAATCTAAAAAAAAACTTTAAAAATTGCTGTCTAATTTTCTAAATTTAATTTGCTGATGTTTGCTGTATTATCGGAGCTAGTAAGTATGAGAGTTTTGTGATGTTGCCATCACCTTTAATTGAATGACTAACAAAAATTTATTCAAACTCGTCACATGGGTTTACCATGTCAGCCTCTTCAAGAAGTTATACGGTAGTTTTTCTATAAAATGTACAGGTGAACGAATATTGAGCCACCTTAAAAATTCCTTGGGATTTACTATGTTCAACTTAACCATGCGCATCACCCGGTACATTGGAATCTGCATGTCTGCGATAAATCTAAGCTAAATTGCAGTCTTATCATCTTTTATTTAAATTTCTTAATATTTTTTAATTTTTTGTTGCTTCACTTGAATCTATTTATCTTCATTCCTCTAATTTTTTTAATAACCTCATGATTGCAGCATTCACCATCGGTTGATGCGCAAATTCTTATCAGAGAATACATCTTTATGAAATATAGTGTAATAAAAGGTAAAGTAGTAGTAATATGAATCTTTATGTGTAGTATTATTGTGTATACAGGGTGTTCGTTAATTCCTTAGGTCATTTTATGCAGACAATTTAAATTTATATCGAGCCATGTCTGAAAATGAATTTACAGCATCTGCGTAACCCCTAAAGTCACGGGAAACACATTTTCTGACAAGTCAACCCTCGCATATACTTTTCCGAGCGTGTAAAAAAATGAAAATTAAAAAAAAAATTAAAAATGCGAATTTGAAATTGAAACTTTCTAGAATGGAACATTATATGTTAAAGATTATGTGAAAAAAAAATTATCGATCTAGGTCTCGGCATTTCATTACATGTCAGAAAATTGTCACACTACATTCCTTGACACCCAAATATTATGGGAAAAAAAATTCCAGACGAACCGCACCTAGCTAGGCGGAATTCTGATAATATTACGCAGAGATACCGGAAGGTAGGCATCGTTCAGTTGTATGACGGGATATTATATTCGCAATAATACCAAATTAAGCCTATTTTTCCATAAGGTTTAGTATGATTTATTCAAATCTGATGAATTTAAACATTTGCCCTTGTCTACTTTTCACTAATTACAGTAAAATCCTTCGAGCAAAGTTTAGAAATTTTGCTATCACCGTTACGAATTCTCTTAATAATATCCAAGATAGAACATGCTTCTGGTAACTTTATATATATATATCAAAATGTTCGGAAAAGATGGGAGAATTAGATAAACCTAGAAATAATTCTCCAAGGGGAATATTTTACAAAATATAGCAGAATAAACCAGACTTTTAATTAAAAAAATTTTGAGAAAAAATATCGCACTTTCGCAATATTCTTTTGATCAGAAAATTGTTTACGATTTATCACCAGGGGAATACAAATCGATTAAGCCCACTTGGACCCATGTCACTTGAGACTTTATAATTTTTCCATTAATTTTTTTTTTGACATGCTCGGAAAAGTATATGCAAAGGTTGACTTGTCAGAAAATGTGTTTCCCGAGACTTTGGGGGTCATGCAGATGCTGTAAATTCATTTTCAGACATGGCTCGATATAATTTTTAATTTATTGACAATTCCTATCTAAAGCGGTACAGCGCCTCTCAGCAATATGGCATTTCATCAGATATAAAAGTTGTAGAGGGGGACCTAAACTCCACAAAAAACTGATATTCCACTTCACGGACCCCCTATTGTCACCGTCTCTCTAACTATTAAGAGACCGTTTTTATGCAGGAAAATATCCACATGGAAAAGTAAAGCATATCAAAAGATTTGTTTACATGTACGCCAATGGTGGAACTGTTCTTCATTAAATGACCCGCTAAGAAATATACTCTGAAATATAAGCATAACATTACGAAACACCCTGTATAGAAAATGTATTGATTGATATATATTATGAATGAACTTACTAGGCCAACTGTCGTTGCACATAGAAGGGGTGGCTTTACGATCCAGGATTACTTCAAGAGGGGTCGACCATGGACGCAGATTCTTTGAGCAAGAACGCTAATATTGTGTATTGATGCCAGTGGTGGTTCGTAAGTAAATTTATACAAAAAAATACAAGAGGACTGCCATAGATAGATAAGCCAGCAAATACACAGCGACAGGCAGCATATGGGATAATTTGTTATGTGTTAGAATTCAACAAAAACCGATGTTGGTAATAATTTCTGCATCATCGGAAATCCCAAAAGCCATTGAACACTGGCGTTCGTATTTAGGGGTTTGGCGGTAAATTAAAAAAATATACAGGGTGTTCCTTAATGACGTGCTAATATTTCAAGGTGTGATTCCTTAGGTCATTTTATCAAGAAAAGTTCATATGAACATATGTCCGCAACGGCTTACATTTTTTGCTACAGGGTGTTGAATTTTTATTTTTTAAATTGTTATTATTTAATATCTCCGAAAGTACTTCAGATATTATTTTCTTTCAATTTTGGTATGTGCTAATAGGATATAGAACCACAAATTTTAGTTAGAAAAGTTATTCAATTCTTCCCCCAGTGGCGTCCCTGTAACCATGTCCACTTATATTTTTACAAAAAAGACGGTACGCCACTGACATTT
This sequence comes from Barypeithes pellucidus, assembly GCA_963991005.1. NCBI lineage: Eukaryota > Metazoa > Arthropoda > Insecta > Coleoptera > Curculionidae > Barypeithes > Barypeithes pellucidus. The sequence goes on along the minus strand of OZ022561.1, from coordinate 19,846,169 downwards.
TTCCATGCGGATATTTTTTCTGATTAGTCTGGTCAATTCTACATCAAAACTCTCTCTTGAGTTTTTCTCGTCAGACTTGATTAAAACCACTAAATTCATATTGAAACTGATTATTATTAACATTGATAAAATATTAATGATAAATTTTGTTTCATAAAAATTTCAATATTTGAACGAGTGGGCAATTCGATGCGAAGACGGGCGGAAGCATGCCTTTTAAGTGAAGGTGGCCATTTCCAACAATTTTTATAAAACAAAATTTATCATTAATTATTTTATCAATGTTAATAATAATGAGTTTCAATATGAATTTAGTGGTTTTAATCAAGAATTCACGAGAAAATTTCAAGAGACCGTTTTCATGTAGAATGGACCAGGCTAATCAGAAAAAATATCCACATGGAAAAATGTCAGTGGCGTACCATTTTTTTGTAAAAAATATCAGAGACATGTTTGCTGGTGGAACGATTGAATAACCTTTCTAACTAAAATTTATGGTTGTATATTCTATTAACACATACCAAAGTTGAAAATAATATCTAAAGTGCTTTCGGAGATATTAAAATATAAACATTTAAAAACTAACTCACACCTTTTAGCAAGAAATTTAAGCCGTTGCGGACATGTTCGTTCATATAAACTTTTCTTTATAAAATGAACTAAGCAATCACACCCTGAAATATTAGCACGTCATTAAGGAACACCCTGTATATAGCAGAAATGAAAACATATTAATTTTATTTTTAAGAAATATTGTTTAGAAATAAATTACAAAGACAGTCACAACTTTCGAAAACAATGGTGTAAAAAGTAACAAATACTTGTTTTTGTCAAATTAAGAACTTTGTCATTTTTCATAAGCCAATTTTTAGTATAATATACTATTAGCTACAGTAAAACCATTACTTCAAATCACATTCCTTAAAATTATACTTGTGTGTTGAATATTTTATTAAGATCAATAAAATTGTTCAATTCTGTCTCCCTAGCTTCACAAGAAAGCATTTTTATGGCCTTTAAATGCTGGACGCTCAAATCGATTTATTATTAATAAAAAGACTTACAAGACTATGTTTATTGATACAACTTTATTCTAATTACAACAATTTTTAAATATTAAACAAACGCAATTAAAATTTGAAAAATAATAAACAAGTACATATTTTTTTTTTATTTCCCGCCAAACCCCTAAAGACAAACGTCATTATTTAATGGTTTTTATTAGCATTAACGGTTGCCAATATTGATTTTTGTTGAAATCTATCAAAAAAATTTCATTTATGCTGGGTAAATTCTACCTGTCACTGTATAAGTGGTTTACATACATTTTCCAGCCCAAAAGGAAAGTAATAATTTCTAAATTTCTTTATAGTTAATTATCAAAATATTTTGAAGTCCAAGAAGATATTGTACAGGGTGTTCCATCGACACTTTTATAGGGTATCTCCGCAATTGTTAGTGCTATTAAAAAGTAATGTAGGTGTCATGTGTTCTTGTTGGGTCAAACTTAAAATTGTAAAATCAAAATCAAAATTTCAAATATATAACACACCATGGATGATATTGGTTTCCTAGGCTATTTATTAAATTTTATTACTTTATATCAAAGTATGTCATAGTTGTCGCTGTTTATGATAAAAATTTAATTTTCGATTTAAACTGGGTGTACTAAAAATGCTATGTTTTTTTCCGAAAATTCGCATCACCCTGTGGAGTATATTAGCAACCGAAACATATTGCAGTTGACATTAAACGGTAGGTCCATCTTTCCCCAACATTTTCTTTTTTGGTTTACTTCATTATTTCTGTTATTAAAGGACATATGCCGTTTTATAGCGTAACATGTTTTTATAGACTTTAATATTCATTGTTAAATGTTTTCAAGTAGACTATGGACCTTTTCTGACATTGCAAGCGTTGTGTCAGCAGATATTGTGTTTTAAAGTTACAAAGGTCAAATAAAATTCGCCATACATTTCGTATGCCCAGTTGCCCGACGAGTATTTTAATCTTGAAACCTACTTGAAAACATTTAACAATGAATTTGTTGAATATTAAAGTCTATAAGAACATGTTACGCTATAAAACGGTGTATCTCCTTTAATAACAGAGATAATGAAGTAAACCAGGAAAGAAAATATTCGGGAAAGATGGACCTACCGTTTAATGCCAACTGCAATATGTTTCGGTTGCTAATATACTCCACAGGGTGATGCGAATTTTCGGGAAAAAAACATAGCATTTTTAGTACACCCAGTATAAATCGAAAATTGAATTTTTATCATAGGAAGCGAAAACTATGATATTGTCAAGGAACCAACCTACAATGCAAAAATAAAGTCATTCAAATCGGATCATAAATTCAAAAAAAAAATAGCATCAAACATATGGGAAATTTATGATGTTGCGTTAATTTTGTCCAGGAGTTTATATTATACGTCTGCGACAGACTTCTGCAGTTTTTTAATTTTTTTTACAATGATAATAACAATTTACTAAAACATGTTCCATAAAATTAATAAAGACCTATTTCAATACATGCAAACAATTATTCAGATCTCGATAAAATTCACAAAATACATTAAAATTTTAAGACTCACCTTAAGTTATGGATAATCCCCGTCATACAAATGCAATCTTTTATTGATCTTTTCCATTTTCTCGCGTAACACCCCTCCGTTCCTTTTGTTTGATAAAATATACTAGAGATCGCATTGTAAGTATATATGAAACACACTATTTACATTATACGGCCTGTACGAACACTGTCACAGAAATTAAAACAAAGAGCAAAATAAAATTGAGCGGATGAAGTTTTAGATCGGCAAGGGATGAAATATTCGCCAGAAGGGGCGGATTCAGCCACAGTTTCGACGTCAGAAATTCATACGCGGTACTGGGAAGAAGATAATTCAAAATATTGTTCTCTTTATTTTTTGTTTAAAGCCGCTTTAAACATACTAGTACTGATCTTTATATATGAACTTAAAATAAAAGGTAAAAATATGCAGCGATGCAGTTTGGTAATAAAAGTACAATGCAAGGTTACCCATTAAAATATGCAATATATACAGGGTGGCCCATCGAAAACAGTCCAGCAAGGTTTACACGATACAATTTTTTTTATTACGTAGATATAATATTCTAATAGAATAAATCTTAAAATAAGGAAATATATTCTCAAAGCAACTATTTCCAAGTATGAATTCAGCACATAATCTCGTAGCAAGGAATTAATTTTTCAATATAATAATTATAATATCTATTTATATAAACTCCTGGACAAAATTAACGCAACATCATAAATTTCCCATATTTTTCATGCGATTTTTTTTTCTCAATTTATGATCCCATTTGAATGATTTTTTTTTTCATTGTAGGTTGGTTCCTTGACAATGTCATAGTTTTCGCTGTTTATGATAAAAATTTAATTTTCGATTTATACTGGGTGTACTAAAAATGCTATGTTTTTTTCCGAAAATTCGCATCACCCTGTGGAGTATATTAGCAACCGAAACATATTGGAGTTGACATTAAACGGTAGGTCCATCTTTCCCCAACATTTTCCTTTTTGGTTTAATTCATTATCTCTGTTATTAAAGGAGATACACCGTTTTATAGCGTAACATGTTTTTATAGACTTTAATATTCAACACATTCATTATTAAATGTTTTCAAATAGGTTTCAAGATAAAAATACTCGTAGGGCAACTGGGCATACGAAATGAACGTTTAATAAGCAGTTTCGGAACAGTTTTTATTAGTATGGCGAATTTTATTTGACCATTGTAACTTTAAAACACAACATCTGCTGACACATCGCTTGCAATGTCAGAAAAAGTCCATAGTCTACTTGAAAACATTTAACAATGAATATTAAAGTCTATAAAAACATGTTACGCTATAAAACGGTGTATCTCCTTTAATAACAGAGATAATGAAGTAAACCAAAAAGGAAAATATTGGGGAAAGATGGACCTACCGTTTAATGTTAACTGCAATATGTTTCGGTTGCTAATATACTCCACAGGGTGATTCGAATTTTCGGAAAAAAACATAGCATTTTGAGCACACCCAGTTTAACTCGAAAATTAAATTTTTATCATAAACAGCGAAAACTATCATTGTCAAGGAACCAACCTACAATGCAAAAAAAATCATTCAAATCGGATCATAAATTCAGAAAAAAAATAGCATAAAAAATAGTTCAAATTTTGTCTAGGAGTTTATTTAAATACTTGTTTTGAATATGTCGCAGCCTTTTAGTGTAATCAGCCGTTTCATGAGAAACCTGCTCTTTTGATGAAACGCTATCAAACACTGAAACAAATAACTATTACGCCAAAAGGCTATAAAATGTAGACGTCTCATGAAACGTCTGCCTGTTAAGTGACTGACTTTACTGGACTTTTCATATAACGCTCCGAATCTAAGTACTTTGCACTTGATGTAATAAAATAAGTATTGTATAACCTGAAAATGGCGACTTCTAGTAACACTCCCTCAGCGATTGCAAAAAAACTGACTACGGAAGAAGAGCTTATGAAAATTATGAATGAAGAAGATTCAGTTGTCGAAATATCTGATGCGCATGAAGGTCTCGCTGATGAAGATGCTGATATTACCAATGTTGTACCGCAGGAAAAAAATATAAACAGATCTCAAGAATCAATGTGTGAAAATTGTTTACGTGTTGTTAACATTGCTGAAGTTTGTCAACAAGGATCTTCAGTCCTGTGCAATTTATGTTCTGCCAGTAAAAACATTTCTGAAGAACGCGACGAAGCTAGAAATAAAACTGAAGAAGCAGCCAAAAAAAGTTAAGTAATTCGGCAAAAAAATGCCTAGTTTTAATGTAGGCGATTGTGTATTAATGAATATTCCCAAAGTTGACAGAGGTGCAGGAGATTCCGGGAATATGATTTGTTTCATAATAGATCAGAAAAATGGCGTCAATCCGATTGCTGATATGCATGGTACTATAAAGGGATGGATTGGTGCTGAAAGTCTTACTGTTGCGAGTTCAGCATTTCTTAATAAAGAGGAAATCCCCTTGGAAAAATCAATCGGCTTAAGAGAAGCTGTGTCATTAGAATCAGGTGGTCAAGGTATATTGAAATGTTCGTGTACACCTAGCAAACTGTGTACTAGGAATAAATGTATCCGTAAAAAAAATAGCGTACTTTGTAATAGCCGTTGCCATAATGATACCTTATTTGCAATAAACGTTATTTTCTTTTGTAGTAAAAGTTATTTCGTTGTTAATTCAGAAAGTGCAAAGTAGATTCGGAGAAAAAAATTGAACTTTGACATGCTGTAACTAAAAAAGTATCGAGTTTTTGAATTTTGTTATGTAACTTACTACCTCTATTTTAACATGTAGAATCACCTCTCTAAATTCCATGATGCCTTATTCAAACAGTCCATATAGACAAATTCATCATATTATTTTATAATCGTAATTATTCATAACATAACAATCTATGTATATTGCCCCCTTTATACAGGGTGACCCAGAATATGTGGGCAATCTCCTGAATTCAGATAGAACACTTAAAAATAATAGGAGAAGTTCCTATAAATTTTTCTCCCTACGGCCTCCCCTACGGAGATACGGAGCCATAACGGACGTCCCTGGAAATCGTTGTTTTTTAAATAATTTCTTAAGTACTGGGTGTAATTTAATAATTTCTTAGTATAATGGTTACTAGATGAGTCTCCTTAAAATTCGTCCTTTCAAGCACATTTAACTTATTTAGTTTGCCAGCGAAGGACTAGACGTAACACAAAAATGATTTTTTTTTGTACACCTTGTATGAGAAGGAACGACAATAATATTTTTGGATACTCTAAACCTTAAGCTGAAAAAGGTACTCTTAATCAATGTTGATAAAATGAACTGTTTTCGAAAAAAAGATATTTTTGTTCAATATGATTTATATTCAGTATACGTAAATTCCATTACTAAGTTAGTAACTAATAAGACAAAGGAGAAAAACCGCAAATATCAAGACACTACCATAAACTGACACTGGCATAAATATTCTTATTTAAATCGGCACATGTGAAAAAAACCATAGCAACAATGAGTGAATTTTATGAACATAAAACAAGAACTAATGCAGAACACCATATTGAACAAAAATATTTTTTTTTCGAAAACTGTTCACTTTATCGACATTGATCACAAGTACCTTTTTCAGCTTAAGGTTTAGAGTATCCAAAAATATTATTGTCAACAACAAAAACATTTTTGTTCCTGGCAAACTAAATAAGTCAAATGTGTTTGAAAGGGCGAATTTTAAGAAGACTCATTTACTAACCATTATACTAAAAAATTATTAAATTACATCTAGTACTTAATAAATTATTTAAAAAACAACTATTTCCAGAGACGTCCGTTATGGACCCGTATCTCCGTAGGGGAGGTCATAAGAAGAAAAATGTATAAGAACTTCTCCTGTTATTTTTAAATGTTCTATCTGAACCCGGGAGATTGCCCATATATTCTGGGACACTCTGTATACAGCGAGAACTTACATGATGAACATTTAAAAACAAACACCTTTATTCTGTTTATTTATTAGTGACTTGTTGAAGTTACATTTGTTTTATTAGAAACGTCAATGTACAATTTTGCAACATACTGTTATTCGCTAAAGATACCTTACTTTGATCCACGAATCCTGTGAAGAATATTGACTCTCTCGGTATGTTGAAAACAAGAACACTGGATACACAATAACTGTTTTAAACTTAATTTAAAATAATTACGATTGTTTATGAAATCGTTAGAAACACATATAAATAGAATAATAAAGTTATCTGACATACATATCTAACATGATATTAAACAATCTAAGATTTGGTTCATTGTATAGGAAAACCCAAAAATAAAAATAGATGTCGATAATATAAAAATCAATAAGGTATGCTCCATGAAAGTTATCTGGATAATATAATACATAATTCTTTAAAAAAAAACGTGTTTTGTGACATTTGCCAGACACCCAATATTAGTTGTCAAAGAACTACGCTAGAGCGATAGAATTACAATGAATTAAAATTTAACCGACCATTTAAGCAAGAAATAAGAACAGGAAGTAACCAGAAAAATATTACTCAAAAAGCTGTGAAAAATGTGGTCCATGATACAACAAACACAATGTATGATATCGCGCAAGGAGGTGATTCTTAGTGGCGTAAAAAAAACTTACCAGTTCCGTCATTGGTCGCACCAGACGATATTGGAACAGCTAGATGTCTTACCTCGTGTTTAGTGTATTATGAATGTTGCCTGCGTCCTCCTAATTATTTTAAAATCGAATTCATTTACTCTCGTCTAGCAAATATAATTTTAAAAATTTATCATGCACACGAAAATATGGAATGACTTAATCTAAACATCGAAATTTTAATGAGGAAATGAAATGGCGAGTTACTAGGCAAAATAATAATAGCAAATTAATTCTTTTTATAAGCATTACCCTTGACAAGGGAACTAATATTATTATTTTTTTAAATCATTCTTGTAATTGTTGTTTTCCAGGTACCTTTGCATCCTATAGAACATATGAAAAATTAATTATAATATTTAGATTTCTTACAACGAAGAACAAACCCTCAAAAAGGGCATGATATAACTTCATGCTACACGGTGGGCCAGAAAAATTACCAATGACTAAAAAAATATTTTAGATTCATCTAGCCTGAATGTGTTTCAACTTCCATAAAACATCTGCTTTTTCTTTCAGGTTAAACCAGTTTGACGACAAAATATTTTTACCTACAGAAAGAATTAATGAGGAATTTTCTTTAATGTAAAATAACGTACATATTTTAAACAGATACGACGACAAATACGCAGAGTATATTTATGTTATTACCACTTTTCTAGATGGGATAATGAGAGCAAATAGCAAGATAGCATGCGATTCATCTTTCAACAAAGCCATTTGCAACTTTACTGTTCTACGTGGGAAGCACAGATCCAAAAATAATTCCGCAATCTTTCCAAATTTCAATAACAGCTGGAATTATCGAACATTTGGGGGCCAGATTTATAAGAATAATAATGCCTCCTACAATATTTATTTTAGTTTATTAACTCGCCTAGTGTAATTTCCATAAAATTTTATTTTCATTCTTTTAAGCTCAAGCAATAGAAATTACCAAATAAACGCACGGCAGCATCATTCATCATAGACAGTTGTCATTGTCATTTACGTTATAAGAGGGCATCCTAACTTGACATTCTATCACATTTCTTTACATCTCAACAAAACTATTTAATTTATTTTCTATTTGATTCTCTAGAGGGCTCATTTTATTTAATTGATGTCATTTTGCGCCTCTAAAACCTTTAATTTTTAACTTTGAAGCTAGAACGTATAGAGGTGCTATATAAGATTTTAAAAAATACTTTTATCTAATTGCTGGTGAACCTAAATCAAAATAGCCAACTTCAACGAAAAGTCCATTTTCTTCAAGAGATCTGTTTGGTAACTAACAAGGGATGAACTCAAAGTCAAGGTCTTAGAAATTATACCGGGTCCGCAAACGAAGCGGAGACGGAAGATTAAATCGTTATTGAAGAACTGATCAACAATACTAAAACAGCTCGAGTACTAACTTATACAAAATGTCGAATTTTACAACTTTAGTAATGGTAAATATGTTTTTATACTGGGTGATTGTGCAAGAAATTACCTCCTCGCGAGCCGAGTGTATGCTGAAATATATCCAGATATTGAGAGAAAGTCGTTGCAAAGATTTGTAGCAACAGGAAGCATTGCGTACACAAAAAGGATGATAATCAATAAACCCATTATTAATGAAGAAAATGATTTAAGGGTTCTGTTGGCAGTATAGGAAAATCATTAAATTAAATGAAAGGATTGATTTTGAACATTTAGTTTAGTTTACAATTATTAGTCTAGTCGCTTATTATAACAAAATTTCCCAAGAAAACCTCTATTTAAACAACATAATTTATGATATTTACAATTATTTCGAAAACGGCTGGATATAACTTATATGCTTGTATTACAAAAAAATAATTGTCTATGAATTCTACGTCAAATAGCCAAATATACAGGGTGTTTTTTTTAAATGTGGCGTTTTTTAAAGCTTATTATCAACACCCTGTATAAAATAGATAAACGCAATTAGATTCATAGTATGTATAGACCCCTTGTCATAAATTTCACCTAATGCCGAGGTTAAAAAAATAGTTCTGGATTGTTTTTTTTATTTTTTTTATTCAGGACTGCAAAACTTTTTTTTTAGTTTTTAATTTATTTTTCCGGAATTACAAAACCAAATTAAATAAAATTTGAGACACTTATAAATGATGCTAATATGAACCTAAATATGCAATAAAATATTGGGATTCCCATTTAAAAAATATAACTTTATGCTGTCACACTTTTTTGGACCACCCTGTATAATGTAAAATATTTTTAAAACATGCCGCTTTTAATCCAATATCTCAAGCTGTTTTAGCATTGTTGATAAGTTCTTCGATAACGATTTAATCTTCCGTTCCCGGTTCGTTTGTGGACCCTGTATATAGTATATTAAGGATTAAACGTGGTTACATGTCTCGCCCATATGGACATCATCAGACCAGTAAAAATTCACACCAAAACACAAAAAACTGCACAAACATCAAGCAGTTACATTTAAAAAATAATCAAATACGTGTTACTTAATAAAATCAAATACAAAATAACAACTCCACGAAATTATATTACAAGAAAATCCTAAATTCTGGATCCTTGTATTATAATTACACTAGATACAATCCTGGATAAAGGTCTTGCGCTATACATTCTACATACCGTGTATTACTTCATCGGGTTAACTCTTAAATCGATTGTTAAACATTTCCAATACGTTCTTGATTCTTAAAATGATTTATTATTAATTAATGTAAGTAAAATAGAAAACTTATATGACGGGTTTGCTCGGGTTGGTCGGATGGTTTAATAAAAAAAAATACATTTCAAATTCAATTCTTACGAAATCAATGTCAATCAATTCTTTAAATTAAATTTTTTTTTATGATCAAACACAAGCAGTAGGATAGGAAAAATCCTGTAAGACACTCTGGGAGTGGTGCGTGTGCACGTTGGTTTTGAATCGTTAGAGGTTATATTCGTTGGGAAAAACGACCTCGGGAAGGTCGTTACTCCAGATGACAGAATTTTTAAATAATGAAGTTCGAGCGATACTAAGCTTAACCACATACGGATGGGCGGCAGTGGATCGTCGTGTATTGCTGCTATTCGTCGCTCTGGGCGGAATTAAGAGGGCAAGGTCATCCGAGCACTTTCCATGAGAAGATCGGTAAAAGAGAGTTAAATCTCCAACCTGTCTTCGATATTCTAGGCTGTCGACGTTCTTCGTCAGCTCGTGGTCTCCGATCAGTCGAATGGCCCTCCTTTCGATGGAATCCAGTAGCCGAAGAGTATGTTTGGGTGCAGAGCTCCACACATGAGAGCAGTACTCTAGTGATTGTCGAATCTGGGCTTTGTACAGTGTCAAAAGTTGTTGAGGTGTGTACAACCCATTGGTTTCCGGTTTGCGTGTCCTCTGCTTCGGGAGGTATTTTAAGCGAAAAAAATTAGGTTAGGGCTTATGACTTGGGATCGTTGTTCAGAGTCGAATCGTCGTATAGTTCTGTTCTATATTTTATATTTATGATTTTAATTGCCATTGGACAGTCAAATCAGGACAAGTTACTGTTTGTTTTCTCCCACACCTATCTAATCGGTCAAAGTTCTTGATTTTTAATAATAATAGATATAAGAGATAGATTGAAGATTTGAAATACCTACTCAAACATATAGTAGCAATGGATTTAGTCCGGACTATCTGACTTACAAGGAGCGCTAAAAAAATAGGGGGTTAATTTAAATTTGACGTTTTACATAAATATTAAATTAAATTTATTTTTCAAACTGAAATTATTATCTACTCGTTTAACTAATTTACTTAACATTAAAAATACAAACTAGGTATAAGCTTATTTATCTAATTTTTTGCATTTTTAATGTTAATTAAATTAATAGATAGTTAAGAATATTATTATTATTATTATTATTATAAGTAGCACTTGCGTAGTATTATAGAGTTTATTGGTTGAAATGATTTTTACTCTTAATTTGGTTAAAGCCAAATTGTCGCATTGATTGTCTACGAAACATTTTTTCGACAATATAACGTATTTATTTTTTTGTTACCTCCAGTGGTTTGACGATATTTTTTAATTGGTTAAAAGAATTAATTAAACACAATTTTTATATGAGATATTATGTAAAATTTAAATTTTAGGACATGCATCTAGATTTTATGCGCTACTCCATACGATTAGACGTGTCAGGACGTAAACTACTTTGCCTTAACCTCTAGAATCTGTTTTCTATCAGTTAAAAAAAGTATTAAACTAATAATACCGTATTAATTTGGACGTACAATTTTCAAGTTTCGATAATTAATTGGAATAGCGTATAAGGATATAAAATGTAAAAATGTATCGACTTAAGGCTCACATATCCATTCAAGTTCAGCGGATGCTCGTTATTACAGAACAGTCAGCTCAGGTGTCATATTGTCAAATACCGTAAGGAATTAAATATTGATTCATGCATAACCAAATGTTCGTCAAAAAAACAAACTTCGTCATGACCTATTGTGGATCCTTTATTTGTTTAAATGTGGTTTCTTTCTTGGTTGTAACTAGTGTAGTGATCGCTCGATTATTGAAATAACGGACATCGCTAGATTATTAAAAAAATCGCTCGAGTTATCTATTCAGGCGAAAACCATCGCTCGTCACTTATTATCTTTCACTCGATACCCGCGCTTCGCTTGACGCCGACGGAAATTTACCGCTGTCGTGCGATCGAGTTAAATAACTGCTCGTATATTCGAACAGTTTTTCGCTCGATAGGAAATACTCTAGTTATAAATTCAGGCGAAAAACCGAAAAATATCGCATGTTACTTGATACACGGCCTTCGGTCTATGCGCCGCGCCATCCGATTGGCGATGTTCGAGTTTGACGCTGAGCAGGTACACGACATACGTCTTTCTTAAAGGCACATAAACGAGAAGGTGCATATAAAAAGTATGCCAAATCCCTTAGCGGAGTCATCGCGACATAAGTTTTGTAAAGTTTTGTTTTAACTGACTAGCCAGCGGCGTAGTTTAGGTCTCCGATTGTAAATATTAAAAAATTAAAGGATATAATTTTTAATTTTTATTTACTATAAACTCGAGAAAACTTCTCAAAAATAACATAATAATAGAAATTGTAAATAATAATAACGAAACGAACAAAATGGTCAATAAACTATATAGAAAAATTCGTTTGTAATCTTATAGTAAACATTTTTAAATCTAAACAGGAACTTTTTATTATTAAACTCAAGAAGACTTCTTAAAACAACATCAACAAATTTTATGGTAACCAAAAGTAAACATTCTTAAATTTAAACAGGAACTTTTAGGTAACTATAAACATGAATTTAAAAAAATAATCACCTATTTTCTTATTTTGCCAGTCGAGTAACTAAGCCTAAATTTTTGAAGGGCACACAGTGGGCACCCGATAATTTAAAGTGGAAGAATTTGACCAGCCATTTTAAATAAGTATCTACTTATTTTATGCTCGTAAATTGAGAAAGGTAACGAAAAATAACTCTCGGAAATACTTTTTGTTTTAAAAAAGCACAAGAATAAACCCGAACAATAAATACATATTTGGGTGATTTTTTGCAGTTCTTTTGTTTGGTATCGAGACACGTGGTAAAAATTCATTATTCACAAATAAATAAATTTCTGGAATTTTTTTGGTGGCTACTACAATTATTTAGCTAAACCTGTGCCCACCAGTAGTTACGTGCCTGCTAAATACCCTACCTGATCACATGTAAACGGCTACGATGCCGGTAAAGCAGTCGGTAACGTCATCGCTTGGTGAATTGGAATTTCAAGCGATTCACTCGATTAGTAAAATCGCTCGAGTATCAAGTACTCGATTATTAAAATCATCGGTTTTTCCCAACACTAGTTGTAACCGGACAAAAAGAATAAAACATTTTGAACGATCCTCGTAGATCTGATAAAACAAAGTGCACTCTCTCTTTTAGAAGGTTCATAGGTCGGCAGGCTATTGATAAAATATCTAAAAACATGATTTATTTTATGTTATTCAGTTGGACCCAAACTTTGTTATCGGTTTCTCGTTTATTATTAAATAAGAATCTGACTAATCACTTGTATCATAAAGAAAATGATCGCGACCGGTCCATCCGATCCGGGAGAACGTATAAGTTGAAAGCGCGCCGATAACTTTTTTTTAAAAATGTTTCATTTTATAGTGACATTGTCATTATTTAACCTAACTTTATTGTTTATACCGGTATTGGTTTTCAGTTTCTTTGGTATGTATGTAAATATTACTTTAAATACTTTACATTAAAATATTAATAGCTATATTATTAAATAGTTTTAAATTTAAAACAGTCTTGAATTCACAGTGGCGAAACTTCAAAATTTGTCCCCCCCCCCCCCCCCCCCCCCAAATTATTTATTAGGCCCTATAAAATGATTTATTTAGTTCAGCTGGAGTAACCTAAATGGGTAAATTATAGTTACCGATGAATTTTTAAAAAAACTGATGATTCCTATGAGATAAAATTTTATAATGCTCTTTAGAAACTAAGCTTTATACTAAAAATCACATTTATTATATAATATTATTCCAAAACCCATAAAAAGTGAATACACTATTTTTTGATATTTCAATGGAAATAAAAAAAATCTCTGAACTGAATCTCGTGTTTTTTGTTAATAATACAGGGTTCCCCATAATAGACTACCCATTTTAATAGTTGAATTAAAAAATTTTTAGTTAACAAAACAAACTTTTTATCTTACTAAATTACAGCTAATTCTTTGGGATTTATGATAACTTATAAATATTTGCCTAATTTAATTCTAACTTTTAAAAATCACGTCTTCTAAATGACCTCCACCAACTTCAACACATTTTTCAATATTGGATAAAAAGTGGTTCATTACACGTCGTAGCAAACCTTCGTCTATTCCTTCAAGTTCTTCACGAATTTTGACTTTCACTTCCTCGATAGTACCTGGATGACTCGCAAAAACTTTGGCGTTTAAATATCCCCACAGGAAAAAATCGGGTGCCGTTAAGTCGGGGGACCTCGAAGGCCAAGGCAAATCTCCGAATCGAGAAATGAGTCGGCCATTAAACATTTCTCGCAGGACCCTCATTGAGTTTCTGGCGGTATGAGCTGTTGCCCCATCTTGTTGGAATAGTAAGGCATTGTCCAGGCTTCTTCAAATTTTGTACAGAACCCTTTTCACGCCAATGACGAAAACCCATAACTTAACAGTTTTACGATTTGGCGCGTGGCCCCTATTGTTGTTATTAAACTGACGCCGGAATGCACGCCTAACTTCTTCTATCGAATTGCTTCTTATGTAAGTTTCTACACAAAACACACGTCGTTGGACTGAGTAATCCATGAAAGTTAAAACGGATGTTGAAATAATGTCTCAAAGCAAAAAACTTAAATAATTATTGATGAAAACTAACAAACTTCTCGCGGAAAAATGACGTTCCATGAAGTTATTAATTTAAAATTTATTTGTGAAGGCGCCTACTTGATTAATAATTTACTTAAATCCCAAAGACTACAGAAAATAATTCCACAGAGAACAACCTATTTAGTTATCTCGTAGGGAATTTATTAATAATATAAAATGGGTAATCTATTATGGGGAAAACTGTATAAGAGGCTTTAACATATAAATCCCAATTATTTGAAAAATGAATTACCTTATTTTTGCGACTTGTTTAAAGAAACTGCTTATTTTAACCTGCCCTGTATGATATTCTAATTATTCGATTTTGTTATATATTTTACGAAAACCTTTGTAAAGATTTTCTGTAAATTTGGTTTAAAAATAATTTCAAACGATATGTGTACAGCATGTACTTAATGTGGAAAATTCATACAATTGTATGATTACAAGTGTTCAACCCTTAATTATAAGTTTAGGCTTAGATGAAGATAGTGACAGTGATACAGAGTTAAATTTTGAATAAATCATCAATAGTTTCTTAGAATATAATTAATTTTTATTGTACTTGTTATCCTAATAGTTATACTTTTAAATTATATTATTTTCAATTATCATTAATTGTTATCAAAATACCTATCTATTTATTTTAAATTATAAAAATAAATCATGTGGTGTGGTATACATTTTCAAGCCGGCCCTTATCCCATTTATTGAGCTTCGAAGAGGTTCAGGCGTATACAATAAAGTTTAATCAGGTAGTTTATTTATGGCAGTAAGAGTCAACGGTATAATTCTGCAACAACTATAGCACTCTATATTATAGGCTTCATTTCTTGAAATGATGATTATTTTTAATTCAGCGAAAGCCAAAAGTGATAAAATGTCGCACTGATTGTTTACCAAACGTTTCTTCGACAATATAACATATTTAGAAGAAAATGGTAAGTTTTTTGCACCTTATGGGGTGCGCAGTAAAAAGTTTAATTTTATGCGTGAAAAATGGGTTGGTGCGCACGGTTTACCGGTCATATTTTTCAAGGTTGCTCGTCGGTTGTCTTGCGCACAATGTTGTAGCCGTCATGCTGTATAATCATTTTCTTTAAGGGCGAAGTACGGTCCTGATCGCCGGTTAAGGTAAATAGTTTATCAGTCGGCATTGCGCATCACAACTGACGATCAGCTTTGTTTACATGCGAGAGGTCATAAATTTGCCATTTTTGCTTTTAGAGTTTCGCTATCCATAGATATAGGTTGGTAATTTGGGTAATTGTAGAACTAAAACTAACCAAAATCCAGGACTATAAGGTTTAAATGTTTGAATGATGTCACTATGTCATTGATTTACTCTAACATAATATGGTTAAATATAATCTGAATATACAAATAATTACAAATGCCATTTTCGTCCTTATTCTAGACCCGAATTTGTTATCTTTATCCAATGTACAAATATTTGTTTTGGTTTACATAATCTTTAATAATCGGAAGGTCAGGTTATAGTCAATAATTTTTAATAATGCACATCAAATACATAATGATACCTTAATTGGATTGTGTATTATGTAAATATTGCAGACACTTAAATATTAAAAGGGTAATTGCTAGTCAGGCTAATTTTAAAAATTATTTTTAAAGTTTACTACACAAATTTGTTGATTTTAGGACGCTAACCAAGATGTTTTTGGTCGAGAATCGTGTTTAATTTTTTTAACAGATCAGCACAAATAACTACTGAAGTTGTAGTGCCCTGCGGCCAATAACCAATGCTCACTTCAATACTCAATTTCCAATAACCAATACCCAATACGGAATAACCAAATTTGACTTATTATTATTTTTGTTTCAGTACTTAAATTTTTTAAATCGATATGGTTGAGCTGTATATCTCTACTGCATCCGGACGTCGAGTTTGTTACTTATTCTACGATAAGAATTCTCCTGGACACACATCGGAATCAGGGAATAATTTCAGTATTACTATCT
Organism: Barypeithes pellucidus; assembly: GCA_963991005.1. Lineage (NCBI taxonomy): Eukaryota > Metazoa > Arthropoda > Insecta > Coleoptera > Curculionidae > Barypeithes > Barypeithes pellucidus. The sequence continues at coordinate 19,829,564 of OZ022561.1, read as the reverse complement.
GTAAAGGGAAAGGAGAATCCTGAAGCTATCAAACGTCATCTTCAGGTAAAAAAGTTAAAGTTAAATTAGTTACGAATTCGCCATTTCGTTTTTTAATCAATATGTCGTTACTTTTTCGTTGTATCCTTGTTGTCCATTTACCCGTTTTTTGAGGCTCGTTTACCAAGAGATAGAACTGTAAAAATGGTTAAGAGTATTTATCAGTGGACTGCGTGGTCCGGCTGGGGATTTCGCCGCGGAACAGCATAATTAATTGTTATTGTGTGATAACATCGCCATTCTAAGACACGACGAGCCAGCGCCCTGGCCGGCTGTACCGAGGAAGTAGGAAACGTTTTTCTTATTCCTCTGCCTTTGATCTCCCGAAGCGTGGCCAAATCAGTTTAAATAGTTGCGATTTTAGATATTTGAGCTTGAGATTATTGATAGTGTATACAATACTTTCAAAAAAGACTGTATAATCATACTTTTTCAATTTAAATGTTATTTACCGTTTTGAAAAACATAAAATTATTTTTCGACAAATAATAGTACTATATTCCGAAGCTAAATTTAAAATTTTAACAAATTTTATGCCATAGTTTTTTTGTAGTTTATCACACCTTTCTACCTTAATGGAGGTCAATGATAAGTGCTCTTAATTAAAAAATTAATGAAAGTGGAAGCCCCAGAAGCAAACGTTGGAAGCCCCTGGTACAATAGATAGAAATATGCTCCTTCCTTCACCGTTTTGTCAGGAATATGATGAAATAGATATAGAATTTCAACATCTCTTCAAGAATGAATACTTCATCAATTTAATAAAAATATGTTTTCTTTTGTAGGATAAACGCTGAAATTTCTAGACATACATAAGGTTGCCCATTACCCACTTAATAATAATCAGTGTTTCAATTAGAATTTAATTGTTTTAATCAAGAATGTCTGACGAGAAAAATACAAAAGCATTTTTATATAGAATTGACCAGGCTTATCAGGAAAAGATCCACACAGAAAAATATCAGTGGCGTTCCTCTTTAAAGATTGCGTATATGTTTAAAGATTTAACAAACGAAGACGATAGTCTTGTTTTTTAAATAAGACATATCTTGAAGAAAATGGAAATATTTCAATAAAAGTGCCATTGTTTATAACTGAAGAAATAGATTTACCATTTTCAATGAAAATATATATTGGTCAAAAATAGATATTTTTATTATAGAAATTACACTAGACACAATTTTTCATATACACACATATAATTGTTTATTGAATTGAATTGAATCATTTTTGGTATTTATTGAAGCGAAAAAGTGTGATAAATTTAAATTTTAAATAAATTGGAAAACACATTTTCCCCCCGTTGTGCCAACTTTAATTGTGACTCTGTATAATTTGAGTAAATTCTTTTCAAAGATAAACAAGACACTCTCGCAGTCGCTCTAGTTTTTATATTCAGCGTGTTTTTTAGGAGATTGTTAAAAGAAGAAACAAATCTGGAAACTTAGCGTTTCCGAGGCTTCAACAATGTCTAACCACCAGGTGCGGAATATATGCCTGGCAAAGGGGAAAATTCGATTTGGAACAACATGTCACTTTGGCAAAATTCACATACAAAGGACGAGCTGTCACTGAGTATAATATTCAAGTAAGGAAAAGTTGTTGTTTAGTTGTTAAGTTTAGTTATCGCAGTAGTGATATCTATCATCTATGGTGTGTTATAAATTTGAAAAGAGAGTTTAAAATGCTATCTTTTTAGATTAAAATATACAGGTTGTTCCATTTTTAAAAAATAAGGATAGGTCCGATAACTTATTTACCTGACCCCCTATACTTATTCTGAAAACGGCAGATTATTCAACGATCAATATCAAGACACTTCTGTATAAAACATTTTTCCATATCCCTTTTAACTAAAAAAATATAGGGTAATTTTGAAATTGTCAATTTTTGATTTTCCCCCGTATCTCTTATACGAGCGAAAATTTTCAAATTTTGATTTTATCATTTTAAGTTTGGCCCTAACAGTTACGGAGATACCCTATAAAAGTATCGAAAATGGAACACTTTGTACTTGCTACAATATCGAAAACTGTAATTATGAAAAGTTGTTCGGAATGAAGATATGTTTTAATATGCAATTATATCCTTGTACACTGAATTTTTTTAAATTTTTCTCAAATTACCCTTGAGGTTCTGTTTACATTGTGTTTGAATGTATTTTTATTTAATGGAGTAATATTCAATTTCTTTTAAAAAAATTTAATTTTTAGAAAATATACTTATTATTTTCGGAACGGAACAGGAAGGTTATCATGTTTTTAATAAAAAATTGTTAAATATAATTTGTTGCCCTCCTTCCTGTTTCTCTGTTACTGCCACTAAACCGATGAGACATGTATTGGGTTTGTTCTCTCTTTTTAGAGAACGGACCCTCTGCATTGTTGTTCTATAAGGCGCTGAGTTGATAGGCAAATGCACCGCGAGATATCGCGACGAGGTCTATACTTCTTTCGAAAAAAATCGTTAGGTTTAAAATAAATATTAAAAAAGTAAATTTTTAAATAATTTTTATATAATTTATTTCGGGATTTGAAGGCGCGGATACACACCGAATTTTGATCAATAATTTATAGGAAAGTCGATGTGTCAGCGTGTGAAGATAACTTGACAGAAATTTTGACAATGTTGTCGGTATAATTTAAAGAGCGCGACATTTTTACCAACAGAAGAACAAACGTAATTTTTTTTGGAGGAAAGTCTTTTAAAACGATCCCCGTTGTAAGATAATATCTATAGGTATACAAAAAAACAGCAGACAACAAACCATAAATGAACTTCATATTTATTTTAAGAAACAGTAATTACTCTTATATTTTATTGATAATCTACCGTTGAAATGCAAAATAATCAGTAATTTCATCATAAAAGTTCATTGTTTGTTAATTCTACAACGAGATCTTTATTAATAGAAAATATTGAAATAACCGCCCGACGCGTCCTAAACTTGCCTATCCAATTCAAAGTTTAGCGTAAAAGTATTCAGTTTTGTTTATTTTTATGCCCCCAAAGCCAGTACATTTTCTGTACTTATCTGTTTTTACGGTTACGGTAAGCTTATTATAATTTGTATTATTGTATTTTTAAAATCTACTATCGGTTCTGTTTCACTATTACTGTGTGTTAAGGTGACACTAGTGTGACAGTGTGACCACCAGACAAGAAAAGAAGAGAAGTCAAAACTGAAGTGACAGACAAAACATATCATTTTATCGGCTCTCTTTAAATATCCCTTTACATAAGAAAATATACAGTCCACTAATTATAAACGTTTTATTTCGAAGGCCAAAACATTCATCCGGCTCGAAGGACGAATTAAAATTTCTACTCAACAACGATTGATACACATTCTTAATTATTAGTTTGGCATCGGTAGATAAATGCTTCCTTCACTTGAAGATGCCCCCCTATCAGCACAATTCCAAGGACGCCACATTCTACCACTAATAAGCCTAACTAAAAATTACTCGCCGGAAAACCACTAAAGATTAAAATTATTAAAAATCACTTTGTATTTATATATGCATCAGGTATAGGTATAAATTGAATTTGTATACCTGGTTCGGCTCTGCTCGAAAAGGTAAAATTTGGGATTTCCTTATTTATTTTATGGTCGAAGGGATAATGAGGTTTTATTGCAGTCAAAAGATCAACGATATAATTCTGCAAATACTATATAATATTTTTTGAACCGACAAGACGGCGGGTACTTACCTGTCTCTAAAGGAAAAGAACTTTTTGAATGATAGTACTTAGTTTTAAACTACTATTTACGGTGGAACTGTTTAGTCTAACATTATGTGGTTCTTATAGTCAAAATTAGGTACTTACTTATTTTTATTTAATAATTTATAAATATGAATAACAGTTATATTAGGTCCCATATGAATTCTTCTCGTTATCTTTTATATATCCGGGATGTGTGTGGAATGCCGTTTCTGTTAAACTACGCATGGAAGATAAAAGTTCTGCTCAACAATCTACTTTTAACTCCTCCTCTTAATAGACATCAACATGTTTCAGGAATATGTTAGCGAAATAGTGTCAAAGTACCTACCCATCGGAATCTCGCCTTGGCAAGTGATCATAATTCCAACGTCCGAAGATCATCACTACGTTCTCTTCAAAATTCATCATATCCTTCTAAGCGAGGGAATTAATGTTGGGGATCTTCTTCCTCTAATACCACCTACACGACATTCTCTAGGGTAAGAATGGGTATTTTTTTAATTAAAAAAATAATCAATCTACAGGGTGTCCCAGAATATGTGGGCTCAGATAGAACACTTTAAAATAATAGAAGAAGTTCATATAAATTTTTCTCCCTCGAAAACAGTTAATTTTATCGACATATCAAGAGTACCTTTTTTTCAGCTTAATAAGCCCACAAATGTATTTAAAAGGGCGAATATTAAGGAGACTCACCTAGTAAACATTTTGCTAAGAAATTATTAAATTACACCTAGTACTTAAAAAATTATTTAAAAATTAACGATTTCCAGGTCTGTTATGGACCCGTAGCTCCGTAGGTGGCAGGGTTGGAGGGGGCGTAGGAAGAAAAAACTATATGAACTTCTCCTGTTATTTTTAAGTGTTCTATCTGAACCCGGGAGATTGCCCACATATTCTGGGACACCCTGTATATATCTCTAGAACATAACCAAAAATTTAGTTCTTTAGGACGTGCGCATTAAATTTTAGCAAAGATTATTTTTTATCGGAGAAGATCGTCATCCTTTAAAGCAATTGGCCTATGGCAGCTATGGCTCCTACTTTAGTTCCTCGCTATTTTTATTTCTGCATTTAATTTAATTTACGAAAAATATTGGCTTTGCCATATGGGCACTGTTGACACATTCCCCAGTTTTGCGCTACACGAAGTCGTTTTGTTATCTTAAACGGAATGCCCCGGCATGTCAAAGTTAGTATGATCACAAATTTTCAAAATTCTGTTAGCACCAGATACTAGTGAAAGATATTCTGGGATAGTTACCTAATTTAGAATGAACTCGGAAACGCCCGAAAATAGAAATACTTTATGAACAAGTAGCCGCAAAACTGGGACATGTGACAACAGTGCCTATACCATTTTTCAATTCCGCATGTCTAGAAACATCTAAATGCCGAATTTTTAAGCACAGCTTTAGCGGTCTTGAAGATATTTATTCGTTCCGGTACGTTTTACTAACCCGGTATAATAGGTTATATTTAACTTGACGTTTGATCGTATTATTGTTTTTATGTTTCAGGATTTTTCCGTCAAAAAGTCCCATAGTAGATGTAATTAAAAAACCCGAAGCCATCGGTAACCTAAAAGAAAAACTAGCCGACGATATGTCAAACACTTGGAACGAGTTCGTCGGTTCGTATGAACCTCTCGAAAACCCCGAATTACTGAAGAACACGCCAACTGTCTCTCAGTTTTTAGCGATTACAATCATAACCTTCTTCTCCATTATAAAGGAATGTAAAAAGGGTTTTAGGAATATAAAGCCGGACGTATTTTCGAAGTTGAGGTATCTAATTCGCACCACGTACAGTGAAACTAATAAAAGGCATATCAGTGTAGCAAACTTCTTTTGGTCTATCGTAACGTCTTTAAGTCCCAGGAATATTTTTTATTCATCCTTACAAAGCTCCTGGTTCTTTTTCGTTTCTGTCCCTATTCGCCTACCGATCATGCTTTACGCTGAATCTGTCGCCCTATACTCCTGCATAACTCTTAAGTACTGCCCTTACCCCCAGACCGTTGTAGGAATTATATATTATTACATCCCTCTTCTCTACAACTCCCTAAAAGAAATCTTGGATATGTTTAAAATCATCTTCCTTGCACCAAGGACGATTATCCAAGACATTCTTTTCCAAGAGGAATCATTACAAACCATAACCCTTTGCGGAAGGAAAGCGGTGGCTTGGAGTGATCCCGTCAAAATGGAAATGGTCGAAAGGACTGCCAGGAAACTGGGAGTATCCGAAACAGAAGTTATGTTATCAGCTTGCGCGATGTGTATTTCGAAATATTTTGCCCAAACTAACGATACGATACCAAGCGAGCTTCCTATAACTATGAGAAATATAAATTCTCAGTACCTCTTCGCGACTGGTCCCAATATTCGCCCTCAGGACTCTGTTAGTGGTATTATTTGCTTGAATTTGCCAATTGTCGATCCAGAGTCCGATAAAACGCAGCTTGAAAACATGAAAGATCTAGAAGTTAAATTTAGAACTACCATAGAACGACAAGGGCTATCGCACCTGCTTACTCTTCTTCAAACCAAATTTGGAATTCTGACAAATTTTTTGCCTTCTACTGTTGTGAGCATCTATTTAAAGTTTCTATCTAGGAAATATGCTGTTACCGTAACAGAGATTTCCAATAAATATCCAAATGTCAATCAACGTACGTTATGGGGACAGGAGGTTGTTAGTGCAATCTACTGGAGACCACCACAAGCAAATACTAGTAAGTATAATATACATAGACAATAATAAATTGAGTAAAGAATGCAGCAAAGGTGGAAGTAGTGGACATTCATGAGTCGGGTAGACGATGATGGATTTGGTTTAGGAATTAAACCATTGACGTGGTCCTACAAAGAAAAATCTATCGGATAAAAATCATGCGATCTGGGTGACCGGTCATTATATTTCCCCCCTCCCCCCATTCCCTTATTTGGTATATTCCCACACAACGAACAAGCCATATTGCGACGGAACACCATCCTGTTTACAGAATTTGCAGGGTTTCGAAAGAAATTAGGAAATTAAGAGTGGTATTCCATAATATATACAGGTTGACAAGTTTATCTGTAGCTACGAAAGGAATGCGGGCAAAAAAAATTCTTAACAATGTTGTCACATGTATTAAATTTTAATTTAATAATCTCTTACCGAGAAAAACCTAAAATTACATTTCGGCTTTTATAATAAATTGTAATAGTTATATAAGAAACCGATATTCTATTATAATTTCAATATTATGAAAACTCTCTTTTCCTACTATTTATTTTGATATTTAAATGCAAAATAATATATTTTTTTGATTAAAGTATATTTAATCTTAAAATATGGCAACATTGGGCGTTGTCAATGGTTACAGGTAGCTAGAGCTAATTTGAGATCCCAGACAGTTGATAACGCATGCGTCTCGTGAGTCACCCAATGGGCCATCGGGCTTATTCGGCGATGTCCGATATTTGATGGATGTACCCACCCAGTAGCGTAGTGATAGAAAGGGCAATAGTTGTTGTATTATGTTAAATTATGTTTTATAATTAGTTCAGTGTTCATTTTGTCGTGTTTTAGGGTGTTATTTTAAAATTTTGAACTTTGTGATAATGAATTTGTATACTCCTAGTAAAAACCTTCAGTCAGACCCGTGAAGTGATTGCAAATATTTATAGGGTATGTGAAAAGGAATCACAAATCAATATATTTAAATTGCTACTTAATCAAAAGCTAGGAAGGGACATTAGTAGAACGAAAATTGAAAAATCATCGTTAATCAATTAATCATTTAGCTGTTCTTTTCCATGTTGAAATAAATTCCTAATTTTGCTCATGACTAGACCATGTTTTAAAAGAAATTGCTTCTCCGTTACCGATACGTTAGAGACACAAATTACTTGTCTACCTGTAGTTTACCTTCCCCTATTGGACATACCCAAATTTGCGGGTCAAAACTTAAGCAGGGGGGTGGGAGAAACGGGAAATATCCAATAGATATCATACTTCTCCCATACGTTCCCATATTTATATTATGACTTTAATTAAATCGTCAATAGATAATATTTCTTCTAGATTTGTGAGGTAATCAATATTTTCTATTTTAGGTATATCGCTATGTTTAAACGAATATGCTGACCACATTAGAGTTGGAGTGATGTGCGATGCCCAGCTGATCCCTCATCATCCAGTTTTGGTTCGTGGCTTTCCAGAATTTGTCAAGGACTTGTCAGACTCCGTTACTGTTAGATCACCACCTAGAATCTAGATATTAATTAATAAATAAATATAGATTTTAATTAAACATAAAATACGTTAGAAATAAATTAAATAAATTGTTTTATAATTGTTTTCGGTCTGCAGTTCATTACAAAACTAAAATTTAAATAATATCTTTTTAAGAAACATTATTTTAGGTAAATTAAAATGATCTTACTACACTAGGAGTAGACCAAAGTAACAACAATAGCATTTTTATACCGGGTAGTGCGTCCGAACAGGACACATGAGATTTCCCATGTAAATTGCGAGTTGGTCACATATTCGCTCTCGTATTGATTTTTAAGAAAACTTTTATTAAGACTTTTTAAAGAGAATAATTAAAATAGGAAGTCCGCCAAATTTGAACTTTTTTCCACATAACGGCTTTAAGATATTAAGAAAATTATGTCTTCAAACTAGTTTAAATCTGGAGCACGATTCTGTTTCATTTTAATTCAGGTTAAAATTAAAATACCGGTAATCACCTTTATAATCAGGTTTATATTTGTCAGCGTTTTCAATAATTCAATTAATTTATTAATTAATTTAATTAATAATAAGCGTTTAAAATAATTTTCCCGTTGAATATTTCTAATCGCCTTGAGCTTCCGGTTGAGGACAATGATTAAATGTTACTACAGCCGAAATAATTATCAAGTAGTAACAGATCTATTCCAAGCAGTTTTATATAGTAACGGAGGATTATTTGAGCATCTTCTTAAACATTAATCGAAATAGTTCCTACCACTGTAAATACATATAGATTTAAAAGATTTGCATCACTCTGATTCTCGAATAAGTAATTACGTCATCGCGAAAATAGCCTAAATATTAGTTCATTGATAAGTTTAAAATAAAAATCAATGACTTTTAAAATATTTTATTTTACCACAACATTTTAAACCTTCCAAACTTAACAAAAGTAAAATTTATTTATATTGTATAATTTGTGAAATTTAAAAAATCTAGCTGGGAAGTGTATTTCCTCCTCTGGCCTCAATGCAAGCTTAAAGACGACGCCGCATGCTGTAAGGTTAGCAATCCGTTTTTGTGGAATAGCCTGCCATTCTTCGGTAGCAACGATGAGAAGCTCATGGAGAGTTCTAGGGGGATTTCTTCTAACGCGAACTGCCCTAGAGAGTATATCCCAAGCATGTTCTATCGGGTTTATGTCAGGGGACAAAGCAGGCCACTCCAAGCGATTGATTCCCTCACTTTCTAGGTATTCATCCACAGCTCTAGTACGATGGGTCCGTGCATTGTCGTCCATTAACACAAAATTATTACCAACAGCCCCTCTCCACGTCCTAAAATAAGGATGTAGAATATCCCTAATGTACCTGTCGCCAGTCATTGTGCCTTGAACGTGGACTAACTCAGTGCAACCGTCTGACCAAACACGAATCCGGCGAATATCGTTTGCCAAACAAATCCTGGTCTCGTCGGAAAATGGGACAGAATTCCAAAATTCTTCGGGTAAGCAAACGTGCGTTTCAGCCCACTGCAGTCGACGAACTCGGTGGTCATATTGTAGTTGGGAACTCTTACTGGCCGCCGACATCTTAAACCGGATTCAAGAATGCGTCTTCTTACTGTAGAGACGGATACGCGAACTCCAATTGCATGCGTAACATCTCTCTGAAGTTGTGGGACTGGCATAGTACGATTTCTCCGAATTGTTAACGTAATATAGCGGTTCTACTGTTCGTTAGTAACACGCCTTCTACAACTTCGTTGTCCCTCTCGCACAGAATTGGTATCTAGATAGCGATTCCATATGAGAGAGACATCACTTTGAAAACCCCCAATTGTTTCAGCAACAAACCTTTGGGAATGATCTTCTTCAACTAAAGCTACTATTCTTGCACGATCAATTTCAGATATTACAAACTGAACCGAAAAATGTAACTGGCCAGCGCCAACAAAAGACAACACTGGAAATGTTATCTTAAACAAATGTCTTGATAATATTTTTTTTGCTACAAAAAATGGTATCGTTTTAACTGATAAACATAAATAAACATTTAGAAAAAAAATTCATTCCTGAAATTTATAACTAAATCTTAACATGCCAACATCAGAGTGATGCAAAACTTTTGAATCTATGCGTATTATTGTAGTTAAGAATAAGTAATTTTATTCAAAACCTGTCCCTAACCCTAACATTGCCATAAAATGACTTTGAGAAATTTATTTGTTGGTGTACTCTCAGAAATGTGTGCATATTTCCTACTTTATTATTTTAAAAATACATTTTGTTCAATAACTCCTAAGTTACTAGGAAAATATACTGTAAATTGAACAAGGACATCAAATCATCTTGTTTTAGCCTTTAAAAAATTTAAGTACATTTTTGAGCTAAAATTAATAGGGGAGGCGAAAATTTGACCACCTCGCAATTTACGTGGGACATCCTATGTGTCCTGACCGGACACATCGCCCGGTGTATGGTTCATTCACTTTCTTAACCAATTAAAAGAGTTTAATTTTACCCTATTCGAAAAAATAAGCATCTTCCTCAAATCTATCCATTTGTGTTGAATAATCTATGATTTTTCATCAAAATTTAGGAGGCAAATCAAGATATTTTTAATAATATCAGAAATACACGACGAACAACTGCCGCCCATCCATATGTGGTTAAGCTTTGTACTCCTCGAACTTCATTATTTGGTTTCTTTCATCTGGAGGACTTCATCCTTATGGAACGACCTTCCCGAGGTCGTTTTTCCCAACCAATAAAAACCTCCAACGATTCAAAACCAACGTGAATCGCTTTTTGCGTACACGCACCACTCCCAGAGTGCCCTAAAGGATTTTTCCTATAGTGCTTGTGTTTGATCATAAAAAAAAAATGCAACAGCAAAAAGTAATGGAGATTTTTTTCTATAATTAAATCATTTCAGTTCACAAATATGATGGATTTAGATAATATACAAACCTTATTCAAACATAGGTAATAATACGAGGAAATCCTTTACATGAGAAAGCAAATAATGGTGTCAGAATGCAGTGGTATACAAGCCTCATAATCAAACTAGAAAAAAGGATGCATATCGTTGATATTGAATTCTATTCGAATTCCGACGGAATTAAAAATTATCTCTTGAATTATTTATTTAATAAATATTATTTTTTACGAGTAGATATAACGAAGCCGACGGTGCCTCCTGAACTAATTGGACCGATGTCGGCCTAATTTGAAACAAGCCGTGGCTTGAGAAATTTTATTTCCGTGGGAATGCGATCACAAATAGCAACTATCCATCATTTCTATTATTTTTCTCATAAATATTTTTCTGAATTTGAGATAAGAAGTCTAAATGGGTTAATATCTTCATATGTTATACATTACCTATGAACCTTCTGCTTTTTGGTGTAGTTAGAGCCTAGCTGGACATATGGCACACCGAGAATTAAACTCTGTCGTCAAGAGCGCCGGCAGAAAATTTTGCAAAGGGCTGCAAAAAGTGCAAACAGCCCAGAAGACTTGTATTATGTAAACAAAAAAATACTAATAATTGTTTATGGGATTACATTTTTGCCTTATGATCAGAGATTTCGAACCACTGTAGATACGTACAAATTAAAATTAGTAAAACTCGGAACGCTTTTAGCTTTCAGTTTTAACTAATAATTGTTTCAGTGTTTCGATCCCGACTGGTTTTTCTAGGCGTTTCATCCTAAACGTAGTGAATAAATTCCAAATTTTCAAAAATAAATTTAGGTAGGTATAATCTTTAAAAAAAATTCTGAACAATATTGACGAGGCAAGTTAAACTATACTGGGTTAGTAAGTACCGGAACCCTTCAATATCTTCAAAACCTCTAAAGCTGCTCTTACAAAATTTGAAATTTTGGAATTTCTTGGCATGCGGAATTGAACAATGATATTGGAAATGGTACCATATTTCCCAGTTTTGCGCTACATGTAGTCTTATTTGGGGAATCCAATCCCGCCAATGCGGGATCCCGCGGTGATCTCGCGGGTTTGTTAATATAAAGTTATTTTATGCAATTAAAAATAGAGTATAGTAGCAGAAAAATATTTATTGCATATAGGTACAGTACAATAGTACGACTAGTTTAACAGTTACATTGATTTTGAAAGTATTTTCGGACAAAAGATAACATGTTTCTAATGTTTCATCTTTTAGATTTGATTTTATTACACATGTATCCTGCAGCTGAAACCGCCCGTTCAGCTTCGACACTTGTCGGCGGAATATATTTTACCCAGTTATATGCAGCTTCCAAGTACATTCCTCTATTCCCTCCTCAGTGAAAGAGTGTAATCTCATGTTTTAGTAACTGGTCAAGTGATGCTCGGGCGGGCACAGATACAGGCGAAGACTCTGACACCCATGCAGTACAAAGGCTCCAAGTTTTTGGATTGTTTTCTTTTTAATTGATTCTCCGTAGGTCATTACCATACCTTGAATTATTGTACTGGCAGAAGAAGGCAATTTGTGGCCCTCTGATTCGAATAGTTGGCGCATATCGATCGAAGTGATAAACTTTCCAAAGGGTATACCATCTTTAGCTTCCATTCGAGACACTCTTTCCTTTATCGAAACTTTTTTCTCAGATGAAAAAAAATTTGTAATTTTCATTTTCTTAGGTAGCATAGAAGACCACTAACATGTGAGCGCTTAGCAATAGAACTAAACGAACTACTCGAGCTGCTGGTACTAGCTTTCATTTACTGTGTTATTTTATCAATATCAACACTACCGCTGCTGCTCTGGACTTTCAAATTAATATTATATGCTTTGTTTGTAAGTGGGTGTGAAGACCTGTGTTGAACGAGCAGAGATTTTGATAATGCTAGGGCAGAACTTACATTTTGCTGTAGAACCATCTTCAGACTTTAAAAAATAATTCAAAACTAAACTTGAACCTTCATTCTCTTTGTAAACTACACTGACACTCATTTTTGTGATTGCTGTTTAAATTCCATGTATTATATTCAACCACTTCATAAATGACACTAGTTGAATAACGCTTTTACTATTCCCCGATGCGTCAACCAAAAATACCGCAGTTCATTGTTTGCTATCCCGCAAATCCCGAGGATCCGCGGATCGATGGATTCAATCCCGCAGGCTTTCGGGATTACAGTTTGGGTGCGGGATTGGATTCCCTAGTCGTATTGTTATCTTAAACGGAATACCCCATTTATTGTTACTGCAATGAATTGAGCGTTTCAAATTTAGTAAGATCACAAGTTTACCAAATTTTATCTCTAGTGGTTGCTGAGATATGACAACACCGCATTGTCAATAAAAAGCAAAGGAACGCTTAAATATCTTCAAAACGCTAAAGCTGCGCTTACAAAATTTGGCATTAGGGGGTTTCTGGGCATGTGGAATTGAATAATGATATCGGCAATGTTGTCACAATTCTCAGTTTTCTGCTACACGTAGACGGTTTGCCGTAAAAATAAATGTGGCATTCCGTTTAAGATAACAAATCGACTACGTGTAGAGTAAACTAGGAAATGTGGCAACAGTGCTGATATCATTGTTCGATTCCGCATGCCCAGAAACCCGCAAACGCTGAATTTTGTAAGGGCAGCTTTAGCGATTTCGATATTTAAGCGATCCGGTACTTTCTAATAACCCTGTATGTCCAAAACTGTATGCGTGATTAGGTGGTGCCTTGTTTTTTCTTTCGATAGAATAGAATGATTTTCTTCTATTTAAAAAAAGTGTAGTTTATTTTTATTGTGATTCTTAGTTATGTGATATTACTATCGGTTGTGTTACAAAACATATGTTTTTCATTTGGGAAGAATTTTCAAGAAGGTATGACAGAATGACAAAGTGTTAAAATTATAGTACAGTGAAACCTCTCTTAGGCGGACACCTACGGGGCCGTCTAAATCTGTCCGCCGAATAGAGGTGTCTGCCCATGGGAAATATGTTATTAGGTAATATGTAAACAAAATTATTACTATGTACTCGTATATTTATGTACAAATAAACATAACATAACAAGCATAAACTAGTTTTAGTTAGGATGTAGTACTAAAAAGATCTAATAACGTAGTTTGACGTGTTTTATAGTATGTAATTCCAAGTCTGATAACAATTCCATTGCTGTAGAGTCACCTCTATTCTTTGCATACTCTTATAATTCCTTTACCATACTAATGGCTTGTTGATAATTGGTGACATTTGTTTGATTACTGCATTCAACTTCTTCATCAGAATCGTCAGATAGTGATGTGGTTTCAGTTTGGACTACATAATCGATACGAATGGGGTCACTATCATCTTCTAATAGCACATGGCTATCAATATTAATGAACTCGCCCAAATCATTGTTATCAAATTACAAACTTCCACAACATTAATATTCTCTTTCAGACTCAAAACGCGACATTTGTGTGCCCTTGTTTACGATTTTAACCTTACAACTCACAAATAAACGGCGGACTGCTGTCGGGGAATCACACATAGTTTCATTCGGCGAAGTCCTTTCGCTCTGCCACGCATACGCGATTGGTTGCCAGTCTCTCTTCAGAGAGTTTTTGCACCGTACTTATTCGTCTCCCAAATACTTTAAAAAATTGTTTGCTCGTTTAAAGGAGGCTTTTCGCACTGTTTGTATGAAAACAGCCTGTCCGCGTCCGCCCAAAGGAGAGTCCACCCAAGAGAGGTTGATTTTCATGGAATTTCATATACCTAGTTCCGGACTATGAAAAAATGTCCGCTTAATAGAGATGTCCGCTTATTAGAGGTGTTCGTTATTAGAGGTTTCACTGTAGTTGTAAGTATTTGACGTGTAAATATGACAACACCGGCCAACATTCACTGGCGTCTTTTGAGAGTTGACCCACCCTATTAGATTGTTGACATCTCTCGCCATTGCCTGCCACGTTGTTTTTCGGGCATGATATAAGGTGACTTATCTGGCTTATTAAATCAAAGCGCCATTTATAGTTATTTTGTCTATTTGTTTCAATCTCAGGATTTGAGGGTTTATTTTTGGGTATTTTTTTTACATTTTTGTGATTTAATCTCCGTTTAAATAAAATCAAGGACAATTTTGTGTTATATTGAATTATGATTTAAAGGCTATAAAGGATTATTTAGTTACCGTTAAAATTGCAGTATAAAATAATTTATTTTATTGATATAATAGTTTCATATTTCCCTCTAGGATTTATTATTATATAATGTTTAAAAATATATACACGGTGTCTAAATAAAAATTATGATCAGGAAATATTATTATTTTATTAAAAAGTGTTAACAGAAGTTGACTCAAAATGTTGTCACGCGTATTTATTTAATGGAATGGAATGGAATTATGGAATATTTTGTAAATTTTTTCAAGGCAACTTTCTGATTGTCTTATCTCAGTGAATAATAAAAGTGTTTTTAATGATTCGTCTCAAAATAATAAATTATTAATAAGTTAAATAACACTGGGGAACAGCAAAAATGTTTCCGAGACCAAAATAGCAAAATCTTACTTATTTTATTATACTAATTAACAATCTGTCTTGCAAAAGGCTCAGTTGGCTCCGGTTTTATAGATCCATCCCAATTATGATAATTTACCTACCTGCCCTTAATATATGGGAAAATTTCACCATTAAATGAGAAATACCTGGATTTATTATAACAGGTGTACTTTATAAGGGGTTTAAATACATATAATATAAATCCTAAATTGTTAGTTAGTTGTATTTCAACCACCAGTTGATCGAGAGCTGTTCGTATTTGAGAAATTAGAGAGTTTTGAGCAACATGTCGCGAGTTTGTGTAAATAAGCCGGATCATTTTTGTTATATATGTGGTGAAATGACTTTTGTGAAACAAAAACGTACGCTTAGCCCTTTAATAAAAAAGGCTTACCACTTGTATTTTGGCTGCAAAGTTGGAGACCAGGATAAAAATTGGGCTCCCCATATCTGCTGCTACAAATGTGCGTCCAACATTCGCGGCTGGCTAAGTGGAAAAAACCGTAAGATGCCCTTCGCTGTTCCTATGATCTGGCGAGAACCGAAAGACCACGTTACTGACTGTTACTTTTGTTTGACACCTCCCATCAAAAAAGGCTTTTCAGAGAAAAAAAGGTCTGCGATACAGTATCCAAATTTACAATCCGCCATACGCCCGGTGCCTCATAGTGACGAGTTGCCTATACCTAATCCACCTCAGGAATATACCCTTCATTCTGATGATGATCAAGAGGATTCAAACGGTAGTGTACCGGAAAATGTCGCCGGCCCATCAACCTCGCAAGACTCCGATTTTGTCTGTGAACTTCCAAGTAAAAAGCCTCACAAAATAAGTCAAAGTGAATTAAGTGACCTTATAAGGGATTTGGAACTGCCCAAGACAAAAGCAGAACTATTGGCCTCTCGATTGCAACAATGGAATTTACTTGAAGATGAAGTAAAAGTTTCTGTGTACCGAAGCCGTCAGAAAAACCTAACACCATTTTTTAACATGGATAACAATTTGGTAGCCTGTAGGGACATTGAGGGATTAATGGCAGCTTTAAATCTGGACTATGATCCAAAAGACTGGAGACTTTTCATTGATTCCTCAAAAGTAAGTCTTAAAGCTGTGTTACTCCATAATGGAAACAAATTGCCTTCAGTCCCAATTGGTCATGCAGTCCATATGAAAGAAACATATAGCAATTTGAAATTGTTACTTGAGACCATACAATATGAAAGATATAAATGGCAAATTTGTGGGGATTTAAAAGTTGTGGCGATCTTGCTTGGAATGCAGCTAGGTTATACCAAATACTGCTGCTTCCTCTGCGAATGGGACAGTCGAGCACGATCGGATCACTACAGAAAGAAAATTTGGCCACCGAGAGAGTCTTTTGAGCCAGGAAAGAAAAATGTGACCAGCGCGCCATTAGTTGCCCCAGAAAAGATTTTACTACCGCCACTTCATATAAAATTGGGACTTATGAAAAATTTTGTGAAGGCAATGGACAAAGAAGGCCGTGCTTTTAGTTATTTAAAAGAAAAGTTCCCTAGAATCAGTGACGCTAAAATTAAAGAGGGAATATTTGTGGGTCCCCAGATTAGGAAACTTTTCGGAGATGCGCAATTCGATTCCATACTTGAAGGCAAGGAAAAAGACGCTTGGGATGCCTTTAAAATGGTTGCAAAAAATTTCTTGGGAAACATAAAAGCAGAAAATTATAAAGACCTGGTTGCCCAACTTCTTTTGTGTTACCAAAACCTAGGGTGTAATATGTCGTTGAAAATTCATTTCCTGGATTCTCATCTGGATTACTTTCCGGAAAATTGTGGTGCTGTAAGTGACGAACACGGTGAGAGGTTCCACCAGGATATTTCGAACATGGAAAGAAGATATCAGGGAAAATGGAACTGTGAGATGTTAGCCGACTACTGCTGGACTATTACGAGAGATGTCCCAGAGGCTGCTTTCAAAAGGCAAGCTAAGAAGCGCAAAATGAGTGTCTAAACTTTGGATTCAATGATAAAAATGTGCTATTTAGTTGCTTTTGTTGAACCAACAATATATTGTTATCTGTATTTTGTATGTCCATTGTATATGCCTATGAATTAAAATTTTGTAACAAATAATTGAGATTTTTTTTTTTGCGAGCCAACTAAAATCTTTAATAGGTATTTTTTAGTTACTTGGGTACAGTTGAATCCAAAAAAATAGGTTTTGTTCAGGAAACAAAAAAAAAGTTGAAATTTGTTTCCCAGTGTAATTATTAAAAATTCCAAAAATTTTTTTTATTTTGCTCTTACAATTAAAATTCTCTTCCATGTTCAATACACTGAGAAATCGGCTTTAAAACGGCAAAATTGTCAATTTATACTTAAAAATAACGAATTCCATGCAAACGAATGATAACTATGAAATACATAGGTACAACGTGTCCAAGATAAGGAGGGCCAGTACAGGGATCTCGGATACCGTAAGAGATGCGAAGTCGGTTAAGTGGAGGTAAAGTTGCGCATTTACGTGCCCAATATTATGCCGTTTAGAAAGTTTTAAAATTCCGAGCAGTTCCGGAGATATCCGGAAAACACCGAAATTCTGAAAAATCGTTTTATTGTTTTCCTGGGTTTTTTTGAGATCGAATTCTAAAGTAAATTGACTTTTGCATTGCCACTTTTTTCGCTCTATCTAACACAATTCTTAATTTTTTGTTTCAAGCGCCTACTTTTCTTTTAAATCCCGAATCAACAGAAGTTTGACATAATGTTTCTGTATTTTGTTGACTTATTTGGGTTTGCTCGGGTTTGTTCGTAACGCTGTTAGATAGAGGAAAAAGTGGCAATGCAAAATTGCAATTTACTTTAGAATTCGATCTCAAAGAAACCCAGGAAAACAATAAAACGATTTTTCAGAATTTCGTTTTTTTTCGGTTATCTCCGGAACTACTCGGAATTTTAAAACATTCGATTGGCATATTATTAGGCACGTAAATGCGCAACTTTACCTCCAATTTACCGACTTCGTATCTCTTACGGTTTCCGAGATCCCTGTACAGGCCCTCCTTATCTTGGACACGTTGTATAGTATATAAAAAAATATTCAGAATTTTATGCGTAATCCAAAAATTGATATAAATGTAGGGTGTTCCATTTAACAAAAAAAAAAACAAAGATATATTCGCCAAGTGCTTATGCGCCACCCTATATACTCCAATATAATTTTACAATGTGCACCATAATGAACCTCTTAACGTAAGGGAGAAAATGCTCCTTACCGCATCGTTGACTCGCTCTGTACCATCGTTCTATTACCTAACCAGTTACCTAACCAAAATGTAGGTATGGAATATATTTTTTAAATCTCAACGCTTTGTAAAAATCTATTTAAGAAATAAAGAGTCTATTCTTTTCAGGTGGTATTAATATCAAATATCAATATGGAAAATTATTATTTCCCAGACCACCCGATGATCCTTATACAATAAGGGCGTATTTTTGTCTACACAGTAACACTTTAAAATAGTATTTCCGATTGAATGATATCTGATTGCATCCTATCAATGGAGAGGGCTTCCTTTTCTTGGTAGTACCATTCAATCTGAAATAGTTTTTTAGTGTGCTACTGTGTAGACAAAAATACGCCCTTATTGTATAAGGATCATCGGGTGGTCTGGGAAATAATAATTTTCCATATTGGCTCTGTAAAACATTTGAAAAAAACTGCCTCAGTATACAAAATGAATGGTACCAAAAATGTGTTGTCATATTTCAAATATCAAGAGGATTCTGTGTTTCCGAATTCTATAAATTTTATTATTGTAGATTTGCAGTCGTAAAATAATACTACGGGACCGCTCGATTCTATCGTAAGTATAAAGCTGATAAAAGTTAATGAAAAATTATTCAGTATATTGCCGACTAAACATTATACACGACACAAATTGTTACCAGTGTTAATAAATACAATAATTAACGATAATTGGTGAGCGCGAAAATTATTTGAAAATATTGAAAGTAAGTTTTCAAGGTTATATTATTACTATTTTAAGTTTATATTAGGACGATATGCAATTATGCAATATGATTTGATGCCAATTTTTGGACTTAGAGGAAAGAAACTCGTATTACAAAGTTAACAATAGTTTACAGAAATTAACAGTTAGTTATCTGAATACGTCGCTCTTAGTTTTTATTTGCATCAAACTCTACACTGAGCGAAATTTCGAGTTGATATAACTCAAATATGAGTTGTCCTAGACCGAAGCGTGTTGCTAATAGGGGACAGCTCAGACCTCTGAATTACGGCAACTAAATCGAAGAAATTGCATCTACTCACCATTCATAAGTTATGATAGCACAGACGATGGGTTATTTTATGCGTTGGAATAGCTCACGCCCCACAGTCTTAAATTATTGATAGGCTACCATAGCTACCTATGTGAATTGTGATACGTTACTAGTCGGGCTAGATTAATTAATGATTCGAGCTATCAAAACTTGACATTTAAGTTGTTCTAGCTTACGATGGTGGCTGGAATAACTCACTCTTTGGGCTACCAAACTCTAAATTTTGGACTACCAGTGCCTAAATTGTGGACTATCGGAACTCAAAAAATATTTCTTTGATTTAACGCCTGCATATTGTGGACTTCAATTGCCTTTTGTTGTAATCGTAGTATAATACTCGTGTTTGTGTATATCATTGGGAATTTAATTATTAATTTTGTAAAACAGGAAAAAAATTGTCAGGTCTTTTTTTTGCAATTTTGTCGCCGATGCCTTTTTTTTCTTAACATACACTAGTGGTTCTAAACAAAATATAAGAACAATGGTTTAAAAAATACTATTTTTTTTTAATAGATTAAATAGGTAGATAAGTTTATTAATAAAATAAAATAAAAAACATTTTGTAAGGGCTCCCAAAGGCTCTACTTTAAGAATACACTTAAAACGAAAAATAACATTTCATGTGTAACACATGTACAAATCTTTAGTAAATACGTATTAATAATATTATAATATTGATATATACTTATAAATAATAAGGCTTCATTCCACTAATAACAATTTGTATGCATCTCCCTCCTGTCCCTCCATTTTACGCCAACTGACCAAAATTATGCAAAACACAAATTTTCACGCACAGGGCGCAACGGCCAACAGGTGTCTATACGCGCGATCGAAGGAGAATTGACGAATAACAATGGAATGAACCGCGCCAAACCTGCACGAGCACAAATTCGGAACTCTCCGTGACCTTACGATCTTGTGATTTACCCTCAATATGGGGTTTTGGAACACGTTTCCTGAATTATTCCAACTCAAAATAATTTACACATGGCAATGAGTTAAAATAATGCACGTCTGGGTTAAAACGACACTTTATAATCAATTAGTAAGTTTTCCCAATCCAAAAACTGAGTTCAGGTAACTCATAAAATAGTTACAAGATGAGGAATAGTGGTGATCCGAAATATGTTTAAAATGTTGATAAAAAATCTCTTTCTGGGTTGAGGCGAACCAAAAGAACCTGAGTTATTGTAGCGTTTTTAAATAATTTGTGATAATTCGCAGGCTCAGTTAGAACAACATAGAGAGGTGGGTAGCTCCAATTTTGTAACCCACGACATTGGTAAAGGCATTTTTGTCAGTGTAGGCTGAGAATTCGTAGGTTCACACCCCACGACCGGTAAACCGAATCGCACTTGTTGGATTTTAATGGTATAAATAATGGCGTTATCGACAGAAGAAATGTATTTTCAGCGTATTTAGTTTATTAAATATCAGTTAAACGTCATTAGATTACATAATTGTCATTGTCATCTTTGAAAGTTTGATGGTTTTCGCAGTGTAAATTCCAATATCAAAATACTTGAAATGCGTGACAAATAAAGAGGAAAGAAATAAGAGACAAAACTCCAAATGCCCTGTTCTTTGGCATAGATGTAACAAATCGCATTGTCGCTCTTTGCAGGTATAGTAGCGCAAATAACTTGACAACAAATTGATCAATTTGACCTTCTCCCGTACATTTTTAATTTTCACATATGAATTACCTACTTTTCTTTTTTCAATTATCTTTTTTTCATGATTCAAAATTAACCTAAGTCAGATTTGAATGGTCCAATCCCAAATTGTCTTCGACAGCTTCTGCAACAAATAACGCAGCTATTATATTAATCAGCAGGAAATTGTTATATCGTCGGCTTGTATTTTCACCTCTGCTGTAAAATTTTGTTAAAATAAACTTAGCAGGTTAACACTTTAAGTCGACTATATGTTGAACGATTGTTATACAACAATTCTGGCATTGGAAAATATCTTCCTGTTAATGTTAACAGGATAGCCAGTAATATTCTGGTAAACAGAAGAAAAAAAAATGAAACTGTTGCCAACTGATAAACCTAGCTGTGTGTAGCTCCTGTAAATGGGAATAAAATCAAATATTGAGGAGAAGAATAAGGAATTTTTGCAATTGTAGTTCTTTTACGCTTGAGAAATTTAGATTGGCACTTGGTGAATTGAGACACATTTTCTAAGAACCATAGTGACAGGTGTCCAAAGGGCAAGCAAACAAATTATGCTCTTCACGCGCCCGAGTTCTGGAGTTCTTAAATTTGTTAAACTATATCCTGTGTTTTTCCTAATTATATCAAATAGATAGCAATAACGACAAGCTAATTTTATTTTATGACGTATATAATGCATATTTACTTAAGCTTTATAGATTTATCGCAAAGCGCTATATGAAAATTATTTATTAGTACATAATGTGATAAAACAATCTATCAACAATAATCTCTAATCCCATCTGAATCCTATGTTTTATGTAATCCTCAATATAGTTTGTTACATTCTTGATATATTAGCAGAGGTTAACATCTTGTGTTGAAGGACAATCAATTTCCAAAGTATTGAGCAAAATATTTCGTAAAAGTGTAGGTTTTAAATAGAAATTATTTTTTTTAAATTTCCTTAAATACTACTAATGCTTCTTTTTTAGGTTTAATTTCTTCTCATTGGAGAATGCAACAACCTCGTCGCTTGTGTGATATAAAAAACAACTATTGAAAAACATTCACCTTTCTTTACCGTTTCCGCCATCCGTATGAATAGAAACGCAGACAAGCAAACTGTATCCTTTCCAGCAAACAAGCAACTCAGTCCTAATCACCGTAACCCGAAGATCTATCTGCGAGGCTGGTCGAAACGCTGGATGCATATATCACCGATTTTTTTATTACACATTAATTGAAAGAAAGGATAACCTAGATAGTCCTTTTTAGAGGTTATTCTAGATCTAGATTATCATGGAATCAGCCAACAGAAATCAAACTCGACGCGCTCCAATAGTCACTCTATCATATATAGCGCCATCTCTGGATCCTCTACCTCCCACTCAAGAAAATAGCGTCTTAGTTCCTATAGATACAAGATTTAACGCAAAGGAAGGTAAGATACCAGAAAAATCTATTTGTTCTTCATCGACGGATGATGATGACGACCCGAAGATACCCGATGGAGGTTGGGGATGGGTAGTTGTATTTGCCACCTTCTTCCTTTGCATGATAGCAGATGGAGTTACATTCTCCTTTGGGCTTCTCTACGTCGAGTTTCTCAGAGAATTTGGTGCATCAAACAGCGCCACCTCGTGGATTGGTAGCCTCTTCATGGCCGTCCCTTTAATATCTGGCCCCATTATGAGTGCTCTGGTAGATAGATATGGATGCAGAATCATGACTATGATTGGAGGAGTTATCTCTGCTACGGGATTTATTATAAGCTCCAAATGTCACTCCTTAAGTCTTATGTATTTGACATTTGGAGTAATCTCAGGAGTTGGACTTGGTATAATGTATGTCACAATTGTTGTATCAGTAGCCTTTTGGTTCGATAAGAAACGGAATATGGCCGTGGGAATAAGCTCTTCTGGAATAGGTATTGGAACCTTTGTATTTTCTCCATTAACGACATTTTTGATCAACGAATTTAGTTGGAGGGGAACAACGCTGATTTTAGCAGGATGCTTCTTAAATATGAGCGTATGTGGGGCTTTGATGAGAGATCCTGACTGGATTATTGAACAGGATAGGTAAGAATTAATGCTAGGGCTAAACAGCTATAATAATCGTTATTTTTTGAATAAGTACCAAAAAGTATGAATGGATTAAGAGTCAGTCATTTTTAGTAAACCTTCTAAATCGGAGTTGAATAAGTTAGGAAAAAGTGCTAAGAAACATTCAACTTCTGAGGATAAATTAAACTCAATAGATATAGATGAACTCAAGGCATTGTTAACAAGAGACAAAGATGCAGAATATTTGTTGCAAAAATTTGAAAGCAGCTTAGAAGAAAATGAGGATAAAGATAAGTTAAAAACTTATTTCCATTCAGTATTGCATCTTCCAACTTATATTAGAGATCATGAAACAGTAAGTAGTAGACTAATAAAATCATATATATGTCTTTCTTCTTAGTATACCATCCAAGTAAGGTTAGATATATTATGTTTTAAATATACTCTTTTAATTTCAATATCAGATTTGTATAGTTATAGTTGTAAAATTGTAACTCTGGAAATCTGTAATCTGAGAGTTTAAATGTGAATTGTCAGCAATTGGAAGAATCGCTCTTCCAATAAAGATTACCGTACATCATCAATATTCATATATATCTAATAGTTAGGAATCTTGATAATAATCTCTGACATCCTTCTTTAACTCTGCACATACAAAGTTATTCCAGTCAATTCATATATAATCCGAATAAAATATCACACGTCAACTTCTTCTTCATCGGGTGCCTATCTGTTCCAGACGTTGGCTATCATATTGGCTAATCTTACTTTGTTTACAGCTGCTCGTAATAGTTCGGTGGTTGTCAGGGAGAACCAAGTTCTCAAATTTTTTGGCCATTAAATTCTTCTCCTTCCGGCGCTTCTATTTCCTTTCACTTTCCCTTGCAATATGCATTGATTTATTTTAAGGATTTCAATGTTAGTTATGTGGTCTGTCCATGATACCCTTAGCATCCTTCTATCGAGCCACATCTCGAATGCTTCGATCTTTTTCGCCATTGCTTCTCTCAGTGTCCATGACTCCATTCCATATAGCAACACGGAAAACACATAGCAGCGTAACATTCTTAGTTTTGTGTTCATGGTTGGGTGAACAAACGTCAACACCTTTAACAATAAAAATATCAACAGCAATCGGTAGGTAGTGTGGAATTTAAATATATCTGTTTTTAGGTTCCAATAGAAGTATTGGAGTTGCTGAGTAACAACAAAAATGTATACAATATTATTTTGAAAACGTATCCAAGTTTGATTCTATCAAAAAGCAACTCAGTGGATATAATCAAACAAAAAGCAAGAGGTTCAGAAGATATAGAAAATGGAGCGAACGAGAGGATGAGGTCATCATCGCTCCACCAGGTAACAAAATCTATATGAAGGGTGTCAATTTGGAAGAGGGATCAAGTGGCATATCCTTTTAAAGGTCGTTTAAATGTCTTTCTAATAATACTAGAATTCACTATTTTTAATTTCTAAGAAATGTCGTTCATCGAACTTTTTAGGCGGATTTGGGCATGGTTAAGAATTGGAAAGGGTGAACTAGAAGAGGGAGAGTTAACATAATGTTTTTTGTTTTAAATAATTTCCTTGAAACGGCAACTCAAAAAAACAATAGATTATGGTATTGTTGGAAAGAGATTTAAAATGATGTAGAGGAGACCGAGGAGGGTTGTGATAATTTTTACTTACAAGAGCATATCTCAATAAAGAAATATATACCACCATTATGAATTGTATGCCGCAATGTCGCTCAATCCTTGCTCTTCAAAATCAACAAAAGTTATAAGGTTTCTGACAAAAATCACGAAAACTGAAACTACTTACTTTGTCACAACTCTCCTAACACCGAGGTAAATTGTGACAGGTGCCAAGGTAAGTTGTGACAGCTGTGTATAGACTACATTTAATAGATAAAACTACTTTTATATGAATTCTAAACAAACCACACGTTTTTTTTTTGCATCAAATTACTTTAATTGTCATTTGGCATAATTGTAGGAACTACAACAGTATTAAATCTTTTATAAGTAACTATGGCATCATTATATCAAACTTAGGCTGTAAGAATTGACCAAAGCAAACGAACAGGAACAGAAATAAACAGAAAAAATATTGCAAAAAAAAGTGTAAAATAAGCTAACCAGAAAATAACCTTTAATAGGAGAGTTGTGACAGCGTGTCACAAGTCTCCCAGGTGCCAAAAATCGCGATCTGGTCAGACTAATAATTCGTAATTTCGAAACAAGATGCAAACACAGCAAGACAATGCCACGCTTTGAATCTCCAAACCCACACAATATATGAAAAAATAACATAACCACGTGAATGTAATATATCATGATATAAATACAATCAAAAATTTTATAAAAAATTTACTTTTCGGTTGTTTTTTCATGCAGACGTCGCAATCACGCAACCGCTTGTCGTGGGCCATTGGCGCGTACTGCGTCAAGTAACGCGTCTATAAACAAACAATCGTGCGCTGTTGCCAGCTCGCTAACGGCCATAGATTCGGAGAAATCGTCGTTGTCACACCTCTACTCTGTCACAATTCTCCTCGGTCTCCCACTTGATACTCCTCCTGTCTCTCCCAGTGAGTTAAACCACGAAGGCTGGTCTTGGTCTTTCTGATCTTTATATATTAAGGGTAGGAAGCTTTCAAATTTACATCCTGTATACTAATACAACTATGACTTTTTTCAGAACTTATTGCCAGAACGGCAGGCACTAATTGGTCGCCAAAACTCAAAACCCTATCATGAAAATTACTTTAAAAACTTGAAACTGGACCGCCATTCTTTAGTACACAGGGGTGCAATTAACACAAATAAATACAAACTAAAGGCATCTAGTTGCCCAAATATATACAGGGTATCCATGGTGTCGCGGCCCAAAGAACGCAAGGAGGTATGGAAAATCTACACAATTTTAATTATCGCGCGAAATAATAATTTAATTTTTTAGAAGTGGTATTCGGAAGCAGTAGATTTAGTCAAAGAAATGTTCGACTATTCGCTATTTTTGGAGCTGCACTTTCTTCTCTTATCTTTTTCAACTATAACCCTCTTTGTTTGGTTTATTGTGCCATATTTTTATCTAGCTGATCTGATGATTAAAAATGATTACACAGCTGAAGATGCTTCACTTACTATAGCGAACATTGGTATTTCCAACACAGTTGGCATGGTATGTATACCCTTAGAATAATTCAATAATTAGACGTCCTAAAACAACTCCCTGTGTGACATTCTCAAGTACTTTATTTATATGAATTTATATTGGCTCAATCATCGATATGTATTAGCTAGCAATCCTAAGCTATTAAATTAAACGTGATGGCAAGGCAAGACCACGACAGTATCTTAATTCAGGTAACACAGCAAACACCAGCAATTTCTATGATCCCCCTTACACCCCTCCTAATTGCCCCACCAACCCCAGCCTCTGGCCCATCAAAGTACTCGGTATCTCCCGTTAATTTGCGAAAAAATGATGCCCCAACTCCGCCCCTTCTCGAGATATGATTAATTAAATTTTATTGTTTTTGCAGGTGAAAATCGCGTTAATTCGCGAACTCATTGAGATATCGGGATCGGGTTTATTCGAGCTTACGCACTCTGTCAAGCTCTTCAATTTTGCTTTCACATTTTTTTTGTAGCATCAAAACCGGCTAAGTTATTTTCAAGTTCCCGTTGTAGGTTAGATTTACGGGGCATGACCCCCTCCCCCCAACCCACCCCCCAATATTGTTACTGACACCAATTTTCTTTCTATAAAATGTACGGGGGAGCCAACATTCATCCACCTCAAAAATTACATGTGATTTCCTATGTTCAACTCAACGATGCATCACCCGGTATGCCAGCACTGCCAGCTGACATTCCAATTCTAGTTAATTTGATAATAAACAAAACGAAATGAAATGATAATAAACATTTTTTACATTATTAGCATATTCCCAATTGAAATATATGCATGTTTTAATAATTTCAATCAATATTGAATATTTGCTTTAGTAGTCTTCTGAATGCATTAAGAAAATAATGTCACGCCATGCCACAATTCCTAAATGACGTTGTTAACTAAAGGTCAAATAGCCTTACGTGAGCTATATCTAACATACCAATCTATGCTTTTGCCCTTGAAAAAATTAGTTATTTGAATATACTCCTGTATAATATCATAAAACAAGGTTGCATTTTCTAGCGAGAAAGAAGAAAAAAATTAATTGAACAGATACTTTTAGTAATGGATAGAGCATAAGCAGAAATTCAAAACAGTTTAAAGAATATTAACCTCAAAGTCGTCTTGAGCAGGGTTGTTAAAGTAGTTAAAGTAACATTTACTACGTAATTTACTACCATGCTAAATGTAATTTGCTACATGTACTACTATGTATTTTGTTACATTTACTACTTTCACGTTTCATTGTTATTTACATCAAATCCTAAAGCAAAAAGCAACCGAAGAACAATAACCAAAAGCTACATTATTCTACTTTTCCACTCAAATTTCCAACTTTTAGCATCAAAGGACCCCGCAGAATCCTTATGGAAAATGGGTCCCGGTCAAATTGGCCCAATCTTTCCTCACTGATAGGATTCGGTGAGTAGATAAAAAGTGTCTATGGGCGCACAGCATAAAAAATCCTGTCGAGAGATATCTTCGTCCGACACTAGGTTCTTATTCGCTGCCTAGTGTCCTGCAATAGTGCGTCAGGCTTCCATAGCTCCTATACGAATTAACTTAGGATTTTCATTCATATGCCGATTTATACTGTATTATAGGGTGAATTTCAGCAAAATATGGCCCAAAAATGAGTAGTAACATAATGCTGTCTTTTTTAAATGGGACACCCAGTATTTTATTACATTTGTATTAGTGTTCTTTATAATTGCCTAAAGTTTTATTTCATTTGGTTATATAGTTTAAGAGTAATAAATTAAAAACTAAAAAAAAAAGTTTTGGAATCTTAGAAAAAAATTCAAAAAAACTACCTAAAATAACTTTTTAACCAAGGCATTGGGTAGAATTTAAGGCAATAGGTCTATAGATACTGTGATTATAATAGCGTTTATCTATTTTATACAGGGTGTTTATAATTAGGTTTCAAATACCACACATTTGAAAAAAAATTTTTTACAGATTTTCAAATGGAACACCCTGCATATTATTTGGCTATTGGATGTAGAATTCATAATAATTGTTTTTTTGTAATGGAAGCATATAAGTTATTTAAATTAAATTAAATAAATGTACTCTTGAGCAACTTTTGAAAAATTGAATCTCCCTCATATGCACTACAGTTTCCTTATTTCCTACTTCCTTTTTTCTAAGATTCCAAATTTTTTTTTTTAGTTTTTAATTTATTACTCTTAAACTACATAACCAACTGAAATAAAACCTTAGGCAATTATAAAGGGCAATAATACGAACCTACTTATGTAATAAAATACTGAGTGTCCCATTTAAAAAAAGACAGCATTATGTTACCACACCACATTTTTGGGCCACCCTGTATATTTAAAAATATTTTCCTGAAATGCACCCTATAATACAGTATAAATCGGCATATGAATGAAATTCCTAGTTAATTCGTATAAGAGCTATGGAAACTTGACAAGCTATTGCAGGACACTAGGCAGCGAAAAAGAACCTAGTTTCGGACGAAGATATCTCTCGACAGGCAGTTTTTTACGCTGTGCGCCCATGGACACTTTTTATCTACTCACCGAATCTTATCAGTGAGGAAAGTTTGGGCCAATTTGACCGAGACCCATTTTCCATAAGGATTCTGCGGGGATCTTTATATAATAATAAAGTTGAGGTTATGTAGTATTTTTGACACTTTCAGCAAATCAAAACAATATACCTATACATTGATTAAATTTACTTCGTTTGCGACGGAGCAAATCTAACAATCTAGTTTATTCAAGATTTCTGCGACATTAACAACTCTGGTCTTGAGCTACATGTTCTGAGTTTTTTTTATCTCTTTTCCTTTTCATATCAGTTAAGAAATAGTCTTACCTTCTTCTACTCGCATATTTGTTTAAATTTTAGCTCGTTTTGGGATGGGCGGGTGACAGACCCTGGATGAGCATAACCAAAAGCTGCGGCATTCTTTTAGTCATATGTGGACTATCTATCAGTGGACTAATGTTCTTTGTCAAAAATTATATAATGCTGGAAATATGCGCTTCACTGTTTGGTATGAGTTTGGCCTGCCATTTCGCTTTCACGCCGGGTATCGTTGTGGAACTGGTTCCATTGGAAAAATTCACCTTGGCTTATGGATTACAGTTGTTGTGCCAAGGAATTGGTACCTTATTGGGACCACCTTATGCAGGTACAAAACTATTTTTTTTAAATAATATTATTAAAGACGGAAGAAATTCATTATGATCCCTCTATTGCTAGAGCGACAGAAATTGGTGATGATTGTTATTATCCATCTAAGAAATAGTTATTCCCAGACCACCCGATGATCCTTATACAATAAGGGCGTATTTTTGTCTACACAGTAGTACTTTAAAATACTATTTCAGATTGACTGACACTACCAAGAAAGGGAAGCTCTCTCCATTGATAGGATGCAACCACCTGTAGACCGGTTTCATTTTCTTGGTAGTGCCATTCAATCTGAAATAGTATTTTAAAGTGCTACTGTTTAGACAAAAATACGCCCTTATTATATAAGGATCATCGGGTGGTCTGGAAATAATAATTTTCCTTATAGGTATTTGATATTAATACCACCTGACAAGCATAGACTTTTTATTTCTTAGATGGATTTTTAAAATTTGATTTAATCAAATAGCGTCTGTTCAGATTGGGTGGGACTACTAAGAGATGGCGCTGCGCGCTGAATTTTGTCGGTTTCCGTCGATAGTACGGCGTTAAGTTAAAAGTCCTCTCTGATGATGGGTATGTACACCTACCCTGTACTGACGAGAACAAATAAGTTCGAAACCGGTCTACAGGTGGTTGCATCCTAGCAATGGAGAGGGCTTCCTTTTCTTGGTAGTGCCATTCAATATGTAATAGTATTTTAAAGTGCTGCTGTGTAGATAAAAATACGCCCTTATTGTATAAGGAACATCAGGTGGTCTGGAAATAATAATTTTCCCTTATTGGTATTTGATTGTTATTATCCCAATTTCTTCAATTAAATGCAGGGTTTGTTCGGCTGTGAATGGCCTATTAAAAGATCTCAGGAACTAAAAGAGATATTTGTGTAAAATATTGGCACTAGCGATAAAAGATGCTGATCTTTTTAATGAAGATATTTTGACATATCTATCACTTCCGGTTATACCGCAAGTCGGTGTCAACTTGCTTAGTTTCAATGGAGCAACCTATATTTTATTACACTTTTGGATTCTACGGAAGATTCTAGGCAGATTTCGTATATCATGTCATATACGTATACCATTTTTGACATATTTAAGGTTTTATGTCAAAAATAACTTTTGTAAACCTTAAAGTTACTATTAATTTTTCCTATATTATTTAGGTTGGGTCGGATTCCTTGTTGAAAAGGACCTGATTACTAGATTACTTTTAATACAGGGTGTTCAAAAAATAAGATTAAAAACTAATTGAGAAAACTACATTTTCAAATGGAAACTCAAATTTAACTTAACAGTTATTCTTAGTCGGCTATGACGACGTTGAAAAACAGTAAAAAAACAGAAATAAATTTGTCACATGTTCTAGTTAAAATAATCTTCGTCTATATATTTTAAACGCCTAAGCATGACTAATTTTCAAATGTTAAGTTGCAGCTTTTCAAAGTCATACTAGGAGTAATTGAACTTAAAATCCGCAGCCAAATCGCCATATCACGTCAGTCTGGGAGGAAATATGTCTTGGCATAACCACGTTGTGAGATTCGCCAAGATAGCTTCTCAGAAACTTGGTGTACTCTTTCGAACCAAAAAGTTGCACACGCCTCAACAACTTATACCATACCAAGCACATATTCGACAATCACTAGAGTATTGCTCTCATGTCTGGAGCTCTGCACCTAAACATACTCTTCGGCTACTGGATTCCATCGAAAGGAGGGCCATTTGTCTGATCGGAGACCACGAGCTGACGAAGAACCTCGACAGCATAGAACATCGAAGACAGGTTGGGGATTTGACTCTATTTTACAGATAACTTCATGGAAAGTGCTCGGCTGACCTTGCCCTCTTAATTCCGCCCACAGCGGCGAATAGCAGAAATACACGACGAACAACTGCCGCCCATCCATATGTGATTAAGCTTAGTACTCCTCGAACTTCATGATTTATGAATTCTTTCATCTGGAGGTCTTCATCCTTATGGAACGACCTGTCCGAGGTCGTTTTTCCCAACGAATATAACCTCCAACGATTCAAAACCAACTTAAATCGCTTTATTCCCACACGCACCACTCCCAGAGTACCCTAAAGGATTTTTCCTAGAGTGATTGTGTTTGATAGACAACCTTACACAAACTTACCCTTATTTATAATGCTAAATAGAAAATAATTATAAAATTTAAGGGGTTCCCATTTGAAAAAGCAGATATTTTGCAGTTTTCTCAATTTCATTTTTAATCTTATTTCTTGAACACCCTGTAATTAATAGCTTAAACATATTATAAAAAATCTATTAAAGGAACAAGGAATCTGATCCAAATTAACTAATAAAGGACTCACCGTAAATGACCCTGTATATCTTTAATACATCCACACCAAAACCACTTTTTGTGGGAAATGCAAATACTGCCTTCTACCTAATGAATGAAATATTCCTGTAGTCTACTGCTTCGTAACATCGAACAAACCTTTAGAATTGGCACTTTTAGTCAAAGTGTTTCTACCTATACCAGTGTGTTGACTGTTGTAAGTAAGATATTGTGTTGTTTTGAAGAAAATATATCAATCGGATTCTTCTTCTTGATTTTTTATACTTTCCGGATATATTAAATGAGTAATGACTGATGATACTGAGATAAAATTTTCGAAGGTCTGTTCTTTGTACACAATTAACTTATTATTAATTTTAGGGCTTCTATTTGATATGACTGGAAGCTGGGAGCAATCATTCTATCAAGCCTCAATCTGGATAGTCTTATCAGGAATTTTTATAGGTTTAATTCCGTATACGAAAAACAGGATACTTATTGGAAAGGGATCCGTGGAAAAAGTGACAGAACAAACCGATCAAATGATACCGCTAGTGTTATTAAGTATTTTAATGGTAGCATTAGCTGTTTTTGTATTTTATTTAACAGGTATTAGTTTCTTTTAGCCTGTTATTTTTGTGTCCCAAAATTGTAAATTGTTCTTATAGTTTGCAGTGTCGCAAATAGTTTGTTTCCGCAGGGGGGGGGGGGGGTGTTATTTCCCCCAGTACCCCCCTTATCTACGGACGTGGTAGTTTGTGTATCTAATCAAGGATTAAAAAAATTTAATATATTTCAAGCACTTTGTTATACAGTGGTCGACTGGCAGGAAGTTGGCCGAATGGGAAACTTTGTTATTACTGAAATATAAAAAAAACTTTTTATGACGACTACCTCTACATGAATGATCGAAACCCAAGATAACAATCTATTATTTAAACATTTTTGTTGTTCTTAAAGCCGTATTAGAGTCGGCAATAAAAATTTTAGGTGCAATGCACGAATTCATGCGCAGTAAACTGTTCTCGATTAGCTGGCGCATTGCCAACAGTCGGAACAGTAGTTGGTAGTGTCGAAATCCCTAGAATACCCCCAGAACTACGAATGGACAAACCTGTTCCTTTTGATTACTAGTTAAAGCAGCTACTGATACTGAGGTCAAAAAAGTTGCGACCAATTAGCATTACATATGCTTAATGTGAATGTGATCTGTTAATTTAAGTACCAGTTAGTTTATATAGCCTTTAGCTGTTCATAGCTGCTTCGATGAAATAAAAAAACATTAAAAAATAACAGAGAATAATCTATTTCTACCCAGACTTGCACCGACAATGGTAATGAAAATGGCGCGTGCCCCATTTCTCGCAATGCGAGACAGCTGATCGAGAACGGTTTAGTGCGCATTAATACGTGCAATTATAATTGCCATTGCCAGCGCAAGAGACAAAAATTGCCGACTCTAATACGGCTTTTAAAATTTGAAAAAAATTTATTTGTTGAAATTTAAAATTTAGCTTTTCAGACCATGTATCTGGCAACCGTATTTACCATTTATAGATATTTCTGGAACAATCTGCTTACGCAAGGCCGATTTTTCTAATTTTGAACATATTTTAACCGGCTACCAAAGTTGCTCTAGGAAATTTTAAAAAAGTTCCTGAATTTATTTACTCCTCCACAATTAATTTTTGGAATTTTGTCTCCAAACTTTGAAAAAGAGGATGAAAATAAAATCTAGACACTCTTTTGAAATAACTTGTCTTCTAATATCTCGTCATCTAATACCAGTTTTCCATGACAATTGCTTTTTCAATCATCCAGTCAAACGAGTGGTCACGTGACAAAAATAACTTTTATGTTGGAGAGAGAGTTGAGGTGTTATTTTCTATTTTCTTCACTTGATTACTTGAATATACTTATATTTAAACCAGCGTTTTTTAATCTATCCTTGCAGTTGCTATAACAAATTTGTCAAGAAAAATAAATCTCCGATGCTACCGATTATTTATGAAAATCAATAAACTATACACAACCTATAAGTCCGAGTATTATGTAAATAAACGTAAAATCTAAAAGCGGTGATTTAACCTCATTTATTTATTGATAAACACAGGCGTTGCAGGTGGAATTTTCCATTGCTCCCAGATATACCGACTTCAGCGAAACATATTACACAACATTTTGATCTTCACTGGTGTTACGACGTCACATCCGACGTCAGAATTGATAGAACGTATACACGCGAAAGTACAGTGGAACAATGCTTGTAAATGGACGATAAAAGATTTTGAAAATTTCAATTTACTTTAAAATCATATTTTTTGCAGTAATTCTATTGCTGGGCCAAATCACTTCGTTTCATAATAAAATAATTTAAAAAGAAAAATAGCGACTAGCAGCCCGATTTTTAAACTGTCTTTTGCATTAAAGTACACAAGGAAAGCTTAAAAGTATAGACTTTTCCCTAAAAAAGGATTGAAACAAACGGACAACATAAATAATTTAACATTTTTTTGAATTTAATTTATCTAACTGACTTGAAATAAATACATAATGCATTAGTTTTGGCCATTTTCACATAACGAAAACCACTATAGAGAGGTAGAAAATATAGTCGAAACCGCGAACGACTGCAATTTTATTTTCAGACTGACGGTTCAGTCGATTTCAGGCTAAATTTCTGTGCACATTTGGGCGCTAAACTTGTGATATTTTGGGCATATAGGCTTGTGATAAAAAGTAAATAGATCAATACTTCAACACTTGATTTGTTAGTTCATCGTAGCTCGAATATACCGATATATTTATTTGGCTTATTTCTGACTTGTTCTACCTTCAGCGAATAATCGATAGAATACAGTGTGGGTGAGTAAATAAATAGCAGATAATGAACATTTTTTATTTTTAAGGAAAATAGTATGCTTTTTACAAATGAAATGTTGGAGATGTGTGTAGACAGTGAAAGAAGTTTATAAGTTTTTTTTTTAAAGCAGAAAGTATAATTATTTAAAAAGATTAAGAGTTTTGTAAATATAAACGAAGAAGATATGAATTACTCTATTATCACAATATTAAAAATTTAAAAATTACTGAAAGTTCAACTTAAGAAAACTATTGATTTTATGATTCTTAACTGTAACTTTTCTAAGCAAAATTTTGTACCCCCCCCCCAGATTTTTTATATTATAATATGGTATAATGAAGATTCATCCCAAGGATATGCCAAGTACGTTTATTATTACAAATTAGTAAAGCATATTACTATGAGGGTCAACTCAAACGAGTTAAACAATTTTTTTTATACAACGTATCCAAGATAAGGAGAGCCAGTACAGGGATCTCGGAAACCGTAAGAGATACGAAGTCGGTTAAATCGAAGTCGGTTAAATGGAGGAAAAGTTGCGCATTTACGTGCCTAATAATATGCAGTTTAGAAAGTTTTAAAATTCCGAGTAGTTCCGGCGATATCCGCAAAAAGACGAAATTCTGAAAAATCGTTTTATTTTTTCCTGGCTTTTTTTGAGATCGAATTCTAAAATAAATTGCACATTTACATTGCCACTTTTTCCGCTCTATCTAAGAGCGTTAATTGTTTTGTAATCCGACGAGTCGTCTTCGAAGGGCCATTATCAACTTTCTTTTTTTAAATACGGTCCTGTTTCTCTGATATTGGAATTTGATAACTTCTTTTCTTCCGAATGCAACGATTTATGACACATTGTGGTTTAATGACGTTTCGAGGGTTTTATGAACAACATCAGGAATACGGGATGCGGTCCTGTATTTCTCCTAATTTTATAAATAATATCTCATAAGTAAGCTAAATGTTTTAGTTATGTTGGACTAATTTAATAAATAACAAATAATTTAATAATAAACCACAAATAAGTGAACAAAAATCATTTCAAAACAGTAATAAAACGAACAACGAAAAAAGTAAGGAACTATATAATCAGGTGTTGAGGTAATCAATGATTTCCGTTATTCTCTAAGCACAAATAACATCTTCTAACTGCAACATAGAAGAGACAAAATAAAACATGCGATAGAATATCAAACTTTTCAGCATTTGTAGATTTATGATCCATATTTTCTGGAAAATAGAAAACCTCTTAAAGCACTCTCAAACGATCACAATGGGAATGTCAAGTGAAACAAATCACGCGTCACCATCTTAATTTTTTTGTTTCGAGCGCCTACTTTTCTTTTAAATCCCGAATCAACAGAAGTTTGAAATAATGTTTCTGTATTTTGTTCACTGATTTCTGGTATATTATTATATTATTTGTTATTTATTGAACTAGTCTAACATAAGTAAAAAATTTAGAGCTTACTTATGAGATATTATTTATAAAATTAGGAGAAATACAGGACCGTATCCCAAAATTTCCTGTTGTTGTTCAAAAACCCTCGAAACGCCATTAAACCACAATGTATCATACATCGTTGAATTCGGAAGAAAAAAAGCTATCAAAATCAGGAAAACAGGACCGTATTTAAAAAAAGAAAGTTGACAATGGCCCTTCAAAGACGACTCGTCGGATTACAAAACAATTAATGCTGTTAGATAGAGCGGAAAAAGTGGCAATGCAAAAGTGCAATTTACTTTGGAATTCGGTCTCAAAAAAACCCAGGAAAACAATATAACCATTTTTCAGAATTTCGGTTTTTCCGGATATCTCCGGAACTACTCGGAATTTTAGAACTTTCTAAACGGCATATTATTAGGCACATAAATGCACAACTTTACCTCTATTTAACCGACTTCGTATCTCTTACGGTTTCCGAGATCCCTGTACTGGCCCTCTGAACACGTTGTATAACGAGTTAAACAAATTTTGCATATGTATAAAATGTGATAATTGATAAAACTATTAAACTGTGTCAACTAATATGCTTACCAAAGATACAAAAATTATACTCGCACTCCTCAGACACAAAGTAATAATATATAGAACATTTATTTTGTGCAAACATGTATATTCCACTTTTTATTACTTGTACACACACGCGAGATAACATACGTATTATAGTATTAAATGGTAAAATATAATGAGTTTAAAAACCTTCATATTTAATCTTTCAACATTTACTAACTTTACGATTATCGTCAATGGTGATCGGCCGATACCACCGACCTTAACTTGCCGATATCTATATGACATCGGTATCGGCACCATATTTTCAAGAGATCTGTAACTTTTCAATATATGTAGGTTAGTATAAGTAAAAATAGTCAATAGTGGCATCGTTGTAAAACCCTCAACCCGCGGGCGAGGGTGGGGTAAGTTAAGATTTTCAAATGGAATCCCATATTTTTTATTAGCGTATCGTATTCTCCGACCAAAAATAAACATCTTTTGTCCGAAAAAAATTTTTATTCGGGCCCATCCTTCACCAATAATCACCAGGAGAAAGACAAAATCAGAATCGTGCGAAAATCAAGTTTTATCCCGGAAATACTCTATTTCCCTGTCTTGTACTAAAAAATGCCCGTGGAAAAAGCTGTTTGTATTCCACAGGCATTTTTTAGTACAAGACAGAGAAAAAGAGTATTTCCGGGGTACCGACCTTTTTTTCAACACCGTGTATATTTCCTAGATATTAAAAATCATATCCTTATGGTATTTCTGTTTACGAATCTACGAGGCCATCAGTCGCAATTTTTATTTATTCTGAATTTTAAAATACAAACCTCTATATAGGGTGTTACAGATTCGGCCTTCACCATTGTGATTTCGGAAACGGTAAGAGGTTAATTTGGGCAAAGTTACATAATTATGGACCCAATAATATGGCGCAAAAAAATCATAAATAAGTAGAGGGGCTTTCAAAATATTTGGAAAAATCTAAAATTTTTCGTTTAGGTTTATATTTTTTCCTGACTTTGTTTGAGATGTCCAAAAATAAGTTTCACTTCGTCGTTGCTACTTTTTATTCTCCGCAAAATGACCAAAGACGAGACGTCGCATGAAAGATCTGATAATGCCATCTCGTGCAGAATAAAAAGTAGCAATGATAAAGTGAAATTTAATTTTTTACATTTCTTCGAACAAAGTCGGGAAAGAATGAAATCCGAGACGCAAAATTTAGACTTTTACAAATATATTGAAAGCCCCTGTATTTGTTTTAGATTTCTTGCGGCATATTATTGGACCCATAATTACGCAAACTTTGGCTCCAATTTAACCAACTTCGTATCTCCGACCGTTTGCAAAATCCCAATGGTGAAGGCCGAATTTGTAACACCCTGTATATTTTAAAAAATCGAGGAAATAAAAATAACAAAAAATTATGTAGTTTTATTGTTTCAATTTGTTTGATTTGTCAAATTAATAAAAAAATTTCTTAAATTTCATTTGATTTATTTCCTTCCACACTTATTCTTATTTATTTGAAAAATTTTTGTATTTGTTTACTACTTTTCTTTATAAATCTGAAATCGAGAGAAAGTTACAACATAATTGAACTTCGTATTTATTGTAATTTGTAATACCTGTTTACCTACCTTGTTGTATTAATAATCAATGACAACTTTAATTTATCATTGTAGTATTTTTGAAAATGCTATTACCATAATGAGTTAGGTAAATTGAATGTCAAATTATCCGCTACTTGGCGATTTACGTGCATTTTCATAATTAGTTGATGCGCAGTGGCGTATCTACCGGTGTTCCATGTAAAAGAGGAAAAAACTAAGAGTAAGAGTAAGTAAAGAAGAGAATTATGATGTTGGAAACATTAAAAAGGTTTACTGACAGTTCAGAAAATTAAGGTAGAAGAAAATGTAAAATGTCTTACCTTTTGTAGCAGAAAAAGAAGAAAAATTTTATATATGAGAGTTACATTAATAAATTAAATTACTTGAAGAAGGAATTTAAGAGGAAAACATCAAATTTTTCAATTTTATTTTTGAAAAATAGCCAAAAATAATTTTCAAAAAAGGCAAAATTAAAGGGACGAACCCTCGCCATATTGGGATCAGTTCGCCATGCGGACCCCATCATGTCCGTTTCTTCCTTTTTCTCAAATTTTTAAATATTTAACTGTAGTAGTTACAAAGTAAGGTCAAATTAAGTTTGACATGTTATTTTATAAAAAAAAATCCTTTAATGAATTCTATCTCGAAAACGATTAGAGATGGGTATAGGAAATTGTTAAAGTACGTTTCACGAAATTTGGATACGACTTAATGATTTCCTGGGTCGGTCCCATTGTGTCGACAAGAGCTTGGCAATAAACAAGTGAAGTATGAAGGGACGGACTAAGGAAAACAAGTAATGATATAATTATATTAATGTAGTCAAATGAAATAACATTTTTTTTAAATATTACTAGTCATATTTATTTACATTTATAATGTCATTCTATAGATAGTTCTGTTTCGCTATCGCTATCCTCATCAAAATTAATTATAATTGGATTAATTATACGATCCAGACTAATATACGAATTTTCTACAGTTATTACGTGACGGACTGAATTTTTTCAACTACCTGGGGGAATATCATTAAAGCATTTTCGTATTAATGCGACAACACTAGAACTTAAAGTCGGAGAAATATTTTCAGACCGAACCAGTGATTTTAACTGATGCCCACATATGCTCTTCTTCTTCTTCTTCTTAATCAGCCTTCCCTCATCCACTCCTGGACATAGGCCTCTCCGTACATCTTCCAAATTTGGCGATTTTGGGCTTTGTGGTACCAGTCTCTTCCGACTGTAGATTTGATATCATCTAGCCATCTTCTCTGGGGTCGACCTCTGCTTCTTTTAGTCCCTCTTGGGCGCCAGTGAGTCACTCTAAACGTCCATCTGTCGTTGTTTTGTCTTGCGACATGTCCCACCCAGTTCCACTTCAGTCGTGCTACTCGTTCTGCCACATCTGTAAGTTTTGATCTCCTTCGAATTTCTTCGTTTCTTATTTTGTCTCTTAACGAGATTCCCAGCATTGACCGTTCCATCGCTCTTTGTGTTGTTCTTAGTCTTTTAATACTCTTTTTTGTGAGGCTCATCGTTTCTAGGCCATATGTTGCCACCGGCAATATGCATGACTCGTAAACTTTTTTCTTCAGGCTCATAGGCACACCACTGTCCCCCAAGATGTATCGGAGTTTACCAAACGCCGCCCATGTGAGACCTATACGTCTAGTGACCTCTGCTGTTTGATTTGGTTTACCCAGCATGATCGTGTGGCCAAGGTATGTGTAGTGGTTTACGCATTCAATAACTACGTTGTCCAGCGACATATGGGGGTCTATCTGGCTCATTATCTTCGTCTTCCCAACGTTCATCCGTAGTCCGACCTCCCCGGCCGCCCGGCCAAGCTGTCGCAACATCTCCATCAACTCCTCCGGGTCATCCGAGATCAGGACGATGTCGTCGGCAAAACGCAGATGGTTGAGGTACATCCCGTCGATTTTTATACCTTTAGAGTCCCAATTCAGTTTTTTGAAGACGTCCTCCAGGCTTGCGGTGAACAGTTTTGGCGAGATCGTATCGCCCTGGCGTACCCCTCTGCCCATTTTGATCTTGCCGGTGCTACATCCCTCATCGATCTTGACATGGAATGTCGCACCGTCATAGATGTTCTTGAGTATGGTGGAGTATCTTGAGTCAATGCTTGCATTTTCCAGAGATTCCAAGATTGCCCACGATTCTACAGTGTCGAAGGCCTTGTGGAAGTCGATGAATGCTAGATGTATAGGGATATTGTATTCGGTGGTTTTCTCAATTAAAGTTCGTAATGTTTGTAGGTGATCGATGGTACTGTATCCGCTTCGGAAACCTGCTTGTTCTACTGGTTGGTATAGGTCAAGTTTTTTTGTTATACGGTTGCATATGATTTTGGTGAACAGTTTGTACAGTTGTGACAGTAGACTTATAGGGCGGTAGTTTTCAATGTCTGTGTTGTCCCCTTTTTTGTATAGTAATATAACTTCTGCGTTACACCATTCTGTGGACATATGCTCTATGGGGTTAAAAATGCAATAATAGGGTGGGAGCCGTAGCACTGTATGTCCAATTTCTTCTGCCAATGTGTCACAAACATATACTTTTTTATACAAAATGTCTTTAAAACTAAAAGATCACTTTTTTTTAGAACTTTCTTCAAAATATATATCATTCGCCGCCATGTAGTTCTGAATCTCCAATTTTGTATTATTTGAGGTTGGAGCTTTATGTAATTGGCGACTATGATAGCTCGCATTATCCATTACAATCACGCTATTCTGAGGAATGTTCGGTAAAAGATAATTCTTGAACCATTCTTCAAGTTCGGCCGTTGTATCTTCATGGTAGTCCACACAAGAGTATTTAATGTTTTTTGCAGAAAGCCACAAGGCATTTGGAACCCAACCGTTTTCCGACCCAGCATGTAAAATGCTTATTCTTTTTCCTTTATTTGACTGAGCTTTTGTTTTACACTTATCGGAAGAATCAGACCAGCCTTTGGATGGTGTTTCATGCGTGTCAAACCAAGTCTCGTCGAGGTAAATTATAGGACGGTTTTCAAAACGGGATTTCCTTACAGAAGTTATATACTCATGACGCCATTTTTGTAAACGGTGGAATTCCATGAGTACTTGCCTTTTGTCAATTTTGCGGTATCTGAATCCCATTTCCGACAAAACTCTCCAAAGGCTAGTGTGGCTACAACTTATCTGGGTTTCATCATTGGTGAGCCGTTGCTTCAGAGAATCTAATGTAGGTACGCGTTGCTCTTCGTAGATGGTGTAGATTTTTCGCCTTATCACGTCCTTGTCGCTTTCGTCGAAACATTTGGTGAAACCGGCATCTTTACGCTTCTTTCTAGATTTAATGGGATTTGACGCGATTCTTTTCACTGTAGTCAGAGGTATCTTGGTCAAATGACGTTTCAATCGCAGCAGCACTAGCATAAAGTCCTCTGTTGACTAAAGAAGTATAGATATACTCTTTTTACAATTTCCCTAGCATCGAGAGATAAATGCATTTTCTTCACTGCAACACTAGAAGAAGCACCATCAATGTTTTTCCATGGACGCCACATACTGTTTTTTTTATACGTTTGGTAAAATAATATCTGTAATACAACTAAACTCTTCCAGCAAGAAATAAAAACTCACAAATTTTACCACAAAAAGATATTTAAATATAAATTAAGCAACCTAACCTACCTGATGTGCCTATATTTAATTATAATTATTACAATCCGGTCCTTTCCACATAATAATAACAAACGGTCATAAATAATGGGATCGCCACAGGTACTTTTACTGCAGTCATTAAGTTATATCCATTTTTCGTGGAACAATCTTTAACAAAAGTTACTTCGATTTTTCCTCGACTGAATAGCTCATGTCTATTAGAAATATTCAACGCGAAAATTATTTGTAACGCTGTCAAATATTGACAAGTGTAAATCTAATTATAGAGATGATTACTGGCTGAATTAAATTTATGCATAATCGTACACCCGATTTAAGCTAGTTTGAAGTGAGACTTTTCTTAATATCTTACAGACGTTATGTGTAAAACAGTTCAAATTTAGCCGACTTGTTATTCTCATTGTTCTCTTTAAAAAGTCTTGATAAAAGTTTTCTGTAAAATCAATATGGAAGCAAATATTTGATATCCTCGAAATTTACATGGGAAATCTCATATGTCCTGTTCGGTCGCTCCACCCGGTATAACAAAACTCGGTAAACTTTGAGAACCCATTACGAATTTTTGTGTTCGGTAATAATTCATTTGTTTGTTTCTGCGCTCATTGATTACCGATTAGTAATTAAATACTAACCTTGCGAACAATAATCGAAATAAAGTTTAGCGGTTTTTATTGGAAATAAACGATCCGAAACATCTGTGGGTATTCATCGCTGTTATCGGAAATTTTCCCTTTTGCTGAAATAATTAATTACATAACTGTATAAATTTAAAAATTATCTCCCTGCTTGGCACGTTAGAAAAAGAACGCCATGAGCTGATTAGTATTTTTTTTAAACCCACACGAGTTTATCGAGGTCGATTTTTAATAACTTTTTTTTAAATTTAGGTTCTAACTTGATCATTCCCATTTCCAACACTTTAAGTTTGCGTATCTGGTTTTTATTAAAGGAAAAATCGAAAATATTTGGCTGAAACTAGATGTAAGTGTATGGCCACAACGGAGCACCGCAAAGCGCCCTCGCCCATAGCCTGGTACCATAGTACCGCACAGTAGTGTCCACAACACCAGCACCGACCCTCGCTCATTGCCTTGCCTGTCGATCAGTTTCTGGCCATCGAGATATAAACATGGACTGCACGTTGTCATCTTCTTCCGATGAAGAAGATATTATTTTAGACGCTAATATAACAAAGTGGTATATGTTCAGAATCAGTTAATATACAGAATGTCACATAAAAAAATATATTTAAACAGGGTCGTAATTAATTAATTAGAAAAAAATAAGGTATTCTAGAATAATTTTTAACATTTT
The DNA here is from genome assembly GCA_963991005.1 of Barypeithes pellucidus. Classification (NCBI taxonomy): domain Eukaryota; kingdom Metazoa; phylum Arthropoda; class Insecta; order Coleoptera; family Curculionidae; genus Barypeithes; species Barypeithes pellucidus. The sequence goes on along the minus strand of OZ022561.1, from coordinate 19,785,879 downwards.
AATTGTTATATTAAATAGTGTTGTCCTACAAAAAAATCCAAGTAACGATATTATCAAAAATATCTATATGTATTCTCATATAGGCACAGTCCATGTTTATATCTCGATGTCGAGGGACTACTGTGCGAAGCTCAAGCGTGGCTGTGCGGTGCTATGGTACCAGGCTAAGGGCGAGGGGTGGTGCGCCGTTGTGGACGCAGACTTAGACAGTCTCTGGTTAAGAATTAAGTTATTAATTAAAAATGTTTCAACCCTAAACTCCAGATAATTTTAGTCATGGACATGGTTGATAAAACTGAGAAGTATTGAACAGAAAACAAAATGGCCAATGCGTCACTAGCCCTGACTCTGAACTGTAATTTGTAAATATCCCCCTTAAGGCGGGCTCAGACAGGTGTACTTGACCAATATTTGGGACGGGCGTACATTTGTCACGATTGGTTTATTTAATTGACAATGCTACCATACACATATCACTTAGCAAGTATTGTTTGCCCGGTGGTATTTGAACGTTTCCCTATGAAGTGCGAGAGAAGAAAAATGTATAAAAACCATGCTAGAAAGCGTCTTATAATAGGCGTGCTCAAACAATTTTTTTTTTTATGATCAAACACAAGCACTATAGGAAAAATCCTTTAGGGCACTCTGGGAGTGGTGAGTGTGCGCAAAAAGCGATTCACGTTGGTCAAAATGTCCTTTTGACTGGTATTATTATTTAATTATTAGTCCTCTTTTCTTTACATCCGCTATTATAAATATTTGTCATGATTTATTTTGTTTGACTCTTCAAATGTTTTATTGTCTGACCCATGGTACAGGGTGTCCCGTTTTCGACACTTTTATATGGTATCTCCGTAATTGGTAGTGCTATCAAAAAAGTAATGTAGGTGTCATGTGCTCTTTTTGGGTCAAACTTAAAATGGTAAAATCAAAATTTGAAAAATTTCGCTCGCTTAAGAGATACGTAGAAAATCAAATAATTGACAATTTCAAAATTACAATATATTAAGTTTAGTTAATAGAGATACAGAAAAATGTTTTATACAGAAGTTTATTTATATTGATTGTTGAATAATCTGCCGTTTTCAGAATAAGTATACGGGGTCAGGTAAAAAAGTTATCGGACCTAACCTCATTTTTTTAAATGGCAAAATCTTGCATGGTTTCGCCCCTTCGGAAAAAACAGGCCATGGCTACAGCGTTGCCATATGACAATGAGTAGAGATTTAATTTATTCATATAAATATTGTGGAAAATGATCATTTTTACTACGTATACATTTCGACCCTTTCTAGCGTTCGCTTAAGTGACAATTTAAATGTATTAATTTGTGATTTCTATTCACACACCTTGTAAACATTGGCAATCACTTCACGTGTTTGACTATGAAGGGTTTTACCAGGGTATATTCATTCATTATCACAGTTTTAAAACAAACCCTATCACTACGCAACTGGATGAAGCATATTGAACATCGCCGAATAACCACGCCGGCACAATAGGCGTGTCACGAGACGCGTGGCACATTCTCTATCTGGGATATAACCTATCAAATTAGCTCTAGCCACCGGTTACCCATGGTTACCGTTGATATTGCACCATGTTGCCCTATTTTTAGATTAGAAGTACTTTAATAAAAAAATATTTTATTTGGCATTTAAATATTAAAATAAATAGTATGAAAAGAAAGTTTTAAGAACATTGAAACTATAATAGAATATTAGTTTCTTATAGAATTATGACAATTTACTTTAAATGGGTAAATTTAATTTTATGGTTTATTTGGTAACATGTAATTAAATTAAAATTTAATATATGTGACAACATTGTTAACCCAAGAAATTTTCTTGTCCGCATTCCTTTTGTAGCTACAGATAAAGTTGTCGACCTGTATAGGCCAAGTACACCAATCGTCTGAGCCGGGTCGAATACAATGCTCGAATGGAAATATCCAACATGACTCTTTAAACCACTTGCAACCACAATGATTTTTTTATCAATTTTTAACCATAAATTTTACAAGGTCAATCATAATTCCAGCAATCACGGTATGTAACTATATAATAATTATATGTTCTTAGAAATAATTCCTATATACCAGGTATTGTTCAATTTTATAGTTCGAACAATCAATAGATTACAAAGAAGACAAAGAACAACAGCTAAATTGTATTTAAGAAAATTCGATCGCGTTAATAATCTGTCCTTTTCTACTCGATCATTCTAAAATTACAAAAAAAAAATTAAGGAAAATGGAGCTGATTTTTTAGACAAATTGATGATGATCTGACTATAAAGATTTAGGATCTTTGATGCGACCGTATGCCCGGGGTAAGTAATTGTTTCAATTAGATTCGGAAATACTATAATAACATGACGAAAATAATGCGTCATTTTTCTTTTTGAATTACAGTTTTTCTTTGCCATTACTTGTCTTCTCAATTATTTTGGCTACGTCTGTTTATTTGGCTGGTCAAATAATCCAAGTTTTATAAACACAAATATTTTTTGTCCGTGCAACGTCCTTTCAATGTCCGGCCAATAGCGTCATAGGAAAATTAACGTATATTAAAAAAAAAAAACAAGTTATTTTAAAAACTCGTTCATATGTTGCCAAATTCTGATTTTTCATTTATGATCTGACGTCGCAGCAAAATAAATTGGTGTCTCCGCGAGCTATATTTAAAACCGCATATCTAAAACTAAAATTAAAAGATGTTGCGGGTTATTTTAGTTCTATTAATTATTATTTTAACATTGAGAAAATGCTAAAAATTACACTAGTATTGAAAATTTTCCAACTACAGTGAAACCTCTCAACCTCTCATAACGGACACCTCTAATAATCGGACATCTCTATTAAGCGGACATTTTTTCATAGTCCGGAACTAGGTATATGAAATTCCATGACAATCAAACTCTCTTGAGCGGACTCTCATTTGGGAGGACGCGGACAAGCTGTTTTCATACAAAGAGTGCGGAAACCTTCCTTTAAACCGACAAAAAGAATTTTAAAGTATTTGGAAGACAGACCTGCAACCAATAGCGTATGCGTGGCAGCGCGAAAGGACTTCGCACCCGATTGGACAGCCCGGATAATTCTGACCTTCAGCACTGCCATATCATTTGGTATTGCTGTTGCATAAACAATTTGTTTTAAACGGCCCCATAAGTGTGACCTTGTGTTCTTCCTGTCAGGGAATAAGTTTAAATTGAACTACCTTAATCTAAATGTTTGAACGGTTGAATCAATAAACCAATATGCCACTGGCCGAATGGCAGACCTGCCAAAGCCAAAAAAAAAACAAAAAAAACGGCCCCATAAAAACATATCGGCCAAGATTAAGTCGGGACTTCTTGGGGGCCACAACACTGGGCCATTCCTGCCAATCCACCTTGGATCAAATCTGCGGTCAAGCCATTCTCTAACCTCACGAGCGAAATGGGCTGGACAACCATCTTACTGAAAATACATATTTTCTCGAAAATTTAATGGTAGATTTTCGAGTTCATCATTGAAAAATGTATCCAGCATTTCTAAATATGATAATCTATTGCATGTGTTATCAAAAAATATGGCCCTATAATGCCATGGATGGATTCGCACACCACACGTTCACTTTTGTGAAATATTGACATCTCGTCATCATTCTGAATTCGGGATTTTCTAAAGACCAGTACCTAACGTGCTGGGTTGCAACGGTTCCATTTCTTGAAAATGTACTTTCATCAGAAAACATGATACATTTATAAAAATCAACATTTCCACTTAAAATTTTGTCTCCTGTCCACAGGCAAAAATAAAGTCGTTTCGCGTCGTCTCCCTCTTCCAATCTTTGATTAAAGTGCGGTTTATACGGATACAATTTATTTGCTTTAAGGATCTTCTGAATTTGCCTTTTTTTCACAACTTCCAACTGAGTAACACGATTTCTAAGGGACGTCATATGATTTTCTTCAACAGAATGAAGAACTAAGACTGTAGCAGCATCATCATGGTCGTATTTCCTCTTTTTTTTTAGGTCCAAAACCAAACCAGTTCTCTTGAACTTTTTTATTAACTTGCAGATTGCCATCCTAGTTATTGGGATTCCCACAAATTTCTCGGTAAATTGTTCCATGACGCAGCGGTATGAAACTTGACCATCCCCATAATATGGTATTATAAAAACCATTTGTTCAGTAGACAGCATTTCTACTTAACTTCGGATGCTATGTATTACGGCTTTCCAGTGACCTTGAGTGTGTCCGTTGTCGTCGTCGTCGTCGTCGTCGTCGTCGTCGTATCTTTTGACATTTTTGAGGTTGCGAATTTTTTACGAGAAAACTATCAGAGTTGAAACGACGAAACTTTTTGGTATTAATTTTGGATAGTGCGCGCGTGTTGTCTCAATTTTTGAAATATACAGGGTGAACCGTTTAAATAAAGACATTGACAAAAAGTACCTCTCACCTTAATTGTCATTATTATTTTACCTAGGTTCACCAGTCAGAGGTGTGCCAGAGAATACTTTTTGGGAAATAAACCTTTTAATGAATTGTTCTACTTCGGTTTGTTGTGTAGAAAACACATTCATTAAGAGTGACTTTTTTCATATCTTCCAAAATAAAGTATGTTTACTCTTAAGCAAAATAACATTTTTGCAGTTTTTACCCACCCGTGGACATACTGTATATTTGTTTAAATTCAATCACGCTTTTTTTATACAATTATTCTACTTTTACACATTGTCCTTCTGGCAACCGTATATTAATCAATTAATAGGATTATCGATGGACAATAATGATTTAGCACATCAAAATCGAACAAACCCGAACAGAATAATGTTCATATTATCGTCAAAATGACCATGAATAATAACGAGGTGTAGAAAATATTTGAAACCATAAATATCTATATAAAGCGGTGACGTAAAATACCAAACTTATTAAAAAAATCAATAGCTAACTGGTAGACCTGCACTGGACGATCTCATGTATTCGGGATCAAACTGGATATTATATTTTCAGATCTTTAATTTGAGCTTTGGCAATATCGTCAGGAATCCAATAACAGGAATATAAATATTTTCATGTGAAAAAACGAAACGACCGTTAAGGGTATTCGTGTTTTTTTTCTGCATAATATTAATACTCCGTACTCTTAACGCCGACTAATATCGTTAATGGTGATTACTTTAATCAGATGAGTAAAATATTACGACATTGATAGAGCATTGAATAAGGTATTCATGATTAAACCGAAAATACCCTACGAAAATCGAACATAAATCATGAAAGCGGGAAAATATTGTATTCATCGAAAAACCCAAATTCTAAAATTGATTTTAAAAAATGCAGACAAGTTTTAGCCACCAGTAAAAACATTTTATAACAATGTATAATATTACCAAACTTACTAAAGCCAAGTTAAAACCGTATCCATGATTGTTCGGGTTTGCAGGCATTATGGATTCGACAGATATTTTTTATAGAAACCTTTAAAATACTAACCTTTAACCTTGCAAATAGATCATTTCTACTAGACATTTATGCGAAATACCTATACTCGGAAATATATAACATACTGATGGTGTCCGTCAATTAATTTCTAGTCACAACTATAAAACAACATAATTTCAAAATAATAAAAATACCTTCCAGTGTATGCTCTATTTCCAAAGTTTTATTCAATAAAGTACTATTTTTATTTTTAATTCAATATAGTATTATACATATTACTTTATATATACATATTTATAGTTACTGTAGACATTTCCTGGGCATTAATTGTTATTCCTGTCAGATTCTGTATCGACACAATATTTTGTTCAATAGTATTATTTATAATTTTGTTCAATATTTTGAACTTTGTTCTGCTCGCACCATAACTCAAAGTTTTGCGTATTCTTTTTAAAAGTTTTTCTAGATTATTTTCTGTAATTTCTCGTATTTCTGACGGAGTACAACTTTCTTCCTGGCTCATTTTTATTAACTTTAATATTATATTTATTTTTAATTATGACGGATGGGAAGAAGCTTTGTTCTGTTCAATTGTTTCTATCATGGCATATTTGATACTTGTAAAATTGTAAAAGTATTGCCAACCCAAAAAGAAAATATTAATCCAAATGGAAATAATCTACTATATTTTTTTAAAGTTTTTCAGACTTTAAAGATCCAAATAGAAAAAGTATTATAAAATACACGGTTCAGAAGACAATTAGAGCACTTGTACTTTAGAAAACTCCGCGCGGGTCGTTTTCTAAATTAAACGCGTGCTCTAAGGTAATGTCTTATGAGACTTGTATCTTAATATACTATTTTTAAACATCCGCCATATTTACAAAATCATAAACTTATTATATACATTATCTTTAAAACAATGTAAACTAATAATGTCATAATAAATTAGACCGTGTATAAGCCATAAGGTTAAAAAAAAACTTCAAATCAGTAACCATGAGAATGAAATCGTCCATTACAATACTCAGCAGAGCAGATCCATAGTTAACACGAACATGTAAAACATTGTATGTATTAGTTTTAAATTTCGTCAGATCCGTCCTCCATAACGAACACCTCTATTAAGCTGACATCTCTAATATAATCGGACATTTTTTCATAGTCCGGAACTAGGTATATGAAATTCCATGAAAATCAACCTCTCTTGGGCGGACTCTCCTTTGGGCGGACGAGGACAGGCTGTTTTCATACAAAGAGTGCGAAAACCCTCCTTTTAACTGACAAATTTTTTTTAAATATTTGGGAGATGAATAAGTACGGTGCAAAAACTCACTGAAGACAGACCGGCAACCAAACGCGTATGCATGGCAGCGCGACATGACATCGCCGAATGAAAGTATGTGTGATTCCCCGACAGCAGTCCGCCGTTTATTTGTGAGTTGTAAAGTTAAAATCGTAAACAATGCCACAAAAATGTCGCGTTTTGTGTCTGAATGAGAATATTAATGTTGTGGAAGTTTGTAATTTGATAACAACGATTTGGGCGAGTTCATTAACACTGATAGCAATGTGCTATTAGAAGATGATAGTGACCACATTCCTACCGATTATGTAGTCCAAACTGAAACTACATCACTATCTGATGACTCTGATGAAGAAGTTGAATGCAGTAATCAAATAAATGTCACCAATTATCAACAAGCCATTAGTATGGTAAAGGAATTATAAGAGTATGCAAAGAATAGAGGTGACTCTACAGCAATGGAATTGTTATCAGACCTGGAATTATATTTTCTAGATTGCAAGTATAAAACGCAAAGACGTCAAACTAAGTTATTAGATTTTTTTAGTACTACTTCCTAACTAAAACTAGTGTATTCTTGTTATGATATGTTTATTTGTACATTACGATAAGAAACAACAGTAATAATTTTGCATTTACATATTAGCTAATAACAAATTTCCCAGGGGCGGACACTTCTATTAGGCTCACACATTTAGACGGTCCCGTAGGTGTCCGCCCAAGGCAGGGTTCACGGTATTATGATGTCATAATAGAATAATTTAAGAATTTGTTAATATTTTCTTCAAAACAACAATACAAGATATAAATAATTATAGATTCTTTTTTCTTTTTTCAGATTTGTTATCCTTCATCGAACAATGCAACCGCAATTCAGCTGCTTTGCCTGAAACGTTATTACCTCAATAGAGGCATCGTTTCCTCTTAGAATCGTCTCTACCGTCCGGTAATTGATGAGAGGTCACGGGATCAAGCGAATTTTGTCCTCAATACCAAACACCCAACTAGGTCGCGATCCAAAGTTTAATCTCCAAGGCTGGTCCAAACGTTGGATGAGCATTAATAAAAACTGTAGTATTTTTATTATTCCTATCAATTGAAGACGTGTCATCTCACGATTGATTATTTCTTGTGTTTTGAATTCCGTTTAGAGTATTTTCAATAGTAGAGTGTGATTTTAGTTTTACCTCACCCATTAACATGGAGAATAATATGAATAGAAACGAAAAAGCCCCAATAGTGTCTTTGTCAACTGTAGTCCCATCTCTGGATTCCACTCCAGCAAGATCTCCTAATAACTGTATTATTCCCATAGACACAACTGACAAAGTGAGCGAGGTTAGGTTCCAAACAGGTTCCGTATCGTCAGCTTCTTCTACCTCCTCAAGCTCGGACGATCCAGAAGAGAAACCAGAAATACCGGATGGAGGATGGGGATGGGTAGTTGTTTTCGCTTCTCTAATTCTCTCCATGATAGCTGATGGGATCAGTTTTTCCTTTGGACTTCTTTACATTGAATTCTTAGATGAATTCGGTGCTTCGAACAGTGTGACTTCCTGGATTGGCAGTCTTTTCATGGCAGTTCCTCTTTTAACAGGCCCCATTATGAGTGCTTTAGTAGATAAATTTGGATGCAGGTATATGACCATATTAGGTGGAATAATATCAGCTATAGGATTTATTATCAGTTCCAAGTGCCACTCTATTGGTCTCATGTACCTAACCTTTGGTACCCTAGCTGGATTGGGACTCGGACTTTGTTACGTCACAGCTGTGGTATCGATTGCCTTTTGGTTCGATAAAAGAAGAACATTAGCTGTGGGAATAGGAGCATCTGGAACTGGAGTGGGTACCTTTGTGTTCTCACCACTGACAACGTTTTTGATCAATGAATTTGGATGGAGAGGCACCACTTTAATTTTAGCAGGATGCTTTTTGAACATGTGTGTTTGCGGAGCCCTAATGAGGGATCCAGATTGGATTATAGAGCAAAACAGGTTAGTATTGATAGAACGTTTTAAGGTCATTATCCGGAATTTTTTCCTGCAGCCTTGCATTTTCTACTTTTGCCCTCCATTAATAATATCAATTTAACTACATATCTCACCAAAGCGATAATTTACCATATCATAGTAAGCACTGGTAGTTAAGGTGATATCAGGAATTCATTTGGTGGGGCCAGCATGTCGAATTATAGAGAACCTAAAATAAATAACCAAAAATGTTATAATCAATTTTAATAATAAATGTGTTGACCAAATTTCGATTTATTTTGAGATTGCTTTGAAAATACATTTTCCTTATTGATTATTAGTGTTGCCAAGTAATAAAAATTAAATGAAAAATGCATTGATGAAATTTTTACAAGGTGATCGGTAGGAACGGACCAAACTCCATTTATATACAAGTGAAAATGATGTAAAAAACTCATATTATGTCCTTATCCCATTTATTTTCAAGTTAATTAAATACTGACTTCTAAACATCTTCTGCTTCATCTACGATGATTGCCTGTTACTCCCCTGATTGCTTCATGTTATTCTTTAATATCAGCTGCAGTATGTCTAATTTACTTTGTAACCTTCATTTTTGAACCAGCACCATAAACAAATGTCTAGTGGTGTGAGATCAGATGATATTGGAGGTCAACTAATAGAAACTCCACGACCAGTCCAAAGCCCTGGAAACTTCTCATTCAATTAAGCGGATCCAAAGATATGATGTCGCAAAAAGTACTTAAAAATTATAGTGAGTGGTTGCTTATGTCCATCAGTGTATGTGCATGGTTATGTTAAAAGAGACATATTTTCGCGGACTTGTCAGTATTTCTGCAGTCCGGCTGTTGGAGACCACTGATCTATATCACACCACACACTGAGCGAAATTTCGAGTTTATATAACTCAAATATGAGTTGTCCTAGACCGAAGCGTGTTGCTAATAGGGGACAGCCCAGACCTCTGAATTACGGTAAAAGAGACATATTTTCGCGGACTTGTCAGTATTTCTGCAGTCCGGCTGTTGGAGACCACTGATCTATATCACACCACACACTGAGCGAAATTTCGAGTTTATATAACTCAAATATGAGTTGTCCTAGACCGAAGCGTGTTGCTAATAGGGGACAGCCCAGACCTCTGAATTACGGCAACCAAATCGAAAAAATTGTACCAACTCACTATTCATAAGTTCACAGAAGATGGGTTATTTTATGCGTTGGAATAGCTCACGCCCCACCGTCTTAACTTATTGATGGGCTACCGTAGCTGCCAGTACTTATGTGAATTGTGATGCGTTACTAGTCGGGCTAGATTAATTCATGATTCGAGCTATCAAAACGTGACATTTAAGTTGTTCTAGCTTACGATGGTGGCTAGAATAACTCACTCTTTGGGCTACCAGATTCCAAATTTTGGACTACCAGTACCTAAATTATGGACTATCGGAAGTTAAAATATTTCGACTGATTCCACGGTTGGTTCTTTATGAAACATCTTTTAAATAATTTAATGTAAAAAAGGAAGAAATTTGCTTTGCATGCTCTTGAAAAATGCCTAAAAAGCCGAAACATGTAGAGTAATCCTCTAAATATGTTGAAACATTTAAAAGCAAATTTCTTCCTTTTTTACATTAAATTATCAAAATATTTCTTTGATTGCCTGCATATTGTGGACTTTGCCTTGCCTTTTGTTTTTTCAAGATATGACATTTTTGTTGTATATTTTAAAAAAACTAATCAAATGAATTATAGACAGGAGAGCATACTACGGCTAAGAAACCATGCGGACGAAGTGATGACGATTGCTTATGAATAAATAATAAGGCTCCATTCCAATAATAACAATTTGTATGCATCTCCCTCATGTCCCGCTATTTTACGCCAACTGACCAAAATTATGCAAAACACAAATTTTCACGCACAGAGAACAAAGATGAAATATCCCGCAAACGGCGCAACGGCCAACAGATGTCTATACGCGCGATCGAAGGAGAATTGAGGAATAACAATGGAATGAACCGCGCCAAACCTGCACTAGCACGAATTCGGAACTTTCCGTGACCTTACGATCTTGCGTTTTACTCTCGATATGGGGTTTTGTAGCACATTTCCTGAATTATTCCAACTCAAAATAATTTACCCATGGTAATGAGTTACAATAATACACGTCCGGGTTAAAACGACACTTTATAATCAATTAGTAAGTTTTCCCAACCCAGAAACTGAGTTCAGGTAACTCATAACAAGATGAGGAATTGTGGTGATCCCAAATATGTTTAAAATGTTGATAAAAAATCTTTTTCTGGGTTGAGGCGAACCAAAAGAACCTGAATTACTGTAGCGTTTTTAAATAATTTGTGATAATTCGTAGGCAGTTAGCATGGAGGGGTGGGTTGAGGTAGTGCACGTTTAACGAATTGTTTTTGTGTTAAAAATACTTGAAAACAAACGAAAATCGGACATATGAGTGTTTTACATGATTTCCCTCGAGTATGGCTCGTTCCTCCGGATTCACCCTGTATGTTTTCGCGGTGCTTGCCTAAGTAGTACCTAGTTTGTGTTCTTCCTTATAATATAATTTTAATAAGGAACATAGTTATCTCCATTTTGGTCATTAATAGGCCCTAAATGAAAAATTTGTTTACCTAATTTTATTAAATTTAAACCTACTTTTAAAGTACTGACAACACGCAACTATTGTCAAACGCTTCCGGTTTTTGTATTTCCTATTAGTAGATGAAGAAATTTAAAAGACATTATGAATTGTACTTCTAAGTAGTAATTTAGGAATAGAAACATTGTCCTAATGTTCTTACATAATTATTTATAGGGAAACTGTTATTTATTTGTCATTATAACAAATTTCTATTTCCTCACCTAATCAGTCCAACAACTGAGTTCACTAATTATTTTTTAAAAGGAGAACATTTTCTAAACCTTATGGATAGTTTTATTTAAAAAATATTTCATGTACATGCTAATATTTAAGAAGGATATTATAGGATCTATTTTCAGAAAAAACCTTCATATGAATATAAAATATGTCGTAAACCTCTTAACTTTTGAGATACAGGGTGTTAAAGATTTCATGTTTTTTTAATAATTTGTTAATGAATTAAATACGTGACAACTAGACTAGGCAGACAACTGTCAAAACTGTATATTTACAAAACAACATCTGCTTCTTATACAGGGTGTTATGGAAATGAAGTATTGTATTTAAATGGGTTTGTTCGGGTTTGTTCCTCCTGGGGTATCCTAGAGAAGCGCTACATATTTTTATTTTTTAAATTGAACGTTTAAAAAGTGGGGTAATTCACCCCTAAACCCTCCGGTCACTCCTCCGCACATTCATATATGATTATATTATATTGCCAAGCTGTGTAATCAACAAATGTTGCCAACTGTGTAAAAAATGTATGTTATAAAAATAATATTTAGTTTACCTAGTATCTAAATAGAAGTGAACCCAGGTGCCAGTACACTAGCAAGTAATCCAGGGCACAGACATCTTCAGGTTTTTGTTTTTTTTTCTATGGGAAAAGCTTTATGCTCATCACGTACCCTGATGATATTGTGGAACTGCATAATAAGCTTATACCCACTAAACCCCATTCGGTCTCTTCACTTATTATTAGATTACACAAAAGCAATAAATACTAACGCATAATTACACTTTACAATAACCTACCGTACACATAAAACAATAGCACTATAGGATACAAATTATTTCGATGCTTATAGGTATATAAAATCTATAAATAATTATGATTTAATTAACCAAAATATCTAGATCTAGAAATTCAGAAATAATAAAAACGCTAATTTCTAATGGGCTAATCAAACTTATTAATCCTTCACCGAAGAAGAATGATGAAATAATTATGCTGTTAGACAGGACAACCCCTTCAAAATAAATAGTCTCGTCCAACTAGCGCGGTTGCCATTTCCGAGACTATCATTATGCAGAAAAGTATTACAGAAGGAAATTCTGCAATTTATGAATATAACCTTATAAAACGTCGAAAGTGGCAACGCTGTATTTTTAAATATTAACCCCAGCCGCTGCCGTCGCGAAAAGAATAGGCAACCCGCCCGATTGTCCAAAATCAGCTGTTTAAAGAAGCCGGCCGGTTTCCTACGGTTTTTACCAAGTTTCAAGCAGATTTGTGTGTTAATACTTAAACCCGAGTTTAAATTATTAAGTTATTTGCTCTTTTCGCGACGGCAGTGCCCCAGTCCAGCAGTTCAATATCGATCGACGGAACCAACGTGTTATTTATTTTAAAAATTTTTAGATGTTAAATACATTATTTCCCAGACCACTCAGACAATAAGGGCGTATTTCTCTACACAGTCGCACTTTAAAATACTAATTCAGATTGAATGGTACTTCGATGTGTTCATGAGACACGATTTTGTGAGATTATTGTGCCGGTTTGTTTTTGTTCGGGTTACCTAGGTACTTGGTGCTTTTTTTATAAATTAATTTGGTTTTATATAAATCTAAAGAGTAAGTGGCATTTATAAACTTTTAAGTTGTCCAGATCTGACGGGTGTCGTTCGAATTGAACAAATGAGAACATACCTGACCATTTATAAACTCGCGGCGGTTCGTTCGAGTCAGTTCAAGTGTATAAATCAGAGATTGTTTCCCAACGAACTGAACTGAACGTAAAAGTTTATAATAATGTACCCTGAAAAATAGACAACTTGCAATCTGTCAAACGGTTATTGACTTTCAAAAGAGTTTACCCTGAAGATATGACAACATTGTTCAGTGACGTTTTTCGCCATATGTTGCTTTGATTACCATCCTGACAGGGGCACCACGTGGTCATTTTTGGTTTGACATAAGGTCATGTACAGGGCATATTAAATTAAAGCGCCATTTTTGGTTATTTTTCTTCAATTTGTTTTCATCTCAGGAATTGCCGATTTAAATATAATACGTCATTTCCATAACACCCTGTATACTAGATCCATTTAATCTTTGTTAATACCAAATTTCACAACAGAGTTCAAATAAATGAATCTTATTTTTTTTATACGAGAACTGTACGTAAAACGATAAAAAATTAAGAGACGACATTTGCTCAGCAAGGAATGAGAATTTCAAAAATATTTTTTATTGAAAAAAAAAAGAAGTGGCGTACCATTATTTTCTTCAAAAATACCGAAGGTAATTCCCTCACGAACGCCACTGGTCGGAATAATGGTGTTTGTTTGTTTTAAAAAATACTTGTGCAATTTTGCGTTATTGCCAAGTTTTCCAACCCTAAAAATCGAATTATCACAATTGACTTAAAGTATCATTCTCGATGTTGAAATATTCATGAAAATAATTATTGATTTAAAATAGTGCTTAAAGAGTATTGTAGATATTGAAATGGATTTATCTAAGTGGTGTTAATAGTTTTTAATGAATGTGCTTTTATTATTACAATAAATAAACATGTGATTTGCATAAATAAATTCATAGCCAATGAATCATTAATTAAATTGTTAGGAACAACGACCTAAAAATTACAGTTAGATTTTTGATTTAGTTTTAAAAATGGACCACAATAGACAATCCAGTAGTTGGAAATTGTGATAAATCTCTGGAGGTATAAATTATGCAGTACGGATAAATCATTCATATGACATAATATAATATACAGGGTGTCCCATTTTCGACACTTTTATAGGGTTTGTTCTCCGTAACTGTTAGTGCTATCAAAAAAGTAATGTAGGTGTCATGTACTCTTTTTGGGTCAAACTGAAAATGATAAAATCAAAACTTGAAAATTTTCGCTCGCTTAAGAGATTTATTTTATTTTATTTTTATTTTATATATACTTTATTTAGCACTTGGCTAGTAAAAAGAACAAAATAAATACATATTTACATACATTGTTTACAAATATAAAATGCTAACATAAGCTCTGTCCTCGCAAATACACAAAAAGTTTTCTACAAAATACAGTCAAACTAGGTGAGCTCCTTATCACATCGGGAAGCGCATTAAAACGGCGAAGTCCCTCATAAAAAAGAGTTTTTTGTAGACCAACAGATTTTACATAGTGAATGTTGTAGTTTCTTGCTGATCTGATACCATAATTGTGACAGTCATATCTTCTCTCAAGATATGAGTTGAGATAATGAGGCAATAAATTGTTTTCCATTTTGTATATTAAAATGAGGTTCGCCCTTCCAATCCACTGCCCGACGTTCAACCAGCCCAACTCTGTTAACATACAATCTATTGGTGTATATTTATTACATCCGAGCAAAATCCTCATGACCTTATTTTGCTGTACCTGCAATCTACCAATCTCCTCCCCCGTACATGAAATTAACAAAGACGTACAGTAATTAAAATGCGGCAAAATAATTGTTTTATAAATTAATCTTTTTGTCCATTGAGACACACAGGAAGATACTCGATAAAAAAACCCAATCTTTTTTGCCAACTTTTTACAGAGATAGTCAACATGAGCAGAAAAATTGAGCTGTGGATCCAAAATTATTCCGAGATATTTAATTTCACTTACATATGTGATTGGAGTATTATTTATGTACAGCGATAAATTTAACTCATTAAAAGCATTACATTGTGTCTTTGAACCAATTATCATACAATTCGTTTTTGTTGCATTTAACTTTAATTTATTCTGGCATAACCAGTCATATAAAATGGTGAGCTCACTATTAAGAACAGTAACTATTTCTCGCCAATTCTTACCAGAAACAGAAATTAGGGTGTCATCCGCAAATAAACTGACAAAACATTTTTTTAAAGACTTACAAATGTCATTTATATATATTATAAATAAAAGTGGACCCAGTACGCTACCCTGCGGGACACCTAGTCTAGTAATACTATTTCCAGACACTGTATTATCTATTTTTGTCCTTTGGAACCTATAATTTAAATAGTCACCAATCCAGCTTAATGCGCTCTCTCCTATCCCATATGCTATCAATTTTTTTAATAATATGTTGCGATCTATTGTTTCAAAGGCTCGCTTTAAGTCCACAAAAACACCAATCACTATGTCTCCTTCATTGATTTTTTTCCTCCATTCTGCACAAATATATTGGATGGCCGATTCACATGAATGATTACTTCGAAATAATGACTGTCCCACGAATAGCAACTGATTCTCTTCAAAGTACTGTTTAAGCTGATTGCACACAATAGTCTCGATAATTTTGTCCACTACTGGCAGGAGATTTATTGGTCTAAATTGCGCGGCGGTCTCCGGCTTATTCACTTTTGGAATCGGTACAATGAGGCTAATTTTCAGTAAACTTGGAAATTTTCCTGTTTTTAATGAGGTATTTATCAGATACAAAAGTGGGTACCCTATCACACAGAACAACTGTTTTAACAATTTAACATTGAGAGTCTCGTCACTTGTGCTTTTGTTTTTGAGCCCATACACTGTTTTTCGCAAATCCGATATAGAGATGGTTCTGAAACTGAGAAAACTTGTCTCAGTATAAGAACCAGTGGCTTTCCATTCTTTAAATTCAATACTATCAGCGACTTCATTAATGCTGTCCAGAAAAAAATTGTTGAAATTTTCTGCATTGTTGCCTGTATCCTGCTCAAAGTTAATATCACTAAAGTCGACTTTCGGATTCTTTGTCCCAATAAGTTCCTTCAATGTACTCCACATTTTCTTACTGTCTTTCTTACATTTATCTATATTTCGATCATAGTATTCTTTTCTCTTGTTTCGGATGATCGATACAACATTATTTCTTTGAGCTTTGTAGTCCACCCAATCAATTTCTTCCTTTGTTAGGCGAAACTTTTGGTAAGCTTTATCGCGTTTACGCTGTACTTCTCTAATATCCGCCGTTATCCAAGGACACTTACGTGCAGTTCTGGCTTTTAAAGGAGCAATCTTGTCGACAGCTTCTTGCACATTTTTAATAAAATCCAGGTACAGAACGTCTACGTTAACAGAGTTATAATTCCACTCCTTCCCAATCAATTCTTCAATTATATCAGAAACACTCTGCTCATTTAGATTTCTCCAGTACATCGTTGGTGTTTCACGCATTTCATAAGGGAGTGACACTTTAACACCAATGATTTCATGATCACTCAAAATAGGAAAATCTCGGGGCAATTCCTTCATACTGAAGTCGTTTGTAATCATGTAATCTATCAATGACGACGAGATATTTGTCACACGTGTTTCCTTTGTCGTAATTTGTTTGTATCCGGACTCGCTTATAATCGCTTTGATTTTTTTAGTCTCGCTCTCATTTCTTAACCAGTCTATGTTCATATCTCCCATTAGCATTGTTGTCTGTCGTTGGAAAAGTTCGTCATTGAGTATCTCTTCCAAATACGTAAAAAAAGCACCAGCTGCAGAGTTTGGTGACCTATAAAACGACCCAACCATAATGCATCGCTTCTGTATTTGGACTTTAGCTATTAAGCTCCAATATGTATAATCAACAGAATCATTTCTCATTATCGTACTATTTGCACAACCATGAACATAAATAATGGATCCCCCTGTATGTCTACTATTGGAGTAACAGATAAGCACATTGTAACCTTCAACCTGGATTTCCGACTCGTCCACATCCAATGTAATATGCGTCTCTGATACACAACAGATTGTTGGCTGTTTCTCTTCGATAAACTGACGCAGTTCCGTAAAGTGTGAAGTAATACCCTGTATATTTAAGTGTACAATACAAACATTTAACAGTTTATTTGTTTCTGTTTTGTTTTCTAATTGCTATGTGTATTGTGTTCTTGATTTTAACCTTTTTACAGCCCTCTGATATGAAACACATTTTTTATCAAATACAGAGTGGTTAAATGTTATATCCTTAATCTTCAAGATATCATGCGCATACTTGCAGTTTGTACATTCCTTTGCCTCTGAATTGCATTCCTCGCTTTTATGACTCTTATTACACTGCGGGCAGATCACAGCCTCCTGTCTACAATTTACTGCTCTATGCCCAAATCTCCAGCACTTGTAACATCTTAGAACGCCTACATATTCATAGATCGGAAAACTGTCCCAATCACAGTAAAGTCTTTTACATCTCTGAAAGCATTTAAAAACATCAGATGATACTTCCATTATGACATTGGTTAGCTTCGACTGCTTTGGCACATACTTTTTTATCATTTTAATATTAATCTCTGGAATATCAGCCAGGCAATTCTGTTCCCTGACCCGCCCTATGAACATGTCATCGGAAGCCAGGTACTGCTCTTTTACACCTACAATCAGTATTTTTGGATTCGCCATTTTGGAAATTTCGACCTCATAATTATCCGATAATTCCTTTGCAGCCTTATCTTGAAGTTTTTGTAACGACGGGGAAAATCAAAAAATTGACAATTTCAAAATTACCCTATATTTTCTTAGTTAAAAGAGATACAGAAAAATGTGTTATACAAAAGTTTCTTTATAGTGATTTTTGAATAATCTGCCAAAAAGAATAAGTATACGTGGTCAGGTAAAACAGTTATCGGACCTAACCCCATTTTTTTAAAATGGAGCACCCTGTATATTTTAATCTAAGAAGATTGCATTTTAAATTCTATTTTCAAATATATAACACACCATGGATAATATTGGTTTCCTAGGCGATTTACTTAAACTTTAATACTTTATAACACAGTAGGCCATGAAACAAAAGCTAATATCCTAGAGACAACTATCTTGACATTCTAGTTGTTATTAACATTTAACGTCAATTTAATTTTTACATATTCATTTGTGAAAATGTCTTATCAACATTTTGAAAAATTTCATATGATATCTATCATCCATGGTGTGTGTTATAAATTTGAAAAGAGAGTTTAAAATGCCATCTTTTTAGATTAAAATATACAGGGTGTTCCATTTAAAAAAATTATGTTAAGTTCGATAACTTTCTTACCTGACCCCGTATACTTATTCTTAAAACGGCAGATTATTCAACAATCATTATAAATAAACTTCTGTATAAAACATTTTTTTGTATCTCTTTTAAGTAATATAGAGTAATTTAGAAATTGTCAATTTGTTGATTTTCCCCCGTATCTCTTAAGCGAGCGAAAATTTTCAAATTTTAATTTTACCCTTTTAAGTTTGACCCAAAAAGAGCACATGACACCTACATTACTTTTTGGATAGCACTAACAATAAGGGAGATACGCTATAAAAGTGTCGAAAATGGGACACCCTGTACAGTAAAAAACCGATCTTGCCTCTAAAGTCAAACGACCCCTCCGAACCCGAACAATTTACTGCAATATTTATATTTTTTAGGAGGAATTCAAACTTAAAACTGAGCAAATCAGAAAAATCAAGCAAATCAAGTTTGGTGTCAGTATCATCGGCGAATCCATCCAACGCAATAGATATAAATGAATTGAAGTCGTTGCTGACAAGTGGAAAGGATGCGGAATTTTTGTTACAAGATTTAGAGACTTCTTTAGATAGTAACGAGGATAAAAATACCTTGAAAACGTACTTCCATTCAGCATTGAATCTTCCAACATTTGTCAAACAAAATGAAAAGGTAGAACTCATGTAGTAAAATTATTTTATCGTTTTCCTTTTTTCTACAGATACAGAGGGTTTCATAATTACTTTCAGATGAATCCTGGGTGACTTGTATCTGCATCAGATCCTGGTTTTCGACAATCGATATTGCTAAGTGCCTGTTCTCACCAAAGCAACTGGCGACTGCAACGCTACCGCAACTTCCGTTGAATTGCTCATGCGTTCCCACTAGAATCAACTGGTTTGAAGTCTCTTTTGACATGAGCAAAATGTCGTCTTCTACAGATAAAGATATAGCCGCAACATACTTGCTCGTTAAAAAGCTTAAAAAGGAACTGAATGACAATTTCGGGTTAACCCTTTTTTATACCATAAATTTGAGACATAGTTCGTATATAGTGGCACAGGAATTAAATAATGATCCGGTTAAATTCCATAGGTTTTACCGAATCAGCCACAAAAGATAAATATTTTGCTGTCTCGTCCGCCATGACACCACGATTGGAAGCAACTGACGACGGCGACGCGGTATGCCGGGCAACTCATAAGCAACTAGTTGCGTTGAAGTTGAGTTGCCTTAAGTCAGTGGGAACATGCGTATTTAAATAAACATTAGTGCTGTGTCGCGTTGATGTTGCGTTGCGGTTGCGTTGCGGTTGCCAGTTGCTTTGGTAAGAACAGGCACTAAAACTTTACTATTTGACTGGGCATCCCATATGTCAGTAACATCATCAACTGTCAATTATTAGTTATTTTAAATTTTCAATAAATTTAAAACATTTTTTTAAGTAAGCTCTAAATTTTTTACTTATGTTGGACTAGTTCAATAATTAACAAATAATTTAATAATAAACCACAAATAAGTGAACAAAAATCATTCCAAAACAGTAATAAAACGAACAACGAAAAAAGTACGGAACTACATAATCAGGTGTTTCAATGATTTCCGTTATTCTCTAAGCACAAATAAGATCTTCTAACTGCCACATTTTTTGAGATAAAATAAAACATGCGATAGAATATCAAACTTTTCAGCATTTGTAAATTTATGTTCCATATTGTCTGGAAAATAGAAAACCTCTTAAAACGCTCTCCAACGATCACAATGGGAATGTCAAGTGAAACAAGTCACGCGTCACCATCTTAATTTTTTTGTTTCAAGCGCCTACTTTTCATTTAAATCCCGAATCAACAGAAGTTTGAAATAATGTTTCTGTATTTTGTTCACTTATTTGTGTTTTATTATTAAATTGTTTGTTATTTATTGAACTAGTCCAATTATAAGTAAAAATTTAGAGCTTACTTAGAGATATTATTTATAAAATTAGGAGAAATACAGGACCGTATCCCAAAATTTCCTGATGTTATTCATAAAACCCTCGAAACGTCATTAAACCACAATGTGTCATAAATCGTTGGATTCGGAAGAAAAAGTTATCAAATTCCCATATCAGAAAAACAGGACCGTATTTAAAAAAAGAAAGTTGATAATGGCCCTCCTTCGAAGACGACTTACAAAACAATTAACGCTGCTAGATAGAGCGAAAAAAATGGCAATGTAAAAGTGCAATTTACTTTAGAATTCGATCTCAAAAAAACCCAGGAAAACAATAAAACGATTTTTCAGAATTTCGAGTTTTTCCGGATATCTACGGAACTAGTAGGAAATTTAAAACTTTCTAAACGGCATATTATTAGGCACGTAACATTTAACCGACTTCGTATCTCTTACGGTTTCCGAGATCCCTGTACTGGCCCTCCTTATCTTGGACACGTTGTATTTGCATTCAGACGTATGTTACTGAAAAAAATGATTTAAATATATTGAGAATTTATGTAGGGTGTTCCATTTAAAAAAAACTTAAATGTAACATCATCCCTCGATACTTGACGTTACTAAGATAAGAAATGCACAGTCCAATAGTAAAAATTTAGTCCATCCATAACATTTGCCAAACCCTGTATGTACATACTAATAAAATATATAGTTTAATACATCTTATCTATTATAATATATGTGTGATATATCACAATCAGAAAACATAACCATCCCCACATTTGCAGATGATACCGCTTTATTGGCGGTTGATTCAGATAAGCAACCCACATTAATTTAACTAACAAAAATGTAGCACCTTTACCAACAAGATTAAATTAATGAGCAAATTATATCTCCTAAAAATAATGCAGAATATCTTGGCTTGACCTTGATATAAATATAAAAACATTTATTTCGGCATTTGCTTAATAAAAACAAAAATATTTTTTTTTCTCTTCCTAGGTTCCTGTTGAAGTATTAGAACTTCTTAGCGAGAACAAAAAATTGTACAACATTATTTTGCAAAATTATCCGAGTCTACTTATGAGCAGAAGTTCTTCAGCCGATCAGGGTTTAAATAGATTAAAAAACGAACCAACAGATCGAGTTGCTGTTACTTTTAGTATGAAATTAAAAAAACAAGATAAACCAAAGATGATTGAAAATGGTACGAAACATAAAAGAATACGATCGCCGCCAATTCATCAGGTATAAGAGTTAATTAAGAAAGGGTATCATTTAACTGGTTAGCAAAATATTCTTATCTTTGCGAACAGAAAAATGTAATCGGTCAGCCAAAATGGCTAGTTGGTCAGCAACTTATGGACCGCAAACATTTCTGAATCGGTCAGTAAAATGTCATACTAGAGTGTTCTAAATTATTTAGGTGCGCAAATTAAATATATAAGCTGCTATGAGCGATCCACTTTTAATCAGATCTTAGTAAGCAATCAGCGAGTAAGCAAAATATTTAATCTTGGTCATCAAAAAAAAAGCAATAAAACGTGAAATAGTGACAGTGCCTTGGGAAAACAAGTGGAAACCCGCCCCCGCTACACCTTTTGTAGACGATTTCCTTCTGTATTCGGCAAAAGAACACAAGAAAGTTATATAAATTGACAGTGCCCTGGGAAAACAAGTGAAAACCCGCCCCCGCTACATCTTTTGGGCATTGACTGCTACACCGAATGGAAACACACGCACGCAATTAGCTACTCGTATCACGCGATTGCTTTCGCTCCGCCCAAAATAACGAACATTACCGATTATTCAAAACAAACGCAATCCAATGATTTATATTGATAACTATTCTTTTAATATGCAAACCTCTGAAGTAAACTGCTTCTAGCCATGTTTTTTTCTGCGCTGACCAATTGTAAAATCTTGCTGACCAAGTAATCATTTCTCAGCTCGACTGTTAATTAAGCGAGCACATGATATTACACGCGGACTGATATCGGTTAAATTGTTGACAGCTTGTAGTATTTTTTGCAAAACAAGTGTTACAGCCTGATTTTTATTTATTGCAAGCAAAATCTTTTTATGCTGATCAAATGATTTAATGGCTATTTTTTGCTGCGAACTAATTTTAATAACGGCAAACCATTTAATTACTTCTCATTAAGAAAATTGTAGCGCAGGTTGACACCAACGTCACCAACTATTGTGTTTTCAACCCATGTATTATAACAGGTCTTTATAGAACCCATTCATGTCCGAAACTTTAGATTTCCTGAATTAATTTTAAGCAGAGTGATTAATTTAAAAATACAATTATAAAATTTTTCCTTGGGAAACTATTATGTACCTTCGGCGGGTTAATGGAACGTCTATAATTGCATGGCTATCAGGTAAAGCCGGCGACTAACTTGTAACATTTCGGTGTAATGTAACATGTAACACCTCGAGCATTCGCGCCGTGAACACAGCGAGCCGTACCATTCGCGAGCGCTCGCCGGGCCCCTTCGGGTTGTAGGTTTCTTCGCGAATCCCTTTGATGTGTTCGGCTCTAGTCAGTCGCTGGATTAATTTGTTCGTTGCGAGCGTATGGGAAAGTGGCGCTTCTTCTCATTTTATTATGTAAATAAAATTCATTTTCTGAGGTTTTGTATTTTTTGTGTGAATCGGGACGCAGTGGGATCGTGAGCAAACCCTGCTTCTTATTAAGAAATATATAAAAAGCAAATCCTTGGGATCCTCGTCACTGTTACGATGAATGGTGGATCACCCGCAATCCGAGCATTCGACGCGAGCATTCGGGTGATGAAGAGAATGGGTTGCTGTAATGTAACATTCGTAGCGAGCCTCGTAACATGTTACATTACACCGAAATGTTACAAGTCACTCGACGGCTTAACGCATTGCTGTGGAACATGTGGGCATATTTTAGCCATAGTCGTGCATTAAATTGACTTGTGAAAAACTGGTGAGGCTGGACAAGTTGTAAAGCTAGAAAAATTTAAGCTGTATAGTTAGCTAGAAGACTGATTTCTTTTTGTACCCTTTGTCGTTGAAAGGTCTCGTTCTTAGGGTTATGAAGATAAACAAGAAGGTATTACTGACATTTGCACAAAAATTCCTTGATTAAAACAAAAAAGTTTCAGCTTTGCATGACGAATAAAAAGGTAATGCGGCCTCTGTACATGAGACCTTACGCGATGGATAGGGATTGGAGGAAATCTTGCTTCAATTGTTTAACCTTCTTTTAGATTTCTTGTACGGTATAGATATTTTTAAAAAATGCTTCCTTTTTTTTAGATTTCTTTACCAGAAAGTTACGACATACCACCCAGTGAACCGCTCATGGGCCAAAAAAATCAAAAAATACACCCGAACGCATCATTTCCGAGGCTCAAACAACCTTGGCCTAATACAACGCGCCATGAAAGTTATTTTAGAAATTTAAAACTGCACAGGCAGTCGTTGATCCATAGAGGTGCTATTTTTAATATGAATAAATATAGATTTAAGGCATCTAGTTGTCCTAATATATACAGGGTGTCGATGATGTCACTGCCTAAACAACGAGACGAAGAGGTAAGTGACGAGAACACACCGAACGTGCATTGAAACAAAACTAGACTGCAGACAGTTTATGTTGACTCTATACTATGGCCCAAATTAATGATTAAATCCTTAAACTAAGACTAAATATGTAGCGGTATTAATATGGACCTAAAACGTCTAATTATGGAGTTCCACATGATTTCTTTTCAACGATATAAAATTATATAATAACATAAAACAGCATTGCATCCTTTAAAAATAATAATAAAGTATGTATGGGAACAACCGGTAAGGAATTAACTTTACATTCCAATAATAGGGAATTTATTTTCTTATACACATGACGTATTATATTTAAACCGGCAATTCCTGATACAAATTGAAGAAAATTTTGCCTCATCTCTACTCGGTAGTAATTAAGGTAGCGCCATCATATGGCAACTTAAAGAAGTAAGACGAAATGTATAATTTTATATAAGTTTCTGTAGTATAGTTAAGATATACTTACGCTTATACTAAATAAAATGTTTATAAAAGTGTTCAATTTAATCTTTTAAAATTCAACAGTTATATCGTTTGGCTTGTCAAAAGTCTATTGTACAGAATCAGCGTTTTTATTATGTGTATCTACTAAGTATTGCCAAATATCGTGTTGAAATGTGCTTTTGTTCGCGAAACATGTGACCTTTGTTCGCGAAACCTGTGACCTGTGTAATAAAACCTAATATAATAATCTGATAGTGTCTCTAAAACAAGTAATGTGTTTGTGCCTGGCGGCACATATCCTGCCAGCACGGGTCAATTTGTGTCCTATCCCCTATTTGTGTGTTTTCTATAAAGTAATGCATTAGTGTGTAGTGATTTTGTGTGCCTATCTTCAAAAAGCTCATTTGAAACTCGTGGGTGTCTGTGTGTTTCTTTAAGTGATTTAGTGCAATTTGTTGTGTTGTACTATATGTTTTTTCTATCGACGATATGCCGGTTGTTCCGAGAGATTGGAAAGAAGAGGCCGAATGGGGTTTAGTGGGTATAAGCTTATTATGCAGTTCCACACTATCTTCAGGGCACGTGATGAGCATAAAGCTTTTCCCATAGAAAATAAAACAAAAACCAGAAGATGTCTGTGCCCTAGATTACTTGCTAGTGTACTGGCACCTGGATTCAGTTCTATTTGGATACTAGGTAAACTAAATATTATTTTTATAAGAATCTAAAGTTTTACATGTTTACACAGTTTGGCAACATTGTGCCTGAACATTTGTTGATTACATAGCTGGTTGATTACACGGCGTGACCTGTGGGTTTATGGGCGAATTACCCCACTTTTTAAACGTTCGATTAAAAAAAAATATGTAGCGCTTCTCTAGGACACCCCAGGAATTACCCATTTAAATATAATACGTCATTTTCATAACACCCTGTATTTTATTATTCTTTATGAAACACTGGAATAGTAAATTATTAGTTATTTGTAACAGCAATAATTAGTTTAGTATAAGGTACCTAAAGTATTTTGTAGCTTTAATAGTAGCATAAACTAGACGTCCCCCGTAATTTGCATACACACTTAATAAAATATGTGTAGAATTGAATTTCACTGCAATTTGGTCCATAGTGTAGAGTTAGAATTATACCCCAACAATAGGCAATAGGTTCCCTGTAAACAACGTCACTCCTTTTAGAAATGGTACACCGAAATAGTTGATTTGGTGAAGGGCATGTTCGACTATTCTTTATTCTTAGAGCTGCATTTTCTCTTGCTGTCATTGTCAACGATAACCCTTTTTGTTTGGTTTATAGTGCCTTATTTTTACCTGGCCGAACTCATGCTTAAACATGGTTACACCAGTGAAGATGCATCATTTACTCTATCGAATATTGGTATTGCTAATACAATTGGAATGGTATGTATTATAAATTATGTTTAATGTTGGGAAAAACCGATGATTTTAACAATCGAGCACTTGAGCGATTTTAATAATCGATTGAATCGCTCGAGCGTTTAATAACTTGAAATTTTTATGATTAAGAAGAATCTGTTGATGAAACGCCAGGGGTTGTTTTTGTAAGTTTTAGAAGTTTAGTCTAGAGTTTTTATTAAGGAAGAACAGTTGATTCTGATTTTTAAAAAAATAATATCCTATAATTTGTTTTAAATTTACAATCGCCGCTGGCTAGCCAGTCCCAGTCAAAACAAAACCCATATCGCTATGAATCCACAGGGACCACAGGGATTTGCTATACTTTTTTGTAGGCACCTTCTCGTTTATGTGCCTTTAACAAAGACGTATGTCGTGTCAGTCTTCGAGGAGAGGACAAACTTGAACGTCGCCAATCGGCACATTTGGGGTGGCGTGGCGCGTCAATCGAAGGTCGGGTATCAAGTGAAAGCAACGATTTTCGATTTTTCGCTTGAATTTATAACTAGAGTAGTATTTCCTATCGAGCCAAAAATTGCTCGAATATACGAACAGTTTTTTACCTCGAGCGATCACATTAACAAGCAGCGTGATGTGGGTTATTTTAGGTCTTCCTGGGATGGGCTGGTGATAGACCATGGATGAACATAACTAAGACTTACGCCATCTGTCTGGTCTTATGTGGATTATCAATTGGTGGAATAATGCTGTTTATAGAAAACTACGTAATGATGGAGATATTTTCCGCGTTATTTGGTCTCTTCTTGTCCAGCTCGTTCTCTTTCACACCCGGAATTTTGGTAGAATTGGTACCATTGGAAAGATTCACGCTGTCATATGGATTGCAATTATTATGTATGGGCATTGGTATATTGGTAGGACCACCCTTTTCGGGTAAGTATTTTCTTCTTTATCTGCCGAAAACCCCCATAACAAATTTCTATTGCTCAAATTTTTCCAGATAAAATACTTTTGGATTTAAATCATCCAACAACTACTGTGTCAACATTTTTTTACAAGTCATCGTCACAAAGTTCTTGGTCTATTTTTGTATAGCATCGATTTTTTAATAATTTAACGCCAGTATTTGGAACTGAGTTATTTTAGTCAGTCACTATAACCCTTTTCCTATTATTTATAACAGCTCTGTATTATATTGGCTTACAGTTTTGGAATGTTCCTTATAGAATGTTAAAATACAAAGAAAATTAGTCGTATTTTTAATCTGCCTAAGGTAAAACATCAAAATATATTTTTCCTTAATAATTTATAAATGGTTCATAAAAAAATATTGTATATAGCTTCGGATAACAAACCGTCACATCAATGTATCTCCGGTAACATTTTTATGCGTGACCGGCGATACAAAAATTAACAAATTCGTGGATAGCAGCTAATACAAGCTATTTCTTAAACTTTGTTAAATGAGTATCTGTACTCAAGAGAATGACTTCGTGTAGTATTTTTCCCTTAATTAAGACTACTAGGTCTGAGTTAACCCTGTGACCGACGATACAACATAAAAACATACGCCTAGTAAAAAGTAGGCAATGTTCTAGTTTATACCTAAATAAACATAATAAGGAACTTACCTAAACAAGAGCACGCTTTACACGAATTCAAACAAATACCGTCATACTTATAAAACTTTAGGACGACCTCTAGTAGCGTTATTCATAAGCAATTTCTGCCGTGACCGGCGATACATGCAGCTGCAGGGACGGAACTTCTAGTTAATAATTGCGCTAGAGAAACTAAACTGTTGATCTTTGAACATTATTTTTTCAATACAAATTGTAGTAGGAGTGTAAATTATTTATATATAAAAGTAACTTTAGTAGAGTGACGTGAAATATAAAAGGGTAAAGTAAGAAATTATTGACTGAGGACACGTGACCGGCGATACATTTTTTAAATTAAAATTTGAATACTGCAGCTATAATTTAAAAAAAAACTTTTAAAATTGCTTTCTAATGCAGGAAGTAACACATATTTCGCAAATTATAATCGTTTCTACAGGCAAACAGTTTATTTTAGTAAGTTATATGCTAAGTACTGAAAGTTGCCTGTAAAAAATACTATGTTGTTTCATTGTACCACCGGAAGTTTTGCACAACTTCTTCAATATTTTATTTTAGGTTTGCTATATGATGTAACTGGAAGTTGGCAACAATCTTTCTACCAGGCAGCAATCTGGACAATGCTGTCTGGAGTTTTCGTAGGTTTTATTCCTTATACAAGAAATAAGAAATTGACTGGCAACGGACCGGTAGAAAAAGTGATAGAAGAGTCTGAAAACAGAGTGATACCTATAGTATTTTTACTTCTCGCCTTGTTCGTATTGTTTGTTTTCGTTTTATATTTAACTGCTGCTAGTCTGTTAACTATACCTATAGCTATAAAAAATTGAAAAAACAATTTATGATATACGGGGGCGTTTCTTAATAACATGTTAATATTTAGGGAGGTTATTCTTGGGTACATTTTCAGACAAAAACTTGATTAACGTATTAACTTTTGAGATATAGGGTGTTAAAGATTATCATGTCTTTTTAATAATATGTTAAGGTTAATGACTAGACGTAACAACTAGACTAGGTAGCCAACTGTCAAAACAGTTTATGTTTACAAAACAAAATCAGCTTCTTACCTACTAGTTCCGTTTTAATCTTTGTTAATACCTAATTTCATAACAGTGCAAATGAATAAAGTTCATTTTTTATACGAGCACGACAAAAAATCAAGAGACGACATTTGCTCAACTAAAAATGGGAATAATTTAATGCATAAGAAACTTGCTTTCAAATGTTTCAATATATTTAGAGGATTACTCTACATATTTCATTTTTAATACTAACAACAATTTAAAAAATCATGTTGTCTATTGGACTAGATATGTTGACGATATATTTTGCATTTGAAACAGCACGGAACGTAAACTAAACCAATTTCTAACTTTCTTAAATTCCTTAAATACAAAAATTCAATTCACAATGGAATTAGAAAATAATAATGAACTAAATTTCTTGGATATTAACATAAAGAAAATTAACAATAAATTCAAATACAATATTGATATCAATTCACAGCCGTCATGGAAAATAAAAATGTCACCCTTCCATAGCCTCACACACAGGCTGTTAAATTTCCCTCTAAACTCAAAAGACTATAAACAGAAATTATTTACGATCAAACAGATAGCTAAAAATGACGGCTATAGGGAGTCATTTTTATAGTGTTAATGACCAAACACCAAAACAGTATAGATTTAGAAATTATGTACCTACATTAAGTAATAAAGTATCAAAGAAACTCAATAGCCTAGGTTGCAATACAGTGGTGGTGAATAAATGTAGTTTAGGATCTATGTTGGTGAGCAATAAAGACAAAATAGGTAAACTTAACAAATCTGGGGTCTATAAGATTAAGTGTAAAGGTTGTGAAGCTGTCTATGTTGGGCAAACCGGTAGAAACATCGAGACAAGATTAAAAGAACATCGCAATTCTATTTTGAATACCATAAAAAATTCCGGAATCTCCACACATTGTATAGAAAACAACCATTTTATAGATACGGACAACATTAAACTATTACATAACGAAAGAAAGGGCCAACATTTTGATATTCTAGAACAGTACGAAATTAAGAAGTCTATAAAAAATAATCCCCTCACAACTAATGACCAACAAAATTTCGTAAACACGCCCGTGATAGACAGCTTTCTGAAGTCTACCTACACTAATCGGTGGAAAAACCCTAATTCTAGGCAATAAAATGGTTTATTATTGACAGTATAAAGACCCGTAAAATAATTTTTAACTTTAGTATTCATCTGCAATGCTCTTGAAAAAGGCCTAAAAAGCCGAATCATGTAGAATAATCCTCTAAATATATTGAAACATTTAAAAGCAAATTTATTTGTAAGAGCCAACCGCGGAATCAGTCGAGTATAAAAATGGGAATTTCAAAAATAGTTTTTCTTTAAAAAAAAGAAGTGGAAATTCTTTTCTTCAAAAATGCCAAGGGCAATTCCCGCACGAACGTTACTCGTCGGAATAAAAAAACATGTTATACATCATAAAATGTCTCTTAATTAATAGAAAGTGTAAACCAAATTTCACAAAAATATCTAGAGCAGTATCACAGATATTAATAAAAAAAGGAGATTTTTTGATAATCTTTAACACTCTGTATCTCAAAAGTTAATACGTTTAGGATATATGTTCACATGAAGTTTTTTTTCTGAAAATGAACCCAAGAATAACCTCCTTAAATATTAGCATGTCATTAGCAAACACCCGGTGTTACTGAATTAGAGTATACACCTATCGCACCATCGAATATATTTTTGAATAATTTGCTAGTAATTTCTAATGGAATAACTTCTCAAAATTGCCTTTGGTAAATTATTTAAACTTTTAAATTAAGTTAAACTAGTTAAATTATGAAAATTGTAAATGAAAATTTTAAATGTTAAAGAAACCTCGTAATTATATTTTTCTGTAGCCAACGACTGAAATATGGATTACTTGGTTATTCAAATCTGTTTTAGACAAATGTACCTACTCATCTACTTAATGGTTTTGTTAGTATTAATATTATTACATTACTGTGTTCGATTTCTCAGATGTTCTGTGTAAATCTGAATATGAGTGTGAGTATGTAAATAATTTTTTAAAAGCATTAGGTATCTACAATTACCTGTATATTGCACAATATATTATGTATTTTATTGAGTACCTGGTTTTACATTATTAAATATACTATCGGCAAAAGTTGTTTTCTTTATTACAACATGATCATATTCTTGTTTGCATAAATTATCCCTATTGAACCCCTTCTCATTTCAGATTTTAAGGATAATATCTACTCCTCCCAAGAGGTTAAACCACGAGGGCTTTTCTTATATACTTATGACAATTTACTTTAAATGGGTAAATTTAATTTTAGGGTTTAGGTACTACAAATTTAATTCGCTATCGAATAATAAACCTAAAATAATTCTTAAGGGGGCCAATCACTATATAGTTTACCCTACTTGGTAACATGTTATTAAATTACAATTTAATATATGTGACAACATTGTTAACCCAAGAAATTTTCTTGTCCGCATTTCTTTTGTAGCTACAGATAAAGTTGTCGACCTGTAGTGGACCTCTATTATAGGTCACGAGCCGCTACTGGTCAGCGATCGGCAGCAGCTGAATTGATTATCTAATCAAATTCGCTAAACGACAGTTTTCAAAAGCGCTCACTCCATGCCAATGGGCAAAACGATCAGCGAAGACATTTCGCCCATCGGCTGGAAGTAAGCGCTTTTGAAAACTGTTCTTTTAGCCAACATTGAGACGATGAGTACAATTGGTGGAGATATTAAATTTCATGTATCAGAAGATTGGAGAAAAATCCTGCAAATTATCAAAATATTCATGTGTGGATATTTTGGAAAATCCTGAAATACGTGTCACCTAATTGTATGCATATAAGTTATAAAATATTGTCGCACGATTCTGAAATGTCAAGATTAGAAAGTGTGCGGTTTGTAAAAGAATGCCCCATACTGTGCTCTATCAATAACTAATTTCATAACTAATATATTACCTGATATAATATCACGAGCGGATTTAGTTCACATCGTATACTCACCAACAAAAATATAAGAAAAATATTTTTTCTTATTCTTTCTATTGAATGGGTTCACCCGCCTTACTTATTAATTCTCTAAACTAATGGCTGGATATTGTCACGGGAACGTTTAAAATAATAGAGTCATCATTTTATAATGCAACTTGTTTAATTCTCTATTTCCCCTAAATACATTAATTAGCAAAAACCCAGTCCTACATTAGTCGACTACTGCTTGTGAATGGGGGCTATGTCACCAATTGTTAGGTCGCTTGTCTTGCTGCGAGAGGTTCGTTCTACCAGTCGTGGTTACTTAAGAAGCTGAAGACAAAGTCGAGGATGAAGACGCATACCAAGTGTCTGTCGGTCTCCACGGCACTATCCAGCAGGACTCGGGTTAACCCCCCGTAGCGCCGTAGTAATGCGCGCAACCGTTTGCGCGCCGTACTTGTACAGGGCTACGGGGCCAGCAGAAAGAGCCGACGCGTGGAAAACCGTTAATACAGGGTGAATTGGTGACAATATTTTAAAATTTTAAAAATTGTTCAATAGGTTGATTAGGTTAGATTAAGTGTTAATTCTTGTTTAAAATGAGTTAGTGAAAAATTTAGAACTAACCCGAACAATCCATTAGATTATAATAATGCACTCATAAAAACCATCCATTCGATTCATGTCCTAAGCGACGTTATCCTAACTAAACACCTTTATATCAGTTAAGACTGTGAATCAATATATCTCTAAAATTCATCGTTAAATGTGTACACACGTGTAGGTTGTTTTTTTTTTGGTCATGAGTGTATACATACACCTCATATTGATCAAGATTAAAAGACCTACTAATAATCGGAAATATATCCAATTATGTATCTACCATATCTTATCGTAGAAACATATTAGTAAATTTTTGTCATATTAAATCCGGTAGTGAATTATTGCACAGGTATAATGTAGATCAGAATTTGGCTCCAGTGTCTTTCTTCGAAAAATAAAAATTAATTTTTAAACTGAATAATACCGATATCAATAAAAATAACAGTCGATTAGAATCGGTTCTGCCTTTTCCAGCACAATGACGAGTAACCAAAGAGTTGGTGATCAAGAATCGCTGCTGTTCAATAGAAATGGAACACGTTCAATAGCAGAGGACCACATCTATAAAAGAAACAGTGTAGACCATTTCGAGTTTAACATCCGCCCTCTACCACCTCTGCGGAAAACCCAAAATTCTAGCACGGAATCATTTCGAAGCGCTTACCACTTGGCGGTGCCTACAAAAGAAACTCTGCTATCGTCACGAATAAATCTATGTGTGGAAAAAACAAAACCAAAAATTCCCGATGGCGGATGGGGTTGGCTGGTAGTGTTCAGTTGTTTTTTCATTAATTTAGTGTCGGACGGAGTCGGCAGTACCTTTGGACTGTTAAATATGGAGTTTTTAAACGAATTCCAATCGTCCAATTCTGCAACTTCCCTTATAGGTAGTTTATTTTTGTCGGTACCTTTACTCGCGGGGCCCCTGGGTAGTGCTTTAGTGGACAGATACGGATGCAGGTACATGACAGTACTGGGTGGCCTAATTTGTACTGTCGGTTTCGTAATGAGTGCTTACGTAAAGAACATTTGGTTCATGTATCTCACCTTCGGCGTAATTGGTGGAATCGGTTTTTGTCTGTGCTTTGTTACAGCGGTAGTGTCCATTGCTTTCTGGTTCGAAAATCACAGAACGTTAGCGCTGGGAATTGCTGCGAGTGGTACTGGATTCGGTACTGTAATTTATTCACCGTTGATGACGTATTTATTGGGGGAATATGGGTGGAGAGGGACGATATTGATAATGGCAGGAATAGGGGCGAATATGTGCGTGAGTGGGTTATTGATGAGGGATCCTGATTGGATTTTAGAGGAGGAAAGGTAACAACAATGTATTTTATATAAATAGTACAAAAGATGTAAAAATCTGATATGGTATTTAAGTTTAGATAACTTTTAGAAAAGCATGTATGAAGAAACAGGAACAACTCAAACCGCTTGTACCCAAGACTAAATACGAGATAGAAGATATAGAAGCATCCGTGCCTCATACTGGAAAAGACTCGAAATACAGCAGCTCACTTGTGGAATTGCCAACTTTTTTACATGAACACGAAGAAGTAAGTTGCTCCTTTGAATCTAAAATTTTATTGTTTGAAGCAGACGAGTAATCTTTTCAATGAGAATGAAAATAAAGGAAAATAAAGGAGAAAATTTCAATTATTCTAGTTTCCTTTTATGCTATACTATTTTCTTAAGTATGTATCTCTTACCTCAAAATAATTTCTCGATTAACCGATATTTAATAAAGATCCAACGCAGTTGATTCGTAATACTCAGATCTCTCAGATACCTATCTTAATAATAATACATTCTAAAAATTGTTGTTATTTGCTTTAATTTGTCCCATAATTAGAAAACCCGATATACCAAATAATATTTATAAATTGCCTATAATTAAAAAAAATAAGTACTTTGCTATCACACATTCCTAGATAATTTATGAGTGTTTCGATTTTTCAGGTGCCTTTGGAAGTCCTTAGAAAACTAGGAGCAAATAAAAAGTTATATAACATAATTCTAGAGAACTATCCAAATATCTTATCATATAAGAGCGCATCCGAGACAATATTTTTATCTGATAAGAGTATTCAAGATATGGAATCAATTAAAACCAAGGTTCCTGTTAGATTCTGCATGAAATTAAAGAAAACCGATAGTCAAGGTAGGTAAAAGGTACAAACCAAAAAAGTGAGGTGAACAATAATTTGTTTGCTAGTTTATTTACACAAGTGTATTACTATGATAAATGTAAGACTACATAATTATCAAAAATATGAACTAAGGCCTATTTTGAGATCAACGGGGATTTTATCACCAATATGTCAATATTATCCTCATCATTTTGGTATCTACTGCAAAATAACGTACTATGCCCTGCTCTACTTCTTGTTCAGATTCAGTAATCAGAGATTCAGGAACACAAGTAATTTTATTCTTTCTAGCATACGATTCAACAAAAAAATATTTCAAAGAAAAAGTCCATTTTCTCCAAGAGACCTGCTTGGCAATTAACAAAGGAGTGAACTCAAAGTCACGGTCTCACAACTTGAGAGACAAGTTGTGAGACCGTGACTTTGAGTTCACCCTTTTGTTAGTTAAAAAAATATTTTTTGTTCAACTTTTAGAAAATCAACATAAAGAAGAAGCAGGAGAAAAACGAGTTCCACTATTGCGAAGTGACTCGACAAAGTCAAAAAGTCATCCTACTCAACAGCCTCACCACAATTACCTGAAAAACATTCGCTTCAGAAAAAATTCTATGGGATATAGGGGTGCCATGTTGAATTTACATAAATACAAACTGGCAGTTTCAAGTTGTCCGAATTTTTTCAAGAATTCCGCTTTGGCATTAAATGATGACGAAGAGGAAGTGAGTTTTCTGAAAATTACTTTCTACTTACTTTTATCTCTTAAGAGTTAGAGAGACGGTGACAATCGGGGTCCGTGAAGAGGAATATCAGTAATTTGGTTTTTCGTGGAGTTTAGGTCCCCTCTACAACTTTTTTATCTGATGAAATGCCGTAGAGCGTTGCTAAGAGGCGCTGTACCGCTTTAGATAGGAAATTCTCAATAAATTGAAAATTATATCGAGCCATGTCTGAAAATGAATTTACAGCATCTGCGTGACCCCCAAAGTCACGGGAAACACATTTGCTGACAAGTAAACCCTTGCATATACTTTCCGAGCGTGTCAAAAAAAATTAATGGAAAAATTATAAAGTCTCAAGGGACATGGATCCCAGTGGGCTTAATCGATTTGTATTCCCATGGAGATGAGTCGTAAACAATTTTCTCATGAAAAGAATATTGCGATAGTGCGGTATTTTCTCTCAAAATTTTTTTTATTAAAAGTCTGGTTTATTCTACTATATTTTCTAAAATATTCCCCTTGGAGAATTATTTCTAGGTTTCTCTGATTCCCTCATCTTTTCCGAACATTTTGATATATATAAAGTTACCAGAAACATGTTCTATCTTTCTCTAAGAAAATTAAGAGAATTCGTAACGGTGATAGCAAAATTTCTAAACTTCGCTCGAAATGCATGGAATGCGTGGCTTTTACTGTAATTAGTGAAAAGTGGACAAGGGCAAATGTTTAAATTCATCAGATTTGAATAAATCATACACACCTTAGGGAAAAATAGGCTTAATTTCGTAATATTGCGAATATAATATCCCGTCATACAACTGAACGATACTTGCCTTCCGGTATCTCTGCGTAATATTGTCAGTATTCCGCCTAGCTAGATGCGATTCGTCTGAATTCCAAAATATTTGGGTGTCAAGGAATTTAGTGTGACAATTTTCTGACATGTCACGATCGTTTTCCGAATTTCCTCCGAGGAGATTTTAAAATAATCCAATAATGAAATGGCGAGACCTGGATCGATAAAAATTTTTCACATAATCTTTAACATATAATGTTCCATTCTAGAAAGTTTCAACTTCAAATTCGCATTTTTTTTTTTTTTCATTTTTTTGACACACTAGGAAAAGTATATGCAAGGGTTGACTTGTCAGAATATGTGTTTCCCGTAACTTTGGGGGTCACGCAGATGCTGTAAATTGATTTTCAGATATGGCTCGATATAATTTTGAATTTATTGAGAATTTCCTATCTAAAGCGGTACAGCGCCTCTCAGCAACGCTCTACGGCATTTCATCAGATATAAACCTAAACTCCACGAAAACCAAATTACTGATATTCCGCTTCACGGACCCCCTATTGTCACCGTCTCTCTATAACTATAATGATTCAAATGAAGAAACTTATTTGAGATACAAATCGCTCCTGTATCTATCTAGATAATTGCTTACATATAAAAATGATGAGTATAATTGAATTTTTTAAAACTTTTTAGGAATGGTATGATGATTACGTAGAAGTATTAAAGGATATTACAAATCTCTCTTTATTTAATGAGCTACATTTCTTGTTCCTGGGCGTCTCGACAATTATAATGTGCATTTGGTTCGTGGTTCCATTCTTTTATCTGCCAGTTCACATGATAATTTATGGATATTCCGAAAAACAGGCCTCTTATGTGTTATCTGTAATCGGATTTACTAGTATCATAGGCATGGTAAGTTTTTCCATCTAATTTTCAATATTTTGGGGTCCTGAAATCAAATATATGGCTTCCCCAATACGCTATTAACAACGACAGTCCGGTCTCGTTCCGATTCATCATTGAAGGTTACAAATTCTTCTCCCGAACCGAGCAAACCCCAACAATTTGCATACAGTTGCATCTCTCTCGGAAATGCGGAACTAGAATAATAATATGCTTCCCTGCAATATCGATGGAAGGAATGTTTCATGGTATACTGGGTGTTCGGCGGATAATGCATGAGGATACTAGGAGATATGATTCTACATAATGTTAAATCCAGTTTAGCGCCGAGGAATTTTTCAACTCGAATAAAGAATACATTTATTATTAACTATTCTGTTGCTTTTAAAATGACATGACCTTTTTTCCAATTACTGCAAAACGAAGAGGATATGCCAAAAATTAAATATAACAGAATGATAGAAATCGTGAAGTGTAGTCCCTGTGCTAAATATCAACTTGATAGTTTAAAAACTAATCACAAGATTAAAAATATGCATTCAAATTGAACCAAAAAAAGTTTTATTTACAACCATGCATGTAATAATGACATTTCATCTATCTTTGAAAAGTGGAACGTTTACGTTTTTTTACTTTTACTTTCCACCCGGGTGGAAAGTAAATCATTTTTTTGCAA
The DNA here is from genome assembly GCA_963991005.1 of Barypeithes pellucidus. Taxonomy (NCBI): domain Eukaryota; kingdom Metazoa; phylum Arthropoda; class Insecta; order Coleoptera; family Curculionidae; genus Barypeithes; species Barypeithes pellucidus. The sequence continues at coordinate 19,748,397 of OZ022561.1, read as the reverse complement.
TTTTTTAAAAAATCCATATCTCAAAATAATATACGAACACACATTTTTAAAAATGGTAATAGCTTTGCGTGTGTAGATATGTCTACTTTTTCTCTAATTGATAGAGTGGTCCTCAGCATTGAATATTGTGACCAAATCGTTGCTATCTTCTTTGTCTTGGCATTTTCACTGAAATAAGGTATATGGTATGGAAATAAGCTAGTAGCGCCGACTCAGAACCAGGATTTTGAACTTTGTTTCCTGTACACCATTCTTTGAAACAGTTATTTGCCTTGTCATATCTCGGGCGGCTTTTAGTTGGCAGAAGATTTTCTTCTACTATTTTTGCTGCTTCTCAAATTTCTGGTGGAATAGCAACTAAATCAAATTCCTCATCTAATAGCATTTTTCTGTTGTTAAAATAATATATTGTTTAGTGACATGGAAACCACATTCAAAAAATGATATTTTACATCTTGATGTAGTATTATTACCTACGTTATTTTACCACCTGCGGTTATTTGAAATTTCTGTCTAATTCTTCACTAGAAAAGTCAAAATGACATTTATCTTTCATTAATAATTTTAATTCAAAATAATAAGAAGTGGATGTTAGATGTGGTTATAAATAAAATAGTGTACAAACCTCGGTGAAAAGTTTCATTAGTGTCTCGAGATTTAGTTAACCTAACCGACTCTCTCGACAGGAATGAAACACTTTTCGCCTCGGTACGTAATATACTATCCTTTTTGTTATATTAATTACTAGCTTTATTTAACATGTAAAATCACCACCCAAAGTATCCTGATGCCTTATGCGAACACCCTGTAGTGGTGTGTGGATTTCCTTCTTTGCTACCTAACGTATTATAAGTTTCCTTCTTAACTTTTTTGTAGGTACTATTTGCGTTTATCGGCGACAGATTAAACGTCGTGAAAGTCTACGCTCTTTGCCTGATTGGATGTGGTGTCACGTGCATCGCTATGATGTTCTTCACAAGCAATTACTTTTTGCTACTCACCTCGTGTGGATTATTCGGATTATTTTTTTCCAGCGTTTACGCATTGACACCAGCCATATTGGGAGATTTAGTACCGTTGGATAATTTTACTATGGCATATGGAATGTTCCTGTTGTGCCAGGGAATTGGAAATCTGGCAGGTCCACCAATAGCAGGTATATTTATTTGTTCTTCCCCGGAGGAAGAAGTATAAATAAACAAAATTTCATACATTAATATTATTTTAATAATCGCGTAGCGCTGTCTCGTAGAAGGCAACATATGTTCGGGAATATACAACGTGATGACAGCTTCCCACATGACAAGCTCGGGGTAGACAATAAGCCGGAAGGCAGCAGTGGTAGAAGTTGGTGCCTCTAAACCGACCCCCGCCTTTAACCAACCAACCATGAAAGTCTCGTGGGTTTGCCATCACGTTTAATCGAGTAAAGTCGGTTCGTTTTATGAAGTCCGATATCGGATTAAATCATTAAAGGTTGTTAAACAGTAAGAGGGTTAAGTTAACAATACCTTCGCTATACTTGATCGTACCGAACATTCCACTGGTCCACTGTAGTCGGTCGTGCAAAATCAGCGGCTCCAAAACAAAATTATCTTAGAATTATGTAAACGCGATAAATATTATTATCTTGTTTATTTTCACTCATAGTTTTTTTTATTTATTAAATGAAAAACATTTTGCGTAAATAAGTAAAAGATGTTCTCAGGTACTTTTCCCTAGAATTTAGTTATTTTGGAATCATTATAGTTAAATCTATATAATAATCACTATTTTCCAAGAAATAATTAAAAGTTGCTCAAGTGTAGGATGGTATGTTCTATTTTAAATAAGTAGTTATGCTTTTTGCTTTTAGTTTGTTTCTCATTGTGTGTGAATTAAATGCAGTCATAAAGCAAAGTTATGGAAAATGTTCACAACGCCTAGAAGGTGTTTATTTTCAGGTGAAGGCCGTTTGGTATTACAAGTGGAACGTTATTTTACTTAGAAAAAGATAACTCGGCCCGTTAGTATCTGTTTTGGCAGTGCAAAAACGAACGTCTGATGCTTGGTGCATTTCAGATAAGACCTTAAGAAGACTTCGAAAAAAGAATGAAGAGGAATTGAACAGACCATATAAAAGGGTTTGACTCCATTCTAAAACCTTTGATTTGTCCCATGGGATAAAACTATCGATTAAGAATATTTTATGATACGTATAAAGCCAAGGAATATGTCACCCTCAAAGCTATTCTTGAAAAGATAAAGAAGAAAGAACTTTGCGATATTGGAACTACCAGTTTGTGCATCATTTTAAAAGATCTGGGCTTCAAATACAAAAAAACGAACAACAGAAAAGTGCTTTGCGAGCTGTCCAATAATGTTTCAAAAAAAATATAGCGACATCGGTGCTTTTTAGAACCAAAACTTGATAAAAAAATAATTCGTAAAACAAATTTGCCTAAATACTATAAAAGCTAAAAAATAATTATTTTTCTTTGCCTAAACTAATTTTTTATTTACTTTAAATTATTTTATTTAGAAAATACCTAAAATATAATTTATTGTTTGAGAGCCACCGACTACCCGGCTCGAGAGGTTTTATTGCTTAGCGGACTTCATACACCGTACCTACTTTAACTTAGGATTGGCTCACCAAAATATATTCAAACTAGGCACATGGGTTTATCATAACGGCGCTTCAAGAAGTTATAAGGCAGTTTTTCTATAAAATGTACAGGGGAGTCAATATTTAGCCACCTCAAAAATTACATGAGATTTCCTATGATTAACTCGACGATGCGGTATGATTGTGTTGCACAACGACCTGCATTGTATACTGTGATAGCAAATGTTGAATCTTCTTTATTTGGGACACCCTTTCCCAGGCTTAAAATCAATTGATTTATAAAGCCGGTTTATTGATATATATATATATATTTTGCTTTATTTCACCGTCAAGTGTGCACTTATAGCAAAAAAAATAACACTGTAATTGTTTCGTAAATACCATTTTTATCATTATCGATCACTACTTGAGATTTTTTGCGTTTTAGGGTTGCTGTATGATCTCACACAATCGTACGAACAGTCGTTTTATCAAGCCGGTCTGTGGGTGATCTTTTCTGGAATCCTGGTGGGACTTATACCGTACACGAAAAATAGGAAAATTTTTGGAGGTGGTTCTCTAATGAATAAGTGTTAAATTCCCAAAAGTGTTTTAATTGATGGTGGTTGTTGAACCAACGCTAAAAAGTAATAGTTTTTGCAATAATAAAATAAGATTTTTTAAAGAAGTGGGAAACCGAAAATCGTTTGTTTTCTTGATGTGAGTATTCTTTGGTACAGAAATAGTAAAATAAATATTTTCTTCCACTACTAACTATTTAATCACATATTAGTAACCGATTGTCAGCTTACGAAATCATTTTTCTGAACATACTTGCGATCGAAAATATTTAATAATTACCGATCTAATAGAGAAGAGGTCCATTTTTTTGTAAAATGGGTTTTTCATAGGATAAAAAACTAAACCACATTTTTTTTTAATTAATTTAAGGCGATGAGCAAGCAAGTTTTAACAATGAAATTATTATTATTTTGCATTTATTTAAAATGACAGTTTTCTTAATACACCTCGAAACCTAACATAAGAACGTGTTAAATGAAAAAAGGTCGACCATTGATACGATCAGTACAACTGGAGATATTAAATCTCTAGTATGAGCAGATTGGAGAAAATTCAGCAAATTATCAAAAATTCATGAGTTGATCTTCTAGAAAATATTTTTTTTCGAAAATCGTTCGGAAATATTGACATTTTTTATAACATTTTTGAATTAAAAAGTCAATATTTCCCTACACTTAGTCGTTGCTGGGCAACGGAAAATAACTGAAAGGAAATATTCATTTCCTTACTGTAAGGAAATGATATTTCCTTACGTTGTAAGTGTTCTACATAAATGATTGAAAACACGTTGTTCGTAAGGAATTAATTTATATTTTGAAAACCTCAATGCATTGCAGGAACACATTTTGAAATTGGTTTGTTATATTCACAATTATGTGATAGTTAGTACAAATAGAAAATTGGAGGAACATTATTAGAACTATGAGAAACATTTTGGACAACATGCGAGGTAGTAGGGTTATTTTGTTGAATATTATGTACTGTGAAAATTTTATTTGCCACCTCAACCTTTTTGTTAAGAGATTCTTCAATATATTCTTTAGCAACGTTTGATGACTTCCATCCGCCATGCCTCTTTAAGTTATGTTGGCATCAGAATCAACCAATATTGTTGCAGAAGACGAAACCAGTGATATTCTGTCGGAGTTACCAAGTTCAAATAAGTAGCAACTATTTTAGGCATTTTTCTAAATTGATGTATTCCTACCACTTGTGTACAACCCTTTCCGTTTTGAAATTTAAAGAAAAGTCGGTCACTGTTCATATGTTCTGGTCTTAATGAAACATACTTTCGATAAATATTCATGTAAATCTGATTAACTCCAAATGATCTTGGTTTGCTGGTCGTGGAATCAGGTATGCTAATTAAAAGCTTAGATTCTAGGTCTTCTGCATCGTGTAGAGTAATTCGGACTAACTCATTCATTCTACAGGCCTCAGAAATACCAAAGATTAAAGCCACCTAAAAACAAATAAATATGTAATCTAAATAGAAATTATAACCGTGTAAATTACCTTAATCATTAAATTTTCTTTATCTGGAGCGTTCTGTATAAATTTGTCGTTTTCTTCCTTCGTTAAAATCTTAGATTTCTTTGCCCTATAACCTTGAGCTTGCCGTTTCAATAAAGAACGAAGTTTTGAATATGTAGATATATCTACATTGTGTTTAATTGCAAGGGTTGACTTCAACATTGAATAATTCGCGCATAATATTGAAGATTTTATATTTAAACCAAGGTCTAGGAAGTATGCCATTACAACATTTTCCGAGAAAGAACTCGTGTTTTTACTCTTGCGATAGTCCATAAAACGATAATATACATATTCGTACTTTTCTCTTGATTGCGTTGGCAATAATTCTAATGAAGCAGTATTCACTGATTCAACCAGCTCTGGAGGAGTCCCAGAAATGGTAAATTCATCATCACTTTATATTGTTTTGCTTTCGGAAACACCAACAATTAAATTTATATGCGTCAAGTTTGACAATTCAACATGAATACGTTTCCATAGTAACACAACCAATTTTATTACGAATTTCAAAGCACCATTTATTTGTGAATAAAATTATTCGCGATTTCTTCAAAATTAATCAATATCTGTCGATTTTTAAACAATTTTCGGAAAAATCCTGAAATACCTATCAACTAATAATTGTTACTGTTACTATGTATATTGTTGTAAAAAAAATTCATTCCTCGATTCTAAAATATCAAGGTTAAAATGTGTGCGGTTTGTAAAAGCATATATTTTATAATCAATTTCAAAATATTAATAATACTCCAATGGATATGATAATTCTATTCATCTAAGGCACCCTATAGAAAATAAAATTAGGGATAACCTTGGTTATCGATTTTTCATTTAAGAAGTTAACAAGAAAAATGTACCTAATTGAGTATCCGAAACGCGTCCATTTCTTTTATCGCTTGATAGTTACATTAAACAAATCTAATCATACTCGTGGCAAGATAAAAGGTACACCTGCATTTTGAAATAAGCTTATCAACAAAGGTGATCAATATATTATTTGCACTATATTATAATTAAAAGTCGGGAATGATGCGAATAATTTAAATTCGTCTTTATAAATATAATCACACTTAAAACAGTAGCAAATGTTTAATTAAGGTCTACTACTATTATATAATAAGAAGATATTTTAACAAGTTATTTTATTCATAAGTTGTATTTAGACTCTTCATCGTAAAATCAACAATTTATTTTCCTCTCCCGAATGCATTCTTAATATTGACGCTTGAACGAAAAAATAACAATTACACCATTAAATGTAATGACGTATTAACTATCTTTGTAAGCCAGGTTATTTGAATAATTATTATTGGTGGTTGACCGGAAACACAATCGGGTTTCAAAATTGTGTAATATTTATTTAACAGATGTCATTTTGTATTGTTGACTTAACATTTTTCCAAAAATACAATCGCAAATTTATGCTAAACGGAAAGCAAAACTAAACTTATATTATCTGGTTTCGACAAATTTGAATATCCTCTAATTATGAATTAAACTCAATGTCGATGATTATATTGTTATTATTTATTAGCACTTAATTTTTAAACAAATCATTTGTTTTGCTTGATTTTTTTACAAAAATAAATATAGGTCGGACAACTTATTTTTATTTAATTTTTATGTTTTACGAAAATAAATTTTATATGCTACTTTTTCTCCTCTATAAGAAAATTTAATTAAATTTTCAATCCGATGTTTCGTATTCTCGCAACCATCCTCAACTTTGTTATTTTAAATAGTAGTAACATTTTATTTCATGCCTTATAAACTCCACTTTATATTGAACTCCAACAATATATCACACTTATTATTTATTATTATGTTTTGTTAAAAATGTGCGTTTTTTTCAAATAAAAAAATAATTTCTAATGTCAACTAGAGTACCACAACAATAAAAACAAAAATAAACTCCTGGACAAAATTAATGCAACATCATAAATTTGCCCTATTTTTGATGCTTTTTTTTTCTGAATTTATGATCCGAATGAATGATTTTTTTTTACATTGTAGGTTGGTTCCTTGGCAATGTCATAGTGTCGCTGTTTATGATAAAAATTTAATTTTTTATTTATACTGGGTGTAATAAAAATGCTATGTTTTTTCCGAAAATTCGCATCACCCTGTGGAGTATATTAGCAACCAAAACATATTGCAGTTGACATTAAACGGTAGGTCCATTTTTCCTCAACATTTTCTTTTTTAGTTTACTTCATTATCTCTGTTATTAAAGGCGATACACCGTTTTATAGCGTAACATGTTTTTATAGACTTTAATATTCAACACATTCATTGTTAAATGTTTTCAAGTAGACTATGGACATGGAAACATGTTACGCTATAAAACGGTGTATCTCCTTTAATAACAGAGATAATGATGAAGTAAACCAAAAAAGTTGTTGGGGAAAAATGGACCTACCGTTTAATTTCAACTACAATATATTTCGGTTGCTAATATACTCCACAGGGTGATGCGAATTTTCGGAAGAAAACATAGCAATTTTAGTACACCCAGTATAAATCGAAAATTGTTATCATAAACAGCGAAAACTATGACATTATCAAGGAAACAACTTACAATGCAAAAAAAAATCATTCAAATCGAATCATAAATTCAGAAAAAAAATAGCATCAAAGATATGGGAAATTTATGATATAGAGTTAATTTTGTCCAGGAGTTTATTTTCATTAAGGTACTTATTTACATTTTCAGAATATAAAGTGAATTTAAGAAAGCATAAAATAAATACAAGTTTTATTTAAAAAAGAAAGTTGATGATGATTGCGAGAAAACGAAACGCCGGATTAGAAATTCTCATTAAAAATCATCTTATAGAGAAGGCAATTAGATTGTAAAATTTGTTTTCACATATCCCTTCAAATAGAATCAGAAAAAAAAAACGAAATCGTCAAAATTCGGTTTTTCCCAAATATCCTCGGAAATATGGGAATTTGTTAAATTTGAAAACTTGATGTCGCAGAACTCACTAATGCGAAACTTTTGTCTAATTTAATCGTATCTGTGTGTCTGATAGTTAACGAGATCCTTGTAGATTTCATTCTTATCTGGGACACCCTGTATTTAAATTTTAAATGTCACTACTAGTAAATAATGCTAATAAAATAATTATAAAATAAAAGTGTAATAGAAACATTATGGAAATTTTAAACGCGCTCTAATTTTTCTACATAATTTAGAAAATAACGTTTTTCTATTATCCAAAGATGGACAACTAGCAGCGACTTTCAGAACAAAACTATGAGTGTTAGGATCGCTCGAGTGAAAACCCGCTTGAGTTGGTTGGTTGATTGGTTGAAGGCGGGGATCGGTTTAGAGGCCCGAACTTATATCACTGCAGCCTGCCGGCTTATTATGTACCCCGATCTTGTTAGAAGATGTTTGTTCCTTCTATGAGGTCCAGTAACCTTCTACCAAGCTGTCATGTGGGAGGTTGTCATCACGTTGTATATTTCCGAAGATATTTTGTCTTTTCCGATACAGCGCTACGCAGTGGAATATTATGTGTGAGGCGGTTTCGCCCTCTTCGCCGCAGAGTCTGCATTCAATGGATCCATTGTTTATACCTATCCGTTGAAGGTGTTTGTGTGGCAGTGGCCTGTTAGCAGACCCATCACTTGTTTCAACTGGGGCCGTGTCAGAGTTAGCATCCCATTCGATAGTATTTTGGATGGTTTTCGAATTACGGGCCGTGCGTGTATTTGCCATCGAGATAGGTATTGTTTTTTCGACCACTTATCTAATGTTGTTTTGTTGCCTGTTTTGATATCCCTAAGGCCGGTTCTGGGCCCCTGAGACTTTGAGCGGATCCGGCTCTCGCTAGTTCATCCGCTTTTCCATTACCTAATATTCCAGAGTGATCAGGGACCCACAAGAGCTCTGCCTTGCTCCCCCTGGCCGCCAGTACTTTTAGGTTGGTAGGGCACTCCAGTGTAAGTTTTGAAGTCACCCGATTGGAGGTTAGAGCCTTAAGAGCAGCTTGGCTGTCCGACAGGATGTAAATCTTTTGGTTATGGTAACCCTTTACAAAATTTTGTATTACGCATGCTTGTATGGCATGAACTTCCACTTGGTATACTGTTGCGTAGTTCCCCAGATGAATGCTTGAGTACTCGATTATTGAAATATCCGACATCGCTTGATTATTGAAAAAACTACTCGAGTTATAAATTCAAGCGACAATCGTAATAACTTTTCAATCGATACTCGTCACCGCACTACCGACCGCAGTGGCTCGGTGACATCATCGCTCGATGAATCGGTGTCTCAAGTGATTTTAAAAAGCGCTCGAGCGATTATTGGACTACTCGAGTTATAAATTCAAGCGAAAATCATCGCAGAAGGCACCCGATAATTATGATTGCCAGATTGTTTTCAGAGTTTTCGGGACCTAATCTTGTTTTCATCGGGAATTGAGGAAGATCTCCGGGATTTCTGGCGGATTATTATAATTTAGGAAATAAAAAGGTAATAAATCCTGGATTATACACAACAATCAGGGACCCGCAAAATATTGCTGCAACCTTGCAACCATGTAAACGTCATTGCTTCATGAATATGAATTTAAAATGGTAAAAAAGTAATCGGTTTTTCCCAACACTAAAAAATATCGGCAAAAACCTGACTCTTTATGCTACGAGGATATGTAGGTGATAGGACACTCTGGAACTACATGCAACGAATATGTTTGTAAATGTATGATGCACCGTAAATTTACATCACCCTGTATCGCGTATGTTTGTTTATAACCGGAATAACAATTAGCCATTTTATAAAAGGCGTTAATTTTTTATTGAAACTGAATAACAATTAGGCGTATGGATTTAATTATAATCTTAAATTCTGACACTATTCTTCTTACAAAGATTAGATTGACAGTTGCTTTCCATTCTTTCCTTGATGTAAACGAGAAGAAAGGAAAAAAAAGAATTGATTCAATATATAGCTATTGCGGTTTTACTATATATTTTTAGTTTACTATCGAAACGTTTAGTGAATAAAGAAATTAGGCCCTTGATAGTAAAAAAATTGTAGTTTTATTACAATTTTGCCGGAAAAAATATTACGCATTAGGATTTTTATTGGGTAAGAATTTTATTTAATTTCTGTATGCATTGGAACGTTTTCCAATCGCATTAATTGTTTTTTATACAAACATAAAATTAGGGATTAAATCATGAATATTTTTACATTTTAAATGAGTTATTGTCTTTTATGGCTTAAACATTAGTGTTAGTTAAACATACTGACTATTGAGAAAATTTACAGTTGAATCGGCCAAAGAATGAACTTGCTTGCGTCCTCACCTGCATCAGTATTATTTTAATCGAGATTATATACGTTCTCTATACAGGGTGTCCGCTCATTAATGTGACATGGAAAAACCACAGACTCCTTACGTAAAAATATTAGGATTTAATTATACTTACCTATATCCGAAAGTTGATATTAACTGAGACACAGGGTGTTAAAGTTAAAACTTCATTTTTGTTTTACTCTAATAACTTTGCAGGAAACCAACGTTTTTTTTTACAAAATTTGGCAATTATGGTTTCTTTAGGATGATAAACTGATTTTTTGTTGAAATTTTAATGTACAATTTACATTTATTAGGTCATAACTTTTTTGTGCCCAAGTGTATTTAAGTTTTTAATGAAAATAATACTTTTCTCATATTTATTTGCATTTAAATTGTTTAGTGCAAACTGTCCAATTATTATTAATTTACAAACAAAGATTTTTTCTTAAAGTAATCTATGAGAAAACAAATAAAATTTAGAGATACAGTTGCTGTGGAACAGAAAATGTTTCATTTTTGAGTTTATCGTAAGTTTGTGTTTTTATTGCTCTTGGTTTCTTTCGACACGGGTTTTTCTAGGATCAAAGTTATTTTAATTAAAGTAAGTTAAAGAACAATCCAATTGTTGTATTTAGTATTCCCAATTACCATTACTAGAACATTAATTACCATGAAAAAGTTAATTAGTAAGAAGTAACAAAATATTGTTTGGTTGCTGAGCTAACGCACTAAATACTTTAAATGCAAATATCTCTGAAACGGTTACTCTGGGCGACCTGAACTTATATATAGTATACCTTTTTTACGTAATAAATATGAGAAAAGTATTATTTTTATTAAAAATTTAGATACACTGAGGCACAAAAAAGTTATGACCTAATAAATGTGCAAGGAATGCCGCAGGCAGCGCCCCCTACATTGTACATTAAAATTTCACCAAAAAATCAGTTTCTCGTCCTTAAAAAAAAATCATAATTGCCAACTTTTTTAAAAAACCGTTGGTTTCTGTCAAAGTTATTAGAGAAAAACAAAAATAAAGTTTCAACTTTCACACCCTGTATCTCAGTTAATATCAACCTTTAGGATATAGGTAAGTATAATTAAATCCTAATATTTTTACGTAAGGGAGTCTGTGGGTTTTCCATGTCCCATTAATTAGCAGACACCCTGTATATTATTATGGGAACCGTTTTTATTATTAATTTTACGAGAAAAGTTCTGCTTCCCGAAAAAATAATATTAGACTAGTAAAACCTGAAATAGCATGTACAGAGGGGTCATAAAGTAAGAATGTGCCTGAGAAAATGGAATAAGAAATTGTTACTTAGAATTAAAAATTATATTTAAGTTTCAGTTTTGTCTCAGAAAGTCAAAGATAACTTTATTTAATACCTTCTTTCTCTTTTTATCGTGAGCTTTCTAGCCTAGCTATGCATACCAAGGTACGTCGCTATGTTCGAGTATGATATTTTATTTATAGAGCATTTGTGAACATATGGTATACTTTTATATGTGATTTTAGGAAAAAACTATTCTTCATAAAAAGTTATACTTACCTTAAAAGCTCATCAATATACGTACAGAGTAATCAATGTCACAATATAAAATAGCAGCCACCTACGAACAAAAAATATTTTCCTCTAATTTGTCCGACAGATGGAAAGGAAATCTTCATTTGTACAGCTAAAGGAAAATTTTCTTAAAACTAAAAGGTATCAAGTCACATACGAAACAAGCAGATGTCGATTTACAATTTTTTGAAGTTCATTCAGGCATAGTACAATTATCAAAATAAAGCTTCAGTTTCAGGAGAATCTTCTATTCTATTAAAAAATATAATACTTGAATATCGTAAGCGGTAAGCAGTATATTTTGGTTTTACAAATATGTATACGTAAATAAAATAAATGTCCTACATAATAAACTTGTTTGGCATCTTAATTTTCAATAGCAAAATATGTTTTTCTACAACCGTCAAAAAATGACAATGTTTGCGCATTAACGTCAGTGTAAAAAATAAGACATTTTTTCTTTGACATTATTTTTTTTTGCGTTACCATGGCCCCATGCGCATAATAATTTCTTCATCACAAAACAGTTGAAAAATGTTTATTGTTTTATCAAAGAAATAAACTGAAAGTAGAATATTTTAACTATTTAATACTTTCGATCTTTCTTTAAGATATACCAGTAAAATATTTTAGGATACTTTTTTACGGTTTTTCTCAAACGCCATAATAATTTGTTTTTTAAAAATGCTAATAGCTTTGCGTGTTTAGATATATCTACTTTTTCCCTAATTGATAGAGTGGTCCTCAGCATTGAATATTGTGACCAAATCGTTGATATCTTCTTTATCTTGGCATTTTCACTGAAATAAGCTAGTAGCGCCAACTCAGAACCAGGATTTTGAACTTATTTTTCCGTACGCCATTCTTTGAAACAGTTATATGCCTTGTCATATCTCGGGCGGATTTTAGTCGGCAGAAGATCTTCTACTATTTTTGCTGTTTCTCGAATTTCTGGTGGAGTAGCAGCAAAATCAAATTCCTCAACTGATAGCATTTTACTGTTAATAAAATAATACATTGTTTAGTGACATGGAAACCATATTCAAAAAATGATATTTGCCATCTTGGTGTGTATTATTACCTACGTTATTTTACCACCTACGGCTATTTGAAATTTCTGTCTAATTTTTCAATGGAAAAGTCAAAATGACATTTATCTTTTATTAATAATTTTAATTCAAAATAATAAGAAATGGATGTTAGATATGGTTGTAAATAAAATAGTATACAAACCTCGGTGAAAAGTTTCATTACTGTCTCGAGATTTACCGAGAACTACCAACTCTTTCGACAGGAATGAAACACATTCCACCTCGGTACGTAATATACTATTAATTGCCGTTTAAGTAGATACTAGAAAATATATTTTTATGAATGGTAAACTGTAAAACAGTGTATGAAATAAATATAATAAAAAATAATCAGTCATAAAATTAGCAATGACAATCGTAAATGACAACAAAAATATTGGCCTGAAATTGTCATAATTCTCGGAAAGCGACGTACCTTAACGAATATTCGAGGAATTTATAGGCATTGTAAAATAATTTGATAAACTAAAATAAACTTTTCGCATCAACTGCCAGGTCATATTATCAGGAAACTGGATTATACTGATCCCAAAAAATATATTATTGATTTCTTATCGAAATTAGATAATGCAACAACTATCTAGGTATTTGAATCTTTATTGTTTATTTAGTCACAACAATCTTTTACCAGCAATTATTTTTCAATTTTTCATGTACTGTATAGTAATAACTACTATAGTGATAGTTTTTTTCGTAGTATAGGTAAGTCATTATTTATTAAATTTGGAAAAAGAATCATCCAAGAAATTTGCTTCTTAAGAAGATTATGGTGATAATTTGAAATTCTAGAGTTTAGGACAGAGCAGTTTACGTTCTGCTACATCTAATTCTACTGGGTAGCGCATACAATCTAGATGCATGTAAATTTCCTAAAATTAAATGTCTTATATTAAAATTGAATTTAATTTATTTTCTAAACTAGGTTTAGGAACTGACACAAAAATTCGCCATGTCACTAGAGGTAACAAATAAAAATACAATTTGTTCTAAACACGTATGTGCAGCAATTTTAAGAGACGATTCATTGGGTGATTCTCAGACGAAAAGTTCATATAAACATGCTTCGTTTCCAAGATACATGGTGTTAAAAAAAAAATTTTTAATCGGGTTTTCGTAAATATCTCAAAGATCCTTTCGTGGATATAGTTGAAATTTGGCAGTTTTATTTGTAGTGTTAAGGGGCTAATTTATCCCTCAGTATACTAAATTTATTGAGTCCGATCCGGTGGAACAAACCAGGGCGGCACCTTAACGAATATTATAAACCACTTGATGCATGTCCGTGGAGATGCATGGACATTTACTTTTTCAATCAAGGTTTGTTTTGGAAAATAATTGCAGCTTTTAACTTGACAGTTGTCAGCTGTTACACATGTCTGGGGCGAGTTGACATTTCTTCAGATTCTAGAGTATCTCTTTGATTACCGTTGTAATACCTAAGACAAGCATGGAAAAAAATAATTTTTTTAACGCCATTTATCTGCTTCTAACTGAAAATAACAATCATTTCAACAAATAAAGTCCATAATACAGAGTGCTACGCAATATTTTTTCATTTAATTAATTTACTTAAAATTAAAAATTCGAAACACACAAGTAACAGGTGGTCAACTAAGAATGGCCGCCGGCTTTATCTCAATAGCTGGTAGTGATAGAGCATCCGGGTAAATTTTTTTTTACTAAAAGGGCCCAAGAGAATATGCTGGAATTTTTTTTTCAACTTTGTAAAATTACCGCAAGAGGGCGTTACAGTCATGACCAAGATTAAAATTATGATTTTCTATGTGTTTTGACCCATTGAGAGGTATCGAAAACATCTGTATTTTAATCCTTACATATTTCCTAATACGTTTTGTCTTACATAAATTTTCCAATCTAGTAAAATAAAGTGGTGAGGGTGGGGGATTCAATTTAAAAGAAAAACTATGGTTACTCCGGTTTGGATTAACCGACTTTAACAATCTTGGTCTCATTTAAGAACGCTCTATTTACCCTATAAGATGTGCTTTTGTTTTTGTTTCCTTGTGTTTTGGCGTCGCCGCTAGATGGCGTTAACTGAAATATAAGCAAATATTAGGCTATTTCTTAAAAAAGTTAAATGCAATGATATATTTGTTTTAACAAAGTATAATAGAGAATTAAATCCTTAACATTTCCGTAAAAAATGCAAGTTTGTATCTTTTTTAGAACCGGAGTTATTGACCAAAATAAATTATATATACGAGTTTTTTTCATTTTACGTTTTTTTAAATTTTATTGATCGTATTATTTTAACCCTTTTATTCATAAATGAATAACATGGTACAAAAGAAGATGATAAGCTTCAAATTACAAATTTATTTTATATAAAAATGAACATGTTAAAATTTAAAAAAATATTTATGCCATGTCGTTGGTTCTTGTATAAAGTATTTAAATTCAAAAATATACAATTAAAATAGTCCTGCATATTCCTAACTCTCTAGCTAGGATTATGGTCCCTACATGTTGATCGAATGCAATATACGCTAATATTTTGCCTTCTATGTATCGGAAGATTAATACTTCCGGTAGTCCTGAGCCTTTCCGCTACCCTACTTGTATAATGCCTTCTTCCTGGGAACTGGTTGGCATAAATCCTAGAAACAACTATTTCATTTCGCATGCATTCGATATATACGTCAATCATATCGAATGCCGCCTCATTCGTCAAACGCCTCTTGGTAAAAAAACTTTTTAAAAATAAAGAAACCAAACGACTTAAGTGAAAAACTGAGAATATCATTTACTATGTCAACGCGTCATTTGCTTTGTTATCAAAACCTACTCTTACCTTATACAAGAACCAACGTATTTAAATAATATATAAATAATAATAAATAAATATTTTTTTGAAATTTTAACATGTTCATTTTTATATAAAGAAATTTGTAATTTGAAGCTTATCATCTTCTTTTGTACCATGTTATTCATTTATGAATAAAAGGGTTAAAATTATACGATAAATAAAATTTAAACGCCCGTAAAACGAAAAAAATTGTATATATAATTTATTTTGGTCAATAACTCCGGTTCTAAAAAAGATATAAACTTGCATTTTTTACCGAAATGTTAAGGATTTCATTCTCTATTATACTTTGTTAAAACAAATATATTGTTGCATTTAACTTTTTTAAGAAAAAGCCTATTATTTGCTTATATTTCAGTTAACGCCATCTAGCGGTGACGCCAAAACTCAAGAAAACAAAAACAAAAGCACATCTGATAGGGTAAATATAGCGTTCTTAAACGAGATGAAGTTTGTTAAAATCGGTTAAGCCAAACCGGACTAACCGTAGTTTTTCTTTTAAATTGAATCCCCCACCCTAGCCACTTTATTTTACTAGATTGGAAAATTTATGTAAGACAAATTAGGAAATATGTAAGGATTAAAATACAGATGTTTTCGATACCTCTCAATTAGTCAAAACACATAGAAAATCATAATTTTAACCTTGGCCATGACTGTAACGCCCTCTTGCGGTAATTTTACAAAGTCGAAAATAATTTCCAGCATATTCTCTTGGGCACTTTTAGTAAAAAAAATTTACCCGGATGCTCTATCACTACCCGCTATTGAGATAAAGCCGGCGGCCATTCTTAGTTGACCACCCGGTACAACATATAAAAATCATACAACCCTATAGCATAAGAACATGGTTCTGGTGATAAAATCCGATTCGATAATAATTTTTTTTTGTTACCTGTAGTGGCATGGTGATTGTTTTGGGCCAGTGCCTAACCCAGATATATCTTTAATTGATTTAGTTTAAAAAACGAAGTAATTTCAATATTTATGTAGGATATGTGCTTCATTATTAACGAAATAACACCTTATTATTAGTACTTGCATTTTTGAATATTCGATAATTAATTTCTAAATAGCTATGAACAGAAATACAGAAATTATATTTCGGATGTTTATTTTGTACATACATTTTATGTTACTAATCCACACTAAATTAATAAATCACTGACGCTTATTTCCAGTATAAGAGTTATGATCCTTAGTCATCTAATCAAATCATTTTTATAGATGACTGATCTTCGGAAAAATACAGACGTTACTTATATACTTATATGCACATTATACCAAACTTATCGGTATTTCAACAATGTATTAATTACGGATTAGGAAAAGTAATTTATCCTTATCAAATATAGGTTTAATGTTCATTGTTTTAAGCTTATTTTAGTATTTTAGTTCGACCCGATGTTATATCCAGGGAATAGTTTATTTTTATACCATTTTAATAATTTCAGGCAATGGAGAAAATGTAATAAAAAAAAGTTAAAACAAGTGATATAAGACTGAAGAGAACTGCAACGAAGAAAAAGCATTGAAAAAGGTAAAAGAAAACAATTTGTAACAATTTTAAATTTAATTGATTTTCTAAATCGTACTCCATTAGACCATCGATTTACATTCTAGATTTACTTCGCATATCTCTTACTGCTTACAAATTATAATAATGAGACTTAAATACCGCGTGAGTCACGAGGAACGGAACAAATTCCAGGAGCGTATTCCATGCGTGAAACTAATATCATGTCCTTATCCGATTTTCATTTATTTTTAAGATATAACATGAGACAAAACAGGTTGTAGGCGGCAATAAAAAATGGATTACGGGGGATAGAATTAGTTTAAACGTGGCTAAAGATACAAATAACACCCGCGCATTATTAGAAACAATATTAATTCGGTAATAGCTTCCAACCAACAACCCAAAGGGTTGTTACAGTGTTCGCAGGACGATATTTCAGACGGAAATAAATGAATCCTTGTTTATTTTTTAATCGCGCCCGTGGATTTTGGTAGTCGATGTTTTGATGATGCGGAAAAAAGTTAAAAAAACACCTAAGCCGGTACGACCATGCTCTGCTTCAAACATAGTTAAGAAAATGTTATCTAACGTTATAAGAATATAAATGGTCCAAATTTGAACTTTTTTTCAAGTTAATACCCCTTAAATAAAATTTATTTACTTACAATACCTTAGAAACGGTTGCTATAAACCTCATCATAATATAATAGGATATGTTAGCGGGCGGATATATTAGCCCGGTGATTTTCCGGTAATTTTTATTAAAGAAAATATTTAACAATGTTTGTATTTATTTTTATAGCTATTTTTACATAATAATATTCTGTTCTGTATGTTAACAGGATTACCTGTAAACGAGTTTTCTTCCCATGCGTTTATTCCTGTTTTAGGAAAAAAATGTCAAAAGAAACAAACCTTTGTAATAGAACTAGAAGTCGCGGAAAGTCTATATTTTTTTTTCGGAGGATTTTTAAATTTTTTTTTTACTGCTCCATATAGAAAAAAATGATTGACTTTCCTCGAGTTGTTAACAAAATTTAGACATATTTCGTTAAAAAAAATTTTTTTAAATGTAACGTTTTCATAGGAAGCGAAAACTCCGTTTTTCAGCGTAGAAAATTGAAGTATAGACCCCGATCACGTGCAGTCTCTTTCTCCGATTATCGTTGTTTCTGCAGGCGTACCGATTACGCAAGGGAAGATCCAATTCCTCGTGCCTTCAAAACGTGAAACGAACAGGGGTCAAATCGGAGATTCCGACTGACTCCGGCATCCTCTTAAATGTACAACTTTTTAATTGTCCTGAAAAAGAAGCTGGACCAACCATGAAATTTTGCGACTCCATTGCCGAGTTTCTCGGATTCCTGCTCCATTTCAACATTAATAATTAACATATTTTCTTTTTTGGTAACAGAGCTCATTATTCCATTATTGCTATTCGCTTTCTCGACGTGATGCTTTTCTCTATATAACCCTCCGCTACGCTAGTACTATTCCACTTTCCGTGTAGCTTAAGGGTTGCAAGGGAAGCACCACCATAAGAAGTGTGTACGAGGTCGGAAGTATATATTCCTTGGTGTTTTCTGAATTTAGAAATTTTGCTATGAATTTTACCGTAAGGCATATCTATGCACCATATATCTCAAAAGTCAAGACGTTTAGAACATATGTTTAGTTGAAGTTTTTATCTGAAAATGGACCCAAGAATAACCTCCTTAAATATTAGCATGTTATTAAAAAACAAACTGTATATGAAACTTTGTTAATTTTTAAATATGCGCTACAGCGAAAACAAATAAAAATCGGATAAAGACATAATATGAGTTTTTACATTATTATCACTTAGACAATACATTCCTGACGTTCCTCCCGACTCACCTTATAGAACGTAAATGTAAATTACCATTTTAGCGGCAATAAAAATTATTTTTGTTACTGAGTATTTGCATAATGTAATTAAACATCAGGTGTTTAAATAAAATATTTGTATATTTCAATTTGTGGCTTGTTTAAAAAATCCTTGCTATAACTAGTAATAGAATTTATATCTGCTTTTTTTAAATTTTAATCGCATGTTTAACATTTAGAAAATAGAGAGGTACGGATACAAAGTCCCATTTATAGGGCCTCTTTGTCATTTACTCTAAGGTCCCTGTATACAGGGTGTCCGCTAAGTAATGGGACATGGAAAGACCACAGACTCCTTACGTAAAAATATTTGGATATAATTATACTTACCTATATCCGAAAGTTGATATTAACTGAGATACAGGGTGTTAAAGTTAAAACTTCATTTTTGTTTTTCTCTAATAACTTTGACAGAAACCAACGGTTTTTTACAAAATTTGGCAATTGCGGTTTTTTTAGGATAAGGAACTGATTCTTTGATGAAATTTTAATGTATTATGTAGGGGCGATGCCTGCGGCATTTTTTGCATATTTATTAGGTCATAACTTTTTTGTGCCTCCGTGTATTTAAGTTTTTATTTTAATGAAAATAATACTTTTCTCATATTTATTACGTAAAAAAGGTACACTAATTTCAGGTCACCCAGAGTTACCGTTTCGGAGATATATGCATTTATATTGTTTAGCGCCTATTATTAATTTGCAAACAATTTTTTTCTTAAAGTAACTTATGAGAAAACAAATGAAATTTAGAGATACAGTTGCTATGAAACCTCAATGTTGTTATTTGTTTGTTGATTTTTCAGCAACGTTTGATGACTTCCATCCGCTATGCCTCTTTAAACTAGTTATGTTGGCATCAGAGTCAACCAGTATTGTTGCAGCAGACCGACGAAAGCAGTGACCAGCATATTCTGTAGGATTTACCAAGTTCAAATAAGTAGCAACTATTTTAGGCATTTTTCTAAATTGATGTATTCCTACCATTTGTCTACAAACCTTTCAAGTCATCTAAATCGTGTAGAGTCATTCGGACTAACTCATCCATTCTACAGGCCCCAGAAATACCAAATATTAAAGCCACCTAATCATAAAATTTTCTTTATCTGGAGCTTCCTGGATAAATGTGTCGATTTCTTCCTTCGTTAAAATCTTTCTTTGCCCTATAACCTTGAGCTTGCCGTTTTAGATATGTAGCTATATCTACATTGTGTTTAATTGCAAGGGTTGACTTCAACATTGAATAATTGGCCCATAGTGTTGAAGATTTAATCTTTAAACAAAGGTCTAGGAAGTATGCCATTACAACATTTTCCAAGAACGAACTCGTGTTTGTTCTTGCGATAGTCCATAAAACGTTTATATGGATATTCGTACTTTTCTCTTGATTTCTTTGGCAATAATTCTAATGAAACAGTATTCACTGCCTCAACCAGCTCTGGATGAGTCCCAGAAATGGAAAACTCATCATCGCTTATCAATTTATACTGTTTTGCTTTCGGAAACACCAACAATTAAATTTATATGCCTCAAGTTTCGTAACGCAACTAATTTTATTACGAATATCAAAGCACCATTTATTTGTGAATAAAATGTTTACCTCGTAGGAAAAGCCACATTCCTGGACTCTATGTTGCTAATCTTTACAGTCGTCCAGGAATGTTAGGCATTTTCTACTCGGTATACAATGTACTAGTTTTAAAATTAACCTACAAAAACCGCATGTTCAGCAATTATTGAATTAAAAATTTAAAAAAAAAACGTCTAAAAATTATAGAAAATTTACCAGACTCGAAAAGTGTGTTTTTTAAATAATTACTATATCTCTCTAATATCACAGCTATATTTGTTTAGCAAGAATGTCATGATATAAAATTGCTATTTTTTAATTTACTTAAATGAAACATTAGTAAATGCATCTTATTAGATATTTATTTTAATTATATATATAAACATTATTATTGATAATTTTTTTAATGTTATCCTCCACTTTACTTCTATCTTATCTAAAACATTTTACCAGTCAATCGACTTGAGACTGAAGCTTTATTCTCATTACAGCTTACCGCAAAAAAATACGTTAAAGCAAGATGGTAGTTAGCCACGGCCACGGTCCAAGCCGCGGCCACGGCGGTCACGGAGGGCACCATGGTGGTCATGGCGGTGGTCATGGCGGTCATCATGGAGCCCATTCGGGACATCGTGGTAGCCATAGCGGCCAGGGAACGTACAAGCCAGTAGCCAAATCGGAAGAGGAAAGAAGGAACCTAGGACGACTGGCAGGAAGAGAATCATTTCTTACATCTACTATTAGTGTGTTTGTTGATGAATACCAACCCTTAATTCCAGACGGAGGGTGGGGGTGGTTTGTAGTGATTGCAGCGGTTTTTATTAATTTAGTTTCCGACGGTATTACCTGTTGTTTTGGACTATTGTACATTGATTTTTTGCATGAGTTTGGCGCTTCAAAGTCTGCTACGTCGTGGATTGGGAGTTTGTATGTGGCTGTACCATTAGTAGGTAAGTTTCTAAAGAATAGATATCATAAGATTAAAGAAAACAGTTTATTTTTGATTTCAATGTTATAGTTAATGGTAGCATTTAGGGAATCCAATCCTGCACCCAAACTTTAATCCCGCAAACTTGCGGGATTGAGCCCATCGATCCCGCGGATCCGCGGGATTTGCAGGATGGCAAACAATGAACTGCGGTATTTTTGTCGACGCGTCGGGAATTCCCCGCCATTCTGGGCTATTGAAAATACGTTAAACAGAACAGTTTGCTTGCGTACGAGCGAAAGTAAGGGCGTTGTTCTACTAGTATCTAGTGGCATTTATCAAGTGGTTGAATATAATACATGGAATTTAAACAGCAATCACAAAAATGAGTGTCAGTGTAGTTTACAAAGACAATAAAGGTTAAAGTTTAGTTTGGAATTATGTTTTAATGTCTGAAGATGCTCTTACAGCTAAATGTAAGTTATGCCCTAGCATTATCAAAATCTCTGCTCGTTCTACCAAAGGTCTTCACACCCACTTACAAACAAAGCATAATATTAATTTGAAAGTCCAAAGCAGCAGTGGTAGTGTTGATATTGATAAAATGACACAGGGAATGAAAGCTAGTACCAGCAGTTCGAGTAGTTTGTTTAGTTCTATTGCTAAGCGCTCAGATGTTAGTGGTTCTTCTGTGCTACCTAAGAAATTGAAAATTACAGATTTTTTTTCATCTGAGAAAAAGTTTCGATGGAGGAAAGAGTGTCTCGAATGGTAGCTAAAGATGGTATTGGAAAGTTTATCACATCGACCGATATGCGACGAACTATGCGAATCAGGGGGCCACATATTGTGTAAAATCTATTCCGCCGACAAGTGTCGAAGCTGAACGTGCGTTTTCAGCCTCAGGATACATGTGCAATAAAATTAGATCAAATCTAAAAGAAGAAACATTAAACATGTCATCTTCTCTCCGAAAATACTTTCAAAATCAACATGTATCCGTTAAACTAGTCGTACTATTGTATTGTACCTATATGCAGTAAATATTTTCCTGCTACTCTACTCTGTTTCTAATTGAATAAAACAACCTTTTATTAACATACAGCACCCATATCGAGTCCCACAAATACCGCGAATCCCGCACGTTAAATCCCGCAATGTCAATCCCCCCCGCATTGGCGGGATCCAGCATTTGCGGGATTGGATTCCCTAGTTACATTAGAAGCTGTCACTTCAGGTTTGTTTATTTGTTCGTTATGACGATAGCTATCTTAGTGATGGTAAAAGTTGTGGGCATATCTCTTTTTTTGAGTAATGATTTGATGATGATTGAGTAAAACACGCCCATTAATTTGTTTCTTGATATAGGTGGACCTATAGGCAGCGCCCTAGTAGACAAATATGGCTGCATGAAAATGACAATAGTAGGTGCACTAATTTCCACTACCGGCTTCATTCTCAGCACTTTTTCAAGAAACATCATAGTAATGTATCTAACCTTTGGGTTCCTTGGAGGTATCGGTTTAGCGTTGTGCTACGTCACAGCGGTCGTAGCCATAGCATTTTGGTTCGACAAAAAGAGGACACTGGCTCTTGGACTAGCTGCATCAGGATGTGGATTTGGTACTGTGATATACTCGCCTCTTATTACAATGTTAACGAAAGAGTACAGTTGGAGGGGTACTGTGCTAATTCTTGCTGGACTGTTTGGAAATATGTGCGTCTGCGGGCTGTTGCAAAGGGATCCTGACTGGATAATCCAGCAAGAAACGCAAAGGTAAGACATATAAGATGCTCGGATACGATACTTGGAGAGGTACATGTTAAAATAAGAGTGTGATTTATCAACTCGAATGACGAGTACCTTTTTTATAGAAATTTCAGTTTTCCGCCCAAAGGGTGTGATTTATCAACTCGAAATTGTGTAATGTGCAATTAAATTGACACAACAAAAAAGATATGCCAAAAATGAAATTGGAATTTAAAGTAAAGTGGATTATGGTGGCACAGTAGAGAAAATTTTTTTATACCAGAATGATAGAATAGTGACGAACTTACTACCTTTATGTTAAAATTTAGAATCACCTCTCCTACCTACTGCCTATCTTTATTTTAACATTTAGAATCGCCTGTCTAGGTATCCTGAAGCATTATTCGAACACCCTGTACTTTCTTAACAAAAAAAAACTCAGTCGTACATTTAACAATATAGAAAACTTTCTCAAAAAAAATATTTTACCAAGTATTGGTGTTCCTTAATGACATGATAATATTTAAGGGTGTGATTCCTTACGTCATTTTATAAAGAAAAGTGCATTGAAAATATGTCCGCAACGGCTTAAATTTATTGCCAGAGGGTGTTGAATTTTTATTTTTTAAATGGCTTTTCTTTAATATCTTCGAACGTACCTTAGATATTATTTTAAATTTTGGTATGTATTAATAGGATATATAGAACCACGAATTTTAGTTAGAAAAGTTTTTCAATTGTTCCACCAGTGGCGTCCCTGCAAACATGTCCTCTGATATTTTTTACAAAAAAGATGGTACGTCACTGACATTTCTCCATGTAAATATTTTTTCTGATTAGCCTGGTTAATTCGATATGAAAACGGTCTCTTGAGTTTTTCTCGTCTGGATTAAAATCACTAAATTCATATTGAAACTCATTATTATTATTAACATTGATAAAATAATTAATGATATATTTTGTTTTATAAAAATTGTTGGAGTGGGCAATTCGATGCGATGATGGTCGGAAGGAAGCCTTTTAAGTTAAGGTGGCCATTTCCAACAATTTTTATAAAACAAAATTTATCATTAATTTATCTCAACAATGTTAATAATAATGAGTTTCAATATGAATTTACTGGTTTTAATCAAGAACGGTGTATCTGACGAGAAAAACTCAAGAGACCGTTTTTATGTAGAATTTACCAGGCTAATCAGAAAAGCTATCCACATGGAAAAATGTCAGTGGCGTACCATCTTTTTTGTAAAAAATATCAGAGGACATGTTTGCAGGGACGCCACTGATTGAACAATTGAATAATAAACTAAAATTTATGGTTCTATATCCTATTAACACATACAAAAATTGAAAATAATATCTGAAGTACTTTCGGAGATATTAAAAAATATCCATTTAAAAAATAAAAATTCAAAAAATAGTAGTAATAGCAGCAAAAAATTTAAGACGTTGCGGACATATGTTTATATGAACTTTTCTTTATAAAATCACCTAAGGAATCACACCCTGAAATATTAGCACGTCATTAAGGAACACCCTGTATATGTAATGGCAATATAAGAGAGAAATTTAAAAATTTTGTTGATATTTTTAAATTGTTAAATACATGTCTAATTTAAATTAATTTAATTAGGTATATCGTGTTTGTAAACATTCTTAATTGCAAGTTATCAATTTAGGAATTACGTTACGAAAGAGCACAAAACAAAAAGTTTGTTGAACTCATACGTTTACGTACCGAGTGGAGATAACCATACAAATTCTTCCATTTTTAAATAAACTTTCTTAAGATCTGTATATATCGCTAATTTTGTTTTTTTTTTCGTTATTTTAGATTAAAAGACGAAAAGAAGGAAAAAGACACAAGTGACACAACACAAACTAAACGTAGAAAAATAAGTGAAGCGTATGTGTTAGATCGAATCAGAACTTCTGTAGATATTAGGCAAAAAGACCGTTTCCATTCCGTTGTCAATTTACCAACTTATATTAATGACCAAAAAGAGGTGGGTGTAACATATTATACAGGGTGTTCCTTAATGACGTGCTAATATTTCAAGGTGTGATTCCTTAGGCCATTTTATAAAGAAAAGTTCATATGAACATATGTCCGCAACAGCTTAAATGATTTGCTACAGGGTGTTGAATTTTTATTTTTTAAATGGATATTTTTTAATATCTCCGAAAGTACTTTAGATATTATTTTCAATTTTGGCATGTGTTGATAGGATATAGAACCACAAATTTTAGTTAGAAAAGTTATTCAATTATTCCACCAGTCGCGTCCCTGCAAGCATGTCCTCTGATATTTTTACAAGATAGATGGTACGCCACTGACATTTTTCCATGTGGATATTTTTCAGATTAGCCTGGTCAATTCTACATGAAAACGGTCTCTTGAAGTTTTCTCGTCAGAAGCACCGTTCTTGATTAAAACCACTTAATTCATATTGAAACTCATTATTAATAACATTGATAAAATAATTAACGATGAATTTTGTTTTATAAAAATTGTTGGAAATGGCCACCTTCACTTAACAGGCATGCTTCCGCCCGTCTTCGCATCGAATTGCCCACTCCAACAATTTTTATAAAACAAAATTTATCATTAATTATTTTATCAATGTTAATAATAATGGGTTTAAATACGAATTTAGTGGTTTTTATCAAGAACGGTGCGTCTGACGAGAAAAACTCAAGGGGTCGTTATCATGTAGAATTGACCAGGCTAATCGGAAAATATATTCACATGGAAAAATGTCAGTGATGTATCATCTTTTTTCTAAAAAATATCAGAGGATATGTTGGCAGCGACGCCACTGGGGGAATAATTGAATAACTATTGTAACTAAAATTAGTGGTTCTATCTCCTATTAACACATACCAAAATTGAAACTAATATCTAAAGTACTTTCGGAGATATAACCATTTAAAAAATAAAAATGCAACACCCTGTAGTAGAAAAATTAAGCCGTTGCGGACATATGTTCATATGAACTTTTCTTTATAAAATAACCTAAGGAATCACACCCTGAAATATTAGCACGTCATTAAGGAACACCCTGTATAATATTATTTGTGTCAACTATAAAGCGTATTTTGCTTTTTTCCAATTCTTATTGAGTATGTAGGTCTATTTTAGTTTTGTTTTGTAACTAAGAAACTTATACATGCAATTTTCTCAACAAACATTTCATATTTAGGGGAGTGTACATTTCTTTCCAACCAATAGAAAGTGTTTTATTTCAGCAGCCAACTGCTCTCGATATACAGAGTATTGCTTAATGATATGTACTTATTTTAATTGGTGATTCCCGGAGCAATTATACGCATATTTCCTAGAATGCTTTGTTTTCGATATATAAGTTTTTTTGGTTCCTATCAAAAATCTCTAAAGCAGTGTGAGATATTAAGAAAACGGTTTTTTTTAAAGATTCTCTATCATCTTCTCTGGTTATACTTCCATCCACACTCTACTTGACCTAAAGAGGCCAAAATGTAGCATCTAATTAATTTGAATTTTAGAAAAATAACTTAAATTTTTATAAAAAAAAATAGCAGAAAAAATTGACACTAATAATTTAAGCAAGTAAATAAATCTACTACACTTGGAAAACTCCAAAGTAAACGTAATGTATACTAATTATTACATAAACACAGCTCGATAACGAAATTTATTAATATTTGCTTTTAAATTATCTATTTGATTGACAGTCTTAAAAGTTTGTGTCTACAAATTAGTTTTGTGACGTCTTAAGTAGACACTTCAGAAAGAATAACCATTATTTAAAAAAATATTTAAATTTTCGAAATTGTCTGTCATTTGTTAAGAATGACGATAGCCAAAAATAAGAGGGAAACCTAGTTTTTATTTATCTACGTGTATTCCAGCGATCTACGATAACATAATATTTATGTACATATTTTTCTTATCTCTCGTAGCCAGTTTTAGCTGTGTCATAACATAATACCTATAGGTATAGGGTGTTCGAATAAGACATTTTGTTATATGACTACGTTTATTTTAACATATAATATGTATTATCCGAACACCGTGTATATAGGCACTAATATGTTACTATGCATTGAACATGCTTTCCTCAAGTGGTCAAATTTATTACAATGACCACAATAATTTTCTGGATTAAAAAAAAATTATGCATGAAATTCCTAGTGAATAATGAGGTTGGTCGCATCTTCGAGCAATGAATTATTACTCACTTGAACTACCAGTGAATAATCACTATAATTTCCCAAAAATGATGTGGAATATGTTACTGCATAGTAGTAATTTTTGTAGGTTCCACTAGAAGTCCTTAAGAACCTAAGCAATGACAAGCATCTGTATAAAATAATATTGGAAAATTATCCGACATTACTTTCCAAAAACAATCGCTCTGATACAAATCTGGATAAGTTGGCCGTTGAAGCCTCATTAGTCAATACAAGGGTTCCCGTCAAATATTCCATGACAGGTAATAGAATAAACTGCAGACTGAATACACTACGCCAATTATTTATCGATTATTAAAAAAAAAATTAATACGATGTTATTTCGTTAATAATGACCTATGTCGCTTCATTTTAAGTCACTTACCGAACTAACCTAAATTCGTATTATATGCCCTTTGTCATCGAGGTAAAATATTGTCATTGTGGAATTATAACATAATGGCGTAATTATTTGTTGTGGGCATGCGTAAAAGATCAAAAATACCATACGATGAACTAATAATATCTTTTTAAAAAAAGTACGTTTCCTGTTTTAGTAAAAAAATCGGATGACCCCGACCAAACCAATCACAAGAACGGAGTCATGATTCCCCTTATGAAAAGTGACTCGGCTAGATCAAGAAAACATTCAATTGGTTATTTGCAGCATGGGTATTTGGCCAATATTAAACTTCCAAAGAAATCTTCTATAGCTAAATCGGAATTGTTAATTCCTAAGTATAAAATAACAGCTAGCTGTCCGAATATAATAAAAAATGATATGCACAAAACAGTAGCTATAGTAGAAAAGAAAGAATCAATAGCTGCAGTAGGAAAGGAAGACGTTAAAAATGAGGTAGGAAAATGAGGATTATTTTGAAGAAATAAATATTTTATTTAATTTCCTATTAGGAGCAATGGTAACCTCGTTACATCGGCTATAGCAAATATATAGTGAGAGAGAGTTACATAAAGAATATAAATTCTAACTTTCGCAAAATTAAATTAAGAAACTCCTCTCCGCAGTCAGTCTGGGAATAATGTTTGTCTGTTTCAGAAATGGTACCACAATTTTATGGAAGCGTTTGGAGATATTATAGATTTCTCTCTATTTTTCGAACTGCATTTTTTCCTAGTCAGCATTTCAACGATCATTATGTGTATCTGGTTCGCAGTGCCGTTCGTATATCTAGCAGATCATATGCAAACCATTGGATATGATGATTACATTACTTCTATGACTATTTCCCTGATTGGTGGTACAAATGTCTTAGGAATGGTATGTATATTTATCACATCGTCTGCAAAAGTAATGTAATTAGCTAAGTTTTTAATTTATTTAATAGTGTTTCTGATTACGTTTAAATTCAAGTTTGACATACTGTGGAAAAGAAAACCCATAGTATATATCAATAAATACTGAACAATTCTGAAGAAACTTGGCTGAACTGGACTTATCACAGGATGCTCCAAGTGGAGAGAGAGCCAGGACTGACACTCCGAAAGAGATAAGGATCGCTATGTTGTCTTCTTATCGTTATTTCGGCCATATACGAGTTACATAGTATGAACTAGCGAAGCGATAGGTATCTCTAACCTTATTTGATTTACGGAGTGCCAGTCCAGGTAGTATGTCGTAACTCGAAACAAACAATAAAATTAAATGCCTGTAGGTATACCCGAAATGACGACATACAACGTCACCCAGGAAGTAGAAATGGTTTGACAATTAGTTTGAATAGGGAACGGACAATCTCAATTCTAATGTAGCTGAGAAAATCTGGAATTTTTTCAAATTTTTCAGTTTTATAATTCCTTCTGTAACGAAATGTTATGGAAATGACGTATTATATTTAAACCGGCAAATCCTGAGATGAAAATAAATTGAAGAAAAATACCCATACATGGCGCTTTCGATTAATGACCGGATTATATCACCTTATGTCAAATCAGACAAATACATGTGGGGCACTGGCGTAATAGGTTTCGGCCAGTGTTGTCATATCTACATGGCAAACTATTTAGAAAAAATTTTATACTTTTAACAATTTCATTTATGAACAAATATGATTCCAGAAAACCAACGGCGAAAGATGTTTTGCAAAACAAATAATGGTAATATCACACACAAATGTCAAATTCGATACAAGCACAGGAAAGTAAATAGGACCTTTTAAATAATAATTATCGTTCAAACTCTTTAAAAAAAAATGCAATTTTATTTACGACACATGCATTCTTACCTTTACTTATTTAAATACAATTGTTAGTTTCATAATTTCACATAAACCACACAGAATCTAGGTTTTAGGAACAAACTTCTCACATAACTTCACAAATAGCAGCTATTCACATGGAAAGAATGCACGCGAACGCTGTTTTAATTTTGGTCCTTTTTTTCTAGCGTAGATTTATTTATTTAACTAATTTAAAACACACACATTTTAAATATACACAATGCAATCCTTCAATTTAAAAATGACATTTTATCTACGAACCATAAAACAGTTAACCTACGAACGAACAATATTTGAGAGTTTGATATTTCACTAGATTCTTCTCTATTACTTGGCTATTTACCGCGAGATCGCTTGCAAGGCGTTTAATTGATATGGCGTTAATGGAATTTCGATCAAATTGAATAAAATGATAGTGGTAGCTGATAATACTGCGACTGTACTTTTTCTTTTGAGAAGCTTAAAAAATTAAATTAGCTCAGCTCGACTCCAAATGACAAGATCGACGAAGATTTTATTTTCTTTCTCACGCAGCCGTCTCTCCATCTCTTTCACACAATCCACTCGGCGCCGGGCCGACATAGGTCTATGGGTACAAGCGTGCGACTTGCAAGTGTCAGTAATAGAAGAACAGCGTTAGGATGAGGCCGCTTCTGTTGATAACCATTTACACTCTCGGCAATCCGCTTTGTTTTCAGAAGGTACGCGTATAATGGTTGTCATGATTTTCGGGCTACGCGTCCAAACTTTGTATATTATTTGACATTGTTTTTATAGACGAACCTAAGTTGCTCAGTTAAAACAAGTAGTTTGTTTTGGACGTTTGACTTGACAGAAAAATGGAATGTCGCCGACGAATAAGTCAAATTTCGTCGCGTCGCGTGTAATAAAATCTAATGACCTGATCTGAGTGTATTTTTAAAAAACTTGTGCCTGGAGGTATAAAGATAAATACAAGTAGGTAGATAAATAATTTATTTTTATAATTTTATATGGAATTTCAGTTTTGCATTAAGTTTGGCAACATTGCACGTAACACCTGTTTCCTGATATGCCACCACAGGGTGACATGACGGACAAACCCGAACAAACGCCGGATGAGGTGTTGATTTATGGGGCTGGACCCCACTTTTAAAACGGTCGATTTGAAGAAAAAAATATGTAGCATTTCTCTAGGACACCCAAGGAGTCACCCATCTAAATATAATACGTCATTTTCATGACACCCTATATTTAAAGCACATCTCGTCAATGTCCATTAGTAAACAATTTATTGGAACATATTTTTTTAGATTATTATAGGATTTCTGGGAACAAAGATGAAAGTAGCTACCCTCTATGCAGGGTGTCTCTTCCTTTCTGGAATATCTTGCGCGGCAATGATGATTTTCTCCAATAACTTCATAATTCTGATGGTATCTAGCGGCGCCTTCGGGTTGTTCTATGCTAGTCAGCACTCGCTTACTCCAGCTATCGTTGCCCAACTAGTTCCATTGGAAAAGTTCAGTATGGCGTACGGATTGAGCTTATTGTGTCAGGGTATTGGTAAACTGACTGGTCCGCCATTAGCTGGTAAGCGAACGACATTTTTAAGATAATTTTTAAATATCCAATAAACAATTAAATGTACAGGATGTCCAATTTTCGACACACTTGCTAGAGGTATAGTTATAAGGTTCGGTGTCAAATTTCTTCTTTATTTAGCCAGTCTTCGTTTAAAAAGTTTATTTTTTGAGATATTAACAGAAGTAAAAGTTTTTAAATGTGACACCCTATACAGGGTGTTTCCTAGCCTCTCTGACAAAATTAAGGAGTTGAATCCTCACCTTATTTTAAGACGAAAATGTGATATAAAAGTTTTTCGTATGTCGCTTCGTTTTCGAAATACACTGTGTTAAAAAAAAAATTGTATTATTCATTTTATTAATTAATGCCAATGATTTGATAATGCATGTGATTTAAAAACTTTGATTAATGAACTCATATGAACAAAAGTCAAATAAATTGCTGCAAATGTCCTCCATGAGCCAGTGTACAGACCCATGTACACGACGTGCTAAATTGTTTCTTACGTGTTGAAAAATTTCGAAAATAACTAAAAATTAGGGTACTCTTTTACCCAGATCCCCGCAAATTAATTGTAAAATTTAAAATTGAAAATAAAGTGCTCTAATCCTTTATGTTGAACAAATATTCTTATACAACGTGTCCAAGATAAGGAGGGCCAGTACAGGGATCTCGGAGACAGTAAGAGATACGAAGTCGGTTAAATGGAGGTAAAGTTGCGCATTTACGTGCCTAATAATATGCCGTTTAGAAAGTTTTAAAATTTCGAAAAGTGCCGGAGATATCCAGAAAAACCGAAATTCTAAAAAATCGTTTTATTGTTATCCTGGGTTTTTTTCAGATCGAATTCTAAAGTAAATTGCACTTTTGCATTGCCACTTTTTCCGCTGTATCTGACAAAGTTAATTGTTTTGTAATCCGACGAGTTGTCTTCGAAGGGCCATTGTCAACTTTCTTTTTTTAAATACGGTCCTGTTTTCCTGATATTGGAATTTGAGAGCTTCTCCCGAATGCAACGACGTATGACACATTGTGATTTAATGACGTTTCAGGGGTTTTTTGAACAACATCAGGAAATTTTGGGATACGGTCCTGTATTTCTCCTAATTTTATAAATAATATCTCATCAGTAAGCTCTACATTTTTTTACTTATGTTGGACTAGTTCAATAAATAACAAATAATTTAATAATAAGCCGCAAATAAGTGAACAAAAATCATTTCAAAACAGTAATAAAATTAACAACGAAAAAAGTAAGGAACTACATAATCAGGGGTTCAAAATGATTTCCGTTATTCTCTAAGCATAAATAACATCTTCTAACTGCCACATAACAGTTTTTTTGAGATAGAATAAAACATGTGATAGAATATCAAACTTTTCAACATTTGTAAATTTATGTTCTATATTTTCTGGAAAATAAAAAACCTCTTAAAACGCTCTCAAACGATCAGAATGGGAATGTCAAGTGAAACAAATCACGCATCACCATTTTAATTTTTTGTTTCAAGCGCCTACTTTTCTTTTAAATCCCGAAGCAACAGAAGTTTGAAATAATGTTTCTGTATTTTGTTCACTTAGTTGTGGTTTATTATTAAATTATTTGTTATTTATTCAACTAGTCCAACATAAGTAAAAAATGTAAAGCTTACTTATGAGATATTATTTATAAAATTAGGAGAAATACAGGACCGTATACCAAAATTTCCTGATGTTGTTCAAAAAACCCCCGAAACGTCATTAAACCACAATGTGTTATACATCGTTGCATTCGGAAGAAAAAAAGCTATCAATTCCCAATATCAGAAAAACAGGATCGTATTTAAAAAAAGAAAGTTGATAATGGCCCTTCGAAGACGACTCGTCGGATTATAAAACAATTAACGCTGTTAGATAGAGCGGAAAAGTGGCAATGCAAAAGTGCAATTTACTTTAGAATTCGATCTAAAAAAAAACAGCAATACAATAAAACGATTTTTCAGAATTTTGTTTTTTTCCGGATATCTCCGGAACTACTCGGAATTTTAAAACTTTCTTAACGGCATATTATTAGGCACGTAAATGCGCAACTTTACCTCCATTTAACCGACTTCGTATCTCTTACAGTTTCCGAGATACCTGTACTGGCCCTCCTTATCTTCGATACGTTGTATATCGTTCCGCATTAATTAATAAAATGAAAAATACAATATTTTTTTTTACGCCCTGTATTTCGAAAACGAAGCGACATGCGAAAAACTTTTATATCACATTTTCGTTTTAAAATAAGGTGAGGATTCACCTTCTTCATTTTTCCAGAAAGGTTAGGAAACACCCTGTATAGTACTTATTTAAATACATGCGCATACTTTGGACTTGACAAAAATCTATAGTTATTTATATTTATATTCAAAAAGAAGAATAATTTGCGTTGATTATGGCCATGGTCAAATTATTTGAAACAAATTCGAAATTTTAACAGTTATTTTAAGTATTAAATTGGATGATATCATAAACGGCCATTGGTAAGGAAAATTAAATGAAAAGCATATTATAAAAACCCTTATGTAATAGGTAACTATTTGATATATTATAATTAAAATACGAGAGATCTGTCTGAACCTCCTGTTGTAAGTAACGTAGATTATTTAAAATTATTTTTGTTAATATCTCAAAAACGAAACCTTTTAGACAAATTTGATACAGTAATCTGTCGACTCGTTAAAAAATAGGACAAAACGTGAAAACCGCAGCATTCTATCTTTGATAATAACTCTAAGAAAGTGTCGAAAATGGCACACCCTGAACTTTCCTACCTGTGAAATATTTTACCCAATAAAATCTTGTTAATTTTTCATTCCGCTGAATGTAGATACATTTCTCGGGCTTGGTCGGTGAAATAACAAACCGGAACAAACCATATTAATAGAAATTATAATTTTTAGGTTATTTGTTCGATTTAACCCAATCATACAGTCAATCTTTCTACCAAGCGGCAGTATGGATCATGGTAGCTGGAGTACTAATCGGTATTATTCCTTATACCAAAGATAGGAAACTGTTCGGACGATGACATATAATTTAGAATTTCGAAATGTATTGTAAATATTTAATTTTGTTATAAAACGTCGATATTATTTCACTCAATTTCACTTTCACTCGTTTGTTTTTTTAATTTTGTTCCCATATTCGTGCTATGCATCTCAAAGAAACTATTCCTACCAGATATCGCTACCGGTCAGTGGTGGTTCTTCCACAGGAGCACATGCGGACGTGCACCGCCAAAACAAAACGAATAAAAAATATTAATTTATATTCATTGAATATTATTTGTCGTACAAAGTCCGACCCTCCCTAATTATCGTACCGTCAAACTAAAACAGTCCGACCCTCCCTAATATTTTATCATCCCGTCAAACCAAACTGTATAGATCCGGCAACCGTGCCTCGGTCGAGGTAAATGACGAGATTTGCTCACACGTGCGATTACGTAGTGCAGTTTCTCTATAGCAACAGGTGGCGGGTGGCAGCGGGATAGCGGTGCTATGGCGATTTAACATGGAAAAGGCGCACAGTTTTGTCTGTTCGTGCATCTAGTTAGAAATTCGATCGTGTATCTTTTAATATTATATATTGATTAAGTTAAAATGAATAGTTGACGGTGGACTATTTAAGCAATAACTTTAGCTCTGAGTTTGGAGCAAATAATTGAAGTGAAGAATGCGGGAATACCTAAACCCGAAATTAATTTAACGCAGAACACAAAGGGTAAATCTAGGGACTTTATTAGAAATCTTAAAAATGAAATATATGAAAAAAAAATTATAGAGGGTATTCCAAATGAGGTTGTTATTGATCAATTTTCTACAATTAATTAAGAACCGAAGAATGGACTTTATGGCACTATTGTGTAGGGTCGATAAATGTTGTGTATTTCGATAAATGATACTCGATATGATTTTAAATCATTCCATTTAAGGATTTAAACTAAAAAACACTGAAAATATGAAGAATGTCAACTTGTCAGTCTCGTGGCTCGATTCGTTCTCGTCATAAAACAGTTAACTATTGTTCTCGTCTTGGTTGCGCCTAATGACGTAGCCCGTATATGGCGTAGTGGTATTAGACATCATTCGGTTTTCTTGATAACTCGTAGCTGGCGGCAGTAGTATTGGACATCAATCGGTTTTCTTGATAGCTCGTAGATGGCTTTAGTAGTATTAGTAGTGGAGTGTGTAAATATTGTTACGAGGGTTGCATGCGACGACGTTAAGATCCGACAGCTATACACACTAAGAAAACCTTTCTTATTTTCCAAAAGTTGTATTTCCTTGTGTAAAATTAAAAAATAAATAAAAATATGTTTTACCTAACGCACTTTCTTATTACTTTTTTTCTTTCTACATTTAAAACGCCTAGAAAAATTTCACCATACTACCCCTCTATCATAGGTCACGAGCCGCCACTGCTACCGGTATCTACTAACTTCTAAAAGAAACAAGCAATTGTCATTACTCCGTTTAATACATTTTTGGAACTTCTATGGAACAGGTATTTACACAGAATCAAGGTAATTATAGTTGTTATAAGACTAAATAAAAACATTTATATGAAAAGAACTGTGACACGGCTAGAGACGCGATAATCCGAATACAATATGTTTGAAATAATAAACATATCGAGTGAAGTATTTTGGACTTCCACTGTCTTTATTGATTTATAGCGCAACGTTTCAACTGGTAACCCTCTCCAGTCATGTTCTGGTGAATACTAAACAAGTTACTAAACTACGAGAGTATTTATATTACTTATGTTATGTGTTACCCCTGGATGACGTACTTAACCAAAGGCTTGTATTTACTTAACAGGGATTTCCAAATATTTCTTATATCTAAGGAAGGTTTGCTAAAGCAATCAGAATTTTCAGTTATGGCGGCTGCTTCTTTAAATGTCCTTTTTTGTCAATGTGCTTCTTTGAGTATGATTTCTAACTGTTCCCATTGCAAGTGATGGCCGTGGGTCCAAGTGAGGTCTGCTGGTTTTTGAAAAACCAATCAACCAAAAGAACAGGAAGAATTGTGTATATAGAATACCCAGCGAGCGCTGACAATCTTATGTTGATGAATCTTTACGACTACTTGAAACAAGGATCAAAGAACATCAGAACCGCACACGAAAAGGAGAAACAAACAGATTCGGTGCAGCAGACCACGCTTGGACCCAACGCCATCACTTGCAATGGGAACAGTCGGTCATAATCAAAGAATCACATTGGCGAAAAAAGAAATTCAATCAAGCAGCCTTCATAACTGAAAATCCTGATAGCTTCCCTGCCTGCCTTAGATATAAGAGTCATTTGGAAATCCCTGTTAAGTAAATGTAAACTTAGGTTAAGTTCATCATCCAGTGGTAACACATGACTGCACTCATCTCGGTCATGCTCAACTAACTTTCCAACCCCCCCCCCCCCCCCCCCGCCCCCAAGTAATACTCTCATTAGTAATTTGTTCAGCGTTCACCTGAAGATGACTGGAGATATTTACCAGTTGAAACGTTGTGCTATCACTCATGATACAGCATTGTCTCTAACCTTCAAACAAGCAATTAAAATATTCCTGTAAGATCGATATTATACTGACATACAACATATTCCTTTAATATAGATGGTGTTCAGATATTGCTTCAGGATCCTTGGAGAGGTTAGTCTACATGTTAATATAAATGTAGTAAGTCAAATAGCAAAAAGTTCATAACTGAATACTTTTCAAGTAAGTTAGTTTTTCAAGTTCCCTGGTGCATTATCCCAATATTACCACATATTCCAAACAAACTCAGGACAAGTTAGCAAAATTGGGGTGTTCATCAAATTAACAAGAAAAAAGTCCGAGGAAACCGAGGAGTATTTGCGTTTCTCCGATAGTCAGCTTATCAAACTTACACGAATGAAAATAAATATCCAGGTATGTTTGTAAAATCGCCTAGTAGTTAACATTTATAACAAATGCACAAAACAAATAAAATCGTTACAATAACATTATCAAGTTCTATGAATACTGCTTTATCGGTATAGAGGAGCACTATCTTCTAAAAACTATAGAATAAATATTCTAGTAAAAGGCCCGGTATCCAATTTTGATTTTTCACACAAGTCCCGAACCAGCCATTTTGAACTCGTATACGGAAATTCCCGCCGGCCTTAGTATTTGTTTCGGTTTGTTTTGGATAGCATTTCAAGATTGCTGTTGTTGTGACTGGAGAGAAAAAAAACATTGTGAATAGGTTTACGTAATGTGGGGAATCAATTAGGCGCAAAGATTATTTTATGCCTTCAGAGAGAAAGATTATAACCTAACTTTCTAACGCCTATTATCTTAAAAGGCTTTCGTGGCTGCACACACATATTCCCAAACAAACCTGCACGCTTGCGTAAAGAACATCAAAACGCAGGGCCAGTGCTGGCTTCGACCATGATACAATAAGCACAAGATATGATAACGGATGTTTTAAAAGTTTACCGGAATTTTAGTGGTATTTGAGCTGCAATCTCTGTTATATTTTTATGAAACTAATATTATACCTAAATACCATAATAGTAGTAATTCATTTCATCTACTTCAAAAAAAAAAGAATGAAAAACGTGAAATAACAACATGAATCTCCATAAGCAATTTAGAAATTGATCATCACTTGACGTTACTGGGCGCCAGACGAAATTCGAACGGTTAGATATGTTACTTTGTGTTTATTGAGTCATGGATTCGACGATGAGACGAGATGAGAGACACAGTGCGACAATACAGGGTGTTCCTTAATCACTTGTTAATATTTCAGGGTGTGATTTCTTAGATCATTTTATAAAGAAAAGTTCATATGAACATATGTCCGCAACGGCTTAAATTTTTTGCTACAGGGTGTTGAATTTTTATTTTTTAAATGGTTATTTTTTAATATCTTCGAAAGTACGTTAGATATTATTTTCAATTTTGGTATGTATTAATAGGATATAGAACCACAAATTTTAGTTAGAAAAGTTATTCAATTGTTCCACCAGTGGCGTCCCTGCAAACATGTCCTCTGATATTTTTTAACAAAAAAGATGGTACGCCACTGACATTTTTCCATGTGGATATTTTTCTGATTAGCCTGGTAAATTCTACATGAAAACGATATCTTGAGTTTTTCTCGTCCTACGGTTCTTGATTAAAGCCACTAAATTCATATTGAAACTCATTATTTTAACATTGATAAAATATTGATGATAACTTTTGTCTTATAAAAATTTCAATATTTGAACGAGTGGACAATTTGATGCGAAGACGGGCGGAAGCATGCGTTTTAAGTGAAGGTGGTCATTTCCAACAATTTTATAAAACAAAATTTATCATTAATATTTTATCAATGTGAATAATAATGACTTTCAATATGAATTTAGTGGTGGAGAAAAACTCAAGAGACCATTTTCATGTAGAATTGACCAGGCTAATCAGAAAAATATCCATATGGAAAAATGTCAGTGGCGTACCATCTTTTTTTGTAAAAAATATCAGAGGACATGTTTGCAGGGACGCCACTGGTGGAACAATTGAATAACTTTTCTAACTAAAATTTGTGGTTCTATATCCTATTAACACATACCAAAATTGAAAATAATATCTAACGTACTTTCGGAGATATTAAAAAAAAACATTTAAAAAATTTAAATTCAACACCCTGTAGCAAAAAATTTACGCCGTTGCGGACATATGTTCATATGAACTTTTCTTCATAATACACCCTGAAATATTAGCACGTCATTAAGGAACACCCTGTATAGCGAGACAATATAGAAAGATACAGGATGTGAATTAGTCCTTAACAAACCAGTGAATTGTTCGTGACAAGTGAGCGATCAAAATTGGAACCCTGGAAAAATACTATTTTAGTAAACACTACCTATTACGACTGTTTCGATTAATATCCAAATTGCAAAAGGTAGGTACCTAATTTTTCGTATTCTACTGAGGAAATCTTGCTTAATAAATCACAGGTATCACGTATCAACTTTATTTAGTTGAAAGACCCTCAACGGCTTTCGTGAACTACTAATAACTAGAAACGATTTTAAAATGTAGACCCTCTTTTAGGGCAAATGATTGTTAACTATTATATAAAACGCTTGGAACAATGGTATAGGCTGGCCCACGTTAGATGACACTATCCTAAAATCTTTAAAAAATTTAATATTAATTAGAGAAACGAATAGACACACACTTGTCCGCTATTATTTTCTCCAATTTATTATGTTATTACGGATTTTTTAAATTATTACCTGAAGAAATTAATAATTACAAAATAATATGATACAAGCAAAACACGACTGGAAGCTCAGACATTGATGTTCGAGAAATGATATTTATCGAGATAAGCCACCTTACGATGGCCACCAGTACATTTAAAAGGTAAATAGTAAATTTAAAGGATCTTAATATACAGTGTCACCATTAAAGTTGGCACCATATGGAAAAAATACAGGGTGCTATGGAAATTGACTTTAGGTTGTGATCAGTCTGAAATCCTGGTAACGGGCTGCCGTACTATTAGGTAGTTACTTTACCAATTTGTTTACTTTTCTGTAAGTAGGGCCCATCGGTAAGGACAAACATTTCACCTCTAAGAGCTTGATTTCTACGAAAAAATTTTGAAAATCGCCATAGTATTCTTTGAAAGAGAAATTATTTTTTAGATCGAACGTAAATCTATTCTAAGGGTAACGAAGCATTTTCTTGGCATGTTTGGTAAACAATTGGTTACCTTTCTCAAGCAATATTATTATATTTTAAATAATAAATCATATTTGAATTGATCTATTAAATAAGATTTAAAGATTGAAAACGTATAATGCATCAACAACCATTTTAAAATGTAATTTTGACTCCAGTCCAATACTGAAGAAGTGTTTGGCATTAGCTGCCAACGTGGTTTTGTCTTATTTGATGAACATAATCTCGGTTTGAATCAAACTATTAGTGTCTATTCTCACCAAAGCAACTGGCAACCGCAACGCAACATCAACGCTACACAGCACTAATATTTACATATGCGTGATCCCACTGACTTAAGGCAGCCCAACTGCAGCGCAACTAGTTGCTTATGAGTTCGAACAAGCCCGGCATACCGCGTCGCCGTCGTCAGTTGCTTCCAGTCGCGTCATGGCGTCATGGCGGACGATACAGCAAAATATTTAACTTTTGTGGCTCATTCGGTAATTCCTGTGCCACTATATATGAACTATGTCCAAAATTTATGTGGTATAAGAAGGGTTAATCCAAAATGCTGCCGAAGACGACATTTTGCTCATGTCAAAAGAGACTTCAAACCAGTTGATTCCAGTGGGAACGCAAGAGCGACTCAACTGAAGTTGCGGTCGCGTTGCAGTTGCGTTGAGGTTGCTTTGATTCCAGTGGGAACGCATGAGCAATTCAACGGAAGTTGCGGTAGCGTTGCAGTTAAGTTGCGGTTGCCAGTTGCTTTAGTGAGAACAGGCACTTAGAGGTGATGACGCACGTTAACTGTTTCCCCGATTCAACTATAGAATAATTTCAAAGTAAGGGACTTTGCCTCCTTTTAACCAGACCATAGCATTAAGTGATTTTGTGAAATTCACCATTGGATGGATAGATAGTCCCTTCAAATTTTCCGGTGACGTAGCAGGTACTAAAATATCCTTAAATTTACTACAAATAAAATGTTATATTCTACAATTAGTTACACAGCCTTCTACTTTTAAATTCATCGAAAATATCATTCTATTGAGTACAGGGTCGGGATTTTAAATGGAACCCTGCTTATAGTGATTTTAACGAACAATTACATTAAAAATAACAAAGCCATAAAAAATCTTTGAGCACGTATTTTTGGATTTTAGAGAAATCTTTTCCAAGAGCACCGTTCCAGTTAAAATCCCCACCCTGTATATTAAAAAGTATGTTATTAATTTTACATGATTTTCACTCTAATAATGTTCAATCTCGCGAAATATAGACAGTTATAATTTCCACTATATTCAGTTGCTACTATGTTTTTAAAAATCATACACAACAAGAATGTAAAACAGATTTTAAATCATCCAAAATCCAAATCAATGCAGGTAATCATTATATTGAATGTTGGCAAGCAAATAAATATGTTAAATATTAAAATATTACAAAAAAAAGGTATATATGACACACTGACCACACACACTAACGCCAAATTAAAACGGTTACTAAACAAACCTAATCAAAATCTATTTAAGCTAAAATGGCGTCATCGGAGACTTCCATGGGCTTACATATAAATATATTCAGATAACATATAACATCAAAACTTCAAACACAAAAAATAGCTATTGCACAACAGTTTCCTTTTAAAACAAAATGGTTTTAATAAAACAATTGTAAGAAAATGTAGGAAGTAAATTAGCTTTACATTTATATGCGAAGTTTTTTTTCAGTTACAGGTTGACTGTAATAGTCTTTTCAAAAAGGGCATATTGATATGGGAGAATATTTATGTAATTATGAGAGGGCATTGAAAGAATTTAAAAATTTATCTCTTGGCTTAACCAAGTAATAGATTCATCAGTAGTGTTCGTCAAAGATGACTTCCGGTTTGTTCAATGCTTTATTTAAAAGTCTTTTCCATTGATTAATTGGAACATTGAATAATTTTTTTTGGTAGATTATAATTACCAGTAAGCTATTCTTTTGATGTTAATGTTTTTCATATATTTTTTAATAAATTAAAGATGAAATACATTTCTTTCATCCAAATATCAATTTTCTTTCATTTTATAAAATTGTGTTACATGGCCAATTGACTAGCTCAATAGATGACAGAGAGCGATGTTCAGTTACTAACTGCTTA
Organism: Barypeithes pellucidus; assembly: GCA_963991005.1. NCBI lineage: Eukaryota > Metazoa > Arthropoda > Insecta > Coleoptera > Curculionidae > Barypeithes > Barypeithes pellucidus. The sequence goes on along the minus strand of OZ022561.1, from coordinate 19,706,332 downwards.
AAAACATGTGCTTCGAGAATTAGTCATAAATTCTGGTGCGTAAAATATCAAAGAATGTTTTTTTGTTGAGAATATAAGAGGCATGTCCCAACTATTTGAAAAAATAGTACATTGTTTACCGAGTAGGAAATGCCTAACATTCCTGGACGACTGTGAAGATTGCTAAGTCGAGGCGTTAGCAACACAGAGTCCAGGAATGTGGCTTTTCTTACGAGGTAAACATACTATTTTTAATTTTATTCACAAATAAATGGTGCTTTGAAATTAGTAATAAAATTGGTTGCGTTACTATGGAAACGTATTAATGTTGAATTGACAAACTTGACCCATATAAATTTAATTGTTGGTGTTTCCGAAAGCAAAACAGTATAAAATGATAAGTGATGATGAATTTTCCATTTTTGAGACTCCTCCAGAGCTGGTTGAGGCAGTGAATACTGCTTCATTAGAATTATTGCCAAAGAAATCAAGAGAAAAGTACGAATATGCATATAAACGTTTTATGTACTATAGCAAGAGTAAAGCAGCACGAGTTCTTTCTCGGAAAATCTTGTAATGTCATACTTCCTAGACCTTTGTTTAAAGATGAAATCTTCAACATTATGGGCCAATTATTCAATGTTGAAGTCAACCCTTGCGATTAAACACAATGTAGATATATCCACATATTTAAAACTTCGTTCTTTATTGAAACGGCAAGCTCAAGGTTATAGGGAAAAGAAATCTAAGATTTTAACGAAGGAAGAAATCGACAAATTTATCTACAAAATTTTGATTAAGGTAATTTACAAGGTTTTAATTTCTATTTAGATTACACATTTATTTATTTTTTAGGTGGCTTTAATATTTGGTATTTCTGGGGCCTGTAGAATGGATGAGTTAGTCCGAATTACTCTACACGATGTAGAAGACCTAGAATCTAAGCTTTTAATTAGCATAGCTGATTCAAAGACCAGCAAACCAAGATCATTTGTAGTTAATCAGATGTACTTGAATGTTTATCGAAAGTATGTTTCGTTAAGACCAGAACATATGAACAGTGACCGATTTTTCTTTAAATATCAAAGCGGAAAGGGTTGTAGCCAAGTGGTAGGAATACATTAATTTAGAAAAATGCCTAAAATAGTTGCTACTTATTTGAACTTAGTAAATCCGACAGAATATACTGGTCACTGCTTTCGTCGGTCTTCTGCAACAATATTGGTCGACTCTGGTGCCAACATAACTAGTTTAAAGAGGCTCGGCGGATGGAAGTCATCAAACGTTGCTGAAGGATATATTGAAGAATCTCTTAACAATAAGGTTGAGGTGGCAAATAAAATTTACAGTACAAAATTTTCAACAAAATAACCCTACTACCTCGCATGTTGTCCAAAATGTTTCTCATATTTCTAATAATGTTCCTCCAATTTTCGATAATTGTACTAACTGTCAAATAACTGTGAATATAACAAACTAATTTCAAAATGTATTCTGCAATGCATTGAGGTTTTCAAAATATAAATTAATTCCTTATGAACAACGTGTTTCAATCATTTATGTAGAACACTAACGACTGTAAGGAAATATAATTTCCTTACAGTAGGGAAATGAGTATTTCCTAACAGTTATTTTCCGTTGCCTGGCAACGACTAAGTGTAAGGAAATATTGACTTTTTCTTTCAAAAATGTTATCAAAAATGTCAATATTTCCGTACGATTTTCGGAAAATAAACTTATTATACTATATTATTCAGGAAAAAATCATGTGGTTACTTTTCTTGACCCACCATCTGTAAATGGTGCTAAATATAGGTGGATATGGTGGATATGGCAGTTCAGTGAATCCATATTTTAAAATAATGTTAATCAACTCAGTTTGGTACCGGCGATTTGACCGACTGGTCATCTTTATAGCGCGGTACATTACATAAAAATCCTCCCTCAGCAGTTGACCTAGTAAAATACCAGGACAAAAATGCACCCTTCTTTACTTTAAATTAAAAATAACAATTCAGAAATGTTTCATTAAAATAAATGTTCTTGGAAATGGGTTACTTATTTTCCAAAACAACATGGATAGTAATATAAAAAATATCAATGCCAATTTTCTTATACAACCTGAGATTCCAACGTATATGAATAAATTATTACCTATAGGCTCTATACTTATACATAAGATGAGAGGTAGCTAATATTTTAAAGAGCACATATACCATTAAAACAGTTTGATAATTTTTTAATCTTGGGACAAGAATTACAGAACTTCGTTATCTCTACAGTGAGTCCCAGAAGAAATGTCTAAATTCATTTAAAATTCAGCGGTAAGTTTTTTCAAAAAACGCTCGTACCCGTCGAGTTTGATTTTTAAATTTTGTTTTTTGTGATAATTTCATGTATACAGGGTAGCTCAAAAATAAGTTACGACCATCAACTTCATTTTTTCAAATGAAAACATATATTACTGTCTCACTGTCACCGTTTATTTCCATAGAAACTGAAAGTGAGGTTTGCAGACGCATGCAAAATATGTGCAATCTAGATAATAATTTAGTAAAAAATATTATTTTTTCGGATGAAGCTACGTTCTATTTGAATGGTAATGTGAACAGACAAAATTGTCAATATTGGGCAACAGAAAATCCGCATTGGATGATAGAGGTTCACAGCCAGTACCCTAAGAAAATAAATGTTTGGTGTGGAATCGTACGCGAAAGAGTAATTGGTCCATTTTTCTTTGAACAGTCTTTAACTGGACAAGTATATCTCGAATTTCTCCAACTAGAATTAATTCCAGCATTATTGGCTTTATTTCCGAATCCATTGGATCCAGACTCCCCTGACGAAGAACTGATATTCCAAAAAGATGGTGCTCCTCCGCACTATGCGGCCACTGTGCGCACATTTTTGGATGAAACCTTTCCCAATCGGTGGATTGGAAGGAGAGGACCTATCGAATGGTCTGCTAGGTCGCCAGACCTAACTTCGCTGGACTTTTTTTGTGGGGTTACCTCAAATCAAAAGTAGTTGTTAACAGGCCAAACAATATGCAGGAGTTGAAAGAAAGGATCCGAAGAGAAGTGCGTGTCATAACTCCGGAAATGGTTGGAAACGTGCAAAGAGAGTTTATTGATCGTCTTGGATATTGTCAAGCCGTAAATGGCGCACATTTTCAACATTTAATTTGATTTTGTTGTGTTTTTTTTTTAATAAACAGGTCTTACTTATAGATATGTTCAATCCTAATTTTCTCAATAACTGTTGAGTTTATGTAGGACATGGTACATGAAACATGCTTAGAATTCAATGCAAAATTCAAAAATGAAATAAAAAATATATGTTTTCATTTGAAAAAATTAAGTTGATGGTTGTAACTTATTTTTGAGCTACCCTGTATACATGAAATTACCACAAAAAAAAATTAAAAAATCAAAATCGACGGGTACGAGCGTTTTTTGAAAAAACTTACCGCTGAATTTTAAATGAATTTAGACATTTCTTCTGGGACTCACTGTATATGAGAACAATTTAAAAAAACTGTAAGAAACGTTGATGTCACGTTTTAAGTGTTTACATCACGAATTACAGTGCGATAAGTAAATTAGTATAGTTTCGCAACAGGTAAAAGATTATCAAGGTAACTTCCCGGTAGACTAGCCGGTTTCTAGGGCTCGCTCAGCGGCTCACCCTGGACTTGCCTGCTCTGTCTTGTAAGTGCCTGTTCTCACCAAAGCAACTGGCAGCGGCAACGCAACGCAATATCAATGCGACACAGCACTAATATTTAAATACGCGTGTTCCCACTGACCTAAGGCAACTCAACTGCAACGCAACTAGTTGCTTATGAGTTGCCTCCAATCGCGGTGTCATGGTGGACGAGACAGAAAAATATTTAACTTTTGTGGCACATTCGACAAAACCTATGAAATTTAACCGAATCATTATTTAATTACTGTGCCACTATATACGAACTATGTCTCAAATTTATGGTATAAAAAGGGTTAACCCAAAATTGTCGCTCAGATTTTTAACGAGCAAGTATATTGCGGCTATATCTTCATCTGACGAAGACGACATTTTGCTCATATCAAAAGAGACTTCAAACCAGTTGGTTCCAGTGGGAACGCAAGAGCAACTCAACTGAAGTTGCGGTCGCGTTGCAGTTGCGTTGCGGTTGCCAGTTGCTTTGGTGAGAACAGGCACTAAAAGAATACTTTCTGGCTTTATAGTTTAAAGTGAGAACGCTTTATAGACTTTGTTTAAAATATCTAACTAATCTTTAGTTCCTTTTTAATGGTATAAACGTCCTTTCGTACGACGTTAAAGAATCGACGAGATAAGCATGCTTTCTTTAAAGAATATAAAGAAATATCTGAAATTGTCTACTTTTTAATGCTAAATATTGACAAAAATTGTCTTATTAATACGCTATTTAAGTTCAAATGTAGAGATTTTTTAATAACGAACATTGACGTTAAAAATTCGAAAATAGTAATTAAAAACTAATTAGTTCGAAATCATAAATCACTCAAATAATCTCTATGGCTTCACCTAATTGGCCGAATTTTATACGTTTCAATTAGACTAGACTTTTTTTTATAAATTGGTGCAAGTTATTTATAGATTTTATGTATCTATAGGCATCTAGCCCTGACATATTTTAAAATTATTTTGCAATTATTGTTAATCTACTTCTTAGTACAGGATTTTTGATTAACGACAAAGTACACCTTCTTATAAAAAAAAATCTCGTAGAATTTTTCTCGAATTCATTTCTTTGGTCTGAACGTCCGGCTTTTAAAAACGTTTACGAAAAACGTTTAATACCTCTTACTCTAATCCTTAGACTTCTTGGTGGTTCTCTTTAGGTTTTAACGAGGAAAAATCGTTGTTTTCGTTAACGTTAGGTGACGATTCTTTATCGTTAGGTGACGATTCTTTTATGGAAGTTTCGGAAGATGATTTCTCTCGGATGAATCGTTTGTATCTTTTGGTCATTGGAATTATTATCAACATCACTCCGGAAATAGCAATGAATAGGCCTGCTAAATAGAACGACATGTTATAGGTACCGGTTAAATCGTATATCCAACCTAAAAATTTTAAAAAATGTATAAGAAAAATATAAAGTAATATAATATTTATACAGGGTGTTTAAAAAAACATGTGCCATCGCTCGTGTGGTGGTTTCTTATCCAAAAATAAGACAAATAGTTTCTCAACATGGGTCCGAAGATGCTATGTTTTTTCTATTTTTTCTCAAATTTGGTACGTGTTTTTAAAGTCTAAAGTAAGTAAATTCGCCATTCGCGGCAGTGCACGGTGGGATAGTGTTTCGAAAATATTTCTCTTAATCGAAGCGAAGCCAAACGAAGGAAAAATCTAATATAGCGGTTCCGAAGCTGTTATACAGTGTGTCCGCGGATGAGGGTACCCAATAGGGAAAAAATCTTTATTAATCATTTTACGACCAAAAATCATTCTTTATAAAAAGTTCTGCTTGTTGAGAAAATGAATTGACGATAAAAAAATTTTAGATCCGATGTACAGGGCGTTAATAAATTAGGAAAATATGAAAATGCTTCAAGAGAGAACTACCATTATTTATTATTTTTTACAAAAATTTTATAAAACAAAGTTGTTTATAAACTAACGTAAAGTCTAAATACAAATTTTGAAATAAAAATTCGAATTTTTAAAAATAAAATAATATCAGTGGTGTTTATGTAATTATTTGCATTTTACAAAAAAAATCAAGATACGTTCATGTTACGTCAGCATCTTATTTACATCTGACAAGGTGGATAGGGAGGTTTGGCCCAAACCATTACCCAGCTAGATCGCCTGACCTCTCATTATTAGATTTCTTTTTGTGGGGTGCCTTCAAACAAAAGGTTTATTCAGATAATCTTCCACATGATAGGGAAATATTAAAACAACGCATAGAAGAAGTATCCATGATCTGAATGTGCCGCGAACCATTCGTGAAGTGTACAGTAAATGTATTAAGTTAGAGGAAAAGTGTATCGAGTTAGGAGGTAGCAGCGGCGGCTCCTCCATTAGGTCATTGGGTCAATGACCTCCCTATAAAAATTTAGGAAATAAAACTTTTTTTTAAATTAGAATTTACTACAAATGTACCTACTATAATAATTTACCTATAATATTTGAAACGCCCCCGTAAACGCAAGCGTGTAGTGCGATATTCAAAATTGGGCTAGGGCCAGTAATTGACCACGATAGCTTAAATGGAAACGAATTTAGCCGAGCTCTGACGATTCCGGCAAGCGGCAGAAACATACGCGAAGTTAACCGCCGCTGGGTCAACAGCCCGGTTTATTGAAAATCTGAATAAGATGTACCTATGAACCTATGTCGTCTCATCATTAGTAATTATTAAATGCTTGGAAAAGAGATGGCAGGTTCCAGGTTGGACGTAGGTCGTAGGTCGCGCAACATTTTCATTTAGTCTACTATAATTTTGGTTGTAATAATTTGTCTTAATACGAATAGAAAAACCATTTATAAATAGTATTGCTAATTTTAATGAGCGTGTTATAACTCATTTTGCAAATGTTAAAGACCGAAGGGTTGATCTAAAATTTAAAATAGTTTAAAAAAATAATTTTTTCTATATTGGTATCAACTTCAAGCTAATTCGATGCCGTTTTTAGTATCGAACTGAGCTTGTCTCGAAACAATTTTATTTTATGATTGTTTGCAGAAAAAATTTCTAAAGTAGCGTCACACCTGTCAAGTTTACTTTCTTTGTAAAGCTGAACACAGCACTACAATATTTTACAAATTTAAAGCTTTGCAATTTCCGTTAACTCAGGAGGATTAAAATCATCTTGGTTCATATTGTTTAATTATTTAAGAAAATTTTCAGTTTTGCGAAAAAATGATAGACATGGATAATTTATCAAATGCTAAAAAATCATAATTTGATAGTACATATTACCAACATAAAATTTTCACATAAATATTTACGAAAGTTATATAAGTATAGCATGTATTTTTTAATATGGATTTTTCTTATTAAGAAAACGTAAAATAGAAAAAATAGTACCTATAAAGTACTTGTACTTTAATATACTATTCTTGTATCGCATATAGCGTAATGACCCCCCAATGAGATTGACCACGAGCCGCCACTGGGAGGTAGCTATGTAGAATAATTATTAAAAATTCGAATTTTTATTTCAAAATTTGTATTTAGACTTTACGTTTGTTTATAAACAACTTTGTTTTATAAAATTTTTGTAAAAAATAATAAATAATGGTAGTTCTCTCTTAAAGCATTTTCATATTTTCCTAATTTATTAACACCCTGTACATCGGATCTAAATTTTTTTTATCGTCAATTCATTTTCTCAACAAGCAGAACTTTTTATAAAGAATGACTTTTGGTCGTAAAATCACTAATAAAGATTTTTTCCCTATTGGGTACCCTCATCCGCGGACACGCTGTATAAATAAATTTATAAAGAAATTTTAGACACTGTTATTAATTAAATTAAAACTAGGTTTTCGGACAGCAGTGAATTAAATTTTTTCGATTTTTTGACCAAAAATAATTTTTAAACGTATTCAAAATTGTTCCTGCAAGAACTATTCGACAGGTTTATTGAAGCATTATAAAATGTTTGATTCTGTTCAACTAAAAAATGAACTAAAAAACCCATTATTTCGTCTGAGTCGAGAGAAGCTTTTTTGGTCTCAAATGAATCAAAATTTATGCGGGAAATACGAAATACAACTGGCCAGAATACTCAGGAGTTCGCGTTGTAGTATTAACAAACAATGAACTTTTTTACCATGAAATTATTGCATATTTGACATTACAACCGTAGAATACCATTAAAATACAAATAAGCATACTAATCAATGTTTCTTAAAATAAATATGGAGTTATTTCTTGGTTTGCTTTCCGCATCTCTTTTTGTATACATCGTGTTCAAGATAAGGAGGGCTAGTACAGGGATCTCGGAAACCGTACGAGATACGAGGTCGGTTAAATGGAGGTAAAGTTGCGCATTTACGTGCCTAATAATATGCCGTTTAGAAAGATTTAAAATTCCGAGTAGTTCTGGAAAAAAACGAAATTCTGAAAAATCGTTTTATTGTTTTCCTGGGTTTTTTTGAGATCGAATTCTAAAGTAAATTGCACCTTTGCATTGCCACTTTTTCCGCTCTATCTAACAGCGTTAATTGTTTTATAATCCGACAAGTCATCTTCGAAGGGCCGTTATCAACTTTCTTTTTTGTAAATACGGTCCTGTTTTTCTGATATTGGAATTTGATAGCTTTGTTTCTCCCGAATGCAACGATGTATGACACATTGTGGTTTAATGACGTTTCGAGGGTTTTTTGAAAAACATCAGCATATTTTGTGATACGGTCCTGTATTTCTCCTAATTTTATAAATAATATCTCATAAGTAAGCTCTAAATTTTTACTTATGTTGGACTAGTTCAATAAATAACAAATAATTTAATAATAAACCACAAATAGGTAAGTGAACAAAATACAGAAACATTATTTCAAACTTTTGTTGATTCGGGATTTAAAAGAAAAGTAGGCGCTTGAAACAAAAAAATTAAGATGGTGACGCGTGATTTGTTTCACTTGACATTCCCATTGTGATCTTTTTAGAGCGTTTTAAGAGGTTTTCTATTTTCCAGAAAATATGGAACATAATTTTACAAATGCTGAAAAGTTTGATATTCTATCCCATGGTTTATTTTATCTCAAAAAAAACTGTTATGTGGCAGTTAGAAGATGTTATTTGTGCTTAGAGAATAACGGAAATCATTTTGAACATCTGATTATGTAGTTCCTTACTTTTTTCGTTGTTCGTTTTATTACTGTTTTGGAATGATTTTTGTTCACTTATTTGTGCTTTATTATTAAATTATTTGTAATTTATTGAACTAGTCCAACATAAGTAAAAAATTTAAAGCTTACTTATGAGATATTATTTATAAAATTAGGAGAAATACAGGACCGAATCCCAAAATTTCCTGGTGTTGTTCAAAAAACCCTCGAAACGTCATTCAACCACAATGTGTCATACATCGTTGTATTCGGAAGAAGAAAAAAACGCTCAAATTCCAATACAGGACCGTATTTAAAAAAATAAAGTTGATAATGGCCCTTCGAAGACGACTCGTCGGATTACAAAACAATTAACGCTGTTAGACAGAGCGGAAAAAGTGGAAACCTTATTTTTGGGTAAGGAATCATCATACGAGAGATGGCACATGTTTCTTGAAACACCCTGTATAGTATATACGCGAGAAGTTTGCTCCCTAAAACGAAACAATAGAATCATTCGTTTCTTATGGAATAAAGTCGTTACAGCATAGATGGCGCCAGTGCTTACCTCCCAGCGGCGGTCCAATTAAATTCGCAAAACCCTGTACCAACAGCAGTAAGCCATAGGCGTTCGTGAATCTATCCAACGTTATCAGTTCGACGAGTATCACGCATGTCAGCGAATAGTTGGCCGCTATAAGGAATCCGAACGCCCCCGACACGAGACACAGACTGCTGTAGTCGGTAATAAGGGGGATCAAGGCTATGACACCGCCACAGAGGCCCATACAAACCGCATATATAATGCTGGCATTCGCCCAAGATCGATCTCCGACCCATCCGAGAATAATCTGAAAGAAAGGATTTTAATAATAAATAACTTGTAACTAGGATTTATATACTGCTATATATTAATCACTATCTATTGTTCCTTTTATTATGCGACTCGTAAAGGGATCCTGGCCGTGATGAGGCTTATTTCTCAGTCATAAAACTAGAACAAATCTTTATACACGGTTTGGAACAAAGAAAAATAAATTTATAATTAAAGGAACTAAGAGACAGAAATCTTTACATATAAATGTACACTCCAGGGTGTCCTACCTCCATGGGCCACTATCGGTATATGAAGAATACAACGTGTCCAAGATAAGGAGGGCCAGTACAGGGATCTCGGAAACCGTAAGAGATACGAAGTCGGTTAAATGGAGGTAAAGTTGCGATTTATCTACCTAATAATATGCCGTTTACAAAGTTTTAAAATTCCGAGTAGTTCCGGAGATATCAGGAAAAAAAACGAAATTCTGAAAAATCGTTTCATTGTTTTCCTGGGTTTTTGTGAGATCGAATTCTAAAGTAAATTACACTTTTACATTGCCACTTTTTTCGCTCTATCTAACAGCGTTAATTGTTTTGTAATCCCACGAGTCGTCTTCGAAGGGCCATTATCAACTTTCTTTTTTTAAATACGGTCCTGTTTTCCTGACATTGGAATTTGAGAGCTTTTTCTTCCGAATGCAATGATGTAGACACATTGTGGTTTAATGACGTTTCGAGGGTTTTTTGAACAACATCAGGAAATTTTGGGATAGGGTCCTGAATTTCTCCTAATTTTATAAATAATATCTCATAAGTAAGCTTTAAATTTTTTACTTATGTTGGACTAGTTCAATAAATAACAAATAATTTAATAATAAACCACAAATAAGTAAACAAAATACAGTAACATTATTTCAACCTTGTGTTGATTCGGGATTTAAAAGAAAAGTAGGCGTTTGAAACAAAACAATTAAGTGATTCGTGATTTGTTTCACTTGACATTCCCATTGTGATCGTTTGAAAGCGTTTTAAGAGGTTTTCTATTTTCCAGAAAATATGGAACATAATTTTACAAATGCTGAAAGTTTGATATTCTATCGTGTTTTATTTTATCTCAAAAAAAACTGTTATGTGGCAGTTAGAAGATGTTATTTGTGCTAAGAGAATAACGGAAATTATTTTGAACACCTGATTATGTAGTTTATGTATATTTACTTTTTTCGTCGTTCTTTTTATGACTGTTTTGGTATGATTTTTGTTCACTTATTTGTAGTTTATTATTAAATTATTTGTTATTTATTGAACTAGTTCAACATAAGTAAAAAATTTAGAGCTTACTTATGAGACATTATTTATAAAATTAGGAGAAAAACAGGACCGAATCCCAAAATTTCCTGATGTTGTTCAAAAAACCCTCGAAACGTCATTAAACCACAATGTGTCATACATCATTGCATTCGGAAGAAAAAAAGCTCTCAAACTCAAATATCAGGAAAACAGGACCGTATTTAAAAAAAGAAAGTTGATAATGGCCCTTCGAAGACGACTCCTCGGATTACAAAACAATTAACGCTGTTAGATAGAGCGGAAAAAGTGGCAATGCAAAAGTGCAATTTACTTTAGAATTCGATCTCAAAAAAACCCAGTAAAACAATAAAACGATTTTTCAGAATTTCGTTTCTTTCCGGATATCTCCAGAACTACTCGGAATATTAAAACTTTCTAAACGGCATATTATTAGGCACGTAAATGCGCAACTTTACCTCCATTTAACCGACTTCGTATCTCTTACGGTTTCCGAGATCCCTGTATTGGCCCTCCTTATCTTGAACACGTTGTATACGAATTTTATGAAAATTCGGTAGATTACTGAAACGTATGTGTACATCCAACGAAAATGTTAAAGATGGTAGCACTTCCGCTTGTACAGGAAGCAGATACTTTATTCTAATTGGAATAGCCTGTATATTTTTACATATTCGAATATTCCTAGAAATTCGAAATGTATAAATTTCGTATAGAGCACCATATTTTATGACCGACTGAAAATAATAATTTGCAATTTAATTTATATTAACATAAATGAATAAAGAGTATTATTATTATTATTATTATTATTATTATTATTATTTACAGAAACAGATACTGGGTTTACAGTTATTAGGTTTGTTTTTAAAAAACTCAGTGGAAGGTCGTAGAAAATATCATATGCATTCCAATGGAGTAAAGTCCTGTTTCCTGCCGTCATGTCAGAGGAAAGAAATGAAGCACTTTCCTCCCTTGTAATCCAAAGTTATCTAAAACTTTTTATAAACTCAAGGTAGGTGTTTAAAAATGATCCACGAATGATAAATATTATTAGCGTTAAATTGAAAAAAATTCAACAATAAAGCTTACCTCGCCAACCATATTAATAATACCAATAATCGATATCAAAATCGACGCATCCTTCTCCGAGTATCCCAGCTGACTCACAGCATTGTCGGTCAAATACACATAAGGCACATCGTACCAAGTATACAGCAGAAAGTTCGATAGTGCAAACACTAAATACTTCGGATCGGCGAAATGCGAAAAATCGAACATATCTACAAGCAGATCCCAGAAATCCCAAAGTCCAGCATACCATTGGACCTTCTCTTGGGCTATCGTGGTCATCGAATTCCTGTAGATGTCGGGACATGAACTTGCTCTAAGCCTGTACCTCTTCAAATTTAACATAGCGCCTCTGTACGTTACCGAGAGCCTATGAATCCTTATATCTTTCAAAAATGCCGTAGGTAGTTTCCTTGGCGGTAAAGTTTTCTGTGTTGGTGAACTCGGGGACATTTCGTTACGTTTAAGCCACCAAGTATCGTCTTTTGGTGGTAATACTGGTGGTGACAGCTGTGTCGTGGTATTCGCATGTTTTGACAGCAAAGTCGCTTCATTAAGACGGCCTGAATCGCTAAAACTTCTCGAAGGAACTAAAAGTTTTGGATAGTTCGCCTGTAAAATGTTATAGATGTTCTTATTTCCAGCAAGAAGCTCTAAAACTTCCTCAGGAATCTTTTCGTCGTCTCTTATATACGTGGGTAAGTGAATTAAAGAACTACATAATCTGTTAGTTTGTACCTCAAACTCCTGTTCCGCATTATTTTCTATAATAGGTTGCAAAACACTTGCGGTACATGTACCTGTACTAATCGAAAATGAATCCGCTGACATGAGCCTGTTCTTTCGCTTAAGATGTCTAATTTTTTTCCTTTCTTTCGCAAGCGACTTCTGCTTTTCCGACGTCCATGGCAAGTCTCGCATCAACGCACCGCAAACGACCATATTTAAAAATAAACCTGCTAATATTAAGGTGGTTCCTCGCCAACCATATTCATCTAGAAGCAACTGAATTAATGGTGCAAAAATAAAGGTACCTATTCCACTTCCACAAACCGCTAGGCCAGTAGCGAACGATCTTCTTTTGTCAAAATAGTAGGCCACTATGACAACTGATGCCACGTAACATAAACTAAGTCCAAAGCCAGCTATAACACCGAAGGTTATGCACAGGACAAGCATACTATTAGCTTGGGAACTAATAATAAATCCTATGGATGCTAGTATTGCTCCGAATATAGTTACTTTTCTGCATCCATATCTATCAGTCAAAAAACTGGCTATAGGTCCAGACAGTAGTGGCATTGCCATAAATAATCCTCCGACCCATGCTGTGGTACCACGGTTTTCACCGAAGTAATTTAAAAATTCCACAAATATAACTCCAAAACTAAATGTAATCCCATCGGCTATCAGATTAACTACAAAAGAAGCTGCTACTACTACCCATCCCCATCCTCCATCCGGAGGTCTTGCTTCTGAGATTTCCAGTGATTCACTGGAAGACGAACTGGACGAGGAAGAACTTGAACCATCGGATGATGCAAGTGACAGAGGAGGAGGTTGTTCTTTCTTAATGGATGAATCACTGTCTTTATGGTTAAATTGAACGTGTAATACCGGTTTGTTATCTTCTACAGACATAATTCTAGTGTGATTTAGAAGCTTTTCTCGTTCACTATTAAAGGGAGGGTGCATTTCCAACTTGGGCTTCTTTCCTGCGTTTTTTTCGTTGAGATACAATTCCATTTTGTACTTTTTGGAGGTCTTGTCATCGTTTTCGCTAAGCTTCTTACTGCTACTTCTACTAGAGCATAAAATGTTGCCGTTTGACACTGGTGGCGCCGACGCAACAACACTATTATTACTTATAAGAACAGAACTATCACGGAACTTATTCTCACTTATTTTCGTATCGTCACGGCCGAGATTCTCGTCGGCTGAGGCATTAGTGTCCATACTTTGTGCCATTCTTGGAGATCTCTAGAAAACTGCCTGCGTAGTGACGCGAGACGATACACACTTAAATTGCGTTTCATACGTGTGGTGGAAACGGGTGGCTGCCAGAGGCGGTTAAGAAAAGTTGCCTGTTCTGCCATACGGGGCACGAGCTGACCACGAGGGCTGAATACTGTTCTGTAACAAAGAAAAAACATTATGGTATTTAAAATGTTGAACATATTAAACTACACAATAAATGGTTGTATCCAAGTTATTTTGTTTTGTTTGACAATGCGGTATTGTCGGAAGATTTTGTCAACTTGGATTGTCTTTATTTTTGACCGACCGCAACATTTTGGTTAACTAGTATATGTCGCTGCATCTATATTGAGTTTTTATTATTTCTATTTGGTTTTTCTTTCGATGCGATCCCTTAGCTATAATTTCTATGTATAAATAAATAATATTCGGTTCTTATTGTAGTTAAAACCAACCTTTATGTAGAAAAGAAATATAACTGCTTGTAGTGTTTCACAATTTTCATTCAGTTTCCTGACACGTGTTTCGACCTTTTCAGGTCATTTTCGATGGAGTACAAAGACTGAGTCTTTGTGTCAAAAGCTCTCGAGTATTTCTTATAAAAAAAAATATGTAACGAATTTTGTACTTACAGAAAAATGTATTAAGCTTACCAGAGTTTAATGACTAGTTACTGTATAATTCTTCACGAGGCACGAAAAATTTTAAAAGCTAATTTCAGTTCAGTGTACCGCGAACTTAATTTTATTTAGCTTCGGACGCAAAATCTTGTTAATTCGTATAATGGTTGGAAGTTCTCGTGTTCATCCCAATCTCATAAATTGGAACTCTTATGCGATTAACTTTACCGCAAGTGGTTAAATAAAAGCGTAGGACTAAGTAATGTGAGGTTAATTAATTAATTATTATTAAATTTCATGGCGCTTAATTCTATGTACCTAACAGTTATCTAACCGCAATATTTTATTATTGTCATTATAAACTGTGTATACAGGGTGTTATGGAAATGACGTATTATATTTAAATGGGTGACTCCTTGAGTGTCCTTGAAACGCTACATATTTTTTTTTTTAAATTGACCATTTTAAAAGTGGGGTAATAAACACTCTTACTCACAGGTCAGTCCGCGCTACTGTACAACATTTCACCCAGAGCCAATGGCAATGTTGCCAAACTTAATGTAAAACTGAAATTCCATGTAAAATTATAAAAATAAATTATTTTCTACCTACTTGTATTTATCCTTATACCTAAAGAGCGAGCAAATCCAGGCACAAACACAATCAGTTTTTCTTATTTTTCATGGGAACACTCCTGGCAACACTTTATGTACACACAGTAATAGTGAAACAGAACCGATAGTTAGCTTTTGAAAATACAATAATACAAATTATACTACAGATTATTAGGTTTTATTACACGAAACGAAATTTGACGTCCAGAAGAAACGCGTCAATAAAAACAATATTCAAAGATTATTTATGGACGGGCAAGATACACGCGTAAACCTAAAAACAGAGCGGATTGCTGAGAGTGTGTTGGTGATCGACGAGACACAAGGTATCCGGCCGCTGGTTGGTTTTCAACTAACAGACGCAAGCGTTTGGCGCTATATGAAACTACTTCGCTCAGCCGATGTAAGGCGTCAAGAGGTCATTGGCATTTGACCTAGTGACGTACGTGGCTATTACTATTCCATATGTTTTTTCGGGTTGCCTAGAACATAGTCCGTCGTAAATGTTCTTCAATTAATTGTACAAAAAAGTATTACAGAATGGAAAAGTGTTTAAATTATTTTATTTTGTCTAGAGAGTTTAAGGTGTACATATGACACCGGCCAGAATTCCTTGATTGCTTACATGTATCGCAGTGCCACACAGGTGTTTTCTCGTTTGACGTCAGGTCACTTTTACCGCTGAATGAATTGAAAGCGCCATTTATGGCTATTTTTCTTCAATTTGTCTTTATCTCAGGAATTGCCGGTTTAAATATAATACATCATTCCCATAACACCCTGTATAACAATAGAAATAATTTTTATACAAAAAGCAAGGCATCTTTTAACGTACTTTTGAGTATCCTTTTGGATACGCCGGGCTTTTATTTGGATACCCAGTAAACATCAAATGGATCTAGAAATTTTTTAATTACTTAGTAATTTAAAAACTACTGAACTGATACCAGTGATGACTGATACCTAAAAATGCTTTAAAATGATCAGAGTCAGAAAAAATATTTAAAAAATAGGGCTGTTTAAATGACATGGATACGCAGTAAAAAATCACTAAAAGATGCATTGACAAAAAGACCAATTTTTTGATAAACTATACTAGTACTTAACTCACTAATTCGCAAATGCTGATTATGTGAAAGTGTTTTCGGGATTGGCAACAATCAAGTTTCATTTATTAGAGCAAGTAAAAAAAAATAGCACACCTTTATTCCCATTTCATGCACATTATGTGGGAAAACTTGGATTCTGACATTAATGACATTGGCAGAAATCAACAATTATCTAACCGGGCTACGTTTATTGGGGTGAGAAAATCATGTCTGCCAATGTAATTTACCTATGTTACTCACAAACAAGCGTGGATCCATGGGAGGTCATTGCAGTCACAAACATATTATTTATCGTATAAAGTCCGACCCTCCCTAATATTTTATCGTGCCGTCAATTATCGTATAAAGTCCGACCCTCCCTAATATTTTATCGTACTGTATATTATAGGCTCTCGATCCGGCAACCGTGCCTCGGTCGAGGTTAATGACGATTATGACGAGACTTGCTCGCATGTGCGATTAAGTAGGCGGGGCATAATGCAGTTTCTCTGTAGTAACAGGTGTCTGTTCGTGCATCTAGTTAGAAATTCGAGCGTGTATGTTCTAATATTTTAATATTATATATTTATTAAGTTAAAATGAATAGTTTGACGGTGGACTATTTAAAAAATAATTTTAGCTCTTTGAGTTTGGAGCAAAAAAAGTGAAGAATGCGGGAAGACCTAAACCCGAAATTAATTTAACGCGGACCACAAAGGGTAAATCTAGGGACTTTATTAGAAAGTTTCAAAAATTAAATATATGAAAAAAAATTATAGAGGATATTCCAAACTTTAATGAGAATTAAGAACCGAGGAAAGGACTTTACGTTTACTACTATACACACTAAGAAAACCTTTCTTATTTTCCAAAAGTTGTATTTCCTTGTGTAAAATTAAAAAAATAAATAAAGATATGTTTTACCTAACGCATTTTCTTATTACTTATTTTCTTTCTACATTTAAAACGCCTAGAAAGTAATTGTTTGGTCGTTACACAAAAATAAAATTTTAAAAATAATTTTACCATACTTGTGAACCCCTTCTATCATAGGTCACGAGCCGCCACTGCTGATATTAATCATAGAAATATTAGATATAGAAATAGGTTTACCTTGCCACATTATAAAACGTCTTTGTTTCAAAGAAGTTTTACTTATAATGCTATAAAATTATATAACTCTAATCCTGACGAATTTAAGACATATAATATCCACACGTTCAAGCACAAGTTTCGTTCTTATCTTTTCAGTAACAAGTGAAGCTGCTGGTAGATGTTCCTTTTGTTTACCGATGTTGTTTCGTATTTATTTTATGTTTGCTGAATATATCTTGAGGCAGACCAAACTCAGAATGTGATTGAGTAAGAGTAGCCTTCTTGGCTTGACTTCGCCACTTATGGGTTTATCGCGTCCTCAGTTAAACTATTTCCTACAGTTTTTGTTAATTAATTTTGTTTCATAATTGTAATGTTGCACCACACTAATAAAAAGTCTTTATTATTATTATTATCAGGTCAATGTGATGCCTGTTACTACGAAAATAAGCGTAACAATAAAGAGACGGGGGTTATCACTGTAGAATCCCTATCATATTTTATCTGTTTCTGTTTTCATTCTACAGCAGATCGGTTAGATATGTCTTTGTTAGGAAAAACCAACAGTAGGTTCCGTACGCTCGATGGCGACGTAATGTCTTTGTCAAATTAACAGGAAACGCTAAAGAAAAATTATACCAATTTTCAGAGCTTCCCGATTGCTTTTCTGGAAAGTTATTTACAACCTACCTATAAGAATGTGAATTGTTTGTTATTCAAATACTGTGAACCAAAGCCGTTGCTTCAAGATCCTTGGCTGAGGGTACCAACGTTGTTAAATTTGTACTTGGGATGAAAGGTCTAAAGGTAAAAGGTAGGAATACGGGGTTTATAGAAACATACTACACCCCGTCTTAAACCCTGTCAGTGAAATGAACATAATAAAGAAACTTTGTCGTAAGGAAATTTGCAAATTATGGGTCTCGACCAAATATTATAACCATTATATTGCTAATACCATCTGCAATTATGTCCCCGCTATGAACATCGAATGGGTAATAGTGAGTTTGCGCAGTTCGGAAATTTCCTTGTGAAAATAAACATTCGACAGGACCGGATTTCAACTTTTTTAATGCAAATTTCACTGATTAGTTCGATTTGAGACAGCGTTCCATGCATACGATTTCTGACGATACGATGTCCGACGGTGCACTGATTGGTGGAAACTTTTGGTGCCAAATTCCGTCCCAATATTTGTAACAATCGACACGATGAGCTTTATTTTAACTTTCATCCGACGTCGTATGTTTCTTAACCTCACTTTTTTCTAAACCAAAATTAAGAATGAATCACTATATTGACTATTTTGGGAATCAGCTACTAATGCAGCAAATTAAAAATACATTAATTTTAAGGTTAGGTAGTGACCACATATATATTATATTGTATACGAGTGACACTCCTTCTTTCTTTTACAAGCTTTTTAGTGAAATTCGGTTCCGAAGATCGGATCATGTGATAAGCAAAATATTTTCGTATATATTATGTACCTACATACCT
Organism: Barypeithes pellucidus; assembly: GCA_963991005.1. Classification (NCBI taxonomy): domain Eukaryota; kingdom Metazoa; phylum Arthropoda; class Insecta; order Coleoptera; family Curculionidae; genus Barypeithes; species Barypeithes pellucidus. Next base: position 19,687,447 of record OZ022561.1, on the reverse strand, counting down.
GAAATACTCTATACCTGGTATAGATCCACAACTTTTGCAAAAAAGCACCATGCACTTGTGTCCTTTCATCTTAAACAAAACAAGTTACTAACCTAACAAATAGCGAATCAAATCACCACAAATTAATAGCTCCTTTACAAAAATTGTTGTTAGGTAACCACTAATATACCGACAACAATGTTGATGAACCATTTTTTATTCTGTAATTTGAAAAGGCATCAAGAACCAAAGATGGCGATGAATAACAAAAACAAATAATGTCGGGCCGGCTCTGACGCGATCGATAAAATTTTCACCCTACTGCGCAAACTCAATGGTGCCAAGCGATATCCCATAGCGGGGACACTTTTTATAATTTGGAACGTTCGTATTGGCAATATAATGGTTATATATATGTGGTCTCGACTGATTCGTCGTAATCACGATGTAAACGAACTCAATGTGCTAATTTATAATAAAATAAAACAATGAAGACAAAGCTAGTGTTTATTCTTATCTTACATGACGTGACTGACATACATTGTACAGGGTGTCCCATTTTCGACACTTTTATAGGGTATCTCCGTTATTGTTAGTGCTATCAGAAAAGTAATGTAGGTGTCATGTGCTCTTTTTAGGCCAAACTTAAAATGGTAAATCAAAATTTGAATATTTTCGCTCGCTTAAGAGATACGGGGGAAAATAAACAAATTGACAATTCCTAAATTACCCTATATTTTCTTAGTTATTGTGATTGTTGAATAATCTACCGTTTTCAGAATAAGTATACGGGATCAGGTGAGAAAGTTATCGGACCTAACCTCATTTTTTTTAAATGGATGATGATGATATCTATCATCCATGGTGTGTTATAAATTTCAAAAGAGAGTTTAAAATGCTATCTTTTTCGATTAAAATATACAGGTTGTTCCATTTAAAAAAATTAGGTTAGGCTCCGTATACTTATTCTGAAAACGGCAGATTATTCAACAATCAATATAAAGACACTTCTGTATAGAACATTTTTCCGTATCTCTTTTAACTAAGAAAATATAGGGCAATTTTGAAATTGTAAATTTTTTGATTTTCCCCGTATCTCTTAAGCGAGCGAAAATTTTCAAATTTTGATTTTACCATTTTAAGTTTGACCCGAAAAGAGCACATGACACCTACATTACTTTTTTGATAGCACTAACAATAACGGAGATACCCTATAAATGTGTCGAAAATGGGACACCCTGTACCTATAGTTTTTCCACCGAAGATGAGGGTATGTGCCCTCGAAACATGTATGGAAATTAAGAACTGAACTTTTATTAAACTAGTGGAACTACCAGTAACTGTTAAGAAGTCAACGTATAGGTATAGCACGGCATGCAAAATTTATTAATAAAAATTATTCTCGAATGGTCCTTTGTAGTCCAATATAAATCCATGAATTGTAATTATGTCCATTGTCGTATAGCCATATATTTAATTTTCAATGACGTCCAAGCGTCTTTCTATTATTAATGATTTTTCGTGCAAATAGATAGATAGGAACGGATTTCAACTTTTTTAATGTAAATTTCACTGGTTAGTTAGGAAAAATATTGCAATCAAAATTTCGATTAGTTCGATTTAAGACAGCGTTCCATGCATACGATTTCTGGCGATATGATGCCCTGATTGGCGACACGATGAGCTTTATTTTAACTTTCATCCGACGTCGTATGTTTCTGCACTTTTTCTAAACCAAAAATTAAGAATGAATGACTATTTTGGGAATTATTATCAGCTACTAATGCACCAAATTAAAAATACATTAATTTTAAGATTGGGTAGTGACCACATATATATTATATTGTATATGAGTGATACTCTCATCTTTTTTTAAAAGCTTTTTAGTGAAATTCGGTTCCGATGATCGAATAATGTGATAAGCAAAATATTTTCGTATATATGTGCATATCTGAAATACTTTATACCTGGTATTGATCCACGACTTTTGTAAAAAAGCACCATGCACTTGTATCCTTTCACCTTAAACAAAACAAGCCACTAACCTACCAAACAGCGAATCGAATTACCACAAATTAAAAACTCCTTCACAAAAATTGTTGTCAGGTAATGAAAGTTTATAAGCACTAATATACCGACAACAATGTGGATGAACCACTTTTTATTCTGTAATTTGAAAAAGCATTCAGAACCAACCGACGAATAACAACAAACAGATAATATCGGGCCGGCTCTGACGCGATCGTTAAAATTTCCACCCTACTGCGCAAACTCAATAGGCCCGCGCCATCTCCCATAGCGGGGACACTTTTTGTATTTTGGAACGTTCGTATTGGCAATATACTGTTTATATATATGTGTCGGCCTCCCACTCATCATTTTTCTAGTGAAACCTGTATAACTTTCGACTTAATCTCTTACCTTTATATGAAAAAATACTTGATGGACCATACAGTAATAATATTAACAGTGACAAAACAACAACAAAATGTTTAAATAGTTTTCCAATGACGTCCAAGCGTCTTTCTATTATTAATGATTTTTCGTGCAAATAGATATTAGATAGAGTGGTCCGCGAAAGCCCTAGCCCCTCTCCGTCCCTAAATATTGGCTAAGCCGCAAGCAGTTCGAAACCATCATCAAAACTATGTACCTATATTTTCCTCACGTATAAATATAGACACATGTGTAAGAGAAATGTAATTTTCATTGACTTACGAGCCAATAATTTGACCGCAAATAAAAATAAGCCGTAATTTAACTATTTACCTTGACTTTAAATACTATTATTTAAATTGTCTGTCAATAAGCTTTAAATTTTCAGCACACTCATAGCAAAAATTTCATACAATACTACATAATATTTAGATTCAGGAAATAATACAAATCATTGGAGAAAAAATTCTCAGAAAGTGCTATTTTCTGCGATTTTTGCACGATTTTAATCGCAGTGCTCGGCTGTAGAAAAACATTCCTATTAAATGTTAACTTTCCGTAATATACATATTTTTCTGTCATAAATAAAACCACGAAAATCAAATAATCAGTCAAACCCGAGCAAACTCGCAATCTATTATTTCTATGGCGTCTATGTAAACAGCAAAGATTAAACAAATCCCATACTTTGGATAAGAGGCAATCAAGTTAATTGAAAAGTACGAAAAAATCTATGGTTGTTTAATGTTAGAAATTACGGATTAATTTCAGATTTAGAAGGATTGAGAAAAACAGAGGCGTAGTCAGTTTGGATTATATATCGGGGTTTGAACCCGAACAAACCCACTCCCCCCAAAATATATGTAGGCTTTAAATCAGTATCTACATACATAGTGGCCCATCGGAAACAGTCCAGCAAGGTTTACGGCTGTGTACGTGAAAATTAAAAAAAAAACCTCGGACCCGTAAACATTAATTTCATCACTGTAACTTCAACCCCCCCCCTAGCGGGGGCGGCTACTGCCCTTGTTTTTTCAAATGGGAATGGATATGTTGTGATACATCTATTTAAAGGGCATTAAATTCTCTTTAAAATTGCGCTTCGTTTTGTAAACTTGAAACATTTCACTGCACCTCTTATCAAGTACACATTTGAAAAAAACAAGGGCAGTAGCCGCCCCCGCTAGGGGGGTCGAAGTTACAGGGATGAAATTAATAGTGAAACGTGTCCACCTGAAAACACAAGTTTACGGATCCGTGTTTTTTTTTAATTTTCACGTACACAGCCGTAAACCTTGCTGGACTGTTTTCCATGGGCCACCCTGTATATGAATAATTATATTAATTGTTACATGACAATAGTTTTCAGTAGAGAGATTATTTTACAACAGTTTTATTTGTTTCCGCCATTTATTTCACCTCTGTAGCGCTACTCAAAGCAAAAAATTACATAAACGAACGTTACATAATAATTACAGCGACAGGAGATCATACATAAGGGCCAAGGGTTTATAGTAGTGTTGGGAAAAACCGACAATTGTAATAATCGAGTACTTGATACTCGAGCGATTTTAATAATCGAGTGAATCGCTCGAGCGATTAATCACTTGAAATTTTTATGACTAAGAAGAATGTGTTGATAAAACACAACCAGGAGTTCTTTTTGTACATTTTAGAAGTTTAGTCTAGAGTTTTTACTAAAAAAAAATTATATCCTTCCATTTTTAAAAAATTTAGAATCGCCGCTGGCTAGCCAGTCCCAGTCAAAACAAAACCCATGTCGCGATTAATCCACTAAGCGATTTGGCATACTTCTTTGTATGCGCCTTATCGTTTATGTGCCTTTAACAAAGACGTATGTCGTGTCAGCCTTCTGAGCGTCAACTCGAACGTCGCCAATCGGCACATTTCGGGAGGAGCGCGGCGTCGAGCGAAAATCGGAAATCAAGTGAAAGGCAACGATTTTTCGCTTGAATTTATAACTAGAGTAATATTTCCTATCGAGCGAAAAACTGCTCGAATATACGAGCAGCTTTGTACTTCGAGCGATCACACTACCAAACAGCACATTTCGGTCGGCGTCAAGCGAAGCTCGGGTATCGAGTGAAAGGTATTAAGTAACAAGCGACGATTTCCGATTGAATTTATAACTCGAACTGTTGTTTTAATAATCGAGCGATGTCGGTTATTTCAATAATCGAGTACTCGAGCGGTTTTTCGCTCGAGCAGCACTAGTTTATAGCCCTCGGGGGAGTAGCGTATGACCGAGGATCGAGGTTTGGAGCCACGTGAAGCTGTAGCTCCCTCGGGAATAGCTTTACCAAGCGAAAAAATCAAGAGAAGTTTTTTTAGGCTATAATTAACGTTAAAAATACATAATTTATAAAAAAAGTTTTGTATGCGTTTCTCTAGTTTTGTTTCTGCTTCCTGCTCTACGAGAAACTTCTTGGACAAAGTTGACAACCCTACTTGTACTTTTAGACGGATTTTTATGAGGGACGACAGAACCTAGAGTCGTCGTCCCCCCACCCATCATTTTTCTGGTGAAACCTGTATAACTTTCGACTAGACATCTTACCTTCATATTAAAAAATACTTTATGGACCACACAGTAATAATATTAACAGTGACGACACAACAACAAAATGTTTAAATAGTTTTCCTAATCAGTATCTTAGTTTGTGGAATTTCGGAAACAACTTCCATTATCATTTTTTCTTTATTTCTAACATAAACACTACAGTCACTGCACACCGATAATCATACAAGATATAGTTTTAAACACTAATTATTTAAAATCTTAAAACGTTACTTTATTTAACCACTTCTTTTATTTATCACAATAGACACATAGGAAACATTACTACAAAAATATTCTGTTTAAAACTTTTAAACCTTAACCTACAGAAAGATGCTATACAAATGTTGACTGTAAAGGATGATTTAAGTTGCAAGTAGTTCGTCTTTGTGCTATCGTTTATTATCAAAATTCATTGGCGGGCATTGATAACGTCTAGTTATACAGGGTAAAACAATTATAATATCATGTAAAATGATAACAAATTAAATTTCACATTATCTCGCAAGTTAATATAGTATAGTTTTTTAAAGTAACCATTTTATTGTAAATTATATTTTATTAACAAATCCCTAACTTGGCTAAATATTTCGATAGCCCCAATTACAAATTTACAAAATAATGTAATTTTTTAGCGCCGATCACTAAAAAAAGGAATTAATTAACGTCGAACCATTTCTCGGGATTTAATTAATGCATTATCTGATTATCAATCAAGGGTCTAAAAAGGCACTTTAGTCACGGGATTTATATACTATTTTATGCACTTTAAGGTAGGGAAAATTGAGTAAATAATTTTTTAATAATTTCTTTTTAGTTATTTTTTTAATACCTCTGTAAGTATTGTCAATTTTGGTTAATAGTATACAGGGTGTCTCTAAAAGGTCTGTACAAAATCTGAGCACATATTCCTGAGGCCCAAATAAGGCGATTTAAAGCAACTTATCTCAGTCCGAATTGCTCCGTAATGAACATTCTTTAACGTATTAGGTACGTTAAAACTTGGTAACTGGGAGTTTTTTGGGATGCGAAACCCGAATACGGATACCTTCTCACTGTGGCCATTAGAGGGCGATTCACAATGCTCTTTTTATGGTTTAGAATAGCCACAATTTTTTTATCAGTGCTGGTTTTTCCTTTTTTTGTGAAGAAAATAATTTTCTGAATATTATGACACAAAAAAGGTACTCTTGTGAAAATCCGCTAAAGTAAGCCGTTTTTCAGATATTTCCGTTTTTAGTAAACAATTTTATTTTAAACGTAAATTTAATTAGCATAAGCTTTTAGTAATTGTTCAAAATGACCTCAAGTAATATAAGTACAAAGGTTAATACGACGTAAAAAGTTGAAATTTTGAGACTTTGCATTAATTCCGCATCGTTCTTTAATATGTTGACTTCATTTTGAATTCTTCCCCACAACAGCGGAACGTTTTATTCGACATAATTTAAATATTCCGGTGCGGCATCGAACACTAAAAATCGAAATATCTAAAAAACGGCTTACTTTAGCGGATTTTCACAAGAGAACCTTTCTTGTTTCAAAATGTTCGGAAAATGATTTCCTTCACAAAAAAAGGAAAAACCTGCACTGATAAAAAAAATTAAGGCAATTCTAAACCATAAGAAGAGCATTATGAAGCGGGGTTTCCCATCCCAAAAAAACCTCAGGTATCAAGTTTTAACGTGATCCGTTAAAGAATGTTCATTACTTTTAAAAAATTCGATTTTTATTTTTGAACTTTACCCTGTATCTCGGAAACGGAGCAATTTCGGACTAACGTAAGTTGCTTCAAATCGCTTTATTTTGGCCTCAGGAATGTGTGCTCAGATTTTGTACAGACCTTTTAGAGACACCCTGTATAATATTTTAGTTATAAAGTTATTCTATATTTTTTTACAAAAAAAAATGGTACGCCACTGACATTTTTTCATGTGGATATGTTTCCGGTTAGCCTGGTAAATTCTACATATAAACGGGTTGGGTTCCCTCGCTTCATAAGAATTGTTGGTACGGATGTTGGTCACTTTTAGTCAAAAGACGGGAAAGAGACGAGACGAGAAAATCCCCAGGAGGCCGTATTCATGTTTGATATTTCGGTTAACTGTTGACACATCCAGCTAATTAATCATTTGACGTGAGAATTTCCATTTAATGTTCAGAACTAAAAACGCATTTTGGGACCTTCTTCAAATCATAAAAGATAACCATGATTGACGTAAACGAGTTCACTTACAGAATTTTTACTTACAAATATTACAATAGTTATCCGTATACAATTAGTCCTTATCTCGGAGCCATTCGACTTCATAACAAAAAAAGCAGATAAAATAATAATACACTGCTTAAAACTGGAGTCGACCAATTCAGTGGGTTCGCTGCAAACACTATAAAAACTTTAATTAATAGAACTCCGTATACCTTTAAAATGAGATGTCCTCCCACGGGTTTATTAATCAATTAAGAAAAGAATGTTCTATATACAAGTTTTTAGAAATTAAATAAATAATTTTGGAAAATCATTTTCTCACATATACAGGGTTGTTTCAATTTTTTCAAATGTAAACATACTGGCTCGCTCGAACAAAAAGAGAGAGCACTTTTTTTTCCGACAATTAGAGATTACCTACACACTTATGTCAAGTTGAAAAAAGAGAGATAATTTATTAAAAATGCCAATTCGTGACAAAAAATACAACAAAAGTCACAAACGGCATTTTTTTTACGATCAAACAGAAGCACTATAGGAAAAATCCTTTAGGGCACTCTGGGAGTGGTGCGTGTGCGCAAAAAGCGATTCACGTTGGTTTTGAATCGTTGGAGGTTATATTCGTTGGGAAAAACGACCTCGGGAAGGTCGTTCCATAAGGCTGAAGTCTTCCAGATGAAAGAATTCTTAAATAATAAAGTTCGAGGAGTACTAAGCTTAACCACATATGGATGGGCGGCAGTGGTTCGTCGTGTATTTCTGATATTCTGCTAAATAAGAGGGCCAGATCAGTCGAGCATTTTCCATGAAAATATCTGTAAAAGAGAGTCAAATCCCCAACCTGTCTTCGATGTTCTAGGCTGTCGAGGTTCTTCGTCAGCTCGTGGTCTCCCATCAGACGAATGGCCCTCCTTTCGATGGAATCCAGTAGCCGAAGAGTATGTTTGGGTGCAGAGCTGCAGACATGAGAGCAGTACTCTAGTGATGGTCGAATCTGGGCTTTGTATAGTGTCAAAAGTTGTTGAGGTGTGTACAGCTTTCTGGTTTGTTCCAAGAGTATACCAAGTTTCTGAGAAGCAATCTTGGCGATTGCCACAACGTGGTTATGCCAAGACATATTTCCTCCCAGGTTGACGCCCAGCAAATTAATAGATGAAGCCAGTGGGATTGCGTGTCCGTCCATGACTATATCCGGTTCTGTAATGTTAACCTTTTTAGAGAAAAACTGCTGCCTAGGTTTTTTTAGCGTTAAATTCGACTTGGTTACTGTCACCCCAAGCCAAAATTTCTTCCAGGTCTTTGTTGAGGCGTGATACTTTATGTCGTCTGCGAAGATGTGCGTCGGCAGCCGATGTTTGTGCATTCAAATAGAAAAATGAGATTAGTGTGCTATCACTTCACTTACTCACTTCAAAATTGAATTCTAATCTGAACACGCGTCATTAAACTAGCAAAAATGTTTGAAAAGATAAATTACTGGTCAAACAAACATTATACAAGAACATAATCCCAAATGTATACAGGGCGATTCACAACGCGGATCCGTTAGAACTTTTAAGGGAACTACCAAAGACGTTTTCAATTGGCTGTTTGAGCATGCGCTAAACAAATATTTTTTTGATGTCTATTTAAATTCAGTTAAAATATTGAAATCAGAAAAAAAAGTTTATTAAGTATCCGATCATGACTTTAAACATACTTTAAAAATAACTAGTGATGTCGCCGGAACCGGATCCAGCGTTGTTTTTTAATATCTAGATCTGGCCGAAACTGAAATTAAAAACATGTGTCGTAGAAATTATGAACAGAACCACAGCAGCACAGTTAGAGCTGTAGTGGCGTCTGTGAGTCGGAAAAAAACGTGAAAAATCGAAATATTTTCACCTGGAACAAGAGTACCCCGCTTCAAGAGGTTTCCCTGCAGAGAAACAAACCCGCTTCAAGAGGTTTCCCTGCAGAGAAACAAACCCGAACAAACCCGAAACACACTTTATATATATAATATTTATATTTATATAATATATATTTATATAATATATTATATTTGCCGCTGATGCTTGAAAAAAATAATCACCCCTTTCAGGGGCGAGTATTGGCTGATGGAGGAGTTGTTGTCGTTCCATACTGGGGACGAGTATTGGTCGGCGAAGGGGTTGGAAGAGGTCGGACGCGATATCCAACACCACCACCGAGCTCAGCATCCTCGAAAACGGGGGGAAAGTGTGTTTCTCTGCAGGGAAATCTCTTGAAGCGCGTTTAACCCCTCTGGGGGTGGTTTTTGGCCGTTTTGAGAGGTTGCGCAACTCCAAAGAGAAATTCTAACGCCGCCATCGTGTTCAGCATCCTCGAAAACGGGGGGGGGGGGGGGGGGGGCAGATACTCTTGTTCCGGCTGAAAATATTTCGATGTTCGTCCGACTCACAGACGCCGCTACTGTTTTATTTAACGAAATTACGAAAAACTAAACAGAAACTCTGAAATAAATGGCATAATTAATAAATAATATGCAAGCATTAATATTTGTAATTAATAATGACCAGATTATGGTTCAGAAAAATCAATTTTTCCTCGTTTCTTGCAGAGACTATTTTTTTTCGTAGACATCGAAGTCTTTCACTATAACTACTTGATGCAAGCGCAGATAAGTGTTTTTTGCCTTTTTCGGTAAAAATGGAACATTTTTCAGGGTCAAATGGATTTTTATCTCTTTCTAGAACGTTTTTTGTTGTAATAATAAATAAACCATAAGCAGGTACAAACAAGGACGGATTAAAAACAATAATTTTTACGTTAGGCCAAGGATCCAGTTGCGGTGCGGGATCCCGCCAAAAATGTTGTCATTTTTTATTTGTTGTTGGCATTTTCAGAAAGTGCGTCCAGCCGCATCACTAGAAATAACGCTTGATGTGGCCATATTTTCTTATAACCAAACAGTCAACGACAAATCAGCTTTCTATTTTTATGGCAAATTAAAACAAAATTTACAGAAAAAGACAATTTAATGTTACAATATAACTAAAAAAATAAAAACTAGTCACTTAAATAAGAGAAAAATTGAGGAAAAAATACCATAAAGTAAAAGTAATGAGAAAATTTTAAATTATTGGAGTTTTTCTTTTCAAAAACTAGATTAGTTTTTACTGAGGAACAAATTTTTAAATAAATATTTAAGTAGTTCAGTTTATGTGTATGACACCATATACAACAGAATACTTTTTTAATTTGGACCTACTCTGAAGAACTTTCACCACTGTCCTCACTACCACTACTACTGGACCCATCATCAGATGAACTATCCTCACCATCGCTTCCCCTTTCTGGAGCCAATTTCTTTTCCATAATATTCTTAAACTCAAGCACTGTTATTTTCTTTGGCAAAATATCTCTTAAAAAGTTGTACTTTTCGGCTGTGTGTACAACATTCGCTAAATGTTTGTAATCTAATTTTTTACCATTATTGGTTTCGTGGTAACCTTCTTGAGTTAGCGCTCTTATAAACATTTCTGCAGCTTTCGACATGATCACCGATGACTCTTTGCTGACATTCTCAACATCTGAAGAGCTTTTCATAATTGTATTAACTTTGCCGATGGGTAGTTTTGTTGATACTTTCGCCTCCATTTTTAAAATTTTTCTTGTACTTCTCCACGTCACAAACTTCCACGGATATTCTGTTGAAAACACAAAACAAAAAACTTAAACGAGGAATAAATGGAAAAAAAAGGATAAATCACTTCACTGATAAAACACCACATTAATGCTGATAACGAGAAAATAAAATTGTTCATTGTTAAAAAAACACAATTATATATCACATAAACAAGTCAGTATCAAATGTATATCATATTGTTGAAGGAATTCTTATTTGATATCTTTTTATTCATGGTTATCCATAGGGAAACTCTGTAGTTGGGGATTTGTTTGCTGATGTTTCTGTTAAAATTCTAAAAATGGTGGACACAAGTCTAGTTCTATGTATTTCCAAACAGAAAATAGGTAGAGGCATGGAAAAAATATTTAGAAAAAAATTGTATGGCAAATCAGCCATCTCTTATAAGTAGTGGATATTCCAAAAAGTACTAACTTTTTAGATTCAGCTGTACATATCTTTCAGGAGTCTTATTATCTTTAAGTTTTTTGCATTATCACCCGCAAAATTAATTTATTTTAATTTTATTACTAAAATGGTTACAACATGGCATGGCGTTTTACTACACAACAATGACCTTGCATCTAATAGTTTATTCAACAATTAATATATTACAGTGTTTTAACACTTTATCGTTTCCTCTAGATATGTATATCTGTTTTAGAGATACAAGGAAAGAGAAAGCAAGGTTCAATCTACACTCGTTTTTAATTGTTTTAGGTTTTCAAATTTTATCCATGAATATATTTTCCCATCTATTTGATTATGTTAAACGTACTTATATGTAACTGTTTATCAGTCAGTGACCTGGATGAAAATTAACATAACAATGTGTTATATATAAACTGACTTCTCTGGCCATACTAAAACATACTGGAAGTCAGCGCATTTGGTATGAAGTACAGTAGGTATCAAGGGGTGCATCAGTTTAATATAATGGAACTATAGAATAAGAATTTAATAAGAAACCATTTAGTCCTCCCTAGATTAGGTAGTCCTCCTGATAAAAATTGTACTTACACAATGTATGTGCAAGTTTGATTACACATCTTCAAGATACGTGGAACGAGGGGGACAATGAAAAGTAAACAAAGGACCTAAAAGAATACAGTTTGGTTAATTTACTTACCTCAAAATAAACCAAAACACTGCTAAAAAACAGCAAGCATGGTGCTAATAAAGTCAGAAAGAAGGGATCGATACCCGCAGCTGCAACAAAAGGGCTCAAGTATTTGAATACAGATAACAGGTAAATTCGAAATAAACTTGCTGGTGAAACTTCTTGTAGATTTCGAACCACTTTAATTTAATTATTAATGTGGTCAATATACGCGATACTCCGACTTAGAATAGATTTAGAACTGGAAAATGCGAAAAAGGCGGAAAAGCTTTAGGCAAAAGGAAAATTTTTGAACTTGCGCAGATAACCTCAGATTTTTGACAATGCAGAATGCATGGCGCATGCAATGGATTGTTTACGATTTTGAGAATTTGGCAACGTCGCAAATGATTAGTGGGGTTCCTTTCCACCAAACTTACTGATGTTTTAGTACTCGAAGCAAAATTGTTGGCCAACGGAATACGTCTTAAATGCGAAAACAGATTTTGGTATTCGACATTCGACAGACAAAATTAACATAACCTAGTTTCTGGTCATTATGATTTCATCTTTTCAATAATTTGAAAATAACTATTGCAAATATGATGTCCGATGAATCTGAAAACGATATAGCGTACGAAGAAAACCAACAAAACGACCTTTACTATAATAAATATAAATTTTTGCTGGAAGAGTGTGCACAACTGCAAAGAGCCAATGAAATTTTGATTTTTCGAATCCAAGAAGTGAACAAAATAACTAAAAGAAGACACAAGGAAGTTCAGTTTTTTAGGTAATTATGTCCCCATAATGTAGGTTATCAGTCTTTATTCACAATAAGTTAATATGTTTGTACACCTACATAACTGACAAAATTTAAACACATTTAAGGCAAAGGCTGTTAAATATTCATGGTGAAGACTGGTCAGTGATTCCGCCAGATATCCTATCTGAAGAAGAGGAAGATGTGAAGCCAGCAATTTCACAATTATTAATACCCAAAAAGGAAATTAAACAAGAAAAAAATGAAGAGACTGTTAAAGAAAAACCTGAGAAACAAAAATCTGAAAAAGCAAAGTCTACTAAAAGACCACCTAGAAAGAAAGTTGCTAAAACTGAAAGAGATCCAAATGCACCAAAACGACCATCAAATCCTTTCTTTCAGTTTTGTCAAGAGCAGAGGCAAGTTTTAATGGAGCAAATTTCGGCAGAGTTGAAACCTGGTGAAATTGAGCCTACGAAGCAAGAGCTAACTAGACAGTTGGCACTTAAATGGAATTCATTGTCCATACCTGAAAAAAAGGTAGGTATTCTGGATACTCTAGATCAGTGGTCACCAATCCGGCCCATTTCTCAAAAAGTTTAATGATACACACAATCTTCTAAACATTTTTAAGGTAAAATTTGCAAAAATGCATGTTGTTTCAGGTCTATGTAGATAGATATGAGAGATCAAAAGAAAAATATAATGCAGAAATGGAAGACTACAAAAAGGCCAAATAGGTTTCAGATAATTTGAAATAATCCATGTGATAAGTTTATGGACCATTTAAAGGGATGTATGGATCCTCAGCTTGAATGTTTAAAATTCTACAATGACGTCAGTGATTCTTCAAAAAATGTGTCATAAAAAAAAGATTTGTTGCCCAAAATACAAACATGCAAGAAGACAAAAATTCAACTTTACAAAATTGTCAAATTTTTGCCCGCCTGTAATGTCAATAATAAAAGGTTTCCAAATGGTGTGTACTTTCTGACATTGTACAAACTAGCAATAATTTTTTCTGTTTATTGTTTGTAAATACAGTAAGATCACTTTATGTGTTTTAGTGTTACCTTTATTTTACATACACTGTAAGAAAGAAAGAAGGACGGATAAAACAATACCTAAACGAACTTTTTATAAATAACTAAATTCTATGGTTTTGATTTAGCACTTTTGAGCTTACAAATATTAACTCTTTTAAGTCGAAAGAAAAAAAATAGTACTTGGATAATTGATATATTGACTCAGTTCCATAGGTGCTCTGTTAAAAAAGATACTCATTATGTTAAGATTTTATAATATACAATATACAATAGACAATCCAGTTTTGACCCGTTTTCATTTTCTAAAAGTTATTTTAATTTATTATATGTACAAAATGAAACTGAATCTAATTACATACACGAAAACAAAGATATATTAAGCTTTAAATGAATCCTTCTCTTTTCTTATTGCTTGCATGGTAGAGATGGCATCAGTACAAGCTGCATGTCTTTGAACTGATCCCATCATAACCCTCATAAATGGATTTATACGTTTTTCTTCACCAATGGTGGATGGAACCTGTAATTAATAAGGAAATATTAAAATTACTTTGTTGTATAATGCTAATTATTTTTTCTTCACAAAACTGACCGAAAAGTTTTTATTTTTGGACACATACATGACATACAAGATATGGTTGTAGTTTAATAAAATACACATCTTACCGTCGGCAATCCTTTGCTTCTTTTTTCATCAGCACTAGATATTGCTTGCAGAACATCTCTGTTTTCCTTTTCTACATGTCTAGCAAACTTTAAATTTTGCTGGGTATATTCATGGCCACAAAAGACCAATGTGTTGTCAGGTAATTTAGCTAATTTATCCACCAGAGCAGAATACATTTGTTCAGGGCTACCTTCAAAAAATCTACCACATCCCGCCACAAAAAGTGTATCCCCTAAAAAAGGGGTAAGTAAACACTATACTATAAGACACTAGATAAGTAGGTAAAAATTACTGTTTACTGTAGAATTTTATATATAAATTACTACTTTTTAGGTAATGAAAAAACATTTTAAAAGTTAAATAGATAGGTATAGTATATGAAATAATAGTATAGCTATACAGAAAACTTTACCTGTAAAGACAGCAGCTTTCCCTTTTGGATCTTTTAAATAATAGCAAATATGACCGGTGGTATGACAAGGAGTATAAAGACATTCAACCTCAATATCGCCAATTTTAAAGGTATCTCCATGTTTTACTTCATGTGTTAGTGCCCCAATCCTTTTATCTCCACCATATACGTGTAGAGGATTTGTTGACTTTCTTACTAGTTCTTCATTGCCACCTGCATGGTCCCTAAAAATAAACAAACCCGAGCATTTACAAAAATTCTAATGATTAAATTTCACTGCTCGGTTCACCCGTACCAATGATGATGTGTCGTTAAGACTTTTGTTAGCTGAACTCCTTCTCGTTGTACAGCTTCTAATACAGTGTCGGGGGCTACAGGATCAACAACAGCAGCTTCCTTTGTAGCCTCATCACAGATCTACAAAAAAATGTACATTGGTAAATGAATGGATATTAAATATTTAGATTTTTTTAAATACTTGCCAAATACATGTAGTTGTCAGATAAGGCCGGCAGCACAGTAACCTTCATTTTTGATAAAGTAACTTTGATATGGGAACTGTGGCTACCTCGAAAACCAACGTTTCTTAAAGCTGAAACTGAAAGTAAGTCAGATCTTATAACACTAAGCTTTCAATTTCCCTGAAGGATCATATATAATAGTCCTACATGCTGCAACATCTATTCCCTTCGGTTTGAAATTTGAAAAAACCTGTGACGTTATCTGTTGTTGCCAAAGAATTCATGACTGGTAAAAAAAATAATTGTAGCCAGATCAAACAGAAGACCAATATCGAAACAAGCTCTTGCCTCACCATTATAAACTTTTTACTTACGCTTAAAATATGCCTCGGTTATTCCTTGAACAACTCGGTTTGGGAGTAGCGAGGTGATTAAACTAAACATTTCCGGAAAACACTAAATAAAACTCATTTCTTGATGACATGAGAACTGGAACACTTTCGATTTTGAAAGATAAGGAGATAACCTTAAAACTTGTAAGGCTGGTAAATGAAATCTTACCTGTGTCAATCAAATTTGTTTTTGAAGAAACTGATGTAAATAAAGTAGTTAGTAATGTTAGAACCGATTTATTTACCTTTTTAGTACCTAACTAAAATGTCAAATGAACTTCTTGCTTTGCTTCTGCACTGTTTAACTGGTTGTCTATGATTGGGTTCCGATATGTTCGTATATGGCAAAAATAAATTTTTCTATTGCCTTTGTTTTGCATAATTAGTTTACTACTGTGCTTGCTTTTTAAAATGCTCACAAAAAGTTTATGGAAAAATTAACACAATTATATGCACGACAACATCGCAGACTGCAAGCTACAAAACAGTTCCACTGGTCATTTAGTTGCAAAAATTGTAATGTGATGTTGAGCTGCGGTTAATCACAAGTTGCCAAGCAGGCACTATTTTATGAGAACGTTTAGCCAAATATATTTAATTTTTTTCTAATCTCAAACTGGATTCGTAAAGTTAAAGGATTGGAAAACGGTATGAAAGAATTGCATTAAAAATATAATGTTATAAGAATAATAATAACAATTTCAAATATGAACAATTTTCAAATTTTTGCACAGATCTTCCTGAAACTTTGATATCCCAATGACATGTCAGACAATCTAAATATCAATAAAAGAAATACTGATCAGCTGATAACTCTAGTCTCTTTCTGACCTGCCAAAAAGCGGCATATTTTTTAATTAAATTGATGCAACATAGATGGCTCTGATTGCTAATTTAGGATTGTTTGGGATCCTCATCTTAAGAGCGCGGCCTAGTCGAGCGGGACATCAAGATCGATTGCAACGACGCCGCGCGGTTAGAACTGCAAACCGTTAACTTCTGGTTGTAAAAACTAATAAACTTTTACTTTGAGCTACATCTGGCAACCACGGTCAAAGGTCGTGCTGCCAAGTGCCGATTTACGCGCAATGCACAAGGAGCAGGGTGAAATTCCGAGAATTATGTCTAGCCGGCCTACTGCCTGGTCTGCCAAATATAATTAGATTTTATTTTTATATATTTGCATTTGCATAAGTATGAGGAATATAGAAGATTAATTGATTATTAGGTTGTAATAAAACGTCAATTTACTAATAAATATAATTTTATTGTCAAATATTAATTATAATAGGTACAAAATGTGTAAAAAGAATATAATACATATGTATGTACAGGTATGGTCAAAAATTTGTTTAGGTAGTTCCATTGCAAGCAATTAAAATAATAAAGGGGAGCAGGGGTACGAGAGGATGAAATATAGCGTCGATATTTTTTCATCGTAAATGTTGAGTCCTTGGCCAATTTGGGGGGCTTTGAGGTCTGAAAATCCAATTTGAAAAAATAAATTTCAAAAGTCGGTGAGGGTAACAGTAGACGAAATAACGTTTTTATACGTATAAATATACATATATGATGTCGTTTTCGGGGTTATTGAGTAACCATCACACTAGATGTATATAGTTAAATAGCCTGTCCAAACGAAGGGTGTGGCAAAATCAAAAGTAAATACCATTTGTAGTTAAAAATTTGAGGTAGGGGTGAGACGGGTAAAATAGGACTTTGAAAAAATGATTGGGTGGTACCTATCTTGTTTCTCGGTTTATTTGCATCAGACAAACTAAACTTGTGTACCATTTGTCAAAAACAGTTACAGATTCGACGTTGGGGTGACATGGGTAAAATAGGACATTTACGACATGTTGGATGGCATTTTCTTTTCCGGATTATTGTCATCAGAAAAACTAAATGTTTGCACTATTTGTCAAAAATAGTTAGAGATTAGATATAGCGGAAATATAGGTAAAATAGAACATTTTTTGGTGGTATCTTGTTTTCTGGATTATTCGCTAAATGTGTATACTATTTGTCAAAAATAGTTTATAATTTGGCGTAGGGGTGAGACTGGTAAATTAGGCCTTTTATTCGAAATTTTGGGTGTTATCGTGCCTTCGGAGTTATTGACATTAGAGAAACTATACATACTTGTGTATAATTTGTCAAAAATAGTGAGCGGTACAAGCGCGGATCCAGGGGGGTGGTCATTGTGGTTATGACCCCCCCCCCCCCCAAACCAACAATTTAACACGAAAAATATCATATACCGGTTTGATTAACGCGGCAGGGTATTACTTTTCGTAACTTGTATGACACCCGGATTATTGGTATCAGAAAAACTAAATATGTGTGCTATTTGTCAAAAATGAGCGGAAAGACGGGTAAAATAGGACATTTGTTGGGTGGTATCTTGTTTTCCGGATTATTGTCATCAGAAAAACTACATGTGTGGTGCACTTACTATTTGTTAAAAATAGTTTAAAGAAACTCGAAGTAGGGGTTAGACGGGTAAAATAGGACCTTTATAAGAAATGCTGGGTGATATCTTGTTTCCGGGGTTATTGGCATCAGAAAAATTAAACTTGTGTAACATTTACCAAAAACAGTTAGTTTCGAAGTAGTGGTAAGACGGGTGAAATAGGACTTTTATAAGATTGGGTGGTATTTCATCTTCTATGTTATTGGCATCAGAGAATTTTGTGTACTATAATTTGTTAGAATAGTTCCAGACCCGAAGTAGGATAAGTAAGGTGTGAAAAGAATTTTACCAAAAATGTTTAGTGAATCGAACTAGGGTAGTGAGCTCTAATAAAATTTTTTATTATTTTATATGTCAAATAATAAAACTTTTATTATTTTATATGTCAAATTAGTCTCTTGATGGATTTATAATTGACAAATTTGGTACATGCCGAGGGTCAACTAGTTCCGGTAGTAAACAGTTATGATAAAAAGTTGTTAGTTTTGACTCCATCTTTACACCCCAGAATTGATCGTCCCGGTAAATCTGAAATCAATCAATAATAACATAAACATAAAATCTTAGGAAAATAATAATTTATAATTTCCTTGAAAATAAATATATGTTCCTTTACCTAAATCTAAAATGTAATTTATTGATTAATGATAACTTTTACCTTCTGCACCAACATTCCTTTGGAAGACCAAACAATAAAATAACAAAATTGCCTTTGACTTATATGAAGCTGCCCCTGTACTTGATAATAATAATTGTGATTTGTGACATTGTTTTAGTTCCATCTCGTTTAAGTTCGTCAGTATGGCAAATTTTAGTAATTTCTGTTTAATTGCTTCCGCAGGGATATTTTTATAAATATATTTTATATTGATACATTAGTTCATTGCGTTCAATACTCGACTCAACCAGTTTGAAATTATTTCCTCTTTCCAGCACATACACACCTTTTACTTTCTTTAATTAAATATAGGTACAGTTCAACATGATCTAATATAAAATTTTATCATCCCTCCACTCCTTCCCTTTAACTTTCTTTACCAAATACTAAAGAATATAGTTCTTTGGACCTCAATAAAACTGAATACAAACAATATACTGCTTAGTATTTTCGAAAAAAAAATTGTTATCCCGTCGCACTCCTGCCGTCTTAACTTTATTTCAACAAATTCTAAGCAAAATATGTTTCCTGAACTTAATAACTCCGAAAAAGAGTACTCAGTCAACATTTTTGACAAAATATTAACTTGTTTTAAGAAATAACTACAAAGCATTTTTTTTTGTCAATAACTCAGAAAACAACATAAGGTTATTCGACTATAAAAAAATATACCTTTCCTATATTCCTCTCCTGACCTTAAAACAAAAAAGGGCAACATGGGATTTTCACCTGAATAACCTAAAAACATGTAAAAAATGTCTCTTTCAACATTTTTTTAAGAAATTCTAACCAAAACAGTCTTTCGGACCCCCAACATCTCCCAAAACTCCATACCGCTCAACACTGAAGAAAGAATTGGATATTTGTTTAAATTAAAACTATGTAAAATGGGACGTCGTAAATTTTGGGGTGGCAAAATACTAAAAATAACTTTGACAAAAGTACACCGCCCAACATTATTGCAAAACATTTCTTTCCTTTTCACTCCTACCTGACCACACTTAACTTTTATTTTAAACAAATATACTAAGCAACATGTATTTTTCTTACTTGAATAAAGCCAACCCGTTCAAAATACATCCTCACCTCAATCTCCATTCAGCGAAACTTTTTTTTATTAAATAACGATATATCTATATCCGACCAATTTTAAAGTGTATTCTTAGATAACAGAAAAACGATAAAGATTTAAATAAATAAATATTTTATTTATTTTTATACTTACTGTGCTTTACGGACTTCCGCCTACTTTTCCGCTTTGCGGATAACTTGGGATAAATAATATAAATACAAATAAACTAATCGACACTTTAAACACAAATAGTCAGTTCGTGCGAACACTAACTAAACGCGAATACTCCCCAATTCGATAATTAAAAATCAAAAGTTCTTCCGGCGCGTTGTTCTAGACGAGAAACTAAACGAAGAGGCGCTACCAAGAATTGCTGCGTTGCCATATTGTACAAAGATTTTGCATTACGAAAACCGCGGTAAAATAAACATGGTCAATTTCAATTCCTTTCTATTTGAAAAATGAAGCATAATTCTTAATGAAATAGGCATAAATGTATCAATGATATATACAGAAATTGCACTGTTTGCTCAGTTTTTAATCTGTTTTACTATGAAATGATGAAAAATGATAAATAAATCAAAATTTTGAATGAATAAATAAAAAATAGCAAAAAAAGCACAATAATTAACTAGACTTAGTAATTTAAAGCAAACAGTGCATAGAAGCACATGATTTTACGTCTTTCTGTGAAAGAATCAATTGAAATGATCCAACGATACTTTGTTAATAAGTAATTTACTCCATAAGAATTTTCCCCATAAGAAAGCATGTAAAATATTAGCTGACAGAATGGCGAAGGTAAATTAAATTCAACACTGCTCCGGAATCTTAACAGAGGCTCCACTTTGCAGACTTTATACATTCCCCTCAAACTAATAAGCTAATTAGCCAATAACGCTTTAATACTATATATGTTCCAAAAAATAATATATAAATCACAATTTAAAATCAAAAATAACTCCTAAAAAGGGACACAAAGGCATACACCCATAATGGTACCCTTCTTTCAGTTTCCGCAGGAAGCCCCATTTTATACAACCTCTCACACTCCATATGCATGTCTTTCCGTAACTCAGTGTTTTCGGTAATTATTACCAGTTGAGTTTCAAGATCTTTGGTAACCGACCTTTCTCCAAAATTTGGAGAGCCTATAATAGTCATGCAAGGGTAGTCACTCTTTGGTGGATAACACCTAAAATATAAAATAAATTTATTTGAACCAAAATATTAAAAAACTATATACAACGTGCCCAAGATAAGGAGGGCTAGTACAGGGATCTCGGAAACCGTAAGAGATGCGAAATAAATTTATTTGAACCAAAATATTAAAAAACTATATACAACGTGTCCAAGATAAGGAGGGCTAGTACAGGGATCTCGGAAACCGTAAGAGATGCGAAGTCGGTTAAATGGAGGTAAAGTTGCGCATTTACGTGCCTAATAATATGCCGTAAAAGAAAGTTTTAAAATTCCGAGTAGTTCCGGAGATATCCGGAAAAAAACGCAATTCTGAAAAAGCGTTTTATAGTTTTCCTGTTTTTTTTAAATCCAATTCTAAAGTAAATTGCACTTTTACATTGCCACTTTTTCCGCTCTATCTAACAGCGTTAATTGTTTTGTAATCCAATGAGTCGTCTTCGAAGGGCCATTATCAGCTTTCTTTTTTTAAATACTCATTTGTGGTTTATTATTAAATTATTTGTTATTTATTGAGCGGAAAAAGTGGCAATGCTAAAGTGCAATTTACTTTAGAATTCGATCTCAAAAAAACCCAGGAAAACAATAAAACGATTTTTCAGAATTTCGGTTTTTTCTGGAACTACTCGAAATTTGAAAACTTTCTAAACGGCATATTATTAGGCACGTAAATGCGCAACTTTACCTCCATTGAACCGACTTCGCATCTCTTACGGTTTCCGAGATCCCTGTACTGGCCCTCTTTATCTTGGACACTTTTTATAAGTGAACATGTTTTTATTTTCATATTTCTTATACAAGGTAGGTACTCCCTACACCCTGTAGAATATGTTCTTTGTATGCTTAAACATATCCTTACCATAACCCTTTTGCATGGTATGTCCATCCACTTCGTAAATACTCCAGTACTTTAATTCTAAATCCCTGTCCACAATTTTCAAACTGTTTTCTAAATTGATGTGCTATTAAAGAATAGGCATATGGAATTCCACCAGCAGCCCCCTTAGCTCCAAGAAAGCCGTTTGCTTCTGGATGCGCCATTATAATTTCACAATCAGATTTAGAATTGTAAATTAAAGTATCCATATACTGATTGGTTAAATTAAAATATCCTGTTGCTATCTTTAGTTTTCCACCTTCTGGTGCTTCAGACAGTATCTTGTCTGTTATGTACGAGTCTTGATTAATTCCAAGTTGTCCCATTTGGAATGTTGGAAAAATCCATGTGTCTAAAACAGAAAAAAGGAATTGTTATACCTACATTTGATTTAATATTGGGATAATTCTTACCACATTTCTCCATTCTACACTTATTTTGCTCTAGCTTAGAACTAACTAAATACTGCTCAACCATATCTCTAGCCCTGTCTACAAATTCTTGCTGACTGCCTTCATAGGGCAAACAATTCCAATTATTTGACAAAGTAACATTGTTTTCCTTATCCATTTTTAAACTAAAATTTTGTACCTTTTTAACCAACCCATTGTAAAAATCGGTCAAATTTTTATCTCTAATAACGAAATATCTATCTTGTCGATTTGTGAAATAATCATTGGATAAATTAGCACCACTTATAATCAAAATATCATCAAAAATGTATAGTTTCATATGCTGCAGGCCTACCAATTCATTCCATCGATTAGGCATGTATTTTTTTAATAAGCCTCTTAATACTGGTGTGTGATATAGAGAAACAGTACATTTATTCTCGTTTTCTTGTAACAGTGGCTGCAAAGCTGTTCTTGAGTTATTCTTATCTCTACTTCCTCTTGTATAGTCGAGCAAGACATTTACCACTAACTCTTTTTTTTGAAAGTATTCATTGTTCATTAAAGCACTAACCAGTTTTTTCTCTAGCTCGCCATTTCCAAGATATAAACTAACCAATGTGATTCGTTTAGTGGCTCTCTTACAGTGCTCTAAAATTGATTCATAAAACTGCTTGGGTTCAGTGATGATTATAATGCTCTCTGCAGAAACAGGAAAACAGGGTGCTACAGTCGTAAGCCAGCTAAAATTAATAGTGTCTGTTTTCGTAAAAGGATGCGGATAAATTAGCGATTCCACCGGAGCTTGGAAGGTTCCCTCTAAAACACTATTGCAAAGTCTTCGAATCATGACTGTAATAAAAAAGCACTATTATGTATAGTAACTGATGTGAAAATTAATTTTTAGGTCGTACCTGTTTCTCATAGAATATGCGTTTTAACTATGTACACAATTCGTACCATTATTTCTAGGAAATATTAAATTTTTTTTATTTTCTTCATTTAGGTGACGAAATTCGTTCGAAATTCCATATGCATAACCTCAAAATGTGACATTAGCGTTTTCCGTTGGAAGAAATGGAGCCTACTTCTTGCACAGAGGAGAAATGGGTCTGCGTAAATGTATATCGCCGTATTCCATTTATATATTTCATATGCCGAAATGTCAACTACGCATCAACTACCCTTGTCGCTCTTAAAATAGAGCACTCATTTTATGACCAAGTTACCGAGGGAATTAGAGTAGTACATTTTTTATTTGCAGAACTAAAGTGCACCATGATACAATAAACTAAAGGTAGGATATCTAACCGTCCCAATTTCGTCTGCCGTGCGCATGGAGAGTAAGTTTTAAATCTCTTATGGAAGTTTACATTGCTGTCATCTTTTTTAACTCTTTTTTGAATGTATTAAAACGTTTTAAGCATGTAATGATATATGAAATGAAAGAATAATATATGACGAGTATTTACGTATATTAATTTCATAGAAATATAACCCACAAATACCACTAAAAAAAGAAAAGATATTAGACAAATTCTTCGCGCCATTTAAGCCGGCGACGATAGCCGAAGCGTGTTGCCAGACTTTTACAATTATTGTAATAGATCCACTACTATTTAACATTCTTGTTGTGGGGCTCCCCATATGAAATTTATGTTCAATCTGGAGGTGGTCCCCCATCTAATAGGAAAGTAACGACCTTTTTTTCGTACTATTATTACTCTGACGCCGTTTTAATTAAAAGTTTTTACGTTTAGTGGTATGTGAAATGAAAGAATAATATCATGGTATTTAGGAATATTTATTTCATGAACATACAACAAAGATTAAAGCTAAAATACGACCTAATTATCTTTCCGCTTACACAATTGTATCCATTTTAATTGTTTGTTTTTATCTTTAGGAAAGCGGAAAAACCTTATATTTCTATTAAATGTCTTTGCCTGGTTATCCATATCACAACCGAACATAGCGCACCTCATTTTATGAAAATTCAGATATTTTTTTTAATAAACACAAGACTAAGAAAACGTTCTGGTAAACTTACAAAATGTCCACCAAAAACTACGGCAACCATGCAGCAGTGTTGCCAGAAATCCGTGATCGAAAGAAATAGAGTGCCGGTTCGAAACCTAGGAATAGTAAAAAACGGTGTCAGAGTAAAAAGAGTACGAAAAAAAAGGGTCGTTACTTTCCTATTAGATGAAATTTATGTTCAATCTGGAGGTGGTCCCTCCAGATTGAACATAAATTTCATATGGGGGGGAGCCCCACAACAAGAATCTTAAATAGTAGTGGATCTATTACAATTGTAAAAGTCTGGCAACACTGTTTCAAAACCAGCAGTGGTCGGCGAGCAGCTTTCGGCATGCTTCGGCTATCGTCGCCGGTACCATGGCCGGCCATATGGCCGGCTTAAATGGCGCGAAGAATTTGTCTAATATCTTTTCTTTTTTTAGTGGTATTTGTGGGTTATATTTCTATGAAATTAATATACGTAAATACTCGTCATATATTATTCTTTCATTTCATATATCATTACATGCTTAAAACGTTTTAATATATTCAAAAAAGAGTTAAAAAAGATGACAGCAATGTAAACTTCCATAAGAGATTTAAAACTTACTCGCCAAGCCACGTGATCATCGGCGTGCAATCATACCTATAGTTACTTATACCATGAAAGTGCACTAATGGCCAGTGGGCGGCTATTCAACGGAAGTAGGGGAAGTACACCACTTCATCGCATTTGGCGTGAATTATATTGACGTGTAACGTTAGTCTGCACGTCTGCTAGTTGCGTTTCTGAATATCCAAATGTGCTCGACAAAGGCGTTAAATGTAAAGTATATTTAAATTTCTTTATTTTCTAACCAAAATTGATGTATAGACGTCGTATCCATGGGCGTCGTTTCTAAGGGGCAAGAGGGGGTTTGTTCGGCTGCGGCGCTTTCGTTCACAGCGAGCTTTTTCCCCTTGTTGCTACCGCTGGTGTCCTGGTTTTTAAGTTTATAAAATTACTCATTGTATCATTGCCCCCCTACAAAACTTTCTATCGACGCCCATATGGTCATATCTGCCATAATTTTTATTTTATTTAAAAGATGCTGCTGTAATAAATTATTTTAACAGTTGACACAGTTAATGTTTCCAATGCTAATCGATATAACGCAGCTAAAAACGTATAGGGATTTATCATGTAACTAAAAAATGGCAAAACTTGAAAACCACATCAATAATTGCCGCAATTTATTCAATCTTCTAATATACGTTGTCGGGTGAACACAATATATAAACTTTCGAAATTAAAGACAAAAATTAAGTTTCAAAAAAGTATTTTTATTTCATCATTTTTGTAAGGAAATTTTTTACAATATTAATGAAAAACAACTTACTTTTATCCTAATAAAAAACTTTAAACATTTAACTGGGTGAAGCTTTTCTACCTGAGTGTAAAAAAATACATTAATACATTATTTCTTTGTGATATGAACAAATTTCTTCTTAGTCCGTTATATAAATTCCTAATTTTATTTATTTTTGGGTTTGTTCTACTCAAATTAAAAACATTTAAAGTACCTACAAAATTTATTCTTTGATCGAATTTAAAAATAAATAAAAATTCTGAGACATAACTGTTAGTTAGAGAGACGGTGACAATAGGGGGTCCGTGAAGTGGAATATCAGTAATTTGGGTTTTCGTCAAGTTTAGGTCCCCCTCTACAACTTTTATATCTGATGAAATGCCGTAGAGCGTTGCTGAGAGGCGCTGTACCGCTTTAGATAGGAAATTCTCAATAAATTCTATATTATATCGAGCCACATTTTCTGACAAGTCAACCCTTCTAGAATGGAACATTATATGTTAAAGATAATGTGAAAAAAATTTTGTCGTTCCAAGTTTCGTCATTTCATTATTGTAATTTTTTAAAAATGTCCTCGGAGGAAATTCGGAGAACGATCGTGACATGTCAGAAAATTGTCACACTACATTCCTTCACACCCAAAAATGGAAAAAAAATTACAGAAGAATCGCACCTAGCTAGGCGGAATTCTGACAATATTACGCAGAGATACCGGAAGGCAGATATCGTTCACTTGTATGACGGGAAAAATGATTCGCAATATTCTTTTTATCAGAAAATTGTTTACGAGTCATCTCCATGAGAATACAAATCGATTAAGCCCACTTGGACCCATGTCACTTGAGACGTTATAATTTTTCCATTCATTTTTTTTTACATGCTAGGAAAAGTATATGCAAGGGTTAACTTATGAGAAAATGTGTTTCCCGTGACTTTGGGGTCACGCAGATGCTGTAAATTAATTTTCAGGCATGGCTATATATAATTTTGAATTTATTGAGAATTTCCTATCTAAAGCGGTACAGCGCCCTCAGCAACGCTCTACGGCATTTCATCAGATATAAAAGTTGTAGAGGGGACCTAAACTCCACGAAAAACCAAATTACTGATATTCCACTTTACGGACCCCCTATTGTCCCCGTCTCTCTAACTATGTACAGTACTAAGAAGAATTTGCTAAGTATAATTTTTAAGGCCTATTGTCTACCGTTATAAAGGCAATTGCATTTGTAGTTGTGTATAATATAATAATTTAACTAGCTCATTCTTTGGTAGGCTTTACTTTACTTAAATATCTAGTTGTATGACTAGTTTAGTAATATCACTCGGAAAACGAACACTTTGCTAATTTTTACGTTGAGACGAAGAACATAAACGTAACGTAAGCAAAGATTTTTTATTTTAATCCTTAACTAAGATTCTACCTTTTAGTTTCTCCACGAAAATTTGTAAAAAGAGTTTTCATGAACGCTTTTTGGGAAACAATTAAATTTAGCCCTTTTTTTAACACATAATATTGAACATAACGTTTTTAGAAACAAATATCTCGCATATACCGAAATTCAAAATTTTTATATAAGATTCTTGATAAGTGGAAGCAGATCGCCAAAAAATTTGAGTTTCCCTACTTTGATTTTCTTTGAATATGTTATGACAAACGTACGCACACGCGATTATATTCACATTCAAAGCCTCGCTAGCGAGCTATAGCTCGCGTGATAAATAGAAATAATTTAATAATAATACGTATTTATACAGGGACCGGCAAAAGTTAGCCACATAATAATATGGGAAACTTTATTTGTTATTGAAATCGTCTGCAGATTGGTGGTAGGTATCCTATTGTTTTGCTGAAAAATTGAAAAAATATATTTTGTCACCGAAAACTGGTATAGATGAGGAGATATCGAAAAAGTTATTTGAAAAAAGTGTTTAATAGATTTTCATCTTAAGCTCTTTTGCAAACTTTGGAGCCGAAAGTCCCAAAATTATATTAAATTTTATTTAACACATATTTATTATATTCATGGAAATATGAAACTAATATACACGGTGTTGAGAAAAGGTCGATACCCCGGAAAAACTCCGATGCATCGCATTGCAGAGGAAAATGTCTGGGGAAAAAGTTGTTTGGTTTTGAAGGAGGAATAGTTTGCAATTTAAACCACCCGCCACCCCTTCAACCACCGGGCGCGGGTGGGGGTAAGTTAAGATTTTCAAATGGAACCCCATATTTTTTATTGGCGTATCCTACCAAAAATAAACATCTTTTGTCCGAAATTTTTTTTTATTCGGGCCCATCCTTCACCAATAATCACCATGAGAAAGACAAAATCAGAACCGTGCGAAAGTCAAGTTTTATCCCGGAAATACTCTTGTTCTCTGTCTTGTACTAAAAAATGCCCGTGGAAAAAGTTGTTTGTATTCCACGGGCATTTTTTTGGTACAAGACAGAGAAAAAGAGTATTCCCGGGATAAAACTTGATTTTCGCACGGTTCTGATTTTGTCTTTCTCATGGTGATTATTGGTGAAGGATGGGCCCGAATAAAAAATTATTGCGGACAAAAGATGTGTATTTTTAGTCGGAGAACACGATACGCCAATAAAAAATATGGGGTTCCATTTGAAAATCTTAACTTACCCCCACCCGCGCCCGTGGGTTGAGGGGGTGGGGGGTGGTTTAAATTGCAAACTATTCCTCCTTCAAAGCAAAACAACTTTTTCCCCAGACATTTTGCGCTGCAATGCGATGCACCGGAGTTATTCCGGGGTATCGACCTTTTTTCATCACCCTATATAAGTACTGAATATTTTTCCGAGCAATATAATTTTTGGAATTTTTGCTCCACACATTGCATAAGAGCAAAATATTAAAATGGAGCACTTTTCTCAAATAAGTATTTTTCCTCTAATACCAGTTTTCCATGACAAAATTATTTTTTCAATTTTCCAGTCAAACGAGTAGTCACGGAACAAATGTCGAAATAAGTTTCTAAGTTACCAATAATACGGCGGCGATCGCCGTAAAAAGTTTAATATTTCAATAATAAAAAAGTTACCCACTTTATGCGGCCAACTTTTTGTCGGTCACTGGTAAATTGTATACTGTTTCACGTAACTAATACAATTTTAAATGGATTTAAAATGAAAAATAGAATAAAAATTTCGAAAATATCGGTCAAAAAATGATCGGTGATAGTGTCCTTATGAACTATGCCAAATTTCATCAAACTCGTTCAATACTTCAACTATCTATAGTTCGGTTAAACTCAACTTAAAAAAAATATCTCTTAAAATAATTCTTTTAATAATGCCCGGGTTTGTTCGGAATTCTTTATTCCTCCCAAAAAATTATTTTATTTTTGAAGAAAATTTTTATTTCTACTTAAATTCCATTAAATGAATTGAATGTGAAAATGAACATGTATAGGTATCTAAAAAAATTCCGGAAACTAAAATTTATTAGCTGACTGCTCCGCGTGGAATGGGCCGTGAATAAAGTAAATGTTTACGCGTCCACGAGATTTGTAATTGGTAGAGAACATCACCGGAGATGCGAACAGAATCAAATACGTATATTATCACTTTTAGTTAATTTTCCAAAAACTGTTCATAAAAAAGAAACGTAACCAAGGTAATAATAAAAAGAAATTATTGTCAATACATTATTGTGGAATAAAAAATACGGAATACGGCATATTGCGCAAAAATGCAAAGGAAATTCACACACTCTGTTCTTAAGCTTAAAGAAAGTCTTTAAAAAAATAGGAACTTAAAAAAAATGCTTCTTGACAATAATTTCAGACGTTATTTAAAGTAAATTAAACAATTTACTCTTTCAGTCTTTGGTATAAACTTTAAATTATAAATAAATAAACATAACATAAAGTATATACAAAATCTTATATACAAATTTGCCAAAATACTATTGAGTTTTTTGTATCATACGGGAATCGATCAAAATTATGAAAATTTTGAAACGGAAACTGCCCAATAAATCTTTATTTTTTAAATTAATCTTTTAATTTTTAGAACTTTGTAGCTTCCCATATTTCACAATAATTATTGCGAAAATACTCAAGAATACATCAGCATCACAATTGTTTATGACTTAAACTTAAGTCCTATAAAAATCAGTACAAAAAAGACAGGTTTATGTACAAAAACTTACAAGTATCGTGATAAACTATCAAAATGACTGCATTTACACCCCGAATCGGTTGTAGACGTAGTGACTATTGACCCCGTCGCCCAAATTTTCTATTTGTTCAACTGTGGGGTTCATAATGTTAAACAAAATGGCGAATATCATACAGGCAGCATATACTCCGAGTGCTATCCACCATAGCAGTTGCTCGTGCAATTTTTGTTCGAAATTTTTCAGTACTAGGAGACCTATAGTTAGCCCTGCTAGGGCTCCGGTTAGGTGGGCTACGTAGGATACAGGAGGCCCCATCACTTCTTCGGCGTATCTTGAGTAGATTGCGTAGCCTACATCACAGGATGCTGCAACAAAGTAGAAAAATATTAGAATATATTTTTGAATTGCACTTTGTATATTTTTTTATTCTACTGTTTAGGTAATGTAGCATATTGATAAGACAAAATTAAAATCTTACCTATCGCAAATATACCAAACAGCCTCAAAATTCCACATTGCATATTGTTATAGTTAAGAAGTACATTGGCTAAGTGAGCAGATAAAAGGGCGTAGACTCCTCCACTGGCTCCGACTAAGTACACGTCAGTGTCAAAAACGGACGTGCCTAGCGATCCGGCTACAACACCTGCCATGTAGATGATGGCTACTCTGCCGGAACCATGCACCATCTCCAGGGGTAGTCCGACAAGGAGCTGGACTACCAGGTTGAAACCAAGATGTAGCCATCTGGAATAAAAAGAGAACAATTAAATTTCCTTCATGGTAAAGATCGTCGACGGATTATTTGAAATACAAAATCATTGTTACATGTTGTATCTATTTAACCCAAGTAGCATTTTAGACACAAATTGGACACATATTCTTTAAGGAGAAACGTTCCGAAACATTTTCGATTAAAATTATTAAGTTGTATCGAGATACATGTACAAACTTTTGCGACACATTTTCGAATCCAGTTACTAGAAACACTTGAGACGTGCTTCTTTCGAAATATTTTATAAACCATATTGTGGATACATAAACGACACGCGAAGATAAATATTTTTCGAAACATTTTTGGATAAAATTATAAAGTTGGTAAGATACAAGATTGCATTGAATTTCCCATAAGAGATTTTATAGCATCGGTGTATGTTTATTAGCGATAAATAAGCAACTTCTTGATATTATTTATATTTTAGGTGTTATTATTGATCCATTTTCAACCACAGATTGAGGTAAGTGTTTTAGGTAGATTTTTAATCACCATCTGAACAAGTTTGAGGTTATTGTTTAGCGAAATTTAAATTGTTATTTTACTGAAAAAAAGGCGTATAAAAAAAATACTCCAAGCTATAGGGTGGGTATACTCTATGTTGATAAATACAGTGCAATAAGCTGTTTTTAACAGAAAAATAACAATTTAAATCTCCCTATGCAAACAATAATAACATAACATCAAACAAGCTGGTGATTAAAAATATTAAAAAAACAGTTACGTCAATCTGTTTCTGAAAATGAATCAATAATAACATCTAATATACAAATAATATCAGGAAATTGCTTATTTATCCCTTATAAATGTGTACCGACGCTTTAAAAAATCTCTTATGGGATTTTCAATGTAATTTTAGTTTGTTTGGAAAGGTTTTTGAACCACCCCTCTCGTGACGTCGGACTTAGGCTGTCCATACCCAACCTTTATTTTCTGTGCATACAAGCAAACCTTTTTTTTGTGGCATTCTCCATGATCTTAATAAACCAATTACTTTTCTGTGCATCATGGAAACATTATAGAAGCCAAAGACTAGAAATTGTGTGTTGGGTCCATTTTGGACCAGAATAATTTATTGCTTTCTAGCGGCCATTTTATGAAATGAATTTTTATTTTGTTAAAATGAGTTTTAATAAAATTCCTTCATCTTTTGAAAAGCCAAAAGTTGTTACATAAGTTCCATTTTCCTAGCTAAGTCGATTTATAAAAGAAATAAATAAAATTTTGAAAATATTTTAATTTTTATTTTTTTGACAAAGTATATTTTTTTCTGTAAATGCAAATAAATCGAGGGCACGTAAAAATAAATATTGTATAGCCGCAAAAGGTTTAATAAAGAGTCTTTATTGAACCCAGTGAAAATAAATATTGTTTTAAGCGACCGCGCTGCTAAAGAAATTGTTATTTCAAGCAGAGGCCTAATAAATTTAAGAATTGTTTTAGTTGTAAACTTAGTTTAAGTCGGTTTCTTTGAAACCAACTAACTTCAAGCGGAGTTTGTTTGTTCGTTACAGATTAAACAAACTCTTAAAATATATTGCAATAAATAATATGACGCAGGAACGTTATCATTTGTAGTTGTATAGTTTCTTCTTTGCCTGTCCTTTCTAAATGTCACTTTTTAATAATTTTAATTCGTAATAAGTTTTTTTAGACGTAAACTTAATTATTATTATTTTCGCGTGCTACATAAAAACGGAATTGACACTACACGTTACTTAAGAATCAAATAATTTACAGTAATTTCGTCTAATTAATGAACTGAATTATATAATTTACGCTATCTTGCCTTTAAACAATAGGTTTTTATTAAAGACATCCTGGTTTTTATTCTATATTTTGCAATACAACATGATTTTTCAAATTTCTAATAAAAATTATAATTATATACATGTGAAACAATTTACGAGACTATACAATACATTTCCGTGCATTCTATTGATAATTCTAAATAAATCATTAATTAACGTTGTCAAATTCTCAATGGAAAATTTGTAATTACCTCGTCCGGTGCCGAATTTATGAGGGGGCACTTGGGACCACGGGACCCCCCATATAATTAAGAGCCCTCACATAAAGAACAATACTTGAAAATTTCTTACACAAACGACAACAAACTGAACGAATTTTAACTACACAACATTGTTTGTTTTATGAAAGTAATAAAGGTCTATCTAAACCACAAATATAGAATGTTTGCCCGTCTCCTTTTGTCAAGCTCATTCCTAGACTCGTTTCGCCGTATCACGGCTCATCAGTAAGGCTAGAGTGTGACAAAAGGAGAAGTGTCTTTACAACGAATGTCTACGGCAGTATAATACTCGCCGTGACCTCTGGCGGCGTACTTAATAACCCAAAGCAGTATCTTAGAAAAGATCAGTGGGTGGTTGTTACTTACCTCTTCAGCAGGTTTAACAAGTGGTCCATTTTCACATTGGTAATGGTAAAATGAAAGAAGTACCTATTAGCCTTACAGGCGAGTCGACTTACGTCGGCATTTTAAAAATTTCCCGAACAAATTTGAAAGTGGAGCTATTTTTTCAACTTACCCTGCGTGCAAAAGCATATAGAAAAGGAACCTCCATATCTCTAGCCTTTTGTCGGGTCGGTATATGAATACAGACTCTATTGGGACTGGACCGGCTGGATTTAATTCGCCTATACTCACGGAGTAGTATATGAAGAATCCCAGCTGAAACAAAGAAACATGTTAAAATTATACGCAGATAAGTATACCATAAAATAAAAACACTATATAATATACAGGGTATTTCTTAATAACATGCTAATATTTAAGGAGGTTATTCTGGGGCCATTTCAGAAAAAACTTCATATCAACATATGTCCTAAACGTATTGAGATACATGGTGTTAAAGACTTTCATGTTTTTTTGATAATTTGTTAAGGTTAATGACTTAAATACATGACAACTAGACTGGGTAGATAACTGTCAAAACTGTTTATGTTTACAAAGCAAAATCTGCTTCTTACCTACTAGATCCTTAATCTTTGTTAAATACCTAATTTCATACCAGAGTGGAAATGAATGAATTTCATTTTTTTTACACGAAAACTGTACGTCAAATGACAAAAAATCAATACCTTAAAAAATTTTGGTCCATTTAAAGGAGGGTTTTTCTCACTCTTTGTATGAAAACAGTCTGTCCGCGTCCGCCCAAGAGAAGATGATTTCCATGGAATTTCATATACCTAGTTCAGGACTATGAAAAAATGTCCGCTTAATAGAGATACTGGGTAGATAACTGTCAAAACTGTTTATGTTTACAAAACAAAATCTGCTTCTTACCTACTAGATCCTTAATCTTTGTTAAATACCTAATTTCATACCAGAGTGCAAATGAATGAATTTCATTTTTTTTATACGAAAACTGTACGTCAAATGACAAAAACTCAATACCTTAAAAAAAATTTTGTTCCGTTTAAAGGAGGGTTTTTCTCACTCTTTGTATGAAAACAGACGGTCCGCGTCCGCCCAAGAGAGGATGATTTCCATGTAATTTCATATACCTAGTTCAGGACTATGAAAAAATGTCCGCTTAATAGAGATGTCCGCTTATTAGAGGTGTCCCTTGAGAGGTTTCACAGTATCTACAGTTTGCTGTGACATTAAGTTAAAAAAATCGATTAATTAATAATCGATTAATTAATAATCGATTTTTTTCTCCTCAATATAAATCGATTTTCGAAGAAATAATCGATTTTTTTGGAAAAATCGATTTTTGACCTCATTGATCATCCTTTTATATAATAATAAAACTAAGAGATTAATATTAACAATTTATGAGAACAAAAAATCCATTATAATGGACAATGGTAGGTATAAAAAATATCCAAAGCGACAAACTCTTGATTTAAAAACTAATGAACAAACCAAATGTATCTTTAAACTTTCAGCAACAATAAGGAAAAAAAAAATAAAATAAAGTATATAATCGATTATTATTATTTAAATAATCACTATTATTATTTAAATAATATTATTTAAATAATCGATTATTAATGATCGATTATAAGAAAAAAATAATCGATTAATATAAAAATCGATTATTGTTCACATCTCTAGTTTGCTGTGAAATTTAAACCAGGATAGGCAGAATATTTAATTTAATCAATAATTCAATTAAACTATAAAATAGTCCCCACTAAGCAATCCTTTTAGTTTCACATTTCCACCTATCTAAGTAAAATAATAGCAAAAAATATTCACTAATGATTTCCACATTATAAAGGGATCATACAGTAAAATTGCCATCAAACAAGTTGTCCCTGTCTGCCCCCAAAGGACTATTTTCAGTTTTAACCGTACATTTTATTAAATAACTCAGCAACCATTTAATTAAATCCTTCACGAAACAATGGGATAGTTACAATATTACAACTGTGAAATCCGCCAGTTTTCCCACCAGTTAGTTAATCGCCGTTCTAAGCAAAGATAAGCAAACCTTAAACAATTAAAAAAGGTTCACAACGTTTTAGGTCAAAGCGAGCTTTACAATGTGGGTGTGTACACTGTACATTAATTTATTTACCTTATATTGAAATACAATAATTATTACTATAATTTATTTATTTTAATTGAATTGTTACACGGAGCAAAATGATTTTTTATCGGTTGTAACTGTATGATTTATACGTTCGTATCTATAAATTATATGCGAACATATATTAATTTTATATATACAGTTTAGCGGTAAATCACGGTATGGTACTGAATATGTCATGGCATGGAGCAGGACCTCGTCTCGCCATTATACACTATTTTTTACTGTCGACCATTCTATTACTACTATATAGTATATGTTATATAATATATCATTCTACCAACCGGCATCGACGACTCATTAAATAGGAAACACGTTCAATTTAATCTCGTGGGGATTCATGAAACCACTTGCCGGATTCGGAACAATTCTGCCAACCTAAACGAAATGAGAAAATAATCCCATTGGAAACGGACTGGGAACAGTGGCGGTTCTTCCACAGGAGCACATGCGCACGTGCACCCCCAAAACAATACGAATAAAAAATATTCATTTATATTCATTGAATATTATTTATCGTATAAAGTCCGACCCTCCCTAATATTTGATCGTACCGTCAAACTAAAAAAGTCCGACCCTCCCTAATATTTTATCATCCCGTCAAACCAAACTGTATAGATCCGGCAACCGTGCCTCGGTCGAGGTAAATGACGATTATGACGAGACTTGCTCGCACGTGCGATTAAGTAGTGCAGTTTCTTTGTAGTAACAGGTGGCGGGTGGCAGCGGGGGATAGCGGGGCTATGGCGATTTAACATGGAAAAGGCGCACAGTTTTTGTGTTCGTGCATCTAGTTAGAAATTCGAGCGTGTATGTTTCTAAATATTTTAATAGTATATATTTATTAAGTTAAAATGAATAGTTGACGGTGGACTATTTAAGAAATAACTTTAGCTCTTTGAGTTTCGAGCAAAAAATTGAAGTGAAGAATGCGGGAACACCTAAACCCGAAATTAATTTAACGCAGACCACAAAGGGTAAATCTAGGGACTTTATTAGAAAGTTTAAAAATGAAATATATGAAAAAAAATTTATAGAGGGTATTCCAAACTTGATGAGGCTGTTATTGATCAATTTTCTACAATTAAGAACCGAAGAATGGACTTTACGTTTAAGCACTATTGTGTAGGGTCGATAAATGATACTCGATATGATTTTAAACCATTTTATTTAAGGATTAAAACTAAAAAAACACTGAAAATATGAAGAATGCCAACTGGTCAGTCTCGTGGCTCGATTCGTTCTCGTCATAAAACAGTTAACTATTGTTCTCGTCTTGGTTGCGCCTAATGACGTAGCCGTAGATGGCATGGTGGTATTAGACATCATTCGGTTTTCTTGATAGCTTGTAGATGGCTTTAGTAGTATTAGTAGTGGACTTCAGAAATATTGTTACGAGGGTTGCATGCGACGACGTTGAGATCCGACAGCTATACACACTAGGAAAACCTTTCTTATTTTCCAAAAGTTGTATTTCCTTGTGTAAAATTAAAAAATAAATAAAAATATGTTTTACCTGACGCATTTTATTACTTTCTTCTTTCTACATTTAAAACGCCTAGCAAGTAATTGTTTGGTCGTTACCCAAAATAAAATTTTAAAAATAATTTCACCATGCTCAGGCCACGAGCCGCCACGGCCGTTCATCCCATGATGATGCATTATCTGATCACCCTGTATAACGGTTAAAGTTACAAAGTTACATATTATCTGCGTATGTAACAACAACATCTATACTAACTTAATTATTCAATGAATATATTATTAACTTTAGTTCCTAAGATTTATTTTTGGACTCATTTGTGTATACATTTTACGGTTAGTAGTTGAAGGTAATGACAGACCAATACCGACTTACTCATTCCAAGAATTTCAATAGTAATTGATGTATGTTTATAAATTTAGTTCATACTTCATTATAGATTTGAGCTGCAAGTTTGTAATTTGTAATAACAGTGTTTATTGCTAACTTAATCGTAGGTAATCCAGAATTTATTAATTCATTGCTTAGTGATAATTGACGCTAGGCCTAATTGCTAGGAAAGATAAATACAGTGAAACATCTCTTAAGCGAACACCTACGTCTAAATGTGTCCGCCTAAAAATATAATTTTCCATGTTAAATCGCCATAGCCCCGCTATCCCCCTGCCACCTGTTACTACAGACAAACTGCACTACTTAATCGCACGTGCGAGCAAGTCTCGTCATAATCGTAATTTACCTCGACCGAGGCACGGTTGCCGGATCT
The DNA here is from genome assembly GCA_963991005.1 of Barypeithes pellucidus. Lineage (NCBI taxonomy): Eukaryota > Metazoa > Arthropoda > Insecta > Coleoptera > Curculionidae > Barypeithes > Barypeithes pellucidus. Next base: position 19,649,988 of record OZ022561.1, on the reverse strand, counting down.
ATACAGTTTGGTTTGACGGGATGATAAAATATTAGGGAGGGTCGGACTTTTTTAGTTTGACGGCACGATAAAATATTAGGGAGGGTCGGACTTTATACGACAAATAATATTCAATGAATATAAATTAATATTTTTTGATTCGTTTTGGGGGTGCACGTGCCCATGTGCTCCTGTGGAAGAACCGCCACTGATGAACGGACAAACAAGCAAACGCATACTATAATTAATTCCAATAAGTGTTAGATTTCTCGGAATTTTGAAAAATCTTGGTAAAGTAAAACTGTTTTGTAACCTCGCCGTATTCTGATAAAGAAAATGTCATACTAAAACCTAACTGAACTAACAGGAATCTATGCAAACGACCTCCTAACAACTGTTTTGGGTACAAATTAATTACTTTAGTTATGATGTTTGTCATCATAATATTATTATAATAAAAAAACGTGTGAACCGAAGCAGGTTTGCTTGTCGGCGCAGATATCGCATTTATTTTATATTGGGGTTTTATACAGGGTGTCTCAGGATAAGTGAACCTATGTGTAAAAGACGCAAAATTTTCGAATTGAAAAATCAATCAGGCATTGACCGGAGATTATTCTGCTAAAAAAAAATGGTAAAATTAAACACAACTAGAAAACGGTAGATTGACAGTTAACGGCAGCCCGGTGAGACTGTTTATGGGGGGGATCGAAAAACGTAAGAAGGCCTTGGAAGTGATGCTAAGCCTACTCTTCTCCATGCGCTCACAAGTAACCTACTTTTATCTATCTGTTGCACTCTATCATTTAAGCGTCAATATCAGACTTACGTGGAGATAATATGAAATGCCAAAAAGTGAGTGTTTATGCAGGCGACTTGATCCTGATCATATTTGTCTCACTTTACTGAATTAGGGAAGGTTGCTGCAGACAGAGACAGGCATAGAATGCGAACAGCACGAATTGTTAAACAAGCTAACTTCCTTCATCTGGCGGGAATGGAAATCAAACAACATCTGATGTGATTTAAAATGGTGGAGAAGACTTTAGACTTTAAATTTTAAAATAATTTTTAATTTTCTAATCTTTTCACGAGAAACGTCGTTTCCTTTTTGGTGCAAGTGAGTAATTTATAATTGAAATATTCATTTAGTCATCATTACTGAGAGTAAGCATCAATAATAATTTATTTTCCTAAATCATATGGGGCCCAGAAATATGCTTGGACTTGAAGCTTGAAATATTTGCTAGAACCTAGAGCCCAGTTGAAGTTGGTGAAATATTTTATGTAAATTATGATTTACTTCCTACTTACAAGCTTATTTCTGAAGTTTAATTTTTCATTTGTAGTTACGTTACTAGTTCAAAAAATGATATAAGAGTGTGGAAGGATAATTTTAAAGTGATATTTACAGCTTAAAACATGTCAGAATCCTAATATTGAATTTCACTACTTATTGATTTTCACTACTTTGTAAATCAAATAAAAGGGTTTTGAATGTTTTTTGTTGGTTAAATATTGACAGTAATAAAAATTTTGACAAAAGTGACATTTGAAAAGCACGTGAATTTGTCAGCTGATGCCAGACGTAATGGATGCCGGGTTTGTTCGTTTGTTCATACTTGCTTCGATTTGTTAACACGGCTGTTTGTCTTCTTCCTGTTTATAAGTATTCGTTGGTTAACGGTAGGCGGTATACGTTTAGTACACATAAAGATTTTGTTTGTAAAATTACTAAAAAAAAAGGGTATTCTAATGATAATTTTCAACGGGAAAACCTTGTAATTTCAATTTTAATACCAGTCTTTCTGCTTTTCATTTTTACGGTAGATTTAGGTGTCTCTGCGGTAGGAAGGTAGCTCGACTCTCAAATCGGTAGATCTGGCAGCACTGAGGCGGACAGACCGTATAAGTTTGCGATGCAAATTAATCCCCCACTATTGCGGGGAATCACCAAGAGGTGAAACGCGAATGTTCGGAAGAAATGTAGGGGTTTGACTTGCGCTTGCTGGGGTTCTGGTTATTCAGGCGGCTATAAAGGGTCATTATAAACGTCCACTGGGTAAAACCAACAGGCCCAGTGCTCTAAAATAAAGCACCATGCATGAAGTTTATCGTGATACCCGTAGTATACGTGTACGGCCCGCTTTGCCGTACGAAATCACTACTCCAATAAATAATACTTTAATTGCCGGTTTTCCAAAGATTATAAGCTATTTACCCGCTTTCGTTATTGGCACTCGGGTTAATAGGCTTTTGCCGTTAATTTCGGCACTTGCACATCTCTGATTGGCAATTACAACAGTGATAATTGCTGTTTGCTCGATATTAACGGCAATTTTTTATTTCGAGTCGGCAATTAGCGAAGACTGACGAGTTAATGAACGATTTTGTATGTAATGAGTTTAATAAGTATGTTTTTACACCGATATATTACGTGTAGCGAAGTAAAGTATACAAAATTTTACTTCCTCGTTATAATTGGGGAATAAGACGAAGGTTTGTGAGTGATGGTAATTTCTGTTCTATTCTGAAAAACTACGTGCTTGATAATTTTGTTCGATGTGGTTAACAAGTCATTTTCGCAGCACATGAAAATTTGCATTGCACTTGAATGAAACGAAGTAATATTGAGCTAAGCGTTTGATCACGTCTATGCCTTTTTATATACAGTGACAGGCAGAATGTATGCAGCATATGGGATTTTTTTTTTAACGAAGCCAATGTTGGCATCGGAAATCCCAAAAATTAAACAGAGGCGTTCGACTTTAGGGGTTTGACGGGAAATTAAAAAAATCTCTATACAGGGTGTTATGGAAATGACGTATTATATTTAAACCGGCAATTCCTGAGATTAAAACAAATTGAAGAAAAATATCCAAAAATGCCGCTTTAATTTAATATGCCCTGTACATGACCTATTGTCAGACCAAAAATATGCACGTGGTGACACTAGGGGAAAAGTAAACAAAGCAACATATGGCGGAAAATGTCAGTGGATTTTGAGCAGTGTGGTCATGTCCTCATGGTAAACTCTTTAGAAAGAGGAGAGGCTAAAGATAGCCCAGTGGGCTGCAGCGTTGCCACATTTCCTAATGTCAAAACGTATGTGTTCCTAGTTGATGGCGGGATTTTTAAATGCGTTAAATTTAAGTAGTATTATATCAATTATTTTAATAATCAAGTTAATTTGATATTTGGAAATCTATTGTATATTTTAACAAGTCAAATGTTTCAAGGAAATCGAAAAAAATATTTTCCAATAAACATTTTTAGCCTATTTAACCCCTTTAGGGGTTGCATTTTTGGAAAATGCCAATATACGCTTTTCACTAATTTTTTTTGTAGAAGAATATGTAAATAAACTTTTTTAATACCTTTTAGGGTTATAAAATGAAACAACTAACCAATTTTGGTATATCTTCTATTAAAATTATCGTTTTATTTTTACATAATTCCTCGTTATCTAAACCCATAACCATTACCTTACCATACTACATTATACAGTTTACAAACAGTTGAAATCATCAAAATACTACCCCAATGGAATTCGAATAGGTACAGGAAATATAACTTATTCTTTAATTATATTGTACGTACAAGAAATAATATAACATTACACAGAGTAAATAAAAATCTATATTTCCTTGTTTATTAATTTAAAAATCTCTACTTTGGATCTTAGACGGTGCAAATTATTGCATGAAGTTGGAAAAAACATTTAATAAAACCCATTAAAAACCTAATAAAAACATTGTCTATTAATTAAAAAAATCTCTACATTGGAGTTTAGACGGTGCAAATTATTGAATGGAGTTGAACAGGTTATTATTTTTAAGTAGGTAGGTTAATTTCCATATTTTCAATTTTCACATTTAAAATTCATATTTATTACATTTTATCACATGCCCTTTTTAGAGCTCTGGCCGTGAGAATTCTTTACAACAACTTTCCTCCAATACTTTACCGCTAAAAATATTTTGACGTTTCAGAGGAGAATATGGCAACGCTGTAACCCATTGAGCTATCTTTAGCTTCTCCTTTAGAAAGTCAATAACTGTTTGACAGAATCGAAGTGGTTTATTTTTCAGGGTGCATTATTATAAACTTTACGTTCAGTTCGCTGGGAAACAATCTCTGATTTATAAACTTGAACTGACTCGAACGAACAGCCGCGGAGTTTGTAAATGGTCAGGTATGTTCGCATTTATTCAATTCGAACAACAGCCGTCGAATCTGAACAACTTAAAAGTTTGCAATGCAATTGTATTTACCTTTTCGGACTATTTAAAACCAACTTAATTTATAAACAAACACCAAGTAGGTAACCCGAACAAAAACCGGCAAAATAACCACACAAAAATACATAAACTCACATTAGTTTTCGCGTAGATTTGCATGCGTCTCATGAATGCCGCCCTTTAGAAAAAAAATGCTATTTTATTTACCTTTTCGGACTATTTAAAATCAACTTAATTTATAAACAAACATTCACCCGAACAAAAACCGGCAAAAAAACTCACAAAACACACATAAACTCACATTAGTTTTCGCGTAGTTTTGTATGCGTCTCATGAATACATATAAGTACCGTACCATTCAATCTGAATTAGTATTTTAAAGTGCTACTGTGTAGACAAAAATACGCCCTTATTGTATAAGGTTTCATCGGGTGGTCTGGAAAATAATATAATTTTTACGTACGTATTTGACATCTTAAGTTTTGAAAGTGAAACACGTTTGAGTCTGGTTGACACGTTCGGGTTTACTCGGTCGATCGATATTATGCTACCTTGGGTTAATATCTAAAAATACAGCGTTGCCACTTTCGATGTTTTATAAGATTATATTCATAAATTGGGGAATTTCCTTCTGTAATATTATTTCCTGAATAATTATAGTCTCGGAAATGGCAACCGTGGTAGTTAGTTAGTTATTTTCCGAATGTGCACGAAACATTCTACCCTTGGACGCGTCTATAATCTATATGAAAGGGAGGTCCTGCCTGTCAAATTATTTCATCATTCTTCAGAAAAGGATTATTAAATTTTATGTTTAGGCCAATCCATTAGAAATTAGCGTTTTTGTTATTTCTGAATTTCTATTGCGAAATAATTTGTATCAAGTGCTGTTGCTCTATGTGTACGGTAGTGTTATTATTGTAAAGTGTAATTATGCGTTAGGGTTGTTCACTATGTGTTTTTTTTCTCTCGACAACATGCCGGTTATGTTCCGAGATTGGAAATAAGATGCCGAATGGAGTTTAGTGAGTATAAGCTTATTATGCAGTCCCACACTATCATCAGGGTACCTGATGAGCATAAACCTCTTCCCATAGAAAAAAGAACTGAAGGTGTCTGTGCCCTGGATTCCTTACTCGTGTCGGCGGCCTGGATTTAATTTCTAAGTAAGCTAAATATTTATTTTTATAAGAATCTAAAGTTTTACACTTTTCCACAGTTAGGCAACATTGCGCCAGAACATGGGTTTATTACACAGCTGGTCAGTGTAATATGATTGTGCCGCGGAGTGACCTGTGGGTTTATGGGTGAATTACCCCACTTTTTAAACGCTCGATTTAAAAAATCAAATATGTAGCGCTTCTCTAGGACACCCCAGGAGTGACCCATTTAAATAAAATACGTCATTTCCATAACACCCTGTATATACAACATAAGAATTTAAAATGCTATCTTTTTAGATTAAAATATACAGGGTGTTCCATTTAAAAAAAATGAGGTTAGGTCAGATAACTTTTTTATCTGACCCTTATATACTTATTCTGAAATCGGCAGATTATTCAACAATCATTATAAAGACACTTTTATATAAAATATTTTTCTGTATCTCTTTTAACTAAGAAAATATAGGGTAATTTTATAAAAAAAATTTGATTTTCCCCCGTATCTCTTAAGCGAGCGAAAATGTTTAAATTTTGATTTTACCATTTTAAGTTTGACCCAAAAAGAGTACATGGCACCTACATTTTTTGATAACACTAACAATTACGGAGGTACCCTATAAAAATGTCGAAAATGGGATACCCTGTACAATATTATTTTGGTACGGATTATTAATGAAAGATATAATTAATACTATATTTTATAGGAATTCCTACAATAAAATCTATATTATAATAATTTTACAATAGCGTTTTCCATTTTAAAGACGTATAAAATTCATATTGTGTGTAAATTTATTTTACATTTTTCTTTTGGCCCTCGAAAGTCCTTTCTGCATCCCAAAGGGACGATTTTAATCAATAAGATGCATGTTATCCGCCAACCCCATAAACTTGTTTACGAAAACATTTCTCTCAGACATTCGTCGTCGGAAAGGTCGTTAACTCGAGACCACTCTCTTTCTCTCATTTCGAAATAAATGGACCTTATTTTTCGACACATTTGCCCTAATTTAATGCGAAATAGGGGAGGGACAAAGATAATAACCTCGACCCGGACCGTGTCCCAGCTGCTGTTCGGACGTCGGGTAGCACTTTGTTTCCGAGATATTGAAAAGATTCGCTTCGTCATCGATATTTTGTTTTTGTGCCACCGGGTACCGATGCAAAATTTAATTTGGGGTGAAATTTGGGTATTGTGTTTGATTAGAGACGGGCATATTTTTGATCTTTATCGGTTTTATTTGTAATGCAAGAACTGCTACATTTCCCATTAATCCTGATGTGTACGGATTATTTAATTTTATAACGCATGCACGGAAAAAGACTAGAAAATATTTTATTGTATTAATATTTTCCATAAAATATAGAATTAATTAGTTTTTTTTTTATAAATAATCAGTACCAAAATACTATCGTAAACATAATTTCTATAAAAGTATTATGTTATAAATTTAGTAAAATCAAGTAACTATAATAGTAAAATATATAGGGTGTTCCTTAATGACGTGCTAATATTTCAGGGTGAGATTCATTAGGTCATTTTATAAAGAAAAGTTCATATGAATATATGTCCGCAACGGCTTAAATTTTTTGCTACAGGGTGTTGAATTTTTATTTTTTAATATCTCCGAAAGTACTTTAGATATTATTTTCAGTTTTGGTATGTGTTAATAGGATATAGAACCACAAATTTTAGTTAGAAAAGTTATTCAATTGTTCCATCAGTGGCGTCCCTGCAAACATGGCCTCTGATATTTTTTACAAAAAAGATAGTACTTACGCCACTGATATTTTTCCATGTGGATATTTTTTCTGATTAGTCTTAGTTTTTCTCGTCAGACGCACCGTTCTTGATTTACACCACTAAATGCATATTGAAACTCATTATTATATAATTAATAATACATTTTGTGTTATAAAAATTGTTGGAGAGGGCAATTCGATACGAAGACGGGCGAAAGCATGCTTTTTAAGTGAAGGTGACCATTTCCAACAATTTATTTTATCGCCGAGTTTCAATATGAATTTAGTGGTTTTAATCAAGAACGGTGCATATGACGAGAAAAACTCAAGAGACCGTTTTCATGTCGAATTGACCAGGCTAATCAGAAAAAATATCCACATGGAGAAATGTCAGTGGCGTACCATCTTTTTTGTAAAAAATATCAGAGGAAATGCTTGCAGGGACGCCACTGGTGGAACAATTGAATAATTTTCCTAATTCAAATTTGTGGTTCTATATCCTATTAACACGTACCAAATTTGAATATAATATCTAAAGTACTTTCGGAACAAACCCAAAAAAACCATTTAAACAATAAAAATTCAACAAACTTCATATGAACTTTTCTTTATAAAATGACCTAAGGAATCACACCCTGAAATATTAGCACATCATTAAGGAACACCCTGTATAGTAAATTTTAACCAACGCTATAGTAAAGTTAAAAATATTTTATTGTACGATTTCCTATAAAATATTGTATTAATTACAATTTTCATTATTAATCCATACCAAACTGATATTGTAAACATAATTTACAAAAAACTATAGCTTAGGATTTCTAATAAATGTAGTAAAATCAGGTAAAATACATTGTAAATTTTACAACGAATGAAAATAATTTATTTATAACTCCGGTAGGTAAATATTTTTAAATGTAAGGTATATTTTACTGACATAGAAATGCACGTTTAAGTAAAGTGTTATAAAAATGCTATTTTACAAGAATAAAAAACCAAGAGGAAGCGTTTCATCGATCACTGAAGTCAAGCGACGTTGGAACGGTTAGTGCTTGGATGGGTGACCGCTCGGAAATTCCATGTGTCGAAATTTTTACAAAATATTTCCGTAAATTTTAGAGAAGTAAATTTTACAACAAATTTTAGTAAATTTTAGAGAAATAACTAAGTTTTTCATTCCGTGTAGTTTGTATTTTATATTTTCAATTATACTTCAAAAAGTCAGTTATACATATACAGTGAACGGCAAAAAGTTGGCCACATATGGTAAAATTATGTTATATTAAAAAACTTTTTACGTCGCATAATTTCTAACCTAAAAATCTTATATTGTAACATTTGACAATTTTTCGAAAAATGAATTAATAAGTACTTGGCGTGTAAATATGACAACACCGGCGAACATTCCACTTTACGCCCTTTGAGACTTGACCTACGACAATTGATGGTGACATGTATTGTTAATTTTGTTCAGTCTTCATCTCAGGATTAGCGGGTTTAAATTCTGCAAAAATTAAAACCAACCTTCCTATTCCTAAAGAAAAACAACATTTTCCTGTATAATTTCTCGCCCCAGCGAGGTAGCAAAAGTTGCAGAACAAATCGATTTTCATGTTCGAGGCAGCACTGTATGTATTTGTCGCCGGTGCGGCTCGTCATGTCGATCGATACATGGCGTCTATCGTGACAAATTATCCACCTATCCGGCTTCGAAAAACCAATCATTCTACATGATTTTCTAATATAATGGCATAAAAGTCTCCCCCATTTTACTGATAATAGAGAATTCTTAATAATAAAGGCAAGGTTTATAAAAAGGAAGTGTAAAGTAACTATTAAAATCTCTCCAGATTTGTTACATACAACTTATGTAATAGCATTTGGAAAACATCATCAGCACGTTATGCAGCAAAAAAGCTTATAGAAGAGCTTTTTAAATCAATGTCATATGATGAAAATGTGATAAAGTTGACGTTAATAAATCAAGAGTTAAGCTGGATTCATAGTTACCATAACGTATGCGTAAGACGTAAGCAGTAAGGACATACCACATATATATATATATAACCATTATATTGCTAATACCATCTGAAATTATGTCCCCGGTATGGGCATCGAACGGGTAATAGTGAGTTTGCGCAGTTCTGAAATTTCCTTGTGAAAATAAACATTCGACAGGGCCGGATTTCAACTTTTTTAATGTAAATTTAACAGGTTAGTTAGGAAAAATATTGCAATCAAAATTTAGATTAGTTCGATTAAGACATCATACGATTTCTGACGATATGATGCTCCGACGGTGCCCTGATTGGTGTAAACTTTTGGTGCCAAATTCCGTCCGAATATTAAATTTGTAACAATCGATACGATGAGCTTTATTTTAACTTTCATCCGACGTCGTATGTTTCTTAACCTCACTTTTTTCTAAACCAAAAATTAAGAATGAATGACTATAATGACTATTTTGGGAATTATCAGCTACTAATGTAACAAATTAAAAATACATTAATTTTAAGGTTAGGTAGTGACCACATATATATTATATTGTATACGAGTGACACTGTCTTCTTTTTTTACAAGCTTTTTAGTGAAATTCGGTTCCGAAGATCGGATAATCTGATAAGCAAAATATTTTCGTATATATATATAAGTACATACCTGAAATACTTTATACTTTTATACCACAAATTAAAAACTCCTTCACAAAAATTGTTGTTAGGTAATGAAAGTTTATAAGCACTAATATACCGACAGCAATGTGGATGAACCACTTTTTATTCTGTAATTTGAAAAAGCATCAAGAACCAAAGATGGCGATGAATAACAAAAACAAATAATGTCGGGCCAGCTCTGACGCGATCGATAAAATTTCCACCCTACTGCGCCAACTCAATGTTGCCAACCCATATCCCATAGCGGGGACACTTTTTGTAATTTGGAACGTTCGAATTGGCAATATAATGGAACAAACCCGAACAAACCCGTTCATAGTTTCATTAAGAAGTTGTAGGTTATGGTTTTTGTTTATGGTCAAATGATACATGTTTCTTTATTTACAACTGTAAAATATGATTACAAGCGATGAATACATCGTCATAATAGCAGGAATACTGTTGTGCTGCTATTAGCCAAAAAACAACACATAATTGGTGATGTCAACATGACACTTATGCACGACTATGACAGATCCCAACCGATTCCGTACGCCCTAACCTAAGAAATGGAATTGAACTATTTCTTACTTCTTACTGCTTAATTTTTATGCACTATGAATTGCTCTGATGCAAACCACATGTTTATATTTCCTACGGCTTAACGTTACGTCTTACGGCGTACGTTACGGCAACTGTGAATCCAGCTTTAAGGTAATCGGACAGTGAGAAAATCATTTCTGCCAATGTCACGTCAAAATTAGTTAATATCAGTATTCTAAATTAAGGAGTTATGGGCGTTTACATCGCTTGAATTAGCTTAAAAATATTAAAAACAATGATAGGATGGGTTTGTTCGGGCATATAAAGTTCTAAATATTGGAATAAATTTAAACATCTTTAATGAATAAGGGGGTTATTGTTTAAAATTTCCAACGATTCAAAACCAACGTGAATCGCTTTTTGCGCACACGAACCACTCCCAGAGTACCCTAAAGGATTTTTCCTATAGTGCTTGTGTTTGATCACAAAAAAAAAACAGAAATAAAAATTCTGCTCAAACCCGACTTAAATGTTTTTGTACTGGAATCGTTCAGTCTAAATTATCTTTTAAAGGTTTCACTGAACTCCTAATTGTGTAAACACACTTTTTTATAAAAGTAATGTTTAAAGTCTTGCGGTAAAATCGGACGGAATTAAAGAAATTAAGGCAAGAAACAAGGATCTCTAAATATAGAAGTATTTAAGAAGCACATCTTTAAAACGAAAGTCTTTTTATATATCAGTTTGGTAACTGAAAAGTGCGAAGTGTGTTCGGGTTTGTTCGCATGAGTAGGGCGAATAAAAAGTACAATTCTAAATTTTTTATACTAATTAAAACCTTTGAACCTATTTTGTCTTTTACCCCGGTTTTCTAATAGGGTGTTATGGAAATGGCTTCACCATAAATGGCGCTGTGAATTAATAACCTTATGTCAAACCCCAAAAACGATGTGGTAGGTACTGGGGAGAGATTTACTCAATCAACTGTTGTAGGACAAGTCAGTGTCCGGTGTTGTCATATTCACACGTCAAGCACTTTAAAATTCGTATACAAACACGTGAGATTTCAAGGGAAAGAAGCCTGAAGAACGATCGACTGAAGCCGCGTTTATTTATAATTGTTAACTGAAAACCGATGTATAAGGCGCGGCTTCACGTGATATAAAGGGGTGTTTGCCCTCTCGGACATCCACCTAAATATAATAAACCGTTTCCATAACACCCTGTATAAATTCGCTAAACCTAATGGCAAAAACATTATGTTCGTTTGTTTATTGTTTGAGGGGAAAATACTGGTTTTTTGTAAATCTGTAAAAATGACCTATTTTCAATACACTAAGCGGTTCATTTCATTTCTGTAATTTCTTTCAGGTTTCGTCGGCTTTCAGCACACAAAAAACTACTTAGTTATGGTAGCACCCCGACACCGCCGCCTAATTAGACACATTTTGGGTCTGTTTCGCCATATGCCGAAGTCGATCAACTCCAGGTATTCCAAATTTGGGGTAAATGTTTACCGACAGACGTCGTGAAGGTAAAAACACAGAGCACGTGCCCCAATAATACCGAAAATAGGAACATTTCGCAGAACCCGGTTTCTTTCCGTAAAAGAAACGGATGCATACAGAAGTCATTCAAGATATAAATAAAACTTTAAACTCCAAAAATATACCGATAAAAGACTAAAACTTGACACGGTGTGGCAGAAGGTTTGTTCGGGTTCTGGGCGTGGTGCGTGTGTGACTTGACTTTTGATGGTGATATTCGTTGGGAAATAGGACCTCAGGAAGGTCGTTCTACCAACCACCTTAACTGTAAACTAAATTAACGAAATATTTCAGAACAAACTAAGGGAAATCGTTAATATTCCTGGTATGTTAGAAATTAACCTCCATCGAGACCTGGGAGTTTAAACTGTGGACAAAGAACAAACCCAGGAAGGGCAGAAGCCAAAAATATATCGAAGAAGAAGATCATTACACGTATGACGTAAAAATAAAATGTATAACGGGCGTTCTCTGTATATGGGATAAACCACTGTCACCAGTAAATTTATAAAGAATTAAACATATTCTTATATGTAATTGATATGACATAAATTAAAACAAACCCACATTCAGATTTCAGATTTTTTAAACTACCATTTTATAACTCAAAAGTCCGCTCCATGGACTGTAACCTCATTCAGTAGTCTTAAAAATAATTACAATATATTTAGTGCATAAATATACAAGAACAAACTGTATAAAGGGATTCTGGCTGTTTCACCAAAACTCTGCTTTTGTGTCAACACTTATGGCTGGCTGTTTCAAGGTCCACTCCATAGACATAGTAAAATTGCAATTTTAAATATACACGGTGTTGAAAAAGGGTCGGTACCCCGGAATAACTCCGGTGCATCGCGTGGCAGCGGAAAATGTCTGGGGAAAAAGTTGTTTGGTTTTGAAGGCGGAATAGTTTGCAATTTATATCACCCCCTACCCCCTCAACCCCCGGGTGCGGGTGGGGGTATTTTTACATAAGACCGGAACTAATATTTTTTAATTCGTGGCCGTCAAATAATGACCGATAATAATGATGATGAGACGAGCACTTTAAACTAGCATTTTTAAAAGAATCATTCAATATTGTTAAACTATTCTTAAAATAAGGTTTACGTTCTAAATAATAGCGTTGAGCAAAACGTACCCTAGAACATGTGTTTCCCGAAATGCAGAAACGAAGGAGAGAAGCACGGGACCTGCGATTGATTACTTCCTATTTTACCTTAAGCACCCCGATGAGCAGATGTTTCTAAATACCTTACCGAGTTTATTTTTGTGTTTGGTCTGTTTAATTCTGAAGTGTTAGCGTTTCTGGCGAAAGCAAAATTGTTTATAGGAAATTGAATAGAAAAGCTTGCTAGATTGCATATACAATTTCAGCAAATTATCTAGAGTAGGAATATATACAAGAGACCACAAGTTAGTTGGTTGCATCAATAAAGGTCATTGCAAATTCCTGAATAGATAGAATTTGAGTATTTGTGCCTATCTCAAAGCCATATTTGCATTTGCCTAATTGAGGTTTCGCATCATTTCTGTCAATGTCACTGTTTTATTTTGATTTGGACGGCCAACAATGGCTGCATTCAGCACAAAGCCCATCGATTTATAAGTGACTTTTAATAGGTGACGTCACGATGCGCATCGATTTGTAGTTCTGCTGAATGCATTTTGCTGTCAGTTTTTGTATGGTTACGATCACTTCTAAATATTTTCATCAGATATTACGTTTTATCTCTAAGAAATGGAAAATTTTATTTTTTATGCTCCTCTTCACTAGCGGAGATCGTGCATAAATATGTTTTTATAATTATAATTCACTTCTTTAGCAGTGGCGGCTCGTGACCTATGATAGAGGGGGTTCACAAGTATGGTGAAATTACTTTTAAAATTTTATTTTTGTGTAACGACCAAACAATTACTGTCTAGGCGTTTTAAATGTAGAAAGAAAAGAAGTAATAAAAAATGCGTTAGGTAAAACATATTTTTATTTATTTTTTAATTTTACACAAGAAAATACAACTTTTGGATAATAAGAAAGGTTTTCTTAGTGTGTATAGGGCTTAAACGTAAAGTCCGTTCTTCGGTTCTTAATTGTAGAAAATTGATCAATAACAGCCTCATTACAGTTTGGAATACCCTCTATAAATTTTTTTCATATATTGAATTTTTAAACTATCTAATAAAGTCCCTAGATTTACCCCTTGTGGTCTGCGTTAAATTAATTTCGGGTTTAGGTCTTCCCGCATTCTTCACTTCAATTTTTTGCTCCGAACTCAAAGAGCTAAAGTTATTTTTTAAATAGCCCACCGTCAGACTATTCATTGTAACTTAATAAATATACAGGGTGGTCCTTAAGTACATCAAGAAAATCTAGGATATGATTTCTGACATCATTTTAAGACGAAAAGTTCAAATAAACATGGGTCCGAAAATGCTAACCCTCTAAGATACAGGGTGTTAAAATATTTTTAAAAAATAATTGTTTTCTTAAAATTTCGGAACTCCTTGAAGATACGGTATTGAAAATTGATGTGGATTGATTTCGTATTAAACTGCACTTTTGGTTAAAAAAGGGTTTGCCTACTTCCACCAGTGGCGTGCGTGAAGGTACCATCAATATTTTTTTTGTGAAAATATGTGATACGCCACTGATTTTTTTAAACTCTGGTGCATTTTTATGCATTACTGATATAAGCGGAACAAAAGTTGTCTCTACTATCTTTTTGAAAAAAATGGTAGTTTTAGAGATAACTCGTAGTATATTATACTAAACAAAATTAATTTATTAATTAAATAATAACTAAACATAATATTATGTAACACCAAACAAACTTGATTTAAATAAATTGTTGAAAGTGGCCACCTTCTGCTAAAATACAAGCATCTAGCCGTCTTATCATTGAATTTCTAACATTTCTAAAAAGTCCTGGGGTGTTTTTAATATTTTCGCAAGCCATTATTATTCGGTTTCTAAGATCTTCCTGGTTTTCAACGGGAGTTTTGTAAACTATCGATTTTAAATGACCCCAGAAATAAAAATCCAATACATTTAAATCTGGGGACCTTGGCGGCCACGGTTGATTAGGTACGCCTCTACCGATCCATCGATTTTCGTAATGAACATTTAAATATTCTCTGGCTGTGGCACTAAAATGGGCGGGAGCTCCATCATGCATAAAAAACAACTGGGTTCGTTGAGCTAATGGCAAGTCTTCCAATAATGTTGGCATCTCATTTTCTAGAAAATGGCGATAGGTTTGGCCATCTAACCGCTGGGGAAGAAAGAAAGGACCTATTAGTCTGTCACCAACTATTCCTGCCCATACATTTAACGAGAATTGGTACTGAAAATATCTTTCGCTAATAGCGTGTGGATTTTCTTGACTCCAAACACGATTGTTATGAAAGTTTGTTATGGCATTCTTAGAAAAATTTGCTTCATCGGTAAAAAAAAAATTATTTAAAAATTGTGGATTTCTGGCCATCCTTTCCAAAAACCATTGACAAAAATTTACGCGTTGAGGATAATCACGTGGTAAAAGGGCCTGAACCCGTTGTATATGGTAAGGATACATTTGTTGGTCCTGAAGGATTCTCAATACGGTTTGATGACTAGCGTTTACCTCATTCGCAATTTTTCGAGTACTAGTTTCTGGATCTTCCTCAATTCTATTCAATACTGCTTCTTCTAATTGTGGTGTTCTTACTGTCCTTGGCCTGCCGAGAATATCAGAAACTCTTGCAAAACTTCCTGTTTCGGATAAACGGCGATGGAGACTTACAAAGGTCTGCGTACACGGTGCTACACGATTCGGATATCTTGCCTGGTAAATGCGTTTTGCTTCGTATGAATTTCCATCAGCAAGACCATAAACAAAATGCATATCTGCCAAATGGGCACTGTTTTGTAAATCATTCATAATTCTAAAACTTTTGGATCGACTAATAACTCACAAAAACGACGCACTAAAACTTAAATTATTTTTCGGTCATTTAATTTTTGTTATTTGCACAATATGTGACATAAGCCTACTTTGAAAAAACTAGAATCACAGTCGAGATAGTTTATCTTTTACAATTTTATATATTTCTCCATTTTCATTTAAAACTACCATTTTTTTCAAAAAGATAGTAGAGACAACTTTTGTTCCGCTTATATCAGTAATGCATAAAAATGCACCAGAGTTTAAAAAAATCAGTGGCGTATCACATATTTTCACAAAAAAAATATTGATGGTACCTTCACGCACGCCACTGGTGGAAGTAGGCAAACCCTTTTTTAACCAAAAAGTGCAGTTTAATACGAAATCAATCCACATCAATTTTCAATACCGTATCTTCAAGGAGTTCCGAAATTTTAAGAAAACAATTATTTTTTAAAAATATTTTAACACCCTGTATCTTAGAGGGTTAGCATTTTCGGACCCATGTTTATTTGAACTTTTCGTCTTAAAATGATGTCAGAAATCATATCCTAGATTTTCTTGATGTACTTAAGGACCACCCTGTATAATATTAAAATATTAAAACATACACGCTGGAATTTCTAACTAGATGCACGAACAGACAACGGCGCGGCGCACACTAAAATTGTGCGCCTTTCCCATGTTAAATCGCCATAGCCCCGCTATCCCCTGCTGTCTCCCGCCACCTGTTACTACAGAGAAACTGCATTATGTCCCGCCTACTTAATCGCACATGCGAGAAAGTTTCGTCATAATCGTCATGAACCTCGACCGAGGCACGGTTGCCGGATCGATAACCTATAATATACAGTTTGGTTGACGGTACGATAAAATATTAGGGAGGGTCGGACTTTATACGATAAATAATATTCAATGAATATACATTAATATTTTTTTATTCGTGTTGGGGGTGCACGTGCGCATGTGCTCCTGTGGACGAACCGCCACTGCCCTTTAGTCATTTTTTATAATTTTCACTCATCAACCTGACAAAGGAAACTGACCTAAGAAGCTGTCAAATCACAAATCGTTTTTTAAATTCGATGGAAAAAATGGCGTCCAATTTCCCATCGATGGGCTCTGCTGAATGCGCCCAACAATCTCATTGATATCTGTCTAAGGGTGCCGCCACGCTTGCGATTTGTCGCGAGAGACAAATCGCGGACGTCAAAAAAGTTTTTCAAACACATCAAACTTAATTAGAGTGGCCATAGTAGAAAATCGCTTAGCAATAAATCGCTTCGCGGCTAAGCGTGTCGCTTTGTAGTGTTTGATTTCTTGAGCGATTATTATTTAGGGTGCCGCAAGCATCGCGGCACCCTAAGAGAGATTTCACTGTATAAGCATAAGAAAGCCACTAAATAGTGAATACTATGTAAAAAAAGGAAGCCCTAATATAAGATAGTAACGAACAAATAGTAAGTACTTACTTCGACTAGGGTAATTATTATAATAAACAGTGGAGGGGGGCAGCATGTATAACGATCTGCATAATATTTTCTATCTCGTTCGTCCGTGAGGAACTCATCTGCTACAATAGTAACCATCCTAAAAGAAAAAGAAAACATAAAAAAATATTAGAATAATTTCCCATACATACATATTATATAGGTAGTTTTGACTTAACCTGACTAAATCACTTTTGACATTTTTATGACAGATTGCTATATTATGTTTCTGAAACAGTGTTGTGAAAAAATTCATAGTGTTGGTAATAGTGTAAGAATATAAATATTTCCATGGCAATGGAACGTATCTCGGAAATACTAGAAATATGTGAAATAATGAAAAATATTTAAAACGCGTTATAAATGATTCAAAACAAAGGTTTGTTCAAGTTTGTTATACTTTTATGCAATAGAAACATCACTCAGATAAATAATTTCATCTTCAGCAGCACAGTTTTAGCATTTACAGACACATTCATTCAAAATTAGAAACAGGCTTAGTTCAAATACAGGGTGTTCCTTAATGACGTGCTAATATTTCAGGGTTAGATTCTTTATGTAATTTTATAAAGAAAAGTTCATATGAACATGAACATGAACGGCTTAAAATTTTTGCTATAGAGTGTTGAATTTTTATTTTTTAAATGGGTATTTTTTAATATCTCCGAAAGTACTTTAGATATTATTTTCAATTCTGGTACGTATTAATAGGATATAGATCTACAAATTTTAGCCAGAAAAGCTATTCAATTGTTCCACCAGTGGCGTCCCTGCAATCATGTCCTCTGATATTTTTTACAGAAAAGATGGTACGCCACTGACATTTTTCCATGTAGATATTTTTTCTAATTAGCCTGATCAATTCTACATGAAAACGGTATCTTGGGTTTTTCTCGTCAGACGCACCACCGTTCTTGATTAAAACCACTAAATTCATATTTTCATATTATTATTGATAAAATAATTAATGATAAATTTTGTTTTATAAAAATTGTTGGAGTGGGCAATTCGATGCGAAGACGGGCTGAAGCATCCCTTTTAGGTGAAGGCAACCATTTCCAACAATTTTTATAAAACAAAATTTATCATTACCTACTTATTTTATCAATGTTAATAATAATGAGTTTCAATATGAATTTAGTGGTTTTAATCTGTCGAGAAAAACTCAAGAGACCGTTTTTATGTAGAATTGACCAGGCTAATCAGAAAAAATATCCACATGGAAAAATGTCAGTGGCTTACCATCTTTTTTGTAAAAAATATCAGAGGAAATGTTTGCAGGGACGCCACTGGTGGAACAATTGAATAACTTTGCTAACTAATATTTGTGGTTCTATATCCTATTAACACGTACCAAAATTGAATATGATATCTAAAGTACTTTCGAAGATATTAAAAAATAACCATTTAAAAAAAAATTCAACACAATTCATATGAACTTTTCTTTATAAAATGACCTGAAATATTAGCACGTCATTAGGGAACACCCTGTATATATTACTTATAATTTAATACAATAGAAACGTCACACTAGAAAATAATTTTGTCTTCAGCTGCCACCGAGCACAATTTTTGCATTTACAGGCACATTCATTCAAAATTAGGAACAGACTTAGTTCATATAGATGCGAATCACGATACTGTTGAAGGTTTAGAGGAAGTTGACTGACAGGAAGAAGGCATTGATGCTGAACATAATATTGAAGATGAAGGCGATGAAGATATACTTATTGCTCGACTTGCTTCTCGTGTGTAATTGTCTTTTTAACAATTTTGACTTTATTCCTTGTGTTTTTTGATATTTTATCTTTTATTTCTGTTCAGGTATGGTGCATTCTATTTTTTGGTTGTTGTTTTTCATTAAATGTTTTGAGACTCTTAGTTTTTAATTTATTTCTAATTTTCCACTGTTTCCGGATATATTTCCGGAAATATTTCCAAATATACTTCAGGAAATTTACAACATTACTTGGCAACATTACCGACCGAGCCTTATCAATTTCCTTTACTCAACTAGCAATTTTTCGCTTGCACTAGAGTTTTCCATATTATAACCCGAGACATGCTACGATATAAAACATAGACAGGTGGTAATATTCAGGCAATATATTCTCTGAATAAATATAATATTTCCCTCTAGAGGTTAAAAAAATCAATACCAAGGAATAAAAGACGGCACACGTAGCAAATATGTATGTATATGTGGAAGATATTGCTTTTCCCAGTTTATTTAAAGAACGACAGACTGAAGCGATCGTATAGACACGTTAACTTTTGAAATCTTTATTAATGATCTCAATAAAAATATTTGAAAAACAACGATGAAAACACCGTCAGTTGTTACGAATGTTTTAATTAATTCAGGTTAAAAATAATAATTAGGGAACAAGGTGACCTAGTTTTCCCCAATTAGTGATAAATATGAAAATAAATAATAAGGAAAATTAAGAAATATTATTGGGGTCACAGAATTCAGTTGTACCTATATAGAAGCAGGAATGTGGATGGAAATATATACCGGAACAATTTCAACATTATTGAATATTAAATATACAGTGAAACCTCTCTTAGGCGGACACCTACGGGACTGTCTAAATGTGGCCGCCTAATAGAGGTGTCCGCCCCTGAGAAATTTGTTATTAGGTAATATGTAAATGCAAAATTATTACTATGTACATGTATGTACAAATAAACATAACATAACAAAAATACACTAGTTTTAGTTAGGATGTAGTACTAAAAAAATCTAATAACGTAGTTTGACGTGTTTGCGTTTTAAACTTGCAATCTAGAAAATGTAATTCCAAGTCTGATAACAATTTCATTGCTGTAGAGTCACCTCTATTCTTTGCATACTCTTGTAATTCCTTTACCATACTAATGGCTTGTTGATAATTGGTGACATTTCTTTGATTACTGCATTCAACTCAGAGTCGTCAGATATTGATGTGGTTTCAGTTCGGGCTACATAATCGGTAAGAATGGGGTCACTATCATCTTCTAATAGCACATTGAACTCGTCCAAATCATTGTTATCAAATTACAAACTTCGACAACGTCAATATTCTCGTTCAGACTCAAAACGCGACATTTTTCTGCCATTGTTTACGATTTTAACCTTACAACTCACAAATAAACGGCGGGCTGTCGGGGAATCACACATACTTTCATTAAGCGAAGTCCTTTCGCGCTGCGACGCATACGCGATTGGTTGCAGGTCTGTCTTCAGAGAGCTTTTGCACCGTACTTTCGTCTCCCCAATATTTGAATTTTTTTTTGTCCGTTTAAAGGAGGGTTTTCGCACTCTTTGTATGAAAACAGCCTTCCGCGTCCGCCCAAAGGAGAGTCCGCCCAAGAGAGGTCGATTTTCATGGAAAAACCCGAACAAACCCGGACTATGAAAAAATGTCCGCTTAATAGAGATGTCCGCTTATCAGAGGTGTCCGTTATGAGAGGTTTCACTGTATTTTAAATTTTGGAAAAATTACCAAAATACCCCCAAGGGTTTGTTCGGATTGATAACATTTTCGGTTTGACCAAATTACCAAGGTACCCCTCAGGGTTCCAAAAAAAAATACGATTAAAAAAAAATTAGGTATTAAAAATTTGTGATATTTTTAATTAAAAAAGAAATACATTTTTCTTATTTTTATTAAAAAAGTGTATTTTAAGTATTTTTCTTGTATTAGATTATGTTAGTCTTGTTAAATAGATTTATTCATGCACATTTTTAGGCGGTATCGTAGCTCATGGTAAATAATTGGAAAGAGTCTCACCCGGAGTGCAAATATTCAATATTCCTTAAAAGCGTCCCCCCTTCAATACAGGGTATTATGGAAATGACGTATTATATTTAAACCGAAAATTCCTGACAAATTGAAGAAAAATAGCCATAAATGGCGCTTTCAATTCATTCAGCGGTAAAAGTGACCTGAAGTCAAACCACAAAAACACCTGCGTGGCACTGCGATACATGTAAGCAATCAAGGAATTCTGGCCGGTGTTGTCATATGTACACCTTAAACTCTTTAGACAAAATAAAATAATTTAAACACTTTTCCATTCTGTAATAGCTTTTTGTACAATTAATTGAAGAACATTTACGACGGACTATGTTTTAAACAACCCGAAAAAACATATGGAATAGTAATAGCCACGTACGTCACTAGGTCAAATGCCAATGACCTCTTGATGCCTTACATCGGCTGGGCGAAGTAGTTTCATATAGCGCTGCATGCTTGCGGTCTGTTAGTTGAAGACCAACCAGCAGCCGGATACGTCGTGTCTCGACGATCATCAGCACCCTCTCAGCAATCTGCTCTGTTTTTTCGGTTTACGCGTATATCTTGCCCGTCCATAAATAATCTTTAAATATTGTTTTTATTGACGCGTTTCTTCTGGACGTCAAATTTCGTCGCGTGTAATAAAATGTAATAATCTGTAGTATAATCTGTATTATTGTATTTTCAAAAGCTAACTATCGGTTCTGTTTCACTATTACTGTGTGTACATAAAGTGTTTCCAGGAGTGTTCCCATGGAAAAGAAAAAAAACTGATTGTTTTTGTGCCTGGATTTCCTCGCTCTTTAGGTATAAGGATAAATACAAGTAGGTAGAAAATAATTTATTTTTATAATTTTATATGTAATTTGTTTTACATTAGGTTTGGCAACAAACTGGTGGGGACTGACCTGTGAGTAAGAGTGTTTGTTACCCCACTTTTAAAACGGTCGATTTAAAAAAAATAAAATATGTAGCGCTTCTCTAGGACACCCAAGGAGTCACCCATTTAAATATAATACGTCATTTCCATAACGCCCTGTATAATAGGGACACGTCTTTCTTATTATTAATATTATTTACTGGAAGCGAGTTATTAAGGATGGGAAGTTTCTAAATTGACACCCTGTAGCTAAAATATCTCCGAAAATAGCGAAGTATTATTATACAGCATACACCTTTAATCACACCACACATAATGAGTTTCTAAAATAAACACTTAAAAGAAGAACTACCTAATTCCCTAATCCTATAGACCTTTATTTATTCTAGAAAAGAAAATCAAAAATGACTACGTTAACTGTTAAGCGCAATGTTTGGGTTTTAACTCCTGTTTGATTTTTTTCTGTTTGTGTTTCGACTAATTTACTAGCTGCCTTTGAAGATCGAGACATAATAAATGAGGCATTTTAGGTGATATGTGAGAAAAACAGCGTCGTAACATTAACAAAACCATATCAACTAGTGTTAAAAATATTGTTTTTCTATACCTCTGTGAAAAAATGTAGGTGGTGAATCCTCACCTTATTTTAAGACGAGAATGTGGTATAAAAGATTTTCGCATGTCGCTTCGTTTTCGAAATACAGGGTGTTAATAAAAATTTTGTATTTTTCATTTTATTAATTAATGCCAATGATTTGATAATGCCTATGATTTAAAAACTTTGAATTAGTGGCGTCCGACCTCTCCACCGGCCAATACTCGCCCCTGAAAGGGGTGAATTTTTTTCTACTCAAGTATCAGCGGCAAATATATATTCGCCCCCGTTTTCGAGGATGCCCCCGTTTTCGAGGATGCTGAGCACGTTGGTGGTGTTGGATATCGCGTCCGACCCCTTTCAACCCCTCCACCGACCAATACTCGCCCCCATTATGGAACGATATTACCTTTTAATAAAAAAAAAATTTCGAAAAATATTACAAGTGTTTCAATTTTTTTTTTTTGTAATTACTTCCTGTTTTATGATTTTTTTATTTAATTGAAATTTAAAAAAAAAATTATTTGGGGGGGGGGGGTCGGAAGCGATTTCCAACACCACCAATGTGTTCAGCATTCTCGAAAAGGGGGGGGGGGATATATATTTGCCACTGATACTTGAAAAAAAAATTCACCTTTTTCAGTAGGGCGCGTATTGGCCGGTGGAGGGGTTGGAAGGGGTCTGACGCGATATCCAACAGCACCACCCTGCTCAGCATCCTCGAAAACGGGGGGAAAGTGTGTTTCTCTGCAGGGAAACCTCCTGAAGCTCGTTTAACCCCTTTGGAGGGTGGTTTTTGGCCGTTTTGAGGGGTTGCGCAACCCAAATGAGAAATTACTCTTGTTCCGGCTGAAAATATTTCTGTTTCAAAGTAGAATATCGTTTGGCATTATTTAATAAAATGAAAAATACAATATTTTTTAACACCCTGTATTTCAAAAACGAAGCGACATGCAAAAAACTTTTATAAAACATTTTCGTCTTAAAATAAGGTGAGGATTCACCTCCTTCATTTTTTCAGAGAGGTTAGGAAACACCCTGTATTTAGGACAGACAATCATTTAGTTAGTTGATAAGTTTACCATCGGATATATATATGTAGATCGACCATCCTGAAGACGAGATCTCAAAATTTGGTATTTTTTTGTTCTTTACATAAATCAACTAAAAATTATGTCTAATTATAAGGGAAACAATGTTACATATAAGCTGCTCTTTGCGACCGATAGATGGAAATAGGAAAAATTACCTATATATAATTCTAAAAGTTAAATTATCAAAGTCCGTCAGTAGCTTCAACTTTTTAAACATTTTTTTTTTAATTCGGTTTAAAATTGGACAAAAAAGTTTTTGTACCGCCCATGGATCCGGTGAAATGTAAAGAAGCGCACCATGGTGTTAGAAAAATGGACAGGAAGCGTAAGTATATCGAGGAACGGAAACAATTGAAAAACGAAATAAAAGACGATCGAAAGATCGGCCGTCTCGAAATAGAGCAGACGACATTCACGTCGTGTCTAAATGTGTACGTCATTAACAAAAGAAACAACAAAAATGGCAGTGAAAATGAATAACTGAATGCAGCGAATGTATTATTTTTGTTCTTCCTGATAAGGCAATACTATCGAAATTATCGACATGTTGTGGACAAATGTAAGATATAACCGTAAAAATTCCTGGTATATCTTGTGACGTGTGTCTGTAAAACTAAAGGTTAATTTTGAACTTACCTACGAAAAAACGGTGGTTCGACAAGTAGCAAATGGAAGTCGTTTTCGGACGATACCTCTCGGTCTCTATGGTGGACGGCGCATTTAAAGCTTCTTGATCGTTTTCCAGTCATCTGTAACAAAATTAAGTTTAGATATACTACAGGGTGATTCATGGTCTATGGCATGCAAATGGGAATACTATAAACACACCTACTATATCAAACCAAAATATTTTCAGCGTTGCGGCGTTGCCGCTTCTACCGAAAAATTGTAGTAACTTTGTTAATTTAAATAGAACTTTTGGAATCATCTTCTAGTTCTAAAAATATATCTTTTCTATTACCTATCCCTTACTCTTCCCGATATAAAAATTATTTCTGTCTAATCTTGCGCAAAACATGACCTAAATTAAACACTTGTAAATTTGTGCTCTGAATTCACGTATGTATGAATACCTTCAAGTTTCCTCAATAGAGCCAGCAGACT
Source organism: Barypeithes pellucidus (assembly GCA_963991005.1). NCBI lineage: Eukaryota > Metazoa > Arthropoda > Insecta > Coleoptera > Curculionidae > Barypeithes > Barypeithes pellucidus. Next base: position 19,625,253 of record OZ022561.1, on the reverse strand, counting down.
GGAAGCAGATTGAGGTTATAAACCCTGAAGCACCTTGTTGCCACATTTAGCATTTTTCTGAACTGCAAAGAATTCGAAACATTTCGCATTTCATATTAGAATAGAATGTTTCTGACTGGACTTAAGTTGTTGCCATTGGTTAAAACGTAAACGTAGACAAACAAAAAGGAACGGCATTCATAATGTACCCACTAATGCAACTTCAGCAGCCACAATATCTCAAAAACAAATTACCAAAGCGGAAAAAAAACAACCTGGAAACCTAATAAAGAAAATACCATTCCCTGGTCGATATTTAATTAATCTGGAGTGTTCATTTACATGGTTTTAATTTAGTTAGCGAGAGGGCGTGTATCTCGTATAATCTCTTTTGCATTCCGATCTAATCGAGATGAGTTATATGTAGACCGGCCCTTAAATGAATTGCTCATATACGGAGAATATACCGGGCGGAATTAAAAAGTCTATCTGAAATAAATCGTACGCAGCTCTCTTGATCTTGATGTTCAAGATTAAGTTGAAAATGTAATTGGTAATTAACCAAGGGAATATTCATTTCTTAGTATAAATAGCAAGTAAAAGAATACAGGGTGTCCAGTAAGTACCTCCTAATCTCTCGGGGGCGAGGAGAAGAGGAGGTAAAAATAAACGTAATTTGTCAAAAATCCTAAAGTGCCCCCGAACCTATGAGTGTCTGCATAAAAACCGATTTATCTCGAAATCCGCCAATTTTATCGCAATAAATTAAGAGCAGCTTTTTTTAGAGGAATGACTATGTATTAAAAAAATCAGTTTTCAGATCTGTCAAATGATTTAAAATTAAATTCCCCCCCCCAAAAAAAAATTCCCCACTTCTCAAAAAAACTCAAACCGTGCTGACATGAAGCGTTTTTTTGTAAAATCAAATCTTAGCAAAGTCAATAAGAGTTGATTTTAAAGAAAATCGCGTAAATTAATAATCATGTTATTTTTGAAGCTATTTTTATGCGGTTTTTTGATAACTTAGTAACTTTCATGTCAGGACGGTTTGGCATGGAGTCTTTTTGAGGAGTGGGGGGGGGGGGGGATTATTTGGGGGGATTTAATTTGAAATCCCTCCGCACTCAAAAAAACTTCATGCGAAACCATCCTGACATAAAACTTACTAAGTTATCAAAAAACTGCAGAAAAATAGCTTCAAAAATAAGATAATTATTGAATTGAGTTGAATTCGTTACTTTCAATATTCTCTAAAATATGTGCTTGTAGTTTCTACTACCAGTCACGGCGATCGTTGTCATATCAACTGGCGTCGCAATAAGAAATAATTTAATGAGAAGCTGCTAGAAATTAGAACCTTGCTTGCAATCAAAGTCTGACTTCCTAATCTACGGGTTATTATAGCGATATTTTTGAAGATGACCTGGTAAAGAACTCACACATGCAGACGACCTGCAGCGTCCACTCGGTGGTACTGCGGTCCGCATGCTTACCATTATTATTCATGGTTTTTAGTGATAGACCGCCTTGGAACCGCCAAGAAGGTGATTTATTTTCATAAATCGGCCGGTCGTTTTTTTAGAACGCAAATAGCCGCGGCCAACAGTCTAGAGACCTCCGACAAAACCATTAACAAATGTTCATTATTTTAGTATATTACTATATTGCCAATTTTATTTAATTATTTTCTGGTTGGATTTTTCTGCGATATTTATTAGAGAAAAATCAAAACATTAAATTATAACTAATTTTGTGGTGTTCAATCATATTTCAATGATGGGTATACACGGTTTAAGCCCGTAGATCAAATTAATTTATCAGTGGGAGCAAGCGCAGATCCAAGGGGTGGTAGTGGGGTCATCACCAAATCGTTGATATCTTCTTTGTCTTGGCATTTTCACTGAAATAAGCTAGTAGCGCCGACTCAGAACCATGATTTTGAACTTTCTTTCCCATACACCATTCTTTGAAACAGTTATATGCCTTCTCACATCTCGGGCGGCTTTTAGTTGGCAGAAGATTTTCTTCCATTATTTTTGCTGCTTCTCGAATTTCTGGTGGAGTAGCAGCAAAATCAAATTCCTCATCTGATTTTTTTGTTGTTAAAATAATATATTGTTTAGTGACATGGAAACCATATTCAAAAAATGATATTTGCCATCTTGATGTGTATTATTACCTACGTTATTTTACCACCTGCGGTTATTTGAAATTTCTGTCTAATTTTTCAATGGAAAAGTCAAAATTACATTTATCTTTTATTAATAATTTTAATTCAAAATAATAAGAAGTGGATGTTAGATGTGGTTGTAAATAAAATAGTATACAAACCTCGGTGAAAAGCTTCATTACTGTCTCGAGATTTAGTTAACTACCGACTCTCTCGACAGGAATCAAACACTCTCCACCTCGGTACGTAATATACTATTACTGCTGTCTTTAAAATGACAAGTCCATATTTCCAATAACTGTAAAAAAAAAGATATGCCACAATAAAATTTTAATTTCAGTTAAAATGGCATCTGGTGAAACATTTTTATACCAAAATGATGAAGTCGTTAAGTATAGTCCCTCCCCCCTCGACAAGTATTGAGTTTCTATTGACTTACTATCTTTATTTTAACATGGAGAATCACTTATCTAAGTATCCTGATGCATTATTCGAACACACTGTATATCTGTAATATTTGAGTTACATACAAAAAAAAACCGACTATTACATTCGTATTATTATTCGCAAACAAATTTTTACGGTTCTTATCACGAAAAACAGACATTGCTATAGTTAATAGCAACTATAAGCGTATAATTGAAAAATTTTCTGTAATGCTACTTACTGAGAGACGAATGGTTTCCGATGTAGTTATGATCTACAAGTTGGTGAACGGTCTTGTTGATACGCCAACGCTGAGGTCAAAAGCTTTAATGTTCCGGTTAGGGACTTAACTTCAAAATACTTTTAATATTCCACTAAGAAATACAAATTCTGGAAAAATTCTCCTCTCTGTAGAGCGACTAGGGCATGTAATAGGCTTTCTTTAGGGATGTAAATGTTCGATATGTCTATAATTAGATTTAAAAAATGTGTAAAATCAATGTTATAAATGTCCATAAATTTTAGTATAAAATAATTTAATGTATACTTAATTTAAGCATTAATAACTCCCACTAGCCAATACCACAATGTGGATGCTATATTGGGCTCAGTGCCTGTTGTATCCCTATTTTTGTAAATAAATAAATAAATAAATTGCAAATAATTAAGGATTCCAAGCTACATCCGGCAACGTCGACTTGATCATCCTCACCAAAGATCGTGGCGGCGCGGGAGTTAAAAAAACTTGAGATGATTAATAACGAATAACAAATGAATGTTTAAACGAAAGATGATTGAGTTGCCTCACGAACGATGCGGTGAGATAAAGAGTTTATGGACAAATTGATTTTGACTACAAGTCATTGTCGCGTTAAATAAGTTAATTAGAGGTTAGGTCTCGGGTTAGGTTCGAGCTGATCGAGTTATTTGTCTTTTATATTATTTTCCTTAAAGATAATTTGCTGATTTTAAAACCAAAAAGTATGACTGAATTAAGACTTGATATCGAGACAATGAAGGCGATTTAATGTGATATTTAACGTCTTTGGCAAAATTAATCAGAAATAAGGGATAGAGGCTCCTGGACAAGTAGTGTGCATCAGTAGTGCATAGGTAGGCCATCGCAAATATCTCGTCCTTATTTGGATTCAACAGACATTCCTAAATTAAGACACCTTTGTTATACTACATTATCATTATCCGTCAGTTAAAATCGGTGATAAAAATCTAAAAAATATTCTAAAAATTTTTTTTTTCGAAAACAGTTTATCGACATTTGTTTTTATGATCAAACACAACCACTATAGGAAAAATCCTTTAGGGCACTCTGGGAGTGGTGCGTGTGCGCAAAAAGCCATTCACGTTGGTTTTGAATCGTTGGAGGTTATATTCGTTGGGAAAAACGACCTCGGGAAGGTTCATAAGGATGAAGTCCTCCTCCAGACGAAAGAATTATTAAATAATGAAGTTCGAGAGTACTAAGCTTTACCACATATGGATGGGCGACAGTGGTTCGTCGTGCATTTCTGCTATTCGCCGCTCTGGGCGGAATTAAGTGGGCAAGGTCAGCCGAGCACTTTCCATGAAAATATCTGTAAAAGAGAGTCAAATCCCCAACCTGTCTTCGATGTTCTAGGCTGTCGAGGTTCTTCGTCAGTTCGTGGTCTCCAATCAGACGAATGTCCCTCCTTTCGATGGAATCCAGTAGCCGAAGAATATGTTTGGGCGCAGAGCTCCAGACATGAGAGCAGTACTCTAGTGATGGTCGAATCTGGGCTTTGTATAGTGTCAAAAGTTGTTGAGGTGTGTACAGCTTTCTGGTTCGGAAGAGTACACCAAGTTTCTGAGAAGCTATCTTGGCGATTGCCACAACGTCATTATGCCAAGACATATTTCCTCCCAGATTGACACCCAGCAAATTAATAGATGAAGCCAGTGGGATTGCGTGTCCGTCCATGACTATATCCGGTTCTGTAATGTTAACCTTTTTAGAGAAAACTGCTGTCTGGGTTAATTAGCGTTAAATTCGACTTGGTTACTGTCACCCCAAGCCAAAATTTCTTCCAGGTCTTTGTTGAGGCTTGATACTTCATGCTGTCTGCGAAGATGTGCGTCGGCAGCCTATGTTTGTGCATTCAAAGAGAAAGATGAGATAAGTGTGCTATCGTCAGAAAAACTAAATATCGGATTTTTCGTTTTCACTAGAAGGTCGTTAATATAGATTAAAAAGAGAGTAAGAAGATCATTGATCAAGAGTACCTTTTTTCAGCTTAAGGTTTAGGGGGAAGAATTTATATGAACTTTTCCTGTTATTTTTAAGTGTTCTATCTGAACCCGGGAGATTGCCCACATATTCTGAGACACCCTGTATATTGGTTGTAAATAGTTCTGTGACCTATGTGGAAGGAACACCATTTAGAATATGACTTGTTCATCACACTATTTATCCAATAACCTCTTCGGATTTGTTGTTTGTAAAGAAATAACCAATTATAATTATTTAAAATTCTCGCGGTTTATTTACACACAAACCGATATTTTCGGATTACTTTTACTGTTTATTATACAATTAATTAGTTTAGACATGCTGCCCCAAATAGGTAGGTAGCGCGTGCTATAAGTTGCAGGCTGCTGACCAGATGTTTTTTTTTTTGTTGTTCTTAACTCTCTCAGACAGATCGGTTGAGTTTAATCACCAAGAAAAGTGGCAGGTGCCTACTATACACCGAAAACCCGCTCTGAATACTCGGCATCGTATTATAAGATTGTTAACTGCTGTTCTAAACAGGGGTGTATTAAAAATTTCATTTGATGTATACCGGGTGAAACATTGTTAAATTGACCATGGGAAATCACGTGTAATTTTCTTAATCAAATCGTCCTTTTAATAAATGGTCAAAAATATTGCCATTGGCCATGTTGCTCTCCTGATTCCTTCTTGTATTTCATTAATAGCGGTTGCAATTTTTCCATTTTGTTCAGAAGTTTTAATTGGTTGTTCTCAATTATAATAATAACTACTGTTAAAATACTATAAATAATATAAATATGAAATACAGAAATATACAATGTGTTCACGGATAGAGTTCGAAAAGGAACCACAATTTCTAATACCAAATTTACGATTACTATACAGGGTTAGTCAGAAATAATATTTTCAGTTTTTTCGATTTCGATTTTTTTTTTAATTTTATGAAAATATTTTCAAACCCGTGATTTATTTCACCAATTGTGCAAAAAACCTAATAAGCATTTTTCAAAGTGATTAGTTTCACAGCTAATACTAAAATAGTAATATTTCAAGTAGCCTGTTCTAAATAAATGAAATGTTTAGTTTCTTTGTATGTTTCAAATTATTGACAGTTGTGTCATACTTTTCTCATAAATCTGCATAATAGTGAAAACAGAAAATGCTTACGTTAGAACAAAGAATTTATATTGCCCGAAGTTATGGTTTAGGACATAAAAAAGCTATATGGCAGTTCTCCGACAATTCCATGAGATATGGCCTGATGTTCCTCTCACTGACGTGGGATTAAAAAAAATTGTAATGAAATTCATGAGAACTGGTAGTGTTTTGAATAAAAAAAAAAGGGAGAAAAAAGTATGATGAAGATGATGCTGTAACTGTAATGATTTTCTCGGACGAGGCCACTTTTAACACAAACGGGGGGTAGTCAGTTCGAAAAATTGTCGCTATTGGAGCCGTGACAACCCTAATTTTCGTATTCGCTCTAGAAGACAGTATTCAAAAAAAAGTTAACGTGTGGTGTGCGATTTCTTACAATGGAATAATTGGACCATATTTTATTGAAAACAATTTAAATCAACACACTTATTTGCATCTTCTGAACACCTTTTTTTATGATCATTTGCAAGATATACTGCTGATCGAATAAAATTACACTTTCAACAAGACGGCTGTCCCGCTCATTTCACGATAATTGTTCGTGATTGGCTAAATCATCAGTTTGGGAATAAATGGATTGGAAGGTACGGTCCAAATGAGTGGCCACCTAGGAGTCCCGATCTCACAATTATGGACTTTCATTTGTGGGGATATCTGAAGCAACATGTGTATACAACCAATTTCAATAATAACTTGGATCTCTTGAAAGAAAAAATAAGAGAAGTAATTGTAAATATCCCAATACAGCAAATTAGGAACTGTTATCGGGAATTCAGATATCGAGTTGAACTATGCGCTGAACTCGGTGGTACCACGTTTGAATAGAACTTTATTTATTTTAATATTTTATAATTTATAAGTGAATGAATTAAAGAAATATGACATGTAATAATAAAAATACAAATAAAAATAGTTTTCTTACAGCAAAATCGTTATTCGGCCAGATATAAAATTATATTTTAATGAGAAAGCAACAATAGTTGTTTGCTTTTACGTAAATCTGTTTTAAACAAAATCCAAAAAATTAAAAATCTTATTTCTGACTAACCCTGTATAGTAATCGTAAATTTGGTATTAGAAATTGCAGTTTCGACACAAGCAGACATTTTTATGAAGAATGACTTTTTCTTCTAAATCTACAAATAAAAAAGTTTTTCCTCTTCCGAACTCTATCCGTGGACACATTGTATACTAACTCCGGCACTGAACATGTCATCTCACCGTTGATCTCTTTTATTATAGGGCGCTAAGTCGTCGGCGAAAATAAAGCACGAAATAAAGCGCCCGAAAGTTAATGGGATTATTTTTTAAAGCCTTCGCCTCGGACTAGCTTTAAACATATGCAAATTTAGTTAGAGACCTAATGTAAAAAGATAATAACTGCCAAATATAAAGTAGAGTTTAACAATGTTAACTAATTGACAGGACTTCTATATAGGGTGTCCCGGAAAAGAATGAACTTAACCAAAAGTTGCGCAGTATATTAAGTTCTGCAACGTAATGTTTTCAAAAATCAAAAATTTCGAACACATTCGAAAATATTTGGGCGAAACAGAGTTATTCGATTTCGTTTTTATTGTTTCCTGATTTTTTTGAGGAGACATGTGAAAATAAATTTTACATTCCATTGCCACTTTTTCTTTAAAATATACCTATGTAGTGATAGCACTGGAAAAATGGAAGAGAAAGATTCATGGGATGGGTATAGAGATAGATGACGGGTGCTTATTCCCTCTCCAGTTTGCAGATGATCAGGTCATAGCGGCAGGTGATAAGGAGGACATGTAATACATGGTTAGAAAACTGATGGAAGAATACCGAGAATGGGGTTTAACAGTCAATATAAACAAAACAAGACGTCTATGTATAGGAATCCAGGACGGGAATTTGAAAGTGGATAATGGTCAGGAAGTTCTACAATGTCAGGAATACGAATACCTTGGGGAATTACATACGACAATACCGGGACAGATGTAAGAGAAATAGAAAAATGAATAGTGAAAGCCAAAATAATGATCTGGTGCCTGAATGGAATCTTATGGAGCAAGGAAATAACAAAAAAGAGGAAATTCAATATATACGAGACAATGATAAAGAGCAACCTCTTATACGGAGCGGAAACTTGGAGAATTACAGATAAGCAAAAGAAGAAAGTGGAAGCAGTGGAAATGGACGCCATTAGAAAATCGATGCGAATCTCACGAAGAGAAAGAATAAGAAACAACCACATAAGACAGCAAATGGGAATAGAAGGCACGATAACTCAGGACATCGAAAGGAAACAAATTTCCTGGTACGGACACGTAGAACGAATGCCAAAAGACAGGGGGCCAAAAAGAATACTACATTGGCAACCAATAGGAAAGAGAAGACGAGGAAGTCCAAGACTAGAATGGCAGAACTGAAGGCACGATAACTCAGGACATTGAAAGGAAACAAATTTCCTGGTACGGACACGTAGAACGAATGCCAAATGACAGGTGGCCAAAAAGAATACTACATTGGCAACCAATAGGAAAGAGAAGACGAAGAAGTCCAAGACTAGAATGGCAGAAGTCCATACAGAAATCTATGAGTGAAAGAAACATGTCAACAGAGGACTGCGATGATAGAAGAGGATGGAAGTTGGATGTCGAACAACGAAGAAAGACATTCTAAACCGGCATATATACATATACGAGTATATTGTCACTTTTTCTCCCCTGCGCTTTATGTTCTGAATCCAACGATGTATCACAGCTATTATTTATTATGCGTTTCGGACTAAAAACTTATCTTCGAATCTACATGTGAAGGTAAATTACAATACAGGGTGTTACATCTAAGAAAATCACTACATCGAATCTTCATAACTTATCCAGGTATGATCAACACTTTAATTTACAATTTATTCCATTGGCACTAAATATCGCACGATCTGATGAAGGTGATCAAAATTGGTGTTCCTCAGGGAACGGTTTTGGGCCCGATCCTCTTCATTATTTATCTTAATGCTCTTTTAACAGAAAATATAGGAGGCCCAAATAAAAAAAAATTTCGGACGAAAGATGTTTATTTTTGGTCGGAGAACACGATACGCCAATAAAAAATATGGGGTTCCATTTGAAAATCTTAACTTACCCCCCCCCCCCCGCCACCGGGGTTTGTAGGGGACCCCCACCCCACAAGGGGTTTGTTCGGGGGGTCCCCTTCAACCCTCGGGCGCGGGTGGGAGGAAGTTAAGATTTTCAAATGGAACCCAAACTATTCCTCCTTCAAAACCAAACAACTTTTTCCCCAGACATTTTCGGCTGCAATGCGATGCACTGGAGTTATTCCGGGGTACCGACTTTTTTTCAACACCGTATATATTAAAAATGCTAAAATGTTAAAAATGTTAAAAAATAAATGTTAAATGTTATTTATTTGTTTTTAAATTATTTACTATATTAAAAAATTACTATTTAAAAAAGGATATGACGTACAAAGGTCATAACTTATTTTGTTATGACCAACATTTAATAGCGGCCCTTGACATGTCAAATATATTTGCCAACACCTAATTATTAAAAAAAGTTATTAAATTTATATATAAAACCATAAACAACAAACCTCTCGAACTCAGATTATCACTGAACCGATAGAAGATCGATATAATATGAAAAATTGGCTCATTGAGTCACGTGAGCTATGGTGGATCCGTTCTTTGCTTAAACGTCTTTGATTTTTCAACAGTTTGTTTGCAGACAGCTTAACGTAAATCTAATGTTTTATACCTCTCTATTAAACCGTAAAAGTAACATAAACTTTACATAGAAAAACGGTACCGATTCAAACGCATATCTCAAATTTGTGCGGTTATAAACATTTAGCGTGATCTGACTCCTGTGGAGTGACTACACAGATATGAGTTTTGCAAAGTAGATGTAGCTTTCAAGGCGTGGAACCATAGGCGTACTCGTTTAGGAACAAATTTTAAAAATTATAAAAATTTAATTATTAAAAAAATCTGTCATCATCATATTTCGTAATTTTTATCTCTGTGTGTTTGTAATTTTTAAAGGAACTATTGTAAGGTTAACGAAAACATGTGAAAATACATTACAAATTATATAAATCGAGTTAATTATTTAAAATACGTATATTATCCTTGAAATAACTCTTTGGGTGGTGTTACAACAAATTACAAGAAAAATTCAACCAAAATATCGCCACAAACCCGCTTTGAAAAAACGAAGGGAACATCTTGAACATTTCGTTGTTCGTTTTATTACTGTTTTGGTATGATTTTTGTTCACTTATTTGTGGTTTATTATTAAATTATTTGTTATTTATTGAACTAGTCCAACATAAGTAAAAATTTAGAGCTTACTTATGAGATATTATTTATAAAATTATGAGAAATACAGGGTATCCCAAAATTTCCTGATGTTGTCCAAAAAACCCACGAAACGTCATTAAACCACAATGTGGTGTTGTATTCGGGAGAAAAAAAGCTCTCAAATTCCAATATCAGGAAAACAGGACCGTATTTAAACAAAGAAAGTTGATAATGGCCCTTCGAAGACGACTCGTCGAATTACAAAACAATTAACGCTGTTAGATAGAGCGGAAAAAGTGGCAAAAGGTGCAATTTACTTTATACTTCGATCTCAAAAAAAAACCAGGAAAACGATAAAACGATTTTTCAGAATTTCGGTTTTTTCCGGATATCTCCGGAACTACTCGGAATATTTAAACTTTCTAAACTGCATATTATTAGGCACGTAAATGCGCAACTTTACCTCCATTTAACCGACTTCGTATCTCTTACGGTTTCCGAGATCCCTGTACTGGCCCTCCTTATCTTGGACACGTTGTATATATTTTTCTAACTGCCTGGTACGCCACTGATTTGGCGCCAAACATTGACCTAACCGCCAACACACAATAGATGACAACGGGACATTTTTCGCCCATACAAAATTTCCCAACTAATTATGTAAAAATAGTTTTGTTTTGACTGGCAATAAGTTAAGTAAGAAGTGAATGCCCCAAAATAATGTAAATTGTGACTGATATAAAAAAAATAACAATAAACTTTTGTTCTCTAATAATACCTACATCCGAATTTAATTTAAACCTACTAAAAAAGTGATTTTGGTCGGTTTTTGGATACTACCATAAAAATTATTGCGTAAAATTACACAAAACAGTAAAATTGTGTACTTTCGGCACATGCTAAACGAATTTTTGATTGTTGCGAGATCCAAATGTCTTGGTTTGTTAAATGTGCGAAAATACGACCCCTATCGGGTTTAAAATTTAGCCTGGCTCTTCTTTAGCAAATAGGACTGGGCGCTTTAAGACGAGAATCCCAAACAATCCCAAATTAGCAATCAGAGCCATCTATGTTGCATCAATTTAATTAAAAAGTATGCCGCTCTTTGGCAGGTTAGAAAGAGACGAGAGTCATCAGCTGATCAATATTTCTTCTCGTGAAGTTTTACCCGTTAATAATAAAGTTTTTTAGTGAATTTATTGATATTTAGATTATCTGACATGTCGATTGGGGTATGAGCAAGTTTTAGGAAGATCTGTGGCAAAAATTTGACAATTGTTCATATTTGAAATTGTTATTATTATTCTTATAACATTATATTTTTTAACGCAATTTTTTCATAGCGTTTTTCAATCCTTTAAATTTACGAATCCAGTTTTAGATTAGAAAAAAACTAAGTATATTTGGCTAAACGTTCGCATAAAATAGTGCTTGCTTGGCAACCTGTGATTAAACGCAGCTCTTAAGAATAACTTGCAAGCAATGTTATTGATTGAATACATTTTAAATGATTTCCTCGTTTGAATAACATATCTATTTTACAGTGGCGGCGCGTGACCTATGATAGAGGGGTTCACAAGTATGGTGAAATTATTTTTAAAATTTTATTTTTGTGTAACGACCTAACAATTACTTTCTAGGCGTTTTAAATGTAGACAGAAAAGAAGTAATAAGAAAATGCGTTAGGTAAAACATATTTTTATTTATTTTTTAATTTTACAGAAGGAAATACAACTTTTGGAAAATAAGAAAGGCTTTCTTAGTGTGTATAGTGTTTAAACATAAAGGCCGTTCTTCGGTTCTTAATTGTAGAAAATTGATCAATAACAGCCTCATTAAAGTTTGGAATACACTCTATAATTTTTTTTCATATATTTAATTTTTAAACTTTCAAATAAAGTCCCTAGATTTACCCTTTGTGGTCTGCGTTAAATTAATTTCGGGTTTAGGTCCCGCATTCTTCACTTCAATTTTTTGCTCCAAAATCAAAGAGCTAAAGTTATTTTTTAAATAATCCACCGTCAAACTATTCATTTTAACTTAATAAATATAGTATAATATTAAAATATTAAAACATACACGCTCGAATTTCTAACTAGATGCAGGAACAGACAACGGCGCGGCGCACACTAAAATTGTGAGCTTTTCCCATGTTAAATCGCCATAGCCCCGCTATCCCCCGCTGTCTCCCGCCACCTGTTACTACAGAGAAACTGCATTATGCCCAGCCTACTTAATCGCACATGCGAGCAAGTCTCGTCATAATTGTCATTAACCTCGAGCAGGCACGGTTGCCGCATCGAGAGCCTATAATATACAGTTTGGTTGAAGGTACGATCAAATATTATGGAGGGTCGGACTTTATACGATAATTGACGGTACGATAAAATATTAGGGAGGGTCGGACTTTATACGATAAATAATATTCAATGAATATAAATTAATATTTTTTTATTCGTTTTGGGGTGCACGTGCGCATGTGCTCCTGTGGAAGAACCGCCACTGCAACTTAATTCTAAATCAGTAAATCTACAATATAGATATGCATATACTAAAACCAAATTGACATTTCAACAAATAAAAATTATGTAGGTACTACCGTAACTTTGATTAATTTATGTAGCTAATTTTTTACCTTAATAAACTCAACGAATTATGCAAAAAAAAAGGTTAATTAAAACAATAAACCTACACAAGAAAAAATAAAGGTTAAGGACTAATTCTTGCATTAAATCCAGTACTAAACTAGCAATATAATTTCTAGTTAATAAGGTTGTGCCTTATTAGTTACAACATGACTTTGTTCTTGATATAATTTGCCATTATTAGATTGGGTAATGGTAACGCTACCAAGGTTCACTTTTAATTCCGTTTGTTGTAGAGTGTATGTTGGTTTGTTTCACGAAAAATGGATATAACTTAATGACTGCAGTAAAAGTACCTGGGGCGATCCCATTATTTATGACCGTTTGTTATTATTATGTGGAACGGACCGGATTGTAATAATTATAATTAAATATAGGAACATCAGGTAGGTGAGGTTGCTTAATTTATATTTAAATATCTTTCTGTGGTAAAATTTGTTAGTTCTTATTTCTTGCTGGAAGAGTTTAGTTGTATTACCGATATTATTTTACCAAACGTATAAAAAAAACAGTATGTGGCGTCCATGGAAAAACATTGATGGTGCTTCTTCTAGTGGTGCAGTGAAGAAAATGCATTTATCTCTCGATGCTAGGGAAATTGTAAAAAGAGTATATACTTCTTTACTCAACAGAGGACTTTATGCTAGTGCTGCTGCGACTGAAACGTCTGATTTGACTAAGATACCTCTGATTACAGTGAAAAGAATCGCGTCAAATCCCATTAAATCTAGAAAGAAGCGTAAAGATGCCGGTTTCACCAAATGTTTCGACGAAAGCGACAAGGACTTGATAAGGCGAAAAATCTACACCATGTACGAAGAGTAACGCGTACCTACATTAGATTCTCTGAAGCAACGGCTCACCAATGATGAAACCCGAAATTTTAATATTATAAATTTAATACGAAAATGCTTTAATGATATATTAGGTAAGTGGAAAAATTCAGTCCGTCACGTAATAACTGTAGAAATGTCGTATATTAGTCTGGATCGTATACTTCATCCAATTATAATTAATTTTGATGAGGATAGCGATAGCGAAACAGAACTATCTATAGAATGACATTATAAATAAAAATAAAACTAGTAATATTTAAAAAAAATGATATTTCATTTGATTACATTAATATAATCATATCATTACTTGTTTTGCTTAGTCCGCCCCTTCATACTTCACTTGTTTATTGCCAAGCTCTTGTCGACACAATGGGACCGACCCAGGAAATCATTAAGTCGTATCCAAATTTCGTGAAACGTACTGTACCCAATCTGCTTATTGAAAAATACATCATCGCCTTGGAGCGAAAGTGTTCTAGTTACTATATTTTTTGGGAAAGGTTTTTACTACCAGAGGATCACCCTATATTAGGTTTAGACTTCAGAAATTGTTGGAATCTGTGAGCGCTGACTAAAAATTCGGTGTTCGGAGAGAAAAAATGTATCGATTATCAACTGATTTGCAAATGTCAGAATAATCCGCTTATTGGTACGGAATTATTGGTTTGGAGTTCTAACAAATTTTTCTTCCTACGGCCTCCCCTACGGAGAGTTTATTTGTGTAATTTAATATTTTTTTAGTTTAATGGTTAGTAGATGAGTCTCCTTAAAATTCGCCCTTTTAAACACATTTGGGTTATTTAGTTTGCCAGGGACGGACTAGACGTAACACAAAAACGTTTATTTTTGTACACCTTGTATGATGAAGGAACGACAATAATATTTTTGGATACTCTAAACTTTAAGCTGAAAAAAGGTACTCTTGATCAATGTCGATAAAGTGAACTGTTTTCGAAAAAAAAAATTTTTGTTCAATATGGTTTTTTGCATTAGTTGTTGTTTGATGTTCATAAAATTCCCTCATTGTTGTTATGGTTTTTTCACATATACCGATGTAAATAAGAATATTTATGCCAGTGTCAGTTTATGGTAGTGTCTTGAAATTTGCGGTTTTTCTCCTTTGTCTTATTAGTTACTAACTTAGTAATGGAATTTACGTATACTGAATATAAATCATATTGAACAAAAATATTTTTTTTTCGAAAACAGTTCATTTTATCGACATTGATCAAGAGTACCTTTTTTTCAGAGGTTTAGAGTATGCCAAAATATTATTGTCGTTTCTTCATCGTATAAGGTGTACAAAAAAAAAAGCATTTTTGTGTTAAGTCTAGTCCGTCCTGGCAAACTAAATAAGCCAATTATGTTTAAAAGGGCGAATTTTAAGGAGACTCATCTAGTAACCATTATACTAAAAAATTATTAAATTACACCTAGTACTAAATTATTTAAAAAACAACGATTTCCAGGGACGTCCGTTATGGGTCCGTATCTCCTTAGGCGAGGCCGTAGGAAGAAAAATGTATTAGAACTTCTCCTGTTATTTTTAAGTGTTCTATATATATATATTCTGGGACACCCTGTAGAAACACTTCTTTAACTTTTCCATATTTTATTTTATTTTATTTCGGTCTGTATTCTTATAAAACTTGTTTAAACAATGTTTTACAAGGAACAGAGTGATTAGTATTTTTGAGTAGACTTTTGATACATTTTTTAAAATTTAGGTTCTATGATGAATAAGGGATCAGCGAGGGGATTAAGCATGTTGAAAATTGTCTTTTTTGATATTATTTGACTCTTGTTTTACAAAATTTGGTCATTCAGTCCTACAAAACTTTTCCGCTTAGAGATTAAACAAAGTATATTTCCTTCCCTTAAGGGGTTTCTTTAAATAATAAATTCAGGTTTTACATTAATAATCATTTCTAATACAAATTATCCTTTACTTGGCCCAGTTGGAAACCGGTATCCTGCAGAGATATTAAATAACATAAAATAATATATTTCGAACTAATATTTCAGGAATGTATAAAAATGTCATGTCTAGAGAATAATCAATAAATTTTATAGCAGAACGGTGGACATTCTCAGCGAGTGGTGAATTTTATTACTGATTTTTTAGCTTCTAGGCATATAAAGTCGTTATTGTATATTATAAACTACTCAAAAATTAATCAACAACTGAACATTTTTGAGGAAAAATATTTTTTACTGGAAATCAGTGAGGGGGATCGCTCCTCTAAGGTTGGATAGAGAATTTTGTCGACTTTGATATGACCCTAATTTATCGTTAAAAAAGGCTATGTTACAGTGTTATACAGACAGGGTGTTTTAGAAAGCATCATTTCAAAAATCTTTTGTACAAGAACCCTGAAAGGCCTTATCAAAAAATAGGTTTAGAGTAAAAGTGTTTGTAATTTTCCGTTCCAATTAACTTTAATTTTTCTCTGGATATTATCAATTGAGGAAAATAGTTTAATAATCATTAAAAATAATTATTATTGGCAGAGTTTTAGTTTGAACCAATCAAATTTGAAGAGTGAACTTGTTCCTAGGGGTTCTTGTGCAAAAATCGGCAATGGTTGTGCAAAATTGTGCAAAAATCAAGCTATCGATTGACATAATTAAAGTTTGGAAACATTTTGTGGGTGGAGCTGGAGTTGACCCCCCCACTTATACATTTTCATAGTCTCTCGTACGCAGGTGTGCAAAAATTGAAACTGCCTGTGTAAAATTATCACGTAAAAAAAAGTGGAAATTTCTTGGTGTGTGTGTGTGTGGGGGGGTTTGGGAAAGGAGGTAACTTAATCGATCCAGCAGCAAGGTGCTTTTCACGATTGACGAAGTTCCTCTTATAAGAACCATAGGTATTAAATTGTTCGGTACATATTTCGTTACTGTTAATGACCGTGACTAATCTAAGAATATATTTATTTCAAGTTAATAATAATTAACTAAATTATTCCAAATACCAGAAATCGCTAGACAGTGTTAAAAACAGTAGAATATGTTAATACTGGAATTCGCAATCAATTACTAGTGTAATAAATAATATTAATATTTATTGATTCGTTTAGTTCATGGAAAAATGTATCCCGATCTACAATTGGAATTCCTATACAGGGTGTTAATTAATGATATGTACTAATTTTAAAGAGGGATTCATGGATAAATATTAAGTCGAAAAGTTCATATACACGTATGTTCTGAAATGCGTTGTTTTCGATATTCAGGGTGATAAATTTTTTTTTGGTTTTTATCAAAACTCTCGAAAACAGTTTAAGATAGATCAGATAGATAATACACTACATTTTGGTGGATATAGATAGACTATTATGATATAAAATCACACATTTTCATCCGAAAAAGTTTTTTATTAATTAATAATAGAATAAATAACTGTGTGGCGTAACTACATATTTCTTTGTTAAAAATGTATTGAGGCGTAGCTGTACCTACGCACCTACGCCACTGGCTTGAGAAAGAAAAACTTATTAGGGTAACAAGATGTGTTTTTATATCATATAGTCTATATCAAGATTTATTGTAATATCTCAAACGGGTTTCGAGATTTTTGATAAAAAGCAAAAAACTTTAACACCATGTATATCGAAAACAAAGCATTTTAGGATATACGTGAACTTCTCGACTTAAAATTGATCCAGGAATCACCCATTATAAAGTAGATACCATTAAGTAACATTCTGTAGAGTATAGGGCGACAATTACATTAAAAAATCTTTTGTCAACTACAGTGAAACCTCTCTTTGGAGGACACCGACGGGACTGTCTAAAAATGGCAGCCTAATAGAGGTATCCGCCCATGGGAAATTTGTTATTAGGTAATATGTAAATGCAAAATTATTACTATGTATATGTATGTACAAATAAATATAACATAACAAAAATACATTAGTTTTAGTTAGGATGGAGTACTAAAAAAATCTAATAACGTAGTTTGACGTGTTTGCGTTTTAAACTTGCAATCTAGAAAATGTAATACCAAGTCTGATAACAATTCCATTGCTTAGAGTCACCTCTATTCTTTGCATACTCTTGTAATTCCTTTACCATACTAATGGCTTGTTGATAATTGGTGACATTTGTTTGATTACTGCATTCAACTTCTTTCATCAGAGTCGTCAGATAGTGATGTGGCTTCAGTTTGGACTACATAATCGGTAGGAATGGGGTCACTATCATCTTCTAATTGCACATTACTATCAATGTTAATGAACTCGCCCAAATAATTGTTATGAAATAAAAAACCTCCACAACATCAATATTCTTCTTCAGACACAAAACGCGACATTTTTCTGTCATTGTTTACGATTTTAACCTTACAACTTACAAATAAACGGTGGACTGCTATCGGGGAATCACACATACTTTCAATCGGCGAAGTCCTTTCGCACTGCCACGCATACGCGAGATTGGTTGCCGTTCTGTCTTCAGAGAGTTTTTGCACTGTACTTATTCGTCTCCCAAATACTTTTAAAAAATTTGGGTCCGCTTATAGGAGGTCCGCCCAGGTGAGTCCGCCCAAGAGCGGTTGATTTTCATGGAATTTCATATACTTAGTTCCGGACTGTGAAAAAATGTTCGCTTAATAGCTCACTGTATATAGCAAAATAGATAAGGTAATTAAAAGTTTTCAAAAGCATTTAGGAGAAGTGAATCGAAAAATTCCATTCACCAGAGTCCCTGTGCTGGCCGACCTACGACGATAAATCTAGTATTTCTCTTTACATCGATGCTGATCCAGTGAACAAAACTGAACGGTATAATAAATATCTAAATCAGGGTAAAGATATTACCGATCGACTCGCCGCGTAATCATAGGCTTTATACGGAACCAAAATACTTTAAACAGAGCCGTTTATATTTATCTGTCCGTAGAAAATATGCGTATTATGTTAATAAATATCTTATAACCGGACTTTAACTATATTACAGTCCGGCAATAGTCTGCACTGCTATTTCTTTATGCTGGCTTCACGGGTCGCTAATATAGTAGTTACAAGTATTCAATTATGAACCTATGGCTGTACTTGTTGTAAAAATGGATATTTTACAATCCTATTGTCACTCGAAAAGGAGATTACAGAAACAATCTTAAATAACCATTAGTCGTGAGAGAACAAATAAATCCGGTAGTGACAGTTTTTAAAGTAACTTAAACCCATGAATTAAAAATCATTTTATTCAAAAATTGATTTTTTTTTAAATAAAAATGTATGATACAGGGTGTTATGGAAATGACTTATTATATTTTAATGGGTGACTCCTTGGGTGTCTTAGAGAAAGTCTACATACTTTTTTTTTTTAAATCGAATATCTAAATACTAAGGTAAACCCCCTTTTACCCACATACTGTCACCCCGTTCCATCTGGATTCACTTAGTAACAATGTGGGTCACTAGAGTATACTAACAGTGTTGTCAGATCACACCGCGTGTCTCGCTGCAGCTTGAATACCGGCCGCGCGCCGCTTCATACTTCAGTATGTTTCGAGACTCGGGAGTGGAACGACGTTGGTTCCACGACGTCGAGGGTGCCACGTGATTGACGTATACGAATTTTTGTTAGTTGTATTGCCCGATTTTTTTTTTGGTGTTAAATAATTCATAATAATAAATGTTGTGATGTGATTTCAAATTTGTGTGATATTATCTACTGTTGGTTCTGTTGAAAAACATACTTTTTGTGTTTTATTTTTTTATGGAATGTAATTATAAAACGGATTATTTTAAAATACGATCGAAGGTAAGTAAGAGAGTATGTACCTTACAATTGTAGTTTTCTTTGTCTAAAAAGTTTGAAAAAGAAGTGATAGCGCGCGTCAAAGACGTCTTGTTGTCAAAAACTGAACACGTGCGTTTAGAATTATGTGTTGCAATATGACAACATCGCATATAATGCGCTAACCTCTTTTGAACCTGGGGACTGCCTCAATAAAATATTGATTGCGAAGGGCCTCAGGAGCGGCCACGTAAATTTTGAGATTTCATATAAGGTGTATATTTCGCTTAATAATTCAAAGCGCCATTTATGGTTCTTTTTCTTCAATTTATTTTCATCTCGGGATTTGCCGGTTGAAATATACTACGTCATTTCCATAACACCCTGTATTTTTTAATATTTTTATGTGCAAACAATAAGAAATAATAGTTTCTCTTACGGTACTCTTCCTTGAGCATGTGTTCCTGTAAAAATCGAAACCGGTATGCAGAAATTCAGATAACATAAAGAAACAATCCATATTTTTACAATATTTACTTAAAATATAGAATTAGCTACACCGCTGCTTTACCTTAAGAAGAACATAATCTCATTATTCTCACTTAGCCACGAAATATTAATCCGGGGTTAGAATAGTCGAATTTCATACACACCACGCACTGACGAACCATCGTAGATAGCTAATAAATAGCTCTAAACACTTTTAGTTCGAAAAAACACTCAAAATTAATCCAAAAACACAATAGATCACAAACAATCACAAAAGCAGTAGCGAATAAGCGTGAACAACACAGCCGCCGAGAAATGAATCCTAAAAGTCAGGATCATGCGTACTATAACCCGTAAAAGAGGCCATACAGCGTTGCCACAGTGATTTTCCTAAAACGTTGTAATTTGATGTTATTGGGAAACTATAAATAACTTTACGAGTAGAAAATTTAAAAAATACACACATATTTAGTATAATATTTTTACTTAATTAGGTACGCATGAGAAATGCATTCAATATGCCTTTCGGTTTCATATTTAGGACCCTCAGTACAGACTTGGCATCCTTGATTCATGTTTAAAGCTTTGTATGATTCTGACAGAATATAATATATTATATTAAATGTTTTTGGAACGACCCTAATGAGAAGGGAGGACAATTGGAGAGCTGATTCGTTGAAATTAAATGGCATTTCAGATTTCTTTTTAAACTTATTTGGTTAAATTGTGAATTAAAGCAAATCATTTAAATGACACCTGAGCTTAACTGTGGGAAAGAAATTAAAATGTCAGAGAGATGCATAAGGTTCACTACTTACCTCCCAAGTAAGCGGTTACAATTTAAAGAAATTCCTTCTTTTTTATTTTTTGAAACAAAGATTAAAGTTGAAGTAAAAGACTGGATATATTTTACGGTAGGACTGACCATAGTTCTCCGCTAGCAACTATTCAATACAAAATTGTTACGTGGGAACTAGGTTCAAGAACTTAACACAACGGAGACAAATGCGGTGCTAAAGTGATTTGCCGTTTATACAAATTCTACAATATAATACAGTAATTTTTGCTTTTTCTATTATTGAATTGGCATGAATTACGGTAATTTGCTCTTATAATTCTCTGAAATTTTCTTTTTTAAACTTTAGCAAAAAGCCCATTGCTTTGTGCGATGATTGAACGGAAAAAAGACTGTAGTCAAATTATTATAGTAAATATGTTATTATAAATTTTCCTGCAAAATATAGTATACTTACATTTTTATTAGTAAGCCGTAACAAAATAATATTGGAAACGTAATTTATAAAAAACTATAGTTAGGATTTCTAAAAAGTTTAATAAAGTCAAGTACAGTGAAACCTCTCATAACGGACACCTCTAATAAGCGGACATCTCTATTAAGCGAACATTTTTTCACAGTCCGGAACTAGGTATATGAAATTCCATGAAAATCAACCTCTCTTGGGCGGACTCTCCTTTGGGCGGACGCGGACAGGCTGTTTTCATACAAAGAGTGCGAAAACCCTCCTTTCAACGGACAAATGAATTTTTAAAGTATTTGGGAGACGAATAAGTACGGTGCAAAAACTCTCTGAAGACCAATCGCGTATGCGTGGCAGAGCGAAAGGACTTCGCGCCGAATGACAGTATGTGTGATTCCCCGACAGAGGTCCGGGTTTGTTGGTCGTTTATTTGTGAGTTGTAAGGTTAAAATAAACAATGGCACAAAAATGTCGCGTTTTGCGTCTGAAAGAGAATATTGATGTTGTGGAAGTTTGTAATTTGATAACAATGGTTTGGGCGAGTTCATTAACATTGATAGCAATGTGCTATTAGAAGATGATAGTGACCCCATTCCTACCGATTATGTAGTCCAAACTGAAACCACATCACTATCTGACGACTCTGATGAAGAAGTTGAATGCAGTAATCAAACAAATGTCACCAATGATCAACAAGCCATTAGTGTGGTAAAGGAATTACAAGAGTATGCAAATAATAGAGGTTACTCTACAGTAATGGAATTGTTATCAGACTTGGAATTACATTTTCTAGATTTTAGTACTATATCCTAACTAAAACCAGTGTATTTTTGTTCAGGTTTGTTCGATACCATCGATCGATCAAGGCAAGCGTGGAAATACGAGGATACACCTAGGATGGGTGATCGCTTGGGATACCATGTGACAAAATCTTTACACAAAGTACCTATATTTTACAAAACATTTTAGTAAATTTTACAAAAACTTTTCATATAAATGTCAAAAATTGTAATTTTTACTAAAAATTTGCTATAATTAATTGCAGTTGTTAATAAAAGTTATTCCAGTCACATATAGAGTCATAAATTATGGTTAGTTTTACTATTTCTATAATAAATATAACTACGTTCTTTTTTCCATCATTTATCCACCAAGGGATGTAAGTAGGATCCATCAGTCTGACAATACAATTCAAGTACATACATTAATATAGTCAAAATATAATTGTTTCCTCCTACAACATGACAATTATATTACATAAAACATATATAGTAATTTTTTTATTGGATGACTCAGTCAAATTAGTTTCAAGGAAGTCAATTGACCTGTTGACGATGAAATCTGATTTAAAATTCTACACGGTCATAATGTCATTTACAATTTCGGAGCGGAAACAAATTGTTAAGTTTAGCGCCAGTCGGCGCAGCTAATTTTAAAAGTTTATTGAATAATTATTTTATTGTATTAACAAGAACCGAATGTTACATCAGTTTCTATTAAAATAATAGTTTCCACAAATATCTCTAAATTATATAATTTGGACGTATTTCGAAATTGTATGATGAATTTGTAAAATCCAATAAATCCAGTTGGATTTTTATTCTTTGATCTTAATAAATATTATTTATTGGGAGCCGACCCCGCCTAGTCCTTTTTCTTGGGTCTCCCAATCTCCTCATTACCTCACAAAAATTTAATGAAAATGTTTGAAAGATACATTCCATCTATCAACATTTACTGTTGATGCAAATTATTGAATATGAATTGCTTTAAGAAATATTACCCTCAACTGACCATCTCAGCGAAGGACATTTCTTGACTTCACCAATTGGGCCTAATAAAAACGCAGGGCTACAAAAAGAAAATGTCGACATAACCTTAAATAATTTCACCGATGGTGAAAGCAATAATAAAAGCAATCGTTTGCACGGTGTCCCAATCTGATATCGTCATTTCAGAGATTTACGAGTCAGAAGGCGAAAAATCACTTCTATTCGCAAATAAACTTTGCAAGTCATGAGAAGAAAATACTTCGAAAATAGGGTTATGTTGCGTTTCCGTCCAATATTTAGTTATAATTGTGACGAGATTTTGTTGGAACAAAACTACCGGTTGTCAAACAGTCGGAAATCCTTGTAGGAAAGCTTTAGGCTTGTTGTACAGAATCCTGATAGCCAGGGACTGTTTCTGACTGCTATGGAAACGAACATATATGAACTGCTAAAATTGAGTGAAAATTCAACCATCGCAGCATAGATTCGATGGATAGAAGACGATTTTCTTCAATCCGAGGGAAGCATAGTACTTTAGTTCGTTTGTTTAATTAGTACAAGCCAATAATGGATTTCATTTTCCTCTATGGCTAAAATGTTGCAATAAATCGGTGTCTCAATAATATAAATATATTAGATTCATTGTCAAGTATAGTCCGTTAAGGGCAAGTTTACTCGAGGAGCTCACCAGCAACCCTGGGTAAGCAGCCTCATGAAATTCCCAGGAAATGAGACAAATTAATCCACATCTTTCAGATCAAATGTAAACCTTAAGGAGCATGTTTGAGTGATCCTAAGTCATCCTAAGGAGTTCTTACATTCTTGTTCTGAAGAGCGCGCTTTTCGTATTTTCTCGGCAGGTCTGAGGCCTATATTTTGTAGATTTTATATACTCATTTCATTTACAATCAAATAGGTATACAAACACAATAATAACCTTTGGTGAACAGTTTCTTTCCCGTATAAAGAAGGTTACCCGCTTTGAACCAGCTTATCGTTGAGAATAAGAAACAAACGCATATTTTTTCATTATGCACGCTACTTTCACAAAATGGTTAATTATTTTCAAGCATTGTTCCAGAACGTAGTTTTTTACAAGTTGTACGGTAATTAAAGCAGAGCTTACTATGCGTTTCCTGACCGATTGTGAGATGGCCGAATGATTTCTACCGACTAGAAATGCAGCAATTCAGAAATTTCTCTTAATTACTTGTGTAATGGCGATGTTATCAACCTTAATTATACGATAACTTGAATAAATGTGCAAGGAAGGTTGCCGTAATATAAATGATGAAAATAATATTAAAATGTAGGTTCATTAGGAGTACTTTTAATACTTCATACAATTCTCAGAAGTGGTTGTTTCTATCCCCAAGAGGCAAACCTGCACTAATTTGGGAGACAATTATCTTAATAGGTAGAACATGAATATACATTACATCGATAATAGATATCTCTATATTTTCACGTTCTCATGTAGTAAGGTAGTAAATTTTTTATTGGAAGGAATCAGCATATTAAAACAAGGGTTGTAAGTGAAGTCGTCCTGTTAACAGAAACAGGAGGGTAGTCTGAGATAATAGGGTTTGTTCTTATACATACCAAGGGAGGAAAATAGTGCTTTTCTTACCGCGGATACATTGATGCCTGGCGGGGAGCGGAGGGCATTAATATTCAAGGGAGGAAACGAATTTTCCTCTTGAGGTATGTATATAGTTTTTTCTATTACTACTTCTGTCAATAACGATTCCATTTAGTCAAATGGTGCTCTATACGAAAAAGTATTGCAATTTCGACGAAATTTCAAATATATAAAAATAGATAAACAGATTCAATCAAAAGAAAGTCTGCTTGCTTTTCAGGTGATATTAATATCATAACTACTAATATGTGGAAAAATAAGTTCCTAACCACCCGAGGAACCTTATACTATAAGGGCGTATTTTACCCCGACGTGTGTTGGCTCAGATGGTGTGGGAGTACTAAGAGATAGCGCGGCGCCACTTGTTATATTTCCCCGACTATGGTTGATAATATAGCTTGAAGTAGTTAGAGTATTCTCTGATGATAGGTATGGACACCTATCCTGTACTGACGAGAGTTTGAAACCGGTTTACAGGTGGTGCCATCCTATCAATGGACAGGGCTTCCCTGTCTTGGTAGTACTATTCAATGGGTAGACGCCATCAGGACGGTGGCAGGCAAAAATTGGCTAAATGCAGCACAAGACAGGGACATGGAAACAGATGAGAGATACCTATATCCAGAAGTGGATAGCTGTGGGTTGAACGTGATGATGACTATTCAATCTGAATTAGTGTTTTAAAGAGGTAGGGCACTCTGTACTATATTATATCTATGTATATCTGTATTATATGTAAAGATTCTCCTAAACGTTCTTTCCATAAAATTATATAGACGAGGTTGATCATGTAGATTTAGTTGCAGAGACAATTACTAAACTAGCCGCACACCTGTCAAATTCATTTTAAATCTGAAGACAGTACTATGTGGTTCATATTCTTTAATTTTTAAAAAGGCTTTTGAATTTTCGCGACAAAAAGGCAGACATGGCTACTTACGATAATATAGTGTACATGTTTTATAAAGGATTATAGCACTTGTCCCCTTAGAAAACTCGTTGCAAGTTGCTTGTTTTCTGACAAGGACGCTTGTTAGATATGCAATTGTGTATCGACGTATCCGTAATTATAACGGATATAGTCCTTAAATTAAATCGTTCATTAAAACGGTGAACCACTATATCGAATGAAACTAATAGCGACCCTTGTGAGTACCTATCACAATCTGTAATTAAAAATTTAAACAGATCTTAATTTATAGGCTGGTTAATTGTCAAAAATTCCAAGAGTATTGTGACAAGGTGTGGGAATTTTCATGTAACGCTCGCGATAAAATATTCAGTCATTTCCTCCTGATGCATTATCTTGAAATGTGGCATATAACACAATGAGGTAATAAGAGTTTGTAATGATTACTTCCGTTTCTGCTCAACATTTATTTATCTTCCTGAAAGATCTTTGAAAATCAAAGTTCTTCTTTAATGAGACACAAAACATCTTGTATTTCCTTGCTGAAAAAAAAACTGTATTAAGTGAAATTACCACTTATTAATCAATAATCAATCTCATACTTTCTCCCCTTGGTGGATATGCCCGATGCGAGTGTGTACACAACTACACCATTAGTGTATAATTATAATTGGTTAAATGTTCGAAGAGAGTCACTCTTGAATTAACAAGTGTAGCTCCGTTGATCTACTTTAAGTGTCTGATACTATCGCGATCACTAAACATTCGATAAACCATAGCATACTCGATGATTCATCCCAATGATAACAAAAAGGCATTCCTCGCGAACCATTCTTCGTCGCGTACTCCTGGATTTTTGTGAGTCGCGGTACCAGTGCGAAGGTGGGTGCCGCGCGTGGGACTCGCACTCCGAGCCCACGCGCTTCGCAGACGACGGCCAGGTTCCCACGATTTGGTTCCCGCGGTTGCCAAATTTAGTATACTTTCTATGTCAAAATTAAAACATATGATTACTGGTGGCATAGAGCAACTACAGAAGGTTGATTAGTGATATGATCTACTACGACGCTATGCTGATATGTGAATGAATCGATCTGTATTATCATTATTAACTTCGAGTTATTAGGATGGTTTTGAAGCAAGCTGACCAGCGACGATAATAATGGATGAATCAGATGAACCTTCATTGAAAGTAAGAGCTTACGAATCGGATCGTCTGATAAGTCCCTTAAATTTCAAGTTAATGATGCAAGTCATTACGCTACAAAAGAATTAATTATTTTAACTGATTCTATTTTCGGCCAATTTGGCAACATGGCGCCAATCCTTGTCTCCGCTTTATTTGCGCCCTGGTAGAGGTTAATGTCATTACATGCGGCGCGGCGCACCGTTTTATCAAGAGGCGCCGGCATTTTTGGGCCGCTATATATGGCTACGAGGTGCTACGCCTGTCAAATCGTAAAAAGTCGGGCCATGAAAAATGGGTAGCTAATTGAAAAATACAAGATCGGATGGGAAAAAAACTGTCGGTGAAGTCGTAGATCTTTCGTTTACATCGGTGCTTTTCGGTAGATCGTTTAAAGATTAATATAACGAGACTTTATGCAAATCAAGTTAATATACCAGGCGACTGTGTTTTAATATACCTAATTATTTCAAAGAAAATTACAAATAAATGATCTTGCTCCCGCTTCCTCTTGCTCGCTCACTGGACTCGGCTTAATAAGCTCCAATCTTAAAAACCATACTGACTGTGGTCAGAACATTGCGTCTCGAAGCTCATGTCGAATTGGTCGGATCGACTCATGACACCTCGAACGAGATATCGTCAAGTACGTACTAATACGTGTATTCGTGGCTCGATTGGGGTTGGATCAGATCCACCGCAAGGTCAAAACAGTTCCGCGGGATCAATTTCATTATTGGGTCCCCATATCTAAGAAGCACAGTCACTTCTCTGTGATCACATCCACGACAGGACAAACTAGTAATTGTAAAATGAGTTTTTCCAAATGGATATGCAATATTTCAATATTACATCAAATAGCAACGTTTTCAGAACACTTTCGAACCGTATTTAATTAATTAAATTTACCTTATTAGAACGAAAATTAAATTTAAACGACTTAACCCAATTTAGTTTGTCTTATTAAATTTGACTCACTTTATTTAACCAGGCGTATTTATTACACTGATTTGCGTAACTCATCAGATTGTTATAGGCTTATTTAATAGACAACTTAATTCAATTTTAATTTTTATTTAATGCGGTTTTAGATTTAATTGATTTTTAAGTAAAATTGATAATCCCTAGATCGTTGGAATTAGTGGAGAAATTCAAGCTGGGATATTGGAAATATTACTATTATGTAAAGGAAATATAATAATGCATCAGGATAATTATGGAGGTGATTCAACATGTCAAAATAAAGATAGTAAGTCTTATAACAGAAAGTCGAAAACTCATTGTTACAACCTGTCAATTTTTTTTTGTATCTTTAATAGCTCGCGGTTAGTGTTTTAAAGTTCGGTTCTGTGCATGGTTGTCTATCTTTCTTAAGGACCATTCTCTGCAAGTGGCGATTGACGGATTTCTCTCAGACACCATCATCATCAATGCCGGTGTTCCTCAAAGCTCCACATTGTCTCCCACCTCTTCTTATTCTACATTAACGACCTTCTAGTAAAAACTAAATGACTCATGACCCCCCTGGATCCGCGCATGCCCGAGGTCGGTTCAACCTCCAACGATTAAAAAAAAACACTTATTTTTTGATGATCAAACACAAGCACTATAGGAAAAATCCTTTAGGGCACTCTGGGAGTGGTGCTTGTGCGCAAAAAGCGATTCACGTTGGTTTTGAATCGTCGGAGGTTATATTCGTTGGGAAAAACGACCTCGGGAAGGTCGTTCCACACGCAGTGGTTCGTCGTGTATTTCTGCTACGCTCTGGGCGGAATTAAGAGGACAAGGTCAGCCGAGCACCTTCCATGAAAATATCTGTAAAAGAGAGTCAAATCCCCAACCTGTCTTCGATGTTCTAGGCTGTCGAGGTTCTTCGTCAGCTCGTGGTCTCTGATCAGACGAATAGCCCTCGTTTCGATGGAATCCAGTAGCCGAAGAGTATATTTGGGTCCAGACATGAAAGCAGTACTCTAGTGATGGTCGAATCTGGGCTTTGTCTAGTGTCAAAAGCTGTTGAGGTGTGTACAACTTTCTGGTTCGGAAGAGTACACCAAGTTTCTGAGAAGCTATCTTGGCAATTGCCACAACGTGGTTATGCCAAGACATATTTCCTCCCAAATTGACGCCCAGCAAATTAATAGATGAAGCCAGTGGGATTGCGTGTCCGTCCATGACTATATCCAATTCTGTAATGTTATCCTTTTTAGAGAAAACTGCTGCCTGGGTTTTTTAGCGTTAAATTCGACTTGGTTACTGTCACCCCAAGCCAAAATTTCTTCCAGGTCTTTGCTGAGGCGTGATACATCATGCTGTCTGCGAAGATGTGCGTCGGCAGCCGATGTTTGTGCATTCATTGTAAACACTAGCCGAAAGATGTTAAAAATACAACAACATCATTCGAAAAGACCAGTGCAATCAGTTCATAGTAGTTTCGAGTACGATATTCTAATACCCTTCATTAAAAATTAATCTCTTCCACTATAACTTCATTGAATCCGTCTAAAAAGCAGAAAAATCATTTCCAGGTTGATGCGAAATAATGTTATTACTTGGCGGTCAGCCCGCTGAACAGACAATAAATTTTATGGGAGGATAATAAAACAAATTCTTTTAAGAAATTATAAAAGGTAATAAAATTAACACGATCATTTCGTTTCATACACATCAATTTTCACTTATTTCATTTTATCCTGGGTGTTCCGAACAAAACCGTGAGAAGACATTCCATATGTCATTACGTCGCAACTGCAGAATTATAATCTTTCGGATTTGCCATCAGTAAGGCGTTCGCCATTCACCATCCCTCTTTTATCCGGATTTTGGAAGCGCCTTGTGGACTATTATACAAGGTGTCCGTTAAGTTCCCCCTTAATCTCTTGGGAGCATACAGAGGAGGTCAAATTAAACTTAATGTGTCATAGAAAAATTCCTTAAGTGCCATTTAGCGGAGATACAGAACCAAAGAGGTACGTAGCGATTTAAGAGGAACGACTAAAGTGATTAAAAGTCAGTTTACAGCATTGAAAAAGACAACGGTCAAAATTTTGTAAAACATCTACTGTTAATTTAAGTTAGTTTAATTAATTTGCTACTGTGTTTACTCTTTTTAAATTTTTTTGTGAATGATCAAACACAAGCATTATAGGAAAAATCCTTCGTCAGCTCGTGGTCTCCAATCAGACGAATCGCCCTCCTTTCGATGGAATCCAGTAGCGGAAGAGTATGTTTGGGTGCAGAGCTCCAGATATGAGAGCAGTACTCTAGTGATGGTCGAATCAGTGCTTTGTATAGTGTCAAAAGTTGTTAAGGTGTGTACAACTTTCTTGTTCGGAAGAGTACACCAAGTTTCTGAGAAGCTATATTGGCGATTGCCACAACGTGATTATGCCAAGATATATTTCCTCCCAGATTGACGCCCAGCAAAGTGGGATTGCGTGTCCGTCCATGACTATATCCGGTTCTGTAATGTTAAAATTTTTAGAGAAAACTGCTGCCTTGGGGTTTTTTAGCGTTAAATTCGACTTGGTTACTGTCACTCCAAGCCAAAATTTCTTCCAGGTCATTGTTGAGGCGTGATACTTCATGCTGTCTGCGAAGATGCGCGTCGGCAGCCGATGTTTGTGCATTCAAAGAGAAAGATGAGATAAGTGTGCTATCGTCAGCAGAACTAAATATCGGATTTTTCGTTTTCACTAGAAGGTCGTTAATGTAAAGTAAGAAGAGAGTGGGAGATAATATGAACCCTTGAGGCACACCGGCATTGATGGTGAAGGTCAATCGCCACTTGCAGAGAGCGGCCCTCAAGAAAGCTAGGCAACCATGCACAGAATCGACTGGACATACCAAAGAAGATTTAACATTAAAACAAGGACGATTTGACGAGCCCAAGGAGGCGCCCGGTGCAGGACCCCGAGGTTTATTTCGTATAAAACAAACAATAACGCAATAATAATCGAAAAGTAAAATGGCGGACGCCTCACCGATCGTAAATCTTAATAAACTAAAATATTACTTGGTTTTAATAACAGATTTTGTACACATTGGATGAACCATGAAGAATAGGAAATTACAAGAGTTTGAATTCAAGCGTATCTGTGAGAATCGCGGCGACAAAATACTTTTAAACCGTTTTACAATCATTGGCGGTGTTTCGTATTGTCAACCGATGGAAAAAGTTAGTCATGGGCGAGTTGATGTTAAATACAAATACGGATTTTATTAAAAAATTTGTTCCCATTGTGATTACGCTCCAGTGATAACTTAAGGTGCTTCTAAACGGGCCACATATTTACGGCAATGTGTGGCTGCAACGGTATAGCTGGAAGTTGCCGGAAACATTGCCAGCCATATGTGTAAATATATTGC
Organism: Barypeithes pellucidus; assembly: GCA_963991005.1. Lineage (NCBI taxonomy): Eukaryota > Metazoa > Arthropoda > Insecta > Coleoptera > Curculionidae > Barypeithes > Barypeithes pellucidus. The sequence goes on along the minus strand of OZ022561.1, from coordinate 19,594,120 downwards.
AATATATTTCGGATGACCCGGCAATATAGCCAAACCACATATATATACATATAAACAGTATATTGCTAATACCATCTGCAATTATGTCCCCGCTATGGGCATCGAAGGGGTCGTTGTGAGTTTGCGCTGTTCGGAAATTTCCTTGTGAAAGTAAACATTCGACGGGACCGGATTTCAACTTTTTTAATGTAAATTTCACTGGTTACTTAGGAAAAATATTGCAATCAAAATTTCGATTAGTTCGATTTAAGACAGCGTTCCATGTATTCGATTTCTGAAGGTGCCCTGATTGGTGTAAACTTTTGGTGCCATATTCCGTCCGAATGTTTGTAACAATCGATACGATGAGCTATATTTTAACTTTCATCCGACGTCGTATGTTTCTTAACCTCACTTTTTTTCTAAACCAAAAATTAAGAATGAATGACTATATTGACTATTTTGGGAATTATTATCAGCTACTATTGCACCGAATTAAAAATACATTAATTTTAAGGTTAGGTAGTGACTACATATATGTTATATTATATACGAGTGACACTCTCTCCTTTTTTTACAAGCTTTTTAGTGAAATTCGGTTCCGAAGATCGGATAATGTGATAAGCAAAATATTTTCGTATTAGATGATATTGATCAACTTTTGCAAAAAAGCACCATGCACTTGTGTCCTTTTATCTTAAACAAAACAAGCCACTAACCTACCAAACAGCGAATCGAATCACCACAATTTAAAAACTACTTTACAAAAATTGTTGTTAGGTAATGAAAGTTTATAAGCACTAATATACCGACAATAATGTGGATGAACCACTTTTTATTCTGTAATTTGAAAAAGCATCCAGAACCAAAGATGGCGACGAATAACAACAAACAAATAATGTCGGGCCGGCTCTGACGCGATCGATAAAATTTCCACCCTACTGCGCAAACTCAATAGGCCCGCGCCAACTCCCATAGCGGGGACACTTTTTGTATTTTGAAACGTTCGTATTGGTAATATACTGTTTATATATATGTGAGCCAAACATGTTTAGTATTGTTAATATGATGCCCCGGCATCTTGCCGGTCTATCGCAATATTGCCGAGGCTTTCTCTATTGTTGTGTGGCTATGACACATGTGCATCTCTTCTCGACGTGTTATATTGGAGGGAATCACTGATTTTATTAATCAATCAACATCTACGTCCAGTACTATGGAACAATTTCGCCAGTCAATATTGCCCGACCGAATAGCCCATTAAATGATAAGGGCTATGTTGTTGCGGAAATATTGCCGTGCTATACATTGCCAGATATATTTCTGCAACATGTACACAAATCGCTGGGATATAGCTCACCAATTTTTCAGCCATATATTGCTGAAAAATGTTGCCCATTTAGAAGCACCATTAAGCTCTCAATTTAAAATATGCAATGCGAGAGTGTACACTTAACCATAGAATGTTGTACCTGCAGCGCACTTACTGCCGACATGATTTGGCATCCTGTTGATTAGTGTTGGGAACAATCGATGATTTTAATAATTGAGTACTTGATACTGAAGCGATTTTAATAATCGAGTGAACTTGAAATTTTCATGACTAAGAAGAATGTGTTGATAAAACACCAGGGGTTGTTTTTGTAAGTTTTAGAAGTTTAGACTTAGTGTTTTTATTTATTATTAGTTGATTCTGATTTTTTAAAAAATTATATCCTTTAATTTTTTTAAATTTTACAATTTCCGCTGGCTAGCCAGTCGAAATAAAACCCATGTCGCGATGATTCCACTAATGGTTTTATTAAAGCTCTCGATTAGCAAATTTGTTGTATAAGGGTCTCCTGCTATATATATATTTTTTGTTTTTAAGATCAAATAGGCAACAAATACTACGCTGTAACAATATCCAATAATAAGTATTTCCTAAAATAATTTAACATGTAAAAATATTTCCGTATATAAAAAACTATGTTTGATTTAAATCCTTTGTGGAATGGAAAATATCTTTGATCTTTGATTTAAATCTCGTTTAAAATGATTTGAAACAGCTCTGGTACCCTGTATTAATATATGGTGCAAATTCGCGCTCGTATAAATTCAAGCGAAAACACATAAAATCTCGAAACATCATGTTGTCATAAATTATTCAGATTTAAAGTGAGTTTATTTGTTTTTTTTACCCAAGTATCTCAATGCGAAGAGGCTCAACGTGCGTAGTGAAAAAACGATCTATTGTATATGCTATAAATTAGACATGTATATTTTCATACACCTTTTAATGTACAGTATTTCACTTTTAAAGCACTTAATTCGGGGCTACAGGTCATTATTGCACAGCGTTGCCAGTGGGTCTAGTTATTTACGGTGACCCTATAAAACCTCATATTTTAATGCGCTGTTAGGTAACTCTGTTTTAACTATGGATCGTATATAATTATCGAAGAATCATTCAAATGAAATCACACATTTTTATATTCTATTATATTCTATTTTATATTATATTCTATTATTTTCATTCTAGAAAGGCCCCAAAAGGTCACTTAAAGCTGAAACTTGGGGATTCCGTGACGCCGTTTCACCCTGATTGATAAACCACATATTATATATAAACAGTATATTGCCACTACGAACGTTCCAAAATACAAAAAGTGTCCCCGCTATGGGAGATGGCGCGGGCCCGACATTATTTGTTTGTTGTTATTCGTCGCCATCTTTGGTTCCGGATGCTTTCTCAAATTACAGAATAAAAAGTGGTTCATCCACATTGTTGTCGGTATATTAGTGCTTATAAACTTTCATTACCTAACAACAATTTTTGTAAAGGAGTTTTAATTTGTGGTGATTCGATTCGCTTTCAGGTATGTACAATGTACATATATACGAAAATATTTTGCTTATCACATTATCCGATCTTCGGAACCGAATTTCACCAAACAATTTAAAAAAAAGAAGAGAATGTCACTCGTATACAATATAATATATAATGTGGTCACTACTACATAACCTTAAAATTAATATATTTTTAATTTGGTGCATTAGTAGCTGATAACAATTCCCAAAATAGTCAATATAGTCATTCATTCTTAATTTGTGGTTTAGAAAAAAGTGAGAAACATACGACGTCGGATGAAAGTTAAAATAAAGCTCATCGTGTCGATTGTTACAAATATTCGGATGGAATTTGGCACCAAAAGTTTACACCAACCAGGGCACCGTCGGATCATCATATCGTGTATGCATGGAACGCTGTCTTAAATTGAACTAATCGAAATTTTGATTGCAATATTTTTCCAAACTAACCAGTGAAATTTACATGAAAAAAGTTGAAATCCGGTCCTGTCGAATGTTTACTTTCACAAGGAAATTTACGGACTGCACAAACTCACAACACCCCCTTCGATGCCCACAGCGGGGACATAATTGCAGATGGTATTAGCAATATACTGTTTATATATATATGTGGATTGAACTCGTCCCGACCTCTTTCAAACAGTTTCCTGGAATCTCGAAGACTTGTAAGAAGCATAAGAAACACCATAAAGTACCTAATATTTTGTTAAACAACTGCAACTATTTATAAGTGCTATTCTATAACATCGTCAGATAATGAACTTCTCTTAGGGCAGCAAAAGAAAACAATCATTCACTGATGGTCACAAAACTGCTGCCAAATACAGCAGCAGATCAAACTAGGTTTAAAATTAAATTTTTTGATTTCAGTGTTTTTTGCCTTTTCTCTAATTTTGTTTTCAACAACGTTATTTTTGTTCCTTACAAGGTTAACTCGCCACCAGAATCAGGTCCTCATCATAGAACTTTACTCCAAATTCCTTGAATGATTTTAAAAAATTGCTACTATTGTATGCGACAGTGAAGACTATTTTATCAGGATCCAAATTAAAATTTAAGCGAATCTCCTCTAAAAATAACGCGTTTCTTTCAAGAGAAAGAATGTAAACCTGCAAATCTTCAACACGAAGCCAGGAAGAAGGGAACTTCTCTCAAAATGTGGAGTATTCGGAGATGTGCCGGAATTCGAACTAGTCAAAAAGTACTAACAATAGTATTTTGTCTTCCATAGGTACTCTAGCCACTGAACTCTAGCTGTGAACACCTCACGACGTGAATTAGAAACTAATTAACGATACAAATGAATTAAAACGGACGAATTCTGGCAACACCGATGCCAATGCATAAATTAAGAGCTGTGCGAGATGGCAGACGCGTGAGTCAAACGCGTTATTATTAGCATAGAAAGTCTAGGGACCCCCAATGGTCACAAGTCCACTGACACTTCGCTCTCGCTAATCAGCTGATTCTAGATCTTTATTTCTGCGATTTTAATTTATGCGTTATTTACGCCTTCTGAATTACATATCAGATTTCTGAATACGTTATGGGATTTAGACAACATGTTCCTTTTCTGAATTTACGTGCATTTATGCCTTTATTGACATCATGATTTAATATTCATTATGTTTATATTTTCTCCCGTATTTATCAGTTTCTTTTTACACGGTCTTACAATTGATATGGCCTTTATGGCTCTTGCCGTGTTGTTTCCTGCCTAATACTAAACATCTTCAGCAGAAACTTCTCGCGTAATTATTGAATTGTTTTACTTCGAAATTATGCATTAATTTTTCTTTCCACTTTCAATTATGGAATCCATCAATTCCATTGATATTGTATAGTCCTTAAAATGTGTTACCACCGTTACTTATTGTCAGCCTAAAATTACTAGATAATGCCTCACACTGTAAGAGCTAAAATCCGCAAACCCGATGATACATACAAGAAAAAAGGTGAGCCTGCATGTGTAATCGATTATCGATAAATATGTTTACTTTTCCTTCATAAAAGTCAGTCTTTGAAGAAGTGATTAATGGGTCTAATTGCTTTATTATTATATTTATATTTACGAAAGGACAAGATATGCGAAATGTCGCTACTTACTAAAATATATAATAATATGAATAATGTACTAATGAAATAACGCGTTTTGAAATTTTTACACACCTTGCCCCATGTATCGTCAGTCAAATGGTATTTCCAATTGCTGAGAATTACCTAAGACTATTTAATAATACATTTTTACGTCATTTGATTGGTAAATATGACTCAGATTTTCCTTATACCGACTTTTATTACAGGGTGTTCCCGGTGTTCAGATAATGCAATGTAGAAGTGAAACTACATGTTAAAATAAAGATAGTCGAGAAACGTTTTCTCTTCTATTTGAAGAACTGATTTTACTGCTAACAAAAACTTTAATTCCTGTTTGCGTGTAAACGGTGTGATTTATCGACTCGAGTATCCAGTACCTTTTTCATTAGGTATTATTTTGTCTTTAAAACGGCATGTCCTTTTTCCAATAAGACATGCAAAATATTCAATTTCGAATTTCACGTAAAGTGGCCTCTGCTGGCATAGTAGAGAAACGTTTTTATAACAGAATGATAGAAGACGTTAGGCGTAATCCCTGTGTCAACTATCAACTTGATAGTTTAAAAACAGGCTGTAACTCGAAAAGTGTTGAGTTTTCGACATTTTGTTATTTTTATTATTTTATTATTATTTTTTTTAATGATCAAACACAAGCACTATAGGAAAAATCCTTTAGGGCACTCTGGGAGTGGTGTGTTGGCGCAAAAAGCGATTCACGTTGGGTTTGAACCGTTGGAGGTTATATTCGTTAGGAAAAACGACATCTGGAAGGTCGTTCCATTGGGCGGAATTAGGAGGGCAAGGTCAGCCGAGCACTCTCCATGAAAATATCTGTAAAAGAGAATCAAATCCCCAACCTGTCTTCGATGTTCTAGGCGGTCGAGGTTCTTTCTCAGCTCGTGGTCTCCAATCAGACGAATAGCCCTCCTTTCGATAGAGTCCAGTAGCCGAAGAGTATGTTTGGGTGTAGAGCTCAGCTCGTGGTCTCCAATCAGACGAATAGCCCTCCTTTCGATAGAGTCCAGTAGCCGAAGAGTATGTTTGGGTGTAGAGCTCCAGACATGAGAGCAGTGCTCTAGTGATGGTCGAATCTGGGCTTTGTATAGTGTCAAAAGTTGTTGAGGTATGTACACCAAGTTTCTGAGAAGCTATCTTGGCGATTGCCACAACGTGGTTATGCCAAGACATATTTCCTCCCAGATTGACGCCCAGCAAATTAATAGATGAAGCCAGTGGGATTTCGTGTCCGTCCATGACTATATCCGGTTCTGTAATGTTAATCTTTTTAGAGAAAACTGCTGCCTGGGTTTTTTTAACCTTAAATTCGACTTGGTTGTCACCCCAAGCCAAAATTTCTTCCAGGTCTTTGGCGAGGCGCGATACTTCATGCTGTCTGCGAAGAGGTGCGTTGGCAGCCGATGTTTGTGCATTCACAGAGAAAGATGAGATAAGTGTGCTATCGTCAACAAAACTAAATATCAACTTATGACTTGCTAACTTTATTTTAATAAGTAGAATCACTCCTCCAAGTATCCTGATGCATCATTCGAACACCCCGTATATTACTAACGAATATAAAATCTAAATCATTCTTTAAAATTCACAAACACAAAGAAAAGTTATCCTGGATTTCTTTTCATCGCTCTTACCAAACAATCGAATAAATATTCCGAGGTATTGATAAGGTACGATATTTCAAACAAATTCCTCTTCACGCCAGACATAACGAAGTGAAACCAATTCGCCAAATAAAATATAAGAAATACTTAGCTCAAAAATATAAAGTCATAAAACCACAACAAAACCCACCGAAATTTGATTGTTCAGTGTCTCATTTTCTCATAGTTTTTAACAGTTAACCGGAGTTCTAACTATTCTTTTATGAAGTTTTATATCAAATTAAATTTTTATTATAAAGATCTATTCATTTCAATTAGGTGGAGCAAAAACCATGGGAAAATATCAATCGTTCTGTAGTGAACTTAGATACAGGTGTGGATCCAACTGGGCTAAAGGGATCCAGTCGGCTTACTGATCCAAATTACGAATAAATATTTTATTTAGATAAAAAATAATGTTCGCTATCCTTTATTGTGCAATATAAACACAAAAAACATTTTCGAAATCAAATATTAGGGAAGAAGTTCGAAGCAAAACCCAACAAACTCGATAAATAAGCAAACGACGACGAGTTCTAATAATCCTGTATGAGACCAGTCTATACCGCCAATGCACAAGCAGAAAAATTTGATTTCTATTCTTTGATTGAATTTAAAACGAAATCAAACTTCTTTATATACAGTGAAACCTCTCTTAGGCGGACACCTACAGGACCGTCTAAATATGTCCGTATAATAGAGGTGTCCGCCCATGGGAAATTTGTTATTAGGGAATATGTAAATGCAAAATTATTACTATGTATATGTATGTACATACAAATAAACATAACAAGAAAAATACACTAGTTTTAGTTAGGATGTCGTAATAAAAAAATCTAATAACGTAGTTTGACGTGTTTGCGTTTTATGCTTGCAATCTAGAAAATGTAATTCCAAGTCTGATAACAATTCCATTGCTGTAGAGTGACCTCTATTATTTGCATACTCTTATAATTCCTTTACCATACTAATGGATTGTTGATAATTGGTGACTTTTGTTTGATTACTGCATTAAACTTCTTCATCAGAGTAGTCAGCTAGTGATGTGGTTTCAGTTTGGACTACATAATCGGTAGGAATCATCTTCTAATAGCACATTGCTATCAATGTTAATGAACTCGCCCCAATCAAATTACAAACTTCCACAACATCAATATTCTCTTTCAGACTCAAAACGCGACATTTTTGTGCCATTGTTTACGAATTTAACCTTACAACTCACAAATAAACGGCGGACTGCTATCGGGGAATCACACATACTTTCATTCGGTGAAGTACTTTCGCGCTGCCATGTATACGCTATTGGTTGCCGGTCTGTCTTCAGAGAGTTTTTGCACCGTACTTATTCGTCTCCCAAATACTTTAAAAAAATTTTATGTCCGTTTAAAGGAGGGTTTTGTGAGATTGATTTTCATGGAATTTCATATACCTAGTTCCTAGAGGTGTCCGTTATGAGAGGATTCTATCGATCAGAGAATAGAAATAAAAATTCTCTCTCATTATTATAGAATATTATTTCTTGCGAGCAGATACAACTATATAAATATTTTTTGCGGTAAAACATGGCCAAGGCGTTCCTCCCCGAACAGCCCCCTACTGGATACGGTGGTCCGATAGAGTGCAACAACCCGAACAAACCCCAACAAGATGTTGTATTATTCCCTCGCTTACTATAGAAGAGGAGGGTATTCATCAGACCCTTAATCCGGCACTGGTTAAACACACTGATAAAGCGAATTCCTCGGATGATTATGGGTTCTAAAAAGTGGATTGTTTTATAAATTGATCTGTTTACTCATGGTATTTGGTTAACAAATGAACTTGTCGTCGATACAAAGGTGTGTATGGATGTATGGACAACTATGGGAATCCACATAATGTTTGAACAAATACCGAGAGATATGAGTAATTTATTTTTCTTTTTTACTTAAAAGACAGTGGAAACCTTTTAGATGTACTAAATATGGATGTAAAATCGGCGCCTATTTACCAGTGAAAGAGATATACAGGGTGTTCCCTAAAGACGTGCTAATATTTCAGGGTGTAATTCCTTAGGTCATTTCATGAAGAAAAGTTCACATGAACATATGTCCGCAACGGCTTAAATTTTTTGCTACAGAGTATTGAATTTTTCTTTTTAAATGGTTATTTTTAAATATCTCCGAAAGTACTTTAGATATTATTTTCAATTTTGGTATGTGTTAATAGGATATTGAAGCACAAATTTTAGTTAGAAAAGTTATTAAATTGTTCCACCAGTGGTGTCCCTGCAAACATGTCCTCTGATATTTTTGACAAAGAAGGTGGTACGCCACTGACATTTTTCCATGTGTTTTTTCTGATTATCCTGGTCAATTCTACATGAAAACGGTCTCTTGAGTTTTTCTCGTCAGCACCGCTCTTGATTAAAACCACTAAATTCATATTGAAACTCATTATTAACATTGATAAAATATTAATGATAAATTTTGTTTTATAAAAATTTCAATATTTGTACGAGTGGGCAATTTGATGCGGAGACGGGCGGAAACATGTCTTTTAAGAGAAGGTGTCTACTTCCAACAATTTTTATAAAACTTATCATTAATTATTTTATCAATGTTAATAATAATGAGTTTCAATATGAATTTAGTGGTTTTAATCAAGAACGGTACTTCTGACGAGAAAAACTCAAGAGACCGTTTTCATGTAAAATTGACCAGACTAAACAGGAAAAATATCCACATGGAAAAATGTCAGTGGCGTACCATCTTTATAGTAAAAAATATCGGAGGACATGTTTGCAGGGACGCCACTGGTGGAACAATTGAATAACTTTTCTAACTAAAATTTGTGGTTCTATATCCTATTAACACGTACCAAAATTGAAAATAATATCCAAAGTACTTTCGGAGATATTAAAAAATAACCATTTAAAAAATTATAATTCAACACCCTGTAGCAAGAAATTTAAGCCGTTGCGGACATATGTTCATATGAACTTTCTTTATAAAATGACCTAAGGAATCACACACTGAAATATTAGCACGTCATTAAGGAACACCCTGTATAATGTACGAAGAGTAATTCTATAGCAAAAAAAGGGAAAATGATCCAGGTTGGCCAAGGCACAGGGTAAAACTAATTTCATAATGGAAGATATTGTATTTGGTTTGATAAAGGAAAAGGCATCAAGAGTTGGTCTAATGACTTACATTATTTGTCATACTAGGAATGATTCAATTCCTCCTTGAAGTTCAAACTATTTAAAAGAAAAAAGTGTTGCCAAATTATAAGTAATATGCGAAAATTGAATGTCCTAACATACATGTTAAGATAAAGAGGATGTTATCTTAATGGGTATGGAAGCATCATAGTATGGCGATATGGCCGGTGACAAAATCTAAATGTAATTTTTCGTAATAGTTTTTCTGGAACGGTCAAACTAATTAATAAACTTCCTTATTGATGCAAATAAACATAATTAGAAATGCGAGCTGCATTGTAAAAATACACCAACGTAAGTAGATATTCTGTGTAGTAAGTTTTAATGATATTCATTTGTTGGAGCCCGTGTTTTATGACTCCCAAACAAAAGAATCCAACAATGAATGAAAACGTTTAAAACTAATTGTAAGTTGTTTAGTAACTGTCATATCCTGTTTCTGAACATTTAATATATTTAACATCATAATGTGACAGGCATGTAGGTTTGTTGTGGTCTTTTGGAAACATGTTACTCATAATAAGCCGGTTCTTTTAATAGGCGACGTCCTCCGAACGAACAACAGTATTTTTGAAGAAAACGTTCGAGGGCGTGTTCCTGAAAACTTGAAATGCAATACTCAAAATAAGCTTACGAAGTAAATAATGGAAATGTAGCATACGGATCGATAGGAACAGAAACGAAACCAATAACCTGTGGTGCTGATTTTAGAAATAGATTATGGATAAGCAATTGTTTTTGGTCATATTGTTATAAACGGTCATATGTGTTCATTGCAATTTCCATGAGTTGAAGCAGGTTCTAATTTGGCATGCAGGAAGACTACTACATTGTAAAATAAACTTACGAGGTAACGGAAATGTAGCACATAATATGAATCGATAGGAACAGAAACGAAACCAATGACCCTTTGTGCTCATTTAAACAGATTATGGAAAAGGAATTGTTCTTGATCATATTATTAAAATATTATAAAGGATAAAATGGGAATAATTGGAATTTCCACTAGTTAAAATACGAGGTAATGGAAATGTAGCACGTAATATGGATAGATAGGAACAGAAATGAAACATAATGACCCTTTGGGTTCATTTAAGCATTAGATTATGGAAAAGGAATTGGTTTTGATCATATTATAAAGGATAAGGATTAAGTGGAATATCCATGAGTTAAAACAGGTTCCAAGTTGGCATACAGGGAGACCAAAGGACAACAAGGATACTTCGAGGTTCGAGGATCATGAAATAGACGGGAATGAAAAAATAGAACTTACAGTACGTTTCACGACAATTGGATACGACTTAATGATTTCCTGGGTCGGTCCCATTGGTCGACAAGAGGTCGGCAATAAACAAGTGAAGTATGAAGGGACGGACTAAGGAAAACAAGTAATGATATGATTATATTAATGTAATCAAATGAAATAACATTTTTTTTAAATATTACTAGTCATATTTATTTATATTTAAAATGTCATTCTATAGATAGTTCTGTTTCGCTATCGCTATCCTCATCAAAATTAATTATAATTGGATTAATTATACGATCCAGACTAATATACGAATTTTCTACAGTTATTACGTGACGGACTGAGTTTTTCCAACTACCTGGGGGAATATCATTAAAGCATTTTCGTATTAATTCTACAACACTAGAACTTAAAGTCGGAGAAATATTTTCAGACCTAACCAGTGATTTTAACTGGTGCCACATATGCTCTATGGGGTTAAAAATGCAATAATAGGGTGGGAGCCGTAGCACTGTATGCCCAATTTCTTCTGCCAATGTGTCACAAACATATACTTTTTTTATACAAAATGTCTTTAAAACTTCTAAAAGATCACTTTTTTTATAACTTTCTTCAAAATATATATCATTCGCCGCCATGTAGTTCTGAATCTCCAGTTTTGTATTATTTGAGCTTGGAGCTTTATGTAATTGGCGACTGTGATAGCTCGCATTGTCCATTACTATCACGCTATTCTGAGGAATGTTTGGTAAAAGACAATTCTTGAACCATTCCTCAAAAACTAACAAATTTTACCACAAAAAGATATTTAAATATAAATTAAGCAACCTAACCTACCTGATGTGCCAATATTTAATTATAATTATTACAATCCGGTCCTTTCCACATAATAATAACAAACGGTCATAAATAATGGGATGGCTCAGGTACTTTTACGGCAGTCCTTAAGTTATATCCATTTTTCTTGAAACAATCTTTACAATGAAACAGTAAGAATGAATTTTTAGTTTTTACATAACAAAGAAGCAAATAATAATATATACAATAAATCCTAATTCGAAATTAGAACAAAGAGAAAACGGAAGTCAACAAACGAGTTAATAATAACATGCTGATATTTCGTAAATATTTAGCAGCGGCATAGTAAATAAACATAAAGAAACAAGTTCAAACTCAATTTACGAATATAACGAAGTGACACCAAAATTTTTTATGCGTAACATTCATGCGATATTTATGGGAAATCCCTTGTGTCAACCGAATGAATCGAGCTGACAAAATTCATAGAAATTCGACGAGACTTGTAGGAACCTGTTAGTGCAGGCAGACGAAGTGACCTCGATATTGTTTTTATTAAAGGATGGTGTAATGTGAAGAAAGAAACGAAAGTAATGTGTTTGTATTTGGATGCTGGGAATTTAATTTCTAATGTAAACGATAATCATGTAGGTAGACACTATATACAGGGCAGCAATAAAATAAGTTCAATCACAGTATCAAACCACTTATCATAAAGAAGGTAGTGAATTAGATGGCACTCTTTTAATGCTCCACCAGGGGAACATGTTCATTGGAATTTGAAACGAATGTAAAAATGTACATGATACGGTAATTTAAGATACCAACAACGTCAAAGGACTTTGATATCACTACCGTATTAAAAATTGTAGATTCTGATATATATTAATCAATGATAATCATGGTAGAGTTACACAAGTACTTGTAAATTTTCCTGTTAAGGGTGAGCTTTTTTTATAAGTTTTGTGGAATAAGAATCAAAATTTCTAAATGTTTTGCATATAAATTGTATGGCATGTCAATGATATGTATGAGCTGAAAAAGCTAAATAAATGTTGTGGCCTTACACATAAATCACGTTAATATAGTAATACTAATTCTTTTATATAAAATTCTGAACACCTTCGTGGCATTTTATCAACCCCATGCTATAAAATATGCATAAAATCAATAACCAAGACCAGAGTCCATGACCTGTCGCAAAAAACGTATTCTATAGTTTCAACCTATTTTTGGTAATAAAAATTAATATTTAAAAATAAAAAAATATAATACGCAGATGAACAAATTATAAAAAAGAATCAATGTTAGCTACTTTTATTAATATCCGAACCGAATATTGGTGGAACCAAGCATGTAACCAAAAATGAAGTGACAACCTAAGATACAAAAAAAAATCTTACCCATGGTTAAATCCAGGAAGGAACAAACTTTCAATTTTAAAATAACCAAAAAGGCACTAATCAAAAAACTTGGTAGTTCAAATAAACAGTGTTTGTCACACCAATTTTTTTCTTATTTCGAACACGCGATAACTGAGGCAGTGCAACAGGACATGAACGCTCTCAACGCAACGTTCGATCTAACACTGAAATTCCAACTCACTGAATATTTTCATGAAGTTCTTGGTCGGTGTATTCTTTTCATCCCCTCCACTAACTTCTCGCTATACTCTATTTCACAATCCAACGCAAGCGGATTCCTTTTACAGCACGACACAGCTAGCGAGAGTCACGAGAAAAAGGAGAATGTTCCGCTTACCTGAAAAAACTCGTCTTATTTCCAGCCAATCAGACGACGGGAATCGGTGAGGAGGGGGTGTGGGAGGCGGGCTCAAAATGTGATTTGTTCTCCGATGCATGCGGTAATTTACCATTACCGTTTGCACGTGAGCTGGGCTACTGACTCACTGCACCTGTTATGGATTTTTATGTCTGGGTTTGTTTAGATAATGAAAATATATATGGAATATCGAGAGCCTTAATGAAATCCTAAAATTGATATTCCAATGCAAATGGGTTAAATCGGAAGAAAATCATTTACATACGTAGATATTTCTACTACTAACTACATTTGGTTCCATATCAATATCATTTTTTAGAAAGGTAGGAAACGATGAATCAAATGGAAATACTTCACAACTTATTCTTCTTTGATTTTATCCTTAACATCATCATCTAATTGACGAATGATTAAAATGATATTATTGTCGAATTAACGACCTCGAATTAATTAACTGACCTGACGCTAGTTCCAGTAAAACTCAAGATTATTTATTTCCAAGAGCAAATAAGACGGATTTGCATTTTAGATTATTGCAAAACGATGAAAAATCAAATCTTGCTGACATGCGTATACCTATATAGCAGTTTTTCATCGATCGTGGATCTAGTAGAAATTTTTCTATTTTTTCCCATGGCTTTGGTACACCTAGGAAATAATAATTGTAAGAAGTCTCGATGATGGGCGAGTCGCATAGACCTAGACAAAAGATTAGCAGATTAGCGTTTCCAGTCCTGTAAGTTTCCCAATGAATTTTGTCTATATATCGATGTCCGTTGTATCTTTTAGCCTTATCCAGAAATAACACTGATTGCAATCCATGTATCTATGTAATTATGTTCATAATTAGGTAGTTATCAATCATCTTTAAGAGTTTTTATCCGATTTGCACAACTATAGGGCAAATAGATACCTACCGATAGTTTTTACAAAAAGATATACAGTGTGTCAATTTTTCATATAATGAAAACAATCTTAGAGCTTCTATACAGTGAGTCCCAGAAGAAATGTCTAAATTCATTTAAAATTCAGCGGCAAGTTTTTTCAAAAAACGCTCGTACCCGTCGATTTTGATTTTTTAATTTTTTTTTTGTGGCAATTTCATGTATACAGGGTAGCTCAAAAATAAGTTATTTCATTTTTGAATTTTGCATTGAATTCTAAGCATGTTTCATGTACCATGTCCTATACATAAACTCAACAGTTATTGAAAAAATTAGGATTGAACATATCATTTAGGGAATCCAACGATCTATCAAATCTTCTGGCAATATGGCATTTTGGGCTCCATAATAAGTAAGAGTGTACTGTCTCACTGTCACCGTTTATTTCCATAGAAACTGTATGACAATTTTATTTCAAATAAGTATAATTATTGTCAAGCGTAGTTTCAAAGTTGCGGTTTTCACAATAATGGCGAAGTTAACGGAACGGGAAAAAATTGAAATTCTATGCATGGTAGGATTTGGTGATAAAACACGTAGGTACTCAAATAGAAACAGCCCAATTATTTAATGAAATCCATCCTGATCGTCCTCCCATATGTCAAAAGATGGTGAGTAGAATAGAGGCTAAGTTTAGAGAATTCGGTCATGTTAGAGATTTGCCTAAATCTGGTCGTCCTACTTGAGATGAAAATGAACAACTTGACGTTTTGCTTTCCTTGGAAGAAAATCCATGTACTCCCCTGTCGCACATTGGGGCCGATTTACACATGCCGAAATCTGTTGTTCACCGAGTAGTTCAAAAGCATAAATATCACCCATACAAAGTTATTCCAGTGCATGAGTTATTTGAAGATGATTTCGATAGGCGAAGTGAGTTTTGCGGACGCATGCAAAATATGTGCAATCTAGATAATAATTTAGTAAAAAATATTATTTTTTCGGATGAAGCTACGTTTGAATGGTAATGTGAACAGACAAAATTGTCGATATTGGGCAACAGAAAATCCGCATTGGATGATAGAGGTTCACAGCCAGTACCCTAAGAAAATAAATGTTTGGTGTGGAATCGTACGCGAAAGAGTAATTGGTCCATTTTTCTTTGAACAGTCTTTAACTGGACAAGTATATATCGAATTTCTCCAACTAGAATTAATTCCAGCATTAGTGGCTTTATTTCCAAATCCATTGGATCCAGACTCCCCTGACGAAGAACTGATATTCCAACAAGATGGTGCTCCTCCGCACTATGCGGCCACTGTGCGCACATTTTTGGATAAAACCTTTCCCAATCGGTGGATTGGAAGGAGAGGACCTATCGAATGGCCTGCTAGGTCGCCAGACCTAACTCCGCTGGACTTTTTTTTGTGGGGTTACCTCAAATCAAAAGTATTTGTTAACAGGCCAAACAATATGCAGGAGTTGAAAGAAAGGATCCGAAGAGAAGTGCGTGTCATAACTCCGGAAATGGTTGGAAACGTGCAAAGAGAGTTTATTGATCGTCTTGGATATTCTCAAGCCGTAAATGGCGAACATGTTCAACATTTAATTTGATTTTGTTGTGTTTTTTTTTAATAAACAGGTCTTATAGATATGTTCAATCCTAATTTTTTCAATAACTGTTGAGTTTATGTATAGGACATGGTACATGAAACATGCTTAGAATTCAATGCAAAATTGAAAAATGAAATAACTTATTTTTGAGCTACCCTGTATACATGAAATTACCACAAAAAAAAATATTAAAAAATCAAAATCGACGGGTACGAGCGTTTTTTGAAAAAACTTACCGCTGAATTTTAAATGAATTTAGACATTTCTTCTGGGACTCACTGTATATCTAAATAGATAATTTCCTTATAGATCAACCTCCTTCTTGTCCGAATCAGTTGTTGATGTTCTTGTAGAGCATGACAGTTTCGTAAAAGATCCTCGGCAAATAATTTGGATTAAGTACTTCCATAATTTGATTGATATTAATCAATTGATGCGCTTTGCGTCATTTTGCTTGTTCGTTGCAAATTGTTTTACAACGATAAATTCAAGTTCTGGTATAAAAATCAAAGTATAAATAATTAAAAGTAAATATTCTTTTCATTTTTTTTTAACGCAGCTGATAAACTTCCGATTAAAGCGCCCCCTTTGAGTGGCACCCGCTTGTGATGATCGGATTGCACACGCGCTGGTACTATGTACTAGGGAATCCAATCCCGCAAATGCTGGATCACGCAGTGATTTCGCGGGTTTGACATTGCGGGATTAAACGTGCGGGATTTGCGGGACTCGATGTGGGTGCTGTATGTTAAAGTTGTTTTATTCAATTAAAAACAGAGTAGAGCAGCAGGAAAATATTTATTGAATATTATAGGTACAATACAATAGTAAGACTATTTTGGAAGTATTTTCGGAGAAAAGATAATATGTTTAATGTTTCATCTTTAAGATGTGATCTTATTTTATTGTACATGTATCCTGCGACTGAAAACGCACGTTCAGCTTCGACACTTGTCGGCGGAATAGATTTTACACAGTTATATGCAGCTTCCAAGTACATTACTCTATTCCCTCCGCATTCAAAAAGTGTCATCTCATGTTTTAGTAACTGGTGAAGTGATGCTCGGGCGGGCACAGATACAGGCGAAGACTCCGACACCCATGCAGTACAAAGGCTCCAAGTTCTTTGATTGTTTTCTTTTTAATTGATTGTCCGTAGGCCATTACCATACCTTGAATTGTACTGACAGAAGAAGGCAATTTGTGGCCTTTTGATTCGAATAGTTGGCGCATATCGATCGATGTGACAAACTTTCCATAGGGCATACAATCTTTAGCTACCATTAAAGACGTTCAAATTAATATTTTGCTTTGTTTGTAAGTGGGTGTGAAGACCTTTGGTGGAACGAGCAGAGATTTTGATAATGCTAGGGCATAACTTACATTTAGCTGTAAGACCATCTCCAGACTTTAAAAAAGTAATTCCAAAACTTGAACCTATATTCTCTTTGTAAACTACACTGACGCTCATTTTTGTGATTGCTGTTTAAATTCCATGTATTATATTCAATCACTCGATAAATGTCACTAGTTGAATAACGTTCTTACTTTCGCACGCACGCAAGAAAACTATTCTGTTTAACGTATTTTCAATAGCCCAGCATGGTGGGGAATCCCCGACGCGTCGACCAAAAATACCGCAGTTCATTGTTTGCTATCCCGCAAATCCCGCGGATCCGCGGGATCGTTGGGCTCATTCCCTCAGGTTTGCGGGATTAAAGTTTGGGTGCGGGATTGGATTCCCTACTTAGCTCCATCAGTATGTAAATAACATTAATTCATTTTAAACGAAAAGAAAAAAAAATCACAACGGATATTAAGTCAAACCCGAACCCACCCAACCTCTATCAGATACGCTTAGTGGGCCCAACCAGCTCCATAATTAGATTAAAGATGTCACAGTTTAAGAAATAATTGACTGTCCGGTACCGGTTTTAGTGGTCACGAGAGCCCGATACTCCGATAAGCCGATGTTGTTTTATATTCGGTGTCACAGAATTAAGACGTTTAAAAGATAGTTTGATACGTCTTGGAATGCTCGGAACTCCGAAGATGACCGGTCAGTGGTGTAGCAGGAAGCGCGGGTAATTTAGACAGAAAAAATAAAATCCCCGAGTCGTCTTAATCCAGGTTTGGATAATTTACACAAAGCACGGCTTACTGATCCGTTTGGAATTAGATATAACTTTTAAGTTGCAATATTAAATTTAATTTCCTTGAATAATCTATTTGTTTTCTTATTTTCTTAAGGTACCATGTTTCCTGCAACTACTCCATCTCTTCTGTCTTTCTTTTTTTTGATTCTTATTCTTTGGTTTTCTTCGTCATTTGAGAACCTGAAGTTATTGGTATTATTTATAAAATTACATAATGTGTATCATTTAACTGGTTAGCAAAATATTCTTATTTTTGCGAACAGAAAAATGTAATCGGTCAGCCAAAATGGCTAGTTGGTCAGCAACTTATGGACCGCAAACATTTCTGAATCGTGGCAGTACCCTGGGAATACAAGTGAAAACCCGCCCCCGCTACACCGTTTGTAGCCGATTTCTTTCTGTATTCGGCAAAAGAAAACACAAGAAAGTTACATAAATTGACAGTGCCCTGGGACCTCTGAAGTAACTGCTTCTAGACATGTTTCCTTCTACCGACCAATTGTAAAATCTTGCTGACCAAGTAATCATTTCGCAGCTCGACTGTTAATAACGGCAAACCATTTAATTACTTCTCATTACATAATTATGTTGGTTCTTCTACTGCAGCAGCCTTGCGCCTTTTTTTCGATTTATTGAAAGCTTATAGTATTTTTCATTTCATTTTTCCATATCGGGTTTGTTCCGTGTGCTAAGCAGACGTAATGCTAAGCATTAGAGTGAAACGAAAAATTTTATATTTTTTTTTCGAATTCTAATAGTGCGGAAAAGTTGCCTTGTGATACCTGTAAAATTTCATAAATCTCCTAGAGTTATTTCTGGTGCCCCAAGAGGTGTGATTTTAATACTTTTTGGAAAATATATTCACATTTTTTAATACCCCGCCACTATTTATGGCTGGCAGCAGGGGTAAAGATTGTTTGACGAAAAATGGATATAACTTAATGACTGCAGTAAAAGTACCTGGGCCATCCCATTATTTATGACCGTTTGTTATTATTATGTGGAAAGGACCGGATTGTAATAATTATAATTAAATATAGGCACATCAGGCAGGTTAGGTTGCTTAATTTATATTTAAATATCTTTTTGTGGTAAGAATTGTTAGTTTTTGAGGAATGGTTCAAGAATTGTCTTTTACCAAACATTCCTCAGAATAGCGTGATAGTAATGGACAATGCGAGCTATCACAGTCGCCAATTACATAAAGCTCCAAGCTCAAATAATACGAAATTGGAGATTCAGAACTACATGACGGCGAATGATATATATTTTGAAGAAAGTTATAAAAAAAGTAATCTTTTAGAAGTTTTAAAGACATTTTGTATAAAAAAAAAGTATATGTTTGTGACACATTGGCAGAAGAAATTGGACATACAGTGCTACGGCTCCCACCCTATTATTGCATTTTTAACCCCATAGAGCATATGTGGCACCAGTTAAAATCACTGGTTAGGTCTGAAAATATTTCTCCGACTTTAAGTTCTAGTGTTGTAGAATTAATACGAAAATGCTTTAATGATATTCCCCCAGGTAGTTGGAAAAATTCAGTCCGTCACGTAATAACTGTAGAAAATTCGTATATTAGTCTGGATCGTATAATTAATCCAATTATAATTAATTTTGATGAGGATAGCGATAGCGAAACAGAACTATCTATAGAATAACATTATAAATGCAAATAAATATGACTAGTAATATTTAAAAAAAATCTTATTTCATTTGATTACATTACTTGTTTTCCTTAGTCCGTCCCTTCATACTTCACTTGTTTATTGCCAAGCTCTTGTCGACACAATGGGACCGACCCAGGAAATCATTAAGTCGTATCCAATTTTCTTGAAACGTACTGTACTGATTTAGTATCTACTAGTATATGAACAAAAGTTTAGGCAACCTAGTTGAAACTTTTCCGTTGTAACAAAATGTTTGAAATATAATACTTTTATGGAAGAAAAGACAAAACTTTGGTTTTAGATAGAAACACATCTTATCGTAAAACTGTAACTGAAGAACATCATGTCTTAGTTCAAGAACCTGGATCAAAATATATAGGACATGTAACACCGTTAACTGGATCAGCTGTAAACATTAAATTAAGTATAGTTAGTTATTTAGAAAATCATCAGATTGATACCTCAAATATTCTGGCTATGGGGTGTGATGGAACGGCAGTTAAGGCAGTCAGTCCCAAAGGTGGTGTTTTAAGGTTACTAGAGGTTCATTTTGGAAGACCATTACAATGGCTTGTTTGCCAGCTACATGGAAACGAACTTCTACTTCGTCATCTTTTTCAACATTTAGATGGTCTGGTCCGCGTGGTTTTTCGGGACCCATCGGAAAACAAATATCTGAATGTGAAAAGCTTCAAGATATAGATTTTATTCCGCTAGAATCCGAATTATCCGAAGTTAATGAAACTGACTTAAGTGCGTACCAAAGATATTTGTTAGAAATATGTCGTGCCGCTATTTCCGGTAACTGTAGTGAAACTTTGGCTCGAAGGAATCCTAGCAAACTATCCCACTCACGATGGTTAACATTAGCTAATAGGCTAGTTCGATTATATAATTGGAACTCAGGCTCCATCAGAGAATCTGAGAGTATTAGTAACATATATAGTAAAAGTGTATGCTCCAGTTTGGTTTCTAATAAAATTTAACCCGTCATGCAAGAGCGGATCTGAGAACTTATTGGAACTAGTAAAAAGGTCGCGTTATCTAGATCTAAATCTTTGTTGCGTCATTGATCCCGTAATTCACAGAAACATGTACTTTGGATATCCTGAAAATATCATTTTAACAATGGTATGTGATTAAAGGCAGCATATAAGAGATTTAGCTCTAAACTGGATTCTGAAGGCAAGATTAAATGATAAGGATTTTCCAGATTCCGGCTTTCAATTTTGATGCTCAAGATTACATAGACTTGATACACTGGCAAGACTGCAAGTTAACCGAACCACCACTAACATTGCGATATTCATTAAAGGAGATAAAGGATATCATAGCTTCGGGATGTGTGATAGAAGGTGGCACTATTATGCAATTTACAAAGTTTTCATGTCACACCCAAGCTGTTAAAAAGTGCGTTAAATTAGTAACGGAAGCATCTACAGCAGTTTGCAGTCCACATTCCAGAGACGGTTTCATTCGCTCCAGGTTGGAATCTCGTAAAATGAGGACGAAATTTGAGACAAAGTGAGATTATTCTACGAATAACTAAAATTATGTATTTATATATTATATAATATGTAGTTGTAAGTATATTATATATTTATTTTTGATTTAGCTTCGCTCTATTAGAAGAAATTTCAACCTTCCTGGGGCAGGGGAAAATGTTATTTTATAGCGTACAGTGTTGGGGGTAGAAAAGAGAAGTTCATTAGGCAACTTATTGGCTGTATTACAAAAAAGATAATTGAAATTTTTTAAAATTCCTTATTTTCGTTCCACCCTACTAAGTATCTTATAAATCACTTGAAGTTTGTTCTCCTTATATAAAATAATTTTTGCGTCAAATTAGTTTTTTAACCGTTCATTATTAAGTATTATAAGTTATTTCCTGTTTGTTTATATATGTGCATTTATCCGATAAAGTATTATCAAAATAAAAATCGGCTTGACATCCTTGAGAAGTAAAAGGTGAACAACTTAAAATATGGTTTCAGATTCCGTGCGTCAGAAATGGCCAAAACATCCATAAAACTGGTCTCTTTGTGTCAATATACGATTGAGTTCGCCTTTCTTAATTGAAGGTTTAATTCGTCAATAAATTTTTGTCATCCCTTCTATGTTCCTCGTTAATGACATACAAATAGGGTTTCTCGGCCCGATTGCTGGTAAAGTTTCGATGCAGTAGAGTTCACTCCTTGGCATCTGATCCGTGGACTAATCTATGTAGTTAATCCAATAGTTGACCGTGATGATGCTTATTACCAAAGTCATCACATAAATGCTGGATTAAACCAACCATTAATTTTATTTAAATTCAATTTCCAATTCCACACCTCTGATCACGTCCTTGTCCACAATTCTTATCTTATACGAAGCCTCCGACTCTACCTGCAACTCGCAGCGTAATTATTTTAGTCTGGTAATCAGTTATCCCTGAAGTTTACGAGTTGCCCAGTACGCACTGTTGACACTTATGGCTTTTTGACCATTTATTAGAAGTGACTTTGACTAATTTTAAGTAAATGCCGCACATACAGCTCGACGATAATGCTTTGACAGCTGACATAGGTCTTGATCAACACGCAACTTTAATAAAATAGAAATTCTGGGTTTAGTGATGCTGCGTTTCTTGGTATCTGAATATCATGACCTATAAGTACTTATTTAACAGGGATAGAAAAAAATCTATGATGCGATATGCCTTGCGTTCAGGCGAATGTGAAAAAGGTGAACACCCTGTATGATTCTACAATTTTAGTTATACAGATGAGATAGCTAATTGCTTATTGTACCTGAAACACTTGATAACTTGGAAACTTCGAAGATAACAAAATCTTGATTGCTGCTTTTGTTACTTAATCATAAAGATTATACAGGTATTTTGCTTCTCTATATAAGAACGGGTAAATTCATTTTGTCAATACGATATCATTCAGAAAACATGAAAGTGTTAGTGGCGACATTGCTCTGTTTAAGCGTTATTGGCCTAAGTAACGGGGTATCTACAGGAGCACTGCGCGTTGCTAATGGAACCGTTGAGGAGCCTCACAGTAGCCCTTGGCAAGCAAAATTATATCTTGGTGTGGGACAATCTTTTTGGCCTTGTGGAGGTACCTTAATTTCAAAAAATTACGTGTTAACTGCAGCACGGTGTTTCACTTACCAAGACTCACTGAGGTAAGCAGTAAATTTTTTGTTCCTAACTAAAATTTGACGGACTTAACAAACAACGTTCGGCAATTATTGTCCTTGCTAGAACTGTATAATAAATCCTTATCCGACAAGGTCATGGGCCACAGTCTTTCACACAGTCAAAGTCCAATCCATCACCCACGAGTCTGATTATAGGGAGAAGGAAAAATGATTGTACTTATGTATTTTTAGAACTCATGGCATTTATGTTTACCTCGGAGTTTGGGACGTTCAGCATTCTAATGAAGTTGGTTCCCTAATACTCGAAACGAATGTAAACTATGTGACGTACCATGAAGAATATAATGCAACCACACATGAAAACGACATCGCATTGATCCAATTACCCAGTCCTGTAGAGTTCAGTGATATGATTCAACCGGCCAAACTTCTCTCTGAAGAGACTGTTAAACTTGGTCAAGTTGGCCACATTAGTGGATGGCAGTACCCTCTTAGAGAATGGGATCCTTCGGTAAGTAGTTTTTATATAAACATATATTATATTATATTATATTGTAAACTTTTTCTTCAAATTTTGGTAAACTGGAAACCCTCTCGATCTTCCTGTTGGCTTATATTGTGCATTATTTATTTAAACATCCTATGCTGCCAGTAAACCACGAATATTTATTTGAATTAATAATTTAAGAATTTAATAGTTTTGTACAGTTCGTTTCACGAAATTTGGATACGACTTAATGATTTCCTGGGTCGGTCCCATTGTGTCGACAAGAGCTTGGCAATAAACAGGTGAAGTATGAAGGGACGGACTAACGATATGATTATGATTATATTAATGTAATCAAATGAAATAACATTTTTAAAAAATATTACTAGTCTTATTTATTTACAATTATAATGTCATTCTATAGATAGTTCTGTTTCGCTATCGCTATCCTCATCAAAATTAATTATAATTGGATTAATTATACGATCCAGACTAATATACGAATTTTCTACAGTTATTACGTGACGGACTGAATTTTTCCAACTACCTGGGGGAATATCATTAAACCATTCTCGTATTAAATTTATAATATTAAATTTTCGGGTTTCATCATTGGTGAGCCGTTGCTTCAGAGAATCTAATGTAGGTACGCGTTACTCTTCGTACATGGTGTAGATTTTTCGCCTTATCAAGTCCTTGTCGCTTTCGTCGAAACATTTGGTGAAACCGGCATCTTTACGCTTCTTTCTAGATTTAATGGGATTTGGCGCGATTCTTTTCACTGTAGTCAGAGGTATCTTAGTCAAATCAGACGCTAGCATAAAGTCCTCTGTTGAGTAAAGAAGTATATACTCGTTTTACAATTTCCCTAGCATCGAGAGATACATGCATTTTCTTCACTGCAACACTAGAAGAAGCACCATCAATGTTTTTCCATGGACGCCACATACTGGTTTTTTATACGTTTGGTAAAATAATATCGGTAATATAACTAAACTCTTCCAGCAAGAAATAAAAACTAACAAATTTTACCACAAAAAGATATTTAAATATAAATTACGCAACGTAACCTACATGATGTGCCTATATTCAGTGGCGGCTCGTGGTCAATCTCATTGGGGGGTCATTACGCTATATGCGATACAAGAATAGTATATTAAAGTACAAGTACTTTATAGGTACTATTTTTTCTATTTTACGTTTTCTTAATAAGAAAAATCCATATTAAAAAAATACATGCTATACTTATATAACTTTCGTAAATATTTATGTGAAAATTTTATGTTGGTAATATGTACTATCAAATTATGATTTTATAGCATTTGATAAATTATCCATGTCTATCATTTTTTCGCAAATCTGAAAATTTTCTTAAATAATTAAACAATATGAACCAAGATGATTTTAATCCTCCTGAGTTAACGGAAATTGCAAAGCTTTAAATTTGTAAAATATTGTAGTGCTGTGTTCAGCTTTACAAAGAAAGTAAACTTGACAGGTGTGACGTTACTTTAGAAATTATTTCTGCAAACAAACATAAAATATATGACCTTAAATTACCAACCTTTAAAAAAGAAAAAAAATTGTTTCGAGACAAGCTCAGTTCGATACTAAAAACGGCATCGAATTAGCTTGGAGTTGATACCAATATAGAAAAAATTATTTTTTTAAACTATTTTAAATTTTAGATCAACCTTTTGGTCTTTAACATTTGCAAAATGAGTTATAACACGCTCATTAAAATTAGCAATACTATTTATAAATGGTTTTTCTATTCGTATTAAGACAAATTATTACAACCAAAATTAAAGTAGACTAAATGAAAATGTTGCGCGACCTACGACCTACGTCCAACCTGGAACCTGTCATCTCTTTTCCAAGCATTTAATAATTACTAATGATGAGACGACATAGGTTCATAGGTACAACTTATTCAGATTTTCAATAAACCGGGCTGTTGACCCAGCGGCGGTAAACTTCGCGTATTTTTCTCCCGCTTGCCGGAATCGTCAGAGCTCGGATAAATTCGTTTCCATTTAAGCTATCGTGGTCAATTACTGGCTCCAGCCCTAAGCTCCAGCCCGATTTTGAATCGCACTACACGCTTGCGTTTACGGGGGCGTTTCAAATATTATAGGTAAATTATTATAGTAGGCACATTTGTAGTAAATTCTAATTTAAAAAAAAAGTTTTATTTCCTAAATTTTAATAGGGAGGTCATTGACCCAATGACCTAATGGAGGAGCCGCCGCTGCCTATATTTAACTATAATTATTACCATCCGGTCCTTTCCACATAATAATAACAAACGGTCATAAATAATGGGATCGCCCAGGTACTTTTACTGCAGTCATTAAGTTATATCCATTTTTCGTGAAACAAACTTTACATATACCGTGTACACGCAGTTGAAAAAATGCATATTTTAAGATCCCTAGAAGTTTTGAATAAAAATAGTTATTCCAGGCGTACACGGTGATTGCAAAGAAGTGCCGTAACTGTTTTTAAGTGGTTAAAATTATTTATTTCTCGATTTTTAGCATCAATATCTTCATGGAGGAGATGTGACAGTTGTCGATAACTCCCTATGTGTAAAAGAGTATCCTTTGTACGCCATTAACGACAATGTCATCTGTACCTCAGGTACTGTAGCCTTGTGTTATGGAGATGAAGGCGCAGCATTGCCTATTAATGGAACCATTGTTGGAATGGCCTTTGGATCCAAAGATGTTTTAGTTCCTGGAGAAGAATGCCCGATTGTACCCAATACTTATCTCTATATGCCCAAATATTTGGATTGGATTAAAGCAAACAGCGATTATACAGATTAATTTAATTTGTATGAAAATTAATGTATCTTGACTGCCAATAAATGATGTCCGTTCAGTAACTTTTTTATAAATATAAAGTAAACTTATATGAACTCGAGCTAAACAGTGTGTACCAGTGCTATGTACAGTACGGTTCACGAAATTTGGATACAACTTAATGATTTCCTGGGTCGGTCCCATTGTGTCGACAAGGGCTTGGCAATAAACAAGTGAAGTATTGAGGGACGGACTAAGGAAAACAAGTAATGATATGATTATATTAATGTAATCAAATGAAATATTACTAGTCATATTTATTTACATTTATAATGTCATTCTATAGATAGTTCTGTTTCGCTATCGCTATCCTCATCAAAATTAACCCTTAACCGCCGTAGTGCAAGAACACTAACGTCATCGCCGTGGTGCGGTCTCGGTGACCGCAAATCTTTAAGAGCCTCAATTTAAAAAAAATAAGTGTTTTACTCCCTGTAAACAATTTTATGGGATTAAGGTACTCCAAAATAAAACTCAAGATTTCAATTTGACTCCAGTTAATTTATTTTTCAAGTAAAAACTTTAAAAAATATAAAGAGTATCATAAATTTATTAAATATTGTATAAGAACGGCATTTTTTTTTTATTAACGGTAAACATTATTTGAACTGAAATTGGTAACAAATTCTAAAAATAAACATGTTATTCTTCAAAAAAAACTTATTAGTTTGTGTTTTAAAATAAAAGAAGTTAGAAACTACAATGGGCAAAATAGTCAAATATTATGACTACAACTTTTACAAATTTTAGATGCGCATTCCAAACAAGTAGGTTCACTCATTTTCTTTGTTTCCTCCCGATCACTAAGTTCAATCTCCGAGTCTGTATTATGTTCACTTTCTTCATAATAGTCCTCATCAACAGCCTCTTGATCACTAATGTCTCCATCATCTTCCACCTCTTCATCCCATTGTAGTAAAGTACTTTCAAAGTCTGGATCAAAATACCGAACTCTTTTGGATGTGGTTGGATTCTCACTCATCGTTAATAGTTAATTAAAATACAAATCAGTCAGAAAAATCCCAAATAGAAGTTACTAACTATTTAAAACGCACAACCGAAATACTAACACAAACACCGTAGTGCGGTCCCTGTGACCGCATCGTAACTTGATCCGTTTTTTAATTGCAAACCAATACAAGTACCACTTCCAATTTTCTGCAATATACTGAACATGTGGCCACTTGAAGGTACCGAAAATATGGATGAGTTACATTAAAGTGGGGATAAGATATATAGGAATGAATATCTGCTGCGGTCACTGAGACCGCACTACGGTGGTTAAGGGTTAATTATAATTGGATTAATTATACGATCCAGACTAATATACGAATTTTCTACAGTTATTACGTGACGGACTGAATCCAATCCAATCAGTCCAATTTCTTCTGCCAATGTGTCACAAACATATACTGTTTTTATACAAAATGTCTTTAAAACTTCTAAAAGATCACTTTTTTTATAACTTTCTTCAAAATATATATCATTCGCCGCCATGTAGTTCTGAATCTCCAATTTTATATTATTTGAGCTTGGAGCTTTATGTAATTGGCGACTGTGATAGCTCGCATTGTCCATTACTATCACGCTATTCTGAGGAATGTTTGGTAAAAGACAATTCTTGAACCATTCCTCAAAAACTAACAAATTTTACCACAACAAGATATTTAAATATAAATTAAGCAACCTAACCTACCCGATGTGCCTATAACAAACGGTCATAAATAATGGGATGGCCCCAGGTACTTTTACTGCAGTCATTCAGTTATATCCATTTTTCGTGAAACAATCTTTACAGCTAAGCATGAATATACAGGGTGTTATGGAAATGACGTATTATATTTAAATGGGTGACTCCTGGGGTGTCCTAGAGAAGCGCTACGTATTTTTTTTTTTTAAATCGAACGTTTAAAAAGTGGGGTAATTCGCCCCTAAACCCACCCGGTTACTCCTCAGCACATTCATATACGATCATATTACATTGCCAAGCTGTGTAATCAACAGATGTTCAAGCCCAATGTTGCCAACTGTGTAGAAAATAACTATAGATTCTTATAAAAATAATATTTAGTTTACCTAGTATCCAAATAGAAGTGAATCCAAGTGCCAGTACACTAGCAAATAATCCAGGGCACAGACATCTTCAGATTTTTGTTTTTTTTTCTATGGGAAAAGCTTTATGCTCATCACGTACCCTGATGAAAATGTGGAACTGCATAATAAGCTTATATCCACTAAACCCCATTCGGCCTCTTATTTCCAATCTCTCGGAACATTTGCACTAAATCACTTAAAGAAACACACAAACACGCACGAGTTTCCAATTATTTTTTTGAAGAGATACACTTATTATTAGATTACACAAAAGCAATAAATACTAACGCATAATTACACTTTACAATAACCTACCGTACACATAAAACAACAGCACATAGGATACAAATTATTTCGCAATAGAAATTCAGAAATAATAAAAACGCTAATTTATTAATCCTTTACTGAAGAAGAATGATGAAATAATTATGTTGACAGACCCTTCAAGTCTAAGCTAGCTACCAGCCCTTTAAAATAATAGACTCGTCCGTCGAATATGCAATAGTGCTGGGCTGGGACATCGAAACGGAACATCGATGTTGACCATCGATGGCGTAGAAACATCGGTTGTAAAACATCGATGTTTTCTAAACATCGATGTTCAAACATCGACATTTAAAAAAGTATATTTGCGATTAGGAATAAATTAGATTATAAAAAATAAAAATAAACTTGTTATTAGAAAGAATTGAAAAATTATGAAACGTCAAAAAACAAAATAACAAAAATTTTTAAAAATAATATAAACAAAAAAATAAAGCAATAATTGCCATTTGTAAGTAGCAGTAGCTGCTTTAACTGCCAGTCAAAACGACTGTTAGCAAGGCGCCAGTTGATCGAAAACGGTTTACTGCGCATGAATTCGTGCAATTATAATTGCCATTGCACCGGGAATTTTTATTGTCGACTCTAATAAGGCTTTTAGCAAATGAAATCAAAAGTTTTCGCTCTTATTTTCTTGTGCTGGGAAAATTGAGTTTAAGAATACAACCTAGTTTTCTTGTTTTGTTATAACATTGAACATCGAAAGGTAAACATCGATGTCGACATCGATGTTTGATATCTAACATCGATGTCGAAAACATCGAACATCGATGTTTCAAAAACATCGATGAACATCGCCCAGCACTAATATGCAACTGTTTGGCAGATCAGCGCTGTTCCTCGAAAAGACCGCCGTTTCATACTGTTTCAAGCAGATTTGTGTGTTAAATTGTATGTTAATACTAATACAAACCCAGTCCAGCAGTTCAATATTCACCGACGGAACCAACGTGTTATTTAGACAATAAGAGCGTACTTTGTCTACACAGTAGCACTTTAAAATACTAATTCAGATTGAACGGTACTTAGATGTGTTGTGACGCGAAAACTATGTGATTTTGTGTTGTGAGTACTTGGTGTTTTTTATAAATTAAGTTGGTTTTAAATAAGACCGAAAAGGTAAATAAAATTGCATTTTTTTCTAAAGGGTAAGTGGCATTTATAAACTTTTAAGTTGTCCAGATCTGACGGGTGTCGTTCGAATTGAACAAATGAGAACATACCTGACCATTTGAAAACTCCGCGGCGGTTCGTTCGAGTCAGTTCAAGTTTATAAATCAGAGATTGTTTCCCAGCGAACTGAACTGAACGTAAAAGTTTAGAATAATGTACCCTGAAAAATAAACAACTTGCAATCTGTCAAACGGTTATTGACTTTCTAAATAGTTTACCCTGAAGATATGACAACACTGTTGACATATGTTGCTTTGTTTACCTTCCTGACAGGGGCACCACGTGGATATTTTTGGTTTGACATAAGGTCATGTACAGGGCATATTAAATTAAAGCGCCATTTTTAGATATTTTTCTTCAATTTGTTTTCATCTCAGGAATTGCCGATTTAAATATAATACGTCATTTCCATAACACCCTGTATAATGCTAAGATCTTTTATTTCCGTTATTATTATTCTAGTACTAATTTAGATTACAGTTTTGTTTTCTTGACCGTTTATAAAAATTATAGGTAGTTTCTTTATTGGGTTTCGGTCACTTTGAATTGAAATTCCAGTATTTGATTAACGTTTCGGTTTATTATACTAAACCATCGTCAGAACAATTTGTTATAAAGAAAAAAAGGCGTACAAATAAAATAGAAAGAAGCAACATTTTTGACAGTGTTACTCTTAAATTTCTTATTTTATGTTAATATTAGTTATGTATAGAATGAAATATAAAATATATATAAATGAACATACCTTGTACAATTCTCACTCACTTACACTAATTCTAATTTAGATTATTATAAGAAAATTTTCATTATTCTCGGAAAACCTTTAAACTTTTGGAAATCATATAAACTCTGGTGGTGGTGGATAGTATAAGATTGACCACTAGGGAATCCAATGCCGCAAATGCGGGATCCCACGGTGGTTTCGCGGGATTGACATTGCGGAATTAAACTTGTGGGATTCGCGGGATTCAATGTATAGTTGTGCAATTAGAGATAGAGTAGAGTAGCAGGAAAATATTTATTGCATATAGGTACAATACAATAGTACGACTAGTTTAACGGTTACATGTTACATTGATTTTGAAAGTATTTTCGGAGACAAGATAACATGTTTAATGTTTCATCTTTTAGATTTGATCGTGTTTTATTGCACATGTATACTGGGGCTGAGGACGCATGTTCAACTTCGACACTTGTCAGCGGAATAGATTTTACACAATTTGTGGCCCTCTGATTCGAATAGTTGGCGCATATCGGTCGATGTGATAAACTTTCCAAAGGGTATACCATCTTTAGCTACCATTCGAGACACTCTTTTCTCCATCGAAACTTTTTCTCAGATGAAAAAATATCTGTAATTTTCATTTTCTTAGGTAGCACAGAAGAACCACTAAAATCTGAGCGCTTAGCAATAGAACTAAACGAACTACTCGAACTGCTGGTACTAGCTTTTATTTCCGGTATTATTTTATCAATATCAACACTACCGCTGCTGCTCTGGTATTTCAAATTAATATTATGCTTTGTTTGCGAGTGGGTGTGAAGACCTTTGGTGGAACGAGCAGAGATTTTGATAATGCTAGGGCATAACTTACATTTAGCTTTAAGACGATCTTCAGACTTTAAAAAATAATTTCAAACTAAACTTGAACCATTATTCTCTTTGTAAACTACACTGACACTCATTTTTGTGATTGCTGTTTAAATTCCATGTATTATATTCAACCACTTGTCACTAAATACTGGTAGAATAACGCCCTTATTTTCGCACGTACGCAAGAAAACTGTTCTGTTTAACGTACTTTCAATAGCCCAGCATGGCGGGGACTCCCCCGACGCATCGACCAAAAATACCGCAGTTCATTGTTTGCTCTCCCGCAAATCCCGCGGATCCGCGGCATCGATGGGCTCAATCCCGCAGGTTTGCGGGATTAAAGTTTGGGTGCGGGATTGGATTCCCTATTAACCACCATTCCATACTATACTCGTATAACAAGAACAGTTCGAAACCGGTGCTAGTACTATGAATTAATACGTGATGATTACAAAAATGTTATCAATATTTAGATAACACGAATAAAGCAAGTAAAGTTATGTAAACATATTATTATTCAAGCAGATGAAATCTTGCTAAATTATCAATAAGATTAACTTTTAATTTTCTATAAGACAAGCTGACCATTTAGTATCGATTAGTATTCTTGCCCATAGCACTTAGAAAACATGAAAGAATTAGTAGCAAGTTTGCTCTGTTTAAGCATTATTGTACAATGTCATGGGAGGGCTACAGTCCCGCTACATGTTTCTAATGGAACTGTAGAGGAACCTCATAGTAGTCCATGGCATGCGAAGCTAATGCTTGCTCAATCAATTCTCTTCTGGCCTTGTGGTGGTATGTTAATTTCCCAAAATTACGTTCTGACTGCTGCTAGGTGTTTTAATTTTCGAAACATACTGAGGTAAGTATCTATCTTTTATATATCTAGTAGCGATCAAGTCATAGGAACAACTTAATTAAGAATCAGCCAAAGGAACCATGATTATGTAAGTTATTAGGTGGATAAATAAATTAAACGTTCTCTTAAAGAGGGGTAAACCTGATGCATGTTTTGCTATGCCAATTGTTTACTCAAAAGGGAAAAATTGGTTTTTCGTCAGTTATATTAATTTGAGATTAAAGAAAGATCTTGATCAAAATTAACTAAAAAGATAATCATATTTATTTTATAGAACTCACGGTATTTTAATTCTTCTGGGAGTTTGGGACTATCAAACAAATGAAACGGGTGTTCTAACTCTTGAGACAAATGTGAACTTCGTAACCTACCATGAAGGATATAATGCGACCACACATGAACACGACATTGCATTGATCAAGTTGCCAAGTCCTGTTGAGTTTAATGACAGAATTCAACCGGCAAAACTGCTCTCAGAAGACAGTGTTACGCTTGGCCAAGTAGGTCACATCAGTGGATGGATATATCCTTATAGAGATTATGTGGGCGATGTAAGTAATTGTCATAAAATTGTGACAAGAAATTTCAAACTTATTATATATATTTTACCCTTCCATACCCTTAATGTGTTGCCCTTAATAAATTAAGAATAAAGGGGCTACCAGAACATATCTTGTTATTACTAAAATAAAAATGAATTTATAGCTACAAGAATATTTGTTTATAATAGCGTTGAAACTGAATATTATCAAGCTCGTTTGGGGTTCAATATCCAGTTCCTTATGGCTGGTAGCCCAGAAGATACAAGTCATATAACTGGAAGTATATTAATAATGGATCCTGAACGAAGATGACTGAAGTTGGGAGGGTTGCTTCAACTTACAAACGCAGTTAAAAAAAGTGCCATAGGTATATAGCGAAGAATCCGTTGATATTATCTAATTGTTTTCTTACTATTTTAGCATGAATATCTTCAAGGAGGGAATGTAACCGTTGTCGACAACTCCGAATGCCAGAAGGAGTACCCCTCATACGTCATCGATGACAATGTCTTTTGCGCTTCAGGCACAGTCGCCATGTGTTATGGAGATGAAGGTGCAGCACTACCGATTAATGGGGAAATTGCGGGATTAGGTTATGGGGCAATTCCAGTTCAGGATTGGACAGAAGAATGCCCAATTGTTCCCAATACGTATCTTTATATACCAAAATATTTGGAATGGATTAAAGCGAATAGTGATTATACCGATTAAAAATATTCTACATTAAATGTGTTTAAGATATTTGATGTTTAAATATGCTAGATTAACTAATATATAAGAACAAAAAGAATAGTTATACTATAATATATTTTTATAGAGGTTAGACAATAAAAAAAAATGTATTGGAAACCTGGAACAGGACCCAAAATTCCGAAGCTAGAACAAATACGGAAACAAGCTTTTAATTTCCGTTACACAAATCTTCATGCCTACCACCAGAAATACTTAACTTACCCATTTGTTCAGTGACGATCACAGTACTTAATAATGTTTTGTTTCTGTGTATAGCATAATTGGATTACAGTACTTGACCGATAATCACAAACAATGGCTTGTAAATATTATAAATTAATTTGTCTACCTCTTACAAATTTAAAGTCAGATACTAAAATTTTTAAAACATCGTGATCAAAAAATTGTTTTCAAATACCGTTCGCTCAAGTCTCAAGCAGCAAACTTGAAATTTGTTCGGGTTTGTTTGTTTTTGTGGACATGAAACAATATGATTCTGACATGCAAACTATACGATTGATAAGACCAAGAACAAATAACACCCTTTAAACATTTTTAAGATAATCAAATCTGATTATAAGATTAGAAAATTTTTCTCTATAAGAAACGATTACCAATAAGACTCGAAAGTCCCCTTGTCAGTACCATTAAGAAAACATGAACATTTTAGTAGCAAGTGTCCTTTATTTAACCACCATTGGGCTATGTAATGGGAGATCTACGGGGCCTCTACATGTTTCTAACGGAACTGTAGAGAAAGCTCATTCTAGTCCCTGGCACGCAAAGCTAACTCTTGGTCGTTCAATGGTCTATTGGCCATGTGGTGGAATGTTAATTTCTCAAAATTATGTCCTAACTGCAGCCCGATGTTTTAATTTACAAAACATAATCAGGTAAGTGCCTTGTTATTTGTCTAATAGTTTCTAATTCGTGATTTAACGACGAAAATTGGTTATTGGTCAATCAGAAATGTTGTGTATGTAAATTATATTAGTTCAATGCCAATTATTATTCCTTTTTTAGCACTCATGGTATTTATATTTACCTAGGAGTGTGGGACTTTACATCAAATGAACCCGGCCTACTAACTATAGAGACGAATGTGAACTTCGTAACCTACCACGAAGGATATAATGCGACTACGCACGAACACGATATCGCTTTGATCAAACTGCCAAGTCCTGTAGAGTTCAATGATATAATTCAACCGGCAAAACTGCTTTCAGAAGACAATGTTAGACTTGGTCAGGTTGGTCATATCAGTGGATGGATATATCCTGATACAGATCAGGATGGTGATGTAAGTATACAGTCATTACCAGTTGCAATTGTCAAAGGAGAGCGGCAGGAGAATTTGAGAATTGATTATACTAAGTTCGTAGGTGATGCTCGGAAATGTTGTAATTGTATATAATAAAGGGGTTATAGGTATCAAATAGCTGAGCTGGTATAGTATAATAAAACAAGCTGTTCAGACATAGCTTCAAGTAGTGTATTGACTTTAGGAATTTTTTTTTAGCATCAGTATCTAAAAGGGGGCGATGTAACAGTTGTCGACAATTCTGTCTGCCAAAAGCAGTACCCATCATACGTCATCGATGACAATGTCTTTTGCGCCTCAGGCCCAGTAGCAATGTGTTATGGAGATGAAGGTGCAGCGTTGCCCATTAACGATAAGATTGCAGGATTGGGTTTTGGAGCCGTAATAGTTCAAGACGGCGCAAAAGATTGTCCAATTGTGCCAAATACTTATATTTATATACCAAAATATTTGGATTGGATTAAGGAAAATAGTGATTATACAGATTAATTATTTTTGAGTTTTATTAATTCGTACCTAAAAATTATCACACATAGTGTATAAATGAACACTTTTTACACGTGATTAAACGATATCTCGTTCCAACGAGAGCAGCAACTTTTTGTTAAATGTACTTTCTGTTTGGTATACTTTTTTTCAAAACTGGTCACATAGTCGAGGTGACATTGACGATGAGTTTTTAAGTTAAACTCAATGGGATATTTGGAAAATTAATAATTAGTAAGATATGAGTGCATCTGATAGTAAAATGCCACCGGAAGAAGTTATTCTACAAGGAGCCCTAAAATATTTTACTATAGGAATTCAAGGATATTAAAATGTATATAAAATATTTTGTAAACGATCATCGATAATTATCTCAAAAACTTTACTGTGCTACTGTCAAAATAGTCGTAGTGACGAGCTCACACTTTTCACATTGGCGCTCGTGCCGTTAGCTTCGAAATCGTGCTTAATAGGGTTCTTACCACTCTTGGTATGTAATATACGTTCAGGAAAGAGTTGTCCTACCGTAACAACATTACTCGACGAATATTTATCAAATTTGAGCATCGGATCTCAGTGCTTGTGAAGCTAAATCCTAATTTACAATATTAAAATGTTTTTACTACGAACAATTAACAAACACATATCTTATTGTACTTGATACACATTGGATATTGTAAACAATTTTAAGATTAAATCATACGTACGTGTTTGGTTATCAAAAAGATTACGTCCTAATTTCTCTATAAGAAAAGACGACCAATATGCCTTTTTAAGTATTTTTAAAAACACCATTTAGCAAACATGAAAGTTTTAGTAGCAAGTTTGCTTTGCTTAAGCATTATTGAGCTGATCAACGGAGGGCATACTGGACCTCTACGAGTGTTTAACGGAACCATAGAAGAACCTAATTCGAGACCCTGGCAAGCGAAGTTAACCCTTCGGTCGTTCCTCTTCTGGCCTTGCGGTGGTACTTTAATTTCCAAAAATTACGTTCTTACTGCTGCTCGGTGTTTTAATTACAAAAACACCATCGAGTAAGTACTTTTTATACGCAGGGATAATAGAAGTAAAGAAAGTGAGAGTAAACATAATATTTTATTCTGACCAGAAAATATTTACATAAATATTTTGTCTGGTATTTCAAACACTGTGGATGTTATAAACTATTTGATTATAAAATTTTATTATTAGTATTTACCTTATCAAAATGATTATATATTTTTTTTGTTATAAGGTTAAGTCATATATTCCATATATCTTTCATATCAATTTTTAATATACCATTTAGAAAACATGGTTTTAGTTTCCTCTGCTTAAGCATTATTGGGCTAAGTAATGGCAGGCATATCGGGATTCTAGGCGTTTTAACGGACCCATAGAAGAGCCTCAATCGAGGCACTGGTAGGCGATGCTATTTCTTCGTTTTTTTTTTATTTGTAGTGGCATCTTAATTTCTAAAAATTATGTTTTAACCGCTGTTCGTTGTTTTAAATAGCGAAACAGCTCAGTAAATACCTTCTAATACATCTCATAGAGCCGAAAAAGTGGAGGTATTTCGCACATCTCACAGTCTAAGTGTAATTACCGTCGAGAAGCTACTACTTAGTCACTTACAGTAAATTAGCTAGTAAGTCACGTAAATGAGAAGCAAGACCATTGTATCATATTATATTATATATTTAAATAGTCTTGTTATTTTTGGTTCCAGAACTTTCGGTATTTTAATTTATCTTGGAGTTTGGGACTTCCGATCAAACGAAACTGATGTAATAACACGCCAAACAAATGTAAATTTCGTGACCTACCATGAAGGATACAACGCGACTACACATGAACACGACATCGCTTTGATCAAATTACCAAGCCCCGTAGAGTTCAATGATGCAATTCAACCGGCTAAACTGCTCTCAGAAGACAGTGTTACCCTTGGTCTGGTTGGTCATATCAGCGGATGGCAGTATCCTTATAGCGATCTTGTGGATGACGTAAGTAACTAAAGAAACCTCTATTTTCTTGTTCATTGGATATATAATAAGATGACGATATTCAAAACGTTCTGACGCGTCGACGACACTAGCAACGTTTGGTGGTGTTTGTTCTCAATCAAGTGTGTTTGCCTGGTCTATCATCATCAAAATAATAATACTTCAATCACCAGTATTCCTAAATAGCCGATTTGAAACGAGAACAAGCACGTTATAGCTCCAGTTTATTTTTCTTGTAGCTATCATGACGTATATGATGTTCAATATTGGTATATACAAATATGAAATCTAATATTCGCTAATGATAAATATATTTATTTGACTGCTTCAATTTTAGCATCAATATCTTCGAGGAGGTGATGTGACCGTTGTCGACAACTCTCTCTGTCAAAAGGAGTATCCCCTAAATGTCATAAATGATAATGCCATTTGTGCCTCAGGAACTATAGCGACGTGTTATGGCGATGAAGGGGCACCCCTGACTATCGACGGAAAAATTGCAGGACTGGCCTTTGGATCTAGGGAAGTTAGCGATTGGACGAAGGAATGCCCAATTATTCCAAATAGTTATCTCTATATACCTAAATATTTGGAATGGATTAAAGCGAATAGTGATTATACCGATTAAAAAATCTCGTATTAAATATATTTTAAACTGAAATAGTAGCGTTTCTCTACGATTACTGGATTATTTCTGATAGATGATTATATATTTCGTCAGTTTAAGGCTGTTTTAGCAAGTCCTTGGAAATCAGCACAAAGTTTTTGAAGGCTGAAGGAACCACAAATACTTTCAATAGTCAAGGAAGGGGATTCGACTAAGTACAGTTTATTTGCTAGGTACTTGGAGAAACTTTAGCATGGAAGGTACAGGATGCCACTGCCTCGCAAAAGTCAATAAGACGAACGAAACTGTTGATTTCTACCTAAATATTATTTTTCTATATCAGGAATCCTTGAGATCAATTAAAAACTTTATGTAGATAAAATCTAAATTGTAATAAAATAATAATAAAATATGGATAATAATCAGCCTCTTTAAACGAATTTTGTAAATACTTATGACAAAACATGACAGTTTTGGTGGCCAGTGTCCACTGTTAAGTATACTTAAGTTGGGGTATGCTTTAGCGACCTTGTGGTGGATGGTTGGTTGGTTGGTTAAAGGTGGGCGGTCGGTTTAAATGCCCCGAACTTCTATCACTGCAGCCTGTCGGCTTAATGTGTACTGCGATCTTGTTAGAAGATGTTTGTTCCTTCTATGAGGTCCAGTCACCTTCTACCAAGCCTGTCCTGTGGGAGGTTGTCACCACGTTGTATGTTCCCGAAGATATTTTGTCTTCTACGAGACAGTGCTACGCAGCGGTATATTATGTGTGGGGCGGTTTCATCCTCTTCGCCGCAAAGTCTGCATTCAATGGATCCGTTGTATATACCTATCCGTTGAAGGTGTTTTCGCAAGTGGCAGTGGCCTGTTAGCAGACTCATCTTGTGGTAAAACCATAATTTCAAAAAAGCAAACATTTTTCATAATTAAAGACCATGCTCTACAAGAAGCAAATATTAGTTTGAAAAGGGGAATTTTCATGCATGTGTTATACAATATTATAGATACAATTGGGCAGGGATCATTATCGATATTTATATTTCGTTTCATGTGGATCACAACGTTTTCATGATTCTTAACGAAAGTATTTTGCTATATAGAGTTTAACGATCAAAATCAGGTCTTCCGTAAACTATTAGCTACAAATTTGTTTCCTTTTCTGCAAGTAGTGTTAAATATCGTATATTTAGTTATGAGAAACAACCAGTCTACGGTCGCTTCGATAAGGACAAACAGTTCATCTCTAGAGCTTGGTTATTATGAAAATATTTCGAAAATCGCAATATACTTAATATTTATAAAAGTGAAAGTATTTTTCTTGATGAAACATGGATCTATTCCAAGGGTAACCAAACATTTTCTTGGTATGTCTCGTAAGCAATTGGTTCAAGAAATATTGTTATATATTTTAAACAATAAATAATATTTGAACTGATATACAGTGAAACCTCTCATAACGGACACCTCTAATAAGCCGACATCTCTATTAAGCGGACGTTTTTCATAGTCCGGAACTAGGTATATGAAATTCCGTGAAAATCAATCTTGGGCGGACTCTCCTTTGGGCGGACAGACTGCGAAAACACTGCTTTAAACGGACAATTTTTTTTTAAAAGTATTTGGGAGACGAATAAGTACGGTGCAAAAACTCTCTGAAGACAGACCGGCAACCAATCGCGAATGCGTGGCAGCGCGAAAGGACTTCGCCGAATGAAAGTATGTGTGATTCCCCGACAGCAGTCCGCCGTTTATTTGAGTTGTAAGGTTAAAATCGTAAACAATGGCACAAAAATGTCGCGTTTTGAGTCTGAAAGAGAATATTGATGTTGCGGAAGTTTGTAATTTGATAACAATGATTTGGGAGAGTTCATTAACATTGATAACAATGTTCTATTAGAAGATGATAGTGACCCCATTCCTACCGATTATGTAGTCCAAACTGAAACCACATCACATCTGACGACTCTGATGAAGAAGTTGAATGCAGTAATCAAACAAATGTCACCAATTATCAACAAGCATTAGTATGGTAAAGGAATTATAAGAGTATGCAAAGAATAGAGGTGACTCTACAGCAATGGAATTTTTATCAGACTTGGAATTACATTTTCTAGATTGCAAGTATAAAACGCAAATACGTCAAACTACGTTATTCGATTTTTTTAGTACTACATCCTAACTAAAACTAGTGTATTTTTTTTATGTTATGTTTACTTGTACATATATATACATAGTAAAAATTTTGCATTTACATATTATCTAATAACAAATTTCCCATGGTCGGACACCTCTATTAGGGTGGACACATTTAGAGGGTCCCGTTTCCGACAATCTACCAAACGAGCTACAAGGGCTTATGAACTGGTTTGAAGATGACTACGTTGGCAGACCAGGAATAACAGGAAATATGAGGCGCCCTCCCATATTCAGCGTCGAAATGTGGAACCTTCATGAAAGGGTTCTACAAAGAATTAACAGAACCAACAACCACTCAGAAGCAGCAAACAGAAGATTACAAAATGAACTGGGGATGGACCACCCAACAATATGGCGGTTCATCGATGCGCTAACAAAAATTCAGAGTGGCCGAGATTTGTGTTTAGAACAAATCGTTGCAGGGCAACAACCTCCTCAGAAGTTGAAAAAATACAGGGAAGCTCACGAAAGGATATATCGGTTAGTAACCGACTTTCAAAATAGAAATATCCTGGACTTTCTGCGACTTTTGACTGATTGATTGAATCATATTGTAAGTGCCTGTTTATATCGTTTTTCAATACTGGCTTATCCGTCTTTTTATTCTGTAAATGATTGCTTATTGCATACCTGCCTTTTGTTTTAATTCTAAATTTATGTGATTTCGATTTGTTTAGATTGTTTTTGTGAGCCAGAGTGATTTTATTTTATATGTATTGTTTCACCATTTGTTTCTATATTTAGTTTTTCTGTATTTGTAAACCAATACTACTTACTGTGTATACTACTCTACTTCTTTTTTTTTTGTTTATTTGATGTTTACTAATTAGTTTTTTCTGCTTTGTTAACAAGAACAACGATTTCTTATGACAATAAAGCATATTTTGATTTGATTTGATTTGGAATTGCCCATAATTTTGAGATGGGACTAAACTGATTTCTTTTTGACTAAGTCATTTCTGTATATTTCTGTATATATTTTTGTGAATGAATTTATGTAAATATTTTTGACTACGTACTTTTTGTATTTTTCTGTAACTCTGTAACAACTCAATATCTCTTTGTGTATATGTACATTAATTTTTTGAATATATATATATTTTTTGTGCAATATTCACATTTAGAAAAATAATATCCATTCGC
Organism: Barypeithes pellucidus; assembly: GCA_963991005.1. Taxonomy (NCBI): domain Eukaryota; kingdom Metazoa; phylum Arthropoda; class Insecta; order Coleoptera; family Curculionidae; genus Barypeithes; species Barypeithes pellucidus. Next base: position 19,552,606 of record OZ022561.1, on the reverse strand, counting down.
GCCAAAACGGCCGCGCCGATCTGTCCTCTCGCGCCAAACTGTCCCAGACCCGTCCACCTAAGGGAGGTTCCACTGTAATTAAATAAGATTTAAATACTTCACGTCCATTAGCTGCTCAGGAGCTTTTGTCTTATGTGATCTTCATAATCTCGATTTGAGTCAGAATCATACCATTACATTTGATGACGCACGATCATTCTTTCCCCGGTCAACTGATGTATGTTTCTTACGATTATTCAATTGATTATTCAATTCAAATAAAATTTGCTTTTATACCTTATACCCCCTTTCAGAGTCCAGAATTTACATACCTACATTTTATTATTTTTTGTACATGGAACACTTGAGATTCGATATAAAAAAAAACGATAAAATCGTATTGTTTATAACCGTATCTAAAAAAATTTTGTTCCTATATAAGGAAAGGTTGTCAATAAGTTTCACTAAGTATTTTGTAAATACGGAGTAAAAAACATGAAAGTTGAAGTAGCAAGTTTTATTTTCCTAAACTTCTTTGCTCTGAGCAATGGGAGGTTTACCAGCCCCTTACAAGTAGCTAACGGAACAGTAGAGGAGCCTCACACCAGTCCCTGGCAAGTAAAGCTATTTCTGGGCCATTCAGTTATGTTCTTTTGGCCTTGTGGTGGTACTTTAATTTCCAATAATTATATATTAACTGCAGCTAGGTGTTTTTCTTATCTAAACATTCAGAAGTAAGTACCTTTTTATATTTAAAGGCTACAGTTCTAAATAAGACGTCCGTAATATATTCTTTTCGCTGTTTAGATAGGACAAGAGGAATAATTTTGATATACCCTCTTTCAGATATTGATTCTCTTTTTAAAAATGTTATAGAGAAATATACATTTTTATATTGCATTATTTTTGAATCCCTCTTGACATGACAGGCTCACCGACATGAATAAGCTAAACAATAGTGTTTATTTTTATATCTAGGGTAAAGGGCCGTATTTAGAGAAGGTTTTGGGAGTTCAAACTCCCTCCCTTTAATATATTTGACCTGTTTATTTAGTATTATTCCAGGTTCAGTATAGTAATACACTGATAATTAAGCAGTTAATTATATACAGTTTTATTGGTCCCAACCTCCCCTTTAGGGTCCAAACTTTACATAAATATGTTTTCATGTAATCTGAAATACTTGATATTTCACAAAAGTCTTAAAATGATAAAATCTTTATTGTTTAATGGCTTAATTATTAATTTTTTTTTATTAAAACAAATACCTAATATACAACATTTATCTTTGAGTATTCTCGTTGATTCCATTTAGAAAATATGAATAGAGAGTGTGCTCTCTTCGACTGCGTGGACCACAGAATACTATTGATGAAACTTGAAAGGTATGGTGTAAGGGGAACGGCACTGGGTTGGTTTGAGTTATATTTGTCAAATCGCACTCAGAGTGTCAAATTTAATAATGGATGTTCTGGGCAGCGCACTGTAGCATATGGGGTTCCTTAGGGCTCTGCTTTAGGCCCTCTGTTATTTTTAATTTATATAAATGATCTGCCTGGCATAGATATATCAGGAACATTCACACTGTTTGCTGATGATGCTACCATTCTTTGGACTGATACAGATGCATCCAGACTTGAAGTAATTATTGATGCGATCTGTTGAGAGTAAAGGAATGGACTGATGCTAATTCCTTGTCTCTTAACATAAATAAAACTAATGTCTTAACTTTTAATTGTAATATCAATAATCTTATCTTAGGTGATCATACCATTAATTCTATTAACTTAAATAAATTCCTGGGACTAATTATACATGATTTTGACCGAAAAAATTGCATCTAACTCTTATGCCATGAGGATGATTTCCAGAGAGTTAGATGTGATTACAGTGAGAAATGCATATTCTGCCCTTATCGAATCCCATCTGCGATATGGAGTGTGCTTTTGGGGTGTATGTTCGCAGTACCTATTTAATATGTTATTTGTACTGCAGAAGAGGGCTTTGCGATATATGTTCAGGTTGGGATTTCGGGATTCATGTAGACCGCTATTTCGAAGGCATAAGATACTTACTTTACCCTCCTTATTTTTGCTGGAAACGATATGTCTTGTGTATAAAAAATTCAGACATGTTGTAAACTCTCCTGATAAATTGTAGGACTCGGCATGCATATTCTATCGGGTTGCCAATTCCTAATTCTGCGCGAACCATGAATTCTTTTATTTACCGGGGCAATAAGCTGTTTAATCACCTACCTTTGGAGTTGAGGAGGAAAATGTCTCATCAGGGGGCCTTTATGAATGTTGTTTTTCATTGATTTTATATGACTTGATGGTGTTTTTATATTTTATATTTTTGCGCACTTTACTTAGTGCTTTTATATATTTCAGATTCTATCTTGAATGGTTTTATATTTAGATTTGTTATTTTATAATGTTTATATTTATTATTTTATTATTATTTTTTTAGCTCAAATATTACTTTATTATGCTTTGTCATAAGAATACCTCTTTGGACAATTATGCTTTTTGAGTTTGAGTTTGAGTTTGAGCATTCTTAGATTGGTTATATATTTTTACGGGAATTGTAGAGGTTGTAAGTGTAAAAGTAAGCCATGGCAAGTGACCCTCATTTTACGTCATAACGTTGTTTCTTTTGATCTTGCGGAGGCGTTTTAATTTCCTAAAATTAAAAATGTAACTTCCGTCACGATTCGATATTTTATTGAACTAAGCAGTACTTTTCAATACTTAAGTCTACAACTCCAAAGAAGACCTACACTTTATATTTCCCAATTAATAAACATAAGCTAACTTTCTTGAATTAATATGACACTTTATATGGACTTTTGAGTCTATTGCGACAGGCCTGCAACATTGTTAATTAAGTTAAATTCATACTTATTACTTTTTAGAACTCATGGTATGTATATTTATCTTGGATTTCAAGACGTTCTAAATCCAAAGGATCCTGGCTCCTTAATTCTTGAAACAAATGTGGACTACGTTACTTACCATGAAGGATATAACGATACTACACATGAAAACGATATTGCACTGATCAAACTACCAAGCCCTGTAGAATTTACTGATCAAATTCAAGCGGCCAAATTGCTTTCAGAAGACAAAGTCGAACTTGGTCAGGTGGGCCATATTAGTGGATGGCAGTTTCCTTATGAAGAAAGGGATCCCGATGTAAGTTGTTACTAGGAAATAGAGTTTTTAAAATAATATATACATAGGTACCTAAATGGGTGAATAGAAGGGACAAAACTCAACCTTCAAATATGCTCCGAGATGATCTTAATGTAGGAATTTTTGTGTTTTGCGCTCACTGGCAAAATCAGCTATATGGCCCTAAACCTTTTAAAATGAATATGACATTGAGGGTTTTGTTTATAATTTGCAATTAACCAGGAAGTTGTACAAACATTATTTGGTTTAGATTAATGTTCTTTCTAATGTGTTTATTGTCAATCATTTTTTTACATGTGCGACAAAATGTATGTATGTATCTATTTATTTTATTTACAGTCGCATGCCATATCTAGCTCCAGTTGGATGATTAAATTTTGATTTTTGGCGTATACAAAGTGTTATGGAAATGACGTATGATATTTAAACCGGCAATTCCTTAGATAAAGACAAATTGAAGAAAAATAGCCATAAATGGCGCTTTCAATTCATTCAGCGGTAAAATTGACCTGACGTCAAACCAGAAAAACACTGTGATACATGTAAGCAATCAAGGAATTCTGGCTGGTGTTGTCATATGTACACCTTAAACTCTTTAGACAAAATAAAATAATTTAAACACTTTTCCATTCTGTAATACCTTTTTGTACAATTAATTGAAGAACATTTACGACAGACTATGTTTTAAACAACCCGAAAAAACATATGGAATGGTAATAGCCACGTCACTAGGTCAAATGCCAATGACCTCTTGACGCCTTACATCGGCTGAGCGAAGAAGTTTCATATAGCGCCGCACGCTTGCGTCTGTTAGTTGAAGACCAACCAGCGGCCGGATACGTTGTGTCTCGTCGATCACCAACACACTGTCAGCAATCCGCTCTGTTTTTTCGATTTACGCCTGTATCTTGCCCGTCCATAAATAATCTTTGAATATTGTTTTTATTGACGCGTTTCTTCTGGACGTCCAATTTCGTCGCGTGTAATAAAATCTAATAATCCGTAGTATAATCTGTATTATTGTATTTTCAAAGCTAACTATCGGTACTGTTTCACTATTACTGTGTGTACAGAAAGTGTTTCCAGGAGTGTTCCCATGACAAAGGAAAAAAACTGATTGTTTTTGTGCCTGGATTTCCTCGCTCTTTAGGTATAGGGTATAGGATAAATACAAGTAGGTAGAAAATAATTTATTTTTATAATTTTATATGGAATTTCAGTTTTACATTAAGTTTGGCAACATTGCCATTGGCTCTGGGTGAAATGTTGTACAGTAACGCGGACTGACCTGTGAGTAAGAGTGTTTATTACCCCACTTTTAAAACGGTCGATTTAAAAAAAATAAAACATATAGCGCTGTGACCCAAGGAGTCACCCATTTAAATATAATACGTCATTTCCATAACACCACGTATACATAGGTACCTAAATGGGTTAATAGAAGGGACAAAACTTCAACTTTCAAATATGCTCCAAGATGATCTTGATGTAGGAATTTTTGTGTTTTGCGTTCGCTGGTAAAATCAGCTAAATGAAGATGACATTGAGGGTCTTGTTTAAAATTTGCAATTAACCAATAAGTTGTATAAACATTATTTGGTATTAGATTATTGTTCTTTCTCATGTGTTTATTGTCAATCATTTTTTTCCCTTTAAGATTGGTAGGAAACCATCCAAATGTACCAATTTCACCTCTTACTTTGAAGGAGTGTGTCAGTAGTAAAAATCAATTAAAGTTTCTAAAATTTAAAGAAAGATAACGAATTCTCAGATTAAGAGAATCTCAGATGGTGAAAGTTATCGAACTTCCTCGGGTAAATATTATAATGTTAAAGCAGTTTCCAAATTTAGATGTGCCACAAAATTATCTATATATATAAAACCACTCAATTTCCAACAAAATAAAACCTATATACATACAAAATAAAAGCAGAAAATTGAACCTTTTAGAAACCATTGCAATCAGAAAAGCCATAAAAACCAAAAGTAATGTTGTTAATAATCAAACTGAAATACCTTCAGGTGCTAATCTTATCCTTAATAGTATTCTAATTTAAGACAAAAATATCCCCTTATACCCTAAAATTGGAAAAGCCCATAATGAACCTCTGTAATCCTAATCCTAATTTTATTATAGGTATATTTACAATTAGCATTAATAGCATTCTAATTTAAGACAAAAAATATTCCATTATACCCTAAAATTGGAAAAGCCCATTATGAACCTCTGTAATCTTAATTTAATTTTATTATAGGTTTATTTTTATTATAGGTATATTTACAATTAGAATAAATTAAGATATAAATACCACTGTAATAGCACGTAGAATTCTTGTACTCCTTTGATAATGCCCTGAAAAGGTCGAAATACGCGTATCAGGCAACTGAAATAAAAACTGTGAAACATAACAAGTAGTTCTTCCTTTTTACCTTCCGCACAATGGAAATTACGTTTCACCAAGAATGCAGCCCAGCTCAAATAAGTTATCGATTTCTTTTGTTTACAGTCATGTCTAACTCCAGTTGGATGATTAAATTTTGGATTTTTGGCGTATATTATAGCATAATTTAAAAAAATTGTCATAATATGTATGGTTGTTGTTTTAGCATTCATATCTCCATGGAGGTGACGTAACTGTAGTCGACAACTCAGTCTGCCAGGACGAGTACCCATCATATGTCATCAACGACAACGAAATTTGCGCCGCGGGCACTGTGTCAATGTGTTATGGAGATGAAGGTGCACCCCTGATTATCGATGGAAAAGTTGCAGCAATTGCTTATGGATCCAAACCGGTTTCAAATCCTGAAGAGAAATGTCCAATCCTTCCAAATACTTATCATTATATTCCTAAATATTTGGATTGGATTAAAGCGAATAGTGATTATACAGATTAAGCTGCTTCTATGAAATATTATGTTTGTTTGATGCTGAATAATTTTTTTAAGGTATAGGGCCTTTTTTATAAATATAGAGAGAACGATAAACTAATTGATAATGGTAATTTATTTCTAGTATTAATCCACCTTGTTTCATATCGGTTAAACGTCATTAGGAGATTTTTTTAATTGTCACTGTCATCTTCTTTCAAAAAGTGATGCTTAATCAGACCTACTATGAAACTGTCAATGTCAATATTAAACCAAATAGGAAGAATGGCAATACACAAAGGCGACATTATCATTTCACGCTCGAACAATTTTTCTCGCTAAAATCCAAATAATAAATTATATTAATCAATTCTTTCTCCCTCTCGGACACCATCAGACACCTCGACCGGCGGCGCCTCCAAGATGGCGACGGCAGTGCTCCAGCCGTGTCCAAGCGCCCATGATTTGATCCTAACGATCTATCATCGAGTCTGATCAAACACTAGGGTCTACGTGATGACGGTCACAATTTGGCGCAGTGCCAAGTTTTATTATCAATTCTGCTATAGAATTAATTTGGAAATAATTTGTTTAATATGTAATTTGAAGAATCGGTGTTTAAAAAACATTGCTCGACAAACTAACGGCCCAAAAGATTTTTTGACATTTATATTCAATTAAACTTTTTTTTAAAATTCAACGGTTCCAGTGACAGCATACAGGGTGTTATGGAAATGATTATATTTAAATGGGTGACTCCTTGGGTGTCCTAGAGAAGCGCTACATATTTTTTTTTTTAAATCGACCGTTTTAAAAGTGGGGTAATACTCACAGGTCAGTCCGCGCTACTGTACAACATTTCACCCAGAGCCAATGGCAATGTTGCCAAACTTAATGTAAAACTGAAATTCCATATAAAATTATAAAAATAAATTATTTTCCACCTACTTGTATTTATCCTTATACCTAAAGAGCGAGGAAATCCAGGCACAAACACAATCACCTTTTTTTCTTTTTCATGGGAACACTCCTGGAAACACTTTATGTATACACAGTAATAGTGAAACAGAACCGATAGTTAGCTTTTGAAAATACAATAATACAGATTATACTACAGATTATTAGATTTTATTACACGCGACCAAATTTGACGTCCAGAAGAAACGCGTCAATAAAAACAATATTCAAAAATTATTTATGTACGGGCAAGATACACTCGTAAACCGAAACGCACGCACGCGTGCGGCGCTATATCGATGTTATTCGTCAAAAGGTCATTGGCATTTGACCTAGTGACGTATGTGGTTATTACTATTCAATATGTTTTTTCGGGTTGTTTAAAACATAGTCCGGCGTAAATTTTCTTCAATTAATTGGACAAAAAGGAATTACAGAATGGAAAAGTGTTCGAATTATTTTATTTTGTCTAAAGAGTTTAAGGTGTACACCGGGAATGAATAATTGAAAGCGCCACTTATGGCTATTTTTTTTCAATTTGTCTTTATCTCAGGAATTGCCGGTTTAAATATAATAAGTCATTTCCATAACACCCTGTATATCAATTTTACATAGGATAATATATTCAAGGAAAAAAGTAACGACTCATATGGGTTTAGTTCCCAGGGCTCCCACACGAGGCTTCTCAGCTATTGGGTGCATAGACTTAAAATTTTCCCAGAACCAAGCGTAACAAGGGGAGGTGGCAACGTGGCATTGCTCGTAGCATGGTAGTAAAATTTGTGACAATCGTGGCCTAGGCGATAGTTGATCAAACACCCAAACTGCCCGGACCTAAGACTGTGTGACTAAAATGCTTTCGGTGATTTGTCTTTGTTATCTTCGTCGAAACTAGAAGTTTATCCTTAAAGAGAGATGATATTAATTAGATTTTAAGAGGTGACCAGATCTTTATCTCCGGCGGTTTAATACAAGACGAGCATTAAAATGGTTGATAGGCATGCGATAGAAGATCAATCGAATAATTAATAAGAATGGTTATTTTATCGCAGCTACTTTAATTGTAATTGTTATTTTTTCTTAATACCCAAATAACATTCAAATTATGATATAAATTTATTATTTATTTGTTTTTAACACCTGATCAGTCGCGTTTTACTTTTTGCAACAGGTTGCAGATCAAGTGCCAACGTTGTTTAGTTTATAAACCGAAATCGGCTGTGTACTTTGGTGAAATCTGGTAGTAGAGCTGTCGTCAATGATCGGTGAGTGGAGAGAATAAGCGCGATTTTGGGGAATAAAACTGTTTTAGGTTATTTTAAGAATACTGATAATTGAAAACACGAGCGTGCTGACAGATTCGTCCTTAGACGGTGGAAATATATGTTTTAATTTGCTTTTTTAGAGATTTGATAGTGAAAGGTTACAATCTGTTTGCAAGTTGAAATACATGCGTATTTACAGATAACAATGCGGTCTAGATGCAATTGTTTTGTATGAAGGAAGAATACGGTATTTATTTGTACCAGGGAAGTTTAGAGATTAAATATAATTGCCGAAGAGTATGTTTGGGTGCAGAACTCCAGACATGAGAGCAGTACTTTAGTGATGGTCGAATCTGGGCTTTGTATAATGTCAAAAGTTGTTGAGATGTGTACAACACCAAGTTTCTGAGAAGCTATCTTGGCGATTGCCTCCCAGCAAATTAATGGATAAAGCCAGTGGGATTGCGTGTCCGTCCATGGCTATATCCGGTTCTGTAATATTAACCCTTTTAGAGAAAACTGCTGCCTGGGTTTTTTAGCGTTAAATTCGACTTGGTTACTGTCACCCCAAGCCAAAATTTCTTCCAGGTCTTTGTTGAGGCGTGATACTTCATGCTGTCTGCGAAGATGTACGTCGGCAGCCGATGTTTGTGCATTCAAAGAGAAAGATGAGATAAGTGTGCTATCGTCAGCAAAACTAAATATCGGATTTTTCGTTTAAACTAGAAGCTCGCTAATGTAGAGTAAGAAGAGAGTGGGAGACAATATGGACCCTTGAGGAACACCGGCATTGATGGTGAAGGTCGGAAATCGGATAAAAAGACACTAGTTTTCCAACAACATCTGTAAGATATGATCACTTAACTAACTTCGTTTTAACTTTAGGCTAATACAATACAATTTGTCTTGTTCGCACATTTTTTTGCGACCGATATATAGAAACCTATAACCCATTTAAAAAAGAACATTTTTGAAACTATGCAGAAACGCGAAGTTGAATTGTTTTTCCATTTTTACCATTTTAATCAGCGGAAAAATTGCTACTACTTTACTAACAAAACCAGCATCGTAGCGTAGCTCTAATAATAACGAAGTTAGCAATAGTGCAGACCTAATACTTCAAAATGTAAATTCCACAAACATAATTTACCACTTTACATAGCTACTCCCAAGAATTTCATCAACTGGGGGGATTAGATGATTTTTCACTAAATAACGCTCGGCGATTTATACAAAATTAAAATAACTTGTCGGCACATTATTGTCCATTGTGGTCTGCACAATAAAGCATTCTACAAATCATGGAACTCCCATCAGTCCAGACAAATAATGCCCCTTTATATCATACAAACGAGTTAGTGATGACTTCTGTATTATTGAGTGACAGTAAGGATGGGCGGGACAAATCGATACCATATTTCGAAACGAGCACATTAATCCAAATTATCAGACTAAACAAGTTTATGGTGATTAACTAGGTGTTAAAATTGCAATGCATAATTTCAGTCATATATCGATAGAATTGTACAGCTAAATTGCGATTTATATATTACAATTGCAGAAAATCCAAGCAAAATTTTATTCGCAGCGCTGCAATCTTTCAAATTATATCTAAACTTCGTACCTCTTTATATGGTCCACTTGATTTACTTGGATCTATTTATTTTGGCCCCAAATATGACAATTTTACAGTATAAAATATGAAAAACTCTCATAGGTCAACATATTAATCAGCTGTTCTTTTTTAGTAAGAAATATTTAGCCTCGGTTCAAAAAGCATCTTAGATTTTTAATTTGTTTGGGTTTGTTTCCCAGTTCCTATATTTGCTAAATGTGTTTTTGTTGATGCACTTTTTTATTATTTAAAATTTAAAATAATTGCTCCACCGTCTCACAATTCTGATAAAAGAAAATAATCATTAAACCCTGTATATTACAGGACTTATAGGAACAACCCAGCAAACTCTTGAATTCCCACGTAAGTTGTTGCAGAATTATACAGTTGATTCTTACTGCCATAAATAAACTACCTGATTAAACCCTATTGTATACGCCTGAACCTCTTCAAAGCTCAATAAATGGGATCAGGGCCGGTTTGAAAATGTATACCACACCACATGATTTATTTTTATAATTTAAAATAAATACATAGGTATTTTCAGTTTTAGGTACCTATAATAAATGTAAAATAATGATAACAATTAATGATAATTGAAAATAATATAATTCAAAAGTATAACTATTAGGATAACAAGTACAATAAAAATTAATTAAATTCTAAGAAACTATTGATAATTTATTCAAAATTTAACTCTGTATCACTATCACTATTTTCATCTAAGCCTAAACTTATAATTAAGGGTTGAACATTTGTAATCATACAATATTGTAAGAATTTTCCACCTTAAGTACATGCTGTACACAGTTTTTCCAGCTGTCTGCAGAAATTTTTCTTACTTCGTTTTTAATTAATTCTACTACAGATGCATTTAGTGTAGGAGAAATATTATTTCTCCTAATATTGGATTTTAATTGGTGCCATATTAGCTCAATAGGATTGAATATACAATAGTACGGAGGAAGACGCAACACTGCATGTCCATTTGCTGCTGCAAGTTTGTCACACTCGTATTCCTTATTTATTTTAAAAGTTTTTAATACTTCTAGCAGTTCTCGTTTTTTGTAAGTTTCTTCAAAATATAAATCATTTTCAATCATAAAATTTTTAATTTCTGCTTTTGTATTATTAGAATTGGGAATGATTTTTGCTTGCCGACTATGATAACTAGCATTGTCCATTACAATGACGCTATTTTCAGGTATATTTTGAATGAGTTTATGTTTAAACCAATCTTCAAAAAGTTGTGCGTCGGTATCTTGATGGTAATCTAAAGAAGAATCTGATATGTTTTTAGCTGAAAGCAACAGACAATTTGGAACAAACCCGTTCTCTGAACCAGCAATATGGTGATTATTTTGCCTTTATTTGATGGTGCCTTGGTTTGACCTTTTTGAAAGAATCATCCCAACCTTTTCTTGGAGTGTCATGGCTATCGAACCATGTGTCGTCAAGGTAAATAATTGGACGATTTTCTTCTCTAAATTGTTTAACAGCCGTTAAACATTTAAGTCTCCATTCCCGACACTTGAAGATGCCCCCCTATCAGCACAATTCCAAGGACGCCACATTCGACCACTAATAAGCCTAACTAAAAATTACTCGCCGGAAAACCACTAAAGATTAAAATTATTAAAAATCACTTTGTATTTATATATATGCATCAGGCATAGGTATAAATTGAATTTGTATACCTGGTCCGGCTCTGCTCGAAAAGGTTTCAAACTTTGGGATTTCCTTATTTATTTTATGGTCGAATAGATAATTAGGTTTTATTGCAGTCAAGAGATCAACGATATAATTGTGCAGAAACTATACTTATATACGAATTTAAAACGTTTTCTATCTCGATAAGTAAGGTTTTAAATTTAGCAGTTGTATCATTACCGTTTTTTGTGAAATAATAATAATAAATAAATGACAAATATTGTGATGTGATTTTCAAATTTGTGTGATATTATTTTATGGAAATTTAGCTACAAAAGTTATAAATAAATCATTTTCACTATACATTCGTTGTAAAATTAACAATATATTTTAGTAATTACTGGACTTTACTAACCTTATTAGAAATAAACTATACTTTTTTAGAAATTATGTGTATCTACATCAATGTTATTTTTAATAAAAATTTTAATTAATACAATATTTTGAAATCGTACAATAAAATTTTTACTATAATAATTTTACTGTGTTTGTTCCGTGCACATACATTCGTTGTAAAATTTACAATAGATTTTAGTATTTACTTGATTTTACTAAATTAATTAGAAATTCTAACCATGTTTCTTTGTAAATTATGTTTACAATATTATTTTGGTACGGATTACATGTAATCAATACCATATTTTAGAGGAAATATTACAATAAAATCTGTACAAGGTATAAAAATTTTACTATAATCTTTTTCCTGTGTAATAGGTCTTCCATAACACCCAGTATGTATATAGATAAAGGTATAATTCGTAAGGAAATTCTGTCTAAATATCGATTCAAACAAGACCGTGTCTAACCGGGACCACCTACGCTGTCGCCACCTAAAGTAAATCTAAATTAACAATCTCTCGAAATTTGAAATTAATGTCTTAACTCGTTTTATGGATGTCGGAACGTTCATCAACGGTATGGCTATTTAGTTTAAGAGTAATCGCCCGAGATTTCATTTTGGACATTCATTTACCTACCTAATGAATTCATTTATTTGGCCGAGGTGTCCAATTAAATTTATAGGGCTTAGAATAGGTCTCGGCTAAGTGGGGACTCACCTAATGTTGAGGAGAGGTCTGAGAATTTCCTCACGAATTGTACCTTTATCTACATGTGCTGGATGTTATGGAAGAAAGACTATAGTAAAATTATTGTAATAAAGATTTTATTGTAAAATTTTCTATAAAATATAGTATTAATTACATTTTTTATTAGTAATAAACTATAGTTAGGATTTCTAATAAATTTAGTAAAATCAAATAAATACTAAAATATATTGTAAATTTTACAACGAATGTATGTGCACGGAACAAAATTAGTATTTAATACTATGGTAAAGATTGTTTCACGAAAAATGGATATAACTTAATGACTGCAGTAAAAGTACCTGGGGCCATCCCATTATTTATGTTATATTATATTACCGGATTGTAATAATTATAATTAAATATAGGCACATCAGGTAGGTTAGGTTGCTTAATTTATATTTAAATATCTTTTTGTGGTAAAATTTGTTAGTTTTTGGGGAATGGTTCAAGAATTGTCTTCTACCAAACATTCCACAGAATAGCGTGATAGTAATGGACAATGCGAGCTATCACAGTCGCCAATTACATAAAGCTCCAAGCTCAAATAATACAAAATTGGAGATTCAGAACTACATGGCGGCGAATGATATATATTTTGAGGAAAGTTATAAAAAAAGTGATCTTTTAGAATTTTTAAAGACATTTTGTATAAAAAAAAGTATATGTTTATGACACATTGGCAGAAGAAATTGGACATACAGTGCTACGGCTGCCACCCTATTATTGCATTTTTAACCCCATAGAGCATATGTGGCACCAGTTAAAATCACTGGTTAGGTCTGAAAATATTTCTCCGACTTTAAGTTCTAGTGTTGTAGAATTAATACGAAAATGCTTTAATGATATTCCCAAAGGTAGTTGGAAGAATTCAGTCCGTCACGTAATAACTGTAGAAAATTCGTATATTAGTCTGGATCGTATAATTAATCCAATTATAATTAATTTTGATGAGGATAGCGATAGCGACACAGAACTATCTATAGAATGACATTATAAATGTAAATAAATGTGACTAGTAATATTTTTAAAAAATGTTATTTCATTTGATTACATTCATATAATCATATAATCATTACTTGTTTTCCTTTCCTTAGTCCGTCCCTTCATACTTCACTTGTCTATTGCCAAGCTGTTGTCGACACAATGGGACCGACCCAGGAAATCATTAAGTCGTATCCAAATTTCGTGAAACTTACTGTACAGATTTTATTGTACGATTTCCTTTAAAATATTGTATTAATACAATTTTCATTCCTAATACAAATAATCTAAAATAATATTGTAGATACATATAATTTGTAAAAAAGTATAGTTCGAATTTGTAATAAATTTAGTAAAATCAAGTAATGATTAAAATATATTGCAAATTTCACAATGAATGTATGTGCACGGAACAAACATATAGTAAAATTATTATAGTACAGATTTTATTGTACGATTTCCCATAAAATATTATATTAATTAAAATTCTTCCTATTATCCCTACCAAAATAGTATTGTGAATACACGTAATTTATAAATTTAATAATAAAAAATATATTTCTAATAAATTTAGTAACATCAAATAATTATTAATGTATATTGTATACAGGGTGTCCGGGAACATGTGGGAAATCTCCCGGATATGAAGAAAACACGTGAAAAGAATACTATAGGTTCATATAAACTTCTTTCGTATCGGCCTCCTCTTCGGAGATATGGGCTCCCAAAGAGCACCAATGGAATCAAGTTCTTTACACATAATTATTGAACCACCTGGTATATTTCAATTATTTTTCAATATGATGTATACCAGGTAAGACCTGTGAAATTACTACCCAAGAAACTGTTGTGAATTACTCACAGCTGCAGGGACGGACTAGCTGTAACTAACACTCATGGGCCCATTTTTTTTACGCCCTGTATGATGAGAACTTTGGACAATGTTTTTTACATACCTTTAACTATTGGCTAAAAATAAAGTACTCTTCATTCATGTCGCTAATCCTAACCGTTTTCGAAAAAACGGCATTTCATATACATCATGTGCTTCGGGTATTTCAATAAAAGATACATCTTTGTTCCGATCCAATGTTCAACCTTCAAGATTCCGCTTTTTCATATTTAGCCCATGAGCAGTTAGGGGACTCAGTGTAAATAAAATGACGTTTTCTCGAAAACGGTTAGGATTAGCGACATGAATGAAGAGTACTTAATTTTTAGCCAATAGTTAAAGGTATGTAAAAAACATTGTCCTAAGTTCTCATCATACAGGGCGTAAAAAAAATTTGCCCATGAGTGTTACAGCTAGTCCGTCCCTGCAGCTGTGAGTAATTCACAACAGTTTCTTGGGTAGTAATTTGACGGGTCTTACCTGGTATACATCATATTAAAAAATAATTGAAATATACCAGGTGGTTCAATAATTACGTGTAAAGATGAAGTGTGGTAAAAATATTTTTACACGAATAAAAGGCATAAATGAGATGCAACTGGATCCTCCTAGGATTTCGTTTTTCGTAACAAATAATAGGTGGAGAACTTAACAGGACACATATCATCGATCGATGAAGTCAATCATGTGTCAAACTTTTTACAAAAGATTTTAGCAAATTTTTCAAAAGATTTTGGTAAATTTTTCTAAAACTTTTTGAAAATATTTTTGTAATTTTTATTAAAAATGTAGGTTAAAATTTTGGTATAATTTAATGGCAGCTCTTAATAAAAGTTATTCCATTAACATATATGGTTAGTTTTACTATTTTTATAGTAAATTTAACTAAGTTTTTCTTTCCGTGTATAGCCAAAACGATAAAAATTTTAAAAAATTTATAATAATTCCCCATTTCGGACTGTTCGCTGCAAGACGGTAGGTCAATTCGTACACGAATTTTCGATAAAAGTAGTAAAAGAGAAAACGGCCATGAACGTTATTTTATGTGGAGAACAAACAATATTTCCGTACGACCTTATTTTAGTCTCGTTAATCACATAAGTATAATTTTCAAGGATAAAGAAGATTATAATGATGATACCGAAACTCTTCTAAATGAGACCGTGGTTGCATCATAATTGACGAAAATAAATAATCAATATGGCAAAAAGACAGTTGTTTTATTTGCTTGTCATGGAAAATATTGGACGACAAACAGATCAACATTAAACAAGCGTCAAATTGGTTAACATTAAAAAAATTACATCTTCTTCTTATTTCTTAATTGCGGAGATCCTTTTAGGCTATTGTATGATAAATATAAAAAAAATAAGTAAAGAGAAGAGCTAGGCAATCCATTAATCATGATAACTGCTTGGCTAAAGTAGAAATGGGATAAATACCGATTTATTTCCGATTTTTTTTTCAATTATCAGGGATATAATATCCATACATGGTAAGGGTAGCGTGATTTATGTAATTTGATTTGTTTTAAGAGCTGCGTTTAATCACAGGTTGCCAAGCAGGCACTATTTTATGCGAACGTTTAGCCAAATATACTTAGTTTTTTCTACTCTAAAACTGGATTTGTAAAGTTAAAGGATTTTAAAACGCTATGAAAAAGTTGCGTTAAAAAATATAATAATTATAGTTATTAGTTATAATAACAATTTCAAATATGAACAATTTTCAAATTTTTGTCACAGATCTTCCTGAAACTTGTTGGTACCCCAATCGACATGTCACACAATCTAAATATCAATAAATTAACTAAAAAACTTTATTATTAACGACTAAAACTTCACGAAACGAAATATTGATCAGCCCCTCTCTTTAATTAAAGTCAAAATACATTGTATCAGTGTACTGGTTTCAGTACCTTAAAAGATAGAATATTACATATTTACTAGTTATAACAAAATTAAAATTTACTTATTTTTTGTTCCTGTACTAGATTAATTCTACGTGTTACAGCTGACATATTATATTTCTTAAAATATTAAAGGACTCTCGTCCCTTTCTAACCTGCCGAAAAGCAACATATTTTTTAATTAAAGTGTTGCAACATAGATGGCTCTGATTGCTAATTTGGGATCGTTTGGGATCCTCATCTTAATACTAATCTGAATATTGTTTTAAGCAAATGCGATGTAATGCTTTCATAGTTAAGATATCTAACTCCATCTCTATAATTATTGAGGTTAGATTATGACTTTTATTATTTTCTTGGAACGGTGTTTTTATTCAAAAATTAGTTTAGTTTTTTTAAGTACCTATTAATCTAATTAAAAAAATCAGAGACTATAAATTTTAAACATAGTACATAGTAATTATCGTTAGCAAATACACGAAAAGAAAACTTAGTTAAATTTACTATAAAAATAGTAAAATTAGCCATAATTTATGGCTCTATATGTGACTGGAATAATTTTTAGTAAGATATTTTTGTAACATTTGCTAAAATTTTTTGTAAACTTTACTAAAATTTTTTTGTAAAATTTACTTAATCTTTTGTATAATTTACAAAAAAACTCGGCGGATTTCCGCTCTCGGTTTCGCCTCATGCTAAATTTCACCTTGTTTGGAATCTATAGTACGTTTCACGAAAATTGGATACGACTTAATGATTTCTGGGTCGGTCCCATTGTATCGACAAGAGCTTGGCAATAAACAAGTGAAGTATGAAGGGGTGGACTAAGGAAAACAAGTAATGATATGATTATATTAATGTAATCAAATGAAATAACATTTTTTTTAAATATTACTAGTCACATTTATTTACATTTATAATGTCATTCTATAGATAGTTCTGTGTCGCTATCGCTATCCTCATCAAAATTAATTATAATTGGATTAATTATACGATCCAGACTAATATACGAATTTTCTACAGTTATTACGTGACGGACTGAATTCTTCCAACTACCTTTGGGAATATCATTAAAGCATTTTCGTATTAATTCTACAACACTAGAACTTAAAGTCGGAGAAATATTTTCAGACCTAACCAGTGATTTTAACTGGTGCCACATATGCTCTATGGGGTTAAAAATGCAATAATAGGGTGGCAGCCGTAGCACTGTATGTCCAATTTCTTCTGCCAATGTGTCACAAACATATACTTTTTTTATACAAAATGTCTTTAAAACTTCTAAAAGATCACTTTTTTTTATAACTTTCTTCAAAATATATATCATTCGCCGCCATGTAGTTCTGAATCTCCAATTTTGTATTATTTGAGCTTGGAGCTTTATGTAATTGGCGACTGCGATAGCTCGCATTGTCCATTACTATCACGCAATTCTGAGGAATGTTTGGTAAAAGACAATTCTTGAACCATTCCTCAAAAACTAACAAATTTTACCACAAAAAGATATTTAAATATAAATTAAGCAACCTAACCTACCTGATGTGCCTATATTTAATTATTATTATTACAATCTGGTCCTTTCCACATACTAATAACAAACGGTCATAAATAATGGGATGACCCAGGTACTTTTACGGCAGTCATTAAGTTATATCCATTTTTCTTGAAACAATCTTTACCACTTTCAACACTCATTATGTAATATACTATATTAGTAAGAATTGTAAAGTTCGCGGGCTATTTATCATAAGTTGTAAAAAATAGTAATCGTAACAGTATCTGCCTTCAAGCTCCCAGTACCTTTTCGTCTGTCTATGCTCCACGTAAAGGTACTTCGACGGCGCCGCGTCATTGCGACTTGGCGCTCATGCGGTGGCTGCAGGTCGGCAAACCATCAGCTTGCAGCTCCTACCTGCCCGAGATATCGCATGCGATATACACTCGCCGCCGATGCACCAGCAGCGCCCACCAATTATCATTCTTCCCAATTAGCTACACGATCCCGTTGCGAGCTGATATGCACTAGTCGAGAACAGTGGGTCAAAGAACAAATAGGGTTATTCTGTTCTTCTGCTGGTAGAATTGGTAAAAGTTTTTTAGATCAGAGGACAAGCTCAAGATCGGTCAGTTCCCTTTTAAGTCCATTTTATAGGTAAAATCTATTTTAACAATTCTTATCAATAATAATGGCCATACTTGCTTTTTTACCTCTGCTGTAAAAATTGGTTAAAGTGGACTAGAGCAGGTTAACACTTTAAACCGACATACAGGGTGTTATGGAAATGACGTATTATATTTAAATGGGTTACTCCTGGGGTGTCCTAGAGAAGCGCTACATATTTTTTTTTAATCGAACGTTTAAAAAGTGGGGTAATTCACCCCTAAACCCACCGGTCACTACTCGGCACATTCATATATGATCATATCACATTGCCAAGCTGTGTAATCAACAGATATTCAGGAACAATGTTGCCAATTGTGTAAAAAATGTAAAAGGTTTTCTTAATGTGTATAGCTGTCGAATCTTAACGTCGTCGCATGCAACCCTCGTAACAATATTTATACAGTCCACTACTAATACTACTAAAGCCATTTACGAGCTATCAGGAAAACCGAATAATGTCCAAAACTAGTACCGCCATCTACGAGTTATTAAGAAAACCGAATGATGTCTAATACCACTACGCCATCTACGGGCTACGTCATTAGGCGCAACCAAGACGAAAACAATAGTTAACTGTTTTATGACGAGAACGAATCGAGCCACGAGACTGACAAGTTGGCATTCTTCATATTTTCAGTGTTTTTTTAGTTTAAATTCTTAAATAAAATGTTTTAAAATCATATCGAGTATCATTTATCGAAATACACAACATTTATCGACCCTACACAATAGTGCTTAAACGTTAAGTCCATTCTTCGCTTCTTAATTGCAGAAAATTGATCAATAACAGCCTCATTAAGTTTGGAATATCCTCTATAATTTTTTTTTTCATATATTTCATTTTTAAACTTTCTAATAAAGTTCCTAGATTTACCCTTTGTGGTCTGCGTTAAATTAATTTCGGGTTTAGGTGATCTTCACTTCAATTTTTTGCTCCAAACTCAAAGAGCTAAAGTTATTTCTTAAATAGTCCAACGTCAACTATTCATTTTAACTTAATAAATATATAATATTAAAATATTAAAACATACACGCTCGAATTTCTAACTAGATGCACGAACAGACAAAAACTGTGCGCCTTTTCCATGTTAAATCGCCATAGCCCCGCTATCCCCCGCTGCTACCCGCCAACCTGTTACTACAGAGAAACTGCACTACTTAATCGCACATGCGAGCAAGTCTCGTCATAATCGTCATTTACCTCGACCGAGGCACGGTTGCCGGATCTATACAGATTGGTTTGACGGGATGATAAAATATTAGGGAGGGTCGGACTTTTTTAGTTTGACGGTACGATAAAATATTAGGGAGGGTCGGACTTTATACGATAAATAATATTCAATGAATATAAATTAATATTTTTTATTGGTTTTGTTATGGGGGTGCACGTGCGCATGTACTCCT
The DNA here is from genome assembly GCA_963991005.1 of Barypeithes pellucidus. Taxonomy (NCBI): domain Eukaryota; kingdom Metazoa; phylum Arthropoda; class Insecta; order Coleoptera; family Curculionidae; genus Barypeithes; species Barypeithes pellucidus. Next base: position 19,532,574 of record OZ022561.1, on the reverse strand, counting down.
GTGGAAGAACCGCCACTGGCGGAGAGAAAGAATGTGAAACATGCGAAGAAATACTAAAATCCAGATGTCGATCCTTTCTTTCACTTGTCTTCTACTGTTATAATCCGGCCACTGTTCATAGCAAGTACACCCGACTCTCGGATTTATATACCAACTGGCTGTAATCACCCATAAATAATAACAAGTATCTTACTGACGTCGGCCAGAAACACTCCAAAATATACTGTTTAGTGCCAATAACTGAGGAGCCGGCCAAATCTGATCTGAAGATCGGTATGATAATGGCAGGTATGGGATACGCATGCATATGCGAGTCGATCGCTTTCTTCTTCGTTTTCGGCCCTTCTGGCAACAAATATGCAAATTCTGATTTTTAAATTTAGATGAGTCCCGTCCAACGTACTATAAGTGATTTTATAAAAACCGATATTTTAAAAATAATGAAAACAAATTTTGTAATAATCGAAAATCAGAATCAAAGGCGCGCGCCTTAAAATTGTTTTTCGTCCGACTTCTTCACGCATTGTAGCCTGGAGCTGTTTGAATATGGCCAGTTAATCCCTATAATATTCACCAAAGCAGCTAACGGAACCATTCGGTGATTTTATGACAATTATTCCAATTCCAAATTATCATCAGGAATTCCGAACGTGTGACCGTCGATTTCGCTCTTCATTTCTATTGCTATTTCGATAACAAACGACAGTAATTCTTCTTCTAATCACATGTTTTTATATGATTTGCGTGTTCCTGCTACCAAACTAGTGAAAATGTTTGTACTTGTGTCTGATATACAGGGTGTCCAGCGGGAACCGTTCCTATCTGCATAATAATGTGGAAAACTATACAGTAGGAAAATTTTGACAATTGGACAGCATGCTAATGTTGATGGGGACTACTCCAGTAGCGTAGCGCTACACTGATAAAAATGGGTTTCTTGGCCCAATGTCTTTGACGCTCTTGACCAATTTCTTCTGGTTACAAGAGCAACTCTCTTAATGCAAGGTAATGTGTCTTGCTGTAAATGAACAGTCGCTCTTGAAATATTTTTTAAATTCTCTTGGTTTAGAGTTCTCTTGCGGCAAGTCGAAATATCTTGGGGAAAGACATGTTATAAATAAAATAAAGCAACACCTTGAACCAAGAGCGGACTCTCTTCATGATAAACCTACAAATTAACGGACGTAGGATGGAAACCCGCTGGGTCTTATAGGAAGAAAATAGTGAATTAAAAACTCTTGGTAGTAAGCCCCAATAAAATATTTCGGTTCCATGGGAAGAGAATTTTCTCTTGACACAATCACTACCGTTCGGCGATGCGTGTGTCAAGGAACGGGTAAATCATACCACTTTCCGCATTGCGTCTTCACTTGTCTTTCGCTCTGCCTGTCGTTGGCATCGACCATTAAGTGAGCTCGCGGTTGTGTTTGTGGTAGTACAAATTTGAGATTTTTTATATAATGAGCATTCAAGAATCCGAGGTCAAGTCTCTATTAAGAAAATGGAAAGTGGAAAGTTTAGAGCCTGTCTTTGAAGGTAAGAATAAATAATGTAATTCATTTATAAACATGAAACAAAACTCAACAATGGCGTCCATGACACCAATTTTTAAGGGACAAACGAGCAACAAAGAATTTATGCATAGCGCATTACCTTTTTAGGTACATATCTAATAATAATACTCAGATTAGGTTTTAGCAAGAAAAAGATGAGCAACCCCTAGCGAAAAGACCCAGAGATGACAGTTCCCAACTATTCCTTAGCCCAAATGTTACCAGTGTCAGTGAAGATTTTTTTTAAAAGTTAGTGATATAATAAAAGAAACAGTTATATATATTTGTTGTTTATTAGAATATAAATAAACAACCAAAAAAATTCGGATTTTTTTTTTGCCTATCATCACTCATCTCAATATGTCGTAACTCCACAGTTAAAAAATTATTGGAAGACCACTACCTAGCAGCTCCCTCGCGCCCCTCAATAATTTTAGTTTTATACGAGTCGTTATATATGAACTTTTAAAATAATCTTGCTACTAGTTATTACTATTTTTAACACAATAAATACAAATCGACGAGAAGCAAAAATGATTTTTTTACTAATAGAAATAAAAATAAATGTATGTTCTTCCTAAATAGTTCAATTTCTAAATTTTACTGTTTCTCAATTCATTTTTGCTTCTCGTCGTTTTGTACTTATTGTGTTAAAAATAGTAATAACAGTAGCAAGATTATTTTAAAAGTTCATATATAACGACTCGTATAAAACTATATCGAGGGGCGCGAGGGCACTGCTAGGTAGCGGGCTTCCAATAATTATGTTCTTGATGCAAGACCACTGAAGCTTGTGCCAACCGCGTTTTCAATTGAATCAATGTAAAAAAAGGAGACAGAAAATACTTAAGGCTTTAGTTCAACAGCTTAGGAATTGAGCCAAGATAATAAAATATTGAATACGCAACTACAAATCGGTTCTCAAGAAACCTGCTCTTAAACGAAAAACGTCGAGCTTTTGCTTTAAGAGCACTTTTAATTGACTCAATATAAAAAGTAACAGAAACAGAATATTCGGGGTTTTGAACCAAAACCGAAAATTTATTAGTCAAGAAAATTTTTTTGATTGATTTTGATTCAGGAACTTTTTCTCTTGGAGCAAGTGCTTTATGTTTGACCTAAATTCCAAAGAACTTTAGACAACAGATTATCGATATTGTGCTAATAGAATCTCGTATGTTGCCTGCATGGCGTCATTACTTAACTCCTTAAGACATTGTCCTAAATGCCATCGCTGTTGGCTAAAAAAATACTGCCTTTGGATAGAAAGAAAAGAAAGAACTTACAACAAAAGAATTAAAGTTTTCTGGCAAAAGACGGCGCATTTGGACCTATTGAAAAGCGCGCGGCTTTTAAGTGAATGTTATAGTCTTTTGGTTTAAAGTATCCTTTTTTTCAGTGTACTACCGCGAACCCCCGCAGTCGCGGGGGTGCCCGAAAGCTTCGAGTGCTGATAGAGCCTATTGCTAATTAGCAAATCTTTCAAATAAATACCAATACTACCAAGGTCCATCTGATCTAGATTTTGTCACACTGTGCCCGTAATTATATAAATTTGAAGAATGAAGCAATTGGTATATCAAGATCATGGAATATAAACCCGGAATTTGAAGATAAAAGACAATTAAAACCAAAAAAACACTTTGATGAAGCCAATACAAATTATCTATTTTCTAGTTGAGAAAACTATTTTAGGATAAATATATATTACAAAGTATTTGATATTGTAATTAACCAAATAGGTAATCGTTTTGAGGGAATGGAGTTATTTGTTAATAAATTTAGATTTCTATGTCCCCAAGTTCTAGTAACTTTGCCAGAAAAAGAATTATTTATGTCTGCAGAAACACTACAGCAAACATATTCCAGCGATCTGTCTGCGACTTTTCCTTTAGAGATAGTCGCGTTGTGTATGCCGTTAAAGGAAAAAATTGCTTCTCTTCAAAGTATTAAAGACTTTGCTGTATTTTTAATTGTGGAAAATAACACTTTATCATCAAATTTTCCAGAGGTAACAACAGCCTTATTATTATTTTTAACTCTTCCAGCAAGTGTTGCTACAGCTGAGAGATCCTTTTCCAAATTAAAAATCATTAAAAATTATTTACGAAATAGTTCCTCTCAGACAAGGTTAACCAACTTGGCTATCCTGTCTATAGAGGCACAAGAGGCGGCCAAAATGGATAATAACCATTTAATAAAAAAAATTGCGGAGGCAAAAGCTAGAAAAAAAACAATTTACCTCCTGAAAGCAACAATATAAGAATAATTTTACAATATAATAATTAAAATAGGCAATTATAATATTATATTCAAGATTTTGTTGCTTAATTTTAAATACTTTTTGTTTTATCTCACTGTAACTTTCAAGTATCGCTACCTTAGCTCGGTACCTAAAGAATTTTTTCGTGTTTGTTCCTTGTAGTTTTAAAGAATGTTTTTTGTTTTCTTCTTGTTGTTCAATTATTTTATTTTTTGTAACGTTCTCTACATATAGTAGTAGTTTATATAATAAACAGTATAATCTAATTTTGTTTGTTTATATGTTTATATATGTATATTCTTAATATAGGGTAGGGAGCCCTAACTCAATTTTCGCGGGGGGGCCTATAATTAGTCGCTACGCCACTGGACTACTCCCATATAATATTTTCAATATACTGTCCTAATAATATACAGGGTGACCGCTAATTAATGGGACATGGAAAAACCACAGACTCCTTACGTAAAAATATTAGGATTTAATTATACTTAGCTATATCGGAAAGTTGATATTAACTAGATACAGGGTGTTATAGTTTAAACTTCATTTTTGTTTTTCCCTAATAACTTTGAGAGATACTAACGTTTTTTGGACGATAAATTGATTTCTTTGTGAAATTTTAATGTACAATGTAGGGGCGTTGTCTGCGGCATTTTTCTCACATTCATAAGGTCATAACTTTTTGTGCCTGAGTGTATTTAAGTTTTCAATAAAAATAATACTTTTCTGATATTTATTACGTAAAAAAGGTATACTAAGTTCAGGTCGCCAAGAGTTACCGTTTCGGAGATATTTGCATTTAAATTGTTAGAGCGTTATCTCAGGCAAGCAAATAATATTTTGTTACTTCTTACCAATTAACTTTTACATGATAATTAATGTTCTAGTAATGGTAATTGGGAATAATAAATACAACAATTGGATTGTTCTTTAACTTACTTTAATTAAAATAACTTTGACCCTAGAAAATAATAATAGAAAACTTACGATAAACTCAAAAATGGAACATTTTCTGTTCCATAGCAACGGCATCTCTAAAGTTTATTTGTTTTCTCATAGGTTACTTTAAGAAAAAAAAATTTTGTTTGCAAATTAATAATAATTGGGCAGGGTGCACTAAACAATTTAAATGCAAATATCTCCGAAAAGGTAAATCTAAGCGACCTGAACTTAGTATACCTTTTTTACGTAATAAATATGAGAAAAGTATTATTTTCATTAAAAACTTAAATAAACTGAAGCACAAAAAAGTTATGACCTAATATAATAAATGTGCAAATAATGCCGCAGACAGCACCTCCTATATTATACATTAAAATTTCATAAAAAAATCAATTTTTCGTCCTAAAAGAAACAAAATCGCTAAATTTTAACTTTAACACCCTGTATCTCAGTTAATATCAACTTTCGGATATAGGTAAGTATCACTTTCTCATTGCTACTTTTTATTCTCCACAAGATGGCATCATCAGATCTTTAATGCGACGTTTCGTCTTTAGGTCATTAATTTAATTTCTTAAATACGGGCCTGGATTTTTTTGTTTAAATTATGAAAGAGGAACAAAATCTACGTTTAGCGATATACAACACTTAACTGTGCGTAATTATTGGGCACATAATCACGCAATTTGTTCAAATTTAACAGACTTCGTATCTCATACCGTTTCCGAAATCCCAATGGTGAAGGACGTATTTGTTACACCCTATATATAAATAATTTTACGGATGGGCTAAAACAACTTCTTTATTCATAACGTCAAACCTTCGACAACAACATTATCTTAAGACAATATATCAAACTAATGTATATTTAGATCAGGTAAATTTAAACAAATTTAAAAAGATTATTTCACGACTGAAAACAACCTGGAATACCTGCCAGGGCGATAACCATCGGGGGTCATAACATCTTCTTTTCGCAAAGATGCAATCTTCGAAAATACCTCCTAATATAGTAAATAATGTTATTGTACAATTCCACATGCCACAGAAATTTCTCAAGCTTCGGTTCGTTAAAATTATAATATAGTAACGATATTATTGTAAAATTTCCTATAAAATATAGTATTAATTATATTTTCTATTAGTAATTCGTACCAAAATAATATTGTAAACATAATTTACAAAAAACTATAGTTAGAATTTCTAAGAAATTTAGTAAAATCAAGTAATTACTAAAATATATTGTAACATTTACAACAAATGTATGTGCATGGAACAAACACTATAGCAAATTATTATAGTAAAGATTTTATTGTAAAGATTGTTTCAAGAAAAATTTATATAACTTAATTACTGCAGTAAAAGTACGTGGGCCATCCCATTATTTATGACCGTTTGTTATTATTATGTGGAAAGGACCGGATTGTAATAATTATAATTAAATATAGGCGCATCAGGTAGGTTAGGTCGCTTAATTTATATTTAAATATCTTTTTGTGGTAAAATTTGTTAGTTTTTGAGGAATGGTTCAAGAATTGCGTTATAGTAATGGACAATGCGAGCTATCATAGTCGCCAATTACATAAAGCTCCAAGCTCAAATAATGCAAAATTGGAGATCAGAACTACATGGCGGAGAATGATATATATATTTTGAAGAAAGTTATAAAAAAAGTGATCTTTTAGAAATTCAGACATTTTGTATAAAAAAAGTATATGTTTGTGACCCATTGGCAGAAGAAATTGGACATACAGTGCTGCGGCTCCCACCCTATTATTGCATTTTTAACCCCATATAGCATATGTGGCACCAGTTAAAATCACTGGTTAGGTCTGAAAATATTTCTCCGACTTTAAGTTCTAGTGTTGTAGAACTAATACGAAAATGCTTTAATGATATTCCCCCAGGTAGTTGGAAAAATTCAGTCCGTCATGTAATAACTGTAGAAAATTCGTATATTAGTCTGGATAGCGATAGCGAAACAGAACTATCTATAGAATGACATTATAACTAGTAATATTTAAAAAAAATGTTATTTCATTTGATTACATTAATATAATCATATCATTACTTGTTTTCCTTAGTCCGTCCCTTCATACTTCACTTGTTTATTGCCAAGCTCTTGTCGACACAATGGGACCGACCCAGGAAATCATTAAGTCGTATCCAATTTTCGTGAAACATACTGTACGATTTCCAATAAAATATAGTAGTAATTACATAATAATCTTGTAGATACACATAATTTATAACAAAGTATAGTAAATATTTCTAATAAATTTAGTCAAATTAAGTAAAATATATTGAAAATTTTACAACAAATGTAAGTGAAAATAATTTACTTATAACTACAGACGACTATTATTGCGTTTTTTATTGTAAAAATTACCAAGTTTAAATGAAGTGTTTTAAAAATATTATTACAAGAATAAAAGGGATAAATCAGAAGCGACGGGTTCCCAGGAGGTCGTTGTTTTCAGGATTTAAAAGTGGCGACAAATACCGTCGATCGAGATGTCAAGCGACGATGGGTGACCGCTTGGGAATACCATGTGTCAAAATTTTTACAGAAGATTTTAGTAAATTTTAAAAAGGTTTTTAGTAAATTTTACAAAGGTTTTTAGTAAATTTTACAAACGATTTTAGTAAATTTTACAAAAATTTAATGAAACCTCTCATAACGGACTCCTCTAGTAAGCGGACATCTCTATTAAGCGGACATTTTTTCATAGTACGGAACCAGGTATATAACATTCCATGAAAATCAATCTCTCTTGGGCGAACGCGGACAGGCTGTTTTCATACAAAGAGTGCGATAATCCTCCTTTAAACGGACAAAAAATTTTTTTAAAGTATTTGGGAGACGAATAAGTACCGTGCAAAAACTCTCTGAAGTTAGACCTGCAACCAATCGCGTATGCGTTTCAGCCTTCGCCAAATGAAAGTATGTGTGATTCCCCGACAGCAGTCCGCCGTTTATTTGTGAGTTGTAAGGTTAAAATCGTAAACAATGGCATAAAAATGTCGCGTTTTGAGTCTGAAAGAGGATCTTTATGTTGTGGAAGTTTGTAATTTGATAACAATGATTTGGGCAAGTCCATTAACAATGATAGCAATGTACTATTAGAAGATGATAGTGACCCCATTCCTACCGATTATGTAGTCCAACCTGAAACCACATCACTATCTGACGACTCTAATGAAGAAGTTGAATGCAGTATTCAAACAAATGTCACCAATTATCAACAAGCCATTAGTATGGTAAAAGAATTATAAAAGTAGGCAAAGAATAGATGTGACTCTACAGCAATGGAATTGTTATCAGACTTGGAATTACATTTTTTAGATTGCAAGTACAAAACGCAAACACGTCAAACTAGTGTATTTTTGTTATGTTATGTATATTTGTACATACATATACATAGTAATAATTTTGCATTGACATATTATTACCTAATAACAAATTTCCCATGGGTGGACACCTCTATTAGGCGGACACATTTAGACGGTCCCGTAGGTGTCCGCCTAAGAGAGGTTTCAATGTATTTTGGCTAATGTTATGATCGCTCGAGCGAAAAACGGCTTGAGTACTCGATTATTGAAATAACCGACATCGCTCGATTATTAAAAAAGCCGCTTGAGTTATAAATTCAAGTAAAAATCGTCGCTTGTTACTTATAACCTTTCACTCGATACCCGAGCTTCGCTTGACGCCGACGTATATTCGAGCAGTTTTTTGTTCGATAGGAAATACTCTCGTTATAAATTCCGGCGAAAAATCGAATCATTGCCTTTCACTTGATACCCGAACTTCGGGCGCCATCGGATATGTGCCGATTGGCGACGTTCGAGTTTGACGCTCAGAAGGCTAACACGACATACGTATTTCTTAAAGGCACATAAACGAGAAGGTGCATATAAATGTATGCCGGATCCCTTAGCGGATTCGTCGCGACATGGTTTTGTTTTGATTGGGACTGGCTAGCCAACCGCGATTGTAAATTCTTAAAAAATTAAAGAATGTGATTTTTTTAAAAACCAGAATCAACTTTCTTTCTTCCTTAATACAAACTCTAGACAACTTCTAAAACTTAGAAAAACAACCCCTGGTGTTTTGTGAACACATTCTTCTTAGTCATAAAAATTTCAAGTGACTAATCGCTCGAGCGATTCACCCGATAATTAAAATCGCTCGAGTATCATCAAGTACTCGATTATTAAAATCATCGGTTTTGTTCGGTTCTTCCAAAGACTAATTTTGAACATTTTTACTAAATTTTGCTATAATTTTATGGCAGTTCTTAATAAAAGTTATTCCAGTCACATAATTATAGATCCATAAATTATGGTTACTTTTACTAATTTCTTCGTTCCGTGTTGTACAAGACAATTTTTGTTATTGTGTCTAAAACTGAATTTAAATTATTTGGTCCCTTGTTTAGTCAAAACTTGCACACGACAGGAATATTATATTTAAAGAAAGGATTTAGAACGAAAAGTGGAACAATCAATGAATTGGTAGATAAAGGGCTTATTCTCATAATAATCCTTTTACTGAACTTAATTCAATAGCCCTTTATTTATCCATAAAGCAGCGCTTGTCTCTTCTCTATTCATCCTAACCACATGGGAAGAGAAATCTTTACCCAACCCATTTCACCTGACTTAATATTATTGGTCTCTTATCTCAAAATCTTGATCGCAAAGCCACTAGAGTCCACATTTATCTCAAATTAATCCCGTCTAACATTTCTCATTGTCAGAGATACTTTTAAAATTATTCCATGCCCACCCTAAACAACAGAAACACATTTACCTACAGCGACCACGGTTCGGTTTAATTTGAATAACAGAAAAAAAATGTAGCAGGAATACAGGGTGATCGGATAATACATCGGGATACACGGGGAGGTGATTCTATGTCGTTTTTTACAGACAACTTTCAGTCCTCAGCGTATAAAATAAACTATTTGTCTGTAGAAACGATTACAATTTGCGAAATATATGTTACTTCCTGCATTAGAAAGCAATTTTAAAAGTTTTTTTTTAGATTATAGCTGCAGTATTCAAATTTGAATTTAAAAATGTATCGCCGGTCACGTGTCCCCAGTAAATAATTTCTTACTTTACCCTTTTATATTTCTCGTCATTTTACTAAAGTTACTTTTATATATAAATAATTTACACTCCTACTACAATTTGTATTGAAAAAATAATGTTCAAAGATCCACAGTTCAGTTTCTCTAACGCAATTATTAACCAGAAGTTCCGTCCCCGCAGCTGCATGTATCCCCGGTCACGGCATAAATTGCTACTATACGTCGGTCTAATAGTTTTACAAATATGACGGTATGTGTTTGAATTTGTGTAAAGGGTACTCCTGTTTAGGTAAGTTCCTTATTATGTTTATTTAGGTATAAACTAGAACATTGCCTACTTTTTGCCAGGCATATGTTTTTATGTTGTATCGCCGGTCACAGGGTTAACTCAGACCTAGTAGTTTTAATTAAGGGACAAATACTACACGAAGTCATTCTCTTGAGTACAGATACTCATTTCAGTCTAAAAAAAGTTTAAGAAAAAGTTTAAGAATTAGCTGTTATCCACGAATTTGTGCATGGAGATAGATTGATGTGACGGTTTGTTATCCGAAGCTATATACAATATTTTTTTATTAACCATTTATAAACCATTAAGGAAAAAAATATATTTTGATGTGCAAGTTTCGTTTACACCTTAGGTAGATGAAAAATATGACTAATTTTCTTAGTATTTTAACATTCTAAAGGAACATTCCAAAACTTTAAGCCAATATAAGACAAGGCCGTTATAAATAATAGGAAAATGGTTATAGTGACTGATTAAAATAACTCAGTTCCAAATATTGGCGTTATATGATTTAGAAGAGTAAAATTAGCCATGTGACGGGCGTTAAATTATTAAAAAATCGATGCAATAGATCTTTGTGACGATGATCTTTTGCGCGGACATATATAATTCCTCTAATTAGATACTATAAGATACTATAAGAAACCTATTCAAAAATAACAGGTGTGTTTGAGATAATTTATTTTTAAAATCCGATTTACTGAAAGTTGCCTGTAAATTTTTTTTGACTATTTCAGTATTTTTTATTGTAAAAATTACCAAGCTTAAATAAAGTGTTGTAAAAATGTTTTTTTACAACAGATCTAGCTCTTCGTTAGGAGAACAGGTGGGGACAACAAGAGGAAGAGTGTCCTCGATCTCTAAAAGTCGATGTTGGGCGTTGGGAAATTTTCACTTAATATTTTAGTAAATTTTACAAACAACTTTAGTAAATTTTACAAAATATTATAGTAAATTTTACAAAAAAATTTAGTAAATTTTACAAAAGATTTCAGCAAATTTTACAAAAATATAAATGGTTTACTAAATATTTTGGTAATTCTGACTAAAAATTTTTGTTAAAATTTAGCTATAATTTTGTGACAGTTCTTAATCAATTATTCCAGTCACATATAGAGCCATAAATTATGGTTAATTTTAACTTTAATGATACATGATTTTTACACTTTCAAAAGGGTGTGATAATTTAAATGCCGTCCCTGGGGTAAATTTTCTGTAACGGTGAATAAAAGGTGGTTGTTTCTCACGGTAAATTCCCAAGCTCGTGCTCTTGAGTCGTTCCAAGGGATTAAGAAAATTAATTGACAAACCAATATGCCTACCTGACAAATCCGATAAAAAAAGGTCCACATCACAAATAGAGCCGCCCGCTTAAGGAGCGCATCGTCGACCATTATGGTCTACGGCCTGGCCGTAACAAATTTTACGCCGTGTTACGTGCCAGGCTACGTTGTCAGTAGGGGTGCCAAATCCCAAAGTTTTGTTTTAATCCCGGGATTTTCGGGATAAAGCATACCTAATTCCGGGACTAATCCCAGAAAAAATTAATATGAGAAAGATAGAAAGTAAACTAAGTAGAAATCTTACCTACTCAAAATGAAAAAAAAAAACATTAAAAATTAATGTGAGAAAGATAGAAAGTAAACTAAGTAGAAATCTTACCTACTCAAAATGAAAAAAAAACATTAAAAATTTCTAACAAAAGGAACGTAAAAAACCAGTGTGTCGTCTCCTAAACTTGATCGTAACTAGGGAATCCAATCCCGCACCCAAACTTTAATCCCGCAAATCTGCGGGATTGAGCCCATCGATCCCGCGGATCTGCGGGATTTGCGGGTTAGCAAACAATGAACTGCGGTATTTTTGGTCGACGCATCGGGACTTCTCCGCCATGCTGGGCTATTGAAAATACGTTAAATAGAACAGTTTTCTTGCGCATGTGCGCGTTCTACTAGTATCTAGTGACATTTATCAAGTGGTTGAATATAATACATGGAATTTAAACAGCAATTACAAAAATGAGTGTCAGTGTAGTTTACAAAGACAATAAAGGTTCAAGTTTAGTTTGGAATTATTTTTTAAAGTCTGAAGATGGTCTTACAGCTAAATGTAAGTTATGCCCTTGCAAAATCTCTGCTCGTTCCACCAAAGGTTTTCACACCCACTTACAAACAAAGCATAATATTAATTTGAAAGTTCAGAGCAGCAGCGGTAGTGTTGATATTGATAAAATAACACAGGAAATGAAAGCTAGTAGCAGTTCGAGTAGTTCGTTTAGTTCTATTGCTAAGCGCTCAGATGTTAGTGGCTCTTCTGTGCTACCTAAGAAAATGAAAATTACAGATTTTGTTCATGAGAAAAAAGTTTCGATGGAGGAAAAAGTGCCTCGAATGGTATACCTTTTGGAAAGTTTATCACATTGACCGATATGCGCCAACTATTCGAATGAAAGGGCCACAAATTGTGTAAAATCTATTCCGCCGACAAATGTCGAAGCTGAACGTGCGCTTTCAGCCGCAGGACACATGTGCAATAAAATACGATCAAATCTAAAAGATGAAACATTAAACATGTCATTGTTATCTTTTCTCCGAAAATACTTTCAAAATCAATGTAACATGTAACCGTTAAACTAGTCGTACTATTGTATTGTATTTATATGCAATAAATATTTTCCTGCTACTCTACTCTGTTTCTAATTGCTAAATAAAACTTTTTATTAACATACAGCACCCACATCTAGTCCCGCGAATCCCGCACGTTTAATCCCGAAATGTCAATCCCGCGAAATCACAGCGGGATCCCGCATTTGCGGGATTGGATTCCCTAATCGTAACTTATTGCAAGTATAACGTGCCGACGAGAAGCAGCGTTCTGTTCTACACTTCCTAAGGGAAAAAAATTGAATCCTCGAGGGATTACAAAAAAATTGAATCCCTCAAAAGTAAATTTGTTGACCGTTAAAATAAAATTCGATTTTTTTAACATTATTTTAGGACTTAATTTTCCTTATCTTAAAGTGCATAAAATATGATATAAACCACGTTACTGAAGTGTATTTTTAGCCCTTAGGTTTATAACCAAAGGTATTGTAAACTAGATTACATAATCCATTCATAAAACTCTTGGAAAGTGAAGCTGTGATCTTGTGAAATGTTATTGAAAATCAGTAATAGGTGGAACAGAGAACTACATGTTTGTTGGCTGAATGGTAACAATATTGAAATCTGGTTATATCAGATGATTCAATATTAAAACATAACCATACTTGCCAATGAGAAGATAAATCTTTATTTAAATGATTTTACAAACTACACATGAATGCACCATGATGTTTGTAATAAAAACGAATATTCACCAATAATCACAAAAAAAAAACACAAATCAACGAAAATATATAACCAATCCATTAGATCAAAGCGCAAACGTCGCAATTTTAACGAGATTCGAATTCATTCACTTTTGGGTCCGAATCGTAGGGCAGTTATAAAATAAAAATAGATGTTGCCAGAGTGCAGTTGGATTAGTTCAAGATTCAACTTTTAAGTATAATAATATTTTTTTAAAGAATCTCTCATCGCCTTTTCACAGTTTATAGTAAAATTATTGGGAAATAATTTTCTTTAAGAGCAATTGCGGATTAACCTTAAATCAGTTGTACTTGCCAAATTAAAATTAACAAATTTTTTAATTGGGAATTTGTAAGATACCTTTGCGATAAATATGTCAATCTGGCTATGCAGCAATAATGGCCGAAAGAGGTGAGAAAGACTGTTTGCAGGCGTTGCCTAGGCTAGAAATGTACATTTTTCTATCTATAGTTTGTAATATCTTTGTTTACAACGCACTATTAAAAGCCCGGGAAAAAATCCTCTTTTTTGGTGATCTTTGAAAATCGTCGCAAAAAAATTGAATAATTTTGTAAATTGTATAATATTTGTATTAGGGGCTATCGAATCATGTTGCCAAGTTAGGGATTTATTAATAAAATATAATAATTTACAATAAAATTGTCAGTTTAAAATAAATATTTAAAAAACAAGTTAATAGTTAAAGACTCTTTTATATAATTTATCCTGGGATTTGAGAGCTTAATCCTGGGATTTCGAGATTGATTTTTCCACGAGATCCCGGGATTTTCGTATACTGAACTTGAACATTGAAATTATTAAAGTAGACAGATCACATATTATGTATATCAGAATTCTTAACTGAATATAAAAATGAAACATTCCTTTTTGTCGATATTGCACCGGAGCATAATAATATCACTTCCCTCTCGCTTTACGAGCATGCAAAAGATGGGATTGTTCCCGAAATGCGCTAACTAGTTCATATACGAATAAAAACGGGACCGCACTAACTTGTATACCATCTGATTAAATTTCCGGCGTCGATGTATTTTTGCCACAACTTGACAACGCGTGACATTGTGCCCGTCATGACGCAGGGGTTAGTTCATCGGCCAAAGTAAACTGAAATGCACAAAAAGGTTGTCCAGCTTATTTATTGACAATTGCCAGCGTGAGAGTGTAAAGTATATTTTAAATGGCTCCTATATTTTGTGTAGTTTGTCGATGGGTGGGTTGTGTTTGGATTTAATAAAGCAGTCGCAACAGTCGCAAAGGTTTTCAAAAAATTCTAAGTTATTTGTCACTTGTTCAATAAAGCACTGATATAGACAATGACGTAATACATATTTTTTTTTGAAAAAAAAATCTTTATTTTAAAACAATAATGTACATTTACCTGAATACTATACTCTAATCAGTGCCTGATAGCACTGGCCTCGAGCATCAATAAGTAATAAATTCACAATGTTGGACGTATCCTAATTAAATCCCTAAATACAATTTCACACGTTTAACAAATTGATATCATTTTCTAAGATCTCTAATGTCCTCTGGTATTTTATTATAAGCCTTAGCCGCTCTTACTATTGGGTTACTCAATCCTACATTTGTCCTGGTAGTTACACAATATATATTATTTTGAGATCTAGTTTCGTGAATGTGTATGTTATTGGGCAATAAGATGTGTATATTACATCTTTGGTTATTTTTTAAAACTTTATACACTAATTTTACCTGTTCTCCAATTTTGGTATCATCAACTGTCTATATGAAGTTTCTGAACTTGTCAACCAATCATAATTAAAGAGCATTTTTAATATTTTATTTTGGAGTACTTGGACTGCGTTAAAATTAGTTTTCCCACATGTTCCCCATATTGGCATTAGATATCTAAAGTGTGCCAGGAAGAAGGCATTGTACACATTCAATTTAGTTTTATTGGTAAGATAGTTTCGACATCTGTATATTATAGGTATCATAGGTAGTATTTTGTTTGAGAGATGCCTAATGTGCTGGGACCAGTTAAGATCATTGTCGATCAAAAAACCCAGATACTTTAGATTTTGAACTTCTTCTAAAATTAAGTCATTGATTTTAATATTTAAATGGCTTATTTGCTTGTTTAAATATCATATATTTCGTTTGGTCTACATTTATTTTTAGTTTATTATAATATAGCCAACTAAGATATAAATTTAGATCATCATTTACCACATTATTCGATGCCTTCTCCTCCTCACCGGTATACACTAATACTGTATCATCCGCGAATTTAAAATGTCTAGCTTTGAGATTTGCATACCTTAGTCAGAACATAAAGTGGATACAGCAGAGGTCCCAGTACTGAACCCTGCGGCACTCCATACACACTGCTGCTAAGCACTTCACTATTCACCCCATTAAGCGTAACATACTGTCTTCTATCCACCAAATAACTTGTTATAATATTATGTATAGTCCCCCTAAAACCAATCTCATACAGTTTTTTCAACAATATATCTATGCTGACAACATCAAATGCTTTTCTTAGGTCTACAAATACTGCTACCACTATATGTTTATTATCAAGTGCCCGAGATACGTAGTCTACAAAGTCTACCGTTGCGCTAAGCGTGCTACTGTTTTTAAAGGAAACCATGCTGATACTGATCAATCGAGATATATTTATGAACAAACGATGACATTCTATTTTTTATTACCTTTTCGACTGTTTTTGAAAAAACGCTTATAACCGATATTGGTCTATAGTTATTCATGCAACCCCTGTCCCCTGCTTTGATTATTGGAGTTATTTTACTTATTTTTAGCTCACTTGGAAAGACCCCATCTATTAAAACGTTATTTACTAGGTTAGTAAGGATCGGTATAAGGCAGGGGTCGGCAACCTTCTGAGACGGAAGAACCGAAAGTTATAATTTACACAATTTCTCAGTTTTTAAAGAGCCAATAACGACCGCAATTTGATATCGAAAGAGACACAACTTGACAACGAAAGAGCCGCATGCGGCTCGCGAGCCGTAGGTTGCCGACCCCTGGCCACAGCCAAAGCACTGGTGAAGACGCCAAATTGTCTTGCGTCGAAAACGAATTAAACCCTACATAGAAACATCCGACGACGGCGTCATTCGAGAGCTTACGACGGACTGACGACAGTAACGACGCGTGTCATGGGGGAGGGGTGCGGTGAAAAGCGAGTAGAAGTGGCTGAGAAATAGAATCGGTGCCTAATCCTCGTTAATCGATTCAGAACGAATTTGTAATGTTTTTTTTTTCGATAAAATAAATAATATTTGCGTATGGAACTAAAGAGCCGCAGCTTCACATCCAAAGAGCCGCAGGTGGCTCGCGAGCCGCAGGTTGCCGACCCCTGGTATAAGGTATTGTTTGAGGTTAATTACATCTATTACTGTTATCCCGTCATGCCCTGAAGCTGAATTCCGCTTCAGAGTTATGAAAATGGTTTATTATATTTAAAAGAGTCCTTAGATTAAAACCTATAAAATCATCCCACATGCGCCGATCACTTGACAACTGTAATAGGGCAATCATGCCATTGTATTGCGATGTTGCCAAATTATTGCGCGAGCTCCGACCTTACGTCGTTCGATATCGCGATGAGGCGCGATGAAACTTGCCCTCACGTCTTTTCCCATTCGATATATGGATCCGATAACGAGAAAAGAACCACGGTACAATTAGAAACGTCAAAGCTACTTGCTAAACCCCGACGAGATGGGCTCGTTCCCTTGAAATCGTGCTTGTTAAACGTTAATTGTGCCCTGGCTCAATAAAAATGATGTAAAATTTACCTGTTGTTATTATTTCAAGAACGTAGATACAAAATCCGTCTCGATCACTATGATAACGTTCTGTTGCGAAAGAACTAACGTTAACCAAACGACGGTGAACATAATTTATTTTCTTAAATACAGGAAGCCAAAGCCAACCCTGTTTCTCGATTCTCGTACAACCCTCAAGAAACAATTTAGTGAGAAGTGTGACAGGCCTTTGGGCACGAAATATTTTTTTTACAATTTATCGAGAAATTTGTAAGGTAATCTCCAAATTGGTATTCAAGAAGCACACCTTGTTCCAACCCGACGCTAGAGCAGAATTTTTACTGTATTATGAGCGGTAAATCAAAGTAAATAAGGATGTTTTCTTTAAATTTGGCACGTTTTTCGTTAACAAAAGAAAGCCGCATTTAATGGCGGCCACACAGTAAATTTAAGAACAATTTTGGTGTATCTGAATCGAATTTTAGTAGGAATACGGACGTGGAATAAAAATGCTGACCTCGGGGGCTTTAGAATTTAAAACTAAATTTAAATTAGTATAATAATATGTAAAAGTAACAAATATTGCACCACGTCTTATAGCATGTTTAAGCGGAGACTATTTCAACTTGAGGGGCGAAATTTGGCATCGTTATAGTGATAGGGGGTAATGGATGTAAAATATTAGCTTCGTTCGTAAAGCGGTCGGAAACCGTCAGAAAACTGACGACGCGTGCGCTGATAGAAAATCCGGCGTTTGCAGAAGCCAAACTGTTGGTTATGGTGTTACTAATCAGTTTTAACGGTCAGAATAATTCATAAACATATAATATAAAAGAGGAGACAAAACATGCCATTTAGTGCAGTCGTCCTGGCGAAATAAACGGCTCGAAAATCCCTTTAAGAAATCGAGTAATTTTTTTTCCCCAATCGATACAGTAGGATCCCCTCGATATTCTGAAATGATTTGTGGCGGGCGCCGCATGGGGGGAGGAGGGGGCAAAATTGAAGAGCTTGACAGAGCGCGTAAGCTCGAACAAACCCGATCCCGATATCTCGATGAGTTCGGCGAAATAACGCGATTTTCAACTGCAAAACAATAAAATTTAATTAATATTATCTCGAGAAGGGGCGGAGTTGGGGCATCATTTTTTCGCGAATTAACGGGTGATACCGAGTACTTTTATGTGCCGGAGGCTGGGGTTGGTGGGGCAATTAGGAGGAGAGTAAGGGGGATTGGAAATTTTTTATATAAATGTTAATAAGTAGTTTATTAATCGAGCAACGAGGATCAGGCCGGATTCAATTTGTTAATTTTTTTATCAGCTACGAGGTGGGATTTTGGTATGTGTTAATAGGATATAGAACCTCAAATTTTATTTAGGAAAGTTATTCAATTGTTCCACCAGTGGCGTCGCTGCAAACATGTCATTTGATATTTTTTACAAAAAAGATGGTACGCCACTGATATTTTTCCATGTGGATATTTTTTCTGATTGGCCTGTTCAATTCTCCATGAAAACGGTCTCTTGAGTTTTTCTCGTCAGACTTGATTAAAACCACTAAATTCATATTGAAACTTATTATTTTTAACATTGATAAAATAATTAATGCGCGCATCTGGGAAAATAAAAACTTTTCGCCGATCACACCTCATAGCTGATAGAAAAACAAATTGAATCGGGCCTGATCCTCGTAGCTCGATTAATAAACTACTTATTAACATATATATTATTTTCAATTTCCCGTTGTCCCCGGCGCCCTACACAAATCATTTCAGAATGTCGATGGGATCCTACTGTATCGATTGGGGAAAAAAAATTACTCGATTTCGTCAAGGGATTTTCGAATACCGGAACGACTCCACTAATTCATAAAACACCATTTATTTATAATCATCACAGTTCTACAATTTCAAATAAGTTAGAAGAAGATGGCTTTAAAAAATGGCAACGCTGTAATAAGGTACACGTTTAGATAATTTCGATCTAACATTAGTCATAAATAGCTAATCGTAGGTTTTTTTTTACAGAAATTCAGATAATATAAAGAAAGAATCCATATTTTTGCATTATTTACTTAAAATATAGAATTAGCTATACCACTGCTTTACCTAAAAAAACATAACCTCATTATTCTGACTAATTAGTATTCTTCTATTGTCATCTTTAGCAAACCTAGGGGAACCTGAAACTGCTCCTAATAATAGTTCGATGCCTTACTATTTTTTGTTTTGCCAACAACACGATATTTCTGTTTACTCCCAGTTCGCCTGCAATATCCCTAATAAAAGCACCATCTCGCAACCGACTGTAGATAACAGCCTTTTGCTGGGGGGTTAATTGTGGCATATGTTTAAAAAAATGTGCTTGACAAGTTAATGATAAAGTGACAATCTATGTTGACATGTCAAATTTGTATATGACATTTTACTGGTACCAGACTCGACAGTAAATAATTCCTAATAGTCAAGGAGAAAATAAGAAATTTTGCTGTCTTAGGTTTTTATCGGAACGATGATACACATGAGAAATGCAGTCAATATAATTAATATTATATTTTAGGACTCTCAGTATATACTTGGCATTATTGATTAGGTACTATTTAAGACTTTGTATGATTCTGTCTACTTATTAATTAAAAGTTTTTCGCATAATTCGCCGATTGCTCCAGTTGCAGACTTGCGCAGTTTGCTTTGACAAAAATGTAATGATGTTTTGTTCGAGTTTGTATGATAAATTAAGCTCAAAAATCTGTATTTTGAGATTTCAGATAAGATAAAACAAGAACATCCTCCTTGCGCGAGTGTATTTTTTTCTACCAAACATTTTTTTTTGCTAGGTAGGTACTGTAAATTTTAAGGCAAATTATTCAAATTTATGTCAATTCTACCCTGACCAATTATTAAAAATTATCTCATATATGTTCAATCGTCGCTTCTTTTCACCAAGCACCCGTGTGTAAAAGCAAACAAAAACTTTGTTCTCAAGGCTTACGACCCACGATCTGTGTACAATACATTACAACATTGTAGGGCTTATTTAGCTTCTCATTAGTAGTACAGTGTTAAATGGTAGTTCTCACCAAAGTTTACTCAAGCCGAGGGCGTTAATTGGCTTAGAAAGAGATATGTGATTTTCAATAGTGCATGTAAAAGCCCAGTTATTAAAAAAAGGGTTGGGGGTTATCATTTGGTATTAGGAAAAATTATGGGGAGGCGCTTGAACAATGCCAATTAGAACTAGCACACTTCCCTTGTAAGATTTTATTAAGACAGTTTTATAATTAATTAATAATAAGAGCCCGCGATTTGGCAAATTTGTTGTATAAAGGTCGGGTTTGGTCGGGTGAATTTTTGTTTTTAGGGTCAAGAAACTACAATATTACGATGTGAAAATATTACACCCAAAATACCGACATAAAATGCCGCCAGTTCAAAATATTGGTTAAGGTTGACGTTTCATAACTTTTTTATTTTGAATCCTAGTTTGTAAATACAGTGAAACCTCTCATCGGATACCTCTAATAAGCGGACATCTCTATTAGACGGACATTTTTTCATAGTCCGGAACTGGGCGGACGCGGACAGGCTGTTTCATACAAAGAGTGCGAAAACCCTCCTTTTGGCACCGGAGACCGTTTTCGAGGCCGCGATCGTCTTCAGCAACCTCGAAAACGGGCGGTCAGACGATTTTGCCGGTTTAAAGCCGTCAGCAGTCGATGCACCCCCTTGGAGGGTAGTTGCATCGCTTTGGGGGGTGGTTTTGCATCGGGTGCAATATTGAAGGGTGCGAGAGTACTCCGCGACCCCGAAAACGGAAGGAATTCGAGATCGGGCAGCTTCAAGCAAATATATTCAATTTTCCCGCTTGGGGGGTGGTTTTTGGCCAACCCAAAAACAATTTTTAACTGCGCCATCGTGTTCAGCATCCTCGAAAACGGGGGAAGGAAGTAGGCTGGTTACTGTAGAAAATCCGTGTATGTTCGCCCGGCTCACAGAATCCAATAAATAGGATAATTCAACATGTTAGGATTGTAGAAAAAATAATGTTCGACTTTATTCCATCAGAAAAATGATTCATGATATCAGAGTTCACAATCCATCCGTTGCATCAGCCATATAGACTGCATTTGGATCTGCCTGACGTCTATTTCTTCATAAATTTGAACGCGTACCTCAGCGGACGTCATTTTGTAAACAATTACCAATTGAAAAATAACTCTTTTGTGTCATTGTTCGGAACAAACGTTTTATTATCATTGAAAACATTTAAGTTTAATTCTGACAGGTAGTCGGGTTTATTTTCTATGAGTAATTTGTGGAAATTTATTTTTTGTTGAAATAGGACGGATCAGATTAAGTGAAAGTATTATTTTTAAGTGTGTTATCAATAGAATTAGATGGTAAAGCGTATTATTTCAAATTTGGTCATCCCTTGGGTCTCTTGTTTTCCAGTTTTATTATTGTTCAATCACTTTAAATATTCCGCCCATAGAAATTCAAATGTTTACCCTAATAAGCAGACTATTTACCTACAAATGGTACAAAAATAATCCCAAATAGTATCCTATTCATGAATAATTTAAAATAAATATTTATGTAAGCACACCATAATCCCTTAATTCTTTGACGGACAGGTATTTTGCACCTGGGAATCTGGGTTTTCCAAAATTTTAAAATGCCTTAAGGGTTGACTTCAATAAAAATATAAATATGGCCTATGGGGGCTAGAATTCCATATAATTTTCCATTGTTCAAAACAGAGGCAATACTAAATTTATAGGGCTGTAATAAATAACATAAAAGTTATAATAATATTTAAAGGTTCATGGGTTTTCCCATTATTTATTAGATGGATATTAAGTAGTGTTGGGAAAAACCGATGCAATTGTAAATGTAATTATTAGTGATATCAAAAAGTAATGTAGGTGGCACATGACACCTCTTTTTGGGTCAAACTTAAAAATTTTAAAATTTTCGCTCGTTTAAGAGATACGGGGGGAAATTCAAAAACACAATGACAATTTCAAAATTACCCTATATTTTCTTAGTTAAAACAGATACAGAAAAATGTTTTATACAGGAGGTTCTTTATGTTGATTGTTGAATAATGTGCCGTTTTCAGAATAAGTATATATGGGGTCATTTAAAAAAGTTATCGGATCTATCCTCATTTTTTTAAAAATGGAACACCCTGTATATTTTAATCTAAAAAGATACTATTTTTTAGTCTCCTTATATAACACACCATGGATAATACTGGTTTCCTAGGCGATTTATTTAAATTTTATTACTTTGAAACGAAATAAAAGATTCAATTAAGGTAAAAAAACAATGGGAATCCTCGCAAATATTGGGAATATGTTCTTAAATAGCGAACAAAATATACATTTTGTACCATTTCTTCGTTTTTCCACTTTCAATATAAACTGATATCATATCAAATTTTTCAAAATGTTGATATGTCATTTTCGCAAATGAATATGTAAAAATGAAATTGACGTTAAATGTTAATAGTCAACATAGTTGATTCTAGGATACTAGCTTTTGTTTCATGGTCTGGTGTGGTTTAAAGTAAGGAAAGTTTAATAAATCGCCTAGGAAACCAATAGCATCCATGCTGTGTTATATATTTGAAAGGAGAATTTAAAATAGCATCTATTTAGATTAAAATATACAGGGTGTTCTATTTAAAAAAATTAGGTCAGGTCCGATAACTTTTTTACCTGACCCCGTATACTTATTCTCAAAACTGCAAATTATTCAACAATCAATATAAAGAAACTTCTGTATAGAACTTTTTTCTGTATCTCTTTTAACTAAGAGAGTCTATAGGGTAATTTTGAAATTGTAAATTTTTTTATTTTCCCCCGTATCTCTTAAACGAGCGAAAATTTTCAAATTTTGAATATACCATTTTAAGTTTGACTCAAAAAGAGCACATGACATCTACATTACTTTTTGGATAGCACTAGCAACCCTATACAGGGTGTCCGGGAACATGTGGGAAATCTCCCGGATATGAAGAAAACACGTGTAAAGAATACTATAGGTTCATATAAACTACTTTCGTATCGGCCTCCTCTTCGGAGATATGGGCTCCCAAAGAGCACCAATGGAATCAAGTTTTTTACACATAATTATTGAACCACCTGGTATATTTCAATTATTTTTTAATATGATGCACACCAGGTAAGACCCGTCAAATTACTACTCAAGAAACTGTTGTGAATTACTCACAGTTGCAGGGACGGACTAGTTGTAACACTCATGGGTCCATTTTTTTTTACGCCCTGTATGATGAGAACTTTGGACAATGTTTTTTACATACCTTTAAGTATTGCCTAAAAATGAGGTACTCTTCTTTCATGTCGCTAATCCTAACCGTTTTCGAAAAAACGGCATTTCATATACGTCATGTGCTTCGAGTATTTCAATAAAAGATACATCTTCGTTCCGATCCAATGTTCAACCTTCAAGATTCCGCTTCATATTTAGCCCATGAGCAGTAACTGCTCATGGGCTAAATATGAAAAAGCCATAACTGTTATGGGAGTGTAAATAAAATGACGTTTTCTCGAAAACGGTAAGGATTAGCGACATTAATGAATAGTACTTAATTTTTAGCGAATAGTTAAAGGTATGTAAAAAACATTGTCCAAAGTTCTCATCATACAGGGCGTAAAAAAAAATGGGCCCATGAGTGTTACAGCTAGTCCGTCCCTGCAGCTGTGAGTAATTCACAACAGTTTCTTGAGTAGTAATTTGACGGGTCTTACTTGGTATACATCATATTAAAAAATAATTGAAATATACCAGGTGGTTCAATAATTATGTGTAAAAAACTTGATTCCATTGGTGCTCTTTGGGAGCCCATATCTCCGAAGAGGAGGCCGATACGAAAGAAGTTTATATGAACCTATAGTATTCTTTTCACGTGTTCTCTTCATATCCGGGAGATTTCCCACATGTTCCCGGACACCCTGTATAAGTGTCGAAAATGGAACACCCTGTACCCAAGTCCACGTACCCACCCAGTCCATGATTTTAAACGTCTTTGTATACTACCAAATAACGTCAATGTCAATAATACGATCTAACGTCACTTTCATGGGCACACCTTTATCAGCGCTTCAATCAGACTTCGCTCTCGATGTAATCATCCCGGGTTCATTTGAAAGTTTAGAAAATTACAACAAATTCTTGTGTTATACTAGCAACACTCGCGTTATTCCAGCGAACAGACAAAGATCAAAATTTACAGCGTTTTCATCAAACGAATCCAATAAGCGCAATGGAGGCAACTACGACAAGCGAAGCCGTGCCGAAGCTGATAGAGAAAATTCTAAAAGGAGTTTTAAGGATTTAATTAAAGGAAAGAGTACGTTAAAGGCCTTAAAGGAGGAAATTAATACTTTAGAACAAGACATCAATCAATTGGAAGAAATTGACAATCAGGAAGATTTCGAATACAAATTAGAAAATTGCAGCGCTCTGGATAAATGTTTAAATGAATCGTATGGAAAAAGGAAAATGCATCTATTCAAAAAAATGACGAAATGGGATAAAATGAATTTTACGGACGATAAAGACAAAACCGTGTATGTTTTGTTCGCGTCAAAAGACAGTTTATCTGCCTAAAAATGTATTGTCTTGGTAAATATAATAGTTTCTGTGATCACTTTACAGCGTGATTTTGAATTCATTATACGGTAAACTCCGGGTATTCGTAGAAACGTATGTAAAAATCGTTGTCCAAAGTTTTTATCATACAGGGCGTTAAAAAAGGCCCATGAGTATCACAGCTATATACAACGTGTCCAAGATAAGGAGGGCCAGTACAGGGATCTCGGAAACCGTAAGAGATACGAAGTCGGTTAAATGGAGGTAAAGTTGCACAATTATGTGCCTAATAATATGCCGTTTAGAAAGTTTTAAAATTCCGAGTAGTTCCGGAAAAACGAAATACTGAAAAATCGTTTTATTGTTTTGTAATCCGACGAGTCGCCTTCGAAGGGCCATTATCAACTTTCTTTTTTAAATACGATCCTGTTTTCCTGATATTGGAATTTGAGAGCTTTTTTTCTCTCGAATGCAACGATGTATGACACATTGTGGTTTAATGACATTTCGAGGGTTTTTTGAACAACATCAGGAAATCTTGGGATACGGTCCTGTATATCTCCTAATTTTATAAATAATATTTCATAAGTAAGCTCTAAATTTTTTACTTATGTTGGACTAGTTCAATAAATAACAAATAATTTAATAATAAACTACAAATAAGTGAACAAAAATCATTCCAAAACAGTAATAAAATGAACAACGAAAATAGCAAGGAACTAAATAATCAGGTGTTTAAAATGATTTCCGTTATTCTCTAAGCGCAAATAACATCTTCTAACTGCCAAATAACAGTTTATTTGAGATAAAATAAAACATACGATAGAATATCAAACTTTTCAGCATTTGTAAATTTATGTTCAATATTTTCTGGAAAATAGAAAACCTCTTAAAACGCTCTCAAACGATCACAATGGGAATGTCAAGTGAAACAAATCACCCGTCACCATCTAAATTTTTTTGTTTCAAGCGCCTACTTTTCTTTTAAATCACGAATCAACAGAAGTTTGAAATAATGTTTCTGTATTTTGTTCACTTATTTGTGGTTTATTATTAAATTATTTGTTATTTATTGAACTAGTTCAGCATAAGTAAAAATTTAGAGCTTACTTATGAGATATTATTTATAAAATTAGGAGAATGTGCCATACATTGTTGCATTCGGAAGAAAAAAAGCTATCAAATATTAGAAAAATAAGACCGTATTTAAAAAAAAAAAGTTGATAATGGCCCTTCGAAGACGACTCGTCGGATTACAAAAGAATTAACGTCGTTAGATAGAGCGGAAAAAGTGACAATGTAAAAGTGCAATTTACTTTAGCATTCGATCTCAACTGAACCCAGGAAAAAAATAAAACTATTTTTCAGAATTTTAAAACTTTCTAAACGGCATATTATTAGGCACGTAAATGCGCAACTTTACCTCCATTTAACCGACTTCATATCTCTTACGGTTTTCGAGATCCCTGCACTGGCCCTCCTTATCTTGGACACGTTGTATATGTATGTATGTATATGTATGTATGTATGTCTTCATATTCGAAATATTTCCACTGAAGATGAGGGTATGTGCCTTCGAATCATGTATGTATGGAAATTGACAATTGAACTATAATTTTATTAAATTAGTGGAGCATACGAGTCTCTTTTCCTCCTTTTAAACTTACTAATGGAGATTGTGCCTGTCAATTCTACTAGGGTTTGTCGACCCCATGCTATCCACACAGAATTCAAAATTTAACCAAATTTATTCCCGACTAAACAGTACTCTGTGTAGAACCGTATATCTGCAGCTGCTCTATGCAAATTGACCGCAAAACACGATAACTTAAAACGCAGAATACCTCAATTTTAATTTTTTTCCTTTTTTTTTCGTCCAAATTGGCCCTAAGCTGAACGCGTGCTCTCAGTTATTACCAGGGGCGTAGCGTTTCAACACATATCCTGTGGACCTCTGGAATTGTCAGATGGTATAGTTGTTGCAGAATTATACCGTTGACTCTTACTGCCATGAATAAGCTACCTGATTAAACCCTATTGTATACGCCTCAACCTCTTCAAAGCTCAATAAATGGGGCCAGGGCCGGCTTGAAAATGTATACCACACCACATGATTTATTTTTATAATTTAAAATAAATAGATAGGTATTTTTAGTTTTAGGTACCTATAATAAATGTAAAATAATGATAACAATTAATGATGATTGAAAATAATATAATTTAAAAGTATAACTATTAGGATAACAAGTACAATAAAAATTAATTAAATTCTAAGAAACTATTGATAATTTATTCAAAATTTAACTTTGTATCACTATCACTATCTTCATCTAAGCCTAAACTTATAATTAAGGGTTGAACATTTGTAATCATACAATTGTAAGAATTTTCCACCTTAAGTACATGCTGTACACAGTTTTGCCAGCTGTCTGCAGAAATTTTTCTTACTTCGTTTTTAATTAATTCTACTACAGATGCATTTAATGTAGGAGAAATATTATTTCTCCTAATATTGGATTTTAATTGGTGCCATATTAGCTCAATAGGATTGAATATACAATAGTACGGAGGAAGACGCAACACTGTATGTCCATTTTCTGCTGCAAGTTTGTCACACTCGTATTCCTTATTTATTCTAAAAGCTTTTAATACTTCTAGCAGTTCTCGTTTTTTGTAAGTTCTTTCAAAATATAAATCATTTTCAATCATAAAATTTTGAATTTCTGCTTTTGTATTATTAGAATTGAGAATGATTTTTGCTTACCGACTATGATAACTAGCATAGTCCATTACAATGACGCTATTTTCAGGTATATTTTTAAGGAGTTTATGTTTAAACCAATCTTCAAAAAGTTGTGCGTTGGTATCTTGATGGTAATCTAAAGAAGAATCTGCTATGATTTTAGCTGAAAGCAACAGACAATTTGGAACAAACCCGTTCTCTGAACCAGCATGTAATATTGTGATTCTTTTGCCTTTATGTGATGGCGCCTTGGTTTGACATTTTTTGGAAGAATCATCCCAACATTTTCTTGGAGTATCATGGGTATCGAACCATGTCAAGGTAAATAATTGGTCGATTTTCTTCTCTAAATTGTTTAACAGCTGTTAAATATTTAAGTCTCCATTCCCGTAAACGTTGAGATTCCATTATACCCATTTTACGCAATATTTTCCTAAGGCTTGAAAGGCTACAAGAGATATTTGTTTCGTCTTTAATCAGCCGCTCTTTGAGGGAAATCAAAGTGGGTACAGTTTGTGCCTCATACATTTGGTAAATCTTTCTTCTTAATAAATCCATGTCATTTTCGTCAATGCTTCTAAATGTACCAGAATCACTCCGATTTTTTCTAGGATTAACAGGTTTAAGTACTATGTCTCTAACCGAAGATAAAGGAGTTTTTGTCAAAGTAGACGTATCTGCTAAAGCATCCATCGAATTAAAATTTCTACTCCACAACGATTGATACACATTTTTAATTATTAGTTTGGCATCGGTAGATAAATGCTTTCTTTTAAAAATGACACTTGACGATGCCCCCTATCAGCACAATTCCAAGGACGCCACATTCTACCACTAATAAGCCTAAATAAAAATTACTCGCCGGAAAACCACTAAAGATTAAAATTATTAAAAATCACTTTGTATTTATATATGCATCAGGCATAGGTATAAATTGAATTTGTATACTTGGCCGGCTCTGCTCGAAAAGGGTTTAAAATTTGGGATTTCCTTATTTATTTTATGGTCGAAGGGATAATGAGGTTTTATTGCAGTCAAAGGATCAACGGTATAATTCTGCAAATACTTTACACTCATACCCCAAAGCTATTTTGGGGGTTATTCCGAGAGATATTCTGGATATGTACGCTACCTGGGGTCTGTGTAGGGTAACTGCACCGCTACTGGTAATTACAATTTCAAAATCGTTTTCGTTTTCAGTTTAAAAACATAATCGTTCGGACGGTGCGCTCACATTTGGCCTGTAATTATTTTCCAAATAATAAGAAAACGAGTGTGGATAACACAAAATTAACTTTACCACAGCTCGCACTGAAATATTTCTGGCATCTCGTTTAATTATAATCGGTTTTCTTTTTCACCACGCCATTTCGGTTGAATATGCGAAAGTGGCTGTTAAATTAATTGGGTCAAATTAACGAGAAATTGCAGCAGGAAATCGTCGATAAGATTTCCAATGGCCATGCGGGAATTTAGAAAATGTTTCTGTTGATGGTAATGTCTTAATTTGGGCTTTTTATAGTGGCGTTTTTTATTTTACTTCTAACAGATCACATTTTTTATATGTTTTTCGATATATACATAAAAAAAAGCCAACGGAGTGGGAGCAGGTGTATTTGGGACAAGGCCCAGGATGGACATAAGCTTCCCACTGGGTAACTACGCCACAGTATACCAAGCGGAAGTTTATGCGGTACAAGCGTGGGTACCATAGAATCTTGAAAGGAGCTACCGCGATCAAAAGATTTGCATCCTATCGGACAGCCAAGTTTGAGGCTCTGAACTCCAATAGGTAATGAGAAAGGGGACAATAGCGAGATCTGGATCCGCTCAAAATCTGTGGAATGGGACGCTAATCCTAACGAGGACCTAGTTAAAACAGGGGACTGGTTTCCTAACGGACCACTGGGACTTACGAAAACACCTTCCACGTATAGGAGCTACAATGGACCCATTGAATGGAGATTCGGCAGCGTAGAAGATGAAACTCTCTTCCATATAATATAGATTTGCATCCTATCGGACAGCCACGTTTAAGGCTCTGAACTCCAATAGGTAATGAGAAAGGGGACGATAGCGAGATCTGGATCCGCTCAAAATCTGTGGAATGGGATGCTAATCCTAACGAGACCTAGTTAAAACAGGGGACTGGTTTCCTAACGGACCACTGGGACTTACGAAAACACCTTCCACGTATAGGAGCTACAATGGACCCATTGAATGGAGATTCGGCAGCGTAGAAGATGAAACTCTCTTCCATATAATATAGATTTGCATCCTATCGGACAGCCACGTTTAAGGCTCTGAACTCCAATGGGTAATGAGAAAGGGGACGATAGCGAGATCTGGATCCGCTCAAAATCTGTGGAATGGGATGCTAATCCTAACGAGGACCTAGTTAAAACAGGTGACTGGTTTCCTAACAGACCACTGGGACTTACGAAAACACCTTCCACGTATAGGAAGCTACAATGGACCCATTGAATGGAGATTCGGCAGCGTAGAAGATGAAACTCTCTTCCATATAATATAGATTTGCATCCTATAGGACAGCCAAGTTTAAGGCTCTGAACTCCAATAGGTAATGAGAAAAGGGACGATAGCGAGATCTGGATCCGCTCAAAATCTGTGGAATGGGATGCTAATCCTAACGAGGACCTAGTTAAAACAGGTGACTGGTTTCCTAACAGACCACTGGGACTTACGAAAACACCTTCCACGTATAGGAAGCTACAATGGACCCATTGAATGGAGATTCGGGTTTGTTCGGGATGAAACTGTCTTCCATATAATATAGAGCTGCGAAGCGCTGACTCGTAGAAGACTTAAGTTCTTTGGGAACATCCAAAGTGGCGACAACCTCCCGCATGGCAGACTTGGTAGAAGGTTGTTGGACCTTTTAGAAGGTTGCAGTGATAAAAGTTTGGGCCACACACCGGATAAAATAATATATATAATGTTGCTTCATTAAAAAGTGGCTTTGTTTTGATTGATTAGGCAATGCTTGAGATGACATTATCTACCAGCTGGCTGTACAGTCCGAGAAGCTGATACTACCAATAATTTTGGGAGGAGCTGACCCGAAATGTGACGGTAACGGTATTTGCTCGAGTATATGGCTAGATAGTGATATAACTGTTCGTACCATCGGTTCATGCATCGATCTCTGTGTCCATATTTATACTTCATATGAAGAATAACCTTTCCTTTGGACCTTCATTTATATTTTCATTTTATAACTGATTAAATATCAGCACAAAGCCTTATAAAAATCAAAAAGCGCCCGAATTATGGGAATATAATTGTAGGCCGCTAGCCGCATCGCTTAGTACAAATTTCAAAATCATTCTTCTATTTGCCGATAATCACCTTACGAAGCTACTTTGTTGGCAGCGATTCAAGAGCGTTAAGAAACAGAGATTTTCACCACCGGATTTTTCTACCTTACCTACCTAGGGTCAGGTCTTTGAATTTCGAACTAGAAGAAAGACGGATAGACATGACCAATTCATAATGCGTGGAACTCCCAAATCGACGGGCGGTTCGTTTTGTAGCGCATGGATATACAACGCGGTATGTCTGATATTAGGGAATCCAATCCCGCACCCAAACTTTAATCCCGCAAACCTGCGGGATTGAGCCCATCGATCCCGCGGATCCGCGGGATTTGCGGGATAGCAAACAATGAACTGCGGTATTTTTGTTCGACGCGTCGGGGATTCCCCGCCATGCTGGGCTATTGAAAATAAGAATTTTGTTGTGTACGTGCGAAAGTAAGGGCGTTATTCCACTAGTATCTAGTGACATTTATCAAGTGGTTGAATATAATACATGGCATTTAAACAGCAATCACAAAAATGAGTGTCAGTGTAGTTTACAAAGACAATAAAGGTTCAAGTTTAGTTTGGAATTATTTTTTAAAGTCTGAAGATGGTCTTACAGCTAAATGTAAGCTATGCCCTAGCAAAATCTCTGCTCGTTCCACCAAAGGTTTTCACACCCACTTACAAACAAAGCATAATATTAATTTGAAAGTTCAGAGCAGCAGCGGTAGTGTTGATATTGATAAAATAACACAGGAAATGAAAGCTAGTAGCAGCAGTTCGTTTAGTTCTATTGCTAATCGCTCAGATGTTAGTGGTTCTTCTGTGCTACCTAAGAAAATGAAAATTACAGATTTTTTTTTCATCTGAGAAAAAAGTTTCGATGGAGGAAAGAGTGTCTCGAATGGTAGCTAAAGATGGTATACCCTTATATGCGCCAACTTCGAATCAGAGAGCCACAAATTGTGTAAAATCTATTCCGCCGACAAGTGTTGAAGCTGAACGTGCGCTTTCAGCCGCAGGATACATGTGCAATAAAATAAGATCAAATCTAAAAGATGAAACATTAAACATGTTATATTTTCTCTGAAAATACTTTCAAAATCAATGTAACCGTTAAACTAGTCGTACTATTGTATTGTACCTATACGCAATAAATATTTTCCTGCTACTCTACTCTGTTTCTAATTGCATAAAACAACTTTTTATTAACATACAGCACCCACATCGAGTCCCGCAAATCCCGCGAATCCCACACGTTTAATCCCGCAATGTCAATCCCGCGAAATCACCGCGGGATCCCGCATTTGCGATATTCAAAGGTCAGTTCCAGAATCGGTATTGATTGAATTGAAATCCACCACTATTCACACGTAATATATAATATGTAATATACGTAATATGTAATATACTATTTACAAAAATGATTGGTAATTCGATACGAATTCCTCATTTTAAAAATTTATTTAGCGTTGGTAGCCACTGGTGAAAATTTCACAATCAACAAATCTTCAACCATATTAGACTCAAATTAAAAATCGTCAAATAATGGCATCTGCTATATTTGAACTTCATCGTGCGGAACAAGGCACAAAAACGAATTCACATAATATAATTAATGCCCAATTTCACGCGGCATCTTTTTAAGAAGATTGTTGTTGAAAAAAACGAAGAAAACCGACGATTCTCTTGCCAGTGACCACCCAAATATCGATAAAGGGGGCGGCGGGCTCTCTACTCTGCAATTATATACCTAAAAGTTTAAAGAAAATTGTCTTCTTTGTACAAACAGACTGTTCACACGTATTAAAAGGACCTTTTGAGATTTTTGTTTTAATTTTGTGAACTCTGCCTTTAACTTGTGACGGGGGACGATTTTAGAGAACATTGCAACCTTCGCGGTTTAACCCCCTGGGAGGGGTAGGATGTTGCCCTTAAAATCTTAAATGGGAGACGTGGGGGGTGCGGGTGGCACACCGTTTAAATCTCTTTCGAATAATACCCACTTCCACGAGATTTGAGATTTGATTTTAGAATTTTGTTGTGAGCCTGTGAAAGCTGTAGTCTCATATATCGAGTTCGGCATGAAGAACATATATATATAAACAGTATATTGCCAATATGAACGTTTCAAAATCCAAAAAGTGTCCCCGCTATGGCGCGGGGCTATTGAGTTTGCGCAGTAGGGTGGAAAATTTATCGATCGCGTCAGAGCCGGCCCGACATTATTTGTTTGTTGTTATTTGCCGCCATCTTTGGTTCCGGATGCTTTTTCAAATTACAGAATAAAAAGTGGTTCATCCACATTGTTGTCGGTATATTAGTGCTTATAAACTTTCATTACCTAACAACAATTTTTGTAAAGGAGTTTTTAATTGGTGGTGATTCGATTCGCTGTTTGGTGGTCTTGGTCGCGTAAATGATCCATGATTAATTAAATTATCTTTAAGTATAGAATATCTATCAACGAAAGGTTGTCTTCTTTTCGGATATCTATAATAAGTGACAATGTTGATAAAAAATAATTAGGTATTGAATTAAGAAAAAGCGTACCTGTTCAGATATATTTCAGAGGCCTCATGCGAATTTTCATTGGATTGTATGTAGCAAACTAACATATCATACTTTTCAAAGTTCTGATATACTCCCAGTTCAGCCATTTTTTAAAAGAGAACCCAAATTTTAAACTTATAACTTCAAAGTAATTATTGAATAATATTTTGACAAGCTATCTGACTCATCGCCATTAACAGATTATTTTCTTTTGTTTCATTTGCGCCATGGCCTACTGTTAAATAACTTATTAATTTAGAAAAAAGTGTAGTTTATTCAGCTATTTTTAAAAATAAATATATACAATTTCCTATTTTTGAAAAGCCCAG
Organism: Barypeithes pellucidus; assembly: GCA_963991005.1. Taxonomy (NCBI): domain Eukaryota; kingdom Metazoa; phylum Arthropoda; class Insecta; order Coleoptera; family Curculionidae; genus Barypeithes; species Barypeithes pellucidus. The sequence goes on along the minus strand of OZ022561.1, from coordinate 19,498,727 downwards.
AAAATGCCTAAGTTAATTACTTACAAATATATAGGGTGTCCCATTTAAAAACATATATGTTTGGTTCATAACTAAAAAACGGACGATGCAATAAGAAAACAAACTACTCCACTGGATTCTACGGAAAAAGTTCTATAAGAATACCTTTTCAACTATCTAATAAGTTAAAAGACAACTGAGATATGGGGGGGTGTCCCAAGAGTGATAATTTTCATTTTCACCCTGTATCTCAAAAACCAAGAGGGCTATGAAATTTCTGTTAACGGCATGTTTAGTTTTACAAAAAAGTAGCACAGTGCCGCGAAAACCGCAACCCTCTATCTTTAAGTATAAGCGAGATACCCTACAAAAGTGCCCAAAAATGAACACCCTGTACATATATACGAAAATATTTTACTTATCACATTATCCGATCTTCGGAACCGAATTTCACTAAAAAGCTTGTAAAAAGAGAAGAGAGTGTCACTCGTATACAATATAATATATGTGGTCACTACCTGACCTTAAAATTAATGTATTTTTTATTTGGTGCATTAGTAGCTGATAATAATTCCCAAAATAGTCAATATTCATTCATTCTTAATTTGTGGTTTAGAAAAAAGTGAGGTGAAGAAACATACGACGTCGGATGAAAGTTAAAATAAAGCTCATCGTGTCGATTGTTACAAATATTCGGATGGAATTTGGCACCGTCGGATCATCATATCGTCAGAAATCGTATGCATGGAACGCTGTCCTAAATCGAACTAATCGAAATTTTGATTGCAATATTTTTCCTAACTAACCAGTGAAATTTACATTAAAAAAGTTGAAATCCGGTCCTGTCGAATGTTTACTTTCACAAGGAAATTTACGAACTGCGCAAACTCACAATGCCCCCTTCGATGCCCATAGCGAGGACATAATTGCAGATGATATTAGCAATATACTGTTTATGTATATGTGGCATTAACTCGATTATGATATTTTGTTTTCGTGTCATTTTATTTCCACTTAGTTGCTCGCGGATCCCCAAGGGGTCCGTGGACTCCGTTTTAAGAAGCGCTGGTGTATAGTATAACTTTAAACACAATTAGAGAACTTCGATTTGAAGGTTGCACTGTTCTTCTTCCTTTTATTTTTCAAAAGCTTTTCGTCAAGTTTGCAATGACACGAAACGACAAAGGGTAGCTAACTCTTCACTTTTCCACGGACGACTTGATTATGGGAACCGAAACAAAACCCACAAAAGGTAAACAGACGTCTTGTAGTAGGTTCTCAGGGAATCCTTTTGTATATTTAATAGTAAAACTCGAAACGTGTTTTAACGCCGTTTTGTGACCGACAAGTGAATATTTTTTCTTTCTCATAGCTTCTTGAGTCAACAGACTGTGTAAACAGATCATGCAGTTCTTTAATACAAACAAATATGTCTGTATACTAATGGACGGATAACGTAATGATCAATTTGTTTGCTGGAAGACTTAATTTCAGTAGCATTTTTAGTGATTAAAAAATAGTATATCGCATAACGAGAATGGAATATCTCATTTCTCACGACTATACAAGTTGGCAGCAAGTGAGTACGAGTAAACGGATGGCCATTACAGCTCGACAAGCGAGTCTATAGCTACGCGGTATCGGTAAGGGGGAAGCAATATCTTTTAAAACATGGCCGAGTCATGGGCGTGCTATTATTATCTTAATAATGTAATAATATATATTTTTTCATGGCATGAATATATTTGTATTACCAGTGCAATATATTAGGCCTTTCCATTAATATCTTTCGCTTATTTTCGCATTTTCGCCAATAAAATCCATTTGATTTCAACATGCACTTCAAAGTTTCACGGGAAAATGGAAAGTTTATGTCACTTCTCAGCTGTTGTAGCAACTTTTTTTAAGGTTGAAACCACTTTTACTCCCGCATACATTGCGACCTTTTCTAGCTTTCGCTTAAGTGGCAATTTAAATGTATTAATTTGTGATTCCTCGTCACACACCCTGTACACATTGGCAATCACTTCACGGGTTTAACCATGAAGGGTTTTACCAGGGTATATTCATTCATTATCACAGTTTTAAAACAAACCCTATCACTACGCAACTGGATGAAGCAAATTGGACATCGCCGAACAAGCACGCTGGCACAATAGGCGTGTCACCAGACGCGCGTCGTCATCCTCTGTCTGGGATATAACCTATCAAATTATCTCTAGCCACCGGTTACCCTTGGTTACCGTTGATATTACACATGTTACCCTATTTTTAGATTAGAAGTACTTTAATAAAAAATATTTTAATTTGCATTTAAATATTAAAATAAATAGTATGAAAAGAAAGTTTTAAGAACATTGAAACTATAATAGAATATTAGTTTCGTATATACTTATGACAATTTACTTTAAATGGGTAAATTTAACTTTAGGGTTTACTTGGTAACATGTTGTAAATTAAAATTTAATATATGTGACAACATTGTTAACCCAAGAAATTTTCTTGCCCGCATTCCTTTTGTAGCTACAGATAAAGTTGTCGACATGTACATGCAAGTTATACTCTACAGGGCGATGCCTCGTTTAGTTGTACATAGGAAATCCCAAGTAATTTTTGATGTGGCTGGATATTGGCTCCTCTGCATATTTTATGGATAAACTGCATTATAACTTTTTGAAGAGGCCGACATGGTAAACCCATATGCCGAGTTTGAATACATTTTGATGAGCCAATCCTAAGCTATTCAATTAAACGTAATGGCAAAACCACGAAACTCTCATAGTTCAGGTAATACAGCAAACACCAGCAATTAATTTCTATGACGCTATTGCCAAAAATTTACATAATGCTGAACGTAACGAATAATGAAAATATTGGCACTGACTTAACTTGCTGGTGTTTGCTGCTGTGCTACCTGAACTATGAGAATTTCGTGGTTTTGCCATCACGTTTAATTGAATAGTTTAGGATTGGCTCACCAAAAGGTATTCAAACTCGGCACACAGGTTTACCATGTCGGTCTCTTCAAGAAGTTAAAATTAAGTTTTTCTATAAAATGTACAGGGGAACCAATATTCAGCCGCCTAAAAAATTACATCGGATTTTCTATGTTTGCACCTTGAATTCGAATTTGACAATTCGTCCGACTGATACTGTTTCAGCAAATATGGTAACTGTTTCCACATTTGTAGTTCATTCACTCCGTAAAACATAATTTTACATTAAGTAGATAAATATCCTAATGAAATGCTGATATTTAGTCGAAGTAATGTACCTACCTATACTTAAGACCGCTATTTGCTAATGCTTCTGTCTAGACGTTTTAATTTGCACTCGAAAAGTGAATTTTCTCAGTAGAAAAATTAAATTTACTGATATAGTAAACGAAAGTGATCCCGTTATGTTATGTTCGTTCGCAAAGCGAACTTTGCAACCGGTTGTAAATTTCGTCCTCCGCACGTTCGATTGTGAACGAATCTCTCACTGGACGTTAGGAAACCGATCATATCGAGAGAAAAAACTATTCCTTTCTCTTTCTTTCTCTGCGTTCGTTAGAGAAAGGAATAGTCACCTCTCTCGATATGATCGTTCTCGTAAGCAGTGGCGGTTCTTCCGCAGGAGCACAAGCGCACGTGCACCTCCAAAACAAATAAAAAAATATTACTTTATATTCATTTAATATTATTTATCGTATAAAGTCCGACCCTCCCTAATATTTTATCGTACCGTCAAACCAAACCGTATATAGGCTCTCACCGTGGCGCGCAAGTTGTTAAATTGATGACGAGAAATGCTCGCATATGCGCTCATATAGGCGGGACATAATGCAGTTTCCCTTTAGTATCAGGTGGCGGAGTATAGCGGGGATATGGGGATTTTATATGGAAAAGTCGCACCATTTTGGAGTGCGTCTTTGTCTGTTTGTTCGTGCATGTGTAGTAATTCGAGCGTTGATGTTTTAATATTTTAATATTATATATTTATTAAGTTAAAATGAATAGTTGACGGTGGACTATTTAAGAAATAACTTTAGCTCTTTGAGTTTGTAGCAAAAAATTGAAGTGAAGAATGCGCGAAGACCTAAACCCGAAATTAATTTAACGCAGACCACAGGGGGTAAATCTAGGGACTAGGAATGAAATATACGAAAAAAATAACTGGATTTATGGATGCAGCACAACTAACCGTTTCCTGATTGGTGTTTGGTCGCGGCGTTGTGGAGCCAGCCTGGACAAAACATGGAATAGCCGACTTGGGGCATTTAACACAAAAAATTAAAAAACATGAAAACACTCAAGCTCATATCAATACTTAGTTGGAGATACAGCTGTTGTTTAAAATAATTTCACGATACTTGTGAACCCTCTCTATCATAGGTGACGAGCCGCCACTGCTCGTAAGTCAAAAATATACGTCCTGGTTGCTGCTTGTTGTCTCTGCGAACGGGTCAACTGTCAAATATGAGAATTGACTTATGCACTTAACTTACACGTATTCTTATTCTTGCTCAATTCCGCTTTGTTTAGAGCCATACGTTCGTTTTGGAACGGTTATTTAAAGAATAATGGAGAATATTTTAATCAACACAATGCAAAAATAAAGAAAATAAAACGAATGGTAAAAACAACAAGCCATCGGCAAACAATAGGCCATCGAGCAAATGAGCAGAATCCAAACCCACAATTCCGTACCAGTACGCGAGTTATTCGGACGGTTGCAAATCAGCTGGCAATCGATACATCTTGCTCTACGAACACCGAATTTTTGATCAGTGGTTACAGATTGTGCTTCTGTGAACACTTTAAACCAGTTTGTAACTATTTCTCACTGCTACCATATGAGGTGGATAACTTATATAGCAAATATACGATCGCTCGAAGAAGTCAAACGACACAAGGAGAGGTTACCACTTGGATGGGTGACCGTTTAGGAATATAACTTGTAATCTTCAAAGTTTTTATACGGAAAAAAGACTAGAAAGAGTAATATTATCATGGTGCATATATTATTGTAAAATTTACTAAAAAATATAGTATTAATTTTTTTATTAGTAATATATAGGTACCAAAATAATATTGTAAACATAATTTCTAAAAAAATATAGTTAGAATATCTAATAAATTTAGTAAAATCAAGTAGATACTAAAATATATAGTAAATTTTAACAAACACTATGTAAAATTATTATAGTGAAGATTTTATTATACGATTTCCTATAAAATATTGTAATAATTACAATTTTCATTATTAATCCATACCAAAATAGTATTGTAATAATTTACACAAAACGATTGTGAAGATTTCTAGTAAATTTAGCAAAACCAACTAAAATATATTGTAAATTTTACAACGAATTTAAGTGAAAATAATTTATTTATAACTCCAGTAGGTAAATAGTTTTAAATACTTTACTGATGATTATTAGTGTACTTTAAGTATTTTTTATTGTAAAAATTACCTTGTAAAAATTACCAAGTTTAAATAAAGTGTTGTAAAAATACTTTTTACAAGAATGGCGAGTTTAAATCAGATGCAACGGATCAAACAAAACGCGCTCTTGGTTAGGAGAACAGGTGGGGACAACAAGAGGAAGCGTTTCATCGATCACTGAAAGTCAAGCGACGTTGGGCACGTTTAGTACTTGGATGGATGACCGCTTGGGAATATTTTAGAAATTATTGTAGCAAATTTTACAAAAATATAAATGGTTTACTATATTTTGACAACTTTTACCAAAAATGTTGGTTTAAATTATTTATTTATTTATTAGCTATACCTAATTTTATGCCAGTTTTTACTAAAAGTTAATCCAGTCACATATAGAGCCATAAGTTATGGTTAGTTACACTTTTTTTTTATAGTAAATTTAACTAGGTTTTTCTTTCCGTGTACAATAGTAGATTAAGTTTCATAAGACATTATCTTAGACCACGCGTTTAAATTAGAAAACGACCCGCGAAGCGGGGAGTTTTCTAAAGTACAATTGCTCTACTTGTCTTATGAACCGTGTATTTATAATACTTTTTCTATTTGGGTCTTCAAAGTCTGAAAAACGATATAGTAGATTTTTTCCATTTAAATTAATATTTTCTTTTTGGGTTGGCAATAATTTTACAATTTAATAAAATGTTACGAGTATCAAATATGCCATGATAGAAACAATTGAACATAACAAAGCTTGTTCCCACTGTCATAATTAAAAATAAATATATTATTAAAGTTAATAAAAATGAGTCAGGAAGAAAGTTGTACTCCGTCAGAAACATGAGAAATTACAGAAAATAATCTAGAAACACTTTTAAAAAGAATCTGTAAAATTTTGAGTTATGGTGCGAGCAGAACAAAGTTTAAAATATTGAACAAAATAATAAATATTACTATTGAACAAAATATTGTGTCGACACAGAATCTAACAGGAATAACAATTAATGTCAAAGAAATGTCTACAGTAATTATAAATATGAATATATAAAAATAGTACTGTATTGAATAAAACTTTAGAAATAGAGCATAAACTGAAAGATATTTCTATTATTTTTAAGTTATGTTGTTTTATAGTTGTGACTAGAAATTAGTTGACGGACACCGTCAGCATGTAATATATTTCCGAGTATAGGTATTTCAGATAAATATCTAGTAAAAATGATCTATTTGCAAGGTTAAAGGTTAGTATTTTAAAGTTTCTACAAAAACTTACAAAAGATTTTCGTACATTTTACACATTTCATATAAATGGTTTAAGAAATATTTTTGTACTTAGGAAAAATGAATATTATTAGACCACCTTGTTGTTTTCAAAGTTGTTTCTTATTTTAAACCGCAAAAACCAGCATCTACATTTTTACGTTTAATGGTTATATGACTATATACTATAAAATCAAGTTATACGTATACCCAATACTCAGGACATTATAATAAAGTTTTAAGGAATGTATCCCCAAAACACAAAGCCGTTTGTCGTCGTGGTTGTCTTCGCCCGACCCGTTGTTATGGGTTTTTGCTTTTGGGCTTGGTCCTTAGGCCGGACCTCAAGAACACACACACTGGCCGCCCACGATACCCCAGCGATATTTTAAATACATAGTTTTAGCACCTGACGATGCCTTATAGGCCTAAGTAGCATTTTTAGACACATCAATGTATCGTAACTATCGTTTCTGTTTCCGATCAAAATTGGAAACTGTTGGCAACAAGAATGGAAATATTTTCGAAACGTATACATTTTAAATGGGACATTTACACGTGTTTTCAAGTGGTTGGTACTAGCTGTGACTTTCGCTGTTTCGATGCACAATCGGAACTTTTATCGAAAATGTTTCGAAAATATTTCTGCACTGTTTCTGTTTATTCAAAAATGACAGTATAAAGGGGCGGGGCTATGTTAAACCATGCGCAAAACAATTAGGATACCTTCACTGTTGTAAAATAAAAGAAAAACAATACGAAACAATAATTTTGCCATGATGACTTCGTTATAAGTAAGTTATTTTATTTCATATACCTAGTTATTGAACATAAGAACCAAAAAATCATTGTCGCAGTAAATTTTATCGTGCAGTTTAGTAATTTTGCTTTATATTTTTAACGTTCCCTCGATTTATTTGCATTTACAGAAAAAAATATTCTTACTTTGTCAAAAAAATAAAAATTAAAATATTTTCAAAATTTTATTTATTTCTTTCATAAATCGACTTAGCTAGGAAAATGGAACTTATGTAACCACTTTTGACTTTTCAAAAGATGCAGGAATTTCATTAAAACTCATTTTAACAAAATAAAAATTCATTTCAGAAAATGCCCGCTAGAAAGCAATAAACTATTCTGGTCCAAAATGGACTCAACACACAATTTCTAGTATTTGACTTCCATAATGTTCCGTATGATGCACAGAAAAATAAAAGGTTTATTAGGGGTGAATGCCACAGAAAAAAGGGTTTCTTGTATGCACAGAAAACAAAGGTTCGGTATGGACAGCCTAAGTCCGACACGAGACGAAAAACCTTTCCAAACAAACTAGAATCCAATAAGAGATTTTTTAAAGCATTGGTACACGTTTATAAGAGATAAATAAGCAATTTTCTGATATTATTTTTATATTAGATTTTTTATTATTATTGATTAATTTCAGAAACAGATTGACGTAAGTGTTTTTTGAAGATTTTTAATCTCCATCTTGTTTGAGGTTATGTTATTATAGTTTGCATAGGGAGATTTAAATTGTTATTTTCTGTTAAAAACAGCATATTGCACGGTATTTATCAACATAGAGTATACCCATCCTATAGCTTGAAATATTTTTTTTATAGTAGATTGAAAATCTGCAAAAATAATTGTGTTTCGTACCCTATTGTACCATTTTTGCAGATTTCGAATATATAATAAAAAATATTTCAAGCTATATGGTGGTCGGCATACTTTATGTTGATAAATATGGTACAGTAAGCTTTTTTACAGAAAAATAACAATTTAAATCTCACTAAACAATAACATAACCTCAAACTTGTTCTGGATCAATAATAACACCTAAAATATAAATAATATCAAGAAGTTGCTTATTTATCGCTAATAAACGTACACCGATGCTATAAAAAATCTTTTATGGGAAATTTAATGCAATCTTATGTCTTACCTTATAATTTTAACTAAAAATGTTTCGAAAAATGTCTATCTTCGCGTGTCGTTTATGACGACACTATGGTTTGTAAAATATTTCGAAACAAACACGTCTTTAAGTCTTTCTAGTAACTGGATTCGAAAATGTGTCGCAAAAGTTTCGTAACACATGTGTCTCGATACAACTTTATAATTTTTCTCAGAAAAGAATGTGTGTCCAATTTGTGTCTAAAAATGCTACTTGGGGGGCATAATAATATGGAACATATCACATATTATCCTACTTTTATTATATTTTAGTGCAAAAGGAGCACACACACTTGTTCGCTAGCTGCTATATATTTTTTTAAAATTAATTTTATTATGACTCGACGTTAAAATCTTCTCGATTCTCGACCAAATAATACACTATATCGACTCTGGGTCATCAAACTATCCAGATTTATCACCCTCTGACTTGGAAAAAATGCCACGCTTTTCCATGAATTTTCCCTGATGCAAAAACTCTCCCGAATGCGCCAGTCTGAGTCATGTGGAGTGACCCGTGAGAACGGAGACACCGCGGAGTGCCAAGAAAGACGCCGCGACCGCGGGGGACCTACACTGATATTTTCTGCTGATCAAACAAATACCTGAGATCAGTGGGACAGTTTTATTGGGATAAATAAAACCATTAAGTAAAAGACATGTTTTTAAGGCGTCCACGACCACAACATAGCGCCAAGAAGTGTTAAATAAATTCTCGGGAATGTGTCTCGATTTAAATTCGGGAGAATAAAGTCATTCGATTTTAGTAAGAAATACGGGCGTTTAAAATGAAAAAGAGTCGCGAATATCGCGATTTCAGGTTTGAGTGGTTAACTTGAGAAATAATTTGCGTTTCAGATGGCATACAGGGTCTTATGCAAATGGTTTATTATATTTAAACCCCCAAATTCTGTAGAAAAATAATAATAAATTTGGAATTTGCGTTGCAATAATAGACCAGATAATTCATCACAAAAAGCCGCGCGTGGCACTGCAGAATGTGTAAACAAGTCCGCATGGTCAACATTTGTCAAGTCATCACGTGGTTACCAGTGGCGTGCGGGACATTTGATCTGATTTTAGAGGCCTTTACCCACGTTTTTAAAGGGTTGATTTTTAAAAGTATGTGGTTTCTTAGTTAGCTTAATTCTATACTGTATTTCACCTTATATTTTAATTGCGGCCCTTGACATATCAGGGTTGATAAAAATCATGATATTTTTTTAAATCAAAAATCGATGATTTTTTAAAAAATAATCATGATTTTTTGAAAAAATTTAATAGATATGTTCAAGCTTTAACCCCCTTTCACTTTTTGGCGTATATTTTGGATCCTACAATAAACAAAGAAGAATATCCATTACTAGCTGAAGAAAAGAGAGATGCTATACAGATTGTTCCAAAATATTTTGCAGACATAGGATTATTACCATTACTAATTAAGTTTGAAGATAAATCGGACCCATTTCACAAAACTCTGTTCTCAGAGGAAATAATGAAAAATGTAACAGCAGTACAGTGGTGGAGATATCAAGAAGATGGTTCAGAAATTAAGCAAGTGCTCACGATAGTGATTTCTGTTTTGTGTTCCTGTGCATCGTCGGCTGTGATATCGAAAGAATGTTTTCTACTTATGGACTCGTACATTCAGATATAAGAAACAGACTTGGCAGTGACAAAGCAGCAAAACTAGTATTTCTATTTAAGCATTATAAATAACACTTAGGGTTTATATTTCTTTTTGTTTAAATTAGTAATTTTTTGTATTAAAAAGGTTTTTTAGTTTTTTTTTTTAAGTTTTATTTTTGTAATAACTAGGGATCGACCGATACCGATATCGGTATCGGTATATCGGCCATATCGGCCTTCTTGGCCGATATCGGTATCGGCCGATATGTAACCACGATATCGGCCTATATCGGTATCGGCCTAAAAAAATTAAAATTGCTTAATATTTCAGTTGCTAAGCCTTTTTTTAAAGAAATTAAAACAGAAATACTAAATAAAAATCAAACAACAAACAAACAAATTTATTCTTATTGAAAATTTAACAAAAAAGTCATTAAAAATGTAGAAGTAAAGTAACACACTAAATTCAACAAATTAATATTTAAAGTGAAGTTTTGGCAAGTTGTAATGTAACAGAATTAGGCTTTCTGCTCTTTCCGGAGTTAGACGATTTCTTGCGGTTTCATAAACAATTCCGGCTGAAGAAAATAGCTGTTCACTAGCAACACTACTTGGCGACGACGCTAAATATATTATTGCAACTTTATACATCAATGGAAAAATGTCTTTTTTTTGCGCCCACCAAGTCAAAGGATCTTCATTTCTTGATACTTTTTCTAATTTCTTATACAATTCAATCTCATCATCCATTTTATTCATCATATAATCAGTACTTCTCTTATATGACACTGATTTACTTGTCGTCATACCAGTAAGTTCATCAAAAGTATTCCAAAATAAACTATGAGAAATTGAGCCCGGGACATTTTCCTGAATTTGTTGGTTTACCTCGTGTGATTTTTTGGCGATTTTCGCTAACGGAACATCATCGTCGCTTACTTCAGATTCTCCTGCATTATCTTCCAGCAAGTCTGAATTTTGCCCATTAATTTTTAACAGTTCTTTTTTTAAATCTGTAAAGGTTCCTTGAGATAAATCATTATCAAAGAAAGATGTCTTGAACCTTGGATCCAATAAAGTGGCAAGAAGAAGGTTTCTATCAGTGAAGCATGCTTTGCATCTCTTAATCAAGAAGTCTTTAAGCTCATTTTTGGTACTCTGCACCCCTGAAAAGTCAGCTCCTTCAGCTTTCTCGAGATTATTTAAGAGAGTTTTAAGTAAGGGTATTACTTCCGATACAGATGCACTATTCTTATTACAAAACTTCGTAATTTCTTCAAAAGAAACATAATTTACAGATGGCATTTGTTTTTATTGTAAGGGCATTAATTTCATTCTTGGAGAAATACTTCCAGTAAACACTTTTACTGCTAGTTATGTTGCCACTAATACTGCTACTTATTGAAGATAATGCACCAGAACCAGACTCTTGTAAAGTTGACGACGACGACTGTATGCATGGAGAACGGACTACAAAACGATCCATGTTTGTGAAAAATCAGAGCAATACTACGAGTAGGGATGCCGCTTTGAACCGTATCGGTTCATTTCGAAACAGGTTTTTATGTGGAACCGGTCGAAACAGGTATAAATCGATAGGTTTTCCGGTTCCACTGGAACTATCTGTTTCGCTCTTCGCTGGAGCGGTCTGCTTCTCCGAGGCGGCCGAAACAACTTGTTTCGATGAAACTGTTTCGGTAAAACTGTTTCGGATTCCGTTTCCGAGTCTCCGATGCGATGAAACGGTTTCGAACAAACAGTTTCGAATGCTCGCGCACTCTATGTTGCAAAAGGCTGATGGATTGGCTGATCGTGACGATTCGTCGCCTCGTGTAGGGGTTGTGCAATGTTGTCAATGTTTAATATTTTTCAGAAATGTTGGTAAAAATCAAAACTTACTGCTTCCAACCGTATTCGGAAATTCTGGTATTCCCCGACCGAGCGAACGCCGCGCCGCCGAATTACGGTTGCTCTTCTCGGGCCGAATGGCCGGGCTTTGTTGAATTCGGGGAATTACCGTATTTATTTTTATTCCGTTAGGTGATTTCACAAAATATTGAATTTGCTCTGCATTTTTTTTAGTGATTTTATGTTTAATCCATGTAACGGTAACAGTATATCATTATAAATCACTTTTACCTCATTTATAAAGCAAACAAATTACGACAAAATTTTATGGCCGATATATCGGTATCGGCCGATATCGGCTATGAGTATATCGGTATCGGCCACAAAAAATCATATCGGTCGATCTCTAGTAATAACCACTTTTCGATTATTATAATAAAATAATAAATAACACCACATAAAAATGCGTCTGGGTTTTATTTTTTGTATGAACAAATACATTTTAAGTGTTAAAATTTTAAAACTCTTTTTTTAAATTAATCATGATTGGCATATGCGGCATATATTTGCCAACGCCTAATTTAAAAGTTACTAAATCCGTCAAACTCAAACAATCGCTGAATTGATGAAAGATAGAGATATCAATGACCATATTTAAATGTAAAAAAAAAATTTTAAAGAAATATCGAACAAAAGATGTATAAATTTTAATAATAATTGGAGGAAATTCCATAATTTCTTTCTGCATGGAACAGTAAATAAAATTACATCTAGAAATCTTCCTAAACAAAAAAATATATACTTTCGTCCAATTTCAGTTGCATTACAAAGTTCTTTTTCCTTCACCTTTTTTTCCTTAAAACAGAAATAAACACTTGGGGAGAAAACTCGTTTAGAAGTACTCCGGAATCCACTTAAACAGTGCACACTTAAATATAATATCTAAACAACGCACAAATTTTAAGTCGGTAAATTCCAACCAAAATAATATCGAACATAAATAATTATTCACCTCACACACATATAATTCATGCATCAGAACAGAAATAGCTTGAAAATATGATGACAGAATGACAGGAATAGCTCACGTATGCGATGTTATGCACTTATGAAGTGTGAAAATAAATTCTCCTGCTCCAAAACAATGCACTCATTAATATTTCAGTGCGATATCTTGCTACTTATAACCGCATTTAAGGATGGATTATGAATGAAAATTGCTCATTGATTGTATGCGGCTGTGGGAACCAAAATATGTAGAATCACGAGATGAAAAACCAAACCACGAAATTTGTGTTGGCTTATTACGTTTTCACAAATATATTCATATTTGGGGTGTAACTTAAGGGATATAGAGCAACTAGAGGTGGGGGAGCCCGAGGAGGGTTGTGACAATTGAAAGGAAATCTCAATAAAGAAACGTGACACCATTATGAATTGTATGCCGCAATGTAGCTCAATTCTTGCTCTTTTAAAAATAGTCATCAAAGTCAATAAAAGTTATAAGGTTTCTGAGAACATCCACGAAAACTGAAACTGCTCCCTTTGTCACAACTCTCCTAACACCGAGGTAAATTATGACAGGTACCAAGGTAAGTTATGACAGCTGTGTATCTAGTCTATATTTAATAGCTAAAATTACTTTTATATGAATTATAAACAAAACACACGTTCTTTTGCATAAAATTACTTTAATTATCATTTGGCATAATTGTAGGAACTACAACAACATGAAACATTAACATAACAGTATTAAATCTTCTATAAGTAACTGTGGCATCATTATATCAAACTTAGGTTGTAAGAATTTAATTAAGCAAAAGAACAGGAACAGAAATAAACAGAAAAAACATGGCAAAAAGCGTGTAAAATAAGTTAACCAGAAAACAACCTTTAATAGGAGAGTTGTGACACGCTGTCACAACTCTCCTAGGTGCCAAAAATCGCGATCTGGTCAGAATAATAATTCCTAATTGCGAAACAAGATGCAAACACAGCAAGACAATGCCACGCTTTGAAACTCCAAACCCACACAATATAAGAAAAAATAGCATAACCACGTGAATGTAATATATCATCATATAAATACAATCAAAAATTTTATAAAAAATTTTCTTTCCGGTTGTTTTTTCATGCAACCGCTTTTCGTGGAAAATTCTGCTCGGTCTCCCCTACTAAACATCAAACTCGACCGATTAAGTCATAGAAGTTTCTTCGAAATGAAGGGCAATTTCTACACTAAAAAGGTATACTTTACTCGATTTAATATCTTTAACCATTTTCGAGATATATCCATTTAAACATCGCAATGCATCAACAAAATTAAAGGAAAAAATGGAAATATTTCGAAAACGGTTAGATATTTAAGATCGAGCAAGTATTTTTAGTTTACAAATTGTCCTTCTTTGAGAATCTTGGATTATAAATACTTAATAATAGGTAAGAAAAAATCATTGATTTACTAAAACCAGTGATGAACCATATCGATTAGGCATTGCAAAGTGATTTTGCTCATTAATTATGATGTAAAATTCACCAGTTGTTATCAGTTCAACAACGCAGATACAAAATCTAACCGCGTCCTCTCGATCATTATATTAAATTTCTGTTGTGAAATAATTTGCTTCCATGTGCTTTAGATTTTAAACTTATGTACTTCTGTAATTCTTTTATCGTTTGTTTCAGCTTAGGGGAAAATTAACGGGTAAAATTGACAACATCGCTGACGCCTCCTGGCTAATCATATGTTTCTTGTTTATAAATCTTCAGTAGTGTACGCGGCTCTCAATGACAATGACGTAAGGTGACTTTTCTTCCTTATTAACTACATATTTCCACAGCAAATGTTCGGCTGACATATCACGTTCGATTCCACCTAGAGAGACGAATTGGGTTCAGCCTAGTACTCCTCGAACATCATTGTTCAAGGACTCTTTTATCTGGACGACGTCATCTTTGTGGAACGACCTTGCTGAGGTCGTGTTCTTCCACCAATATAACCTCTGATTCAAGAGAAACATGAATCGTTTTATTCGCACCCGCCCACTCCCGTGGATTTTTTATATACAGGGTGTTATTGAAATGACTTATTATATTTAAATGGACGACTCCTAGGGTGTCCTCGAGAAAGTCTACACACTTTTTTTTAAATCGAATATCTAAATACTAAGGCAAAAATCCATTTTACCCACATACTGTCGCGCCGTTCCATCTGGATTCACTTAGCAACAATGTGGGTCACTAGAGTATACTAACCGTGTTGTCAGATCACACCGCATGTTTCGCCCTTGCTTGGATACCTGCCGCGCGCGACTATCGTTGCTTCAGTATGTTTCGAGACTCGGGCGTGGAATGACGCTGTCGAGGGTTCCACGTGCTTGATGTATACGAATTTTAAACGTTTTGTTAGTTGTAGCAATACCCGATTTTTTTCTGTTGTGAAATAATTCATAATAAGAAAAATTGTGATGTGATTTCAAATTTGTGTGATATTACCTATCGTTGGTTCTGTTGCAAAACGTACTTTTTGTGTTTTATTTTTTTATGGAATTTAATTATAAAACGGATTATAAGATCGAAGGTAAGAGAGTATGTACCTCAAAATTGTAGTATTTTTTTTTCTAAAAAGTTTGAAAAAGAAGTGATAACGCGAATCAAAGACGTCTTGTTGTCAAAAAACTGAACACGTGCGTTTACAACTCTGTGTTGCATTATATGACAACACCGCCTCAATAAACTATTGATTGCGAACGTCATCAGTAGCGGCCACGTAAATTTTCAGATTTCATATAAAGTGTATATTTCGTACAATAATGCAAAACGCCGTTTAAGGTTATTTTTCTTCAATTTATTTTCATCTCAGGATTTGCCGGTTTAAATATAATAACTCATTTCCATAACACACTGTAGTGCTTGTGTTTGACCATAAAAAAAACACAAAAGCGCCATTTATGGTCATTTCTCTGCAATTTGTTTTCACCTCAGGATTTGCGGGTTTAATAAAGCAATTCCTTAACACCCTGTATATGAAGCAATCTCCATCCTCACCAAGCAGATAAGAAACGATATAATTATAATTTTTTAACGATTCTTGATCCAATTTTGTAGTTCGGCCCTCTCAAAGAACCAAATCCGATAAAAATTCTTCGGATAGCAATTTCAGGTAATTCATGGTATGGTAATTGATGCTAAATTAAGTAGTCGAACTGATGAAAGAGAGTTTATTTTCGAACCGCATTCTGTGCGTTCCTAAAGATTAGCTTCTTGATAAACAAAGAACAAATTAATTAGGGCGCCGATAATATGCAGTAAATTCGGGGGGGTTATAAAATTGTTAATTTTCGCTGGAAATTGCAATAAAAACGTTCTCTAGATTACCATATGATTATTTGCGATTATTTCCATCACCTGTCAAAGTTACTGTTTCGACCAATCAAATTGTTTCATTTACACCAATTACACGAAATTATTTCGATAACATTTTCATCTTCCTTATAAGTGATAAAACGGACTCATTGGTCCACAATATTTTAAAAAGGGTTTCTCAAGTACGCCGAGTACTAGTGCATGACTTTTAATAAATGCCAAGTTAATACAGTGAAACCTCTCTTAGGCGGACACCTACGGGACCGTCTAAATGTGCCCGCCTAATAGAGGTGTCCGCCCATGGGAAATTTGTTATTAGGTAATATGTAATTGTAAAATTATTACTAGGTATATGTATGTACAAATAAACATAACATAACAAAAATACACTAGTTTTAGTTAGGATGTAGTACTAAAAAAATCTAATAACGTAGTTTGACGTGTTTGCGTTTTATACTTGCAATCTAGTAAATGTAATTCCAAGTCTGATAACAATTCCATTGTTGTAGAGTCACCTCTATTCTTTGCATACTCTTATAATTCCTTTACCATACTAATGGCTTGTTGATAATTGGTGACATTTGTTTGATTACTGCATTCAACTTCTTCATCAGAGTCGTCAGATAGTGATGTGGTTTCAGTTTGGACTACATAATCGGTAGGAATGGGGTCACTATCATCTTCTAATAGCACATTGCTATCAATGTTAATGAACTCGCCCAAATCATTGGGTTTTCGCACTCCTTGTATGAAAACAGCCTGCCCGCGTCCGTATAAAGGAGAGTCCGCCCATGAGAGGTTGATTTTCATGGAATTTCATATACCTAGTTCCGGACTATGAAAAAATGTCGGCTTAATAGAGAAGTTCGCTTATTAGAGGTGTCCGTTAGGAGAGGTTTCACTGTATATTTTAGAGGAAATTTTACAAAAAGATTACCGTGTACATTTAAAAAATATAATAATTTTACCCCATTTTTTTGTTAAAAATACATATATAAAGTTGACGTAAATGTTGAAATCTTTATTACCATTAATAAAAAACCCAAAAAAACAAATCGAAATGACGAATGGTCAATGGTAAAATTCTTGTCGAATCCGTTATGCATTTGATATTCTGGCCGCGTGCAGACGAGATTTTCAGTTCTATTTTTCATATCCTATGAATAAACCATATGAGAACATCGGCGTAAAAAAAAACAATGAAGTGTCTTCAATGTTACAATAGACAATTTTATTACAGAAGTAAGATGTTCACATGCCATGGCATAAATACACGTTTTATTAAACAATGTGCAGAGATGGTTTTTATTTCATATTTATAATTCAATTTTTAATGGGTTTTATTTTCTAACAACTTTAATAAAACATAATTTATCATTAGATAACAATGTTAATAACAATGCCTATAAATTTAATTTTAATGAAGAACGAGAAAAATACAAGAGATATGTAGAATTGACAATCAGAAAAAATATCCAATCGTGAAAATGTCAGTCGAACAAACCACTTTTGCAGGGACGCCCCTGGTGCATCAATAGAATAACTCGTCTAACTAAAATACACATAGATTCAAAAGTTTTGCATCACTATGATTTTGGCATGTTAAGATAATTTCAGGAATGAATTCTTTTTTTAAATGTTTATTTATATCTATCAGTTAAAACAATACCATTTTTTGTAGCAAAAAAAAAACATTATCAAGATATTTGTTTAAGATAACATTTTCAGTGTTGTATTTTGTTGGCGCTGGCCAGTTAAATTTTTCGGTTCAGTGTGTAAAAATGAATCGCCGAGTAATATCTGAAATTGATCGTGCAAGAATAGTATAGTTGAGGAAGGTCGTTCCCAAAGATTTGTTGCTGAAAGAATAGGGGGTTTTCAAAGTGATGTATCTCGCATATGGAATGGCTATCTAGAGACCAATTATGTGCGAGACAGGCCACGAAGTTGTAGAAGGCGTGTTACTAACGAACAACCGCTATATTATGTTAACAATTCGGAGAAATCGTACTATGCCAGTCCCACAACTTCAAAGAGATGTTACGAATGCAATTGGAGTTCGCCTATCCGTCTCTACCTAAGAAGACGCATTCTGGAATGCGGTTTAAGATGTCGACGGCCAGTAAGAGTTCCCTAACTACAATATGACCACCGAGTTCGTCGACTGCAGTGGGCTGAAACGCACGTTCGCTCACCCGAAGACTTTTGGAATTCTGTCATATTTGAGTGAACGAACAAGAAAACAACATTAATTTAATTCTGATTTGAGCAGATCACAATGATTTTTCCAATTCAGATGCTCATCAATTTGCACTCCTAGTGCAATATTTCTTCATTATTTATAAGCAGTTCCATATCCAGATTATTATGATCCTGGTAATTGTGAAAACGGATGTAATTAGTTTCAGTATTATTGAGAAATAGTGAATTTTGACAGAACCAATTACACAGACTGTTCAAATTTCGATTACAATTTTGAATTAAAATACTATCGTCCCCACGAGAAAATCAATAGGAAGAGTCGTCGGCATACTTTGCCGAGATGCATTCCTCGTCCAGCTCGTCATCTGCGTCATTAATATATAGATTAAAGATAATCGGAGTAAGAACCGCTCCCTGCGGAACGCCCATAACAATTTCTAAAAGTCCAGAAAGGCTTTCACCATTCGTTGCATTATCAGCATTATTGATCGCTGTGAACTGTTTTCTTCCTCTTAGAAATTGCGACAACCAACTCAGTGCTTGACAACGGATTCCAAATCTTTCAAGCTTCTCTAAAAGTAAATCAATGTTAACACAATCGAAAGCCCTGCTTAAGTCGCAGAAAACCCCATCAGGACGTTATCCCCTCTCCATGCCGGAAATTATTTTTTCATAGAAATAATTAATAGCGTCTACCGTTGAAGAATCTTGTCGAAAACCGTTGAAGAACCTTGTCGGAACCCGAACTAAGAAATGCTCTGGTTATAGAAGCTACTTATTTGCCTGAACTGAGTTATTTAGTTTTATGATTTTATAAGGTTCAGCCGAACGAACAGTCAAAATCCAATGCAGATGTTTTATTGCCTTTTCTCGAGCACGTACACTGCATTGATTAAGATACCCACAAAATATTTGATCTTGATATTTTGTGTGTATGTCCGCTACAGATAATATTGAAATTTGGACTCCTCCATTATCTACGGCGGGGACCTCGAATCATATATCAGCCAGCATTTATTTCTACATGTACATGTACGAACTCCCACAGCGAAATGTGGGGGAGAACCATCTTGTTGCAACCAGATATTATGATGTGGCAAATCGGGACGTTCTAACTCAGGAAAAAGGGTGGCCAGGGCTGGAACAAGTTCTTGTTCTAAAACACTCAAGTATCTCTCGCCTGTTAAATTTCCGTCAAAAAACAAAGGCCCTCATCGACAACGCCAGCCCACACATTGATCTTTTGATTAAATTGTGTGTGTTCTTCCCTCACCCAGTGTGGATTTACTGTCATCGACAACGCCAGCCCACACATTGATCTTTTGATTAAATTGTGTGTGTTCTTCCCTCATCCAGTGTGGATTTACATCGGACCAATATCGATAATTTTGGGTATTTACGTCACCATTCAAGCAAAATGTGGACTCATCGGAAAAAATTATATTTTTTACAAAATTTCTGTTTACGAAACACATATCCTGTAAACGCTCACAAAATTCAAGGCGCCTCTCAAAGTCCCTTTCCAAAAGTTCTTGGAGAAGTTGCATTTTATAAGGATGGTATTTATTTGTATGCAGTATTTTAAGAACTGTTGTTTTTCCAATATCCACGTCACTTGCTACCTGCCTAGACACCACATGCTGGTTATCTTGAACTGGCAGTAAGACTTCTAATTGTTGATTTTCATCAACTTGAGGACGACCAAATCTAGGGACATCTCTTACATGACCGAATTGCATAAACTTGTACTCAATTTTGCTTACTGTTGATTGTGATATTGGCGGACGATTGGGATATTTTTGATTAAATAACTCACAAGTTTCTTGCTGTGTTCTAACCCTATCACCGTAGCCCATCATCATCAAAACCTCTATGCGCTGTTTCTCAGTGAGCCGCATTTTAATTTAATTTAGTTATGAAAAAATGAAATGAGTCTTTTGAAATCTAGTAAAACGTTAGGAAAATACACATAAAACTGACAATAACAGTAACTATTGACATTAATTCTTTTGGTTCTTGCATCATAACTCCAAAGCCTACTTGACTTTTCTTGCGCTTCACGCATGCTGACTACAGGTTTTCCTCAGCGTGCATGAATCAATGCAAGTCTTGATTGATTGCGAAATATCTGAATTTCAAATTTTGAATGAGAATAACTCCAAAACGCTTGGGCTAAGGTATAGCACATGCTACATGAAAAATGTTTAGGATTTTCCGAAGAATCCGTACAAGCAATAATATACAGTGGGTTCTATTTAAGAAAAAAAAATTTTTGTGTCACTCTTATTTGCAACACCCTGTATATCTACATTTTATGTCAGAATATGCGCGTTCGAAAAACAAAATCGAAGGGTCCGAGCGATTTTTTTAAAAAATTGTAGTTTGCGAGATAATGAATTTATTCCTTACTTTACGTCCTCACTGTATGAACGTTGCAAGAACATCTTTACAGCAAATATATTTAGCTCCAAGCTGTATAAATAAATGCACCTGAGTACGTTCTCGAGCCAACCCAACAATTAAAAGAGATTAATAAGTGTAGAAACCTCAGATTAGCAACATAAAAATTGTGTAAAGCATTTAGGGAAAACATGCACTCAAAACGGCAAAGGAAATTTGCTGAACAATTTTGTATAATCTAACTTTAATTAACTATTATTTCTATTGATGTTCTAAATTGCTATTTAAACAACAACTGATATAGAACAGGTTTATAATCTAGTTACAAGAACATTTTTACAGCGTAAAATTGGAGCAATCTGATCCTCGTCATCGTTTCGATTTTTAGAGTAAAAACAAAACTATTCTGTATCAAAACCATCACCTGAATATCCGTTATGCTTTCAAATCTATTGACATCTGACGATAATTTTCAAATCTAAACACATTTCAATAGGGCCTTCTTTGTACATCAAACACCGACGTCAGATGGACACACTGCCACCCCAAAAGGTGCTTACAATCCCTCTCCGCACCCCCTAATTTGAGCCACACACAGTGACATCTCCCTCCTTTACTATAGGATAATATGACGAAATCCCTCATAGATTTGGAAAACTGTCCAGGCTCCCTGAGAAATAGGTGTTTTAATGTCTTGACAATACTTTGTCGGCAATTTTGAACGAGAACATCGAAAAATGGCATTATTAGAGATGTATTGTAATCGCATACTTTACTATCGGTAAATCGAAAGTTAGAATATATGCCTATAATATTACTTTTCTGTATCGAGTGAATGCTATTATATTTGGTTTCATCAATTTATAACACTGGTAAGAATATAGAACGGAATCTATATTAAATATATAAAATGAAACAAAAGTTTATTTTGTTATTTGTCACTATATTAAAAGAGATTTGGCGTTACGGCCGTTTCGTAGTACAACTACATCTTCAAGACGCTCACACGAGAGTGATCCCAAACTAAGTGAAGTGAATCTATATTGTTTTCCTTACTTCCTCGTTCGATGATTTTGATATATACTTCCATCAGTTACGTTTCCTTTATGGTTATTGGCTTTCAGCGTCAAAACTCTGTTTCCTTAATTTTTTTAAATAAATATTCAAAATAAACCGACCATAAACTAACAGGAACACAATTCCAGATGAATAAATCTACTCTTATATTCGGATCGCTCGCAGCCGTGGCGGTCGGTTCAAAAGATTCGACCAAATCGAGCTTGGTGTGTTAGTCTACATTTAGATAAAAGAACGATCCAGATTACCTGCTCTACATCTGAACTCAATAAAACAACAATTCAGATTGATCGGAACAGCCTGGCATAAATAAAGAAGGCAACTTATACAGGGTATTATGGAAATGACGTATTATATTTAAATCGGCAATTCCTGAGATAAAGACAAATTGAAGAAAAATAGCCATAAATGGCGCTTTCAATTCATTCAGCGGTAAAAGTGACCTGACGTCAAACCAGAAAAACACCTGTGTGGCACTGCGATACATGTAAGCAATCAAGGAATTCTGGCCGGTGTTGTCATATGTACACCTTAAACTCTTTAGACAAAATAAAATATTTTAAACACTTTTCCATTCTGTAATACCTTTTTGTACTATTAATTGAAGAACATTTACGACGGACTATGTTTTAAACAACCCGTACGGCTGAGCGAATTAGTTTCATATAGCGCCGCACGCGTGCGTCTGTTAGTTCAAGTACAACCAGCGGCCGGATACGTTGTGTCTCGTCGATCACCAACACATTCTCAGCGATCCGCTCTGTTTCTTCGGTTTACGCGTGTATCTTGCCCGTACATAAATAATCTTTGAATATTGTTTTTTTAACGCGTTTCTTCTGGACGTCAAATTTTTTGCGTGTAATAAAATCTAATAATCTGTAGTATAATCTGTATTATTGTATTTTCAAAAGCTAACTATCGGTTCTGTTTCACTATTACTGTGTGTATATAAAGTGTTTCCAGGAGTGTTCCCATCAAAAAGAAAAAAAACTGCTTGTGTTTGTGCCTGGATTTCCTCGCTCTTTAGATATAAGGACAAATACAAGTAGGTAGAAAATAATTTATTTTTATAATTTTATATGGAATTTCCGTTTTACATTAAGTTTGCCAACATTGCCAATGGCTCTGGGTGAAATGTTGTACAGTAGCGTGGACTGACCTGTGAGTAAGAGTGTTTATTACCCCACTTTTAAAACGGTCGATTTGAAGAAAAAAAAAATATGTAGCGCTTCTCTAGGACACCCCAGGAGTCACCCATTTAAATATAATACGTCATTTCCATGACACCCTGTATATTATGATGGTTTGCTTTCTACCAGTGCCAATAACGTAATCGACACACATATTATACAGGGTGTTTCTTACTAACATGCTAATATTTAAGGAGGTTAATCTTGGGTGCATTTTCAGATGAACATATACCCTAAACGTCTTTACTATAATAATTTTACTGTGGTGTTGTGGTCTACTGAATTGGGAAAATGAATATACTATAAATCCTCCAGCAGGCCCTTGTAAATAACGTTTTAAGGTTATTTTTAATGGGTTTTAAGACGACAAGTCCCTAAGACCAGTCTAAATGCGCCTTTAAAGGCATAAAAGAATAAAGAACTACCGATTTGGCCAGGTTATTTATTGGTTGTCACCGAGAAGACGAAGAATTTAAAAAATGTCATTACGCTGGGCGGTTTGTTAACTTTATAAGGGTGAAAATATTTTAGGTTTCCGAAATTGTGATTTACCGGTGCTAATTTCGACTTTTTACGGTCAATGTTTTGGTTGAAAGATAGCACTGATAGCATCTTCTTAGGAGACATACAAATCAATTGTGGAGTAGACAGTTAGATTGGGTTAAAATTTATTTTTGACTCACGACCATATTAATGGTGGTTGCAAACCGTCCTAAAGCTGGATGGACGTTCTCCTTTTGAACAAAATGAGCTCGTTTTGACGTAACGAAGTTAATTATCTTTTTCTACTCCTATATATAAACAGTATATTGCTAATACCATCTGCAATTATATCCCCGCTATGGGCATCGAAGGAGGCGTTGTGAGTTTGCGCAGTTCGGAAACTTCCTTGTGAAAGTAAACATTCGACAGAACCGGATTTAAACTTTTTTTATGTAAATTTCACTGGTTAGTTTTGCAATCAAAATTTCGATTGGTTCGATTTAAGACAGCGTTCCATGCATACGATTTCTGGCGATATGATTACTCGACGGTGCCCCGATTGATGTAAACTTTTGGTGCCAAATTCCGTCCGAATATTTGTAACAATCGACACGAAGTTAACCTAACCTTTTTCTAAACCAAAAAATAAGAATGAATGACTATATTTACTATTTTGGGAATTATTATATCAGCTACTAATGAACCAAATTAAAAATACATTAATTTTAAGGTTAGGTAGTGACCACATATATATTATATTATATACGAGTGACACCCTCTTCTTTTTTTACAAGCTTCTTAGTGAAATTCGGTTCCGAAGATCGGATAATGTGATAAGCAAAATATTTTCGTATATATGTACATACCTGAAATACTTTATACCTGGTATTGATCCACGACTTGCCAAAAAGTACAATGCACTTGTGTCCTTTCATCGTAAAAAAACAAGTCACTAACCTACCAAACAGCGAATCGAATCACCACAAATTAAAAACTCCTTTACAAAAATTGTTGTTAGGTAATGAAAGTTTATAAGCACTAATATACCGACAACAATGTGGATGAACCACGTTTTATTCTGTAATTTGAAAAAGCAACCAGAACCAACGATGGCGACGAATAACAACAAACAAATAATGTCGGGCCGGCTCTGTCGCGATCGATAAAATTTCCACCCTACTGCTCTACTCAATAGGCCCGTACCATCTCCCATAGCGGGGACAATTTCTGTATTTTGGAATGTTCGTATTAGCAATATACTGTTTATAAATGTATATGTGGTAAGAACCTACTTACGCACTGTCTACTGTTACGTAATGACTGTTACGTAATATATATTACGTAACAGTTCCACAAATCACATTATCTGTGATATGCCAAAACCATGAATGTTTCCAATAGATTTTATGCAAAGAGGGCTGTGAATTCCATCGGGTAGCCTTGAAAATGTAAATGTCAAGAAATTTTAAACGTCAATATTTTTAATTTGGATATTTTTGGGTAACGTAGAAGTTACTACGATAATCAGATGTTGACGAACAATTGCGCGTGCGCCGACCGGTTGTCGTTCGCTAACACGATGCGGAGGGATGAAACTTCCCCCCCCCCCCACACACGTCTCTCTCCGCTCGATATGGATTACGGACCGAGAAAACAGTGCCGCTAGAAATCGCGTGAAAGCAACTACACCTCGACGCGGTAAACTGGTTCCCTTGAAATAGCCAATGTATTAGTTTATGGTGTCCTTGCTTAATAAATATACAGTGAAATCTCTCATAACAGACACCTCTAATTAGCGGACATCTCTATTAAGCGAGCCCGAAACTAGGTATATGAAATTCCATGAAAATCAACCTCTGTTGGGCGGACTCGGACAGGCTGTTTTCATACAGTTTTCAAGAGTGCGAAAACCCTCCTTTAAACGGACAAACTATTTTTTAAGGTATTTGGGAGACGAATAAGTACGATGCAAAAACTCTCTGAAGACAGACCGGCAACCAATCGCGTGTGCGTGGCAGAGCGAAAGGACTTCGGCGAATGAAAGCATGTGCGATTCCGCGACAGCAGTCCGCCGTTTATTTGTGAGTTGTAAGATTAAAATCGTAAACAATGGCACAAAAATGTCGCGTTTTGAGTCTGAAAGAGAATATTGATGTCGTGGAAGTTTGTAATTTGATAATAATGATTAGGGCGAGTTCATTAACATTGATAGCAATCTGCTATTAGAAGATGATAGTGACCCCATTCCTACCGATTATGTAGTCCAAACTGAAACCACATCACTATCTGACGACTCTGATGAAGATGTTGAATACTTACAGTAATCAAACAAATGTCAAAAATTATCAACAAGCCATTAGTATGGTAAAGGCATTATAAGAGTATGTAAAGAATAGAGGTGAATCTACAGCAATGGAATTGTTATCACACTTGAAATTACATTTTCTAGATTGCAAGTATAAAACGCAAACACATCAAACCACGTTATTAGATTTTTTTAGTACCAGATCCTAACATACACAGTACAACATATACATAGTAATAAATTTGCATTTACATATTGCCTAATAACAAATTTCCCAAGGGCGGACACCTCTATTAGGCGGGCACATTTAGACGGTCCCGTAGGTGTGCGCCTAAGAGAGGTTTCACTGTATATAAATAAGTTTGATTTCGTTTTAAATTGAATCAAAGAATAGAAATCAAATTTTGCTTTGGCGGCATAGACTCATACAGGATTATTAGAACTCTGGATTGTCGTTTGCTTATTTCTCGAGTTTGTTGGGTTTTGCTTCGAACTTCTTCCCTAATATAAGAGAGGTTTCACTGTATATTGTAAAATTGACTAGTTGTTATTAATTCAATATCGCACATACAAAATTTAACCGCGAGTGGATCATATGGGTTTGTTTATCAATTTTGTGGCTTTAAATATAATAAAGGCAATTGCACAATACCCTGTATTATATTAGCTATTACCCGTTCCAATTTCTCAAAACCGTCCGAAGCAATAAACGTTATTTTATATCTCTTTCGGTGGCCTCAGTGGCTTTACCAAATAAGTGCGGTAAGTTAGTAATTTATTGGTCTCGTGGCACCCCGCTGGCAATGCCCGAGCCGACGTGCCGGCCATAATTTCTTTCAAACGGCTGAAAATTCACTTTTTTCACTTTTATTTTTTCGAGTCGAAGGTGTTCGGTCCGACATTAATCGTTTTTTTCTTGTCTAAATGATAATAACTTTTAACTTAACTTATTAAATTTATACAGGGGGTTTGTTCTATATGTTAAAATACAGGTAGTAAGTCATAAAACAAAAAGTCGAAAACTCCATTTGAAAAACTGATTTTACTGCTAACAAAAATATCAGCCTATGCCAAGTTTTAAAAAAATAACCCTGTATAAAAAATGTTATAATATATACAGGGTGTCCCATAACTAATGGTACACAGGAAAACTGCGGGTAAAAATACTGCGATTTGGCCATACTTAGTTTAGTTCAATAGCTGGTAATAACCGAGATACAGCATGTCCAAGTAAAAATTAAATTTTCGATTTTCCTAAATAACTTATTTCTGAATCAATATTTTTGCACAAAATTTTGTGACTAGGATTTTTTTGGGGAAAGGAATTTGAATTTGTTAATAATTTTCATGTAGATTATAGGGGGCGCTCTCTGCGGTACTCTGGATACATAAAAAGAAGTGTAACTTTCTTGGGCCTTAGTATAATTATGTTTTTATTAAAAATATCAGTTTTTCCGTAATTTTTAAGCAATAAAGGTATACTTTGTAAATGTCGCTCCGACTAACCGTATTCGAGATATTTTCAAATACAATTTCTTATGCGCCCCTTTAAATTTTGATTTATAAATGTGAAATTTGTCACAGTAGGCTTTGGTAAAAACAAATACAATGCAAGCACTTTGAAACCTCATTTCTGTCAAAGTTTATTTTCATTTTTCAACATTGTGGGTGTTTTTAAGGACTTTTTGAAGATACTGCTATCAAAAATTAAACTAAAAATGCCGCGACATAACTGTTTTCTAACGGAGAAATGCGAGACATGGTATGTTTATACGCACAAGAAAATTTTAACAGGTGTTTGGAAATGTATCCAAATAGAAGGCAACCAGATTTTAAAATTTTTAGAAGCCTATACGATAGACTGGGAGAAACAGGATCCTTGCGTTCAAAACGAAAAATGTAGCGGCATTTTTAGTTTAATTTTTGATAACGGCATCTTCAAAAACTCCTTAAAAACACCCACAATGCTGACATATGAAAATAAACTTTGACAGAAATGAGGTTACAAAGTGCTTTCATTGTATTTGTTTTTACCAAATCTACTGTGACAAATTTCACATTTACAAATCAAAATTTAAACGGGCGCAAGAAATTGTAATTGAAAATATCTCGAAAACGGTTAGTCGGAGCGACATTTACAAAGTATACCTTTATTGCTTAGAAATGACGGAAAACTTATATTTTTAATAAAAATATCATTATACTAAGGCACAAAAACGTTACATTTCTTTTTATGTATCCAGAGTACCGCAGAGAGCGCCCCCTATAATCTACACGAAAATTATTAACAAATTCAAATTCCTTTCCCCAAAAAAACCCTAGTCACAAAATTTTGTGCAATAATATTGATTCAGAAATAAGTTATTTAGGAAAATTGAAAATTAAATTTTTACTTGGACACCCTGTATCTCGGTTATTACCAGCTATTGAACTAAACTAAGTATGGCCAAATCGCAGTATTTTTACCCAAGGAATCTGCAGTTTTCCTGTGTACCATTAGTTATGGGACACCCTGTATATATATATATATATAGGGTGTTGAATAAACGTCGGTACCCCGGAATAACTACGGTGCATCGCATTGCAGCGGAAAATGTCTGAAGAAAAAGCAGTTTGGTTTTGAAGGAGGAATAGTTTGCAATTTAAACCACCCCCCCCCCCCCCCGGGCGCGGGTGGGGGTAAGTTAAGATTTGCAAATGGAACCCCATAGTTTTTATCGTATCGTGTTCTACGACCAAAAATAAACATCTTTTGTCCGAAACTTTTTTTTATTTGGGCCCATCCTTCACCAATAATCACCATGAGAATGTGTCTCGGACAAAAGATGTTTATTTTTGGTCGGAGGAGAACACGATACGCCAATAGAAAATATGGGGTTCCATTTAAAAATCTTAACTTAACTGCACCCGCGCCCGGGGGTTGAGGGGGTGGGGAGTGGTTTAAATTCCAAACTATTCCTTCTTCAAAACCACCGGAGTTATTCCGGGGTACTAATCTTTTTACAACACCGTGTATATTGTATATAATAAATTTATACAGGGTGTCCCAGAATATGTGGGCAATCTCCTGGGTTCAGATAGAACACTTAACAGGAGAAGTTCTTATACATTTTTCTTCCTAGGGCCTCCCCTACGGAGATACGGGCCCATAACGGACGTCCCTGGAAATCGTTGTTTTTTAAATAATTTATAGGTGTAATTTAATAATTTTTTAGTTTAGTTTAGTTTAGAACAAACCCGAACAAGCCCGATTTTTTTGTACACCTTGTATCATGAAGGAACGACAATAATATTTTTGGATACTCTAAACCTTAAGCTGAAAGAAAGGTACTCTTGATTAATGTCGATAAAATGAACTGTTTTCGAAAAAAAATATTATTTTTGTTCAATATGATTTATATTCAGTATACGTAAATTCCATTACTAAGTTAGTAACTAATAAGACAAAGGAGAAAACCCGCAAATTTCAAGACACTATCATAAACTGACACTGGCATAAATATTCTTATTTAAATCGGTACATGTCAATGTATGTCATAACAACAATCAGGGAATTTTATGAACATAAAACAACAACTAATGCAAAAAACCATATTGAACAACATTTTTTTTTTCGAAAACAGTTCACTTTATCGACATTGATCAAGAGTACCTTTTTTAGCTTAAGGTTTAGAGTATCGAAAAATATTATTGTCGTTCCATCATCATACAAGGTGTACAAAAAATAACATGTTTGTGTTACGTCTAGTCCGTCCCTGACAAACTAAATAAGCCAAATGTGTTTAAAAGGCCGAATTTTAAGGAGACTCATCTACCATTATACAAAATAGTTATTAAATTACACCTAGTACTTAATAAATTATTTAAAAAACAACGATTTCCTGGGACGTACGATATGGGCTCGTATCTCTGTAGGGGAGGCCGTAGGAAGAACGAACTTCTCCTGTTATTTTTAAGTGTTCTATCTGAACCCGGGAGATTGCCCACATATTCTGGGACACCCTGTATATAATTTCATAAAGGCACAAGAATGTCTCATTTCAGACCCGATTGTATTAGTCACCACGTCGGCATTTAAAATGGTTAGTACAATTAACCCAGATTATCGAGATAAGTCAGATAAGTTTTTACTTTTAGTAATTTTTACGGTATTTCTGAATAACTGAATAATATGGGACGGGTTATGAGTATGTCTGGTTTAAAAATTAATAACCGCCAATTAAAAGCCTTTCTTTTATGTATACTAGACAGCATGAAGTATCACGCCTCAACAAAGACCTGGAAGAAATTTTGGCTTGGGGTGACAGTAACCAAGTCGAATTTAACGATAAAAAAACCCAGGCAACAGTTTTCTCCAAAAAGGTTAAACATAACAGAACCGAAAATAGTCATGGCCGGACACGCAATCCCACTGGCTTCATCTATTAATTTGCTGGGCGCCAATCTGGGAGGAAATATGTCTTGGCATAACCACGTTGTGGCAATCCAGAAGCTTGGGGGTACTCTTCCGAACCAGAAAGTTGTATACACCTCAACAACTTTTGACACTATACAAAGCCCAGATTCGACCATCACTAGAATACTGCTCTCATGTCTGGAGCCCCGCACCCAAACGTACTCTTCGGCTACTGGATTCCATCGAAAGGAGGGCTATTCGTCTGATCGGAGACCACGAGCTGACGAAGAACCTCGACAGCCTAGAACATCGAAGACAGGTTGGGGATTTGACTCTCTTTTACAGATATTTTTATGGAAGGTGCTCGGCTGACCTTGCCCTCTTAAATCGGCCCAGAGCGGCGAATAGCAGAAATACACGACGAACCACTGCCGCCCATCCATATGTGGTTAAGCTTAGTACTCCTCGAACTTCATTATTTAAGAATTCTTTCATCTGGAGGACTTTTTCCTTGTGGAACGACCTTCCCGAGGTCGTTTTTCCCAACGAATAAAACCTCCAACGATTCAAAATCAACGTGAATCGCTTTTTGCGCACACGCACCACTCCCAGAGTGCCCTAAAGGATTTTTCCTATTGTGCTTGATCATAAAAAAAATAAAACGGTTCAATCAATTGGCGCAATTAAATCAACGATTATTACCTTTTTGCCAACAAGGCGAAATATTCTAATATAAACCAATCATAAGGACTGATGCTCAGTTATGCTCAGTTTTTCCAGTTCCAGGAAACAAACTCCTTGTCAGCATTTAACATCTTGTTCCATAAAAAATATAAAACAAATTAAGATCAGGCGGCCCAAGTATAGCATCTTTTAGAAAATATGCCAAATAACTAACAACGAATTCGGAATCTACAGGCCTGAAAAAAATCTTTCGCAATTTATCTGTACCTACTTTGTAAGATTTACATTTATCATTTTTAAATATTGAAATTTATTTATTCCGACTTAACCAGTACTGATAAACTCCATCTAAACAGGATGCGTCAATGAACAGGTAGGAATGCGATCTTGGAAAAAAATTGTCTAGCAAAAGTTATTTCAGGAATGTCTTCTTGTGGCTTCCATCTAGTTAATTTCCAGTTATATTTGAAAAAAGGTAATTGTATAGGTAAATCCCTAATACCAGAAAGTTTCGGTTCACACTTTTTTCATGTCGGGTTACGTCTCGCTGAATTTTAATCTGCTTATGTTATGACTGTACGTTTTCGATGTCCCAAGTCATGTTTAATTTATTTATCGCATCGGGAATCATTCTACTTTTGTTTCCATGTTAATATCCTTTTTTAAGATACCTTTCCGCATAGTCTTGCCCAGGTATGTATGCCATCATACCAATTAAAAGAAGGATATACAATTGGTCCTATATATACGGATCTATGTTGGCGACGCCTGAAGTGTTAGAAGAGAAATATGCACAAAAAAATATAGTTCTGGGAGTATAGTCATGGACGTGCAAAGTTTTTTACCCAGTAAAAAATAAATAAAAGGATGAGATAATACAACGTGTCCAAGATAAGGTGGGCCAGTACAGGGATCTCGGAAACCGTAAGAGATACGAAGTGATGGAGGCAAAGTTGAGCATTTACGTGCCTAATAATATGCCGTTTAAAATTCCGAGTAGTTCCGGAGATATCCGGAAAAAAAACCGAAATTCTGAAAAATCGTTTTATTGTTTTCCTGGGTTTTCTTGAGATCGAATTTTAATGTAAATTGCACTTTTACATTGCCACCCATTCCGATCTTGGTGACATTTTTAGCAAAGCGTAGACTTGTGTCTTGGGATGATATCCTGAATTTTAGTTTTCAAAAATACTGATGTCTTGATCATTATACAGGCCAAAATAAAAGTTACTTTTTTCCTCTTAATTTCTTACCATGGAAAATTTAGCTACATTGTGTCTTGTTTTGAAGTGTGACCTGTTCTTAGCACAATGTTTTTTAGTTCACGTCATTATCTGCATTTTAAAAGAAGATACAAAGAAATTACTGAATTTTTATGGTAGGGGAGACCGAGGAGAATTGTGACAGAGTAGAGTTGTGACAACGACGATTTCTCGGAATCTATGGCCGTTAGCGAGTTGGCCACAGCGCACGATTGTTTGTTCATAGACGCGGTACTTGACGCAGTACGCGCCAATGGCCCACGGGTTGCGTGATTACGACGTCTGCATGAAAAAACAACCGAAAAGTAAATTTTTTATAAAATTTTTGATTGTATTTATATCATGATATAAACTCCTGGACAAAATTAACTTCTTCTTCTGTAGCTGCTACAACCCTGGTTGGGTCTTGGCTGACTTCACAATTTGCCTCCATTGTCGTCTATCCAACATCATCTGGTCTGGGTTGACGATATTCAACATTTGTAGGTCCGCTGACACGTTATCTCTCCAGCGCAATCTTGGTCTCCCTAAAGGACGTTTGCCGACTGGTGCTTCTTCCCATACTAATTTTACGATACGGCTATGTTCCTGTCTTCTAACGTGTCCGGCCCATCTAAGTCTTTCCGACCTGACCACCCCGACAATACTAGGTTGGCGATACATTTCCTCCAATTCTATGTTGGTTCTGATACGGTACTGTTGTGTTCCTTCGTCTTTTTTTGGTCCAAAAATGCCCCTTAAAATCTTCCTCTCTGCTATTCTTAGTCGGTTCTCATTCTGCTTAGTAAGAGTCCAAGTTTCGCATGCATATGTCATGATAGGTCTGATCACAGTTTGGTAGATTTTTATCTTGGTCTTACGAGAGATATTCTTAGAGGTCATAATTTTCTTTAATGCATAATAGCAGCGATTGCCACTTTGTATTCTGGCATTAATTTCGTCAGTCATGTTGTTAT
Organism: Barypeithes pellucidus; assembly: GCA_963991005.1. Taxonomy (NCBI): domain Eukaryota; kingdom Metazoa; phylum Arthropoda; class Insecta; order Coleoptera; family Curculionidae; genus Barypeithes; species Barypeithes pellucidus. Next base: position 19,465,311 of record OZ022561.1, on the reverse strand, counting down.
TTGAAGTTATTGTAGCCCCCAGGTACTTAAATTGCAGGACCCTCTCAAAGTTATATTGGTCCATTGTAACGTTCTGACCGATTCTGTCTCTTTGTTCAGTCCTCATTGTTGCCATATACTTCGTTTTTGTTTCATTAATCTTCAAACCAACCTTCTTCGCAGCAGTTTCCAACTTGAAAAAATCCTCCTTAACGTCAATGGTCGTATTTCCCACGATGTCCATATCATCCGCAAAAGCTAGTATGAGGCGAGGTCCCTGCCCTCTAAACAGCAATGTTTTGGTCTGTGCCTCTCGTACAATCTTCTCAAGTGCTATGTTAAATAGTAGCGGGGATATAGCATCGCCCTGTTTAAGTCCATTATTGATGTAAAAGGACGACGAGATCTTTTTTCCAATTCTTACAGCACTAGACGATCCCTCAACACATGCCCTTGTGATGCTAATGAGTTTTTTGGGTATTCCAAGTTCCATCATCGCATTCCATAATTCGACTCTCAGAATGCTGTCGTATGCTTGTTTAAAATCAATAAATAACTGGTGGAGAGTTTTGTTGTACTCCCAGCATTTCTCCATTAGTTGTCGAATTGTAAATATCTGATCCACAGTGGAGCGGTTCTTCCTGAAGCCACATTGATAGTCTCCTATTTGATTTTCAACGTACGGAGTTAACCTTTCCATTAGGACAAGTGACATAACCTTATAACCCGTATTGATCAGTGATATCCCACGATAATTTGAGCATGATAGTTTATCTCCTTTCTTATGTATGGGGACTATGATGCTTTCTTTCCAGCAGGCTGGTATTTCTTCTTTTTCCCATATTTGGCTTATCAGGGTATGAAAATGTTGTTGTAGGGCATGACCTCCATTTTTGAGGCATTCCGCTGGGATTGTGTCACTACCAGGAGCCTTATTGTTTTTAAGTCGGTTTATGGCTGCTAAGACTTCGTCTATCGTTGGATCCAGCACCAAAGGTTCCGCTGTGTGGTAACAGCGCTCTGTTCTCTGTTCCTCCAATTCTACATTGAGTAGCTTGTCGAAATAATTTCTCCACGTCTCAATCACTTCTACTTCGTTGGTCACCAAGCTTCCCTCTTGGTTCTTCAGGATAGTGCCTACTCTAGGTTTGAAGCCGCCTTTCATGTTTCTGATTTCCTGGAAGAAACTTCTAGTTCTGTTGTTTGTATTGCTTGCTTCGAGGTCATCTAACATTTTTCCTTCGTGCTCTCTTTTCTTCCTCCGCATAGTTTTTCTAGCCATCGTTCTTGCCTTCCTATACTCCTCCCTGTTACGCACATTGGGTTCTTGTATCATCATTCGCCTTGCCTCTCCTCGTTCTCGTACTTTATCTTCACACTCTTGATCGAACCAGGTCTTTTTCTTGCTACGTTTTTTTTGTCCTATTGAGTCTTGAGTGCTATGGATTATTGCTTTCTTTATATTCTCCCACTTTTTGTCTATATTGTCGTGGGCTTCTGTATCTTCCAATGCTCTCTCTAATCTTTCCTGGTACATATTTTTTCTATTGCTGTCCTTGAAGGCGCTTACATCCCAGTTAGGAATTACATCCGCCTTATTGTTCTTTTGGGTGGAGATTTTTATCCTAATCTTGGCTAAGACAAGAAAATGATCGCTGTCAGCGTCCAAACCTCGGAGGCTTCTAACATCGTTGATGTTGCTGCTATGCCTTGCATCTATCAAAATATGGTCAATTTGATTTCTTGTGACTCCGTCGTTGGACATCCACGTCTGTTTGTGTATGTTTTTATGTTCGAACATTGTCGATTTTATAAGAAAGTTGTTGGACGCTGCCAGATCCACCAAACGAGCACCGTTATCGTTACAATGTTCATGTAAGCTGTGTTTGCCTATTGTTGGTTTAAAGGCATTTTCTCTTCCCACCTTCGCATTAAAATCCCCCATGAGGAGTGTCATATCCTGTTTGGGAATTGCACTTATTGCTCTCTCCAGTTGATCGTAGAAGGCCTCCTTGGTAGGTTCGTCTTTCTCTTCCGTTGGTGCATGCGCGGATATCATCGTATAATTGTACCATTTGCCCCTAAGTCTAAGGATGCAGATTCGGTCGCTTAGTGGTTTGAATTCTATCACCTTGTTCGTTAGTTCTGAGCGAATAACGAAGCCAGTCCCAAACTCGTGCCGGTTGTTTCGATTACCGGAAAATAGAACACTGGATTTGCCAACCTTCTGGTTCCCTGCGTCCAACCATCGTATTTCTTGGATCGCTGTGATGTCCATGTTAATAAGTTCTAGTTGTTCTACTGTTTTTGCCGCTACTCCGGGTCTGTTCCAGCTTAAAACATTCAGAGTTCCAACTCGAAAATCCATTTTACATAGCCGTGGTCGTCGTCGTATATCCGTCCTATTCCGAGGCATCTCGTTTGTTTCCATAACAGGTGCTTTTTTTACAAGATGGGGTTGTTAACCCCATGCTCAACCCTCCTCTTTTATCCGGGCTTGGGACCGGCAGTAGTTCCTCCTGCGCTACTCAGTTCACTCATTCAGAACTCCTGGCAGGACAAAATTAACGCAACATCATAAATTTGTCGTATTTTTTTCTGAATTTATGATCCGATTTGAATGATTTTTTTTGCATTGTAGGTTGGTTCCTTGACAATGTCATAGTTTTCGCTGTTTATGATAAAAAATTAATTTTCGATTTATACTGGGTGTACTAAAAATGCTATGTTTTTTTTTCGAAAATTCGCATCACCCTGTGGAGTATATTAGCAAGCGAAACATATTGCAGTTGACACTAAACGGTAGGTCCATCTTTCCCCAACATTTTCTTTTTGGGTTTACTTCATTATCTCTGTTATTAAAGGAGATACATCATTTTATAGCGTAACATGTGTTTATAGACTTTAATATTCAACACATTCATTGTTAAATGTTTTCAAGTATACTATGGACTTTTTCTGACATTGCAAGCGATGTGTCAGCAGATGTTGTGTTTTAAAGTTACAAAGGTCAAATAAAATTCGCCATACTGATAAAAACTGTTCGGAAACTGCTTATTAAACGTTCGTTTCGTATTCCCAGTTGCCCGACGAGTATTTTAATCTTGAAACCTACTTGAAAACATTTAACAATGAATGTGTTGTATATTAAAGTCTATACAAACATGTTACGCTATAAAACGGTGTATCTCCTTTAATAACAGAGATAATGAAGTAAACCAAAAAAGAAAACGTTAGGGAAAGATGAACCTACCGTTTAATGTTAACTCCAATATGCTTCGGTTGCTAATATACATTGATACCACACCAGAGTGATACGAATTTTCGGAAAAAACATAGCATTTTAGTAAACCCAGTATAAATCGAAAATTAAATTTTTATCATAAACAGCGAAAACTATGACATTGTCAAGGAACCAACCTACAATGCAAAAAAAATCATTCAAATCGGTCCGTAAATTCAGAAAAAAAATAGCATCAAAAATATGGGAAACTTATGATGTTGCGTTAATTTTCTCCAGGAGTTTATTACATTCACGTGGTTATGCTATTTTGTCTTATATTGTGTGGGTTTGGAGTTTTAAAGCGTGGCATTGTCTTACTGTGTTTGCATCTGGTTTCGAAATTACGAATTATTATTCTGACCAGATCGCGATTTTTGGCACCTAGGAGGGTTACCTAAAGGTTATTTTCTGGTTAGCTTATTTTACACTTTTTTTGCAATATCCTTTTCGGTTTATCTCTGTTCCTGTTCGTTTGCTTTGGTCAATTCTTACAACCTAAGTTTGATATAATGATGCCATAGTTACTTATAAAATATTTAATATTGTTATGTTAATGTTTCATGTTATTGTAGTTCCCTACAATTATGCCAAATGACAATTAAAGTAATTTTATGCAAAAAAAACGTGTGTTTCGATTAGAATTCATATAAAACTCATTTTATCTATTAAATATAGTCTATACACAGCTGTCACAACTTACCTGGGTACCAGTCACAATTTACCTCGGTATTAGGAGAGTTGTGACAAAGGGAGTAGTTTCAGTTTTCGTGATTTTTGTCAAAAACCTTATAACTTTTATTGATTTTGATGACTATTTTTAAAAGAGCAAGGATTGAGCTACATTGCGGCATATAGGTAATTCATAATGGTGTTATGTTTGTTTATTGAGATAAGTTCTTTTAAGTAAAAATTGTCACAACCCTCCTCGGTCTCCCCTACGTGTAAACAGTTTTTAATCGTCAGCGATTTCAAACGGAGCATGATGTTAGTGAGGAAAAGGAGAATCATTCATGACCATTGACCAAAAATTTAGGGTCCGTAGTGATCGACCTGCAATTGGAAGAAAGTCGATTCCAAGCCGAGCCTTAAAACATTTGTAAAAGTAAAAGTACAGTAAAGTAAAAAGGACAAAAATGAATAGCTAAAGAGCGACAAAGAAATACATATCAAAATCGTATACTTTAAAAATTCAAAAAGATCACCAGCTGACCCCAACAAAGCTCGTCGAGTCCTTGTTTACAGGAAAAAAAAACAAACTCTCGTTTGTTGTCTGTGCATATTTATTACATTATTACTTCTCCCATTTTTTAGTCGGCGCTTCGTATGGTGAGTTATAAGACTTGGGGTGTGGCTCCGGTATACTCCTCCACATATGCTGGGAATAAATAGAATGGACTAAGAAAGAAAGCAAAAAAATGCATGTCAGGAATAATAAATTTTGCAAAAAAAATATTTTTATTATGTAATTTAATTAGCAACTGCTGGGATTATCATCGGTTATCATCAGGATTGCTATCCAGGACTTGAGTTGTTTCAATTTGAATTTAATTGTTTCATTTTAATCAGGACGAGAAGAGAAATACGCAAAAAAAAATTTTTATTAACACAAGCACTATAGGAAAAATCTTTAGGGCACTCTCGGAGTGGTGCGTGTGCGCAAAAAGCGATTCATGTTGGTTTTGAATCGTTGGAGGTTATATTCGTTGGGAAAAACGACCTCGGGAAGGTCGTTCGATAAGGATGAAGTCCTTCAGATGAAAGAATTCTTAAATAATGAAGTTCGAGGAGTACTAAGCTTAACCACATATGGATGGGCGGCAGGGGTTCGTCGTGTATTTCTGTTATTCGCCGCTCTGGGCGAAATTAAGAGCGCAAGGTCAGTCGAGCACTTTCCATGAAAATATCTGTAAAACCTGTCTTCGATGTTCTAGGCTGTCGAGGTTCTTCGTCAGCTCGTGGTCTCCAATCAGACGAATGGCCCTCCTTTCGATGGAATCCAGCAGCCGAAGAGTATGTTTGTGTGCGGAGCTCCAGACAAGAGAGCAGTACTCTAGTGATGGTCGAATCTGGGCTTTGTATACTGTCAAAAGTTGGCGATCTTGGCGATTGCCACAACGTGGTTATGCCAAGACATATTTCCTCCCAGATTGACGCCCAGCAAATTAATAGATGAAGCCAGTGGGATTGTGTATCCGTCCATGACTATATCCTGTTCTGTAATGTTAACCTTTTTAGAGAAAACTGCTGTAACACCAAGCCAAAATTTCTTCCAGGTCTTTGTTGAGGCGTAATACTTCATGCTGTCTGCGAAGATGTGCGTCGGCAGCCGATGTTTGTGTATTCAAGAGAAAGACATCCATGCACAGAATCGACTGGGCATACCATAGGATCGCAGTTTAGTTAGAAGTCCATCATGCCAAACACGATCAAAGGCTTTAGAAATATCCAGTGCAACAACCCGAGACTCCCCATGATGTTCGATTGCGTTGTTCCAAAGATGGGTGACATAGGCTAGAAGATCTCTAGTTGATCTGGATTTCCAAAAATCATATTGATGATCGCTGATAATGTTGAAGCCTTCCAGGTACTTTAAAAGATGTTGGTTAATAGTTTTCTCCATTACTTTTGATATAACTGACAGCAATGCGACTGGTCGATAGTTGTTGGCCGGGGTTCTCTTATCTATCTTTGGTATAGGCTGGACTCGCGCCATCTTCCAGCACGATGGAAATATTTCTTGTTTGTAGGATAAGTTAAAAACTGTACAAAATACTGGTGTTAGTTCAATTTAATTAGCAACTGGTGGGGTTATCATCAAGATTGCTATCCAGAACTTGAGTTGTTTCAATGTGAATTTAGTTATTTCATTTTAATCAGGACGAGATGAGAAATAGGCAAAAACCCCGTTTTTTAATGTAATATTGACCAGGCCGGCTGGCACCCTGTAGCAAAAAAATTGAAGAGGACAATGCTGTAGCAAAAAATTGAACAGGACAATGTTCAATGAACGTTTCGTCGAAAAATGACATGGACATATTGGCACGTCATTAATGATCACCCTGTATAATGATTTTATGAAAGTTTCAATGACTCATCCTCATTATTAGCAAAAGAACAAAAGATCTGAAGGGGTCCTCTAACTTTAAAATACATTTTAATGTGTTATTTTTGTCAGGACCTAATAACCTAGAAAAGTAATTATCCTCCGCTAATTCCTACCTGCCTGTTGACTTTAAAAAACACAAAGTATACAAATCAGACCTAAAATTAGTACCTTTGTTAGTGCTAAACGACCTCCATGCCCTGTTATTCGGTTCGAGGCCGCTGTCCCCACATTTTGGTGGTCCATCAACCATTAATCGGCAAAATATTTTCGGTAAATCATCACAAGGAAATGCCTTGGCTTGTTGAAAATAGGTGTTGGTTATTTCACCCGAATAAACCGATGCCGAAATAATTTATTGGACGAGATATCAACTGGGTGGGAATGCCACCGTGAAGGATTGCCGAATACATTATTGTATTCTTCACTTTCGATAAAAAAGAACTTTAGTTCGCAAAGACAAGTTAAATTATCCAATATTCAGAGTCAATTTTTTTTTTGACAAAAAAAATGTTTTTATTTTAAAACAATAATGTATGTTCACCTGAATACTATACTCTAATCAGTGCCTGATAGTACTGGCCTTGAGCATTAATAAGTAATAAATTCACAATGCTGGACGTATTCCTAATTAAATCCCTAAATACAATTTCACTCGTTTAACAAATTGACATAATTTTCTAAGATCTCTAATGTCCCGCTCTTACTATTTGGTTACTCAATCCTATATTCGTCCTGGTAGTTACACAATACATATTATTTTGAGATCTAGTTTCGTGACTGTTTATGTTATTGGACAATAAGATGTTTACATTACATCTTTGGTTATTTTTTAAAAGTTTATACACTAATTTTACCTGTTCTAATTCTAAAATCATCTCCAATTTTGGTATTTTCAACTCTCTATATAAAGTTTCTGAACTTGTCAAACAATCATAATTAAAGAGAATTTTTAATACTTTATTTTGGAGCACTTGGACTGCGTTAAAATTAGTTTTACCACATGTTACCCATATTGGCATTAGATATCTAAAGTATGCCAGGAAGAAGGCATTGTACACATTCAATTTAGTTAGTAAGATAGTTTCGACATCTGTATATTATAGGTATCATAGGTAGTATTTTGTTTGAGAGATGCCTAATGTGTTGGGACCAGTTAAGATCATTGTCACTCACCAAACCCAGATACCTACTTTAGATTTTGAACTTCTATTTTAATATTTAAATGGTTAATTTGCTTATTTTTTTGTTTAAATATCATATATTTCGTTTTGTCTGCGTTTATTTTTAGTTTATTATTAAGATATAAATTTAGATCATTATTTACCACATTATTCGATGCCTTCTCCTCCTCACCGGTATACACTAATACTGTATCATCCGCAAATTTAAAATGTCTAGTTTTGATATTTGCATACCTTAAATTCAGAAGATAAAGTGAATACAGCAGAGGTCCCAGTACTGAACCCTGCGGCACTCCATACACACTGCTAAGCACTTCACTATTCACCCCATTAAGCGTAACATACTGTCTTCTATCCACCAAATAAGTTTTTATAATATTATGTATAGTCCCCCTAAAACCCATGCCAAACAGTTTTTTCAACAATATATCTATGCTGACAACATCAAATGCTTTTCTTAAGTGGAATTACTTTGTAAGAAAGGTGACTTTCTAGAAATGATCAGATCTACCAGATCAGAATCCCCCGTCTCTTTTTTATTGTATAACAAACAGAAACAGAATTGTTTATATTCTGTCAGAATCATACAAAGTTTTAAACAGTAATCAATGATGCCAAGTCTGTACGGAAAGTCTTAAATCTACCGCCTGCGTTTGAAACCGAAAAGTATAATATTAATTATATTGAATGCATTTCTCATGTACCTATTAAGTAAAAATATTATACTAAATATGTGTGTATTTATAGAGTCCTCAGAACATCAAATTGCAATATTTTAAGGAAATCACTGTGGCAACGCTGTATGGTCATTATTACCTGCTGGTGTAAAACGACCCTGAAGTTTACTATTTTGATTCATTTTTCGCCGGCCGTGGTGTTAGGGATTATTCGCTGCTGCTTTTATGATCGTATGTGATCTATTGTGTTTTTGGATTAATTTTTAGTGTTTAGAGCCATTTATTAGCCATCTACGTCCGTCAGTGCGTGGTGTGTAAGAAATTCGACTGTTCTAACTCCGAATTAATATTTCGTCGGTGAGAATAATGAGGTTTTGTTTCTTTTTTAGGTAAAGCAGTGGTGTAGCTAATTCTATATTTTAATTAAATATTGCAAAAATATGGATTATTTCTTTATATTATCTGACTTTCTGTAAAAATACCTACAACGATTACCTATTTTTACCGTGCCTTATTACAACGTTGTCATTTTTTAAAGCCATCTTCTTCCAACTTATTTGAAACTGTAGAACTGTGCATGATTGTAAATAAATGGTGTTTTATGAATGGAATGTTTTGTCTCCCATTTTATATTATATGTTTATGGTTTCACTCTTAAATGGGCGTCATCGTTTACAAAGTTCGGAGCCAAAATTCCAAAAATATATTATTTCAGAAAAATATCCGTATTGGTTTCATTTTTGTTGTTTTGAAGGAATTTTATTTGCCCTGGCCCAGTATCTGGCAACCAAATTAACCATTTATAGTTATTTCTCGAATAATATTCTTACGAAAGGCCGATTTTCTAATTCTTAACGTTTCTCCCAAAGTTGCTGTTACGAAATAAAAAATAATAAAAATTCTTGGATTTATTTTAAACATATAATTTTTGGAATTCAGGCTCCAAACTTTGTAAAAGGGCATGATATTAAAATCTAAATACTTTTTCAAATAACTTTTTGCGATATCTCGTCATCTAATACCAGTTTTCCATGAAAAAACACATTTTTTTCAATTTTCCAACCACAGGAGTAGTCACGGGACAAATATCAAAATAAGTTTCTAGATTACATTACATTATTGCCATCATGCATGTAGAGGCAATCGGCGTAAAAAGGTATATTTGACATTTCAATAATAAAAAGTTTCCTTTATGTGCATCACTGTATATTTCTGGATCGAGGTGATTACTATTCACTGGTTTTAATTGATTTGAGTACGGCGTTTGATTCCATTAATATTGGATGGTCTATCCTAGTTGGTATTCTTTAACGCAGACTATAAAGGTTGGTTTAAAAGTTCACAGAGAACAGCGTGTTAGGCTTAACAGGAATGGTGCCATGGAGAGGTCCAGCTGCAGAGTTGTGCAATAAGGGGTCCCGCAAGGCTCCGTCCTTGGCCTATTTTTGTTACTTTTATCACATCTATGCAGTTCACTTATCGAGCTGCGCAGCAAATAAAGCTCTTATATCCAATCAATAAAAATTAGGGCATATTCTATAAAACTGATATTATTGTTATTACTGTTGAATTTTTATTATCCACATTTTGTTCGTCCGCCGATGAGAGAGCCGACCACCGACCATTAAGCTGCAAAATATTTTCGGTAGATATTCACAAGGAAATGCCTGAGTTGCAAAAAATAGGTGTTGGGTATTTCACCCGAAATAATCAGTAACTCATTTATTTGAAGAGGTAACGAATCGGTGGAACGCCACCGTGAAAATTGTATTAATTCTAGTCGGTGATGGGGACTTATTCTCAAATATAGATAGATAATAACAGTTAAATGATTTTTTTTTGTAAATTAATAGTATATTTAAGATACAAGTTTCATAAGACATTATCTTAGAGCACGCAAGTGCTCTAATTCTCTTATGAACCGTGTATTTTACAATATTTTTTCTATTTGGGTCTTTAAAGTCTGAAAAACTTTTAAAAATATAGTAGATTTTTTCCATTTGAATTAATATTTTATTTTTTGGTTGGCAATACTTTTACAATTTCATAAAATGTTATAAGTATCAAATATGCCATGATAGAAACAATTGAACACAACAAAGTTGTACTCCGTCAGAAATACGAAAAATTGCAGAAAATAATCTAGAAAAACTTTTAAAAAGAATATGCAAAAATGTAGAGTTATGGGCGAGCAGAACAAAGTTCAAAATATTGAACAAAATAATAAATAATACTATTGAACAAAATATTGTGTCGACACAGAATCTGACAGGAATAACAATTAATGCCCAGGAAATGTCTACAGTAACTATAAATATGTATATACAGGGTGTTATGGAAATGACGTATTATATGTAAACCGGCAATTCCTGAGATAAAGACAAATTGAAGAAAAATAGCCATAAATGGTGAACAAACCCGCTTTCAATTCATTCAGCGGTAAAAGGGACCTGACGTCAAACCAGAAAAACACCTGTGTGGCACTGCGATACATGTAAGCAATCAAGGAATTCTGGCCGGGGTTGTCATATGTACACCTTAAACTCTTTAGACAAAATAAAATAATTTAAACACTTTTCCATTCTGTAATACCTTTTTGTACAAATAATTGAAGAACATTTACGACGGACTATAGGTTCTGTTTCACTATTACTGTGTGTACATAAAGTGTTTCTAGGAGTATTCCCATGAAAACGAAAAATAATTGTGTTTGTGCCTGGATTTCCTCGCTCTTTAGGCATAAGGATAAATACAAGTAGGTAGAAAATAATTTATTTTTATAATTTTATATGGAATTTCAGTTTTACATTAAGTTTGGCACCATTGCCATTGGCTCTGGGTGAAATGTTGTACAGTAGCGCGGATTGACCTGTGAGTAAGAGTGTTTGTACCCCACTTTTAAAACGGTCGATTTTAAAAAAATAAAATATGTAGCGCTTCTCTAGGATACCCAAGGAGTCACCTATTTAAATATAATACATCATTTCCATAACACCCTGTATAAAGTAATGTATAAAGTAATATGTATGATACTATAATGAATTAAAAATAAAAATAGTACTTTATTGAATAAAACTTAGAAATAGAGCATAAACTGGAAGATATTTATATTATTTTTAGGATATGTTATTTTATAGTTGTGACTAGAAATTAGTTGACGGACACCGTCAGCATGTTATATATTTCCGAATATAGGTATTTCAGATAAATGCAAAAATGATCTATTTGCAAGGTTAAAGGTTAGTATTTTAAAGTTTTCTTTAAAAAATTTTCGTCGAATCCATAATGCTTAGAAAACTAATTTCAACGAAATCGAAGTAAACCTAAAATTCGAACACTACTTGCTGCCAACATAAAAAAATAAAATTTCAGTTTCATAAAGTGGCAGGTTATTCAATTTTTTACATTTCATAATGTAGCCATTATGAAACCCAAATAGAACAATGTTTTAAAAGTAGTATGCATATTACTGACGAGTGATTATTATGAAAAAACATAATAATTTTATTATTACATGGTGCTATGAAAATGGATTATTATATTTAAATGGGTGACGCCTTGGGTGTCGTAGAAAAAGCATATATACTTGTGTGCTTTCAAATTTGAGTTATATTACTATTGGTTGTGTTGCAAAAAATGTAGAAAGAAATAAAAATCGAAGAAATTAAAAAAAAAAAAAAAAATAACAGCGGGAATTTTAAAATAAAGTACCAAACCAAATTTAAAACCTGCAGTATATTTTTTTGGGGATTCCTGTAAATTGCTTGTTGCTGATTGGACATTGTCAATTGCTGCCAAGTCTTTTATCACTAAAACTAGGATAAGAACGTTGCATTAACGACATTTTATAAATGCGATTGAAGAATATGCTCCTTGCTCTCGGTCAAAAGTAGGTAGAGAATTACATTGTAAGATGACTTTTTAGAACCGATTGACTGATTAAAGTAAATATTATTTTACAGGATTTTTATTTATTTGTATCAATTAATAACGTCAATTGGATCGGCGCTGTCAAGAAAATGACTCTAAATAATCAGTAAGTAATTTATTTAAGGAGGTATCGAATCGGTGGGAACGCCACCGCAAAATTCAGGAGTTGGTCGGTGCTGATCTTTGATGGTAAGTGGAATTACTTTGTAAGAAAGGTGACTTTCTAGAAATGATCAGATCTACCAGATCAGAATCCCCCGTCTCTTTTTTATTGTATAATAAACAGAAACAGAATTGTTTATATTCTGTCAGAATCATACAAAGTTTAAACGGAAATCAATAATGACAAGTCTGTACGGAGGGTCCTAAATCTACCGCCTGCGTTTGATATGCAAAAAAATTTAATAACCTGCCACTTTATGAAACTGAAATTTTATTTTTTTTATGTTGGCAGCAAGTAAGGTTTGAATTTTAGGCTTACTTTGATTTTGTTGAAATTAGTTTCCTTGGCATTATGGATTCGACAAAAATTTTTTATAGAAAACTTTAAAATACTAACCTTTCACCTTGCAAATAGATCATTTTTACTAGATATTTATCTCAAATACCTATACTCGGCAATATGTAACATGCTGACGGTGTCCGTCAACTAATTTCTAGTCACAACTATAAAACAACATAACTTAAAAATAATAGAAATATCTTCCAGTTTATGCTCTATTCCTAAAGTTTTATTCAATAAAGTAGTATTTTTATTTTGAATTCAATATAGTATTATACATATTACTTTATATATACATATTTATAGTTACTGTATACATTTCCTAGGCATTAATTGTTATTCCTGTCAGATTCTGTGTCGACACAATATTTTGTTCAATAGTATTATTTATTATTTTGTTCGATATTTTGAACTTTGTTCTACTCGCACCATAACTCAAAGTTTTAATATTATTTTTAAAAGTTTTTCTAGATTATTTTCTGCAATTTCTCGTATTTCTGACGGAGTACAACTTCCTTCCTGACTCATGTTTATTAACTTTAATAATATATTTATTTTTAATTATGACGGATGGGAAGAAGCTTTGTTGTGTTCAATTGTTTCTATCATGACATATTTGATACTTGTAGCATTTTATGAAACTGTAAAAGTATTGCAAACCCAAAAAGAAAATATTAATTGAAATGGAAAAAATGTACTATATTTTTTAAAGTTATTCAGACTTTAAAGACCAAGTAGAAAAAGTATTATAAAATACACGATTCATAAGACAATTAGAGCACTTGTACTTTAGAAAACTCCCCAATTCGCGGGTCGCTTTATAAATTAAACGCGTGCTCTAAGATAATGTATTATGAAACTTGTATCTTAATATACTATTATAGTTTACCCGCAACGTAAAGTTTCAATGTTTTAGGGAAATCACCGTGGCAACGCTGTATGCACATGCTTATCGATTATAGTGCGTGTAAATATTGAAGTTTAGGAATGTCATTCATATTTCGGGCGCTGTGTTGTTTGTGTTTATTCCCTACTGCGGTTGTGATCTATTGTATTTTTGAAATAATTTTCAGTGTTTTTACGAACTAGATCTATTTAGAGCTATTTATTAACTATCCACAATGCTTCTTCAGTGCGTGGTGTGTAAGAAATGCAACTATTCTAACCCCGGATTAATATTTCGTCGGTAAGTGAGAATAATGAGGATATGTTTTTTTTAGGTAAAGCAGAGGTGTAGCTAATTCTATATTTTAAGTAAATATTTCAAAAATATGGATTATTTCTTTACATTATCTAAATTTCTGTAAAAAACACCTTCAACGATTACTTATTTATGACTAATGTTAAATCGAACTTTTCGTCATTTTTTATTCTTTAACTTCTTTAAAACTGTAGAACTGTGTATGATTGTAAATAAATGGTGTTCTAGGAATGTAACGTTTTGTCTCCCCTTTTATATTATATGTCTATGGCCAGTTCAGTATTGCTTGATTTATTTAAAAAAGAAACAACTTTTAATTGATAAATTTGTTACCACACATGAATAGTTTATATCATATCCTCCCATTGTCAACGTGTACTTCCACTAACTGGGTCGGTGTGACGAAATCACACCATATAGTACACAGAACGGTACAACTACGCCACCCACTAGGTATAACGAGTGATGAATGAAGTATACTATTAGGGATTTATAGAACATCGGTATAAACGGTTTTGACACTGGATAAAAAGTAGTGTTGGGAAAACCCGATGATTTTAATAATCGAGTACTTGATACTCGAGCGATTTTAATAATCGAGTGAATCGCTCGAACGATTAATCACATGAAATTTTTATAACTTGTTTTTGTAAGTTTTAGAAGTTTAGTCTAGAGTTTTTATTAAGGAAGAACAGTTGACTCTGATTTAAAAAAAAAATTATATGCTTTAATTTTTGAAGGATTTACAATCGCCGATGACTAGCCAGTCAAATCAAAACCAATGTCGCGATGAATCCACTAAGGGATTTGGCATACTTTTTTGTATGCACCTTCTCGTTTATGTGACTTTAAGAAATACGTATATCGTGTCAGCCTTTTGAGCGTCAAACGCGAACGTCGCCAATCGGCACATTTCGGGTGGCGCGCGAAGATCGGGTATCAAGTGCAAGGCATGATTCGATTTTTCGCCTGAATTTATAACTAGAGTATTCCCTATCGAGCGAACAACTGCTCGAATATACGTCAGCGTCAAGCAAAGCTCAGGTATCGAGTGAAAGGTAATAAGTAACAAGCGGCGATGTTCGCTTGAATTTATAACTCGAGCGGTTTTGTTAATAATCGAGCGATCTCGGCTATTTCAATAATCGAGTACTCAAGCGGTTTTTCGCTCGAGCGATCACAACACTAATAAAAAGAGTAAGTGAAAAAATCGCTTTGTGTAAGTGAAAAAAATCGATTTGTACGTGGAGAAATTGATTCGAAGATTGAATAATCGACGACTATATATCGATTAATCATTTGTGTTGTTTAAAATTTGGAGGAAGAGAAATAAGACAATATTATTTCAGTATTTTGAGGGCCGAACTAACAGCGCCAAATTGAATACAAAGTACATTATATTATACAGGTCAATTTGAAAACCGAAATACACGTCACTTTTATTGTGAAGGGGGGCGATTTTAAAGAATATTTGCAGCCTTCGTGGTTTAACCCACATATACAGGGTGGCTCATCGAATACAGTCCAGCAAGGTTTACGGTGTACGGACCCGTAAACTTGTGTTTTCAGGGGGACACGTTTCATTATTAATTTCATCCCTGTAACCTCAACCCCCCTAGCGGGGGCGGCTATTGCCCTGGTTTTTTCAAATGGGAATGGGTATGTTGTGATACATCGTTTTAAAGGGCATGAAATTCTCTTTAAAATGGCGCTTCGTTTTGTAAATTTGAGTTACGCGCCGCCGAGAAATTGCGTTTTAAAAAATGTAATTTTATTGATTAATACTTCCATGTTATCTTATTAAATGTTGAAAATGTCCGCCATTCACCTCCATACAATAGTACAACAACTGTTCAAAGTGTTCTCGGACATTGTGAAGAACATCTGGTGTAATTTGTTGACATTCAAAACTGTTTACGCACAAACCTGTGTACTTGATAAGAGGTGCAGTGAAATCTTTCAAATTCCGTTGCTCGGCGGCGCGTAGCTCAAATTTACAAAACGAAGAGCCATTTTAAAGAGAATTTAACAATGTCCGAGAACACTTTGAACAGTTATTGTACTATTGTATAGGGGAATGGCGGACATTTTCAACATTTAATAAGATAACATGTAAGTATTACTCAATAAAATTACATTTTTTAAAACGCAATTTCTCGGCGGCGCGTAGCTCAAATTTACAAAACAAAGCGCCATTTTAAAGAGAATTTAATGTCCTTTAAAAAGATGTATCACAACATACCCATTCCCATTTGAAAAAACAAGGGCAGTAGCCGCCCCCGCTAGGGGGGTTGAGGTTACAGGGATGAAATTAATAGTGGAACGTGTCCCCCTGAAAACACAAGTTTACGGGTCCGAGGTTTTTTTTAATTTTCACGTACACATCCGTAAACCTTGATGGACTGTTTTCGATGGGCCACCCTGTATATAACCATTATATTGCCAATACGAACGTTCCAAAATACAGAGCGTCAGAGCCGGCCTGACATTATTTGCTTGTTGCTATTCGTCGCCATCGTTGATTCTGGATGTTTTTTCAAATTACAGAATAAAAAGTGGTTCAACCACATTGTTATCGGTATATTAGTGTGTGTGTGTATGTTAGTAACTTTCATTTCCTAGCAACAACTTTTGTGAAGGAGTTTTTAATTTGTGCTGGTTCGATTCGCTGTTTGGTAGGTAGTTTCTTGCTTTGTTTAAGATGAAAGGACACAAGTACATGGTGCTTTTTTGCAAAAGTCGTGGATCGATACCAGGTACAAAGTATTTCAGGTATGCACATACTATATACGAAATTATTTTGCTTATCACATTATTCGATCTTCGGAACCGAATTTCACTAAAAAGCTTGTAAGAAAAGAAGAGAGTGTCACTCGTATACAATATAATATATATGTGGTCACTACCTGATAATAATTCCCAAAATAGTCCATATACTTAATTTTTATTTTATGAGAAGCTCTCATTCTTAATTTTTAGTTTAGAAAAAAGTGAGGTAAAGAAACATACGACGTCGGATGAAAGTTAAAATCAAGCTCATCGTGACGATTGTTACAAATATTCGGACGGAATTTGGCATTAAAAGTTTACACCAATCAGGGCACCGTCGGATCATCATATCGTTAGAAATCGTATGCATGGAACTCCGTCTTAATTCGAACTAATCGAAATTTTGATTGCAATATTTTTCCTAACTAACCAGTGAAATTTACATTAAAAAAGTTGAAATCCGGTCCTCTCGAATATTTACTTTCACAAGGAAATTTCCGAACTGCGCAAACTCACTATTACCCCTTCGATGCCCATAGCGGGGCCTTATTTACAGATGGTATTAGCAATATAATGGTTATATATATGTGGTTTAACCCCGTGGGAGGGGTAGCGCGATAGCAATTAAATGTGTCAGGACGTAAATTACTCGGTCCTGAACTCTACCTTATGTAAAAATTATTAAAATTGGTTGAGATTATCAACGAAATAACAGTTTATTAATTAGGACGTGAATTTTTGAATTAATTCTGTTCTGAATTTCTATTATAGTATCTTGTTTTACAGGAAATTACATTGGATCTATGTGAAGCATTGTTGCACATTAAATGGTATTTGTCGTAAAATTAAATGCACATGTTTTCAATTTGTATACAGAAGCAAAATATTCAATATTTCAAAGACAAATTGGAATATTATTCAACGATTCTCGGTACGTATCGTAGTAGGCACTTCCATAAGTAACCAACCAAATGCAATAGTACTCTATAACTTCATGAATGACATTACGCGTAGGCGCACCGACGACGATGAATAATAATCAACAGAAAAACAAAAGAGGTGCAGACCGGATGCTGGTCGAATGCGCTCAATGGACAACTTCCTTTCATTTTTCATTAATGAAAAGAGTGTGGTATCGTTACTGGTGTTAATCACAAGCTTACGCGGGCATTATGACTTAAGTAGAATCATGCGATATTTTTTAATTCTTTCGCAAGTCTATTAGTAGCAGCTGCAATATTTTTAAATTCTTTCCAAAGTCTATTGGTAGCAGCTGCAATATTTTTAAATTCTTTCCAAAGTCTATTGGTAGCAGCTGCAATATTTTTAAATTATTTCCAAAGTCTCCTGGTATCAGCTGCAAAGTAAGGAGATGTGTCGGATTTATCGTCCCATTTCCACCTTTATCGAGGAAGTTGAAACAGTTCACAGCCCTAATTATGAATAGACAGCTGAATTCCAATGTCTCGAGTGGCACACTGGCTGCTGTTTTTAGCTTTAATGCGTCTTGACTGATCAAAAGGTTATGCTCTATTATTGCTTTACATAATATATGGAATTTAAAGAAGCTAGAGCTAGAGGACGACAACTTTATCTGTAGCTACAAAAGGAATGCGGGCAAGAAAATTTCTTGGGTTAACAATGTTGTCACATATATTAAATTTTAATTTAATATCATGTTACCAAGTAAACCCTAAAATAAAATTTACCCATTTAAAGTAAATATTGTCATAAGTATACAGGGTGTCCGGGAACATGTGGGAAATCTCCCGGATATGAAGAAAACACGTGAAAAGAATACTATAGGTTCATATAAACTTCTTTCGTATCGGCCTCCTCTTCGGAGATATGGGCTCCCAAAGAGCACCAATGGAATCAAGTTTTTTACACATAATTATTGAACCACCTGGTATGTTTCAATTATTTTTTAATATGATGTATACCAGGTAAGACCCGTCAAATTACTACCCAAGAAACTGTACTCACAGCTGCAGGTACGAACTAGCTGTAACACTCATGGGCCCATTTTTTTACGCCCTGTATGATGAGAACTTTGGACAATGTTTTTTTACATACCTTTAACTATTGGCTAAAAATTAAGTACTCTTCATTCATGTCGCTAATCCTAACCGTTTTCGAGAAAACGTTGTTTTATTTACATCATGTATTTGGCGTATCTCGGTAAAAGATACATCTTTGTTCCTATCAAATGTTGAATCTCAAAATTCCGCTTTTTCATATTTAACCCGTGAGAAGTAAGGGGACTCTGTGTAAATAAAATGACGTTTTCTCGAAAACCGTTAGGATTAGCGACATGAATGAAGAGTACTTAATTTTTAGCCAATAGTTAAAGGTATGTAAAAAACATGGTCCAAAGTTCTCGTCATACAAGGCGTAAAAAAAATGGGCCCATTAGTTTTACAGCTAGTCCGTCCCTGCAGCTGTGAGTAATTCACAACAGTTTCTTGGGTAGTAATTTGACGGGTCTTACCTGGTATACATCATATTAAAAAATAATTGAAATATACCAGGTGGTTCAATAATTATGTGTAAAAAACTTGATTACATTGGTGCCCTTTGGGAGCCCATATCTCCGAAGAGGAGGCCGATACGAAAGAAGTTTATATGAACCTATAGTA
Organism: Barypeithes pellucidus; assembly: GCA_963991005.1. Classification (NCBI taxonomy): domain Eukaryota; kingdom Metazoa; phylum Arthropoda; class Insecta; order Coleoptera; family Curculionidae; genus Barypeithes; species Barypeithes pellucidus. The sequence continues at coordinate 19,446,044 of OZ022561.1, read as the reverse complement.
TTCTTTTCACGTGTTTTCTTCATATCCGGGAGATTTCCCACATGTTCCCGGACACCCTGTATAAGAAACTAATATTCTATTATAGTTTCAATGTTCTTAAAACTTTCTTTTCATACTATTTATTTTAATATTTTAATGCAAAATAAAATATTTTCTTATTAAAGTACTTCTAATCTAAAAATATCAACGGTAACCATGGGTAACCGGTGGCTAGAGCTAATTTGATAGGTTATATCCCAGACAGAGGATGACGACACGCGTCTGGTGACACGCCTATTGTGCCAGCGTGGTTATTCGGCGATATCCAATATGCTTCATCCAGTTGCGTAGTGATAGGGTTTGTTTTAAAACTGTGATAATGAATGAATATACCCTGGTAAAACACTTCATAGTCAAACCCGTGAAGTGATTGCCAATGAGTACAGGGTGTGTGAAGAGGAATCACAAATTAATACATTTAAATTGCCACTTAAGCGAAAGCTAGAAAGGGTCGCAATGTATACGGGAGTAAGCGTGGGTGCAGTAAAAAACATTCACAAAGATACTGAAAGGAAAGAAAATAACCCGGATCAATTGTTGTCACCTCCTGTCAAAAAAGGGCATGTCTGTCTCTCGGCTGTCGGAAAAATCGAAGGCTTCGACTTTGGCATTGTTAGAACAATACAAAAGTTATATTTGGAACTATAAGTGGTTCCAACCTTTAAAAAAGTTGCTACAACAGCTGAGAAGTGACATAAACTCACCGTTTTCCAGTGAAACTTTGAAGTGCATGTTGAAATCTAATCGATTTTATTGGCGAAAATGCCAAAATAAGCGAAAAATATTTATATATTATATATTAAGATAATAATATAGCACGCCCATGACTCGGCCATGTTTTAAAAGATATTGCTTCCCCCTTACCGATACCGCGTAGCTATAGACTCGCTTGTCGAGCTGTAGTATTAGAATTTCAAAGCCGATGAGTTGTACTGGTTGTCAGTCGCCACTCATAGGAAGAATTGTCCAGTTTGTTCTTGAAACAGTCCTCAGACGCTGACTCCAACCACTTACCGGGGGAGGTTGTTCCACTCACGGACCACTCGTTCCTTGGTAGGTTATTGCACCTTTCAGTTCAGTAGTTTTTGCGAGTGTCCTCTCAGGTTGGTGTTTGTTCGTGTGGAACAGCTCCAAGGTAACTGAATAGTGGTTCCGTACAATCTTAAAGGATTATATTAGGTCACCTCTTCTCCTTCTGTCGCTAAATGAGGTCAGCTCAAGATGCTCTTTATTGGGCAGGAGTCAGAGATTATCAGGAAGTTTTCTGATTCGAAATGTGCAAAAAACGAATTAATTAGAAGAGACAAATTATTACGTATATCCCACGATCTCGTTTCCATTATAATGACCGTACGAGTACGGAAATAGAATTTTATTACCTCGTCTTATGGAGTTTTGCAATGCACACTGTTTAATTACTACAATTGTATTTCATTTGCACAATACAGTGCATAATGAGACATTATAAATTACGAAGCATTCAGTTAAATACGGCATAGGGAACGCAATTATACAGGGTGTTATGAAAATGGCTTATTTATATGTAAAACCGAAAAAAAAATTTAATTCAACATACAGTTGAACCGGAGAAATGAACGCGCGTCATCACCAGTAACCGTATGAACCAAATCGAGAATATACAGGGTGGCCCATTGAAAACAGTCCAGCAAGGTTTACGGCTGTGTACGTGAAAATTAAAAGAAAACTCGGACCCGTAAACTTGTGTTTTCAGGGGGACACGTTTCACTATTAATTTCATCCCTGTAACCTCAACCCCTCCAGCGGGGGCGGCTACTGCCCTTGTTTTTTCAAATGGGAATGGGTATGTTGTGATACATCTTTTTCAAGGGCATTAAATTCTCTTTAAAATGGAGCTTCGTTTCGTAAATTTGAGCTACGCGCCGCCGAGCAACGGAATTTGAAAAATTTCACTGCACCTCTTATCAAGTACACAGGTTTGTGCGTAAACATTTTTTTTTAAGTAATAAGTATCAGTCAATTCAACTTTATCTTCAGCAAAGTGGTTGATCCAGATCTACATACGTTATTTGGAAAAAAAATTGTTGTCAGATTGAATCAAGAAAAGAAAGAAGCCTTTTCGATTGATAGGATGTGAAAGAAGCCTTTTCGGTTGATAGGATGTAACCACCTGCAGACCGGTATCGAACTCTTTAGTTCTGGGTTCTCGTCAGTACAGTGAAGGTGTACATCTAATACTTCACGCCGTATTATCAACGGTAGTCGAGAAAATACAGCGCGCAGCGCCATCTCCTAGCAGCAAATGGCGGCAGTTGGTGTGACCTCGGGTCTCACATCGTACCTACTTATTACTACTATATCTGGCCAATAACGATAACTAAGTAAATTAGTATAGGGAGCTAATTAATAAAAAAGTGTTGGTTTCAACATGATAATGTAGTTATGTTAACTAAGAAGTAGTTAAAAATAAGAGTTAGTTTTGTTACCTAGATCATCTTATTCATCGTAATTCAGTTAAAACGAAAATTTGTTTTGCTAACTAGAAATTACTTTTACATAAGCTAAAATTTTAATCATCATCATCATCATCACCTAACTGTCCACTGCTGGATAAAGGCCTCTCCTTCCGTCTTCCATGCAACCCTGTCCCTCGCTAGCTGAAACCAATGTCGTCCCGTAGCAAGATAAAATTAGTCTTAGATACCAATGCATATTTTAGAGTGTAGAATGAAGCACGCAACAAGATTTTTACCAATGCACAACAAACAATCTGATGGGCAAAACAAGACGTGCCAGTCTTGTTTAACGATTTGAGAAGATAAATAATCAAGAATCGGCACTAGCTGATTATAGAGGCCCGTGGCCCCGTCGAAAATGGTTCGGGTACCGTCATTAAATAATAGTGCCGGCTCGTTACGGTGGTACCTCCCGCACTTCAAACAAATAATTAGTTCGAGCACAGGTAAATGGCTAAGATTTAGAAATAGATACCGCATTTTTTTGGTATATGTAGTCGGTTTTATCAAATACTGCAGTATATTATAAAAGCGCGCTTACTTTTATAATATACAGTGAAACCTCTCATAACGGACACCTCTAATAAGCAGACATCGCTATTAAGTGGACATTTTTTTATAGTCCGGAACTAGGTCTATGAAATTCCATGAAAATCAACCTCTCGGACAAAAAATTTTTAAAAGTATTTGGGAGACGAATAAGTACGGTGCAAAAACTGTCTGAAGACAGACCGGCAACCAATCGCGTATGCGTGGCGGAGCGAAAGGACTTCGCCGAATGAAAGTATGTGTGATTCCCCGACAGCAGTCCACCGTTTAATTGGTTGTAAGGTTAAAATCGTAAACAATGGCAGAAAAATGTCGCGTTTTGAGTCTAAAAGAGAATATTGATATTGTGGAAGTTTGTAATTTGATAATAATGATTTGGGCGAGTTCATTAACATTGATAGTAATGTGCTGTTAGAAGATAAGATGATAGTGACCCCATTCCTATCGATTATGTAGCCCAAACTGAAACCACATCACTATCTGACGACTCTGATGAAGGAGTTGAATACAGTAATCAAACAAATGTCACCAATTATCACAAGCCATTAGTATGGTGAAGGAATTACAAGAGTATGCAAAGAATAGAGGTGACTCTACAGCAATGGAATTGTTATCAGACTTGGAATTACATTTTCTAGATTGCAAGTATAAAACGCAAACACGTCAAACTACGTTATTGGATTTTTTTAGTACTTAAAACTAGTGTATTTTTGTTATGTTATGTTTATTTCTACATACATAGACATAGTAATAATTTTGCATATACATATTACGTAATAACAAATTTCCCATGGGCGGACACATTTAGACGGTCCCGTAGGTGTCCGCCAAAGAGAGGTTTCACTGTATTTGATAAAACCGACTACATACATACCAAAAAATCCGGTATCCGGCACCCTTGTCGGATAAGGTGTGTCTGGAGCTCTGCGCCCAAGCATACTCTTCGGCTACTGGATTCCATCGAAAGGAGGGCTATTCGTCTGATCGGAGACCACGAGCTGACCACGAACCTAGCCAGCCGATATAGAACAACGAAGACAGGTTGGTGATTTGACACTCTTTTTCCCCAAATATTTCCATCGCAAATGTTAAACTGAGCTTGCCAGCTTAATTTGATCTAGAGCGTCGAATAGCAGAAATACACGACGAACCGCTGCCGCCCATCCATATATGAGTCAGCTTAGTGTATACAGGGTGTCCGGGAACATGTGGGAAATCTCCCGGATATGAAGAAAACACGTGAAAAGAATACTATAGGTTCATATAAACTTCTTTCGTATGGGCCTCCTCTTCGGAGATATGGGCTCCCAAAGAGCACCAATGGAATCAAGTTTTTTACAATTAATTATTGAACCACCTGGTATATTTCAATTATTTTTTAATATGATGTATACCAGGTAAGACCCGTCAAATTACTACCCAAGAAACTGTTGTGAATTACTCACAGCTGCAGGGACGGACTAGGTGTAACACTCATGGGCCCATTTTTTTACGCCCTGTATGATGAGAACTTTGGACAATGTTTTTTACATACCTTCAACTATTGGCTAAAAATGAGGTACTCTTCTTTCATGTCGCTAATCCTAACCGTTTTCGAAAAAACGGCATTTCATATACGTCATGTGCTTCGAGTATTTCAATAAAAGATACATCTTTGTTCCGATCCAATGTTCAATCTTCAAGATTCCGCTTTTTCATATTTAGCCCATGAGCAGTTAGGGGACTCAGTGTAAATAAAATGACGTTTTCTCGAAAACGGTTAGGATTAGCGACATGAATGAAGAGTACTTAATTTTTAGCCAATAGTTAGAGGTATGTAAAAAAACATTGTCCAAAGTTCCCATCATACAGGGCGTAAAAAAAATGGGCCCATGAGTGTTACAGCTAGTCCGTCCCTGCAGCTGTGAGTAATTCACAACAGTTTCTTGGGTAGTAATTTGACGGGTCTTACCTGGTATACATCATATTAAAAAATAATTGAAATATACCAGGTGGTTCAATAATTATGTGTAAAAAACTTGATTCCATTGGTGCTCTTTGGGAGCCCATATCTCCGAAGAGGAGGCCGATACGAAAGCAGTTTATATGAACCTATATTATTCTTTTCACGTGTTTTCTTCATATCCGGGAGATTTCCCACATGTTCCCGGACACCCTGTATATACTCCTTGAACTTCATTGTTAAAGAATTAGTTAATCTTGAGAACGTCATCCGTGTGGAACGACCTTCGTGAGATCGTGTTTCTCAACGAAGATAACCTCCAACGATTCAGAAGCCACTGCTTTCAGAGTGCATTAAAGGATTTTTTCTATAGTGCTGTTATTAGTTCTTTATACAGCAAGAAAATGGCGCTCCAAAATTTCTAAAACAAGAAATGATGGAATTAGAAATTTGGAACATAAAAATGTTTTAACTTGAGAAAGTTATCGATGAATGTGTCGAACAAATTTCACTCAATTTTGTAGTCTAGTTGTTTTCCTTGAGTCTCCATTGAAAATGGCTGATTAACAAATGAAATATTGTAATGGTTTACCCGTAAGAATATAATAAAACATTCGCCTTAAATGCTATAAAACTTCTTTTTATATGCGTCGAAAAACACACACGAACGGTTCTTTCTCTTTGCCAAAAGCAAAGGAAAAACCATATGGCGTCAAACTGAAACAAGGGCGCGTGCACTTTGTCGCTTGGGTTTCGGCAAGAACAAGAACCATCTTGTAGGGCAGGTGGTGTAACACAAATAACACAATTTGCATGTAAGGAGGTGAAAAAGCGGCGTTGCCAAAGTACCATCAACATATAATTTGAGACTACAGTGCAACCTCGATAATCCGAACCTTCGTTACACCGGATTCTTCAATAATCCGGCCAAACATTTCAACTGCATTGTGTATTTTATAATCAGGATTTGATAGTACTCGGTAATTCAAGCAAACAAAAATTACAAATTACTTCAGAAAATCGCTCGAACGATTCGCTCGATTATTGAAATCGCTCGAGTATCAAGTACTCGATTATTAAAATCTCCGTTTTTTTCCCAACACGAGTAAATTCTGAACTAATATATGTAAATCAAGAAATACAACGAATAACATATCTTAAGATGTCTTGCGAAATTAGTTAAGTTATTTTCTAATGATTAAAATAGTCCTTGATTTGATTATTGTTCTCCAAGTTGGCAACACCGAATTACGTACAATCCAACAAGGGCTCCCGAAGGGCCGGAAACTGGTCCTTGCGACTCTAAGAGCAGGAAACGGACGATTGGATTTCAGCACACGCCACGATTAAAGGATATGGTCGCGCGCGAGCCTTGTCAGAATTCATAAAAGTCCGGAAACACCGGTCGTATTGTCTTCTGTCGAGTATACAATACTTAGGTAATATAGATGGAAAGGTGCAAAAGGAAATCGAAGGTACCGGGCTATTATGCAATATAGAACTTTGGATAATAAAATAAAAACGATCAAGTTGCTTCTGAATAATGTGAATAGGTGTATGGATTCACTATCTCTACAATGTATATACAGGGTGTCCCAGAATATGTGGGCAATCTCCGGGTTCAGATAGAAGAAGAAGGAGAAGTTATTATAAATTTTTCTTCCTACGGCCTAATCCTACGGAGATACGGGCCCATAACGGACGTCCCTGGAAATCGTTGTTTTTTAAATAACTTATTAAGTACTAGGTGTAATTTAATAATTTCTTAGTATAATGGTTACTAGATGAGTCTCCTTAAAATTCGCCCTTTAAAACACATTTGGCTTATTTAGATTTTCAGGGACGGAGTAGACATAACAAAAAATGTTTTTTTTTGTACACCTTATATGATGAAGGAACGACAATAATATTTTTGGATACTCTAAACTTTAAACTGAAAAAGGTACTCTCGATCAATGTCGATAAAGTGAACTGTTTTCGAAAAAAAAATATTTTTGTTCAATATGGTCTTTTGTTTTATGTTTATAAAATTCCCTCATTGTTGCTATGGTATTTTTCACATGTACCGATTTAAATAAGAATATTTATGCCAGTGTCAGTTTATGGTAGTGTCTTGAAATTTGCGGTTTTTCTCCTTTGTCTTATTAGTTACTAACTTAGTAATGGAATTTACGTATACTGAATATAAATCATATTGAACAAAAATATCTTTTTTTCTAAACTTTCAATCCGACGTTCCGTCTTTTTCACAATCATCATCACCTTTGTTTATTAAATAGGAGTAACATTTTATTTTATGCTTATTTACACTTTACATTCTGAATCGACCGATTATCCCACTTTATTATAATTTTCGTGTTCGAAAATGATGCATTTTTGAAATTTAAAAATAATTTATGTTACATTGTTGTTATAAATAATGTGGAATAAAAAATAGTTTTTAATATCAACAATACAAATACAAATATTGCCAATAAGGTGCTTGTTGCACTGAATATATACGGTGTTGAAACAAGGCCGGTACTCCGGTGCATCGCATTGCAGCGGAAAATGTCTAGGGAAAAAGTTGTTTGGTTTTGAAGGAAGAATAGTTTGCAATTTAAACCACCCCCAACCCTTCAACCCCCTGGCGCTGGTGGGGGTAAGTTAAAATTTTCAAATGGAACCCCATATTTTTTATTGGCGTATCGTGTTCTCCGACCAAAAATAAACATCATTTGTCCGAAAATTTTTTTATTCGGGCCAATCCTTCACCAATAATCACCATGAGAAAGACAAAATCAGAACTGTGCAAAAATCAAGTTTTATCCCGGAAATACTATTTTTCTCTGTCTTGTACTAAAAAATGTCCGTGGAATAGGAACAACTTTTTCCAAAATAAAACTTGATTTTCGCACGGTTCTGATTTTGTCTTTCTCATGGTGATTATTGGTGAAGGATGGGCCAGAATAAAAAAAAATTTCGGACAAAAGATGTTGATTTTTGGTCGGAGAACACGATACGCCAATAAAAAATATGGGGTTCTATTTGAAAATCTTAACTTACCGCCACCCGCGCCCGGGGGTTGAGGGGGTGGTTTAAATTGCAAACTATTCCTCCTTCAAAACCAAACAACTATTTCCCCAGACATTTTCCGCTGCAATGCGATGCACCGGAGTTATTCCGGGGTACCGACCTTTTCTCAACACCCTATACATGAATAATCGTAACAATTAAACCAGAAATTCGCTTTGTTTAATAGAGAATGAGAAACTAAAATAGCAATGTACAAATAATTTTTCTCCAAGTTGTAAAATATAATTTTCTAATGCCAATATCTCGAAAACGGTAGATTTTGGGCTATAAAAAGTAGTACGTATAAAACATTTCTAGCAATTGCCAGTATTCAAAAATCCTATAAAATAGACTATATCCTATTCGAACCGAAACCGATCGAATAAAATATGATATAGCTTTCCAAAACGCTCCGCAGGAGATCATTATGAAAAGTCCGCCAATTTTGAATGATCACATAGGTTAAAATTAATTAATCTACCTTCTGACATTGAAAATTTCCGCTGCAAATTATTCATAGCTAAATATAATATTATGGTTCGTTTTGCGTCTAATCACATACAATCTAAATTCCGATACCGCCTACCGTTTTGCCAATAATAAACATTTAATAAGTTAATAATGCATATATACACATACGGCCAGTCTCCTAGTGTTCTTTATTAAACCGATGCCCCTCGGGATATAATTATTTTTATCGGTATATTACTTTTTGTAATTTGGGATTTTTGACTATGGGTTTTAATATAAATAATAATGACCATAAAAATTGATGTGTACATCTACAAAAGAATGTATCACTTTTATAAAGTAAAAATAATTCGTAGTGTTGTGATCGCTCGAGCGAAAAACCGCTTGAGTACTCGATTAATGAAATAACCGACATCGGTCGATTATTAAAAAAAACTATTGAGTTATAAATTCAAGCGAAAATCGTCGCTTGTTACTTATTACCTTTCACTCGATACCCGAGCTTCGCTTGACGCCGACCGAAATGTGCTGCTTGGTAGTGTGATCGCTCGAGTTAAAAAACTGCTCCTATATTCGAGCAGTTTTGCGCTCGATAGGCAATACTACTCTAGTTATAATACAGTGTTGCCAGATCGAAAATGACAAAGACGGTAGATTCGACATGTGAAAACGGTAGATTACGGTAGACGGTATGCCTGGTACCACATAAAATAGATTTTTAAAACAAAATACTAAAAAAAATTTAAAAGGCAAAACCTACTTAACTTGAATTTTAATACCAGTCTTTGTGCTTTTCATTTTTACGCAGATATTGGTGTCTCTAACGGTAGAGCTGCGACTCTCAAAGCGGTAGATCTGCCGTAAAAGCGGTAGATCTGGCAGCACTAGTTATAAATTCAAGCGGAAAATTGAAAATCGTCGCCTTTCACTTGATTTTCCCTTGACGCCGAGCGGCGTCCGAAATGCGTCGATTGGCGATGTTTGAGTTTGACGCTCAGAAACAATAATTTAATAATAAACCACAAATAAGTGAACAAAATACAGAAACATTATTTCAAACTTCTGTTGATTCGGGATTTTAAAAAAAAGTAGGCGCTTGAAACAAAAAAATTACACTTACATTCCCATTGTGATCGTTTGAGAGCGTTTTAAGAGGTTTTCTATTTTCCAGAAAATTTGGAACATGAATTTACAAATGCTGAAAAGTTTGATATTCTATCGCATGTTTTAATTTATCTCAAAAGAACTGTTATTTGGCAGTAGATGTTATTTGTGCTTAGAGAATAATGGAAATCAATTTGAACACCTGATTATGTAGTTCCTTACTTTCGTTGTTCGTTTTATTATTGTTTTGGTATGTGTTTGTTTATTATTGTATTATTTTTTTGTTAACTTATTTGTGGTTTATTATTAAATTATTTGTTATTTATTGAACAAGTCCAACATAAGTAAAAAATTTAGAGCTTACTTAGGAGATATTATTTATAAAATTAGGAGAAATACAGGACCGTATCCCAAAATTTCCTGATGTTGTTCAAAAAACCCTCGAAACGTCATTAAACCATAATGTGTCATACATCGTTGCATTCGGGAGAACAAAGCTCTCAAATTCCAATATCAGGAAAACAGCACCGTATTTAAAAAAATAAAGTTGATAATGGCCCTTCGACGACGACTCGTCGGATTACAAAACAATTAACGCTGTTAGATAGAGCGGAGAGAGTGGCAATGTAAAAGTGCAATTTACTTTAGAATTCGATCTCACAAAACCCAGGAAAACAATAAAACGATTTTTCAGAATTTCGGGTTTTTCCGGATATCTCCGGAACTACTCGGAATCTTAAAACTTTCTAAACGGCATATTATTAGGCACGTAAATGCGCAACTTTACCTCCATTTAATCGACTTCGTATTTCTTACGGTTTCCGAGATGCCTGTACTGGCCCTCCTTATCTTGGACAAGTTGTAGATAACAGAAATTTTGACGATTTTTTAATTACGATTTAAAAATTAATATAAATAATATTTACTAAATTTCTGTTAAGGTATCTGAATCTACACCTTACCGCATCGGTTTTTCTAGTATTTACTATAAATGATTATGTCCAAATTTAGCAATATTTGGACGTGGTCCTCAAAATTTTTCTCCCTAGGTCTTTTCTCTAGATTGACAAAAATAAACACCAATAGAACTTAATTAACAACAGAAACTCGAATTTTAATGTACTGTAGAATCAAAAAACATTTAATTAGCAATTGGCCACTATTGTCAGATTGTGCAATTAGAATTTAAAATGAATTAAAATTGTTTGTTCTGTTAAGGATGTATGAAGATTTTAGAAGAGGGTAAAGCGCCCTAGCCCCTGTATCCGCCAATATTCGATAGCGTTAAAAAAATAACAGTTTATAGCCCAAAATTACAGAAGATATTCAAAATTATACAACTATGTTGTATATTTTATAAAACCATTTGAATACCTAAATAAAAAACGTTAACGTCAACTAAATTCAAAATTTTTCCGATAATTTTATGTTCGCCCACCCTGTAACGAACTCTAAATCCCATTTAACATTCTTGAGAAGTCTGATAAAGATCGGTATTTAAGATTAACAATTTCCAAAATAATTTATATCGGGTTAAACATTCCGACAAATCTATTAAGCGGTTATGCTCTTTTCGTTTTGATCTTCTTCACACGGCCTCTTTTTACAAACTCTGGTACAAACAGATCTCTAGACGATTTGAAATGACATTTATTATATGTTTCTTAAATGTACTAATTGTATTACAATCTGATGACTGTAACAACCCTGGAACATCTTTAATGTAAATATAACTAAATAAATTTTGGCGTTGATGATGGTGGTTTTATGTGATGCCTACCGTAGACATAAATTGATTAATTAAATTAAATTAAATTTAGTAATAATTCAGAAATATATCTTTATAAGTATAAAGAACAAGTTCTATGAAAATTAAGAGCGGAGTATTCAAAGGTGTAATGATAAAATATTTTGTTTGCAATGCGTGTACGAATCAAGCACATATATATATATATATTGGTGCACGGTATCTTGTCGCCTCCGGTATACAGAAGAGGCGACCTGGCCTCCGGGTGTTCCCAGGGGTTTACATCGGAAAAAAAATTATATATGGGGTGTTGAAATGACAACCAATCCAGATTCCTTGAGAGGGGAAAAGATTTTTTAATTTTTAACGGGTCATATATGGGGAACACAGAAAGTACTATGTGGCCTCCGAAGATTGTATATGCGCGTATATCCTGGTGCCGTTATTACCTCCGACAGTGTTGCCACATTGTCGGAGGTCATATAGACACCTCTGTATCCGCATGCTGGGTTTTTATATAAATATTTATATAGGCGGACAGTTTCTACCTTATTTTTGGCAGACTAAGGCACATTTTCTATTTCGGGGTCAAATGTGAATGTAAATCTGAAATATGAAAACAATAAAAAAATATAGAATGAAAGGATGTTTAGATTGTAATGGCAAGGATATTACAAATTAATAATTGAATTGTTAAACATTAACAATTAATAATTTAATATCTACATGCAGATGAATATCAAGACGAATGTAAGACTATTCAGACGCTGTGTGACGGTATAATTAAATATTTTAAATAGTGTGATATAATATATAGTGCCCCCTAGGAATTCCTATGGTCGATTATCGGTAAACTATAATTAGTACAATTTTGGATATTTCGTCGTATGCTAAGGTCGATAGGGCGGCTAAAATATTTTCAAGAATCAAGTAAATGTCAAGTTGCATATTTTACAATTCTAAATACATTTAATATCCTACCTATAACTAAGTTTAACCGTTTTTGACATATTTGAAATTTTATGTAAAAATGTCGTTTGGAGGCCGGCAAATAATTATCAATTTTCCTTCATTATTTAATTTGAGCTAATTTATTTGTAAAAAGGAACCTAGGTTAGTACATCGTATAAATTTTAACCATTGTTATTACACGGCACTCAAAATAGAAGATAAAAATTAAATTAAGAAAACTGTGAAAAGTTACTTTTTTTTTCAATTGTATTTTTATAATTTTATAGTAACTATGATTAAATTTATTTAAAACACGGTTAACTTCTTATAGTCATATATTCCGAAAATTTGTAGTTTTCAAAATACATATTGACAATTTATCATTTTTCTGTTGGTTAGGGGGTTAGTAAACAATCAAGTGCTAAATAAATCAAGAACAAGTGATACTATATTGCGATTATGATTTGTAGCTTTGTAAAGCCATCCTGACTAACTAGGTAAATTTTGCTTACTATTTGAAAAAAATTACTTGTGACACTTTTTAAAATTCCATTTTTAATTTTTCCTTTAGAGAGTTCTGTATTAAAATCTAATAATTAAACGAAGTGTGGTCAAGTATACCCCTTTCTACAGATAAATCAGCCCAAATTAAATAACAAGGGCTGTACTGAAAAAAAAAACTGATATTTTTTTTCCGGACTGCAAGCGACATTTTTAGGTAATATAGGACATTGAAAACTCCGACCCTTAATATCTAGTTTCCAGTAAATAATATTAAAAATCGGAAAGACACGTCAATTTCTTTAAGAACGAGTACGCTTTTAAATAATATTTTCAGCTTTCGGGGTTTAATTCTATGGGACGGGGTAGATGTTACCCTAATGTTCTTAAATGGGAAGCAGGGTCATGTGCCACGCCATTTTAAAGGTAGTTATATCTGTTTCCAGTAATAACAATAATTTGTTATTCTTTGATTAGTAGTTTCGTAGAAATCGCGTTACAAAATTGGACGTAAGTAGAACGGCCTCCACTAAGATTTATGGCTATATAAGTTATTATTTAAAAACATTATTATGTTCACTCCTCTTTTAGCAGGATGATTTGAGGATACGTAGGTAGTTACTACACCCTTTCCAATTCTTTACCATCAAACTCTTCGACTAAAGCATTACATAAATAAATCTATTTTGGGAACTCGATTTCTTGGAAACTACTACTCAAAAAATACTAATAATTATAGTTATAGTTTTTCCATTATCAAACGGTTGAGTTTTTGGATATATACCCTGTAGACAAATAAAAGTCCAATTTGTGGTCCCATAATAATTAAAGGTTTAGCAGTTTTTCAGTACTGGATGACATCATTATCAGATTGTACTGAACTTATTCACTAGGGTGGGCTGTAAAAATGTTTTATTAAATTTTGTTCGGTATACCGCCCAACAGACAGACAGTGAAATAAAGGAAAGAAATAAGAAATCGGTTAATATCTTCAGGTCGCGCATATGCTCGAAAATCGAAAAAAATTAATCAAATTTAACATTTTTGCGTAACTAACAAAAACAGTTTTTCCATGTTAGTTAAATGCTATGGTTTAGATAAGTAAGAAATAACAGAGAATTAAATTAAAAGATATTTCAGTATGTATTGGTCGTGCATTGGATTTTAAAAATAAATTATTAACTCTGTAACATCAAAATTGCAAAATGATAAATGTTACAAACTATATATAGCATTATATCAGTAGTCAATTAAGTCTCTTACTCATTCTTTTTGGTGCTACTTTTAAACTCCGATTTGTGCGAAAAACGTTATCGAGAAAGAAGCGTTGTTCTGATGAACACATTCCTAAACTCGGCACTAGCAACTCTTCTGACACCATGCAACTTCACAAATCGCTCTACTGCTTGAGTATGACATGAAAACTTGTCGAAATTTCATTCAGACTGTTCCTGATTTTAAGAAGAATTGGCTGTTCATGATCCAGGCCAACTTTCACACTTTAACATTGTTAACTGCGGCAAACAGAGGTCACAGATTGTACTTAGTTGTGATAAATTCTTTAGATGAATATAATGTATCAGTTTCTTTCATCCTAAAGTCCTATATTTGCCGGTCTGATTTAATATCAAGAAACGCAAATATTTTACAAATGGCCCTAAACATGTATTTGAAGTTATAGAAACATCAAGATTCCTCGTAAGAATGGGTCAATTAGAAACTTTGTGACACCAAAACAAAATTTATTTTAGACATTAACTTCATTAGACACACATTAGACGTAGACATTAACTTCACCGAAACGATAGATTGGAGTACCTACCTTTAATCTTCCGCCGCCCATGTTGCAAATAGTAAGCGATGGAGGAATTTTATCTTCAATAAAGTCAAGAATAGCAGATGAATGGAATTAATGTCCATGTCATACTCAAGTAGTAGAGCGATGTGTGAACAGTTGGTGTGAAAAGCGTCACAAAAGTTGTCAGTTAGAACAACGCTTTTTATCTATATAGAATACTAAGGTTTCCGCACAAATCGGAGTTTAGAAGTAGTACCAAAAAGAATTAGTAAAACACTATAACAATTGACGTAATGTTATAGTTTCTAACATTTTTCAACTTTGTTGTTACAAACAGGGTTAATAATTTATTTTTTAAGCCCAATTGTTATAGTTTTTAAATTTAATTATCACCTCTGTGCTATTTATTAGTTATCTAAACTTGTAACGTTTCACTAACATTGACAACGTTTTTTTGTTAATTACGAAAAAATGTGAAATTTGATAATGCTTTTTTGTATTTTCGAGGATGATAATGATGATATTAATATTTCTTTGCTTTATTTTACTTATTTAGCAGAAAGACAAGTTTTCCGCGTTATAGCGAATCAAAATTTAAAAAGAAATATTTTTTTGGGACCATTCCATTATACACTACCACGCCTTTAATTGGCGAACTGCAAATATGGTATGAAATGATACGAAAGCGTCCTTATCACCTCCTCACCGACGTTGCCATTTAGCGGAGGCGGGAAAGTTACGTACGTCAACCGTATGTGACGCAAACATGCGATTTATATGATCGGAGGCGTCATCGTGCCTTCCGTAAACTTTTTATGCAGCACTAGCGCCGGTGATCTATACCGGAACTAAAAACTTTTTTTGGGGGTATGGTGGGTACGTTGTGACCTCCGACAAAAATTTTGCTGTTAGCACGTTAAAGGTCATCTGAGGTCAGAACTACTGAAAATATGGAAAAAACGTTGTCGCCTCCGAAATCGGAGGTGACAACGTCATATATGAGGTGACAACGGCTCTTCAGTATATACTTTGGAGGCGACATGGTACCCTTTATCAATATATATATATAAACAGTATATTGCCAATACGAACGTTCCAAAATACAAAAAGTGTTCCCGCTATGGGAGACATTATTTGTTTGTTGTTATTCGTCGCCATCTTTGGTTCTGGATGCTATTTCCAATTACAGAATAAAAAGTGGTGCATCCAAATTGTTGTCGGTATATTAGTGCTTATAAACTCGGGAAGGTCGTTCCACAAGGATGAAGTCCTCCAGATGAAAGAATTCTTAAATAATGAAGTTCGAGGAGTACTAAGCTTAACCACATATGGATGGGCAGCAGTGGTTAGTCGTGTATTTCTGCTATTCGTCGCTCTGGGTGGAATTAAGAGGGCAAGGTCAGCCGAGCACCTTCCATGAAAATATCTGTAAAAGAGTGTCAAATCCCCAACCTGTCTTCGATGTTCTAGGCTGTCGAGGTTCTTCGTCAGCTCGTGGTCTCCGATCAGACGAATAGCCCTCCTTTCGATGGAATCCATTAGCCGAAGAGTATGTTTGGGTGCAGAGCTCCAGATATGAGAACAGTACTCTAGTAATGGTCGAATCTGAGCTTTGTATAGTGTCAAAAGTTGTTGAGGTGTGTACAACTTTCTGGTTCGGAAGAGTACCCCAAGCTTCTGAGAAGCTATCTTGGCGATTGCCACAACGTGGTTATGCCAAGATATATTTCCTCCCAGATTGACGTCCAGCAAATTAATAGATGAAGCCATGTTAACCTTTTTAGAGAAAACTTTATGATGAAAAAATTTATTACCTAACAGAAATATTTGTAAAGAAGTTTTTAATTTGTGGTGATTCGATTCGCTGTTTGGTATAGGTTAGTGGCTTGTTTTGTTTAAGATGAAAGGACACAAGTGCATGGTGCTTTTTTGCAAAAGTCGTGAATCAATACCAGGTATAAAGTATTTCAGGGATGTACATATATACGAAAATATTTTGCTTATCACATTATCCGATCTTCGGAACGAAATTTCACTAAAAAGCTTGTAAAAACAGAAGAGAGTGTCACTCGTATACAATATAATATATATTATGTGGTCACTACCTAACCTTAAAATTAATGTATTTTTAATTTGGTGCATTAGTATCTGATAATAATTCCCAAAATAGTCAATATAGTCATTTATTCCTAATTTTTGGTTTAGAAAAAAGTGAGGTTAAGAAACATACGACGTCGGATGAAAGTTGACTCTCCTTTCGATGGAATCCAGTAGCCGAATAGTTTGCTTGAGTGCAGAGCTCCAGACATGAGAGCAGTATTCTAGTGATCTGGATGAATGTGGGCATTGTAGAGTGTAAAAAGTTGTGCTTAAATTGAGAAAAGTCGCAGAGTGATGCAGAAATGATTCTTAAACCAGACAAACCAGCTAATGAAGAAAATAAACTCTATTGTAGAATAAAAAATAAAAATAAAAGTTCTTTAGATGTAGCCCAGGCATTTGACAAGGTATGGCACGATTGGAGTTAATTTTCAGTTTTCCCCCGTATATAATACCATCATCCCCTTTTTACTACCTGTTAGAATAGTAACGTCCAGAAAGAGACAGAAACAAGGTATACAAATAAAAACCATCGATACGTTCGGCACATGTTATATGGGACATTTTGATACAATTGACAGGCCTCCTGCGGACGAATATCGAAAATACATTATAAAAGCAACGGACCACGTGGTCGGTCGAATGGAAAAAAAAGTCCGATAAAGTTAATTTATTTGTAGTTGTAAAACCAGGCGGAAAAGCCAAACCGATCGATATTATTTTTATTGTTGATAGTTTTATGTCTATATTAACTATAATTGAGGCGTGCGTTTCCAAAACTTTTTAATTCCATCGGAAGTGATTTCGAGAAAATCCAACTTTTCTGATAACTTTGTTGGGAAATCAAATAGGTTTGTGTGATTGGTGTGTTATTTTTAGGTCATCAATTAAAACTGGCTGACGGTCATGAAAAAAATATTAGAGAATATTTTGCTGAGTTATTTGAAAAACAAAGTAGGATTAAACTAGTTTTGGAAAGATATTGCGGATTTAGACAGTTTTGGAAAATTACCTGAATGGTTAGGGAGTTAAAAAAAAACTTTAGGATGCAAAAATAGTGTTTATTCAACTTAACTTTTAAAACAAAATTACAAATTGTCATTTAACCAAAAACCAAATCCAGAATGTAAAATATTTTAAATTTGTAAGTCCTCATCTTCTGTAATATTTAACTCATCTGGAGCAACATTTCCCTCATCTGAAGCAACATTTGCCTCAGAATTGTTATCATCATCTGAAATAGTATTAAGAACACTTGCGTAAAATGACGAATCATCTTCTGCGACATTTCTCCAATCAGGACCATAATGTTTTTTTAAAAGTGCATCGACATCGGAAAGCTTTTCTTTTTTGACTGGCACTTTATTCACAAAATACTCGAAACAACTGACAACAAGACTGCTTCACGTTTAAACAACTTCTAACGTAATTCATACGCATACGTCAATAAATTATAGTAACCAGGCCTAATGCACATGAACGGGATCTAACAAGTTTTGAAACCGTAGCATGCAATGAATAACATAATAATATTGGATCTATGCAGTTTTGAAACAGAACTTACAGCGGTGGATGTACACACTTTTGTAACAGTTTTTATGAAGGATGTAGTGAGTTTTGGAAATGTACTATTTTTTTGATATCGTAGAATTATCGGAAGAAATTAGTTTTGGTACAGTAACATTATTTAGGTATGTGTCAAAGTTGTTAAAGGAGGGATTTTCGCCATTTTCTCAATTTTAATAAAAAATGGATCTAGTTAGTTATGGAAATGCACGCCTCAATTATAAATGGTCATGGAGTGAATATAATTTTATTTACTGTAGGCCGACAAAACATTTTTCAATCATTATAAAGACGAAAATTGCAGTTAAATCTGAACTTACTGTATATGATCTTGCCTTTGGCAAGACGACATATGTGGTAGTTTAGCGGTACTTCTGCTTTTTGCTCTATTTGTTATAGTTATGGGGTTGCTGGCCTTAATAAAAGCGCATTGAAACATCTCTTCTAATATTTCGGCTTAAAAGAATTAAGTAAGCTTGTTAAAAATTGGATCTTGCAATTTGTAAATACAACATCATGAAAAAAATGATTTGTAAAATTAATGTTATTGGCATGATCTATAAATTGTGCATTATAAAATTGTGTAGCAGTTTGGAGAAAATAATGCGTATCATGCATCAAAAAAGTGTGTAGCATATTTGAAAAATAATACGTGCCATGAATGTACTAAAGCCAAAATAGTATATTAAGGTACAAGTTTCATAAGACAATATCTTAGAGCATGCGTTTAATTTAGAAAACGATCCGGGAAGCGGGGAGTTTTATAAAGTATAAGTGCTCTATTTGTCTTATGAGCCGTGTATTTTATAATACTTTTTCTATTTTGGGTCTTTAAAGTCTGAAAAACTTATATATATATAATATATAGTAGATTTTTTCCATTTGAATTAATATTTTCTTTTTGGGTTGGCAATACTTTTACAATTTCATAAAATGTTACAAGTATCAAATATGCCATGATAGAAACATTGAACAAAGCTTCTTCCCATCCGCCATAATTAAAAATAAATATATTATTAAAGTTAATAAAAATGAGTCAGGAAGAAAGTTGTACTCCGTCAGTAATACGAGAAATTGCAGAAAATAATCTAGAAAAACTTTTAAAAAGAATATGCAAAACTTTGAGTAATGGTGCGAGCAAAACAAAGTTCAAAATATTAAACAAAATAATAAATAATACTATTGAACAAAATATTGTGTCGACACAGAATCTGACAGGAATAACATTAATGCCCAGGAAATGTCTATAGTAACTATAAATATCTATATATAAAGTAATATTTATGTATAATACTATATTGAATTAAAAATAAAAATAGTACTTTATTGAATAAAACTGTAGAAATAGAGCATAAACTCGAAGATATTTCTATTATTTTTAGGTTATGTTGTTTTATAGTTGTGACTAGAAAGTAGTTGACGAACACCGTCAGCATGTTATATATTTCCGAGTATAGGTATTTCAGATAAATATACAGTAAAAATGTTAGTATTTTAAAGTTTTTCATAAAAAGATTTTGTTGAAAACTAATTTCAACGAAATAGAAATAAGCTCGGGGATATTATCCAAATCTATATGCTGATCAAAAGTCTCCATGGGCCCTAGGTCCGAAAATGCGATCCCGGGGAGCTACCTTCATCGCAATCAAAATAGTAAAAATGAGCAAATGCACTGGCAATAGTGTGTCAGGCTTCCATAGTTCCTATACTAATTAACTTAGGAATTTCATTCATATGCCGATTTATACTGTATTATATGGTGCATTTCAGGAAACTATTTTCCAATATACAGGGTTGCCCAAAAAAGTGTGGTAACATAATGCTGTCTTTTTTTAAATGGGACACCCAGTATTTTATTGCATATTTAGGTTCGTATCAGCGTCCTTTATAATTTCCTAAAGTTATATTTCATTTGCTTATGTAGTTTAAGAGCAATAAATTAAAATTTTTAAAAAAAGTTTTGGAGTCTTAGAAAAAAATTCAAAAAAACTACCTAAAATAACTTTTTTAACCAAGGCATTGAGTATAATTTAAGACAAGAGGTCTAGAGATGCTGTGAATATAATAACGTTTATTTATACAGGGTGTTCATAATTAGGTTTCAAACCCGACACATTTCAAAATAATTTTTCTCCAGATTTTCAAATGGATATTATTTGGCTATTGGATGTAAAATTCATAAGCATTCTTTTTTTGTAATGGAAGCATATAAGTGATTTCTAGTCGTTCTCGAAATAATTGCTTTCATAAATTATGTTGTTCAAATACAATTTAGCATAGGCGACTAGATTAATAATTATAAACTACAGTTAGGGTTTAAAATGTCTACCATGTTTTTTTTTTTTGCTTTGGCAGGTCTGAAATTCGGCCAGTCGCTAATTGGTTTATTGATTCGATCGTTCAAACATATAGATTGAGGTAGTTCAATTTAAACTTATTCCCTGACAGGAAGAACACAAGGTTACACTCTTCTCGCTCTGGGCCGATCAGAGCATTCTATAGACAAACAGCAGGGCCCGGGGAAAACACATAACAAAGGGAAATAAGGATATCTAAAGTATTTTAAGAATCATAATTTTATGTTATTTTGATGTAGAAAGGACATTAGGTCTTCTGTATATTGGCATCATTCAATTTCGATAAGACATGCAATATGGTAAGAGGAGCCGATAAATGGCAATCTTTTATTAAAGCATTATATTTATTGTTGGAGTATTGGGTGTATTCGAAAAATATGTGGTCCAGATCTGATTCGATAACATTAATTTTTTTTAAGTGGGCAGGGTAAGATGCATGGCCAAATTTTATTCTAATTAAGGTTGTTATATACCTTAAGGTTGGAATGCCAGAAAGTCCTAGGGATAATTGGATGAATCAGTCACAGTCTTGTATTTCGGTTTATTCTATATCTATCCCATCTATCTTGCCATTGTACTAGGCTTTTATTTTTGGAAATAAGATAGGAGTCTCATAAGTTTATAGGATAGTCCTTAGGTGTACCATGGAGTATGGCGTATTTCGCAAGTTTATCCACAGCTTCATTGTATGCTAGGCCTGTGTGGGCCTTGATTCACATGAATTCCACCACTTTATTGTATTGATTAATCTTATTTAGTGCCTGTTTTATATTGAAATGTATTGGACACTTGTGATAATCCCAGCTATTCAGGTTTTTTAGTGCTTTCAAAACAGACATAGAATCCGATAGGATAAGGAATTTATTGTGCACTGAGGTAATACAAAAATTGAAAGATTCCAGGATAGCGATTGCTTCGCAAGTGAAAATTGAAAAACTGGAATTTAATTTAAATTTATTCTCGAAGTTGATTTTGGGGATATAAAAAGCCCCACCACCTCCAGGTTCAGGCCTACCATGTTGATCTGAGCACAAGTTAATACGCTCTTCGTGTGCTCATTTGTACTATTTTGATTGCGATGAAGGTAGCTCCCCAGGATCGCATTTTCGGACCTGGGGCCCATGGAGACTTTTGATCAGCATCGATTTTTGGATAATATCCCCGAGTATCAAAGTTTTTAACAGAGGGCCGATTCCCATATGTTCCGTGCGGGGTCATTTATAGATAATAGTTCTTATAAATTGATTTCGATGATTAAATTCATATTGCATCTTGAAAAACTTGTGAACCACACAACACACAAAATATAAATGTCAATTATCTGAAATTGTATTTCGATCTCATAGAAAATCATTCTCTGTTTTATCCTTCTTCATTAACTGATGAAAAGTATTTTAAAAATAACATATCTTAAATATTACTGTGAAGAAGAAAATTTAAAACATCCATATCACGATTTTACAGTGTGCATAGTACGACATGTGTTACAACCCCCAAAACAATAATTGTTATCATAGCGAAAACAAAAACACCCCATCCTAAGGGCATTGTAGTACCTTCAGAAACATCTTTACAGGGCAATTTGATATCGCATTAAGGGCTGCACAAATCGGGGGTGTAAAAATAGAGCACGCTTTTCGTAGGCAGATGTCGGATGGGACACATCACCACCGGTTGGCATCAAGTAACTTTTCTGATCATATAAACACCTGGTATCGGCTACCTAATTTTTTTTTAGTCTACGAGGGTTGGTTCTAGAAAGTACGGATCAATTTAAATTTTATCGGGTCAAAGATATGAAAACGTTTATTTAATTATTAAATATACTTAAGAGGAAGGGTCAATATAAAGGGTACGCGTGTTTGCTTTATGACTGGTTGAAACCAAATGACCAGCTTCTCAATATAAAGTGGGCACATAATGAATGAAAAATTATGGGCAATTGCCCAGGGTGGCAAAATAAGGGAGCCGGAGGTTAGCTGGTGTATGTTATACGCCGTGTCCAAGATAAGGAGGGCCAGTACAGGGATTTCGAAAACCGTAAGAGATACGAGGTCGGTTAAATGGAGGTAAAGTTGCGCATTTACGTGCCTAATAATATGCCGTTTAGAAAGTTTTAAAATTCCGAGTAGTTCCGGAGATATCCGGAAAAAAGCGAAATTCTGAAAAATCGTTCTATATTTTTCCTGGGTTTTTTGAGATCGAATTCTAAAGTAAGTTGCACTTTTACATTGTCACTTTTTCCGCTCTATCTAATAGCGTTAATTGTTTTGTAATCCGACGAGTCGTCTTCGTAGGGCCATTACCAACTTTATTTTTTTAAATACGGTCCTGTTTTCCTGATATTGGAATTTGAAAGCTTTTTTCTTGCGAATGCAACGATGTATACACATTGTGGTTTAATGACATTTCGAGGGTTTTTTGAACATCAGGAGATTTTGGGATACGGTCCTGTATTTCTCCTTATTTTATAAATAATATCTCATAAGTAAACTCTAAATTTTTACTTATGTTGAACTAGTTCAATAAATAACAAATAATTTAATAGTAAACAACAAATAAGTGAACAAAAAATAATTCAATAATATACAACAATAAGTGAACAAAAAACATACCAAAACAGTAATAAAACGAACAACGAAGAAAGTAAGGAACTACATAATTAGGTATTCAAAATGATTTCCGTTATTTTCTAAGCGCAAATAACATGATCTTACTGTCGAATCTAAAACATTTGACAACATATCTTGCGTAATAATTTGTAAAATTATGTTGCATATTATCTGGAAAATACAAAACCTCTTAAAACGCTTTCAAATGTTGACAACGATCACAATGGGAATGTCAAGTGAAAGAAATCATGCGTCACCATGTTAATTTTTGGTTTTAAACGCCTACTTTTCTTTTAAATCCCGAATCAACAGAAGTTTGAAATAATGTTCCTGTCTTTTGTTCACTTATTTGTGGTTTATTATTAAATTATTTATTGAACTAGTCCAACATAAGTAAAAATTTAGAGCTTACTTATGAGATATTATTTATAAAATTAGGAGAAGTACAGGACCGTATCCCAAAATCTCCTGATGTTGTTCAAAAAACCCTCGAAACGTCATTAAACCACAATGTGCCATACATTGTTGCATTCGGAAGAAAAAAGCTTTCAAATTCCAATAGCAGCAAAACGGACCGTATTTAAAAAAAGAAAGTTGATAATCTCCCTTCGAAGACGACTCGTCGGATTACAAAACAATTAACGCTGTTAGATGCGGAAACAGTGGCAATGTAAAAGTGTAATTTACTTTAATATTCGATCTCAAAAAAACCCAGGAAAAAAATAGAACGATCTTTCACAATTTCGGGTTTTCCGGATATCTCCGGAACTACTCGGAATTGTAAAACTTTCTAAACGGCATATTATTAGGCACGTAAATGCGCAACTTTACCTCCATTTAACCGACTTCGTATCTCTTACGGTTTTCGAGATCCCTGTACTGGCCCTCCTTATATTTGACACGGTGTATAGGTAAGATTTCCTATTTAAAATGAACTCATAAAGGACCTACATCTAGTAAAATCAAGTATGGGCAAGTAAAGCAGGTTTTACAGATTTACTTGTAAATAACTAACTTGTACGTAGACGTACGTATAAAAAAAATATTATAAAATACAACTGATAAAATAACAAATTTGGTTAATAGTGGACCACCCAATACAGCAATGAAATGTATTAATTTATATGCTCTTTCAAAATGTTAAGGGCACATAACGTTAATTTATTACTCTTTAATGGAACATATTTTACCCAAGTTATTCCAAACAAATTATATTCAACATGTGAAGTCGTGGTTGCATAATAACATTGTCATTCATATCTTCATTAATATTAATGTTTATTACTATTATATTTTGAGCACCAGTCTTTGAACCTTCTTATGGGAAATATTGATTAACATATCATTTCATTCTGATATTAAATTAGAATATTTTATCTTTTATAGATGATATATTGTCATAGGATAGATCGATAGATAGTGAATTAATAACTTCAAAAACTAGACACCTTTCATACAAGACACAAACTTGTAGTGTTGGGAAAAACCGATGATTTTAATAATCGAGTACTTGATACTCGAGCGATTTTAATAATCGAGTGAATCGCTCGAGCGATTAAGCACTTGAAATTTCGATGACCAAGAAGAATATGTTGATAAAACATCAGGGGTTGTTTTTGTAAGTTTTAGAAGTTTAGTCTAGAGTTTTTATTAAGGAAGAACAGTTGATTCTGATTTTTAAAAAAATATATCCTTTAATTTTTTTATATTTACAATCGCCGCTGGCTAGCCAGTCCCCGTCAAAACAAAACCCATGTCGCGATGAATCCACTAAGGGATTTGACATACTTTTTTGTATGCACCTTCTCGTTTATGTGCCTTCAACAAAGAAGTATGTCGTGTCAGCCTTCTCAACCTCGACTCGGTTATTTCAATAATCGAGTACTCAAGCGGTTTTTCGGTCGAGCGATCACAACACTACAAAATTGTAAGATCAGTATAGGGCATATCAGAAATGCCGTACTCACTTGCTATAAAACTCTCAAAAAATATTTATTTTTAAAAAAAAATTTAATACAACGTGTCCAAGATAAGGAGGGCCAGTACAGGGATCTCGGAAACCGTACGAGATACGAAGTCGGTTAAATGGAGGTAAAGTTGCGCATTTACGTGAATAATAATATTCCGTTTAGAAAGTTTTAAAATTTCGGAAACACCGAACCAAAATTTTGAAAAATCGTTTTATTTTTTTCCTGGGCTCTTTTGAGATCGAATTCTGAAGTAAATTGCACTTTTGCATTGCCACTTTTTCTGCTCTATCTAACAGCGTTAATTGTTTTGTAATCCGAAGAGTCGTCTTCGGAGGGCCATTATCAACTTTCTTTTTTTAAACACGGTCCTGTTTTTCTGATATTGGAATTTGATAGCTTTATTTCTTCCGAATGCAACGATGTATGACACATTGTGGTTTAATGACGTTTCGAGGATTTTTTGAACAACATCAGGAAATTTTGGGATGCGGTCCTGTATTTCTCCTAATTTTATAAATAATATCTCATAAGAAGCTCTAAATTTTTACTTATGTTGGACTAGTTCAATAAATAACAAATAATTTAATAATAAACCACAAATAAGTGAACAAAATACAGAAACATTATTTTAAACTTCTGTTGATTCGGGATTTAAAAGAACAGTAGGCGCTTGAGACAAAAAAATTAAGATGGTGACGCGTGATTTGTTTCACTTGACATTCCCATTGTGATCGTTTGAGAGCGTTTTAAGAGGTTTTCTATTTTCCAGCAAATATGGAACATAAATTTACAAATGCTGAAAAGTTTGATATTCTATCGCATGTCTTATTTTATCTCAAAAGAACTGTTATGTGGCAGTTAGAAGATGTTATTTGTGCTTAGAGAATAACGGAAATCATTTTGAACACCTGATTATGTAGTTCCTTACTTTTTTCGTTGTTCGTTTAATTACTGTTTTGGAACGATTTTTGTTCACTTATTTATGGTTTATTATTAAATTATTTGTTATTTATTGAACTAGTCCAACATAAGTAAAAAATTTATATATATATTTATATAATACTTATGGGATATTATTTATAAAATTAGGAGAAATATAGGACCGTATCCTAAAATTTCCTGATGTTGTTCAAAAAACCCTCGAAACGTAATTAAACCACAATGTGTCATACATCGTTGCATTCGGGAGAAAAAAAGCTCTCAAATTCCAATATCAGGAAAACAGGACCGTATTTAAAAAAAGAAAGTTGATAATGGCTCTTCGAAAACGACTCGTCGAATTACAAAACAATTAACGCTGTTAGATAGAGCGAAAAAGTGGCAATGTAATAGTGCAATTTACTTTAGAATTCGATCCCAAAAAAACCAGGAAAACAATAAAACGATTTTTCAGAATTTCGTTGTTTTCCGGATATCTCCGGAATTACTCGGAATTTTAAAACTTTCTAAACGGCATATTATTAGGCACGTAAATGCGCAACTTTACCTCCATTTAACCGACTTATCTCTTATCCTTGTATTGCCCCTTATTATCTTGGACACGTTGTTTATAATTTTAAGAAATCAAGTTGTTTCGGACTTGCCCCGTATCGTTTAAACGTTAAGGGATTAAATTAAGGTATTTTTTTTAACAAAATGAGTCAAAATTTGTTTTTTACACACATTCTTTTTTGCAGTGTATAATATTGAAAAGCTCTTTTTGGTCAAAAGCTGTCCGTCTCACAAAACCACGTTAAAAATTAGAAAACGTTTTTCAAATCGTGTTTTAAAAATGAGGGTAAAAAAATCGTTTTCCGATCTTTTTGTTGCCCAGCTTATGTTGACGGACTAAATTTAAACCTCTTTAGTGAATAAGGGGGATAGTATTTATATTACGTGTAATTCCAGGTCCCTCCCTAATTATTCCCGTGAAACAAAGGTTATATTTAGCCAAGATTTCTGGAAATACTAAAAATTATTGCGTTTATAATGTCTGATGACGCCTTTTCATGTGATAGTTCATTTTTAGGTGTAGAGCGAAGCTTACCCCGGCCAGGTTAACTCCAAAATAACACAACGCTTTTATAAAAATTAACGACATGGAAATAAGGCGATTTTTATTTATCTTTTTATTGTCTACAAAACATGTAACACGCGGCTTCGTCAGCAGTGACACACTATAAATATCGTTAATAAGTCAGCGATGTTGTCTTTTAAAAAGTCTGTGTGTGTTCAGGATGACAACCCAGCGTCAACAAATTTTCATCTAATGACAAGTGATGACCCGCAGTAAACATTACGTGAAATTGACTTCCTAATACGGTGTTTAAAAGATCGCCAATAATATAAATAATTACGAGTACGAGTTCACAAGAAAAAGACGTTAGTATGACGTATGGAAAAAATCTCGTTATTTCGCGGTAATTTATGAGACGTTATTATGTCGTCGATATTTGGTTCACTGTCGTCTTCTGACTAGAATCACCATTGGCGTCAATATGACGTGGATCTGCTAGCTGGGGACCTAAGGAGTCGAGAGCGGCCGTGGAGAGTGTAGATGAAATAAAACATGTCAAAGGCATCCAAAAGGATTTGGTTTTGATAATAAATTTCGTATCGCATTGAACGAAATTATAAAGATTTGAAGAGCGGGGATTTGGAAGACATGGAGATCATGCGATTACTTCGTTACCCCAATTCAAGCGGCTGACTGGGTAGATGAATTCGTGACGCGGTAGTGCGGTCACAAGCTGTTTACTACTAAGTAACCGAAAATTCTTATAATGTGATCACTGTAAGCACTCAATATCCATGATACAATAAACACAAGGTATAGGTATAGCTGACTCAGTCCAGCATAGCTCCATGTTAAGAGCGCTTAAGGAATGCTGTATTGATCATAGATACATACCCCTTCTACAGAATATATATAAGAGTGCAACAGCTGCCATCAGAATGTATTATGGCCACACCAAAAAATTCCTCTTGGAAAATGGTATTAAATAAGGAGGCACCTAGGTCCTAAACTATTCACCGCTGTGCTACAGAGCGCCATGAAAAACAACAATTGGGACAATTTTGGAGTCAACATCAATGGAGAGTACCTGAACAACGTGAGATTTGCAGATGACATAGTCCTTATTACAGACCGGGTAGATCCTGCATGTACGCTTCTCCAGGACCTCCAGAGTTCTTGTGCAAGAGTTGGACTTAAAATTAACTTTTCTAAAACCCAATACATGACCAACCTTGTGCTGGCTCAAAATATATCAACGAATGGTATGCAAATAGAACAAGTGTATAGCTATAAATACTTAGGCCATGAGATTAGATTGGGAAGAGACAATCAGACCACATAATTGAGCAGGAGAATAGGATTGACATGGGCAGCTTACGGAAAACTGAGGGATGTTTTTAAATCAAATATTCCCATGTGCTTAAAGAGGAAGGTCTTTGACCAGTGCGTGCTTTCGATTCTAACATATGGAGCAGAAACACTGACTATTACCAGGAAGGTCATAGATATGATCCAAGTGGCATATAGAGCAATGGAGAGATCAATGCTGAATATAACCCTCAGAGCTAGAGTTGCAAACCATACAATCAGGGAAGGAACCGGTGGTACGGACGCAGTAGAAAGAATTACAACCTTGAAATGGAACTGGGCAGGTCATGTTGCTAGAGTCAGAGATGGAAGATGGACCAAGAAAATCCTAGAATGGAGACCTAGACAAGAACCTCGTAACCGAGGACGTCCCCCAACAAGATGGTCAGACATTAAGCGCATCCAGCACAACTGGATACAGAGTGCTCAGGACCGGGAGAAATGGAATGATTTACGGGAGGCCTATGTCCAGCAGTGGACGCAAAATGGCTACTGATGATGATGATGATAGGTATAGCTGTCTTTTTGCTTATTCATCTGTACTGACTAAGTAAGTGAAATGAAAATTTTTATAAAATTACTAAGCTAATAGGAATAACAAAAAGGGCAGGTGTAGCGTCTGGGCTCGTGCCCTCAAATTTTAAGATATGAAGCACCTGTCGTTTAATTTATTTTACTTATCAAAACGCACGTTACGGAACGATAAAGCCGCCGTGGTAAACCGTAACAGGTAGTCAACGTAGCAGAGGTGTATAACATTAAATATAGAGGTTTTAAAAGAAGAATACAGGGTGTTATGGAAATGACTTATTATATTTAAACCGGCAAATCCTGAGATGCAAATAAATCGAAGAAAAATAACCATAAATGGCGTTTTGAATTATTAAGCAAAATATACACTGTATATAATATCTGAAAATTTACGTGGTCGCTACTAACGACGTTCGCAATCATTAATTTATTGAGACAGTCTCAAGTTTCAAACGAGGTCAGCGCATTGTAGGCGGTGTTGTCATATTGCAACACAAAATTGTAAACGCAAGTGTTCAGTTTTTGTTACCAAGACATCTTTGACCCGCGCTATGACTTCTTTTTCAAACTTTTTAGAAAAAAAACTATAAATTTAAGGTACATACTCTCTTACATTCGATCTTATTTTAAAATAATCCGTTTTATAATTAAACTCCATAATAAAATAAAACACAAAAAGTATGTTTTGCAACAGAACCAACAGTAGAGAATATCACACACATTTTAAATCACATCACAACATTATTATTATGAATTATTCCATAACAGAAAAAAATCGGGTAATGCTACAACTAACAAAACGTTTAAAATTCGTATACATCAAGCACGTGGAACCCTCGGCAACGTCGACCCAACACCGAGTATCGAAACATACTGAAGCAACGATACCGACGGTTAAACATATAAATACGCGCGCGGTGGTTATACAAGCACGCGGTGTAATGTGGCATCACTGTAGTTTACTCTAGTAACCTACATTGTTGCTAACAGAAACCAGATGGAGCGGCGCGACAGCACGTAGGCAAAAAGGGTTTTTACCTTAGTATTTAGATATTCGATTTAAAAAAAAGTATGTAGACTTTCGCAAGGACAGCCAAGGAGTCACCTATTTAAATATAATAAGTCGTTTCCCTAACACCCTGAATGAGTTGAAATTAATGCAGTCGGATCTTCAATTATTGAAGTTAAATCTATTTTTTTTTTAAGTAATTCATCTGTCAGTGGAGTGAAATTATGAAGAGGTAAAGAAACTTATAGTCTCCTCCGCAATATTTAAATTGTAATTCCAAACATACCCTCACTTCAGTAGAAAAGTACCTATAATGAGGAAACTTATGACATTGTCAAAACCAACTTTTGTACAAGAAAAACGAAAATAATTTTTTTTACAAAATTTGTTAATTTATTATTTAATTAATTTATTACTTATATCTAAATCATATCCACATTCCTATAGAATTGCAACTGTGTCCGTCCGTCGAGGAAGTGCAAGAATACATTTCATTACAAGTTCAAACCCCAACACTGCATTCCATGAGACAGAGAACTCTAATTTCCTGCAGACGCAGACAAGATAACCCAAAAATTAAATAATCCTGCGAACATACTGCTGACTGCAGAGACCAGAGAGTATGTCAGGAATGTTAATCGATCCCCAAGGAAATCATGAATTGAATATTAATTTTGATAGGAGCAACCGATGAAATTGATACCGACGGTTTTTGATAAGACTTCCATGGAAAGGATACGAAGACGCTTCAACATTTCAATTATTATTTTGATGAATGAATATGAAATTACTCTCTGGGTAGTGGGTATATCTACGTGGGGGAAATCAAATAATTTCACGTATGGCACTGACGGGCGAGATGCAACAAGAATCTTAAATATTTATAAAAATGCAGTTGTTACATATACAGTGTCTCAATTAAAGTTGGAAGCATATCGGGAAAATTGTATTGTTCGATTTGGGTCACAGTTTACTTCACCATAAGTTTTTGCTTCAATAAAGACCAAATGGTATATTAAGATACAAGTTTCATAAGACATTATCGTAGAGCACGCGTTTAATTTAGAAAACAACCCGCGAAGCGAATGGTAGGGTCACCTACCGTTTTAAAAAAAAATAGATATTGGCCAAAAATACATAGGAAACAAAAATTGTTATGAGTGATTGAATGGTGGAATGTTGGCATAAAATTACAATACAAACAACTTTTCCAAATAAATTTATTTAAAATTCGATCAGTAAAGGCCATTTTTCGATATTTCGTGGAGAAAATGTCAAATTTGACAGTTAACAAAAGCCGCATGGTCCCATTTAATAATGTCGTTTTTGGTCTTTATTGAAGCAAGAACTTCTGGTAAATTTAAATTTTACCTAAATAAATATTTTCCACATAAAATGGTTCCAACTTTTATGGTAACACTGTAGAAGAACTTTTAGGTTCTCGATAATACAAGTCACATCCTTAACGTATTATTTTATGCACTTGAGCAGTCCCTGAGCTCCTCGTGGCTACGCATGAAGGCCATTATAGTCAAAATCGGTCTTATGGCGCGGGTCTAAAGGTCAGTGTCATATGAATCAAATCAGAAAACACAGACTACCAAAATGTTGCGAGATTATTTACTAAAATACCCGGAGAAAGGAAAAATAATTTTATTATTTTACGTAGTGTTGTGCCGACGGCCACATATAGTATTATTGTTGCAAAAATTATGTACAGGGTGTCTCCGTAATTGTAAGGTCTATCAAAAAAGTAATGTAGGTGTCATGTGCTCTTTTTGGGCCAAACTTAAAAGGGTAAAATCAAAATTAGAAAATTTTCGCTCGCTTAAGAGATACGGGAGAAAATCAAAAAATTGACAATTTCAAATTTACCCTATATTTTCTTAGTTAAAAGAGATACAGAAAAATGTTTGATACAGAAGTTTCCTTATATTCATTGTTGAATAATCTGCCGTTTTCAGATTAAGTATACGGGGTCAGGTAAAAAAGTTATCGGACCTAACCTCATTTTTTTTAAATGGAACACCCTGTATATTTTAATCTAAAAAGATATTATTTTATTTTAATTTCTTCTTTCTAATATATAATACACCATGGATAATATTGGTTTCCTAGGCGATTTATTTATATTACTTTGAAAGATTCAAATTAAGGTAAAAAATAACGGGAATCATTGCAAATGTTCGGAATATGTCCTTAAATGGTCTTTCCGGATAGCGAACAAAATATACATTTAGCGCCATTTCTTCGTTTTTTTCACTTTCAATATAAACTGAAATCATATCAAATTTTTCAAAATGTTGATAAGTCATTTTCGCAAATGAATATGTAAAAATGAAATTGAAATTTGACAGAAGAATTTAAAATAGTATCTTTCTAGATTAAAATATACAGGGTGATCCATTTTAAAAAATGAGGTTAGGTCCGATAACTATTTTACCTGACCCCGTATACTTATTCTGAAAACGGCAGATTATTCAACAATTAATATAAAGAAACTTCTGTATAAAACATTTTCCTGTATCTCTTTTAACTTAAGATACCATATAAATGTGTCGAAAATGGGACACCCTGTACATGAGGTGTTATTTTGATAACGCTTTATGTTCAATTTCCAAAACAACTCGCTTATCTAAATTTTCTTTCAAAACTGAAAGAGTTACATTAGTTTTTGATCAATCTATATAAATCGTAAATTACTTTCTATTTTTGACATTTGACATTGACATTTCTTCTGTCATACTGGCAACAAATAGCGTCTTAATTAAGGTTGATTTCTATTTTTTCAACGGCTATATGGCTTCGAACAATATTTTTTATACAAATTCTTTAGAATATTTTATGTCAATAAAATTTATCGATCAAAAGAACTTACCTGAAGTTCGATCGTAATTATATGAAAGTCCAGTCCGAAAATATTACACGCTAGAGACAGCATGTACTACAGTGTGTAATATTGAGGACTGGACTTGAAATATAATACCCGATCCTGCTAATCAAATATGCAAATAAAAAATTTTCATTTCGTTGGACGACATTGAACGGCTGATTTTCTTGATAATCAATATGCCAATTCAATATTTGTACAGTGAATTGACCTTACTTGAAAAAAACACGGAAAAGGTTATTGATTCCATTAGAAATACCACGATGCATATTAAAAATACAATAAATAATAAGATTTCCTCGGATAAATTGCTAATTAAAATCAAATGATCAATGAATAAACCCATTATGGTTTAATAATGGTGGTCGACATCTAAATGTCTATGCTAATCGATAAAATTAATATTAATAACCTATTTTGTTTATTATAGGAAGGAAGTGACATAATATGTCATCAATCCCATTATTATTAGGAAAATAACCATATTAATCCACTGGTTAATTTAATTAGAGGTTCTATACAGGGGCATCTATGAAGGTGTTATACTGTTGCCTTTCAATCGTATCAGTCCTTTGAAACCATTAAGGCTATATACAACGTGTCCAAGATAAGGAGGGCCAGTACAGGGATCTCGGAAACCGTAAGAGATACGAAGTCGGTTAAATAGAGGTAAAGTTGCGCATTTACTTGCCCAATAATATGCCGTTTAGAAAGTTTTAAAATTCCGAGTAGTTCCGGATATCCGGAAAAAAAACTGAAATTCTGAAAAATCGTTTTATTGTTTTCCTGGGTTTTTTTGAGATCGAATTCTAAAGTAAATTGCACTTTTGCATTGCCACTTTTTCCGTTCTATCTAACAGCGTTAATTGGTTTGTAATCCGACGAGTCGTCTTCGAAGGGCCATTATCAACTTTATTTTTTTAAATACGGTCCTTTTTTTTCTGATATTGGAATTTGATAGCCTTTTTCTTCCGAATGCAACAATGTATGACACATTGTGGTTTAATGACGTTTCGAGGGTTTTTTGAATAACATCAGAAAATTTTGTATTTCTCCTAATTTTATAAATAATATCTCATAAGTAAGCTCTCAATTTTTTACTAATGCTGGACTAGTTCAATAAATAACAAATAATTTAATAATAAACCACAAATAAGTGAACAAAAATCATTCCAAAACAGTAATAAAACGAACAAAAGTAAGGAACTACATAATCAGGTGTTCAAAATGATTTCCGTTATTCTCTAAGCACAAATAACATCTTCTAACTGCCACATAACAGTTTTTTTGAGATAAAATAAAACATGGGATAGAATATCAAACTTTTCAGCATTTGTAAATTTATGTTCCATATTTCCCGGAAAATAGAAAACCTCTTAAAACGCTCTCAAACGATCAGAATGGTAATTTTTTTATATCAAACGCCTACTTTTCTTTTAAATCCCGAATCAACAAAAGTTTGAAATAATGTTTCTGTATTTTGTTCACTTATTTGTGGTTTATTATTAAATTATTTGGTATTTATTGTCCTAGTCCAACATAAGTAAAAAATTTAGAGCTTACTTATGAGATATTATTTATAAAATTAGGAGAAATACAGGACCGCATCCCAAAATTTACTGATGTTCAAAAAACCCTCGAAAAACGTCATTAAACCACAATGTGTCATACATCGTTGCATTCGGAAGAAAAAAACTATCAAATTCCAATATCAGAAAAACAGGACCGTATTTAAAAAAAAAAGTTGATAATGGCCCTTTGAAGACGACTCGTCGGATTAGAGTGTTTACATTACATTTACATTGCTTTTTTGACAGCACTAACAATTACGGAGATACGCTATAAAAGTATCGAAAATGGGACACCCTGTACTATCGAACCAAACGGTGTATTCTTTAGTATGGATTAAAAATTGTGTGCATGGAGAATCCAATCCACATGTCGATTACGAAATATTTTAAACGCTCCACCAGTTCGTACTCTGGAGGCTTTACAACAGTAATGCATTCCTCACATTTGATACCATCCACCATGGTATTCTTTAATTTTCAAGTCCAATCCTGATCTAAACGCACATGATATTTTAACCTCGACGGGATAAAAAGAACCCATTTGGTCTGGTCCGGGGCGCCGATCTGACGATAAGAAGTGACAAATGCGCTGCACCCAACTCTTCTATGTTATGAATACAAATACTTGCTTTTTGTAACGCATAACGCGTCCCAGTTCTCTATTACCTCTTTCTAAAAACCTATATAGACACAAAAGTTGTATTAACTTATTAACATATTAATATTTCACACATAAACATGTTTGTTTGTCTCTGATTTAAGAACCAATAATCCATTAAAATTAATTAATTTACATCGTTATTTAATCTTACGTACAATAGTTTTTTTATAAATTGTTGTCAAACTGTTGTCATACGCGAATGCCCGATATAGACAACAAGCAGTGGCGGTTCTTCCACAGGAGCACATGCGCACGTGCACCCCCAAAACAAAACGAATAAAAAATATTAATTTATATTCATTGAATATTATTTTTCGTATAAAGTCCGACCCTCCCTAATATTTTATCATCCCGTCAAACCAAACTGTATAGATCCGGGAACCGTGCCTCGATCGAGGTAAATGACGATTATGACGAGACTTGCTCGCACGTGCGATTAAATAATGCAGTTTCTCTGTAGTAACAGGTGGCGGGTGGCAGCGGGGGATAGCGGGGCTATGGCGATTTGACATGGAAAAGGCGCACAGTTTTTGTGTGCACGTGGATCTAGTTAGAAATTCCAGCGTGTATGTTTTAATATTTTAATATTATATATTTATTAAGTTAAAATGAATAGTTGACGGTGGACTATTTAAGAAATAACTTTAGCTCTTTGAGTTTGGAGCAAAAAATTGAAGTGAAGAAATGCGTGAACACCTAAACCCGAAATTAATTTAACGCAGACCACAAAGGGTAAATCTAGGGACTTTATTAGAAAGTTTAAAAATGAAATATATGGAAAAAAATGTATAGAGGGTATTCCAAACTTAATGAGGCTGTTATTGCTCAATTTTCTACAATTATTAAGAACCGAAGAATGGACTTTACGTTTAAGCACTATTGTGTAGGGTCGATAAATGTTGTGTATTTCGAAAAATGATACTCGATATGATTTTAAACCATTTTATTTAAGGATATAAACTAAAAAAACACTGAAAATATGAAGAATGCCAACTTCTCAGTCTCGTGGCTCGATTCGTTCTCGTCATAAAACAGTTAACTATTGTTCTCGTCTTGGTTGCGCCTAATGACGTAGCCGTAGATGGCGTAATGGTATTAGACATCATTCGGTTTTCTTGATAACTCGTAGATGGCGGTAGTAGTATTGGACATCATTCGGTTTTCTTGATAGTTCGTAGATGGCTTTAGTAGTATTAGTAGTGGACTGTATAAATATTGTTACGAGGGTTGCATGCGACGACGTTAAGATCCGACAGCTATACACACTAAGAAAACCTTCCTTATTTTCCAAAAGTTGCATTTCCTTGTGTAAAATTAAAATATAAATAAAAATATGTTTTACCTAACGCGTTTTCTTATTACTTCTTTTCTTTCTACATTTAAAACGCCTAGAAAGTAATTGTTTGGTCGTTACACAAAAATAAAATTTTAAAAATAATTTCACCATACTTGTGAACCCCCTCTATCATAGGTCACGAGCCGCCACTGATACTACCCCGTCCAATTAGACGTATCAGGACCTAAACTACTCTATCCTAAACTCTAGAATCTGTTTTCTATAGAGTAAATCAAAAAATATCAAAATTGGTTAATTATTAACGAAATAACAGCCTGTTAATTTGGACGTGAATTCTTGAATTAATTGGGCTAATGCATTTATTGTTTATAGTATTAGAATATTAAAAAACGATCAAGGAAACGAATTGGACGAAGTTTTGTGAAAACCGAATTTGGGAGGTCGATCAGCAATACTGATTGATGTCCGCCTAAATATCAAACGTATATTTCATTATAGTGTCGCTGTGTATATGCTTTTTGTCACGTGCAGGTGTTGGCACCTCTTTAAGTCCAACAACAAATATATTCCAAAAGGGGTTGAACCTTAAACGCATAAAAAAGTCAACGAAAAGAATAATTAATCACCTCGTTGGCGTTGCATAACAAAATGTCTAGTTATTATTCTATTTCATTTCGTGTCTGGGGTGTCTAAGTCTTGGGCACCGGCAGGACAATCGCGTCGCGTCGGTAACATCTATAAGGGACATTTTCAGACTTAATCGTCATTCGTGTTTATCTTGGAACATACACGATTTTTTTCCTCAACATATTTTGTTATTGATAATTCCATTCATTATTTCAGGTATCTGGCTTTACTTAAAATTTTTTTTTTAAGTTTTTTTTTAATCACAGTAAAGAGGATTCCTTCCACCGCATATATGTATACATTAATATGATATAATTTAAAGAGCTATTTAATTGTCACTCACACAAGTAAATATTTCTAAAATAGCACCTGTAGAAAATATTCGATCCGGGCTAAAATAATAATATTCTCTATTCATTTTACCAATTCAGGAGCATACACAAACATCAGCGCGTGATAGCCACCTGCTCGATGCATAAACTCATTGCTATTGGTCACACGGCGGTAAAACTTCCGATGCTGGCTATTTAGGCTATTATTTCAGGTCTGTTCATGCGTAGTTCGAGATTGTACAGGGTGTCCCATTTTCGACAATTTTATACAGAACTTTCTTTATATTGATTGTTGAATAATCTGCCGTTTTCAGAATAAGTATACGGGGTCAGGTAAAAAAGGTATCGGACCTAACCAATTTTTTTTAAATGTAACACGCTGTATATTTTAATCTAAAAAGATACTATTTTAAATTCTCCTTTCCAAATATATAACACACCATGGATGATATTGGTTTCCTAGGCGATGTATTTAAACTTTATTACTTTTTCAAAATGTTGATAAGTCAGTTTCACAGTTAAATGTTAATAACAACTAGAATATAAACATAGTTGTTTCTTGGATATTAGCTTTTGTTTCATGGTTTACTGTGGTTTAAAGTAATAACCTTTAATAAATCGCATAGGAACCCAATATCATCTGTGTTATATATTTGAAAGGAGAATTTAAAATAGTATATTTTTATATTAAATTATACAGGGTGTTCCATTTAAAAAAAAAATAGGTTAGGTCCGATAACTTTTTTACCTGACCCCGTATATTTATTCTGAAAACGGCAGATTATTCAACGATCAATATAAACCTCTGTATAAAACATTTTTCTGTATCTCTTTTAACTAAGAAAATATAGGGTAATTTTGAAATTGTCAATTGTTTGATTTTTCCCCGTATCACTTCAGCGAGCGAAAATTTTCAAATTCTGATTTTACCATTTTAAGTTTTACCCAAAAAGGGCACATGGCGCCAACATTACTTTTTTGATAGCACTAACAATTACGGAGATACCATATAAAAGTGTCGAAAATGGGACATCCTGTACTGTTATATTGTTCTTAATTGCGACCCTATGTGCTGTTCACGTCTGCTGTGCAATACAAGAACCTAGTAAGTCGACCTACTATAAAATAGAGTAGTAAGTTTATATTTATTTAACTGTTTATTTGTTAATAAAAATCAATGATTTTTTGGAAAATGAAACTATGTAACAAGAGCTTACTGTGTATAAAATTTTAGAACAATAAATTAAATATTAAAGAAGTTATGCAATTTTTAAATGGAATGTCTTAAAATTTACTTTTACGACTGACTAGGTTCTTGTATTGCACGGCAGACGTGATCGTCGAGTGTATTTGTTTTGGTCTACTGAATTGGGAAAATGAATAGACTATAGCAAAGATTTTTTAAATAGAGGTTTTCTCAGTGCGCGCCAATGGATCATAATAAGCCTGAGGGAGTCACCTAAAGGATTATTTAACGATATTTAACATTACAGAACCGGAAATAGTCATGGACGGACACGCAATCCCACTGGCTTCATCTATTAATTTGCTGGGCGTCAATCTGGGAGGAAATATGTCTTGGCATAACCACGTTGTGGCAATCGCCAAGATAGCTTCTCAGAAGCTTGGGGTACTCTTCCGAACCAGAAAGATGTATTCACCTCAACAACTTTTGACACTATACAAAGCCCAGATTCGACCATCACTAGAGTACTGCTCTCATGTCTGGAGCTCTGCACCCAAACATACTCTTCGGCTAGTGGATTCCATCCGAAGGAGGGCTATTCGTCTGATCGGAGACCACGAGCTGACGGAGAACCTCCACAGTCTAGAACATCGAAGACAGGTTGGGGATTTGACTCTCTTTTACAGATATTTTCATGGAAGGTGCTCGGCTGACTTTGCCCTCTTAATTCCGCCCAGAGCGATGAATAGCAGAAATACACGACGAACCACTGCCGCCCATCCATATGTGGTTAAACTTAGTACTCCTCGAACTTCATTATTTAAGAATTCTTTCATCTGGAGGACTTCATCCTTGTGGAACGACCTTCCCGAGGTCGTTTCTCCCAACGAATATAACCTCCAATGATTTAAAATCAATGTGAATCGCTTTTTGCGCACACGCACCACTCCCAGAGTGCCCTAAAGGATTTTACCTATAGGGCTTGTGTTTGATCATAAAAAAAAAATGTAGGTGGTTTACTTTAGATATTCCGATCATTGCTGCTCGGTAATACTCTATTATCATACGTCCAGTGTTTATTCAAGAAGATGATATAAAGAAAGAAATTCTCAAAAAAAAAATCGCCTAATGTCATTATAATTTTCTACATGATCGAACCCTGAAAGTCTCTCGGGACGAAATCTGCATTCTCTACCAATTTCTATGCGGTTTTTACGGCTCTATTTGTAAATCTTTTTGTAATTTATTCGTGCGTAACAATCGGTACGTAGGCATTTTGACATTTACGTGAATTCAGTGTCATTAAGTGAACGTGATGGTCACAAAACTATTCGCTAACAGGTGTAACGTGGGCTATTCAATAAGAGTTTCTTATGGGGATTATATCTTAAGTTCCGAACGCTTTGTTAGACATCCAAGAGAGGAGTTTTAAGGTTGTTAGCATCTTGTTTTGTTGCCGATTTGGATTTCTAGATAATCGTTTTAGGGCGGATAAGCTATTTACCTGTGCATATTATGCCAGTTGAAAAGTACTTTTTGATGGTCCTGTTATGTTTTTATTTAGGTTTATTTTTGGGTAAATCATAATTTCAATAGATATAGTACACAGTGTGGAATAAATGAATAGTAACCCTTCGGGTTTGTTGTTGTTGAGTATTTTCTATTTTTGAATTTAATAATTTTTCTTTTATTATAACAAAAATGAATGTCCTCCGAATTTTGAGGCCGACTATACCGGGTGATTCAGGAGGAACGCTCACCCCTATAATATTGCTTAAGTTACAGAAATTAAATTTGGTAGGTTAACAATACCGTTCGGTGAAACTCTTCACTTGCTTTTGGAATGCCATTGAATCATAGTATATTAAGATACAAGTTTCATAAGACATTATCCCAGAGCACGCGGTTAATTTAGAAAACGACCCGCGAAGCGGGAAGTTTTCTAAAGTACAAATGCTCTAATTGTCTTATGAACCGTGTATTTTATAATACTTTTTCTATTTGAGTAGGTATTTAAAGTCTGAAAAACTTTAAAAAATATAGTAGATTTTTTCCATTTCAATTAATATTTTCTTTTTGGGTTGGCAAAACTTTTACAATTTCATAAAATGTTACAAGTATCAAATATGCTATGATAGAAACAATTGAACAGAACAAAGCTTCTTCCCATCCGCCCATCCAAACAATTGAACACAATCAAGTTGTACTCTCATCCGTCATAATTGAAAATAAATATATTATTAAAGTTGATGAAAATGAGTCAGGAAGAAAGTTGTACTCCGTCAGAAATACGAGAAATTGCAGAAAATAATCCAGAAAAACTTTTAAAAAGAATATGCAAAACTTTGAGTCATGGTGCGAGCAGAACAAAGTTCAAAATGTTGAACAAAATAATAAATAATACCTACTATTGAACAAAATATTGTGTCGACACAGAATCTGACAGGAATAACAAAAAATGCCCAGGAAATGTCTACAGTAACTATAAATATGTATATATAAAGTAATATGTATAATACTATATTGAATTAAAAATAAAAATAGTACTTTATTGAATAAAACTTTAGAAATAGGGCATAAACTGGAAGATATTTCTATTATTTTTAGTTATGTTGTTTTATTGCTGTGACCAGAAATTAGTTGACGGACACCGTCAGCAGGTTATATATTTCCGAGTATAGGTATTTCAGATAAATATCTAGTAAAAATGATCTATTTGCAAGGTTAAAGGTTAGTATTTTAAAGTTTTCTATAAAAAATTTTTGTCGAATCCATAATGCCAAGAAAACTAATTTCAACGAAATCGAAGTAAGCCTAAAATTCGAACCCTACATGCTGCCCACATAAAAAAAATAAAATTTCAGTTTCATAAAGTGGCAGGTTATTCAATTTTTTTGCATTTCATAATGTAGCCATTATGAAACCCAAATAGGAAAACGTATTATATTCCTCTTTATATGCTTCTTTCCATTTTTCAGGCAATACGTTTTGTATTGCTTCATTGGTTTCATTATTTATTTCGCCTGGAGCGCATTGAAATGAGTTTTCTTCTTCGGAATAAAAATTATTTATTTCCATTTTTGATGTTTTCACATGTTATTGACATTTATAAGGTAAAAATAAAAATGCGGCGCCCACGCAACGAACGGCGCGGATGCTGTTTTCTATAGTCTACAGTAAGCAGGTCCTACCAGCGTACTAGTCCACCACGTATGTTCTTTCTTGGTGGGCCAGCAACACAGTTAAATTTTATGAGTGAAAAAATGGATTGGTGCGCACGGTTTACCGGTCATATTTTTAAAGGTTGCTCGTCGGTTGTCTTGCGCACAATGTTGTCGCCGTCGTATAGGCAACCCCGCCGCATTGGTGGCGGTTTGGTTGTCAACCAAGGATGTAAACCAACGACGACCGTCCAGAACCGAAATCAGTCGTAGCGATGTAAAAATTTATCGATACGTGGACAATAGATATCAAAATTAATTGTAAAAGTGGCTTTTCAATGATGGCCACAGAGCCTCCTTTTATGTGAGAAATAGATTGTTTATTTCCCAGTCTTGATGTGCCAAAATATTGCCGAGTATTTTCAGTAAGGGCGAAATACGGGCCTGTTTGTCGGTTAAGGTAAATCGTTTATAAGTCGACATTGCGCATGACATAAATTCGCCACTTTTGCTTTTAGAATTTGGCTATCCATAGATATATGTAGGTCGGTGAGTCCTACCGCAGCGTACTAGTCCAGTACGTATGTTCTTTCTTGGTGGGCCAGCATGCACCTGAATAAGATCAATTACCGCACTTATTAAAAGTTTCGTAATGTATCGATACAATTAAGACCCAGACAACAAAGATTGGAAGCGACCAGGTGTAGACGCGTGCTCCGACAGGTGGAAACCGTGCACCACATCGGTTAATTTCCTCGATGTTTTGTTTTCGGATCTTCCAGTTATCTTTATTTAATAAACGCGCCAAGACAAAGAGAGAGAGCATAATAATTTTCTTACACTAAATTGGCCCACGATTTTGATGATGGGAGCTACAGGAACTACCCTAGCGTAACACAATTTTTAGAGCGCGACAATAACAGAATCATTAATTTTTTTAAATATTTTTTTATACATAATATACAGTACGTATAGTCTTCTCCACGGGCGTACGTGATTCTTATGCATTTAAATAGACCTATAGCTCCCTCCCCCATGACTTACATTTAAACTGGGTGAAGTAAGGTAGAATGGCTTAGCACTCGTTAATATACAGGGTGTCCCAGAATATGTGGGCAATCTCCCGGGTTCAGATAGAACACTTAAAAATAACAGGAGAAGTTCTTATAAATTTTTCTTCCTACGACCTCCTCTACGGAGATACGGGCCCATAACGGACGTCCCTGAAAATCGTTGTTTTTTAAATAATTTATTAAGTACTAGGTGTCATTTAATAATTTTTTAGTATAATGGTTAGTAGATGCGTCTCCTTAAAATTCGCCCTTTTAAACACATTTGGCTTATTTAGTTTGCCAGGGACGGACTAGACGTAACACAAAAATGTTTTTTGTACACCTTGTATGATGAAGGAACGACAATAATATTTTTGGAGCTTCTAACTAAACCTTAAGCTGAAAAAAAGGTACTCTTGATCAATGTCGATAAAGTGAACTGTTCTCAAAAAAAAATATTTTTGTTCAATATGGTTTTTTGCTTTACTTGTTGTTTTATGTTCATAAAATTCCCTCATTGTTGTTATGGTTTTTTTCACATGTGCCGATTTAAATAAGAATATTTATGCCAGTGTCAGTTTATGGTAGTGTCTTGAAATTTGCGGTTTTTCTCCTTTGTCTTATTAGTTAGGTACTTAGTAATGGAATTTACGTATATACTGAATATAAATCATATTGAACAAAAATATATTT
Source organism: Barypeithes pellucidus (assembly GCA_963991005.1). Taxonomy (NCBI): domain Eukaryota; kingdom Metazoa; phylum Arthropoda; class Insecta; order Coleoptera; family Curculionidae; genus Barypeithes; species Barypeithes pellucidus. Next base: position 19,402,414 of record OZ022561.1, on the reverse strand, counting down.
TTTTCGAGAACAGTTCATTTTATCGACATTGATCAAGAGTACCTTTTTTTCAGCTTAAGGTTTAGAGTATCCAAAAATATTATTATCGTTCCTTCATCATACAAGGTGTACAAAAAAAAAGCATTTTTGTGTTACGTCTTTGGGGGATGTCGTTGAGCGTGATGTTAGTGAAGATGAAAAAAGTCGGTTTTACTATATACACTAAACTATATTTATATACAATATTACAATTATTTACAACGGACTAAAAACAGGGTTAGTCATCGTCTCTCAGAGTGCCTTGATGCGCGTGCCGTTGGCTAGCTGAGATCGACTAACTCTCGTTTCGTAATTTGCCTTTTTGGCAAGTCCCAAAAAGGCGTAAGCAATAAAATAATCTTCTAAGAGATACCCTGGTTATAGAGGCTGCTTATTTGCCTTAACCGAATTGTTTAGTTTTATCACTGGTCGGAAGGTTCAGGCGCCATGAATAATCAAAGAGCAAAGAGCAGATGTTTCATTGCCTTTTCTCGGACACGTACAACTGCATTGATTACACGTACAACTGCATTGATTATTAACATATCCACAAAATAGGTACTTGTTAATTTTGATATTTTGTGTGTATGTCCGCTACACGTCTAGTCCGTCCCTGGCAAACTAAATCAGCCAAATGTGTTTAAAAGGGCGAATTTTAAGGAGACTCATCTAGTAACCATTATACTATTATATAAATATATTAAAAATTATTAAATTACATCTAGTACTAAAATTATTTAAAAAACAACGATTTCCAGGGACGTCCGTTATGGGCCCGTATCTCCGTAGGGGAGGCCGTAGGAACAAAAATGTATAAGAACTTCTCCTGTTATTTTTAAGTGTTCTATCTGAACCCGGGAGATTGCCCACATATTCTGGGACACCCTGTATATATTCGTCGCGGTAAAGTGACCTGTATGAAATGGTTAATACTTCTTGGAAAATGAAGCCAAGTCTAGAAACGTCAAACTTAGATTAGATATGTTTTATTCCTCTTTGGTTTGGGTCAGTCTCCAGCCTGGTCTATAATCTTGAAATAATGCAATCCAACATACAATAACTAATTTTTAAGATTTGTAATAATTAGTTAACGTTTATTGTAGCCGCGAAATTTTGGACGTTAGCAGTCCATTTGTTTCCGATTTTTTAACGAGTATCTCTTTAAAATACGGACTATTTTCCCAAAATTATTAATTAAGCACTGGCAGAGGAAGTAGGGGACCACTTCCTCTCCTTTGGCGTAAATTATATTTATATGAGCTCTTTTTGTACTATTTACTATAAATTATTTATCATTTAGTCATATTTTGGGCGAGCCTATGAATGCCGATGTCTTTGAAGAATTGTTTGAGCAAATATTGCATTTTATACTAAAATATATTCGATTTTTTTATGATCAAACACAAGCACTATAGGAAAATACCCTTAATGGCCCTCTAGGAGCTATTCACGTTGATTCTGAATCGTTGGAGGTTATATTCCTTGGGAAACACGACTTCAGGAAGGTCGTTCCACAAGAATGACGTCCTCCAGATCAAAGAATTCTTAAACAAGGAAGTTCGAGAGTACCATGCTGAACTGTCTTTGTCTTTTGAGAGAGAAATAATCTTCATATAATCGTTCTGCACAGGCCAAAAATAGACTGATAAATGAGCCAAGCTCAGGGGTACGCCAAAAAGATCGCTTTATTTTATACAATTTCCAGGTATTCACATTTATTCTAATAATTATTGGTGCCCCCTCGAAAACAACCGAAAATATGTTTACTTCATGAAATGTTGTTGATCTCTTGATATATTCTATTGTTTTAATACCGTTCTATTCATCGGCACGGGCCGTTGCTTCTTATGCTATTTATTCCATTTTTGATCATCGTAACAGGTGTCAATACACTTGCGTTAATACGTACCTTGCATAGAAAAACACATCAACTTGAGTCATTAAATCATTTAATGAATGTATTAAATGAAATTTTGAATTAAATAATAATTAGGGAGTTTACTTAACGTAAATGTTTGCGGTTCTAAATTTGAGAACATGAACATTAATGGTGGTTATTTGAAGGTTGGGGGCGATATGATCTTGTTTCATAATAGATAAATTGTCGACTGCACATTATCTTTATTAATATAAATAGCAACGTTTCAAGTGGTAAGTATCTTACCAGGAGTCGTCTTCAGTTGAACAATAAATAAACTAGTCTACTACAGCAAAAGGTAAAGTGGGGATTTAATGATTTCTTCATTGGAAAACGGCGGGAAGACGAAACTAAGGATCAAAAATTAAGGGTGGTTATTTGAAAGCTGTTGACAAGATGATCTTGTTTCATAATAGATGAATTGTCGACTTGCACATTATCTTTATTAATAATTCTCGGCGGATCAAAAAAGCGACTTAATACGCTTCACGAATGAAAACTTGCGGAGAATAAACAAGTGGATGAAGGAAAATGAACTTGTTTTAGCACGAGAACAAACGGAAGCGCTAATTATGACACAGAAAGAAAAGGGGATGGAATAAAATTTATAGAAAATGTAGAGATAACTCCAAAGAACACTATTAAATATCTTGGTGTGTTTTTGACAAACGCGGTAAATTCGGGGAGCACATAAAGAAAGTGACGCAGAGGGCGGAGGATAGAGTGGGAAAACTGGCACGGCTGATGCCAAATATTGGAGGTCTGAGTAGTGGCAAAGGAGCGTTGTTGTGTGGGGTAGTACATTCAGTACTGCTGTACGGGGCACCTATATGGATGGAATCGTTAAAGACAAGGAGGAACTATATATTGATGGAAAGATGTGAACGCAAGGCTTTAATCAGGGTGGCGGCTGCGTACAAGACTGTCTCAGCAGCAGCGCTGCAGGTAATCGTAGGCATACCCCCCATGGACTTGATAGCACAAGAAAGGAAGGAAATGTATAAATGGAGACCAGAAGAGACGAACATGGAAGTAAAGGACAGAACGTTAAAGAAATGGCAGGAGAGATGGAACAACAATTCATTTAAGGGTCAATGGCCCAAAAGACTAATCCCTGACATCAACAAATGGATTAGATGTGAGCATAGAAAGGTTGACTACTATGTTACCCAGGCTATCTCGGGACACGGGATGTATAGGACATATGCAAAGCGTTTTGGAAAAGACACGGAAGAAAATTGTACAATCAGCACTGGCGCTGACACACCGCAACACACAATCTTCACTTGCAAACGTTGGAGGGAGTTAAGGGAGAGATGGAAACAAGAGTAAACACTGAAATAACACCGGACAACATAGTAGACATTATGGTTTCATCAAGGGAAAACTGGAACGAAATCCAAAAATTGCTGAAAACGATACTAGAAACTAAGGAACGCGAAGCAAGGAATAAGCAGAACAGAGAGGGCGAAATGCAAAACCAGACCTAAGGCAGAAAAAATGGGTTTGTTCGAAACAGGAGATAGAGAGGAGGAAGAAAAGGTCACATGTTGCTTTTGCGAAGGAGATGTCAATTATGATGGTTCCGTGAAGCGCAACTGGGTGAACATCGATGGTGGTTTTTAGTGGGTATAAGGACTCCCACACTACTGAGGAAAGGTAGAACAAGTACTCGGACAAGCCAAGCAGGGTATGAACTCCAATCGGTTTACTTCAAAACTTACACTGGAGTGCCCTACCAACCTAAAAGTACTGGCGGCCAGGGGGAACAAGATGGAACTCTTGTGGGTCCCTGGTCACTCCGGGATATTAGGAAATGAAAATGCGGATGAACTAGCGAGAGCCGGATCTGCCCAAAGTATTAGGGGGCCCCGAACCGGCCTTTGGAATATCAAAGCAGGCAACAAAAACAACATTAGATAGATGGTGGAAAAAACAACACCTATCTCGATGGCAAGAGTCCTGGTCAAATACACGCACGGGCCGTAATTGGAAATCCATCGAAAATACTATCGAATGGGATGCTAACCCTGCCGCGGCCCCAGTTGAAACAAGTGATGGGTCTGCTAACAGGCCACTGCCACTTGCGAAAACACCTTCAACGGATACTGATAAACAACGGATCCATTGAATGTAGACTCTGCGGCGAAGAGGATGAAACCCTCATACATAATAAACCGCTGCGTAGCGCTGTCTCGTAGAATATCTTCGGGAACATACAACGTGGTGACAACCTTCCACATGACAAGCTTGGTAGAAGGTTACTGGACCTCATAGAAGGAACAAACATCTTCAAACAAGATCGGGGTACACAATAAGCCGAAAGGCTGCAGTGATTTGAAGTTCGGGCCTTTAAACCGACCCCCGCCTTTAACCAACCAACCAACCAGTACTCGGTGCCCATAAAGGGTTTTCCACCGCCAAAAAAAAAATTAATATAAATAGCAACGTTTCAAGTGGTAAGTATCTTACTAGGAGTCGTCTTCAATTGAACAATAAGTAAGCTAGTCTACTACAGCCAAATGTTAACTGGGGTTTTAATTATTTCTTCATAGTAAATCAAAACTGCGGGAAGACGAAGGATCAACAATTAAGGGTGATTATTTGATTATTTCTACGTAAAATTAAATTTTTCCATTTAGGAAACGATTTTTTTGTTCATATAGTAGCGTTCGAACTAGAACTTGCACTGTAGCTCTCTAATAAAAGTATGTATATATATAAAATTTCTCTTATTTATTTATTTAATAATCGCCGGTGAGCAAGGCATAGCATAATAATTCCACTACTTCCGACGGAAGTCAGGTGAACAACACAGACCCCTCTGTTATAACATTATCATTTGTTCTGTAAGAAGTGTTTGTAGATGGCAAAAAAATATGAAAAAATATACAATAGTGCCGAGGGTGTGAACCAGAGTGTAACATTTTTTTCAAAATTTTCTTGTAACACCATACCCTACAATTAAAACTCTACTGGTCGATACTAGAAGACACCGGGGCGGCGCCTGGGTTTCAGGTAAATCGCAGGTGGAGTTTTACAAGACTGCCATAATGCTAAGAATTTAAAACGTTAAGCTTCTCTCTTGTAAAATCTGTTGAAACAGAGGTTTCAGGCATAGTGAACGAAGCGACGTATAAGAGTCTCTCTGTTGTTTTTTTTATGAAATTTGTCATATTAGCGAAAACGTATTAAAAACTAAAATGTATTTCTGATAACATACGATATTTTTATTTAATATTAGCCTAAAATACTCCATTTCTTTGCAACAAAGAAAAAAATATTTTATAGATCCAAAAAAATGTCGATTAATAAAAATCAAAGAAACAGCAGGAAATCACCACTGCGTAACATCGCCATTTCGACTGATTAATGCTTCGACACGTGTGAACTAATGTTTGACAGTCATCTCATGTAAAACTGTTCTAAATTTCTTGGAGACGGGCTCGCAATTCCGGAACGGTTCTTGCGGGATTCGATTGGAGCTTTTTCTTCATGATATGCCACAAGGTTTCCATCGGCGATTGATCTGGACTACTCGACCTCCATTTTAAAACAGGCATATTGTTTTCTAACATCCAATCTTTTAGTTTTTTAGCCATAGGGCAAGCGGCACCATCTGGTTGGGAGATACATTCAATATTGTTTAAACGCATTTGTTCAATTTGGGGTGTTAAGTTATTTTGAAGCACATTAATGTACTAATCAGCATTCATAATACCTTCCACAAAGTGTAAGTTTCCCACTCCACTTGCTGACATGGATCCCCAAATCATAACAGAAGCCGAGAACTTAACTTTTTTTGTAAGACAGTCATTCTGAAATGATTCTTCTTTAGTTCTTATGACACGACTCCTACTATCACCAACTCATACTTCAAATCTAGCTTTATCACTCCAAATAATGGAGTTCCATTGGTTCGGAGACCATAATTTCTGTTCTTTGGCCCACGCTAGTCTGTTTTTCTTCTGAATCTTTTTCAGTTAGGGCTTTTCTTTTGCCTAGAATTATTGAGTTAAGAACGAATAATAAAAAAATAATTTCAGCTTAACTTGTAAGTTTTAAATCCCAGTTTTTGGGCAGCTCTGTGACAAGTTGCTCTTGAAAACTTTTTCGTGGTTGCGTGATTCCATAATATTTTCAATTCGTTATAATTAGCACGCCGATTTTCCTTGATAATCCGTTTTAAGGCTCTTAAGTTGGTATTGGAATAACGCGGGCGACTTCCAGTTCTGGGTTTTTGAGCCACAGATCCAGTTGTTTTGCACAATTTAATAATATTTCGAACCGTATACCTCAATTTGTTAACACTGTCAGTGATTTGGGAAGCATTTCGGCCTTTTTAAATGCAAGTGAATGATCACTTTTCTTATAAATTCACAAATATCATTCACTGAGACAGGGATCGTACGCCATAAGCCGACGTTAAAATTGATCAGACACTGTCAATTTCCCCCATATTTTACGTACTTCCTAATTAAAGCAACTTTGTACGGTGAATAGGCAATTGTAATTAAATAAATGACACAAACAGACACAGGAAGAAAAAAACGCAGTATATACATGTCAGTTGCACGCAAGTTGCATAAAACATGACCAATCAGGACCTGACTTTCCTTATTGTCTATATTACCATTAAACTAAAATATTATTGCCGATTTGCCAGTAACTACGGCCTGGCAATTGCCAAACGGTCCTGACAGGTAATATTTCCAGTGATTGAAGAACATAATATATAATAAAATGAGAAATTTGTCTTTGTAATATTCATGCTCTGACATTGGTTACTGCTGGAGTATTTCAATAAAAGATACCTACATCTTTGTTCCGATAAAATGATCAGCCCTCAAAATTCCGCTTTTTCATATTTAACCCGTGAGAAGTTAGGGGACTCAGTGTAAATAAAATTAAGTTTTATCGAAAACGGTTAGGATTAGCGACATAAATGAAGTGTACTCAATTTTTAGTCAATAGTTAAAGGTAATGTAAAAACCGTTGTCCAAAGTTCTTATCATATAGGGCGTTAAAAGGGACCATGAGTGTCACAGCTAGTCCGTCGCTGCAGCTGTGAGTAATTCACAACGGGAGATTTTCGATCCCCTGTATAGACTTAATCAAATAAGAATTTTCTTGTGTAGTCCAACCCTGTAAGAATTTGAGAACAAACGGAAAGGCAGCTGTTTGTGAGCCATTTACAATGTACAAGTAATAATTATTGAATCATTCAGTTGGAATATTTGCAAAGAAGCACAAGCACAAGGAAAATGATTAAATTGTTATTTATCGATTATTCTCATCGATTAATTTATTATTGTTCTAACTGAGCATAGGGCTGAGGTAACTTCGTAAGGAGCTGTGGAGACGGTACGTGGCGGTAGGAAGATATATTTCTTCGCAAGTAATGGGAGAATAATATACAATGTAAAAAGTTTTAATTTTTTTACGGCAGAACTGGGTGAGTTACTGGAATTATATTGAAACGGTTAATAATTCAAACTAAATCGATAAAACGTCCCAACAGCTCGTGTATTGTATGTGAATTGAACAGACCTCTTAAAGAATAAACCACTAAACAAAAACAACCCCTATTGGTGCGGAACAAAATACACGACTTTTATTATTTTATTATATTTCTCTTCATTGAATCGCCAAAAGTGCGTGTTCGATAAACATTCTAAAAGGAACGCTGTTAAAGTGAACCCTCGAGTTTCTAAAATGCTTTTCAAAGGGCCTATTATAACAGAAAATTAAAGGAACAAAGGTAAAAGCTTGATTAGTAGGGCTTGATGTATTTGTATAGTGTAGTTCAAAATATATCGTTGTCCTTTACTGCAATAAATCAACTAAGTACCTGATTAATCCCCATTGTGCGTATCCCTAAATCTTTAAACTGCAATAAATAGGTGTAGGGTCGCCTTGAAAATACGGCTTTCTACAGGGTGTCCGCTAATTAATGGGACATGGAAAAACCACATACTCCTTACGTAAAAATATTAGGATTTAATTATACTTAGCTATATCCGAAAGTTGATATTAACTGAGATACAGGGTGTTAAAGTTAAAACTTCATTTTGTTTTTCTATAATAACTTTGAGAGAAACTAACGTTTTTATACAAAATTTGGCAATCATGGTTTTTTTAGGACGAGGAATTGATTTCTTTATGACATTTTAATGTACAATGTAGGGGGCGCTGTCAGGGGCAATTTCGCACATTCATACGGTCAGAACTTTTTTGTGCCTAAGTGTATTTAAGTTTTGAATAAAAATGATACTTTTCTCATATTTATTACGTAAAAAAGGTATACTAAGTTGAGGTCGCTCAGAGATACCGTTTCAGAGATATTTGCATTTAATTGTTTAGTGCTGAGGCAAGCAAATAATATTTTGTTACTTCTTACCAATTAACTTTTACATGATAATTAATGTTCTAGTAAAGGTAATTGGGAATAATAAATACAACAATTGGATTGTTCTTTAATTTAATTTAATTAAAATAACTTTGACCCTAGAAAACATCGTGTCGAAAGAAACCAACAGCAATGAACAAACTTACGATAAACTCAAAAATGAAGGATTTTCTCTTCCATAACAACTGCATCTCTAAATTTTATTTGTTTTCTCATAGGTTACTTTAAGATAAAAATCTTGTTTGCAAATTAATAACAATTGGACAGGGTGCACTAAACAATTTAAATGCAAATATCTCCGAAACGATAACTCTGGGCGACCTGAACTTAGCATACGTTTTTTACGTAATAAATATGAGAAAAGTTTATTTTCATTAAAAACTTAAATACACGGAGGCGCAAAAAAGTTATGAACTAATAAATGTGCAAATAATGCCGCAGACAGCGCCCCCTACATTGTACATTAAAATTTCCTAAAAAAATCAATTTCTAGTCCTAAAAAAAAACATAATTGCCAAACGTTGGTTTCTTGCAAAGTTATTAGAGAAAAACAAAAATGAAGTTTTAACGTTAACACCCTGTATCTCAGTTAATAACAACTTTCGGATATTTATAGGTAAGTATAATTAAATCCTAATATTTTTACGTCTGTGGTTTTTCCATGTCCCATTAATTAGCGGACACCCTGTATACGTATTGATTTATTTTTATTTATTTTTAAATTAAAGAGACATTTTAACCCAAATGAAAATAAACATCAATTATAATGATAATATTTTCAGACATAGTAAGTATAATAAAAATGTAGGGTAAGGTATTTAATAATTTTGAAAAAAACCTATTTTAAGAAAAATGATTTTAAAACAATTATTAACATATTTTCCAAGAGAACCAGCATGTATGTTTTTGTACTAAGTTATTTTTATGATCGAACTAAGTATTTCTATCTTGAAATAAGAAATATTAAATATATTTATTTTAATAATAAAACCGAACGAATCAATTCCTAATTAAATGCTAAATACTTGCTTTAAGCAGTACCTAAGTATTTTATAAACATAAATTATTTCACGATTAGTGTATGCATACGATATGTGTATGCAAAAGCGTGGTAAAAAGTAAGTTAACAATGAAATTATAGAAAAATGTTCACTTGTATACACAACTCGGTTATTACCAACTTTTGAGCAAGCAATGTTTGACCAAATCGCAATATTTTTACCCAAAGAATGTGCAGTTTTACTGTGTACTATTAGTTTTGTGACATCCTGTATATAGCCCAATCTGGTCAAAGAACCAATACCACCACCAAAAACCACAAGGGATGGATGATATGCGAGGGCGGCAGTTTTAAGTTAAGTCTAAACAATCAAGATCCGAGGCTGAAGCTTGATATAGAATAAAACTTATTTTTGGACACTTAGAACATGTTTGCCTAATGATCTCATTATATCTTTAAGATCCTATAACACAAAAAAAGATGCCCCTGTCTGTGGTACTAAGAAGATAGACCCAACAAAAGGTCACCCCTACTTATTTCTGGAAGCAGTTCAAAGCGAAATTTCCAAATATGGTTTCAAACAAAAACAACAACTAAATAGAGAGAATTGTTTGTATTCTGTCCGAATCATACAAAGTTTTAAACAGCAATCAATGATGCCAAGTCTGTACTGAGAGTACTAAATCTACCGACTGCGTTTGAAACCGAAAAGTATAATATTATCCCAACATCAAATTGCAATGTTTTAAGGAAATCATAGTGGCAACGCTGTTTGCTCATTTTGACCTGCTTTGAATTTCTGTAAAAAAATACCTACAACGCTTACCTATTTATGAGTAATGTTCGGTCGAAATTATCTAAACGTGTACCTTATGACGGCGTTGCCATTTTTTTTAAGCCATCTTCTTCTAACTTCTTTGAAACTGTAGAACTGTGCACGATTGTAATTAAATCGTGTTTTATGAATATAATGTTTTGTCTCTCCTTTTATATTATATGTTTATGGTTTCAAGACCTTCTCTGTCATAAAATTTAATAAAAAATAAACAGCTGTATTGCTGCTCTCATACATTGTACATGCAAACTTACCACATTGACGAAGTCCTGGAAAGTTATTGCTGGCGCAGTGGCAGTGCGCGATTTGTCCAGTAAAATCTGACGTTTTCCGGTGTTCACTCGTTCCCGAAATTCGGTACGATTCATCGCGTTTAGGAAATCCGTCCATGGTATTTCTCCGAAGCCTTCAGGATCAAACTTTGAGAAGAAAAATATGTTATTTTTTTTATTAAATTTTTAGTTTTTTGGTGTGTCCGAACCAAAAACGGAACACTCGTTATAGTAGATGTGTAAGGAACCCTTTTTCCCAGAAACCATTTGACACAAGAGCTGAAATTTCGAGGGGTTGTAGCAAAAAAGTAAATAGTTACAGTCTACCCCTGTATAGTAATTACTTTAAAAAGTATTGAGAATATTCAAGGACGCATACAGTGATCTAAGTGATATCTACATTTACCACCAATAAAAACATATTATATCATATTCGTGACGATATATATGGCATACTTATCACGTGAATTTGACTCGCTTTTGACTACTTCCAATACATATTTTTTATTGGCAAGAAAAGCTCTTTGTATCTGACACTTACCTTATCAAAAAATTGCCTCCATTGCTGACACAAAAGAAAACAAAAGTATAAATCAGTATACTTCATAATTAAAGACTTTTATTTTTGATAAACCCATAAAAATTATTTAAAATTAAATATAACGAGGTAAATTTTCAAAAATTCTTCAAATTTTTTTTTAAATACCTACACATAACTTTGACTGGAATAGACAGCTGTAGTAAATAGGCAAGAACATTTCTCCTCCTCCCAAAAAAAGGTACATAAAACCCCTAATTTTTGTTAGAAAAGAGAGTTGGCTCTATCTTAATAGTTGCGCTACCTATAGCGCCATCTTGTGTCAAACACGCACAGTAAGGACACAGGAAATAACTTTACCGTCGCCAATACGAGGGTTCACTGAATCCTGAATTTAAAAATTTGAAGGAAAATTAAAAAATTTAATTGTAATACAGTACTTGATTGACAATCTTATTATATCCTTCATTTTTATGGGTTTATCATTTTAAACACCCACAACAGTCAATTTCGGGGTTAAACCATACACATGGTTAGATTTTGTCTGCATTTTTACAATAATAAGAACTGAAAAATTTTACACCATATTTATTGTGCAAGAGCACTTTCAACAAACACGTTCACGATTTCAAGGGAACCAGCCTACCACGTCGACGTGTAGTTGCTCTCGCATAAGTGCTATAATGACTCTGCCTCTCTCTCTCGAGCCAAGTCGACAAGAGGGGCAGAGGCGTGGTTACCTCGCGCTTCATTGTGGTAGCGAACGACGAGAGGTCGAAGTATGCGCAGTGAGTTAGCAACTACGCAATAGATTGGCAGAATTAGCCTACATGACAGTTGTTAAGTGAAATAATAATATGTCTATGGCGCCCACCCTTGAGATAATTTTTGAATTATAAAGGTTCTTACCTAAATTTTTAAACTCTACATAATTCGAATTACTTACATCTCTTAACAGCCCTCTTCTAACGTCACTTTCATCGGGCTCGCTTCCCAAATCAGTATGATCGGTGTCATAGTGCTCTTGTTCTAGCGCTTCCTGACCTCCGAACGAAACGAACGAACCAGTGATTGTCGCGATATGTCCAGGTTCAATTCCAGACTCTTCGGATTGAGCATGTGCTAGGGTGGTTGTCGTCCGTGTCAGAAAGTGAGTGGTAGAGGGAGAAAGGCGATGAGGCCAAGCGCTATGTGAGAGCATGGCATGCGGGCGGCTGAAAAACGAATTTGAATAGGCAAACTACATATATTTTTGGATTACTGATGTTTATTTATTTATTTATGATTCACTTTACATGTTGCTAGGGTTCATTCGATAGCCCTTACAATGGATGCAGATACAGTGGCGCAGCGAAGTGTTTTTTTAAAAGTTGAACTAAAACCATGCCAAATTTCATCTTTTTATATGCAACAGTCTCTGAGAAAAAAGGCTGACAGATGACAATTGTAGAAAGTTCTGTTTTACCAAATTTTATTTATTGCTAGGACCACAAAACATATTTATTACTTTACCATTTCCACTTGAAAACAAGAAGTGTCTCGGGTAATATACTTAGGTAGGTAAACAAAATGTAATAAAATTAGGAGCATGCATGCAATCATATTACAAATAATTTATTTCTTATAACATGAACCTAGGATACCTATTTTATTAAAATGAAACCTCTATCTTTTGAAAGCACCCCTGTATGTATAAAAAGCCTTTGTAAGTTTGTAAATCTCCTAAATATATTTTAAATTTTCACGCGAATCCAGAGAAATAGGTATCTTAAACGAAATTACTGACACCAATAATATTTAGATATTCGGGATCAATCATAAATTAAATACAATAGGTATAAATTTTGTCTTTCTTACCCGATTTGTTTGTATTTCCGTGTTGCGAGAAAAAATACTTCCAACGGAAAAATACACGAATAACTCACGGAAAAAGCGCTTTGAACACCGAACAGTTAAATAAATCATAAACAAACAACAACAGCAAAACATTAAAAACAAAACATAACCGGGAACAACTCGGAAAAACAACAAAAACGATCCCTGCCAAGGCTTCCTCTTGTCCTGTCAGAATTTACAGTTTTCCGTCTTCGCGTCCCCCATAATTTTATAACCACAAATTTCACAGATGATTTTCGCCGAAAGCTCCCGAAATGTTGGCGAAGCAGTTTCCGTAATGGAATTTGCAGGGGAAGGAAATGTTATACACGGTTTTCATCGATTTTCTTTTCCGTCGTGTTCCAGCGGACCTTGTAAAGAGTGAAGGTAAAGGGATAAACCCCATAGCCATACCGAAATTCATAAAATGAACGGGGGATTGGAGTGCACGTTTATTTGGTTGCATAGGCATGGGTAACAAGGTAAAAGTTTCCGGAATTCGTCATAAAAGTTAATTGTTATCAAAGAAAATATAACATGGTTGTTATTATAATTTGCAATACTTTATTATTATTATAATGTAAAGGAAGAAAATTATATACATTTATTAATTAAAATCAATACATTTTGAAAATATCAGTTTTACCTACTAACTCGAGCGCTAGACTTCCCTATCACAAAATTTTGTTTAGTGAATTTTTAAGATCCGAATTGATGCTATTTAGTGCGAGGGTTATAAGCAAGTGATCAGTTCCATAATCTCCTGCTGTAATGACTTTATTCCACATCTCTAAGATATAGTTTTAAGTGAGTGTTCTAATTTTATTTATCTATTCGTGTGCGGTAATTAGCACTTTACCGCACTAATGCCGTAAGTAATTACATACTATAAAACAAGTTTAAAAGCCAACTATTAAATTTTTATAATTTATTTCCCTAGCAACCTGATATTAATGCATTGTTGATAACGACTTACGAGGCACCTACGGGGTAAATTAAGAGCTGCGTTTAATCACAGGTTGCCAAGCAGGCACTATTTTATGCGAACGTTTAGCCAAATATACTTAGTTTGTTTCTAATCTAAAACTGGATTCGTAAAGTTAAAGAATTGAAAAACGCTATGAAAAAATTGCGTTAAAAAATATAATGTTATAAGAATAATAATAACAATTTCAAATATGAACAATTTTCAAATTTTTGCACAGATTTTCCTGAATGTTGTCGATACCCCAATCGACATGCCAGACAATCTAAATACCAACAAATTAACTAAAAAACTTTATTATTAACGGCTAAAACTTCACGAAAAGAAATATTGATCAGCTGATGACTGTCGTCTCTTTCTAACCTGCCAAAAAGCGGCATATTTTTTAATTAAATTGATGCAATATAGATGGCTCTGATTGATAATGTGGAATCATCATCTTAAAACAATGTTCTTTTAGTTTTCAATATTGGTGCCCCAAAACACGCTTGTACAAATACATTTACGGTAGATGTCTTTACCGTATTTGCGTGATTTACCAAATTCGCCTTCGGCTCGTTTTGTTAAACATCGCGTACGTTAAACACAAACAACGTACCTACTGTACTTGTATTGTAATATACTATTATTAAAAACTTTGTGACTAATCAACCAGTATTAGGCAATCCAAACCACGTGACTTTTCATCTGTCAAAATTTCCTTGGTGGGCAAACAAACCCATTGTTTGCATTGATTTAGATAGGTTTATTACCTTTCTTGGGAGTTTTAAACCATCTACATTCTAAATATTTGCTGGTTCTGGCTAGTTCTGTTAAGACCATTTAATTGTGAAAACGTACCAGTGTGTTTTATCATGCAGAGTTCATATTTGAAAAAATTATTGCAATAATGCTCAGACGTAGACCAGAGGTATGTTTGTTTACATTTTGATTATACTTTCAATTTAAGATTCATGAGCATTTTTCTCATTTAAATAGTAAAATTCTATTCTTGAATATCATATTCAAATGATATAAAATTATAATTTGTTTTAGATTTCTAATGAAGCTGAAATTAATAAAGGATTTGAATCTTTTTACCATGGCAGTTGTTGATTTGGGCTACACCATTAATGGGATTCTACCAGTGGCCTATCATCTCTTATTTCGATTTTTGTAGCCTTAACACATAGTTTTTATTCACATGAGCAGATGAAAGCCTACAAAACCCTTGAAGCTCATTAATATTTTTCAGCCAGTTCTGTTATAAATTTGGAATGAAGGTTGTAAATGAGTTCTATGTCATGCTTGGAAAGGTAATTATTTTTGTTTACTTCAAGTGATTGATACCTAGTGCAGGAGTGACCAACTTTTTTATAAGATCTTTCACTTTTGAACTAAAAAAATTTAAGGAGTGTCACTCAATTTTCGGAATTCAATACTTTATGTTACTTAATGTATATAATATTCTTTTTCAGGTGAAGCATTCACAAAAAGCCAGTGCTAAACCAATTTTTGCTGTGGAATATATCGACAGAAATAAAGCTGATTTTTTGTACCGATGTACCTGCCGTTATTGTCCACGGAACTGCCCATTATCCCAATTGCAAATATGAACTTCGGCACAGTTTCTGGTTCGTTAAGACAGAGGTAGCTTTACCTTCAGTGTTCAAAGAAGGGATGGTAAGTAAATTTATTCAAATATGAACTCAAAACCTTGCTTACTTATTTTTATTTAATAATAAGTTGTTTCCATATTTTCCATTTGATAAATATATTATTTATATTAAATGTATTGTTTTATTTATATATATAATTCAGTGCGTATCAAACATATAAATATAAGTACTTATACTAAATATCCTTATTTAACATGAATTGTTTTTAAAAAATACCTATTATCAAAATGGGTTTATTTACAAATTGTATGTACTATATGTTCTACAAGATTAAAAATATATGTTTTAAAACTATGTAAGTATATTTTTAATTATTATAAAACTTAAGTAGATAAAGTGATAGGAAAAAATATTTTAAAGTTCTCTTCGAGTAGGGCCATTTCAATAGCTAACTACACACTCTCTGGTTTCTTAAAATTGATTCTGTAAGATCTTCCCTCTTGATAGCTGTTCTATTAATCACATATCCCGCCTTTTCTTTGATAAATCGTTTATTTGTGGGTAATGAATAGTATTTTTTACTGCGAATCAAATGAAACTAGAAATGGTCGCGATCACGACGGCTTCCTCAATTTGACCACAATCCACGTTGTCGGCATTTTTCTTCCACAAATACTTATTATATACACTTAAATGAATCTATTCTAATAATAAATTTGTTAACAAAAGACCACACAATCACAGTAAAACGCTACGAACTTAACAGTAAACATATGGACACGACCTTTGTTTGCCCACCAGATAACCTAAAAATTTTATTTGACAGGTCGTTGGATTGGTCAATACTTGTAACAATTTTTGCTTAGTTGTTCACAAATGAGATTTAATGTTTTAAAGTTATTCCCCAACCTCCTTAAAAATTTGAAGTTTGTCTACTGCTTTTAGTAGAGGTGGAAAACTATTGATATTTCTGGAAATTATCACTATGGATAGTATTAATCAGACTAATAGTAGTAAGTTCTAAAATTCCCTGCTCAAAAATATTATTACAACCTTCAAGGTGTACCCACACTGTGCCGCCAGTGAGCATGCTCTGGACCTCTTTAGGTGATTTCAGGATAGGATAAGGATTAAATAAATACAATGAAATGATGCTTAATATGTATTGGCTACATAAAAAATCACAAAGTAAAATAAAAAACATTCTAATCTTCTTCTTCTTCAGCAGCACCGCCACCAGTTCCTGAAAAGAGAAATAATATTAATATCAAGAATTTGAGAAGGAATTAATGCGAATAAAATTTTATTATTAAGCAAGGAAATCACGATGGATGAAATGTATCCTCAACTTTCGGCACAGACAAAATCATGGCAAAGATCCTTGTCTGTTTCCTAGCGGGAAGTTATCTGCCCCTCCGTTAAATTTCTGGCACTCCTAGTAAGCAATTGGGCATTACTGGAGCGTGGCGTCGGGGCGCTGTAGGAAAATCGTCGAATTTTGTGTACATACCTTTACGGAGGTTCTTCCTCTTGACACGTCCTGGGCGGCCACCACCGAAGGGCGACTTCAGAGAGAAGTCAATATGTTTCTGCGAGTCCAAACGAACAACGAATGAAGGAATGTTCACAACTTGCTTACGGACTCTGTCAAAAAAGAATACCCATAAGATAATATAGAATTACAGAATTTACATTTAAATATTAAATTCAAATAATATTGTCGCCTCGCAAGGTACCCAATCGAGCTACAACAAGCAAGTTTGGGGCATAAGCTGGTGTCATTCTTCTACGAGTATCTTTAGCACTAGTTCAAGCACTGATATCTCCTAACTAGTGACTCTAAGACTCGATATCTAATTAGGTAGGTGCCTGATCTGCACTTGCACAAGTAAACAATAATTTTAAATTTCAGACATTTAAGTTTCTTTCCCAATACAATTTACTTACTTAAAGCAACAACAAAAGTCCCCAAGTCTATATTATTAGTAAACTAAGGATATCAACCAACCACATTACTAATAATTTAGAGAAAGGGACTTGATGTATTGCAAAGACAACAATGTTTCTGTCTGTATATTTAAATTAAAGTAGATAAATAATTTTTACCTGTATATTTAAACTAAGACATGAAAAGTATCAATGTCCAAATTTCAAGGCGTTAGTTGTTAACTAAGTGGCCTGTCAGATATATTTTCAAAGTTCATGGAAAAGTGCATTACCGGATATGTCTTTGCCTGATCAAAACGCGGGCATGATGAATAGATTTGGCCAAACCAAGTTTGAAGACCTGTGTCTGCAGACGTCTTTCCAAGAAATCTTCAATTTTTAGACCCAACACGTAATCAAGTTTCATTCTGTTCTCGTCCAACACTCCAATACGAACTAGACGACGTAAAAGGGCGTTACCTAAAAAAAATCACTATTCACAATACATCAACACTCAACTATTATAATTGAAAACTTAGTGCCAAGTACTGTAAAAATAATGTGTCCTCAACTTTCGGCACAGACAAAATCATGGCTAGGACTATTGTCTGTTTCCTAGCGGGAAATCATTTGCCCCTTCGTTAAATTTCTGGCACTCCTAATAAGCAATTAGGCATTATTGGAGCGTGGCGTTGGGGCAATACAGTTATGGATAAAGATATTTTTAAAGCTTACCTTCAAACAATCTTTTGGGTTCTTTCTCTTCCAACGTAAGCAACTCACGGGCAGCTTTACGGATTTTAGCAAGGGTGTATTTCACACGCCATACTTCACGTTTGTTACGAAGACCAAAGGCCCCGATAATTTTCAATTCTTGGTCCAAACGAGCCTTCTCGTATGGACGTCTGGGCGTTACATATGTTTTTGAACATACCGTGGGAATTCGGCCGTTTACCATGGTGGCAAATTAAGGTTCCTCTGCAATTACATAAATATTAAAATCTTCACAAAATTTGTTGATGAAATATTTCACGTGGCCATTAAAAATGTATGTTACTTTGCCATGAATCAGATAAGCAATATAAAATACTTTCTGGGATTAAACAAAGTTTTAATGTAGCCTTGCACGATTAGGAGCTTTTGCAAGGGTTAGAAAAGCACCTTGCCCAGAGTACGAGGCTTAACCTTAAAATAATTATCCTTAAATATCTTGCCCATCTCAATAATTTATAGAATTTATTTTAGTTACATGCATAAAGGAGTTAAGAGATTTTATTTTAGGATAAATATTTCGGTAATTTTTTATAAAATAATCAAATATATATAGAAATAAAACTTACCCGAACCTATCACTTCGAAAGCAGTTTGAAAAAGAAAAAGAGGAAGAAAAATCGATTCGTCGTGTTGGCTGTCGTTTTTACGTCACAATAATTCGTACCCCCACCACCAGAGAACGCGCACGGCAGAAATATTTATGCTGTATTTATGGTTGCATAGGCCTATAATTTTTAAGTAAAATTACTTTGTCATTTTAAATTGCATGAATTGTATAAATAATAATAAACTTAATTTTTTATTATTATCCATAGACGTAAATTCTCTTGTTATAGAGAACCAAATATGTAAATACCAAGTTCCAGTGTTAACTTAGCACCTCAAAAATGTGAACTGGTGTGGGTTTCCGAATTAGATATAAAAATACAATTCATAAGTACCCAAGAATATAATGGTACCTCTACTTACTGGTAGGAAGCCACAATCATGCTACAATAATTGCATAATGTTTTTGGTTTGTTTTCTATGTTATCGACCTCGCATACTTTGGCCTCTGTCAACGTCCAGAAAATATGAAACACTTTTGTGCTGATGGGAATTAATCCTTCTTTTTGGCGGATATTTCTTAGTGTTTAAATCAAATTCTAGAACGTATGTACAGTATATACGTGCGTCATTTAAAAATATATTTTTGTGAACCTACGTACAATTCTACAAATATTGGTAAAAATACCAATAAGTACTTAGATTTGTGTCAGTGTATGTACGTTCAAAAACCATATTTGTTTGGGCACTTTAAATTAAAATGACGTCAAGCAAGCCTAATTGGGTATTTATATCTCGAATTATCTGGAAAATATTTGTTTATAAACAGTGACAATTGTGACAAATTATATTTGTACTCGGCACTACCAAAAACGCTCTTGATATCTAGCAGATATTTAGTTTATTGGCTTTGATTGGTGTTTATTATTATCTACTAGTTATTGTATATTTATTTACAAGGTCTTTAGGAAGTGGCAGACTACTAAAAAATAGGAAGGAAGGTTGTTTACGCGACTAACGATTGAAATTAAAATTCAGTTCGTATCATGCTTTACACGCGGGAAGTGTATCTGCTGCGAGGTGATTGGTGAAGCGGTGCAATTGTGCATGTTTTGTGGCATCTTCTTTAATCCAGGGTTATGCAACCCGCCTAGTAGTTTTTTGTCGTGTGTCGTGTTTTGTTTACTAATAATAAATTAAAATCTGGCAGAGTGAACGAATAACCGAAAATAGAATTGTTTTGTTGCCAGTGGAACTTTCACTCTTTAAAACAAAAATAAATTTGACCGGTGCGGTAAGTTATGTAAAACTTGATATGTTGACCCTGTTTCTTCAGAAAGCCAACCATGATTTTGCCAAGGATCACCCAAAACTTTAACCTTTGGCAGTGTGTTTTTCGTCGAATTGGAAATTTAAGGTGCGAGACCCGCATATCCACCAATTCGGAAAGCAAAGGCTTTTTTAGATATACAACTTCTTGCAGTAACCCCTTAGTCAGGTGAGAATTAATTAAATGTTTTTATAATATGATGTTTACGTCTGAAACGGCACGTCGCCCATAACCTTGTTTCCTAAATGTTTACCAAGTTTAACAAGAATTAAGTTATTAGTAATTAAGTAATTTATTCCTATTTTATCTAGACCCTTAAAAAGAGCATTTGTAATTCCCAAGTAGTAATCTCGACTAGTCAACAATTTTATTCTCTTTACCAGCATCAAATTATAATTATAAGTATTTTAACATCACAATAATAATATTTGCCTTCCAATATGCACATACATTTTGTTGTTGTTATTAGTCATGGTGCATTGAGTTGCAATTTTACATTAAAATTAATCAATTTTGACATGCTTGACTATTAACAAAGTAAGACAAGGTAAAATTAATAAGCATTGCCATTGGATTCGTTCCAAAGTAACCTTAATTTTAATCAGTTAAAGAACTGACTTTGCATGCATACGGCAGAGGTTGTAACATCTATACTGATTAGCAATTTAGACAAATGAGTATACTTAATCTGACTTAATCTATATTGTAAATTTTGTACTACATTGTTGGTACATTTCTGACTACAGACTATCATAAATTGGTAATCATTCAGCATAAAGTAAATATTTACGAGATATTTGCCCTCATAATTATACCTACCCCTTTATTTTTAGGTCATTGTCATTTGGACCTATAATATTAAGCAATACTTTCCGAACCATGTCTGGTGCTAGCAGTTCTCAAGAAGGAAGCCAAAACCGACTGGCTCTTGAAAAGAGTCCATATCTCTTGCAACATGCTACTAATCCGGTGGATTGGTACCCTTGGGGCCAGGAAGCATTTGATAAGGCTAAGGCAGAGAATAAGCCTATATTTTTGTCGGTGGGATATTCAACTTGCCACTGGTAAATTTAATTTTTATGTACAAGTATTGTCCAAATGAGTTTGTGACATTCTGCTAAATTCAAGTAAAACGTACACGAAAAAAGTTGGGATGATGCACTCTTTCCAGCCACTTGAATGTCCAGAACCTGAATTCTCCACTCTTAGTCATGGAGGATTTACTTGCATCCCAATTTGAATGTGATTATTATTGCTATTATTAGCAATAAATATGTATAAATCTATGTGATATGGGTCAAAAATTTTTTACAGGCAACTTTCAGTCCTTAGCATATACCTAACTTACTAAAATAAACTATATGCCTGTAGAAACGATTATAATTTGCAAAATATATGTTACTTCCTGCATTAGAAAGCAATTTTAAAGGTTTTTTTTAGATTATAGCTGCAGTATTCAAATTTGAATTTAAAAATGTATCTCCGGTCACGTGGCCCCAGTCAATAATTTCTTACTTTACCCTTTTATATTTTACGTCATTTTACTAAAGTTACTTTTATATATAAATAATTTACACTC
This sequence comes from Barypeithes pellucidus, assembly GCA_963991005.1. Classification (NCBI taxonomy): domain Eukaryota; kingdom Metazoa; phylum Arthropoda; class Insecta; order Coleoptera; family Curculionidae; genus Barypeithes; species Barypeithes pellucidus. Next base: position 19,380,811 of record OZ022561.1, on the reverse strand, counting down.
CTACTACAATTTCTATTGAAATAATAATGTTCAAAGATCAACAGTTTAGTTTCTCTAATGCAATTATTAACCAGAAGTTCCGCCCCCGCAGCTGTATGTAACGCCGGTCACGGCATAAATTCCTTATAAATAACCCCACTAGAGGTTGGACTAATAGTTTTACAAATATGACGGTATGAGTGTTTCAAGTTGTGTAAAGAGTGCTCCTGTTTAGGTAAGTTCCTTATTATGTTTATTTAGGTATAAACTAGAACATTGCATACTTTGTACCAGGCGTTACTCAGGGTAAACTCAGACCTAGTTAAGGGAAAAATACTACACAAAGTCATTCTCTTGAGTACAGATACTCATTTCAGTCTAACAAAGTTTAAGAAATAGCTTGTATTAGCTGTTATCCACGAATTTGTACATTTTTGTTTCGCCGGCCACAGTAACACTAGTCACGCATGAAAATGCTACCGGAGATACATTGATGTGACGGTTTGTTATCTGAAGCTATATACAATATTTTTTTATTAACCATTTATAAACCATTAAGGAAAAATATATTTGATGTGCAAGTTTCGTTTACACCTAGGTAGATTAAAAATATGACTAATTTTCTTAGTATTTTAACATTTTATAAGGAACAACTTTAAGCCAATATAAGACAGGACTGTTATAAATAATAGGAAAATGGTTATAGTGACTGTTTAAAATAACTAAGTTCCAAATATTGGCGTTATATGATTCCGAAGAGTAAAATTAGCCATGCGACGGGCGTTAAATTATTAAAAAATCGATGCTATACAAAAATAGACGAAGATCTTGTGACGATGATCTTTTGCGCGGATATATATAATTCCTCTAATTAGATACTATAAGAAACCTATTAAAAAATTAACAGGTGTGTTTGAGATTATTTATTTTTAAATTCCGATTTGCTGAAAGTTGCCTGTAAAATTTTTTTGACCTATATACGCTTTATTTATGTATGTATCAATTTACAAGCCTTCTGCCTTTATGGACCATAAATTTGCTCTCCTGAAAGTTCCAAATTGGACATCCGCCTTTCTTTCTCTATACCCTTTAATTTAGAACAAATTGCATACCACGACTTTAACTTTAAGGAGCACTCATCTATGTATAATATTTTTGGATGCATAAGTATTAAAATGAGATTACCCGATGATGTCAATGAGTTAATATATATTTTATACTTGTTTGAGTGGCTGTACCTTTGGGCAGTGGCGGTTCTTCCACAGGAGCACATGCGCACGTGCGCAAACGAATAAAAAATATTAATTTATATTCATTGAATATTATTTATCCTATAAAGTCCGACCCTCCCTAATATTTTATCATCCCGTCAAACCAAACTGTATAGATCCGGCAACCGTGCCTCGGTCGAGGTAAATGACGATTATGACGAGACTTGCTCGCACGCGCGATTAAGTAGTTCAGTTTCTCTGTAGTATAGGTTGCGGGTGGCAGCGGGGGATAGCGGAGCTATGGCAATTTAACATGGAAAAGGCGCATAGTTTTTGTGTGCACTGCGCTGCTGTTGTCTGTTCGTGGATCTAGAAATTCGAGCGTGTACGTTTTAATATTTTAATATTATATATTTATTAAGTTAAAATGAATAGTTGACGGTGGACTATTTAAGAAATAACTTTAGCTCTTTGAGTTTGGAGCAAAAGATTGAAGTGAAGAATGCGGGAACACCTTAACCAGAAATTAATTTAACGCAGACCACAAAGGGTAAATCTAGGGACGTTTATTGTTATTATCAATTGACCAATTCAACCAATTGTTACTGTACTTATTTTTTTGTGCAAACCATTTTTTTCATTAAAGAATCTTAACTTTGACTTTTGAATGTACAATATAGGAAACCGAATTATACAGACCTTGTCTAAATTTACTGCTCTCAGTTCGTAATACTTTAGTGCGTATGTTACTTATCTTTACCCTTTTAACTTATAGGTGCCATGTTATGGAGAAAGAATCTTTTGAAAACGAATCTGTAGCGGAAATAATGAATGAGTACTTTGTAAACATTAAAGTGGATCGTGAGGAGCGGCCCGATGTTGACAAGATGTACATGTCATTTATACAAGCCACCGTAGGGGGAGGAGGATGGCCAATGTCAGTATTTTTGACTTCTAATTTGGAGCCTTTGGCTGGTGGAACCTATTTTCCACCAGAAGATTCGAAATATGGTAGACCGGGGTTTAAAACGGTGTTGCTTAATATTGCACATCAGTGGAAGACAAATAGGGAGGCTCTGATAAAATCAGGTAAGTTGTTTGAAAATAATACACGTATTTTTACTTTAAAAATATTTACATTCCTGATATTAAGATATACCTACACGGTGTTGAAAAAAGGTTGGTACCTCCGAAATAACTCCGGTGCGGCGGAAAATGTCTAGGGGAAAAGTTGTTTGGTTTTGAAGGAGGAATAGTTTGCAATTTAAACCACACCCACCCCCTCAAATCCCGGGCGCGGGTGGGGGTAAGTTAAGATTTTCAAATGGAACCCCATATTTTTATTGGCGTATCGTGTTCTCCGACCAAAAATAAACATCTTTAGTCCGAAATTTTTTTTTATTCGGGCCCATCCTTCACCAATAATCACCATGAAAAAGACAAAATCAAAACCGTGCGAAAATCAAGTTTTATCCCGGAAATACTCATTTTCTCAGTCTTGCACAAAAATTTTTAGAAGCCTCCACTATTACGTTTTGGACGCGAGGATCCTGTTTCTCCCAGTCTGTTGTATAGGGTTTGTTCTAAAAATTTTAAAATCTGGCTGCCTTCTATTTGGGTACATTTCCAAATACCGCCGATGTGCTGTTAAAATTTTCTTGTGCGTATAAACATACCATGCCTCGCATTTCTCCGTTAGAAAACAGTTATGTCGCGGCATTTTTAGTTTAATTTTTGATAACAGTATCTTCAAAAACTCCTTAAAAACACCCACAATGCTGACAAATGAAAATGAACTTTGACAGAAATGAGGTTTCAAAGTGCTTTCATTGTATTTGTTTTTACCAAAGCCTACTGTGACAAATTTCACATTTACAAATCAAAATTTAAACGGGCGCATTAGAAATTGTAATTGAAAATATCTCGAAAACGGTTAGTCGGAGCAACATTTACAAAGTATACCTTTATTGCTTAAAATTGAAGGAAAAACTGATATTTTTAATAAAAATATAATTATACTAAGGCACAAAAAAGTTATATTTCTTTTTATGTATCCAGAAAACCCTAGTCATAAAATATTGATTCAGAAATATGTTATTTAGGAAAATTGAAAATTAAATTTTTACTTGGACACCTTGTATCTCGGTTATTACCAGCTATGGAACTAAACTAAGTATGGTCAAGTCTCAGTATTTTTACCCAAAAATCTGCAGTTTTCCTGTGTACCATTAGTTATGGGACACCCTGTATATATATATAATTTATATAAATGTAGAGGTATTTTCCAAATAGCAAAGTAATGTTGTATGGACTTTTGTTTTTAGTCACGAAATTGGTCAAAATTATAATTCCTGCTTTCTCTTTAATTAATTTTCAAGCGTGGTTAATTTGCTTATATCAATAATTAAGTTTCCTGATTATATTTTTATTCGGTGTTGTTGTCTCCAGATACTCTAGACATAGTATTAGGTTTAAAACACAGAGTTTTATAAGAATGAGGTTTTTGCATGTTCTAACCCAATGAGGATTGTTTTAAATTTCCAGTTAATAATAATTATCTTTATTTAACACTTGGCTATGAAAGGTATAAAACAGTACGTGTTTATATGTTAGTCGCAAAAATTATAAATCCTACACTCTACATGTCCTTCAAATACTGAACAGAATCTTCTTTTAAAATCACTTAACTCATCTGCCTGCTTAATCCCCTCCGGGAGTTCATTGATATGACGGGCTTCCTCAAAAAACGATTATTGTAGAGATGTCTTAACTGACTCAATATTTTAGTGTTGTCCAGAGCGAATGCTATAATGAAAATTTGATCTTTTCTTGCGAAAACCATGAAAAATATATCGAAACGCGACAGAAAAAAACAATTTTTTCCCCTAATTGCTGACACTAAGCTAATTTCAGATTGTCCTAATTTTCACAGTTTACTTTTCAACCTATTACCATACATTTTGTTTCTGATGTGTTTGGTTCACTGATGTGTTTAAGTTCACTAATCAAAACTTCAGTTATTTCCCTATATTTTTTTCCTGATACACAAAGGTATTCTGTTTTTTTAAACTACCTATTTGTTAGTTCTGTTCATCACACAATCACCACCATGTATGTAATGTAGTTGAGGTAGAAAAATAAAATAGTATAGCTTAAACCAAGAATTGCCAATGGAATTTTTTTGTCACATGTCAAAACTATCCCCATTAATTACGCATTAAAAAAATAAACTTTTATATATCTAATCGCTAGTTATAACAATGTTTATGTTATGTTATTTTCGGACAGTAAACAATTTTGTATTTTGTCAATAATGCACTAACATTGATAATTTTGACATACTTGTTTCTAATAAAAGACCTTCCTAATTAAAAATGCCCTAATCAGGCTTGATAACTGACCATATCAATAGCAATGGCTAATTATTAATGGACTTATTTAAATTAAATCTCATACTTACATACAGTTAAGCCGGGGAAAGAAGTGCGCAGTCTCATTCAAAGCGAGAGTATGTAGATCAAGTAAGACAAATCCACGTCCGCAGTTAATGGACGTAACTCGTAGATCACCGACCTATATCTATGGATAGCCAAGCTCTGAAAATAGTTGCAAATTTGTGGCCTCGCGCATGTAAACAAAGCTGATCGTCAAATGTCATGCGCAATGCCGACTGATGACTATTGATTAACCGGTGAACAGGACCGTACTTCGCCCTTAATGAAAATGATTACTACACGGCAATATTTTGGCACATCACTGGGAAATAAACAGTCTTTTTCTCGCATAAAAGAATGCGTTGTGGCCATCACTGAAAATCCACGTTTTGAATTAATTTTGATATCTATTGTCCACGCATCGATAGAATTTTGATATCGTTACATCCCTACGATTGGTTTGGACGGTCATCGTTGGTTCACATTTTTGGTTGGCAACCAAACCGGCACCAATACCGGCGGGATTGCCTATATGACGGCTACAACATTGTGCGCAAGACAACCGACGAGCAACCTTTAAAAATATGAACGGTAAGCGTGCGCACTAATATTTAACTTTTTACTGCGCTTTCCATAAGTTGTACTAAAGTCAAAAATTACATTTTAACATGGAATACCGTTGTGGCGCCTATAAATCCAGATATGTGCTTACAAAACATGCCAAGAAAATGTTTTGTTACCCTTGGAATAGATTTACGTTTCATCTAGAAAGATAATTTCACGTTTATGAGTAGGGAATCCAATCCCGCACCCAAGCTTTAATCCCGCAAACCTGCGGGATTGAGCCCATCGATCCCGCGGATCCGCGGGATATGCGGGATAGCAAACAATGAACTGCGGTATTTTTGGTCGATGCGTCGGGGATTCCCCGCCAAACAGTTTTCTTGCATACGTGGGAAAGTAAGGTCGTTCTACTAGTATTTAGTGACATTTATCAAGTGGTTGAATATAATACATGGAATTTAAACAGGAATAACAAAAATGAGTGTCAGTCCAGAGCAGCAGCGGTAGTGTTGATATTGATAAAATAACACAGAAAATAAAAGCTAGTACTTTCACTAGTTCTTATTCCTTTCTATTGCTAAGCGCTCAGATGTTAGTGGTTCTTCTGTGCTACCTAAGAAAATGAAAATCACAGATTTTTTTTCATCTGAGAAAAAAGTTTCGATGGAGGAAAGAGTGTCTCGGATGGTAGCTAAAGATGGTATACCCTTTGGAAAGTTTATCACATCGACCGATATGCGCCAACTATTCGAATCTGAGGGCCACAACTTGTATAAAATCTATTCCGCCGAGCTGGCAATCTGCAAGTTAATAAAAAGATTCAACAGAACTGGTTCGGTTTTGGACCTCAAAAAAAAGAAGAAGAAATACGACCATGATGATGCTGGTGCAAATTCAGAAGATCCTTAAAGCAAATAAATTGTATCCGTATAAACCGCACTTTAATCAAAGATTGGAAGAGGGAGACGACGCGAAACAATTTGATTTTTGCCTGTGGATAGGAGACAAAATTTTAAGTGGAAATGTAGATTTTTATAAATGTATCATGTTTTCTGATGAAAGTACATTTTCAACAAATGGAACCGTTGCAACCCATCACGTTAGGTACTGGTCTTTAGAAAATCCCGAATTCTGAATTATGACGAGAAGACAATATTTCACAAAAATGAACGTTTGGTGTGCGATATCCATCCATGGCATTATAGGGCCATATTTTTTTGATAACACGTGCAATAGATTATCATATTTAGAAATGCTGGATACATTTTTCAATGATGAACTTGAAAATCTACCATTAAATTTTCGACAAAATATGTATTTTCAGCAAGATGGTTGTCCAGCCCATTTCGCTCGTGAGGTTAGAGAATGGCTTGACCGCAGATTTGGTTCAAGATGGATTGGCAGGAATGGCCCAGTTTTGTGGCCACCAAGAAGTCCCGACTTAACCTCGGCCGATATGTTTTTATGGAGCCGTTTAAAATAAATTGTTTTTGCAACCGCAATACCAAATGATATTGAAGTGCTGAAGGGCAGAATTATCCAGGCTGTCCAATCGATATCTCAGGAAGAAATCAGAAATTCTTTCACTTATTTGAGGAAGCAATTAGAAAAATGTGTCGAGTATGGGGGTGGAGTTTTTGAATTATGAAATCGTTATCGTATTTCTTTCATGTTAATAAACATGTTCGTATTATTATTATTATTATTATAATTACTTCATTAAATAAAGACATTGACAAAAAGTATCACCTATTCATTATTCAAGTAAAAAGGTTTATTAAGAGTGATTTTTTTCTTTCTTATGATGAATCGTATTTTCTAGACAAGCAAAAACGTTTATTAAGAGTGACTTTTTTCGTATCTTTCAATTTTTAGTCCATTTGTCCTCTTGTAAACCCCATCCGTGGACATACTGTAGAACGAAACCATATGAAAATTTTACTATTACTAAAATCTTATAAATCTAACATGAAAAATATCCAGATCATTAACAGACGACCGGACCTGGTTCAACAACTCCTAGGAGTTGTTACCTGGTTTCCTAATTCAGAAACACTAGGTCCAAGACCTAGAAAATAGCTGCTTTGCAAAGAAAATTCAACTGAAAATAGTTTCTTGAAGTAAAATCTCTGTTGCATTAATATTTTTATCCGTGGTATACAATACAGTTTTCAAGTATAATGGCGTGGATTTTTAATTAGGTTTTTATATTTACCTTCTGATTTTCCAAAATTTTGGTTACGACTTCGATTTAAGGTTTGTCGTTTAAGTGAAGCGTCGATATATGCATAATTTTAATTAATTTCAGTAGTTTATGGGAAACAAAGCAAACATCGTTTATTATAGATTATTGTATACATATTATTCATATTATAGATTCTATAAATATATGCATAATTTTAATTAATTTCAGTAGTTTATGGGAAACAAAGCAAATATCGTTTATTATAGATGATTGTATACATATTATTCATATTATAGATTCTATAAATAAATATATTCCTTACAATATTATTATATCGTCCATAAAATTATGACCTTATCTGAACAATTTTGGTTCAATAACCTGCTTTTGATGTAAACACAATATCTATGTCAATGCAACAATTGAAAAAAAATTGCACGAACATGTACGTCAAGAAAAAGTATGGAATTCCAATTTACTTCCACCAGTTTTGTACTAGAAAAAGGTTAAAACCTCGCGGTTGTTTTTCGAGTATGCAAATAATAATTATGTTATGTTCGGTAAAAACGTGGGGATTGGTGAGCGCGTGCAGAGTCTTGAAGAAGAGATTGTTACAAGGTATCCCAAATACAACGCTATTACTAGACATAGCTGGTCAAATTTACCAATTTGGTCGAGAATAATAAATATAGGGTGTTTGTTTGGGTCGTTATTTTTTAACATATTCGAAAATACTTTAGGTATTGTTTTCAATTTTGGTATGTGTTAATAGTATACAGGGTGTTATGGGAATAAACCGGCAAAACCTGAGATGAAAATAAATTGAAAAAAAATAACCCTAAATGGCGCTTAGAATATTGTACGAAATATACAATAATAATAATATGCGGCCGCTACTGAGGACGTCCGCAATCAATAGTTTATTGAGGCTGTGTTGTCATATTGCAACATAGAATTGTAAACACGCACGTGTTCAGTTTTTGACAACAAGACGTCTTTGATCCGTGTTATCACTTCCTATTCAAAGTTTTTAGAAAAAAAATACTACAATTTTAAGGTACACACTCTCTTACCTTCGATCTTATAATCCGTTTTATATTTAAATTCCATAAAAAAATAAAACACAAAAAGTATGTTTTGCAACAGAACCAACAGTAGGTAATATCACACCATCACAATATTTCTTATTATGAATTATTTCACAACAAAAAAAATCGGGTAATGCCACAACTAACAAAACGTTTAAAATTCGCATACATCAAGCACGTGGAACCCTCGACAGCGTCACTCCATCTCCGAGTCTCGAAACACACTGAAGCAACGATAGTCGCGCGCGGCAGGTATCCAAGCAAGGGCGAGACATGCGGTGTGATCTGACAACACTGCTAGTATACTCTAGTGACCCATATTGTTGCTAACTGAATCCAGATGGAACGGCGCGACAGTATGTGGGTAAAAAGGGTTTTTACCTTAGTATTTAGATATTCGATTAAAAAAAAAGTATGTAGACTTTCTCTAGGACACCCTAGGAGTCATCCATTTAAATCTCATAAGTCATTTCCATAACACCCTGTATAAAACTACATACAGTGTATGGGGAAAAATATTATTCGATTTAGGTAAAATTTGACTTATGTATAAGTTTTTGCTTCAATAAAGACCAAAATTGACGTAATTAAATGGGACCATGCGGCTTTTGTTAACTGTCAAATTTGACATTTTCTCCACAAAATATCGAAAAATGGCATTTACAGATCGATGTAAAAAAATTATATTAGGAAAAGTTGTTGGTATTGTAATTTTATGTCCACATAACAAATTTGAATCATCATAATCTTTGTTTCCTATCTGTTTTTGGCCAATATTTATTTTCATTGAAAACTTAAGTTAACCCTACCACCGTAATTATAAACAACGTCGCTATTATTGATAACATGTCAACGTATATATTATTTAAAAAACAACTCTCCTCTTTGTTGGTTAAACCTTAAAAGTTATGAGGAGTTTACTCCACAGATGGCAACATTTTTAAACTGTAATTTAATTTTTTGAGGAAAATTAATATTTTTGTATAAGAATGAATTTAGACGATGAGTATTGTATAAGTAAATAGATTCACTGTGGTAGGGTCGACTTCCGTTTTCAATGAAAATAGATATTGGCCAAAAATAGATAGGAAACAAAAAGTATCATAAGTGATGCAAATGTGGGCATAAAATTACAATACAAACAACTTTTAAAATTTTTTTTTTTAATTCGGGTTCATCAATAAATGCCCTTTTTCGATATTTTGTGGAGAAAATTTGACAGTTAACAAATTTCAAAATTCAAAATTACCCTATATTTTCTTAGTTAAAAGAGATACAGAAAAATGTTTTATACAGAAGTTTATTTATAATGATTTTTGAATAATCTGCCGTTTTCAGAATAAGTATACGGGGTCAGGTAAGAAAGTTATCGGACTTAACCTCTTTTTTTTTAAATGGAACACCCTATATATTTTAGTATAAAAAGATAGCATTTTAAATTCTCTTTACAAATATATACATACCATGCATGATATTGGTTTCCTAGGCGATTTATTTAAACTTTACTACTTTATTTACTACGTTATTAACATTTAACGTCAATTTAATTTTTACATATTCATTTGTGAAAATGACTTATCAACATTTTGAAAAATTTGATATGATATCTATCATCCATGGTGTGTTATAAATTTGAAAAGAGAGTTTAAAATGATATCTTTTTAGATTAAAATATACAGGGTGTTCCATTTAAAAAGTGAGGTTAGGTCCGATGACTTTCGTACCTTACCCCGTATACTTATTTTGAAAACGGCAGATTATTAAATCATTATAAATAAACTTTTGTATAAAACGTTTTTCTGTATCTCTTTTTTAACTAAGAGAATATAGGTTAATTTAGAAATTGTGAATTTTTTTATTTTCCCCCGTATCTCTTAAGCGAGCGGAAATTTTCGAATTTTGATTTTACCATTTTAAGTTTGACCCAAAAAGAGCACATGACACCTACATTATTTTTTTGGTTGCACTAACAATAACGGAGATACCCTATAAAAGTGTCGAAAATGGGACACCTTGTACTTATTGGTCTTTATTGAAACAAAAACTATTTTCCCCATATGGTGCAAACTTTAATAGTGACACTGTATCTTAGGTAGGAGAGTCATTATATCTATCCACCACTTTACATTTTCTATTTAAATTCTAAATTATTCGAAAATTATGTCATGCTGACAGTTAACAAAGGAAAGATTGCTTTGTTTTATCAAAAAAAAATTGTTTGTGTCTTTCGTGAATAACATCATTGCTATGACCTTATGACTCCATGATGCATCAGAAGATCGATTGTTTGATTAATACAAATATAGACCAAGTTCTCGTAAATTTAACTAAATTGAATTTTAATTACTTTTATGCAGGTGATTATGCATATGCATGTAAACGCTGGTACTAATTTGTTGAAAGCTCATGAATTTCTCGTTGATTAGATATATTTTGAAATATTTATCCAGAAAAAACATAATTTAATATTTTAAAATTGTAAATTATGTTTTGTTCATAAAATATATTTTCTGGGGGTACATTTTTGTTATAAAATAATATAAACGATTTTAATTTACAATGAAATGAAAGCAGCCAAACCGTCGAATTTTTCTACCTAAACTAGAATTGTATATTACACAACGGGTCCAAGATAAGGAGGGCCAGTACAGGGATCTCGGAAACCGTAAGAGATACGAAGTCGGTTAAATGGAGGTAAAGTTGCACATTTACGTGCCTAATAATATGCCGTTTAGAAAGTTTTAAAATTCCGAGTAGTTCCGGAGATATCCGGAAAAAAACGAAATTCTGAAAAATCGTTTTATTGTTTTCCTGGTTTTTTTGAGATCGAATTCTAAAGTAAATTGCACTTTTGCATTGCCACTTTTCGTCTTCGAAGCGATACAGGACCGTATCCCAAAATTTCCTGATGTTGTTCAAAAAACCCTCGAAACGTCATTAAACCACAATGTGTCATACATCGTTGCATTCGGAAGAAAAAGCTATCAAATTCCAATATCAGAAAAACAGGACCGTATTTAAAAAAATAAAGTTGATAATGGCCCTTTCAAGACGACTCGTCGGATTACAAAACAATTAACGCTGTTAGATAGAGCGGAAAAAGTGGCAATGCAAAAGTGCAATTTACTTTCGAATTCGATCTCAAACAAATCCAGGAAAAAAATAAAACGATTTTTCAGAATTTCGGGTTTTTCCGGATATCTCCTAAACTACTCGGAATTTTAAAACTTTCTAAACGGCATATTATTAGGCACGTAAATGCGCAACTTTACCTCCATTTAACCGACTTCGCATCTCTTACGGTTTCCGAGATCCCTGTACTGGCCCTCCTTATCTTGGACACGTTGTATGTAAAAACGTCAAGGAAGAATCCTCCTTAATTGCCTATTGATTGGTTTTCCTCGGCATTGAAAGTTTAGCGAGCCAATGGGAGATCCAGTCTTTGTTCATCCTGCTTCCGATTAATGTATTATTTTCGCCTTGAAGATGTACGTGTGTAGTCAAATAGTTAACTCCACCGGTTAACTCACATTCGACATTATATTGCCATAAGAAAACTGCTTCATAAGCCTTTAGACTGTAAATTATAGCTGGCGAATTTTTTAAGCCTACACTTATTTCGGCATCATGCCGATACCACGCGAAGCTTATCGTCTTTCAAAGTAAATACAACCTAAATATTGACATTATCAGTGCCTTTAAATTATAATAAAAACATATAACGTTATATAATCCTTAACAACAATTAATTTATGACCTCGAATTAAAACACAAAACGTTAACAACAACAAGCAACATAATATAAATCAGTTATTTTCGGATTAAAATTTGCTCCCGATCTGTAAAAATAATTTATTATTTGATAAGGTTTTCTTTTGTACACCTTGTTGCATGTAACATATGACCATGGAGTTGATCTCGGAAACTGCGCAAGCTATATGAACAAAAAGTCAATACTTTTTTTATATTGTTGTTTATGCAGAGTCGTTTGGCTTGAACTACATACAACTTTTATGTTATTATGAAGTATATTATTTTACCTACGACCACTATCGTAAATAGCAAGAAACGCAGTAGCGTAACCATGGGGTGGGAGCGCATTAGGGGCTCGTGCCCCCCTTATACATTTATGTTTATGTACATATAAACCACCTATTCCTGATCTTAGATTTACGAAAATAAACTTAATTCACAAAAAAATATGCAGATAAATTATAATCACAGTGTCCAAATATGACGGTTAAAGATAGTTTATTTGCAATTTTATTCGATTCTGTGCATGTTTGTCTAGCTTTCTTAAGGACCGCTCTCTGCAAGTGGCGATTGACGGATTTCTCTCAGACACCTTCACCATCAATACCGGTGTTCCTTAAGGGTCCATATTGTCTCCCACTCTCTTCTTACTCTGCATTAACGACCTTCTAGTGAAAACGAAAAATCCGATATTTAGTTTTGCTGACGATAGCACACTTATCTCATCTTTCTCTTTGAATGCACAAACATCGGCTGCTGACGCACATCTTCGCAAACAACATGAAGTATCACGCCTCAACAAAGACCTGGGACAAATTTTGGCTTGGGGTGACAGTGACAAGACGCTAAAAAAAACCCAGGCAGCAAGTTTTCTCTAAAAAGGTTAACATTACAGAACCGGATATAGTCATGGACGGTCACGCAATCCCACTTGCTTCGTCTGTTAATTTGCTGGGCGTCAATCTGGAAGGAAATATGTCTTGGCATAACCACGTTGTGGCAATCGCCAAGATAGCTTCTCAGAAACTTGGTGTACTCTTCCGAACACACACACACACCTCAACAACTTTTGACACTATACAAAGCCCAGATTCGTCCATCACTAGAGTACTGCTCTCATGTCTGGAGCTCTGCACCCAAACATACTCTTCGGCTACTGGATTCCATCGTCTGATTGGAGACCACAAGCTGACGAAGCATCTCGACAGCCTAGAACATCGAAGACAGGTTGGGGATTTGACTCTCTTTTACAGATATTTTCATGGAAAGTGCTCGGCTGACCTTGCCCTCTTAATTCCGCTCAGAGCTGCGAATAGCAGAAGTACACGACACTGCCGCCCATCCATATGTGGTTAAGCTTAGTACTCCTCGAACTTCATTATTTAAGAATTCTTTCATCTGGAGGATTTCATCCTTATGGACCGACCTTCCCGAGGTCGTTTTTTCCAACGAATATAACCTCCAACGATTCAAAACCAACGTGAATCGCTTTTTGCGCACACGCACCACTCCTAGAGTGCCCTAAAGGATTTTTCCTATAGTGCTTGTGTTTGATCATAAAAAAAAATTAGTCAATAATAATTTTACAGAAAATGGCGTAAATTCAATAATTATGTTATTTTTGAATCTATTTTTATGCGATTTCATGTTTGGACACTGTTATTATAATTTATCTGCATATTTTTTTTGTGAATTATTTTAAAATATTTAATATTTTTTTGAAGAGTGGGGGGATTTGTGGGGGGGGATTTAATTTTAAATCCCCCCACTCCTCAAAAAATCTCCATGCCAAACCGCCCTAATAGCTTAAAAAATTACATAATTATTGAATTTACGCGATTTTATGTAAAATCAACTCTAAAGTAAATCGCACAATTTTTGTAAAGTAAATAGCACAGTAAACAAGGCCGCCTTGTTTACTGTCAACATAACTACACGTTGCATAGCAATGCTCACCTTTCAATATGGACACTTGAGTTAATTAAAGAATAACAAGAGAGTCGTAGGCGGCTGCTATCACAAACGCTGGGGGAAAAAGGGACATATGCTATAACTTTTTCAAACATCGCGTTACTATAACTACAATAACAGTTTGCTGAGAAATATTATTGGAACATATTATTGATAATATTATTAAAGATAAATCTTTTTAGTTTGACGTTAGACGGCGTTAGTTACATACACTGGACATGGTTTTTTTACCGGCTCAAACCGTTTTCGAGATATTTCCATTTTTACTATGATTTTTTTTTTAGTGCATTGTGATGTTTAAATGGACACGAACCAAGTATACCTTTTTAGTTTAGAAATTGCTCTTCTTTGAGAATCCTTGATTAGAAATGCTTAATAACAGTAAAGTAAGAAAAAAAATAGTAGATTTATTAAACCCGTATGTGGGTGATTTTCGAAAATAAACTTTCACTTCCAAGAAGTATTTCCAGTTATGGGTCACTTTGTGTATATGCTGCAAATCTAAAGCTATATTTAACAAGAAGCTTAAATTGAATTTTCTAACATTCTAAGAACATGTCGGGCCTGGATTATTCAAAACAATCGATCGAAGTTTCCATTATCATATTTTTTTTTCAGGACAACACTGCATCGATGTCCTCCTAAAGTCCTCTACCCCCGAAGCAGCCGCTTCAACATCGAACAACAAATCGGAGGTGCCTAGTGAAGACTGTTGGAAAAAATGCGCGTTGCAACTCTCTAGGTCGTATGAGGCTGATTTCGGCGGCTTCTCCATGGCTCCGAAATTCCCCCAGCCCTCCAATTTTAACTTTTTGTTTCATACGTATGCCAAGGAGAAGGATACTGAAAGAGGTTTGCAGTGTTTGGAGATGTGTCTGCATACCCTTAAGAAGATGGCTTATGGAGGTATACACGATCACGTAAACAAAGGTAAGAAAGGCATTGTTGGGTAAAAGCAGTGGCGGTTCTTCTACAGGAGCACATGCGCACGTGCACCCCCAAAACGAAACGAATAAAAAATATTAATTTATATTCATTAAATATTATTTATCGTATAAAGTCCGACCCTCCCTAATATTTTATCGTACCGTCAAACTAAAAAGTCCGACCCTCCCTAATATTTTATCATCCCGTCAAACCAAAGTGTATAGATCCGGCAACCGTGCCTCGGTCGAGGTAAATGACGATTATGACGAAACTTGCTCCCACGTGCGATTAAGTAGTACAGTTTCTCTGTAGTAACAGGTGGCGGGTGGCAGCGGGGGATAGCGGGGCTATGGCGATTTAACATGGAAAAGGCGCACAGTTTTTGTGTGCACCGCGCTGTTGTCTGTTCGTGCATCTAGTTAGAAATTCGAGCGTGTATGTTTTAATATTATATATTTATTAAGTTAAAATGAATAGTTGACGGTGGACTATTTAAGAAATAACTTTAGCTCTTTGAGTTTGGAGTAAAAAATTGAAGTGAAGAAAACCTAAACCCGAAATTAATTTAACGCAGACCACAAAGGGTAAATCTAGGGACTTTATAGAAAGTTTAAAAATGAAATATATAAAAAAAAATTATAGAGGGTATTCTAAACTTAATGAGGCTGTTATTGATCAATTTTCTACAATTACGAACCGAAGAATAGATTTTACGTTTAAGCTCTATTGTGTAGGGTAGATAAATGTTGTGTATTTCGATAAATGATACTCGATATGATTTTAAACCATTTTATTTAAGGATTTAAACTAAACAACACTGAAAATATGAAGAATGCAAACTTGTCAGTCTCGTGGCTCGATTCGTTCTCGTCATAAAGCAGTTAACTATTGTTCTCGTCTTGGTTGCGCCTAATGACGTAGCCGTAGATGGCGGTAGTAGTATTGGACATCATTCACCATACTTGTGACTATCATAGGTCACGAGCCGCCACTGCCTTTGGGACATCTATTGGTTGCATACTTTATCACTAAGAATAATTATTATTGTTATTATCAATTGACCAATTCAATCAGAGGTCACGAGCCGCCACTGAACAGATCATGCAGCTGCGCAGTCTAGTCAGCACAAGACTGACCTAATATTCTGTTTGGATTGAATAATTTGTATTTCAGGTTTTGCAAGATACTCGGTAGATGAAAGATGGCATGTGCCTCATTTTGAAAAAATGTTATATGATCAAGCTCAGTTAGCGGTGTCTTATTGCGACGCATACGTTGTAACCAAAGACGACTTTTACGCCGACGTGGCAAAAGATATCCTAACCTATGTTTCGAGGGATTTAAGCCATGCCTTGGGAGGATTTTACGGAGCTCAGGATGCCGATTCTTATCCGTTTGAAGGTAAGGCTTCCATGAAATAAGATATTTCTAACTTAAAGAATGTCAAAAAATGTGTGCTACATCCCATAATACACCTAGAACCCTCCCTCAAATTGTCTTTATGGCAATATTTTAACCTTTGAGTTACCTTAACACCCATTTTAAGGTGCTCCTCACAAATTGGAAGGAGCTTTCTGTGTCTGGGAATACGGGGAACTCTCTAACCTTCTGGATCAAGAAACTAATGGAATTAAACACTCTGACGTTATTATTCACCACTATGACGTCAAACCCGAAGGCAACGTCAAGGCCTCGCAGGATCCTCATGGGGAACTCAAAAGCAAAAATGTTCTGGTCTGTTTTGGTTCATACAGCTCTACCGCCAAGAAGTTCGATATTACTGAAGAAGTTTTGAAGGAAATTTTAGAAAAATCTCACCAAGTGTTGTACGAGGAACGACAAAAGAGACCGAAACCCGACACCGATACGAAGATCGTGACGTCGTGGAACGGCATGATGATCTCCGGCTTTGCTAAAGCTGGTTTTGTGCTCAAAAATCAATCGTACATAGATCGGGCCATTTTGGCGGCCAATTTCATTAAGAAATTCTTGTACGATGAAAATGAGAAGATTCTATTGAGGTGCTGTTACAAGGGTGATGATGCACAGATTGTTCAAACGTAAGTTTGTTTTTTGGCATTCTTTAGTTGCAGGACAAATAAGTTTCTAAACGTTTTATTGTGTGTTCAAACTCTAGAATATCTTAAACTATAATTTTCACTTTCCAATTCTTTTACAATTTCCATCAATAATTACAGCGAAAATGTACACTATACTAATTCTAAATCAAATTTTCACACACACCTAGAAACAAATAATTTTTCAACAGAAAACCATCGAAATTACGTATTATATTTAATCGGCAAATCCTGAGATGAAAATAAATTGAAGAAAAATACCCATAAATTCAAATTCAAAATTAATGACCGGATTATATCACCTTATGTTAAATCAGACAAACACATGTGGGGCACTGGCGTAATATGTAAACAATCAACACTGAGGTCTGCAGGTTCAAAAGATGTCAGCGCATTTCGGCCGGTGTTGTCATATCTACACGGCAAACTCTTTAGAAAAAAATTTCTAATTTTAACATATTTTGATTCTATCATTTATGAACAAATATGAATCCCGACGGCGAAAGATGTTTTGCAAAACAAATAATTTATTTTTATTTTTTGAAGTAGTCCATCTCGAAGTGGAGTGAAGTTAAAGTGAGGTAAAGAACTCATAATCTGCTCCACTAGTTTAATAACAAAATCAAAAACCATACATGTTTCGAAGGTTCAAACCTTCATCTTGAGTGGAAAATACAAGAACATTAGGAGAAACTCATGACATTGATTTAAACTGTAAGGAAAAAGGAAATTCTTTATATAAGTTGAGTTTAAGTAAAATTTCTCTCCTTCAACTCCTTTTATTTTACTTAAACTCAGCTTATATAAACAATTTTCTTTTTCCGTGCAGTTTAAATCAATGTCATGAGTTTCTCCTAATGTTCTTGCATTTTCCACTGAAGATGAAGGTTTGAACCTTCGAAACATGTATGGTTTTTAATTTTGTTATTAAACTAGTGGAGCAGATTATGAGTTTCTTTACCAAAACAAATAATGGTAATATCACACACAAATTTCAAATTCGTTACAAGCACAGGAAAGTAAATAGGTCAAACGTCATTGACCTTTTAAATAATAATTATCGTTCAAACTTTAAAAAAAATGCAACTTTATTTAAGACACATGCTTTCTTACCTTTACTTATTTAAATACAATTGTTAGTTCATAATTTCACAGAAACCACACAGGAAAAAACCTCTCACATAACCTCAAAAATAGCAGCTATTCACATGGAAAGAATACACGCGAACGCTGTTTTAATTTTGGTCCTTTTTTTCTCGCATAGATTTATTTATTTAACTAATTTAAAACTCACACATTTTAAATACACATAATGTATTCCTTCAATTTAAAAATGACTTTGTATCTACTAACCATAAAGCAGTTAACCTACGAACGAACGAAATAGATACCTTCAAACTCGGAATAGAGATGGGCAATATTTGACAGTTTGATATTTCACGAGATTCTTCTCTATTACTTGGCTATTTACCGCGATATCTCTTGCAAGGCGTTTAATTGATATGGCGTTAATGGAATTTCGACCAAATTGAATAAAATGATAGTGGTAGCTGATAATACTGCGTCTGTACTTTTTCTTTTGAGAAGCTTAAAAAATGAAATTAGCTCAGCTCTACTCCAAATGACAAAACCGACGAAGATTTTATTTTCTTTCTCACGCGGCCATATCTCCATCTCTTTCACACAATCCACTCGGCGCCGGGCCGACGTAGGTCTATGGGTACAAGCGTGCGACTTGCAAGTGTCAGTAATAGAAGAACAGCGTTAGGGTGCGGTCGCTTCTGTTGATAACCATTTACACTCTCGGCTATCCGCTTTGTTTTCAGAAGGTACGCGTATAATAGTTGTAATTATTTTCGGGCTACGCGTCCAAACTTTGTATATTATTTGACATTGTTTTTATAGACGAACCTAAGTTGCTCAGTTAAAACAGTAGTTTGTTTTGAACGTTTGACTTGACAGAAAAATGGAATGTCGCAAACGAATAAGTCAAATTTCGTCGCGTCGCGTGTAATAAAATCTAATGATCTGATCTGAGTGTATTTTTAAAAAACTTATGCCTGGAGGTATAAAGATAAATACAATTAGGTAGATAAATAATTTATTTTTATAATTTTATATGGAATTTCAGTTTTGCATTAAGTTTGGCAACATTGCACGTAACACCTGTTTCCTGATATGCCACCACAGGGCGATATGACGAACAAACCCGAACAAACGCCGGATGAGGTGTGGGTTTATAGGGCTGGACCCAACTTTTAAAACGGTCGATTAAAAAAATAAAAATATGTAGCGTTTCTCTAGGACACCCAAGGAGTCACCCATTTAAATATAATACGTCATTTCCATAACACCATGGGTATAATAGGTCGTAGGTTTAAGGGCAATCTTTTTTCAGACCTGTCCCAGTCCAAGGCTTTCTAGACGACTATGCGTTCTTAATAAGAGGCCTTCTAGATCTGTACGAAGCTTCCCTCGATGCCGATTGGCTACAGTGGGCCGAAACTTTACAGGAACAACAAGATACGAAATTTTGGGACGCAAACGATTACGGATATTTCACGAGCTATGAAGGAGATTCCAGTATTTTAATTCGAGGAAAAGAAGGTAAGAAACTTTTCTTCCCAAGTACCCTTTTTCGACACAGTATGGTCAACTATCGTTTCTGTTTCGAATCAAAATTGGAAACTGTTGGCAACAAAAATGGAAATATTTTCGAAACTTATACATTTTAAATGGGACATTTACACGTGTTTCCAAGTGGTTGGTACTAGCTGTGACTTTCGTTGTTTCGATGCACAATCGAAACTTTTTTCGAAAATATTTCTAAACTGTTACTTCTCTTTATTCAAAAATGACATTATAAAGGGGCGGGGCTATGTTAAACCATGCGCAAAACAATTAGGATACCTTCACTGTTGTAAAATAAAAGAAATACAATATGAAACAATAATTTCG
This sequence comes from Barypeithes pellucidus, assembly GCA_963991005.1. Lineage (NCBI taxonomy): Eukaryota > Metazoa > Arthropoda > Insecta > Coleoptera > Curculionidae > Barypeithes > Barypeithes pellucidus. Next base: position 19,360,663 of record OZ022561.1, on the reverse strand, counting down.
CCATGATGAATTCGTTATAAGTATATTTCCTATACGCTATTTTATTTCATATACCTAGTTATTGCACATAAGAACCAAAAATCATTGTCGCAGTAAATTTTATCGTGCAGTTTAGTAATTTGGCTTTATATTTTTAACGTGCCCTCGATTTTTTTGCATTTACAGAAAAAAATATGCTTTGTCAAAAAAATAAAAATTAAAATATTTTCAAAATTTTATTTATTTCTTCTATAAATCGACTCGGCTAGGAAAATGGAACTTATGTAACAACTTTTGGCTTTTCAAAAGATGCAGGAATTTAATTAAGCTCATTTTAACAAAATAAAAATTCATTTCACAAAATGGCCACTAGAAAGTAATAAATTATTCTGGTCCAAAATGGACTCAACACACAATTTCTAGTCTTTGGCTTCTATAATGTTTCGTATGATGCACAGAAAAATAAAAGGTTTATAGGGTTGAATTCCACAGAAAAAAAGGTTTCCTTGTATGCACAGAAAACAAAGGTTGGGTATGGACAGCCTAAGTCTGACGTCACGAGAGGAAAAACTTTCCAAACAAACTAGAATCCCATAGGAGATTTTTTAAAGCACCGGTACACGCTTTTAAGGGATAAATATGCATTTTTCTGATATAATTTTTATTTTAGATGTTAGTATTGATTTATTTTCAGAAACAGATTGACGTAAGTGTTTTTTGAAGATTTTCAATCAACATCTTGTTTGAGGTTATGTTATTATGGTTTGCATAGGGAGATTTGACTTGTTATTTTTCTGTTAGAAACAGCGGCATACTTTATGTTGACAAATACAGTACAGGAAGCTTTTTTTACAGAAAAATAACAATTTAAATCTCGCTAAACAATAACATAACCTCAAACTTGTTCAGATGGTGATTAAAAATTTACCTAAACCAGTCTCCTCAATCTGTGGTTGAAAATGGATTAATAATAACACCTAAAATATAAATAATATCAAGAAGTTGCTTATTTATCGCTAATAAACGTACACCGATGCTATAAAAGATCTCTTATTTTTACAGAAAAATAACAATTTAAATCTCGCTAAACAATAACATAACCTCAAACTTGTTCAGATGATGATTAAAAATTTACCTAAACCAGTCTCCTCAATCTGTGGTTGAAAATGGATCAATAATAACACCTAAAATATAAATAATATCAAGAAGTTGCTTATTTATCGCTAATAAACGTACACCGATGCTATAAAAGATCTCTTATGGAAAATGCAATGCAATGTTGTGTCTTACTAAAACTTTATAATTTTAAATAAAAATGTTTCGAAAAATATTTATCTTCGCGTGTCCTTAATGTATCGACACTATGGTTTTTAAAATATTTCGTAAACAAGCACGTCTTTAAGTGTTTCTAGTAACTGGATTCGAAAATGTGTCGCAAAAGTTTCGTAACACATGTGTCTCCATACAACTTTATAATTTTAATCGAAAATGTTTCGAAACGTGTCTCGGCAAAGAAGGTGTGTCCAATTTGTGTCGAAAAATGCTACTTGGGTTACAAATATGGGACTGGTGAATTATTTTTCAATACGATTGCGTGGTACGTTGTGAGCGAAGCCGCGAATACTTATATGATTAATTTATTTTTCAGATCAAGACGGTGCCGAACCCAGTGGTAATTCAGTGGCAGTTCACAATCTAATTCGTCTTTCTAATTACTTAAAACGGGACGACTTACGCGATAAAGCTGGAAAAACACTGGCTTGTTTCTCGGAGCGGCTGAAGTCGATTCCACTAGCGCTTCCCGAAATGACATCCGCTTTGATGTTGTTTGATAATTTACCCACTCAGGTGAGTGTGTGAGTGATGAGTACCGAAGGGGGGGGGGGGGGGGGGCTATTCTGTAATCTTAAACCAGACAAAGATAGAGGGTGTTAATTAAATATGGGGCCAAACTTGAGAGTGTTGGTCCTTACTTAGTAAAGAAAGCAACAAAAAAGTACGAGTGCCATGGAAGGAAAAACAATTTTTAAACAATTTGACAGCCGGTATAACTTATAATAATTTTTAGCTGTAAAATTCCGTGTTACATTTTTTCAAAAAAAAAAAATTCGACAGCTAATTACTTTTTTAATTTGATTTTGTCCAACCCTGTTGAGGATGATCACGTATAATGTCGCCCATTTTAACTCTTATTTTAGCGATTAAAAGACAGAATTTAAATAGTTACAAATTTTAGTCTGTCACAGAGAAGCTATTATGCGTTATTAGTAAATAATAACTATAATTTCCGCTTGTAAATAATATACGATTCCATTGTCAGGTTTTTATCGCTGGTCCCACCGAAGATAATTCGACACAGGCGCTCCTCGACGTGGTCCGTTCCCGATTTATTCCAGGTCGCATCCTCGCGGTTGCCGACGGTCCAGGTGGACGGGCCGGTCTCTTGTACAGGCGTATCGAAACCCTGCACAGACTCAAACCCATCCAAGGCAGGGCCGCCGCGTATGTCTGCAGGAACTTTGCCTGCAGTTTACCAGTCACGGAGCCGGACGAACTGGCAACGTCGCTCGATGACGGAATGAAGAGACGGGAGAAGAAATAGGGTGGTTGTGGAGGGGAGTGCTTGGAGGAAAAACGCAATAAGTCAAGTAGGTGTCTAAAATAATGAAGTCTGTGACAGTTTAATTAGAGATTCTGCTTTGTTCGACATGACGCTTTGTGTCTATTTTTAAAGTTTTGACTACTGACTATGAAATATTGTAGAATAAAGAGTTATTGTAACCCGAACAAACCTATATGATTAGTCAAGAGACGTCAGCTGTCAATTTTACCCGTTGCTTTTCAGTTTCACTCTAGAAACAATTTATGCATTTAAGAAATTCTTACCTTTTTTTCCAAAGTTTCCATAAAATTTACCACGAAAATAGTACTTTTTGGTATAATGGCTCCGGTATCCGGCTGGTTCCGTTGGCACGACTATTTTGCAAACAAGATAAACGACAATAAATCTAAAGCACATGGGAACCAATTATTTCACAACAGAACTTTAGGATGGGTCCAAGGGCGCGAGACTTGGCGTTAACGAACAAGTTGCTTCGACGCGATTTCTATCAGTACCGTCTGTTTCTTTTCGATTGAAATTTGTTCGGCGAGAGCACGCATCATCGTGGCAGCAAACGGCAAACGGTCGGTGAATGCTCTGGTACGAATCGTACAGATAGTGGCATCGTCATATACAGGGTGCTGATAAAGTCTGGAATAATCGATTTTTCTTGAAAACGCAAAACTTTTTCGAAAAACGCTCGTACCCGTCGATTTTATTTTATTCTTTGAAATTTTTTGGCGTTCTTCAATATTATACCGGATGCGCCAAAAACGCTAGGCAAGTGTCAACTTCACTTTTTCAAATAGAACACCCCTTTTTTTCTCCCATATTCAGATTCCTCTCTAAACTCTAGACAAGTTTCATATAACATATTGTATAGCTAAAGTCAACAGGAATTGAAATACAGGGCCCACAATAAAAATCAAGGTATAATTTTAAAGCTTGTTTTCCATGACAAATACTTAGGCTAGAAAAAAAATTCTAACAGGAAATTGGTAATACAGTGAACAATCTAAAAAATTATTTGAGTAAGTGTTGAAAATGGTGTCCATTTACGGCTCTACAATGTCCCAATCTCTCAACAAATTCTAACTGTATATTATGTACAATTTCTGGGGTAATTTGTCTTATGGTTGTTGTTATACGCGTTTTGAGAACATCAATATCTTCTGGTTTATTTTTGTAAACCCTTTCCTTAATATAGCCCCACAGAAAGAAGTCCAATGGCGTTAAGTCGGGGGACCTCGCAGGCCACTCTATTTCACCCCGTCGACCTATCCAATGATGATGAAATAACTCATTCAGGTATCTACGGACTTCGACCGAATAGTGGGCTGGTGCACCATCCTGCTGAAACCACATAGTTGTATCATGTGAGTCAGGAATGTTCCGATCGGGAAATAGGGCAATCAACGCTGGAGCGAGGTCTTCTTCAAGAAACTGCAAATATCTTTGGCCAGTCAAATTTTCCTCAAAAAAATAGGGTCCTATAACAGTATCCCGAATTATTCCTGCCCATACATTAATTTTTCTCGGCCGCTGGGTATGAATTTCTCGGAACCAATGGGGATTTTCGCTGGACCAATACCGGCAATTTTGACGATTTACCATGCCATCCAAGAAAAAAGTAGCCTCATCGGAAAAAATTATGTTACTCGGAAATAATGCATCGTTAATCAAGTAATTATCCATGAGAATTTCGCAGAACTCATTCCTTCTGTCAGGGTCGCCTTCCAAAAGTTCCTGTACTCCTTGACATTTATATGCATGCCATTTTTCCTTTTTCAGGAACTTTGCCACCGTTGAATCGTGGATATTTTTTTAACATTTTGAGAAATGCTTCTTGTGCTCGAATGTGGTCTCTCTTCCAACGAAACTAGAATATCAAGTTTGACATCGTCGGAAATTTTAGGTCGTCCACTTCTAGGTTTATCCTTAACGTGACCAACTTCATTATACTTCTTAACAATTTTGGAAACAGTTGCCTGAATTATGTGTTCTCTATTTGGATATTTATCATTAAAATACTCACAAACTTCTATTTGTGTTCTCTTTCGATCTCCACATCCTACTATTATTAATATTTCGATTCTCTCAGCTTCCGTTAGAAACATTTTTATGGGTAAAAGTGACAACTTTGGAGTAAATATTAAATGTTTTGACATTTACGTAACTAAGTTATTATGTAGAAACCGGTAAGAAGGTAAATACCTAGACCTTAAAATTATACCTTGATTTTTATTGTGGGCCCTGTATTTCAATTACTGTTGACTTTAGCCATACAATATGTTATATGAAACTTGTCTAGAGTTTAGAGAGGAATCTGAATATTGGAGAAAAAAAGGGGTGTTCTATTTGAAAAAGTGAAGTTGACACTTGCCTAGCGTTTTTGGCGCATCCGGTATAATATTGAAGAACGCCAAAAAATTTCAAAGAATAAAATAAAATCGACGGGTACGAGCGTTTTTCGAAAAAGTTTTGCGTTTTCAAGAAAAATCGATTATTCCAGACTTTATCAGCACCCTGTATAAATAAGTTCGTAGTAGATACCGAACACTTTAAACACAGATTATTAAAAGGCTGCCAAGAAACTTTTGAACGCAACGGGATACTCAAAATTGGTTATTAAGTCACAAAAAAATAAAAGTATTTACTGACTAATTATCTCCAACTCTCTACTTTACTGGCTCTCTTCAGATGGTCTGTTTTTCTATCATTTATCCTCAGTATTACTTTTTGGTTTACAATATCCCTGCAGGGTAAGGGGGATAACTTTAGATTCTTACCATTAATAAGTGGAAAAGTGCAGAGTAAGGCAGTTTATTATGCGACAAAGCAACAAGCCTGTCTTCACATGTGATTTTTCCGTTATGAAGCAAAATATAATTTCTATTGGTCTTTCAAAAATCTGTAGAGCGGATGATTAAAGCAGAATCTTTCTTATTATTTGCCCGTTTTTTGTATTTTGATACGTTTAAACGGTAAATTGATATTTTTATTAAGGCAAAGAAGAATAATTGACTTAGGCAATAATATAAAATAATTTTCAAAAATATAATTTTCCGAAAATCGTTCGGAAACATTGACATTTTTGATAACATTTTTGAAAGAAAAAGTCAATATTCCCTTACACTTAGTCGTTGCTAGGCAACGGAAAATAACTGTTTGGAAATATTCATTTTCTTACTAGTTGTTAGTGTTCTACATAAATGATTGAAAACACGTTGTTCATAAAGAATTAATTTATATTTTGAAAACTTTAATCATTAAATTTTCTTTATCTGTTGCTTCCTGGATAAATTTGTCGATTTCTTCCTTCGTTAAAGATTTCTTTGCCCTATAACCTTGAGCTTGCCGTTTCAATAAAGAACGAAGTTTTGAATATGTAGATATATCTACCAGAGCTGGGCAAATACTTTTTAAAAGTATTTAAATACTAAATACTAAATACTTAATTAAATTCAAAAGTATTTAAATATTAAATACTTTTTGAAGCAATGAAGTATTTAAATCTTAATTACAAAAAGTATTTAATATACTTTTTAGGTTTAAATACTATATTTAAATACTTTCTAAGTATTTAAATACTTTCTAAGTATTTAATTACTTTTAAGTATTTATAAATACTTTCTGAGTATTTAATTATTTTCTTTAAATATTTATAAATACTTTTAAGAATGAAACACAAAATTTAAATACTTTGTAAACAATTACAGTCGAACCTCTATAACTCGAACCTCTCTTTAGCTCGGACTTTTTAGTGGTTTTTGTACATTTTCCAAGTTTTCTATGTACATATTTTAATGGTACATAGACATAATGTATGTAATAAAAAAAATGTTTTGGAATATTCATGTGGTTTTCCCTTCTCTCTTCCAACTCTCTGTAACTCGATCTTTTTTGGTTGTCCCTTCAAGTTCGAGTTATAGAGGTTCGACTGTAATTACTTTTAAAAATATTTAAATAGTATAGTAGTATTTTTGTCTCCTCTAAGTAGGCAGTTGAATAGGTAGGTACCTCAATCCTCAAAATATTTTAGAATCAAATAAGATCTAACAGCAATAAAAAGTGTGTTTATGTGTATTTTATTGGTATTGACAGTAAATTTTAATTAAAAACCCACGACAACATAGACTTAAGGGTACAGGAATAAAACAGGAATTGTCCATATTTATCGAAATCGAGATTACTAGCGCAACCTGTTGGCACATGTTGTTACTTTCCATGGTCAAAATATTAGCCGAATAAAACTAGGAACGTCTGTAGAAATTAGAGTCAAAGTTTTACTGTACTGAAATAAAACTAGGGATGTCCATACTAAAAAATGCATTTTATCTCAAAACTCTGATTTTCTGACAATCCTTATTTTATCCCTGTATTCTTCAACTGATAAAATAACAAAAGACTTTCTACCTAAACCTAATTACTCAAAATTTGTAATGCAAGAATAAAAATTTATAATGTAATGTTTTAAATGTTCGATGCGTTTGCTTTCATAAGAACAAGATTTTCGAAATTATCGTCTGATAAAGCATGTCGTCGTGGCGTATTAATGAATGTTGCAAATGAAAACATTCTTTCAACTGGGGCAGATGAGGGAAGAGTATAGTGTTATATTTCAAAAATAATTTGTGATAATGGGATATTTTCTCAGCATTTCTATGTCTGTTTTTGAGTCTTGCATATATTGTGAATACTTTCAAAGTGGGGACGATTTGCTTCCGTGAGAGAAAATGCAATGTAGTTAGTCTTTTGTACATTAAGTACATTCTTTTGTGAAATGATAAAATTAAGCTGCAAACTTGAAGCTGAATTATATTTTTAAAAAACACACTTTAATAAATACAAAATACATTAATAACTTCGTATATTACTTAACATGTGCTAAGATTATCGTATTTTTTTAATTACTTTTGCCTGATTTCTTCAGTTTTTTTTTCTATTTCATCGTATATGGGGGGGGGGGGGGGGGTAATTACAACCAAGGGCCCCCCTCCTTTTATACGCGCCTGCATAACCTATTTTCGAGATTCCTACTCCATTGATCAGGATGAACAGCTATGATTTTCGGTCCAGAATCATTTGATTTCTGACCATCAAAGCTACCATTTCGTTCCTTCCACTTGTGTCGGCATCGTACGGAAACTATCTTTCGCTTCCTGACACGCGTGACAAGTGCAAACTTAGAATTTTACACATGAACCATATTTAAATAGAAAACAGTACTTGAATAGTAAAAAGTATTTAAATACCCCAAAAAAGTATTTAAATAGGTATTCCAAAAAATATTTAAATACTCAAAAAGTATTTAAATACTAAAAAAGTATTTAAATACTCCAAAAAGTATTTAAATACTGAAAGGAAAATAAAAAAAGTATTTAAATACTAAATACTTTTGCAAAGTATTTGTGAAACAAATACAAATACCTATTATAAAAAGTATTTAAATACTCAGTATTTAAATACAAAAAAGTATTTAAATAAAAAAAAGTATTTGTGAGTACAAATACTGCCCAGCTCTGATATCTACATTGTGTTTAATTGCAAGGGTTGACTTCAACATTGAATAATTGGCCCATAATGTTGAAGATAAGTATGCCATTACAACATTTTCCGAGAAAGAACTCGTGTTTTTACTCTTGCGATAGTCCATAAAACGCTTATATGCATATTCGTACTTTTCTCTTGATTTCTTTGGCAATAATTCTAATGAAGCAGTATTCACTACCTCAACCGGCTCTGGGGGAGTCCCAGAAATGGAGAATTCATCATCACTTATCATTTTTTTATACTGTTTTGCTTTCGGAAACACCAACAATTAAATTTATTTGCGTCAAGTTTGACAATTCAACATTAATACGTTTCCATAGTAACGCAACCAATTTTATTACGAATTTCAAACCATTCCATTTATTTGTGAATAATATTATTCGCGATTTTTTCAAAATTAATCAATATCTGTCGATTTTTAAACGATTTTCGGAAAAATAGTATGTTTACCTCTTAGGAAAAGCCACATTCCTGGTCTCTGTGTTGCTAAGTCTCGGCTTACGCCTCGACTTAGCAATCTTCACAGTCGTCCAGGATTGTTAGGCATTTCTTACTCGGTAAACAATGTACTGTTTGTTCATTATTTTTAATTTATTGACTTATTTTTCCGTTGTAATTGAAAATCAATTTGCAAGTGAAGTATGCTGAGAATTACTAGGTAAGATTAGATTAAGTAATTTGTTTAAATAAACTTTCTATGTTATTCTTCACCTTTCTTTCGAAATACAGTTGACATTGTTGATAACATTGATTATTTTAGTTGAAGATCTAAAATTCCAATATATTTTTTTAATACGATTTGGTCGCAAGCCGTATTAAGAAAGATCGATTAGGAAGAAGATAGAAATAATAAAAAGTTTTTACATGGAAGCTTTTCTGCCAATATTAAATATATTGTCAATTTTTCTTGCTGTTTATTATAATAATTTTTTTTTTGGGTGAGGAGGGGATGGGGGGGGGATTCGAACAGAAGAAACTTAAAATATCTGAGATTAATAGCTATATACATAGATTGATAGATCTTCATAAATAAGTTCCCTTTTTTTAATATTTAAATCTAAAATAAGAATTGTTGATATTAGGAACACATAATAATTATTATAACTTATCGCTTCACAACGTAAGGTCGGTAAAAAAAGTTTGATTTAAAAATAGAAATGATCACGCTTCGGGGAAGTTATTTTCTTAATATTTGGTAAAATTACGAAAGGCTAATTTGTGTGAAAGCTTGAAAATATGTGATATTAGCAAGGTATGTGATTTGTATAAAATTTAAAAAATTATGCTTAGATACAGTAAGATTTTTTTAGATTTAAGTAATATTCACTACCATCAATAATAATTATTGTTAGAACGAAACCTAGTGAAAAGTATTGATGGGCACGTGGATAATGAAGTTTTTAGCATTGTTTTAAATGTTGTTAGTTTTTAGCATTGTTAGTTGTTAAAAATTGTTAAAAATTTGAATAAATTATAAATATCATATTTTTGTGTTTTATTTCTTTGGACTTTTGCGACACTTAGCTGAAGTTGGGAAATAAGCGATCACTGTACCGACGATTTGATTTAATTTTGTTTGATACGACGAGAATTACAAAAGTTGCCGCCCTAATGATTATTTATTTTTAAATCCTTTAACTTCACAGTGCCGGCTTGCCATAAGGGGCCATGGCACTACCATAACAGCTTTTGCTTGGAGAAAGGTCGAGAGTTTTAAGCGCCGTCCACACATAAGGTTTTACCTGACGTCTTGGGTCTTCAACTAAGGCAAAACGGTTATAATAGCACGGTCTACACATGAGGTTTTACCTGACTTTTTACCTAACGTTTTACCTGACATTTTAGGGCTTCAAGTAAAACTGTCAGGCAAAACGATTTTCAAACGGTAATAAGATGGACTTTTTGCCTGAACAAGTAAATCTTCATGTAAAACCTTATGTTAGACACTGTCCACACCTAATGTTTTCTGATACGTCTTACTTGAGAAGTAAAACCTTATGTTAGGCGTTAGGCCCTGTCCACACCTAATGTTTTAACTGATACGTCTTACTTGACAAGTAAAACCTTATATTAGGCCCTGTCCACACCTAATATTTTAACTGATACGTCTTGAACAAGTAAAACGGTAGGTAAAATCTTATTCCTGTCCACAACTAATGTTTTAACTGATACGTCTTGCTTGACAAGTGAAACCTTATGTTAGGCCCTCTCCACACCTAATATTTTAACTGATACGTCTTACTTGAGCAAGTAAAACGTCAGGTAAAGCCTTATATTAGATCCTCTCCACAACTAATGTTTTAACTGATACCGTCTTGACAAGTAAAAACGGCAGGTAAAACCTTATGTTAGACTTTCTCCACACCTATTGTTTTAACTGATACGTCTTACTTGACAAGTAAAACCTTATATTAGGCCCTGTCCACACCTAATGTTTTAACTTGGTTGGTTGAATGAGGGCTGGCATGTTGCCACTATACTGCAGCCGAACGGCTTTTGTTTAACGTCTGGGAAATGTCAGCCAGACGGGACCTACAGCTTTTGACGTGGGATCCGAACCACGCGCATGCGCATCAGTCCCCAAAGGAGTACGATTATCCTCTCCAGTCAGGTCTTATTCAGGACTAAACCCCCAGTCTGTCCATCAGTCCCCAAAGGAGCAGGGTTATCCGCTCCAGTCTTATTCAGGACTAAACTAGCAACATGATGTATTCTTGCGTACTAAATTTTGTATACTGACGTACACCTACTGGGAATCGAACCCGGGTCGCCACGGCCGAATGCGATAGTTCTGTTTACTGAGCTACCATACCGGGCTACGTCTTACTTGAACAAGTAAAACGGCAGGTAAAACCTTATATTAGACCCTGTCCACAACTAATGTTTTAACTGATACGTCTTTCTTGACAAGTATAACCTTATATTAGGCCCTGTCCACACCTAATGTTTTAACTGATACGTCTTACTTGACAAATATAACCTTATATTAGGCTCTGTCCACACCTCATATTTTAACTGATACGTCTTACTTGACAAGTAAAACGTCAGGCAGGCCCTGTCTACACCTAATCTTTTAACTGATGCAAAGTCTCCAAACAGCAAAAGCCCGAAATTGAATGACGCTTCCGGACTTTGACATATTTTCAGGATTTATTTTGGTAAAAAATTAACGAAAAGTTATGGATATAATTATATCGCAAATCCTTTTATCTAGTTCATACAACTTTCGAATTAAACTTTTAATTGTGTCAATGATAATTTTGTGTCATTTAAGAAAGTTTCTTAGTTAGTTTAACTAAATTTATTAAAAGCCCCTTGTGAGAAGCTTGGCTGGAACAAATTCAGTTTTAAATTACGTATACTCATTAGAAGGTAAATATTATAAGGATTTTATGTCATTAGTACAACTTTGTTTGTGCGAAGTTTTTAACAAAGAAAATAAAAGAGAGTTTCATTTTTCACAACTAAGTTTTACCATTGAAAATGTAGATAAGGATAAAATAAAGTTTTAAAATATTTATGACGGAATTTTTTGTTTCTGAATTTTATCCTCTTCGTTCGCCGATCGGACCATTCCCGAGGGGACCTAAAACTTAACGTGGGCGCCGAACCAATTTCCTCGGTCATACCCTTCCAGGGCCATCAACCCTTGGTTTCTCGCATTTCGGCATGATCTAACGATTGGGGAGTGCGTACCGTCCCCCTTGCAGTGGCGATCAATTCGGGACGCCCCCCTGATTTAGCGAACAAACCAAAAAATACAGGGAAATTCAAGTAGCTTCAAGCGGCTCAGGATTAGCTAACGAGAATGTAGTCAAACTCGGCATATGGTTTTACTATGTCGACCTCTTCAGGAAGTTATAATGCAGTTTTTCTATAAAATGTACAGGGGAGGCAATATGCAGCCACCTCAACAATTACATGGGATTATTTTGCAAGTCGTTGATGCTACTACAAAGTTATTAATGTTTTCTACAGGGTGTCCGCTAATTAATGTTACATGGGAAAACCACAGACTCCTTACGGAAAAATATTAGGATTTAATTATACTTACCTATATCCGAAAATTGATATTAACTGAGATACAGGGTGTTAAAGTTAATTTCATTCATTCATTTTTGTTTTTCCCTCATAACTTTGAGAGAAACTAACGTTTTTTTACAAAATTTGGCAATTATGGTTTTTTTACGACGAGAAATTGATTTTTTTTATAAAATTTTAATGTACAATGTCTGCGGCATTTTCGCACATTCATAAGGTCATAACTTTTTGTGCCTCAGTGTATTTAAGGTTTTAATGAAAATAATACTTTTCTCATAATTATTACGGAAAAAAGGTATACTAAGTTCAGGTCTCCATTTCGGAGATATTTGCATTTAAATTGTTTAGTGCGTTACTTCAGGCAAGCAAATAAAATTTTGTTACTTCTTACCAATTCACTTTTACATGATAATTAATCTTCTAGTAATGATAATGGGGAATAATAAATACAACTATTGGATTGTTCTTTAACTTACTTTAATTAAAATATCTTTGATCTTAGAAAATATCGTGTCTAAAGAAACTAACAGCAATGAAAACACAATCTTACGATAAACTCAAAAATGAAACATTTTCTGTTCCATAGCAACTGTATCTCTAAATTTTATTTGTTTTCTCACAGGTTACTTTAAGAAAAAAATTTTGTTTGCAAATTAATAATAATTGGGCAGGGTGCACTAAACAATTCAAATGCAAATATCTCCGAAACGGTCACTCTGAGCGACCTGAACTTTGTATACCTTTTTCACGTAATAAATATGAGAAAAGTATTATTTTTATTAAAAACTTAAATACACTGAGGCACAAAAAGGTTATGACCTAATAAATGTGCGAAATATGCCGCAGACAGAGCCCCCTACAGTGTACATTATAATTTCATAAAAAAATCAATTTCTCGTCCTAAAAAAACATAATTGCCAAATTTTCTCGCAAAGTTATTAGAGAAAACAAAAATGAAGTTTTAACGTTAACACCCTGTATCTCAGTTAATATCAACATTCGGATATAGGTAAGTATAATTAAATCCTAATATTTTTACTTAAGGAGTCTGTGGTTTTTCCATGTACCATTAATTAGCGGACACCCTGTATACCGAGCCACTTATTACATTCTTAACAACTTTATTCTTAGGGATATTTTCGCTCAACCTATGCCTTCACCACTTTGTAGAGAAACATTCATCACGCGTTTTCGACTCGCAATTGATCGCTGAATTCAGGTACATTTTTACTATACACGTTCTGGAATAAGTTTCAAATATTTAATAAACAGGTCATAAAAATGTTAAATAAAGAATGGTTTGAATTAAACCAAAAAAAGAAATTTGAAATTCAAATAAATTGATTTAAATTATTCATATTTATACGTAAATTTTTTTCGTTTCTCTTTAATAAGGGTTATTACTTAATATTATCATATTTATATTAAACAGCTCGCCTTTCAGAGAATCTGTTTGGGTTCTAGAGAAACAACAACTTTTGAATTTGTGTTTTTTATAGCATTCACCATCACATATCAAGTCGAAAGAATATCCGGCTTCGACCCGGATTAATGCTAACTCCACATAGAAAATTTCATCCTTCACGGTTAAGTAGTTTATGAGATTTCGAGCCGACATCGACAGAGAAGCGACGACGGAAATAGGGAACATGAGTCCAGACCTCGAACAATAATTTTCTCGCATATTAAGGTGCATTTACACATGCATGGATTTCGTGGCGCCAATAAAACTGGCGCACCAGTAAATAAAATTAGCAAGTGTAAACATCGACTTACATAAAAATTTATATTTGCATGCATAGACCACAAAAGTTTGCATCCTTCTGAAATCACTGGCACCAGTGATGACAAATTCGTACAGAAAATCAAGACTTGCAAGTGTAAAAAAGAGCATTTACACATGCATGGATTTAGTGGCGCCAGTGGTCGCACCATTTCTATTTGCACGCCAGTAAAGGATTCACTAGGTTGAGAAAACAAAAATAAGTGGCACGCCAGTTTCATTTTTAATGTGTTTTTCGCAGTGCGCACTATTTCGAGTGAACTTTCCGAAGCCTGTAAAATAGTCGCTGAACTTTTAGTGGAAAAAAAGATAAAAGAAATACAGAAAAAGAAACGACGAAAAGACCGTGTCTGGATTAAACCATGGATTGATCGTCGACCTGCTTTGGGTGCTTCTGCAAAACTTCTAGTAGAACTCGCAGCAGAGGATCCTGATAGCTATAAAAGCATATTCTACCAACTATATAAACTACAATCAACAAAAATTAGAAGCACAACCTAAACGAAAATCTGGCGAGCGGTCGCCGACGTGCAAGCACCTGTTTACACTTGCAAGTTTTGATTTTCTGTACGAATTAGTCACAACTGGCGCCAGTGATTTCAGAAGGATGCTGACTTTTTTGATCTATGCATGCAAAAATTAATTTTTATGCAAGTCGATGTTTACACTTGCTAATTTTATTTACTGGCGCGCCAGTTTTTATTGGCGCCACTAAATCCATGCATGTGTAAACCCACCTTAAAAAGTGTTTGCGCGTTGGCGACCTCAGGCCAGTATTTAGTTTGAATTTCGTTTAGGTTGCGCTTTTAATATTTGTTGATTATAGTATATATAGTTTATTATGGCTAAAAAAAAGTGGTCAGCAGAACTCGCAATCAAATTTCTTGTAGGGCATTTTTTTTTATGTTCAAACACAAGCACTATAGGAAAAATCCTTTAGGGCACTCTGGGAGTGGTGCGTTGGCGCAAAAAGCGATTCACATTGGTTTTGAATCGGTGGAGGTTACATTCGTTGGGAAAAACGACCTCGGGAAGGTCGTTCCACAGGGATGAAGTCCTCCAGATGAAAGAACTTTTAAATAATGAAGTTCGAGGAGTACTAAGCTTAACCACATATGGATGGGCGGCAGTGGTTCGTCGTGTATTTCTAATATTCGTCGCTCTGGGCGGAATTAAGAGGGCAAGGTCAGCCGAGCACCTTCCATGAAAATATCTGTAAAAGAGAGTCAAATCCCCAACCTGTCTTCGATGTTCCAGGCTGTCGAGGTTCTTCGTCAGCTCGTGGTCTCCGATCAGACGAATAGCCCTCCTTTCGATGGAATCCAGTAGCCGAAGAGTATGTTTGGGTGCAGAGCTCCAGACATGAGAGCAGTACTCTAGTGATGGTCGAATCTTGGCTTTGTATAGTGTCAAAAGTTGTTGAGGTGTGTACAACTTTCTGGTTCGGAAGAGTACCCCAAGCTCCTGAGAAGCTATCTTGGCGATTGACACAACGTGGTTATGCCAAGACATATTTACCCTCAGATTGACGCCCAGCAAATTAATAGATGAAGCCAGTGGGATTGCGTGGCCGGCCATGACTATATCCGGTTCTGTATAATGTTAACCTTTTTAGAGAAAACTGCTGCCTGGATTTTTTTAGCGTTAAATTCGACTTGGTTACTGTCACCCCAAGCCAAAATTTTTTCCAGGTCTTTGTTGAGGCGTGATACTTCATGCTGTCTGCGAAGATGTGCGTCGGCAGCCGATGTTTGTGCATTCAAAGAGAAAGATGAGATAAGTGTGCTATCGTCAGCAAAACTAAATATATAGGTATATATATAGGGTATGAATCTTATCCGTGTTTATCGGATGTGCACCCAAAGCAGGTCGACGATCAATCCATGGTTTAACCCAGACACGGCCTTTTCGTCGTTTCTTTTTCTGTATTTCTTTTATCTTAATGTTTTTCCGCTAAAAGTTCAGCGACTATTTTACAGGCTTTGGAAAGTTCACTCGACCTAGTTCGCACTGCGAAAAACTCTTTAAAAATGAAACAAAGTATAAACCTTTACTGGCGTGCAAATAGAACTGGCGCCACTAAATCCATGCATGTGTAAATGCACCGAGAATAGTTTCATTCGGCGAAAAAAGTAAATAATTACACAACTGTAAAAAAATTCAACAGATAAGACGCTCGCAAAAATAAATATAAAAAAAGTTGGTATCGATATAACAATAAAAAAGCATAAACAACATAAAACATGCCTATCGAAAGTACAAAAAAGCGGGCTCTAGGTGCTGTACTCCTGCGAGGCCGGTATAAGCTCCTGCGCGCGTTTCCACCGCACGCTGGACGCTGTTGCATCTTCAGTTATCGGCTGAACAGTTGTATGTTGAGGCGCGAAAATTCTACAAAACTCGTCGCCAGCGTTCGATCATTCTTGTTTTTTGACTGGGATTTTTTTTTCGGTGTATTGTATAATCGCCCTTTGCGCGCATAGGTATTCTTAGTGATTTTTGTGTTTTTTGGATTTTATTTTTGGACTAATTTTAATTTGTTTCGGTAAGTATTTTTTTTTCGTTTCTAATTTAAAAAGTTATATTGAGAGTAAATTTTGGTAGGAAGAAACTTTCCATACTAACAATGAATGTAAAAAATAAATTAAAAATTGTTTTGTACAGTGGCGGTTAAAAGAAAATGGGCTAATTCAAATGCTAAATGCATATTCAGCGCATCTCTCCTGATATTAGTACTGAGACTGTGAATGAGATTTATCTACCCCTTTTTGCCCACATCTTTATAATTAATTAATAACTTAATATCTCGCTTTCAGTAAATAATAGAAAAGGGGAAGACGCGTCAATTTTATTGAGCAGGGGGACGATATTAATGGCATCCGCCACCCCCCAGCCTGGGGATACCCTTAAAATCTTAAATGGGAAGGGAGTCAAGTGGTACATCATTTTAAAAGTATTTTTTAATCTCCTTTTTCTGTTCGGTGGCTTTGCCTCTGGTCACCCGGAGTGTCTACTTACGTACCCCAATAATCATTCTGCTTAAAAAGGTGTTAACACAATAATGTTTTTTAAATAATAACCTAAAATCCATAAATCTCCGTGCAGGTAAAATTGCGTACATTTTTGGAACGCGATTTTTTATTGTCTAAATTTTTAAATTGTACAGGGTGTCCCATTTTCGACACCTTTATAGGGTATCTCCGTTATTGTTAGTGCTATCAAAAAGTAATGTAGGTGTCATGTGCTCTTTTTGGGTCAAACTTAAAATGGTAAAATCAAAATTTGAAACTTTTCGCTCGCTTAAGAGATACGGGGGAAAATCAACAAATTGACAATTTCGAAATTACCCTATATTTTCTTAGTTAAAAGAGATATAGAAAAATGTTTAATTCAGAAGTTTCTTTATATTGATTGTTGTCAGGTAAGAAAGTTATCGGACCTAACCTCATTTTTTAAAATGAAACACCCTATATATTTTAATCTAAAAAGATAGCATTTTAAACTCTCTTTTCAAATTTATAACACACCATGGATGATAGATATCATATCAAATTTATCAAAATGTTGATAAGTCATTTTCAGAAATGAATATGTAAAAATGAAATTGACGTTAAATGTTAACAACAACTAGTATGTCAACATAGTTGTCTCTAGGATATTAGCTTCTGTTTCATGGCCTACTGTGGTTTAAAATAATCAAGTTTAAATAGATCGCCTAGGAAACCAATATTATCCATGGTGTGGTATATATTTGAAAAGATAATTTAAATTGGTATCTTTTTAAATTAAAATATACAGGGTGTTCCATTTAAAAAGTGTGGTTAGGTCCGATAACTTTTTTACCTGATCGCGTATGCTTATTCTGAAAACTGCAGATTATTCAAAAATCATTATAAAGAAACTTTTGTATAAAACATTTTTCTGTATCTCTTTTAACTAAGAAAATATAGGGTAATTTTGAAATTGTCAATTTTTTGATTTTCCCTCGTATCTTTTCAAATTTTAATTTTATCATTTTAAGTTTGAAAAATCTAAAGTTGAGTTTATTTTCGGTTAAACCGGAAGTGACAAAATGGATTTCGTCATCTCATAAAGTGCAAAATAATATCACATACAAATCCACCAAATTTTATTTCTGTAATTTAAACAATAAATGTTATAGGGGTGAGCGTTCTTCCTGAAACACCCGGTATTTACATAGTCCTTTTACTAAATAACGCCTTACTTTAAATAAAGTTTTCTCTTTATTTTGAATTTCGTTGGATTCTGAGCACTGGACATGTTTAACATTTTTTGAAACGATTTTAATTCAATTTTCATTACATTGTTTTTTGTTAAAACTGAATAATTATTCTTGTTGAAAATAAAAGCTTCCATGTGTATAATGTTGTTTTAAAATAAAAACTTCCATGTAATGTTGTTTTAAAATGCAAATATCTCGGAAACGTATTTATTTAACAAAATAATTTTTTTCTTTTGAAATTACCATTCTTTTTAGAATTTAAAAAAATTTGTAAATTTTTTTATCAAAATCCGAATAAAGTTACCCGCAAAACATTTGGGTTTGATATAGTAAGCGTGTAGGGTGTAACTAGCGCCGTCTACACGTTATTTTAAAATCAGATTCATGTTACGCTTCCTCAAGAACCAACGAATACTTATATACTTATACTTATGAACAAAAATTAATTTAGAAATTAAACGTTACCACCCTGTATATCATTAACGACTAATATTTTACTAAGGCATGTTTGGCACAAACCTATTATGTTCATATGTAGAATCTGTGGTTACTCTATGGCGCATTCATTACATTCCACCCTGTATAATACGATATAGATGTCGTACACGATCACGACGAAAAACCGTTCCATGAAAGGGGCCTAAGTCTGTGTCCACAACGGCGCACCTCCCCTCGCCCATAGCTTTGTACCATAGGACCGCTATGAGCTTCGCACAGTAGTCCCTCGACATCGAGATATAAACATGGACTGTGCGTTGTTATCTTCTTCCGATGAAGAAGATATTATTTTAGACTAATATAACAAAGTGGTACTTATATTCTTAAACAAAAATCTAGTATTTATATGCATTCTCATATATTCACAAAAGCGTTGGAGATCTTTCCTTTGATCTTTATAAAGGTGATAAAATTCTCCATAGAATCTTAGATTTGCGTTAATAGGATGCATTGGTAATCTTTCTTTTTTTCTGTTTAAACATATACTACTTGGTTATATTAGCGTCTAAAATAATATCTTCTTCATCGGAAGAAGATGACAACGCACAGTCCATGTTTATATCTCGATGTAGAGAGACAAACTGATCGACAGGCATGGCAATAATTGAGGGTCGATCTATTTAAAAGGATTCAAACCTCTTAAGCGAATCACATTAAAAAAATCTTTCCGTGAACTAAAACATTTTGTTCGTTAAGCCGGGTCCAGACCAAATGAGCGTTGAGTTGTTCAGCCAGTTTATGCGAAAAAGAGAAAGATAATTAATCTTTAATGTTTTTTATTTCTTTTTTTAAGAAGTGGTAAAGGTCTGCTGAACTAGTTGAATAAACAAAATATAGATTTTTAATTCATTCATGTTTCGAAGGCATATACCCTCATCTTCAGTGGACTGACATTGTCAAGGTGAACTTTTATTAAGAATTTTTTAAAAATATTAAATTATGATTTTAATAACATTTCAAAAAGGCTCCTGAAAGTTTGAAAAAAATGAAGAGAGAAGAAAAAATATGTAGATTATATTGCCTATTGTAACAGCAAAAAAATTCACTAAGAATTTATAAAAAAAAAACTAGAATAAATAAGAAGAACTTTGAAAAAAAGGGAAAAGAGGAAAAACATTATTTGCTTTTAATTTACTTTTTGGATAAATTTTGAATTATTTTTAACAAAGAAAAGAAGGAATAATTTCACTCCACTGAGAGATGGACTACTACCACAAAAAAATTTTTTTAAGGTTCAGGGGGGGCTTATTACTCCTACCCTGCCAACCAATCCATGGGGTCAAGCCCCACCTGAGCCCCCCAAACGGCACTGTTCTCAACTGTTTGTATTTTGCCAGTTCAGAGAACAATTCGATTCTGGCCTAGGACGTCTAATGAGTTAGTACGTAAAATATTCGGTAAAATAGATCGAATTGGAAGGTTTAAAAATAAGATTCGGTTTCTGCCATTCGAATTTACCTGACTAGAAAACCTTCAGTATGCATATTATATTTTCAGCAACTTGTAAAATCCTCTGAAAATATTGAGTTTATATTTTTTAAGAACTTCGCCGCAATTTTGTAAACACTTTGAGGCGTACTCACCGATAAACATAGAATTTTGCTTATATTAAAACAGTGTTAGTTTATTTTTCACCTATAATATTATAGCGATCTACCAGCTGAATATATAGCTATCATAAATGTGTTATATTTTTTTTTAATTCATGAACCTGAAAAATGTTTTTTCAAATATTATACAGTGTTAGGATAAAGGATGGTCTTCGATGTTTTGGTTCTATGACACGAGAGAAGTAAATAAGAAGATATAAATTACATTTGTTTGTTTACCAGTGTTTTAGTAAATTCATTAATCAATTAACATTGACAATGATAAATGTTGTTCCATAAAAATTGCTCGAACTGGCATAATAATAAGTTTCAATTTGGATTTAATGAGAAAAATACAAGTGATCGTTTGCATGTAGTAGTGATCAGTGAGACACTACGCCAATCAATTATCGAATAGGTATTCATCACATATATATAACCATTATATTGCTAATACCATATGCAATTATGTCCCCGCTATGGGCATCGAAGGAGGCGTTGTGAGTTTGCGCAGTTCGAAAATTTCCTTGTGAAAGTAAACATTCGACAGGACCGGATTTCAACTTTTTTAATGTAAATTTCATTGGCTAGTTAGGAAAAATATTGCAATCAGAATTTCGATTAGTTCGAATTAAGATGGCGTTCCATGCATACGATTTCTGGCGAT
Source organism: Barypeithes pellucidus (assembly GCA_963991005.1). Taxonomy (NCBI): domain Eukaryota; kingdom Metazoa; phylum Arthropoda; class Insecta; order Coleoptera; family Curculionidae; genus Barypeithes; species Barypeithes pellucidus. The sequence goes on along the minus strand of OZ022561.1, from coordinate 19,339,708 downwards.
ATGATGATTAGACGGTGCCCTGATTGGTGTAAACTTTTGGTGCCAAATTCCGTTCGAATATTTAATAGTAACAATCGACACGCTGAGCTTTATTTTAATGTTCAACCGACGTCGTATGTTTCTTAACCTCACTTTTATCTAAACCAAAAATTAAGAATGAATGACTATATTGATTACTTTGGGAATTGTTATCATATGGTGCATTAGTAGGCACCAAATTAAAAATACATTAATTTTAAGGTTAGGTAGTGACCGCATATATATTATATTGTATACGAGTGACACTCTCTTCTTTTTAGTGAAATTCGGTTCCGAAGATCGGATAATGTGATAAGCATATTTTCGTATCTCTGTACAAATACTTTATACCTGGTATTGATCCACGACTTTTGCAAAGAAGCACCATGCACTTGTGTCCTTTCATCTTAAACAAATCAAGCCACTAACCTATCAAACACCGAATCACCACAAATTAAAAACTCCTTCACAAAAATTGTTGTTAGGTAATGAAAGTTTATAAGCACTAATATACCGACAACAATGTGGATGAACCACTTTTTATTCTATAATTTGAAAAAGCATCCAGAACCAAAGATGGCGACGAATAACAACCAACAAATAATGTCGGGCCGGCTCTGAAGCGATCGATAAAATTTCCACCCTACTGCGCAAACTCAATAGTACCACGCCATCTTCCATAGCGGGGACACTTCTTGTATTTTGGAACGTTCGTATTGGCAATATAATGGTTATATGTATGTGGTATTCATTCACGTCTTAATTAACAAGCTGTTTTCATGTACCAATTTAAATATTTTTTCTTTAACTGGTAGAAAATAGACTATAGAGTTTAAGGCAGAACAGTTTACATACTGGTACGTTCAATTGTACGGGGTAGCTTACAAAATCTAGATGCATCTCAATTGGCTAAAATTTAAATGTGACATAACTTTGACTATCTAAATACGGTATATTCTTGAAGAAGCGTTTTGTAAACAACCACTACGATATTTTATCATTTTCGGGTTTTGCTAAATTAATAATAAAAATAATTTCAACAAATAAAGACTATAGTACCGATTGCTACACATATTTACTTTATTTATTTAAGAAAATTAAAACTAGGTATGATTTATATACCTAATGATTTTATACTTATAATATTAAGTATTTGATAGCACACTCATCTCATCTTTCCCTTTGAAAGCACAAACATCGGCTGCCAACGTACATCTTCGCAGACAGCATGAAATTTCACGCCTTGGCAAAGACCTAGAAGAAATTATGGCTTGGGGTGACAGTAACCAAGTCGAATTTAACGCTAAAAAACCCAGGCAGCAGTTTTCTCTAAAAAGGTTAACATTACAAAACCGGATATAGTCATGACAGGACACGCAATCCCACTGGCTTAATCTATTAATTTGCTGGGCGTCAATCTGGGAGGAAATATGTCTTGGCATAACCACGTTGTGGCAATCACCAAGATATCTTCTTAGAAACTTGTTGTACTCTCACGAACCAAAAGTTGTACACACCTCAACAACTTTTGATACTATACAATGCCCATATTCGTACCTACTGCTCTCATGTCTGGAGCTCTGCACCCAAACATACTCTTCGGCTACTGGATTCCATCGAGAGGAGGGTCATTCGTTTGATCGGAGAACCTCGACAGCCTAGAACATCGAAGTCAGGTTGGCTCTCTTTTACATATATTTTCATGGAAAGTGCTCGGCTGACCTTGCCCTCTTAATTCCGCCCAGAGCGGCGAATAGCAGAAATACACGACGAACCACTGCCGCCCATCCATATGTAGTTAAGCTTAGTACTCCTCGAACTTCATTATTTAAGAATTCTTTAATCTGGAGGACTTCATCCTTATGCAACGACCTTCCCGAGCTCTTTTTGCCAACGAATATAACCTCTAACGATTCAAAGCCAACGTGAATCGCTTTATTCGCACACGCACCACTTCCAGAGTGCCCTAAAGGATTTTTCCTATAGTGCTTGTGTTTGATCATAAAAAAAAGTAAATGATCTAAAAGATAATTGAGTAGCACTCTGTATTATAAAATTTGTTGAAATCATTTTTTAAATTTAGCCAAAAGCCAGAAGGGATAAAATGATTGTTTATGAAACATTTTTTCGACAATATAAAGGCTTTTATAAGAAATGGTAGTTTTTTTCTTATCTAGAGTGTCACGGCGATACTGTCTGTGTCTCATCCTGATATATCTCTAATTGACTTAATATAAAAAATGAATTAAATTCAATTTTTATGTAAGATATATCAAATTTAAATTACAGGAAATTTACTTGCGTCTAGATTGTATGCACTACCCTGTACAATTAGACATATCAGGACGTAAACTACTCTATCTTAAACTCTTTTGCAATATTCGATAATTAACTGCCGTAGTGTATGAGAGGACATGCTTGTAAGGGCGCCACTGGTGTATCGCTAGAGAATTTTTTCTAACTAAATTACGTGGTTTTACTAATATTGAAAATAATATCTGAAGGTACATATTATGTTGTCCCATTTTCGACACTTTTATACGGTATCTCCGTAATTGTTGGTGCTATCAAAAAAGTAATGTAGGTGTCATGTGCTCGTTTTGGGTCAAACTTAAATGATAAAATCAAAATTTGAAAATTTTCACACATTTAAGAGATACGGGGGAAAATCAAAAAATTTACAATTTCTGAATTTCCCTTTATGTTCTTAATAAAAGAGATATAGAAAAATACAGAAGTCTCTTTATAATGATTGTTGAATAATCTTCCGTTTTCCGAGTAAGTATATGGGGTCAGGTAAAAAAAGTTATCGGACCTAACCTCATTTTTTAAAATGGAACACCCTATATATTTTAATCCAAAAAGATAGCATTTTTAAATTCTCTTTTCAAATATATACTCTATATAATATATATATAAAATAAACATTGGTTTCCTAGGCGATTTATTTAAACTTTATTACTTTAAAACGGAATAAAAGATTCAGATTAAGCTAAAAAAATAACGGGAATCATCGCAAATGTTGAGGTTATGTCCTTAAATGGTTGCCGTCTTTCCGAATAGCGAACAAAATATAAATTTTGCGCCATTTCTTCGTTTTTTCCACTTTTAATTTAAACTCATATAAAATTTTTCAAAATGTTGATAAGTCATTTTCACAAATGAATATGTAATGTGAAATTGACGTTAGATGTTAATAACTAGAATGTCAACATAGTTGTTCCTATGATATTAGCTTTTGTTTCATGGTCTACTGTGGTTTCAAGTCATAAAGTTTAAATAAATCGCCTAGCAAACCAATGTAATCCGTGGTGTGTTATATATTTAAAAAGGGAATTTAAAATGCTATCATTTTAGATTAAAATATACAGGGTGTTCCATTTAAATAAATGAGGTTAGGTCCGACTTTTTTTTACCAGACCCCGTATACTTATTCTGAAAACGGCTGATTATTCAACAATCATTATAAAGAAACTTCTGTATAAAACATTTTTCTCTATTTCTTTTAACTAAGAATATGTAGGATAATTTTGAAATTGACAATTTTTTGATTTTCCCCCGTTTCTCTTAAGCGAGCGAACATTTCAAATTTTGATTTTACAATTTTAAGTTTGACCCAAAAAGAGCACACGACACCTACATTACTTTTTTGATAGCACTAACAATTCCGGAGATACCCTATAAAAGTGTCGAGAATGGGACACCCCGTACTATTATATTGATAATGTAGTTTTCTTTATAACATGATCTAAGAAATAACACTCTGAAATATCAGCACGTCATGAATGAACACCCGGTATATAGCAACATTTTTCGAGTTCTTTTTTCGCACTTTGTATGATGAAATTTCTATTTTTATAGATTATATTTATTAAAAAAATCTAGTCGATCTACTGAACCAGTCGGAAATTATAAAGTGCATGACGAGCTTTTGTTGTAAATATTTAGAAAAGTAAAGTAGATAAATCTTCTTTAATATTATCTGAGATTTTGATTTGCTTTTACAAAGCCCCGTTTTAACTTAAGTGGGATGGGAATTTCACGTTATGACCGTATGGGAAGTGGTACCATTTTCTATGTAATATTTAAGTTAATTTGAACATCAAACGAATTGGCACGTGTACGACGTGTATGATAAAGAAATGGCTTTATATACAGGGTGTCCGCTAATTAATGAGACATGGAAAAACCAACGACTCCTTACGTAAAAATATTAGGATTTAACTTACCTATATCCGAAAGTTGATTTTTTAGGACGAGAAACTGATTTTTGGTGAAATTTTAATGTACAATATAGGGGGCGTTCTCTGCGGAATTTTTTGCACATTTATTAGGTCATAACTTTTTTGTGCCTCGGTGTATTTAAGTTTATAGTGAAAATAATACTTTTCTCATTATTTTTCTCAAAATTGTCTTGCGTATAAACATACCATGTCTCGCATTTCTCCGTTAGAAAACAGTTATGTCGCGGCATTTTTAGTTTAATTTTTGATAACAGTATCTTCAAAAACTCCTTAAAAACACCCACAATGATGACAAATGAGAATAAACTTTGACAGAAATGAGGTTTCAAAGTGCTTTCATTGTATTTGTTTTTATCAAAGCCTACTGTGACAAATTTCACATTTACAAATCAAAATGTAAACGGGCGCATTAGAAATTGTAATTGAAAATACCTCGAAAACGGTTAGTCGGAGCGACATTTACAAAGCATACCTTTATTGCTTAAAAATGACGGAAAAACTGATATTTTTAATAAAAACATAATTATACTAAGGCACAAAAAAGTTACATTTCTTTTTATGTATCCAGAGTAATCTACATCAAAATTATTAACAAATTCAAATTCCTTTCCCCAAAAAAACCATAGCCACAAAATTTTGAGCAAAAATATCGATTCAGAAATAAGTTATTTAGGAAAATTGAAAATTAAATTTTTACTTGGACACCCTGTATCTCGGTTATTACCAGCTATTGAACTAAAGTAAGTATGGCCAAATCGCAGTATTTTTACCCAAGGAATCTGCAGTTTTCCTGTGTACCATTAGTTATGGGACACCCTAAATTTTTATAATCATTGATGAAATTTGCTGAACTTCTGAAATGAGCATTTCATCATCTCTCGCTAAAAAATTGTTGCTACTCATGGCAGAATTGAAACTTTTTCATCCACACTCGAATAACAAATACAACATTAAAGGCTTTTAAAGCAAATTTCGTTAGAAAATTTACATGCAAGCAGTCGAGCAGTCGGGCAGTCAACGTCTCGACTGCTCTCGGAGCAGTAGGTATACAGCAGTCGACTGCCGACCGTTGAACCGTGACGTATCGGATGTTCTAGGGCAGGGGTCGGCAACCTTTTGAGACGGAAGAGCCAAAAGTTATAATTTACACAATTTCTAACGGCCGCAATTTGATATCGAAAGAGACACAACTTGACATCGAAAGAGTCGCATGCGGCTCGCGATCCGTAGGTTGCCGACCTCTGCTCACAGCCAAACACTGGCGAAGACGCCAAATTGTCTTGCGTCGAAAACGAATTAAAACCTACATAGAAACATCCGACGACGGCGTCATTCGAGAGCTTTCGATGGACTGACGACAGTAACGACGCGTGTCACGGGGGAGGGGTGCGCTGAAAAGCGAGTACAAGTGGCTGAGAGATAGAATCGGGCCTAATCCTCGTTAATCGATTCAGAACGAATTTTTAATGTTTTTTTCGATAAAATAAATCATATTTGCGTATGGAACTAAAGATCCGCAGCTTCACATCCAAAGAACCGCAGGTTGCCGACCCCTGATCTAGGGGAACCACATTTTATTTTCCTAAAGAAAAGTGCTCGACTGCAAGACGTAGCGGCCAGACGTTACTGCTGGCAGTTCTATCGAAACTATACCTTTACGCTTACTTTCCATTATTCTTTAAATATCCATTCCAAAACGAAAGGCTAGCTATAAACAAAAGAGAAATGAGCAAGACTAAGAATACTTATAGGTCAAGTTAAGTCAATTTTCAGATTTGACAGTTGAAGGGTTGGCATTTGTACCGGTTCACAGAGACAAAAAGCAGCAATCGGTTAGAAATCCGTCCACAAACGAACATGCGTAGACCGAAATTTGCAACCGGTTGAAAATTTCGCTCGGCGAACTAACCTATTATTGACCTTCCTGTATCGAATAACTTTATTTGTAAGGCAACCCCACCGATTAGATATTTTGGCAACAATACAAAATGGAAAAAAGCGCTTTCCACAACACCGAGCACACCGTCCTATCCAATCGGTATAGCTTCATGGTAGGTTCATGTTAGGCAGTTAATAGGAATGTTTTAAAAAGTCGATAATTTTCTATAAACAAAGTAAGGACATTTTTCATTTAATTGGAAAATTTCTAAACTACAAGAGCTCGTTCAGGAAATACTGCACTTCTTTAACAAAGCGAGGGAGCTGGACGTTCTGAGAAACATAAGAATTGCACTATCCCGGTCCCCCTAAAACCGGAAGGAACAGACACATGCCTCGTAGAGCAATTAATTCACACCTATTTCACATTTTTAAGAACTGACAGTTTTACATCCATTCTAAAGGGGATATTTTTCACAGCGATAAGACACGTAAATTTTTTTTTATGATGATACACAAGCCCTATAGGAAACATCCTTTAGGACCCTCTGGGAGTGGTGCGTGTGCGCAAAAAGCGATTCACGTTGGTTTTGAATCGTTGGAGGTTATATTCGTTGGGAAAAACGACGGGAAGGTCGTTCCATAAGGATGAAGTCCTCCAGATGAAAGAATTCTTAAATAATGAAGTTCGAGGAGTACTAAACTTAACCACATATGGATGGGCGGCAGTGGTTCGTGGTGTATTTCTGCTATTCGCCGCTCTGGGCGGAATTAAGAGGGTAAGGTCAGCCGAGCACTTTCCATGAAAATATTGTCTTCGATGTTCTAGGCTGTCGACGTTCCTCGTCAGCTCGAGGTCTCCAATCAGACGAATGGCCCTCCCTTCGATGGAATCCAGTAGCCGAAGAGTATGTTTGTGTGCAGAGCTCCAGACATGAGAGCAGTACTCTAGTGATGGTCGAATCTGGGCTTTGTATAGTCTCAAAAGTTGTTGAGGTGTGTACAACTTTCTGGTTCGGAAGAGTACACCAAGCTTCTGAGAGGCTATCTTGGCGATTGCCACAACGTGGTTATGCCAAGACATATTTCCTCCATGAAGCCAGCGGGATTGCGTGTCCGTCCATGACTATATCCGGTTCTGTAATGTTAACCTTTTTAGAGAAAACTGCTGCCCGGGTTTTTATAGCGTTAAATTCCACTTGGTTACTATCACCCGAAGCCATAATTTCTTCTTGGCCTTTGTTGAGGCGTGATACTTCATGCTGTCCGCGAAGGTGTGCGTCGGCAGCCGATGTTTGTGCATTCAAAGAGAATGATGAGATAAGTGTGCTATCGTCAGCAAAGCTAAATATCGGATTTTCAGTTTTCACTAGAAGGTCGTTAATGTAGAGTTAGAAGAGAGTGGGAGACAATATGGACTCTTGAGGAACACCGGCATTGATGGTGAAGGTGTCTGAGAGAAATCGCCAATCGCCACTAGCAGAGAGCGGTCCTTAAGAAAGCTAGACAACCATGCACAGAATCGACTGGGTCACTGCTCATTGTGAAGGGGGACGCTTTTAAATAATATTTTCAGCCTTGATGGTTTAACTGCCTAGAAGAGGTAGATGTTACCCTTAAAGTCTTACATAGGAAGGTATGGGGGAGGCGGGGGAGTCAAGTGTCACATAATTTTAAAGGTCGTTTCAATACATTTCCAATAATACTATATTTATTATTTTGAGGTTTATGGCGGTTTATGATTTAGGTTATTATTTTCAAAAATACAGTGGTACCTCGAGATACGAGTGCTCTATCATACGAGTTATTTGAGATACGAGTTGTCGAGCGAGCGAAGTTTTGTTTTGAACTACGAGCGAAATTTGAGATACGAGGAACGGTCAGCTGCGACGCGATCTCTACAAGTGAGATAAAAGAAATCTTGGGAATATGGGAGAGAGATTTACACATTCTTACAAAAGATACACCCCGAAAATGTTGCAACTGGTCGTGAATCGGAGCTATTTAATGACAAACTAATTTCCGCAGCATTCTGAAAGGGAGGAAGAAACAAACCTCCTTGGACAGTTTTTTTTTTAATCCGGCGAAAAATGCAAAGACCAGTGAGGAGGAAAGCTGTGACTAAAATGAAGCATACAGTAGCATTTAAGTTGTGTGTAAGTTATTATATTCTTATACAATATTTCTCATTTATAAATATATTTTTCTTATTCAAAACACGTAACAAAAATAATTGGGGGTAGCATTTTTGGGGCTGGAACGGATTAATGGCCTTTCAATTAATTTCAATGGGGAAAATTGCTTTGAGTTACGAGCAAATTGACATATGAGCAAGGTTACGGAACGAATTAAACTCGTATCTCGAGGTATGACTGTATTATTGTATTCTCTCGTCTTTTAGTAAACCCCCTTTCTTCTTTACCAGGGCTAACCTCACCGCCTAAAAATTGACATGAATAAGTTCATTTTGGGAACGCGATTTTTGGGAAACTGCTTCTCAAAAAGGGATAAAAGGGTAACATCCACCCTTCCCAGGGGTTAAACCAGGAAGGGTGCAAATATTCTTTAACCCTTCGTTAGACGCGCTCGTTTAACTAACGATTTTAATCGCGCGGTGTACGTTTTAGTGGCCCTAACAATAACATTATTATCTCTTTTAACGTAATTGTTTATATTCTTTAGATTCTTTATTGTGTGTTTTTGTTGTTTCGAGATTTTAAACCTTATGATGCTAGCAATAAGTAATCAAGACTATATTTTTATATTTTTTATAAATTTACAGTTTTTTTAAGCTTTTAATATTTCTTGTTACATAAGGCCCTGATGGTGGCCTCCTCAGTTCAAAACGTGAAGGCCCTTGTAAATTAAAGCATTTTAAGAAAGAACATAGGAATTTGGTTGTTTCCCTGTTATCCATGCCCTTTCTGGAGAGCTGTTACGACTATAATACAGTGAAACTTCTCATAACGGACATCTCTAATAAGCGGACATCTCTATTAAGCGGACATTTTTTCATAGTCCACAACTAGGTATATGAAATTTCATGAAAATCAACCTCTCTTGGGCGGACTCTCCTTTGGGCGGACGCGGACAGGCTGTTTTCATACAAAGATTGCGAGAACCCTCCTTTAGACGGACAAAAAAATTTTAAAAGTATTTGGGAGACAAATAAGTACGGTGCAAAAACTATCTGAAGACAGACCGGCAACCAATCGCGTATGCGTAGCAGCGCGAAAGGACTTCGCCGATTGAAAGTATGTGTGATTCCCCGATAGCAGTCCGCCGTTTATTTGTGAGTTGTAAGGTAAAAATCGTAAACAATGTCACAAGAATGTCGCGTTTTGAGTCTGAAAGAAAATATTGATGTTGTGGAAGTTTGTAATTTGATAACAATGATTTGGGCGAGTTCATTAACATTGATAGCAATGTGGTATTAGAAGATAGTGACCCCATTCCTACCGATTATGTAGTCCAAACTGAAACCACATCACTATCTGACGACTCTGATGAAGAAGTTAAATGCAGCAATGTCATCCATTATCAAGAAGCCATTAGTATGGTAAAGGAATTATAAGAATATGCAAAGAATAGAGGTGACTCTACAGCAATGGAATTATTGTTATCAGGAATTAAATTTTCTAGATTGCAAGTATAAAACGCAAAGACGTGTGATATTAGATTTTTTTAGTACTACATTTTAACTAAAACTAGTGTATTTTTATTATGTTATGTTTATTTGTACATACAAATACATAGTAATAATTTTACATTTACATATTACCTAATAACAAACTTCCCGTGGGCGAACACCTCTAAGAGAGGTTTCACTGTAGTTCAAACCGCGGTAAAAGTTATCCATTAATAAATTAATGGATAACTATTTTTGGCTTTGGAAAGTGCTCTATATTTGCTACATGATAGATAAAATATGTATGATTCTCTCATTTTAGGTCAAGAATGGATACATCCCCCTTCTTTCCTGTACCCTTTATTTGTCTCAAATATATCTCTATCGATACTTTCGTCAATTATTATTGTCGACACTGGAAGTCGTTCCTCTCTACACGCTGCCAGGCAAAAAGGCTCGAATTCAGTTTACTGAATACTGGCCAGTTTAGGGTCTTTCTTTTCATTATGTAATTTATTATGTTTGTTTAAAAAACGGATAGCGGAGAAGAAAAAAATAGAGAAGATAAGGTTTTTACGATCGGATATATTATCATATCATTTATCATTTATGTTTTGGAGGAGCAGGAAGGTGTTGACAATTTAAATTATTATTATACAGGCAGGCATTTGTAACTCAAAAACAGGAGTTCGTAGGTTCACATCCTATAGCCGGTAAACCAATTTGCACTCGGTGGATTTTAGTGGTATAAGTCATGGTGTTACCGTCCGGCGTCATGCAAAAATAGGGAATACTGAAAAATGTATCATCCCCCATTCCTACCCCATCTACGCTGGTAACTATGAGCTAGAGGTGTGGTCGAAAATGGCCCTATCTGGAGAATTATACAGGGTGTTTAAAAAAATATGTGGTGATTCCTTACTCAAAAATAAGAGAAATAGTTCCTTCGACATGGCTCCGCCAGATGCTTTGTTTGAAAGATGGGTGTTGAAATTTGAAATTTTTTCGGTATTTTCAAAATATTTTCGAACCGGCTTTAGTAATTTTAATTTGGGTTGTAAAAAGTACCTAAAATAGCAACTATTTTAGCAGTGAAAATGTGTGAATATGCTTACCAGGGGCGTGGTGCGATCAAGATCTCTAATACTTTTTAACAAAGGATAGATCCTACGACACTGCCTTTTTCACATTTTGATAGGACAATTAAAATACATTTTTTATAGGAAAATACAGGTAGGTTTAACATACGGGTTTGTTCGGGTTTGTTCGTAAGTAAGTAAGTAAGAAAACTACCAATGAGATAAAATAGTACAAGTGAGGCAAATAAGCGAGAGTTTGTATATATAGGGTGTTGAAAAAAGGTCGATACCCCGGAATAACTCCGGTGCATCGCATTGCAGCGGGAAATGTCTGGGGAAATAGTTGTTTGGTTTTGAAGAAGGAATAGTTTGCAATTTAAACCACCCCCAACCCCTCAACCCCGCGGCGCGGGTGGGGATAAGTTAAGATTATCAAATGGAATCTCCGACAAAAAATAAACATCTTTTGTCCGAAAATTTTTTATATTCGGGCCCATCCTTCACCAATAATCACCATGAGAAAGACAAAATCAGAACCGTGCGAAAATCATGTTTTATCCCGGAAATACTCTTTTTCTCTGTCTTGTACTAAAAAATGCCCGCGGAATACAAACAACTTTTTCCACGGGCATTTTTTAGTACAAGACAGAAAAATAGTATTTCCGGGATAAAACTTGGTGAAGGATGGGCGCGAATAAAAAAAATTTTTGGACAAAGGATGTTTTTTTTTGGTCGGAGAACACGATACGCCTAGAGATGTAAAGGTAATATTACCGAGGTAATGTTACCGTAATATTACGTAATATTACGTAATATTAACGCAAGATCGGTAACATTGGAAATATTGTTTTTTTTTTTTTTTTTTTTCCATAAGCCAAATCCAGTTGAACAAAATGGGGCGATACATCTCTTTAAAATTGCCGGTGAAAACAAGATGGGGTTCCTTTTATAAAAAGCTTTTTGGAGACTAAACATTCATTAAAAAGTTTAGCAGTTGATGATAGCCCAGATATTTCTGATGTTCTTTCATCAAATACAGTAAGACTTCTTCTTCAAAACGAATTTTGGTTGCAAATAGAAGCAACTTATGACTTGTTCCAGCCAATGTCTAAGTGGATAACGATTTTTGAAGCTAACGGGCCAACAATCTCAAAAGAGTTTATCTGCTTTTTTGAAATAAGGTCTATATTACGTGACAAAGTATCAAATTTATCTATTACTATGTTTGAAAACCAGAAAATGTGTTCAATTCTTGAAAAACGAGAAAATATATGTTTAAAACCCGTTCATCTTGCTGCTTACCTATTAGAACCAAGTCAACGCGGCGAGAAGCTAACTGAAGCTGAAATTTTAATTGCAACGGAGTTCATCTATGAAACTGCAAGGCGTCATCCAAAGTATTCTTCACAAGTAGATCTTATTATGGAAGCACTCGCACAGTACAAAATTAGAGGTAATATTTTTGCTAAGGAATTCGTCATTTCCAGCGAAAAATCTATGTCTGGATCTGTTTGGTGGGCAGGAATTTGCTCCAGTTCTAAAATAAGTAGGTTAGCTGTAGACATTTTAAATTTACCATCGTCAACAGCCGCAACCGAAAGAACCTTTAGTACTTATGGATTTATTCATCGGCAAAAAAGAAACAGACTAACCGTGGAGAGGGCCGGAAAACTAACTTATATTGCCCATAATTATAATTTACTAAATGAAGAAGATCATTCGAGAATAGTAGAAGATACTGAGGAAGAAATAGAAAAAGAAGATATCGGTTTCGAAGTTATAGACTTGACTCAATTAACGAAAGAGAAAGAAGAATCAGATGACGAGGTTGGGGATGATGATGAGGATGATTTACCATTATCCACTCTATTACGTAGTCCATTCTGACTCTGACTAGTTTAAAAAACGTTCTTATTGTTTTTCGTAATGTTTTTACAGTTTTGAAATAAAAAAAACTAGTATTACTTAAAAAGCTGTTTTTTTTATAAATTACCAATGTTACCGTAATATTACGTAATATTACCGGTAATATTACCGATTTTTAAATTACCGGTAATTTTACATCTCTAGATACGCCAATAAAATATATGGGGTTCCATTTGAAAATCTTAACTTACCCACACCCGCGCTCGGGGGTTGAGGGGGTGGGTGGTGGTTTAAATTGCAAACTATTCCTCCTTCAAAACCAAACAACTTTTTCCCCAGACATTTTCCGCTGCAATGCGATGCACCGGAGATATTCCGGGGTACCGACCTTTTTTCAACACCCTATATATATTTTTTAATATCATAAAGGCAATATAAGATTTAATATTTTTCTTTAAGTCATAAAAATGTGTAGAATTTTTTACAAGACATATAGCTTCTCACGAACACATAAATACAAATTTTATTTCCTACAATTACGTTCATATGAATTTATATTTTCTGGCCTTTCAAATATTCTTACGAGAATAAAACATCAAGAATCATTTTGCATGTCAAACAGAAAAATATGAAAATGTATATCCGGATTATTTTAGAAACAGAAACATTTGGAAAGAAGTTATTTTTCTCGACTTGGAACATATTGAATTTAAATATTTGCTCTTTTTTGACCTTTTCTTCTCTTACCTGTTTTTCTTTTGCTAAACTAAAATAGGATCTTCTAAAATATAAAGTGGCTTTAGGTCTTATGATTATTGGCGAGTATTTGGTTATTTAATACTTATTTGTTATCAATTTTCCGAGTTTAAAGATAATTTCCACATAAAAATTTTAATTTTATAAATACATATTTATTTTTTTTAAATATTTATCCTAGAAAATTTTTAGCTTTAAAATCTTACCTTCTTTAACTAACAATTGCAATGGAGTCGGATATTTAAAAGAAATTATATACATTGTTCTTATTAAATTAATTTTCTACAGAGGTTAAAATATCTAACAAAAGATGTTACAAATTTTTGCCGCACTATTAAATTCTCCCCTTTTAGCACGTTTTCTTGAGTTTTCCTTCCCCAAGGCACTATTTCATTTAATTTTCAAATTAAGTTTTCATAATTTATAACTTTAATAAAAACTGTCAAACTTTTTGCCCTAACAATAATTGTAAAGAGAAATAGTGTGGCTTTCTTTTCAAATATATTCGTTATTCGTTGTAGAATGATTGTTTGTTTTTTCCGTGATTAATTTTGTTTTTAAACTTCGTGGAAAACTTAAATTCGGATATTTTATAGAGATAAATATCCGAAGATTAACCGAAGCTCATATTTAATAAAAAAATACAATTTATTTATAAAATGTATTATTAAAATAGAAAGTCTTTATCGAAAAACATTATTATGATGAAAAATATATAAAAAATTAATTTTATATAATAATTCCAACATTTAGTTTAAATGTTCTCGGTCGTCCTTTTGTCGCCGAGGTTTGGGATATCAAAGTGGTGAGATCATAACGAGCCGAATTATTGTAGTCGCATTTGCAGGCATGTATTAATTCTGGTCACTCAGAAAAAATAAATATGGAAGAGTGTTAGAAAGATGATGCATTTTATTAAACTTAATCACACAGAAGAATATAATTTGTCACGCCGAGCAAAGCCGAGGAAAGGGTATCAACCGGAGTGACTACCTATAGACCCTTATTCATTCAACTAAAAGATAAGTCAACATAATAATGTTTTTTTAACAGTAAATCTCAGCACCAGGTTCAGGTGTAAATTCTATTTACGTCTATTTTTGGTAAGAAATCCCTACTAAGAAACAATAAAATATGATATAATTGGAAAGAGATTTGTACGACCTTTAAAATGATTACTGGAGTTATTAATAAATTATTTTCACTTACATTCGTTAAAAAATTTACAAAATACACTAGCCGGCACAAAATTCTGCCACCCTGATATTTTGATCAAGTTTGATATTTTATAACTTTTTTATTTTTTATGCAATTTTCATGATTTTCTCATCAGTTTGTAGATCAGTTTATTGTGTTTATCCTTAATTATTTTATAAAGTAACATATTTCGATTAGGCTATATTATACAGGAGTAAATCAAACTGTTGTTTTCTATCGTAATTTCAAACTACCTTGTAGGAAAATTGAGGTGGATAATTTTATTTACATACTGTTTCTTGTAATCTTTAATGTATTCTAAACATTTCGTTCCTTGATTCATTCCGTTATCTCATTTCTGCTGCGAGCTGCAAAATTTTAAATGTACCGCTGATTTGAAGCCTATTTTTATTAAGAAAAACAAATACTAGGTATATCATAAAGTTAATTAACACAAACAATTTTAATATCGTGTATTTCCTTCTCTCGCAACAATGACAATCTTCGTGATATCGAACGAATAAGGTTACTTATCCTCTCTTGAGGGATAGGCCGGATATTCTTCGGTCAGCGCCAGTCGTAAGTCTTGCAAGGTTTATGGTTGTACAGGACGACGACGAACAGCCCTTTTAAGTTGATACCAAACATGTTCGATTGGGTTGAGATCATACAGACCAGCTATTCCAACATCATCCAGATATTCGCTCACTACATGTGCAACGTGAGGTCTAGCATTATCATAAATTAATGTAAATTGGTTCCCAGTGAGAGGAGCAAATGGAACAACAACTTCTTGGAGGATTTCCTCAATGTAACGGTGGGCGATTAGAGCTCAACAAATACAAGATTGGTGCGTGCTTCGGTATAAATACCAATAACATGCATTTTCCAAAAATAACATTGTTTCATTTAAAATTTTGCAGCACGCAGCAGAAATGAGATAGTGGAATGAATCAAGGAGCGAAATGTTTAGAATATATCAAAAAATACAAGAAACAGTATGTAAATAAAATTATCTACCTCAATTTTCCTGCAGGGTGTTTTGAAATTACGACAAAAACAACAGTTTGATTTACTCCTGTATAATATAGCCTAATCGAAAAATGTTACTTTATAAAATACAGTAAATTGATCTACAAACTGATAATAAAATCATAAAAATCGCATAAAAAATAAAAAAGTTATAAAATATGAAAGTTGATACCTTCTATACGTAGATACCTAGACCAAAGTTGAATCATATGTTTTACGGGAGTTTTTCTACAAACCCTGAAAAACATTAGGCGTTCCGTAGCCGAGTGATTACCCTAGAGGGAATTAATACGATTTCATCTCGTTGATATTAAAATATAATCAATCAACAGTTTCATCTTAACCGTAAAAAATAATAATTAAACTCCAGATTTCAATTAATTTGAAATTGATCAATAAAGGAAATCCAATAATACGATTAATTAAATTTTTGAAGCTTGAAGCTATGTTGGAAACAGTTTAGTTATGGATTAGGAAAGTTTCGGCGTTGTTTTAATTTTATACCGGAAATTTTTTGCCGGTTTTGGATTTTATGAAACAGGCAAAAATTGAATTTTAATATTAATAGATAGATGTGATAAGCGGATAAATTTTAAATATGAAATACCATGATACCGCCGAATGTTTAAATGGATTAGTGAAGGATATTTTAATAAGATTATTTTTTTTTCTTTATTTCACTGTTGGGTTTTTTTCTAATAAAATTTTTAGCAGCTTTAATTAGTATTATTAGAGCTACGATGTTCGTTAAATTAGTACCCTAGGAGCGCTACAACCCCTAGTAGCACTTTTTTAAATATTTAAGTTCTCTATAGGTCTGTCGCAAATAAATTTGATATGACCATATTTGAATGACCTATTGTTAAAAGCGAAAGAGATTTTAAGAAAAAGGCATACAACTGTCTACAATTCTAATAAGAATCAAGTTTTCAAGAAATCAGGAAAGAAACAATAACTATGCAGCTCGAATACATGCTTATAATGCTAGCAGCGTGTTGTCATCAACATATCACACATATGGGAAGAATTGCTCCCAACCTTCCTAAATTTATTGGATGTACCCAATATTTTCAATCTTCGCGCTTCTAGTGCTAAAAAAGTTGCTGCACATTCCATTTCTTCATCCCATTCATCAGAGGAATCATTATTACTGACGAATACTGGCTAGGCTGGGTGATATTTAAAGTAACCGTGGTGTCGAATTGCGTGAGAACCGTGTGCAAATGCAGTACATCTGACACATCATATCGGACGGCGTGCTATAGCATCAGGAAAGTGTGTTCCCGGTTTAAATATTTTAATGAAAATGATGAGTATATTATAGTATAGATAGTATATTAAGATACAAGTTTCATAAGACATTATCTTAGAGCACGCGTTTAATTTAGAAAACAACACGAGAAGCGGGGAGTTTTCTAAATTACCAGTGCTCTAATTGTCTTATGGACTTATTTTATAATACTTTTTCTATTTGGGTCTTTAAAGTCTGAAAAACTTAAAAAAATATAGTAGATTTTTTCCATTTAATTAATATTTTCCTTTTGGGTTGGCAATACTTTTACAATTTAATAAAATGTTAGAAGTATCAACTATGTCATGATAGAAATAATTGAACAAAACAAAGGTTCTTCCCATCCGTCATCATTAAAAAAAATATATTATTAAAGTTAATAAAAATGAGTCAGGAAGAAAGTTGTAGAAAATAATCTAGAAAAACTTTTAAAAATAATATACAAAACTTTGAGTTATGGTGCGAGCAGAACAAAGTTCAAAATATCGAACAAAATAAATAATACTATTGAACAATTGTGTCGACACAGAATCTAACAGGAATAACAATTAATGCCCAGGAAATGTCTACAGTAACTATAAATATGTATATATAAAGTAATATGTATAATACTACTTATATTGAATTAAAAATAAAAATAGTACTTTATTGAATAAAACTTTAGAAATAGAGCATAAACTGGAAGATATTTCTATTATTTTTAGGTTACGTTGTTGTATAGTTGTGACTAGAAATTAGTTGACGGGCACCGTCAGCATGTTACATATTTCCGAGTATAGGTATTTCAGATAAATATCTAGTACAAATGATCTATTTGCAAGGTTAAAGGTTAGTATTTTAAAGTTTTCTATAAAATTTTTTTGTCGAATCCATAATGCCCAGAAAATTAATTTGAACGAAATCGAAGTAAGCTTAAAATTCGAACCCTACTTGCTGCCAACATAAAAAAAATTAAATTTCAGTTTCATAAAGTGGCAGGTTATTTAATATTTTTGCATTTCATAATGTAGCCATTATGAAACCCAAATAGAAAAAGACTTTTTATCTCTATTTTCTACTAATCTGTGCATTGCTGGACCAATGTTAGAACGTGCTTTATAACCGGCAGTTTCCGTTAACAGAAAATAAAATGTTTTCTGTACAAACAAAGCTATCTGTAGCCATTAATTTCATACGTCCAGTCGCCATTTATAACGCAGGTTTAAGTGTCTGATAGAGATGAAACTGGGTTTTTGTTAAGAGATTTATAAGTTTTCTAGCACTTGGGGAATGGAGCAAAATCGAGAATTAGGTAAGCCCAACATCTAATTGAAAACAATTAAACGTCAGTAAATTAAGGTTGTGTCGGGGCTCTATTTTCTAGACTTGACAGCAACTAAAATCATTTCAAATTATTTTTAAAAAAAATCCTATAAATCTATTCCTATAAAAATAAGGGTAAGTTTGTGTAAGGTTGTCTATATTACAAATTTCTATTATTATCTGCGCTATTACAGTATTCTCATAACGGATTGTATGATTTATTTTGGACATTCTGGAAGATGAATGGCGCCAGAATGCAATAAAAGGGTTTATGGGGTGAACCCATTTAAAAAGCAAAGTCTGCATTAGTTTAAAACCAATTATTACTTCGAATCCAAAGAACAGCGTTTTAAGATACTTCCTAAAGTGCCACTATTAATTTTATTATGATTACATTTATTTTGATTAGAGTTAGGTTCTTATAGAGGAATAATACACGTTGGACCAAAAAAAGTTACCAAATTATTCTTTTCCGAATTATTTAAAAACATTTTTAAAATAAATTTTCAGGAACTTCTTGTATATTTATTCAAATCGATGCGAGCATCATAGAGAAAAAAAGGACGGACAAGCAATCCCACTGGCTTCATCTAGTAATTTGGTGGGCGTCAATCTGTGAGGAAATATGTCTTGGCATAACCACGTGGTGTCAATCGCCAAGATAGCTTCTCAGAAACTTGTGGTACTCTTCCGAACCAGAAAGTTGTACACACCTCAAAAACTTTTGACACTATCCAAAGCCCAGATTCGACTATCACTGGAGTACTGCTCTCATGTCTGGAGCTCTGCACCCAAACATACTCTTCCGCTGGCCATTCGTCTGATTGAAGACCGCGAGCTGACGAAGAGCCTCAACAGCCTAGAACATCGAAGACAGGTTGGGGATTTGAGTATCTTTTACAGATATTTTCATGGAAAGTGCTTAGCTGACCTTGCCCTCTTAATTCCGCACAGAGCGGCGAATATCAGAAATACACGACGAACCACAAATCCATCCATATTTGGTTAAGCTTAGTACTCCTTGAACTTCATTATTTAAGAATTCTTTCATCTTGAGGACTTCATCCTTATAGAACGATTCCCGAGGTCGTTTTTCCCAACGAATATAATCTCCAACGATTCAAAACCAACGCGAATCGCTGTTTGCGCACACGCACCACTCCCAGAGTGCCCTAAAGGATTTTTCCTCTAGTGCTTGCGTTTCATCATAAAAAAAGGAGATACTTTAAACAAGTCGCAAAACTTCTTCTTCTTCTTCTTTTTTTTAATCGGGACGTACATGTTAAAGCTTCTTATATTATAACAGAAACATTTTTGATATTTCATTCGGTTCAGCATTTCTGACTAAATGTTTCTAAGCAGTTAATAAGCCAATAACACTGTTTTTAGTCAGTTAATTGTCAATATGACCAAGCAAACCCGAACAAACCCGGTTTGTTCAATGCATTTCTTTTCCACTATTAATTTGACCATCGATAGTATTTTGGTCAAGATATTCCCAACTGCGTACAATTTCAATGATATTCTTATAGATACTTAGAAACATTTGGTCAGAAAATGAATCATATCAAAAAGCGCAAAAAATGTTTTTGTTGAGAATATAAGAGGCTTTAACATGTAAGTCCCAATTATTTGAACAAGAGAGCACTTATTTTTGCTAATTGTTTAAAGAAACTCCTTATTTTAACCTGCCCTATACAATATTCTAATTCGATCTTATTACTTTTAAGTTCATTTTACGACAACTTATACTTTGCAAATTTCGGTTAAAAATTATATTAAACTTATTCAGAAAAGAACAATGTCACTTTTTTTGGCCCCCAAGCATAATATCAACGTCATAATTATTGTAATATTTTTGTATTACATGAGCTTTAAGAAAAGTTTACAATTTTAGCAACTTAAAACGTAGACCATGAAAATTGATAGATTGAAACATATAATAGCATAAACGGTATTCTCTAGTCGAGTTATGGAAAGTATAAGCTTAACATTGCCACGTGAATAAAGGTTAATGTAGTTATCTTTACTATCATATAGTTAAATTTGAAAACTAGATCACTTGTAATCGTTAACACAAACCCCGCTAATAAGTTAAACTAATTGAATATGTTTGCGGCAATTTCATCGTATAACGGGCATGCCTCAAAATGGCGGTCTATGCATCAATTTGGCCCCGGAGAGTGCCATTGACACGGTAATTCTCTAATGGTGGTTCTGAATTAACAATATATAGACAATTTATAAGGGATTGTGTTTGAAAATGTAATTTTTAAGGTGATAAAAATAAATATATTATTTTAGAAAAAGTTGCATATAATCCAAATTCATCATTTAGTAGCTACGAAATATTGGTCGAAGCTTACATGTAAACACTTCTTGTTGGTAAGTATTTAATTTCTGACCAGTCGTAATAATTTAATATACTTATCCCACCTATTGCAAACTACCTTATCTGATCGCTTTAAGAAATATTGTGTGCTAACTCCTAGAAGTGGCTGGGCTGACTATTTATAACAACAGGTAGGTAAGCCAGTCAGAGCTATTACGAAATGACATATTATGTTCCTTCGCATTGTCTATAGATTTCATGTGGGTGTTTTGTAACCGGAGTAAAATAGCATCAATCAACAATAGATAAATTTTAGCAAACCAAGGAGTTCTTATTTTTTTAGTTTATAAGTTTGGCAAACAGCTATTACAACCAGACCCCCCAACGGACATGAAAGAGAACGTAATATACCAGTTATAAATTAAATAAAGGGACACAAAATTTTACGTCGTAACTAAAAAAAGCACATTGATTTCTCCTTCCGCCATCAACCAATATGAATAAACGGAAATCCTGCAAGCGGCTGGCTGAATTATGCTTATCTACGCATTGTTGACAGGTCAAAAATTAAAAAATCACTAGCGCAAGATAGTGCTTCAAGAATTCACTAAAATTTCACTAGATTCAACCTTAGGAGGGATTAATTAATAATAATCTTATTAAATAACATGACACTTTATTTTCATAATTAAAGAAGATGTAGGTACACCATATCAAACGTGATATAATGTAGAATTGTACTTCGGTATCTACAATAATATGTCTAGGCTTCTCTAATTGAATGATAAAATTGAAGCTCGTCAAGAAATTATACTAATGTTATCTAAATTCTTCCATTACCGCTTAAAATATACTAATTTTCTATTATTATTTTCAGGTTTATCATTCTCAACTGACATCCAAAGAACATCGGCCGATCCGCGTAACTATGAACCACCGTCGCACACCAAAACACAAACCGTTGTCAAAAACAATATAACCCACGCTGGTGGTTTACTCTAACCTCAAAAATGTGTAAATAGTAGTTATAATAACCAGTTTTCGTTAACATGAACAGTAAGCCGGAACTGTGATGCCTATTGCCATGTTTTATAATAACGGAGCGGGCTATACCCACTGCCGTTCCGGTTCGGATAGTGTCATTCATAGGCGGAGTTCGGCTGCCTTCGGATTGGGTCGGGATGTGGACGTTTTCGATAGTGGGGAGTCGACATTGTCAGATCTCGATGGTAAGTACATATATCAAGAATAATATATGTTCTATCTGTAAAATGTGGTAAAGTCCAACCGCTCTTCCGCTATTTTATCTTCCTTGATCTGAACATCATCCATCGTATAGTCCGGATTTGACTCAGTTGGACTTTATTTTGCTTTTAACTATATTTGTATAGGGTGTTATGAAAATGACTTATTATATGCAAATCCTGGGATGAATACAATTTGAACAAAAATAACCATAAATGGCGCTTTACATTAATATGCGAGTGTGTGTCAAAACCCGGAAATCCACGGTGTAGCCACTGCGATAGACGTACACAATTAATAATTATCGTAGGTCAAGTCTCAAAAGAGTCAATGAATGTTAGCCAGTGTTGTCATATTTACGAATCAAGCGCAAGAAATACTATAATTTTAAAAGTTTTTAATTCTGTCCTTTTTCAATTTGTTATTTCCACAATTTGAAATTCTGACGAACATTGTATATTTTGCAATACAACCAATACTACTCTAATCTCTTCTTACTCTACATTAACGACCTTCTAGTGAAAACGAAAAATCCGATATTTAGTTTTGCTGACGATAGCACACTTATCTCATCTTTCTCTTTGAATGCCAGCGCACATCTTCGCAGACAGCATGAAGTATCACGCCTCAATAAAGACCTGGAAGAAATTTTGGCTTGGGGTGACAGTAACTAAGTCGAATTTAACGCTAAAAAAAACCCAGGCAGCAGTTTTCTCTAAAAAGGTTAGCATTACAGAACCGGATAAAGTCATGGACGGACACGCAATCCCACTGGCTTCTTCTATTAATTTGCTGGGCGTCAATCTGGGAGAAAAGATGTCTTGGCATAACCACGTTGTGACAATCGCCAAGATAGCTTCTCAGAAACTTGGTGTACTCTTCCGAACCAGAAAGTTGTACACACCTCAACAACTTTTGATACTATACAAAGCCCAAATTCGACCATCGCTAGAGTACTGCTCTCATGTCTGGAGCTCTGCACCCAAACATACTCTTCGGCTACTGGATTCCATCAAAAGGAGGGTCATTCATCTGATTGGAGACCACGAGCTGACGAAGAACCTCGACAGCCTAGAACATCGAAGACAAGTTGGGGATTTGACTCTCTTTTACAGATATTTTCATGGAAAGTGCTCGGCTGACCTTGCCCTCTTCATTCCGCTCAGAGCGGCGAATAGCAGTTAAGCTTAGTTCTCCTCGAACTTCATTATTTAAGAATTCTTTCATCTGGAGCACTTTATCCTTATGGATCGACCGTCCCGTAGGTCGTTTTTCCCAACGAATATAACCTCCAACGATTAAAAACCAACGTGAATCGCTTCTTGCGCACACGCACCACTCCCAGAGTGCCCTGAAGGATTTTTCCTATAGTGCTTGTGTTTGATCAGAAAAAAAATAAAACTAATATTATATAAATTTTAAATCACATCACAAAATTTATTATGATTGAAATTATTTCACAAGAGAACAAAGGAACGGTAAATTTAACACCTTATTTATTAAACGCAAAATATCTTAATGTTTAATATTCATATACAAGCACGTGGAATTTCAAGGGCAAGTCGAGCGCGACAACATCCCCCTTTTACGCATCAAACCAGACTGAAGATCGACGACGACGACCAACCGAAGCCGCGTTTGAACAACAGTTTCCAATGAATCACGCATTACGAACTGGCATCACTATTGCCCTACTGACGTATATTCACTTGTTAACTGAAAACAGATGTGTTTGACGCGGCTGCACGTGGTTTAAAAAAGTTTTTAGACATTTAATTTAAAAAAAAGTATATGGGCTTTCTCTATCTGGAATATCCAAAGAGTCACCCATTTAATTATTATTATGATAAGCTAATTACAGCACCCTGTATAGGCAACTATTTTAAGGGCCGTTGCCGTACAAGTGTGTTAGGGGCAAAACTTTTCTAGTATAAGGGCATATCTTACATTATAAAGTCTATGGCTCTAACAGAATCTACCTGACCTCTATATTTAGTTTGCCAAGTAGCAAAACATATACCTAGATGTAATAAACTTTTCTAATTGGATTACAAACTTTATGATACTAATTTAAGGGCTCTATATATAAACATTTTCATGTTAGTTGTTGAAAACTTTCCTGAAACCATTCACCTGTGTTGAAAGTAGATTATAGGGAATAACTTGGGGAAATACGGAAAATACAAAGTAGTCGAGTAAACATAGTCCTAAGGTACTTAACGACAAACATGCTAAATCATCAGCTAAAGTATATTTGGCTTTTATAGGATTTCTGTATAAACATTCCATAATATGAACGATTGACGTATTTTGGACTTCCATTGTCTTTGTTTATTTATATCACAGCGTTTCAACTGGTGAACATCTTCAGTCGTCGTCAAGTGAATACCGAAACAGTTACTAAACTAAGGGCCCCGATATATAGCTAAAGTTTAAAACATTTTAATGAAATTTTGAATTGATTTGAGATATTGTCTTATAATAGTTTAAAAAACTCGTACAGTTTAACATAATAAAATTTTATTGATAGTAAAACTTTACCTCCGATAATCATTGTGTGATTAATTAATCAGCAAATAAAAGCAAATTTTTATCTATAAATATAAAAAAAGTGCCATTTTATTGAGTTTTTAAATACACTACTACACAATAGTTTGCGTTGAAAATTACCCCTAATAGTACTCGCTTTACAAGACATAAACAATTTTGAAATATTTTACCCAAAAATATGAATAATGATAGTTTTCGCCAAGTGGCAAAATATAATATACCTAGTTATAATAAACTTTCCTAATTGGATTATAGACTTTATAATATTAATTAAAGGGTTTATATATAAATGTTTTGCTGTTCGAGTTGTCGAAAAGTTTACCAAAACGGTTGGTGTATCTGCTTTAAATCGCTTCAATAATTTTCCGATCGTTGTAGAAATAGTAGCATCATGTGAATACATGGACGTATTATCAACCTTTAAAAAAGAAAAAATAGGTTTCATAAAGAGCTTATTATGATACTGAAAACGATATCGAAATAGCTTTGATATGGAACCAAAATAGAAAAAATCATTGTATTAGTAGAAATAAAATTGCATTTTTTTTACTATTCCTGTTTTCATTGACGCTTATCACAAGGGCTAAAAAGCAGAAGCAAAAAAATCGTACTTTTATGATAACAGTGGCCACCGAGTTCGAGAGTTTCTAACGTATTCTAAGGAATTTACAAAAATAAAATACAGATTCATGCAATTGGGCAAATCATTGACTTGGCATACAGTTTATGGCAAAAAAACATATTTTGCCTCTAAAATGAAAATGTAAAAAGAGCATCAAATTTTGTTTAGTCTAGCCTTTATTGTGTTTACAGAACATATTTGGAGAACCAAAATATACTTATGTCAAAGAACTATCTCTTAAGCATTCACTTGCAATTAAATTTTTAAGCTTGTTTAAAACATAAACAAAAAGCTCTCGAAATTTAACCCCTCATCGTTTTGAGTTATAAGTCAACCTTATTAATCTCTAGAAATTCTGATTTTGTTGGCACAAAAGAAAATATACCTTCAGCTAAAAGTTATTCTGAAACTATATTATTAATTTGAACAGTCAGGATACAGATATATTAGTAAGAGTTAAGATATCAATTTATTTTAATCAAACACATCTATCACAATCAGATTATCTTTTGATTTATGACGTATATATTAGAAAATCAGAATAAACAAGTAAAATCATCACGAACAATATTTTATCCTGTTTTTAATCCCTGTTATCTGAAGGAAAATTGATTGAAAATTATTTGCAAGGAAACCAATTTATTGGAAACTCCGAAAGTGACAAGCCAAGGTTAAAGCCTTGCATTATTTTAGTTTGTTTGCCGAAGGAAGACTCATAAAAACATAAAAAGCGCTTAACGACAGTAATGCATTCAGTGGCCAGGATTCTATCTTGTTCGCTAGACAGAAAATTCGCAGAAAATACATAAAAAGCATATAATAACATTATTTTCGTCGTTCTGTCTAGCTTCGCTATTATACAGGATTTATCATAGGTTTACAAATGTATGAAAATATAATCAAGGATTTTATTTAGTGAAAAAACAAACTAGTCAAATAGAACAAACTTTTAACATCCGATTAATTTATCTTATGAACCACTGTCTCTGCGATTAATAGTTTAGCAGTTAATTTCAAATCAATTAGCTTTCTGTATGGATATGAACTTTCCAGTGTTGTTTGTCATAAATACGTTTATATTCAAATATATACAAGGTATCCCAGAATAATATGTGGGCAATCTCCCGGGATCAGATAGAACACTTAAAAATAACAGGGAAGTTCTTGTAAATTATTCTTCCTACGGCCTCCCCTACGGAAATATGGGCCCATAACGGACGTCCCTAGAAATGGTTGGTATTTAAATAATTTTTTAAATACTAGGTGCAATTTAATAATTTTTTAGTATAATGGTTAGTAGATGAGTCTCCTTAAAATTCACCCTTTTAAACACATTTGGCTTATTTAGTTTGCCAGGGACGGACTAGAGGTAACACAAATATGTTTTTTTTTGTACGCCTTGTATGATGAAGGAACGACAATAATATTTTTGGATACTCTAAACCTTAAGTTGAAAAAAGGTACTCTTGATCAATGTCGATAAAATTAACTATTTTCGAAAAAAATATATTTTTGTTCAATATTGGTTGTTGTTTATGTTCATAAAATTCCCTCATTGTTGCTATGGATTTTTTCACATGTACCGATATAAATCTATTTATGCCAGTGTCAGTTTATGGTAGTGTCTTGAAATTTGCTGTTTTTCTCCTTTGTCTTATTAGTTACTAACTTAGTAAAGGAATTTACGTGTACTGAATATGCCGACATGTATTTAATGTATTTACAAAAATATTCTTTTCATTTTATCGACATTGATCAAGAGCGCCTCTTCTTCAGCTTAATGTTTAGAGTACCCAAAAATAGTATTGTCATTCCTTCATCATACAGGGTGTAAAAAAAAGCATTTTTGTGTTACGTCTAGTACGTCTCTGGCAAACTAAATAAGCTAAATGTGTTTAAAAGGGAGAATTTTAAGGAGACTAATCTAGTAACCATTATCCTAAAAAATTATTAAATTACATCTAGTATTTAAAAAATTATTTAAAAAACAACGATTTCCATGGACGTCCGTTATGGGCCAGTATCTCCGTAGGGGAGGCCGTAGGAAGAAAAATTTATAGACATTTCTCCTATTATTCTATTATTTTTACGTGTTCTATCTGAATCGGGGAGATTGCTCACATATTCTGGGACACCCTGTATATACACTACCCCAATTAATATATTATAGAGTTTAGGACAGAATAGTTTACGTCCTGATACGTCTAATTGTACGAGGTAGCGCATAAAATCCAGTTGAATGTGAATTTCCTAAAAATTAAATTTGACTTATTTTACAAAAAAATCAAGGTAAAAAAAAAAAAAATTAACATTTCTTCTAAATATTTTATATTGTCGATAGGAAGTTTCATAAACAATGAACGCGACATTTAACCATTTTAAGCTTCTCCTAAATTAAAAATAAAATTCATTTCAGCAAATAAAGTTTATAATATAGAGTGCTACGTAAGATTTTAAAAATAAATAATCTCAAAAACACCTGTTAATTTTTTTAATAGGTTTCTTATAGTACCTAATTAGAGGAATTATATATGTCCACGCAAAGCATCGATTTTTTAATAATTTAACGCTCGTCACATGGATAATTTACTCTTCTGAATCATATAACGCCAATATTTGGAACTGAGTTATTTTAAACAGTCACTATAACCATTTTCTTATTATTTATAACAGCCTTTCTTATATTGGCTTAATGTTTTGAAATGTTCCTTATAGAATGTTAAAATACTAAGAAAATGAGTCATATTTTTAATCTATCTAAGGTGTAAACGAAACTTGCACATCAAAATATATTTTTCCTTAATGGTTTATAAATGGTTAATACAATAATAATGTATATAGCTTCGGATAACAAACCGTCACATCAATTTATCTCCGGTAACATTTTCATGTGTGACCGTTGTTACTGTGACCGGCGATACAAAAATGCACAAATTTGTAGATAACAGCTAATACAAGCTATTTCTTAAACTTTTTTAGACTGAAATGAGTATCTGTACTCAAGAGAATGACTTCGTGTAGTATTTTTCCTTAATTAAGACTACTGTTAACCCTGTGACTGGCGATACAAGATAAAAATATACGCCTGGTAAAAAGTAGGCAATGTTCTAGTTTATACGTAAATAAACATAATAAGGAACTTACCTAAACAGGAGCACGCTTTACACAAATTCAAACATATACCGTCATATTTGTAAAACTATTAGGCCGGCCTGTAGTGGCGTTATTTATAAGCAATTTCTGCCGTGACCGGCGATATATGCAGCTGCGGGGACGGAACTTCTGGTTAATAATTGCGTTAGAGAAACTAACTTTAGTAAAATGACGTGAAATGTAAAAGGGTAAAGTATGAAATTATTGACTGGGGACACGTGACCGGCGATACATTTTTAAATTCAAATTTGAATAGTGCAGCTATAATCTAAAAGAAACTTTGAAACTTGCTTTTTAATGCAGGAAGTAACATATATTTCGCAGATTATAATCGTTTCTACAGGCAAATAGTTTATTTTAGTAAGTTATATGCTAAGTACTGAAAGTTGCTTGTAAAAAATATTTTACCCTCGTATCCTTATTTTCGAATTTTTAATGTTAAAAGTAAATAGATAATTGCGCTGCACTCTGTATTACACACATTATTCGTTCTTATTTTTTGATTAACGAGGAAAAGTCTAAAAGTTGCATGTAGGAAGGTAAAATAGAAACCCATCCCTTGTAATTAGTTAACCTATCTCTAATCGCCAAAAATAATCGTATTTGTTTTTTAAAATTAAATGATTTTGAGGGCTAGAAAAATACGGAACCTTCAAAATTCCAAAAAAAAATTTAATATGACTCTAAGACTTTAAGAGATCAATACTCAGATTGATATCTAGCTATTGATTCATATACATAATATGCCAGTTGCGAAATTCTTGTGTTATACAGGGTGTCCGGGAACATGTGGGAAATCTCCCGGATATGAAGAAAACACGTGAAAAGAATACTATAGGTTCATATAAACTTCTTTCGTATCGGCCTCCTCTTCGGAGATATGGGCTCCCAAAGAGCACCAATGGAATCAAGTTTTTTACACATAATTATTGAACCACCTGGTATGTTTCAATTATTTTTTAATATGATGTATACCAGGTAAGACCCGTCAAATTACTACCCAAGAAACTGTTGTGAATTACTCACAGCTGCAGGGACGGACTAGCTGTAACACTCATGGGCAAATTTTTTTTACGCCCTGTATGATGAGAACTTTGGACAATGTTTTTTACATACCTTTAACTATTTGCTAAAAATTAAGTACTCTTCATTCATGTCGCTAATCCTAACCGTTTTCGAGAAAACGTCATTTTATTTACACTGAGTCCCCTAACTGCTCATGGGCTAAATATGAAAAAGCGGAATCTTGAAGGTTGAACATTGGATCGGAACAAAGATGTATCTTTTATTGAAATACCCGAAGCACATGATGTATATGAATGAAGAGTACTTAATTTTTAGCCAATAGTTAAAGGTATGTAAAAAACATTGTCCAACGTTCTCATCATACAGGGCGTAAAAAAAAATGTGCCCATGAGTGTTACAGCTAGTCCGTCCCTGCAGCTGTGAGTAATTCACAACAGTTTCTTGGGTAGTAATTTGACGGGTCTTACCTGGTATACATCATATTCAAAAATAATTGAAATATACCAGGTGGTTCAATAATTATGTGTAAAAAACTTGATTCCATTGGTGCTCTTTGGAAGCCCATATCTCCGAAGAGGAGGCCGATACGAAAGAAGTTTATATTAACCTATAGTATTCTTTTCACGTGTTTTCTTCATATCCGGGAGATTTCCCACATGTTTCCGGACACCCTGTATAATTGATTAGAGGGGTTGAAAGTCCCCAAGGTTTTTATCATTATACGATAAACTTTTGATTTATAACTTTTATATCGAAAAACCAAGAATAACGAAAAAGGGCATCACTCAAAGTTTTTATTGTATGTTCGATCTCTGTTATCTAAAGAAATTTAATTGAAACTGACTCAGCGAAAAACTAATCTATCGTTGGGAAAGTGACAGAGAATGAGATGAATGACTTGTATTAATTTAAAATAATTCTTTGGTAATTATAGGCAGCAACTTTCGTAATATTAACAATTCTATTTTGATCTATCTTCAGAAAATTCTTTCTCCCAATTTCAACTTGTGCATCAAAATACTGAAACCTTATAATAATAGAAAAGTTTTGGACTTGCATTGTTGTAACTACAGGTCTATTTATACTAGCTATGTGCACTGAAGCATAATTGAGAAGGGTGCAGTCGTACGTTCAGTTTTGCGCGATATTAGTAATTCTAAGCTTACATCTACTTTTACGTTACTTTTCTTATTTAGTATTCACCTGAAGACGACTGGAGATACTTACCAGTTGAAACGTTGTGATATATGTATAACAAATAAAGACAATGCAAGTCCAAAACTTTTCTATTATTCAAGAAACACCATTGTCTACAACCTTCAAACAGACACTGAAACCTTATAGTCGCTCGGTTATGTTTCATTTTCCTCATTCGATTTAATGTTTTTATGTTATATTTTTGAAGTCAATTCGTTATTTCAATGAATATTTAACCAGGATAATATCGTTATAATTGTTTCAGTTCTAGCATTGAAAACAGTACATCTTCAAATATACAACCCCAATCAAAAAATTAGTAATTTTTGACGAATGGTGATACTTTTAGGCATGTGTCTAAACCAGATATTAGTTGAGCATAAAAAATAAATTAATTAAATTCAATTTTTATGTCAGATACGTCAAATTTAAGTTTTATGAAATTTACATGCATCTGGATTTTATGCGCTGTTCCGTAGAATCAGGACGTAAACTGCATTCTATCTGCACTAAACTGTAGAATCAGTTTTCTATCCTTAATTAAAATTGGATCATATTAACGATATAACAGCTTAAATTTGGATGTTTAATTTTGAATATTGTATAATTAGTTGGGATAGTGCATCTTTTACTTTTAGTATAAACCAAAAAAATTATTTATATAGAAAACTTGGTTGACTTTATTCTTACAGTTGTCATTTAGGAGTCTATTCCTAAATTTTGTCATTGTAAACTATTGAAACATCATATTTTTCACATTTTAATAGGCTAGAACATCTTTATGGCATAACCTTTAAACAAGGCTTGCTTTTCCCATTTTTGTTATTTATTCTCTACTCATAAATTCCATGAATCTAAAGGAGAAATTATTTTCAATCGTTAATATCTCATAAACGGTACAAACAGCTATTTAACTTAGCAGTTACTTTTGTAACATAACGTGGAAAAATATTTAAGCGAAAAGGGTGGGGACTGATGATAATTGGAGATATAAACCTGTGCCTGCATTAAAAAAGGGTAGCAATCTATATAACTCTCAAATAGTTTTGTCAAAAATCGTAAATGGTAACGAAGATTTATTTTTAATGAAAGGGATATCACAGTGGTCAAATCTTGATAAAGACAGGCTGGGGATTCTCTAAACCTATAAATCCACCGGATATTCCTTTTAGACCTTCCATTTTTGCTTGCGAGGATATTCCTATATCCGAAATGTGTTGACAGTAAGGGTTACGGTGGCTCCAAAAAGCTAAAGGAACTATTATTTAGAAGTGAGGTGTTTTTAACGGACCCGTTTTCAAAAGGACAGAAATTACTATTGTGAGGAAAATATGGGTAATACATTAAGACAATTTGGTTGAGACAATGAACAAATTAGTTGAGAGCAAAAGCAAAAAAATCATTATTCATAATTTATAAATCATCTAGAGCAGGAATTTCCAAACTCTTTCAGTTCGTGACGCACTCAGAGCCAGCGTTGCCATTGTCATTCCGTTCGTAACAGATTTGTTACGAAAGATGATTATTTTTATGAGTTATTACGTTTTGTAACTATCGATACAATAGCCAAATTAAGCAAAGTGGGCATCTAAAAAAAATAAGGTCGTTACTTTCATTGAGGGCTCGATCTTGGAAGGAAAAAAGGTCATTTGGGCAAATGGGTAACATATAAAAAAAATGTATTCGGAGAACCCTTATCTGTTACGAAATCCAAATTATTATGAAATCATCATGAAGTCACACTTTTTGGGGCCACCCTGTATAATGTAAAATATTTTTAAAACATGCCGCTTTTAATCTAATATCTCAAGCTGTTTTAGTATTGTTGATAAGTTCTTCGATAACGATTTAATCTTCCGTCCACGCTTCGTTTGCGGACCCGGTATATTTTATAGGATCTTTTTTGTGGTTCAATGAAAATAATGTATATTTTAAAAATTTGACCACCACCCACCACCATAATTATAGACTTTTCCATGGAATTTTCCTCATAATACATACAATACCGTCAACGCCAACATTTTAAGTTCAAAACTCCTATAAAAATTTTATGAAATAATTTGAAATATATTTGTCAAATTTACGATCTGTTTTCCTACCATCTGGCCTAATAAAACAGAACTTACTTCCGAGAGACAAATGTCTATTCAAATCATATATACAGGGTGTCCCACTAAGGCCGGCGAAGTACGATGTAAGAAAGAAGTTTTCAAATTATGGCTTATTTTCGAAAATAAACTTTCACTATCAATACATTGTATTTCTAGAACGAGAACCATTTCGAAAAAACCTATATGAGTTAATCGCTCTAGCTTGATGTTTAGTACCTCCATTTGCTCTATTGGCCATAAATTATGAGACACCCTGTACAAAGCATTAAATTATATAAAGGAGAAGATCTTAAATGTTTCATTGCACTTTTTGCTCTATATTTGGTTTAAGATCTTTTAAATCCTTTTAAGCAGACTTCATTATCCCTTTTCTCAGCTTCGAGCTTAAGCCGCAAAATCTCTATTTTTTGTTAATCTACGAAAATGGAGTTAGTCCTGATTGTTAACACACAATTCCTAATTCCTTATAGTCGTACAAGAGTTTTATTCCGCTGCTGCAAGATACCTTTTGGAAATCAAAAGATTTTCCTTGTTCCAATAATATTTGAGAGATCGTAATTCGTAATCGATATTTAATAGAGACTTTCTACAAACCCGCTATTGATTTATTAAACGTAAGAATCTAGGAAACCCCGGGCGCAACTTGATGAATACGTATTGGTAAATATTTTTTTTCCGGCAAGAAAAAATTTTAAATATTGAGAAAGGCATTTTCAAGTAAATTGCATTTGAGGAGTCTATTAATGGGTTTGTAGAAAGTGTCCATTATCTTGCTACCATAAGAAAGGATTAACAGAACTATATGCAGGAATCCGCAGACCATTTGCATCAACATGCACACATAATATTTATTGTATA
Organism: Barypeithes pellucidus; assembly: GCA_963991005.1. Taxonomy (NCBI): domain Eukaryota; kingdom Metazoa; phylum Arthropoda; class Insecta; order Coleoptera; family Curculionidae; genus Barypeithes; species Barypeithes pellucidus. The sequence continues at coordinate 19,306,323 of OZ022561.1, read as the reverse complement.
CAAATACCCCTACATTCATGTGTTAAACGTAATACCATAGTTTCAATACAATAAAATTTCTTATAAAAAAACATGTGAATTTGACCTTATTGTGTAACTAATGTAGCTAAAAATTTAAAAATCTGAGAAAATTTAGAAGAAGTATTAGTCTTTTTATTATATCATAAAAAAACTACACATGTTTTGTACATGGTATTTTAAAAATTAGACCTCATACCTGGTAAAATATTTTTTTTTTGATCAAACACAAGCACTATAGGAAAATTCCTTTAGGGCACTCTGGGGGTGGTGCGTGTGCGAATAAAGCGATTCACGTTGGTTTTGAATCTTTGGAGGTTATATTCGTCGGGAAAAACCACCTCGGGAAAGTCGTTCCATAAGGATGAAGTCGTGCACATGAAAGAATTCTTAAATAATGAAGTTCCAGGAGTACTAAGCTTAACCACATATGGAATGGCGTTCGTCGTCTATTTCTGCTGTTCGCCGCTCTGTGCGGAATTAAGAGGGCAAGGTCAGCCGAGCACTTTCCATGAAAATATCTGTAAAAGAGAGTCAAATCCCCAACCTGTCTTCGATGTTCTGGGCTGTCGAGGCTCTTCGTCAGCTCGTGGTCTCCGATCAGACGAATGGCCCTCCTTTCAATGGAATCCAGTAGCCGAAGAGTATGTTTAGGTGCAGAGCTCTAGACATGAGAGCAGTACTCTAGTGATGGTCGAATCTGGGCTTTGTATAGTATCAAAAGTTGTTCAAGTGTGTATAACTTTTTGGTTCGGAAGAGTACACCAAGTTTCTGAGAAGCTATCTTGGAGATTGCCACAACGTGGTTATGCCAGGACATATTTCCTCCCAGATTGATGCCTAGCAAATTAATAGATGAAGCCAGTGAGATTGCGTGTCCTGCCATGACTATCTCCGATTCTGTAATGTTAACCTTTTTAGAGAAAACTACTGCCTGGGGCGTTAAATTCGACTTGGTTACTGTCACCATAATCCAAAATTCCTTCCAGGTCGTTGTTGATGCGTGCTACTTCATATTGTCTGCGAAGACGTGCGCCGGCAGCCGATGTTTGTTCATTCAAAGATAAAGATGAGATAAGTGTGCTATCGTCAGCAAAGCTAAATATCTGATTTTTAGTTTTCACTAGAAGGTCGTTAATGTAGACTAAGAAGAGAGTGGGAGATAATATAGACCCTTGAGGAACACCGGCATTGATGGTGAAGGTGTTTGAGAGAAATCCGCCAATCGTCACTTGCAGAGAGCGGTCCTTCAGAAAGCTAGACAGCCATGCACAGAATCGACTGGGCATACCATAGGATGGCAGTTTAGTTAGAAGCCCCTCATGCCAAACACGATCAAAAGCTTTACAAATATCCAGAATATAATAGATATTCATTCATAAGTAACTATTTTAATATATTTTTTTTTAATCTTCCTACCTACGATGCGTTTACTAAGGAGTTAGATACTACAAGTAATGATAAATTAAAATGGAGAGTTTCATTAGGAAAAATTAACATCAGTATTTATTATGTTATTCCAAAAAAGTATACAATTTTTTAATACCCTGTATATAAAATGTCTGACCCATCCCGTTCCTAAATTTTCTCAAATTTTTAAATCTTTAACTGCGTAAGTTAGAAAGTCAGATCAAATTTTCTGTGCCATGTTTTTTGTATAAGAAAATATTTTAATGAATTTTATTTCTATAAAGGTTGGAGATGTGTATAGAAAATTGTTAACAAAAGTTACTTCCATTTTTACATAGAATTAGAATGCCAAAACATACAGGGTATTCTATTTAAAATAACAATGTCGTCATGAGAAGATCGATATCTTATATAGTGAGTACCAATGATGAGAAATATTTTAATAGGTCACTCACCATGAATGACCCTGTATAGCAGAGAATCTTGATAATAATACCCTACGCTTTTGATAGAGAATCGCATAACATCCCTAGCGAAAATTTAAAGAAAGAATTTCGGTTCCATGCAAATTTAGTTAATTCTTTTCAATCTTATCTCCATGAGAATCAACAACGAGTTATTGTTAGAGGCTATAGCTCTGATTACTTCCTAGATACCTCAGAATTCCCGTAGGGATCTAACCTAGGCACATTGCTGTTTATTTTATTAATAATATAGTTAACAAAGTAAGGAACTATGAGACATTGATATTTGCTGATGATTTAAAATTATATATAACAATTCAAGTAAAGCAGACTGTAATAATTTACAGTAACCCCTTTATAAAGCAGTTATCAGCTAAAAACGATTTTCACTTTAATATGCAACGTGTCCAAGATAAGGAGGGCCAGTACAGGGATCTCGGAAACCGTAAGAGATACGAAGTCGGTTAAATGGAGGTAAAGTTGCGCATTTACTTGCCTAATAATATGCTGTTTAGAAACTTTTAAAATTCCGAGTAGTTCCGGAGATATCCGGAAAAAACCGAAATTCTGAAAAATCATTTTATTGTTTTCCTGGGTTTTCTTGAGATCGAATTCTAAACTAAATTGCTCTCTTACATTGCCACTTTTTCCGCTCTATCTAACATCGTTAATTGTTTTGTAATCTGACGAGTCGTTTTCGAAGGGCCATTATCAACTTTCTTTTTTTAATAACGGTCCTGTTTTTCTGATATTGGAATTTGAGAGAGATTTTATAAACACTATCTCATAAGTAAGCTCTAAATTTTTTACTTATGCTGGACTAGTTCAATAAATAACAAACAATTTAATAATAAGCCACAAATAAGTGAACAAAAATCATTCCAAAACAGTAATAAAACGAACAACGAGAAAAGTAGGGAACTACATAATCAGGTGTTCAAAATGATTTCCGTTATTCTCTAAGAACAAAAAAATCTTCTAACTGCCACATAACAGGTTCTTTGAGTTAAAATAAAACATGCGATAGAATATCAAACATTTGTAAATTTATGTTCCATATTTTCTGGAAAATAGGAAACCTCTTAAATCGCTCTCAAACGATCACAATGGGAATGTCAAGTGAAACAAATCACGCGTGACCATCTTAATTTTTTGGTTCAAACGCCTACATTGTCTTTTAAATCCCGAATCAACAGAAGTTTGAAATAATGTTTCTATATTTTGTTCACTTATTTGTGGTTTATTATTAAATTATTTGTTATTTATTGAACTAGTTCAATATAAGTAAAAGATTTAGAGCTTACTTATGAGATATTATTTATAAAATTAGGAGAAATACAGGACCGTATCCCAAAATTTAATAATATTTTTCAAAAAACCCTCAAAACGTTATTAAACCACAATGTGCCATACATCGTTGCATTCGGAAGAATAAAAGCTATCAAATTACAATATCAGAAAAATAGGACCGTATTTAAAAAAATAAAGTTGACAATGGCCCGGATGGAGCGGAAAAAGTGTCAATGTAAAAGTGCAATTTACTTTAGAATTCGATCTCAAGAAAACCCAGGAAAACAATAAAACGATTTTTCAGAATTTCGTTTTTTTCCGGATATCTCCGGAACTACTCGTTCTAAACGGCATATTATTAAGCACGTATATGCGCAACTTTACCTCCATTTAACCGACTTCGTATCTCTTACTGTTTCCGAGATCCCTGTACTGGTCCTCCTTATCTTGGACACGTTGTATGTAAAAGTTATGCTCTTAGACCATTCGCCTAGGAAGAGAAGAGATTCTGGGTTCGATTCCCAGTGGTTACATAAAACGTATATAAGCCGACAGACATTTACAAACAGTTACATTTAATACAGACCAGAATATTAACATTTAAAAAGTTTAATTTTTTAAAGAACATTTCGACCGGATTTTTCTATTTTTTTTTAAACGTGTGTTAATAGCTTTGTTTGTTGTTTCCGACAGGCAAAGTCTGCGAAAATAAATGATAAGTTCCGCTCTATTATACAGTTTCAGGAAAATTTGGCTTCGATATTATGATTTTAATAAACTTAAGTAGTTGAGAAGTAGTTAATTTTCATAGTGTTTAAGTTAAAAATGAAATGAATGAAGGTCTATCTGAACCAAAAATATAGAATTTTTTCCCCTTCTCCTCAAACTCATCCTTATAAGCGTCTCGCCATATCACGGCTCGTCAGTAAGGATAGAGTCTGACGAAAGGAGAAGGGTCTTTACACCGCTATCAAGTGCCCATCTCGCTTCGTAGTTAAAGATTGTTTCACGAAAAATGGATATAACTTAATGACTGCAGTAAAAGTACCTGTGGCCATCCCATTATTTATGACCGTTTTTTATTATTATGTGGAAAGGACCGGATTGTAATAATTATAATTAAATATAGGCACATCAGGTAGGTTAGGTTGCTTAATTTGTATTTAAATATCTTTTTGTGGTAAAATTTGTTAGTTTTTGAGGAATGGTTCAAGAATTGTCTTTTACCAAACATTTCTCAGAATAGCATGATAGTAATGGACAATGCGAGCTATCACAGTCGCCAATTACATAAAGCTCCAAGCTCAAATAATACAAAATTGGAGATTCAGAACTACATGGCGGCGAATGATATATATTTCGAAGAAAGTTATAAAAAAGTGATCTTTTAGAAGTTTTAAAGACATTTTGTATAAAAAAAGTATATGCTTGTGGCACATTGGCAGAAGAAATTGGACATACAGTGCTACGGCTCCCACCCTATTATTGCATTGTTAACCCCATAGAGCATATGTGGCACCAGTTAAAATCACTGGTTAGGTCTGAAAATATTTCTCCTACTTTAAGTTCTAGTGTTGTAGAATTAATACGAAAATGCTTTAATGATATTCCCCCAGGTAGTTGGAAAAATTCAGTTCGTCACGTAATAACTGTAGAAAATTCGTATATTAGTCTGGATCGTATAATTAATCCAATTATAATTAATTTGGACGAGGATAGCGATAGCCAAACAGAACTATCTATAGAATGACATTATAAATGTAAATAAATATGACTAGTAATATTTAAAAAAAAAAGTTATTTCATTTGATTACATTAATATAATCATATCATTACTTGTTTTCCTTAGTCCGTCCCTTCATACTCCATTGTTTATTGCCAAGCTCTTGTCGACACAATGGGATCGACCCAGGAAATCATTAAGTCGTATCCATTTTTCGTGAAACAATCTTTATCATCCTTAAGTAGTATCTTCGAAAATATCACATGCAGTGGGTGGTTGTTACTAATTAGTGGACCAAATATGCCAGACTGGCGAATTCAAGGTTCAAGAAGTGGTCCTTTTTATAGTGGTTAAGGTAAAATTAAATAATATAAATATAGAATTTTTGACCTTCTCCTTTTGTCAAACTCATTTTTAGACCCGTTTCGCCGTGTTACGGCTCGTCAGTAACGCTAGAGTCTGACAGAAACGGGAAGGTTCTTTGCAACGCGATTAAATGCCCAGAATGAATGTCTATGGCGGTATAATATCCGTCGCAACATTTCGCGGCGTACTTACCACCCCAAAGCAGTATCTGGTAAATACGCCGCGAGATGTCACGGCAAGTATTATGCTACCGTGTCTAAGGATGCGTTTGACAAAAGGACAGTGTTGCCATATGAACGATAATTATTATCCTATTTGTACAATAATTCTTGGTGGTGTACGATGTACGACAGTGCATGTACAATAATGGCGTTTTGTACGATAATTTTGGATTTAAGGAAATCACCTCATATACTAAGCAATTTTAATGGATTCCAGATAATTTAAGTGTTGAATTACATTTTTTTTTAAATAGATGTCAATTAGCCATGGTTTTTTTTAGAGATTTGCTCTAATACAATAGCAAAATCAATGCCAGAGCTGGTTGTACGATAATTTTCAAAGGTCGATACTATAATTCTCTGTTCATCGTCTGGCAACACTGCAAAAGGAGAAGGGCAAAAATTGTATGTTTGTTGTTTAGATATAACTTTATTTCTTTCAATCCGATTGTGTTAATTAATATATCGATTTTGTTTAGCTTAAGCTTAGTACTCCTCGAACTTCATTATTTAAGAATTCTTTCATCTGGAGGACTTCATCCTTATGGAACGACCTGCCCGAGGTCGTTTTTCCCAACGAATATAACCTCCAACGATTCAAAACCAACGTGAACCGCTTTTTGCGCACACGCACCACTCCCAGAGGTGCCCTAAAGGATTTTTCCTATAGTGCTTGTGTTTGCTCATAAAAAAACAGTTCTTTAAGTAAGTTCATCATATTACACTCATTAGTTATAGTTCCTTATTGTTCATAAATATCAAAATTTACGTTTTATTAGCTCGTATTTTATGTTTCACAATGGCAAAGAGCCATTAATTGTAGCATATCTATGGAATCTATCTATCTGTAATATATTCTAACAAATAATATCGGTTAATTAAATATTTTATTGCCTAGTGTCAGTTTTATGTTTGATTACATGTCGTGACTAATATAAAGGCTACTTTATGACAAAATCAAACAAATGGGTCTCTATAATTATTTTTATAAATTAGTTGTGAAGAAAGTTATTGTGAAAATGGCGACGCTGAGACTATGTGGCACCGTGACCAATGGAGGACAGGTCTCCGGATGAAATGAAGGAATTTTTAATCAATAAAGTTCGACGAGTACTAAACTGACCATACATGAATGGGCATGGGCGTGCATTTCTTCTAGTCGTCGCTCTAAGTGAAATTAAGCATGTAATTTTAGTAGAACATTTGCTATGGAAATATCTGTAAAAGAGAGCCAAATCACTTCACACATCTTCGATCTTCTAGGCTGTCGTGGTTCTTGGCCAGCTTGTAGTCTCCGCTCAGCTGAATGGCCATCCTTTCGATGCAATCCAATAGCAGAAGAGTATGCTTAGGTGTAGAGCTCCAGACATGACAGCAGTGATGATTGAATCTGTTTGAATAAGTACCCCAAGTTTCTTCAAAGCTGCCATGGCTATTACCACAACGTAGTTAAGCCAGAGCATATTTACTCCCAGTTAATCGCCCAGCAAATTAATAAGTGAAGCCAGCGAATTGCGTTTTCTGCCATAATTATAGCCGGTTCTGCAATGTTAACCTTTTTAGAGACTGTTCAGACTGTTGTCTGGGTTTTCTTGCGTTAAATTTGACTTGGTTACTGTCACCCCAAGGCAATACTTCTTCCAGGTGTCTGCTGATATGAGTAATTTACCGGAACTATAATTTATGAGCTTCCAGTTTTCCCATTCAGGGTATATCTCAGGTTAGATACGGTTGTTTTCGCAAGAGGGGTAGGCTTCAAGTTAGACATAGGCATAGTATGTTTCGGGTGCGATGCTTCTCTCTAGGGAGTGTCCTCGGATTGGAAAATTTTCAGCACCAATTCATATAACAACTATTTTCGCAAAAATATGTAAAACTCATAAATTCAATATACAAGCAGTGGGGTCTTAGAAACTTTACAATAATGAATTTCAAAGCATTTTAAATCAGTGTTTACTTGTTGAAAACTTTACTAAAACTAAAAGCGTACTTGAGGATCCTCAAAGTAAAGTAAACAGATTTACTTTGGAAACTATAAAGAGGTCAAATTTATGTGTTTTAAACCAGCGGGTGTTAACTTGCTGTGTTATATCACTTTATTTAAGTTACTCATACTTACTACCAGTGGCTGGCGGAGACCTATGATAGAGGGGTTCAGAACTATGGTGAAATTATTTTTAAAATTTTATTTTTGTGTAACGACCAAACCATTAGGTACTTTCTAGGCGTTTTAAATGTAGGAAGAAAAGAAGTAATAAGAAAATGCGTTAGGTAAAACTTATTTTTATTTATTTTTTAATTTTACACAAGGAAATACAACTTTTTGAAAATAAGAAAGGTTTTCTTAGTGTGTATAGTGCTTAAACGTAAAGTCCGTTCTTCGGTTCTTAATTGTAGAAAATTGATCATAACAGCCTCATTAAAGTTTGGAATACCCTCTATACATTTTTTTTCATATATTTAATTTTTTAACTTTCTAATAAAGTCCCTAGATTTACCCTTTGTGGTCTGCATTAAATTAATTTCGGGTTTAGGTCTTCCCGCATTCTTCACTTCAATTTTTTGCTCCAAACTCAAAGAGCTAAAGTTATTTTTTAAATAGTTCACCGTCAAACTATTCATTTTAACTTAATAAATATACAATATTAAAGTATTCGTCACGCTCGAATTTCTAACTAGATGCACGAACAGACAACGGCGCGGCGCACACTAAAATTGCGCGCCTTTCCCATGTTAAATCGCCATAGCCCCGCTATCCCCCGCTGTCTCCCGCCACCTGTTACTACAGAGAAACTGCATTATTCCCCGCCTACTTAATCGCACATGCGAGCAAGTCTCGTCATAATCGTCATTAATCTCGACCGAGGCACGGTTACCGGATCGAAAGCTTATGATATACAGTTTGGTTGACGGTGCGATAAAATATTAGGGAGGGTCGGACTTTATACGATAGATAATATTCAATGAATATAAATTAATATTTTTTTATTCGTTTTGGGGGTGCACGTGCGCATGTGCTCCTGTGGAAGAACCGCCACTGCTTACTACTACTATAGGGAAGTTTAATAGAAGACAATACGAATGCGAAGAAGAAAAAACTAGATATTACATATAGGTAATTTAGTGTAACATCACATCATTGAGGTGCCGTTTCAAATTTCTGAATTAATAGAGCAGGAGAGTCAAGTTTGGCCTATACGGCGGGTAATAAAATTGCTCTCGAGAAGTATTGGTTGAACGCTGGCTGCTTTATGAACTAGCGCATTGTCGTGAAAAAAACCGTACAAATCCTAAAATTAGCACATTACAAACGCTGATTACACTGAACGGATCTGTAGTGGTGTTCCCCATTCGAATTATACTTGTGCCTTCGCGGTATGCCACTGCTCTATATACTTGCGAAATAATAAAACTTTCAATGAACCGCAAACCCTTCGACGAAATTTTGAATTACCAATAATATCTAATAATAATAATACTAGAAGAAAATTCATTGATGATCCGGGTTAGGATGGAAGGATTAACCGTAAGGGATGTTTCAATTTGTTTAAAGGGTTATTTGTTGATATGCCACCACAAAATCCTATTTATAGTCATAACGATCCGAAACTTAATTAGCCTTTTAAAGCCCAAAGTAAATGTTCGTATTTCATAACAGATTACAGTATTTCCCACACACACATTCGGAAATAATGGAAAATATTAAAACGTTTAAAAAGGTCTTAACATTCATTAAATTTATTTAATTAAATTATTTAAAATACTTATTACAATGACCATTGTTTTGATGATCAAACACTAGAATCATTTAAGGCACTCTGGGAGTGGTGCGTGTGCTTACAAGGCGATTCACGTCGATTTTGAATCGTTGGAGGTTATATTCCTTTCGAAACACGACCTCGGGACGTTCGTTCCACAAGGATGACGTCCTCCAAGTGAACGTTTTAGTCCGGAAAAGTGGACCAAGTTTCTGTGAATTACCAAAAAGTGGTTATGCCAAGACATACGAGGTCTGTCCTAAAAGTATCCGACCTATCTCGATTTCTCGGGACTTGATTTATCCTTCGTCATCCGGTGGGTGGCATCCTTCGAAGTAGTCCCCATTTGATTGAATAATACGCTCATATCGATGTTTCCACTTTTTAATGCAGTCTTCAAAGTCAGCTTCTGGAATCACCTTTAGTGCATTCGCCGCATTATCTTCAACAGTCTCTTTGTCGTCAAATCGGTGTCCTTTAAACGGCAATTTCAATCGTGGAAACAGCCAAAAATCGCAGGTAGCTACGTCGGGACTGTATGGAGGCTGGCGAAGCTGTGTGACATTATGTTTTGACAAATACTGCTGCAGAAGGTTTGATGTGTGCGCTGGAGCATTGTCGTGGTGAGAAGTCTTTTTTTTGCCAAAAGTTTTTATCTTCAGTTTGCATCACGTAATCTTTTCAAAACTTCAACGTAGTACTCTTTGTTGATTGTCTGACCTGCAGGAGCATATTCGTGATGCACAACGCCCTCATGATCGAAAAAAAACAATCAACATTGACTTGACGAAGATGTGCGTCGGCCGTCGATGTTTGAGAATTTAAAGTGAAAAATGATGATATTAGAATATTGGTTTTCACTAGAAGGTCGTGAATATGCAGTAAGAAGAGAGTGGGAGATAATATGGACCACTGGAGGAGTACTGGCATTGATGGTGAAGGTGTGTGAGAGAAATCCGTCAATCGCCACTTGCTGTGAACGGTCCTATGAAAAGCTAGACAACCACGACTGGGGATACTAAAATAGGTTAATAAAAAAGGATTGTTTACATATTTATCGAGTTATAATAATTTGTCTTCGTTCGGCTGAAGATATATGCTACACTGCTAAAGACAATAATAATTAAAAATAAACAATACTGCTAAGCCAAATGTTCTGCCTGTGACTGTATGATAGGGGAATGGTTGATTACTTTCTAATACAATAACGTCTTGTCTAAACAGTCACATTTTGCCATGTAAAATCAAATTAATTGAAACTTCCATTGATTTTTTTTTAAAGAATAAGTGTATCCCTATTACATGGAATTAAACCGTCATGATATAACTTTTAAAACATCTCCAACAGTATTTCGTGAGTGGTTTAATTGGCTATATTTTCAGCAAAACAATAAAGAATTGAAGTAATTCGGCAAAAGCACTAAAATTTTACTGCGGTTTTAGTCAGCAGGTTATTTTCTTAGCGAATCGTATATTTATGTTAACAATTATGTTATTTGAATAAATTGGATTGGCGTTCACATATCCGCTTAAATCCTTGCCACCTTACCTGTTTTATGACCGCTGAAAAAATGATAGCTAACTTAACATTTTCACTTTAAAAATAAGGTAGGATTTTTTCATGAACCAAGTGACCACAAACCGGTCAAAGAATCATAAATTTCTAGATTTTCAAGCAACGTGGGACGACATGATTTGAACTTAAAGCAGCAGATCGAGTTATTCAGTGTGGTCCTTTAATGCAATGATCCCAAAATATTGTGTCCCTATTCACACCCAAAACAATATGGCGGCCTTAAAAAAAATTATATTTACTATTTTTTCTTTTGATATTTTAGTTTAGATTTTAGAACTTGGTAAATATTGTTTCACGAAAAATGGATATAACTTAATGACTGCAGTAAAAGTACCTGTGGCCATCCCATTATTTATGACCGTTTGTTATTATGTGGAAAGGACCGGATTGTAATAATTATAATTAAATATAGGCACATCAGGTAGGTTAGGTTGCTTAATTTATATTTAAATATCTTTTTGTGGTAAAATTTGTTCGTTTTTGTGAGGAATGGTTCAAGAATTGTCTTTTACCAAACATTCCTCAGAATAGCGTGATAGTAATGGACAATGCGAGCTATCACAGTCGCCAATTACATAAAGCTCCAAGGTCAATTAATACAAAATTGGAGATTCAGAACTACATGGCGGCGAATGATATATATTTTGAAGAAAGTTATAAAAAAAGTGATATTTTAGAAGTTTTAAAGACATTTTGTATAAAAAAAGTATATGTTTGTGACAAATTGGCAGAAGAAATTGGACATACAGTGATACGGCTCCCACCCTATTATTGCATTTTTAACCCCATAGAGCATATGTGGCACCAGTTAAAATCACTGGTTAGGTCTGAAAATATTTCTCCGACTTTAAGTTCTAGTGTTGTAGAATTAATACGAAAATGCTTTAATGATATTCCCCCAGGTAGTTGGAAAAATGTAAATAAATATGACTAGTAATATTTAAAAAAAATGTTATTTCATTTGATTACATTAATATAATCATATCATTACTTGTTTTCCTTAGTCCGTCCCTTCATACTTCACTTGTTTATTGCCAAGCTCTTGTCGACACAATGGGACCGACCCAGGAAATCATTAAGTCGTATCCATTTTTCGTGAAACAATCTTTATAAAGCAGCGAGTATCAGCCAGCTTTGCTTGGCTGCTTTATGCCAAGTTGTAAAATCTGAACTAAAATAAGAGAAAAAAATAGTAAATATTATTTTTTAAGGAGCCGCCATCTTGTTTCGTGTATGAATAGGGGCACAATATTCTGGGATCGTAAAGTACTCGATATGACCTTTAAAGAGATGCCCCACTTCCTATTCAATTTGTTTAACAAGATGGCGCCCATCCATCATTTTGAATTTCATTACTATGAAATATGCAAGAAACTGTAGCTCTTCGATTCCTTTCACACTTTGCCAAATTGTATTTATTTTTCTAAGACGTTAAATGAAATAAAGGAAAATAAAAACCTAAAACTATTCAGTTTTTAAAACGCCGCCATTTTGTTTTGGGTGCGATTAGAGAAGTAATATTTCTGGCGTCGTAAAGTACTCGACAGGACCTTCAAAATGACCTTCCTATTTAATTCCTATTTAATTTCCCTTATCTCCTGCACATTTCGCTGATCAGGTCACGCAGCATTTGGACGAAAAGTTTCAAGGGCATTGGATTGGTCGCGGTGGTCCTATTATGGTGGCCTCCAAGATCTCCAGGCCTCACATCACTAGCCTTTTATTCGTGTTGCCGCTGATTCAAGAAGTAAGCTTACAACGTAAATGGCGACATTCCCGTTCCTCCCGACTGACCCTGTATACCTTATCTCTTCCCTTAACCAAGCAGCCACCTACACTGACAAAAATGCATTTACCAATGTCGTGGGTTACCAAATTGGAGCTGCCTCAACCCACCTCTCTATGTTCTTCTAACTGAGCCTACGAATTATCACAAATTATTTAAAAACGCTACAGTAATTCAGGTCCTTTTGGTTCGCCTTAACCCAGAAAGACTTTTTTTTCCAACATTTTAAACATATTCGGGATCACCACAATTCCTCATCTTGTAACTATTTTATGAGTTACCTGAACTCAGTTTCTGGGTTGGGAAAACTTACTAATTGGTTATAAAGTGCCGTTTTAACCCGGCCGTGCATTATTTTAACTCAATACCATGTGTAAATTATTTTGAGCTGGAATAATTCAGGAAACGTGCTCCAAAACCCATATCGACGGTAAATCACAAGATCGTAAGATCACGGAAAGTTCCGGATTCGTGCTCGTACAGGTTTGGCGCGGTTCATTACATTGTTATTCGTCAATTCTTCTTCGATCGCGCGTATAGACACCTGTTGGCCGTTGCGCCGTTTGCGGGATTTTTCATCTTTGTTCTCTCTGCGTGAAAAGTTGTGTTTTGCATAATTTTGGTCAGTTGGCGTAAAATGGAGGGACAGGAGGGAGATGCATACAAATTGTTATTATTGGAATGGAGCCTTATTATTTATAAGCAATCGTCATCACTTCGTCAGCATGGTTTCTTAGCCGTAATATGCTCTTCTGTCTATAATTCATTTGATTATTTTTTTTTAAATATACAACAAAAATGTCATATCTTGAAAAAACAAAAGGCAATTGAAGTCCACAATATGCAGGCGTTAAATCAAAGAAATATTTTGAGTTCCGATAGTTCACAATTTAGGTACTGGTAGTCCAAAATTTGGAGTCTGGTAGCCCAAAGAGTGAGCTATTCCAGCCACCATCGTAATCTAGAACAACTTAAATGTCAAGTTTTGATAGCTCGAATCATGAATTAATCTATCCCGACTGATAACGCATCACAATTCACATATACTGGTAGCTACGGTAGCCTATCAATAATTTAAGACGGTGGGTCGTGAGCTATTCCAACGCATAGAATAACCCATCTTCTGTGCTATCATAACTTATGAATAGTGAGTTGATGTAATTTCTTCGATTTGTTTACCGTAATTCAGAGGTCTGGGCTATCCCCTATTAGCAACACGCTTCGGTCTAGGACAAATCATATTTGAGTTATATCAACTCGAAATTTCGCTCAGTGTATACTGTTATTTCTAAAAAGTCTCGGCTTGCTCTAATTTTAAATAATTTACACTTTTCTAATTCTCTTCTTACATCCTTCGCAATTTCACATTAGAAATCACGAAGTATCATCCAAAGGCTCTCCATGAACACTGAATCATACCTTAGGCTGGGAGACTTTATGCAAATAAAGATGATTAAAGGAAACTCAAACACGAAGCTAAACGCGCCCGTATAAATAACACTCGAAAGCTGTTTAAAGTCCCTTTTAGTATTCGTAGCTTACGTTCCATTTAAAATGGTCAACTCAAATAAATGATCGCGTAATTCGTTTCAAACTTGACACATCTAAACTTATTATTAGAAATAATAGTCGGTCTGTGCCACAAATCAATTTAATTTCAATCTTAGCGAAGGTCAGCACTGCAATGATAAAATAAAGCTTCAAATTGCTTTAAAAGTCATAAAGCAACATAAGAGAAACCATAAAAAAGTTTTTCTATTTGGGTTTCATAATGGCTACATTATGAAATGCAAAAAAATTGAATAACCTGCCACTTTATGAAACTAAAACTTTATTTTTTTATGTTGGCAGCAAGTAGGGTTCGAATTTTAGGCTTATTTTGATTTCGTTGAACTTAGTTTTCTAGGCATTATGGATTCGATAACATTTTTTTATAGAAAACTTTAAAATACTAACCTTTAACCTTGCAAATAGATCATTTTTACTATACTCGGAAATATATAACATACTGATGGTGTCCGTCAACTAATTTCTAGTCACAACTATAAAACAACATGACCTAAAAATAATAATAATAATAATCTTCTCAGTTTTGCATATTCTTCTTAAAAGTTTTTCTAGATTATTTTCTACAATTTCTCGTATTTCTGGCGGAGTACTACTTCCTGACTCATTTTTATTAACTTTAATAATATATTTATTTTTAATTATGACGGATGGGAAGAAGCTTTGTTGTGTTCAATTGTTTCTATCATGGCATATTTGATACTTGTAACATTTTATGGAATTGTAAGTATTGCCCACCCAAAAAGAAAATATTAATTCGAATGGAAAAATATCTACTATATTTTTTAAAGTTTTTCAGACTTTAAAGACCCAAACCTCTAAACGCCATTCGGCATCTTCTTTCCAATCTCGGAACATAATCGGCGTGTTGTCGAGAGACAAAAATACATAGTGAACAGAACAAAATACACTAAATCACTTAAAGAACCACACAGACACCCACGAGTTTCAAATTAGTTTTTTTGAAGATATGCACCAGATTACACAAAAGCACTAAACGCTAACGCATAATTACAATTTACAATAATAACACTGCCGTACACATAGAGCAACAGCACTTGATACAAATTATTTCGCAACAGAAATTCAGAAATAACAAAAACGCTAATTTCTAATGGACTGGCCTAAACATAAAATTTATTAATCCTTTTCTGAAGAATGATGAAATAATTTGACAGACAGGACCTCCCTTTCATATAGATTATAGACTAAGGGTAGACTGCTTCGTGCATATTCAGAAAATAGCGCGCTAAGTAACCCGGTTGCCATTTCCGAGACTATAATTATACAGGAAATAATTTTACAGAAGGAAATTCCCCAATTTATGAATATATTCTTATAAAACATCGAAAGTGGCAACGCTGTATTTTTAGATATTAACCCAAGGTAGCACAATATCGATCGACCGAATAAACCCGAACGTGTCAACCAGACTCAAACGTGTTTCACTTTCAAACTTTTTAGATGTCAAATACGTACGTAAAACTTATATTATTTTCCACACCACCCTATGAAACCTTATACAATAAGGGCCTATTTTTGTCTACACAGTAGCACTTTAAAATACTAATTCAGATTGAATTGTACGGTACTTAGATGTGTTCATGAGACGCATACAAATCTACGCGAAAACTAATGTGAGTTTATGTGTTTTTGTGAGGTTATTTTGCCGGTTTTTGTTCGGGTTAGTGTTTGTTTATAAATTAAGTTGGTTTCAAATAGTCCGAAAAGGCAAATAAAATTGCATTTTTTTTTCTAAAGGGTGGCATTTATAAACTTTTAAGTTGTTCCGATTCGACGGGTGTCGTTCGAATTGAACAAATGAGAACATACCTGACCATTTATAAACTCCGCGGCGGTTCGTCCGAGTCAGCTCAAGTTTATAAATCAGAGATTGTTTCTCAGCGAACGAAACTGAACGTAAAGTTTACAATAATGTACCCTGAAAAATAAACAACTTCGATTCTGTCAAACAACTTTCGAAAGAGTTTATCATGAGAACATGACAACACTGCTCAAATTTCATTGGCGTTTTCAGCCATATGTTGCTTTGTTTACTTTTCCCACAGTGTCACCACGTGCATATTTTTTGGTCTGACAATAGGTCATGTACAGGGCCATATTAAATTAAAGCGCCATTTTTGGATATTTTTCTTCAATTTGTTTTCATCTCAGGAATTGCCGGTTTAAATATATTACGTCATTTCCATAACACCCTGTATAATAAAATTGGAGTGAAAATTCCAAAGTGATGACCATTTTTTGGCTTTTTCCGCATTACTCTCTAATATATACATCTGTTTCAGAATCTGAATCGGGCTCAGCTTCGGCCTCCGGTGGATCAGAAGGATCAGGCTCGGCAGACTCGGAGGGCGGAATCGCCGTGGATCCCAACCTGCCCTACCCAGGCATAGCCCCGATAGCTTTGGGATATCTGGGGCAAACAACTAGGCCCAGGAGTTGGTGTTTGGCGCTCATCTCGAATCCATATCCTTTTTATACATACAATGCCAATCTTCATTTACCTAAAAGGTTTCGATTTACATTTTTTTTCTCAGTTTTGAAATTTAGATTGACATATGTATTAAACAATTTTCTACGGTTGCCTGGCCGAAGATGGCGGACGTGCAAGAATATATCCTTTTCAGGTAAGTTGTAAAATAATTTTTTATGTTTTTATCTATGCTTTCCTAGAGAGGAAAATATTTTTGATATAGCCAAAATCATTTATGAGATGGGTCCAAGGATCATCTATCCTGTTGCAGGATGCAACTTAGTTTCTTCTATGTTCTAGATTAGAAAATTGTAACTATATCCCACCCTTATGGAAATGTTACAAATCTCCTCTTATATTATAGACAGTATTCTAGAGCTTTAAATTTCCACCTTTAATTGAAGCGCTCAAAGTGCTGGTGAATTTATTTAACGACCAAAAGTGCCAGCTCCAGCGAATCATAAAATGATAATAAGTTGATATTAAATGAAAGACTTATTGTTTGATATCAAATTTATATTATTTTTATTTTTAGCTCTCCCGACTGTTATGTATGGAGTTTATTTTTTTTCATTTAGTTAATTCTGCAATCTATTCGGTATTAAGAAAAAGTCCAAAAATATCAGGGGCTGAACGTCGAGTTTATTTTTACACAAAATAGATATTACGAGAAAAAGTTTCGTAAACTTCAGTCACTATCAATTCCTTAATAAAGAATAAAGGGATCAAAAAGAAAAACAAGTTTTTGTACTTTGTATAATCAAACAATAAAAGATGTTTTGCTGCGAGAAATGAAGACAGAAAAGTACATATTTTGTGGGGTTTGAACCTCGTTTGTGTGCACAGCAAAAAATACATGTAAATTTGTTTACGATGATAGGACCTACTATAATATTTACGGGAAGTAATGACAGTTATTATTTGTTTGCGTTTGTACCGACTATACAGGGTGTTCCTTAATGACGTGCTAATATTTCAGGGTGTGATTCTTTTGGTAATTTTATAAAGAAAAGTTCATATGAACATATGTCCGCAACGGCTTAAATTTTTTGCTACAGAATGTTGAATTTTTATTTTTTAAATTGTTATTTTTTATATCTCGGAAAGTACTTTAGATATATATAGAAAATGTATTTAATTGTTCCATCAGTGGCGTCCCTGCAAACATGTCCTCTGATATTTTTTACAAAAAAGATCGTACGGCACTGATATTTTGCCATGTGGATGTGATTAGGCTGAGAAAAACTCAAGAGACCGTTTTCATATAGAATTAACCAGGCTAATCAGAAAAAATATCCTCATGGAAAAATGTCAGTGGCCTACAATCTTTCTTGCAAAAAATATCAGAGGGCATGTTTGTTGGGACGCCACTGGTGGAAGAATTGAATACATTTTCTAACTAAAATTTATGGTTCTATATCCTATTAATACATACCAAAAGTGAAAATAATATCTAAAGTACTTTCCAATAAAAAATAACCAATTAAAAAATTAAACTTCAACAACCTGTAGCAAAAAACTGAAGCCGTTGCGGACATTTGTTGATATGAACTTTTCTTTATAAAATGACCTATGGAATCACACCCTGAAATATTAGCACGTCATTAAGGAACACCCTGTATAGTAATAAAATTATCTTTTATATAGCATGCTTTCTATGACTATTTTATCAACTAATATTCATTCCTATGTGATAAAAGATAATAAGCAATTGCCACAGCGCCTAGTAGTCCATTTACTCCTGCAATTGCTAACACTTTCTATCAATATGGGTCCACAGATGCTTTGCGTGAAAGATACTGGGTTTTTTAAATATTTTCGGTATTTTCAAGATATTTCCTGAACTGCCTTAGTAATTCTAGTGAAATTGGAGTACAAAATAGCACAAAATAATATTATTCATTTGCTTCATTTCAGAATTTTATTGGCCATAGCATAATATTTTTTTACTTATTACTCGTTGTCAACAAAACAGGTTAAAAAAAGAAAATTCGTGAGATTTATTTTTCTATGTCCCATTTTCGACACTTTTATAGAGTATCTACTTAATTGTTGCTGCTATTAAAAAAATAATGTAGGTGTCATGTGCTCTTTTTGGGTCAAACTCAAAAAGTTAAAATCAAAATTTGAAAATTCTCGCTCGCTTAGAGATACGGGGAAAAATAAAAAATTGAAAATTTCAAAATTGCCCTATATTTTCTTAGTTAAAAGAGATACAGAAAAATGATTTATACAGAAGTTTCTTTATATTGATTGATCTCCCGTTTTCAGAATTAGTATACGGGGTCAGGTAAAAAAGTTATCGGACCTAACCTAATTTTTTTACATGGAACACCCTGTATATTTTAGTACTGATTGGTACTAACATTCTCACAAAATTAAAAATATAAATATTTTATTTTTTTTCGTTGAAGTGTCAATAAAATTGAAAAGCTGCTATATTTTCTTTAAAAATTTGTATCTTCTTTTAAAAAGCAGATAATGACATGAACCAAAAAACATTGGGTTAAGAAAACGTTAAACTTCAAAACAGAACTGCTGAAGCTAAATTCTACTGCTCAGTTATTACACAGGGCGTGAAGAAATTAAGGGTAAAAAAGTAACTTTTTTTCCTGCTTGTATAATGATCAAGATATAAGTATTTTTTGAAAACTAAAATTCAGGCTAACATCCCGAGACACTTTGTTAAAAATTTCATCAAAATCGGAAAATAATTTTAAAAGTTACATGACTCTAAACGTGTCTAACAATATCTTTGTCCGGAATTTATTGGCGAGGAGTGTATTTGGATAAATTTAAAAGAATGACTCTTTGATTGATTTACGGAACCGTAGTGATAAAAGTATTACGAATTATTATTTGCAATAATTGGGTTTGTTCATTAGCTCAATAAATAAGAATAATCTTGATAGAGAAATAGAAAGTAATACTTTAAACAACCGGAACAAACAACGAACAAACCTGAAATAAAAGTCTCGAAAATGTTTCGGCTTCAATCGTTAATAAAAAAAATATCAATGGGGTGCAGGCGCCGCCGAAGAGATACTTTACATTTTATCATCAACTTTGTCTTGTCTTGAAATTCCTAACAGATCTTTAATATTTCTAAAAAGCACCAACGTTTTGAAGTTGCCAAAAAAAAAACGACGTTCAGTGGCGCATTTCAATTCACACTGAATCATTAATGAGGGAGCTTTCGTTTTTGTGGTCTTACTTTTTATGAAAGGTTAAATATTTTATATACATAGCAACAACTGTATTTTGAAAAGAATGACTAATGATTGTGGGCAGAGTTATTTACCTGTTGTTTTTTTTGCTTAATACCGCGAAGGGAGATTAAAAGTAACGTTTTAATGACTGTGGGCGGGGTGAAGAGAATGGCTTTTCAATGTAGCGCGAAGCGAGGATATCCATTAATTCTTGGATCCGTAATAATAGCAAAATTACCTATTTAAATACTATAATATTTTTAAGCAGTGGCTCGCGTCACAAAAATTTCTTCATGACAAAGTGCGAGTTCTCAAAGTACCCAAATTCGACACATCCTGCACAAATGTTTCTTGAATTGGAGCACCCTCCGTATAGTCCGCCTAATTCCTTTCCATTCCCAATGTGCACACGGTTGACTAAATGATGATCCTAAGAAGTTATGCGGGCCGGGCCACTGACGGTCACATATACTCGCAACCATGCATCACATAATCTATATAAACAGTGTATTGCCAATACGAACTTTCCAAAATACCAAAAGTGTCCCCGCTATGGGAGATGGCGCGGGCCTATTGAGTTTGCGCAGTAGGGTGGAAATTTTATCGATCGCGTCAGAGTCGGCCCGACATTATTTGTTTGTTGTTATTCGTCTCCATCTTTGGTTCTGGATGATTTTTCAAATTGCCAGGTATAAAGTATTTCAGGTATGTAGATATACTAATACGAAAATATTTTGCTTATCACATTATCCGATCGTCGGAACCGAATTTCACTAAAAAGTTGGAAAAAAAGAAGAGAGTGTCACTCGTATACAATATAATACATATGTGGTCTCTACCTAACCTTAAAATTAATGTATTTTTAATTTGGTGCATTAGTAGCTGATAATAATTCCCAAAATAGTCAATATAGTCATTCATTCTTAATTTTTGGTTTAGAAAAAAGTGAGGTTAAGAAACATACGACGTCGGACGAAAGTTAAAATAGAGCTCATCGTGTCGATTGTTACAAATATTCCGACGGAATTTGGCACCAACAGTTTACACCAATCAGGGCACCGTCGAGTCATCATATCGTCAGAAATCGTATGCTGGAACGCCGTCTTAAATCGAACCAATCGAAATTTTGATTGCAATATTTTTCCTAACTAACCAGTGAAATTTACATTAAAAAAGTTGAAATCCGGTCTTGTCGAATGTTTACTTTCACAAGGAAATTTCCGAACTGCGCAAACTCACAACGCCCCATTCGATGCCCATAGTGGGGACATAATTGCACATAAATATACTGTTTATATATATGTGGCATGCATGAGCACATCGAGGCATGCATGCAAATTTGATAATGTGCGGTTAAAAACTGACGACTTTGGTTAAGTTAAGGGGGGGGGGGGGGGGGAATATTTTACTGAAAAACCCTACGCTTCATCTTGAGACTATTTTTAAATTAATCAATTAAAAATTTATTTGGTTAACCATATCCCATTTAATCCCATTAACAGTTCCCGTACGTTTCCCGAATTTATAACCCGGGATGTGCCTCTATATGATTTATAGGGGTTAGTATATGGCGGCGTATCCACGCAATGTGAATGCGTTTTATTGAGATTTCTGGAAACCCGGCATCGGATTTACCTATTTAGAATAAATATTTTATGAAACAATTAAATATTGACATTCCAGGAGCATCCCTATCCATTAAGGGCGAATTGAAGCGCGTATAATCTGGCAACCGCACGTGCCTCGATAACAGGGTATTAACCAGAAAGTTTATCGGGAACAGTTTTACCGTAATAGGATTAAACGGTAAGCTGTAAAATTATAAATATCGGTATCATTGGGTTTCGACATTTCAAAATTTTAATTACTTTTTCTACACCTACAGCGTGTCTTCGGAAGTTGTTACCAAATGGAAGTGCCTCTACCTAAAAAGTCCTGCTTTGTGAGAAAATAAATTTGCACAAGAATATTTGTATGTTGGCTTCAAAAAGTACCGGGTTTAAAATTTATAAAAGACGTCGGCTATATTTACAAAACTAATAGTCGTAAAGATTTGGTAATAAGTATTTCTGGATAAGTAGGCTTTGAACAATTGATTGTTGTTGGTGGTAACAGAATAGGCGTTTTAGCAGTGACAGTTTGGCAATTATAATTTCTGTTTCAAAACGTGAACTTCTTGTTAAAGAAAGGTTTTTCCGTTTCTTAGTTTCTTTAAACAATAATAGTGATGATTAAACTGACTGTTAATGAAAAAATTTAAATAGTTCTTATTGTTGGCGATAATTATAAGACGCATCGCGAGGCTGCCCACATTTTTAATACTAGACACCCAAATAAACAAATTAGCCACGTTACTGTCGGCAATGTCGTCAAAAAAATTAAAAACTGGCTATGTCGAAAATAATTTCAAGAAGAAACATGCAGTTCGAACACTTACTGAAGAAAATCAATTAAAAGTATTGCAAGCGGTTGTGGAAAATCCAGAAATTTCATTGGAATGAATAAAGAAGACAGTTCAAGATAAAGTGTCAAGAGCTTCTGCTAGTAAGATACTTAGAATAAATAAGTTTTATCCGTATAAGCCAAAATTTGTACACACGCTCAAACCTGGAGATATGGAATCGCGTTTTATGTTCTGGGCTTGGTTTCAATGAGAAGTTGAAGACGACATGTTCTTTTCAAGGAGAATTTTATTCAGTGACGAGGCAACATTTACTTCCAAAATTGTCGTTGGTGGAGCGATGTGAACCCCAATTTCGTAATCGAATACCGTAACCAAACGTATTTCAAAACGAATGTTAGGTGCGGTATTTTAAATAATCAAATAGTGGGTCCATATTTTTTTCATCAAAATATTAATAGTAAGATTTACTTAAATTTCCTAAGAACCGAAATTTTTATATTTATTAACGGCCTGCCATTAAACGCGCGACAGGCTGTTTGGTATCAGCATGATGGAGCTCCTTGTCACAGCGCAGCCAGGGTGTGGTGTGGTATACATTTTCAAGCCGGCCCTGATCCCATTTATTGAGCTTTGACGAGGTTGAGGCGTATACAATAGGGTTTAATCAGGTAATTTATTTATGGCAGTAAGAGTCAATGGTATAATTCTGCAACAACTATACTTTGCTCTTGGGCAAAATTCGTATTTTTTGACAAACCTCGTATAATACGCCTAGAAGAATTTAATCTGATAGTTGCATTTTAGGTTTTAGACCATGTAGAACCTTTTTATTACATTTTTTTCGTAAAATTAATAATAAAAAAGTTTTCCATATGGTTCCAACTTACGGAGACATACTGTATATTCCCTGTGATGCACTTTTAAAGTTCGTCGGGAATTAAATTAACATTAATTATTATTATTATAATATTTTTTTCATAAAAAAATTGCTCGATTCATTTACAAGGTTTGCAAATATCGGCTTAATATAAAATTACTTGCAAACTGAAATTAAGCCTCATTAAAAAGTTTCGTTCCAAATTAAAATGCACCCTATAAAAATCCTTTCAATTTTCCGACTGCCTACATCGTGCTCAATTTTAAAAGAATTTTTAACTTCATAAAATGAGTCGCCGACGCTGTTTTTTCTATGCTTAGCTCAGAGGCGAGGGCGTCATATTATATAAAGTACACAAAACTTTAGATAGAATTTATATTATGTTAAAATACTCTGTTGGAAAAATGACTTTATTAGTTAGGGTGGGATTTTTGGTATCAAAAATGTCAATTGAAAAATATTTGGGTCTATAGGAAGCTAGTGGGTCAGTGATTTTAATGATTTAATGCTTTGTATTTCGTATATTTATTCCTTTATCTATTCGCGTGCGGTAAGTAGCACTTTACCGCACTAATAATTAACGTTTATTCTGTTGTCAATTTTTTTACATCTGTCATATAAAAGCCAACTATTAAATTTTTATAATTTATTTCCCTAGCAACCTGATATTAATGCATTGTTGATAACGACTTACGAGGCACCTACGGGGTAAATTAAAAAAATGCTCTTCTAGTTTTTAATATTGGTGCCCTAAAACACGCTTGTAGATAAAATATCGTACAATACACTTACGGTAGATGTCTTTACCGTATTCGCGTGATTTACCATACTCGCCTTTGGCTCGTTTTGTTAATCCGCACATACGGTAAAGACGTACCCACCGTACTTGTATTGTAATAACGTTTGGATCATCCAATTATAATAATTTTTTTTTTATGATCAAACACAAGCACTATAGGAAAAATCCTTTAGGGCACTCTAGGAGTGGTGCGTGTGCGCAAAAAGCGATTCACGTTGGTTTTGAATCGTTGGAGGTTATATTCGTTGGGAAAAACGACCTCGGGAAGGTCGTTCCACAAGGATGAAGTCCTCTGTCTTGATGTTCTAGGCTGTCGAGGTTCTTCGTCAGCTCGTGGTCTCCGATCAGACGAATAGCCCTCCTTTCGATGGAATCCAGTAGCCGAAGAGTATGTTTGGGTGCAGAGCTCCAGACATGAGAGCAGTATTCTAGTGATGGTCTAATCTGGGCTTTGTATAATGTCAAAAGTTGTTGAGGTGTGTACAACTTTCTGGTTCGGAAGAGTACGCCAAGCTTCTGAGAAGCTATCTTGGCGATTGCCACAACGTGGTTATGCCAAGACATATTTCCTCCCAGATTGACACCCAGCAAATTAATAGATGAGGCCAGTGGGATTGCGTGTCCAGCCATGACTATTTCCGGTTCTGTAATGTTAACCTTTTTAGAGAAAACTGCTGCCTGGGTTTTTTTAGCGTTAAATTCGACTTGGTTACTGTCACCCCAAGCCAAAATTTCTTCCAGGTCTTTGTTGAGGTGTGATACTTCATGCTGTCTGCGAAGATGTGCGTCGGCAGCCGATGTTTGCGCATTCAAAGAGAAAGATGAGATAAGTGTGCTATCGTCAGCAAAACTAAATATCGGATTTTTAGTTTCCACTAGAAGGTCGTTAATGTAGAGTAAGAAGAGAGTGGGAGACAATATGGACCCTTGAGGAACACCGGCATTGATGGTGAAGGTGTCCGAGAGAAATCCGTCAATCGCCACTTGCAGAGAGCGGTCCTTAAGAAAGCTAGACAACCATGCACAGAATCGACTAGGCATACCATAGGATCGCAGTTTACTTAGAAGCCCCTCATGCCAAACACGATCAAAAGCTTTAGAAATATCCAGCGCAACAACCCGAGACTCCCCATGATGTTCGATTGCGTTGTTCCAAATATGGAATAATGGAATGGAATAATTAAGTCCTTTCATAAAAATCTTAAAAGGCATTTTTAATGCTTCTTTTATGTCGTATTTAAATTCTTTTTAGGTGGAGCATTCCATTTTCAACACTTTTATAGGGTATCTCCGTAATTGCTATCAAAAAAGTAATGTAGGTGTCATGTACCCTTATTGGGTCAAACTTAAAATGGTAAAATCAAAATTTGAAAATTTTCGCTGGCTTAAGAGAAAAGACATAAAAATTAACAATTTCTAAATTACCCTATATTTCCTTAGTTAAAAGAGATATAGAAAAATGTTTTATACAGAAGTTTCTTTATAATGATTGTTGAATAATCTGCCGTTTTCAGAATAAGTATACGGGTTCAGGTAAAAAAGTTATCGGACCTAACATCATTTTTTTAAATCTAACACCCTGTATATTTTAATCTAAAAAGATAGCATTTTAAATTATCTTTTCAAATTTATAACGCACTATGGATGATTTTGGTTTCCTAGGCGATTCTCCATTTTCCTTATTATAAATTTTTTTATCTCGGCATAGTTAAAGAGCCGTTCTTAAATTATGTTCCAGTCGTCGGAATGTGTCCTTAAATGGTTGCCGTCTTTCCAGATACATAGATATAACTTTTGAGACACTTCTTCGTTTTTTCCACTGTCAATATGTTGATGTTGATACGTCATTTGCACAAATGAATATGTAAAAATTAAATTGACGTTAAATGTTAATAACAACTAGAATGTCAACATAGTTGTCTCTAGGATATTAGCTTATATTTCATGGCCCAGTGTGGTTTAAAGTAATAAAGTTGAAATAAATCATTATCCATGGTGCGTAATATATTTGAAAAGATAATTTAAAATGCTATCTTTTTAGATTAAAATATATAGGAAGTTCCATTTAAAAAAATGAGCTTGGTCCGATAACTTTTTTACCTGACCCCGTATATTTATTCTGAAACCGGCAGATTATTCAACAATCATTATAAAGAAACTTTTATATAAAACATTTTTCTGTATCTCTTTTAACTAAGAAAATATAGGGCAATTATAAAATTGTTGTTTTATGTTGGTAATACTATTAAATTATTTATCATAGTAGCCTTCGATAAATTATCCGTATTAGGGAACAAACCCAATCCCTCAAGTGCGGGATCCCCCGGTGATTTCGCGGGATTGACATTGCGGGATTAAACGTGCGGGATTCGCGGGATTTGCGGGACTCGATGTGGGTGCTGTATGTTAATAAAAAGTTGTTTTATGCAATTAGAAACAGAGTAGAGTAGCAGGAAAATATTTATTGCATATAGGTACAATTCAATAGTACGATTAATTTAACGGTTACATCTTACATTGATTTTGAATGTATTTTCGGAGAAAAGATAACATGTTTAATGTTTCAACTTTTAGATTTGATCTTATTTTATTCAACATGTATCCTGCGGCTGAAAACGCACGTTCAGCTTCGACACTTGTTGGCGGAATAGATTTTACACAATTTTTGGCCCTCTGATTCGAATAGTTGGCGCATATCGGTTGGGTTTGTTTGTTTGTTGTGATAAACTTTCCAAAAGGTATACCATCTTTAGCTACCATTCGAGACACTCTTTTCTCCATCGAAACTTTTTTCTCAGATGAAAAAAAAATCAGTAATTTTCATTTTCTTAGGTAGCACAGAAGAACCACTAAAATCTGAGCGCTTAGCAATAGAACTAAACGAACTACTCGAACTGCTGGTACTAGCTTAAATTTCCTGTGTTATTTTATCAATATCAACACTACCGCTGCCGCCCGGGACTTTCAAATTACATTTAGCTGTAAGATCATCTTCAGACTTGAAAAAATAATTCCACAACTAAACTTGAACCTTTAATGTCTTTGTAAACTACACTGACACTCATTTTTGTGATTGCTGTTTAAATGCCATGTATTATATTCAACCACTTGATAAATGTCACTAGATACTAGTAGAATAAAGCCCATACTTTCGCACGTACGCAAGAAAACTGTTCTGTCTAGCGTATTTTCAATAGCCCAGCATGGCGGGGAATCCCGACGCATCTACCAAAAAGACCGCAATTCATTGTTTGCTATCCCGCAAATCCCGCGGATCCGTGTTAAAGTGATTTCGTCGGTCCGTCAGTGGCGTCTTTGCAAACATGTCTACTGACATTTTAATCGGACGAAAATAACGCAAGGATCGTTTTCTTGTAGAATTGACCAGGATAATCGGAAAACATCCACATTGAAAAATGTCAGTGACGTACACTGCAATATTAGCATATCATTAAGGATCACCCTCTATACAAAAATGAAACTGAGGATCACGAATCATGATGTAAATTTATCAGTTTAATAGGTAAGAAAATTTTCTGGGAAATCATTAAAAAAAAGTTTTTCGTTACTTATCTTTCGATCCTATATATCTAAATACGTTTTCTATTTTTTCCATTTCAAAGTCCTATAACTAAAAGCCTCATAAAATCACTAATCTGGCTTTAAAACAAGTTCGAGAATTCAGGTATTTAATTTAATCTCTGTTCGTCAGAGAGACTTAACTATTTCTAACTTACTACCACATCACGTAAACTAGATTATAATAAATGCTATTAAATGGCTGCTTATTAAATACTTATAGTAACTTTATACGGTCGTCTTTGCTACAATTTTAATTATATACGCCTATACAGGGTGTTCCTTAATGACGTGCTAATATTTCAGGGTGTGATTCCTTAGGTCATTTTATAAAGAACAGTTCATATGAATATATGTCCGCAACGGCTTAAATTTTTTGCTACAGGGTGTTAAATTTTTATTTTTTAAATGGTTATTTTTTAATATCTCCGAAAGTACTTTAGATATTATTTTCAATATTGCTAATAGGATATAGAACCGCAAATTTTAGTTAGAAAAGTTATTCAATTGTTCCGTTCCACCAGTGGCGTCCCTGCAAACATGTCCTCTAATATTTTTTACAAAAAGATGGTACGCCATTGACACTTTTCTATGTGGATATTTTTTCTTATTAGCCTGGTCAATTCTACATAAAAACGGTCTCTTGAGTTTTTCTCGTCAGACGTTCTTGATTGAAACCACTAAATTCATATTGAAACTCATTATTATTAACATTGATAAAATAATTAATGATAAATTTTGTTTTATAAAAATTGTTGGAGTGGAAAATTCGATGCGAAGATGGGCGGAAGCATCCCTTTTAAGTTAAGGTGGCCATTTCCAACAATTTTTATAAAACAAAATTTATCATTAATTATTTTATCAATGTTAATAATAATGAGTTTCAATATGAATTTTTGCAATATTGACGCTTAAAAAAGTATTTACTATTGTTATTAATTTATTTTTGCTGAGGTTGTCCCCGAAAAATAATAAAACTTGCTCATAAGTGTTGTTATTGGCGATATTAGTCACATCTGACTAACTTTTTCTCCGTAAAAAATTATTTGATTATATAACTGCAATGTTCCATTTGAAGGTTATATTTATCAGATAACTTCTGATGGCTGGTTAGCCTCCATAACTATATCTAAGATACCATTATAGGATTAAGATGAGGATCCCAAACAATACCAAAATTTTAAATCAGAGCCATTCTAAGTTGCATCAATTCAATTAAAATGCCGCTTTTTGGTAGGTTAGAAAGAGACGAAAGTCATCAACTGATCAATATTTATTTTCGTGAAGTTTTAGCCGTTAATAATAAAGTTTTTTAGTTAATTTATTGATATTTAGATTGGCTGACATGTCGATTGGGGTATCAACAAGTTTCAGGAAGATCTGTGAAAAAAAATTTTAAAATTGTTCATGTATGAAATTTTTATTAATATTCTTATTACGTTATGTTTTTTAACGCAATTTTTTTCTAACGTTTTCCAACCCTTTAACTTTACGAATCCAGTTTTAGATTAGAAAAAAATTAAGTATATTTGGCTATACGTTCACATAAAATAGTGCCTGCTTGGTAACCTGTTATTAAACTTAGCTTTTAAGTTTTTAATTTAAAACTTACAGTTGGGAATTTAAAAGGAGAACTTTAAAATTAAGTCAACCAAGTTATGTATACAAGTTTGGTAAACAATTAGATTCTTGTAGTGCAACAAAGAGCACATATACCAGCTATGAATGAAATATAGAGGAAACATATTTCCTTGTCCCATCCTAATTCGCTTGCTTTCCCCCTCTACTACAGTAGATGGATTTTCGTACTACTCTCCTCTCACAGACTTTACAAGGCGAGCCGTCGATACCGTGTTGCCAGGTTTAGTAAAAATTCACTAGATCTACTGATCAATCTAGTGATTTGCATCCAAAATATAATTATTATTTTAAAATTTGAATCTTTTGCTTTACCATTTCATTTCATTAAATGCCCTTATGTTGCTAAGTCTTTAATTTGCAATACCTAAATCAGTGGCATAACGAGGACCTGACTTAAATTATATATGAACTTATAAACAATATTTTTTGAATTTTGTTTTATAGTTTTCGTGCTTTTTTTATCATGAAAAAATGTTATGTAATTGAATGGGATTATTATTAATTAACCATTTAGTTTTCAATCTAGTGAATTTTTGAAGCTAGAGATTTTTTAATTATTGACTTGGCAACATTGTGGTGATCAGCCGCGTGCAGGATTTCCCTCTCGCCGCTCGTACACGTGTGCGAAGTTCAAGATACGGATTTTCGCTTCTCTTGATTTAATTTATAGCATTGTATATTACGTTCTCTTTCCTGCCCGTTAAGCGCCTGATTATAATAGACGTTTGCCCAACCTGTATATTTTGTGATACATTTTTGGTTATTCGTCAAGTTTCTAAAGAGAATATTTTTTCTGTTCTTATTACTATAATTAATCAAAGATGGATATTCCTCCTCCTTTACAAATTTTTATTTGAATATTTGTCTCTTGTAATTTGATAAATGTTATCTACAAAATAATCGCAAAACCCTCTTCTCGCTGCAAACCTATAAAACCTAAAACGCACTTTAATAATCCCTCTAAAGGATTGATGTATTCCTACAGGACTATTTTTGTATCGCCTACTAAATGGGCCTATAAATATTTAGAGCACGAAGTTTATAAGTCTGATCGGGTATAAATCAGACCTAAGCTAGTGCTAAGAAACTTCAAAACCGGCAGTAATGCATGAGTTTTCGGAAAGTCAGTTTGTGGAAGGAATTATTTGGAATATTAAGGAGGTCTTGTGAATTCATGCAAAAATTTATGGCCTTCGTCTTTAACGGATTTATTCCTATTGAATACATACCAAACGGAACTATAATAATAGCTAGGTTATCTACGGTAATTCGTGACAAAATTTACCGACACGTCATTGGTTTTATCATAAGAATGTTCTCCACGACACTACAAGCAGCTGCACGTAACCAGCAAATACCAAATCATCTTCCTTGAGTATAACTTTCTTGAAGTGGACCTCCCGCCATATTTAGCTCCGCCTGACTTTTTTTTTATTCACAAATTTGAAAATACAGGGTGTCCCATTTTCGACACTTTTATAGGGTATCTCCGTGATTGTTAGTGCTATCAAAAAAGTAATGTAGGTGTCATGTGCTCTTTTTGGGTCAAATTTAAAATGGTAAAATCAGAATTGGGAATTTTTTGCTCGCTTAAGAGATACGGGGGAAAATCAAAAAATTGACAATTTCTAAATTATCCTATATTTTTTAGTTAAAAGTGATACAGAAAAATGTTTTATACAGAAGTTTCTTTATAATTATTGTTGAATGATCTGCCGTTTTTAGAATAAGTATACGGGGTCAGGTGTATATTTTAATCTAAAAAGATATCATTTTAAATTCTCTTTTCAAATTTATAACACACCATGGATGATATTGGTTTCCTAGGATAGCGAACAAAATATAAATTTTGAGCCATTTCTTCGTTGTTTCCACTTTCAATATAAACTGATATCATATCAAATTTTTCATAATGTAGATAAGTCATTTGCACAAATGAATATATAAAAATGGAATTGACGTTAAAAATGTCAACATAGTTGTTTCTTAGATATTAGCATTTGTTTCATGGCCTATTGTAGTTTAATAAGTAATAAAGTTTAAATAAATCGCTTAGGAAATCAATATTATCCATTGTGTGTCATATATTGGAAAAGAGAATTTAAAATGCTATCTTTTTAGATTAAAATATATAGGGTGTTCCATTTAAAACAATGAAGTTAGGTCCGATAACTTTTTTACCTGATCCCGTATACTTATTGTGAAAACGGCAGATTATTTAGCAATCATTATAAAGAAATTTTTGTATAAAACATTTTTCTGTATCTCTTTTAACTAAGAAAATATAGTGTCATTTGAAATTGTGAAATTTTTTGATTTTCCCCCGTATCTCTTAAGCCAGCGAAAATTTTCAAAATTTGATTTCACTATTTTAAGTTTGACCCAAGAAGAGCACATCACACCTACATTACTTTTTTGATAGCACTAACAATTACTGAGATACCCTATAAAAGTGTCGAAAATAAGACACCCTGTACACACCAGGGGCACCAGTAGTGTAGTTGCACAATTTTAGCTATGACTATAAATACAATGTCCATTTATTAATTATGAAAGTTTTGCATGGTATTTACTTAAAACGCTATTCAAATTATTATTAAAACAAATATAATTACTTAAACCACGTTTACTTACCCTGTATGGATATTATATCCTCGATAATTGTAAAAATCGAAAAGAAATGGTTACTTTTCCCATTTATACTTTACCCAAGCAGTTATTTTCTCTTATAGGTTGCCTAACAAGTCTCTGTTTATTATAATTATTTCTTATATTTATTAAAAGCCCTGAAAGAGTCTCCACAATTAAAAAGAAGACAAATATACATGGTGGCCCATCGAAAACAGTCCAGCAAGGTTTACGGCTATGTACGTGAAAATTTAAAAAAAAAACTCGGACCCGTAAAATTGTGTTTTCAGGGGGACACGTTTCACTATTAATTTCATCCCTGTAACCTCAACCCCCCTAGCGGGGGCGGCTATTGCCCTTGTTTTTTTAAATGGGAATGGGTATGTTGTGTTACATCTTTTTAAAGGGCATTAAATTCTCTTTAAAATGGCGCTTTGTATTGTAAATTTTAAGAGCCATTTTAAAAAGAATTTAATGTCCTTTAAAAAGATGTATCACAACATACCCATTCCCATTTAAAAAAACAAGGGCAGTAGTCGCCCCCGCTAGGGGGGTTGAGGTTACAGGGATGAAATTAATAGTGAAACGTGTCCCCCTGAAAACACAAGTTTACTGGTTCGAGGTCTTTTTTAAATTTTCACGTACACAGCCGTAAACCTTGCTGGACTGTTTTCGATGGGCCACCCTGTATGTACTTTTATGTGCAGTATTGTGTCCTTCACCTCCCCCAGTACCCCAATTATTCACTCCACGGGTCTCGAAAGTTTGGCATTTTTATTTGTCATTGAATAAACAGTTTTACTGTTAAATTGTCATGTTACATGTGTGTCATCTGCTCAAATACAGCTGTTTGAAAAGCATTTTTCAACACGCGTGTGACATAAGACCAACCAACGTAGGAAATGTAGTTTGTTTCATTGTTTCTTGCATAGTGACGTTGCTTCCAATTCCCTTGACAAATCACGAATATGTCTACTGCGTTTTCTATTTTCCATCATAAATTTCCCAGCTGATCCAAAACTACGTCTTGTGAAACGTTTCAATAATCGCCTAGTATAATACAAACAACGGCAGTGATGTTTGGTATTCGACATTTCAATCAGAAAATTTACGGCAAACTGTTAACAGGCGAGTATAACTAAAAGTAAACAAACATAAGTCAGAAGCGTTCATTTGCGATGGTCTGGTGTATGCAGGGTCAGACTAGATAATTTGACAGTGACGAAAAACAGTCAAAGTTAGAGATAATCTACAAACCTGTACGGTTATTATTATCGTTATACTACGAGATACGAGATGAAATAGTATATTACGTACGGAGGTGGAAAGTGTTTCATTCCTGTCGAGAGAGTCGGTAGTTAACCAAAGCGCGAAGCGGATAGAAATTTCAAATAACCGCAGGTGGTAGGTAATAATACACATCAAGATGGCAAATATCATTTTTTCAATATGGTTGCGATGTCACTAAACAATATATTATTTTAACAACAGATCAGGAATTTGATTTTGCTGCTACTCCACCAGAAACCGAAAAACAGCAAAAATAGTAGAAGTTCTTTTGGCAACAGAAAGCCGCCCGAGATATGACAAGGCATATAACTGTTTCAAAGAATGGTGTACGGGAAACAAAGTTCAAAATCCTGGTTCTGAGTCGGCGCTACTAGCTTATTTCAGTGAAAATGCCAAGACAAAGCAGATATCAACGATTTGGTGACAATATTCAATGCTGAGGACCACTCTATCAATTAGGGAAAAAGTTGACATATCTAAAGACGCAGAGCTATTAGCATTTTAAAAAAAGTGTGTTCGTATATTATTTTGAGATATCGATTTAAAAAAAAATTATTTACTTTCCACCTGGGTGGAAAATAAAAGTAAAAAAAAAAACGTCAACTTTCCACCTTTCAAAGATACATGAAATGTCATGAGGTGGCTGAATATTGGCTCCCCTGTATATTTTATAGAACAACTGCCCACCCACGTGTAGAGTTTGAATACATTTTGGTGAGAGAATCCTAAGCTATTCAATTAAACATGATGACAAAACCACGAAACTCTCATAGTTCAGGTAATACAGCAAACACCAGCAATTAATTTCTATGATGCTATTGCCAAAAATTGACATAAAGCTGAACATAACGAATGATGAAAACAATGTCACTGACACTAATTTTCGTTTTGCCAATGTCAAAATTTTTTTTATTTGCCGGTGCTTGCTGTATTTGTGAACGGTTGTTGCGTGATTTTACCATCACGTTTAATTAAATAGCTTAAGATTTGCTCACCAAAATGTATTCAAACTCGGTGCATAGATTTACCATGTGGGCCTCTTATCGAAGTGATAATGCAGTCCTATAAAATCTACAGGCGAGTCAATATTCAGCCATCTCAAAAATTACATTGGGATTTCTATGTTCAACTCAACGATGCACCGCCCTGTATAGCTTAAATCTCAAAATAGTTGCTCTTGCCTTTAATAGGGAAGAAATGAATAATTGAAAATCTGATCTATTCTCTATAATTTGGACCGTGCAACTAATATAGAACATATTGCCAGTTTTTTTTAAATATTTTCAGAACATTTTATATGAACCACCAGGCAAAATCGCGGGTACAAAGTAGTACAGCTATATTATACCAAAAATACAGGGTGTTATGGAAATGACGTATTATATTTAAACCGGCAATTCCTGAGATAAAGACAAATTGAAGAAAAATATCCATAAATAGCGCGTTCAATTCATTCAGCGGTAAAAGTGACCTGATGTCAAACTAGAAAAACACCTGTGTGCCACTGCGATACATGTAAGCAATCAAGGAATTCTGGCCGGTGTTGCCATATGTACACCTTAAACTCTTTAGAGAAAATAAAATAATTTAAACACTTTTCCATTCTGTAATACCTTTTTGTACAATTAATTGAAAAACATTTACGATGTACTATGTTTTAAACAGCCCAAAAAAACATATGGAACAGTATTAAATAAGTTTGAAATAGGCACGTACGTCACTAGGTCAAATGCCAATGACCTCTTGACGCCTTACATCGGCTGTGTTCATATAGCGCCGCACGCTTGCGGGCTGTTAGACCTCTGTTTTTTCGGGTTACGCGTGTATCTTACCCGTCCATAAATAATCTTTGAATATTGGTTTTATTGACGCATTTCTTCTGGACGTCCAATTTCATCGCTATGGGTTCTGTTTCACTATTACTGTGGGTACATAAAGTGTTTCCAGAAGTGTTCCCATGAAAAAGAAAAAAAAATAGATTGTGTTTGTCCTGGATTTCCTCGCTCTTTAGGTATAAAGATAAATACAAGTATTTAGAAAATAATTTATTTTTATAATTTTATATGGAATTTCAGTTTACATTAAGTTTGGCAACATTGCCATTGAATCTGGGTGAAATGTTGTACAGTAGCGCGGACTGACCTGTGAGTAAGAGTGTTTGTTAGCCCACTTTTAAAACGGTCGATTTAAAAAAAATAAAATATGTATATGCATATGCTTCTCTAGGACACCCAAGCAGTCACCCATTTAAATATAATACGTCATTTCCATAACACCCTGTATATTAGAAAAAAAAAATATATTAAAATAACAAAAACAGGCATAACTTATTTAAATAAAATTTTAAATAATTAAGTAGCGCAGAACATGTCACTGCGGCCGAACCCGCAGTTTCTATAGTTGGTGCGATAAAAATATAAACAAATTAGTACTGGTGGTGCTTTTTTTAATATACAGGAAAGCTAAAATCTGCTGTAAAAAGAAAATATAATTTTTTGAGCTAATCCAGAACTGGTACAACAACAATGTTCGCCCGTGTACTGATATTTTTGTATATCCGTTCTCTATCGACATACCAACCTTGATATTGGAACAACTTTAGGACGTTCAATATTCAGGTTAAAATTTTCAATCAGTTACGAAATCAAGACATATAATTGCATCGAAATATAAATAGTATAGAATGCAAAATAAATAATACCCATTGGCCAACTTGTTTATTTTTTTTTTAACAAAAAAAATCTAGGTCATGTTTCATTGACCCATGTGTTGGCTGGTGCATCAAAAACCGTTTTGCCCAACAGCAGGATCTTGACCGGCATAAAAAGTGCGGTTATTTCAATAACAAGTTTATTTTGATCAAAGAAGGAGATAGTATATTAAGATACAAGTTTCATGAGACATTATCTTAGAGCACGCGTTTAATAAAGTACAAGTGCTCTAATTGTCTTATGAACCGTGTATTTTATAATACTTTTTCTATTTGGGTCTTTACAGTCTGAAAATATAGTCGATTTTTTGCATTTGAATTAATATTTTCTTTTTGGGTTGGCAATACTTTTACAATTTCATACAATGTTACAAGTATCAAATATGCCATGATAGAAACAATTGAACACAACAAAGCTTCTTCCCATCCGTCTTAATTAAAAATATATATATTATTAAAGTTAATAAAAATGAGTCAGAAAGAATGTTGTACTTCGTCAGAAATACGAGAAATTGCAGAAAATAATCTAGAAAAACATTTAAAAAGAATATGCAAGACTTTGAGTTATGGTGCGAGCAGAACAAAGTTTAAAATATTGAACAAAATAATAAATAATGCTATTGAACAAATTATTGTGTCGAGACAGAATCTGACAGGAATAGCAATTAATGCCCAGGAAATGTCTACAGCAACTATAAATATGCTTATATAAAGTAATATGTATAATACTATATTGAGTTAAAAATAAAAATAGTACTTTATTCAATAAAACTTTAGAAATAGAGCATAAACTGGAAGATATTTTTATTATTTTTAGGTTATGTTGTTTTATAGCTGTGACTAGAAATTCGTTGACGGACACCGTCAGCATGTTATATATTTTCGAGTATAGGTATTTCAGATAAATATCTAGTAAAAATGATCTATTGGCAAGGTTAAAGGTTAGTATTTTAAAGTTTTCTATAAAATTTTTTTGTCGAATCCATAATGTCAAGAAAACTAATTTCAACGAAATCAAAGTAAGCCTAAAATTCGAACCCTACTTGCTGCCAATATGAAGGAAATAAAATTTCAGTTGCATATAGTTGCAGTTTAATAAATTTTTTTGCATTTCATAATGTAGCCATTATGAAACCTAAATAGAAAAAGTTCTTTATATGGGTCGTCTCTCGAGACAATTTTTTGTACGGCAGGCTGCAGGCAGGGCAAATGGTCATAATTCTTATTTAAATTAATTCCCAATAAGAAAATACTTTGAGTGTGTAGGTAGGAATGACTAATGGCAATGAAGCAGGATGAGGTGATTTTGGTCAGTCGCATAATGATTGAAAATCAGCATGGGTTAGGTCGATGATTGGTTAGTCCAAGTATTTATTAGTATTTATTTATATAAGTTTGTCGTCAAACGAGAGAGAGGATGAAACGGTCAAAATTGTGTCCCACATTTCTATATTGCTTCATCAAAATTTCATGAAGCTGTTCTAAACCGTATCCCCTTTAAAAAAACTCGCCCAGTATAACAAATGTTTCATCTTCTCCACCTTCAACCGATAACTATCAAGTTAATATTGTATTAAGCACCTAAAACCCTTCTCGTGCTTTTCCTGAGTGGTGACTAAAATTTCAAATACCTAACGCAGCCACAAGGTCTTCTAGATATAACCCAAATTATCGAGTCTCTTGACCACTGTTTTAAATTTATACGCTCAATTAGAAACCCAGCAAGTTGGTATAATAAGTAAATTTATCCTCTACTCTAGGCTATTCCTCAACTTTGACCCACGGAAAATTTAATTTTATACTTCGTCGCTTCAAATAGCTGAATAATCTAAATCTGGGTGATTCTTTTTTATTGTTTTTGTTGCGCGTATTGTATGTTGTTGCCTGGATCAAAAATTTCAGTAAATCGGATTTTCAAAATAAATAATCTCAAGAACACCTGTTAGTTTTTTAAATAGGTTTCTTATAGTATCTAATTAGAGGAATTATAGTATATAATATGTCCGCGCAAACGATCATCGTCACAAAATTTTGGTCTATAGCTTCGATTCTTTAATAATTTAACGTCCTTCACATGGCTAATTTTACTCTTCTAAATCATATGACGCCAATATTTGGAACTGACTATTTTAATCAGTCACTATAACCATTTTCCTATTATTTATAACAGCTCTGTCTTATATTGGTTTAAAGTTTTGGAATGTTTCTTATAGAATGTTAAAATATTAAGAAAATTAGTCATATTTTTAGTGTGTTTGTTTGTATGTGTGTTTTTTCCCTTAATTAAGACTACTAGGTCTGAGTTAACCCTGTGACCGCCGAAACAACTTAAAAACATACGCTTGGTAAATGTCACATCAATTTATCTCCGGTAAGATTTTCATGCGTGGCCGGTGTTACCGTGACCGGCGATACAAAAATGCACAAATTTGTGGATAACAGCTAATACAAGCTATTTCTTAAACTTTTTTAGACTGAAATGAGTATCTGTACTCAAGAGAATGACTTCGTGTAGTATTTTTTCCTTAATTAAGACTACTAGTTAACCCTGTGACTGGCGATACAACATGAAAACATATGCCTGGTAAAAAGTAATCAATGTTCTAGTTTATACCTAAATAAGCATAATAAGGAACTTACCTAAACAGGAGCACGCTTTAAACAAACTCAAACACATACCGTCATATTTGTAAAACTATTAGGCCGACTTGTAGTGGCGTTATTTATTAGCAATTTCTGCCGTGACCGGTGATACATGCAGCTGCGGGGACTGAACTTCTGGTTAATAAGCGTTAGAGAAATTAAACTGTTGATCTTTGAACATTATTTTTTCAATACAAATTGTAGTAGGAGTGTAAATTATTTATATATAAAAGTAACTTTAGTAAAATGACGAGAAATATAAAAGGGTAAAGTAAGAAATTATTTACTGGGGGCACGTGACCGGCGATACATTTTTAAATTCAAATTTGTATACTGCAGCTGTAACTTTTAAAATTGCTTTCTAATGCAGGCAGTAACATATATTTCGCAAGTTATAATCGTTTCTACAGGCAAATAGTTTATTGTAGTAAGTTATATGCTAAGGATTGAAAGTTGCCTGTAAAAAAATGTTGACCCGCGCATAAAATATTTTGATTCATACGGTAGAGAGTAAATTATTTAAGAGGATCCGACCCCTCTAAAATCCAGCCCTTTTTTTAAAACCAAAACTGCAAAATTTCTTATTTCTTATCACCAATGGAAAGGAGCTATTTGTATGGGTGAGCGAATGGTATAAACCCGAACCAAAAAGGGATGCATAATTATTATTTTCATGTTATTTTCTTTCAAACGGTGAGTTTTAAGAGAAAAATTAAAGCATTTTTTTGTCTAAAATTAAATGATAATTAATAATAAAACAATTGTTTCGAAAATTCCAGTGTCGTAATTTTTTCAACTTAAACTTGATCCAGGAATCACCTTTTAAAATAAGTACATATTATTAAAGTAACACCCTGTATATTAGAAGCCTTAAGAATTAAACTGCACTTGATTTGTTAAAAATATTATTTTTGTTATAAAATTATCTTATTTAAATAAAATTATATGGGATCCAGTAAATTCTAGGATGAGAGAGATTGTGAGTGCGTATAAATTGGTGTTGTGATCGCTCGAGCGAAAAATGGATCGAGTACTCGATTATTCAAATAACCGACGTCGCTTGTTACTTATTACCTTTTACTCGATACCCGAGCTTCGCTTGACGCCGCGAACCATCCGAAATGTGCCGATTGGCGACGTTCGAGTTTGACGCTCAGAAGGCTGATACGACATACGTCTTTGTTAAAGACACATCTAGAAGGTGCATACAAAAAAGTATGCCAAATGCCTTTGACTGGGACTAGCAGGTAAATTTTTAAAAAAATTAAAGGATATAATTAAAAAAAAATCAGAATGAACTGTTCTTCCTTAATAAAAACTCTAGACTAAACTCCTAAAACTGGTGTTTTATCAACACATTCTTCTTAGTCATAAGTATTTCAAGTGATTAATAGTTCGAGCGATTCACTCGATTATTATAATCGCTCGAGTATCAAGTACTTGATTATTAAAATTATCATTTTTTCCACAACACTAGTATAAATGGCAGGGCAACCGGTTCGAGTTGAGTGGATTTTAGTTATAGAAGCCATGTCGGGATCGTGTAAAGAATAAGAAGGAGTGAGAAATGTATCATCCCCTCAACCATTTATACCGGATATCCCGTGGGGGGCGGGGGACGGTTCACATTCCCCAATCGCTAGGTAATTATGTCTGAAATCAAGGGTTGATACGCCTTACGTCTTGGGGTATTAATCCTATAACTGAGGGTCATGGTTTGTTGCCATGGGCGTCGTTAGAAAGTTCTGTAGGGGGTGGCAATTATAAAATTAGTCATTTTATAAACTTTAAAAGCAGGACGCCATGGTAGCAAAAAGGGGAAAAAGCGCCACAGCCTAAACTTTTTATGAGGCACATCCCACGAACAAACCCAAAATATACACCTCAATTCGGTCAATAATTTATAGTAAATACTGGAAAACCCAATGCGTTATTGTGTGAATTCAAATAACTTGACAGAAATCTTGACGAATTCGCGTTATACTGAATTTAAAAAGCGCAAAGTAATTTTTTTCGAGGAGTTTTTTCCATTTTCTGAAAATTTTTCAGGACTTTTAAAACGATCCCGGTTTTACGACGTATACAGGGTGAGTCGGGAGGAACGGACCAAATTTCAGGAGTGTATTATACACGCGAAAACAATGTAAAAAACCCATATGTTCTTATCGGATATTCATTTGTTTTCAAGTTATAGCGCAATATCCAATATTTTTTCTACGTTCCACTTTTATCAAAATTTTCACATAATTAGAGTATGCCATGCTCAGGATTCTAAACTATTTGACACCGATGTTGTCTTGACAATGCATCAGTCTATTGTGGCAGTAATTAAACGTTTATTTTCAGGTTTGAGTGATTAAAGTGATACAAAATGCCAAATATTTATTCAAATTTAGAATATGCAAATATGGTGTTTATTCATGGTTTCTGTACTGGCAGTGCTACAGCTGCTGTTGAAGAATATCGTCAACGGTATCCACATCACAGACATCCGACTAGAAACGTGTTTATCAGAGTGTTTAGTAATTTGTGCGAGAATGGTAATCTTCCCAGTACCAACATTACATCTGCACGAGCTACTCGACAAGGTTTAGGAGAAGTAGAAAATATTCTGGATTTAGAAGAAGAAGATGCAACGACCAGCTCAAGAAGAATTAGTACTCAATTGGGCATTTCACAAAAAAGAGTATTAAACACACTCCACGAGCAAGGCTTATATCCATACCATGTACAGAGAGTACAGCACCTAGAACCGGAAGATTATGCTAATCGTATTGAATTTTGTCGGTGGATAAATAATAATCATCGTGTTGTATCGCATATACTTTTTACAGATGAAGCAACATTCACCCGTGACGGTATTAATAATACTCGTAACTCTCATGGATGGTCAATCGAAAATCCCCACGCAACAGTTGAAAGTAATTTTCAACATAAGTTTTCGGTTAATGTGTGGTGTGGTATGCTCGATAGCTATTTAATTGGCCCTTTCATTTTGGAGAATCGCCTCACAGGAGACAACTACCTACATTTTTTACAACATGAGTTACAAGGACTACTAGAGGATGTTCCTGTAAATACCAGCACGATGGAGCTCCTGCACATTTTGCTCGTCAGGTCAAGCAACATTTAGACGAAACATTTCCAGGGCGTTGGATTGGTCGCGGTGGTCCTATTAATTGGCCTCCAAGATCTCCAGACCTCACAGCACTAGACTATTGTTTATGGGGTTGGTTTAAAAATGAAGTGTACAAAGTAAAAGTGGACACTCGGGATGCACTAATTCGACGTATTAGAAATATTGCAGCCAATTTTAAAGAAGAAAGAAATGAAGCAATTAGAAGAGCAACGGGCCCACCTTCGTAGACGAAGCAGAAAATGTTTAGGAGTCAATGGCGGTATTTTTGAACATTTATTAAAAGAACGCTATGATTAGGAAACCGTTAATATATGAACTTTTCTTTATTTGGTATTGCGCTATAACTTGAAAACAAATGAATATCCGATAAGAACATATGGGTTTTTTTACATTGTTTTCGCGTGTATAATACACTCCTGAAATTTGGTCCGTTCCTCCCGACTCACCCTGTATACTCCATATTTATTTTAAGAAACATGTATTGGTATTTTAATGGTATTCTACGGTTGAAATACCAAATATGCA
Organism: Barypeithes pellucidus; assembly: GCA_963991005.1. Lineage (NCBI taxonomy): Eukaryota > Metazoa > Arthropoda > Insecta > Coleoptera > Curculionidae > Barypeithes > Barypeithes pellucidus. The sequence continues at coordinate 19,264,207 of OZ022561.1, read as the reverse complement.
ATAATTTCATCCTAAAAAAGTTCATTGTTTTTTAATACCACAACGAGATCTCCTGAGTGTCCTGGCCAGTTGTATTTCGTAATTCCCGCATAAGTTTTGATTCATTTTAAACCAAAAAAAAAACCTTCCCTCAACCGACCGAGACGGAAGTGATGGGAGTTTTAAGTTCATTTTTCAGTTGAACAGAATCAAACATTTTATATTGCTTCAATAAACTGTCAAATAGTTCTTGCGGAAACAATTTTGAATAGATTAAAAATTATTATTGGTCAATAATTCGAAAAAATGTGCCCCTATAGAGTATAAACCAAATCAAAAAGTTACCACTCCTAGTTATAATTTCCAAAAATCACCATTTTTGCCAATACTATCCGTACAAAAAGCAATTCATTAAAATGATTTAAAAAAATTCAACTATTTCCCACTTCAACCGTCTAAATTTAATTAGCATTAACCAGCTCTCCGCTCTATTATTTTCTAAACAAACACCAAAATTGTTCATTATATTAAACTAATATTCCCAATTCCAAACCCAAGACAGTTGATATTTTGAGCAAGCTTGTCCTGGAGGCCGCTATTCCTGCTCAGAGAAAATTAAATTACGTACTCCATCGACCGCTTGGATATTTGAAAGACAGGGACATTAAAATGATATAGAGTGGGTTTTAATCGTCTCTATAGGGACACTGTTTAATTTTGATGTGTTGTTTTTTAATATTTTCCTGGAAGTAAATGCTATAAATTTACCTAGATATTTAGTTAATATACAAACCGTTTATAAGTTTTATACAGTGGCGGTTCGTCCACAGGGTCACAAGAGCAAGTGCACCCCCAAAAATATTTAACAAATAATAAAATAGTAATTTATTTTCATGTAAAATTATTTATCGTATAGTCCTAATATTTTATCGTACCGTCTAACCAAACTTATACGTAGTACCTCTCACCATGGCGTGATCCGCGCGCCTCTCGTTAGATTGATGACGAGGAATGGTCGCATATGCGCTCATGTAGACGGGACGTTTCCCTTTCGCCGACGCCGACGGGGGATAGCGGGGATATCGCCATTTTGTAGTGCACCTTTGCCCGTTTGCACGTGTATGGAAATGCCGGCGTCAATTAGTGAAATCCGTCATTCCCTGAAATGCTTAGTCATTTCACGTATTGCCGGCAAATGGTGTAACTCTACGTTTGGTACACGGTTTGTCTAAGAGTATCACGCATTCCCTGTAATGACTGAATTCTTTCAGTCAAACGCTGTACTTAACTAAATGATTTAAGTTACCCTGTTTACCGGTTTTAGTCAATCATTGTAATTAGGACAGTGTTGTCGTGGTGCATGAAATATGATGTATGTAGGTATTATCATAAACTCATATTTATTATCTATAACTTACTATAAAAAAAATTCGTAGAACGAATAGGAACGAAACAACATAATTGCTAGATACAAAAATCTAAAAGGAAATGACTGATAATATGGTTTATTATTTATTAGCGTAAGGTGCGCTTTTATGACACCTTGATTACAAAGAACTTTTTTTTTACACAAACGCATCTGTTTGACAAACATTGTTTTTCGCTGGTTTGCATGAAAACTTAAAATATCCTTCACCTCTGGAAAAAGAAAGCGACTGCACAACTTCCCGTACTGATACAAACTTTTCAGGAACTTGAAGATATGCCTCTTTGGTTATCACTAAATTTTATTTTTATTTCCAATAGAACCGCCTTGATAATATCCGAATATCCCAATTTTCAATAAAAAAGAATTATCCAAATCGGTTTATTTTTTATCCTCTTGCCTATTTCACCCTTTTCACCCTCTTTCATTTTCGACAAAAAATACAACCGAATTAAGAACCCCTCCTTTTTTGAAGTCGGTTAATTAAAATCTATCTACATGCTCAAAAACTAATAAAAAAGCACACAATAAAATCACTCCTTCAAGCATACGAATTATAAAACCATGTTAAACGTGACAACATTGTACGTATTTGAAATGATTTTGTAGGTTGAAATAGTTTGAGGTTATGTTTGAAATTAAAGGGTTTTTTACTTTAATTGGAGTAATAGTCATCTAACTTCTTATAAAACAATTCTGAATGCTTCGACATTTCAATTTAAAAAAAAAATCGCTACACAGATGTTAACAACAATTACAGCGTTCGACTAAAACCGGCAAATAGGGTAACTTAAATCATTTAAAGAATTCCGTCATTACAGGGAATACCTGATACTATTAGGCAAACTAACGGTGTACCAAACGTAGAGTTACACTATTTGCCGGCAATACGTGAAATGACTGGGCATTTCAGGGAATGACGGATTTCACTAATTGACGCCGACATATATACAGGGTTACCAGCAGCAAATTTTATTTTCGTAATAATTTGGATTGCAATTTCGTAATAGATTAAGGTCATCCGTAATAAATTTTTTAAGATCAGCCATACTTACAATGTTGTACTCAGCATAAAGTAAATGACCTGTTTTTTTTTTGTAAATTTCTCCTTAGGCCTTGTTTGTTGAGAGGCCTGACTCCAAGTGATTGAGTGATTGACCTTTTTTATTTTTTAGAACTCAACTGTTAAATTTATAAATCTATCGATAATTACAATAACGTAATAGATAATAAATCATAACAAATGAACGTAATGACGCTGGCAACGCTGTGTATACAGGTTGATATGAAAATTACTTATTATATTTAAACCGGCAAATCCTGAGATGAAAATAAATTGATGAAAAATAACCATAAATGGCGATTTGAATTATTATTAAGCGAAATTTACACTTTATATGAAATCTCAAAATTTACGTGGCCGCTCCTGAGGACCTTCGCAATCAATAGTTTATTGAGGTAGTCTCGAGGTTCAAAAGAGGTTAGCGCGTTAGAGGCGGCGTTGTCATATTGCAACACAGAATTTGAAACGCACGTGTTCAGTTTTCGACAACAAGACGTCCTTGACGCGCGTTATCGATAGTATATCAGAAAGTATGTTTTTCAACAGAACCAACAGTAGATAATATCAAACAAATTTGAAATCACATCAACATCAACATTTATTATTATGAATTATTTCACAACAAAAAAAAAATCGGGTAATACTACAACTAACAAAACGTTTAAAATTCGTATACGTCAAGCACGTGGAACCCTCGACACACCCCCGAGTCTCGAAACATACTGAAGCAACGATAGTGGCGCGCGGCCGGTATCCAAGCAAGGGCGAGACACGAGGTGTGATCTGATGTTTGATCACATATTAGTATACTCTAGTGACCCACATTGTTGCTAAGTGAATCCAGATGGAACGGCGCGACAGTATGTGGGTACCAAGGGTTTTACCTTAGTATTTAGATATTCGATTTTTAAAAAAGTATGTAGACTTAGACTTTCTCTAGGACACCCAAGGAATCACCCATTTAAATACAATAAGTCATTTCCATAACACCCTGTATATGCAGTAATTCGAGGTGCGTTTGTTTATAGCAATATTTTAATAAGAATAGTTTGATGATGGAATATTTAAAAAATAACTTTATCTCTTTTGAGTTTGGAGCAAAATATTGAAGTAAAAAAGGCTGTTATTGATACATTTCCTACAAATAACAACAGAAGAATGAGCTTTACATTTTAAGCACTGTACTCACAAAAAACCGTCTTGACTTTCTAAAAGTTTTTCCTATTTAAAATTAAAAAATAAATAATTTTTTTTTCTAAGTTTAGAATTCCTAAGAAAAAAAGTGTTTGTTTATTACACAAAACATTTTCTTTTAACAATTTTACGGTACTAGTGATTCTCTTCGATCATAGGTCACGATCTGCCCCTGCTTCTTTGGCCAATATACTTATAAACCCGTGACAGAATCAACGCATTTCCCAGTCTGTCAAATATGTTGTAGTTTTACTTAAAATGAAATAACGCAATGTATTTTGTCTAAAATTAAATCTTTTTTTTGGGTATATAAAAGCTCCTTGAATTTCGACTGTAAAATATTATTGATTAATCTGATATAAGTCTTAAAATTTTATTTTTATTAAGTTTTAATGCGCTACATAAACCGGCTTGCAGCAAAATTCTTTGGCATTGGTCCAATGCAACGCTATAATATGTCATTACTCATTACTATTTATTAATTTATAACGTAGCTTATGCAGATGCAATGTTTGACTTAAGCTTGCATTTTAGCTTTGAAGTTTGAATTAATGCTGAAATAGTATTTTGGGGATTGATTGGCAGATTACTCTTACAATTAGTTTTAAATACACGACGCAAAATGATTCCTATAAGGCAAAAATCATTGATAAAACTACATGGGCGATTTTTGAGTAAGACATAAGTATTGTATTAACATTTGAATGGAGCATTTTATCTCCACGATCTTGAGAAAAGTATTGAGGTAATATTTAAGAAAATAAAATGACTAGAAATAAAACAAAAAGAATCGAATAATACTTAAAAGTATGACGTAATAAATAAGTTATTAATGAATTATCAATGGGCGCTCCAGCTGATAATAATAATAATAATAATAATAATAATAAAAGCCTTTAAAGAAGTTATGAAAATTACAATCCTTGAAGGGGGAAATTTAGCTGAATAAGGTCAGCTACTTAACATTAGCCCCGAATGATGTTTGAAATGTAAAGTAATCAGCTTCATATTTTTTACCGCACACAGGTAATGGTATATTTATTTATTTCTTTCTGGTATGCCCAATCGATTCCGTGCATGGTTATCTAGCTTTCTTAAGGACCATTCTCTGCAAGTGGCGATTGACCGATTTCTCTCAGACACCTTCACCATCAATGCCGGTGTTCCTCAAGGGTCCATATTGCCTCCCACTCCCTTCTTACTCTTAAAAATCCGATATTTAGCTTTGCTGACGATAGCACACTTATCTCATCTTTCTCTTTGAATGCAGAAACATCGGCTGCCGATGCACATCTTCGCAGATAGCATGAAGAATCCCGCCTCAACAAAGACCTGGAAGAAATTTTGGCTTGGGGTGCCAGTAACCCAGTCGAATTTAACGCTAAAAAAAACGAAGGCAGCAGTTTTCCCTAAAAAGGTTAACATTGCAGAACCGGATATAGTACTGGCTTGATCTATTAATTTGCTGTGCGTCAATCTGGGAGGAAATATGTCTTTGCATAACCACGTTGTGGCAATCGCCAAGATAGCTTCTCAGAAACTTGGTGTAATCTTCTGAACCAAAAAGTTGTGCACACCTCAACAACTTTTGACACTATACAAAGCCCAGATTCGACCATCACCAGAGTACTGCTCTCATGTCTGGAGCTCTACACCCAAACATACTCTTTGGCTACTGGATTCCATCGAAAGGAGGGCCATTCGTCTGATCGGAGACCATGAGCTGACGAAGAACCTCCATAGCCTAGAACATCGAAGACAGGTTGGAGATTTGACTCTCTTTTACAGATATTTTTAGGGAAAGTGCTCGGCTGACCTTGCCCTCTTAAATCCGCCCAGAGCGGCGAATAGCAGAAATACACGACGAACCACTGCCGCCCATCCATATGTCGTTAATCTTAGTACTCCTCGAACTTCATTATTTAAGAATTCTTTCATCTGGAAGACTTCATCCTTATGGAACGACCTTCACGAGGTCGTTTTTCCCAACGAATATAACCTCCAATGATTCAAACACAACGTGAATCGCTTTATTCGCACACGCACCACTCCCCCCAGAGTGCCCTAAGGGATTTAGAATTTTACTTTGTAGTACCCTGTATAACTAGTTCGATACCACATGGCATATTAAAGTATATTTATATAATTAAGAGAGTAAATATATCAGAAATCAGACACTATAATTAATGGAATCAATCAGCCTACCTTTATTTGTTTTGTTCTTGTTTCAATGTTACATTAGTTCGGAAATTAGGGGTGATGCAAAGCGGGAATACATAAATAAATTTTGCTTTTTTTCAATATAACGAATCTTTATTTACAAAAATAGAACTAGTCTCATAATAAATAATGAACCATGAATAAGAATGTCATACTATGAGTTCGAAATTTCATTGCGGACTAATTTTAACCCTGTTTGTAAATAGGTGATTAAATTATTTGAGGCTATAGAATCTAGTATTGGGTTTGTTCGTGGTTTACGATTTTAACCTTACAACTCACAAATAAACGGCGGACTGCTGTCGGTGAACTACACATACTTCCATTCGGCGAAGTCCTTTCGCTCTGCCACGCATACGCGATTGGTTGCCGGTCTGTCTTCAGAGAATTCTTGCACCGTACTTATTCATTTCCCAAATACTTTAAAAAAATTTTGTCCGATGGCACGGATGTAATATTGATTTACGTCTAATCTGAACGTAGGTAAGGTATCGTCATTTGGCGCACAGAAATAGAGATCGGGAAAACTTCTATGTGCTGTTTAGAAATTGTCGCCTCTACGTTATTGTAAAGACAGGTGTAAATAAGGTTTTTTCAGGTAAGTATATTAGAAATACATAATATTGCTGTATTTTTTTAATTAGGGTAAAATAAATGGCTGGAACGGCTAGATATCAACGCGGTCAGATAATCTTAAATCATCAAAACATCTGCATACTTTTAAAATTTTTAAAAAACATGGTGCTATATAAAACTTTCCAGATATTTAGTAAACGCTCATAAATTTTATTTAGTTAATTTACCTTGTTAAAATCAAATGAAATATGTGGGTAAACCAAAACGTTCGATTTCTCGATAAACTTCGTATAAATTGAAATGGTTAATAACAGAACGCATCAGAATTTCTGCTGCTTTGAGACTAGCCTTTGAGGTTTACGGTTTCAAAATTGGTTATTTCTGTTTTGGGCACGCGATTTCCCGGAAACTACTACTCAAAAAATATTAAATTGAGGTATTATTTGAAAGAGATTTAAACAACCTTTAAAATGACCCTCTAACATTTAATATTTACTCCTCCCCAAGTCTATTTAAGAAATAAAAAGTCTATGCTTTTCAGGTGGTATTAATATCAAATACCAATATGGAAAATTGTTATTTCCCACGACACTTTTCTTGGTAGTACCATTTAATCTGAAATAGTATTTTAAGGTATAAAGTATTTCAGGTATGTACATACATATCCGAAAATATTTTGCTTATCACATTATCCGATCTTCGGAACCGAATTTCACTAATAAGCTTGTAAAAAAAGAAGAGAGTGTCACTCGTATACAATATATATGTGGTCACTACCTAACTTTAAAATTAATGTATTTTTAATTTGGTGCATTAGTAGCTGCTAATAATTCCCAAAACTCAGCTGCTAGTCATTCATTCTTAATTTTTGGTTTAGAAAAAAGTGAGGTTAAGGAACATACGACGTCGGATGAAAGTTAAAATAAAGCTTATCGTGTCGATTGTTACAAATATTCGGACGGAATTAGGCAACAAAAGTTTACACCAATCAGGGCATCGTCGGATCATCATAACCTCAGAAATCGTATGCATGGAACGCTGTCTTAAATCGAACTAATCGAAAATTTGATTGCAATATTTTTCTTAACTAACCAGTCAAATTTACATTAAAAAGTCGAAATCCGGTCCTGTCGAATGTCTATTTCTACAAGGAAATTTCCGAGCTGCGCAAACTCACAACGCTCTCTTCGATGTCCATAGCGGGGACATATTTGCAGATGGTATTGGCAATATACTGTTTATATATATATTGTTATTATGTAGCTATGTGCCAAATAAAAAAATATACTACTATAGTGGTTCTAGCGAATCCTCGCGCCAGATATGTCAAGTGTCACGTGACATAATGACTTGCCTGCTTATTTCTGGTTATTTATTTTGCCTAGGTTTGTATGACATTCCAGGACTTTCCAGGACCGTACTACAATAGTACGTACGTTTATTTTAAAAATGAAACGAGTCTATTTATATTTTTAAATACATCTTTTATTATTTATTATAGGGAATAAAACATAACACATTGTATTTTTTGTTATTTATTTATTCAAATATATAAAATAAAGTCATTATTTTATAATTACATGTCTAGTAGGTACCTCTATCTTCACAAAAAGATAGGAAGTACGCATCTACATGCATGTCCATCTTTACCTACTGTAAACTGTATACAGTGTGTCTACACATGGACTTAACTATACCTGTAATAAATTGTATCTTCAATTTTTCGAAAAAGTCATCCTTGATCATTTCTTTTCCCTGTTATGTAAATACAAATCACTTGGAAAAATTTCCATGTTTTGTACCGGATGCACAAAAAAACATTTTTGAAAATAACTATGGACTAAATATACGGTTTGCTTAAAGATTGTTCACTCTTGTTACCTCTGTTTTAACTTTAATGTTCACTAGTAACTTATAAGCGTATAGTATCATAACAAGCAAATTCTATATGCACCCTTCTTTTGTATACGTAGGCTACGTATACTGCAAATATGTAGGTTACGTAAGTCATATATGCAAAAAACTAATAAAATGGGTATTTCGGCCTTTCCCATTGGGATTTCGGGAAAGGTAAGAGTAAAGAGATACGAAGTCGGTTAAATTGGGACAATTTTGCGATTCGGTTTTTAGTTTTTTCTGACTTTGTTCGAAGAGATGTCCAAAAATAAATTTAACTTTCTCATTGCCACTTTTCATCCTCCCCAAGATGGCATTTTATGAAGGAATGAACAATATGAGCATGGTCGTTATTACCCATTACTGTCTACATTCAAGTCGCCACACAAAAGTATTACCTGATATTTAACTGAAACAAATCTCAACTCGATCAGAAAGAAATGAAACATCTAGAAATTTTTTTATTAATATTAAATTCACCTTAGTTTCTCTAACGGTGGCATCAGCTGAGGTAGAAGGCAGACAATAATTATGCTCCATAATTATTATTTTCGCCTAAAAACAGATAAATGAAAATATTAACCTATAAATTTTTCATAACGTGACAAGTACTTACTGTGGTTTACCAGATATACAAACAACTCAATATGTAATTAATCAAAGTTTTCAACACAAAATAAACACTTCTAAAACGACGGAAATACACTTTTAAACGTATTAGCACTAATCAAACTCGAAAAATATAAAAACCAAACAAGCTCAATACGGTTCCTATAAAACTGGGGTATTTGGTTAAGTCCCCAAACAGCTGATCGATGACATATTAATGATGTCAACTGTCGAAAAAGCTTGAGGATTCGCTATAAATACTATATCACTGCCAGAACTGTGAGATTATCCTGATATATCTATAATTAATAATAAATTAAATCGTAGGAAGTAAAATATTTTATTAATTTAATTTAATTAATTATTTATACGATCAGACTCAAACGCTTAATTTAGTTCAATCGGGGATCGCTTTATCAAGTTGTAGCATGTGACTATTGAGTGTGTATTTTTCCCAAAACTCGGATTCTAATATTAGACTACTCATAAAATTTGTTGTATGTTCAAAATAAATGATAAAGCTATTAATCGCGTGTTTGAGGTTTGGTTGGTTAAACTTTTAAATTGTGTACAACGTCATTATTTATTAATTATAATGGGTTAGATCGGATTTTCGTTATGGCCGATTTCTGTTTGAATTATGGTCATTTTAATATAATTGCCGCTGATTTTTTAGGCTTAATAACAAAATACAAAGGCTTTAGAAAAGTTATCTCCTTAACAATCAAATAAAGTACTTTTTTTTGGATAAATAATATTTTTTAACTTATAATCTCCCTAGTACTTTAATTATTATCGGAAATTTTGCGACCATACGATATTTTGAAAATTTTCTTCGTGTAAAAGGAAAATTTCCGTATATTAATTCAAGAATGAGGGAGATCGGTAAGAAAATTTCGCACTAAATTATTAATTTGAAGGTAGAAAAAATGAGGATTGCGTGATATTTTCATTTTTATTCAACGTTCTAAAGTTGGTGAAATTTGTATTATTTAAAAAAACTTTTGTTACGATTTTAAGAGCTGATGACTTATGCTAGTTGTTAGTTCGAAGAGCAATAATTTCCTATTTACCAACTCTAGTTGCATGTAATTGTTATTAATAAATTAAAAATGGTTCAAATTTGTATTTTTGTTTATATTTGATCTAGTAAAGTTGGTAAAATATATTATTTAAAGAAAGTTGTGTTCTCAGTTTAAGATGTGTTGTCTTATAAATAATATAATAGTAGGTGGTTGTTAGTTCGAAGAGCAATAATATCATATTTACCAACTTTGCATGAAATTGTTATTGACAAAGTAAACATGGTTCAAATCTTTATTTCCATATTTATTTATGTATCCATCCATGTAAAATGCCGACGCCGTCTCCAGTAGCCCCGATTACTGACAGTAGTTAAATTTAAAAATGGAACGGTTTGAGAAGTACCCTCCGTGTAAGTTTTGTAAAGAATTGAGTGAAATTAAAATGTATTATGGGAATTTAAAGTTTCTAGCGTATTTATTAGAAGAATGTGAGTCAGGCGTCTATTCGTCTAATTTGTTTAATATAATTAAATATCGTCTCCTATTGGTTTCTACCAAATACAGAGTTCCTCGTGGACGGCAGCAAAGCAAAATTGTTTCGAAGTAGGTACTACAATTATTTCATCAAACATATAAAATTTATAAATTGTGTGCTCCCTTATTCCCTATTAAAAAAAGAAGAAGTGGCCAAAGAATTTCAAGAACATTTAGACGTTGTAATCGAAAATAATTAGGTACTTGTAAACTATAACAAATAACAATAATTTGCTGTTTTTATTTGTTTTTAATTTATATAATAATGTCTAGTAAAAGGTTTAGAATAATATATATATCAGGTTCAGTCAAGCAAAATGTCATTCTATACACAAACGTAAAAAAATTTCCACTGTAATCACTTCCTGTTGCTTCGAGAAGGAGGAAATTTTCTTAGTTGCCATGGAAACGGAACAAAAAGCCAGCTCCTGATTGGCTGAAGAATGTTGCTAAATTTTCAAAATAATCGCCCTTCCGCTTTTCCGAAATTAAAATCATAAAAATTTCTAATTTCTGCAAGAAGAGTTGTCCAATATAATAAAATAACACAATTGGTTTGTTTTTATGCATCTATTGGACATTTAGATATTACTTTAGCTAAGCTCTATCTTAAGGTAATATCTTAGGGTACATAATGACATAAGTCATCTTTAACACAAGTTTGACAGCATATTAAGATCTTTTAACTCGTATCTAAAGGAATAGACTTTTAAGGACGTGGTGATCTTAGACTTAATGCCTCAATTGACCCCCAAACTAATTTAAAACCTAATTTCTTAAAGGTTTACCAACTTCAAGGCTACCTTAGCTAAGGTCTAACTTAAGTCAACATTCAAATATCGGCCCTTACCCTATCTTCTTCTAATAGTTCCTATCCGTTCCGAATGTTGGCGACCATATTAACTATCATCTCTTTGTTAACTGCGGCTCTGAACAATTGTGTGGTGGTCACCGTAAACCAGGTTCTGAGATGTTTTAACCAAGAGATTCTTCTCCTTCCTACACCTTTCCTTCCATCCACTTTGCCCTGTAAGATATTTTGGAGTAACCAATATCTGTTTGTGTTTTTCATCGCATTACCGAGGTATTGGAGTTTTCTTATTTTGATGGTGTTTAGGATTTCCTTCTGTTTATTCATTCTCTGCAAATCATTTTTGACACGATCCATCCACGACACTGTCAGCAACCTACGATAGAGCCACATCTCAAATGCTTCCAGTCTTTTGCCTCAGTACGTGTCCACGATTCCACCCCATATAATAGAACGGAAAACACATAGCATCGTAGGAATCTTAACTTTGTTGTTAACGGCAAGTCGTGATTTTTAAATATTTTACTCATATTTCCGAACACTGCTCTAGCCTTCTCAATGCTGGTTCTTTATTTCCTGCGCGTTGTCCCATTGGTCGTTGATATTGGTGCCAAGATACGTGTATCTTCTAACTCGTTCAATAGGCTTGCCGTTACTCTCGATGTTACAATTAGGCACATTGGCCTTACTTATAACCATAATGTTTGTTTTGTTTGTATTAATGTCAAGTCCGTATATGTTGCTACTCATCGTCCCTCTATCCACCAAAAACTGCAATCCCTGCGGGGTATTAGCGGACAGGACAGTGTCATCTACCTATCGTAAGTTATTCAACCATTCTCCATTTAATAGAACTCCCACGTCAGCACCTTCCAGAGCCTCCCCAAATATCCGCTCGACATACAAGTTAAAGATCAATGGAGATAGTATGCACCCCTGGCATAGGAACTCCATTGATCTTTAACTTGTACACCTCGCAAGATCTTGACCTCATCCGTATTTTCCTCTCCTATTCTCACCGAAGCAGACTGGTTCCAGTATAGCCTTACCCTATAAATGTAAGTAATTCACAAATTTTAAAACAGTATTTTAAAAGAATTGCGAGTAAAAAGATATTTCAGGAATCGTCCCTCATATCGTGTTTCCCTTTTTACATTTCTGATTTAATTATACGTGAAACAAAAGGGCCTTTTTAGAAATGTTAACCGTCAAAGATCATTACGGTCATTAGACCTAATTAATTCCATTTTCAGCAGATTCTGCGTTTGCGAAATTTTTAATAACGTGCCGCGGGGATGACCCACGTATAAAAATCCTGAATAAATAAAAAAAACGAACATGGGATGTGAGGGAGTAAATTCATTTTGAATGGGAAAATTAAATGCCGTTTTATATCCGAGTTGTAAAAAAATGTAAATAAAAAGGAAAAGGCTATTGAAAAAGGGCAGGGTGGGTCGCGTTGAATAAAAAGTTAGAGATCTATATTCGAAATGACAAATGTAGATGTTATTCTTTGACCAATATGATTTATGGCTATTTCCGCATTCCTTATACTCGTTTTTGGACGAATATTTGTTACATGTCCTCTAATAGCCCTCTATTAGTCGAGCGATACAGTTCCTAATATCCACACATCACCCGATTTAAACTGATCAAATATACAGGGTGTTTTTTTAATTTAGTGCCGATACTTAAGGTTGTGAATCCATGGGTGATTTTAAGAAGAAAGGTCAAAATTAACATATGTCCTAAAGCTCTTCCTTTTTGAGCTACTTCTTCTTCTGGTGCTTTATCCTCGGCGGATGTTAGCTATCATCAACACAATTTGAGCCCTGTTAACGGCCCGTCTAAATAAAATGGTTGTATTGACTCCAAACCATTCCCTAAGGTTCTTGAGCCAAGAGGTACGCCTGCGACCAGGACCCCGTCTGCCTTCTATCTTTCCCTGCATAATGTTGTGTAGTAGTTTGTACCTTTCGCTACGCATTACGTGACCAAAGTATTGCAATTTCCTCTCATTAATGGTGATCATCACTTCCAAATCCTTATTGAGATATTGAAGAACGTCCATGTTCCTTACCCTGTCGACCCAAGATATTCGGAGTATTCTCCTGTAGCACCACATTTCAAAAGCTTGGATCCGATCGCTAGAACTTTTTGTTAATGTCCAAGCCTCCACTCCATACAGGAGAACTGAGAAGACATAGCAACGAAGCAGTCGCACTCTTAGCATCAAGGGCAGGTCTCTGCAGCATAAAACTTTCTTCATTTTATTGAAAGCAGCTCGACTCTGTTCAATTCGAGCCCTAATTTCCGTGGAAGATTCCCAGCGGTCATTTACGCAAGTACCCAGGTATTTAAAGTTCGAAACCTGTGCGATTAGTTCCCCGTTTACTCTTATCGCCGCGTTTACATTGCCTTGAGCTACAGAATGTTAAAATTTAAACAATTAAAATTTTTTTTTTGTTCTTATTTTTTTAGGCGAAAACGGTGCATCGTACGAAAGTCAGTCTATGGACCAAATTTATTATAATTATGATAAAAAGTTATTTTTTAAATTTTAACATTCTGTAGCTCAAAAATGAAGAGCTAGGACATGTTAATATTAACTTTTATTCTTAAAAGCACACAAGGATTCACAACCTTAAGTATCGGCACTCAATAAAAAAACACCCTGTAAGTGGTACTCTGATGGTTTCTGGAAGTTAACCATGACAAAACTACTTATAATAATTACATATAAGTTCTCGTAAATGAATTTAAAAGTAATAAGATATCGACGACACACAGGGTATGTTATTATAAGCAAGTCGCAAAAATAAGTCTTCCTTTTTTCAAATAATTGGGACTTACATCTTAAGGCTCAAATCTCAACAAAGAAAAATGTGAAATTTTTTGTTATTTCATTCGGCTCAACATTTTTATGACTAATTTTCTGATCAAATGTTTCTAATCAGTTAGCAACTGAATATCACTGAAATTCTATGTCTAATGTAGTTAGGAATATTTTGATCAAAATACAATCCATGCCCTAACTAATTAATGGAAAATACGTTTACAGAAATCCATTGAACACACTGGAGGGTCATATTGAACAAGATTTACAGAAATTTTAAGGAATATATTTATTTCATCCAAATATAATTTCAGTTTTATTTAAAAAAATTGTTTTCATGATCAACCCTCTAAAACCAGTAATAGGTATTCAGTTATTCTGCAAAGAAATATTTGGTTAGAAAATTAGTCATAAATGCTGAACCGAATGAAATATGAAAATATCTGTGTCCGCTAATTAATGATACATAAAAAACCACAGCCTCCTTACGTAAACATATTAGGATTTTATTATACTTACCTATATCCGAAAGTTGATATTAACTAAGATACAGGGTGTTAAAGTTAAAACTTCATTTTTGCTTTTCTCTAATAACTTTGAAAGAAACTAACGTTTTTGTATAAAATTTGGCAATTATGTTTTTTTTAGGACGAAAAATTGATTATTTCATGAAATTTTAATGTATAATATAGGGGGCGCTGCCTGCGGCATTATTTGCACATTTATTGGGTCATAACTTTTTGCGCCTCAGTGTATTTAAGTTTTTAATGAAAATAATACTGTTCTCATATTTATTACGTAAAAAAGGTATACTAATTTCAGGTCGCCCAGAGTTACCGTTTCGGAGATATTTGCATTTAAATTGTTTAGTGCACCCTGCCCAATTATTATTAATTTGCAAAGTAACCTATGAGAAAACAAATAAAATTTAGAGATGCAGTTGCTATGGAACAGAAAATGTTTAATTTTTGAGTTTATCGTAAGTTTGTGTTGGTTGATATTTTCTAGGGTCAAAATTATTTTAATTAAAATAAGTTAAAGAACAATCCAATTGTTGTATTTATTATTCCCAATTACCATTACAAGAACATTAATTATCATGTAAAAGTTAATTGTTAAGAAGTAACAAAATATTATTTGCTTGCCTGAGCTAACTTACTAACAATTTAAATTCAAATATCTCCGAAACGGTAACTCTGGGCGACCTGAACTTAGTATACCTTTTTTACGTAATAAATATGAGAAAAGTATTATTTTTATTAAAAACTTAAATACACTGAGACACACTGACCTTATGAATGTGCGAAAAATGCCGCAGACAGCGCCCCCTACATTGTACATTAAAACTTCACAAAGAAATCAATGTCTCGTCCTAAAAATACTATAATTGCCAAATCTAAAAAAAAAGTTAATAGAGAAAAACAGAAATGAAGTTTAAACTTTAACACCCTGTATCTGAGTCTGTGATTTTTCCATGTACCATTAATTAGCGGACACCCTGTATAAAATGCTCGAACATCTAAGACCCAATTATTATTTCAAAACAATATGAATTTATTTTTGCCTGTTTAAAGTAACTTCATATTTTAGAGTACTCTGTATGATATTCTAATTCAAACTTATTTTTTTAAAATTCACTTTACGAGAACTTATACTTTGTAAATATTTGCTGTACCTACATTTGTTTTAAAAATGATTTCAAACAATAATTATTCGAAACATAGGTACACTACGCCAAATAATTATCGAATATTCAAAAATTCACTTTCTAACTAATATTATGTTGTTATTTCCTTAATAATGGACCAGTTTAAATAATTTTTTTTTAACTGATTGAATATAGATTGTACAGTTTATGTCCTGATATGTATATTATACGGGGTAGCTCATAAGATCTAGACGAATGTAAATTTCCTAAAATTAAAATTTGACATATCTTACATAAAAATTAAATTTTATTTATTTTTTAAACGAAACCTATTAGAAATATATCTTGGTCAGATACTGGCCAAACCATAAATCACCTATATTACGTCTACAGTATATAAACGAACCCTAAAAGGAACAGCTGTAAAGGAAGTGGCAATTTGTCAAAAAATCTTGACAAATGGTCATCGAGAAAATAATTAAATAAATTTTAATTTTCCCATTGTTAAAAGCATGTTATTCACTGACCGGTAATGAAGTTATGATTCACTAGAATTAAATTTTCATACGAACTGCAAACAAGTAGTATAATACTATTATTTTTTCCACCATTTCATCAAAAACGTGCATAAATAAAATGATGACTTGTTGTTCCTCTGTGCATGGTTGGTAGTTGCTGGTTTAATAGGCCAATAAAAAGGAACGAAGACAATTCATACAACAGACAACGTGTCCAAGATAAGGAGGGCTAGTACAGGGATCTCGGAAACCGTAAGAGATACGAAGTCGGTTAAATGTTTAGAAAGTTTTAAAATGCCGAGTAGTTCCGGAGATATCCGGAAGAAA
This sequence comes from Barypeithes pellucidus, assembly GCA_963991005.1. Lineage (NCBI taxonomy): Eukaryota > Metazoa > Arthropoda > Insecta > Coleoptera > Curculionidae > Barypeithes > Barypeithes pellucidus. The sequence goes on along the minus strand of OZ022561.1, from coordinate 19,247,545 downwards.
CCGAAATTCTCAAAAATCGTTCTATTGTTTTCCTGGTTTTTTTTTAGATCGAATTCTAAAGTAAATTGCACTTTTTCATTGCCACTTTTTCCGCTCTATCTAACAGCGTTAATTGTTTTGTAATCCGACGAGTTGTCTTCGAAGGGCCATTATCAACTTTATTTTTTTAAATACGGTCCTGTTTTTCTGATATTGGAATTTCAGAGCTTTTTTCTTCCGAATGCAACGATGTATGACATATTGTGGTTTAATGACGTTTCGAGGGTTTTTTTAACAACATCTGGTAATTTTGGCATACGGTCCTGCATTTCTCCTAATTTTATAAATAATATCTCATAAGTAAGCTCTAAATTTTTACTTATGTTGGACTAGTTCAATAAATAACAAATAATTTAATAATAAAGCATAAATAAGTGAACAAAATAGAGAAACATTATTTCAAACTTCTGTTGATTCGGAATTTAAAAGAAAAGTAGGTGTTTGAAACAAAAAAATTAAGATGGTGACGCGTGATTTGTTTCACTTGACATTCCCATTGTGATCGTTTGAAAGCATTTTAAGAGGTTTTCTATTTTCCAGAAACCATGGAACATAAATTTGCAAATGCTGAAAAGTTTGATATTCTGTCGTGTTTTATTTTATCTCAAAAAAACTGTTATGTGGCAGTTAGATGTTATTTGTGCTTAGAGAACAACGGAAATCATTTTGAACACCTGATTATGTAGTTCCTTACTTTTTTCGTTGTTCGTTTTATTACTGTTTGGTATGATTTTTGTTCACTTATTTGTGGTTTATTATTAAATTATTTGTTATTTATTGAACTAGTTCAACATAAGTAACAAATTTAGAGCTTACTTTTGAAATATTATTTATAAAATTGGGAGAAATACAGGACCATATCCCAAAATTTCCCGATATTGTTCAAAAAACCCTCGAAACGTCATTAAACCAAAATATGCCATACATCGTTGCATTCGGCAGAAAAAAAGCTCTCAAATTCCAATATCAGAAAAACAGAACCGTATTTAAAAAAATAAAGTTGTTAATGCCCCTTCGAAGACGACTCGTTGGATTACAAAATAATTAACGCTGTTAGATAGAGCGGAAAAAGTGGCAATGTAAAAGTGCATTTACTTTAGAATTCGATCTCAAAAAAACCAGGAAAACAAAAAACGACTTTTCAGAATATCGTTTTTTCCGGAAAAACCGGAACTACTCAGAATTTTAAAACTTTCTAAACGGCATATTATTAGGCACGTAAATGCGCAACTTTACCTCCATTTAACCGACTTTGTATCTCTTACGGTTTCCGAGATCCCTGTACTGGCCCTCCTTATCTTGGACACGTTGTATAACATAATCAATAATTTCTGCCTTGTTGAAAGTAATATTGAGACAAGTTCCCTGAATAATGGATATTTTATATACGTAAAAATGACATGATAATGAATATTTTTCTATACTGTCAAAGAAAAAAATTATTATCAAACTATTTTTTTTTTTTTTTTTTTTTGAAGGTCTGCAAAAAAAGTTTTATTTTTCAACTTTGCGACATAAAAAAGCGTTTTCATTTAGACCCTTTTTAAAGGCCGCTAAAACTGGCGTTACCACCTTTACGACCTCAATGATTTTTATTTTTATCGATATCAAATTATCCCCTCGAAAATTACACCCATCAGAAGGAAAAATAGCCACCAAATGAGTTGTAGGCTATTATTATTTTTTTTTAGAAACGTTTCCATATAAATATATTTTTATTTCTTGTTTTCGTGTACCCTGGCATAGTTATTTTCTAACGTAATATGTACATGTAATATTCTCGTTAAATAACTTATGTTAACAACGTTAATTTATTATCATAATTACTTTTTTGATTATCAGTTACATTTTTTTGGGGCAATTTTTTCCTCTTCCTAACTGACGGTATAACAGTATAATGGAATTGGCGACATGGGGGCACATATTATAATAATTCGAAAAATACTTTTAAATATGCAATATCGATGGTCGTCGATATCGATGCTAGCTAATGCTCTCTACTCTAGACTTCAAACCTTTTGACATTTCGTAAGTTTAAGGTTATGTGACTATAATTTCAAAAGAAAACATGTCGACGATGTCGGTAAATAAGAAAATACATTGCAAATAGATAGTAAGTACATATTTATTTACTTAAATCCTACCTTTAAAGTAGATTTCCGTTTGTCATTGGTAAATAATAATGAAGATCTAAAAAAAATGCATATATTAAAAGAAAAAGTCATTCAACCATTGAAAGTCATTCGCTAGTACTCGGCCTACTTGAGAAACGCTTGTTAAAGTCGTATTACAATCTGGAATTTTTATGGCGCCAGCAATGGCAATTATAATACAATGATTCATGCGCAGTACACCGTTCTCCGTACTACAGTCGGAAATTCGACTCTTCTGACAATTAAAATGACACGGATTCATGCGCAGTACACCGTTCCCGATCAGCTGTCTCTCATTACCAGAAATGGGGCACGCGCCATTTTAATTGCCATTGCCGGCGCAATTGGGTAGACATAGATTATTCTGTTATTTTTAACTGTTTATTATTTGGCCGAAGCAGGTATGAACAGGTAATGGCCATTTAAACCCACTGGAACTTAATTTAGCAGTTTACATTCTTTATTAAACTTATGGACTGCTAGTTCAGCAACTTTTTGCACCTCCTATTTGTAAATAGCAGTAGCTGCTTTAACTGGTAATCAAAACGAACAGGTTTGCCCATCTATAATTCTGGGGGTATTTTAGGGATTTCGACAGTACCAATTGCTGTTCTAACCGTTGACAATGCTCCAGCTGATCGAGAACGATTTACTGCGCATGAATACGTGCCATTATAATTGCCGGCGCAAGAGAAAAAAATTCCGACTCTAATACGGCCTTTAAAATATTGAGTACCAATGAGGTCGTTTAATCACTTATAAGGAAGATGAAAATTTCATCAAAATAATTTGTGTAATTGGTGTTAATGAAACAATTTGATTGGTCGAAACAGCACATTTGATAGGTGATGGAAATAATCTAAATTACCTAATCTATAATTTCAGTTAAGGATGCGCATGATTAGTTTAGTGCCCAATATTTTACGAGAACTATCGCTTTACGTGTTTTTAAACCCTGCGAAAAAGATAATTCATTAACAATTGGAACTAGCAGAACAAGAAGAACCGAGGAGATTTGTAACAAAGTAGGGTTTTGACATAGACGATTTCTCGGAAACTATGGCCGTTAGCGAGATGACAACAGCGCACGATTATTTGTTTATAGACGCGCTACTTGACGCAGTACGCGCCAATGGCCCACGACAAACAGTTGCGTGATTACGACGTCTGTATGAAAAAACAACCGAAAAGTAAATTCTTTATAAAATTGTTGATTATATTTATATTACATTCACCTGATTATGCTATTTTTTCTTATATTGTGTGTGTATGGAGTTTCAAAGCGTGGCATTGTCTTGCTGTATTTGCATCTTGATTCGAAATTACGTATTATTATTCTGACTAGATCGCGATTTTTGGCACCTAGGGGAGTTGTGACAGCGCTATTAAAGGTTATTTTCTGGTTAGCTTATTTTATATGTTTTTGCAATGTTTTTTTCTATTTATTTCTGTTCCTGTTCGTTTGCTTTGGTCAATTCTTACAACCTAAGTTTGATATAATGATGCCATAATTAATTATAAAATATTTAATACTGTTATGTTAATGTTTCATGTTATTGTAGTTCCTACAATTATGCCTAATGATAATTAAAGTAAGTAATTTTATGCAAAGAAACGTGTGTTTTGTTTATAAGTCATATAAAAGTAATTTTATCTATTAAAATTAGTCTAGATACACAGCTGTCACAACTTACCTTGGTTCCTGTCACAATTTACCTCGGCGTTAGGAGCAGCCCGGTGAGACCGCTTATGGCGGGGATCGAAGCATATAAGTAGGCCGTGCAAGTGACGTCACAGCCAGGCAGGTTACTCCATACGTTTATCCTTTTGTGTCGATCGTTCTGTGTCAATATCAGACTTTGGGTTTGTTCGATTTAATCTAGGCCATATTTGTCTCCCTTTATTGAATCGGAGAAGGTTGATGCAGATAGAGACAGGCATAGAATGCGAGCAGCACACGTTCTTAAATTATTTCACAACCGAACATCCTTCGTCTGGAAGGGGATAAAATCAAGTAACATATGATTTATAATGTGATTGAAAATGGTAGAGGAAGCGTCATTAAATTCTAAAATAATTTTTAATTTTCTATTCTTTTTACGAAAACGGACCTTTTCGTTTTGTTGCTGGTAAGTAATTTATGATTGAAATATGTTTTTACTAATTTTTATTCGTTATTGTTATTTTACATTATAAAATTGTCCCATTATGTCCCAAACTTGTCACACAAACTAGCAACAAACACATTTTAAAGAATTTTACTTAAATTTTACAATCCAGAAGTCAAAAGCTACAACATAATAATTACAGCTTAGTTATATTAACCCGTAGCCAGAATTTTGATAAGTCCGGTAATATATTATTATAATAATTCTTTCTTTTCATAGTTTAATTGAGAATCCCATAATGACTGAACATTAAAGAGGACTTCGATCACTAATGTTGCCAGGAGTATGCTACGAAACAAACAAATTGGAAGCCCATAATCATAATGATGGTGCATATATTTACTTCGTTAGTAGCTGTACATATAGTATTGTATTTACCTTGATTTGTTTGAAGTTGAAGATGGTAAAATATTTTATGTAAATTATGATTTATTTCCTATTTTTTAATAAAACTAATTACAACCTTCAATCTCTGAATTCTTTATTTCTAGTTTCGCTACTAGTTCAATAATAATATAAAAGTATGTAAGGACAATTTTAAAGTGATATTTACAGCTGAAAACCTATGTCAAAATCCTAATATTTGATTTTCTCTACTTAGTAAATCAAATGAAAGGGTTTCGATGTTTTCTTTGCTTAAATGTCACTTTAAAATATTGACAGTAATAAAAATTTGGACAAAAGTGACATTCGAAATGTACGTGCGCGCCAGGCATAATGGATGTCGCCTTATCATGCCTGCTTCGATTATTTAACACGGCAGTTTATCTTCTTCCTGGTTATAAGTATTCGTTGGTTAGGAGAGTTGTGACAAAGGGAGTAGTTTAAGTTTTCGTAAATTTTCTCAGAAACCTTATAACTTTTATTGACTTTGATGACTGTTTTTAAAACAGCAATTCAGTTACATTGTTTATTGAGATATGTTCTTTTAAGTAAAAATTGTCACAACCCTCCTCGGTCTCCCCTACGTTAAATGAAGTGAAATGTTTGCAAATTGATTCTGCTTGGATCACAGCATATGCCGCTCTAGGATAAGTCCATTGTAAATACCTTACTCTTATTTAATGGACTTTCCATGTGGAAATAAATTAAATTTTCCTGTAAATTACGCTCGGAGTTATGGAGTTGCGTCTAAAGTTGTCGCTTTTTGCTGTGTAGAAAACCAAGAAAACATTTTAACTAAAACATGTTTGCTGTTTTGGTTCTGTTATTTCGTATAGTAGTAATATAAGGGACAGGGAGTTACAAATTCGACCTTCGCCATTGGGATTTCGGAAACGGTAAGAGATGCGAGATCGGTTAAATTGGGGCAACATACAACCTCTTTTAACCCATGTATGGTAAATAAAAGATAAAATGAAAATAACAAAAATAAATAACAAATGAATAAACAATTATACAGGGTGTCCCATAACTATGGTACACAGAAAAACCGCAGATTCCTTGGGTAAAAATACTGCGATTTGGCCATACTTAGTTTAGTTCAATAGCTGGTAATAACCGAGATACAGGGTGTCCAAGTAAAAATTAAATTTTCAATTTTCCTAAATAACTTATTTCTGAATCAATATTTTTGCACAAAATTTTGTGACTAGGGTTTCTTGGGGGAAAGGAATTTGAATTTGTTAATAATTTTGATGTAGATTATAGGGGGCGCTCTCTGCGGTACTCTGGATACATAAAAAGAAATGTAACTTTTTGTGCCTTAGTATAATTATATTTTCATTAAAAATAACAGTTTTTCCATCATTTTTAAGCAATAAAGGTATACTTTGTAAATGTCGCACCGACTAACCGTTTTTGAGATATTTTCAATTACAATTTCTAATGCGCCATTTAAATTTTGATTTGTAAATGTGAAATTTGTCACAGTAGGCTTTGGTAAAAACAAATACAATGAAAGCACTTTAAAACCTCATTTCTGTCAAAGTTTATTTTCATTTGTCAGCATTGTGGGTGTTTTTAAGGAGTTTTTGAAGATACTGTTATCAAAAATTAAACTAAAAATGCCGCGACATAACTTGTTTTCTAACAGAGAAATGCGAGACATGGTATTACGCACAAGAAAATTTTAACGGACGCGGGGCACATCGGCGGTATTTGGAAATGTATCCAAATAGAAGGCAGCCAGATTTTAAAATTTTTAGAAGCCTATATGACAGACTGGGAGAAACAGGATCCCCACTATTACGTTTTGAACGCAAGGATCCTGTTTCTCCCAGTCTGTAGTATAGGTTTCTAAAAATTTCAAAATCTTGCTGCCTTCTATTTGGATACGTTCCCAAATATCGCCGATGTACCCCGCGTCTGTTAAAATTTTCTTGTGCGTATAAACATACCATGTCTCGCATTTCTCTGTTAGAAAACAAGTTATGTCGCGGCATTTTTAGTTTAATTTTTGAGTCGGAGCGACATTTACAAATTATACCTTTATTGCTTAAAAATGAGGGAAAAACTGATATTTTTAATAAAAACATAATTATACTAAGGCCCAAGAAAGTTACACTTCTTTTTATGTATACAAAGTACCGCAGAGAGCGCCCTCTACAATCTACATCAAAATTATTAACAAATTCAAATTCCTTTCCCCCAAAAAACCCTAGTCACAAAATTTTGTGCAAAAATATTGATTCAGAAATAAATTATTCAGGAAAATTGAAAAGTAAATTTTTACTTGGACACCCTGTATCTCGGTTATTACCAGCTATTGAACTAAACTAAGTATGGCCAAATCGCAGTATTTTTACCCAAGAAATCTGCAGTTTTCCTGTGTACCATTAGTTATAGGACACCATGTATAATATAATAACAACTTGAAAAAGTAATGATAGAGAAAATTCATTCTTGAAACAAAAATGAAACGACAGTAGCGATGTTCGACCGTTTGAATAACAGCAATTTATATCTACGTCGAAAAATACTTGAGCTTAAGAGTTTAAGTGCGTTCGATAGCCTGTTATAGGTATGGCCTACCTGACAACTAAAGCATTTCCGGAACATGACAGTCGAGTGCTTAGGAATTGTAAGAAGGTTATTAAATCGGGTACCTCTATTATGCATTGTACTTCTGGGAGTCAGTCGGTCCTTGAGAAAGGAAAGGGTACCTGTACCCAGAATTTTATGAAGGAATACAGCAAAGATGTAATTAGAAATACAGGTTGTTATGGAAATTACTATTTATATTTGAGATGAAAATAAATTGAAGAAAAATAACCATAAATGGCGCTTTGAATTATTAAGCCAAATATACACTTCATATGAAATCTCAAAATTTACGGGGCCGCTCCTGAGGACCTTCGCAATCAATAGTTTATTGAGGCAGTCTCGAGGTTCAAAAGAGGTTAGCGCATTATAGGCGATGTTGTTATATTGCAACACAGAATTCTAAACGCACGTGTTCAGTTTTTGACAACAATACGCCTTTGACGCGCGTTATCACTTCTTTTTCAAACTTTTTAGAAAAAAAAAAACTACAATTTTAAGGTACATACTCTCTTACCTTCGATCTTATAATCCGTTTTATAATTAAATTCCATAAAAAAATAAAACACAAAAAGAACCAACGATAGGTAATATCACACAAATTTGAAATCACATCACAATATTTCTTATTATGAATTATTTCACAACAGAAAAAAATCGGGTATTGCTACAACTAACAAAACGTTTAATATTCGTATACATCAAGCACGTGGAACCCTCGACAGCGTCATTCCATCCCCGAGTCTCGAAACATACTGAAGCAATTCCATAAAAAAATAAAGCTCAAAAAATATGTTTTTCAACAGAACCGACAGTAGATAATATCACACAAATTTGAAATCACATCACAACATTTATTATTATGAATTAATTCGCAACAGAAAAAAAATGGGGTAATGCTATTTAAAATTCGTATACGTCAAGTACGTGGAACTATCGACAGCGTCATTCCATACCCGAGTCTCGAAACATACTGAAGCAACGATAGTGGCGTGCGGCCGGTATCCAAGCAAGGGCGAGACACGCGGTGTGATCTGACAACACTGTTAGTATACTCTAGTAACCCACATTGTTGCTAAGTGAATCCAGATGGAACGGCGCGACAGTATGTGGGTAAAAAGGGTTTATACCTTAGTATTTAGATATTCGATTAAAAAAAAAGTATGTTGACTTTCCCTAGGACACCCTAGGAGTCACCCATTTAAATATAATAAGTCATTTCCATAACACCCTGTATATAAGGTAAAAGTTTTATAACAGTATTTAGAGGGTGTTTCAATAACATGTGCCATCTTTCCGATCGTGGTGATTCCTTGCTGAAATATAAGACAGATCGCTTCTATCAATATGGGCCCGCAGGTGCTTAATTTGAAAGATAACGGAAAAGTGTTAAAATTTTAAATCATTTTCGGTTTTTCTAGATATTTCAGAAACGGCGTTAGTAATTTTACTGAAATTTGAGTCATGGACCGTACCGAAAATAGGACATATTTTAACGATAAAAATGTATGAGTCGCATATTATGTACTAGATTTTTTTACTTATTTATTTTAGGCTTATAATATTTAACAGCGTTTGATACAATTCTATTATCTTGTAAACGAAGCTGAAATAAATATTAATAGACTTTTCTTTAGTGATTTAAATTTCTAATAAATTGACTTTAAAATGTGAAAAAGTCAGAGTCTTACCTATTTTTTGGTTCAAGTTTATTAGATCGCCTGATCGCATGCACGCTCCTGGCCTTTCACATATTTTTATTACTACAATATGTGCTATTTTAGGTACTTTTCAAACAATCCGGAACAAATCCAAAGTTCACTAAAGTTACTAAAATTGTTTCGGAAATTGTGCGCAAATCTGCCGAGTTTCATAAAATCACTTTGAACTAAGTAATGTACACAAATTAATACAATGTCCAATTATTTGCACATTTTCACGTACTTACGTGGTTGTAAATAAAAATATAATCAAAATTTAACTAATCATAACTTTGAATAAATAGGTACAGGGTGTCCCATTTTCGACACTTTTATATTGTATCTCCGTTATTGTTAGTGCTATCAAAAAAGTAAGTATCATGGGTCAAACTTAACATGGTTAAAACGCTTAAGAGATACGGGGGAAAATCAAAATATTGACAATTTCAAAATTACCATATATTTTCTTAGTTAACAGAGATACAGAAAAATATTTTATACAGAAGTTTCTTTATAATGATTGTGTGAATAATCTGCCGTTTTCAGAATAAGTGGTCAGGTAAGAAAGTTGTCGGACCTAACCTCATTTTTTTAAATGGAACACCCTTATATTTTAATCTAAAAAGATAGCATTTTAAACTCTCTTTTCATATTTATAACACATGAAGATATCATATCAAAATTTTCAAAATGTTGATAAGTAATTTTCACAAGTGAATATGTAAAAATTAAATTGAGGATAAATGTTAATAACAACTAGAATGTCAACATAGTTGTCTCTAGGTCTACTGTGGTTTAAAGTAATAAAGTTTAAATAAATCGCCTCGGAAACCAATATCATCCATGATGTGTTAGATATTTGAAAGGAGAATTTAAAATAGTATATTTTTAGATTAAAATATGCAGGGTGTTCCATTTTAAAAAAAGGGGGTTAGGTCCGATAATTTTTGTACCTGACCCTGTATATTTATTCTGAAAACGGCAGGTTATTCAACAATCAATATAAAGAAATTTTGAGCGATTTTGAAAACGCCGAAAAGATTTTAAAACTTTGGACCCACGTTGAATATGATCTATTTGTATTATTTTTTTGTTAGGAATCACCACACGATCGACGACACATGTTTTTGAAACACCCTGTATATAGCAAAAACGGCTTAGAGAAGCTTAAAGTTCTATTGGTTTCTATATCTAGTGTATATTGTACACCAGCTATGAGCCTAAAGGCTTTTGTATGTATTAACTATATAAAGTATAATAAAATCTATGAATATTTTCTCTGTTTGATTAAGTTACGCATTTTTCAATAGAGTTATTGAATTAAAATATATTTGAATCTAGACAGAGAGTTAATAAAAATATTTATAAAATAACTGACACTAATGGAAAAATAATATTATCTTTTATGATAGATAAATCTACCCGATATAAGGATTGGGTTTAGTTCTAGAGTTTATAGGAAATTGATATTCTTTGCGTCTGAAAGAAAAGATAGATTTCATAGAGCGGCAGGCATTAGAGCGGTAGACACTTTTTTTGATAGGGATTTATTGGTCGATCCGAAAATCAAGTAGATAGAGGGCGTGAGTAATTTCTAAAATTAATAGAAAGTTTTTAAGGAGACAATTGCTGGTTTAAAATATACGTTCATTGAACTCCTATATACTTTCATCCTCCAATGATAATTTTAAAAAATGTCCTTTCCTCTGCTCCGTGTCGTTAAAATTGTTATCTTCATGATGCCAGGTCTTGGGTGTTTGTTCATGATGGTGCTTTGATTAGACTTAATTGCAGATAATGGGGGGGATTTTCCTTCCGAATTGTGTAAAATTTCAATGTAAAACTACACTAGGTTGAATTCAAATATACAGTGAAACCTCTTTTAGGCGAACACCAACGGGACCGTCTAAATGTGTCCGCCCATGGGAATATTGTTATTAGGCAATATGTAAATGCAAAATTATTACTATGTATGTACAAATAAACATAACATAACAAAATTACACTGGTTTTAGTTAGGATGTAGTACTAAGAAAATCGAATAACGTACTTTGACGTGTTTGCGTATTAAACTTGCAATCTAGAACATGTAATTCCAAGTCTGATAAGAATTCCATTGCTGTAGAGTCCCCTCTATTCTTTGCATACTCTTGTAATTCCTTTACCTTGCTAATGGCTTGTTGATAATTGGTGACATTTGTTTGATTACTGCATTCAAATTCTTCATCATAGTCGTCAGATAGTGATGTGGTTTCAGTTTGGGTACATAATCGGTAGGAATGGAATGGGGTCACTATCATCTTCTAATAGCACATTGCTATCAATGTTAATGAACTCGCCCAAACCATTGTTATCAAATTACAAACTTCCATAACATCAATATTCTTGTTCAGACTCAAAACGCGACATTTTTCTGCCATTGTTTAACAACTCAAAAAATAAACGGCGGAGTGCTGCCGGGGAATCACTCATACTTTCATTCGGCGAAGTCCTTTCGCTCTGCCATACTTTTAAAAAATGTTTGTCCGTTTAAAGGAGGGTTTTCGCACTCTTTGTATGAAAACAGCCTGTCTGCGTCCGCCCAAGAGAGGATGATTTTCATGGAATTTCATATACCTAGTTCCGACCTATGAAAAAATTTCCGCTTAATAGAGATGTCCGCTTGTTAGAGGTGTTCGTTATGAGAGGTTTCACTGTATTCTGAATAACAGGGTTTTGCAAATGCGGAACTTCCTATTTTTAAAAATTATAAATAATGAACCAATTTTAGTAATTTTAATTGATAATTGATGGAAAACAGTTTCTAGAGTTTAGAGCAGGGTAGATTATGTCATTATCAGAGTAGTTTAAGTGCTTATTAGGTAAACTACCATGCCCTAAACTTTAGGACCTGTTTTCTATAAGTTAGAATAAAAATTATTAAAATTGGTTCATTATTAACAAAATAACAAATCATTCATTTATACCTACATTTTTGAATATAATTATCAGGGGTTGTGGGTAGACCCTACTGTATCCGAAATTCAGGTTACTTTACGGATAGAGCAATAAATATCGATTTACAAGGAAAAAATGGTATCACCTCCGTGGAATATATTTCCCAAATCCCTGATCTTATATAGAGAACATCAATATTCTATATCTAAAAATAAACCCAATCCTTACAGGGTAATTTTATTTATTATAAAAGATAATACTTATTCGATCAGCGTCAGTAATTTAAGCAATATTTTTATAAATTACTTTCCCTCGTCTTTTGACCCAAATGTATTTCCATTCAATAAACTTATTGAAAAATGAGTTTTTCAAACAAACCAGAGCATACTTGAGAATCTACTCAGGAAACCGAAAAAGTCAGTTATGCGTAAAATTGACCATTGATGGCAGCGAAACCATATTACAAAAGGGCAATAGATTTGTTTGTTTTCGGTGAAATATAGTTATAAAAGGAAATCGAATATGATGAAGTATAATAAATTACCATATTAAGTCATTGTTGAAGAGTGTTTTATTATCTACAAACTCCAAACAAACAATTAAAATTTGGTTAATTTTTTTAAATTTTATATGCCCCAAAAATTAATGGAAATATTCCATTGACATTGGGGTCAAAAGACACCCACAGACCTCGTAATTTTTCATCAGTTCATCGGTGTTCGTGACAGACCGTCGTGACTAAACCGAAATGTATGGGCGAAAACTGTCACAAATGTCCGTCACGAGGGATCTCTGTCGATGCTTGATTTTTGTCGCGACGGTGCCTCGTTCTTAATTCAAAACGAGGTGTGTGCAAATTTCTTTCCAATGCCAATGTGACACTTTGAATTCATTATCGTCTCGTCTTTGGAAATTAATAACCTTTAATATTTAAAAATGGGTATAAAAATACGGACAAAGGCCTTTTAGTAGATGTACTTAGTCTCTTTATAACTTCTTAAGTCTTAAAACCATATGTTGTGAAGTATCCCAGTAATATCCAAAACACCCACCGCAGAAACAATTACACTATGACAATTAATTATCGAATATTCAAAAATTCACGTCTTATATGTTTTGGTTAGGAAGATTTTTATTCAGTTTACGGCAAACTTGATACAGTCTTACCAAATTGAGTTAAGAATTACTATTTCGTCCACAAACAATACTTAAATTTAACACATAATCACTGAAATCAACAAAGATTTTTATTTACAACCTTGCATGTAATAATGATATTTCATCTATCTTTGAAAGGTGGAAAGTTGACATTTTTTCACTTTTACTTTCCACCCGGGTGGAAAGTACTCACAAGTAAATTATTTTTTTGTAATTTAAAAAAAATCGATATCTCAAAATAATATACGAATACACTTTTTTAAAAATGCTAATAGCTTTGCGTGTTTAGATATGTCTACCTTTTCCCTAATTGATAGAGTCCTCAGCATTGCATATTGTGACCAACTCGTTGATATCTTCTTTGTCTTGGCATTTTCACTGAAATAAGCTAGTAGCGCCGACTCAGAACCAGGATTTTGAACTTCGTTTCCCGTACACCATTCTTTGAAAAAAAAAAAATCTCGGGCGGCTTTTAGTTGGCAGAAGATCTTCTTCTACTATTTTTGCTGCTTCTCGAATTTCTGGTGGAGTAGCAGCAAAATCAAAATCCTCATCTGATTTGCATTTTTCTGTTGTTAAAATAATATATTGTGTAGTGACATGGAAACCATATTCAAAAAATGATATTTGCCATCTTGATGTGTATTATTACCTACGTTATGTTATCACCTGCGGGTATTTGAGATTTCTGTCTAATTTTTCAATGGAAAGGTCAAAATGACATTTTTATCATTTATTAACAATTTTAATTCTAAATAATAGGAAGTGGATGTTAGATGTGGTTGTAAATAAAATAGTATACAAACCTCGGTGAAAAGTTTCATTACTGTCTCGAGATTTAGTTAACCTCGCTGCTTCGCGCCTCGGTTAACTACCTGTTCTCTCGACAGGAATGAAACACTTTCCACCTCGGTATGTAATATAATATTATTTAGCAATAACGACAAATATGACAGTTGTTAATTCAGCAGTCTCAAACGTGAAAACAGATATGAAGACTGCGCTATTGGAGGCGCAACTTCTAAAACGGCCTTTAGTAGTACAAGCTGGCAAATGGTGTTTGAAATACGTATTTTCTCTCCAATATTATGTGATTCTTGAATAATAGTCCTCTAGTTGATAGTTGTGCTTGTCGGTGTGTATCGAAAGAGAACAAAAAATATTCCAATTTGTAGACATTAACATTTGATCGATTCGGTTTTCAAAGAGTTGAGTAAATCATGGACACAATGGAGTAGAAAATTGTTAGATGTATGCTGCAGTGTTTGTTTAAGAGGACCCGATCGCGCCAAAATCCAGTCCGTTTTTAGTTGTTTCTTGATTCAAATTACTAAAAAAAAAACTAAGCAAAATATTGTCTTTGTTTTTATCACCAATGGAAAGATGGCATTCTATGAGAAGCGGGGGCTGTATCTGTAACCGTTTACTGAATGAATACTTGTACAACATCAGTTTATAGAATATGGATTTGACTGTCTTTAACAGATATCTCCATGGCAGATGTTCTACTGTCATTACACGCTTACCTAAAGCGATGAATAGCAAAAAAACACTACGAATCACTGTCGCCCATCCATATGTGCTTCAGATTAGTTCTTCTCGAACTTTATTGTTTAAGAATTTTTTATCTGAAGGACGTCATCCTCGTGAAACGACCTTCCTGAGGTCGTGCTTCGCAACGAACATAACGACCTCCAATGATTCAAAGCCTACAGGAATCGCTTTATTGACACATTCTTAGAGTTCCAGGATTTTTCCTGTAGTGCTAGTGTTTGTTATAAAAAATAATGCCGTTGGCTATAAATGATGTTCAGTTTTTCAAACTGAAACTGAAAATCTTGTTTCAAAACCTGGCAGTTTCGACGTAATTTTTGTTCAAAAAGTCGGAAATAGCAAAAAATATCTATTCTCATCACCGGAATGCAGACCGTATAAATTGTAGTGTAATTTTGACCACTAGGCTACTAGCCAATAAATAAATATGCATGACATGAAACAAAGTGTATTGACAGAACGCTGAAATGTTACAATTTGTGTAGATTTTCATTTTATTGCATCAATTACAAGTGGGGTAAAATGGTAAATTCGGTTTTAGTTTGCCAACGGTTATCCAAATAATTTAATTGCTATTAACATATATAAAATTGAAATGGTGAATTTGGTTACAATTTTTCGTCGTGAATAGGTTTGATCCATTTTTCATTCTTCCCTATCTTTGGAATAACTCCGGACAGTGCCATGATTTATATCACTAAAATCCACCGGGTCCACCAAACATTATGTGATCGACTAGAAGCGGCCGGGAATGTGAGATAATATTTATACAGGGTCTAATAATAATAAAATTGTGTCATTTTTATTTGGGATTTATTGGTAAATTTAACAGACCCGGTATGTGACTGTATTTTTACATGATCGGATTGGCTTCATATAATCTATATCCGGATTAGTCGTAATTATATAATATTCATGACCTACCCGCAGATCGTTAGATCTGGATATTTTATACAAATAAAAATTTAGTATACTTTTTCGTGCAATTAATAATAAAAAAAGAAATTTACAAAATCAACTGACACAATCATAATATTATAAACATTAGACATTTAAAAGAGAATGAAATTAAAAGTAGCATAGCGAAAAAATCAAGTTTATTTGACTCACCAAGAAATTTGTTCTGGAAAATAATAATATATAAATTAATTGACCATTTCAATATATTTTTTTGTATTTTATATTAATTAATTTATATTGTTATAATTATTATTTATGCTATATATGATTATTTAATTATCACTTATAATCTCCCTAGTATTTCAATTATGATCGGAAATTTTTCGACCATACGACATTTTGAAAATTATCCCGAGTCGAAGACGATATTTACCAACTTTTCCTGAAATTGTTATTAACAAAATAAAAATGTTCTTTCTTGAAGTAGTCCATCTCAAAGTGGAGTGAAGTTGTAAGGAGGCAAAGAAACTCACAGTCTGCTCCACTAGTTTAATAACAGTTAATAAAAACATACATGTTTCGAAAGCTTAAGCCTTCATCCTCAGTGAAAAATACAACATCAGAAGGAACCTATGACATTGTTAAACTAACAAAGCAGGAAAAGAAAAACTTTTATATGATTATGCAAAAATAATAAAGAATAAAAGTAAAAAAACTAAAGGTTTCTTCTTAAAACTAATCAATCGAATGCATGAAAAAAAAAATTTAATCATGCATTCGATTGATTAGTTTTAAGAACAAACCTTCAGTTTTTTTACTTTTATTCTTTATTATTTTTGCATAATCATATCCTCCTTCGGAGTCGGGCTATTTCGCCAAAATATGAAAATGAACTTTTGTTGTTTTTAGGCAATACGCTTTCATGCAAAATTATCGAAAATTTTTAGGCACTAGTGTAATTACCTCCGAAAATTACACTCATGCATTTAGCTACATAATATGTTGTTTTCGCATGATTACATCGAAAACAACCCTTCTAGCTATCGAAAACAACCCGCCAAGTTTTTATTGTTTATTGACAAAGATAATGACACTTTTTGACGTTTAAAAAAATAAATCTTATATTCCCTGCATAGTAACCCCTTAACAACGCCCTTCATTTGAATAATGTGTCAGTTTGACAATTTCATTATTTTAAAGATTTTTCGAGTAAAAAAAATGTCGCGCTTTGGTACAGAATCCATAGAATCCATAGAAGAGAAAGTAGCCGATAGTGTACCGAAAAACACTACAAATAGCAAGTAGTATGTATGGCGGCAATTCATGTCGTTTTGTGAAGAAAGAAAGTATATTTTAACGAAGGAAACGCCGATCAAACAACTTGCAGGCATACTCCAAGATTGGGCTTTCAACATGAAGAAGCAGAACGGTGAGGAGTACAAAGATTTTACCATAAAAACGTTATGGCATTTAACTGCGAAATTACTACAAGAAAAGTATTATAATGAGTATCAAATCAAGTTTGATCCATTTAAAGACATTGATTTTAAAGTTGCTCGTGAGGCGAAAAGCGCGAAACGCAAGAAAGTTCAACAAATGCCAGAAAAAAGAAAAGTTAGTTCAGTTTTTTTTAAATATAATAATTTCAAAGCAATTGTTGATAGTTGCGACGAAAGTGCGCCGCATGGTTTGGAGAAAAAATTGTTTTTCGTGCTTTCCTATGAACTGGCTTGGAGAGGCGGTGAAGGAGCTCGGTCGCAAGTAAGCTACTTTAAAAATGAAACCAGCATCATTGGAGAAAATATATATAGAGTACAATCCAGTGTTCTCGAAAACGGCGCAGGGAGGAGATAAGCCCTTGTCAAGCTCCAAATGGTTGATTTCAAACAGAAATAATCCCGACATCTACCCAGTACGCCTTTTTTGACAAATATTTACTAAAACGAAGTGAGATCAAACATGAGAGATTATTTTTAACCGAAAATCCCTTTGGAATTCATCTGGACACTGGTATAAAAATATTCCAGTTGGAGTAAACACCATTGGTCAATGGACCACCAAGCAGGCGAAGAAAACAGGCCTAGATACAAAAAAACTGAAAATTACTAACCATTCTTTACGGGCAACCGCAGTTTCAAAACTGGCGAAGCAAGGAGTTGGAGAGCAACAGCTCATAAAAATAACGGGTCACTCAAACACAAAATCAATCTCTTCTTATCTTCAAATGGATGAGGAACATCATGAGCATATAATTCAAGAAATGAGATCAGATGAAATGGATGCCCAACCTAGCTGCTCGAAAGTAGCACCGAAACTAAGCTCACAGGATTTTCCAGCTACAAACTCAAATATTAAATATTATTACAATAATTGCGTTATTAATAATCACTAATTTTTTTAGTTCTTTATTTAAAAGTTGTAATATAAAGTTGTTTTAACTATTATTCGAGTAATTTTCTCTGTAATATACTTTAAAGCGTTCGTTGGGAATTAAAATAAATTATTATTATTATTATTCAATATGGGAAGATATAGGAACCTAATAAGATTCACTTAGATCTGTCTATATTGAGGCTCTTTTATGCGATTCTAATAATCATCTTCTTGTTCTTGAGTTAAAGACATGGCAAGGAGTAAAACTTTACAGAATTTATTAGTTGGAAATTTTTTTATTAAAGCTATGTTTCTTTACATATGTAAATTTATGTTTTGTTCGATTTCTATACGGAGAACAGAATAAATTAAGTATAGGTATAAAATATAATAAGTAATAAATCTCGAGCTTTTGTGGAACATGTTTTTTTTATTGTAGCCATTATTTTGACTGACAACAAAGAGTCTAATGTATTCCGATATGCATATTACAATCATTCAATAACGTCATTAACGGAAAACAGACATTTAAATTCGTATTTCGGAATATCGAACACTGTATAGCGTTATTCCAGGATTTTAATGGACATCCAAACAATGGAAATGTGTATGATGGGTAATAAAATGTATTGAAAGAGAATTAAAATGTTACAATTTATGTAGAGTATAATTTATTCGAGGATTAGCACAGAATGAGTTATTAAATCGTACAATAATTATGACAACCAAAATAACAAGGATTGTCTATTGTAGAATTATTTTTCCGATGAAATTATTTTGTTTCTTTTTTTTATGATCAAACACAAGCACTATACGAAAAAACCTTTAGGGCACTCTGGGAGTGGTGCGTGTGCGCAAAAAGCCGTTGGGAAAAACGACCTCGGGAAGATCGTTCCATAAGGATGAACTGATTTGCTAAACGTCTAAACATGGCCAATTCCGAATATAAGAAATGTTTAAATAAGCGAGATTGTTACCGATAGAAAATATTTTTATAATGATTATGATTATTCTAATGGTGTTAAGCGAAAATTTTGCTGCCGATGCGATTTAGGGATTTACAAACTTTCTAATGGAGATAATACTATTTTACTCCTCTTCGATTAATAACTAACTATAGTACTTTGATTCTTAAAATTGTACATTCTCTTATACTGTTTTTATTTAAATTACTTATTCAAAGCATGCATTAACTTTTACCGGAAGTAAAACTTTCTTAAAGTATTAATAATAAGGAAACTTTTCATATTTTGACGACGCATTTCCATGTTTTGTCAACGCGTTTCTAAAGAATATAAATGTGAAAATTCTCGCTGCATCTCTTATCCGACAAGGTCGCACATTGTTTTTATTTATAAGCGTAGTTGTATTAGAATTGTAGGGAAACTTTTAACATTTATTTATTATCTTGTTTTGATGATAATAATTATATTTTTATACCATTTTCAAGTATAATTTTAGGCTTCCACTGAAAATTGAAATACTTATTTCGAGAACAAAACAACTTTTTCAGAAATTCTATTAGAATAGTTATTTATGTATCAAGGGTACTAAGTAGATGATTATGCCCTGAAAGCGATAGTCTTACAAAGCCGAGGGCCTCTGGCCCGAGAGTTCGTAAGTCGTCCATTAGTACCCGTGGTGCATACAAACTTTTATGCCATGCCAGTTCGTTTTAAATAACAAATATCTTTTTAAAATTTAATTTGATTTACCAATTTTTTATTTTTACCTGCGTCATTATCTTGACATTATTATAGCCTGCGTTTTTGTTGCTAAGGAGATAAGTATTCAAATGTTTAATGTGTCAAAGTCAAAAATCGAAAATGGAACAATTCCCGACGAAATTGAAAGAAAGGCTGAAAAGGCAAGCAAAATCTGTTACCGAGAAAATCCAGAGACTCATACGACAAAGAATATGACCAATTTTTGAAGTGGAGGTCAGAAAATGCTGTAGAAAACATTAACAAGACTGTGCTGTTGGGGTACTTTAATTAAATTAATAAGACGAAATGAATAGTTTGAAACTTATAAGAGATTATATGTCTTTGCGGTCACATGGCTGCCCAGGAAAAGACTATTTTTAAGCTACAGACAAGGCCGCTGTACTATACAACCTGTTCCCTGTATTATTGCAAAATATTTGAGTTGAACAACCCTGAAAAGTACACTGGTCATTGTTTACGTCGAACGTCGGCAACTTTTTTTAGCAGAAGCCGGAACAAGTATGACTACGCTGAAGCGCCATGATGGATGGAAGAGTATCACAGTTGCTGAAGGATATTTAGAGGATAGCATATCCTCAAAAAATGAGGTTTCAAGGATGTTGGCAGGCGTACCATCTGGATCTCGCATTTCCTTATCGCAACTAGAGACCCAGACAATGAATCATGAGTCAACCTTTGCTGCAGGAATTTTAGCGGAACCTTCCAGAATTGCCAGTTCTATGTAAATACAACCAAATAATATATCAACGTAAATTTATATTTTGTTAATAAAGAATAAGTTAATCGAAAACTGTTTTTTGCGTTTTAATGCCAGCGCGGGCCACAATGTGTACTTTATGCCCGCACGGGCATAAAGTAATCCATTATGTAGATGGTATCTAAGGTATAAAAACTCAATAATGCGCTGGTATGATATAAAATATCTTAATAATTTGGTTCAAAATTATTTTTCGTTTCTTAAATTATTATAAATTATGTGGGGGCATTGGCCGAAGAATATTTAATTAAATGAACTACGGTAACATTTAAACTAACTAATTTGCAAGGTGTATGTTCTCGAGACGTGAACATTCTTTTTTCGGTGAATATTACGCTTCAGCACATTTTCGTGTATCTTATCTGAAAAGGACTGACTTTATTATTTATAACACAAGTTTTATTAGAATGTAAAATATATGGAATTTATGGCATAAGTTTTTTTCCATCTATTCTCTTTTCTCCTGACGGTAAGTTTATTTTTCAAATTATATTTTATGCCGCTTCATCAGGTATTTTTTTAATATTATACAGGGTGTTATGGAAATGACGTACTATATTTAAATAGGTGATTCCTGAGGTGTCCTAGAGAAGCGCTACATATATTTTTTTTAAATCGAACGTTTAAAAAGTGGGTAATTCACCCCTAAACCCACCCGGTTACTCCTCGACACATTCATATATGATCATATTACATTGCCAAGCTGTGTAATCAACAGATGTTCAAGCCCAATGTTGCCTGTGTAAAAAATGTCAAACTTTATATTCTTATAAAAATAATATTTAGTTTACCTAGTATCCAAATAGAAGTGAATCCAGGTGCCAGTACACTAGCAAGTAATCCAGGGCACAGGCATCTTCAGGTTTTTGTTTTTTTCTATGGGAAAAGCTTTATGCTCATCACATACCCTGATGATAATGTGGAACTGCATAATAAGCTTATACCCACTAAACCCCATTCGGCCTCTTAATTCCAATCTCTCGGAACATTTGCACTAAATCACTTAAAGAAACACACAGACACCCACGAGTGTCCAATTATTTTTTTTGAAGATATGCACTTATTATTAGATTACACAAAAGCAATAAATACTAACGCATAATTACATTTTACAATAACCTACCGTACACATAAAACAACAGCACTATAGGATACAAATTATTTCGCAATAGAAATTCAGAAATAATAAAAACTCTAATTTCTAATGGGCTAATCAAATTTATTAATCCTTTACTGTAGAAGAATGATGAAATAATCATGTTGATAGATCCTTCCATCCCTTTAAAATAAATAGTCTCGTCTAACTAGCGCGGTTGCCATTTCCGAGATCATTATAAAGAAAAGTATTACAGAAGGAAATTCTGCATTTTATGAATATAACCTTATAAAACATCAAAAGTGGCAACGCTGTATTTTTTAAGTATTAACCCCAGCCGCTGCAGTCGCGTAAAGAATATGCAACCCGTGTCTCCAAGATCAGCTGTTTAAAATTAGCCGGCCGGTTTCCTACTGTTTTTTCAAGCAGATTTGTGTGTTAAAATATTAATACTTAAACCCGAGTTTAAATTATTAAGTTATTTATTCTTTTCGCGACTGCAGTGCCCCAGTCCAGCAGTTCAATATCGATCGACGGAACCAACGTGTTATTTAGACAATAAGGGCGTACTTTTGTCTACACAGCAGCACTTTAAAATACCAATTCAGATTGAACGGTAAATAAAATTGCATTTTTTTTCTAAAGGGTAAGTGGCATTTATAAACTTTTAAGTTGTCAGATCTGACGGGTGTCATTCGAATTGAACAAATGAGAACATACCAGACCATTTTTAAACTCCGCAGTGGTTCATTCGAGTCAGTTCAAGTTTATAAATCAGAGATTGTTTCCTAGCGAACTGAACTAAACGTAAAAGTTTATAATAATGTACCCTGAAAAATAAACAACTTGCAATCTGTCAAATGGTTATTGACTATCTAAAGAGTTTACCCTGAAGATATGACAACACTGTTGACATATGTTGCTTTGTGTACCTTCCTGACAGGGGTACCACGTGGTCATTTTTGGTTTGACATAAGGTCATGTACAGGGCATATTAAATTAAAGCGCCATTTTTGGATATTTTTCTTCAATTTGTTGGTTTAAATATAAATATAATACGTCATTTCCATAATACCCTGTATTACGTTATAAATGGGAACATGCGACTATTAAAAAAATATATATAAAATTGTCCTAAATAAGTATTAAGTACATTTAAGTATAATTATGTTATAGAAAGCTTAATAACTCGTTCAGCTTTCAAGCAATTTGCAACTTGAAACTTCTAGAATGTCTTCTATTTTTTCTTTTTAGAACAGGTCAGGGGAAAAGTTTAAAAAAGTCTGCTTTATATTCTACGTCAGAAAGTTAGGTTAGTTCAGTTTTAGAGCGATCATAATTTAATAATAAATTATATGTTTCGAAACTAATCATCTTGAGGTTGAAATCTAATTCTGTCGTAATTTAGTTACGAGGAATTGCCTAAAATTACTTAAAATTCCTAATTTATTTTAGAATATTAACATTTTTCTGAATTACTAAAATCTAGAACAAATAAACAAACTAAACTACAAAGCTGATTTATAATTTTAAAATTAGCTACATTCTAATTAATGAATTGTTAGAGAAATATTTTCAATTGTAGGAAATATGACATACCGGCCCTTAACTGCCTTTAATCGAAAAGCCATGTTTTTCCTTAAGTTTTACATGTTCTAGTACCTTACGTTTTCATTTTTAAAGTGGGAGACCCAGTATATTATTTGTTTTATGACAAATTTGACAGCGAAATCTTTCGTTTCGTTACAAAGCGGGACACTAAATAATAATAATAATAATAGTAATAATAATAATAATGATAATAATAATCTTTATTGTCTAACAGAGTAAAATCCAATTACAAGACAATATGACCTGTAAAAAAAAAAATTATACATAAGCAACAAAAAAATCCAAGAGATAGGAAAAAAAAGAAAAAAAAAAGAGAAAGATAATGGTTGCATCAAGGTAACAGTTTATGCTTTATAAGTTTAGTAAATTGGGTATTGGACAAACCGAATGCATCAATGTCATTAAGGGTATTATTGAAAATCAACATGGATTGGTATACAGGTGTTTTAATCAGAAAGTTAGAGGAGGGAGTTGGGAGATAAAAGACGGGATGGTGCCTAACTGAACGAAGAGGAACATGGAAAAGAATACAAGACAGCAGCTCCGGGGAATCGATGAGCGAACAGCAAATACGATACAAAAACTGCATAAACATGAGGTATCTGCGGTTGGGAACGATGGCATCTGGAATCTAGATAACAGTGCATTCTGGTTAGTGCCCCGGGTAGGATATATACCATCTTCTCTATAGGCGATAAACTTGACAAACTTTCTTTGTATGTTCTCTAATAAAATAATATATTTATGAAAGACCGGATGCCAAATAACACCACCATACTCCAACTTAGACCGCACAAAACTGTAATAAAGGGTTTTCAGGGTTTTGGTGTTTGAGAAATCAGTCGAATTCCGTATGATAAATCCCAGGGCCTTCATCGCACTGCTGTGAATGCTCCTAAAGTGGTGGGAGAAGGAAAGCTTATTGTCGAAAACTACCCCGAGGTCTTTAAATGTTCCGCAGTACTCAATGGTTGTGTTATCAAGAGTATAATCAAAATAAACGTAATCGGCTTTGTTCGTAAAAGACATAAAGTGAAAACCGCAGCGTCCTATCTTTGATAATAACTCTAATACCCCAATCGATTAACTTCAAAACTTATACTGGAGTGCCATACCAACCTAAAAGAACTGGCGGCCAGGGGGAACAAGGTGGAGCTCTTGTGGGTTCCTGGTCACTCTGGGATATTAGGTAATGAGAAAGAGGATGAATTAGCGAGAGCCGGAACCGCTCAAAGTCTCAGGGGCCCCGAACCGGCCTTTGGGATATCAAAACAGGCAACAAAATCAACATTAGATAGATGGTCGAAAAAACAACACCTATCTCGATGGCAAGGCTACCTGGTCAAATACGAGCACGGGCCGCAATTGGAAAACCATCGAAAATACTATCGAATGGGATGCTAACCCTGACGCGGCCCCAGCAGAAACAGATGATGGGTCTGCTAACGGGCCACTGCCACCTGCGAAAACACCTTCAACGGATGGGTATAAACAACGGATCCATTGAATGCAGAATCTGCGGCGAAGAGGATGAGATCGCCTCACACATAATATACCTGTTTGAAGGTTGTAGACAATGGTGTTTCTTGAATGATAGAAAAGTTTTGGACTTGCATTGTCTTTATTTGTTATATATCCCAAATATATGATATATAACAAATAAAGACAATGCAAGTCCAAAACTTTTCTATCATTCAACATAATATACCGCTGCGCAGCGCTGTCTCGTAGAAGACAAAATATCTTCGGGAACATACAACCTCCCACATGACAAGCTTGGTAGAAGGTTACTGGACCTCATAGAAGGAACAAACATCTTCTAATAAGATTCGGGGTACACAATAAGCCGGTTGGCTGCAGTGATAGAAGTTTGGGCCATTTAACCGACCCCCGCCTTTA
Organism: Barypeithes pellucidus; assembly: GCA_963991005.1. Classification (NCBI taxonomy): domain Eukaryota; kingdom Metazoa; phylum Arthropoda; class Insecta; order Coleoptera; family Curculionidae; genus Barypeithes; species Barypeithes pellucidus. Next base: position 19,222,491 of record OZ022561.1, on the reverse strand, counting down.
ACAAACCAACCAACCAACCAACCAATACCCCAAGAGGGTATCGAAAATGGAAAACCAACTCAATGATTGAATGACAGAATAGCAACACAGAACGCAGGCATTATCATAAAAGCCGCTATTGGAGAGCCTATACTCTTAAGGAAATAGTAAATGGCAACTAGAAATTGACACCGATATTTTGGAAAAACTAAATTTCTTTAATGAAAACTTGTGCTTTTCTTACTTAGTGCGGATCCTATTTTTATTTTAAAGTAACGCAGAATGTGCATCAATTAAAATATTTCATTGTATAAAACTCTTACTTGATATATGTTGAAATTGAAATGATATAAGGCAGATTTATTTCTTGCCTTCTAAAAATATAATAAGAAAAGAGAATTGCCTCTTAAGGCCGTTCTAAATACAATACTGACATAAATGAAATATTTTATTACTCTCCTTTATCTTTAGTAATCCTCCTTAAGGGTAAAGAACAAACAGAAATGCAGCAACGTCTTCAAGAAGCTTACAATCAAGTCCCAGAGATTAATTTTACGTGGAACACTAATCCAAGGCGGCAGTGACAAGTACTTATCTATAGGAAGGCATTGTCAACAAGTTGTAAGAGCTCCTTGAACTTTTAACAACTCTTAAAGATGTTTATATCTTTATATTTCTTATTGTTTGATAGGAAAAAAGTATTTTAACGTGCGAAGTTTCTAATTGTGTTTCAGTTTGTATGGTCTGAATCTTATAACTATTGAAATATCACGTAAAGCGATGCTTCTGCTGGAAATGTATTTCTATTGTTTGTCAAAAGGGGAATTAAAGATATTAAATTCATTTCTAAGCCCAATTTACAGAAATATTTAGATGACAGCGAGATCTATCAAAGGATATTGATTTCTCCTTCCACCATTAACCAATATCATGCGACGCAGGCTTGTGTGGAGAAATGGAAATCCTGCAAGCGGCTCATGCTTATCGACGCAATGTTGCCGGGTCAAAAATTAAAAACTCACTAGCACAATATAGTGCTTCAAGAATTCACTAAAATATCACCAGATTTAACACTAAAGGGTTAATTAATAATAATCATATTAAATAATATAACATTTATTTCCATGATAAAGAAGCATCCAGAACTAAAGAAGAAAATTAGAAAAATTCGATAAAATATTGATTATAAGTACCTAATTTAGGACAGTTCCTGAAAAAACAATAGATTCAAATAATGTTTACCTTTTGGATGTGAATAAAAAAATTAATTGAAAATATCATATTTTAAATAAATCACTAGACTTAAATCATTATACTAAATCTGATAACACTGTATTGACGGTTCGTCATGTAAAGTCTACGAGAGAAGAATATGAAAATGCAACAGTTATTTGTCAAACCTGTATAGTTTACGTTAAATATCTTTTCTCGGTAAAATAACGCAACTGAATGTTTGGGTTCGTCAATGCAGAAACATGTCTGTTTTTCCATGTCAAACTATTTAACAGTCGATTTCCTAAAGTAAGTTAACATTCATCCTGTTTTCATGGACCCTAAACCCTCGTTGTTTATTGAAAAGGGTATTAGTCCCTTTTGATAAAAAAGAAAACTGTTGTCTGAATATATTTGGAATTTCTGTTGGCAAATATGTACGTAAATAAAGTGACGAAGCTTACGCAATTTTTTTAACGATCAGGAGACAGAAAGTATGTACAAATTACTTCTCTATTATTTATTTACAAAAATTATTATCCAAAGATTAGTATAGTAGAGGGTGTCCCATTTTCGACACTTTTATAGGGTATCTCTGTTATTGTTAGTGCTATCAAAAAGTAATGTAAGTGTCATGTGCTCTTTTTGGGTCAAACTTAAAATGGCAAAATCAAAATTTGAAAATTTTCGCTTGCTTAAGAGATACGGGGGGAAATCAAAAAATTGACAATTTCAAAATTACCCTATATTTTCTTATTTAAAAGAGATACAGAAAAATGTTTAATACAGAAGAATGTCGATTCTGGAGTTCAACGCATTTCGAATGGGTCATAAAATAATGCAAAAATTATAATCTTAAACTTTTTAACCCAAATGTAAATAACACGTCATTATGACGTGCATGACAACGCGATTTAGCCTATATAAATGTATGCAGATAGCGTAGAGACGAAATGTAGCCCGAACAAAAACTACAGCGACACAATGGCAGGAATGATGGTCCCAAAATCCTTTTCACCTCTGAAGCTTTCCCGAATTTATTACCTCGTTTTACCTGTTGCCACAATTTGTGTTTTGAATTTTTCATGACACTACGGAAATTCATAATAAAGGTACCAATTTATTGGCCAAAGGATAGAAACAAATGTTACGTCGTCGATGGAAAAATCTATTATGACTGACAATCAATTCTTCTTAAACATTGGTGGTTATCTCTATTTTTTCCTGTTTAGCTTCGCATATTCTATTCTCATTTTGTTTAAGGTTGCTCCAGAATTTTGTATTTTATCCCATATACATCGGGATCTGTCCGAGTGTAGTTCATGCATACCGTCGAATAATGGTAGAAATAATATCCCGATATATCCCTTTTACCCCTGAAATTTACCCGAATTCATTACCACATTTTACCTGTTGCCACAATTTCAACTTTTAAAATTCCATGAGGGATTCTAAATACTTCATCAGAGTAAAGAAATTCATGATATTTTGATGTATGGAAATTCCACCCCATTGAACCTAGAAAAGGTGCCGGAATTGCGTTCCTTTAACAGAACGCTATTGTTATCTATAAATAATGTTTATTTATATTAGTTTCAAAATTTCCAACCCTAAATATCTCGCTTACAGTACATAATATTAAAGATAGGAAATACAGATATGGTGAATGGGAGACGCTTTTAAAGAATATTTGCGGTTTAACCGCCTGGGGAGGTAGATGTTACCCTTAAAATCTTAAATGAGTATGAAGGGGTACTGGTCCCCTAAGTGGCATGCATCATTGTAAAGGCCGTTTAAATCTCTTTGCATTAATGCCCTTGTTGATTACATTTTAGTAGTACCTACTTTTCACGAAATCGTGTTCGACAAGTGGAAGTAATTAGAACTGCACTGAAATGTATGGTTTTTAGCTTGTTTAAAAAAAAAACATTATTATGTTGACTTATCAATTGAAAATAGCATTTTTTAAATAGTTTTTGCCAAACCACTAGATTTGAATCATTACTGTAGATCTAGCGAATTTATACTAAACCTGACAACACTATATTGAAGAAGAGTATGAAAAGGCAATAGTTATTTGTCAAACCTGAGTTTACGTTAAATAACTTTTCTCGGCAAAATAACGCAACTGAATGTTTGGGTTCCGTCGGTGCAGAAACATGTCTGTTTTTCCATGTCAAACTATTTAACAGTCGATTTCCTAAAGTAAGTTAACAATCATCCTGTTTTCATGGACCCTAAACCCTTGTTATTTATTGAAAAGGGTATTAGTCCCTTTTGATAAAAAAAACTGTTGTCTGAATATATTTGGAATGGAATTGGAGTTTCTTTACGTAAATAAAGTGACGAAGCTTTCGCAATGGTAAGGGGGCCGTAGGTAGTTATTGCGGATGACACCCTATCCAACTCCTTAAAGTCCAGTCCATGAATTCATTTTTTGGAATTCGATTTCTCGAACACTACTTCTCAAAAAATAATATATTGTAGTATTATTGGAAATATATTTAAACCACCTTTAAAATAGTGCCCCCCCCCCCATATTAACATTTTAAGGGTACATTTATAAATTCCAGGGGGTTTAAACCCACATATATATAAACAGTATATTGCTAATATCATCTGCAATTATGTCCCCGCTATGGGCATCGAAGGGGGCGGGGCGTTGTGAGTTTGCGCGGTTGCGGAAATTTCCTTGTGAAAGTAAACATTCAACAGGACCGGATTTCAACTTTTTTAATGTAAATTTCACTGGCTAGTTAGGAAAAATATTGCAATCAAAATTTCGATTAATTCGATTTAAGACGGCGTTCCATGCATACGATTTCTGACGATATGATGATCCGACGGTGCCCTGATTGGTGTAAACTTTTGGTGCCAAATTCCGTCCGAATATTTGTAACAATCGATACGATGAGCTTTATTTTAACTTTCATCCGACGTCGTATGTTTCTTAACCTCACTTTTTTTCTAAATCAAAAATTAAGAATGAATGACTCTATTGACTATTTGGGGCATTATTATCAGCTACAATGCACCAAATTAAAAATACATTAATTTCAAGGTTAGGTAGTGACCACATATATATTATATTGTATACGAGCGACACTCTTTTCTTTTTTACAAGTGAAATTCGGTTCCGAAGATCGGATAATGTGAGCAAAATATTTTCGTATATATGTACATACCTGAAATACTTTATACCTGGTATTGACTATTGCAAAAAAGCACCATGCACTTGTGTCCTTTCATCTTAAACAAAACAAGTCACTAACCTACCAAACAGCGAATCGAATCACCACAAATTAAAAACTCCTTTACAAAAATTGTTGTTAGGTAATGAAAGTTTATAAGCACTAATATACCGACAACAATGTGGATGAAGCATCCAGAACCAAAGATGGCGACGAATAACAACAAACAAATAATGTCGGGCCGGCTCTGACTCGATGAAAAAAATATCCACCCTACTGCGCAAACTCAATAGGCCCGCGTCATCTCCCATAGCGGGGACACTTTTTGTATTTTGGAACGTTCGTATTGGCAATATACTGTTTATATATAATGTGTTTAAACCACGAAAGCTGCAAATATTTTTTTAAAACCTTCCCCTTCACAATAAATTTGGCATGTCTTTCCGATGTTTAATATTATTTACTGAAAGCGAGATATTAAGTAAGGGTTGGCTTTCAAATTGACACTCTGTATTAAGCATACAGTTGATTTAAATCGTGCAGGTTAACAGTAATAATTCATCTCGTTTTATCAAATTCTCTCATTTAATCGAATAGTATGTATGCAGATATCGCGGAGGCACAGTGTAGCTAGACCATTTATTTTACCGCAAAACAATGGCAGAAATAATAGTCCTCAAATCCCTTTCGCCACCGAACTTTACCCGAATTCATTATATCCTTTTACCTGTTGCCATAGTTCGTGCTCCCGAATGCCGGGGACAAATCTGAATTTTTTATAACTTCGACGAAATTCATGAGATTCGTATTGATTTGTAAGTACCTTTTAGGATGGTGTAAATGTTTCTATCGATACATATATATCGAAGTTTTTGAAAAGTTTAATTTCAACTGCAATTATATTGAATTATTGATGGGCGACTTAATTTTATTAATTATTAAATCGCAATTTTTTAAAATTTCAGTAATTCTCATTAATAATCTTATGGATTTTATAAAAATCATTGCACTTCTATTCTAGCCTTAAAGAAGACCTAACAAAGGGCGGAACAATTTAAAAACCAATCAGAGAGGAATTTCATAGATTTACCAAAATATCGTAACAAGCCAATGAAATTAATATAATCGTTAAGTGATCGAACGTACTCAGAATTCCGTTATTACTTCATTAATATATGCCCACCAGTGGCATAGACAGGGTTTGAGGACAGATGAGGGGCTATATGTTTTAATACTAATACTAATAATAGTTTGCTTTATGCTGATGATAAGAAAATCTATGCTCGCATCCGTCACCTGGCGAACCGTGAAAGGCTTCAAGTGTCTATTGACATGATATATACAGGTCGACAACTTTATCTGTAGCTACAAAAGGAATGCGGGCAAGAAAATTTCTTGGGTTAACAATGTTGTCACATATAATAAATTTTAATTTAATAACATGTGACCAAGTAAACCCTAAAATTAAATTTATCAATTTAAAGTAACTTGTCATAAGTATATAAGAAACTATTATAGTTTCAATGTTCTTAAAACTTTCTTTTCATACTATTTATTTTAATAATTAAAAAAAATAAAATGTACTTATAATCTAAAAATAGGGCAACATGGTGCAATATCAACGGTAACCATGGGTAAACGGTGGCTAGAGCAAATTTGATAGGTTATATCCCAGACAGAGGATGCGACACGCGTCTGGTGACACGCCTATTGTGCCGGCGTTGTTATTCGGCGATGTCCAATATGCTTCATCCAGTTGCGTAGTGATAGGGTTTGTTTTAAAACTGTGATTATGAATGAATATACCCTGGTAAAACCCTTCATAGTCAAACCCGTGAAGTGATTGCCAATGTGTACAGGGTGTGTGAAGAGGAATCACAAATTAATACATTCAAATTGACACTTAAGCGAAAGCTAGAAAGGGTCGCAATGTATACGGGAGTAAGCATGGGTGCAGTAAAAAACATGCACAAAGAAGATACTGAAAGGAAAGAAAATAATCCGGATCAATTGTTGTCATCTGTCGGAAAAAGCGAAGGCATTGTTAGGAGAACAATACAAAAGTTTTATTTGGAACTAAAAGTGATTCCAACCTTAAAAAAGTTGCTACAACAGCTGATAATTGACATAAACTCTCCGTTTTCCCGTGAAACTTTGAAGTGCATGTTGAAATCAAATGTATTTTAGTGGCGAAAATGCCAAAATAAGCGAAAAATATTAATGGGAAGGCCTAATATATTGCACTGGTGATACAAATATATTCATGCCATGAAAAAATATATATTATTACATTATTAAGATAATAATAGCACGCCCATGACTCTGCCATGTTTTAGAAGATATTGCTTCCCCCTTACCGATACCGCTTAGCTATAACATAAATGAGCATATTGCAGCTTGTTATAGGTCCTTAGGTTTTATAATAAGAAATTCTCGTGATTTTTTAAATTGTCATACACTAAAAATACTTTTTTATTAATATTTGTAAGATCAAAATTGGAGTTTATTAAGTTACATTTTAGTATTTAAAGCACCAGACGAATGGGGGGAGGGGGGGGGGGGGGGGTTGTTCAGGTTTGTTCGCTATGCTAGTTAAGTCATGTTTTTTAATGTACGTGGCACGTAACATATCAAATCGGATAGCGACTGATTAAATTTATGGTTATTAACTTAAATCGCATTAATCGTCGTTTTGAACTCCATTACGCAATATAAAACGACTAAAATCCATTTTCCAATTAACTCAAATATTAATAAAACGAAAATAGCTTAGACGGAAACTCATAAATATTATTTCATGCTCATGTTTCCAAATTCAAGTTCGATAATGTTGATGCGAACGATTTTAAATAGGTTTATTAACGAGGAATTGTTTATGCTTAGTATACTTGGTCGCAAAACAGGACATATCTTTTTAGTTGCTTTTCTATACTTTAATTGGTGTTTATGCGACTGTGCAGGGTGCGCTCCTGAGTTTGAACTACCCTTTGGAGGTGACCCCCCCCCTCCTCCCTAGCGAGTGCTGCCGAATTATTTAGCCTTAAAATAGGTTTTAGCTGCCTGTCTGCGCATCGTTATCTCGTAGTGTCGCACGAGCCGGCGTACTTACTGTTAGTCGTATGTCATTCCTGAGAGATGTACATTCTGTACCTCAAAAAAAATAGAAAAACATGATCTTGTTTTAAGTGTAATACACATATGTGCTTGAAACATAATAGCCATATGTAAAAGTGGCAAGGAGAATGCTTTAGAACAATAAAAATTATGAATTGATTTTTTAAAACATTAATAATAGCACTAACTTACAAGAAAAAGTATGTTAGTTTCGTTTATTATATGAAGAAATATTTTTTTTATACATTAAAACTTCTTCAAACCTAAAAAAAACACAAAAAATTTAAGTTGCCCTTGAAGTTGTAATTTTTTCTTGTATAAATAAGCAACAGCTAAAATGTTCATTATTTTTGTATCCACTAGTACCTGGAAAACGTCCTGTAATTTTTTTTAATAATAACACGAATATATCGTCATTTTTCAAATCGGTCTCAAAGACCGACGCGACTAAATATTTAAAAATTTAGTGCGCGACCACTTAAAGGTTAAGATCGATTTTATTCTTAACTACTTCTTCTACTTCTACACTAGTTTTTGCTCGATGGCACAACCAAATTTGTTGTTAGTACAAATTTATAATAGACACGCGACAGAAAGTTATATAGTATACACTTAATGAAAAGTTTATTTAAAAAAGATCCTTATTTTTTTTCCAAAAACGAAAATAAGACTTTCAAAATGTTCTATTACCTTTCCTGTAAAATTTACCTTTTTTAAGACTGTTTTGAACGGAATGATATTGAGTTTTCGAGTTATAAATATGACCAAGTAGCGAAACAGACCCGCGATCAGGGAATTCCAACTAAAATTCCAAAAGTACCAGATTTTTGAAGGCAACAGGAAATCGTTATTTCATCAGCTAGAGGGAGAGGAAGGGTTCTAGTTGCGCTCATATCCGCATTAAAAAATAACACTTAATTCAAATTAAATATTTTTTATTCTTGTTTCAGGTGAGCCCAATCACAATTTTTTCTATGGGTAAGTGAAATGTGAAATATTAAAGTTTTAATAACCTTTAATGGTAGTGAGCATACAGTTATATTTGCCATTGTTAATAATGGCCATTATTTGAAAATCATTACAGCCTTCATTCAGCTTTTTAATTTAAAATTATCCTAAATTATTAATAGTCGGATGTTTGAGATGGGAACTTCAAATTTATGAAGTATTTCAGGTTTTGCTGCTGTCACTAATTGAACTATGACTATTTTGACAACAAATATTTAAACACCATGTTGAAACTTAAAACGTTACTAGTTTATTTAAGAAAAAACAACTACCATTTTTATATCATAACCATGTTTGAATTCCTCCAAATTCAATTTGAATTTACAACGCGCACTGTGACAATATATATTTTTTAAGAGGTTATACTAAAACTACTCTGAAACAAGTACTGTAACTAACCTTGTATTAATAACATATAGATCTTATATTTAGGAAACATAATATAAATCCATACTTCTTTACAACAGGTGCGAGTCCACACTAATGCTGCGTCCACACGGCAACACACCGCCCTTTTCTTGCACATGTATATTGACAAATATCGTTTGCACTACAAATAGTCAAGATAACCGAATGAATGGAAACATTTGATTTGCAGTAGTGCATAGTGTTACGGGTCAAAAACTTTTTACAGGCAACTTTCAATTAATCGGATTTTAAAAATAAATAATCTCAAAAAACCTGTTAAATTTTTAAAAGGTTCCTTATAGTATCTAATTAGAGGAATTATATATGTCCGCGTAAAAGATCATCGTCACATAGATTTTGGTCTATATCATTTTTAATAATTTAACGCTCGTCACATGGTTAATTTTACTCTTCTGAATCATATAACGCCAATATTTGGAACTGAGTTATTTTAATCAGTCACTATAACCATTTTCCTATTGTTTATAACAGCCTGTCTTATATTATCTTAAAGTTTTGGAATGTTCCTTATAGAATGTTAAAATACTAAGAAAATTAGTCATATCTTTAATCTACTTAAGGTGTAAACGAAACTTTCACATCAAAATATATATTTTCTTAATGGTTTATAAATGGTTAATAAAAAAATATTGTCTATAGCTTCGGATAACAAAACGCCACATTAATTTATCTCCGGTAACATTTTCATGCGTGACCGGTGTTACTATGACCGGCGATACAAAAATAGATAAATTTGCGAATAAAAGCTAATACAAGCTATTTCTTAAAATTTTTAGACTGAAATGAGTATTTGTACTCAAGCTTCGTGTAGTATTTTTCCCATAATTAAGACTACTAGGCCTGAGTTAATCCTGTTACCGGCGATACAACATAAAAACATACGCTTGGTAAAAAGTAGGCAATGTTCTAGTTTATACCTAAATAAACATAATAAGGAACTTATATACCTAAATAGGAGCACGCTTTACACAAATTCAAGCGCATACCGTCATGTTTGTAAAACTATTAGGCCGACCTGTAGTGGCGTTATTTATAAGCAATTTCTGCCGTGACCGGCGATACATGCAGCTGCGGGGACGGAACTTCTGGTTAATAATGGCGTAAGAGAAACTAAACTGTTGATCTTTGAATATTATTTTTTCAATACCAATTGTAGTAGGAGTGTAAATTATTTATATATAAAAGTAACATTAGTAAAGTGACGTGAAATATAAAAGGGTAAAGTAAGAAATTATTGACTGGGGACACGTGACCGGCGATACATTTTTAAATTCAAATTTGAATACTATAATCTAAAAATTTTTACCGTTACACCATTTCTTTCACACGGCACAATGCCACACGTTTTTTAACGAATAGTAGCCGATTATTATATAATCTCTGGTCCATATTTGTATAAATTTTAGGTAAACTAATTCTCTAGACGATTTAATCAATTTTCTAAACTTTGTATGGATATTCGAGAATAACTAAAAAAACTTTTCTTCACGTTTCTTAACTTTTCGTATCAATTTTCGAATATTTACGTACTACTTCTTAATTTATAGGATGAACCCAAGTTGTTCTGTTATACCAGTGGCGATAAAATATCCATCGTACACACACCAAGTGATCGCTGGATGAAAGCCGCGATTATTCGTTTTTTTTGTTATAAGAAAGAAAATGTATTGTTCGCTTGTTCGGTTAAAAACGAATAATGTAAAATCGTGCAGTTTATTGCCGTGTGAACCCAGCCTAATGAATTCTACCACATAACTTTTAGATACGTAACTGACATGGTAGTACATAGATGGAGCAAGCGGTTTGATTTAAAATGTGGGTACTTCGTTTTGCGGCCCCATACCATTTTTTAAAAATCGAGAAGCACTAAATTTTTTTTTATTATTCATTAAAACAATAAAAAATAATTTAATTCAATATAAACTGCAAATTCGTTAACGGATCATAAATTAATCCCGCTCAGGCGTATTATCACGAATAAAACTGAACGTAACACAAAATACATAAAATCCAAATTTATTTGTATATTTTCCGATAACCCTGAAATAAAAATGTTACATAAAAATTCGATTTAAACGGATCTATGAAAATGTGAACTGAAAATCTATGAAACGCTTGTAAAAATATATTGCTCGATTAAGGGCCAGCTATATTGATTATTTTAAACGTCTTAGCTTTTTCTGTAGATCAGGTAATATAATCTATGTTGTGATAGACGTATTTTAGACTTCCATTGTCTTTATTTATTTATAACACAACGGTTCAACATCTCCGGTCGTCTTCAGGTGAATACCAAGCTCTCAGTACGTCTATCACTCATGATACAGCATTGTCTCCAACCTTCAAACAATCCATACCATTTAACATCCGTTGATGACTCTACAAGGTGGAGTAAAAGAGCTGAAATTTTTTTTTTCATTTTATGACATTTTTAAATTTAAGGATCAAAATTAGTAATATTGCAATAATGTGTTCTATTCGTACAACCTATACTAAACTTCTAAGGTTCGGGACACATTAGAGCAAATATGCTAGGTTTTTTTTATGATCAAACACAAGCACTATAGGAAAAATCATCTGGGAGTGGTGCGTGTGCGCAAAAGCGATTCACGTTGGTTTTGAATCGAGAGAGCAAGGTCAGCCGAGCACTTTCCATGAACATATCTGTAAATGAGAGTCAAATCCCCAACCTGTCTTCGATGTTCTAGACTGTCGAGGTTCTTCGTCAGCTCGTGGTCTCCTATCAAACGAATAGCCGTCCTTTCGATGGAATCCAATAGCCGAAGAGTATGTTTGGGTGCAGAGCTCCAGACATGAGAGCAGTACTCTAGTGATGGTCGAATCTGGGCTTTGTATAGTGTCAAAAGTTGTTGAGGTGTGTACAACTTTCTGGTTCGGAAGAGTACACCAAGTTACTGTGAAGCTATCTTGGCGACTGTCACGACGTGGTTATGCCACGACATATTTCCTCCCAGATTGACGCCCTGCAAATTAATAGATAAAATTAAAAAAAAATAGTCTATATCCGGTTCTGTAATGTTAACCTTTCTAGAGAAAACTGCTGCCTGGGTTTTTTTAGCGTTAAATTCGACTTGGTTACTGTCACCCCAAGCCAAAATTTCTTCCAGGTCTTTAATGAGGCGTGAGGCAGCCGATGTTTGTGCATTCAAAAAGAAAGATCAGATAAGTGTGCTAGGTTTGATTCCTATAATCCCTATTTAAAATAACTATATTCTTTTTTTCTGATTTTTTGAGCCACTTGCAGAGTGATTTTTATACAAGGACATATTAGAGATCAACTTTTAAAAAGTCGTGAACAATTCCGAGTCTTATATTTATACCAAATAAAATCGATCGATAGTGTACAATATATTTTCTTTACATATTACAATATAATTATGCTAACTGCTAAAAATAGTGGCTTTAAAAAAAAATAATTGAATCTTTACAAAGTCATTTGAGAAATTAACCACATGATACATGATAGCATCGATATTGTATTCTGATATATGACTTTCGATCGAAAATATTTAATTACCACCGATCTAATAGAGGTTCCAAGTATACAAGAGGATAAAGAACAAAATGGTATTTTAAAAAATTAATTTAAGGCGATGAAGCATTTTATAACTATTTAAAAAATTAAATTGTTATTATTTTGCATTTGTTCACAATGACAAATTTTTTTTTAATACACTTCGAAAGCTAACATAACAAAGAATTGGGAATTTTTTGGTCGCTTAAGAGATACGCGGGAAAATCAAAAAATTGATAATTTCAAAATTACCCTATATTTCCTTAGTTAAAAGAGATACAGAAAAATGTTTTATACAGAAGTTTCTTTATATTAATTGTTGAATAATCTGCCGTTTTTAGAATAAGTATACGGGGTCAGGTAAGAAAGTTATCGAGTATCTCTTAAGCGAGCGAAATTTTTCAAATTTTGATTTTACCATTTTAAGTTTGACCCAAAAAGAGCACATGACACCTACATTACTTTTTTGATAGCACTAACAATTACGGAAATACCATATAAACGTGTCGAAAATGGGACACCGAAAATATCAGGGTAAAAAGTGTGCGGTTTGTAAAAAAATTACCGATATGCGACAATAAATTTTGCAGCATATTGGTAAAATGGCTTCAATGTTTTTTTAGTTATTTTTTCGAATGGCTTAATTTTTCATATGGAAACTATACGCCACTGATGGCTCGATGCCAAAATAACAATAATAGGCAAGATTTACCATGCTATTCAAATAACAAATTGCATTCTCTTTATTCGTTTATGTTCCATGGTTTGATTTGAATGAATTTTAACGATGACTTAAAAATTTAGTTTTATAATAAAGGCCCATTAAAACTAGAAACAATGCAATAACATTCAACAGGAAAAATGAAAATATATTTTTAAAAGATACAAAAATGATATGAGGGGCGTTCTTACAACACTCGACATCTACAATTTTTCCCAAATTGACTTTTTCATCGATTCCTATAGTACATTTAGCGGTATAACGAAAAACGTTAAGAAAACTTAACAAAACTGAACATCTACCCGAGTAATTTAATGGCGAAATATAGGAATTTTGACAAAACTGTACACTGAGCGAAATTTCGAGTTGATATAACTCAAATATAAGTTGTCCCAGACCGAAGCATGTTGCTAATAGGGGGCAGCCCAGACCTCTGAATTACGATAACCAAATCGAAGAAATTGCATCAACTCACTATTCATAAGTTATGATAGCACAGAAAATGGTTTATTTTATGCGTTGGAATAGCTCACGCCCCATCGTCTTAAATTATTGATAGGCTACCGTAGCTACAAGTTTGTGAATTGTGATGCGTTACTAGTCGGGCTAGATTAATTCATGATTCGAGCTATCAAAACTTGACATTTAAGTTGTTCTAGCTTACGATGGTGGCTGGAATAACTCACTCTTTGGGCTACCAGATTCCAAATTTTGGACTACTAGTACCTAAATTGTAGACTATCGGAACTCAAAATATTTCTTTGATTTAACGCCTGCATATTGTGGACTTCAATTGCCTTTTGTTTCTTCAAGATATGACATTTTTGTTGTATATTTTTTAAAAAAATAATCAAATAAATTATAGACAGGAGAGCATACTACGGCTAAGAAACCACGCGGACGAAGTGATGACGATTGCTTATAAATAATAAGGCTCCATTCGAATAATATCAATTTGTATGCATCTCCCTCCTGTCCCTCCATTTTACACCAACTAACCAAAATTATGCAAAACACAAATTTTCATACACAGAGAACAAAGATGAAAAATCCCGCAAACGGCGCAACGGCCAACATACAATAATAACAATGGAATGAACCGCCCCAAACCTGCACGAGCATGAATTCGGAACTTTCCGTGACCTTACGATCTTGCGATTTACCCTCAATACGTGGTTTTGGAGCACGTTTCCTGAATTATTGCAACTCAAAATAATTTACACAGGGTAATGAGTTAAAATAATGCACGTCCGGGTTAAAACGATACTTTATAATCAATTGGTAAGTTTTCCCAACCCAGAAACGGAGTTCAGGTAACTCATAAAATAGTTACAAGATGAGGAGTTGTGGTGATTCCAAATATGTTTAAAATGTTGATAAAAAATCTCTTTCTGGGTTGAGGCGAACCAAAAGAATCTGAATTACTGTAGCGTTTTTAAATAATTTGTGATAATTCGTAGGTACAAAAGTAACATTGACATTTAATTTTTACAGAATTTATACCATCAAAGGTCCTTAAATAATTAAATGCATTTTCTGTAAAAAATTTTTTTTGTAGATGTCGGTTCTGGCAAAACGACCCTCATATGTAACTATGAATGTCAAAATTAAAATGAGGAACACATTTTTCTAATTTTATTTAATAACAATTTAATAATAACAGAAGGCTTAGGGTTTTTCGATAACTGAAAGATATAATCCTGAATAGCGATTTAGTGGAGAATTCCTAAATTTTAAATATTATTTCAAATGCTTAAAATATTAAAATTTTAGTAAATCTAAAAGGACTAAATAAATAAATATTTCCGGCAAAACCAAAGCGAGCTTTCATAAATTCTATGCGGTACTGGTGGACACAGAATAATTATTCGTTCAACTTAAATTATTTTTAAATGATTTGAATATAAAATATTTGTTCTATTTTGGTTTCATAATGGCTACATTATGAAATGCAAAAAATTGAATAACCTGCCACTTTATGAAACTGAAATTTTATTTTTTTTACGTTGGCAGCAAGTAGGGTTCGAATTTTAGGCTTACTTCGATTTCGTTGAAATTAGTTTTCTAGGCATTATGGATTCGACAAAATTTGTTTATAGAAAACTTTAAAATACTAACCTTTAACCTTGCAAATAGATCATTTTACTAGATATTTATCTGAAATACCTATACTCGGAAATATATAACATGCTGACGGTGTCCGTCAACTAATTTCTAGTCACAACTACAAAACAACATAACCTAAAAATAATTCCAGTTTATGCTCTATTTCTAATGTTTTATTCAATAAAGTACTATTTTTATTTTTGATTCAATATAGTATTATACATATTATTTATATACTATACATATTTATCATTCATTAATTGTTATTCCTGTCAGATTCTGTGCCGACACAATATTTTGTTCAATAGTATTATTTATTATTTTGTTCAATATTTTGAACTTTGTTCTGCTCGCACCATAACTCAATGTTTTGCATATTCTTTTTAAAAGTTTTTCTAGATTTCCTGACTCATTTTTATTAATTTTAATAATATATTTATTTTTAATTATGACGGATGGGAAGAAGCTTTGTTGTGTAAAATTGTTTCTAACATGGCATATTTGATACTTGTAACATTTTATTAAATTGTAAAAGTATTGCCAACCCAAAAAGGAAATGTTAATTCAAATGGAAAAAATCTGCTATATTTTTAAGACCCAAATCAGAAATAGACAGAAGATAAAAAGAGATGGGGATTATACATCAGATAGAATGCCTGTCTCTTTTCTTATTTTTGTTCGTTTATATTGCGTTTCTATAAGATCATGTATTCAAAACATATAAAATTAAGTTTAAAATTCATATATTACTTTAACACTCCTATATTTCATCTGCAGATTATCTATAGGCAATTTAACATATGCGAAGACTGAAGTTTCTAGAATCTAGATTTGTTCAGGGGTTGAGGATGCGACCATGTAAGTTATTGTTTCAATAACTTTTAAAGTAATTTTATTAATAACAAAAATGAAAGCAATAATATACAAAAGGCTAGATGACACCATACTAAAATAGTTTCAAAAATATGGGTTGGTTCTTTGAGACGAAACCAGTTGCGAAAACACCTTCTTGTAATCTACACAATGTAATTCCTAAAATCGTCTAAAAATACTAAAGAGTGTTACGAATTCCAGTTTTACGGAATTAAATACGGGTGTAAATATTTATGATATGTAAATTAGTGAGAAACACCCTGTAGTTTATTTTTAATTGGGTAAATACCCCTTAAGGGACCTACGCCACAGTATACCAAGCGGAAGTTCATGCCGTACAAGCATGCGTACTACAAAATCTTGAAAAGGCTACCACAACCAAAAGATATACATCATGTCGGACAGCCAAGCTGCTCTTAAGGCTCTGAAATCCAATCGGTTTACTTCAAACTTACGCTGGAGTGCCATACCAACCTGAAAGAAGTGGCGGCCAGGGGGAACAAGGTAGAGCTCTTGTGGGCCCCTGGTTACTCTGGGATATTAGGTAATGAGAAAGCGGATGAATTAGCGAGAGCCGGATCCACTCAAAATCTCAGGGGCCCGAACCGGCATTTGGGATTTCAAAACAGGCAACAAAATCAACATGAGATAGAAATTTTTGCCGTTTTCTTCACTTTGAATTATTAGGAGGTCTTGTGGTCTCGAAAATTTAAAATCTTCATATCTATCCTACGGAATATCTTGAAAATTTTGAATTTTAAATTGTACAAATCCGAAATCTCCGCACAAACACTAATAAACCTTCCCGAAATACAAAACACAGGCCCTACAACATTTTTAAATTGGACGTAATTTTACTCATTTTCTATATTTTTGATTATTATTTCAAAAATTCATTATCAGTACATACCGAATCCCAACATATCCATAATGACTAACTGATTTTTATGTGAAATAAAATAAACTCACTAGATAAACTCATTACATGGTATCATCCCCCAGATTTCTCTTTACGCTGAGATTTACCTAGGGATTTTCTTTTCCATTTTCTTTTTTTAAAGCCATTTTCTTTATTTTCACACCTTTCGAGTCAGTATGCAGCGTCCCTATTTGACGTGCTAAAGTAAGCCTAAGGAGCAGGGGCGTACCATTGCGATTTAAAGAAAGGGGAGTAATTTTCATAAGCCCAGCCTATCTACAGAGTGTTATGGAAATGACGTATTATATTTAAATGGGTGACTCCTGGGGTCCTGTGTTAAAAGTGGGATAACATACCCTCTTACTCACATGTGACTCTGCGGTAATAAATCATAACAGCCTGAGGCAGTGTATCACAAACACCTGTTACGCGCAATGTTGCCAAACTGTGTAAAACTTTAGTTTCTTATAAAAAATAAATATTTAGCTTACTTAGAAATTAAATCCAGGCCGCCGACACGAAGAAGGAATCCCTGGCACGGACACCTTCAGTTCTTTTTTCTATGAGAAGAGGCTTATGCTCATCAACGTGCCCTGATGATAGTGTGGGACTGCATAATAAGCTTCTACCCACTAAACCCCATTCGGCCTCTTATTTCCAATCTCGGAACATAACCGGCATATCGTCGAGAGAAAAGAATACATAGTGAACAGAACAAATTACACTAAATCACTTAAAGAAACACACAGACACCCACGAGTTTCAAATCAGTATTTCTTGAAGATATGCACCTATTATCAGATTACACAAAAGCACTAAACACTAACGCATAATTACACTATCAAGAACAACAGCACACACAGAAGATAGGATACAAATTATTTCGCAATAGAAAGTCAGAAATAATAAAAATGCTAATTTCTAATGGGCCTATAACAATTTTTAATCATTTAATGAAGAATAATGAAATAATTATGTTGACAACAACAGGACCTCCCCTTCAGTCTTAACATAGACGAGTCCAACCAAGGGTCGAGTGCTTCGTACATATTCGGAAAAATAGCGCGGTAGCCATTTAGACAATAATTATATAGGAAAGTAATATTACAGAAGGAAATTCCGCAATTTATGAATATAATCTTATAAAACATCGGAAGGGGCAACGCTGTATTTTTAGATATTTCCAAATAATGCAATATCGATCGACCGAGTAAACCCGAAACCGACTGAAACGTGTAGTTACTAGAAATTTTTAGATGTTGAATACCAATGTATGAAAAAATTATATTATTTCCCAGACCACCGGATGAAACTTTATAAAATAAGGGGGTATTTTTGTCTACACAGTAGTACTTTAAAATACTAATTCAGATTGAATGGTACTTAGATGTGTTCATGAGATGCATACAAATTTACGCGAAAACCAATGTGAATTTGTGCTTTTGTTTTGGTGTTTTTTGAGGTTATTGTGTCGGTCTTTGTTTGGATTACCTACTTAGTGTTTTTTTATAAATTAAGTTGGTTTTAAATAAGGCCGAAAAGGTAAATAAAATGCAGTTTTTTTCTAAAGGGTAAAGTGGCATTTAAGTTCCGACGGGTGTGGTTCGAATTGAACAAATGAACAAACCTGACCATTTATAAATGCCGCGGCGGTTGGTTCGAGTCAGTTCAACTTTATAAATCAGAGATTGTTTCCCAGCGAACTGAACTGAACGTTAAAGTTTATGTTAATGTACCCTGAAAAATAAACACTTCCAATCTGTCAAACGGTTATTGACTTTCTAAAGAGTGACAACACTACTCAAAATTCACTGACGTTTTCCGCCATATGTTGTTTTGTTTATCTTTCTCCCAGTGCCATTTTTGGATATTTTTCTTCAATTTGTTTTCATCTCAGGAATTGCCGGTGTAAATATAATACGTCATTTATAACACCCTGTATATTGAAAATAAAGATATTATTAATAAAAGGTATTGCGGCTAACGGACATAATTGAACAAAGTGAGATAATTTACTGTATACTACTAAATTTACTAAGCACCGTGTATTATCGTAAAATAATTTTCCGATGTCTAGAAACGAACATTTTAGAGAAAGCACAGCTTCTCTTGCTGGCATAGATCGCACGTCCTTGCTAGGGTGAAATGGTCTTCGGAAGTAAAAAATGTACGATTTCCTTAATAATTGAATTTTCTCAAGACGCAAACAAGTTTCTGGAAGTTGAGGACAAAGCCGGTAAGGTTTTGTTCTCCTGCGGAACAGTCTAAGGGATTTTGAAATGTTTTTTGTGGGTCCGTAATAAAAGGAATAGTTAACCGCTTTATGGATTTGGTTGAATAAATATATACGTCTAATAAAACAAATCGTTACAATCGGGCATTTGCATGTTCAGAGAGAGCAAGCAGGCAAGCAGGAAAGGTGAGAACTCGGGCTGCTTTGATCAAGAGCTCATTTGTTTTTGTAAATCTTAGAAACTGATGATGCCCAAAGGGCGAAACATGTTTTACATTTCTATTTATAATTAAACATGATACACAAGGACCGAGTCTTTGTATGTTATGTTCTTCTCCCCTTTGTATTTTCCCTCTAATTCCTTTATAACCTCACTGACTCAACCAAATACACTAAAGGACCACTATAATTTTAAGCAGTTTTTGTGACTCATATCTTTTGACCCGCTTGATGGATTTTTAGAAACGTTTCACTGGCGGGTACCCCCACTATTTGGCTACACACTGGCGTAGCAACATTGTATTTTTCTGTTCATTTTATTCAATATATAAAATAAAAAGTGATATTTTTTTACTAAAATTTAAACTGCGACACGGTTTTTCAGGTATATCGAAGTAATCACACACTCATGAGGATAAAGGTTAGTATTTTTTCTACATTGTCTTTTTTATTTGTTTTTTATCTTTAACAGTTCTAAAGGTATACCTCTATTCCGAAACATTACATTACTTACCAACTTATACGTAGGCATCAAAAGATATGATCAAATCGTATATTAAGATACAAGTTTCATAAGACATTATCTTAGAGCACGCGTCTAATTTAGAAAACCACCCGCGAAGCGGGGAGTTTTCTAAAGTACAAGTGCTCTAATTGTCTTATGAACCGTGTATTTTATAATACTTTTTCAATTTGGGTCTTTAAAGTCTGTTAAAGATTTTTTCCATTTGAATTAATATTTTCTTTTTGGGTTGGCAATACTTTTACAATTTAATAAAATGTTACAAGTATCAAATATGCCATGATATAAACAATTGAACACAACAAAGCTTCTTCCCATCCGTCATAATTCAAAATAAATATATTATTAAAGTTAATAAAAAAGAAAGTTGTACTCCGTCAGAAATACGAGAAATTGCAGAAAATAATCTAGAAAAACTTTTAAAAAAATATTCAAAACTTTGAGTTATGGTGCGAGCAGAACAAAGTTCAAAATATTGAACAAAATAATAAATAATACTATTGAACAAAATATTGTGTCGACACAGAATCTGACAGGAATAACAATTAATGCCCAGGAAATGTCTACAGTAACTATAAATATGTATATATAAAGTAATATGTATAATACTATATTGAATTAAAAATAAAAATAGTACTTTATTGAATAAAACTTTAGAAAATAATAGAGCATAAACTGGAAGAGATTTCTTTTATTTTTAGGTTATGTTGGTTTATAATTGTGACAAGAAATTAGTTGACGGTAGTTGATATGTATTTCAGATAAATATCTAGTAAAAATGATCTATTTGCAAGGTTAAAGGTTAGCAATTTGAAGTTTCCTATAAAATTTTTTATCGAATCGATAATACCTAGGAAACTAATTTTAACGAAATCCAAGTAAGCCTAAAATTCGAACCCTACTTGTTGCCAACATAAAAAAAATTAAATTTCAGTTTCATAAAGTGGCAGGTTATTCAATTTTGTTGCATTTCATAATGTAGCCATTATCCAAATAGTCCAAAAGTCCTTAAAATCACAGTAGACTCATTTCGTATGTCCTTGTGTATTAGGTACAAGTCAAATTCTTTCTATAATTTAGGCTGAAAAATATATTTTTCTTAAAGTTCGTTACAAAGAAAGTTTCCCAGTAAAAGGGGACCCTTTATTGATTCAGACAACGTAAACATGACCAAATTTACCGCTTTTATCTAGAAAATAGTAATCGTTGGGTAATGGAAAAAGGGCATTCATTATGGATTAGTGCCGTTTTGCTTTAAAAGAAAGAACACTTGGTTTTATTGGGGAAAATTGTTTTTGTCTCGCGTGACAATGTTAAAGTGAATAAAACCTACCCAGAGGCATATATATCGTCCAGTAATTCTCTGAGTGGTAAAACAGAAATACGAATCTTTTTGTATCAAAAATTTATTGCTTATGCTTATTGTTAAAACCATGAAATAATAAGGGAGGAAATAACACTACGTTTATTCTGTACCTGTGAATATAATACCTAATAATAAGGTGAATTTTCTTGCTTATTATCGTAAAAGGTAATTTATGGACAATTTTCTTCTGTGTGTTTCTATATCAGGATTTGTTGGCAACTCTGTTCGCTCGCTTAAAGATTGGATAGTGCCGTCGGAAAATTTAAAACTAAACGCATGATAAACGGCAGTAGAAACTAGTTTATACTAACTTAAACTATAGACTAAACCACGGCACCAGGTAGACCTCTTGTGGGTTCCTGGTCACTCTGGGATATTAGGTAATTAAAAAGCGGATGAACTAGTGAGAGCTGGATCCGCTCAAAGTCTCAGAGGCCCAGAACCGGCCTTTGGGATATCAAAACAGGCAACAAAAATAACATTAGATAGATGGTCGAAAAAACAACACCTATCTAGATGGAAAAGGTTACCTGGTCAAATACACGCACGGGCCGCTTGCGAAAACACCTTCAACGGATAGGTATAGACAACGGATCCATTGAATGCAGACTCTGCGGCGAAGAGGATGAAACCGCCTCACACATAATATACAGTTGCGTAGCACTGTTTCGTAGAAGACAAAATATCTTCGGGAATATACAACGTGGTGACAACCTCGCACATGACAAGCTTGGTAGAAGGTTACTGGACCTCATAGAAGGAACAAACATCTTCTAACAAGATCGGGGTACACAATTAGCCGAAAGGCTGCAGTGATAGAAGTTCGGGCCTCTAAGCCGACCCCCGCCTTTAACCAATCAACTAACCAACCAAACCACGGGATATATTTGTATACCATGCTTAGCGCATATACTTATATACGTAGTTTTTCTTACCAAATACTTAAAACATAAACAGTAAACAGACAACAAACTTAACAAATACAAAGGAAACAAGCTATACATTTTTCAGCCATTTCTCTCTATTATCTCTTTTCTACTAGCTTCTCATGTACAAAAAGAAAACATCGACAGTACATAATCGATTACCTACCTAAAGTAATGGAGTAACTTCACACAATGTTTCAATTCAAAGCCATCCAAACTATTTAAAACTATTTTGTTCCTCAAGTTGCTCGGTTGCGACTTGAGAAAATTCAATTGAACTTAATGCAGTGTGCCAGTGATAAGCATTTGGGGTCGCTGAGAGCAAGCAACAAATAATTGAGGCGATAGACTCGAAGGAATTTTTAGAATGGGATCCTTTTGAACAAAAAATGCAGCAATACCGGGTATTCGAATAATTCATCAGCATACTTGGAGAGGATATTCTACAGATTAAAATGAAGGTGGTAGATCATATGACAAAAAGTCAAAAAGTTATTTTTAACAAGTCGCGGTTAGTTTTTAAACTATCATATTTGTCACAGAAACTATGGTTAACGAGTTTTATAATTCTATATCCCCACTATTTGGCTACACACTGGCGTAGCAAAAATTTTCCGTTCATTTAATTCAATAACGGTATAGAATATAATCATATCATAATTCTATAATAAAAAATACATCAAGAATGAACATCTAAAAAATTGTTAAAATAGTAATGGATATGTTGTTCTCAATCGGCGAAAACGGTCACTGCCCGAAATTTATAACCACAACGCGATGTGAATTTCACTAATTTTCAACATATTCCATTTTGAGTATATTCCATATACTCAAAACGCGTTGTGGGTAAATTAGAAAGATCCACGACGCGAAATCACGATTATAATCGAAGACACACGACGGTTTTCGTATTATGGATAATAATAAATACCCACAACGCGAAAATACACAACCTTACTTAATTGTCTTGTTTGTTCGAGTTCCATTTTTTAAGTGAAATTTCATTAAAAATGGCCTTAATTCAGATATCACAAAGGGATAAAAGTATTTTGAATCAAAGAGAGGAATCACATAAAATGATGAAAATTTAAGCAACGAAAATACTATGTGAGTCAAATAAAAGATATGCTCCTTTAGAAATTAGAGCAAATGTTTCAATTCGAGTGCCAGATGTTGACAGAGGACGACTCCAAGAAATGTATTAGCTATTGTTTTAGAAATTAATCATGACGGCTTGTATAAACTGAGTACTGAGAATGGGCCACTGGACATATTATTTTCAGGGGATGAACTTTTTCAAGCAGCATTATGGCAAGGGTGCAAACGATAGTAGGGAAAAAAAGGAAGGGAAGCAGGAACTCGTAGTTCGACAAGCAGTGTGAAGAGAGGATAAGAGCAAGAAATAAGGCCCGACTGGAGATGCTGCAAAACCCAAATGAACACAATATGGAGAAATACAGGCGAACAAAAACAGCAGCACGGACAACTTTTAGAGTAAAAAAAGAACACACGACCAAAAAATGTTAGAAGACATGGAAGAAAGTAGAACAAGGAGCCAAACTAGGAAATTTTTTCAAGAAGTGAGAAGCATGAAAGGAGGCTTCAGACCGAGGACTGACATGTTTCTTAAAACAGACAACGGAGGATTAGTGACACATAGCAGCGAGGTGTTGGAGGTGTGGAGAGGCTACTTCGACCAATTGCTTAACGCACAGCAGAACCAACGGAGAGATACGGTCACATACTATACCACAGAGTCACTGGTCGAGGAGCCAACTCTTGATGAGGTAACGAGAGCTATCAGCAGGCTGAAGAATAATATAGCGCCGGGTAATGATACAATCAATACCAGCAGAGTGTCTCAAATATGGAGAAGAAACTTCTCTTAAACACTTTCATACCCACATACTCCAGATTTGGAAGGAGTAAAAAATACCAAGTAACTGGAAAGAGAGTGTCATCGTGCCAATACACAAAAAGGGCGACAAATTGCAATGCTGCAACTATCGGGGTATATCATTGATAAATAGTGGATATAAGGTTTGGTCTATGGTATTACTCTAAAGATTAACTCCTTACGTGGAGCATCAACTAGGTGACTACCAATGTGGCTTCAGAAAAAAATCGATCGAAACCGTGGATCAGATCTTTACAATCCGTCAGTTAATGGAGACGAGCTGGAAAGCGATAAAGTTCTACATCAGCTCTTTATAGACTTTAAACGAGCCTACGACAACGTCCTGAGAGTGGAGCAGTGGAATGCTATGATAGAACTAGGAATCCCGAATAAACTTGTTAGGCTAACAAGGAAGGCTCCGCAAGAGCAGTAGGGATCGGAGGGAGGCTTGCAACCTTTCTCTCTCCTCTCCTTTTTAATGTGGCCTTGGAAAAGGTAGTGAGGGAGGCAATGACGGAGACTCTTCTTTTCAGAAATCGGGACCCCCGTCTCATATTGGCCTTTGCGGACGACATGGACATCATTGGAAATACTACTGTGAACGTCAAAGAATAAATGAGAGTAAAACCAAGTATATGACCACATCGAGAACGGAGCGTAGAGATCGAATAGGACAGAACATGACGATGGAGCAGTACAACTTCGAAAGAGTTCATGAGTTTAAATATCTGGGTGCCACTATCACATCAGATAATAGCATGACCAAGGAAATTAACATCAGAATACAAAGTGCCAACCGTTGCTGTTTTGCATTGCAGAAAATAATAAAATCCAAAAATGTATCGCGGACGACAAAAATAAGAATACCACTCCATTATAAGACCGATTATGACATACGCCTGTGAGACCTGAACCATGACGCAACAGAATGAGAACAAACTGAGGATTGCAGAGAGGAAAATCCTACAAGGGATGAAACTACATTATAATATCGTAGTAAGAAAAACAGGGAAATAGAGGAACTGTATGGTCAACCGGACATTGTAAAAATAATTAAGGCGGACAGATTGAGATGGGCCGGTCATGTCACTAGACAGGATGACGGAATAGTTGTCAGATTGGTACGGGAGCAGGCCTCGATCGGCAAAAGACCATTAGGAAGACCACGACTACGGTGGAGAGATAATATAGCTTCAGATCTTAGAACTCTGAATGTCGTGGAAGCAGAAGGGCTAATGATGGACAGAGGTCTATGGAGGGACATTGCGGAGTCAGCTAAGACCCATCCTGGGTTGTACGAGCTACACAGAGAGAGAGAGAGAGAACTTCTTCAAGCAGATTCCCAGTTTATGTCGCAATCAATTGATACTAATATCAAAAAAATACCCTTGCGAACTGCAGCAAATTTGTCATATAAAGCTTCCGGTCAAGGTTTTCTCAGATGCAACTGTAAAAGATTTTGTGGTGATAACAAATGTTCCTGTAAACAACGGAACAAAAAATGTAACTCAAAATGTCATGGATCACTAACATGCAAGAATAAATATTAGTTATTATAGAAAATGTTTAACTCATAAAAAGGTCTTTAAAACGTGTCAGTATTTTTATTTTACATATTTTTTGATTAATTTTTTCACCTTATGTATTTTTCGCTTTATAGTTATTTGTTATTATCCATAATACGAAAAGCGTAGTGTGCCTTCGACTAAAATCGTGATTTCGCGTCATGTCATGAATTTTTCTAATTTACCCACAACGCGTTTAGGGTATATAGAATATACCTGCAACGCGATGTTGAAAATTAGTGAAATCCACATCGCGTTGTGTGTATAAATTTCGGGCAGTGGATATTTTCGGCAATTAAGTACAAAAGATATATTACAATTGTAAAAGACTAAAAACGCTGGTGGCAACGAGCAGGGGTCCCCGAGCAGCTTCGGCTATCGTCGACCGGCCTCAATGGCGCGACGGATGTTTTAAAAGTTTTTCGGAATCTTCTCTTACTTTAGTGGTATTTTAGCTGAAATGTGTGTTATATTTCGATGAAATTAATATACGTAAATACTTGTTATATATTATTCTTCCAATCTTTCAATTCATATACCATCAAATGCGTAAAACCGTTTAATACCTTTAAAATAGAATTTAAAATGCTAATACCGTAAATCTCCATAAGAAATTTAAAAATCACACTCCCTGTGACATAACTAAGACCAGTGCGTGATGTCGGTGCTAGACGTTACTGCCAGCAGTTCTACAGAAACCATACCGTTAGTATCTTTGTTTATCCTATAAAATCAATTTGCAGCTACCAGTTTATTTTCTTTTTTCTTGGTGTTTATCTCCTATTTCTCCCTTTCCTTTACCTCTAATTCCTAACCCTTATATAAAGACAACAAGACATTATTTAACCTCGCAATAGGCCCCGATATAGTTAAGTTTCTCTTGTTTGTCTTCTTCCTCTTTTAAAACGGCATTGTCGGTAACCGAATAGTGTGAAATTAGGTTCAGAATTGGCGATAACGAAATCAACTCAACAAGTAGGGCTGGTTTGAAATGATTTTAGACGTACTATAGTATGAACAGGCCAGAAATACACAGTTAACAATTTTTATGTACCCTTATCCATGTATCTATTGGTAATGTATTTGATCTGAAAGGAAAAACTTTTTAGGAAATACAAATTCACTTGATAATAGAATTTCACAAACCCAAACATGATTGCTTACCAATACAATAACATTTATGACCAAAAATTATATTTTTCCTAAAATCGATAAGAAATATTAACATTTTTAATAATATTTTTGAAGGAAAAACACATTATAAAATACAGTTTAAAATTAATTGTTTCTTATTGTTATATTATTTATTTTTTATAATCTTTTCATGTGTCAATTCAATATTACTTTGTTTCCATAGTTACGAAACAAATGTTTCATTTTACTGATATTTGTTGAAATAAAATTTATTCAAAGTATAAATAAACCTGACAATTTTGCACTTATGCTACCCGCTAAATATTTCCCTATTATCTTTAAAATTGGCGAAGGAAACAAGGAAATTGGCATGCCACCTGACCAAGCAGCTGAAATGATTTTACCGAAAGGTCCTTTCTTAAGATGAGGATCCCAAACAATTCCAAATTAGCCATCAGAGTCATCTATGTTGCATCAATTTAATGTAAAAGTATACCACTTTTTGGCAGGTTAGAAAGAAACGAGAGTCATTAGCCGATCAATATTTCTTTTCGTGAAGTTTTAGTCGTTAATAATAAAGTTTTTTAGTTAATTTATTGATATTAAGATTGGTTTCAGTTTCAGGAAGATCTGTGACAAAATTTTGAAAATTGTTCATACCTATTTGAAATTGTTATTATTATGTATTCTTATAACATTATATTTTTTAACGCAATCTTTTCATAGCGTTTTACAATCCTTTAACTTTACGAATCCAGTTTTAGATTAGAAAAAAACAAAGTACATTTGGCTAAACGTTCGCATAAAATAGTGCCTGTTTGGCAACCTGTCATTAAACGCAGCTCTTAAATTGTATACATATATTGAAGTTTATATAAAGCTGCGGAAAATCTGAGATATGCCTTCCAAACTTTTTTATAAGTAACAACCGACCAACTTTTATTAAATTTGGAAAAATGTGTTTGCCTTTTATAAAAAGGTAACACAAAATCGGCGGTAAAATCTAAAACGCACATTCTACAAAGTTTTTACGCATTGAAAATTATTCATTTCCCTTAATTCTTCCAAGGGGGGATGGAACTTTTTATCATAGGGGGATAACACTCCCAAGAAAATGTATGTCAAGGATGTGGAACATTTTAGGGAATGTATACAAGGTGTTTCTTAGTAACATGTTAATATTTAAGGAGGTTAGGCTTTGGTCTATTTTCGGAAAAACTTCATATGAACATATGTCCTAAACGTCTTAACTTTTGAGATACAGGGTGTTAAAGATTTTAATATTTTTTTGGTTAATGACTTAAATACGTGACAAATAGACTAGGTGGACAACTGTCAAAACTGTTTATGTTTACAAAACTAAATCTGCTTCTTACCAACTAGATCCTTTTTAATCTTTGTTAACAACTAATTTAATAACAACAAATTAATGAATTTCTTATAAGAAAAACTATACGTCAAGAAGAGGACATTAGCTCAGCATGGAATGAGAATTTCAAAAATAATTTTTATTTAAAAAAAAAAGTGGCATACAATTCCTTTCTTCAGAAATACCATGGCATTTCCCGCACGAACGTCACTGATCAGAATAATAAACATGTTATACATCATAAAATGCCTCTTGATGACTAGGAAGCAAATTTCACAAAAATATAGCAATTTCACAAATATTAATAAAAGAGGAGTTTTTTTGAAAATATCCCTATGGACCATAGAATAACTTCCTTAAATATTAGCATGTTATTAAGAAACACCCTGTATACCTCGAGTTAAGCTAACCACTTTCAACCCGTTAACGAAAATATTTCATTAAAATACAGTATGTTATGGAAGTGGCTTATTATGTTTTTCTATTTGGGTTTCATAATGGCTACATTATACATTATGAAGAAATTGAATAACGACTTTATGAAACTGAAATTTTATTTTTTTTATGTTGGCAACAATTAGGTTCGAATTTTAGGCCTACTTCAATTTCGTTGAAATTAGTTTTCTAGGCATTATGGATTCGACAGAAATTTTTAATAGAAAAGTTTAAAATACTAACCTTTAACCTTGCAAATAGATCATTTTACTAGATATTTATCCGAAGTACCTATACTCGGAAATATATAACATACCTACTGATGGTGTCCGTCAACTAATTTCTAGTCACAACTATAAAACAACATAATCTAAAAGTAATAGAAATATCTTCCAGTTTATGCTCTATTTCTAAAGTTTTATTCAATAAAGTAGTATTTTTATTTTTAATTCAATATAGTATAGTATTATACATATTACTTTATATATACATATTTATAGTTACTGCAGATATTTCCTGGGCATTAATTGTTATTCCTGTCAGATTCTGTGTCGACACAATATTTTGTTCAATAGTATTATGTATTATTTTGTTCAATATTTTGAACTTTGTTCTGCTCGCACCATAACTCAAAGTTTTGCATATTCTTTTAAAAGTTTTTCTAGATTATTTTTGCAATTTCTCGTATTTCTGAAGGAGTACAACTTTCTTCCCGACTCATTTTTATTAACTTTAATAATATATTTATTTTTAATTATGACGGAAACTTCGTTGTGTTCAATTGTTTCTATCATGGCATACTTGATACTTCGAACATTTTATTAAATTCTAAAAGTATTGCCAACCCAAAAAGAAACTATTAATTCAATTGGGAAGAATCTACTATATTTTTAAAAGTTTTTCAGACTTTAAAGACCCAAATAAAAAAAGTATTATAAAATACACTGTTCATAAGACAATTAGAGCACTCGTACTTTAGAAAACTTCCCGCTTCGCGGGCCATTTTCTGAGTTAAACGCGTGCTCTAAGATAATGTCTATGAAACTTGTATCTTAATATACTATTATATACATTTCTTGCATAACACGTGGTTTTTCGGGTTTGGCAATATCAAGAGATAATAAGCCATCTTACATTATATTATCTGGCTTATTAAATTCAAAGCGCAATTTATGGTTAGTTTCCTGCAATTTGTTTTCATCTCAGGATTTGGATTTAAATATAATAAGCAAATTCCATCACACCCTGTATACTTAAATAATTAACTTGATTTTAAAAACAATGTATTTTGTCTGCAATTATTATAAAACCTTGGAACAACCGTGCATTTTCTCGAATAATATGTCTTGTTGACTTAACCAAAAGTTGTGTCGCTTGATAAAATTATTAAGGAGTAACGCCTAAAGTGAAATCTTTTACTAAAATTAAATAATATGGCAAGAAACTGTCAAATACTCCCTAAGGACTAAATTTGATGCCAATTGAAATTTTAAACCCTTTTAATGAATAAGAGGAAAAAAGGTTTAAAGAAACATTCTGTAATACCCCAAGAATATTTGTGCTAAAAATAGTAATTTTACCCAAAATATTTAATTATCTAGAAATTGTATTCAAATAAGTTGAAACTTCGCAAAAGTTTGTGTTAAATTTATTACAAGAACTATTATAAGTCTATAAAAGTTACCGTGCTTTTTACAGCTGATGAGCACAATCTTTTTTTAAGTAGGTACGACAAAGAGTTGAGGAAGGATAAAGAAGCAGCGATTGGATTAATGGAATTTTCATCAGTTTTAATGGAGAAATTTGTCGAAATTAATGATGGAAATATTTTAGTGAGTAGAGTTTCTGTACTGCTAAAATGAAGACCTTGTTTTATTTTGTTGAGACCGGTTACAACGGTTATTGAAATTTATTCATTAAACGTAAATTAATCAGCTGCAATGTCGATATAATAGCATATTACATAACGAGTATTGAAAGCGGTGGATTTCAGCACTCGTTTGAGAAAATCACTTTCACCAAATTTCACCAAAATGATGTACAGGGTGTCCCATTTTCGATACTTTTTTAGGGTTTGTTCGGGTTTGTTCTACGTAATTGTTAGTACTATCAAAAAAGTAATGTAGGTGTCATGTGCTCTTTTTGGGTAAAACTTAAAATGGCAAAATCAAAATTTCGAAAATTTTCGCTCGCTTAAGAGATATGGAGGAAAATCAAAAAATTGACAATTTCAAAATTACCCTTTATTTTCTTAGTTAAAAGAGATACAGAAAAATATTTTATACAAAAGTTTATTTATATTGATTATTGAATAATTTGCAGTTTTGAGAATAAGTGTACGGGGTCAGGTAAAAAAGTTATCGGACCTAACCGAATTTTTTTAAATGGAACACCCTGTATATCATATTCTAAAAATATGCTATTTTAAATTTTCCTTCCAAATATATAACACACCATGGATGATATTGGTTTCCTAGGCGATTAATTAAACTTTATGACTTAAAACCACAGTAGACCATGAAACAGAAGCTAATATCCTAGAAACAACTAAGTTGACTATTAACATTTAACGTCAATTTCATTTGTACATATTCATTTGCGAAAATGACCTATCAACATTTTGAGAAATTTGATATCAGTTTATATTGAAAGTGGAAAAAAATGAAGAAATGGCTCAAAATGTATATTTTGTTCGCTATCTGGAAAGACGGTAACCATTTAAGGACATATTCCGAACATTTGCGATGATTCCCATTATTTTTTACCTTAATCTGAATCTTTTATTTTGTTTCAAAGTAATAAAGTTTAAATAAATCGCCTAGGAAACCAATATGGTGTGTTATATATTTGAAAGGAAATATCTTTTTAGATTAAAATATAGAGGGTGTTCCATTTCAGGTTAGGTCCGATAACTTTTTTACCTGACCCCGTATACTTATTCTGAAAACGGCATATAATTCAACAATCAATATAAAGAAACTTCTGTGTATAAAACATTTTTCTGTATCTCTTTTAACTACGAAAGTATAGGGTAATTTTGAAATTGTACAATTTTTTGATTTTCCCCCGTATCTCTTAAGCGAGCGAAAATTTTCAAATTTTGATTCTAACATTTTAAGTTTGACCCAAAAAGAGCACAATACACCTACATTACTTTTTTGATAGCACTAACAATTACGGAGATACCATATAAAAGTGTCGAAAATGGGACACCTTGTACACAATTTTTCCTACTCTCAGAAATACGATGCTCAACTATTTGAACATATATTTTTATTTTGCTGTTTTGATGTATTGTGGTGTTTAAATGGAAATATCTCGGGAACGGTTAGGAATATTAAGATCCACCCAAGTATACCTTTTTAGTTTAGAAATTGCCTGTCTTTGATTAAAACTACTGAAAAAAAAATCATAGATTTATTAAACCCCAGGGTATGTAACTAGCGCCATCTAATTTGAACCATAAAAATGTCTACAGATTCTCATTTCTTACTCATAAAAACATCATACCGCCAACTTTCAATTCGATACATTGAACCGTTTTAAAATTATGGCTTATTTTCGAAAATAAACTTTCACTTTCTATTTGTAGAACGAGCAACATTTCGAAAAAACTTATATGACTTAAAACTTTATGATGTTTAGTATTTCCAGTCGCGCGATGGCCCATCAATTATGGGATACAATGCATATTTCCAACATCTCTACCAAAGGCAATTAATAATTAATTTACTATTATACCACAGATAATGTTTTCCATAAACAGATTGACCTCCAATAAACGTTCGCTCGTCTGAAAGGGGTTTAGGATTCCTTCATGCTGACCGTGAAATGTGCAACACCTTTGACCATAAACAATTAATTACCCTCGTGTGAGATATATTCTATGTAAATTCAGCAAAACTATTTTGCTAACAGCAATACTACCAATTAGTAATTAACTATCACTAATTATCGGTAATTTGGCAATCGCGTTCTATCATGTCAATAGACGGTAATGTAACATCAAAGGAAGTAGGTCCTTGATTCATTAAATTGGCAAATCATGCCTAGGTATTGATATAGGCCGGTTTATAGTTACAAAAAAATTAACCAAAACGATATATCCGGTTTTCTCACTTTTAATTCACACTGTTCTTAGGGAAACCGGCCCTTGGTCGAATATGATTAAATTTCTATGTGATCAGTAAGAACAATTTTGTGCATTGATACAACTACGCTCTATACAAGGCGTTCCATAACTTATGGGCCCTAGAGTAACGGGATCAGCTGGAGCATTGTCAACGGTCAGAACAGCAGTTGGTACTGTCGAAATCCCTAAAATACCCCCAGAATTAGAGATGGGCAAACCTGTTCGTTTTGCTATTTACAAATAGGAGGTGCAAAAAGTTGCTGAATTAGCAGTCCATAAGTTTAATAAAGAATGTAAACTGCTAATTTAAGTACCAGTGGGTTTAAATGGCCATTACCTATTCATACCTGCTTCGACCAAATTATAAACAGTTAAAAATATCAAAATAATCCATGTCTACCCAATTGCGCCGGCAATGGCAATTAAAATAGCGCGTGCCCTATTTCTGGTAATGAGAGACAGCTGATCGGGAACGGTGTACTGCGCATGAATCCGTATCATTTTAATTGTCAGAAGAGTAGAATTTCCGACTGTAGTACGGAGAACGGTGTACTGCGCATGAATCCTTGAATTATAATTGCCATTGCTGGCGCAACAAAAATTCCCCACTGTAATACGGCTTTTACGAGTTTAGGTTTATGCGGTATTTGTTGGTATAAATATGGGTGTTTTTTGAAACTCCGGTTCGAAAAGTGGATGGTGGCCGGAGAGCGAGGAAAATACCAAGTGCTTAAGAAAGGGGATAAAAAGCGTATCCCTTCGAGACAAAACTGAAAAACTACCATTAAAAAATCACGTCAGTGAAACGAAAGCCCAAGATGTTAAAAAATTAATGGAATACTTTTGATGCATCTTCGGAAGAAGCACAAACTATTTACAGAAGTATGTTTGAAAACTGTCAAACTCAAGATAAGGAAGGATAACATTCAATCCGAATATCCTGACGAAGAATCCGTGCTTGAATAGTTATATAGTATTTTTGTTGTAAAATGTTATATTTTATTTAGAAAAGTACACAACAACTGCTTCATTTATTCATACTTTCATTCATTCATTTAGTCTACCTAAAATTAAAAAAAAAAGTGTTAGTTTCATTGATGTTTTCATCCATTATCGGAAGTCGGAAGTTATATTAATGAATATTAGTTCAGTCTATTCTTAATTAACTAATTGGCACTTTAAATATTGGGTTGTATATTATAGAAATTTAAATTGAATAAGTATACAAGTTATTTCAAAACTTGCTAACTACCGTAGTTACCAAGTTTTGCATAAATTTGTTATATTTGATTATATTTTTTTTTATACAAAGAGTTGTTGAAAGCACCTAAATTTCTGAGACATTATTCGAATGTACAAAAATAACATTGATATATTTAATTTTTATAGAATTTATACCATCAAAGGTCCTTAAATGATTAAATGCATTTTCTTAAATTTTTTTTTGTCGATGTCGAGTCCTGGAAAAATGCCCCTCAACTGCTCTATGGTCCATAAGTTACCGATTCTATACAGAGAAATGTTATTTTTTCCTAAAAAAATCCAATACACTTAACTTATTGTTTTTATTGTTAACTCACTTTATATTTTATTTAGCGATTGAAACCGCACCCTAACTGTCTTTTTCAAATATGGCGGCATGTCATGTGATTCCTCGTTAAAAACGTCGTAAAAAGCGAAATATAATGCCCCCTATTTACTTGCAAAATTCTGACCCTTGTTAAGCAGGAAACCTTAAATTTTTCCATCTAATCTTGATTTTGTTATAAGAGAACATTGTGCGTTTAAGTCCGTGATCGTTTACGGGAAAAAATTAAAAAATAATCTGAGGCATGGAAAAAATTCTAGACATATTAAAAGTTTCTACATTATGTCACGATTGCGAAACAAGCAACTTTAAAAACGAAACAAAAGCCGCAAACACACGCTAGGTCACGCTAGGTCACGGCACACCCGAAATATCTGCAAGGCGGTTTATGCATGCTTATAAATAGGTTTAGAGGTACACTATAGTCCCTTCATGCAGCTAACGACAAGTCATACGTGACAGCACAATTTTGTTCCTACAAATTTACATATTCGGCACGCGTGATAGCACGGTGTCACAGTTTGACGCTAGAAGGCTACAAGATTCACTTGACATCTTCACAAACACAAAATATGTAATAAAAATGATCTGCAGTGTACGAGTCTGTTTCTAAGCCGTGACAGCATGTGCTATTCTCCCGATATGATAACACGTGAATTCACGTGACGTGATAATAGTGTGTTTGTGGCTGTGCATTTGACTGGTTTCCATAGGCCGTTTTTCATTCTTAAAATAAAAAGCTACTCCTGAACGAAGTTTCACTCGGTGAATATTACGTATCTAAACTTCATAATGTAGTTTAAATATATTCTTCGAGTTTCATTCACCACATAGACGTTTCAAATACGTATAAATGCAATAAAGAACTGGAGAAAAACCAATATCAAAGTTTTAAATGAAATTGCGCGATGTATGTATGGATATCACGTAAACCGAGATGGATCCTATTTTCAGTAGATATTCTTGGCGTTCATCAATAAAAAAGTTAGTTCCAATAATTTTTAGTATGGCAAGTGTTACTTTTCCACACACACGCCCAAAAGATAATTTTGATGGAACAAAATTGCTTCAAAAGTATATTTTAAAGGCATTACAGTCGGCAAATCTTTCTGCAATTACAATAAACTTAAAGGAAGGCATGCGTATTAGGGCCGCATTAAAGTCTGCAATACTGTCGCAATTTTGTTGCTGCATGTTAATTTATGGCATGTGAGTTGCAAGCAATATGTCGCAAGTCGTTTCAAAGTCGGCAATTCTATTGCAGTTGTGGTTTCAACAACAAATGCTGCCAACTAAGTGAAAAAAATAACGTAAACTGTCAAAATACGGCGCTTAAACTCCACAAAATCCAACTAAAGACTAAACAAAATATAATAAACACTAATACACGATCAACAATAATCACATTAGACGTATATTTAAAGGTTCATATTTAGTAACTTTTATTTTTGGTTGGTAATGTAAAAATCACTATGTTTTCCCACCAGACTTACAGTTGAAACTGCAAGAAAAATCAAGCACACCCGTTTTTTGACAAGTCTTGCAAGTTGAAAGAATATTGCAAGAAGAAATCAGTGGGCTCCTAAATGCGCATGCCTTTCTTCCAGTTTATTGCATTTGCAGAAAGATTTGCCGATTATAATACGACCTTTAAGGTGCTACCAGCTGGTTTCTTTCTGCAATATTATTGAAACTTGCATAACTTGCCAAAAAACGGGTTTGCTCGATTTTTATTGCAGTTTCTGCTGCAACTCTGGTGGAAAATATAGTGATTTTTACATTAGCAACCAAAATAAAGGGTTTCGTGCTCATTTATATTCTTTTCTTTTTCAGTTTTTAGTTGTGTTTTGCGGAGTTTTTGATAGTTTCACGGTATCACCGTTGAATCCGCAACTGCAATAGAATTGCCGACTATAAAACGATTTGCGTGACATATTGCCTGCAACTATCATGCCAAAATTAACTAGCAGCAACAACATTTCAAACGTATTGCAAACTCTAATGCCGCCTTAATTGAACTGAAATTGCAGAACACAGCAAATTGACTAAGTTCGTTAAGTGCCATCACAATTTGTTTCTGTCTGACAAAAACAAATGAGCGTGAGTTCCTAAAATACATTTTTTTTACCTTAATTGCAGCCAGCAAATTCCTTAGCAAAATAGATTATACGCGAAAAATATTAAAACAAACAAACTTTTTATGAGACATAAAAACCACATAACGATCAAAATTTAACTGACCAACTAAGTTTTTATATCCTTTGTTACTTAAGTATACAATTTTAAACGTCTTTCGGGTTTGTTAATATTATTTAAAATTGTTTTAGTATGGCTGCTTCTCCAGCCTTCAGTCAATTAGACCTTTGAAATATATCTTCTAGCTTCTAGTTTATTTTTTATACAGGGTGCCCCAGAATGTGTGGACAATCTGCTCCCGGATTCAGATAGAATACTTAAAAATAACACGAGAAGTTTTTATAAATTTTTCTTCCTACGGCCTCCCCTACGGAGATACGGGCCCATAACGGAAGTCCCTGGAAATCGTTGTTTTTTAAATAATTTTTTAAATACTAGGTGTAATTTAATAATTTTTAGTATAATGGTTACTAGATAAGCTTCCTTAAAATTCGCCCTTTTAAGCACATTTGGCTTATTTAGTTTGCCAGGGACGGACTAGACGTTAAATTGCACTTAGTACTTAAAAAATTATTTAAAAAACAACGATTTCCAGGGACGTCCGTTATGGGCCCGTATCTCCGTAGGGGAGGCCGTAGGAAAAACAATTTATAGCAACCTCTCCTGTTATTTTTAAGTGTTCTATCTGAACCCTTGAGATTGCCCACATATTCTGGGACAGCCTGTATACCTACGATCATATTTAGTCCCAAAAATTTCACTTTTTCGCAGCTGTCAAAATAAAATTGATGCAACCCGACTTCTTTTGTTATTTTTTTGTTTAATAAACTAGCAATACGGATAAAATTATTTATAGTTTTTCCCAGTAAGTATATCCGAACATCTCGTACATAATAGAAAACATGCATAAGTCCAAATTTGCCAAATTCTTTCAATTTTTGCGCAATCTGGTAGACAGTCGCCGAAGCTATAAAAGCTAATGTTTTCAGTTTATGAAAATTGCCACCAGATATCGCCAAAAATATTAATATAAAATCTGTATAAGTCACACAAATTTAAACAGAACATGAATATTGCATAAGTCATATTAGTCACCATAGCCCCCAAATGCCGTCTCGTGTATGTGAAACAACTTAGCTTAGTTTTCAAAATAAATTGGTGGTGTCTTGTAAAAGTTTGTTAAAAATTATGCAAAGGTAAGCCTACAAGTGACGTTTAGTTATATTAAATCGTTAAGGGTGGATAAAAAATTGCTTCAAGAACCGAGTTTACATTTTGAATGGAGTTGTGCAATTTTCCTAATATTCGAATATATCCATAAGATTTCAAAATATTTCTTTTATTAGTCGGAAAAAGTTTTTTAGTTTAGCTAGATACTAAAATATTGATATAAATTTTGTGAAACAAACGTGATTACAACAAGCTTTTCTTTCATGAATTTTAAACCAAGTTTAAATTAGAGAATTAATTACATTACATAAGTCTATTATTTTCTTTGGACGTGCTGTATATTTAAATTATTAAAGACCAGACTATTTCATGATGATTGTTTCACCATTAGAACGTCACACACGGTGAGACACGTGTCATATTAATAAATTAAAGTGAAAATCAAAGCATCAAATAGTGTTTTCGGGGATAATACCACACTTAAAAATGACCGATAATTTTTTACAAATGCGTGTTTCTTTTTTTAATTTCAGGAGTCCGAATGATGAGTGAAATTTGTAAATAAAATGCGTATGAGTGAAAAATTATCACTTATAATCTTCCTAGTACTTGAATTATTATCGGAAATTTTTGGATACACGATTTTTTTTAAATTATCCCGAGTCGAAGACGAATATTTCACGAATTCTAATAACTTAAAATCAAATAATTAATTTTTATTAACTAATAACATTATTAACAATATGGCGACCTGTACTATCGCCAAATCTCGATACAAAATATAACTTTCATGTTCCTAGAACGACATAAATTGTCTCCAAATATATGCCTCACTTTTTTTGCGGCATTTTTTAGCTCACTTTTCACTTTAGTGATCAGAAATAATTCCATTTTGTTAATAACTTGGAAATAAATAAAAATTCGGCAAGAAAGTGACAGTGACAAATATTTAAATTACTATACGGGGCTGCCCTGACGACGTGGTATTTCCGTTTTGGTGTTATCGATTTTCTATATCCGCTGTGAGTTTTCGAAAATACCACTGTTCTTATGGGATTTTTTATACGTGAGTGGAATATTCTTTAATAATTTTATTATGGATTTTCATCAAGTTAAGGTTCGAAATACTGCATTATTTATCCAAATATCACTATACCCTTCTAATTAAACCAATACAACCCACTAATTAATTTCTATTTAACTTTATTTATAAATAGAGTTTTTAGAGTAAATTGCTACTAAAAAGTTGAAGAAATTAAATAAACAACGCAGGGCAAAGATAATTCCAGTTGCAATACTGGTAGAAAACGTCATTAACTAGAATTGGGTGCTTAAAAAATCATCATAAGTAGAGAATTCGAGAAATATATTACGTAACTAATATATCATTGAATATTTAACTATAACCGCCCCTGTGATATAGACAAACTCAGCTAGACGATGACGAATAGTAGTGTGTTTACGTCCCGGTAAGACATTTTGCAGTGATGGATGGATTATGCCTAACCTTCTTACAGGGGTATCGCATAACCTAGAGACTAATACCCATTCCCCAGTTATTTTCCTGAATCCAGGATTTAGACATTTTAAACGGATTATTGCCGACAAAAAATCATATAACAGGAAAAAATGGAGAAATTATGGAAATGTGATGAGGAGATGAAGAAAAGGATTGTCCTTCACAACAACAATAACAATAATGATAAATTAACGAAGCGATCAGCAAAAAGGAAAGCAAGTTCCGGTATTAACGGGGAATTTCAGAATATTATGCGAAATAAAATAAAATTTGCATTCCTTTATTTTTCTGCTTTATACCGGGTCCGCAAACGAAGCGGGGGCGGAAGATTAAATCGTTATCGAAGAACTTATCAACAATACTAAAACAGCTTGAGATATTGGATTAAAAGCGGCATGTTTTAAAAATATTTTACAATATACAGGGTGGCTCAAAAAAGTGTGGAGCAAAAAGTTATATTTTTTAAATGGGACACCCAGTATTTTATTGCATATTTACGTTCGTATTAGTATCGTTTATAAGTGCCTTAAATTTTATTCAATTTGGTTCTGTAGTTTCGGAGAAATAAATTAAAAACTAAAAAAAAAAGTTTTGCAGTCCTGAATAAAAAAATCAAAAAAAAACAATCCAGGACTATTTTTTAACCTCGGCATTGGATAAAGTTTATGACAAGAGGTCTAGAGATACTATTGATCTAATTGCGTTTATCTATTTTATACAGGGTGTTCTTAATAAGCTTTCAAAAACATTTTAAACTTTTTCAAATGAAACACCCTTTTTACCCACTATTTGGGTATTTCACGTAGAATTTATAGACAATTTTTTTTTTGTAATACAAGCATATAAGTTATATCCAGCCGTTTTCGAAATAATTGTAAATATCATAAATTATGTTGTTTAAACAGAGTTTTTATTGGGAAATTTTGTTATAGGCGACTAGATTAATAATTGTATACTAAAGTAAATGTTCAAAATAGCTTCCTTTTAATCTTAGAGTTAACAGTATTTAAGTTATTTCGATATAACTTTTAAAAGCCTACATTTTTGTTACTTATATATGTACAAATAAACATAACATAACAAAAATACCCTAGTTATAGTTACGATGCAGTACTAAAAAATCTAATAACGTAGTTTGACGTGTTTGCGTTTTATACTTGCAATCTAGAAAATATAATTCCAAGTCTGATAACAATTCCATTGCTGTAGAGTCACCTCTATTCTTTTCATACTCTTGTTGTAATTCCTTTACCATACTAATGGCTTGTGATAATTGGTGACATTTGTTTGATTGCTGCATTCAACATGTTCATCAGAATCGTCAGATAGCGATGTGGTTTCAGTTTGGGCTACATAATCGGTAGGAATTGGGACACTATCATCTTCTAATAGCACATTGCTATCAATGTTAATGAACTCGCCCAAATCATTGTTATCAAATTACGAACTTCCATAACATCAATATTCTCTTTCAGACTCGAAACACGACATTTTTGTGCCGTATTTGTACGATTTGAACCTTACAACTCACAAATAAATGGCGGACTGCTGTCGGGGAATCACACATACTTTCATTCGGCGAAGTCCATTCGCACACGCGATTGGTTGCCGGTCTGTCTTCAGAGAGTTTTTGCACCGTACTTATTCGTCTTCAAATACTTTAAAAAAATGTTTGTCCGCTTTAAGGAGGGTTTTCGCACTCTTTGTATGAAAACAGCGTGTCCGCGTCCGCAAAAAGGAGAGTCCGCCCACGAGAGGTAGATTTTCATGGAATTTCATATACCTAGTTCCGGACTATGAAAAAATGTTCGCTTAATAGAGATAAGATTATGAGAGGTTTCACTGTATTATAAAAGTCCCCAATAATACAAAAGAATGACACACGCCGCCAAACGTATAATAAAAAATTAAAATCATAAAAATATTAACTACTTGACTTATAAATTTACGAATGAAAAGTATAATTTTTTCGATTATCTTGATTTCTTTTCCGACTCAAAATCTCCAAAGGCAATATTATTAAATTATATTAAAATAAATCAAAACAGAAAAGTGTTATAAGTAATGACCCGGAGGGCCAGTATTTTTGTGTTTCCAAGACGTGCTTTATTTAAAATAATACAATAGACCCTCTCTTTTCCGAGGACGTATGAAAAAAGAAATATGAAAAATAAAGGAGACTAAAATTATGCCCTTTTGTCGAGCCAGCTTCCCGGTCCGTC
This sequence comes from Barypeithes pellucidus, assembly GCA_963991005.1. Lineage (NCBI taxonomy): Eukaryota > Metazoa > Arthropoda > Insecta > Coleoptera > Curculionidae > Barypeithes > Barypeithes pellucidus. The sequence goes on along the minus strand of OZ022561.1, from coordinate 19,180,970 downwards.
TGCTGGCGGCAATCAATTTCTGCGTCACGGAAAGTACAGCTAGTTGAAAAAAGGAAAGCAACAGCCCGAGTTGAATAAATATTTGCAAATATTTATTTTGGTGCAAATGGCTAACGGCTAAAAATTTTTATATTGGGTTGGAAACAGTATGTTTGTGCCATTTAGAATATATTTACAATGATACAGCAATAATAGTATACTATTTTATTTACAACCACATCTAACATCCACTTCTTATTATTTCGAATTAAAATTATTAATAAAAGATAAATGTCATTTTCCATTGAAAAATTAGACAGAAATTTCAAATAACCGCAGATGGCAAAATATCGTAGGTAATAATACACATCAAGATGGCAAATATAATTTTTTGAATGTGGTTTCCATGTCACTAAACAATACATTATTTTAACAACAGAAAATTTGATGAGAAATAGATGAGAAATTTGATTTTGCTGCTACTCCACCAGAAATTCGAAAAGCAGCAAAAATAGTAGAAAAAGATCTTCGGTCAACTAAAAGCCGCCCGAGATATGACAAGTCATACAACTGTTTCAAAGAATGGTGTACAGGAAATAAAGTTCAGAATCCTGGTTCTGAGTCGGGCGCTACTAGCTTATTTCAGTGAAAATGCAAAGAAGATATTGTCACGAAAATAGGGCATTATCCTAATTCTCTTTATCTGTTTTATAATTATTATTGCAATTACTTTGAATCTAGTCCAAGCTTGTTTTGCAAACTGCACATAACCATAGGTTTGTTTTATTTATACTGGTCTAATTAAACAAAGGACGACCAGTATAAATAGCAGATCGACAAGCTTGGACGGCACCCATCCTCTTACGGAGATCAACGGTCTTAGTTGGGTCCGATAAGCGCTTCACACACTTCCCTAAAACAATTACGCCCGCCACTGTGCAGACGACAGGCTGAAAGATACGCCCCTAGAGTTGGTTAGATACACGTAATGTAAGTATAATTTTAGGACTGTAACAGTGATATATATTTATGTACCAGGTATCCCGTTATTATTAATATACGTGTTACTTTTGGAAGACTTGTCTACTATTCAATTCATACGCTACCCCCCTACGTGACAATATCAACGAATTGGTTACAATATTCAATGCTGAGGACCACTCTATCAATTAGGGAAATAGACATATCTAAACACGCAAAACTATTAGCATTTTTAAAAAAATGTGTTCGTATATTATTTTGAGATATCGATTTTTAAAAAAATTACAAAAAAATAATTTACTTACAGTAAATAAGTCAAAATAAAAAAACGTCAACTTTCCACCTTTCAAAGATAGATGAAATGTCATTATTACATGCATGGTTGTAAATAAATGAATTTAATGCCATAGAACAATTAATGTCATACGTTTAATAAGAATATTTCAAATTCTGAAGGTAAAATTGGGGATCACCATCATATTACTGGCAAATATAGAGGACCAACTATATTATAACTTATATTATAACTTTTTCTATTTTTGTTCCATATCAAAGCTATGTCAATATCGTTCTCAGTATCGTCATAAGCTCTTTAAGAAACCGTTTTTTTTTCTTTGTTAAAGGTAGATAATGCGGTCGTGTATGTTTGGTTGCAGAAACAAGTACTAAACTAACCTCAAACCTGTTATGTTTACTTTTCTTTTTAAGCTGAACATAGCACTATAATAATTTACAAATATATGAATATAAAGCTTTGTTACCTCCTTTAACTCAGGATCATATTGTTGAATTATTTAAGAGAGTTTTCAATTTTTGCGATAAAATGGCGGACACGTCGCTAAGCGCCGAGATATTTGAGACGTGATATTATGCTAGCCTATATTGAAAACCATTCTGATGTTCCCATAGATATGGTTATAATAATATTCATTATCCGTCGGACACAAGAACTAATGTTTTCCGCAGAATCGCCCTCGTTCATCCCGTAAAGATGAAGCAGGTATGTATAATATTGATCCGCACATTCACCTGCCAGAGTCGGGAGTTTAAAATCGAGTTTCAACGCGGCCTACATTTTTTAGAGAAATAATAGAGAGCGGGTAGCGGTAGTAGGCCATGCTCCAGGTCACGGAGGCATGAATATTTGTAAATAATAAATCGGAAAAAGTTTTGGAGGGAAATTCGACTTATTTTAAACGTTTAAAGAAGCTTTAGTCTGAAAAATATTTGGGAATTAAATTTAAGGACCATTTGAAAAAAATTACGTAATTGATAAAAATCGAGAAAATATTATTTTTTGGCTTTGCCCCTTATTCACGTTTAAAATTCAGTCCATCAAATTTCGTTGTTGTTTTTATATGCTATATCACGTTTTCCCTTTGATTTAATTTTAATTTTTGCAGTAAATTGGCTTTATGATGAATATTGTTAAAAATAAAAAATAAATTATATTATTCAGTAAAAATAATAATAATTCTAAGAAGGCAACAATCTGGATAAAGCTTGATCGCAGTAACAATAGTGTACTAGCTGGTTGAAGGCAGCTGTCGTGTGTAGCATAATTCTTTTGTACTGTTGCCGCATGGCTTGCTAGTATGAATTCCAATTCTGTAGGTGCTTTCATAAATAACAATAGTTGGTCAAAAAGCCTGGTGCTTCCTTTTAAGGGTCTCCTATTCTAAGCGGTCTCCAAAATCCTCAAAATAACCAATCGGAATGTTGCCTTGGTAATTTTTTTCAAACAATGGCCAAGCTGGACGTAAATTCCTAAGAGACAAAACAAAAAAATCGTTCGATTATCGAAAACAACCGAGCCAATTTTCTACAGGTGACCACGTTTACAACGTGAATTTATTACAAGCCGGCCCGGAAAATATGCCATGGACCTGTTGAGTCCCTGCGGCAATTTATTTTCTTGATGGGGCATGTGGCATGAATTACATTGAGCAGGGGCTCATTTTTTACGTGATTTAGAGCCGCTGCATATTTTATGACTCTAAAAATAGAGGCTTTAGATATAATCAATAGAATGGTGGTTGCAGTTCCGGGATTATCCGTTAATAAAGCAATTGAGCGAAGTTAATAACAACACAGCTACTGAAGTTTTATTTAGACAGCTGCTACTAGCTTGTAAATTTATAATATAAATATTAATCGACGGCTTTATGATAATATAAATTTAAAAAAAATGTTTAGCATACCGTTATACTAGGGGTGCCAATCCCGGAATACCGAAATCCCGGGATCCCGGAATCTCGAGGGAACATTAGTCTCGAAAATCCCGGGATTTAGCCCTCAAATCCCCCGATATATTAAATAAAGTAGTTCTTTAAAAATTAATTTGTTTTTAAATATTTATTTACAATTTTATTGTAAATTATATTTAAAAAATTGCAATGGCTTGGCAACATGATTCGATAGCACTCAATACAAATATTATACAATTTACAAAACAATGTAATTTTTATCGCCTATTTTCAGAGGTCATTAAGAAAAAGAATTAATTAACGAACCATTTTTTTCCCTGGTTTTTAACAATGCTTTTAATAGTGCCTTGGGACTAAAATAGTAGATTAAGATACAAGTTTCATAAGACATTATCTTAGATCATGCGTTTAATTTAGAAAAGTGAGAGTTTCCTAAAGTACAAGTGCTCTAATTGTCTTATGAACCGTGTATTTTATAATACTTTTTCTATTTGGGTCTTTAAGTCTGAAAAACTTTAAAAAATATAGTAGATTTTTTCCATTTTAATTTATATTTTCTTTTTGGGTTGGCAATACTTTTATAATTTCGTGAAATGTTACAAGTATCAAATATGCCATGATAGAAACAATTGAACACAACAAAGCTTCTTCCCATCCGGCATAATTAAAAATAAATATATTATTAAAGTTAATAAAAATGAGTCAGGAAGAAATATTGTACTCCGTCAGAAATACGAGAAATTGCAGAAAATAAGCTATAAAAACTTTTAAAAAGAATATGCAAAACTTTGAGTTATGGTGCGTGCAGAACAAAGTTCATAATATTGAACAAAATAATAAATAATACTATTGAACAAAATATTGTGTCGACACAGAATCTGACAGGAATAACAATTAATTCCCAGGAAATGTCTACAGTAACTATAAATATGTATATTATAAAGTAATATTTATAATACTATATTGAATTAAAAATAAAAATAGTACTTTATTGAATAAAACTTTAGGAATAGAGCATAAACTGGAAGATATTTCTATTATTTTAATGGTTATGTTGTGACTGGAAATTAGTTGACGGACAGCGTCAGCATATTATATATTTCCAAGTATAGGTATTTGATAAATATCTAGTAAAAATCATCTATTTGCAAGGTTAGTATTTTAAAGTTTTCTATAAAATTTTTTTTTTAATCCATAATGCCAAGAAAACTAATTTCAACGAAATCAAAGTAAGCCTAAAATTCGAACCCTACTTGCTGCCAACATAAAAAATTAAATTTCAGTTTCATAAAGTGTCAGGTTATTCAATTTTTTTGCATTTCATAATGTATTATGTATTATGTAGTTATGTATGAAACCCAAATAGAAAAATACATTTTAGTCACGTCATACTTAAGTTGGCATCATATGGCAAACTTTTATTATTAATTTCACGAAAAAAGGTTATTGTTCTGCATGGCGCAAAACCTAAAATGCAACCATGAAATGTTAAATTTTGTCGCATATCAAGAGTAAAGTACTTTTATTTCTGACAATATCGAAACCTGTAATTATTAAAAATTGTTCGGTATGAAAAACTATGTTCTAATGTGCAATTGCATCTTTCTAAACTGACTTTTTAAATTTTACATTACATTTATATTTTTATTTATTAAAAACATGATAACCTTTCGAAAATAATAAGTAAATTCTCTCAAAACAAAATTTATTTAAAAAGAATTTGAATAATACACTAAAAATAAAAATAAGTTCAAACACAACGTAATCAGAACCTTGGTAACGGTAATTTGAGAAAAACAAAACAAAAATTCAGTGTAGAAGGATGTAATTGCATATTAGAACATGTTTTTTCATACCGAACAACTTTTCATAATTACAGTTTTCGATATTGTCACAAATGAAAGTATTCTTGAGCCAAATAATTGTTGACAAACCTCGTATACGACTGATGGTTACATTTTAGGTTTTGCATCAGGCAGAATTTTTTATAAAGAATAACTTCTTTTCGTAAAATGAATTATAAAAACGTTTCCTATATGGCGCAAACTTAAGTAGTCACACTATTTTATACACTTTGAAATTGAGTCTTAAAATAATTAAAAATTTTTTTTTTATTTCATTTAACGGTCAACAAATTTAATTTCGAGGGATTCAATTTTTTTCAATCCCGTAAGGATTTAAATATTTTTTAATCGCTAAGGGATTGCATGTTTTTTTAATTCCTCATTTTGAGGATTTAAGTGTTGAAACAGAACAGATTTTTTTAAGTTCTTTTTTTAGAAATCTTTTTCACATTTTGTTAACAGTAGGTAAGATTTCTATATAGCTTAATTTAATAAACACAAATAAACTGATCTTTAACCTTCCATGTTAATTTTATTGGGATTAGTCCTGGGGCAAATCCCGGGATTGCGGAATTATATACTCTATATTCCGAAAATCCCGGGATTGGAACAATGCCACGGGACTGATACCCCTGCCGTGGTACGTCACATCTTTGATAATAAACCGTTATACATTAATTTTATTCCAACCCTGGACGTGCTACCAAAAATCCCGACTCCAATCATTACTCATAACAAACAAAAGACTGTCTCCTTTTTTACCAGACACCTAAAATATAATGAGGCCCAAACAGCACGTAAATTTGATTGTTTTAAATTGATCACGCGCATGAAAAAGGTACAAAGCAGGGAAGAGAATAATTGCCAAAATAAATTACCATATTTTCAGTAAAACAAAGAGCTACTTGGAAATATTGTAACATTGTGACCAAATCAAGATGACAAAATTTTACCTATTTGGGTCTAATTGTTTTATGAATAATTTAAATTCTGTTCTTTTCAGGCACTGTTATGGCAATTATGCCGTAAACGTAACGTCTGTTACACGTAGAAATTGAGTTTTATTCCGAATTTACAAATAGAGACATATTTGAAAATGTAATTTTATTAATATTTCTTGGCTATTTTATAAAATATTATTATATAAAAACTAATGTGGCATGTGTGCGTGAAACTTGAATCTTTGATTTTTGTCAAAACGGATCAATATGTTAACAAATTCTACAAGAAGTGAGCAGTTATATCGCGGAAATAAAGAAATTTTGTAAATTGTATACAGGTTCTAACAGATTTTTTCTTCGCCATTGGGATTTCCGGTGAGAGATACGACGTCGATTAAATTGGGGAAAAGTTGCGTCATTATTGGCCCAGTAAGATGCCATAAAAAATTAAAAATAACTACAGGGGCTTTCAAAATATTTAGAAAAATCTAAAATTTAGCGTTTAGGTTTTTAGTTTTTCCTGGCTTTGTTCGAAGAGATGTCCAAAAATAAATTTCACTTTCTCATTTCTACTTTTTATTCTCTACCAGATGCATCATCCGGTCTTTCATGCGACGTTTCGTTTTTGGGTCGCCATCATCAACATATTTTTTTTTTAATACGGACATGAACTTTTTGTTTAAATTATGAAAGAGGAACGAAATCTACGTTTAGCGATATACCACACTTACCGGTTTTAAGACGTTTTGTTCCTTAAATTGAACATCTTCCTTTAAAATACCTGCAGCATGCTCCTGTAATTTACTTTTGTTTAAAAAAATTCGGTTTAATTCGAAACTGTAAAACTCAATGCCTTTTTAAAACTTCTTTAAAAGTTCTGGTTTTAAGAGTCAAATTTTATTTGTAGAGTTGGCGCCGATCATATAATATACAATGTAGGCGCTCTCTCTGGCAACATGTGCGGCTATGGCTATTGAGCTTTTTTACCCAAGCAAAATTTTCTAGCAAAAGTGCTTTTTCGATAAAATGAAACATAAAAGTTTCCCTTTTGTCTGTTCGAAGGTTGTAGACAATGGTGTTTCTTGAATAATAGAAAAGTTTTGGACTTGCATTGTCTTTATTTGTTATAAATCACAACGTTTCAACTGGTAAGTATCCCCAGTCGTCTTCAGGTGAATACTAAATAAGAGAAGTATCTACAGCTCTATTTATACTAGCTATGTACACTGAAGCATAATTGAGATGGGTGCAGTCGTGCGTTCAGTTTTACGCGATATTAGTAATTCTAAGCTTACACCTACTTAACAAAGGTTTCCAGATGTTTCTTAAATCTCATGAAAGCTTACTAAAACAGCCTGGGTTCTGATGTATGGTAGCAGCTTCCTTAAACTTCCTCTTCCTCCAGTGTGGTTCTTTGAGCAGGATTTCGGCTTCTGTCCACCTGATGTGATGTCCGTGTGTCCAGGCAGGATAAAAAGTTTCCCTTTTGTTACACTTTCTACTACACATGCTGTAGTTCACTTGTCTTATATCGCTATAGGTATGATATTGCGTAATATTATTAAAAACGTATTCAATTTTTAGCGCACTATTTTAACTCTTCTTAATTTGCATATATTTCGGCATTTTCTAATATTTATACAGCAGACAAACCGAGAACTAAGACGTATCATATTTATTTACCTTGGAATAGTTTACTAAAATAATAATTACCCTAATGGATGGAGCAGACATAATATTATTTTATTGTTTATAGTCCAGTAAACTCCAGTACATTATTTGCATTCAGTAAATGGATACTTCGAATATTTTGTGAGTCATTTTAGAATATAGATTTTATATTTTATGAGGGTTCTCATCCTTTAAGTGGAATATAAAATTAAGAATACCGATCTTGCTCATTTTAATAATGTTGTTTACCGGATTTATTGGAAATAAGATTTTAATCAATTATGATGAAAATTAGATACTTCAGAAATTAAATTCTTACATTCATAGTTATTATTACTTTGTATTATAATTAGCTGAAAAGCTTGGTTTTCACCTGTCTTTACTATATAATAAAGGTAACATTTTCAGAACGGAACTTTTTTCTACTTCCACATATACTTACAGGGTGTAACAGAAAGGTTGGGAGTAAATTTAGCAGTGATTTTCTTTGCATAAAATAGTATTTTTTTGTATATACATTTTTGCTTTACTGATTTTTGTGTGCAAATTACAGGGCGTTAGAAGACTGTTAAAAGTTTGTAATAAAATTCTAATAATTAATTAATTAACAATAATAAACAACTTCTAACTTACAAACTTAAATTAATTATTAATTAATAATGTTTAAAAACAAAATAAAAATAATATTATAAAATAAGTCGCTGCATCTGTCCAATAAATAAATTATTCAATCGCTTGCTTTCCTGAAGGAGAAAGCTTTTCCGACGGCCAAAGTATGAGGGCTTTAAACAAAAACTATGCATTATTCTTTGCAGGGAGAAAGTGCATTAAATCTGCATAAAACCCAGTGCTGAAGTTGAATAGTACAAAGCTTTGGTCGACTGTTGCGGTCTGAGAGGGAATTTATTGTTTAAATCTCGGTTTGAGGCACGTTTGTTGGGAAAACTTTAGAAAACATTAAGTGCTTCTATACAGGGTGTTTCCTAACCTCTCTGAAAAAAATGAGGGAGGTGAATTCTCACCTTATTTTAAGACGAAAATGTAGTACAAAAGTTTTTCGCATGTCGCTTCGTTTTCGAAATACAGGGGGTGTTAAAAAAATATTGTATTTTTCATTTTCTGCTCTGTTCATTGTATTATTATTTTTATTTATACATTTTCTCCCCTCGCTCTTTATATGGAACAGTACAAATAAAAATGGACAAACAATAGTATCCTAAATAGTGGCGGTTCGTGACCTATGATAGAGGAGGTTCACAAGTATGGTGAAATTATTTTTAAAATTTTATTCTTTTGTAACGACCAAACAATTACTTTCTAGGCGTAAGTAATAAGAAAATGCGTTAGGTAAAACATATTTTTATTTATTTTCTAATTTTACACAAGGAAATACAACTTTTGGAAAATAAGAAAGGTTTCCTTAGTGTGTAGAGCTGTCGGATCTTAACGTCGTCGCATTCAACCCTCGTAACAATATTTATACAGTCCACTACTAATACTACTAAAGCCATCTACGAGCTATCAAGAGAACCGAATGATGTTCAATACTACTACCGCCATCTACGAGTTATCAAGAAAACCGAACGATGTCTAATACCACTAGGCCATCTTCGGCTACGTCATTAGGCGCAACTAAGACGAAAACAATAGTTAACGGTTTTATGATGTGAACGAATCGAGCCACCAGACTGACAAGTTGGAATTCTTCATATTTTCAGTGTTTTTTAGTTTAAATCCTTAAATAAAATGGTTTAAAATCATATCGAGTATCATTTATCGAAATACACAACATTTATCGACCCTACACAATAGTGCTAAAACGTAAAGTCCATTCCTCGGTTCTTAATTGTAGAAAATTGATCAATAACAGCCTCATTAAGTTTGGAATACCCTCTATAAATTTTTTTCCATATATTTCATTTTTAAAGTTTCTAATAAAGTCCCTAGATTTACCCTTTGTGGTCTGCGTTAAATTAATTTCGGGTTTAGGTGTTGCCGCATTCTTCACTTCAATTTTTTGCTCCAAACTCAAAGAGCTAAGTTATTTCTTAAATAGTCCACCGTCAACTATCCATTTTAACTTAATAAATATATAATATTAAAATATTAAAACATACACTCTCGATTTTCTAATTAGATGCACGAACGGGCAACAGCGCAGCGCGGTGCACACAAAAACTGTGTGCCTTTTCCATGTTAAATCGCCATAGCCCCGCTATCCCCCGCTGCCACCCGCCACCTGTTACTACAGAGGAACTGCACTACTTAATCGCACGTGCGAGTCTCGTCATAATCGTCATTTACCTCGACCGAGGCACGGTTGCCGGATCTATACAGTTTGGTTTGACGGGATGATAAAATATTAGGGAGGGTCGGACTTTTTTAGTTTGACGGTACGATAAAATATTAGTGAGGGTCGGACTTTATACGATAAATAATATTCAATGAATATAAATAAATATTTTTTATTGGTTCTGTTTTGGGGTTGCATGTGCGCATATGCTCCTGTGGAAGAACCGCCACTGATCCTAAATAATTTATTCCATTTGAGTAAATTGAAATGAAATAAAGTTACATAAATACATATAACGGAAATAAATTAATAATTTCCTTTCATCAGTAAACTTTACGAACATTATATATTTGCGATGTTACCTTTTCCATTACCTGTTCTTATTTTTTCATTCATTTGTAACATTAGCGATAAAAGGAAACGGAAACCAAGAGTTCGTGTTGGGGGTTATTATACCCTGGAAATGTCCGTCTTTTTTTTTGCTGAAGGAAAGTGAAATCACGCCAAGCTTCCTTTATAAAATCTAGTACAGATGGATAGAAATAGAAACGTAAACTACTATTGGGAGATATATATTTGTTATAAAAAAATAATTAATTAGTTTAGATTTAGCACAAAAATAAAAACGAAATCGTTAGCTTTACAGAAGATTGCGAGTTGGATAAATATTAAATACAAATCGGTTGCATATATAATTATTATCGTAAAATTAAAGAACTTTTCCTGTGTAGTCAAATTTCCATCATACCAATTTTAAGTAATATTTATGACCAATATTCACTTGTAGGTCGGACCCGTGGTTAATAATACATTAGCCATGCGCTGCGACGTATCACATATATTATTCATTGTTCTTTAAGCGAGTCAGCGACCAATCTTTACAAAATTTCGAAAATACCGCATTAAGTCAATCAGAACACTCCTGGCTACATGCTATTAAATATTTTATTTCAGTTACATTTAATGCAGATAACAAAATAAACCCAAATGGAAACATATTATTGGCAAATTAACTTTTAACTTAAATTATCGACCTCTTGAAATAAAGTAGTCGTATAAAAATAGTATATTATATAACTAGTGTTGAAAGTGATGGATTCTAAACAAGCATTTAATACGAGGCGCAAGATACAGCCTAAAAATTGCACTGGTATCTAAGACTAATTTTATCTTGCTGTTAAAGTTTTAGCTTATGTAAAAGTAATTTTTAGTTAGCAAAACAAATTTTCGTTTTAACTGAATTACGATGAATAAGATGATCTAGTTAACACAACTAAGTCTTATTTTTAAGTATTTCTTAGTTAACCTAACTACATTATCATGTTGAAACCAACACTTTTTTATTAATTAGCATTCCCTATACTAATTTACTTAGTTATGTTAGACCTAACGTCATACCAACTGCCTCCATTTGCTGCAAGGAGATGGCGCTGCGCGCTGTATTTTCTCGACTATCGTTGATGATACGGCGTGAAGTATTAGATGTACACCTTCACTGTGCTGACAAGAACTAAAGAGTTCGATACCGGTCTGCAGGTGGTTACATCCTATCAATGGAAAAGGCTTCCTTTTCTTGGTAGTACCATTCCATCTGAAATGGTATTTTAAAGTGCTACTGTGTAGACTAAATACACCCTTATTATATAAGGTATCATCGGGTGGTCTGGAAAAATAATAATTTTTCCATACATTGGTATTTAATATTTCTTTGCTCTTTTTTAACAATAAAATAGGTAATTAACAAACACAATTGTTGAAAGAACAATATGATGTTGCTCCTAATAACTAACTATATTGGTTATCATAAATATTTATTCTTTCGGGTACTAGAAGTACTTGGTTGACTTAAAAGGAGTTATTAGTGACTTCAACTAGAATAATCGTAGGAATACAATTTGACCTTCGATACTAAATTTCCTCTTATCGCCAATTTCACTAAATTTTCTTGTTATTGAGACTAAGATCTTCGTATCCTAAACTAGACCATTTTTTAGAGTGTAACTTTGAATAAATATATCGTTCCATGAAAGAAATAACGCTCATGATCTAATCCCTCAATATGTATATAAATGGGATTTGCTTAAAACAATATTAAAATTATTATTACAACAAACATAATTACATAAATAACGTTTACTTATCCTGTATGGATATTATGTCCTAGATTATTGTAAAAATCGAAAATAAATCGGTTCTTGTACTTTACCCAAGCAGTTATTATATTTAATGGGTTGCCTAACAGTTCGCTGTTATTTATTTCTTATTTTTATTTATCACAAAAAAAACTCAATAGGATTTCCTAATCAAATAATACAGTTGCTTGAAATAGTATATTAAGATACAAGTTTCATAAGACATTATCTTAGAGTACGTGTTCTAATTGTCTTATGAACCGTGCATTTTATAATACTTTTCTATTCGGGTCTTTAATGTCTGAAAACTTTAAAAAATATAGTAGATTTTTTCCATTGGAATTAATATTTTCTTTTTGGATTGGCAATACTTTTACAAATTAATAAAATGTTACAAGTATCAAATATGCCATGATAGAAACAATTAAACACAACAAAGCTTCTTCCCATCCGTCATAATTAAAAATAATACATATATTATTAAAGTTAATAAAACTGAGTCAGGAAGAAAGTTGTACTATGTCTGAAATACGAGAAATTGCAGAAAATAATCTAGAAAAACTTTTAAAAAGAATATGCATAACTTATAGTTAACTTAAAGTTAAGGTGCGAGCAGAACAAAGTTCATAATATTGAACAAAATAATACTATTGAACAAAATATTGTGTCGATACAGAATCTGACAGGAATAACAATTAATGCCCAGGAAATGTATACAGTAACTATAAACATGTGTATATAAAATAATATGTATAATACTATATTGACTTAAAATAAAAATAGTACTTAAACCTCAAAAATAGAGCATAAACTGGAAGATATTTCTATTATTTTTAGGTTATGTTGTTTTATAGTTGCGACTAGAAATTAGTTGAATTTCATAATGTAGCGAACAAACCCAAATAGAAAAAGTATTTTTAACACTCGGGTGTTGAAACAAGCGTGCGATTGAAAAAAACTTTCTAGCCAAGTTAGCCGTGCTCTTTCTCATTTTCGTGATCGTAGGAAAAGTGTAACTTTCTCCTCGCGGTAATAATGCTCAGTACTCCGAAGATTTAAGACACTTGCTAGCAGGTTGTCTCGCAAATTTCATCCTCATAAATAGCTTATATGCAGTTATTACTTTGTTCAACGTAGTATAATTTTAATAAAATTGATATTTTAATAATAATCCTTTGTATTACGTCAAAAGCCATAAGACGAAATGTAGACGATTTATATTCCTACTGTAAAATGTCAAAGAGGGGACTTTGTGAAGTTCTTGAGTAATTACAACTTTAAGGTAAATAGGGGGAAAATTGAGGCAGCGTATCTCATAAATTTACCTTTAATTTATGAAAATGACTCCGTGTATTTTTCTATTTTGCTTACTATTGTGAAAAGGGCCATTTTTGAATACGTTGCAGAACGTGTTCTTATTTCATACAATAATATTTTATGTTACATTAGTTGTGTCAAGGTTATTATAAAATACAGGATAGTTTACTCTGTTCTTCTTACGCATCAAGAGAATTAAAATTATTAATTTCTTCCTTCTTATCTGAGGTACAATTTAAAGTCATTATACCGTAGGCTCCAAAACAGCGGAGCATTCCAAACTCTTCTTAAAATTTAATACAATATAAAGGGACCTACAAACATTTTCCGCTTCTTCTACGAATGACGCCTGTTGCTCTCCCGATTGCCTTATACCTTTCTTTAATATCGCCTGCAGTGCAGAATTAGTGCATCCCGAGTACTCCTGGAGTTTGGTCCCTTTATCCTGATCACCCTGTATACGGTTATTTTGTTATTGTTAATTTCTGCTTAAAATTCTACACTTATTTCAATAAACACTATCTCAAATACCAATGTAAAGAAAAATTATTATTTTCCCAGACCACCCGATGATAACCTTATACAATAAGGTCGTATTTTTGTCTACACAGTAGCACTTTAAAATACTAATTCAGATTGAATGGTACTACCAAGAAAAGAAAACTCTCTCCATTGATAGGATGTCACCACCTGCAGACCGGTTTCGAACTCTTTTGTTCTCATCAGTACAGGGTAGGTGTACATACATCAGAGAAGACTTATACTTCACGCTGTATTATCAAGGATGTAGTATCAGCGTGAAGTAGTATAGAGCCTTCTCTGATGATAGGTATATACACCTACCCTGTACTGACGAGAACGAAAGAGTTCGAAACCGGTCTGCAGGCGGTGACATCCTATTAATGGAGAGGGCTTCGTTTTCTTGATACTATCATTCAATTTGAATTAGTCCTTGAAAGTGCTACTGTGTAGACAAAATAAGCTCTTATTGTATGAGGTATGATCGGGTGGTCTGGGAAAATTATAATATTTCCATCCATTCTGCCTATCTGTTTCAGACGTTGGCTATCATATTGGCTAATCTAACTTTGTTTACAGCTGCTCGGATAGTTCGGTGGTTGTCAGGGAGAACCAAGTTCTCAAATTTTTTAGCCATGAAATTCTTCTCCTTCCGGCGCACTTCAATTTTTTTTCATTTCTCATGATGTGACCCAGATATTATAGTTTTCTTGTTTTAATTGTATTCATGATTTCTGTTCCCTTTGACATTCTTCTAAGGATTTCAATGTTAGTTACGTGCTCTGTCCCTGATACCCTTAGTATCCTTCTGTAGAGCCACATCTCGAATGCTTCTATCTTTTTCGTCATTGCTTCTGTCAGTGCCCATGACTCCACTCCGTATAGCAACACGGAAACACATAGCAGCGTAACATTCTTAGTTTTGTGTTCATGGTTAGGTCTCTGCTCTTAAAAACTGCTGACATTTTAATGAATACATTTCTGATATTTTCAATTCGGCATTCTTGTGAGTGGTCCCATTGATCATTTATGGTGGTACTGGGATATGTGTATTTTTCAACTCTCTCAGTTGTTCCACCCTCCAACCTTAGTTGTCGGATGGGAACCTTGTTCTTGCTAATGATCATATATTTAGTCTTATCCATGTTGATGTCCAATCCATACTGGTGGCTACTTGTTATTAATCTATCCATTATTTGTTTTGGGTTTGTTCGGGTCTTCCATATTATCGGTAAATATTACTGTATCTGATGTTATTTAAACGCTGTCCATTTACCAGAATTCCTTCTTGTGCATTATCCAAGGCTTCTCTAAACATGTGTTCCGAGTAAATGTTAAATAGTAATGGCGACAATATACATCCCTGTCTTACTCCACGCAATATCTTAATTGTCTCAGTTTGGTCTTCGTCCATTGGTATTTGATATTAATATATATATATAAATCGGTTTTAAAACGTTCTTCGACGTCTTCCGATTCCCAACCTCCATTCATCTCTGTTCTCCCAGAGATCCTCTCCCAAACCTCTCTCTCTTATTTCACTATCTATCCCCTCTCTCCAACTCTTCCTAGGTCTTCCTCTCTTCCTCCTTCCTTGGGGGTTCCAGTTTATGACTTGTTTTGGTAGCCGGTCTTCGTTCATTCTTTGTACATGCCCATACCACGTAAGTTGTTTTATTCTCACATCCTCCAATATGCAATGCTTGACTCCCATAATCTCTCGAATCCTGTCATTCCTGATTCGCTCCAGTCTGGATATTCCTGCAGCACGTCTCCAGAAGTCCATTTCTGTTGCTTCCAAAGCTTTTTCAGACCTGTGTTTCAACTGCCACACCTCGCTCCCGTATGTTACTATGCTCCTGACAATGGTATTGTAAATTCGGTGTTTATTATCTTTTGAAATATGCTTATCCCATAACACGCTATTTAGTAAACTGATGGCTTTCCTTCCTTGTATATTTCTCTCCCTTATGGCTTCGTCCGTCGTTCCTTCATGTGTAATATACATGCCAAGGTATTTGTATTTTTCGCATTTTTTAATTATATTTTGGTTGTCCTCGAGGACTAGATTTTGCTGCGGTCCACCCATGCACATATATTCTGTTTTATCAATATTTACTTCTAGTCCCCACTTTTTGTATTCTTCGATTAGCTTCCTCGTCATGTATTCCAGATCCTCGTAGTCTTGGGCTAATATTATTTGATCATCGGCAAAGCATAGGGTATACATGGTCGTATTTTGTAGTGGAACTCCCATGTTCTTGCATTTGCGTTTCCAGATTTTCAGCGCCTGTTCTAAATATATTTTAAATAGCGTGGGTGACAAACAACATCCCTGTTTAAGTCCCTTATTTACCTTGAATCCCTGTGATATTTTTTTTCCTATCCTTATTTTTGTTGTGTTGTCCTTATAGAGTTTTTTTATGGCCTTAATTAAATTTACATTGATATTAGTTTGTTCTAATGCTTCCCATAATTTTTCTTGGGGGATGTTGTCGTATGCTTTCTTTAGGTCTATATACAGTAAGTGCAATTCTTGATTAAAGGCTGCTTTTTTCTCCATTATTTGTGTAATACAAAACAAATGATCCACCGCAGATCTCCCTGCCCGGAATCCCGCCTGTTCCTCAGCCTCTAGGTCTTTATATTCCTGTTCAACTTTTTTTGTTAGAAGTTTACTATATATTCTTGCTATTGAGCTCATTACTGCTATTCCTCGGTAGTTGTCACATTTATCCTTGCTACCCTTCTTGTGTATAGTGGACATATATGATGTTTTGATGTTTTGATATTAATACCACATGAAAAATAATGGACTTTTTACTTTTGAATACTCTATATTTTTATAATCGAAAAAAATAAAGCACTGACTAATATTTCGAGACTATTTTTGAGAGTTTTCAGCTGAAATTCGCTTTACTAGGACAACCCCTCGGGGCATTAATGCCCTATACGGTATTTCCATTTATGGTATTACGAAATTAATTTAAAGGAAACATGTAGGTAATATCAGGTCCAAAATTAATAAGCAGGGTCGAAGATCAAAGCCAGTCCTCTGCCTTTTGCCTTTATACGTGTAACGGTGTGTAATATGCTCGATAGCAAACACACTTTTATCGTGCTGACTTTAAATAATATTCGTTTTAGACGTAAAAGTATTTATTGGGGGAAAAGGGTGTTATTTTATATGAAAAATTGATTTCTGTAAAACATGGTAATTTTTTATACAGTGACCGGGAGAATTAGCGCAACATATGGGAAAACTTTTATTGTAAGATTTCAACAAAATTCGATGTTGGCAATCCTTTCTGAATCATGGTAAATTCCAAACCCATGAAACAGTTGGAGCTCGTATTGAGGGGTTTGGCAGGAATTATACAGCGCATCGAATAGGAGAATAGCTATTATTTTTATTTACAACCAGGTAAGAAAGTTAAAATGTTCAAATAATTGGACATTCTATTTGTGGTTGTAGGAAAAATTGTGTACTTGTGTGAAAATTACCTTCTCAAACTCGGCGGATTACCGCACTCAGCTGGCGCCTCGTGCCTTGTTTCAATTCTACCATTTTCAACACTCGTTATGTAATATACTAAAATAAATTAAGAGGGAAATGAATTGCAGAAAAATAGTCATAAATTGCGCCCTGCTATAATAAGCGGCAATATTCACCATAATTTATGTGTTTTCCACTAAAAGCAGTGCGCGTGACTGTGCAGCATTTGTAAGCGTTGACAATACTTACCAAGTAAATACGTGGATACCAATACCATTCCGCGGATGTGGTCTGATTGTAGGGGTCTTTACCCAAGTTTTTAGGCGGTCGATTAAAAAAACGTATTAGTGTTCCTCTAGTACATCCGACGAGTTCATTTCCACAACACCACAAATCGTGTGCCTGGACAGATCCTGGATTCGTTTCCCTCTTTCTGAACTTTCCTCCGATCCTGAACCTGAATTGTAATTAAAATTAGCAAATTTATTAATTTTATATTTGACAGTTAATTAGTATAAATTGTATCGATAAATCTACCCGATATCACAAAAGAAATAAATTAAAATTTTGCGGTAATCAAAATAAATCAAGCTTATTTTCAATATAAACTCAGATTGTTAACAGAGGCGTGCGGTAGACGGAAGTACCTTAAATAATAATTCCCTTAAATCATTAAAATATTTGTATTTTTCTCGTACAACTATTTTGTGTACATTTACTTCCTTTTGTGACAATTGAAGCGAGATTATCATACCGGCTGATTGCGAAAGCAGAAGGCCATTTAACTATTTATAACGGAATATCCTTGAGTTTACATTAGGTTCATTAGCAGAGCGAAATTTCCAAATTAAAATTAAAGAAAATAAAACGAATCGGTAAAAACAACCAGTCAAAAGTAGACAAGCACCCGATCGAGCAAATGCTCAGAATTCACACCCACAATTCCGTACAAGTCCTCGGATTATTCTGACGGTTGTAAATCAGTTGGTAATCGATAGATTTTGCTTCTGTGAATACTTTAAACCCACTGTGCTGTCCTCGGATAGTATTTCTGACCCCTCTGCGAAGGAGCCTATTATAGCCGAATTGACAAAAAAATAATAATTGAATTTTAATACAGTTAGGCTTATAAAAATTAATTTCTTCGCATTAAATTTCACCCCACGGCCCTGCCTGTTACTCTTCTTGTTAAAAAGTTTTGCCCACAAATAATTACGATTTGAGTGAGGGGGAGGCAATTTTTGTAAGTGTTTCTGTTAATAAGACGTCAAAACAAAACTGAAAACGTAGGAAAGTTAATTGTTTTTGAGTTGTTATTGGTTTCTGACTAAGAGGTTTTTTTTTCAAAGTTGATTATGAATATTTTTCAATATTAATTAATTAATAATCAACTCCTGGGTCAAATCATGCTAGAAATTTAATTTGTTTTTCTGAGGCATTAAACAGATAAGTAGTCCGACAGAAGTACTATACAGATATGTATTTGTTTATGCTATCCATGTCATGGATAGCTGACCAATATATATATATTTTAAGTAGCAAGACGTAGAAAAATAATGACCGGCGTGCCGAGAATGCTTTGTTTTTTAGATTGAAAAAGTTTGTTGCCTCTAGTGGATATATAAAGAATCACCCATCTAGTGGTCGTAAATATCTAAAACTAAAAACATTTTAATGCTTCTATAAAAACCTTCATAATAATGTAAATAAAAAATAATTAATACAGCCTTGAAAAAACTCTACCCACTCAATCAAGCAACATACCCTAAACTTGCCCATCTATCAATTAATTATATCTTTTCTTGTTACTTCCGTTTTAATAAGTAATTTATAACTATCATTCTGTCACGCTCTAATTAAAAGATTTCTCCACGCCACACAAAAAATACCACAATTTAGGAAAACAAGCCAGATAGGCACGGGTCATATTGGAAAATATTTCGATAGTAGTTAGATTACTTTTTAATAAGGTGCACGAATTAGGGCTTAAGCTAGTAACAAAGTTTACACCGTTATAATTTTACAGCGATGTATGAGTATGACAATCAGCTGTCGTGCGTGGTTCGATTATATTAATTTTAACAGCGCGACATCTTTATAGCGATCTAAACTCGATTACAGAATCGCACCATTAGATATTGACGTGACAAGAAGTTGTGTTTTTACAAAATTTTACGAGTCTAGTTTCAGATTGGAAAAATATTTAGTATATTTGACTGAAACTTAATTTAAAAATAAAACATCGTCACAATCGGTCACTTAATGCCTGTATGGTTTGCTATGAACATCAGTAAATAATTTTATCGCTTTTATACTTTGTTTACAACGTCTCTTACAAATTCGAAAACATATCGATACTTTTTCCATCTTTACTGATAAATATAAAGCAATAAAAGTCAGAAACATTTGTTTACATTTTAAGCAGCGACGATTTAATTTGTTTACTGTTGTAAACTTATTATTACTTATTTTCCTACATAAATAATTAATGAGTGGTTTAGGAGTTAAAGTTAGATTGTTTTCTTTTGCTTGAAAGGTACTAATCGCTTCTCAACGAGCGATAAATAATACGTCATATAATTTATACCATTACGAAAATAACTCATCATCACAATTCATGCAAATATGAGATACCGTTTCTTGAGTCGTCACAATACAACAAGGTATGATAAGCGGATCTTCCCGAGATATATGTTTTTAGGTGAAATAAAACTAGGTTCAGCACTGGTTGGTCTTAATCCAGTTAAGAAAGTAAGAAACATATAGGAAGACGCTAAAATTGACCAACTTAAACTGAATTCATTCTCACGCACTAATTGGTGAAAAACACACATACAAAAATACGCTTTCCAAAATGATTTTTCGTTCACTTCATTACAGCAAGTGCCCGGATTCATATTGGTCAATCTAACTGAATGTCGTTCAAAGCTTTGCAATGAACCATTTCGGGTGATCGAAATGGAGAAACGGAATTGTGCAATTGAATCTATAAATGAACTCCAATTTGATAAGTTTAGCAAAATATTAATTGCTTATGGAATGCATACATCGACGTGTAAACGGAAAGGAATTTTTAAATGGCAAAATAGTTTTATTCGGCTCCTTTGCCTATTAGTTTTTCGTCGTTTAATACATCTGCTATGATTGTTCTTTAAAATCAGACTTTATTCTTTCCTGTGTAATGACTAAATATAATCCTGTTAATGAGAAATAGCAACATTCTTAACAATATTTGTATGTAAATTTATATAAATGGGTTTTGAATGAGCTATTAATATATTTTTTTAGAAAATGCATAAACATTTTACAGCATGCTTAATGGGGTAATTTAACATAAAAAAAAAACAGTATCATATCATATAATAAATTATAATCATTCATTTTAATATGCCAGAAAATGTTCTATTATATTTTAAAAAGCTCCACTAAAATTTCAGCCTAATCATTATAAATTGCCCCTCTCCTTTTAAAATTCCTTTTACTTTATAAAAGTTAGTCGAAAAATAATTGAGCCTTTAACAAGAAAAAAGGAATGTAAGCTTTTCGATTTTTTCTAAAAGAGTTTTAAAGTAAAGGAAGTTATATAGCTAGTATTAAATTGGCATTTTTTTCGGAAGAGGCAAATATCTATTTTGTCAATTTACAAATTAATTAGACCACGGTTATACAGGGTATTTTCTAACTACACCATTAAATTTTTTTTGATATTTCAAAAAAATATATTCGTTACCCACTGACTGTGACCAATCTAATAGCATTTATATTACTTACGTTAGTCATTCTGATAAAACTTTACAATACAAGTAAAATAAGTTTTTGATGTTGTGGTAGTTTTTGATAGAGTGGCCCAAGTAATAGGCAGGACGTCATCGTCATCAAGATTTGTTTTACATGGAACATCCAGTATATTGTCAATTCGAAATCAATGACAAAGATGTAAAACCATATCTCTATATACAGGGTGTCCGCTAATTAATGGGACATGAAAAAACCACGGACAGACTCCTTACGTAAAAATATTAGGATTTGATTCTACTGACCTATATCCGAAAGTTGATATTAACTGAGATACAGGGTGTTAAAGTTAAAACTTCATTTTTGTTTTTCTCTAATAACTTTGACAGAAACCAACTGTTTTTTACAAAGTTTGGCAACTATGGTTTTTTTAGGACGACAAACTGATTTTTTGGTGAAATTTTAATGTACCATGTAGGAGACGCTGCCTGCGGCTTTTTTTGCACATTTATTAGGTCCTAACTTATTTGTGCCTCAGTGTATTTAAGTTTTTAATGAAAATAATATTTTTCTCATATTTATTACGTAAAAAAGGTATACAAATTTCAGGTCGCCCAGAGTTACCGTTTCGGAGAGATTTGCATTTAAATTGTTTAGTGCACCTTGCCCAATTACTATTAATTTGGAAACAAAATTTTTTTCTCAAAGTAACCTATGAGAAACAAATGATATATAGAGATGCAGTTGCTATGGAACAAAAAATGTTTCATTTTTGAGTTTATCGTAAGTTTGTGTTTTCATTGCTGTTGGTTACTTTCGACACGATATTTGATCAAAGTTATTTTAATTAAAGTACATTGAAGAACAATTCAATTGTTGTATTTATTATTCCCAATTACTATTACTTGAAAGAACATTAATTATCATGTAAAAGTTAATTGGTAAGAAGTAACAAAATATTATTTGCTTGCCTGAGCTAACGAACTAAATAATTTAAATGTAAATATCTCCGAAACGGTAATTCTGAGCGACCTGAAATTAGGATACCTTTTTTACGTAATAAATATGACAGAAGTATTATTTTCATTAAAAACTTAAATACACTGAGGCACAGAAAAGTTATGACTTAATAAATGTGCAAAAATGCCGCAGACAGCGCCCCCTACATTGTACATTAAAATTTCACCAAAAAATCAGTTTCTCGTCTTAAAAAAACCATAATAACCAACTTTTGTAAAAACCGTTGGTTTCTGTCGAAGTTATTAGCGAAAAACAAAAATTAAGTTTTAACTTTAACACCCTGTATCTCAGTTATTATGAACTTTCGGATATAGGTAAGTATTAGTAAATCCTAATATTTTTAATTAAGGAGTATGTGGTTTTTCCATGTCCCATTAATTAGGGGACACCCTGTATACATAGATTTACGAAATATTACGTTTGAAAATGTAACTTGAACATATAAATAATTGCATATCTTTCTATCTGTAATATCTATCTCGAACAATTTTTAACTTATGAGTCTTTATTTCAAAAAAAAAAATTATTACAGAATTATATATTTTGCCTTGTATACTGTTGTGTGTTACATTTAAATTATCAAACTTGCTAATACTTTCTAATAGAAGCGGCAGCACTGCATGGCTGAAAACACGCTGAGTATATCGACAAAAAATATTAATTGATGTGCTCGAATGTTTAAAAAAACAAACATATCCCTGCATTTTAAATCAGTTTGTGCAAGACTATAGATGCATTGTATAGTAGATTTTCTTCTTCTCTTTTTGATGGCGTACTAAACGAGCAACGTTAGCTGCCAACTATGCACAGAGGAATGATAGTCGGCATGTTAATGATAACTACCTATCGGTAAATAATACATAGTTCCTTCCAGTTTCGGCGGAAACTAAATTGTATTTAAATATTTACAGGTTTTAAATCGCTGAAGGGTTAAAAGAAAGTAACAACCCTATTCCAAAATATATACTTCTTCGGAATATCGAATTTGCTACTAGTATAATTTCCGGAAACAGTTCGGATTAGTACGTATGTATTTATTTACTGATCCATAATCCATATTGGCAAGCAATAACCTGCTTTATTATTAGCTAATCATCGTTGGCATAAATGTGGCCCCAGGTAGTAATTAATTTTCCATAGACTCTATATCTATCCACACGCAGCAGTATCGTTTAATGCCACCATGACAAGCTTCCGCTATCATTAAAGTATGGCTTTTGGCGACGTTACACAGGGTATTGTCCTCTGTCGTTGATGAAGATTCTGTCCGCAAAACAAAGCCTTTATCGTACCACAAATCTCTTAGCTTTAGCTCCTGACTTACAGAGGGCGTAATTTTAAATTAGTTCTGGTTTCTACTAATCGTAACAGAAATTTAACGATTATTACTGTTTGAAAATGCCAATGTACGGAAAAATTATTATTTCCCAGACCACCCGATGATACCTTATACAATAAGGGAGTATTTTTGTCTACACAGTAGCAATTTAAAATACTAATTCAGATTGAATAGTACTACCAAAAAAAGGAAGCCTTTTCCATTGATAGGATGTCACCACCTGCAGATCGGTTTCGAACTCTTTTGTTCTCGTCAGTACAGAGTATTTGATATTAATACCACCTGAAAAGTAAATAAACTTTTTATTTTTGATTTATTCAAATAACGTCTGTTCAGATTGTGTGGGACCGCTAAGAGAGGGCACTGAGCGTTGTATTTTCTCGTCTGCCCTTGATAATACAGCGTGAAGTATAGAGTCTTCTCTGATGATAGGTATCTACCTACTACGCCAACATGTTAACGGAGCTCTTAAATCTCGCTTATCTGATTAAGTTCAAATAAGGAAGGTCTGAGAGCTGTAACCGAAAAACACCAAGCAATGCTCAAGGCTGAACCTAAAAAAAATCATAATTATGATGAACAAAAATAACACATCTAGTGAAAATGATTTACAGGGATCTGCCTGACTCACGCGGCGAGTTTAGTCGGTCAGCTCGTCTCCTTTAGAGGTGGATCCTTTCCCTCAGAAAGGATGATATTGATGGTCTTTCCCCACAATGTTGCCAACCCGACACTACCTAGCAGCTGCGTCTGTAAGGTGTCTGTGTGCAGATTCTCATCGGCTGTCCAAAAAAAAATGGTAGGTACACCTATCCTGTACTGACGAGAACAAAAGAGTTCGAAACCGGTCTGCAGGTGGTGACATCCTATCAATGGAAAAGGCTTCCTTTTCTTGGTAGTATCATTCAATCTGAAATAATATTTTAAAGTACTACTGTGTAGACAAAAATACGCCCTATTGTATAAAGTATCATCGGGTGGTCTGGGAAAATAATAAATTTTCCATTTGATATTAATAGCACCTGAAAACTAAATAGACTTTCATATTGATTTGCGTCAAAAGTCGTCTCCGTTCTTAAGGAAAATGCCTGTTCATAAAGCAAATAAATCCCAACCCATCCTTCGCCAGTGTAACATTATTTACTGAAATTTATACCCCGAATTTGGCTCCATTCTGACTTCTTTTTATTCAGAAATGTAAAACGCACGTCCGGGGACGTCGTTTTGTTGACTATAATCAATTGAAAGAGGATAATGATGCTCAATATAAAGCCCAACATAAATATTTTCTTCTGATTGACTAAAGTCGTTACAGGACTTACAGATGTCTTGAAAAGCTATACTGCGTGTATATTTGAAAACTTCCCACCCCTAAAATCTCGCTGCTCTCTCTGCGTGCTTTCCGATTTTTAAGAATATTTACTGGAAGCGACAAGTTTTCAAATTGCCATCCAGTAAATCGCTAATATTTTTCAATATAATTAAATTGTTTTCCTTATTTAGCTTCGTACACAAAAAAACCATGTCATGAAAAGCAAACCGCATCAACCCCCTCTTTAAGGCCGGAGGTTAAAACCGAGGATTCTCCGACGTCTTTTACTTTATCAGAAGTTTAGGATTAACTTTATTAAAACCTATTTAACCTAATTAAGAAGTTTGATGCCACCTCTTGGAATTGGAGCCCATCAATATCAATATTAAACTATAATATTGTTGATTACTAATTTAATCATTATTTTTGGTAATACGGCAAGGGATTTTCTGTAGTAACGCCGGTATTCTCCGTAAGCATTTGATCCAGATTAGATGCTCAATCCCGCTTAGATCATATTTTTGCTATGCACCGTAAATATTTGACATCTCTAATTGAGATTAAAGTAATCCGTCAAGGTTGAAATATTGCATTTGATCCAGATTAGATGCTCAATCCCGCTTAGATCATATTTTTGCTATGCACCGTCAACATTTGACGTCCCTAATTGAGATTAAAGTAATCCGGAAAAGTTGTTGGCTTAAGCGTGTTTTTATTACATTATATTATTTTATATTGGTTATTTAAGATCGAATGGAGAGCCACCGAATGTTAAAAATACTTGTTTGCTATTTTCAGGTAATTTTTTATCAGCAGCCGGATTGCTGAACAGAAAAATCATTTTCGAATGGCAAAACAACGCTTGTTTTAGAACTTTGCTACTCCGATTGATTTTTCTATCGTTTTCGTCCTTATGAAATGGGATTTATAATACGGGTTTGTTCGAAACTCTTTCGAAATGATTTCGATTCAGTATTAAACTTTTGTGTCCATACCTGGCTCTTTTCCTCTATGTTTACTCGGCTACTTTTTTTGGAATTACCCATTTTTAAGAAATACTAAAAAAAATAACGTACAGACTTGTCAATAATAATTCTCGCTAAAACCATTCTGATTTTACATTATTAATTTTTTAAGTTGCGTGTGATTCGAAAGCAGTAAAGTTTGTTTACTAGTTTTGTTAATAAAAAGAATGAATGAGTATAACAAATCCTGCAAAAAATTTGGAAACAAAATGTGGTGAAGAACAACACAAAGGTTGATGTGAATAATTTATTAGTGCATCATTTCGGAGATGAGTGGAAAAATGATCCACGTTTTTTACAAATGCGTCATAGAAAAGAACACAGTTCCAAACGAAACCGTCGATGATGAAACGACACTATATGTGAGAAAGTCAAAGAGGACGTGGAATTTTCTATTAACTGTTTTTGAATTTTTTTGTCCCCTCCATCCGCTATTTCTTCTTTGTATTTTTTTTACTGAATTTAAAGTCTTTTTTATTTTTTTTTATATGAATAAAAATAATTAAAGACAAATTATCTTGCGTTATTTTCAAAGCTTCTTCAAGCAACTTCGATTGTTATTTTTATAACGTATAATCTTCAAATATTTTTTCAAAACAACTCTTATGTTTTTCAAACAATTAAAAGAAAAAAATTAGTAGGTATATGTGATGTAAATGCAATAAAAAGGGAAAACTCTCTTAATTGTTTATATTTAATGAATTATTAGTTTTTTCTTCTACTGAGAATTTAGGAAACATGGAGATTGTCCACTTTGAAACTACACTTCTCATTTAATTGTATAAAAATCCAGTATTGCC
Source organism: Barypeithes pellucidus (assembly GCA_963991005.1). Taxonomy (NCBI): domain Eukaryota; kingdom Metazoa; phylum Arthropoda; class Insecta; order Coleoptera; family Curculionidae; genus Barypeithes; species Barypeithes pellucidus. Next base: position 19,154,359 of record OZ022561.1, on the reverse strand, counting down.
AAATTGTTAACTCGGATTCCGAAAACGATTACGGTGCATAACAAATAAACCGGATTGAACTAAGCTGGATTTGCCAATCTCAATTAAATCTTAAAACACGTGTTTCCGTGTTTGACTTTGACATAATTTTCTTTTGTGTCATGTTTGGAAATTAGTAGTTAATATCAAAATTGAAGAGAAAATTTTCATTGAAGATGATTAGGAGATGTTAGTCATCATAAGTGTTGCTCTTAGAGATAGTTTTTGGTGTAATATAAGATTTTTGTTTTTGTAATGTAACAGTTTTAGTACTTTATTCAAAATTTTTTTTTGAATTTTAACTTTGCTTGCAATTTATAACTGTTTTCAAGCAACAAATAACTTTTAAAATTGAATCTAATATTACAAGCCAAATTATTAAGTATTTATGTTGCCATTTTTGTCAAATGAAGAATCAAAACTAAGATAGCTTGTACTGTTCATAAAATAATAAACTAATATATTTCAAATACTATATAATGTGTGGAAAAATTATTTCCTAACCACCTGAAGAACCGCAGGGCGTAGTTTTGTCTAATATTGTAGCGTTTAAAATACTAATTCAGATTGAATGGTACTACCAAGGAAGGGAATCCCTCTCCATTGATAGAATATCACCACCTGCAGACCCGTTCCGAACTCTTTTGGTCTCGTCAGTACAGGGTAGGTATCCATACCTATCATCAGAGAAGTCTCTACTACTTCAAGCTGTATTATCAACCTTAGTCGAGAACAAAAGAGTTCGAAACCGGTCTGTAGGTAGTGACATCCTATCAATGGAGAGAGCTTTCCTTTATTGCTAGTATTTGATATTAATACCACCTCAAAAAATGCACATTGTTTTTTTATATATTTCAATTATAAAAACATTCTTTTATTTAGCCACAAAAAATTAGAAACAATTTATTATTGGTATTGGAACATACATAAGTACCTAAAACGAGCTCGAGAAATAATCTAACACATCTTAACACGAAAGATCAACTGATCTTTAACACGAAAGTATATTCAGCAAATAAAATAGCACCCTCGCGACTGCAAGAATCGCTGGTTCCAGCTATACATGGCAATGTACTGTTGATATGCTTCCATCTTTGTGGGCTATCTTTTATGGGCCTTTATTTCCTCTCTACTTCCAGCACTAAATATGAAAAAATATCAATCCTTTGTAATAGGTGGAACTCCATGAATTAAATTATGGATATTGAAAGTTCAGTGTAAAGGGGTCCATATTATGTATTAAGTTTAGCTTCGTTTGATATCTGTAAAGAAATATTTTACTTCATAAAAAGGGAAAAGAAACTGCCAATGTTTCGTAAACAAATGCAAATGAAATATTTCAGCTTACCTGTCGCGGATATCATGCAATTTTGCAGTGATAATGTCTTTAAATATTCACTCTGCATCTTAAAAATATATTAAACACCATTGTTTCCAAAACTTTGAAGAAAATTCTGTTTTAAAGGCTACAAATTGCGAATTTCAATGATTTCTTAATGCACGTCAGAACAGAGTTTGCCGTCAGGTCAAACGAAAGTAGGGTTATCTCTTGCGTCATCCGCTTTTCCACGTCATATTTGTTGAAAATCCACTGTTGCCAATTTGTTAACTTGGATTCCCAAAACCGATTACGGTGCATAACAAATAAGTCAGATTGAACTAAGCCGGATTTACCAATCCCAATTAAATCCTAAATACGGAGAATACGGGCGTTACTGGCACAGATTTCGAACGAAAAATACAGGGTGTTATGGAAATGACGTATTATATTTAAATGGGTGACTCCTGGGGTGTCCTAGAGAAGCGCTACATATTTTTTTTTAAATCGAACGTTTAAAAAGTGGGGTAATTCACCCCTAAACCCACACACAACTCCTCGGCACATTCATATATGAACGTATTACATTTCTCAGCTGGGTAATCAACAGATGTTCGGGCACAATGTTGCCAAAACGTTTAAAAGTGTAAAACTTTAGTTTCTTATAAAAATAAATATTTAGCTTACTTAGAAAGTAAATCCAGGACGCGATTAAGGAATCCAGGGCACAGACACTTTCAGTTCTTTTTTCTATGGGAAAAACTTTATGCTCATCACGTGTCCTGATGATAGTGTGGGAGTGCATAATAAGCTTATCACTAAACCCCAACACTAACGCATAATTACACTTTACAATAACACATATAGAACAAGAGCACTTAATCATTTCGCAATAGAAATAATAAAAACGCTAATTTCTATGGGCCATTAACCCTTTACTAAAGATAAAATGTTAACAATTGGCAGGAACTACTCTTTGAAATAATGGTCTAGTCCATCTTCGGACCAGCCGTCGATCTTTCTTTCCGAGACCTCTCCGCTACTACAGCCAGCGTGGTGGTCATTTCCGAGACTATAATTATACAGGAAAGTAATATTATAGAAGGAAATTCGGCAATTTATGATAGTCGCTTATAAAACATTGAAAGTGGCAACGCTGTATTTTTAAATATTAGCCCGATTGTCCAAAATCAGCTGTTTAAAGAATCCTGCCGATATCGATCGAGAGAACCATCGTGTTATTTATTTTTAAAATTTTTAGATGTTAAATACATTATTTCCCAAACAATAAGGGTGTATTTTGTCTACACAGTAGCACTTTAAAATATTGTGTTGTGACGCGAGAACTAATGTGATTTTGTGAGAGTACTTGGTGTCTTTTATAAATTAAGTTGGTTTTAAATAAGTCCGAAAAGGTAAATACAATTGCATTTTTTTCTAAAGGGTAAGTGGCATTTATAAACTTTTAAGTTGTCCAGATCTGACGGGTGTCGTTCGAATTGAACAAATGAGAACATACCTGACCATTTATAAACTCCGCGGCGGTTCGTTCGAGTCAGTTCAAGTTTATAAATCAGAGATTGTTTCCTAGCGAACTGAACGTAAAAGTTTATAATAATGTACCCTGAAAAATAAACAACTTGAAATCTGTCAAACGGTTATTGACTTTCTAAAGAGTTTATCCTGAATATATGACAACACTGTTCAAGATTCACTGCCATATGTTGCTGTGTTTACCTTCCGAACAGAGGCACCACCTGATAATTTTTGGTTTGACATAAGGTCATGTACAGGGCATATTAAATTAAAGCACCATTTTTGGATATTTTTCTTCAATTTGTTTTCATTTCAGGAATTGCCGGTTTAAATATAATACGTCATTTCCATAACACCCTGCATATGGTGCGCTATTTTTGGATATTTTTCTGCAATTTGTTTTCATCTAGGATTTGAGGGATAATAAGCAATTCTATAACACCATGTATAACAATGACGATTCTATTGTTGAATATTCTTATTTCATGCATCTCATCCGTCATAGGAAAGTTACTTTTTTTCTAAAAAATTAACCGCCTGCCTAACATATTGATCAACAATATAATATAAATTTTATCCTCATTATATCCCTTCATAATCCATTGGGTTTGATAAACAAAAACAACGGAATTTTTCTATAAATAATAAATATGACCGGAAAATCCGTATGTCAAGGTGAAAGAAAATTGTTTCAATAATGTACCCTTTATTATAAACAAACAAGGAATGTGTAATCTTTCTAACGTGAACATGAAAGAAAATTAAGTTTTTTTAGAGGCATATATTATTCATTGAACCTGTAGTAAAAGTAAATTAATTTTTCACATAACTAGCTACCATAATTTATGTTATTAAGCTAACTAAATAAATATTATCAAAAATAAACCAAAGTAGCTGAACGGTTAGCAACATATAAAGTTTTATTTTTTATACATACAGGATGTCTCAATGATACCATACCTTACTAAGAGGATCAACAACAAAGTTTTTAGCCGTTTATTTCTTCCAGCTTTAAAAAAATGTAAACAAAATATTGCATTTATGTTATCACCAATGGAAAGGTGGCGTCAGAAAGCTATTTTTATTCAGGAAATAATTAAACAATAATACCTTTAACAATAATTAGTCAATTTAATTTTTTTATTGAAACAATTTTTTTTTTAAATCGTTGGAAAAAAACAAGATTCGGAGCAAGAGGGAGCAATGCAAGAAAGAAGAAACTATGGTCGGATGCTTTTGCAGGATTTAATTTAAAATAAATTCCTTTTTTTTAAATAAAACTCTCTCCCGTCCATATACCTACGTGCAATTTTGTTACTTGTTTACAAAATGAACAGGAATCTTTTAAGTGTGAAGTAATATGTTTATGTTTCTTGAAGAGGAGGTGGAGGGATTAAATCCTAAAACAGTGATACGCCGCTGATCGAAAGTTAACAAGATGACGTGTTATTGAAATTATATTCTGCATTAAACACTTGTTAGGTCCCTGGTTAGATTATGTTTTAGCACAAATTTTGCGTCAGCAATTACCAATTAAAATTAGTTATCGACGTCAATAGGTAGTTTCTTTTGTACTGCTAAACCTATAGAATGTCGGAAAATTCATTAAAATACGTTGAGAATATTTTACAAAATCCTAGCAAATTAATAGGAACATATACACAATATATTTTTTTAGAGGAAAGTGAATATTTAATTAATATTTATTTACTCATAAACTTATTTCATATCCAAAAGTCTTCGCTGGAAACTTAAACCAATTAACTGTCTTTGCTACTTCTTATGCAAAATTAGCATCAAGTTGTTCGTCAATGTTCCTCCTTGTTTTAGAACTCAAATATGTATTGTAACATAAGAAGTTTATGGAATAAAATAATTAACATAACTTGACAAAACTTGATATACGACATTATAAACTAATTTTAACTTTAGTAATTCTGTCTACCGTATTATGTTTAATAATAATTTATACAAAGATAACCTATGATTTAGGGATAGTAACACAATATACAAAATTTGACAAAATTGTACCCACATGGGCTTTATGTGATTCACCCTGTATACATTTAACAAACTTCTAAATTAAAATTAAAAATGAAGGTATGCAAAGGTAAATAATCTGGATTCGCCATAAAATCTGTTAATTTCATCATCACTAACTAGTGGGATTCCCTTATCAGATTTAGTTAGAGATATTTACTATTTATACAATTCTCCCCTGGCATATTTTTAGTTTTTGGGGTCAAACATTACAATATTGCGCGGTAAGATTATTTTTAAAACAATATTATAAAACTGTTTTATAGACTTTTTGTAATAGCTGTAAGAATATCATTGGATCTTACGTTATACAACGAAATGGCTCTGTAGTCTTTTTACCCTATAAGTTGGTTGTGAATATTTCATAAATCCTGTTATCCAAGTTTTCTGTAGCAGATCTGGGATTTTTATACTTGTTTAGGTCTTGTTTGATCTTCCTAAATCTATCGGAAGCTGATAATCAAATAAGGACGATATACCTACGCTGTGGGCCAAAAATAGTGACCAATACATTTGTGTAAACGTCTTTTCCATTGATTAATTACTCCATTAAACAATTTTTCAATAATTTTTTTCCGTAGATTATTATTACTAATAAGCTATTCTTTTGACGGTAATAATGTTTTCACATATTTTTTAATAAATTGATAATAATAAGTAATAAGTTGATTTTTTCTAGCCCAGAGAACCAGATTTTTATAGATGGCCTCTGCTGTTTTTTTTAGAGAACTGTCATCATTTTCAATTACCAAGACATTTCTTTCATCCAAATATCATTTCTGTTTCAATTTATAAAAACAGTGACATTCGGTCAGAAAATTAGTCATACATTCCTAACCGAATGAAATATCAAGAAACTCCATCTTTTGTTCAGCATATAAGAGGCTTTAACATGTATTGTATTTTTGAAGTCAGTTGAAAGTCCAAAAATACCTGTAGCCGGCACATATAATATCCAAGAACATGTATACTATCAAAAATGCACGAGTCACGCTATACATGCTTATTCAATTCTGTTGAATGGTCGAAGGTAAACTAGATCACAAATGCTATTCGAATTGATTATGTGTATTCTACGCTGTACAGATGTTAGTGTCCTTGTTGGATTATGTCTGGGCACGAATTTATGGGTATAATTACCCGGTAAAATAATTAGTGAACATCAATAGAGCATTAATTTTCTATGTAAAAGTTATATTGCTATGCTAGCGTATTGAATGATTCAATTTCGGTAGACTAGAGGTCACGCTTCAAAAATAATAAGCCGAATTTAATCTCAAATTATTCATTTTATGAAAAAAGTTTTTAGGAACATATGTCCTCAACTTGTTCAATTTTTTGCTACAGGGTGATGTTTTTTAAAAATCTTTATTTTTCCGAAATACTTATATACTGAGATATTATTTTTAATTTTGGTATGTGTAAATAGGATATAGAACTACATGTTTTGGTTAGGGAAGATATTCTATGAAATATCTGACAAAAAAGTGGTATGCTCCCGCCATTCTTCCTTGTGTATATTCGATTAATTATTATGCCTAATTAGCACTAAAACATTTAGGAGAATTAAAAACGCAAGAAACAACGCGAGTCTCCATAGGCAATCTATTTAAAAATTGTTCACGATGTAATGGGGATTTGTAGGGCTTATTGTAGCATAAGAATATAGTCGCCTTTGTTCAATACACAAAATTATACATTATATTTCTTTTCCAATGAGAGTGCCAAGTGTTTCGATACTGACAGCATAGCAACAGTGAGAGACTGAATTGTTGGTCACTGTTGCTTTTAGCTTAGGTGAATCTATATTTCGTTTCAGTATTCCCTATCCTTCGTTCTCCTCAATAATTTGTTTGCGGCGCTCAATACTCGATAGTTAAATGATTGATTGATATTCACCGGTAAGGATTTCAAACTTTCTACTGATTCGGTCTTTGTGATGGAATCATTTACGATTGACATACCTCTACGGCCAAGAGAGGTAGTTGTTTTGGTAGACTTGGACTACCTAAAAGACTGTAATCCAAAGCATCACCTTCGACTTCGTCCGTGTTTCCTTGAATGGCTAAAACAATACCTTAAGCTTATACGTGTCGAAACCATATTAAATCTGTCACTTCCAATAATAAACCCGTCGTATTAACTTCGCCTGAAAATAGACTCTCAAGTTAATTAAAGCTGACGAAAGGGAGAGTGGATCGTCAACTAAATAGCACCAGCTCTTAACAGAAGGGATTTTGTATAATTAGCAAGTTTTTGGTCATTAAGGGCCGTTCATCGGGTTGCCGTGGTTTTCTTGATGAAAGAAAAACATCTCTGAACCTCTGAACTTTATTTTGAAAGATTTGAAGTTATAGTGTGTTTACGCATAAGCATCTAACACGATAACATTTGTTACAATTTTCTTTATTATCTTGTGTGTAGAATAAAAAATAATAAATATTAGATTAAAAAATAATAAATATTAAAATAAAAAATAATAAATATTAAAATAAAAATAATAAATATTGAAATAAAAAATAATAAATATTAAAATAAAAAATAATAAATATTAAAAAAAATAATAAATATTAGAATAAAATATAATAAATATTAGACAGACAATCTCTAAACATTTTAAAAGTGTTAGCACATTCAAAATGGGGAGCTAACCCGAAAAGTCTTCTTATGATATACAAGGCGTTAATGTTGTCTAAGATAGACTCCGGTAGCATTGTGTACTCTTCAGCAAGGAAAAATCATCTGAACAGATTAGAAAAAATATAAACTTTGGGAATACGCTATTGACTAAATGCATTCCCAACAACTCCTGTTCAAAGTCTCTATTGTGAATCTGCGATAATGCCCCTAGACCAAAGAAGAAAAATTCTAAAAACAACTTACCTTGCAGGAGTTAAATCTTATCACAAAAATGCAAACAATGAATCCATATTTCCTATTCAAAATGAGTACGACAATAGACCCCCATTACTCGCCCTCTCGCAATACGATACCTAGAGTATTTAAGAGATATCGAAGTAGAATTCCCTGATATTCTAGAAGATGATCAAAATGTAAATCAAGCAGCAAATGATAGAGCTATTAGGAAAACTGTCTTCACAAGCAAGTTAACGAAGAAAATTGTGGATGAATGCCAAGCCATATGGGATCGAACCAATACATTTCTTCGTCAAGTAGAATCAATGGTTAAAATACCTTCGATTCCATAGGACTAAGTAGACTGGAAACCGCAAAAGCATCTAGACTTCGTACAGGACATACAAGTTTTACTCATCAACATCTTCTTAAAGGCGAACCAGCACCAATGTGTGATCAGTGTAATATAGCTCTGTGAGTAGTACATATTATCAGTGAATGTCCAGTGTATAATGCACAAAGACAGAAATATAGGGTGAAAGAGAATACTGAACAAATTTTGCAAAACCAAAACTAGAAATACTTTAGAGTATATGAAATGTATAGAGTTATTTGACAAAATTTAAAAATAAGTAGTCATACTTACCCTCTGTGATACCTACCTTCTGTGATACTTACCAACTATGATATTTACATTATGTTATGGAAAACATAAAACACACTTACCTAAAGAGCGCCCACGAGCATTTACTATGTGATACTTACAAGCTGTGATATTTAATTAAAACTATAGTTACCTAAAAGAGACTCTACGAGCTAATGACCCTAGTAGTCGATGCTCTTTCTGGGTGGGTTTTAGTGAGGTAAAAATCCCACACTGTTTGGCGCCTACTAACCTGCATGCCAAGCGCCTTTTGAAGGTTTTCCCATCCAGCACACAAAAAAAAATATTAGAATAAAAAATAATAAATATTAGAATAAAAAATAATAAATATTAAACACACCACAAAACGATCATTTTTCAACAGTAACATATGATGCACAGCGACATCTCGTACTAACAAAGCATAATAGAGCCTCACTAGCGAGCCAGAATACGAGGCTACGCGTCTGGAAAGGGATATGCCATAAGAAATAAATAACGACATTTGTAATTCTCGTTTAGATAGTAATTCTTCGGTTTTAGCTGATTGCAGGTGATCTTTTGTAAGAGATCTTGCTTGAAAAATTAAAAATACAATTTCTAATTTTTAACAGTATTTATTGTCTTATATTTTTTTAAGATTAAAATGATTTCGGGCAAAAATGTGTAAAAACGATCTTCTTTTATGTGTTATTATACTCTTAAATTTAGATACTATTCTTATTAATGTCGGATTCTAGTAAATGAATGTACGTAAAGAGATTTCCTTTTTTCCAGAAGGATACTATGCCATATATATGAAACAGAACTCACAATAAGCATTAGGAGATGTCGTAAAAATAAAATATTTAATAAAGTGTGTCTGATGCAGGACCTGTTAAAATAATATACGATCTACCGTACCATTTTATTACCCATTGCAGGATATACTTGAGCTCAAAAGGCAGACCACATGATAGAACATATTTTTTCTTTAGTATGATCGCTCATTTTACGACGTTAGAAGGTTAAAAGTTTTTTTTTTGAGAATCAATCAAGTCTATTTTTTTATTTACCATTTTCTATTTGGCGATGTTTTAAAAATAATTATTTATGTAAAAAATGCATAAAGTAATTATATGCGTAAGTTCATACAATACTTTTCGGTCGCATCAGTTTTCTTTTTCGAAATTAAAAAATATATATTGGTGTATAATCGACTCACTGTCACTTAGGAATACAATAAGTTTGGAATATATGCTTATATTGACTTCATTATTCAGAATTAATGTTGATTTTAGCTTGGAATAGATTAGATAGATAGGAATGACCATAAAGTCGAAAATTTTTAATGTTTTACCTTTCTATACGTTCGCTGAAACTCTTCACTTGCTTTTGGTCCAATGCATTTTAATAAACGTATGATATTCCTTTTTGTGAGCTTCTTTCGGATTTTCAGGCAACTAATTTTGTGTTGCTTCATTGGCTTTATTAATTATTTCGTCCGCAGCACGTTTTCTACTGGAAATTGGAATTATTTCTTTCCATTTTTGATGTTTTTAAATATTATTGACATTTGTAAGGTAACAATAATAATGCGGCACCAAGGCAACGAACGACGTGGATGCTATTTCATGGCAACTTGATATTATTCATAGAGAAATGAAAAAATGACACGTTACGTCACTTTTTTTAACAGTAAATTACTTTCTTTTAACTTGTCAAAGAAATTTTATGTATTCATTTGCCGAAAAAATATATAGTTTTTATTACTTCATAGAAAAAATCTTTTCCAACTTTCCGGCCCTCTGAAAAAAATGTGACGACACAAAAATATTTTTGTGTCTACGCCCGCACTTCATAATATGTGATCATGTTATTTGATTTTGTCCTGGTGTAAAAAAATAATATTTGCATAGCATATTGCATAATAGAGTGGAATGCAGTGATATATTGAGACACCTTTAATTTCTCGTTCCTGGAACACGTCATTCCTAGACTTTTTATATACCAGCAGCGCGTACCAATATCTGTAAATATTACCCCATTTATCGATTGTGCAATACTTACAATCTGCACCAACATAAATTTGACATTTTCAGCTGTAGCTTATTCAGTATAAGATTAAATTAGTGTTTTCTTTAGGCATCTAATTACTCTGCTCAATATGCACACATATATTAATATAATACCTTTAATATTTGTTTCTATCAAATTTTTTTGTTGTTGTATTGTTACAATTACTTATTTTATATTGTATATCTGTGATACCCATTTGTTAATTGGTTACTTTGTTAAATGTGAAATGGTGTAAAATAAAATAAATAAAAATAACTAAAATAGAACTGTATATTACACCAGGTTAAATATATATTGAAGTTACCCCGCCACGTCTCGTTTGAGCAAAGTTAACGGCCGAGGTCCAGAACCACATTGGCATCACTGCTAGCCTACTGACCTATATAAACATATGGTTATTGGGTTGCAACACGGTTTTTTCTAACTATTTAGACATTCGATTTAAAAAAAAGTATGTAGGCATTTTCTAAATCACCCAAGGAGTCACCCGTTTAAATGTAATAAGCCATTTTAATATCACCCTGTAAATATTATTTTAACATTTGATGTGATTTAAGTTTATACTTTATAGTATAGTTTGATGTCTTGAATTGACCATTCGAGAAGTTTTTCAGTTTTATTTTGAATTTTGGATTTCGCATTTCGGAGAACATAGAATATTCATTAAAATAAAGTTCCGAAACATTTGCCTTCAATTAAAAACTTTTCTTGATCAAATTAGGTCGTCTGAACGAACAGAAATCTTATTTAAGTTTTAATAGTTATGTTACTTCAAGCTTGATACTCGACCGTCTCCGAATTAGGTGGAATTTACATTGCAACGTTCTTTAAAATTAGTTTGCTTTGTTTCACATGTTTCTTAAGCGAGCAAATCGGTTACATTTAGTATAAATTAATTCAGTTTGATACAATTTTTTAAAATTATTTCGATCTTAATGTCAGCTAAACTTACGTTTCATTATTCTTTAAATATCCATTCTAAAACGAATGGCTAGCTCTAAAGAAAGTTTAGAATAAGAGGCCTCTTACGTTTTTGTGGCGTCTTTTTGAAGAGCGTTGACGCAAACGCCTCTTAAGCCGGATCGAGACCAAATATCCGAGTTAAAGCGAGGCAAAGCTCGATCATGTTTATATGAATGCTCACGTCGTGTAGATCGATTTTAAAGTTAGCTACTGCTTTAAGATCCATCTACACCACATTATGGGTATTGAAAATATGGAACCCCATAGTTTTTCGGACAAAAGATGTTTATTTTTGGTCGGAGAACACGATACGCCAATAAAAAATATGGGATTCCATTTGAAAATCATTTTAAATTGCAAACTATTCCTCCTTCAAAACCGAACAACTTCTTCCCTAAACATTTTCCGCTGCAATGCGATGCACCGGAGATATTCCTGAGTACCGATCATATAGCCTTAACATTAAGGTAAACCTTAAAAACTATATTTTAAATTAATTTAAGGGTCACTTGGCGTGATAAGTGGAAGATTACCACGCACTTAATGATCTATTCATTCTATTCTATGAGCATTAAGGTTCACCTTAGGTTATGGGAACTTTGATATACGGTCAAACTTGTGTTGACTTAACGTTATTCTGTACCTTAAGGTATCTTTGAAATACCGACCCTAAGTAAACAAACAAGTAAAACCCACCTGAGATCGATCCGTGGGCTTTCTACTTATTTAGCTCAAAATCTGTCACTTGCTTGTGACTAAATAAGTTGTGTAACGATTTACTCTATTTGTTTCAAGTATTATAACTACTTTTGTCACAAAATAAGTAGTGTTGGGAAAAACCGATGATTTTAATAATCGAGTACTTGTAACTCGAGCGATTTTAATAATCGAGTGAATCGCTCGAGTCAATCGCTGGAAATTCCAAATCACCAAGCGATGACGTCACCGACAGCTCCACCGGCAGCCTAGCCGTTTACATGTGATCAGGTAGGGTATTTAGCAGGCACGTAACTACGGGTGGGCACAGGTTTAGCTAAAAAATTGTAGTAGCCGCCACAAAAATTCCAGAAATTTCTTTATTTGTGAATAATGAATTTTTACCACGTGTCTCGATACCAAACAAAAAACTGCAAAAAATCACCCAAATATGTATTTATTGTTAGGTTTATTATTGTGCGTTTTTAATCCGAACAAAAGTGTTACCAAGAGTTATTTTTCTTCACATCTTCCTCAATCTACGAGCATAAAATAAGTAGATATTTAAAACAGCTTGTCAAATTCACGTACTCATGTATTCATAGTTACCTAAAAGTTCCTGTTTAAATTTAAGAATGCTTACTTTTAATTACCAAAAAAATTGTCGATACTTACCTATGTTTTGTTAACTATTTTGCTCGCTTTCTTATTTTCCATTAACATTTTCTATAATGTATGTTATTTTTAAGAAGTCTTCTTGAGTTTAATAATAAAAAGTTCCTGTTTAGATTTAAAAATGTTTACTATAAGATTACCAACGAATTTTTCTATATATTTTGTTAACTATACAGGGTGATTCACGACGAGCTTGCATTAGAGCTTTATGGAGAACTACTGAATATATGTTTCTGAAATTTTGGGGATTTAGGTTTATCGATATGCTCTCTTTAACTAAAATATTGACATGTTTCTGTCATTTCCGGTTATACCGGAAGTAGCTGCCTACTTTCGTTTTTTAAATACAACATGGTAATTTTTATTACATTTTTCGATTAAGCATTAAATACTAAGCACATTTTATAGAAAATGTTTTTGTCAGACTCTAATAGTTTTTGAGATATCTGGAATTTTTGTAATTATTTGGCAAATGCATGACGATGAAATAATCCATATAATTTTTTTACCTTAGCGCTTGGACTAAACATTTTTGCTTACCGAATAGCTAGAAGATCATCAAGTCTCAAAAACATTTCAAATTCGGCATAAAATGTACAGGGTGGTCACAATTCAAGCCTCATTGTGAAAAAATTCAACCATTAAAAACTTTCTTATTTTAAATGGAACACCCTGTATATTTTTATTTAATTTGATGGCAAATTAGTTGTTCTTTATAAATAGTATTTACTGTCCTATACCTATATCAAAGCGTTTTCTCAAAAAATCCAATTTTATTCCGAAAATACTATTTGTTCAAGTGTGTTATGAAAACAATTGTACTTAGGGTACTGATGTCTATACAGAGGAAAATTAATAATGGCGGCAATATTTTCTAGTGTGCTTTGACAAGAAAAACAATTGTCTGATATTTCTTGGCGTATTTTCAAACTGTCAATTATTCTGTTACTAAAAAATGTCACGCTCCGGATTTTCAAGTGAAGATTTTTTAAATTTATTTACGGTTTACATTGAATGTGGGAAAATTAAGCTAAGAGCTTGTCGAATATATCGGGATAAATATCCGAATAGGCCTATTCCCACACCTGATATTATTAGAAGACTAAATAATAATTGTTTAAAATTTGGATCATTTGAAGCCAAAGTACGAAGAATTAAACCAATACTGGACAATGAGGTATTTGAAGTTACCATTTTAGCCTATTTTTACGCTTTCCCAAAAGACTCAATTCGTGAAGCTGCAATGCAATTAAGAGTTTCGTATTCCAGTATACAAAGAATTTTAAAAAAATATGGCTGGAGGCCATATTCATATGCCCAAGTTCAGCATCTAAAACCACAAGATTTGCCAGCTCGAGTCGAACTTTGCGAGTTTTTTCTAATCAAAACCCAAGAAAATGAGCAATTTACTAATTCTGTAATATGGAGTGATGAAGCCAAATTTACTCGTAATGGTTTTCATAACAGACACAACAGCCATTATTGGGCTCACGAAAACCCCCATATTGTCAGGATAGGACGTTACCAGGAATCATTTCAATTTAATGTTTATTGTGCTATTAAACATGACCGTATATTTTGCTTACACATTTACGACGAAAATTTAAATGGTCAGAATTATTTGACAATTCTTGAGGATCAGTTAGAAGAACGTCTGGATGATTTGCCGCTCCAAGAGCGAATAAATGCATGGTACCAAAACGATGGGGCTCCAGCACACAACGTCCAAGTTGTTAAGACTGCCCTAAACAGACTTTTTCATGACCAATGGATCGCAAACCAAGGTCCCTTCCACTGGCCAGCTCGTTCGCCAGACTTAACTCCACTGGACTTTTTCATCTGGGGAACCATTAAAGATAAAGTTTACGCGCGTCCCATCACCACGAAGGAAAATCTAATTGAAAGGGTGAAGGCAGCATTTCAATCTCTCACTGCACAAGAAATTAGGAATGCTACAAGAAATAGCATGATGAAAAGAATACATAAATGCTTGGAAGTAAATGGCAATCATTTCGAACATATTTTAAAAATATAATCAAAAGATATTAGGTATAATTTTCAAACACATTTTTAATTAAAGAATTTAAAGTTTATTAACTTGTTTCCTTGCTATTTTTAAAAAAATAATATTTAAACCATTAAATTTAAAACAATTTAAAACAATAAACTGCATTTTATTTATAAATTATTAAGAAACACTTTAGAATGTTGTATTTTCAAGCAATCAATCACTATTCCTCCGTATAGACATCAGTATACAGCCCCTAAGTACAATTGTTTTCATAACACACTTGAACAAATAGTATTTTCGGAATAAAATTGGATTTTTTGAGAAAACGCTTTGATATAGGTATAGGACAGTAAATACTATTTATAAAGAACAACTAATTTGCCATCAAATTAAATATAAATATACAGGGTGTTCCATTTAAAATAAGAAAGTTTTTAATGGTTGAATTTTTTCACAATGAGGCTTGAATTGTGACCACCCTGTACATTTTATGCCGAATTTGAAATGTTTTTGAGACTTGATGATCTTCTAGCTATTCGGTGAGCAAAAATGTTTAGTCCAAGCGCTAAGGTAAAAAAATTATATGGATTATTTCATCGTCATGCATTTGCCAAATAATTACAAAAATTCCAGATATCTCAAAAACTATTAGAGTCTGACAAAAACATTTTCTATAAAATATGCTTAGTATTTAATGCTTAATCGAAAAATGTAATAAAAATTACCATGTTGTATTTAAAAAACGAAAGTAGGCAGCTACTTCCGGTATAACCGGAAATGACAGAAACATGTCAATATTTTAGTTAAAGAGAGCATATCGATAAACCCAAATTCCCAAAGTTTCAGGAACATATATTCAGTAGTTCTCCATAAAGTTCTAATGCAAGCTCGTCGTGAATCACCCTGTATTGTTCGTTTTGTTATTTTTCATTAACAATTTCTATTATTATGTTATTTTTGAGAAGTAAAATTTTAAAATTATGTCACTTAAATTTTTTAATATTTACAATCGGAGACTTAAACTACTCCGCTGTATAGCCAGTTAAAACAAAACTTTACAAAATGCATGTCGCGATGACTCCGCTGAGGGATTCGGCATACTTTTTTATATGCACCTTCTCGTTTATGTGCCTTTAAGAAAAACGTATGTCGCGTACTTGCTCAGCGTCAAACTCGAACGTCGCCAATCGGATGGCGCGGCGCGTAGACCGAAGGTCGTTTATCAAATAACCGGTGATAATTTTCGGTTTTTCGCCTGAATTTATAACTAGAGTATTTCCTATCGAGCGAAAAACTGTTCGAATATACGAGCAGCTTTTAACTCGATCACACTACAGCGGTACATTTCCGTCAGCGTCAAGCGAGGGGCGGGTATCGAGTGAAAGATAATAAGTGACGAGCGACGGTTTTCGCCTGAATAGATAACTCGAGCGTTTTTTTTAATAAACGAGCGATGTCGGTTATTTCAATAATCGAGTGATCAAGCGGTTTTTCGTTCGAGCGATCACAACACTAAAAATAAGTATTCTGTCTGATTGATTATATTTACGATGAGCCACTTTATATCAAATTAATCCGAATATATATCCTCATATTTCACAAATAAAATATCCAACGCAGAGGTTTCGTTGGAACCGAAGAGATTTAATTATAATTAAAGTACAGGCAAGTACAGGTTAATTATGAATAAGTTGTGTCTAATAATTAAATTTTTAATACTTTTTAAAAAAATATACCCTTTTCAAGCTAAATTGCGCCCGTATTAAACGAAAATGTTGTTGCTTATAGCTAACAAGACTGTAACAGTTAAAAGCAATGAAACCACTTCACCTGGTGTCGGAGTTTAATGGGGTCATTTGTTTTTGTCATTTATCCGGGAAATCTAGTTCAAAAGTAAACGTAGCTAGGTTTAAAAAGTTTGTCCACTTTGTCGTCATTTTGTATGAATAATAGTAGTGCGTAAATCAATCATTTCGAGGCGATCGAATTGAATCAGTCACTTACCGATTTAAAAATTGATGGTATCTTTTCAATCATCCATTCAATCGATATTTTGTATTATGCATACACAGCACATCAGTATTAATACTTATCGGTATGTTTATCGGTTCCGTTTACCAAATGATTGGTTAAGCATTTTTATAATATCATGTAATGCGGATTATTTAACAAAATATCGTCCTTATTTAATACACAAATATTTTATTTCCTTCAAGAGTATCGTGTGTTTCAACACCGATAGCATCGCAAACAAGTGGGAGAAATTGTTTGTCTCTCTTGTTTTTTAGCTTAAATGTTATTCTTTATTTCGTTTCAATATTTCCTATCATACGTTCTCCCTTAAACAGTAATTGGTTACATCACTCGGTCGATATTCAGTCTGCTGTAGTTATTGCCAATCGCGAGCCGGGATTGATATTTACCGGTAAGGATTCGGCCTTTCAATACTTTCGAGTGATACAATCTTTGTGATCGAATCATTCAGGATTGACACATTTCTAGCGAATGAACGGTTCTTGCAATTTTCCCTGTTTCATCTTTACTGCCTTAAAAAACTTTAAGTTCCGGTTAGTATAAAGTTGTAAAACTATGCACAAAAGTGGCAGCTCTACTATTAATTAATATTCTTGACAAAATGACTGTTTTATTAGCTCCGATAAATCCCTTTGGTAAAACTTTGCATAATCTGAATTACTCTTATTACTACAAAACAAAACACGCAACTTTTGTGAAAAGAGGAGGTTAAACAATACTTTCCCTCTGGAAAGTGTTCCCTTTGTTTCCCTCCGTAAATTCATCCAGGTTTGGAAACTCTTTAAACCTAAAATTTAAAATTAGAAAAGATTTTGTTAAAAGTTTTTAAAGGCCTTTATAATTAGCCTGTGGCTCACCATTAACATGCTTTAATTTTGCTTTGCTTAATTTTACCAGAAAGTTTTAACAGCGTCTGTCTGTTTTTAAACCGGTAACGAGAATTCGTTTTTAATAAATATCTTAAAATCATTTAATTATTTTTGTGATAGTTTGACATTGATAATTTGGTATTAATCTTAAGGGTCGACTTCTTTTAAGCATAATTTTAGCCCAGATAGTTAATTTAAATTTTGTGTCTCTCGCTGAAATTAATCTGATGTATTGTACTTTTCTTATTGTATTAAATCGGAAGAATTGTGCTTAAAAAGAAGGCACTAAATTAATGTTCTCTGTTACTAAATACGATTTTTTTTGTTTCAGGTTTAAAAATATGTTAGCAATCTTTTGGTAAGTCATCATTCCATATAAATTTTGACTCACGTGTCATTTATAAATGATAAATTCCTCCACTTTCAATACCGGAAATATAATATCTATCCTGAGTGGAATATACACATAGATTCAAAAGTTTTGCATCACTCTGATTTTGGCATGTTAAGATAATTTCAGGACAGAATTTTATTTCTAAATGTTTATTTATGTTTATCAATTAAAACGATACCATTTTTTGTAGCAGAAAAAAATATTGTCAAGACATTTGTTTAAAAGAACATTTTTAGTGTTGTATTTTGTTGGCGCTGGCCAGTTAAATTTCTCGGTTCAGTTTGTAAAAATGAATCGCCCTAGTAATATCTGAAATTGATCGCGAAAGAATAATAGCTTTAGTTGAAGAAGGTCATTCCCAAAGGTTTGTTGCTGAAACAATAGGGTTTTTCAAAATGATGTCTCTCTCATATGGAACCACGATGTTGTAGAAGGCGTGTTACTAACGGACAGTAGAACCGCTATATTACGTTAACAATTCGGAGAAATCGTACTATGTCAGTCCCACAACTTCAGAGAGATGTTACGCATGCAATTGGAGTTCGCGTATCCGTCTCTACACTAAGAAGACGATTTCTTGAATCCGGTTTAAGATGTCGGCGATCAGTAAGAGTTCCACAACTACAATATGACCACCGAGTTCGTCGACTGCAGTGGGCTGAAACACACGTTCGCTTACCCGAACAATTTTGGAATTCTGTCCTACTTTCCGACGAGACCAGGATTTGTCTGGTAAACGATAGTCGCTGGATTCGTGTTTGGAGAAAACCAACAAGAGGCGCTCAACTTGCCCATGCTCGCCCCTTGCCTCCATTCGCTGGAGGAAGCGCCATGTTTTGGGCAGGTATTAGGTCTGCCGAGCGTACTGGTTAGTCCACGTTCAAGGAACAATAACTGGCGACAGGCACATTAGGGATATTCTACCTCCTTATGTTATAACGTGGAGAGGGGCTGTTGGTAACAATTTTGCGTTTATGGACGACAATGCCGGCCCCATCGTACTAGAGCTCTGGATGAATATCTATCAAGTGAGGGAAGAAGTAGACGAAATCCCCCTAGAACTCTCCAGGAGCTTGTCATCGCTGCTTCCGAGGAATGGCAGGCTATTCCACAAGAACGGATTGCTAACCTTATGTACAGCATGCGGCGACGTCTTCAAGCTTGCATTGAGGCCAGAGGAGGAAATACATTTTATTAGAAGCTAAATTTATTTAAATTTCACAAATTAAACAATATAAATAAATTTAACTTCTGTTAAGTTTTTGTTTTGGAAGGTTTAAAATGTTGTGGTAAAATAATATAAGTTTTTAAAACTCATTGATTTTTATTTTAAACTTATCAATTAACTAATATTTAGTCAAATACCAACGGGTGATCTGGGAAATAATAATTTTCCCATACATTGGTATTTGATATTAATACCACCTGAAAAGTATAGACTTGTTGTTTTTTAATATTTAGTCTATTTTTACCATGACGTAATTACTTATTCGAGAATCAAAGTGATGCAAAACTTTTGAATCTATGTGTATATCGTATTATGATAAAAAGTAATATATGTGGATTCTTAATTATAGTTAATGAGAGCACAAGTTTCCTTAAACTTGACATAAACGAATAGTTTTTAATAAATATTATGAGCTGCATATAAATTAATTTATATTTTAGGGCATAAATAGCAACTTTTTTAGCGCGACTCTACAAAAACAGAGCTTCTAATGGCTAATTCAATAACTCAACAGTTAAAAAACCCCGTTTACAACGTCAGTTTCACTATATGTGTATATATATATTCTGTTTAAAAATCAATACCAGCATATACAAGTTGGATGGTTGTTGGTAGAGGAAATTGCCGTTAAATGTTCAACCAGCATAAGCTGTTTTATGTCAATATTCAATACATTGCTGGTATTGTTCACATACTGCCCTAGAACACGCTTTATGAGCTATTTAACTGTATCTGCTACGTTATCAGTCAGGGTTGGCTTGGATAGTTATGTAGGAAGTGGTGTGTAAGGAAAAATTGCTTCATAATTCTTGGACCGGAACGATTCATTTTAAATTTTATTTTTTTTACGATCGTTATAAAAACTATATAGCCAAAAAAAAGTAATGTAGCATTAAAAATGTTTCGTAACGTATCATTTTTTCACTGCCCTCTGAATATTACGTTGCCAGGAAAACAGCATTCGCGTCTTTCGGTGCCGATAGCAGCATTTCTATTGTTAGCTTACAAATGTCATTAATAAACTCCTGTACAAAATTAACGCAACATCATAAATTTCCCATATTTTTGATGCTATTTTTTTTCTGAATTTATGATCCGATTTGAATGATTTTTTTTGCATTGTTGGTTGGTTCCTTGACAATGTCATAGTTTTAGCTGTTTATGATAAAAATTTAATTTTCGATTTTTACTGGGTGTACTAAAAATGCTATATTTTTTTCCGAAAATTCGCATCACCCTGTGGAGTATAATAGCAACCGAAACATATTGCAGTTGACATTAAACGGTAGGTCCATCTTTCCCCATCATTTTTTTTTTGGTTTACTTCATTATCTCTGTTATTAAACAAGATATACCGTTTTATAGCGTAACATGTTTTTATAGACTTTAATATTCAACACATTCATTGTTAAATGTTTTCAAGTAGGTTTCAAGATTAAAATACTCGTCGGGCAACTGGACATACGAAATGAACGTTTAATAAGCAGTTTCCGAACAGTTTTTATCAGTATGGCGAATTTTATTTGACCTTTGTAATTTTAAAACACAACATCTACTGACACATCGCTTGCAATGGCAGAAAAAGTCCATAGTCTACTTGAAATCATTTAACAATAAATGTGTTGAATATTAAAGTCTATAAAAACATGTTACGCTATAAAACGCTGTATCTCCTTTAATAACAGAGATAATGAAGTAAACCAAAAAAGAAAATGTTGGGAAAAGATGGACCTACCGTTTAATGTTAACTGCAATATGTTTTGGTTGCTAATATACTCCACAGGGTGATGCGAATTTTCGAAAAAAAACATAGCATTTTTAGTACACCCAGTATAACTCGAAAATTAAATTTTTATCATAAACAGCGAAAACTATGACATTGTCAAGGAACCAACCTGAAAAAAAAATCATTCAAATCGGATCATAAATTCAGAAAAAAAATAGCATCGAAAATATGGCAAATTTATGATGTTGCGTTAATTTTGTCCAGGAGTTTATTTGAAAACATGAAAAATGGAAAGAAATAATTTCGGTTCCGAATAAGCAAAGTCAATGAAGCAACACAAAATTTATTGTCTGAAAAATCGCAAGAAGCTTACCAAAGGAATATGATAAATGCATTAAATTGCATTGGCAACCTTTTGCATTCATAAGTGACAGTGAGTTGGTTATGCACCAATATATATTTTATTATTTCGAAAAAGAAAACTTATATTATCGTACAACAAATACTGTATGAGACTTATGCTTAAAGTTACTTTTTTTCACGTGCGGAATTCAATTTTATGCATTTGTTATATAAATAACTATTATGACATTTATGAGACAAATTCTTCTCCGGTATCATTCTGAATATTTTAGGGGTACTTGTTTTGGTTTTATAGTCGCCTGTTTTATTTCTTTTCAAAAAAATAATTCCATATCCGCAAGCACAACACTTCCATTGATATTTTAACAATCTATTTAGTTGTTTCACCAAATATTAGCATTCATTAATTGCGTGGCCTAAATTAGAGAAGTAAAAGTAATGATTTTAACAGTTTCAACATTCAAGAAATTGTTTAGTCAATTACTTAAATTCCAAAATGTCTAAGCCAAATCTGGCTTTTTATTTACGAAATTTTAAACAATGGTGAAATGTGTGATGGTTAATTGTTTTTTTCATTCGACAGATCAATTCGTAGATGCAATTCGCTATATCACACCTCTGAAAGCTTGGGTTTGACGTAAAAAAATATAATGATTCATGATGGTTTTCAACATTCTTATACATGCCTGGTATAAACTCTTGTAATTATGACATTCGACTGTAATTTTTATAGTGCAACTCTTGCTTGGATGGAAGTTAGATACGTTATGTTGCTACGACGATCTATATATATATAGGTATAGTTTAAATAAATTTTAAACTAATTTGACGGGTCCGAGATGTTGCTCATCCCGTGTACAAATCTACCAACAACTACTTTCCAAAGTTTTTATCGTAAATTAACACAGAATATATTTACAGACTAAAATGAGCTGATTCCGAACCTGATCTTATGTACTAAAACATTATCTTTATCCCGGCCAAAGCGGAGATAATGGAAAATTCATACCGCATGACCTAAATGAGTGCGCCTGAAAACCTGTTGCGAATATTTCGTAGGTTGCAAATTTACATTTTTATTTTTTGAAATGAAAATAAAAATATACTTATGCAAGAATGAAAAGGTATACGTTTTCTAATGGAGTTTATATTATTTCTTTTTTCGTTTTAAATAAGGCCAGAAATTATGCATTTTAGAAAGAATATGGGTTAAATAAATATGCTCGATTCGCTCTTCTGCAACTGCTATAATTAAACGAAATGAAGATAATATTTTTAATTTTATATGGTTCTGTTTTTACACTCTCTCTATAGACTAACTCAATTTTCTCAGTGGCCAAATTGTTCTTTGGAAGCATATTATTTTATCCCGTATCACTTCCTTTAAGTAATAAATAGAAATGGTTTTCCATACTTTCCGCCTACCTCTGTGTATTCAAATGTTTAGAAACGCTTTAAGTTAAATTAATATTCCTACCAAATCTATTTGTTTTGTACCTTGTTTACTTTCCTTTTATACGTTTGTTAAACTCATAAATCAAAAACTTTTTCAACATTAAACGCCTCGATGTTTGCCAAATAAGACTTAAGGGACTCGATTTTTGACAAAAGAGGATATTGATTTTGAACAAGGCATGCGAAAGAGAAATACACTAGAAGGAGTTTCGCAATGGAACAGTGTAATTTTGCATTCGCTGATATCTCTCTCTGGAGATATTTGGCAATAAATTGCTGACGCCATATGGTGTTTCCAGTAAAATGAGATATCCGAGACAGCCACTAGAGATTTTTTGAAATATTTCTTTTTGTGTTGTAAAAGTACACTTTATAAAATTTTTAATGGCTAATCAAGAAGTGTTTTCAGTTTGAAAATTTACATTAAAATATATAGTTTAAAAAACTCTCTTCCCATGTCAATCTGAAATACTCATGCAGCTAATTCCAGCCCCATTTTATACGCCTGTTTTAATATTTTCATATTCCCATGCATAATGTGTTTTGAAAATATTTCGAAAAACTACAATCTGTAGGAGCAGCTACAAGTACAAGAATTTTAAAAGAATTATTCAAAATTTATTTATTTTTAGTAAAAACAATTTATTACAGATTAATTTGAGTACTTACTTCCAAGATTATTATAAATGTGTTTGTTCGTTGTTAACAAATAATTCTTACATAGTAAATGAACTAATTAATAATATTTTATTAATCGACATTTTTTTCAATATTTAACCCTTTAAATATAAAGCTCTTCTTACCAAACGAACCAGAAACTCTTTCTCAAGCTTCAGACTCTCCAGAGTGCAAAACCACAGGTGGTATTATTTAGATTGGCAAGGAGCCGCCAACCCGGCTGGGTAAAATAATGTTTTATTGAGCGAAAGAGAAAATATTCTTCTCCTTCCTTCACCTGCCTAATGGGGGATTTAGATGTAATGAGGCGTTTTAACGTATACGTTTAATTCTGATTATTTGTCGTGATAATTCTCGTGCCATCTTGCTTGTTGAGGGAAAGAAATCGGTAATAATCATGATAAAATTTAATTAAATGAAATCCTGTTGTTGATTTTGAAAATAATAATGTTCTATAGCATTTCTATTTTGATAAAATTGGGAAGTGATGAATCACATCCAAGTGTTCCTGTTACTTGGAATTCCCTAAAGCCAATTGTAGTAAGTATAGTGTGTTAAAATGACTTATAACGTATATAATACATACAGTGTGTTAGGGAAATGATTTATTAAGTTTAAATCGGCAAATCCTTAGAAAAAATTGTAAAATAGATAAATAACCATACATGGAGCGCTGAAATAAGCGAGATAAGTCACCTTATGTCATGGTAGGCACTTGGCAGAGATCTAAACAATGTCATAAGTCAGTTAATCTCGGCATTTTATTCTAGTATATTTTTTATGAAATTGTATTGTATTTTACAGGCGATAATGGTTAACGACAATTGATTGCATCTCATATTGCACATTACAGTACTTTTGAAAGTATAACCAATGATATTATTTCCTTAGCAGATAATGGATTTTTAATGCCTTTCAGAATCCAAAATCGATCATCATACCCCTACTTTATATTAAAATAATTTAAATTTATTCAAGCCTTCATCTACAAACTCTATACTCTCCATGTATATAAATCTACCTATATAAATCTACTTATTTTTGAAACTAATATGTGAAAAATCCTAAATCGGTAAAGTAGTTATATTCTGGTTTGTTTATCGTTTAAAAATATTTATGTCCTTTCCTAAATTTTTGTAAATTTTGTGGCAAAATGTATAAGGCCTTATGACGTTATATCTAATCGGTCACCGTGAAACTATTTTTTTTCTTCAAATTTGATCATTGTAAAATTTTGTAGTACATCTTATGTCATAAAAGGAATCACGGACATTTTAAAGTGAATTAATGCCTATATTCTGCAAGGGTTAAAGCTTTCCGCTTTTTTTGCCTTCGGTAGCTTTAAAAAAGAAAAAGTCGGTGAGTGAAAGTGGCACTGATAGATGTTCGGAATCGTTCAGGGGTCAGTGCCTTTGACGGCATTTACTTTTTGCTTTGTAATTTGGAATATTGCCTTCAGCGTTTCATTATTAATGCTCGTACGTATAAAGTTTTTTTTTTCGAAACAATTTACTGCTTGTGAGTCTTTATAATAAATTATATACACATAGATTCAAAAGTCTTGCGTCACTCTGATTCTCGAATAAGTAATTACGTCATCGCTAATATAGACTAAATATTAGTTCATTGATAAGTTAAAATAAAAATCAATGAGTTTTAAAATTTTTTTATTTTACCACAACATTTTAAACCTTCCAAAAAAAAAACTTAACAAAAGTAAAATTTATTTATATTGTATAATTTGTGCAATTTAAAATATAGCTTCTAATAAAGTGTATTTCCTTCTCTGGCCTTAATGCAAGTTTGAAGACGACGCCACATGCTGTGCGGTAAGGTTAGCAATCCGTTCTTGTGGAATAGCCTGCCATTCCTCGATAGCAGCGACGACAAGCTCCTGGAGAGTTCTCGGAGGAATTCTTCTAACGCGAACTGCCCTAGATAGCATATCCCAAGCATGTTCTATCGTTCATGTCAGGGGACAAGCAGGCCACTCCAAGCGATTGATTCCCTCACCACGTCCTAACATAAGGATGTAGAATATCCCTAATGTACCTGTCACCAGTCATTGTGCCTTGAATGTGGACTAACTCAGTACGACCGTCAGACATAATACCTGCCCAAAACATGGCGCTTCCTCCCGCGAATTGAGGCAAGGGGCCAGCATGGGCAAGTTGGGTGGCTCTTGTTGGCTCTCTCTAAACATGAATCCGGCTACTATCGTTTACCAGACAAATCCTGGTCTCGTCGGAAAATAGGACAGAATTCCAAAATTCTTCGGGTAAACGAACCTGCGTTTCAGTCCACTGCAGTCGACGAACTCGGTGGTCATATTGTAGTTGGGGAACTCTTACTGGCCGCAGACATCTTAAACCGGATTCAAGAATGCGTGTTCTTAGTGTAGAGACGGATACGCGAACTCCAATTGAATGCGTAACATCTCTCTGACTTGACTGACATAGTACGATTTTTCCGAATTGTTAACGTAATGTAACGGTTCTGCTGTTCGTTAGTAACACGCCTCCTACCACTTCGTGGTCTGTCTCGCACAGAATTGGTCTCTAGATAGCGATTCCATATGCGAGATACATCACTTCGAAAACCCCCTATTCTTTCAGCAACAAATCTTTGGGAATGACCTTCCTCAACTAAGGCTACTATTCTTGCACCATCAATTTCAGATATTACTCGGCGATTCATTTTTACACACTGAACCGAAAAATTTAACTGCCCAGCGCCAACAAAATACAACACTGAAAATGTCTTGATAATATTTTTTTTGCTACAAAAAAGGTATCGTTTTAACTGATAAACATAAATAAACGTTTAGAAAAAAAAATCATTTCTGAAATTATCTTAACACGAAAAAATCAGAGTGATGCAAAACTTTTAAATCTATATGTAGATATAAACCTTCCATACATACAGTATAATTAAAGAAATTATTCTTTTATAATAGTCAATAGTGTATAAAGTCTATTGCGATTTGATTAACCTCTTCTCCATCAATTTTTTAGTTTAATTTGATGAATTTTACATTGGTTCCTATTCCCTCATTTAAATAATGTCATTATTTATGTTGATAATCGTTTTAAAAGATAAAGTTCTTGGTACCCAGCCAAAAGAAAACTTCTACAAACTACTTAAATGCTAAAGAGGTTGCCTAGTATTCCTTTAAGTTTATTGGACTTCATTTACATTTCTATACTGTTACTTTACTGTTAAACTAAGATAAGAGAAGTTAACTTTAATTAAAACTCTTTATCCATTTTATTCTTTTAACAACACTCTTATTCTCTTAAATAATATTTATGCTGCCCAGAAAATTAAATAAGGCAAACTTTGTGTCGCCAGGGTCGGTGATGCTTTCCATCACTTCCATAGAAGAACGTCAAACCGGGTTATTATTTCGACAGACGGTCTGGAATCTCCAAGAGTAACCGAAATATTATGCCTCAGCGATCGAGGTCGGTTGATGTTAAGGTTTATATTTTTATATGATCAAAATGTTTTTGATACGTAGATAAATTTGCCATATTATGTACCTTTAAGTACATAGTATTGATAGATTTATTTTTAAGAGCAATTCGTAATTATCTTCTAATAAATTCATTTATCGCCTATAGTAGTGGCTGGAAGATTTAGTGAAGAGCTAGAACGTTTAAATTTTATATTTTTTACAATAATTAATAAATTTGTCTCTAGTGTCTGTGGGAAAAAATTATTGCGGTTTCGTTTAGAAAGAAAGAAGGGAAGGGATTTGTGATCGCCTCACCTTACCAAAGTAATCCAGAGATACTAATTTGGATATCATGAAAATAAAATTATCACAAAATTGACTTATTCAATTAAGGAGAACATTTTGAATCATAAGGAAGTAACGAATATTTCAAAACTAACTTTTCTCAATATATCTTTATACTCACCATTTAATTCAGTTTAAAAGGCAAATGGCAATTATATTAGCTGAGAAACATCTGCGGCTTTGCAGTAGAGCGCTCAAATCTAGCTACTTTAAATATAATTTTTAGTGAAGATTAAATATCTATGTAAATTTCTATACATATTTCGTTTAAAATTTCAAATTATTTGCATAGTTCCATATCTTAAATTAAATTGTTCAAATATAAACGGTTTTTAAATTTTAATCAGATATATCATAGATAAATCAATTATACAAACAAGATATCTGCACTAAACAATACATTGAATTGGCAATTGTCCGTTACCACATAAATCGACCTTACGGGGCGAAATTTAGATAAAATTATGTAGCTGATTATTGGCAGCTGTCTATTTAGGCCGAGCTATGCCTCCAGCTTCGCTGCGTCATACTGTACGCATTGCCGAGGGTCATGTTGGTGCGCCTGCTAGAAACACACTTCTGTCTTTCAATCTTTCCTCCATAACGATACCCGTTATTTACTTGATTTAAAAAAAAATTAACAATGTTTATTAATTTTTCTTTCCTTTAAATTCATTAACGCTGAATTAATTTCCTGAAAATTTCAATGTCATTCCTTTCTCATAATTCACTTGCGCTCAGACTTCTTCTTCTTCATTCCTGAATGTAGGCCTCTTCCAGTGTCCTCCATGTGTTCCTATCCAGAGCCGTTTGAATCCAGTTTCTCCATGCTGTTCTCTGTATGTCGTTTCGATGGTCTTCCTGTCTTTCTCTTTGTGGTTCTTGTAATTCTCTTTGTTGCCAACTAGATATTGCTAGTAATTGTTGTCGTCATCTCGTCGAGTTCCATCTTCTTCAAGTCAAGTTCCGTAATTTTGAATCTACAATGGCTTGGTATTCATCCTTTTTTGACTCCAGAATGTCTATGGTTGGACATGGCCCCTTTTGAACCATCTTTTTCCTTTCGGCTTTGTTGATATTTATCTTCGCTCGTACCAGTCTGTGGTCGCTGCCTGTGTCAAAAAGGTTTAAAATAGACTCAGCCTGGCATATGTCCCGTCTGTTGGAGATTATGTAGTCTATTTCATTTTTTATATGTCCATCTGGGCTTATCCATGTCCATTTTCTTTGGGAAGGTTTTTTTTTATAGAAGGTGTTTAGGCAAAATAGGCTTTGCTGTTGTAGGTATTCTAACAGCATTTTCATTCTGGCGTTCCTGTTTCCTAGCTCATGTGGTCCAATATTTGCTGGGCCGTCAGCCTTCCTCTGACCGATCTTGTCATTAAAGTCTCCCATGATGATTTGAAATTTAGCATTTCCCAATCTTTGGGCCTTCTCGATATCCTCGTATACCTGCTCGGCTTCCTGGTCTGAAGGGGAACTTGTTGGCGCATATACATGGGTCACTTGCAGGGAATACCTTTTATTTATCCCCAATATAATAAAGATGACCCTATCGGAGACGGCTTCCATTCTTCTACTGATTGTATGCTTTAGGTTTTTGTTTACCATGATTGCTACTCCGCCGAGATGGGAGTTTATATCGGCATTCTTCCCTTAAAGTAGGTGTCCGGATTGAAAGGGTAGTCGCTTCTTCTCAGACGCGCTCAGACCACTGAAACAAATTGTTGGAACCTGAATAACATTGAATTATTTACAGAAAAAAAAATGTTTCTGCTCAGAATGACCGATGCGGTTCAAAAATCGCATGTCGATGTCAATATAATAATATATCAATTTTCTATACGACAAACATTTGTTGAATTGCTCCAGTGGGGTTAAATTTCATAGCTTATTTCCTGGCAAATTGAAAATCTTATAAACGTTTATTTTTATTTGATTGTAGAGAGAGAGACTTTCCTTATCGAATACGTAGCAGCTGGCTGAGATTTTAAATTAAATTGTTGAAAAATAAAGTTGCCCTTAAAGGATAATTGGATATATTGGAAACCTTCCCTACTTCATTAATTGATATACTTTCATTCGTTTTTTCTACGTATCGATAGTTTAGGTCTGGGCTTACTTTAGACACTTTGTGGCATAAGGCGTATTATACAGAGTGTCCCAGAATATGTGAGCAACCCGAATAAACGCGAACAAACCCGGGTTCAGATAGAACACTTAAAAATAACAGGAGAAGTTCATATAAATTTTTCTTCCTAAAGCCCCCCCTACGGAGATACGGACCCATAACGGACGTCTCTGGAAATCGTTGATTTTTAAATAATTTTTTAAGTATTAGGTGTAATTTAATAATTTTTTAGTATAATGGTTATTAGATTAGCTCCTTAAAATTCGCCCTTTTAAACACATTTGGCTTATTTAGTTTGCCAAGGACGGACTAGACCTAACACAAAAATGCTTTTTTTACACCCTGTATGATGAAGGAACAACAATAATTTTTTTTTTGGATACTTTAAACCTTAAGCTGAAAAAAGGTACTCTTGATCAATGTTGATAAAATGAACTGCTATAAAAAATTTTTTTGTTCGTACATTAAAAGAAGCATGTCGGCATATTCAGTTTACGTAAATTCCATTACTAAGTTAGTAACTAATAAGACAAAGGAGAAAAACCGCAAATTTCAAGACACTACCACTGACACTGGCATAAATATTCTTATTTAAATCGGTACATGTGAAAAATACCATAGCAACAATGAGGGAATTTTATGAACATAAAACAACAACCAATGCAAAAAACCATATTGAACAAAAATATTTTTTTTTCGAAAACAGTTCATTTTATCGACCTTTTCTTCAGCTTAAGGTTTAGAATATCCAAAAAAAATATTATTGCCGTTCCTTCATCATACAGGATGTCAATAAAAAGCATTTTTGTGTTAGGTCTAGTCGGTACCTGTCAAACTAAATAAGTGTTTAAAAGGGCGAATTTTAAGGAGATTCATCTATTAAACATTATACTAAATTATTAAATTACACCTAGTACTTAAAAAATTATTTAGAATTCAACGATTTCCAGAGACGTCCGTTATGGGCCCGTATCTCCGTAGGGGGGACCGTAGGGAAAAAAATGTATATGAACTTCTCCTGTTATTGTTAATCTATTATCTATCTGAACCCGGGACATTGCCTACATATTCTGGGACACTCTGTATAATATCTGTCTATATGTGACCTGATGAATAGTTGAATAGCTTAAGCCATTCATGTATCTTTTCCATTTTCGTCCGAACTAAATTGGTGAATTTGACTTAACTTAAATTAAGCCGAAAAGGATAGCTACTAAATAGAAGAGTGTTTTTCTAACGTTGATAATTTTATTTTCGAAAATAACGTCCCTAAAATAAAGCACTTGTAAATGAATGAAGAATGCTTCAACTTATTCTCTCGAGCTTTAAAAATCACACAAAGTCGATAACTTGTGTTTTATGCAACAAATCTCCCCCTCGCCTGTTGAACTTTTATATCACTCTCTTACACATTGGAAACGTATTCCCTCAGTATAGTTTTCATTGATTTTCATTACTGATTTTAACGAAGCTGTTAAAATAGTAAAGCTTCTTAGAAATAAAATTAAGTTTAATGAAAACATTCCTTTTTAAATAAATTTCGTCGTTTCAGTTGATAAATATAATTATTTATTGAATATTATATTTTATCCTGCAGAGAGTTTGCCCTGATATTAAATGTAAATTAATTACTATGGTACATCCTGTGATGCCACCCTTCATTGACAATTAAGATGAATTAATGTAAGGAAACTATTAGGCTCAGGTGTAATCGGAAACCTGGTATTGTGAAACTATGAGGCATTTCGCTGTCATAAATATAAAATTTAAATAAAAGAAATAAAGGTCTGTTTAAACCACAATAATAATAATAATTCATTTATTTCTTAAATTTAACTGTAAAAAGAGATATATATACAACAAAATTTTTAAATCCTTGAGTAGTATAGTGCTAGTAAAACAGGTTGACTCCACTGCTTCGAGAGAAAATTAAGAGCATAACACCCATCGCGAAGCTTGGCACATAATATCTCTATATGAAAATCCCACTTTACGCCCAGGTCAAAAACAACCCCCAGAATTTTAGCATCCGAAGACGACGTCAAATAGTCGACACTGTTCTCAAACCGACGCTGTCACCTCTGGCATTCGGCCTTAAGGAAAACATAATGGACTTGGTCTTAGACGTATTTAGGTTAAGTTGATTTTTTCTAGCCCAGAGAACCAGCTTTTTGTATTTGGCCTCAGCTACCTTTTCTAGAGAACTTTCATCATGTTCAATTACCGAGACATTTGTGTCGTCCGCATAACAGACTACGAGAATATAGGAACACTTATTTTTTTAAAAAAACAATCAAATCATTAGCAAAAACTAAGTATAAGGATGGTCCCAAAATTGAACCCTGTGGAACTCCTCTGTTAACAGTACGTAGATTACTCTGTGTGTCATTAATTTTTACAAACTGAGACTGATTATGTAGGTATGATTGAATAAGTTGAAATGGCCTTCCCGTGACGCCAATATAAAATAATTTTTGTTTTTTTTGCACTTCTCTTTGGATGGATGAGTTTGATAAAAGGAGAATGACAAAAAAATCTCTATTGTGGTTTAGACAAACATTTATTTCTATTAATTTTACCCTAACCACTGTGAAATAGACCACTTCTTATACAATTTAAAGTTTTCAATCGTTGAATTTAATACTAAAAAAAAAATTTTATAATATTTTTTTTATTGTTAAAAAACTTTACACGCCACTAAACATTTTTCACTTAATTTATAAATTCCAATAAAATAAGGGCATACTTACTTCAAAGTTATTTTTATAACACACCGCAAGGGACAAAACAAACAGTCAAGTACATTAAACTTGGTTGTTTGGATTAAGTTAGCCATTGATTTGGAAAGCTTTGATGGCCACTAGACTGGAGACGACAAACAATGGCGCGCCTTGAAACACCGTTCTGTCGTTCGTGCTTTTAGTAAACTTGAATTATTGAGGACATTTATAAGGATTATTTAGTCAAAAATTAGGAAAGACAGTAGGGAAAATTAATTACATATTATTCGTTATTTTTAATTAAATTTTCAATAAATAATCTGTTGGTGAGTATTGTTTAAATAAGTGGTTATTGTATTTTATTTTAATTTTCTATCCAAAAATTATATTTCTATATAAAATTTCACATACAATGTATTATAGCAGCTTAAAAGCATTTCTAAAGAACTCTGAACAACCCAAATTAAATATTAATTTCGGCATACGCTTTTAACAAGGACAAACCTGTTTTGTGTAAGTTGTTGGTTTCCAGATTAAAACATAATTAATTAGGTATAAAGGCAGAAGTACGTTAAAGAATAATTATCTGTAAATAAATAAGGACCTAAACAAACTTTTTTTAGTTACCCGGCAGCCAAAGAAAGAGGTTGTTTGCCATTTATTTGTAACTATTTTTAAATGTATTTTTCTATTTGGGTTTCATAATGGCGACTTTATGAAATGCAAAAAAATTAAATAACCTGCCACTTTATGAAACTGAAATTATATTTTTTTATGTTGGCAGCAAGTAGGGTTAAAATTTTAGGCTTTCTTCGATTTCGTTGAAATTAGTTTCCTAGGCATTATGGATTCGACAAAATTTTTTTATAGAAAACTTTAAAATACTAACCTTTAACCTTGCAAATAGATCATTTTTACTAGATATTTATCTGAAATACCTATACTCGGAAATATATAACATGATAACGGTGTCCGTCAACTAATTTCTAGTCACAACTATAAAACATCATAACCTAAAAATAATAGAAATATCTTCCAGTTTATGCTCTATTTCTAAAGTTTTATTCAATAAAGTACTGTTTTTATTTTTAATTCAATATAGTATTATAAGTACATATTACTTTATATGTACATATTTATAGTTACTGTAGACATTTCCTGGGCATTAATTGTTATTCCTGTCAGATTCTGTGTAGACATAATATTTTGTTCAATAGTATTATTTATTATTTTGTTCAATATTTTGGAATTTGTTCTGCTCGCACCATAACTCAAAGTTTTGCATTTCTTTTTTAAAGTTTTTCTAGATTATTTTCTGCAATTTCTCGTATTTCTGACGGAATACAACTTTCTTCGTGACTCATTTTTATTAACTTTAATAATATATGTATTTTTAATTATGACGGATGGGAAGAAGCTTTGTTGTGTTCAATTGTTTCTATGATGGTATATTTGATACTTGTAACATTTTATGAAACGCGCGCCAGTCATTGTGCCTTGAACGTGGAACTCAGTAAGCCCGTCAGACATAATACCTGCCAAAACATGGCGCTTTCTCCCGCGAATGGAGGCAAGGGGCCAGCATGGGCAAGTTGGGCGGCTCTTGTTGGTTCTCTCCAAACACGAATCCGGCGACTATCGTTTATCAGACAAATCCTGGTCTCGGCGGAAAATAGGACAGAATTCCAAAATTCTTCGGGTAAGTGAACGTGCGTTTCAGCCCACTGCAGTCGACGAACTCGGTGGTCATATTGTAGTTGGGGAACTCTTACTGGCCGCCGACATCTTAAACCGGATTCAAAAATGCATCTTCCTAGTGTAGAGACGGATACGCGAACTCCAATTGCATGCGTAACATCTCTCTGAAGTTGTGGAACTGGCATAGTACGATTTCTTCGAATTGTTAACGTAATATGGCGGTTCTGCAGTTTGTTAGTAACACGGCTTCTACAACTTCGTGGTCTGTCTCGCACAGAATTGGTCTCTAGACAGCGATTCCATATGCGAGAGACATCACTTTGAAAAATCCCTATTCTTTCAGCAACAAATCTTTGGGAATGACCTTCCTCAACTAAAGCTACTATTCTTGCACGATCAATTTAATATATTACTCGGCGATTCATTTTTACACACTTAACCGAAAAATGTAACTTACCAGTGCCAACAAAATACAACACTGAAAATGTTATCTTAAACAAATGTCTTGATAATATTTTTTTTACTACAAAAATAGTATCGTTTTAACTGATAAACATAAATAAACATTTAGGAAAAAAATTCGTTCCTGACATTATCTTAACATGCCAAAATCAGAGTGATGCAAAACTTTTGAATCTATGTGTATTATAGAAAGACAGCTGATCAGTAAATATTTTCAAAAGAAACTTTACATAATTCACCTTTTGATTTTAAAAAAAAAATTTGTAAAATAGCAATTTTTTCGAATTCAAATATAAAAACCTTTATTCCGGACGGATTAAGTTCTAAAACGGAAGACACAAACCTCAAACAATTGAAAGACGCCCGCGGGTATGAGCTTTTGTCGTTTGATAAAACCTCCCTCCGGCTAAAAGATGTTATTCCTATCTCCTTTCACTTTAGTCCCAATCCTAATGACGAAACCCCGACGACCGACATTCAAGAGATTTTGCACTAATTATTTTTTGGGGTTGATAATACTTGATTATCTGTCTTCATTATTTAAAAATGATCGTG
This sequence comes from Barypeithes pellucidus, assembly GCA_963991005.1. Taxonomy (NCBI): domain Eukaryota; kingdom Metazoa; phylum Arthropoda; class Insecta; order Coleoptera; family Curculionidae; genus Barypeithes; species Barypeithes pellucidus. The sequence goes on along the minus strand of OZ022561.1, from coordinate 19,119,430 downwards.
ATAATTTGTCGGATTCATTAATTTTTTTTGTTAACTGTAATGAACTGACACTTCTTTTCTGCAAAAGGAGTAATATTTTATAAAAAGTACGAGTTTTTAAAAATTATACCATATGTCAAAAGTTCGGTATGTAAATGATTTCCTGGGTCGGTCCTATTGTGTCGACAAGAGCTTTGCAATAAACAAGTGAAGTATGAAGGGACGCACTAAGGATAACAAGTAATGATATGATTATATTAATGTAATCAAATGAAATAACATTTTTTTAAATATTACTAGTCATATTTATTTATATTTATAATGTCATTCTATAGATAGTTCTGTTTCGCTATCGCTATCCTCATCAAAATTAATTATAATTGGATTAATTATACGATCCAGACTAATATACGAATTTTCTACAGTTATTACGTGACGGACTGAATTTTTCCAACTACCTGGATGAATATCATTAAAGCATTTTCGTATTAATTCTACAACACTGGAACTTAAAGTCGGAGAAATATTTTCAGACCTAACCAGTGATTTTAACTGGTGCCACATATGCTCTATGGTGTTAAAAATGCAATAATAGGGTGGGAGCCGTAGCACTCACTGAATGTCCAATTTCTTCTGCCAATGTGTCACAAACATATACTTTTTTTATACAAAATGTCTTTAAAACTTCTAAAAGATCACTTTTTTTATAACTTTCTTCAAAATATATATCATTCGCCGCCATGTAGTTCTGAATCTCCAATTTTGTATTATTTGAGCTTGAAGCTTTATGTAATTGGCGACTGTGATAGCTCGCATTGTCCATTACTATCACGCTATTCTGAGGAATGTTTGGTAAAAGACAATTCTTGAACCATTCCTCAAAAACTAACAAATTTTACCACAAAAAGATATTTAAATATAAATTAAGCAACCTAACCTACCTGATGTACCTATATTTAATTATAACTATTACAATCCGGTCCTTTCCACATAATAATAGCAAACGGTCATAAATAATGGGATGGCCCAGGTACCGTTACCGTTACCGTTACAGCAAAGACTGATTTTCTATCTTCTACATGTGTGACTACCATATTTACAAGTTCTTGCCGCCGACATCCACCAAATACACCAAATAATAATGCGACCTTGTGCATTAAAAACGTTTATATAAATTTTAAGATATTATCTCTAGATAACACACTAGATTTTTTTGGTTGGTACCCTTTGCTTTAAATACTCGCATAATTTGTGAAAATTACAGAGAGCTCGGAGAAAATTTTTCATATAGATCATTATAGTACCCCAACAGCACAGTTTCGTTAATGTTTTCTACAGCATTTTCTGACATCCACTTCAAAAATTGTTCATATTCTTTGTCGTATGAATGTCTCGATTTTCTCGGTAACAGATTTTGCGTTGCCTTTTCAGTCTTTTTTTCAATTTTATCGGGACTGGATTTTCTCGGTAACAGATTTTGCGTTGCCTTTTCAGCCTTTTTTTCAATTTCGTCGGAAATTTCAAATCCTTGTTCCATTTTTGATTTTTAACTTTGTCACATTAAACATTTGAATACTTATCTCCCTAGCAACAAAAACGCAGGCTATAATAATGTCAAGGTAATGTCGCAGGTAAAAATAAAAAATTGGTAAATCAAATTAAATTAAAAAAAAATATATGTGATGGTGCCATGGCATGGTCCTAGATGAGTTCCTCAGCTATTGTTTAACTTTACATAAGTTCGCTATGTTAAATTCCTAACAATTAACTAATTTCCAGTTTTACATTAAACGTTAACATTATTTTTATTCGTAGTAGACATCCGTGATACCATCAACGCTAGGTAAGCCCTCCCGATTTCATCAGGCGCGCACAGTGCCGTCCAGTGTTAAATTGCTTATGGAGATTCACGTTGTTGTTAGTGTTTTATATTATCTTTTAAAGGTATTAAAATATTTGAGCAGTCGATAGTAGGGGAATAAAATAATAATATCACATTACGTATATTAATGAGCATTCCTCTGGGGACCTACGCCACAGTATACTAAGCGGAAGTTCATGCCATACAAGCATGTGTACTACAAAATCTTGAAAAGGGCTACCACGAACCACGACCAAAAGATTTACATCCTTTCGGACAGCCAAGCTGCTCTTGAGGCTCTGAACTCCAATCGGTTTACTTCAAAACTTACACTGGAATGCCATACCAACCTAAAAGTACTGGCGGTTAGGGGGAACAAGGTGGAACTCTTGTGGGTCCCTGGTCACTCCGGGATATCAGGAAATGGAAAAGCGAATGAACTAGCGAGAGCCGGATCTGCCCAAAGTCTCAGGGGCCCCGAACCGGCCTTTGGAATATCAAAACAACACCTATCTCGATGGCCAGATTTACCTGGTCAAATACACGCACGGGCCGTAATTGGAAAACCATCGAAAATACTATCGAATGGGATGCTAACCCTGACGCGGCCCCAGTTGAAACAAGTGATGGGTCTGTTAACAGGCCACTGCCACTTGCGAAAACATATTCAATGGATAGGGATAAACAACGGATCCATTATATGTAGACTCTGCGGCGAAGAGGATGAAACCACCTCACACATAATATACCGCTGCGTAGCGTTGTCTCGTGGAAGACAAAATATCTTCGGGAACATACAACGTGGTGATAACCTCCCACATGACAAGCTTGGTAGAAGGTTACTCGACCTCATAGAAGGAACAAAGATCGGGGTACACAATAAGCCGAAAGGCTGCAGTGATTTGAAGTTCGGGCCTTTAAACCGACCCCCGCCTTTAACCAACCCTACGTATATTAATTTCGTAAAAGTATAATCCAGATTACAGAGCTAAAATGAGAAAAAATTGAAAAAAAAACAGGTTTACACAGATCGCTATAAAACAACCAAATTTAAGTGCTTTTCTTTTATCGTTTCTCGCGCTACCTTCAACCGATTTAATTATTACCTACCTCATAAACAAAAAGTAATTTAGTTTAAAAGGATCAAGCCGACTTAATATTATTTCAAGGATCATAAAGCACATTATCAAAATTCGATCTACCTTGTGCGGCGCGGCGCCCCCTTGACGACAAAAACGCCATTTATTATCTGTAGCTGGATGTTCGCCCCCAGTTTTTATTGGTGTTTTTATTTGTTCTATACATTGAGCGGATAAACGGGACGGCGTCCACAGAGGCGTAACAATAATCGTGCAACTATGCAAGGGGTCACATGTGCAGGGGGTCTCGAGAGTCTATTAGACATTGTAGAAGATTTTTTTTGCTGATGATACCACTATTGTATACTTTGACGAAAACATCTCGAACATTTATTGTAAAATAAATGATTTAAAAATAATAACTAATTGGCTTTTTTTTTAACTTTAAACTTTCAGTAAATTATAAAAAAATCATCATTTATGTTTATATGAATCAAACAGTATCCAACAAGAAATATGACCCATTAGTAATTTACAGAAATAAATAAATCAGTTATGCTCATACATTAAAGTTTTTAGGATTATGTACAATGTAGGGGGCGCTGACTGCGGCATTTATCGAACATTCATAAGGTCATAACTTTTTTGTGCCTCAGTGTATTTAAGTTTTTAATGAAAATAATACTTTTCCCATATTTATTACGTAAACCAGGTATACTAAGTTTAGGTCACCCAGAATTACCGTTTCGGGGATATTTGCATTTAAATTGTTTAGTGCGGTCGCTCAGGCAAACAAATAATATTTTGTTACTTCTTACCAATTCACTTTTACATGATAATTAATGTTCTAGTAATGGTAATTGAGAATAATAAACACAACAATTGGATTGTTCTTTAACTTACTTTAATTAAAATATATTTGACCATAGAAGATACCGTGTCGAAAGAAAGCAACAGCAATGAAAACATAAACTTACGATAAACTCAAAAATGAAACATTTTCTGTTCCAACAAGTGCGTCTCTAAATTTTATTTGTTTTCTCATAGGTTACTTTAAGAAAAAAATTTTGTTTGAAAACTAATAATAATTGGATTAACGGTAACTCTGGGCGACATGAACTTAGTTTAGATTTTTTACGTAATACATATGAGAAAAGTATTATTTTCATTAAAAATTTAAATACACTGAGGCACAAAAAGTCTTGACCTAATAAATGTGCAAATAATGCCGCAGACATTGTACATTAAAATTTCATAAAAAATTAATTTCTCGTCCTAAGAAACCATAATTGCCAAATTTTGTAAAAAAACGTGAGTTTCCTGCAAAGTTATTAGAGAAAAAAAACGAAAATGAAGTTTTAACTTTAACATCTTGTATCTCAGTTAATATCAACTTTCGGATATATGTAAGTATAATTAAATCCTAATATTTTTAAGTAAGGAGTCTGTGGTGTTTCCATGTACCATTAATTAGCGGACACCCTGTATATCATACCTTTAAAGTATTGTATATGTCATACCTTTAAGGTATGTAAAAAATATGCATTTGTTATAGTTTATTCTAAATTACAATACTTAATTTTTATTTGGGGTTGTGCTAATTGTATACGTTAGAGCCATTAAAAAAAATTAAAAACCATCAAATCATTATTAAAAGGTTACTGAGATATTAATAACCTTTATAAATTAAAAATATGTACACTCAATAAAAATTCACGGGAAAAATTCAAATATTAAAATTAATTTATAACATTAACATGAAACTCATTCATCATAAGTACTGATTTACAAGCAATATTGGAAGAAAATCAATTTTATATAATGGAATATTAATATACAATAATAGGCATATATAGGGTGTTATGGAAATGACTTATTATATTTAAACTGGCAAATCCTCAGATAAAAATAAATTTAAGAAAAATAACCTTAAATGGCGCTTTGAACTATTTTACGAAATATTCACTTTATATGAAATCTGAAAATTTACGTGGCCGCTACTGAGGACGTTCACAATGTTGAGGCGGTGTTGTCATTTATTGGAACACAGAATTGTAAACGCACATGTGCACTTCTTTTTCAAACTTTTTAGATAGAAAAATTTGAAATCACATCACAATATTCTTTATTTCTTCAAAAATTCAAATTTCTTATTATGAATTATTTCACAACAGCAAAAAAAAACAAAACGGGTAATGCTACAACTAACAAAACGTTTAAAATTCGTATACATTAAGCACGTGGAACCCTCGACATCGTCATTCTACCCCCGAGTCGCGAAACATACTCAAGCAACGATAGTCCCGCGCGGCGGGTATCCAAGCAAGAGCGAAATATGCGGTGTGATCTGACAATACTATTATTATACTCTAGTGACCCACATTGTTGCTAACTGAATTCAGATGGAATGGCGCGGCAGTATATAGGTAAAAAGGGTTTTTACCTTAGTATTTAGATATTCGATTTAAAAAAATAGAAGTATGTAGACTTTCCCTAGGACACCCTAGGAGTCACCCATTTAAATATAATTTCAGTTCCATTTTATGATAAAAAATATATAAAATAAGAAAAAAAGTATTTGCTTTATGAAGGTATTATAGCACTTGTTCCCTCGCTGCAAGCGAATCATTTATAACATGGTTGCGTGCTAAAATATGATTCCTTATAAAACATGTACTTTAATACACTATTTCTCCAATGCTAGAGAGAAAACTCCGAGTCGTATTTTCCGCCAATAGCCAATGAGTGTTTGTTAGTTACCCCACTGCTTGCCAGGAATATTTCATAATGTTTGGGATTCTGCGGGTAAAAAGCATACACGTTATAATAGAATGTTGAAATATGTAAATGTTCACTTTATATTATTAAATTGAAGTGGGCTTTGTACGACTGAATAGAGGTACGATCAATAAATATATTATTCAAATGGGCGACTATGAAGGTTATTATTTACAAGGGGCGCTTGGCAGGATCTCTTCTCAATAATAAAAAAATCTTTTAATAATTTTGTTATTTAAGTCCTTATTTTATCTTCTGTTTTTCTTTACGCTTATTTTTTTCATATACAAGGTGTCCCAGAATATGTGGGCAATCTCCCGGGTTCAGATAGAACACTTAAAAATAACACGAGAAGTTCCTATAATTTTTTTTCCTGCGGCCTCCCCTACGGAGATACGATAACGAACGTCCCTGGAAATCGTTGTTTTTAAATAATTTTTTAAGTACTTGGTGTAATTTAATAATTTTTTAGTATAATGGCTACTAGATGAGTATCCTTAAAATTCGCCCTTTTAAACACACATTTGGCTTATTTAGTTTGCCAGGGACGGACTAGACGTAACACAAAAATGCCTTTTCTTTGTACACCTTGTATGATGAAGGAAAGACAATAATATTTTTGGATACTCTAAAGTCTAAACCTTAAGCTGAGAAAAGGTACTCTTGATCAATGTCGATAAAATGAACGAAAAAAGATATTTTTGTTCAATATGATTTATATTCTAACTAATAAGACGAAGGAGAAAACCAACAAATTTCAAGACACTACCATGACACTGGCATAAATATTCTTATTTAAATCGGTACATGTGAAAAAAAACCATAACAACAATGAGGGAATTTTATGAACATAAAACAACAACTAATGCAAAAAATATATTGAACAAAAATATATTTTTTTCGAAAACAGTTCATTTTATCGATATTGATCAAGAGTACCTTTTTTCAGCTTAAGGTTTAGAGTATCCGAAAATATTATTGTCGTTCCTTCATCATACAATAAGGTGTACAAGAAAATTTTTTTTGTTACGTCTAGTCCGTCTCTGGCAAATTAAAATAAAATTCGCCCTTTTAAACACATTTGGTGTTTAAAAGGGCGAATTTTAAGGACACTCATCTAGTAACCATTATACTAAAAAATTATTAAATTACACCTAGTACTAAAAAAATTATTTAAAAAACAACGATTTCCAGGGACGTCCGTTATGGGCCCGTATCTCCCTTAGGGGAGGCCATAGGAAGAAAAATTTATTAGAACTTCTCCTATTATTTTTAAGTATTCTATCTGAACCCGGGAGATTGCTCACATATTCTGGGACACCCTATATACACTACGTGCAAAGAAAACGGTCGTTAAAAATTTTTATAACGTTTTGGGCTGAATAATTTTTTATTTTTAGTCCGATGTTAATAATTTTCTTGGGGGAACTGAATGTATTAATTATCAGTTTTAACGTATATTTTACAAATTTTAACTAACATTGGTTATTCGACATATTATACAGTGATAATCGAAATGTTCGTTTTTTTTAATCTAATTTCAAAACACCTGTGGAATAATCAAGTTTAAGAATTATTTCAAAATACCATCTATTCTGTACAGGATGTCCCATTTTCGAAACTTTTATAGGGTATCTCCGAAATTTAGTGCTATCAAAGAAGTTTTCGATCGCTTAAGAGATACGGGGGAAAATCAAAAAATTGACAATTTCAAAATTACCCTATATTTTCTTAGTTAAAATATATGCAGAAATATGTTTTATACAGAAATTTCTTTATAATGATTGTTGAATGATCTGCCGTTTTCAGAATAAGTATACGGGGTCACGTAAAAGAGTAATGGACCAACCTCATTTTTTTTAAATGGAACACCATGTATATTTTAATCTAAAAATATACTATTTTAAATTCTCCTTTCAAATATATAATACACCCATGGATTGGTTATTGGTTTCCTAGGCGATTTACTTAAACTTTATTACTTTAAAACGAAATTAAAGATTAAGATTAAGTTAAAAAATAACGGAAATCTTCGCAAATGTTCGGAATATGTCCTTCAATGGTTACCGTCTTTCTGGATAGCGAACAAAATATACATTTTGCGCCATATATCCGTTTTTTCCACTTTCAATATAAACTAATATCATATCAAAATTTTCAAAATGTTGATAGGTAATTTTCGCAAATGAATATGTAAAAATGAAATTGATGTTAAATGTTAATTGTCAACATCAACGAGTCAACATAGTTGTTTCTAGGATATTAGCTTTTGTTTCATGGTCTACTGTGGTTTAAAGTATTAAACTTTAATAAATCGCCTAGGAAACCAATATCATCCATGATGTGTTATATATTTGAAAGGAGAATTTAAAATAGTATCTTCTTAGATTAAAATATACAGGGTGTTCCATTTAAAAAAATTAGATTAAATCCAATAACTTTTTTATTTCAACAATCAATATAAAGAACTTCTGTATAAATCTTTTTTCTGTATCTCTTTTAACTAAGAAAATATAGGGTAATTTTGAAATTGTCAATTTTTTGATTTTCCCCCGTATCTCTTTAAGTTTGACCCAAAAAGAGAGAGCACATGACACCTACATTACTTTTTTGATTGCACTAACAATTACGGAGTTACCCTATAAAAGTGTCGAAAATGGGACACCCTGTGTACATTCTCACACAAATACAAAATGATCTGGGTTATCGCTAATTAAATTTTTTCCGTAATAATTTCATTATTAATTTAATTTGAGTATACAATTTTTAATGGACAAACAAAAGATTATCAGGATGCAGAAATTATTGTTGTAACCAAGATTTAACTGCAAATTCATTTAGAAACACACTTACTATCAATTCTTACTTAAATATGCTTATTAAATATATAATATATTAATATTTCATTATAAATTATGCAAAAATTGAAATTATTGGTAACAAGATCATTTTCCATTTGTTTGAGAATAAATTCATGTACTATTCACATGAAACTAAATACAAAATGTACAGATAGCATAAAAAATCTCAAACATGTATTTCTATTGCTTGGTAACATTTATGTTGATACTTTTATTTTTCTTTTATTTATTATTCTGACAAAATGTCCTGCTTATTTTTAATTCGCATTGCAAACAAAAACAACAGCAAATGTAATTTAAAAATTTCTGAAATTGGCAACAAACTGAAATTCATATTAGATTATAATGAACGATAGAATGTAATTTCTCTCTAGTATTTTATCAAAAATAAATGCAATAGAATTTATAAAATATACGATTGCCTAAAGCTTAAAATTTAATTTTGTAGCCAAATTGTATTGACAGATTTTAACATTTTTATTGAATAGGAATGAATAATTCGAGAGCAACCAATAATACGCAATGGTTAGAGCTGTTATTTATTAAAAAATAGGAATAAAGCTGTGGATTGAATGGAAATAATTAAAATAAAGTTGTTCGTTGTTGTACACGTTTCTAAAAATAACGTTAAAAGTATGCGTCAAAATTCTTATTTCTCTTCAAAACTGGACAACAATTTTATAAGTTGAATATGCGTTATATTCATTTTAAAATCACTTTTCCTGAAAGGAAGAAACATATATCCGAAATTACTTTAAGGTAAAATTCAACTTGTTGCTTGCAAACTTTCAGCACGATCGCAAACTTTTGCAGTAAAAGTTCAGCAGCAAAATTTATTTTCTACGTGAACAAATTCTTTTAGGTGACGCTTCCTGTTTCGGGTCGCGTCCAAGGTTACATGTTAAAAATATCGATTCCCCGTAGAAAAAAATAGAATAAGCGACAATTTCGGTTAAATTGAGTTTTAAACATCTTTATAACAAAATTTACCTTACTTGCTTCGAATAAGCTGGGTTTAACCCCCTATTAAGATGTTCGGACTTGTTCCATGTAACCTTGTGAGTATTGGTTCGAAAGCTAGATAATTTATAATTTTATATAATGGAATATTAATTAATATACAACAATTTTTCAATGAAATTAAGGAAATTAAATATATAGATAATTTTCAAAAAAGTATAAAAAAATTTTTCTGAAAAATTAAATATTAAAATACATATTTTATTAGTATTTTTTATCAGTATTTTTTTAAATTTATTTTAATAGTAATTATTATTGGGTCTTTGTTATTTATATATTTTTTTAATACTTAGATATAATACAATTTGTCCAAAATAAGGATGGCCAGTACAGGGATCTCGGAAACCGTAAGAGATACGAACGAAGTCTGTTAAATGGAGGTAAAGTTGCGCATTTACGTGCCTAATAATATGCCATTTAGAAAGTTTTAAAATTCCGAGTAGTTCCGGAGATATCCGGAAAAAATCGAAATTCTGAAAAATGGTTTTATTGTTTTCCTGGGGTTTTTTTGAGACCGAGTTCTAAAGTAAATTGCACTTTGCATTGCCACTTTTTCCACTCTATCTAACAGCATTAATTGTTTTGTAATCCGGCGAGTCGTCTTCGAGGGGCCATTATCAACTTTCTTTTTTTAAATACGGTCCTGTTTTTCTGATATAGCAATTTGATGGCTTTGTTCCTTCCAAATGCAACGATATGGCACATTGTGGTTTAATAACGTTTCGATGGTTTTTTGAACAACATCAGGAAATTTTGGGGTACCGTCCTGTATTTTTCCTAATTTTATAAATAATATCTCATAAGTAAATTTTTACTAATGTAAGACTAGTTCAATAAATAACAAATAAATTAATAATAAACCACAAATAAATGAACCAAATACAGAAACATTATTTCAAACTTCTGTTGATTCGGGATTTAAAAGAAAAGTAGGCGCTTGAAACAAAAAAATTAAGATGGTGACACGTGATTTGTTTCACTTGACATTCTCATTGTGATCATTTGAGAGCGTTTCTATTTTCCAGAAAATATGGAACATAAATTTACAAATGCTGAGAAGTTTGATATTCTATCGCATGTTTTATTTTATCTCAAAAAACTGTTATGTGGCAGTTAGAAGATATTATTTGTGCTCCCCTCGGAACGTCATTAAACCACAATGTGTCATACATCGTTGCATTCGGGAAAAAGCTCTCCAATTCCAATATCAGAAAAACAGGATATTTAAAAAAAGAAAGTTGATTTTAGCCCTTCGAAGACGACTCGTCGTATTACGAAACAATTAACGCTGTTAGATAGAGCGGAAAAAGTGGCAATTTAAAAGTGCAATTTACTTTAGAATTCGATCTCAAAAAAACCCAGGAAAACAATAAAACGATTTTTCAGAATTTCGGTTTTGTAAATGCGCAACTTTACCTCCATTTATCCGACTTCGTATCTCTTACGGTTTTCGAGATCCCTGTACTGGTCTTCCTTATCTTGGACACGTTGTATGTATATTTAAGTTATTAGATTCCCAGTAATGAACTTTATAGTTAGTCGAGAAAAAACACATTAAAAAAAAAAGATGGTAAATTCTTGGATAAAATATCTGAATTCCGAAAAAAATATAATAAAAACGAAAATTTTCTATATTAAAGCGGATTTATTATATTTCCTTCATACAGTACCCCTGGAATGGAAACGAAGTAATTTTTAATTAACTCACGGACATATTCGGTTTAAAAATGCCACCGCCTGCCTAAAGTCATTTTTCATATTAAAATTTATGAAAGGACATTGTGCTGATTTTAAAATAGCTGGAACATGACAGCTTAACATTATAATTTAAGTTTCCTGCAGGATGCTGCCGTTTACATTTATGGCATGTTACGAATTATTTTTCATGGTTTTGATTAATTTTAGATATTTTTCCCGACATTTTAGAAAAACTGCTAAGATATATAAAGGGACTCGTTTATACGACATGCCGAGTTTTATAACTTTTACGGATGAAGATTGTGCTACTTCCTTTGTCAGCAAGGAGCGGTCTTATTTGTGAATAATATTAAATTTGTAGAAATATATAGTGTTGTGATCACTCGAGCGAAAAACCGCTTGATCACTCGATTATTGAAATAACCGACATCGCTCGATTATTAAAAAAACCGCTCGAATTATCTATTCAGGCGAAAACCGTCGCCCGTAACTTATTATCTTTCACTCGATACCCGCGCTTCGCTTGCCGCCGACGGAATTGTACCGCTGGAGCGTGATCGAATTAAAAAACTGCTCGTATATTCAAACAGTTTTTCGCTCGATAGGAAATACTCTAGTTATAAATTCAGGCGAAAAACCGAAAAATATCGACTGTTATAATGACCTTCGTTTTACACGCCGCGCGATCCGAAAGCTGGCTAGCCAGCGGCGTAGTTTAGGTCTCCGATTGTAAATATTAAAAAATTAAGGGATATAATTTGAAAATTTTTATTTACTATATACTCGAGAAAACTTCTCAAAAATAACATAATAATAGAAATTCTTAATGAAAAATAACAATACGAACAAAATTGTTAACAACATTTATAGAAAAATTCGTTCGTTATGTTATAGTAAACATTTTTAAATCGAAACATATCACTATGGAAACCATATTTAAAAAATTATATTTGCTATCTTGATGTATATTATTACCTACGTTATTTTACCACCTGCGGTTATTTGAAATTTCTGTCTAATTTTTCAATGGAAAAGTCAAAATTACATTTATCTTTTATTAATAATTTTAATTCAAAATAATAAGAAGTGGATGTTAGATGTGGTTGTAAATAAAATAGTATACAAAACTCGGTGAAAAGTTTCATTACCGTCTCGAGATTTAGTTACTACCGTCTCTCTCGGAAGGAATGAAACACTTTCCACCTCGGTACGTAATATAATATTTTTAGTTCCTGAGATCTTTTAATATGCCACTGACCGTAAAATAACCCTGTATACCTTTCACATTGAGTGAATCGGTCCCATTTAATAAAATCATCTACAATGCAACTAAAATTAACTTATTTAAATCGTCAATATACTACATGCAAATCCAAAATGAATTAGTGTATTTGTGAAAACACACATTTTACTCGGAAACCGACTCCCTAAGGATATGCATGCACTCGTTGGCTTTAAGGGAGCATTCACGCTTCATGCACAGTATTATACGACTATGTTCATTTTCTGCAGATAGTTTGTTTCCTTTGTGGAGAATTTACATGCTTCGTTACGTCTAGCGAATAAATCAGAAAGCGAAGAGCTTTCTGATTTATTAAGTCCGATTAAAAATTACTTAAAAGAGGATCAGCGTTGGTGGTGAAAAATATTTATAGTATAACTGTATTTATTTCCGGATATCATTTCTGCAAGAAGGGAAAAACAACCCAGCCGTTTTACGGTATGTTCGACCGAAAGGTTAGATTTAAGGAACATAATAATATTTTCAAATATCAGTTTTCTTATGAAAATCCCCACGATAAGAAAATGAAATCTCCGTAGGGGTGGACGTAGGAAGAAACATTTATAGGTCTTCTCCTGATATTTTTAAGTGTTCTATCTGAACCCTGGTGATTGCCTACACATTCTGGGACACCCTGTATATTACCTAATCATCTACATATAACAGCCTAAAATTTAACACCTACAGATGTTTACTAAGACTATATGCTTTTCTTCTTGAATAAAATTGAAACTCATTATTATTAACATTGATAATGATGAATTTTTGTTTTATACAAATTGTTACCGTCTTAGCATAATTAATAATAATATTAGCACGTCATTAAGGAACGCTCTGTATATATATTCCATATTAAAATCAATATTTTCATTGTTTGTAGAAAAGAAATGAGCAACCAAAGCGGGTACGAGCAGCCAGCTCAATTTATTTTAATTAATAAAGTTCTTGGAACGGTTAAAACCCGTATAAATAATACAAACCAAATTATCTGGCTTTCATTTTCGACTATTCCAAACGTAGGGGAAACTGGGTCTTTCATCACATTTTTTTTTCTAATATATTATTTTTAAATCAATCTCGTACGAGACCCTAAAGAATCATACGTATGCTGGATCTGGAAAATCACGTGAATAATATTAATCGTTTGGATATCCTAGCTGGCTAACAATAATTATTTTGGGACGAATTACCCCCTTACAACGCTTGGTTGGCACGGTGATTACGGAAAATGTTTGCTTCCGGAATATGGTGATTAGTCTGCAGGAAGGCATTGTGAATTCATTGACGGCACGAAATTATGATAATAAATACCGTTACCCCATAATACATGATCTAAGATACAGGGTATCAATTTGAAAGCTTGCCACCCTTAATATATCGCTTCCAGTAAATAATATTAAAAATCAAGGAGACGTAATAGTTATTTATGTATAAGTAGATGATTATGTACTTATGTACTAAGTAGATGATTATGCCCTGAGGGCGACAGTCTTACAAAGCCGAGGGCCTCTGGCCCGAGGGTTCGTAAGTCGCCCAAGGGTATATATCTACTACAAAGAATATGACCAATTTTTGAAGTGGATGTCAGAAAAAGCTGTAGAAAACATTAACGAAACTGTGCTGTTGGGGTACTTAATGATCTATCTAAAAGAAAATCCCCGCGCTCTCTGTGGGCTAAATATTCGATGATAAAGAAGACTTTAATGGTAAATAAGAATAATAATATGTCATTTTCACAAATTATGCGGGTATTTAAAGCAAAGGTCAAAAGGGTACCAACTAAAAAAATCCAGTGTGTTATCTAGAGAAAATGTCCTAAAATTTATTCATGAGGCACCAGATGAAACGTTTTTAATGAACAAAGTCGCATTATTATTTGGTTTATTTGGTGGATGACAGCGGCAAGAACTTGTAAATATGTTAGTCACACATGTAGAAGATAGCAAATCAGTCTTTGTTGTAACGGTGCCAGAAACCAAAACTGACAAAAAACGAGTTTACACCATTATTGATGAAGACGAAATGAATAGTTTGAAACTTATAAGAGATCATATGTCTTTGCGGCCATATGGCTGCTCAGAAAAAATACTATTTTTAAGCTACAAACAAGGCCGCTGTACTGTACAACCTGTTGGAAAAAACACATTTGGGAAAATTCCCTGTATTATTGCGAAATATTTGGGTTTGAACAACCCTGAAAAGTACACTGGTCATTGTTTACGTCGAACGTCGGCAACTCTTTTAGCAGGAGCTGGAGCAAGTATGACTAAGCTGAAGCGCCATGGGGGATGGAAGAGTAGCACAGTTGCTGAAGGATATTTAGAGGATAGCATATCCTCAAAAAATGAGGTTTCAAGGATGTTGACAGGCGTACCATCTGGATCTCGCATTTCCTTACAGAAACTAGAGACCCAGACAATGAATCATGAGCTAACCTTTGCTGCAGGAAATTTAGCTATCAGCGGAACCTTCCAGAATTGCCAGTTCTATGTAAATACAACCAAATAATATATAAACGCAAATTTATATTTTGTTAATAAAGAAAAAGTTAATCAAAAACTATTTTTTGCGTCTCAATGCCAGCGCGGGTTATAATGTGTACTCATGCCCGCACGGGCATAAAGTAATCCATTATGTAGATGGTATTTAAGGTATAAAAACATAATAATGTACTGGTATGACATACAATTTATTGTGAATGGGGATGCTTTTAAAGAATATTTGCAGCCTTCATGGTTTAACCCCCTGAGAAAATTAAACGGCGATAAATTCTATTTGTGTGTGTTCGTTGCTAGGGAATTGTACGATGTGGATTCCCTGTTAGAACCATTGTGATAACCTACCAGTGTGATAGCTAAGCCCGCTCTCCCCCATTCGAAATCGGAATGATAAAGCATTTTATTTTAGGGTCCTTCATTAATGCTGTCGGAATTAGAGATGTCTGCAAGTTTGCGAACGCTTAAATAAAAGGCGTTTAAGTGGTGAGTGTCGGCGAATCTTATTTAAATTTTAGAAATTTGATACCTAAGTGCCAATTAATTTATTTCATTTAATTCAATTCATTGATTGATTGAATAATTGATATTTTGTCTTGATAAGAAGGTGGGGAGTTATCTCTAACCGATCCTTGAGTCTTGATTATTGTCTGCATATATTGATATAAGGGCCATTCTTTTATTACAAACTGCACACTTTTAACTTTGACATTTTAGAATCATCAGAAATTTTTTTTTAATTTACACACTTAGCAGCAAGAGTAACGCACAACCAAAAATTATCCTCAATTTCAAACTTGATTTTCTCGGAATCGATAAATCGCTAATTTCGCTAATTTTTTTTGAACTGTAACTTTTTTTTTTTGGTAATTGCATTGTAATAGAATTTTTTTATTCAAATTTCAGTTTTAGGCTTATAGAGGGTGCAAAAATGAGAATACCTTCTTACGTTAAATTTGAGACATCCTGTAGGGAGCATTAGCAACAACAATGGGTGTATGATGAAATCATACTGTAGCCTCATGTTTTCTAAACATTTTGTTTATTTAATTTCTCTGATATCTGTAATAACAAAGAAAATACCCAGTTTTATACCAGAACATGTAATGGACAGTGTACCATACTTGAAACAACTTTATTTAATGGAGGCTCTGTGATGTTTTGAGCTGGAATTTCCTTAACAGCACGGACGGATATCGTACCTTCACGTGGGGGTTCTTCAAATAGCGAGAGGTATATCAGTGACATGTCTGAGCTCCGTACATTTTTTAATAATGCACGATAACACAATCGTCAATGAATATTTACATGAAGTAAATATTCGAACTCTAAATTGGCCACCGCGCAGTCCCGATTTGAATCCTATAGAGCACTTATGGGATATTATTGGTAGGGCACTGAAACAGCATCAACCCCCTCCTGCTAACTTGCAAGATGTTCAAATACTGGTTACCGATATTTGGACTTGACCACAATAAAATATCCAATTTAATATCGAGTATGCCGAGGCAATGTGCAGCATTCATTAGAAGCATAGGTGGGAACACGCACTACTAATATACTTTTTTGCTATTTATTGTTAATTATTGTTAGTTTTCTTCTTAGTTTAATGTTGTCAAAGTGTTATTTTAATTTAAAAAACATGTTCTGATATAAAACTGTGTATTTTCTTTGATATTACAGAAAAATTAGCGAAATCGATTTATCGGTTCGCAAGAAAATCAAGTATGAAATTGAGCATAATTTTTGGTTGTGCGTTACTTTTGCTGCTAAGTATATGTTGCCTAGTTTATCTTGTAAAGTTAAATATGCATTTTTTAATTACACTTCATTATTATAAGAGGCAGTGTCCTAGTTAACCGATGGAATGTGAGTATCTAGAGGACAGCCCGGGGACAAGGGAGACGTTCTCCTTTTATCGCTCGCATCGTAGCGCTTACGTTGAATACGGTGTCATCAATAACGTAGTATTTTTTTCCGTTTCCAGCAAAAATACCATTTATATTTTTTCTACCACACAAATTCAGTCGAATTTGTTTGAAAATAAAACGTAAAAGCAATACATTACCTTTTCTTCACATGAAGAGCAAATAGCTTTCTCGATTTTCTCGTGGAATCTCTTTTTATACGTGACATATAAAATCGTATTTTCATTCAGGTTTGTTCATTTTATTATGACTGCCGAATACTTTTTAGGATATTTTTGTTGCACATGTGCTAACGTGAATTAAACATAATATATTTCGTTCTTTTTTGTTATATAGGGTGTTATGGAAATTACTTATTATATTTAAATGGGTGACTCCTAGGATGTCCGAGAGAAAGTCTACATACTTTTTCTTTAATCGAATATCTAAATACTAAGGTAAAACCCCTTTTTACCCACATACTGTCGCGCCGTCTGGATTCAGTTAGCAATAATGTGGGTCACTTGAATATACCCGGGTGGAAAGTAAATTATTTTTTTGTAATTTTTAAAAAAATCGATATCTTAAAATAATATACGAACACACCAACATACAACTCAGTACACAAACTTAACGACAATGAATTTTTTAATTTTTTAAAATAAACCTAATGACATTTATAAAAAATAAAAAATTAACATTTTTGTTTTCCGTATTTACATTAAATATTAAACTCACATTATTGTAGGCAGTCACTGATATGTTAAAGCATTGAATATTGTCACCAAATCGTTGATATCTTCTTGAACTTGGCATTTTCACTGAAATAAGCTAGTAGCGCCGAATCAGAACCAGGATTTTGAACATTGTTTCCCGTACACCATTCTTTGAAATAGTTATATGCCTTGCCATATCTCGGGCGGCTTTTAGTTTGCCCAAGATTTTCTTCTACTACTATCTTTGCTGCTTCTCGAATTTCTGTTGGAGTAGCAGCAAAATCAAATTCCTCATCTCCTCATTTTTCTGTTGTTAAAATAATATATTGTTTAGTGACATGGAAACCATATTCAAAAATGATATTTGCCATCTTGATGTATATTATTACCTATGTTATTTTACCATCTGCAGTTATTTGAAATTTCTGTCTAATTTTTCAATGGAAAAGTCAAAATGACATTTATCTTTTATTAATAATTTTAATTCAAAATTATAAGAAGTGGATGTTAGATGTGGTTGTAAATAAAATAGTATACAAACCTCGGTGAAAAGTTTCAATAGTGTCTCGAGATTTTTTATTCGACTTTTTCGACAGGAATGAAACACTTTCCACCTCGGTACGTAATATACTATATTTTGATAAACAATAAACTGAAAATATCATGCATTTACTATGCAATATGCCTTCGACTCTATTCCATCAGATAAATCCAGCCGATTTTGTATTAAAATAAACCCGAAAAAGGTAATACATTACCTTTTCTTCACGGAAAGAGCAAATAGCTTTCTCGGCTTCTTTTGTGGCATTTATTTTAACAGGTGACAGATCAAGGCGTATTTTTGTTCATTTTATTACTCCTGATAGGACATTTTCTCTGTTGTTTGTCTCTACAATAGTGAATTAAATCTATTATTTACTTAGTTCCCTTTTATTGGGAATTTTTATAGAGGTTAGTAAATAAGAATCATTTATTTAAAGGTCCATTAGCTTGTACTATACACAGACACTTTACACACTTTGTTTGACAGTATCTAAACTAAGAATGGATAATATATTTCCGAATAAAGTGGGTTCCAAGTACGATTCTTACCGTGGGGATCTCGGTTACTGTTAGAGTTAAGAAAATGGCTACCAGAGCTTCACTATTTTTATGAAATATCCTTGGATTGTATTCATATATTACATTAATTTCCAAATTGAATGTTCAATGATGTATAACATAGGAGTAAGTTATTAAAATCTTATAATAGTAAATCAAATACATATTTTG
The DNA here is from genome assembly GCA_963991005.1 of Barypeithes pellucidus. Classification (NCBI taxonomy): domain Eukaryota; kingdom Metazoa; phylum Arthropoda; class Insecta; order Coleoptera; family Curculionidae; genus Barypeithes; species Barypeithes pellucidus. The sequence goes on along the minus strand of OZ022561.1, from coordinate 19,100,482 downwards.
TACAATTGAGCAAGATTACATATTAGCATGTTGAACGTCAATCTCAAAGAAATTATTTCCAAAAATCCAAAAAAGAAATATTAACATTTTTGGAAAAAAAAAATATTTCCTTATACTTATTACTCTTAAGAAATATTCATTTTTGTACTGAAAGAAAAATGTTATTTCCTTGTAGTCATTTGTTCATGCGTCAATATTACTTTGTTTTAAATATATCACGATATGTTTTATTTGTGAATAAAATTAATAAAGTTTATTTCAAAATTGTGATTGTAATAATTTATGTCCTTTGAACGATTATCGATTTTTGGAAATTAAATATTTTTTTTATGATCAAACACAAGCACTATAGGAAAAATCCTTTAGGGCACTCTGGGAGTGGTGCGTGTACGCAAAAAGGGATTCACGTTGGTTTTGAATCGTAGGAGGTTATATTCGTTGGGACAGACGACCTCGGGAAGGTCCTTCCATAAGGATGAAGTCCTCCAGATGAAATAATTCTTAAATAATGACGTTCGAGGAGTACTAGGCTTAACCACATATGGATGGGCGGCAGTGGTTCGTCGTGTATTTCTGCTAATCGTCGTTCTGGGCAGAATTAAAAGGGCAAGGTCAGCCGAGCACTTTCCATGAAAATATCTGTAAAAGAGTGTAAAATCCCCAACCTGTCTTCGATGTTCTAGGCTGATGAGGTTCTTCGTCAGCTCGTGGTCTCCATTCAGACGAATGGCCCTCCTTTCGATGGAATCCAGTAGCCGAAGAGTATGTTTGGGTGCAGAGCTCCAGACATGAGAGCAGTACTCTAGTGATGGTCAAATCTGGGCCTTGTATAGTGTCAAGAGTTGTTGAGGTGTGTACAACTTTCTGGTTCGGAAGAGTACACCAAGTTTCTGAGAAGCTATCTTGGCGATTGCCACAACGTGGTTATGCCATGACATTTTTCCTCCCAGATTGACGCCCAGCAAATTAATAGATGAAGCCAGTGGGATTGCGTGTCCGTCCATGACTATATCCGGTTCTGTAATGTTAACCTTTTTAGAGAAAACTTCTGCCTGTTTTTTTAGCGTTAAATTCGACCTGGTTACTGTCACCCCAAGCGAAAATTTCTTCCAGGTCTTTGTTGAGGCGTGATACTGCATGCTGTCTGCGAAGATGTGCATCGGCAGCCGATGTTTGTGCATTCAAAGAGAAAGATAAAATAAGTGTGCTATCGTCAGCAAAACTAAATATCTCGGATTTTTCGTTTTCACTAGAAGGTCGTTAATATAGGGTCAGAAGAGAGTGTGACACAATATGGATCCTTGAGGAACACCGGCATTGATGGTGAAGGTGTCTGAGAGAAATCCGTCAATCGCCGCTTGCAGAGAGCGGTTCTTAAGAAAGATAGACAACCATGCACAGAATCGACTGGGCATACCATAGGATCGCAGTTTACTTCGAAGTCCAGGATACAGCCACATTTCCGGACTTCAGGCAATCTTTACGATTGTCCGGGAATGTTTTTCCTACTAGGTATACAATGTACTATTATCTATGGCTGTTTAGATAATATCTGGCATTACATGGCTAGTAAGAAAAATGACGTATTGCTTTAGGATTAAAATGACAAATTTCCACAAATTTTATAAGGAACTAAAAAATAACAGTATACCATGATAATATAATAATATGTGTAAATAGTTTCATATTGCAATGTAACCATCGTTTTCACTTCAATAATAACCTAAATTATCATGGTGAACATTAAATTTGTACAAAACAGTTTAATATCCACAATTGGAGAATACAATATGGCAGATAACTGGCCGAGTCGCATTAATGAAAATATCTGTAATTTGTTTTCTAAATTGTTTTCCGATAAAATAGGAAGAATCGTTTTAGAAAGTTAGTTTCACTGACATAATGGGTTCTTAATAAATGCAACAATTGTCTATTCGCAATGAAACAAAATTTGAAGTATCTAATTATCTAATTATTTCCAGGTGAATATTGTTGACCTGTATTATTTAAATTACAAACTTAATTAAAAATTTGAAGTAATTAAATATTTCAAGTGAAATATTGATGAGTAATTAAATATTTCAAGTAAAATATTGATGAACTGTATTATTTAAATTACAAACTTAATTAAACATTTGGAGTAACGAAGTATATCAAGTGAAATATGATGAGTAATTAAATATTTCAAATAAAATATTGATTAGTAATTAAATATTTCAAGTAAAATATTAATAAACTGTATTATTTAAATTACAAACTTAATTAAATGTGGCTCTAAATGCCAAATACATGAAACATAGCAACAAAATATTATTATTTAATAATGCTGAAATATACCCAAAATAAAAAATTAATAAACCATTAAAGAATAATTCTTCAAAAGAAAATCAAAAGAAAATGACCCTTATTAGGTCAACCAGAATATTATACAATCTTTATTTTTCTATCTTAAACTGAAAAATATAATCCGTATTTAGAAAACAAGCTCTCAAGTTTATGTTCCTTGTTGTTCGTTCTTATTTCAAATACCTTAAAACCTTCTCCGAGCATATGGATTTCCTATTAACAGCGAGTGGCTTATCGGTAACCCGAACTTTATAAGCAATAGCGTAAGGGCCCGAGTTTATTTTTTATGTCTGCTCCATTTAACATTTAAGCATTTTTAATCCTTTATTAAGGATTTTTGTAATTTATCGAGTGAGTTTTTCTTGTCGATAAATTGGCACATGCAAATTAATAATATACTTTTGCTGATTCTGATGAAAACTTATCAAACACATATTGTAGAGGTACAGTTTGCTCAGAATGAAGGCTAATTGGGGTTTGTTAGGGTCTGTTTTTAAACTTAAAAACTACTTAAGATGCACGTGATGGTAAATTAGAAAATACCAGAAAGATATAATTTTTATAATAACCTATACAAAAAAATGTCTAGTATATTTATGAAATAAAAACCTATACCTTTCCTAAATTTTTGAATACATAACTGCATTGGTTATAAATTATGGTCTAATTACCTCAAATTACATGTTTTTATAAAAAATTATATATAATATTTTTAATAATAAATTTTATCTCAGAAACGGTTGAAGATCGGTATTGAAAGTTATTAATAAAAGTTAAAGTCGGTACGATATATGAAGTCTGCTAAGCAATAAAACCTCACGAGCCGGGTAGTCGGTGGCTCTCAAACAATAAATTATATTTTAGGTATTTTATTATTATGAGACTCATCAGAATCATTATCATCATCCCTGATAATTAACGGTCTACTTCATTTATAACCTGTTCTGTCTCATAAGATTCAAAAATAATTTTATCCGTGTGGTCAATGCATTTCCGCCATTCTTCTTTGTCCATTTGGCTAAGCGCCTCCTCCCATAACTAGGCTCACTAATATTTCTACAGGCATGTTTGCCATAATAATTTTTGCTAATACCCCATATAAATTCAATTGCGTTGTAATGGCAATGGTATGGCGGTAATCTCAAAACTTGAAGTCCATATTTGAGGGCTAATTCGTCAACAACATATTTTTTTAAATGACTGCTCTTTACACTTGCTTAAAAGAAAACTTATTGAAAATAAATCTTCATGGTTTATTTTTTTCTTTGACAACCCCTCTCTTAATTTTTCCTTTTTCCAGCTGCTTGTAGGAAATTTATCTTCGAGTCTCGTATGGTAAGAGGCATTGTCTAAAACAATTAAGGAAGGGTTTTCTAAACTTTTTAAAAGTGTTTCCTCGAACCAATACTCAAAAATTTCAGCATCTATATTGCCGTGATAATCATCAGTTTTTTGTTGGTGAAAATATGGCACTGGCATTTGAAACAAACCCTTGTTAATTGCTAGTATGTATTATTGTATACATTTTTCCATTACTGGCATGGGTACTGGAATAGCAATGTTTCAAATCATCCTGCCAAGACGATTTTGTTGAAGTTCCGTTCGCATATATCCATGTTTCGTCAAGAAAAACAACTTGCCTTGACAATTCCGATTATTGGATAGCTCGCAAAGCACTTTTCTGAGAACATCTTTAACTTATTGACGCAAAATGTTTTTCATTTGATAAATAAAAAAAACTATGAGTGAAAAATAAACAAGATAAAAATATTTATCGCGGTACATAATTCTAAGATAATTTTGTTTTGGAACCGCTGATTAACAACCTTTAATGATTTAATCCGATATCGGACTTCATAAAACGAACCGACTTTAATTGGATTTTTTAAATAGAATCGATAATGCCACAAAATATAGGGCATTTTATTTAAAATAACAATATTAAGTCTAACTTCCGGTATGAACGGAAATGACAGGAACGTCAAAATATTTCAATAAAAAGATTGGCATCTTTTATAGCAATATTTGAAATAAATAACTTTTGTATTCACAGGGATCTTTTAGTAGGTAGTGCATATTAATTATCATAACATTTTTGACCAATATTAATAATTTGTTATTTTCTGGTAGTTCGTACCCGTGAGTAAAGAATTAATTACTTACAGGCAGCAATCAATCATTGCTAAATGACAAATTTGTTTCGAAAACAAAGTTTTAATAGTTTAAATCCTAATTTCAAAGTTACTTTGCCTGTTTAATCAAAACTTGAAAATATTAGGCTTAGTAACTATAAAATAGTTACACCATCAGAACTTTTTGAAGAAGTGCAAAAAATCACAGAGAAAGTATTATTATTCTAGTAAAGCTAAAATTCAGAGAATGTATAAGTAAAGCTAAAATTTAACAATATTATTATTGGCTAGTATCTGTATTTCAGCTAGCTTCGACATTCAAATAACCAAATTAAGCTAGCTATGCTATTTAATTACCTAAATTAAGCTAGGTTTCGCATTTGCATTCACCAAATGATGCCTTTTCTAGATAAACTATAATAATATCGTAAGATCTTATTTATAAGCATTTATAATTCTTTATAAATGCATTATACAATCTTTCTAGAAGTACAATTCGGATAAGCTTAAAATTTGTATAATTTCGGCAGGAATTTTTAGCAACGTAATAGATTTCGGTAACAATCTTACTAACATTGGCGAGCTAATAAAATTGTTCGCTAACAATGAACGGTAAAATAGTCAAACATGTTCCGATAACTTTTCTGGCTGATTTTTTATTAAAAATGTTTCTTTGTGTTATTACAAAGAGCAATTTAATAGTCAAAGTCAAAGATTGTATACATTAATGTATGTATTTCTTTAATATTAGAATATCAAGAGAATTAAACTAAATAAAAATCATTAGCAAGCATGAAAATATTTATTTACATTATTTCTTTCATCCTAAAACATTGTTATTATTCAGTTTTAATTCGTTTAACTCTGAGTTAAAATGTTTTTATCTAGTTGAAGAATTTAAAGGATGTGTCTAAATTTTTTCAGTATGCATAATCTTAATACTAATAATTATTTATTTTCCTTAACACTGAAGTGACAGTCATTGTTTTATGTATTGCGTGTTATCTTGTAGTTTAATAAAAAAATGTAGGTCATAATTTTTTATGTTGTGTAGATGATAGATATTGCCTAAACTCGCAAGTTTTGTTTTCAAAATCATAAATTTAGGCAATGTCACCTACATTTTTGAATCTATAAATATTTTAGACTTTAATTTACAGAGGAATTTTTAATATTTGTACACGTAGATAAGAGCAAGAATAAAAATAATCCTTTCTATTTGTAACCGTCCGCGTTCCTGTATCTCAGCAATGGGCAACTAATTTTACGTTAATGCTCCACTCCTCGACACTTTAAACGAACTCATTAAGCTTATAAACAATGCATTAAAGCGACAATATAAAAGCTCTACTAAGCTCCGCCGTTTTAAATAGGTATGTATTTACGAGTTACGCCACCATTTCGTATCGCGTTATTCAATGTTAACTGCATATATTTTTATTGGGGTATAGTGAGTATTCGCAAGCTAATTTGGCTGCTTTAAGTTGTAAAATCTAAACTAGAATAGTAAAAGAAAAAAATAGTAAATGTTTTTTTTAAAGCCGCCATTTTCTTGTGGGTACGAGTAAAAAAGAAATTTTTTTATTTATTAATACAAAAATAATGAAATATTTAACCCATTAAAATCATTTCTGCATCAAATCGTTCAGATAAAAGAAAATATACAACGAAAAGGGAAACAGTGTTCAAACCAAATATTGGATGATTAATACGATTGTATAAAACCCTTTTATTGCCAATGTGTCAAAAAGAGCTTTGGATTTTTAATTTATGTTGTTGAACTCGGAGCAAGTTTTATATATTTATCGCCATATAAACACATGTTTGAGAATTATAACACGAAACGAAAAATATAAAAAGATTTTCTGTTAGTTAAGGTAAATCTTACGAGAAATATAGTTTATAGCAAATGGTTCAATATATGTGCAGTTTATTTAACAAAAATTTCCTATAAGATTAAACAATGTAAAACAATTATTGGTAATGTAGTCAAAAGCGTTTCTTTGCTCCAAAATTATGAAAATATTTCATAAATGAGTTCTTGGTTAAATTTGTATTAAATACTGGGAGTTATGAAATTGACTTACGTCACTGCCATAAAAAGTAGCGTGCACTACTACCCATATGATGTGTTTAAACTCTAGAAAGATAATTATGCTTCGTTCCATAATTTCCATAAATATAACAAGATGCTACAGTTTCTGAATGTAGGAAATAACGAACTTGATGCGTATTCTTTCCTGTATTTTTTATACCTGGTATTTTTCGTACATCATTTTCCCTGCCGTAAATTTCTTCACGTATTCACCGCCACCCGACCCAATGACAAACTACTTTGTTCAAGATGGCAGGTAACGCGTGAAGGAATGTATTATACTTAAAATATACGCAAGGGAGAAAGCCATTTTATGTGGAATTGTTGGAATGAAGTTGGTTAATTAATGGTAAGATGTTTCTAGCGTTCAAATACGATGTTTCTGACGGTTAAGAAATGCTTTAGGAGTTCTCACAGTCTAATTCCTTTTAAGTAAACGTAAAAATTGTTTATGTAAAATTACCGTGATCGTCATTTGTTATAGTGCCTGTAAGTTTAAGAACAGCGGAATAGTTTAGAAATCTGAGTGTGTCCACCCTTGTCTAAGACATGTCTCCTTGCAACACAACTAACGGCAGCATAGTCTAATTCTCGCTCGCATTCTATTCTTTCATGTTCAGAAACGGCTGGGCGTACAATATATTTATTTGTCTGTCACTGTGAATATTTTTACGAACATTTAAGAACTCTCAGTCATTCAGTTAAAAACAAGTAACCTGTTAAATAAATGCGTAATTAATAACGAAATAATTTATTAAAATTAAGCATTTTATTTCGGTTTAACCCAAATCGCTACCCCTAAACTTCGCTTCTAAATGCTTGAAATTGAAGTCCCGATAGGCTCTTCTTAAACATTTCAAGAGCGGTCTCTAGAGATTATGGTAACAAGCGCATTATTCAAGTTTGAAAAAGTTCTGACATGATTTATCCTTATAAAAATAGCCGATTTACGGTAGGGATTTTAAGACCCCTCGTCGAAATCTTTGTTTAAAAGCAGGATATCTGGGGTTAAATTATTGCTTTCGATTATAGCATTTTACTTGTTGCTCTAGGAAAGTAAGGATTATTATATAATGATGCAAACTGATTACGGTGTAAAGAATGTACTTCTCTAACTACTTTTTAAGAAATTCTCGTTTCGCCAGTTAATTATTTACGTAAAACCGAAAAAATTTAAACGTTTCCATAATAACATCTTTATTAACACACACAAGTATCAAATAGTATATTAAGATACAAGTTTCATAAGACATTATCTTAGAGCATGCGTTTAATTTAGAAACGACCAGCGAAGCGAGGAGTTTTCTAAAGTACAAGTGCTCCAATTGTCTTATGAACCGTGTATTTTATAATACTTTTTCTATTTGGGTCTTTAAAGTCTGAAAAACTTTAAAAAATATAGTAGATTTTTTTCCATTTGAATTAATATTTTCTTTTTGGGTTGGCAATACTTTTACAATTTAATAAAATGTTACAAGTATCAAATATGCCATGATAGAAACAATTGAACACAATAAAGGTTCTTCCCATCCGTAAGTTAATAAAAATGAGTCAAGAAGAAAGTTGTAGTCCGTCAAAAATACGAGAAATTGCAAAAAATAATCTAGAAAAACTTTTAAAAAGAATATGCAACACTTTGAGTTATAGTGCGAACAGAACAAAATTCGAAATGAGGGATAGAACTAAATTTGGAGTAAGTTTTTTTATTTATCATTTCACGTTAAAAGGTCAAAAATCACTGTTGACTCTTGTTATATTTTATGTTTTTGCATTTTCTCATCGTAATTCCTATATTTTCGATAAGCAGACTTTTTAATGAAGAATGACTTCTTTTCATATCTTTCAATTTTGGGTCCATTTGTCCTCTTGTTGACTGCATCCGCGGACATACTGTACATGTATTTTTCAGTTATTCGTAATTATTAAATCAAAACCGTCTTACAAACCTAAATTAAGCTAAGAAAATAATAAACTATTGGAGGGTGCATTGTATCACTAAAAATCGTGGTTTGGAGCTCATGTTAAGCTCTAGATTTCCTCGGAAATGGCAAAGAATAAAGACATAAATTTAAAATATATTATATTACTTTTAGTCGTAAACAACCATCTCTGCATTAGAGCAAAACGAAAAGTTTTATTTGATGTTTTGAAAACTTAAAATGAAATTTGATAATAAATGTAACATGATCAACTTGATATGACCTAGTTTTGAACTCTATATGTGAGAGAAGTCAAATGCCGTTTGAACTAGTAAAGTGTTGCTATTCTTCCTGTGCATATTATTAAAAAGAAAATTTTTGAAAACTTAGAAGCTTGATTTCCCTCCATTTTATTATTTTTCAATAAAACATTGTATAGTGGCATTATTGAATAAACCCAAACATAAAAGCGTTTTTTGGAAATTGTATTAATATAATCTACCTGAACTTTAAACTCATTTAAATCGCCTGCGCGAAAAAAAAAGAAATGAGAATATCCTCTTTCCTATTCTAATAGTATATATCTTGTTTGGTTATTTGGTAATATCCTAAGCGTATTAGTAATATTCTATGGGGACCTACGCCACAGTATACCAATCGGAAGTTCATGCCATACAAGGATGCGTACTACAAAATCTTGCAGATGGCTACCACAACCAAAGATTTACATCCTGTCGGACAGCCAAGTTGCTCCTAAGGCTCTGAACTCCAATCGGTTTACTTCAAAACTTATACTGGAAACTAAACCTAAAAGAACTGGCAGCCAGGGGGAACAAGGTGGAACTCTTGTGGGTCCCTGGTCACTCTGGGATATTAGGTAATGAGAAAGCGGATGAACTAGCGAGAGCCGGATCCGCTCAAAGTCTCAGGGGCCCCGAGCCGGCCTTTGGGATATCAAAACACACAACAAAAACAACATTAGATAGATGGTCGAAAAAACAACACCTATCTCGATGGTAAGGGTTACCTGGTCAAATACACGCACGGGCCGTGATTGGAAAACCATCGAAAATACTATCGAATGGGATGCTAACTCTGGCGCAGCCCCAGTTGAAACAAGTGATGACACACTCTGCGGCGAAGAGGATGAAACCGCGTCACACATAATATACCGCTGCGTAGCGCTGTCTCGTAGAAGACAAAATATCTCGGGAACATACAACGTGATGACAACCTCTCACATGACAAGCTTGGTAGAAGATTACTGGTCCTCATAGAAGGAACAAACATCTTCTAACAAAATCGGGGTACACAATAAGCCGAAAAGCTGCAGTGATATAAGGTCGGGGCCTTTAAACCGACCCCTTCCTGTAACCAACCAACCAGCCAATATTATATACCTAAAAATGAACTGTTCCTTTCGATGATTGACTACAATATTTAATAATATTTCCGTGATAAATTACATTCTGTTTAACCCAAATTGCCGACATCAAACTTCGCTCCCAAACCTCTCTAAATGCCTGAATAATAGGGCCTTCTTAAACAGTTCAAGAGCGGTCTCTAAATTATAGGATTAAATGTATTATTCAAGTTTGAAAAAGTTCTGGCATGATTTGACCAAATAAATATTGCACAGTTCCAGTTGAGAATGTAAGATATCTTTCTTTACAAGCGGGTTTATTATTGTTTCTGCTTTAAGTTAAGTTACTTCTTAATAGCTTGCTCTATTAAAAATAAACAGGTACACGAAATAAATTACTCTGAATAATTTTTTTAAATCATCCCAAAACTCTACAAAAAATTATAATTTATACATATAGTGCGTTCATAAAGTCTTACACAAATTGTTTTAAAACATAGGCATTTGTTTTTAAGTCTAATCAGGAGACAGTCACTTATTAGAAAATTATTAATAAACATGCCAGGGCGCTTAAATTATACAAACAAAGATTATTTAAACTTGTTCCTCATTTATGGAGAATGTGAGGAAGTAATAACAAGACAAATTTATTTAATTTTTTATTTTAAACCTATAATGCCAGGAAAAATACTTGTATATCAATAATAATTTTATCTTTATGACCTCTTATGTTTAACCATCTCGAATAGAAGCACTTTATTCTATCTTTATCCCACTCTCAACATATAAATGTGAGTCTTGCGTGACTCACGAATCAATTAGGATACAATAGCAGTAATTCTCCGGTAACTTGTTGCTATTTTCCCTATAATATTTTCCAGGTTAATCGATTACCAATTTTCTAAAGGTGGAAATATCTGCAATTTTTTGATAATACAGAAAATAGGATAGGTTTAGTGTAATTGTGTGCTATTTACCGAGTGGAATAACAGTAATAAATTACGAGCTGCAAGCGAATATTAACCATTCCCGAAAATACTAAACATCATCGCGAGAAAATAATTTTGACACAATCTGATTGTCTTTGATGGTTGGCGTAAGTAATAAGAATGGTTTGATGTGAGTGGTCACATCCCTTGAGAACCATTATTCACGGACACTATCAGTAAATAATGATTATTTTAATTACTTAAAATGATATAATATTGATTAGGTTCGTCCACAGATCGAAATTTCCAACCGGTTGTAAATTATGCGTATGTTCATTGGTGGACGAGTTTCTAACTGGCTTCTGTCTCTGTGCACGGGAACAAATTACAAACCTTCAACTGTCAAATATCAGAATTTACTTCTTAACTTAACCTAAGTATTCTTATTCTTGCTAATTTTTGCTTTCTTATAGCCTAGCTCTTCGTTTTGGAATGGATATTTAAAGAATATAATTGAAAGTAAATTTAACCAAAACATACCAAAACCAAAGAAACTAAAACGAATCGGTAACAAAAAGTCAAAAGTGAACAAATGTGCAAAATCCAAACCCACAATTCCGTACCAGTACGCGGATTGTTCTGACGATTGCAATTCAATTGGCAATCGACGCATTTCGCTCTACGGACACCGAATTTTTCTTCTGATTGCTCTGCAAAAGAACTTCTTTAGGCTCCTTAAACTTATTACTGAGAATTTGAGAATCTGGCAAAAATTAGGGAACTATCTAAAGTGATTTTTTTTATATACGCCTATAAACGAACCTTTCCTTCTTCGTCGTTGCTTCCTAGTTCGATCAATTGACACATTGATAAACGAGTTGATAAACTGGGAAAGGAAGACTTTCAATAATATAAAATAAACCACCAATGTTGTATAGATAATGTATTTTATTCCGAACTTTGTGACAAAGCAGCGAATACATGTTCGAATTTCACACATTCATCGTGTTTGCATTATTTGGGTTTTTCGTAAGAGTGATTTGTATAGAGAGAATATCTTATGCAGAAAGAAGGATTTTATTCGAAAATGTGCCTTTTCAAATAGTCTATTTATACTTGAAATGTGTTTTAATTCGAGTTTCATTAAGACTACCATTACTTAAAATACTATTGTTGGATTGCAGGAAGATATCAATCAATATAAATCGATAAATAACTAACGACAACTTTGAGTTGCTAATTATTGATTGAATTTCAAAACATTGATGGATAAAAAACCGCCAATGGTGTGGGCGCAGGTATATTTGGGGAAAGGCCCAGGATGGACATGAGCATTCCTCTGGGAAACTACGCCGCAGTATACCAAGCGGAAGTTCATGCCATACAAGCATGTGTACTACAAAATCTTGAAAAGGGCTACCACGACCAAAAGATTTACATCCTTTCGGACAGCCAAGCTGATCTTAAGGCTGAACTCTAATCGGTTTAGTTCAAAACTTACACTGGAGTGCTATACCAACCTAAAAGTACTGGCGGCCAGAGGGAACAAGGTGAAACACTTGTGGGTCCCTGGTCACTCCGGGATATTAGGAAATGAAAAAGCGGATGAGCTAGCGACAGCCGGATCTGCTCAAAGTCTCAGGGGCCCCGAACCGGCCTTTGGAATATCAAAACAGGCAACAAAAACAACATTAGATAGATGGTCGAAAAACAACACCTCTTAATGGCAAGAGTTACCTGGTCAAACACACGCACGGGCCGTAATTAGAAAACCATCGAAAATACTATCGAATGGGATGCTAACCCTGACGCGGCCCCAGTTGAAACAAATGATGGGTCTGCTAACAGGCCACTGCCACTTGCGAAGACACCTTCAACGGATAGGGATAAACAACGGATCCATTGAATGTAGACTCTGCGGCGAATAGGATGAAACCGCCTCACACATATTATACCGCTGCGTAGCGCGCTGTCTCGTAGAACACAAAATATCTTCGGTAACATACAACGTGGTGACAACCTCCCACATGACAAGCTTGGTAGAAGGTTACTGGACCTCATAGAATGTACAAACATCTTCTAACCAGATCGGGGTACACAATAAGCCGAAAGGCTGCAGTGATTTGAAGCTCGGGCCTTTAAACCGACCCCCGCCTTTAACCAACCAACCAACCAACCAACCAGCGTCTAAAATATCATTTCATGGTACTAGTCTTAAAAGTGGATTACTTTTAACACTAGTGTTAAAAATAAATATGAGGTTCTTTTGATTGAGTTATTGGGCGTTTTCCCATAACTAACAGCACATTGGTTGCCATGTAACTAACTAAAAATCACTTGATTTTGGATTTTTATGGTTTTAATTTTGAATATGGTAGAATAGGTTTTATTTTATTTTATTCATTTTAGTGTATGGCTTAATAGTGTTTGTAGCTAAACTATTGTATGTTAAAAATTTTTTCGATTAATATTATAACTAACCATTAAAACAAAATTATCATTTTTCTTTCATTTGGTTTTAGGTCTATAGCATGGTTTGCACGATATTTGATCAAATCTGAAAAATATATTTTAAAATTATTACAAATTATAATTTGATGGAAATACTAAATTAATGTTTGCTTTAATGAAATTACAGGTTGGGTTCTCTCTAAACGAGTGTCGGCTTTAATATATATTTTTATTAATATGAATATACAGGTTTGGCAACCATTACAATTTTACGTAGGACAGGCAGAAAAAGAACGTATCATGCCAACTTTAACTCAAATACAGAGGAAATAAATTTCCTTGTCGTATCCTAATTCGCTTGCTTTCCCCTTCTGTCACGGTACGAGGATTTTCATACTCTCCTCTCCTTGTAAAGACAAGGCGAGTCGTCAATACAATGTTGCGAGGTTATGTTAAATTTCACTAGATCTAGTGATTTAGTGAAAACTTTTTAATAAATGTTAATTTCTATTAATTTTTTTAAAATGAAATTTGAGTGAATTTTTGGAGCTCTATCTTGTGCGATTGATATTTTAATGTTAGAGCTGGCAACATTGCGTCGTTAAGTATGAGCCGCTTGCAGGATAATACATGACTGCTATATGTGGTATAGTATGTTCCCTTCAACCCCCATAACAAGCTAACAGGTGATATATCATAAATTAATTGCTGTCAGGTGTGTGTATTTCTTTTTGAATTCACTAACTGAAATAGGGATGAAGGACATATTCTAATATAGCCCCAATAATAAAATTATGATTAATATAAGACATAATACTAAATTGACCTAAAAAAAAAAGAAAATTCTATATCCTATACCACTTAAAACATTAAAATGTATTGCGGTCTACGTAAATACCAATTTAATATTATTTAGGTGACAGTTCGGCTGGTTTCTAAAGACTTCATAAAGCCAGTTTATACCCACCTGCATAAAGTAGAAACGTATAATAAAAATTCTACCTTCAGCTCGTAAAATTTTGTGATAAAGTAGGCGCGCGGGCTGTTTGTAAAATACAATGTATAAAATTTGTAATTGAAAAAGGGAGTTACGATCATGCTGAAATTTAAAAATTAAATTTTCTAAATGAAGCGCTACAAGTAGCTAACAATATTAAAAGCCTTATGGTTCTATTAACATAGGCACTAAACAATTTTGTCTGAAATTTGAATTTGAAGCCGCCTCAAAAATGCGTTTATTATTTAAATTCGTATACATTATATAGAGAGTGTTCCTTAATGACGTGCTAATTTAGGGTGAGTCCTTAGGTCATTTTATAAAGAAAAGTTCATATGGACATATATCCACAACGGCTTAAATTTTTTGCTACAGGGCGTTGAATTTTTATTTTTTAAATGGTTATTTTTTAATATCTTTTTAATTTTGGTATGTGTTAATAGGATATATAACCACAAATTTTAGTTAGAAAAGTTATTCAACTGTTCCACCAGGGGCGTCCCTGCAAATATGTGCCTGACATTTTTTACAAAAAAGATGGTACACCACTGACTTTTTCCATGTGGAAAATGGTCAAGAAAACAAAATTACAATTATTAATGAGTTTCAACATGAATCTAGTGATTTTAATCAAGAGAAAAACTCAAGAGACCGTTTTCATGAAGAATTTACCAGGCTAATCAGAAAAAGTATCCACAGGGAAAAATGTCAGTGGCGTACCAGCTCTTTTGTAAAAATATCACTGGATATGTTTGCAGGGACGCCACTGGTAGAACAATTGAATAACTTTTCTAACTAAAATTTATGATTCTATATCCTATTAACACATACCAAAATTTAAAATAATATCTAAAGTACTTTCGGAGATATGAAAAAATAACCATTTAAAAAATAAAAATTCAAAACCCTGTAACATGAAATTTAAGCCGTTGCCGACATATGTTCATATGAACTTTTCTTTATAAATAACCTCAGGAATCACACTCTGAAATATTAGCACGTCATTAAGGAATACTCTGTATACAGGGTTGGCTGATGAAAACGAAATAGGCGCCATTTTTCAAATTTATTTTATACACATAGTGCCGAAACTGGAACCTGGTACTTTCAACCGTCTAACTTCAACCCCCTAGCGCGGGTTGTTCTAGGATATATTGGGGGATGTTAAATTTAGGAACATAAATCGGAAATAACAAAATATCTTACTTCTTGATATAAATTATTAAATGTGTCTGTATTATATAGTTACTGGATCACTTTAAAATCAATTATTTCACGAATTTATGATTTATGCCATCGTTATAACCTGAATATGGTTGGTCATTTATGTCTGTAGAATGACGACCTAAACGTTTTTCGATCCAACGTCCTCTCGATTATAACAATTTTTATTCTCAAGGTAGATATGTGTGCTAAAACACTGTATACCTATTACAAGAAAGTATGTTAACTTGCAAACATGTTAATCTCTAATAATTACATTGCCTCGAACATAGCAGCTTATAATTAATAGGGGGTCAAGTTCTAT
Source organism: Barypeithes pellucidus (assembly GCA_963991005.1). Taxonomy (NCBI): domain Eukaryota; kingdom Metazoa; phylum Arthropoda; class Insecta; order Coleoptera; family Curculionidae; genus Barypeithes; species Barypeithes pellucidus. The sequence goes on along the minus strand of OZ022561.1, from coordinate 19,084,722 downwards.
AGATTGCATTTTCCCAGTTAAGAGTTTCACTCTGGTAGTTTCTGACATGTTTAACAGTATGGGCAAAGTTTCCTGATTTATGAGTATGGTTGCATTAATACAAAATGGTTTTAAATGCTTTGTTTCGTTGTTTGTTGGGCAACAAATGTGGAAAATTGTAGGTTCCGGAACCGGCAGAAATAACTGTTTATAAATTTCCACTACATTGATAAGAACTTGATACGTTTCACTAAACTGTAGGTTCTTCTGAAGATAATATCTGAATATTTATTCAGATTGAAATTCATCAGTTCATTCAAATTTATTAACTTAAACTTCAGTTTTTATTCTAACCCATAATCATAATATACATAACGGTAAATAATTTTATCTACGACTCACAGAATATAGCAATGAATGTAATTACAGCACTACTTAAGTAAAGAGCTCATGACATAACTGATTTTTTAATAAACACTGAAGAACTTCAAAACATTTATTTACATCATCACAACACCAATAAGCTATTTTTTTACGTTTTGGATCTGTATCCTTGGGATTTTGTCTTTAAAAATTCTTGAAGTTGGGTATACTTGCTTATATAAAAACTTTGCTTCATAGAAATGACAACTTAGCATAAAATAGACAACCCAAAGACTGGAAGAACTACACGTGTCTGCTAAGCCTTGAAAATAATCAATTAAACCTTGAAAATAATCAATTGTTGCATTTTCGTCTGCACGCCATTCATCAAAACGAATGTAGACTTTTTTGTATTTTTCTGGGCATTTCGACTACAACCCTACATTTGTCGCAGTTTCTTCAATGTCTGAAGGTAGGGTTTGCAATATTCTATTACTATTACAGTATTCAAATTTTTGAGAACTTACCTCAATCTTTTCAAGAGTGCCGTCTTGAAGATTACCGGCAATACCAACTTGTTTCAACTTTTGTTGATGCGAGCCATCATTAAATAATTGACATTATGCTAAGTAAAAATTACTTTTAATTGAAATAATATTTGGAAATAGTTGATCTATCAGTTATAATCTAAGGTAGATCCCGTGATGACAATTCCTTTCTGGGAACGGCAGGTACATTAATTAACAATATCAGGTTCATTCATTATTAAATCATAAGACAATGCCAGAAATAATAATAATAATATTTATTTCATATTTGTTACATACATAAGGATAACAATTGAAATACGTCAATCAGCCCATAGGAACCTAATAGAAAGAAAATACTTAACTTAAATAAATACTGCTGATTTGACAGTTATTTTGTTGTTTACATATTTATGTAGTCATCCAGTGTATATGGCTCCAGGATAATAAGCAATTTTTTTAATTGTTTTTTAAAAATATTCACACCTTCAATTCATCTAAGTTGTACCGGCAGTTTTATGAATAATTTTATGCACATATACTCTGGGTTCTTAGATGCAGTCGGTGCCTAGGGTAAGATAAATATTCGGATATTGTATTATAATTCTCAGAACTTAATTGTTGAAATAGGTTTTTATTCCTATGCAAAAACATAAGCCATTCAAGAATATACAAAGCATACACTGTCATAATTCCTAACTGTCTAAAAACATTTCTACGCGATTGATTAAAGTCCATTTTTCAACTATCCTAATCACCCTTCCTTGAGCAACAAAACGTTCTTGAATCCTTACACTTCTACCCCAAAAAAATGATTCCATACTCTAATGTGGATTCAAAATTAGCAAAATACAATATTTTCAAACATTTTTCATTCGTACACTTACCAACCACTCTTGTCCATAGAAGAGAACCGATTGGTATTATTTAACAAGTGACAAAGGCCTTTGTTTCCTATTAACAGATTAGTATCATCTGCATAATTAATTATAATCTTACCTGGATTTTCCATAACAGAATATATCAGTCATTTATAAAAATTATAAACAAGAGGGGTCCCAGTATACTACCTTGAGCCTACAATGGTTGTTATATAATTTTTTTGATTTGCTACTTTGGCTATTTTTATTTACATTTACGATTTGGACGCGTTCAAAAAGATATATCTTAAGCCAGTGCCATGCTTATCCTCTTACCCCATACCTTTCCAGCTTTTTCAATAATATATTCCTATCTAGACAGTCATAAGCCTTTGAAAAGTCTAGGAACAATCCAAAAGCGGCTTCCCCTCTTCCCAAAGAATTCAAAGTTAATTGTGTATATTGGTATATGGCACTTTGCGTAGACTTTCCCTTTAAAAATCCATGCTGATTTTTGTTGAATAAATGATGATGAAATAGTGACGCCATCGCGTCCGTCAATCGGCTATTTCAGACTTATCGGAATGCATAGCATTCTAAATCATTTCATAAAAAGTCCATCACATTTCCATGAGTCGATTGCCCTTGAAATAAAATATTTTAAATTGCCGTAGCGTATTTTAAGAAAATAAAATTTTACGACCTAATTTGATTTGAAGGCGCCAGCTTTCCATCAATTAAAATTATTTTTATGGGGCACTTAATAATTAAACTAATCATCTGTCGCACTGTTATGAACAATTTTTTTATTTAAATTTATTCTATTCAAATACTAATTGGGGAAATATTATTATTTGTTAGTTAACGTTTCTATCCAGGGTGTCCTGATATTCTATCTACATAATCGGTCTCAGTTTATAAGAACTAATGACACAGAGTAATCTACGTATTGTTGAAAGAGGCAGGGTTCAATTTTAGGGGCATTCTTATACTTAATTTTTGCTAATGATTTGATTGTTTTTAAAAAAATAATCTTCCTACATTCTTGTAATCTGCTATGTAGATGACACAAATGTCTTGGTAATTGAAAATGATGGATGTTCTCTAAAAAAAAGCAGCAGAGGCCATACATCCAAGACCAAGTCTATTATTTTTTCTTTAAGGCCGAATGCCAAAGATGACAGCGGCGACCTGTTTGAGAACAGTGTCGACTATTTGACGTCGTCTTTGGTTGCAAAAATGCTGGGGGTTGTTTTTGACCAGGGCGTAAAGTGGATTTGTAATATAGAAATATTATGTGCTAAACTTCACAGTGGGTGTTATGCTCTTAACTTCCTTTCGAAGCAGTGTAGCCAACCTGTTTTACTAGCACTACACTACTCAAATATTCACTATCATATTCGTTATGCTATAATAAATTGGGGTTCCAGCTTACAAGTATATAGAGTGTTCTTGTTGCAGAAATATGCCGTACGTATCTTGTCATCAATAGGTTACAGGGAATCTCGACGAGCGGCGTTCAAGGAGTTAAAAATTTTAACTGTGGCTAGTATTTACATTTTTCAGTGTTGTGTTTTTGTATTTAAAAATAAAACTCATTTTTTGCGAATTAGAATGGATCACTCACATAATACCAGAACAAGAGAACTTCTGCTGCCACCTATTCATAATACTGCTTTGTTTCAAAGGTGAGTGTCATATAACGGGTGCAAGTTCTTCAACGAGTGCTGAGATAAGAAATTCTCTTAATATAAATATTTTTAAGAATAGACTCAATCATCTTCAGGAATTCGATCAATGATGTTATATTGTTTAGCTTAATTACCCTACAATTATTTTATTGTTTAGACATCAGATATAAAATTTTTTTGACGTTTTCTTCAATTATTTTATAGGTATATTTCTCTTTTTTACAGTTACATTGAAGAAATAAATGAATTATTATTATTATTAGTAAGGGACAATACTTACCACTATATTATCCTGCTAAAAATAATTGATTTTTTTCTTATTGGGATATGTGCGAAAATGTTTGCTAAAGGAGCTACGGCCTTTCGAATGGGGAACCCTGATGACGTTTTTTTATAAATATTTTCGAAACAATTCATTATAAAATTGTGAAATTAGGTATGGTGTATAAAGTTTTTACGCTAAGTTAGATTCTGACTTCAGAATTACAAGATTCAAGATTAAAGACCAATTTATAAACTTGACGGTGACGACGATAACATGTTTTTCTCGACTTTTCTATATTTTTATGTGATTATATTAATTTTGGTGTTTATGTGATCTGAATGATACTATCAACACTTATCAACAGTACACTTTAAAATGGTTAATAAGATGGTATAAAGTAAAATAATATTTACTAAATATCACGTGACAGGCAAACACGATTTTGATTGGCTGTGGAAACTTGCTACGAACATTGCTATGACCGTCCACCGTCAAAAGATAAAATTGGTTTATGTCGGCCGTCAAACGGCACCGTCATCGTCAAATATAAATGGTCTTATGCATTTCAATATGTTTAAGCTGTAACGTCACCGTCAAACAGCACCGTCAATCGTCAACATCAAGTTTATAAATCCAGCTTAAGGGTAAAAATAATCCCATTTTTTCAAGATTTTCTTAAACATTATGAAATTTTAAAATATTTTACGTAAGTTCAGTAGGAGATATCCCGAAAACTCGAAAGATATTAAAAATTTTAACACCCTATATTTCTCAAACAAATCATCTGTGGATCCATGTTGATAGTGACTATTTGTTTTTGATAAGGAATCACCACACGAGATGGCACATATTTTTTTGAAACATCTCTTATATTTAAGACTCGAATAGAATATTAATTTTTGTGAGAAGAGAAATCGCTCTGTCGATTGAGTCCATTTTTAAATTTTTTGCTTGTTTATAGTAGATGTTATATAATCTCAACTAAATCAATTCCGCCGAAATATACACCATAAAATTTTATTGGCTTTTAGAGATATGCATCCAGGAAACGACAGCCCATAAACATAGTATTGCGATTTCGGTTTACATTAACGTATTTTTGTGGCCGACTCAAAACTGCACTTTAAATTTATTGGTCCAATTTAAAATGATATTATCAGTTGGTTTTCTGTATACTGGGTGGATCAATATCAAATATGGAATCGTCAATCCAATCGAATAAATATTCCATGGTATGGGTAATTTTGTAGGTTTTAAATAATATTTTCAAAGGCAAGTCAATTTTATTGAGTTTAAGGAATGTTTTTCGGTCATCCTTGTTTAACCTCCTGGGAGAGGTAGATGTTACCCTTAAAATTTTAAATCGGAAGGAGTCAAGTAGAATATCATTTTAAAGATCGTTTAAATCTCTTTCCAATAATACCATAATTTTTTTTTATGATCAAACACAAGCACTATAGGAAAAATCCTTTAGGGCACTCTGGGAGTGGTGCGTGTGCGCAAAAATCGATTCTCGTTGGAGGTTATATTCGTTGGGAAAAACGACCTCGGGAAGGTCGTTCCATAAGGATGAAGTCCTCCAGATGAAAGAATTCTTAAATAATGAAGTTCGAAGAGTACTAAGCTTAACCACAACTGGATGGGCGGCAGTGGTTCGTCGTATATTTCTGCTATTCGCCGCTCTGGGCGGAATTAAGAGGGCAAGGTCAACCGAGCACTTTCCATGAAAATATCTGTAAAAAAGAATCAATTCCCCAACCTGTCTTCGATGTTCTAGGCTATCGAGGTTCTTCGTCAGCTCGTGGTCGCCAATCAGACGAATGGCCCTCCTTTCGATGGAATCCAGTAGCCGAAGAGTATGTTTTTGGGTGCAGAGCTCCAGACATGAGAGCAGTACTCTAGTGATGGTCGAATCTTAGCTTTGTATAGTGTCAAAAGTTGTTGAGATGTGTACAACTTTCTGGTTCGGAAGAGTACACCAAGTTTCTGAGAAGCTATCTTGGCGACTGCCACAACGCGGTTATGCCAATACATATTTCCTCCCAGATTGACGCCCAGCAAATTAATAGATGAAGCCAGTGGGATTGCGTGTCCGTCCATGACTATATCCGGTTCTGTAATGTTAACCTTTTTAGAGAAAACTGCTGCGTGTGTTTTTTAGCATTAAATTCGACTTGGTTACTGTCACCCGAAGCCAAAATTGTGTTGACTATTCTTTTAGAAAAATTATAAGGGGCCCGTAGTCAGTCACTCCGGGTGACACCATTTCCAATTATTTGCCATAGGCAAAGTCACTGCCTAAAAACTAACATAAATTAACCTTTTTCTGCATTTATGTAAAATAATTAATTAATACCTGGTGACTTACACCATATATATTCAGCTTGTGTAGCCAAATCAATTTTCTTAAATAATAAGTTAGGTTGGATATTATATTTTTATATTTAGCCCATCAAACACAATTCACTTTTTCAATTACACCGTTTAATTTAAAACTTCCTTTCCAATTTAACGAAAAATTGCTACGCTTTCATTAAACCTGTTGGCAGTCATTGAATATTGAAATTCCCTCAGGTCGATATATACGTCTATCATTAAATGGTAATTTGATCACTCGAAAAAACGGTTTAACATATTTTAATTATAGACCGTGATTTAAAATTAGAATTTAAAAATGTTGCGATTTGTCGAGCAAATCTTCATAACATAAAAGATTTGACCAAGGAAGAGGAGGGTCTTGTTTTTTAAGTAATAAATACATTGCAAAAATGGAAATATTAGAATAAAATGCCTTTTTTTTAGAATTACGTCTTTATTTTATTTCATCTCAGATAAATATGGATTGAAAACAATACTCATAAGCAAATTTGGTATATGCCCATAAAATTATAATACGAACAACTTTTTCGAATAAAAAATTTTTAAATCTACACTTGCCGGCACAAAATTCCATCACCCTGATATTTTGATCTAGTTTGATATTTTATAACGTTTTTATTTTTTATGCGATTTTAATGATTTTGTTTTCAGTTTGTAGATCCATTTAGTGTGTTTTTTCTTAATTATTTTATAAAGTAACATTTTTCGATTAGGCTATATTATACAGGAGTAAATGAAACTGATGTTTTTTGTCTTAATTTCAAAACACCCTGTAGGAAAATTGAGGTGGGTAATTTTATTCACATACTGTTTCTTGTAATCTTTGATGTATTCTAAATATTACGTTTTTTAATTTATTCCATTATCTCATTTCTGCTGCGAGCTGCAAGTTTTTAAATGAAACGCTGATTTAAAGCTTATTTTTATTAAGAAAAACAAACACTAGGTATATCATAAAGTTAATTAACAAAAACAATTTTAATATCGTGTATTTCCTCCTCTCGCAGCAATGACAGCTTCCAGTGTTCGTGGCATCGAATGAACAAGGTTACTTGTTGTCCTCTCTTGAGGGATAACCCGATATTCTTCGGTCAGCGCCAGTCGTAAGTCTTGCAAAGTGTGGTTGTACAGGACGGCGACGAACGGCCCTTTTAAGTTGATATCAAAGATGTTCGATTGGGTTAAGATTCGGGCTACAGGCTGTTCGTCCAACTTTATCCAGATATTCGCTCACTACATATGCAACGTGAGGTCTAGCAATATCATGCATTAATGTAAATTGGTTCCCAATAAAAGGAGCAAATAGAACAACAACTTCTTGGATGATTTCCTCAATATAATAATAAAAATTTCCGTCTGTAACTACCTATTCAAGGCATCTCGAACTGTAGACCGCGCAATTCTCAGAGTACGGGCGACATAACTTTTGCTACTGCCACCCTTTATTAACTCAACAATTCTACCCGCGTCTGCTTATATTGACACACAACAAATTATAATACTGTCACTGTCATACATTCTGTCACAATAATCGCATTTTCTCAAAATATCATCGTTTCATTTAAAATTTTGCAGCTCGCAGCAGAAATGAGATAAGGGAATGAATCAAGAAACTCAATGTTTAGAATATATCAAAGATTATTAGTAACAGTATGTAAATAAAATTATCCACCACAATTTTCCTACAGGTTGTTTTGAAATTTTGACAGAACACAACAGTTCGATTTACTCCTGTATAATATAGAATAATCTAAAAATGTTACTTTATAGAATAAATAAGGAAAAACACAATAAATAAATCTACAAACTGATAATAAAATCATGAAAGTCGTATAAAAAATAAAAAAGTTATAAAATATCAAACTTGACCAAAATTTCAGGGTGGCGGAATTTTCTGCCGCCGAATGTAGATCAATAAATGCCATTTACAGACTTTATGGAGAAAATTTCAAATTTTACAGTCAAATTTTACATTTAATTTTGTAAATTTTGGACTTAATTGAAGCATTATGGTAAATTTAAATTTAAATGTTCACAAATTCAAAAATACATTTTCCCTCATATGGTCCCAACTGGTGATACTGTACAACAAATTTGTTGATTCGAAATCTGGCAATGTTAAAAAGGAATTGTAAAAGTTTATTTTTATTTAAATAAAATAATTGTATAATATTTTAAGAAATTAGACAAAGGCTTTGTAAAGTAATTTGTTTAGAAGTCCTTCCAGAAAAGCAAATGCTCCACCGTTAGAGAGAAGCCGAATAAAACGTTATTAACTAATAAAAGAATTAAGTCGTCCGCAATCTCGCTGCCATTAAATTCCCTCGTGTATCAGATCAATTTCGATTACTTTCGAACTCATGCAACAACCAATTAAGGTTCATATCCCGTTTCTAATTGGCATGTCTTGATTGGCCTGCAAATAATTTCCTTTAAAGTACTATTTTTGGATGATAGAGTGGTGCAGCGGGAAAAAAATGTAATTGGAACATGTTTCGGACTGGTCTAATGAGTGATATTATTTATAACAGTATTTTCTTCCTGAAAGGAATTGACTTGCTAAGGGTGAGATTTCCAATGTTCCAAATTGTCCGTAATGAGCAAGCCATTGACTTGAAACAAGCATGGACCCGGCATTTCTATCTGATGGATTCTATCTGTGTAGAATCCCCATCTCCTGTCTGTTTCTGTCTTGGTTGGAAATAACAAACAATCGATGGACGTGACTCAAAGGTCTATATTACACAGTCTTACAATGTTGAGTTAAGAATTACTATTTTTTCCACAAACAATACTTAAATTTAACACATAAACACTGAAAAACAACAAAGATTTTTATTTAACAATCACGACAAATATGACAGTTGTTAATCCGGTAGTGTCAAACGTGAAAGCTGGTATATAAGACGGCCGTTTCAATATGGGCTTCCTAAAAAGTACGTTCTGAACTCTCGAAGGTGACGTAATGTCTTTGTCTAATTAACAGAGAACGACAAATAAAAATTATATCAATTTTCAGAGCTCCCCGATTGTTTGTCTGGAAAGTTCTTTACAATCCACCTAAGAATGTGAATTGTTTATTATTCAAAGACCGTGAACGAAAGCCGCATCCTTCGTATTTTAAAATCCTTGGAACAATCAGATAAGCTTTATCTGAGATGGTAGAAATAATTTGATATTGGTGGCTCTTGTCACATCTTAATCTGATCGATAACAGTACATTGGGAAACGAATCCTGAGGGATTTATATTTTTATTAAAAACAGTGATGCATCCTTGCTCATTTTTTTCTTATTAGTTGACTCACTGTAACCTGCTTCTGCATCAGGCGATTCAACGGGGACAAGAACATGCAGCTTATTTACTCGTAAAGTGAACGATAAATATTTTCGATTTTCAATTTAAAGAGCAATGTGGATTTAGGTCAAGTGACAGGTTATGGATAAACAAGTTTTTTAGGCTATTTTACATGTACCGTTAATATATATTGAGAAAATTATGTCTTCAAGCTAGCTTAGTTCTGGGGTACGATGCTGTTTAATTTTAATTCAGGTTAAAATGAAAATACCAATAATCACCTTTATAATTAAATTTACACTTGTCACTATTTGGCAGAATTTTTAATTGTCTCCAATAATTTTCTCTTTGAATATTTGTAATCGCCATGAGTTGAGGAAAAAGTTACAGTGATTAGATGGTACTATGGTGGAAATAGTATCAGTAACGTAATAGTATATTAAGATACAAGTTTCATAAGACATTATGTTAGAACACGTGTTTAATTCAGAAAACGACCCGCGAAGCGAGGAGTTTTATAAAGTGTGCTCTAATTGTCTTATGAACCGTGTATTTTATAATACTTTTTCTATTTGAGTCTTTAAAGTCTGAAAAACTTTAAAAAATATAGTAGATTTTTTCCATTTTAATTAGTATTTTCTTTTTGGGTTCGCAATACTTTTACAATTTCATAAAATGTTACAAGTATCAAATATGCCATAATAGAAACAATTGAACAAAACGAAGCTTCTTCCCGTCATAATTAAAAATAAATATATTATTAAAGTTAATAAAAATGAGTCAGGAAGAAAATTGTACTCCGTCAGAAATACGAGAAATTGCAGAAAAACTTTTGAAAAGAATATGCAATACTTTGAGATATGGTGCGAGCAGAACAAAGTTCAAAATATTGAACAAAATACTAAATAATACTATTGAACAAAATATTGTGTCGACACAGAATCTGACAGGAATAACAATTAATGCCCAGTAAATGTCTATAAGAACTATAAATATGTATATATAAAGTAATATGTATTATATTATTATACTATATTGAATTAAAAATAAAAATAGTACTTTATTGAATAAAACTTTAGAAATAGAGCATAAACTGGAAGATATTTCTATTATTTTTAGATTATGTTGTTTTATAGTTGTGACTAGAAATTAGTTCACGGACACCGTCAGCATGTTATATATTTCCGAGTATAGGTATTTCAGATAAATATCTAGTAAAAATGATCTAGTTGCAAGGTTAAAGGTTAGTGTTTTAGAGTTTGGTTGTCGAATCCATAATGTCGAGGAAACTAATTTCAACGAAATCAAAGTAAGCCTAAAATTCGAACCCTACTTGCTGTCAACATAAAAAAACTAAAATTTCAGTTTCATAGAGTGGCATGTTATTCAATTTTTTTGCATTTCATAATGAACCCAAATAGAAAAAATAATATTAATATTGACATAAAATGACTTTGATAAATTTTTAATCATTTATTTGCCGGTGTACTGACAGAAATGTGTCTGTTCTATAGTTCTTAGTTTACCAATTACAATACATTTTCTTAAATAACTCTGAAATTACTACGAAGATACATTTGAAATTGAACAAGGACATTTTTCTTATTGAAGTCTTTAGAAAGTTCATTTTTGGGTTAAAATAAATAGGGTTTAATTCAATTTTAATTAATTTTAAAAATTTTAATTGTGTTTTATTTGATTTTATACAACCACGTGACCAAGTTATGTCACTAAACGTGCATATTTTGTAACATCTTCAAATTTTAACAAAACAAATTCGAAAATACATTAAGCTCGTTTAACCTAAAACCAATAGTTTCTATTGGCCCCTTTATGATTCCTCTAACAACTCAATTTAGCCGCAAGGCTCTTAACGCCCCCTGACCATAAAACAAACTATCTAAGGCCTATTGAGGCAATAAAACAAAACGTCCGTCGGCTAAAACTCCTAAAATTCCGCCAAATTTGTGCCATCAATTGTCACGCCTATCAGGCTATAAACCACCTTGTTACGTTTGATCTCTTAATATCCTTTGGAGAAAGCGGTCTGGCAAAACAGAAGGGCGCGAATCACAGCGGCCCTTGAGACAATTAGTCGGCCCAAAGATATTTTTAACATTCTTGACGGAAAAATGATGAATGGACGACCACGACGTTTTTGGTCAGCGGTCAGTGACTTGGCTTCTGTGAACCCTTTAAACCTCTCTTTCATAAAGGTTTTGAAGTCGGTTTATTTTTTTTTAGAGGATTTTTTTTTATTGTTCTATCTCTACAACGTGTCCAAGATAATGAGGGCCAGTACAGGGATCTCGGAAACCGTGAGAGATACGAAGTCGGTTAAATGGAGGTAAAGTTGCGCATTTACGTGCCTAATAATATGCCGTTTAGAAAGTTTTAAAATTCCGAGTAGTTCCGGAGATATCCGGAAAAAATCGTTTTCCTGGTTTTTTTAGATCGAATTCTAAAGTAAATTGCACTTTTGCATTGCCACTTTCTCCGCTCTATCTAACAGCGTTAATTATTTTGTAATCCGACGAGTTGTCTTCGAAGGGCCATTATCAACTTTCTTTTTTTAAATACGGTCCTGTTTTTCTGATATTGGAATTTGAATTTTCTTTCGAATGCAACGATGTATGACACATTGTGGGTTAATGACGTTTCGAGGGTTTTTTGAACAACATCATGAAATTTTGGGATTCGGTCCTGTATTTCTCCTAATTTTATAAATAATATCTCATAAGTAAGCTCTAAATTTTTTACTTATGTTGGACTAGTTCAATAAATAACAAATAATTTAATAATAAACCACAAATAAGTGAACAAAAATCATTCCAAAACAGTAATAAAACGAACAACGAAATAAGTAAGGAACTACATAATCAGGTGTTCAAAAGGATTTCTAAGCACAAATAACATCTTCTAACTGCCACATAACAGTTTTTTTGAGATAAAATAAAACATGCGATAGAATATCAAACTTTTCAGCATTTGCAAAATTATGTTCCATATTTTCTGGAATAGAAAACCTCTTAAAACGCTCTCAAACGATCACAATGGGAATGTCAAGTAAAACAAATCACGCGTCACCATCTTAATTTTTTTGTTTCAAACGCCTACTTTTCTTTTAAATCCCGAATCAACAGAATTTTGAAATAATGTTTCTGTATTTTGTTCACTTATTTGTGGTTTATTATTAAATTATTTGTTATTTATTGAACTAGTCCAACATAAGTAAAAATTTAGAGCTTACTTATGAGATATTATTTATAAAATTAGGAGAAATACAAGATCGTATCAAAAAATTTCCTGATGTTATTCAAAAAACCATCGAAACGTCATTAAACCATAATGTGTGATACATCGTTGGATTCGAAAGAAAAAAAGCTATCAAATTCCAATATCAGAAAAACAGGACCATATTTAAAAAAAGAAAGTTGATAATGGACCTTCGAAGACGACTCGTCGAATTACAAAACAATTAACGCTGTTAGATGGAGCGGAAAAAGTGGCAATGCAAAGGTGCAATTTACTTTAGAATTCGATCTCAAAAAACCCAGCAAAACAATAAAACGATTTTTCAGAATTTCAGTTTTTCCGGATATCTCCGGAAATACTCGGAATTTTAAAACTTTCTAAACGGCATATTATTAGGGACGTAAATGCTCAACTTTATCTCCAGTTAACCGATCTCTTACGGTTTCCGAGATCCCGGTACTGGCCCTCCTTATCTTGGACACGTTGTATAGTGTTACATTTGGTTTGAAAAAATATATATTTTTTTCTTATAGGTAATTATTTAATTTATTGATTAGGAAAATTGAATCACGGATGTGTACGTCTGGTGTCTCTGTTATAGCCAGCGCTTAGACTTATATTTAAAAAGTAGTTTTGGTCATTCGTATGAATATACACCACTGTCTTATGAGCTAAACGAAAGAGAAACAAAATTGGTTTATAGGTTCCGACATATTTTTTGCTTGATTCAGTCACAATGCTACTCAATAAAAGAAGATCCGAAAAGCAGCGTTCGAGACAAGGGAATTAAATAACGGAAATAAAACGAATAACAACAAATAAATTATTATTTGACGAGTGGTAGTTAATTGCAGTTATTACAGTACAGGAACTCTAAGAACTGCAGTTATTAAAGTGCTGGAACTCTAAGAATTGTAGTTATTAAAGTACTGGAACTCTAATAATTGCAGTTATTAAAGTACTGGAACTCTAAGAATTCCAGTTATTAAAGTACTGGAATTCTAGGACGAGAGTTTGTATTTTCAAACTCCCATGGCCGGTAAACCGATTCCCAGAAGGTGAATTTTGCCTGATGGGATTATTATACGGCGTCTGCCGGAAAGAATAAACAAGGTATTGTCCTCCATTCACGCCGGTAACTAAACCGGATGAAATCGGATCGCCAGAAACCAAAGGCTGATAGTCCTTGGGCGAGCTGCCTATGACCGGTGTTTGTGGTTCGGAGACCACGTTAAGCTGTAGGTAACCTCGGGAATGACCGGGCAAAAGAAGACGACAAAAATTGAGAATAATTAATTGTAACTGACATATTTCTTACTTAATTATTATTTATATATAAATTTTAGTTGAATATACTAGTCTATACGAGATTTAAAAATTTTTTGAGCATGTTTAGTTATGTTGTTGTTAACTTCCAGAAGCATTTCACATTTTTAATCATAAAGTTTAATTAACGTTTATTTTTTTTATTTAATGATTTGAATTGATTGATTAGAATTAATTATACAATATGATGACCAATATTTCCTTAACTAAAGATTACATGGTTCGAGCGAGTCTCCATGATGGTCATACTTTTGAACTGTATAACTCTGGGGATGTACCAGCCCTGTGTAGATAAGGATCCGTGTGTAACCAACAGATGCAGGATATTACAGGTTAGTAATATTAATTTATAGAAATTGATAGCGGACCATCAGTATGTGTGTGCATATTGGCTTTTGCATTAAATTGGGCAAGGGAACGCACAGGATAATATACATTCTCTAGGCCAGGTAGATCATGATAATTGTTTCCTCCTTATTAGGAATCAACAAGTAGCCATAACGTAAGTAATTCCAACAATAGCAAGACTGCAAATTTAATATAAACTTTTAAAAAAGATTAGGAAAACGAAAAGTATAGTAAAAAGAGTTCCTTGCTTTGATGAGAAAGATAGTACAGATTTTTCTAAAAGTGAACTCTTTTAACTTTTAAAATAAACTAGGTAAGGTAAAGCTTTATTAGGAAAGGGAACAATAAAATATAACAAAAAATATTCTTAAGATGTTGAAAACGACGTCAACTACCTGTTCTGAAGTAATCCGATCGGTCTTGATTCCTGTGGTACACTGTGTAATCCATGTGAAGAAATTAGGATGTATTTCGTAATAAATGGTTTATGAAAAATACCTAAAATAGCAATACAGATCTAATTTGCCAAAATCGTGTTAAGCCCTGGTTTTTATTACATTTCGTTACGAAATATTTCGGTGGATTGGAACGGAAAGGTTCGTCGTTGGTCATTTGGTCATATGTGTGACTTTTACTGCAGTACAAGTGGGTGGTTAAAAATGGACGATATTAGTAGATTCACTTGTACAGGGTGATCACGTATTATGTCCCCCCAACTTAACCTTTTTACTTGAAGTACTTGAGGAAAATTGAAACGATTGGTTTACAAGGTTTTTAAAGTAGTATTTGCAATGGGAACAAATATCATTTAGATCTGTTGATTTACAAGTAAGGTTGGTTTTACTCAACATAATGTTGAGGCCCTTTATTAGACACCTATTTTATAATATACCAAGTAATTTACGAAATAACCTACAGTATGTAAAGGATATACAGTGAGTCCCAGAAGAAATGTCTAAATTCATTTAAAATTCAGCGGTAAGTTTTTTCAAAAAACGCTCGTACCCGTCGATTTTGATTTTTTTTTGTGGTATTTTCATGTATACAGGGTATCTCAAAAATAAGTTACGACCATCAACTTCATTTTTTCAAATGAAAACATATATTTTTTATTTCATTTTTGAATTTTGCATTGAATTCTAAGCATGTTTCATGTACCATGTCCTATACATAAACTCAAAAATTAGGATTGAACATATCATTTAGGGAATCCAACGATCTATCAAATCTTCTGGCAATATGGCATTTTGGGCTCCATAATAAGTAAGAGTGTACTGTCTCACTGTCACCGTTTATTTCCATAGAAACTTTATGACAATTTTATTTCAAATAAGTATAATTATTGTCAAGCGTAGTTTCAAAGTTGCGGTTTTCACAATAATGGTAAAGTTAACAGAACGGGAAAAAATTGAAATTCTATGCATGGTTGGGTTTGGTGATAAAACACGTACTCAAATAGAAACAGCCCAATTATTTAATGAAATCCATCCTGATCGTCCTCCCATATGTCAAAAGATGGTGAGTAGAATAGAGGCTAAGTTTAGAGAATTCGGTCATGTTAGAGATTTGCCTAAATCTGGTCGTCCTACTCGAGATGAAAATGAACAACTTGACGTTTTGCTTCCTTGGAAGAAAATCCATGTACTCCCCTGTCGCACATTGGGGCCGATTTACACATGCCGAAATCTGTTGTTCACCGAGTAGTTCAAAAGCACAAATATCACCCATACAAAGTTATTCCAGTGCATGAGTTATTTGAAGATGATTTCGATAGGCGAAGTGAGTTTTGCGGACGCATGCAAAATATGTGCAATCTAGATAATAATTTAGTAAAAAATATTATTTTTTCGGATGAAGCTACGTTCTATTTGAATGGTAATATGAACAGACAAAATTGTCGATATTGGGCAACAGAAAATCCGCATTGAATGATAGAGGTTCACAGCCAGGACCCTAAGAAAATAAATGTTTGGTGTGGAAGTGGAATCGTACGCGAAAGAGTAATTGGTCCATTTTTCTTTGAACAGTCTTAACTGAACAAGTATATCTCGAATTTCTCCAACTAGAATTAATTCCAGCATTAGTGGCTTTATTTCCGAATCCATTGGATCCAGACTCCCCTGACGAAGAACTGATATTCCAACAAGATGGTGCTCCTCCGTACTATGCGGCCATGGTGCGCACATTTTTGGATGAAACCTTTCCCAATCGGTGGATTGGAAGGAGAGGACCTATCGAATGGCCTGCTAGGTCGCCAGACCTAACTCCGCTGGACTTTTTTTGTGGGGTTACCTCAAATCAAAAGTATTTGTTAACAGGCCAAACAATATGCAGGAGTTGAAAGAAAGGGTCCGAAGAGAAGTGCGTGTCATAACTCCGGAAATGGTTGGAAACGTGCAAAGAGAGTTTATTGATCATCTTGGATATTGTCAAGCCGTAGATGGCGCACATTTTCAACATTTAATTTGATTTTCTTGTGTTTTTTTTTAATAAACAGGTCTTACTTATAGATATGTTCAATCCTAATTTTTTCAATAACTGTTGAGGTTATGTATAGGACATGGTACATGAAACATGCTTAGAATTCAATGCAAAATTCAAAAATGAAATAAAAAATATGTTTTCATTTGAAAAAATGAAGTTGATGGTCTTAACTTATTTTTGAGCTACCCTGTATACATGAAATTACCACAAAAAAAAAAATTAAAAAATCAAAATCGACGGGTACGAGCGTTTTTTGAAAAAACTTACCGCTGAATTTTAAATGAATTTAGACATTTCTTCTGGGACTCACTGTATGTACAAGACGCCACTAACTTGTGATCGTATGATATTAGTAAATCATAATAAATTACTTTTGTATAACTGATTAAGGAAAAAAACATTTTTTGAAGTGATAAGGGATCCCGAATTGAATAACGGGCCTAGGGCGCCCTATAACCCAAAATAGGCACATTGTATATTCCGATTTATTAATAATAATAAAGTCGGTAAAAATAATGAGGGCATTTAGTTACGCCGATTCTTTATTCTATCGTAGATTTTCTTGCCCTGTTGCCAGTGTGAGGCACCGCACGCCTAATTTAATTTGTCAATTTAAAATCGTATTTTTTATTTTAAACTCTTTTATTTTTTGGTTCTTTTCGAGACCTCATTAAATACAAGGCCGTAGGCTAGAGCCTAGTATGCCTAGTGATATATCCGAAAACAAAGAACCGATAACCCGTGTCACTTAATAATGACACACGTCAAGCGGAATATCTTTTTGTTGACGAAATTTCGTCGGTATCCAATCTTTTGGATTTGAACGGAGTTTTTCGGCTGCAGATTATTATTTTTGTGAACTTTTATTTTATTAACTATGAGTGCAAAATACCATAAACTAGAGTTTAGTGCCTTAGAAGATGAATTGTTGATAGAAAGTAAAAGTAAATAGATAGAGGGTACAAGAAAATCCACCCATATATGCAAAAAAAATTAAAAAATATTAAAGACATACAAATGAAGGAGAATATTTGGAAAAATAGCGGTAGAATTTGGATCAAATAAAGCAGGTATGTTCAACCCTACTTGTAAATCAACAGACCTAAATGATATTTGTTCCCATCGCAAATACTACTTTAAAAACTTTGTATACCAATCATTTTAATTATTCTCAAGCACGTAAAATACAAAGGTTCAGGTAGGGGGCATAATACGTGATCACCCTGTACAAATGAATGTACTAATATCGACAATTTTTAACCACGAACTTGTACTACAGTAAAAACCACACATGTGACCAAATGACCAACGACGAACTTTTCCGTTCCAATCCACCGAAATATTTCGTAACGAAATGTAATAAAAACCAGGGCTTTACGCTGCCTACATACGCTACCTAATAAAATGACATTTATCTTCTAAACGAAGCTGACTGCAAATAAATATTAAGAGAAGTTTTTTTAGTCATTTAAATTTCTAATAATTTTTGCTATCAAAATGTGCAAAAGTCAATGTCGTACCTAAGTGTTGTTAAAAATTATTAGAGCGCACGCCCCTGGTAAACCTGTTCACCCATTTTCATTGCTAAAATGTGTGGTAGTTTAGGTACTTTATATAACCCAAATTTCATCAAAATTACTATGGCCATTTCGGAAATATCTTGACAACGCCAAAAAAACTATTTGACTTTTTTTTGCGTAAGGACTTTCTTAAAATACCCTGTATATGGGCGATTCGTTTCTTTATCATAACCCCGTATATTATATGGGATTATTTATGGAGAAATACATTAAAAAGGCATTGCTTATTTAAATTTTGATTTTACTTGAATAATTATATGAACAGATGAATTATATGGAGTTCATCATAATCTTATAATTGATTATAAAACTTGTAAGGACTGCAGTGGAATAATCTAAATTAAAAGATGATATAAGACGATTATTTAGGACCTTTATATACAGGGTGATTCACGACGAGCTTGCATTGGAACTTTATACAGAACTACTGAATATATGTTTTTGAAATTTTGGGGATTTAGGTTTCTCGATATGCTCTCATTAAATAAAATATTGACATGTTCCTATCATTTCCGGTTATACCGGATATAGCTGCCAACTTTCGTTTCTTTAAATACAACATTGTAATTTTTTTAACATTTTTCGACTAAGCGTTAAATACTAAGTACATTTTATAGAACATGTTTCTGTCAGACTCTGTTAGTTATTGAGATATCCGGACTTTTTGTAATTATTTGGCAAATGCATGACGATGAAACAATCCATATAATTTTTTTACCTTAGCTCTTGGTCTAAAAAAATTTTCTCATCGAATAGCTAGAAGGTCAGTCTCAAAAATATTTCAAATTCGGCAGAACATGTACAGGGTGGTCACAATTCAAGCTTCATTGTGAAAGATTTCAACCATTAAAAACTTTCTTATTTTAAATGGAACACCCTGTATATTTTTGTTTAATTTAGTGGCAAATTAGTTGTTCTTTATAAATAGTATTTACTGTCCTATACCTATATCAAAGCGTTTTCTCAAAAAATCCAATTTTATTCCGAAAATACTATTTGTTCAAGTGTGCTATGAAATGAATTGTACTTAGGGGCTGCATACTGATATCTATACGGAGGAAAAGTGATTGATTGCTTGAAAATACAACGTTCTAAAGAGTTTCTTAATTGAATTTATAAATAAAATGCAGTTGATTATTTTAAATTGTCTTAAATTTAATGGTTTAGATATTATTTTTTAAAAAAATAGCAAGGAAACAAGCCTATAAACTTTAAATTCTTTAATTAAAATATATTCGAAATTATTGACATTTACTTCTAAGCATTTATGTATTCTTCCAATAATACTATTTCTTGTAGCATTCCTAATTTCTTCTGCAGTGAGAGATTGAAACGCTGCGCTCGCCCTTTCAATTAGATTTTCCATCAGCATCTCTTTAGTACATCAGTATACAGCCCCTAAGTACAATTGTTTTCATAGACCACTTGAACAAATAGTATTTTCGGAATTGGATTTGTTGAGAAAACGCTTTGATATAGATATAGGACAGTAAATACTATTTATAAAGAACAACTACTTTGCCATCAAATTAATCAAAAATATACAGGGTGTTCCATTTAAAATAAGAAAGTTTGTAATGGTTGAATTCTTTCACAATGAAGCTTGAATTGTGACCACTCTGTACATTTTCTGCCGAATTTAAAATATTTCTGAGACTTGATGATCTTCTAGCTATTCGGTGACAAAAAAAATTTAGTCCAAGAGCTAAGGTAAAAAAATTATATGGATTGTTTTATCGTCATGCATTTGCCAAATAATTACAAACAGTCCAGATATCTCAAAAACTAACAGAGTCCGACGAAAACATGTTCTATAAAATGTGCTTAGTATTTAACGCTTAATGGAGAAATGTAATAAAAATTACCATATTGTATTTAAAAAACGAAAGTTATCAGCCACTTCCGGTATAACCGGAAATGACAGGAACATGTGAATATTTTAGTTAAAGAGAGCATTAACCTAAATCCCCAAAGTTTCAGAAACATATATTCAGTAGTTCTCCATAAAGTTCTAATGCAAGCTCGTCGTGAATCACCCTGTATATGTATTTATATTAATATATCAATATTCATAAATAGCTATGACGGTGGCGGATATATTTTAAAAAATACTTGGATGTTCGCCATAGGTAAAGTTGTTTTTCATTTGATGTAAACACTATTTACATGAAATAACAATTTTTTAAAAAGAACGTATCATTTTAGAACTTTATAAAATGTGTAATGTAATTTCACATTCCAAAGACGAATAACTATTTAACCACAATAAAATATAATACAAGCCAAATAAGATACAACGGTTTCTGAAAACATACTTCTCTAAATTTACATAACAAAAACAACCTTTTAAAACTTTGTATAACTTTATTAGCTTTAATGGAAAGCCCTGTCAGCAACAACTGTATGAGTCACGGAGACAGCGCTACCTTGGAACAAAATTATAAAAATAAACAGAGAAATTTAAAGGACAACAAAACTGAGCTTTGTAAAAAGTAAAAAATATGATTTATTTCGTTGCTTTTCTGGTCTGGTGTTACGATGGACACAAAAAAAGTTTGATATCAAAATACTAATTCAGATTGAATGGTATTACTTCTATTAGTAGGATATCACAGACCGGTTATTAACTCAAGTAGACACCTCTTAGTAGTTCCAAACAATCGGACCAGAAGCCTAACAATTTTTTTTTGTCTGGATTAAATTCGGTCACGCAGATGGGGCAATTGCGTTAAAGTTAAAGAATATTATGATAAAAATAAAGTCATTTGTTGGTGAATTTCCTAGTCATTAAGCATAAATATAATAAAATATAATACTATTTTTTATTTTAGAGGTTTGATGAGTTCATATTCGCCTTCTTCTCCCTCGAAATGACAATAAAAATGATTGCCATGGGTGCGTACGGTAGGGGATCTTACCTGGCTGATTCCTGGAACAGGTTGGATTTGTTTATCGTCTTTGCTGGAGCAGTGGAATATGGACTTCCCAATCTTAACAATATTAACCTGTCAGCTGTTAGGACCATTCGGGTGCTCAGGCCATTAAGGGCTATTAACAGGATACCTAGTAAGTTTTTTAGTAGTTATACATTGTTGTGTGTATCTGTATATAAGGGCTTGGCCGCTAATTGAAACCAAATAACCAGTAGACATTAAAGGTTTAGGATAATTATAATAATAAGTAACCAGTAGAGCAGGGGCTTAACATCAATCAAATAGGACCTTGTGACCCTGTTTAGCGACCACATTTTACGTCTAGGTCATCTTAGCAAGACTCTATTTGCTGTAAACAGTATACTTTCGATAACGTCCTTTGTAACCGGTGCGATTTTTATCTGCAGTTATTTGCAAGGAAATGTCTGTCACTAAGGTTTGTTCCTTGTTATCATTTTTCAAATTTTATATATACGAAGAAAAGTTTGTCATACTATCTAAAATTGAACACCGTCAAGCCAATGAAACCGTCATACTTTTGAAAATTGAGCACTCAAAAATAAAGCTTTGTCCTAATCACTAAAGTTAAAAATTGTCAAAAGTGTGTTAGTTAAAATTTTTTTATATTGAACATCAATCATTAACCAAATAAAAATGTTATTGGAAAAAATTAACTGTTCGATCTGAAAAATATCAGAAAAATTTGTTGGTAAAAAATATATAAGAAAGTTGTATTTTTTTCAATAGAAAATCAATTTCCTTACCGCAACGGCACCTGCTCTGACGAGCCTGTAACGAGCGAGTAAGGTAATTTCATATTTAAATGTAGTTTTCGAATCTGATCTTAAGTAGATGTATTCTATATAAATATTTTTAAAGGTGTATTTTTCGAGATTTACAACCCTGGTGAGACCAACAACCTAGCAAGAACAGTCTAATCTCCTTATTTCAAGATATACGCACAAAACTCCCGTATATTTTTTCTTCTATAAAGAAAAATTGAGAAATTTTTTATACAGTCTTTATAATTGCGAATTCACATAGAATCGTCTATTATAATATACAGTGAGTCCCAGAAGAAATGTCTAAATTCATTTAAAATTCAGCGGTAAGTTTTTTCAAAAAACGCTCGTACCCGTCGATTTTGATTTTTTAATTTTTTTTTTGTGGTAATTTCATGTATACAGGGTAGCTCAAAAATAAGTTACGACCATCAACTTCATTTTTTCAAATGAAAACATATATTTTTTATTTCATTTTTGAATTTTGCATTGAATTCTAAGCATGTTTCATGTACCATGTCCTATACATAAACTCAACAGTTATTGAAAAAATTAGGATTGAACATATCTATAAGTAGACCTGTTTATTAAAAAAAAACACAATAAAATCAAATTAAATGTTGAAAATGTGCGCCATTTACGGCTTGACAATATCCAAGACGATCAATAAACTCTCTTTGCACGTTTCCAACCATTTAATTTGATTTTGTTGTGTTTTTTTTAATAAACAAGTCTTACTTATAGATATGTTCAATCCTAATTTTTTCAATAACTGTTGAGTTTATGTATAGGACATGGTACATGAAACATGCTTAGAATTCAATGCAAAATTCAAAAATGAAATAAAAAATATATGTTTTCATTTGAAAAAATGAAGTTGATGGTCGTAACTTATTTTTGAGCTACCCTGTATACATGAAATTAACACAAGAAAAAAAAAATTAAAAAATCAAAATCGACGGGTACGAGCGTTTTTTGAAAAAACTTACCGCTGAATTTTAAATGAATTTAGACATTTCTTCTGGGACTCACTGTATAAAACTGAATTATTAATAAAAAAGGTAAATCATATTTTTTTAAATTGAACATGTACAGGGTGTCCCATTTCTCGACACTTTTATAGGGCATATCCGTAATTGTTAGTGCTATCAGAAAAGTAATGTAGGTGTAGTGAGCTTTTTTTGGGTCAAACGTAAAATGATAAAATCAAAATTTGAAAATTTTCGCTCGCTTAAGATAAACTGGGGAAAAATCTTACATAAAAATATTTTATACAGAAGTTTCTTTATATTGATTGTTGAATAATCAGCCATTTCCAGAATAATTATACGGGGTCAGGTAAAAAAGTTATCGGACCTAACCTCATTTTTTAAAATTGAACATCCTGTATATTTTAATCTAAAAAGATGCTGTTTTAAATTCTCCTTTAAATATATAACACACCATGGATGATATTGGTTTCCTAGGCGCTTTATTAAACTTTATTACTTTAAACCACAGTAGACCATGAAACAAAAGCTAATATCCTACAAACAACTATGTTGACTTTTAATGTTTAACGTCAATTTCATTTTTACATATTCATTTGCGAAAATGACTTATCAACATTTTGAAAAATTTGATATGATCAGTTTATATTGAAAGTGGAAAAAACGAAGAAATGGCGCAAAATGTATATTTTGTTCGCTATCCGGAAAGACGGTGACCATTTAAGGACATATTCCGAACATTTGCGATGATTCCCGTTATTTTTTTTATCTTAATCTGAATCTTTTATTTCGTTTCAAAGTAATAAAGTTCAAATAAATCGCTTAGGAAACCAATATCATCCATGATATATTTGACAGGAGAATTTAAAATAGTATCTTTTTAGATTAAAATATACAAGGTGTTCCATTTAAAAAAATTAGGTTAGGTTCGATAACTTTTTTACCTGATCCGTATACTTATTCTGAAAACGACAGCTTATTCAACAATCAATATAAAGAACCTTCTGTATAAAACATTTTTCTATATCTCTTTTAACTAAATAATAATATAACTAATGTAATTCAGAAATTGTCAATATTTTGATTCTCCCTCGTATCTCTTAAGGGAGCGACAATTTTCAAATTTTGATTTTACCATTTTAAGTTTGACCCAAAATGAGCACATGACACCTACATTACTTTTGATAGCACTAACAATTACGGAGATACCCTATAAAAGTCTCGAAACTGATACACCCTGTACAAGGAGGTACATTTCTTCTAAATATAACATGTTAAAGAAATATTTGTTATTTATGAGTGTTTTAAACTGAACAAATAGATTTGTTATATTTTTTTGTTATAAATTACAAAAATTCTCACAAACAGGGATTCAAGTTTGAATCGGTTTGCTATTGCTTCATCATATCCTTAAGAGAGAGAGAGAGATTATATAATACTACTTAAAATAGTTCAAATCGTAAATAATCTCAAACGCTATCAACGTTTAACTCAGTGCATATTTACGTTCAATGTTATTTTCATTATTTAAAGTGACAGTAATTGGTTCTTTTAAAGCTAAGTTATTTGCTTCTAAATCTCGGTAAATGCCTAGCGACAGACGAATAGATTTCAAGAGTATGCCTTTTCCGCGAATAGGTTCGAATTTAATGAAAAGATTACGCCACAAGAATTTATAGGAGTTTCGTTCAAGTTGCTTCAATTCAATTAAGGTTGCCGTATCTTGCGCGGAAATGAAAAAAGTTGTCGCGGAAATCAAAATTCTTGTACTGTCTCAAACTTCATCTTTAATTGCAAAATTTCTCCCAACTTCACGGATAGAGTTCACTTAATAATTAATTTTAGTGTTACGGTGTATTTTTGTGTCTATGGAGTTATGATTATCTATATTTATTAATATTTGTTATGTATATTTAAAGATATTAAACTTATAATTTCTATTTTCTATATCTAAAGTAACAAGATGTTCGATTTTGAAGAATTATTTTTTAAAACTTAAGAAATATTTGAAGATATAAAAATGTAATTAATATCAGAATCAAAAATATCTTATTGGTTGAAGTTACTTACGGTTAATTATACAGTGTGTACATAAAGTAAGGAACAAATTCATTATCTAGGAATCTAAAAATATTTCGGAAAAATCCTCGGACACGTGTATAATAATTTTTAATGGCGCATTTTTTCCCATACAAACTTAATATACAAGGTGGCTCATGTAGTAGATATGACATTATCGACGATTTTTTTAAATGGGAACCCCTATATTTTAGTTCAGATCTGTAATCTCCAAGAACAGCTGATTTCAAAAACATAACACATTTAGGGCCTAAAATTCATAGTTTCGTTACTACAGGGCAAAACAAATAATTTTATTTAAGATATTTTTAATTTAAAAAAATGTAAAAAAATTAAATAAGCTATTTAATTAAGTGTTGAAATTGTCCTCCTTCTGCTGCCTGACAGTACCCCAAGGGATCAATAAATTCTTGTTGGACTTCTTATGGTTTCTTCTGAAATGTTCCTACATTCTGTTGTTATTCGATTTTTTAAATCTTCAATATTGGCAGGTCTGACTTTATAAACAACATTTTTCAGGTGACCCCACAAGAAAAAGTCCAGTGGTGTAAGGTCTGGAGACCTAGGCGGCCATTTAACAGGCCCACGTCTTCCAATCCACTTGTTCGGAAAAACTTGGTTTATGTAATGGCGCACTACTGCTGCATAATGTGGAGGTGCGCCGTCTTGTTGGTACCACAAATTTTCATCTAGAATTCCTGGATTATTTCTACTAGGGTATAAGTTAACTAGCGTAGGGATAAGAAAGTTCTGAAGAAAATGAAGATAATTTACCCCGTTTACATTGTTGTCAAAAAAATATGGTCCAATAATTTTGTTTTTCACAATACCAGCCCAAACATTAATTTTTTGAGGCTATTGAGTATGGTGCTCACGCATCCACCTGTGATTTTCTTTTGCCCAGTATCTACAGTTTTGCCGGTTCACTTCTCCATTTAATTTAAAGGTAGATTCATCCGAAAATAGGATATTTTCAACAAACAAAGGATCTAAGTTACATCTTTCCATTAATATTTGAGAAAACTCCATCCTACGATCTGGATCATCTTCATTCAACTCATGAACCAATCGGATTTTAAACGGGTGCCATTTTTCTACCGTCAATAGGTTATGAACGGTCATAGCAGCCGCCCCATGATCAATGCTAATCTGGCGGACGCTGTTGTGGGGATCTTCTTCCATAGCCAATAAAATATCTAATTTCTTATCATTCGGAATAGTTGGACGGCCTTTTCTGGGAATATCTTCCACTGAACCCGTTTCCCGAAATTTTATTTCAAGTTTACTCACAGTTGATCTAGTAATTGGTCTTGCTGGATACTTAGTGTTAAACAAAATGCAAACTTCTTGTTGAGTACGGATCCTAGCACCATATCCAATCATCATAAGAATTTCTATTCTTTGTGTTAAAGATAAACGCATAGTAACTCAATATGTTTTAAAATAAAATTTATTACTTCTAATAAACTTACTAGAAAAATACAATGTAATGACAATGACATTATCTAAATACCATAGTTACATAACAGCAAATAAGCCTACTTGAGAAAAAACATAAGTAACAGCAAATGATGGTGCGTCCATTAATTACGTAAGGCTTTCAGGTAAAATTGGGTGATGGCGGAAGGGATTGAGCAAAATGTCACGAAATCTTTTATTGGGGGAAGGTGGGTTGAAAAATCGCTAAAAACGCCTCACGTAATTAATTGATGCCTCCCAAGCCAAAAAAAAATATCTTAAATAAAATTATTTGTTTTACCCTGTAGTAACGAAACTATGAATTTTAGGCCCTAAGTGTGTTATGTTTTTGAAATCAGCTGTTCTTGGAGATTACAGATCTGAACTAAAATATAGGGGTTCCCATTTAAAAAAATCGTCGATAATGTCATATCTACTACATGAGCCACCTTGTATATTAAGTTTGTATGGGAAAAAATGCGCCATTAAAAATTATTATACACGTGTCCGAGGATTTTTCTGAAATATTTTTAGATTCCTAGATAATGAATTTGTTCCTTACTTTATGTACACACTGTATGTACTTAACAATATTTATTACTAATAGAGACTTAGATAATATTTAACTCTTTGTAATGTCATTACCTGGATTATGTTCGTGATGCTGATAAGCCTTTCGTATTAAAATAGGTGTCATTCTTTTTTTATTGCACAAACTTAATTATTATTTATTTATTTAACCAAAATCAATTACAATAGAGAAACATTTTCCCCCAATTTACTCCAAACATGAAACTGTGCAAAACAAACAGATTCCTTACAAATTAATTCGAGCAAAGTCAGGCTGGAGGTTGAGTTTATGTACATATCAACTGTTGCAGCTACTGGGTCAAGATTCAAATTGCTAGTCTACGTTTAATATTATACTAGTGGAGTAGTTAAGAGGGGAGGGACGTGCCGAAGTATCGCCCCATATCTACAATTTATGAAAAAACTGGCTGGAGTATGAAGTGAATTGTTGGCCAACAAACCCGACTCAGGACCATACAACTAACTATTATTTAATTCACTGTGTTGATTCCGCGTTTGGTTCGTTATGAAACATTTTTAAATATTTATAATTAAAACACTTATTGCTTTTTTATGCTTCAAGTTATATAAGAATACTAGTGAATAATGAAGACAAAACGGACATACTTGACAAATCAGGAGTTTACAAAATTAATTTTGCAGATTGTAATGCTATATATGTAGGTCAAAGCGGCTGAAGTATTAAGACAAGATTAAAAGAGCACAAAACAGCTATTTTAAACAATGTAAAAAACTCAGGGATGTCCGTTAATTTTATAGAAAGTAATCACTTTGTAAATTTCAGTAACATTCAATTGTTTCACGCTGAAAACACAGGTAAAAGATTGGATATCTATTTAAGAAATAAAAAGTCTATGCTTGTCAGGTGGTATTAATATCAAATACCAATATGGGAAATTATTATTTCCAGACGACCCGATGATCCTTATACAATAAGAGCATATTTTTGTCTACACAGTAGCACTTTAAAATACTATGACAAGCATAGACTTTTTGTTTGTTAAATAGATTTTTAAAATTTGATTTAATCAAATAACGTCTGTTCAGATTGTAGTATTGTCTGTATTTTGTCAACTACCGTCGATAATACGGCGTTAAGTTAAAGTGCTCTCTGATTATGGGCATGTACGCCTACCCTGTACTGACAAGAACAAATAAGTTCGAAATCGGTACAGGTGGTTGCATCCTATCAATGGAGAGGGCTTCCTTTTCTTGGTACTACCATTCAATCTGAAATAGTATTTTAAAGTGTTACTGTGTAGACAAAAATACGCCATTATTGTATAAGGATAATCGGCTGGTCTGGAAATAATAATTTTCCATATTGGTATTTGATAAAAGATTGGATTATTAGAACAACTCAAAATCAAAAAATCCTGAAGAATAGTCTTATTCACTGTACTAATGACCAACAAAATTTCCACAACACCCCAATAATTGATAAATTCTTAGAATCTTTACAGCCCGGACTTCCCAAACTTTTAGCATAATATAAATTTAAATAAGGTTTATAAAAAACGGACATTATAAATACTGTAAACGAAATTCAAATTTTAGTATACAAATAATACTTTTGAAAAGGCCCTAATAAGGCGAGACATATGTAGAGATAACTCTAATATAATTTGAAGCATTAAAAAGCAACAAGTGTTTTAATTATAAATATTATTTAATCTACTACTATCCCTGATACAACCTCTCAAATATGACTCCTACAATGAAAAGTAATTTTTTATAAAACAGCTTATTTTTTAAATTGGATTAATTGACATCCATCTGTTACTTTTCTCCCAAGCAAGATGAAATGTTATCACAACAAAATTAGATTCTTCCAGTATATAATATTATTTTTGAGACAAAAAATATTACCGGAGATTATAAAATATATGGTACTCTGCCCCTTAAGTCTGGCTATGCCAACTCTACTAAATGAATAATTTATATGTGAATAATGTAACTCTGATTCTGTTTTAATAGAGTTTGTGCTAAATGCATCAATAAATATATAGCTCAGGTTTATATCCTGTTTTATTTACATCAGCTATCCAAACAACAAATCAACATTCAATTTTATATAAGTATAAGTCTATAAAGGAAATAATAAAATGTGGAGTTTACATATAAATTGAGTAAATTCGGTAATTCTTTCTTTAAGGACTTGTAGGAAGTAGAAATATATTTAATGTTTACTAAAAAATTTTTTTTTTCAAGTTTGAATTTCCTTTTAACTCATTAACTGACAACGTTTCAGTTATTTAGTATCTCTTCAATGTTTTCACGTTATACAGGGTGAGTCGGGAGGAACGGACCAAATTTCAGGAGTGTATTATACACGCGAAAACAATGTAAAAAAAACCCATATGTTCATATCGGATATTCATTTGTTTTCAAGTTATAGCGCAATACCAAATAAAGAAAAGTTCATATATTAACAGTTTCCTAATCATAGCGTTCTTTTAATAAATGTTCAAAAATACCGCCATTGACTTCTAAACATTTTTTGCTTCGTCTACGAAGGTTGCTCTTCTAATTGCTTCATTTCTTTCTTCTTTAAAATTGGCTGCAGTATTTCTAATACGTCGAATTAGTGCATCCCGAGTGTCCACTTTTACTTTGTACACTTCATTTTTAAACCAACCCCATAAACAATAGTCTAGAGCTGTGAGGTCTGGAGATCTTGGAGGCCAATTAATAGGACCACTGCGACCAATCCAACGCCCTGGAAATGTTTCGTCTAAATGTTGCTTGACCTGACGAGCAAAATGTGCAGGAGCTCCATCGTGCTGGTAATACATTTGCCTTCTGATATTTACAGGAACATCCGCTAGTAGTCCTTGTAACTCATGTTGTAAAAAATGTAGGTAGTTGTCTCCTGTGAGGCGATTCTCCAAAATGAAAGGGCCATGTTGAAAATTACTTTTAACTGTTGCGTGGGGATTTTCGATTGACCATACATGAGAGTTACGAGTATTATTAATACCGTCACGGGTGAATGTTGCTTCATCTGTAAAAAGTATATGCTATACAACACGATGATTATTATTTATCCACCGACAAAATTCAATACGATTAGCATATTCTTCCGGTTCTAGGTGCTGTACTCTCTGTACATGGTATGGATATAAGCCTTGCTCGTGGAGTGTGTTTAATACTCTTTTTTGTGAAATGCCCAATTGAGTACCAATTCTTCTTGAGCTGGTCGTTGCATCTTCTTCTACTAAATCCAGAATATTTTCTACTTCTCCTAAACCTTGTCGAGTAGCTCGTTCAGATATAATGTTGGCACTGGGAAGATTGCCATTCTCGCACAAATTACTAAACACTCTGATAAACACGTTTCTAGTCGGATGTCTGTGATGTGGATACCGTTGACGATATTCTTCAACAGCAGCTGTAGCACTGCCACTACAGAAACCATAAATAAACACCATATTTGCATATTCTAAATTTGAATAAATATTTGGCATTTTGTATCACTTTAATCACTCAAACTTGAAAATAAACGTTTAATTACTGCAACAATAGACTGATACATTGTCAAGACAACATCGGTGTCAAATAGTTTAGAATCCTGAGCATGGCATACTCTAATTATGTGAAAATTTTGATAAAAGTGGAACGTAGAAAAAATATTGGATATTGCGCTATAACTTGAAAACAAATGAATATCCGATAAGAACATAATATGGGTTTTTTTTACATTGTTTTCGCGTGTATAATACACTCCTGAAATTTGGTCCGTTCCTCCCGACTCACCCTGTATACGACAATTTTACCAGCTCTTAGTTGACTTATTCTCACACTTTATAACTATCCATCTCACAATTTATAACTATCCAGTCTGGCTAAGATTTTGTGGCAAAAGTATTTTTCTACAGATACTAGCAAATGTTTCACTTCTCTCATCGCTTCCATATGTTCAAAACGGAGAATTTCTCACGCAGTGAGAAATATCCGTCATTATAGTGAGAAATAATTTCTCACTGTTATTATGATGACCCAAGGCAGCCATGAATTGTTACATGGCAAATTGATACGGCACGTTTTCCACGTTGACGACGCAACATCGACGATTAGCGCGCAATATCTCCTTAGGCCATGAAAACATTTGCCGGCGTTTCCATAACAACACAACCGAAACACTGCACAATTATTATTGCTGTCAACTTGCCAAACGGGTGTTGCACTTGTTGGACAATATACTATTAATTCTGAACCTCGTTGTAAACACGTAAAATGAACGCATCCGTAGAAACAGTACAGTGTACTACACGTGAGAATATGACATATTTTTCCCTCGCTTGATTTGCGGCACTCGCCTGTGGCTCGTACCAACAAACTTCTGCGCTCCGGAGAAATATTTTAAATATATTATAAATTATATATTTAAAATTTTTCTCACTTGTTGTACAATATACCATTATTTTGTTGATGTACTAAACATTTTAGTTATTTAGTATCTATTTTTCATTCTCAATATGCCAATTTTAACATTTATTAAAATGAGACCTACATAACCCTTACAATTTCTCGATGAAAAAAGGAAGGTATTATGCTTGCACTATGCTCAAATCTCGTACATTGGCTGTTAGTAGAATTCCTAAGCATGACAAGAAGATTACTTAATATAAACAAAGCATTTGTGCATTCCCTTTGTAGATACACATACAAAAGCCATTTTATTTCCTTTTAAGCCTCGTTTCGGTTAGAAGGAAGGTAAATAAAATTCACGAGAATCTTTGTCTATTTTTAACTCGTTTAAGGTTTATCTCGGAAAAGCAAGCACATTGTCTCTTCCTTAAGAATGACAGTAATAACGAGATTTTTGCGGAGGGCAAACATGAAATAAGTTTTAGTATTTAATTTACTGAAAGCTAAGAAGTTCCTGTTTTATTAACTTAGAGAGTAATTATTATTTTAATTAAATTTAAAATTATTGCGGTACGGTTTTATTTTCAGAGATTTATCTTCAATTATTTTAATATTTTAGTTCAGAGAACAAAAATAATAAAAAAATCATCAGATTTAGTTAAATGTTCAAGACTTTGTTGAGAGAAATGACCGCTTTAATTTCCTAAATATTTTTTAGGACGCGTTCATCAATGTATGCACATTGTCAAAATTAGTTTTATAGATTGTCTTATGTAACTGTTGTTTCCTATATTTTTGTCGGCGAATGAACATGATCTTTCTTATTTTAAAATCTGTTACCTTCTTAGTTTGAAAAATATCTATTCGTGGTAATAATTTTCTTGCTCTTAATTTTTAAAGAGAAGTAATCAAATGGTTTGCCGTTATAAAAATTGGTTCGCAGCAAAAACATAGCCATTAAATCATTTGATCAACATAAAAAGATTTTGCTTGCAATAAATAAAAATCGGTCGGCAACACTTGTTCTGCAAAAATGCTACAAACTGTCAACAATTTAACCGATATCAGTCCGCTTGTAATATCATGTGTTCGCTTAATTAACAGTCGAGCTGCGAAATGATAACTTGGTCAGCAAGATTTTACAATTGGTCAGTAGAAAAAAACATGTATAGAAACAGTTTACTCCAGAGGTTTGCATATTAAAATAATGGTTATAAATCATTGGATTACGTTTGTTTTGAATAATCGGCAAAGTTTGTTATTGTGGGCGGAGCGAAAGCAGTCGCGTGATACGAGTAGCTAATTGCGTGCGTTTTCATTCGGTGTAGAAGTCAAGGCCCAGAAGGTAGCTGGGGCGGGTTTTCACTTGTTTTCCCAGGGCACTGTCAATTTATGTAACTTTCTTGTGTTTTCTTTTGCCGAATACAGAAGGAAATCGGCTACAAAAGGTGTAGCGGGGGCGGGCTTCACTTGTTTCCCCAGGGCACTGTCACTATTTCACGTTTTATTGCTTTTTTTTTGATGACCAAGATTAAATATTTTACTTACCCGCTGATTGCTTACCAATATCTGATTAAAAGTGGATCACTCATAGCAGCTTATATATTTAATTTGCGTACCAAAATAATTTAGAGCACTCTAGTATGACATTAATTACTGACCGATTGAGAAATGGTTGCTGTCCATAAGTTGCTGACCAACTACCCATTTAGGCTGACCGATTACATTTTTATGTTTGCAAAAATATGAATATTTTGCTACCCAGTGAAATGATACCCCTTTTTAAATAGTCCAGTGCCAAATAACTGGTAAATTTGTATATTTACATGTTTGAAAGGCGCTACCAAAAGAATTCTTTAGTGGGTTATCGGCTTTACTTGACCGGATGTCATTGTATATCGTACCCCTCTAAAACTGACATGCGGCGATTTTGTTTTATCTCTGGTTTTGCGGATTTAAATTATAATATTTAATTACAAGAATCCTATTTATTACTAACACAAACCGGCATAACAGATTTATCATGCAACACATTATATTTTAATGTAAAGTGATCTAATTAAAATCTCAATAAATGTAAGTACTAATGTATATTGTAATGAGCACCCTCGGTTAACCGAACTGAAACCTGTCAACTGCAAACGTTTTCGCTATAAATCATATTCCAGTTAATAAATGATTGTTTCAACTAATGTTAGTGCAAATGCGACTATTTTGGATTGGCTATTAGACCGAGGTCTTGTCATATATTCATGAAAGATAGATTATTCCTTCAAAATTTTGCCAAGCAACTTTTTACTTAGATTCATAGGTGATCAGAACTCGACTTTTTAAATTTTAAACAATTTACAACGATCAAAAAAAAAATTATGCAGAAACGAATGATATTACAGAACTATTTAAATAATATAGGTGATCATTTTGAAAATTATAGATATGATAATGTTTTCGATGAAAAACTTGCTCAACCTGGAAAAGTGAGATCTCTGTTAAATACTGTTAGACGAAAATAAATGCCAAAAATGTTCGATTATGGCCATCCGATGGCCAGCCGATCCAAAAACCACTTTTGAAATAAATTTATTTTCAAAAATAATTGATCACTCTTTAAATAATAGGTTTGATATGATATCTGATTACGACAATGCTTTTGATTTTGATTTTTTCAATGATATTTTTAAATTAAAATTTCTGAAAAAAGAAATAAAAAATTCCGAAATACCAATGAAAGTCATATACTAACATATTGAAAAAAATATAAAGCACCTAAATCTCTCACATGGCTAAAAATGCATGTAATTTTCTTGACGACAACGTTATGGCCTTAAGGCAACAAGACGTCGGGAATTCGGTTAATGCTTTCTCTACCTACATCTCATTTGCTACATTTCATGTAAAAGCGTAAAAGTTATCTCGTATAAAAATGGGGTGTTTCACCTAAATTGAGGTAAAAGAAATATTAAACGAGCCATAGTATGACAGGTCATGTGGAATAATATTTATGTATTGACTTTATTTATTTTAAGAGTGGGGTTTTAGCATAAACTCCATTTTCTGTTGCGGGAAATGTAAAATTTAAGAGATACGGCACAAGTAAAAAAAAGTTTATAGGTTTGGTGATTCAATTCGTTCCCAGCATACTTCAACGAACTTGTGTATTACAAATACATTTTTCTATTTTGGTTTCATGAAATAGTATATTACATATCGAGAGTGGTAAGGTGCTTATTACACACGAATCCGAAACTTACTTTACGTCGAAAGAGTGTGTAATTGGACTTTACGTCGAAAGAGTGTGTAATTGGCTTACCACTCGAGTTATGTACTATACTTTTTCTACGACTTCATATATACTCTTATGTTAAATTATCGAAATATGCTAATAAAACATTTTGAGTCGCTACTCACATGGTTATCAGATTTTTGCGGCAGAATATTCTCTACAGCAGAAGCAGCTTAAATAATAATTTCCGGTTGCCTTGCACTTATTCCAATATCGGAGTTGTTCATATTGTTAGATATTCAAACAATACGAATACACTAAAGATCGGTTTATAATTGATACTGTATCGATTTGAACTTTATATCTCAAATGACAATGTCACTGTGAAATATTCAAAATGTAGTATAGATAAATGTCATGATTGAGTGGCTCAAGGCCAACTTAATTGCTATAATAGGCTTCATAACGCACAGTTATGCATAATAATATATTTACTTAGAGTGAACTGTACGTAAGACAATGTGTACTAAATATCATTATCATCATCATCATCATCATGATCAAACAGCCCGTAGCGTCCACTGCTGAACATAAGTCTCTCTTAGTGTATGCCACTCTGCTCGGTCTCGCGCTGCATGCATCCAATTTGTGCGGATTCTTTTTATGTCATCTGTCCTTCTTGTTGGTGGCCTTCCTCTGCTTCTGTAGGCTTCCTGCCTGGGTCTCCATTCCAGGATACGCTTTGACCACCTTCCATCCGCGAGATAGCCAGCCCAATTCCACTTCAAGTTTGCGATTCGTTCTACCACATCCGTAACGCCCGTTATATGACATAAAGTTGCGTTAGGCATCTTATCCCTCAAAGATAAGCCCAACATTGATCGCTCCATAGACCTCTGAGCAACGCGCAGCTGGTTCACGGTTTTCCTGGCCCATAGGTCAGTACTGGCAGAACACACTGATCGAATGCTTTCCTTTTGGGACATATATGTATGCTTGTTTTGAAGACGTCTTTAAGCCTACCAAATGCTGCCCATGCTAAGCCTATTCTTCTTTTCAACTCACAGGTTTGATTATGTCTACCAATTTGTACCTCATGTCCCAAGTATTTATAGAAAGCGACCTATTCGATATGCCTGTTTCCCACTGAGATAATCATTCAAGACAAGGTTGGTCATATATTGTGTCTTTGAGAAATTTACTTGTAGTTCAACTTCCAGGCACGCGTTGTGACGGTCCCTCAGCATATTCTGCGCCTGGTATACATTATCAGCTGTTATGACGATATCGTCAGCGAATCTCAGGTGGCTTAATAGCTCTCCGTTGATGTTTATACCCTCTTTTACCCAGTTCATTCTCTTAAAGGTATACTCCAGCACAGCAGTAAACAGTTTTGGAGATATTGTGTCGCCCTGACGAGTTCGTCTTCCTATTCGAAATTTGTTTGTGTCTGTGTGTAGCCTTACACTTGCCGTTGCCCGCTCGTATATACTCTTCAGCAACGAGGTATATCGGTGATCAATCAATTACTAATATAGGAGTAGAATAAATATATTTTCATATCACTTTCAGTATCGTAATAAGCTTTTTCTATTTTGGTTTCATATGGAAGCTTGTTCGATACCGTTTTCAGTATCGTAATAAGCTTGTTTCGATACCGTTTTTTTTTTTTCATTTCAAACAGTTGGTGGTACTGCTGTGTATGTTTGGTTGCATAATAAACAATTCCTAAACTAACCTCACAATCACAAGTTTAGATCAGAGCTAATAAATACACTGTACACTAATTATCCTTATTTATTATTAAAAGTGCAGTTGTTATAAACATTTATTGTGACCGTACTTGTGTCTGTAGCGTTAATTTTAAAATCGGGCATAGTTTGTGTGTTTGAAACGTTTTGTTCATGACTAATCCTTATTTGCCGATCCAATAATCCACTTTTATTAAGAACTGGTTGTAAAAAATTTATGTATAGGTAGGTACTGTACAATTTTCTTACCTTTAAACCTAAGTAAATGCTATTTTCAGCCTCAGTTATAAACTTATTGATATCCTCTAAACCTAAAATGTAAGATTTTTGGGCTTGTAGCTCTCAGATTGCCTTTTTAAAAACGCTTGAAGTCTTGCATAATTTCTTATATCTGTGTTTTCATAAATGTTAATGCAAGCTCTTAATATTGAGTATAAGGACCACAGAGTCGACGACTTCCTAGTTGGACTTTCCTTCTCAAAATAAGCGATTCAAACATTTTCACTACTTCTAGAAACACCCTTCGCAGTACACCAGGTTGTGAAGGTCTTGTAGTCTCTTTCGTATACTTTCTTGGACTTTTTTGGTAAAAGTTGATCCAATGTATTATTTGCAATTTCCCTTAACTCAGGAGCAGTTAAATTAATAATATCTTCTTGATTCATAATTGATTAATTTTAAGAAAGCTTTCAATATTCGCGACAAAATGGCGGACACGTATAATTTATCAAAGTTCACTTGATAAATAATTTAACTATTGCCAACATAAAATTTAAACATAAAATTTACGAAATTTTTATGGCATTTATTAGTTTTAATTATGTGTTTTTTTATTAAAAAATACACAAAATAAAAAAAGTAGCATAAAGTACATGTTTTATAAAGCTTATACCACTTGTCCCCTTAGAAAACTCGCCGCAAGCGGCTCGATTCCTAACATGGACGCCTGCTAAAATATCATGCTTTATAAAACTTGTACTTTAATATACTATTTTCTAAAACCGGTTTTTTGAAGGTTGGTAATGCGACCATGTGTATTTGGTTGCATAAATAATTATTAAATGAACCTCACACCTGTCAAGTTTACTGTCTTTTTAAAGCTGAACACAGCACTATAATATTTTACAAATATATCAATTTAAAGCGCAATTATCATCTTGGTTCATATTGTTTATTATTTAAGAAGGGTTTCCAGTTTCGCGACAAGATGGCTTACAAATTATTCGTTATCCGTATCTAAGGCTACTATGATACATAATTTGATAGTATTACCAACATAAAATTTAGACATAAAAATTTGCAAAATTTATCATCTAAGTTTTTTCGAAATGTTTCTTATTCTAGAAATACATGGTGTTGGAAGTGAAATTTTATTTTCGAAAATAAGCCATAATTTGAAAATGCATCAATGTATCAGATTGAAAGTTAGCTATATGATGTTAATATGAGTAAGAAATGAGAATTTGTAGAACTTTTTAAGTTTCATATTAGTGGGAGCCAATAATAAGTATGTTCAGGTCAGAAAAAATCATAGATTTATTAAATTCAGTGTATGTAACTAGCGACCTCTAATGTGAAACTTAGAAAAATATTTCTACAATTTCTTATTTCTTACTCATAAAAACATCATGTCGCCAAGTTTCAAGCCGATAGATTGGACCGTTTTCAAATTATGGCTTATTTTTGAAAACACCCTGTATTGCTAGAACGAGAAATATTTCGAAAAAACTTAATCGGTCTGATGTTTAGTATCTCCAGTTGTTCTATGGCTTATAAGGTATGGGTCACCCTGTACATATTTTTTAAAATATGGCTTTTGTATTAAAAAATACGCAAAATAGAAAACATAATATAAAGTACAATCTATTATAGTGGGCGCACGAAGGCGTGCTAAAATATGATGTTTCATAAAACTTGTTTATATGTATAATGCATCCTTAATTTTAGTGGCCGTATCATGTTAATAATGATTTCATCAGTTAATACCTAATTTCTGTTCTTTTAAAAGCTAAATGACAATACATCCACTTTAAATTTATGAGTGTTTAATGCTCTTATTCAAAAACAAAGAAATTTTCCAGGAACTTAATGAGCATAGCTACGGTACTTGAACTTTAAATTTTTTGTATCCACTTCACCATTTAACAAGTTCTGAAAAAAGCCCATATTACATGTGCGTTAAAATTATACAATAGATTGCCAATTAACATTAAAGGGATAAATAATATAAGAGTGTAGAGAAGGTCAATAAAGAGGTTATTAATTGAAATGGAACCATATACCTTGAGAGACTTTTTTAATTGGGACTTTTGACTTGTGTTTTGACAGTGAGTTCTTGTCGTTATTGCTTTTTGTGACGTCATTTCACTTTATAGTTGCCTTGTAGTTTGTAATTACCTAGTAACTTATAATTTGAATTATTAAAAGTACGCTGTAAACTCTCAACATCTTGGCTTCATGTTTGAGTTGAAATTTATATTCTTTCTAGACAAAGCCGTAAGAAATATAATATTTCTGTTTTAACATAAAATAAATATAAAAGTCAAGATTATGTTAGAATATGCGATGAGATTTTGATATTTTACATATTTATTCACAAATCTAATCCTTTTTAAAAAGAACACCGTTCGAATCTTTTCTGGTTTTAAAAACCAACGGGAATTTTAAAACAATAAAAATAAACCGGTATTCTCAAATCGCTAGGATTCGGAATACGTGCTCTATCTCTTTAAGTTTAAAATTGAATCATGCTTCCCACTATTACTGATTTTTCCAGGGTCGTACATATATAATTTATTTATAGCCATATTTTAAAATTTAACTGGATATGCCAAGAATATTTATATATGGAGACATATTCTTTTGGTATGCGAAAAAAAAACTATTTGGATAATAATTCTTATTAAAGAAACCCTTTACAAAAGGAGCCTTAAAATACTATGCGCGATAATGGTATTCAAATTATTATTAAAATTTTTAATTTAATTTTTGGTGCACAAGGGCAGTTTGAATGTACTGAATTTCTTTTGAATGTACGTACAGCAGCAAAAATAAAGTTTCTTAAAATTAAGAATTAGTAGCAAACATTTGTTTTTGGATCACTCTATATATTTTTAATAAATATTTTACCACGGCAAGTATTTTTTTTGCAAAAACTTTTATCATATATAATTTTTATTCAAAAGTCAATAACAAGAAGTTTTCTCTTCTCTCTGCATTTTTTTTATGATCAAACACAAGCTCTATAGGAAAAATCCTTTAGGGCACTCTGGGAGTGGTGCGTGTGCGCAAAAAGCGATTCACGTTGGTTTTGAATCGTTGGAGGTTATATTCGGGGGAAAAGCGACTTCGGGAAGGTCGTTCCATAAGGATGAAGTCCTTCAGATGACATAATTCTTAAATAATGAAGTTCGAGGAGTACCAAGCTTAACCACATATGGACGGGCGGCAGTGGTTCGTCCTGCATTTCTGCTATTCGCCGCGGCAAGGTCAGCCGAGCACTTTCAATGAAAATATCTGTAGAAGAGAGTCAAATTCCCAACCTGTCTTCGATGTTCTAAGATG
Source organism: Barypeithes pellucidus (assembly GCA_963991005.1). Taxonomy (NCBI): domain Eukaryota; kingdom Metazoa; phylum Arthropoda; class Insecta; order Coleoptera; family Curculionidae; genus Barypeithes; species Barypeithes pellucidus. The sequence continues at coordinate 19,044,628 of OZ022561.1, read as the reverse complement.
TCGAGGTTCTTCGTCAGCTCGCGGTCTCCAATCAGACGAATGGGCCTCCCTTCGATGGAATCCAGTAGCCGAAGAGTATGTTTGGGTGCAGAGCTCTAGACATGAGAGCAGTACTCTAGTGATGGTGGAATCTGGGCTTTGTATAGTGTCAAAAATTGTTGAGGTGTATAAAACTTTTTGGTTTGAAAGAGTACACTAAGTTTCTGAGAAGCTATGTTGGCGATTGCCACAACGTGGTTATGCCAAGACATATTTCGTCCCAAATTGATGCCCAGCAAATTAATAGATGAAGCCAGTGGGTTTGCGTGTCCGTCCATGACTATATCCGGTTCTGTAATGTTAACGAAAACTGCTGCCTGGGTTTTTAGCGTTAAATTCGACTTGGTTACTGTCACCCCAAGCCATTTCATCCAGGTCTTTGTTGAGGCGTGATATTTCATGCTGTCTACGAAGATGTGCGTCGGCAGCTGATGTTTGTGCATTTAAAGAGAAAGGTTAGATAAGTGTGCTATCGTCAGCAAAATTAAAAAGTATAGGATTTTCAGTTTTCACTAGAAGTTCGTTAATGTACAGTAAGAAGAGAGTGGGAGACAATATGGACCCTTGAGGAACACCAGCATTGATGGTGAAGGTGTCTGAGAAAAATCCGTCAATCGCCACTTGCAGAGAGCGGTCCTTAAGGAAGCTACACAACCATGCACATAATCGACTGGCCATACCATAGGATCACAGTTTACTTGTACTGCTCGCATATTACTGTATATAAAAACAAAACATTTTTGCTTGAATTTCTGTACCGAATGTTGTAAAATTGTTTAGGAGATTTGCTATATACCCTAAAGATATTTATGTTCTCATAAAAATATATCTTGTCTACTTTGTTGTTGCGTAAGAAGTGGGATATCAGTGCCCTGAAAGTCCTTGCTACGTCTATGTTTGTCGATCCCCGCCTGTCAGACTACCGTAAATATACGTTAGCGTTTGGAAAAATGTGACAGCTTTATTAAATTTTATTTACTGCGATCTGGTATGTCTGTGTGGATAAAGGTGGATTTTGGGGTTATGGAAATGACAATAATTTATACAGAAATATTTGTTATAGCGAGAATTTAAGTATTAAATAAGTATTCTATATCCCATTAAATTCTTCTCGAGTGAATTATGTCTAGGACAACACTATTTCTACTATAACCTCATGTTATAGTTGACCGTGGAAGAACTGGAACAATAATAATAACCATAAAGTGGACACGCACGGAGAGATTAAATTAAAAATTACGGTTCATGAGCCACAAAAAGTCTCAAAATTTTAATGAATTCATTTCCATCACGTATTTATGTAAATTAGACTGACACATCGGGAAATAATAACTGTAACCTTTCGGAAGGCCTAATTCAATTTTCAACCGAAAAAGATAAAGTAAATATTCCAAATTTTAGCAATTTATAACGAGCGGTTTATTTGCGGAGAATTTTCGAATTATAATTAGAATTGGAAAATTGAATTTAAAATTTTGTAATATGAATATTTGAATATGTCGATGATAAAATTTATTGTTGCGATGAAAACGTTTTGGGAATAATTTTATTTACAGAACTATCGGGTTTAGATTTATAATTAAATATGGATAAAAATATATTATAAGCCCCGACGATATAGAAGTAATTATGTAAGTTTCAGTCCTGGCCAAAGGTATTGTAAACATAAAACTCTTGGAAAGAGTTGCTGTGATTGTGTGAAATGTTATGGAAAATCAGTAATGGGTAGGAAGAGAGAACTACATGTTTGTTGGCTGAATGACAACAATGTTGAAGTCTGGTTATATCAGATGGTTAAATATTAAAACATAACCATACTTACCGATGATAATAAAGATAAATCTTTATTTAACTGATCCACTCTTTTACAAACTACACATGAATGCACCATGATTGTTTATAATAAAGACGATTTTTCACCAAAAATATATAACAATCCGTTAGATCAAAGGATAAACATCGTAATGTTTACGAGATTAGTATTCGTTTGTCTTTTGCTTATCGTATTTGTAAAATAGAAATAGATGTTGCCGGAGTGCAGTTGAATTAGTTCAAGATTCGTTTATACATTTAAGTATAATAATATTTTTTTAAGAATCTCTCATCGTCTTTTCACAGTTTACAGTAAAATTGTTGGGAAATTTGTTTTAAGAGCAATTGCGGATTAATCTTAAACCAGTTGTCTTTACCAAATTAACAAATTTTTATTTGGGATTTTGCAAGATACCTTTGCGATAAATTTGTCAATCTGACTATGCTGCAATAATGACCGAAAAAGATGGAAAAGACTGTGTGCAGTCGTTGCATAGGGTAGAAATACAAAATTTTCCATCTGTAGTTTGTAATATCTTTGGTCCTGGCCGACCACCGCAATATGGTAGGGTAAATGCTAGAGTTGTTGGCCATGTTATAGTTATATGCCATTTCAGTATTTCCTTGGGAACAATAACAATTTGTTGGTTGCAACAATAAATTGGTTACTAAGATGGAAACAGATTTGACAACATTTATGTGCTGTCAAAATTTTAAATAGAACGGTGACTTTATTTCACATAATCACGTGATATTGTTTTGACATTCTCCGCTTGGGGTACTGTGTAGAAAGGAATGATAATTTTGTTAGCAATGTTTTTCAATTTTTTTTTCAACTTATTCAAAATTCAAAGAATTAAGTTTTCATTCTCTTTAAAATTCCAAATGCTTCTCTGAAATAATCTTGTATTATGTCCCTTAACCGAAAACATACCCATTTTGAATACTAATAGAGACAATTATTTATTAACCGAAATATGATTAATAGCGTGAACGTTTGGAGCTGACAGGTCCTATTTAGGTTTACCAACAGTGCTTATTATTCTACACATTATTACTTTACGCCCACGGTGTTTTTAGTCAAAAGCTAGATTAGCTAGATTGAACCAAGAAGCTAGATGAGAGGCTTTTGTTCTAATGAGGTTTATTAATATATACTTACTTTTTGTTTGTTGTTGAACGCAGAGAAATTACGTGAATTGGTTTTTGAGTTAATAATAGATATCCTGTTATTTTCTTGTAGCTAAAGTGCAGAGTTTTATTTCGGTTATGATACAAGGACAAGAGTTATTACTTTTTATTGTTAGGCATTGTTAGTGCTATTCAGTACTCTTATACTTTTCAAATTGACAAGACAGCAGTGGCGGCTCGTGACCTATGATAGAGGGGGTTCACAAGTATGGTGAAATTATTTTTAAAATTTTATTTTTGTGTAACGACCAAACAATTAGTTTCTAGGCGTTTTAAATGTAGAAAGAAAAAAGTAATAAGAATATGCGTTAGGTAAAACATATTTTTATTTATTTCTAAATTTTACACAAGGAAATACAACTTTTGGAAAATAAGAAAGGTTTTCTTAGTCCACTACTAATACTACTAAAGCCATCTACGAGCTATGAAGAAAACCGAATGATGTCCAATACTACTACCGCCATCTACGAGTTATCAAGAAAACCGAATGATGTTTAATACCACTACGCCATCTACGGCTACGTCATTAGGCGCAACCAAGACGAGAACAATAGTTAACTGTTTTATGACGAGAATGACAAATTTATTTAACGAAAATTTTGTATCATGCTCCAGGACTAAGGGGTGAGGTTTTTGATCAAAGGAGTATTGAATGGTGTGATTTGTATTTTAATTGTGACCTTTCCATGTCATGGCAAGAACCTCTGTAATTGTTTCAGCATTTAGCTCCCTATGAATATCTGCATTATGCACATACAAAGGCGCATAGACGATAAATTGTTCTAAGAGCTTTTTTCTGTGAACCTAAATTTTGGTTTATTCCTTTTTGGGTTTGAACCCTTACCAGATTGTATTCCGTCTAACGGTCTGGTTATTACTTAAAAAGAAAAAAACTTCTGATTTTCATTTTACTCTTCTTTTCAATCAAGGTGTAAAGAAATCTAATAGCTTAATTACCATTATTGACTGCAATATTGATATGCGTTTTATATAAAAGGCGCCTGTCGCTGGTGAAATACTTAAGATTATTCGCGAAAAATAAGTTATAAAAATTCATGACTACGTAAAATAAGATTAATTTTTTAAATATTATTTTCTCACATGTTGCATGATATTTAATATAGCTAGCTCATTAATAAATCATTTTGCGTGTTACAGACATTTAAAACTTGTCCTAATTACATACATAAATAATTGTTACACACTTTCCCTGAATCAAAAACCTATTCTCAAGAAATTATTTAAATAGTTAAATAAATACCACTTAGCAGATAAACGGACTCCAAAGTCACACCTAATAGTGTCGAATTAAATTTGCATGAAGTTTCCTTATACCTAGTTATTATTACTCAAAAGTGTTTTATACGAAAATGATGAAAAAATAATTATGTATATAAAATTCCAGTTGATTTCACTAAATGACGAAATTATGAAAAGATGAAACCACGAAACAACGTTACTAAATTACCTTAGAATAAAATCGACACCACAATGTTTTTTGTATTTGTTGCAGTTGTGTGTATTGCGGTATCGATTTTATTCTAAGGGAATTTAGTGACGTTGTTCGGATTTTGCCTTTTTTCTATTTTAATTAAAAAAAAAATTAAAAAAAATTAGGTCTGATGATACCCAATTGGACTAAACATGTAACATCTTTTGAACACAGTTAATATACTTATATGTAATTTGTGAGACCGTGCCTTTGAGTTTAATGCTTAAGAGCTGCGTTTAATCACATGTTGCCAAGCAGGCACTATTTTATGCGAACGTGTAGCCAAATATACTTAATTTTTTATAATCTAAAACTGAATTCGTAAAGGTAAAGGATTGGAAAACGGTATGAAAAAATTGCATTAAAAAATATAAAGATCTTTCTGAAACTTGTTGATACCCCAATCGACATGTCAGACAATCTAAATATCAATAAATTAACTAAAAAACTTTATTATCAACGGCTAAAATTTCACGAAAATAAATATTGATCAGCTGATGACTCTCGTCTCTTTCTAACCTACCAAAAAGCGGCATATTTGTTAATTAACTTGATGCAACATAGATGCTGATTGCTAATTTGGGATTGTTTGGGATCATCATCTTAATAGTTTGTAGAACAAATTTCGAAAAAAATTGTGTTCGTTTTACATTTTTATCTTGATAGGTAAAATATGTTTTTTGGTCATAAATAACTATGTTCTTAATTTTGTGATTTTTTATAAAATACGCAAGAACTCTCGAAATCAGGGGTCCATGTATTTTAAGTTAAAATTTAACATCTTCCCATCGGTAAGTGCGGACTCTCGAAAATATTAAATTTCAGTAAAAAGATACTCTAACTAATTTTATGGCACCAATAATCGAACTGGCATATTTCTCGACTGGAAATACTTTTAATGGTAATAACGAATCAATATTGCAAAGTTATTACCTGTTATTCAAGCTTTTTAAACTTTTATAGCTTTCTTTAATGGAAAAATTACGTTAATTTGATAACGGAATTTTATTTTATTGTAGCGGTTTCCCATTATTAGAATAATCTTAAAGTTTGACATATTCAAGACAAGTGTCATTATTTATTGCTTTAGACATGTTCCAAATCAAACTCCTAATAATTGCTGAATACATAATTTTAAATCAAAATTTCAATTTTACTTAAAATGTAATTTATTATTAACGTATTAACGCACCCTGGATATTTCATCTCCGATTCTTCAGCCGGACTCAGACCTGTGAATGGTATACTTGTCAATTATCATACAAATAAACTATTCAGGCGACGTGGCAAGTTTACGCCGTTAACAAATATTGGCCAAGTATACCAGTCATCTGAGCTCGGCTTTATAATGCGAACACATTTATTCGAGAACCAATTTTTTTTATATAAAGACATACTTGTCGTAAAATAAATAATAAAGTGTTTTCCCCTGTGTCAACTCCATCCGTGGACACACTGTAAATTAAAATAATTATTTCCGATTTTTTTATATTTTTTAACCACTGATTGTGAAACGTGACGTTTTCAATTTCACTCGTACGTTATAGGTACAGAGCAGGCAACATAGCGTGCCTCGGAGCACGACACTCAAATTTGCGACTGTCATGCTCTAGATGGGAATATTTAAAAGGGTTAGCTCGTTTTCTCAAAATGGGAACCGAACATTGGTTTATTATACAGGGTGATTCACGACGAGCTTGAATTAGAACTTTATGAAGAACTACTGAATATATGTTTCTGAAACTTTGGGGATTTAGGTTTATAGATATGGTCTCTTTAACTAAAATATTCACATGTTTTTGTTATTTCCGCTTTTACCGGAAGTAGCTGACAACTTTCGTTTTTTAAATATAATTTTTATTACATTTTTCGATTAAGCGTTAAATACTAAGCACATTTTATAGAACATGTTTTTGTCAGACTCTTTTAGTTTTTGAGATATCTGGACTTTTTGTAATTATTTGGCAACTGCATGACGATGAAATAATCCATATAATTTTTTTACCTTAGCTCTTGGACTAAAAATATTTTCTAATAGAATAGCTACAAGATCATCAAGTCTCAAAAATATTTCAAATTCGACAGAAAATGTACAGGGTGGGTCACAATTCAAGTTTCCTTGTGAAAGAATTCAACCATTAAAAACTTTTTTATTTTAAATGGAATACCCTGTATATTTTTGTTTAATTTGATGGCAAATTAGTTGTTCTATATAAATAGTATTTACTGTCCTATACCTATATCAAAGCGTTTTCTCAAAAAATCCAATTTTATTCCGAAAATACTATTTGTTCAAGTCTGCTATGAAAACAATTGTACTTAGTTCTAATGCAAGCTCGTCGTGAATCACCCTGTATACTTGGAGAGGTGATTCTACATGTTAAAATAAAGATAGTAAGTCATATAACAAACAATTGAAAACTCAATACTTTTTTCTTTCTATTTGAAAAATGATTTTACTATAAAAAAAACGTTAATTCCAGTTTTGCCCCTGTATAGTTTGCATAATTACAATTATTTACAAAAATATTTAATGTTTCTACTATTTCCAATGGCAAATTTATTGGCAAATGTATCAAAATCCGTACACAAATAATTCACGTCGCTAACGTCGCTTGTCCTGAGCTCCATCGAAAATCCGGCATTTCCTGATGGCCTTATTTTAAAGTCTGTAAAATCTCGTCATGAACAAGACGTAACAGGTGCTAATTTAAAATTGAAATTTTACTCTTAACTGAATATTTAAATTTAATTTCGGCATAGATTCCCGGCGACTTAGCGAGGAGTTTTTTTTTTGTTCCTGGATCGATTTTTAATTGAAGATTAAAAAGTGGAATGTTTTTATTTAAAATTTTAAAAAATATTCTAATTTTATCTTTTTGGCAAGATTTTATAAATTTTTTAATTAAATTTTAAATTTAATTAAATTAATATGCGATTTCATACATTCAGAGAATTTATATTCGTTGACATTTAGTTATCAAAGTTATATTGTGTTATTGTATTATAGGAGTGTAATTGTATACTTTATACGTATAAAACGAATGTTATACATAACAATTTATTTGGATCACCTAAAGTAATGACTAGTTTACGAAATTTCAAATATACTGTATTTTTTCAACTTTTGCATCTGACATACTAAACTATAATTTTTTTATAGTACATGACAATGTTTAAAATCGATCACGATATATTTTTTATCAGCCGACATTTTTAACATTTTTCTGGCTTTTTATATGCTTTTTTACGAACTAGCCGATTTCATACATTCAGATTTTTTGAAATAGATGAAACCTTGTTTTCTTTTTAAAGATTAGTAATGCGGACAAGTATGTTTAGTTGCAGAAACAATTACTACACTCACCTGTCAAGTTTCTTTGCGTATTAAAGCTGAACACAGCACTGTTATATTTTACAAATATATGAATTTAAAGATTTGCGATGCTTTGCAAACTCAGTTATTGTTAAACAACAACCATCTTTGTTCATATTGTTTAATATTTAAGAAAGTTTTTGGATTTTTTATTAAAAAATACATAAAATAGCTTTAGAAAACTTGTTGTGTAATAGACTATTTTTTTCTTATTGATTTAATGTACTACAAGTTTCTAAAAGGCGTATTACAGTCGACAATAAAGATTTCCGGTGCAATGGCAATTATAATTGCATGAATTTATGGGCAGTAAACCGTTCTCGGTCAGCTGGCGCATTGCCAATAGTCAGAACAGCAGCTGGTAGTGTCGAAATCCTCAAAATACCCCCAAAATTAGAGATGGGCGAACCTGTTCGTTTTGATTAGCAGTTAAAGCAGCTACTGCTACTTACAAATGACAGTTCAAAAAAGTAGCTACGAATTAGCAGTACATATGCTTAATAAAGAATGTGAACTGTTATTTTAAGTACCAGTTAGTTTATATAGTCATTAACTATTTATAGGTGCTTCGACCAACTAATAAACATTAAAAAATAACAGAATAATCCATCTCTACTCAGCCTTGCACCGTCAATGGCAATGAAAATTGCGCGTGCCCCATCTGGCAATGTGAGACAGCTGATCGAGAACGGTGTACTGCGCATGAATCTGTGCAATTTTAATTTCCAGAAGACTAGAATTGCCGACTGTAATATGGATTCCATTCAGTATTAGGCCAGCTGATCGAGAACGGTTTAATGCGCAGGAATACGTGTAATTATAATTGCCCTTGCCGGCGCAGGAGAAAAAAATTGCCGACTCTAATACGGCTAGGTATAGCCAAATTACACATTGAAACTTTTTAAAGCTGTAACAAACTTGCACCAGTTATATATATATTTATATTCCTATCTATGAAGATATCCTTTATAAATAGCTATATCACCTAGGCCCGGTACTTTCAGTTTCATAAATACATTTTCACTATAGGAGAAATAACACTTTAGTAGATAAATAAACAAGCATTGCAATCTGGAAAATAACTTATTTGGATATTTTCAAGTCAAGTAATTAACATACTATTATGACCGGGCCTAAACTATGAAATATATTATGTATAATATAATGATGAATTTAACCTCTCAACACCTGTAAAGTAGAAAATATAGCATTACGGCGTGAAATCTTTTGGAATGGAAAAAGAACAATGCAAACAAAATATTTAATTAAAAATTTGTGACACTTTATGACATTTGGTCCATAGAATAATATTTAGGTTTGTTCTAAAATGGACATTTCCATGTTGACAAACCTGTTAATATTGGTAAGCCATATATCGGCGACGGCAGCTATATTATACCTTTTCCATATTAGAAACCTGTCGTTCAAGACCAAATTTCAAAATTTGCTACGAGATGGCGCTGTTCGCCATACTAGCGCATCCACCCTATTTTTCATAATTATACACCCTTGGTTTTATTCAACATTCAGGAAAGTGGCTTATTTATGATCCAATCAAATAAATCACTATTCGTAACTATTATCGACGAATAAATTATCTAGCGAATCCGTAATTTACCCATAAGTAAAAAAATCTTTACTTAGCTTGTAGATAAAATTTACTTTGCAGTGAAAGTACCGGGCCTTAGGTTACTAATATATGTCTCGTTAGAAATATATATTTGTCTTTTTGGCCAAGGCTGGCAAAATATAGGATAATACAGAGCCGGTCTTAGACCCTTGTCCATGCTGTACAACTTTTATAAAACCAATTTTTCTTTCTTTCAGGTATGAGAATCCTGGTAATGCTTCTACTAGATACGTTGCCAATGTTAGGAAACGTATTACTGTTGTGTTTTTTTGTATTTTTTATATTCGGAATCGTCGGTGTTCAGCTATGGCAAGGCGTGTTGAGACAGCGGTGTGTCTTCAATAACAGCCTCCATCCTCATATTGCTGGGAAGTGGCCCAGGTGAGCAATCTTTCTAATTATTTTTTTATTTCGGTTTAACTTTTAACTGTGCGTTTTTCTTAGCTGTTTTCCTCTTCGATAACTTTTCTAAATTGTGGTTTTCTACAAAAAAAATTTGTCAAGATGCGTTTTTACCTTAAACTAGTTGTTACAAAAGGTGACTTATATTGTTAAATTTAAACAAAAAACTGTAACCCTGTTTGGTTCCTGGATATATTTTAAACAGGGTCTGGTCTATATGCTTTATTTAACGATACATATATAAAATAATAAACAACAAAATTTTATTTGAACCTTCAGAATCTGTCCATAAAGAGAAACAATTAGATATTTCTAAAGAAAAATAAAAATTACCATTTGCCATCTTGTGCCACATGGAATGTCGTGTATATTGTCATTTTTTTAGAAACACACTTTCCGTCTTATTTTCTGAATTATATGTTTTAATTAGTTACCTGTTTTTTTTTTCTATTTTAGAATTTTTCTGTTTACATTTCTAATAAATTTATATTCGTTGACATTTAGTTATCAAAGTTATATTGTGTTATTGTATTATAGGAGTGTAATTTCAAAATCATAATAATAAAACACTCAAAGTTAACCAATATACAATTTAAACATTATTTTTTTTTATTTTGGAATATTTATCTATTTGTTTCCCTTCCTGGTAGATCCTAATAATATTCGTTAATGGATTTTTACTATAAAACCTATGAAACTAAGCAAGATAGCATTTTTTAAAGAATAACTTAAAATAGATTTTAGTTTATGAATTCGAAAAAAAATCAAAAAAATTACCTAACTACACTACCAAACTTGCTCGATTTATTTTTATACTTTTCATATCAAAACTGTGTCATTTAGGATGACTCTAAATTTAAACTCCTTGTCGAATAAACCCGAACAAACCCCTTGTCGGAAATCGACTGAAAAATTTTAATCCTATACTTGACTTTTAGAAGCAGTATGAAAATATTTTTGATAACTAGGTTTGTTTGTTTATTGTTGCAACCAACATACATTTTCCTGTTAATAAAAACTTTATACATACATTCTTTTCATACGCTTCTGCTCATATTTGTGCTGAAATTGTATACTTTATACGTATAAAACGAATGTTATACATAACAATTTATTTGGATCACCTAAAGTAATGACTAGTTTACGAAATTTCAAATATACTGTATTTTTTCAACTTTTGCATCTGACATACTAAACTATAATTTTTTTATAGTACATGACAATGTTTAAAATCGATCACGATATATTTTTTATCAGCCGACATTTTTAACATTTTTCTGGCTTTTTATATGCTTTTTTACGAACTAGCCAATTTTTGCGTTTGGATGCATCAATTAAATTATTGCATTCACTTTTTTTAATGACCTGCATGTTTTTAAGGTATTTGCTTTTTTAATATACCTACACAAAATTATATTTACTAATATCCAAAACCAAATTTTATACATTTCGAATCAAGAAATTTTTTAAATGGAAAAATGTAGGCACTTATTTCTGCTTTAAGCAGCAAGAAATGTGATTTTGAAGCAGATAAATGAAATTTTCTCAAAGTTAAAATGATGGATTTAATTATTGTATTAAAAAAGTCTAAAAAAAACCGTTGTTTTCGCCTCAACAATTATGACCAAATTGACGTAATTTGATTAAACAGTTAGGAAAAAGTTTGCTGCCGGCAAGAAACTTTTGGTAAAAATTATTGACCAATTAGTGTCCAAGGAGTAATTAATTTTTTGTTCTTTTTTTAATTGAAAATGTATATCCATATACAGAGTTATTATATTCTGAACGAGATCGGGAAAGTTCGATGCCGGCCCAGACGTTTAGGGTAGTTGAGGAAGATTCAGAAGCAGCAGGTCTTGGTCTACTTGTCTGATTTCCGTGCCTCCCCAAAAACTACTACTCCATCTGGGGTCAATCCGTGACCCTGCTATATACAGGATGTTTAAAAAACATGTGACCTCGGCCGGGTGGTGTTTTCTTACCCAAAATAAGGCAAATTATCAACATAGGTCCGGTCCGCAGATGATTTGTTTGGATTATACGTGTCCACGATAAGGAGGACCGGTACAGGGATCTCGAAAACCGTAAGAGATACGAAGTCGGTTAAATGGAGGTAAAGTTGCGCATTTACGTGCCTAATAATATGCCGTTTAGAAAGTTTTAAAATTCCGAGTAGTTCCGGAGATATCCGGAAAAAAACGAAATTCTGAAAAATCGTTTTATTGTTTTCCTGGGTTTTTTTGAGAATTTTTGCATTGCCACTTTTTCCGCTCTATCTAACAGCGTTAATTGTTTTATAACCCGACGAGTTGTCTTCGAAGGGCCATTATCAACTTTCCCTTTTTAAAAACGGTCCTGTTTTCCTGATATTGGAATTTGAGAGCTTTTTTCTCCCGAATGCAACGATGTATGACACATTGTGGTTTAATGACGATTCGAGGGTTTTTTGAACAACATCAGGAAATTTTGGGATACGGTCCTGTATTTCTCCTAATTTTATAAATAATATCTCATAAGTAAGCTCTAAATTTTTTTCTTCAGTTGGACTAGTTCAATAAATAACAAATAATTTAATAATAAACCACAAATAAATGAACAAAAATCATTCCAAAACAGTAATAAAACGAACAACGAAAAATGTAAGGAACTACATAATCAGGTGTTCAAAATGATTTCCGTTATTCTCTAAGCACAAATAACATCTTCTAACTGCCACATAACGATTTTTTTGAGATAAAATAAAACATGCGATAGAATATCAAACTTTTCAGCATTTGTAAATTTATGTTAAATATCTTCTGGAAAATAGAAAACCTCTTAAAACGCTCTCAAACGATCACAATGGGAATGTTAAGTGAATCAAATCACGCGTCACCATCTTAATTTTTTTGTTTCAAGCTCCTACTTTTCTTTTAAATCCCGAATCAACAGAAGTTTGAAATAATGTTTCTGTATTTTGTTCACTTATTTTTGGTTTATTATTAAATTATTTGTTATTTATTGAACTACGTCCAATATAAGTGAAAATTTAGGGCTTACATATGAGATATTATTTATAAAATTAGGAGAAATACAGGACCGTAGCACAAAATTTCCTAATGTTTTTCAAAAAAAGCTATGAAATTCCAATATCAGAAAAACAGGACCGTATTTAAAAAAAGAAAGTTGATAATGGCCCTTCGAAGCCGACTCGTCGGATTACAAAACAATTAACGCTGTTAGACAAGGCGGAAAAAGTGGCAATGCAAAAGTGCAATTTACTTTAGAATTCGATCTCAAAAAACCCAGGAAAACAATAAAACAATTATTCAGAATTTCGTTTTTTTCTGGATATCTCCGGAACTACTCGGAATTTTAAAACTTTCTAAACGGCATATTATTAGGCACGTAAATGCGCAACTTTACCTCCACCTTAACCGACTTCGTATCTCTTACGGTTTCCGAGATCCCTGTACTGGTCCTCCTTATCTTGGACACGTTGTATAAGGTATTACATTATTCCGGTGCTTTCAAAATATTTCCAAAACGGTTTTAGTATTTTCTGTTAAATTTGGGTTATGTTATGTTGGTAAGGAATCACCATAGGAGCGTTGAGATATGTTTTTGAAACACCTTGTATGAAATGATTCAAATATAGATAAGCATAGAAATGAATTTTATTTACATAACCTTTACAGGTATAGAATATCTTGGATCTCCAAGAAAAAATTACCAGGAAGTAAACTTAAAAAATTTATGACTGTGTATTTAAAATTGAAATTAAATAAAGCCTTATATTAAGAAATGTTTATATACAGGGTGGCCCATCGAAAAGAGTCCAGCAAGGTTTATGGCTGTGTACGTGAAAATTAAAAAAAAAACTCGGACCCGTAAACTTGTGTTTTCAGGGGGACACGTTTCACTATTAATTTCATCCCTGTAACCTCAGCCCCCCTAGCCGGGGCGGCTACTACCCTTGTTTTTTCAAATGGGTATGGGTATGTTGTGATACATCTTTTTAAAGGGCATTAAATTCTCTTTAAAACGGCGCTTTGTTTTGTAAATTTGAGCTACGCGCCGCCGAGAAATTGCGTTTTAAAAAATGTAATTTTATTGAGTAATACTTACATGTTATCTTATTAAATGTTGAAAATGTCCGCCATTCACCTCCATACAATAGTAAAACAACTGTACAAAGATCAAGTTGAATTGAATGATACTTATTACTTTAAAAAAAAATTGTTTACGCACAAACCTGTGTACTTGATAAGAGGTGCAGTGAAATGTTTCAAATTCCGTTGCTCGGCGGCGCGTAGCTCAAATTTACAAAACGAAGCGCCATTTTAAAGCGAATTGAATTCCCTTTAAAAAGATGTATCACAACATACCCATTCCCATTTGAAAAAACAAGGGCAGTAGCCGCCCCCGCTAGGGGGTTGAGGTTACAGGGATGAAATTAATAGTGAAACGTGCCCCCCTGAAAACACAAGTTTACGGGTCCGAGTTTTTTTTTTATTTTCACGTACACAGCCGTAAACCTAGCTGGACTCTTTTCGATGGGCCACCCTGTATATATTTGAATCATTCTGTGGGGCGCTGGGTATTCTTTTTCCTCGAGGCTTTAAAAGTTGTCTACATTTTTCCATTTAACTTACCACATAGTAGATTAGATTAGAAATTCATTCACTTCAGTGCATATGTTTCAACAATAATTCAAATATTTTTTAGAAAAATTATTTAAAACCCTGCATTGTATTCGCCCTAAAACTGGTACAACAAACATCAACTTACGTTTGAACGAATGATATTCTTAATATGAAGAAATTAGCACTAAATATTTCATAATAAACTATTAATGTTAAGCTTCGACGAAAGATAAACAAAACATAAACAAAACTAACCATTCATTTTGTTTTGCTATTGTTTGGATCGTAGTCGCTTTTAACTAAAGTCCCCATCACTGATGGGAACTATGAAGAGATTATTTACTTGTGCGACGTGTCCAAATTTTTGTTCGTTTAATTGTTTGTTAACATCTGTATTATTATATATGATTTATAAAATGTCGTCATTATATTTTCCCAGGCTCAATTTTAAGAATTTTATTATTGGTATCATTTAACTGGTTAGTAAAATATTCTTATTTTACAGGCTAGTTGGTTAGCAACTTATGGACAGCAAACATTTCTGAATTGGTCAGTAATCAATGTCATATTAGAGTGCTCTAAATTATTTCGTTACGCAAATTAAATATAAAAGCTGCTAATATGAGCGATCCACTTTTAATCAGATATTGGGAAGCAATCAGCGGGAAAGCAAAATATTTAATCTTGGTCATCAAAAAAAAAAGCAATAAAACGTGAAATTGTGACAGTGCCCTGGGAAAACAAGTGAAAACCCGCCCCCGCTACACCTTTTGTAGCCGATTTCCTTCTATATTCGGCAAAAGAAAACACAATAAAGTTACATAAATTGACAGTGCCCCGGGAAAACAAGTGAAAACCCGCCCCCTCTACCTCTTGGGCCTTGACTGCTACACCGAATGAAAACACACACACGCAATTAGCTACTCATATCACGCGACCGCTTTCGCTCCGCCCACAATAACAAACTTTGCCGATTATTCAAAACAAACGCAATCCAATGATTTATATTGATAACCATTCTTTTCATGTATTTTCTACTGACCCATTTGTAAAATCTTGCTGACCAAGTAATCATTTCGCAGCTCGACTGTTAATTAAGCGAACACATGATATTGCCAGCGGACTGATATCGATTAAATTGTTGACAGTTTGTAGCATTTTTTCCAGAACAAGTGTTGCAGCCCGATTTTTATTTATTGCAAGCAAAATCTTTTTATGCTGATCAAATGATTTAATGGCTATATTTTGCTGCGAACCAATTTTAATAACGGCAAACCATTTAATTACTTCTCTTTTATTATATTAGTTTATCCGCTTATCCTACTTATTGCAGAAGGACTCTTAAACCCGTTTTTTCTCTTATAGTGTTATTACCAAAAGGATCATTTTGATGCATTCTTTTTTTCTAATAGTTCTGTTTGTTATTTCTCTATTCGCAAATTTAACAGCTGATAAGTAGTAAAGCCCGATTTAATAATATTCAGGCAAACTGTGTCTGGCACCAACCAGATATATTTAACCTATCTGGTAAACTTTCTGGTAATGAAGATTGTGTTTATCAATAATTTTTTATCCTGTTGGGACCAAACAAACAGACAATGACATAACAAAAGTCAGTGGCAGTAATTCACTAATTATTAGTAGTTGTCCTTTCCCTTTGGAATGGTTGGCGCGATGAACAGTCAAAACGAAAAAAAAGAGGTCGGCAAATTTCTCGAAATGAAAATTTGCAAAACTACTTTTGAGATTAGAGTGTGTTTAACCCAATAGCAAGCCCTGAAATAGACACATGTTCTGCCTGGTAATTGTCCTGCTGGCAAGCATTGTTAATCTTACTGTTAACGCTACACTGACAAAAATGCATTTACCAATGTCGTGGGTTATAAAATTGGAGCTACCTCAACCCACCTCTCTATGTTGTTCTAACTTAGCCTACGAATTATCACAAATTATTTAAAAACCCTACAGTAATTCAGGTTCTTTTGGTTCGCCTTAACCCAGAAAGAGATTTTTTATCAACATATTAAACATATTTCGGATCACCACAATTCCTCATCTTGTAACTATTTTATGAGTTACCTGAACTCAGTTTCTGGGAAAACTTACTAATTGATTCTAAAGTGTCGTTTTAACCCGGACGTGCATTACTTTAACTCATTACCATGTGTAAATTATTTTGAGTTGGAATAAAAAACGGAAATAGGAAACGTGCTCCAAAGCCCCATATCGAGGGTAAAACGCAAGATCGTAAGGTCACGGAAAGTTCCGAATTCGTGCTCGTGCAGGTTTGGCGAGGTTCATCCCATTGTTATTCGTCAATTCTCCTTCGATCGCGCGTATAAACACATGTTGGCCGTTGCGCCGTTTGCGCGATTTTTCATCTTGGTTCTCTGTGCGTGAAAATTTGTGTTTTGCATAATTTTGGTCAGTTGGCGTCAAATGGAGGGACAGGAGGGAGATTCATACAAATTGTTATTATTGCAGTGGAGCCTTATTATTTATAAGCAATCGTCATCACTTCGTTCGCATGGTTTCTTAGCCGTAGTATGCTCGCCAGTCTATAATTCATTTTTTTTAAATACACAACAAAAATGTCATATCTTGAAAAAACAAAAGGCAGGTGCTAAATCAAAGAAATATTTTGAGTTCCGATAGTCCACAATTTCGGTACTGGTAGTTCAAAATTTGCAGTCTGGTAGCCCAAAGAGTGAGTTATTCCAGCCACCATCGTAAGCTAGAACAACTTAAATGTCAAGTTTTGATAGCTCGAATCATGAATTAATCTAGCCCGACTAGTAACGCATCACAATTCACATACTGGTAGCTACGGTAGCCTATCAATAATTTAAGACGGTGGGGCGTGAGCTATTCCAACGCATAAAATAGCCCATCTTCTGTGCTATCATAACTTATGAATAGTGAGTTGATGCAATTTCTTCGATTTGGTTGCCGTAATTCAGAGGTCTGGGCTGTCCCCTATTAGCACAACGCTTCGGTCTAGGACAACTCATATTTGAGTTATAACAACTCGAAATTTCGCTCAGTGTACCAGGCGATTCTTATATGGGTCTTTTTTTATTAACAGTACGATAACTCCACACTTTGCCAGCACATTATTAAACCGGGACTTAACAAAACTAAAGTCCAATAAATTTGACCCACATTTTTATATATTCCGCCTTTCCAATTTAGCATGAAGTGCTTCAAAATCTCTATAGCTGATTGAAAGTGACTTTATCGCTCTTTTTACAAGTTGTAAAGTGCAAGTCTGGAAAAACTTGTACACAGCAAGATGAGAGTTTTAAAATTTTGAAACTTGCCAAGAGTTTTATAATCTCGGGCTTATGAGAGCCAACTTTTATTAAGGAAATATGACGTCATAACTAAAATAAGTTTATCCATCATTAGTTATCAGGAAGAAAAGGACGAAATATGCATCATGTTTTATAATTTTTCGACTCTCGTTGTTGATAATTTGTTTTCTTTCATTTTTAAAAATTGTTTAAAAATTTAAGAAATATAGCGGCTAGCGAAAAACATATACAGGGTGTCCAATTTTTTACACTTTTATAGGGTATCAAAATTTTTGCTCGCTTAAGAGTTACGGGGAAAATCAAAAAAGTGACAATTTTAAAATTACCCTATATTTTCTTAGTTAAAAGAGATACAGAAAAATATTTTATACAGAAGTTTCTTTATATTGATTGTTGAATAATCTGCCGTTTTCAGAATAAGTATACGGGGTCAGATAAGAAAGTTATCGGACCAATACCCTGTATATTTTAATCTAAAAAGATACTATTTTAAATTCTCCTTTCAAATATAGAACACACCGTGGATGATATTGGATTTATTAAACTTTTTTACTTTAAACCACATTAGACCATAAAACAAAAGCTAATATCCTAGAAACAACTATGTATACCATTAACATTTAACGTCAATTTCATTTTTACATATTCATTTGTGAAAATGACTTATAAATATTTTGAAAAATTTTATATGATATCCGTTTATATTGAAAGTGGAAAAAAGAAATAGCTCAAAATTTACCTATATTTTGTACGCTATCCGGAAAGACGGTAACCATTTAAGGACATATTCCGAACATTTGCGATGACTATCGTTATTTTTTTATCTTACGAGTAATTTGAATCATTTATTTCGTTTCAAAGTTTAAATAAATCACCTAGGAAACCAATATCATCCATGGTGTGTTATATATTTGAAAGGAGAATTTAAAATAGTATCTTTTTAGATTAAAATATACAGGGTGTTCCGTTTAAAAAAATGAGGTTAGGTCCGATAACTTTTTTATCTGACATATTATTCAACAATCAATATAAAGAAACTTCTGTATAAAATATTTTTCTATATCTCTTTTAACTAAGAAAATATAGGGTAATTTTGAAATAGTCAATTATTTGATCTTCAACCGTATCTCTTACGCGAGCGAAAATTTTCAAATTTTGATTATACCATTTTAAGTTTGGCACAAAAAGACCACATGACACCTATATTACTTTTTTGATAGCACTAATAATTACGGAGATACCCTATAAAAGTGTCGAATATGGGACACCCTGTACAGAAAAAGACAGCCGTTGAATTAAATGCGACAAAAAAGAAGTGTCGACGACGGAATAAATAAGAAATTTTGATCAGACGCTCTTAATAAAAATATGTCAACGATTCATGTAATTAATATTACGAAATATTATCTTCACATATAGCAACGCGTACGGAAACCTATAAATTTGAACCGGAATATACAAATTTCTCTGGTAATGTTACGAGATAATAATTTATGTAAATTGTTTGGGTGAAATGAACATTTTAATGTAATTATCGACCCAGGCAAAATTGAACGTTGCCATGCCATTTGGTGATATTTATCATTTGAACCCTTAATTTTGGTTATTGGCAGCGGTTAAAGCTAGTTTATTATTTATATTTGACATGGCAGAACGTTGATGGATCTTTGTTTACGCTTGAATTTAACTAATAATAATGGAGAGTATGTCGTAAACAAAGTACCTCCGTGAATATGAATATTTTTATTTAATTTTTATGCGATCCAATTTAATAGTTTAGTTATGTGTTTTTATTTTAAGTAATTGACGGGCTGCTACATACCGTAAAACAGCGAAAGTATTAAGAGTTGTTTTTATCTGAATATTTGTTAGTGAAAAAGGCTGCCATACAGTGTTAGACATAAAGTCCGCATTATCTGGAAATTTTTTCCCTAATTGGTTAAGATTTTTGACTAAAAATGATACCATATGGCATGTACCATCGTGCCGATAAAAAACTAGGACAGCAAGATCTTAAAACTGGGAAC
This sequence comes from Barypeithes pellucidus, assembly GCA_963991005.1. Taxonomy (NCBI): domain Eukaryota; kingdom Metazoa; phylum Arthropoda; class Insecta; order Coleoptera; family Curculionidae; genus Barypeithes; species Barypeithes pellucidus. The sequence goes on along the minus strand of OZ022561.1, from coordinate 19,024,720 downwards.
GGAAATACATATCTCATAGACTATAAAAGGTGCTCGACAGCTGTAAAAGTAAAACACCTATGTTTTCGAAAGTAACCTAGGTTACATAATTTAAGGTTGATATTTTGCGATACGAGGTGGCATCAAAATATGTTACTTGTTTTATAAAGTTGAGCGGAAGTTTCTATGGAGAAACTAAATGTAATACGCATTTTTTTATTAAGAAAAAGTCAAATGCTTTTTTTAAAGTAGGGAGATTTAATGTCTCCAAAAAAATGAAAATAATACTGAATAATAAAAGAAATTTAACCGAAAGTAAAACATATACAAACACAAAATTTGTCGTAGCAACAAATTTTTTTAATATGTAGTCATAGAACATTCATGTTTATTACTTCTTGATAATTAGTATTCTTCTATTTTCATCTTTAGCAAACATTCTAGGGGAACCTGAAACTGCTCCTAATGATAGTTCGATGCCTTGCTATTTTTTGTTTTGCCAACAGCACGGTATTTCTGTTTACTCCCAGTTCGCCTGCAATATTCCTAATAAAAACACCATCTCGCAACCGACTGTAGATAACAGCCTTTTGCTGGGGCGTTAATTGTGACATATTTAAAAAAAATGTGCTTGACAAGTTAATGATAAAGTGACAATCTATGTTGACATATAAAATTTATATATGACATTTTACTGGTACCAGACTCGACAGTAAATAATTCCTAATAGTCAAGGGGAAAATAAGAAATTTTGCTGTCCTATTTTTTTATCGGCACGATGGTACATTAGAAGTCACGTGACTTTTTTACTATAAAATTTCTCTAGTACAAATTTCAATTTTTCCAGAGTAATAAACATTTTTAATTAATAAACAAGAAATCAATAATTATGATAATTTGTTACATCTAAATATTATACTTAACATTGTTTGTTCTGGCGTTTTTTAATTTTTCTAAAGAAAAATGATATTTAATACAACACTTATTGGTGGTTACTACCGACTTGAAACAAATATGGACCCGGTATTTTTATCTGCTTTGTACACGTGAATGTGGCGCCTGTTATTACGAAAATAGACAAAACAAAAAAAGAGGAGCGGTTTTTATTTGTAGAATTCTCATCTCTTTTATTTTCTGTCAGTTTCTGTTTTCATCCTAACATTTGACCGTCTTTATTAGGAAAACAAACAATCGACGGACGTGACTCTATATTTAAGTCTATATTTTTATCCGTTTTACGGTAGACTTGTCACTGTCTTACCATATTGAGTTAACATTACTATTTTTTCAACAAACTATACATAAATTTAACACACAAACACTGAAAATCAACAAACAATTTAAATTAACAATAACGACAAATATGACAGTTGTTAATTCGGTCGTGTCAAACGTGAAAGCAGGTATGAAAGACGGCCGTTCCACTAAGAGCTTTATAAAAAGTACGTTACGAACACTCGCAGACAGACTGTCTAATTAACAACAACAACAATAACAACAACAACAATGTGAATGTGAATTGTTTGTTATTTAAATACTGTGAACCAAAGGCGTATCCACCTTGATTTTTAGATCCTTGGTGGTGCGAATTATTAGATAAATTTGTTATAAAGGAATATTTTTGTAAGGTTTGTTAAAATTTGAAATATTCAGGAATTCCTAGTTGAAAAAAAAATTGTCAAATTCCAATTGTATTTATTGTCATTTGTTGTACCAGTTTTGTCATGTATCCCGCCAAATTCTGAATGTTGTGGCTTTGATTTGTTCCAGGGAATTGCCGGAACAGTACATTATGCGCGTTCCTATAACGTAAGAACGTAAACGCAGGCTGATAGCTTTTTGTGTTCGTGCCTTATTCAGTGTCCTAATTCTACTTCTATCAACTTTAAAAATGTCTGCCTAAATTATACAACTTTAAAAAAAGGAAATAATAATAATCGCATTTACTTAAAACTTTAAAAAATAACTTAAGAGAGCCCCAGAATAATATACCGCTTGGTTTTCTAAAAATTTGGCTGTAAATTATTTTTAAACGCTATACAGGGTGTTTCTAAAACAAATGCCATCGCTTATATGGCGATTCCTTACCCAAAAATAAGATAAATAATTCCTATAAAGTTCGAAAGATACCGGGCGTTTTTAAATTTTTTCGGTGTTTTCAATTTTTATTGAAATTAGGGTCATGAAAAGTACATCAAATGTATGAATAGGTTTAACAGGGTGCTTGCGATCAGATGATGTCAGGGTTTGGCAAAATCCTCATATTGGTATGATATTTACCTAGAAGAATGAATGATTGTAATGAAGCTGATGGTGTCCAGTTTCAACTTTTACAGTAATTTTATTTAGGTAGTTATCTTTTCATAGCAATAAATACCTAATTTTCTAAGATCGTTTTACGCTGCCTACATACTCTACGTGATAAAATTACATTTATCTTGTAAACAAAACGGATTTCAAATTTAAATGTACATGATTGTACATTCAGGTATTAACGCATGTACGCTCGTGTATCGCCGTATATTTTTTTAGATTTAAATCCGCCAAAATATACACAAGCAATCATTATAAGGGCGACCGCAATCGCTATAATCCGAAATTCCTAAATGGGATTTATCACCGTAGACATAACGCCATAAGCGATATAGCTGGTTTCGATTTAAAAACTAAATAAAAATTCCGCTTGACCTGAAGCGACGACAATGGCCAACTAAATAATTTATGTTTAGCCCTATATACTAGAATTGCGGTGAAAAAAAATTTAAAGTGGAGATTGATAGTTTTATTATTCATTTTACAGCCAATAATTTTAAAAAGCCAGCACTAAAATTGGTAGCTTATTCTTGCCTCTCCTAAGATGATTTTATAATACGTTACCCAAAATATAATTTATACCTTCTTTTAACCGAGTATCAAAGAAAAATTATAGAAATAAATCATACGAAATTAAAGAGTAAGTTTAATAAAAATAAAATAATTAAATAAACAACACATTCATTATTAAACTATTGTTAAATTCAAACAACATAATTACTCGTTGCATTAAATATGGTACCTTCAATAAGCTCCCATAAAATACATTTTAGAGACCCAAGTCGTTTATTTTAAAAGTATACCATTAAAGTAATTTGGTTCTGGAAGTACCCTCTCAATCAAGAAAAATTCCATCCATTTGCAGTCTAATTTTATTAAGTGGTTCCTTCATAACACTATGGCTAAGAATATGAATTGATGGAATTTTATTATACCGCAGTAGTGACAGATAGGGGCTTTCACGCCACCCTATCTTCCCCTACGTATCTTATCTGTATATTACATTAGTGTAAAGTTATGCAGATATGTATGCTCATATTTTTTGGTAATAATAAATTTTGTCTAGGCAAACTTTTGTATTTCAACATATTATAGACTATAAAAGAGGAACACTTAGCCTAGTGCACCAAAGTTCTATTAAATTGTAATAGTATTTGTCTTCCATAATCAAGTTATATAACTTAAATATTACCTGAACAAAACAGCAGACTTCCTTCTTAGCATTTTGGATACTTTATGTTGCATGTTCAATCAAAATCTTGTAGGATTCCCTTCCTCATGAAATACTGAACAAGTCTTACCTAAATCTACGTGTTGATATACCATAAAATAGAGGCTTATATATTCTGTTTACAGGTACGGATGTGTACAGTCACAAAGGATATCCTTATTTTGCTAAAAGTAATTTAACTATAAACAAGAAAGATAGATTTCTCGACGTTATGTAAATATGGCCGCCTGACATTACCGTCGCCATAGATATTTTATTCTTCGGCAAACATATTTATAAAGATGGAGCTTCTTCCTTTTTTACATCGGCAGTAAAATAGTACATTAAAGTATAAATTTTATAAAGCATCATATATCAGCATGCGTCCAAGTGAGACAAGCGCTATAATAGCTTCCTAAATCATATAATATGCTATTTTTTTAACAAAAAAAAATATATGACATAAATTTTATGTTGGTATCAGCTTTAAAAATAAAGTAAGCAAACTTGGCATTTAGTTTGGCAGGTTAGTTTGGTAATTGTTACCAACCTTTAGAAATGAAAAAAAAAAGATTTCATGAAAAGCTTATTATAATACTGAAACCGATATCCGAATAGCCTTGATATGAAATAGAACAATCTATTTTACGATTGTACATAAATATTGTTTAGAAATTAACGACCATATTTCTGAAGGAGTCGTTTTGGTGCATGTTGTAAAAACAACAACGCAGTTGAAAACCACCGATTTCTAACTATATACTTTCAAGGAACAATAAAGCTTTTGAGAAAAGCCAAATTGATGACATGAATGACATAAATTTTATGTTGGCATTATCAGCATTAAAAATAAAGTAAACAAATTTGGTAGGTATCAGGTTAGTTTGGTAATTGTTCCTGCAACCAAACATACATGACCGCGCATTACCAACCTTTAGAGAAAAAAACGATTTCATGGAAAGCTTATTATAATACTGAAAACGATATCCAAATAGCCTTGGTATGAAACAAAATAGAAAAATCTATTTTACCATTGTACATAAGTATTGTTAAGAAGCTATCGACCATATTTCTGAAGGGATCGTTTTGGTGCAAGTTGTAAAGACAACAACGCAGTTGAAAACCACCGATTTCTAACTATGTACTTTCAAGGAACAATAAAGCTTTTCAGAAAAGTTAAGTATAGAACTGAATAACTTTGTTTTAATGTCTTACTTAAATTAAATAATTGCAAATCTTTTGTTGAAAGTACTTTTATTGCTAAGGGAACAAAGATATTAAAATTATTTACCGGCAGTTATTTTAATATTGAAAGGCTCATAACGGTCTTTATTGCGACGTTAATGTTATGGTATGACCAGTAGTCGATTTCTTATAGCCTCATACAGATTTTATGATTAAACATTTCTTTTATAATAAGAGGAATATTAGAAAATACAATATCGTATCACGATTAAAAGAAAGTATATTTTAAACATCATTGAATTTCCAATACAACATTATTTGCATAACACAATAAATTTAGTATGTTTGTAAGCTGACAGAAAAATAGAGGCATATTCAGTATTTCAACTCTATTCCCCTTTTTACTTCCTAATCTTCGTATTTCTTCATGCATCATATAGATTAGTGTAATATTGAATCATATGTTCATGTTGTGTGCTTGAAGTTCAAAGACCGTTTCTAATTAGTGGTATTTGATGTTATTAGAATGTATCTAAAAATCATGTCCTATTTGGAATACTACAATATAGACATTAAATATTTGTTGAATTTAGGTCAATAAAACGCAACTAGAAGATCAGTTTATATTTGTCAACGTTTCGACCTATATGAGGGCATCTTCAGGACACTAGACAAAGTATTTATTGAATTATGATTTAATAATGTGTGTTCTTTATATTTCGAAAGTGTAAAGTTTAAAACCTTGCTTCTATTGATTATTATGTGCACTTTTCAATAAATCATTTCACTGCCTATTTTTACTATTATTATCAAATCATAATTTAATAAATAAATATTTTCTAGAAAAATACAAAACTTGTCTTCCATCCAATAAACATTTAAGAATAATTTTAGTCAGGTCACAAAAATTTAAGTGAAATATAAATTAATGTTAAGTTGGTTTGCTTCTTATATCTTCCAAGAGTACCGTTTAAATACCCGTAACAATATTTTTTAATCAATAATATCGACATATCGTTTACAAATCGTACATCACGTATTTGATTGAAGGTTTAACTTACTCATTGAATTATGCTGTTTACTGTATTTTTTAATTGTTTTCATTTTATTATTTTTATTTTTTCAAAAATCATAATGGTTAGTTGCCATTCCGAATTAAATAGGTAAATCTGATATATTTCAATATAACAGTAATTATACAGAAAATAAACCGTGTCAAAGATAAGGAGGGCCAGTATAGGAATCTCGGAAACCGTAAGAGATACGAAGTCGGTTAAATGGAGGTAAAGTTGCGCATTTACGTGCCTAATAATATGCCGTTTAGAAAGTTTTAAAATTCCTAGCAGTTCCGGAGATATCCGGAAAAAGAAACGAAATTCTGAAAAATCGTTATATTTTTTTCCTGGGTTTTTTTGAGATCGAATTCTAAAGTAAATTGCACTTTTACATTGCCACTTTTTCCGCTCTATCTAACAGCGTTAATTGTTTTGTAATCCGACGAGTCGTCTTCGAAGGGCCATTATCAACTTTATTTTTTCAAATACAGTCCTGTTTTCCTGATATTAGAATTTGCAATGCAACGATGTTGACACATTGTGATATAATGACGTTTCGAGGGTTTTTTCAACAACATCAGGAACTTTTGGGATACAGTCCTGTATTTCTCCTAATTTTATAAATAATATCTCATAAGTAAGCTCTAAATTTTTACTTATGTTGGACTAGTTCAATAAATAAGAAATAATTTAATAATAAACCACAAATAAGTGAACAAAAAAATAACATACCAAAACAGAAAAAAACGAACTACGAAAAGAGTAAGGAACTACATACTAAGGTGTTCTGAAATACCATGGCCAGCACGTTCGCCTGATATGACACCGTTAGATTTTTTCCTCTGGGGGTATGTCGAAAATTATGTTTATAAACACAACTTCGAAACAGAAGGTGAACTTAGGAGGTTGGTGCTTGAAGCCTTTCAAAGCATTACGCCAGAAATGTTGTCAAATGTTTTAGAATCGACAGTTAGAAGATGTTATTTGTGCTTAAAAAATAAGGAAAGTCATTTTGACCACCTGATTATGTAGTTCCTTACTTTTTTATTACTGTTTTGGTATGCTTTTGTTCACTTATTGGTGTTTATTATTGAATTATTTTTTGTTCACTTATTTGTGGTTTATTATTAAATTATTTATTGAACTAGTCCAAGTAAAAATTCTGAGCTTACTTATGAGATATTATTTATAAAATTAGGAGAAATACAGGACCGTATCCCAAAATTTCCTGATATTCAAAAAACCCTCGAAACGTTATTAAACCACAATGTGTCACACATCATTGCATTCGGAAGAAAAAAAGCTCTCAAATTCCAATTTCAGGAAAACAGGACCATATTTAAAGAAAGAAGTTGATAATGGCCATTCGAAGACGACTCGTCGAATTACAAAACAATTAACGCTCTTAGATAGAGCGGACAAAGTGGAAATGTAAAAGTGCAATTTACTTTAGAGTTCGATCTCAAAAAACCCAGGAAAAAAATAGAACCATTTTTCAGAATTTAGTTTTTTTCCGAATATCTCCAGAACTACTCGGAATTTTAAAACTTTCTATACGGCATAGTATTAGGCACGTAAATCCGCAACTTTGCCTTCATTTAACCGACTTCGCATCTCTTACGGTTTCCAGGATACCTGTACTGGCCTTCCTTATCTTGGACACGGTGTATATTTTTTTTAAATAATCTTTACCCTATGTATTTAATTAGTTCTTATAAACCGATTTTGGTGAAGACATACATACCAATATTATAATGACAAGTCAATATTTTAATTTTGCCATTTTCATCTGTGCACTGGAATTGTATTTCATTTTCAAAGAAAAAACATTGTATGCTTTTTATTAACTTATATATATAAATAAATAAAGACAATGGAAGTCCAAAATGCGAATATAGTGACATTAAAGTTATGACGCATTCTTTCCTCGGCCAACTGTACATCTCAATTTGTATCGATTAAACCAAAAAAGTTCCTACGACCAGAAAATAAACAGTTTCTGAACCAGGAAGTAATATGTTACGGGCCTAGATTCGGTTTTGCAAAGAGAGGAAGGACCACAGAAGACATTTTGATCAGTTCCTGATGACTCTTCAGTTTATTTCGTTTTGATTCGTATATTAATAAATTTAAGTCTATTTACACAATTATTAAGTAAATTTCCATATTACTTGACTACATTTTACTTGATATGGTAATTCAAAGTTTAATCTTGGCTTGGTGCTGTATGCATGTCTATAATTACATCGCAAGCAGTGTGCCAAAACTAACGAAGGGAGGAAATTAATTCGGGAACTTTGATGTGTAATGGAGAGTTTGACAATCAATATCCCAATACAAAGTTTAATATCGCTCCTATGAGATGTGGTATGAATTGAAAATGGCCACCTGAAGGTATTGTTGTGTTTAGGTGAACCCAGAGAGGTCCGCGGTTACTTTACCACTGGATTTTCATTTTTGCTCTACTTTATTTTATTATCCTTCTTTAATTGTGACATCAATGACATTGTACCCAGCCAAGCAACTTTGCCTTGCAAATAGCAGATTTGATTTCGAAGATATTAAGAATAAGTTTTCTCATATATCTTGCGGAATAATAAGCTAGAATTTAAATAGAGACGAGGCCAAGAAAACTTCAAACAAATCAACAACAAACCTTATTTAAAAAAATTTTTGAACCCCCTCTAAATCAACATACCTAAAATGATATTTTTGGCCCCCTTGTAAATACTACTTGAAAAACTTTATATACAAAATATTTTTAATTTTCCTTAAATATGAAAAATAAAAAAGTGACAAGAACAAATTTTGAACTTTATCTGCTTTCTTAGGTATGCCAATACGATTTGATAAATAATAATATTTCCAAATTAATTCTTCTTACTCTATAAATTTTATAATAAAATTAATTGCGTTATTGAATTGGGCTAAATGTTGTTATAACAAAAATGGAGTTTTTAGAAATTTAGTAAAATAATTCGTTATAACTAACGAAGAAAGTGAATAATTACAAAATTTTGACCAGTAATGCAAGTCTCTTAATTAACATTGTCAACACAAGTAATTACCAAGGGTTGATAGCCCATGGGGGCGCAGCGTATGACGTAGTTTGGATCCCACGTTGCTATAGGTCCCCTTTACCTTTTAGAAAAGAATTCCATATGTTAATCCAGCTTAAACATTCAATATAAAGAAGTCAATAATTTAAATATATATTTTACACACATCTTGGGTTCATAAAAGTATATTCTATACAGAAACGTTAACAAAGAGCTTACTGGAAGCGTTTTTCAAATAACGAATAACATAATCCATAACAGAATGTTATTTACTGAATTATATTTCACTTTTAAATAGTTGAAATACCGCGCAGTTTAGTATTAAATTCATTTAAGCGAAATTTTTTGTTGAAAATAGAAATTTTAAAACTTGCATACAATTATTAATTATTTTTCTTACATAAACGCAAGATGTGTAAGAAAAAATGTGGTTTGTAATCGATGTAATTAGAACTTCTCTGACTGAGACTTTACAAAAACTTTATTGTGTTAACTCGTGTTTTAGTACAATTATCATTTTTAAATTTTGATTTTTGTCCATATTAATTTTCCATAAAATCAGTACACGTTTAAAATGTCTCAATAACAGGAAAAATAAAGAACACAAAATTGCCTGTAAATATCTGCCCAACAAACCCGAACGTTCGCCGTGCTTGGAAAACCACACAGAATAGCCTCTTTTAAGAAAAATGTCCGGGGGCAGTGCATTGTTTTAAAAGTTAACGAAGCATTTATGAGCTTTAATTAGAGAAAATGCTTGCGAGGTATGGGTTGTTTTTCCAGGCCCGAACATAATGAAAAAAGGTGGAGGTTTTTCATTTACAGGGGCATTTTGAACGATGCACTTAACCTGACTGAAATGTTTAATCAAGGACGTCAGGGTTGGTTGTTTAATATTTTTCTTATTCGGGATAAATTTAGAAATATTCATCATATTTAAGAATTAAGAATATGTACAGGTTTGGCACATCCTTAAGTTATCAAGATTTCCCAGTCATATACGAAGTATATTAGAAATTACGAACTTTGCTCCAGAGTACCAAAGTACCTTTACTTTTGACAATACAGAAGAATGTTATGAAGAAAAGTTATTTTGAATTAAAAGTTATATTCAGATATGTAATTACAGTTATTTAGCATGAAAATTTAGGTTTTGTGATTATTTACTAATCATTCCGTATTAATTATTCTGGCATGATACAATTTAGCGTAATCTAGGACGCACTGACAAGAAATATTTGACACGGAATGTCATAGTGCGTTGGTATTTATAAAATACATTAGAAATGGCAGCTTTACTAAGTTGTGAAGATAAAATAGAAATTGTTTTAATAATTAATACGAAATTATTAGTAAATAAGCACAAAACATAAATTTTCAGGTTAAATAACTGTAATTGCATATTTGAATATAACTTTTAATTCAAATAACTTTTCTTCATAACATTTTTCAGTATTATCAAAAATAAAGGTAATTTACTCTTGAGCAAAATTCGTAATTTCTGACATACCTCGTATATGACTGGGAAATTTCAATAACTGAAGGTTGCATTTTGAGTTTTAGACCATGCAGAATTTTTTATGAAGAATAGCTTTTTTTTTCATAAAACTAATAATAAAAAAGTTTTCCATATGATTCCAACTTAAGTAGACACACTGTATAAACAAATTTATAAAGACATTTTTGGCACCGTTATTATTTATTATTTGGATTAAATTTTTTCGATTTATTGATCAAAAATAATTTTTAATCCTATTCACATTTGTTTCCGCAAGAACTATTTGACGTTGAAGCAATTTACGATGAAATTATTGCATATTTGGCATTACAACCGTAAAATACCATTAAAATACAAATAAGCATACTAATCAATGTTACTTAAAATAAATAGGTATGGAGATATTTTTTGGTTTGTTTTCCGCTGTCTCTTTTTGTATATATCTCGTAAAATCGGGACCATTATAAAAATACTGAAAAATCCTCAGAAAAAGGGAAACCCTTCTTGAAATAAAAATTACTTTTGATCTTTCGTATCTTTCAAAATAAAATATGTTTACTCTTAAGCAAAATAACATTTTTGCAGTTTTTACCCACCCTGTATAAAAAAATTGAAGTTTCTTATGATGAATCGTATTTTCGTATCGTATTATTTTTATTTAGACGACCAAAAGCGTTTATTAAGAGTGACTTTTTTCATATCTTGCAATTTTTAGTCCATTTGTCCTCTTGTAAACCCCATCCGTGGACATACTGTAGATGGCATATTACGTTATATTTTCTGCCCGACAGGTGCCTGATTATAAACTGTATAACGCTGGCCTAATCATTAATAAATTCCTAAAGCATTGCAACGAAGCCTTACACAATCATTTTACAAAATACTTAAGCTCCATGTTCTATTGTGCTGCTCAAAGTTTTATTTCTGTCGGTACAATGCAAGTTTCCGGATATGACAACAATGAGTCCTCATTTGCAGTTATAAAAGGATAAAACAGAATAAATAGAACATCTGGTTGTTTGCATTTAGGAGTAAACGTCCTAATTCCTAGGTATTATACAGTGTTAATAATCCACAATATTAGTTTTAGTCATGCTATAACATTTTATAAGTTTAGACACAACATCGGTCGAAGCTGTGGCCATCAGTACGAAATACATTTAAATTTTAAATAACATGATGATGATGATGATGATTTTACATAACTCCTCCTCCAATTCTCAATCACCATTTATTTCCACTTAGAAGTCACGAATTTCAGCCAGCCCTTAACTTTTCTACATGTTATGACATGCCTTAAAAGGTTATATTCAGTTATATTAGTAACAAATGTCCATACATACTTACCGAAAATACAAAAGTACGATGAAATTCCCTGAAAAGAATTGTGTAGAGAAAACTGCTATTTCTTTACCACCAAAAACAGGGTGACCAGCTTACTTAATAGCTGGTCAGGTGTTTTGGATTGTAAGTTATAGGGGGTGGTTTGAGGTTAATATTCAAAGATTAGTTGCTTTAAATAAGTTTCACTTTAATCTGTTTTCGTACTGGTAGTTTTAGTTTTACAAAAAGATAATGGTGTGCGAATGTATTTATGGAAATGTGTGACGTTCAACATAGATAACAATACAATATTATGAAATTTACACAAATACAATGTTTACAACAAGGGTTAATCTAACAATAATAGTAACTTTACTAAGTTGGAGCACAGTCCTATTTATGCATCCTTGTCAAGTGCAGGATGGCTAGTAGAATGATAAACAAAAAACATCACAGTTATAACTTGTCTTGCTTGGCCAAAAAATTCTATCTACGATACAGGTTACCTTGGTATCAAAACATTTCCTTCTCCTTCAACTCAACACTTCTGCATTAAATGACCGGTCTGAGCCCATTTGTCAATGTGAAAAATCAAAGATGGTGGTTTCTCTGTCCAATAACGGGACTACGGGTACACTAGTAACTCTACAAAGGTGGGCGACCCAGTCGTAGCGAAGATCCCTCTTGTTGAGATCACAAGATAAAACAAAAAATGGGCAACTTTCTGCCGTGTTAAAAGTGAAAATTAGTGTGCATCTAACTATCCGAATTTTTGTCGCACACTCGAATGGTATCGAATGGAATGGGGCGAGCCGGTCGTCGCTTTGTGCCGCGTGCAAAACTTGCTCGGTCGTCACGAGAACGCCAGACATGTTGTACTCGTTCTGATTGGTCAGACAAGACAAAGGAATGCGAAGAGTCGCCGGTGTGCAATGAACAAGTGAGAACAATTATACATAGCATAAGAATAAGAGAGATGGGGATTGATTAAATAGTAACAGATTTTGACACAACGGAATGTCAAGGCGACGCGTGCGCGCTGTAGAAAAAGGCGTGAGAGAGAAAGTTTGTCCACACAGCGAATACATGAGAGAGAGGAAACGATGCGTAAAAACAGTTGAGACTTATACGAGGGGAAGGTGTTTTAGGTATACCGGGGAACACGAGAAGATAATATTTAAAAATTATAAAATAAAAATAAACACGGTTGTTGGAAACTGGTTTTCCAACAAATTGTTTTTAGGATTAAATATAATTTGACACAAAAATTAATCAAGATTGACACTTGATTGACCAATCAAAATGATCAAAATAGCAACTATGAGTTAACAGCTGGAAAATATTTGATAGCTACACATCAATATTCAACAACAATTGTAACTTTTGGCTTTTTCTAACAGGTTATTGAATTCAAAACTTAATGCGAAACTCCGAACACGCTCTATTGTTGTGTTTTTATTCACTTTAAGACTGTAAGGCGTTTTAACTGATGATGGCTCTTGATCCCTGGGTTTGTAATTCACCTGTGTAAAGATGTAACGTATACACTTTATATCATAATTGAAGCATACCGAAGTATTCTTTTATACCATTTATTACTATTATTCTAACAGCATCTATGCAGAGTCTACACAAAACGGAAATGTATGTTTACCAGTATTATGAGATATACATAAGCTTTCGCGTTGCACGAGCAGTGAATACACAAATATAAACCCCGCTTTAAATTATATTCAGATCAGAGATCGTGTAAATCCATGGTGGCTGTGGAAGGACTAACAGGTGCGAAGTCGACAAGGATATCCCGGACGACGTTTCTGACATGTTCGGGATAATAAATGTCTGGCAGATTGTTAGGAAAAGTAAGCAGTCAGCTAAGGGAAGAGGGGGACGTTCCAGGTGTTGTTTGATAAACACAAATATTCAGTTAATTTAGGTATTCAATGATTATGTTAGAACTCAACACTCTAACAAATGCATTGGTATCTAAGACTAATTTTATCTTGCTCTTAAAGTTTTAGCTTATGTAAAAGTAATTTTTAGTTAGCAAAACAAATTTTCGTTTTAACTGAATTACGATGAATAAGATGATCTAGTTAACAGAACTAACTCTTATTTTTAACTACTTCATAGTTAACATAACTACATTATCATGTTGAAACCAACACTTTTTTTATTAATTAGCTCCCTATACTAATTTACTTAGTTATTGTTATTGGTCAGATATAGTAGTAATAAGTAGGTACGATATGAGAACTGACGTCACACCAACTGCCGACATTTACTGCTAGGAGATGGCACTGTACTGACGAGAACTAAAGAGTTCGATACCGGTCTGCAGGTGGTTACATCCAATTAATGGAAAAGGCCTCCTTTTCTTGGTAGTACCATTCAATCTGAAATGGTATTTAAAAGTGCTACTGTGTAGACTAAATACGTCCTTATTGTATAAGGTATCATCGGGTGGTCTGGAAAAATAATCATTTTTCCATACATTGGTATTTAATATTTCTTTGCTCTTTTTTTAACAATCAAATAGGTAATAATTAATAAACACAATTGTTGAAACAACAATATGATGTTGCTCCTAATAACTAACTATATTGGTTATCATAAATATTTATTCTTTCGGGTACTAGAAGTAATTGATTGGCTTAAAAAGAATTATTAGTGACTTCAACTAGAATAATCGTAGCAATAAAATTTTGTCTTCGATACTAAATTTCCTCTTATCGCCAATTTCACTAAATTTTCTTGTTATTGAGACTAAGATCTTGGTATCCTAAACTAGACCATTTGTTAGAGTGAAGTATCAATTTCTTTCAATTTTAAATCATTCAATAATACTTGTAATTTCTATTAACAGCTATTGTAAAGCGTGGAAGAGTTTGTAGTTTTACATTAATTGTATGTTTTTAGGAATAAAATTAGCGAATTCAAAGAGAATGGAAATATATAGAAACAAACCAACTTATATTTATCTTTTAGTGCATTTTCAATTATGATCTAAAAAGAATTCCCTTTATCCCATTAAGCTCATTCCCTATAGTATATAATATAGTTTGAATTTAACGCTAACTCTAGTGTATAAACTATGTAGTATGAAAAATTGTTGCTATATTCCATAATAAATATTTTGTTAAATTACTATGCTTGTAATTAGAATTTTGTTTATGTTATTTTCCCATTTTTTGTTGTCATTTTATGTAAAATAACGATTTTAATTTGCAACTCAAAATACCCGAACCAATCGAGAAATTTACAAATTCCAAACAAAAAATGTGAAATTAGTAAAATTAAATTAATTTTTGACAATTTTCTCAGTAAATTATTTTTATTTTCTAACATGTTATGCACCGTAACGAAAAAGTATTACAAGTCGTTAATAGACCGCTTGTAGTTCTTAATTTCACTTACTAAAACTACTCCTACTTGCTTTCCAGAGAAATAACGTATTATTACAAGCCCGCGGACACAGACTACATTTGTAGTAAAAGCAACTTCTCCGGCATGCACACTTGTCAAGACCTTCCCCCTTTTATGAATGGCTCGACGGAATGCAAACTTAGTTGGGAGGAGAAACAAATGCCACAATATGCCGATAACGACGACGACTGTATAAACTGGCATCTATACTATGCAACGTGTTCTGATAATAATCCTAACCCTTTTCAAAATACCATATCATTTGATAATATTGGGTTGGCATGGATTGCCATATTTTTGGTAAGTTATTTTCCAATATTATAATGAAATTTGGTATTTATATTTATATTTATAAATATATAAATAATTGCTATTCATTCATACAGGTGCAGTAACATTTAAGTATATTGATTAAACCTGATTCAGACTGAATTGAATCCTTTTTGTAAAAATAACTATTCAAGCTAATGTTGGTTACTGGTTATTCAATTTTTGGTTATTATTTAACTTAATAACATTTAAGATTTTAGAGAATATGATATTGTGTCCATTAGAAACGCAATGTTTCCAATACACACAACTATGAATAACACGTGTTTATTAGGAAACCAATATATTGACATATGATACCCCTTTTATTACTTGGATTTATTTGTGGTTTTATTGTTATACAGGTCATATCATTGGAGGGTTGGACTGAAATCATGTACTACGTCCAAGATGGTCATAGTTTTTGGGATTGGATTTATTTTGTGTTACTTATTGTGGTATGTATTAGGAGTTGTTGATAATCATTTCGGCAAACAAGTGGAAAATGGATTTTTTTCCTTACGAAATTGGGTATTATCTAAAAAATTTCACCTCTCCAGATGGAGCGCTTGTTAATAATTAATAAGCAAGACGCTTGCTCATCCGTAACAAATAAATAAAACGACTGGTGTTTGTATTATTTAGATAGCAAAACAACCGCACAAACATAACTAACCGCAACAGACAAACACTTTGGGTTCTTCTAAAGTACTAGACATTTTTTTATATAATTTCTAGATGTTCCGAGTATCTCGGAAACCGTAAGAGATATGAAGTCGGTTAAATGGAGGTAAAGGTGCGCATTTACGTGCCTAATAATATGCCGTTTAGAAAGTTTTAAAATTCCGAGTAGTTCCGGAGATATCCGAAAAAAAAGAAATTCTGAAAAATCGTTTTATTTTTTTCCTGGGTTATCGAATTCGAAAGTAAATTGTACTTTTATATTGCCACTTTTTCCGCTCTATCTAACAGCGTTAATTCGAAGGGCCATTATCAACTTCCTTTTTTTTAAATACGGTCCTGTTTTTCTGATATTGACATTTGAGAGCTTTTTTCTTCCGAATGCAACGATGTATGAAACATTGTGGTTTAATGACGCTTCGAGGGTTTTTTGAAAAACATCAGGAAATTTTGGGATACGGTCCAGTATTTCTCCTAATTTTATAAATAATATCTCATAAGTAAGCTATACATTTTTACTTATGTTGGACTAGTTCAATAAATAACAAAAAATTTAATAATAAACCACAAATAAGTGAACAAAATACAGAAACAGCATTTCAAACTTCTGTTGATTCGAGATTTAAAAGAAAAGTAGGCATTTGAAACCCAAAAAAGTAAGATGGGGACGCGTGATTTGTTTCACTTGACATTCCCATTGTGATAGTTTGAAAGCGTTTTAAGAGGTTTTCTATTTTCCAGAAAATATGGAACATAATTTTACATATGCTGAAAAGTTTGATATTCTTGATATGCTTAGAGAAAAACGGAAATCATTTTGAACACCTGATTATGTAGTTCCTTACTTTTCTCGTTATTCGTTTTATTATTGTTTTGTATGATTTTTGTTCACTTATTTGTTTAATATTAAATTATTTATTATTTATTCAACTAATCCAACATAAGTAAAAAATTTAGAGCTTACTTATGAGATATTATTTATAAAATTAGAAGAAATACAGGACGTATCCCACAATTTCCTGATGTTTTTCAAAAAACCCTCGAAACGTCATGAAACCACAATGTGTCATACATCGTTGCATTCGAAATATCAGAAAAATAGGACCGTATTTAAATAAAGAAAGTTGATAATGGCCCCTCGAAGACGACTCGTCGGATTACGAAACAATTAACTCTGTTAGATAGAGTGGAAACAGTGGAAAGGTAAAAGTGCAATTTACTTCAGAATTCGATCTCAAAAAAACCCAGGAAAACAATAAAACGATTTTTCAGAATTTCGTTTCTTTCCGGATACTTTGGAACCACTCGGAATTTTTAAACTTTCTAAACGGCATACTATTAGGCACGTAAATACGCAACTTTACCTCCATTTAACCGACTGCGTATCTCTTATGGTTTCCGAGATCCCTGTACTGGCCCTACTTATCTTGGACACGTTGTATGTAATTATAATGGAATTGAAATATTTCTTCTTTCAGATTGGTTCGTTCTTTATGATCAACCTCTGCCTCGTCGTCATAGCAACTCAATTTTCTGAAACGAAGAAGAGAGAGATGGAACGTATGCGACTGGAGAGAGCGCGATTTCAAAGTAGCAGCACGTTGGCATCATCCACGAATAACAGCGAGCCAACCAGTTGCTACGCAGAGATAGTTAAATATATTGCTCACCTCTGGAGGAGGTCGAAAAGACGGCTGTTGAAAAAAATTCGGCTATACAGGGTACAAAGAGATCTTAGGAGAGACCAAAAGATTAGTATGGGAGAGACTATAAGACTTAATTATACTAAGAGACATCATCCGAATTGTCCAAAAATGAAGCCAATGGTAAGTGCTTAGGGTTATTTTAATAGTCTCAGCGGAATGAAAATGTAAGCAAATAAATAAAAAGCAACAAGTACCGGTGCGGTAAAAAAGTTCCCATATAATGACTAATAGTTAGAGAGACGGTGACAATAGGGGGTCCGTGAATTGGTATATCAGTAATTTGGTTTTTCGTGGAGTTTATGTCCCCCTCTACAACTTTTATATCTGATGAAATGCCGTAGAGCGTTGCGCGGCGCTGTACCGCTTTAGATAGGAAATCCTCAAGAAATTCAAAATTATATCGAGCCATGCCTGAAAATGAATTTATAGCATCTGTGTGACCCGAAAGTCACGGGAAACACATTTTCTGACAAGTCAACCCTTGCATATACTTTTCTGAGCGTGTCAAGAAAAAAATGAAAATTAATAAAAAGAAAAAAAGCGAATTTGAAGTTGAAACTTTCTAGAATGGAACATTATATGTTAAAGAAAAATTTTTGTCGTTCCAGGTCTCGCCATTTCATTATTGGAATTTTTTAAAAATCTCGGAGGAAATTCGGAAAACGATCGTGACATATCAGAAAATTGTCACACTACATTCCTTGACACCCAAATATTGTGGGAAAAAAAATTCAGAAAAATCGCACCTAGCTAGGCGGAATTCTGATAATATTACGCAGGTTTCGTTCAGTTGTATGACGGGAAAAATGATGATGAATATTATTTTTTATCAGAAAATTGATTACGAGTCATCTCCATGTGAATACAAATCGATTAAGCCCACTTGGACCATGTCACTTGAGACTTTATAATTTTTCCATTAATTTTTTTTTTGTCACGCTCGGAAAAGTATATGCAAGGGTTTACTTGTCAGAAAATGTATTTCCCGTGACTTTGAGATCACGCAGATGCTGTAAATTCAGTTTCAGACATGGCTCGATATAATTTTGAATTTATTGAGAATTTCCTATTTAAAGCGGTACAGCGCCTCTCAACGCTCTAAGGCATTTCATCAGATATAAAAGTTGTAGAGGGAGACCTAAACTCTACGAAAAACCAAATTACTGATATTTCACTTCACGGACCCCCTATTGTCACCGTCGCTCTAACAACAGATCTAATATTTCCGAAATTGTTTATATATTTTTGTATTATATTCTTAGTATACATTATTTAGATTTTAAATGTGAATGCGAATTTTGAGGTCGCGGTTTTCACATTTGGAGCAAACTTTGTTTTTCAAGTTTCTTAATTTTTCTATCTAAATTTTTATAAATAATCAAACCTGGACATTATATCCACTCTTGTTATGCAAAAAAATGTTTTTTTTATAGGTATGATATTATAAGATCAAACGATAATACATATTAATATTAAAAAATTTCGATTTACAATTTTTTGGTATCTGGTTAAATAAAGCGTGCAGTATGAATTCAAAATACAATACCTCCTCTAGAATACTCTAGATAATATTTTATTAGACATATTATTAAAGTTTATGTGTAAGTCCGTAAGTACGACTAAAATAAGATACGATTTAAAGAAATAAATCAGAACAGAATATTTCATTCTTTAGATATATAATTTCTTGTTTTATATTATTTCTCTTACTACAAATCCTTTTTTGCTTTGAAAATATGCATGCACATAGAGGACGGTATAAGATATAAGTATACGAGAAAATGTAAAAGATGTGTTCTAGCTTTCAGGTGTTTTATTTTTCTGGAAGATAAATAGTATGTAGTGTTCCATTTAAATTCAGTTCAATTTACCTGTCGTAATAAACTTATCTAAAAATTGTTTGTAGTGTAAATACAGCAAAGTACGTTCCTGTTACAAGATCCTGATGTCCTAATATTACTCTTAACGCAATTGAAAGGGGTTATTGATGAATCTATTAAAGGTTAACGGGAATCAATTTTTCTGATGTAGTTAAAGAGTCACAGGTGATACAAGTGCGTTGAATTGATATATTTAATATAAGCTCCTGGACAAAATTAACGCAACATCATAAATTTCCCATATTTTTGATGCAATTTTTTTTCTGTATTTATGATCCGATTTGAATACTTTTTTTTGCATTGTAGGTTCGCTTCTTAACAATGTCATAGTTTTCGCTGTTTATGATAAAAAATAAATTTTCGATTTATACTGGGTGTACTAAAAATGCTATGTTTTTTTCCAAAAATTCGCCTCACCCTGTGGAGTATATTAGCAACCGAAGCAAATTGCAGTTAACACGGTGGGTTCATCTTTCCCCAATATTTTCTTTTTTGGTTTACTTCATTATCTCTATTATTAAAGGAGATACACCGTTTTATAGCGTAACATGTTTTTATAGACTTTAATATTCAACACATTCATTGTTAAATGTTTTCAAGTAGGTGTCAAGATTAAAATACTCGTCGGGCAACTGGACATACGAAACGAACGTTTAATAAGCAGTTTCCGAACAGATTTTATCAGTATGGCGAATTTTATTTGACCGTTGTAACTTTAAAACACAACATCTGCTGACACATCGCTTGCAATGTCAGGAAAAGTCCATAGTCTACTATGTGCTGGATATTAAAGTCAATAGAAACATGTTACGCTATAAAACAGTGTATCTCCTTTAATAACAGAAATAATGAAGTAAACCAAAAAAGAAAATGTTGGGGAAAGATGGATCTACCTAATGTCAAATACAATATGTTTCGGTTACTAATATACTCCACAGGGTGATGCGAATTTTTGGAAAAAGCCATAGCATTTTTAGTACACCCAGTATAAATCGAAAATTAAATTTTTATCATAAACAGCGAAAACTATGACATTGTCAAGGAACCAACCTACAATGCAAAAAAAAGTATTCAAATCGGATCAAATTCAGAAAAAAATAGCATCAAAAATATGGCAAATTTATGATATTTTATCCAGGAGTTTATTTATATAACTAACAAAAATTAAGGTATTTCCTAAATACTTTTATTAGTAATTTCTGAGAAATCGGCCTATGGACTTACATGAAAGTTAAAAACAGAAGTTCCTTATGCCTTTTAAATTTTTTCTTGATATTATTAAAATTGTAAAATATGTTTAATGAAATGCTATAAAATTACCTTAAAAAGTAATGAGACATCCAATTAGGAAAATCATTGTGAAAGAAAGTTGCTTCTTGACAAATGTTGATGTAAGAAATATCTTTTTAGAAGTGTATTTCTGGTACAGCGAGAATATATAAAGACAGAGGTAAAATGAAGGGAACAAGAATGTACTTAACAAGTGTGTATAAATTGGTTATTTAATTAAGTGAGGCGGTTCAAGTACAAAGACATAAATTCTGTTCAATTTCTTTATTTATTTTTATTTTAACAAAAAGAAGATTTTCTTTTGTGAATGTTAGGAATTTAATTTAATATTTGTATTTCAGACCAACACAAATGTTTCTTGTTGGTGTCTGCCTATCGATTTCCACATTTTTAACCAAGATTATAGTATAGTTTCAATTATACTATTAACCCTTACTGTAATAAATAAACTAGTCCATTAATCCCTATTTTGTGTACCCCAAAATCTTCCAACCGCAATAAATGGGTACAGGATCGGCTTAAAAATATAGCTATCTACATTTTAAATCAAATGACTCATACACATATAAGAATTTTCCGACTTAATAGACTTCTGCTGCTAGTTTATCACACACGTATTCTTTATTAATTTTAAAAGCCTGTAATAATTCTCAATAATCGCGTTTTTTGCAATTTACTTCAAAATATATATTACTATTTATCATAAAATTTTGGATTTTTGCTTTTCTACTGTAGGAATTACAATAACGCAATTGTTGGATATATTTTTAAGAACTCGATGTTCAAACCAATTAATTATACTATTATACTATTAAAATTTTATGACATTTTATGGTCAGAGGGATAATTTGGCTTTTATGCTAGTTAGAAAATCAACGGTATATTGTAAATTATACTATATATTTTATTTCAGTGCATCGCTCACTAGAAAAATTTTATTATTGAGAAATAAATTGACCGTAACAATATTTAATATTTGTATGGCAGTGTACCTTACGAATATTTCCATGATATAATTAGGCCAATGCTTTTGGCACCTCTTTGAGCTGGTTTAGCAAATGAATTGGTAGCGTTCGCCTTTGGCACAATGGTTTTTGATTTATGTAGTACATCAGAGAATTCGCAAATTTGCGGAAATTGCCACCCTAAGGTCGTAAGTGGAATTCTAGCTTTGTATATCACTGTGAACGACGAGCGCAATGTATGGAATACAAATTGTATTTATTTAGTGTGTCTGAAAACAAAATACTTTTGTAAAAAATTGATAAGGAATATTGACATTTTTGATAAAAATTTTTTAAGAAAAAGTCAACATTTCCTTAGAATTAGTCGTTGAGATGCAATGGAAAATAACTGTTCAGAAATATTTAATTTAGATTTTCTTAATTTTGAACAAGTTTTAACGGGTGTTCGCCCAAAGTTGCCCTTACGAAATAAAAAATTAAAAACTAGATTCTCTGGAACCTAGGACTTTAATTAGGAAGTATATATTATTTTAATCGTATTTAGTTTCATGAAAGGTCGTTGTTGACAAAATTAGGAAAAACGGCCTTTCTTAAGCACATTGTCCTAGAAATAACTATTAATGGTAAATATGGTTGCCAGATACTGAGGCTGGCCACTAAGCCAAGCTAAGTTTTAAATTTCAATAAATAACATTTTTTAAAAACAATAAATTTGTTCAAATACACAGCGTAACAAAAACAATTTTTTGTCTTGGGGGAAATACCTAATCTTATATTGGCAAACGGCCACATAGTAGTGATAGATGGGGTGTTCACCATCAATCTCCACACACCCTACTGCGCAGGCGCGTCATCTGTCATCTGTCATGTCATCTGTCATCTGTCACGTCATGTGTCATCTGTCACGTCATGTGTCATCTGTCAGTGGCCCTAACTACCAGTGGCCCTAACTACCAGTGGCCCTAACTACCAGTGGCCCTAACTACCAGTGGCCCAAACTACCAGTGGCGCTAGCATCGAGGGGGGCCGCGTATGTTCTCTGTGGCAACCGCGTATGTTCTCTGTGTCAGGAGCCCCGGCCGTAGCTTCGAGGGGCCGCGTGTGTTCTCTGTGAATCCTCTCCAAATGATGACGTTGATGGGGATCCGCGCGTTTAAACCTGAAAAAAAGTTCCGGATGCAAGGCTCGAACCGCCGACCTCTAGATTGATAGCCGGGAGTCATACCATTGAGCCGTCGCAACAATTGATATATTTTCCGCAACTATGCGTACCGATGCCGCTTAATTAAACAACAAAATTATCAAAAAAGATATTTATTTCACAATATTACACATATGGTTTCTAGTAATGGTGACTACACAATTTGTTAATAATATCAAACAAGTTATGGATATAAATACTACTAAACTATAAATATTGCTAGAATGTTCCATGGGTGGATCTGGGTGGGTACTTTCGCTGCCATAGGTCTTCCAAGGAGTTTCTCCAACGGTGGAATCTCTAAAGACAAACTTGATCTTATATCGAAGAAAAGCATCAGAGGATACGTTTGCGGCAAAAACAGGAATCTGTCTATTAAACAGCATCTCATAACGCATCTTCACCCATGTATTGTTCGTAGACTCGACCATTACCGATGCGTCCATGACATTTGGGGGCATGTAAACATAAAATACATTTTGAACGAGCGCCACCAGGATGATATAAGATGAACTTAACACGGCCATTGCTGGAGAATAACTGATCTATAATAATTTCTTTGCAGCCCTTATAGCATCATAGCTATTATAAAGAACAGATATAAATATTAACAGAAAAACAATTATATAAAAATAACCGGGGCTATAACGATCTGGTTTTATCTCATTTGCTTTAAACTGCCTACATTTCCATAATATTTTTGCAAAATAGCAATCCCCGGAATACTTGTAATGGTCCGCAAGGGGGTCGTCTCCTTTTTTCCATCCGCTAAATTCGCAATGGCAAAAAGCGCATCTTACAATGTCGGAATGTTGGGTGTAATAAAATCCAGCACGCGCCAAATCTTCAGGGCAGACTTTCTTACGCCACCCTGTATATGTAATTAATCTATCTTCAAAATTATACATGGTGCCAAGCCCATCATCAGCACAATCTAAACAATCCGCGCTATACATGATGTAGGCAAAGCCGCCTCAACTATACTAAGTAATAAAACACAAAATTCATTATTTATACATGAAAATCTATACCGCTGTATAGCCCTATGTATAAAACGATCAAAATAGCGAAAATTTGATGCCGGAACACAACCATTAAAAAGATAGGCCCTATATCTCGGGTCTGAGCTGAATTTTGTCAAAACTAACATTAGAGGCGATGTAAGCACCCCTCACAAACCCCATATCCGTTAAAAAAAAATATGGCCCATTTGGCATCATGCGCAATAGGTCAAAATTGAGGTTTCTCGGAAACTATAAGCCAAAAATCTGCGCAATTGCCAGAAAAAGTGCCTTCGGCAGTCCGCCCACCCCGGGTCTTTCAAAAACGGGACTTGTATGAAAAAGGCCCTTTTGACAACTTATGTGATAATGGTCCTATACAAAACCGACAAAAACCCCCAAATGATGGGGAACGTATATCATTTTAAACAACATAGTCTACGCGGCGCCATGCCTAATTACTATTCATAGGCAAACGGTTGCCTCATTAATATTCAATGTCAAGCAAGCCAGTAACAAATTCCTAGAAAGATGATGCAACAATAGCAGCAATATACGCGAGAGGTTAATTAATATTCACAGCACAAGTGCAACGCTAACATTCCGAGAATTGCAATACATAGACAATTCTAGAAGCATAAACGACGCGACCCCGCCTATAAATACCGGATGCGTTGGGCTTGAGGCACAGTTGAATCCAGCTAGTTGAAGCTAGTAGTAGTACATCTATAGAAAGTTGAAAGTGAATAAAATAATTATCAGGTATGTAGATTTATAGGTTATAAATAAAAATATAGTATATTGTGATGAGATATCTAGGTAGGGTAATTTATAGGTTATACGTGCTGCCAAAGAGAGGATACAAATAACGATTATATGGGGGTGTATAGGAAACGTGTTCATAAAAATTATAAATAGTAAAATAGTCTGGTGTTAATAATTAGAACTTGTGTGTGATTTTAGGAAAAAAATGTTCAACTGCGAACACTGTCAGAGGTCCTTCGCTAGGAAAGACGCTCTCAAACGTCATGGGGATTGTAGGGGGGCTATGCAAGCATGTACAGCCTGCGGGGTCAGCTTCCCTTCGAGAAGAGCGCTCCAGGCGCATCAGAGGGAAGCGCACAGAGCCCCTAAGCGACAAGCAACCCCCTCCCAAGTAGCCATTGCCAAACGGGCAAGACTCGCTCCGTCAGATGGTGAGTAATTTTTAAAATAAAACTGGTGATTTTCTAAAAGTGTTTAAAATTTCAGATGAATCCATGCAGCATTGTAGTGAATGTAATATGGACGTTCCAAGCTCCCGGTGGGTCGCCCACGTAAGAACCTTACGTCATCGGGAGAACTGCTGCATGGTGCAGGAGGATGGTGTTGAACTAATTAAAACATCGTTCCGAAGCCGGATTGCTACCTACCGACTGACTTCAAACCAAGACCCCACCAATGTGCCCCAGTTCCTGGAACACCTGCGGGAAAAATTCATCAGGTTGGTGGGAGGGATTGTTCAAAAATACGAACAACTCAAGGTCGGTGTGGAGCTCTTCGGCCGCTTCCTCCTGCAGACGAGCGAGGCGATAGAGGTGAAATCCTTCAACACCAGGCACACCATGGTGAATGGCTCAACGGACCTGGAGGAGTTGTTTGGGCAGTTCAGTGCTATCCTAGACCGCAAATATTCCGAGTTCTCGGAAAAGGATAGTGGTGAGTATTAGTTAAATAATTGGGTGCTTTTTAGTTAAATAATTGTGTGTCTGGTAATGTAAAACAATATTTCTATTGTTACAGGGTGGGCTCTACAACAACTTCTCCACTTAGAAATAGGAATTAGCAAAATCAAGCCTCTAACGCCATCATCTTACCTGCCCCTACCAAAAGAAATTGAAGCAAGGAAAGCCGTGTTAAACATGCAAAACACGGATCAAAAATGTTTCATGTGGTCAGTCTTGGCAGCCTTACATCCAGTACATTGGACTCAAAATGCAAATAGAGTCGTGAACTATTTACCTTTTGAGAACGAGCTGGACTTTACAGGTATGGAATTTCCAATTCAACTAAAAGAAATTTCAAAGTTTGAACGGCAGAATAATATTTCTATCAATGTCTATGGTTTAGAGCGAAACTATGACAATGGTAAAAATAGTATTGATGTCGTGGGTCCCTTATATTTTACTAAATCTCGCAATGAAAGACATGTGAATTTGTTAGTAATCAGTGATGATAATGAAAATACTCATTACTGTTTAATAAGAAGTTTATCTCGTCTGATCTCAAGGCAATTATCTAAACATAAGGCTACAAAGTATTTATGTGATGGCTGTTTATCGTATTTCTATTCCGAGTTGAAGTTAAAAGGTCATCAAGAACACGATTGCGGCCACGTTATGGCCAAAGTACCGACTACCGATTTGAAAAAGAATAAATACGGGGAAGAGATACCTGAGAATATTTTTAAATTTACAAACTTTGAAAAGAAATTAAAAGTACCTTTTGTTGTTTACGCGGATTTCGAAACAGTTTTAGAACCACTACCTACAGAACAAAGTGAGAGAGACCCTGATACGTCATATACAGTACGCACGCATAAACACGTTCCATACTCGTTTGCCTACTATATTAAATGTGACTTTGATGACGTGCATTCAAATTATCAATGTTATAGAGGTCCTGACGCGCATAAAGAATTTGTAAAACGATTAGATGCTGATTGTAAATCAATATACAATCGCTTTTTGAAGAAAATAGTGCCCATGATCCCTATAACTGCTGAACAAGAGCATGCACATCAGACCGCAACACATTGCCATATTTGCGAAAAGCCGTTTAATATAGAAGACATGCGTGTTCATGATCACGATCATCTTACAGGGCTGTATCGGGGCCCCTCTCACCCTGTATGTAATTTAAATTTCAAAATTCCGACATTCATACCGATCTTTTTCCATAACATGTCCGGGTTCGATTCCCACCTCTTTGTTAAAGAATTGGCGTCGAATGAAGAAAAGATTGATGTTATCCCTCAAAATAAGGAAAAATATATTTCCTTTAGTAAACATATATTGGTGGATAGCATCGAAGAGGATGGGAAACAACGACAGGTATATTTAAAATTACGGTTTTTAGATAGTTTTCGATTTATGGCCACAGGCTTGGATAAATTAAGTCAAAATTTAAAGCCCGAACAATGCAGGACCGTACGTAAATATTTCCCTGACGAGGAAAAATTTAAACTTATTCGGCAGAAGGGTGTCTTCCCGTATAACTACGTGGATCATATTTCAAAATTAGACGATACAGTGCTGCCATCACATGAAGGCTTTTTTAATAAACTTAAAAACGAGCATATTACTGAAGATGATTACAAGCGTGCGTTGAAGGTATGGGATCTATTTAAATGCAAAACTTTAGGCGAATATTCAGACATTTATTTAAAATCCGACGTATTAATTTTGACAGATGTGTTTGAAAGCTTTAGAAATGTGTGCATATCTACATACGGCCTTGACCCAAGCCAATTTTTCACGTGTCCAGGATTGTCGATGGAATCCGCACTTAAATATACATCCATAAATCTTGAGCTACTGACCGATCTAGATATGGTACACTTTTTTAAACACGGGATTCGTGGCGGAGTCAGTCAGTGTAGTGTAAGAAAAGCTATTGCGAATAATAAATTTATACCCACATACGACGCTTCAAAACCTACCTCCTACATTTTATATTTGGATGCAACAAATTTATACGGTGCAGCCATGTCTCAATATTTACCCACAGGGAACTTTAAATGGTTAGACGAAATCGAAATTCAAAATTTAGATTATATGAACATCGCACCTGATTCACAAACAGGTTACGTCTTAGAAGTCGATTTAACATACCCGGAAGATTTGCATTATTCGCATAATGAACTACCCTTTTGTCCAGAATCCATTGCGCCACCAGAGTCCAAATTTCCGAAAATAACAAAATTAATCCCAAACTTTTTTAAGAAAACTAAATATATTATTCATTATCAAAATTTGCAGCAAGCATTAAATTATGGCCTTAAGCTAACCAAAATTCACCGCGTCATATCTTTCGACCAATCACCGTGGCTTAAACCGTACATCGACCTAAACACAGGGTTGCGCAATCAAGCCAAAAATAAGTTTGAAAAGGACTTTTTCAAGCTGATGAACAATTCTGTGTTTGGAAAGACAATGGAAAACGTTGAGAAGAGGGTAGATGTCAAATTAGTGTCCCATTGGGAAAATATTGGTAGGAGGCTCGGTGCTGGGGCGTTGATCGCGAAACCACATTTCAAGGACCGCACTATTTACAGCGAGAACCTGGTATCTATCCAGATGCATAAGCAGAAAGTGGTATATAATAAACCCATATACGCAGGGTTTGGAATCTTGGAGTTATCCAAGATTATTATGTACGACTTTTTGTACGGGTACATTAAGCCTAAATATGGCAACAACGCGACCTTACTCTACACCGATACTGACTCCCTCATTCTAAATGTTAACACAGAAAATTTTTATGACGATATATCTGCGAATTTAGATAGATTCGACACCTCAAACTATTCTCCAGATAACTCACATAATGTTCCTGTAAACCAATCGATCTTGGGAAAAATGAAAGATGAGTACGCAGGAAAAATTATATGGGATTTCTATGGGACCGGGGCCAAGGCATATTGTGTGAATGTAGAGGGGAAATGTACAAAAAAAGCAAAGGGGGTCCCCGACTACGTTACAAAATCCCAACTATCAGTTGAAGACTATAAAAAAGCAGTTAACGTAGTAGGGACCAGAATATTTCGCGAGATGAATACTTTCCGCTCACATTCACATGATATGCCTTGGCCCCGGTCCCATAGAAATCCCATATAATTTTTCCTGCGTACTCATCTTTCATTTTTCCCAAGATCGATTGGTTTACAGGAACATTATGTGAGTTATCTGGAGAATAGTTTGAGGTGTCGAATCTATCTAAATTCGCAGATATATCGTCATAAAAATTTTCTGTGTTAACATTTAGAATGAGGGAGTCAGTATCGGTGTAGAGTAAGGTCGCGTTGTTGCCATATTTAGGCTTAATGTACCCGTACAAAAAGTCGTACATAATAATCTTGGATAACTCCAAGATTCCAAACCCTGCGTATATGGGTTTATTATATACCACTTTCTGCTTATGCATCTGGATAGATACCAGGTTCTCGCTGTAAATAGTGCGGTCCTTGAAATGTGGTTTCGCGATCAACGCCCCAGCACCGAGCCTCCTACCAATATTTTCCCAATGGGACACTAATTTGACATCTACCCTCTTCTCAACGTTTTCCATTGTCTTTCCAAACACAGAATTGTTCATCAGCTTGAAAAAGTCCTTTTCAAACTTATTTTTGGCTTGATTGCGCAACCCTGTGTTTAGGTCGATGTACGGTTTAAGCCACGGTGATTGGTCGAAAGATATGACGCGGTGAATTTTGGTTAGCTTAAGGCCATAATTTAATGCTTGCTGCAAATTTTGATAATGAATAATATATTTAGTTTTCTTAAAAAAGTTTGGGATTAATTTTGTTATTTTCGGAAATTTGGACTCTGGTGGCGCAATGGATTCTGGACAAAAGGGTAGTTCATTATGCGAATAATGCAAATCTTCCGGGTATGTTAAATCGACTTCTAAGACGTAACCTGTTTGTGAATCAGGTGCGATGTTCATATAATCTAAATTTTGAATTTCGATTTCGTCTAACCATTTAAAGTTCCCTGTGGGTAAATATTGAGACATGGCTGCACCGTATAAATTTGTTGCATCCAAATATAAAATGTAGGAGGTAGGTTTTGAAGCGTCGTATGTGGGTATAAATTTATTATTCGCAATAGCTTTTCTTACACTACACTGACTGACTCCGCCACGAATCCCGTGTTTAAAAAAGTGTACCATATCTAGATCGGTCAGTAGCTCAAGATTTATGGATGTATATTTAAGTGCGGATTCCATCGACAATCCTGGACACGTGAAAAATTGGCTTGGGTCAAGGCCGTATGTAGATATGCACACATTTCTAAAGCTTTCAAACACATCTGTCAAAATTAATACGTCGGATTTTAAATAAATGTCTGAATATTCGCCTAAAGTTTTGCATTTAAATAGATCCCATACCTTCAACGCACGCTTGTAATCATCTTCAGTAATATGCTCGTTTTTAAGTTTATTAAAAAAGCCTTCATGTGATGGCAGCACTGTATCGTCTAATTTTGAAATATGATCCACGTAGTTATACGGGAAGACACCCTTCTGCCGAATAAGTTTAAATTTTTCCTCGTCAGGGAAATATTTACGTACGGTCCTGCATTGTTCGGGCTTTAAATTTTGACTTAATTTATCCAAGCCTGTGGCCATAAATCGAAAACTATCTAAAAACCGTAATTTTAAATATACCTGTCGTTGTTTCCCATCCTCTTCGATGCTATCCACCAATATATGTTTACTAAAGGAAATATATTTTTCCTTATTTTGAGGGATAACATCAATCTTTTCTTCATTCGACGCCAATTCTTTAACAAAGAGGTGGGAATCGAACCCGGACATGTTATGGAAAAAGATCGGTATGAATGTCGGAATTTTGAAATTTAAATTACATACAGGGTGAGAGGGGCCCCGATACAGCCCTGTAAGATGATCGTGATCATGAACACGCATGTCTTCTATATTAAACGGCTTTTCGCAAATATGGCAATGTGTTGCGGTCTGATGTGCATGCTCTTGTTCAGCAGTTATAGGGATCATGGGCACTATTTTCTTCAAAAAGCGATTGTATATTGATTTACAATCAGCATCTAATCGTTTTACAAATTCTTTATGCGCGTCAGGACCTCTATAACATTGATAATTTGAATGCACGTCATCAAAGTCACATTTAATATAGTAGGCAAACGAGTATGGAACGTGTTTATGCGTGCGTACTGTATATGACGTATCAGGGTCTCTCTCACTTTGTTCTGTAGGTAGTGGTTCTAAAACTGTTTCGAAATCCGCGTAAACAACAAAAGGTACTTTTAATTTCTTTTCAAAGTTTGTAAATTTAAAAATATTCTCAGGTATCTCTTCCCCGTATTTATTCTTTTTCAAATCGGTAGTCGGTACTTTGGCCATAACGTGGCCGCAATCGTGTTCTTGATGACCTTTTAACTTCAACTCGGAATAGAAATACGATAAACAGCCATCACATAAATACTTTGTAGCCTTATGTTTAGATAATTGCCTTGAGATCAGACGAGATAAACTTCTTATTAAACAGTAATGAGTATTTTCATTATCATCACTGATTACTAACAAATTCACATGTCTTTCATTGCGAGATTTAGTAAAATATAAGGGACCCACGACATCAATACTATTTTTACCATTGTCATAGTTTCGCTCTAAACCATAGACATTGATAGAAATATTATTCTGCCGTTCAAACTTTGAAATATCTTTCATTTGTATTGGAAATTCCATACCTGTAAAGTCCAGCTCGTTCTCAAAAGGTAAATAGTTCACGACTCTATTTGCATTTTGAGTCCAATGTACTGGATGTAAGGCTGCCAAGACTGACCACATGAAACATTTTTGATCCGTGTTTTGCATGTTTAACACGGCTTTCCTTGCTTCAATTTCTTTTGGTAGGGGCAGGTAAGATGATGGCGTTAGAGGCTTGATTTTGCTAATTCCTATTTCTAAGTGGAGAAGTTGTTGTAGAGCCCACCCTGTAACAATAGAAATATTGTTTTACATTACCAGACACACAATTATTTAACTAAAAAGCACCCAATTATTTAACTAATACTCACCACTATCCTTTTCCGAGAACTCGGAATATTTGCGGTCTAGGATAGCACTGAACTGCCCAAACAACTCCTCCAGGTCCGTTGAGCCATTCACCATGGTGTGCCTGGTGTTGAAGGATTTCACCTCTATCGCCTCGCTCGTCTGCAGGAGGAAGCGGCCGAAGAGCTCCACACCGACCTTGAGTTGTTCGTATTTTTGAACAATCCCTCCCACCAACCTGATGAATTTTTCCCGCAGGTGTTCCAGGAACTGGGGCACATTGGTGGGGTCTTGGTTTGAAGTCAGTCGGTAGGTAGCAATCCGGCTTCGGAACGATGTTTTAATTAGTTCTACATCCTCCTCCTGCACCATGCAGCAATTCTCCCGATGACGTAGGGTCCTTACGTGAGCGACCCATCGGGAGCTTGGAACGTCCATATTACATTCACTACAATGCTGCATGGATTCATCTGAAATTTTAAACACTTTTAGAAAATCACCAGTTTTATTTTAAAAATTACTCACCATCTGACGGAGCGAGTCTTGCCCGCTTGGCAATGGCTACTTGGGAGGGGGTTGCTTGTCGCTTAGGGGCTCTGTGCGCTTCCCTCTGATGCGCCTGGAGCGCTCTTCTCGAAGGGAAGCTGACCCCGCAGGCTGTACATGCTTGCATAGCCCCCCTACAATCCCCATGACGTTTGAGAGCGTCTTTCCTAGCGAAGGACCTCTGACAGTGTTCGCAGTTGAACATTTTTTTCCTAAAATCACACACAAGTTCTAATTATTAACACCAGACTATTTTACTATTTATAATTTTTATGAACACGTTTCCTATACACCCCCATATAATCGTTATTTGTATCCTCTCTTTGGCAGCACGTATAACCTATAAATTACCCTACCTAGATATCTCATCACAATATACTATATTTTTATTTATAACCTATAAATCTACATACCTGATAATTATTTTATTCACTTTCAACTTTCTATAGATGTACTACTACTAGCTTCAACTAGCTGGATTCAACTGTGCCTCAAGCCCAACGCATCCGGTATTTATAGGCGGGGTCGCGTCGTTTATGCTTCTAGAATTGTCTATGTATTGCAATTCTCGGAATGTTAGCGTTGCACTTGTGCTGTGAATATTAATTAACCTCTCGCGTATATTGCTGCTATTGTTGCATCATCTTTCTAGGAATTTGTTACTGGCTTGCTTGACATTGAATATTAATGAGGCAACCGTTTGCCTATGAATAGTAATTAGGCATGGCGCCGCGTAGACTATGTTGTTTAAAATGATATACGTTCCCCATCATTTGGGGGTTTTTGTCGGTTTTGTATAGGACCATTATCACATAAGTTGTCAAAAGGGCCTTTTTCATACAAGTCCCGTTTTTGAAAGACCCGGGGTGGGCGGACTGCCGAAGGCACTTTTTCTGGCAATTGCGCAGATTTTTGGCTTATAGTTTCCGAGAAACCTCAATTTTGACCTATTGCGCATGATGCCAAATGGGCCATATTTTTTTTTAACGGATATGGGGTTTGTGAGGGGTGCTTACATCGCCTCTAATGTTAGTTTTGACAAAATTCAGCTCAGACCCGAGATATAGGGCCTATCTTTTTAATGGTTGTGTTCCGGCATCAAATTTTCGCTATTTTGATCGTTTTATACATAGGGCTATACAGCGGTATAGATTTTCATGTATAAATAATGAATTTTGTGTTTTATTACTTAGTATAGTTGAGGCGGCTTTGCCTACATCATGTATAGCGCGGATTGTTTAGATTGTGCTGATGATGGGCTTGGCACCATGTATAATTTTGAAGATAGATTAATTACATATACAGGGTGGCGTAAGAAAGTCTGCCCTGAAGATTTGGCGCGTGCTGGATTTTATTACACCCAACATTCCGACATTGTAAGATGCGCTTTTTGCCATTGCGAATTTAGCGGATGGAAAAAAGGAGACGACCCCCTTGCGGACCATTACAAGTATTCCGGGGATTGCTATTTTGCAAAAATATTATGGAAATGTAGGCAGTTTAAAGCAAATGAGATAAAACCAGATCGTTATAGCCCCGGTTATTTTTATATAATTGTTTTTCTGTTAATATTTATATCTGTTCTTTATAATAGCTATGATGCTATAAGGGCTGCAAAGAAATTATTATAGATCAGTTATTCTCCAGCAATGGCCGTGTTAAGTTCATCTTATATCATCCTGGTGGCGCTCGTTCAAAATGTATTTTATGTTTACATGCCCCCAAATGTCATGGACGCATCGGTAATGGTCGAGTCTACGAACAATACATGGGTGAAGATGCGTTATGAGATGCTGTTTAATAGACAGATTCCTGTTTTTGCCGCAAACGTATCCTCTGATGCTTTTCTTCGATATAAGATCAAGTTTGTCTTTAGAGATTCCACCGTTGGAGAAACTCCTTGGAAGACCTATGGCAGCGAAAGTACCCACCCAGATCCACCCATGGAACATTCTAGCAATATTTATAGTTTAGTAGTATTTATATCCATAACTTGTTTGATATTATTAACAAATTGTGTAGTCACCATTACTAGAAACCATATGTGTAATATTGTGAAATAAATATCTTTTTTGATAATTTTGTTGTTTAATTAAGCGGCATCGGTACGCATAGTTGCGGAAAATATATCAATTGTTGCGACGGCTCAATGGTATGACTCCCGGCTATCAATCTAGAGGTCGGCGGTTCGAGCCTTGCATCCGGAACTTTTTTTCAGGTTTAAACGCGCGGATCCCCATCAACGTCATCATTTGGAGAGGATTCACAGAGAACACACGCGGCCCCTCGAAGCTACGGCCGGGGCTCCTGACACAGAGAACATACGCGGTTGCCACAGAGAACATACGCGGCCCCCCTCGATGCTAGCGCCACTGGTAGTTTGGGCCACTGGTAGTTAGGGCCACTGGTAGTTAGGGCCACTGGTAGTTAGGGCCACTGGTAGTTAGGGCCACTGACAGATGACACATGACGTGACAGATGACACATGACGTGACAGATGACAGATGACATGACAGATGACAGATGACGCGCCTGCGCAGTAGGGTGTGTGGAGATTGATGGTGAACACCCCATCTATCACTACTCCACATAATTATTACAGATAAGAAGTAATTTTTCCGTGAATTTTTTTGCTCCTGCAGATTTCTTATTTTCGTATTTGCAATTAGCCAAAAATGTACATTAGAAGGAAATAAAAGAGAATGAAATTGTATACCGTAAGCCTCATAAATTAATTCGTTAACTTGGCTTGTGTCCTAGCGTATTAGTACCTATGCAATCCCCATAATATGCATCTCGAACAGTAAGGAGTTTACCAATCTCCTCCAAACATTGTTGTCGATCGGTAAACTATCCTTACTGTTCTTGACACGTAATATACTATAATTGTCATCCAATTTTATTAACTAAAAAAGGACAGTGGTAAAATATATCCAGTTTTTTGCTAGAATTAGATACAATAAAAAGTGAAATATCATCAAAATGAGTTAAGATAGGCATAGGAAGACCTTAACAAAAGTTAAACTGGATTAAAATATCTACAAGAAAATGAAATGAAATACAGGGTGTGTCATTTAAAAAATTTATTAAAATTAGGTATTATGTTCATAGAAAACACCCTGTACGAAATTTTTTATCTGTGTTATCTTAGGGGACTAAATTCTGTCTGTCTACATTCCACTTGCTGTGCTATGTACAGAGTTTTACGGGGAATTCAAATGTGTTAAAATATACAGAGTGTCCCATTTAAAAATATCAAATTTTCAACGCTCCGACTTTTTGGTTCATCCTATATAGTCGAAAATAATTTTAGAAGTTGCATCTCTTAACCTTAATAACTTTCCTGAAGTTTTCAGCTATCTTTAATGGTACAGGAGATATCGGGCTTTGTCACTCTAATTGGCCACCCTAGGTGATGTGCCGAACCACATATATATAACCATTATATTGCCGATACCATCTGCAATTATGTCCCCGCTATGGGCATCGAACGGGTAATAGTGAGTTTGCGCACTTCGGAAATTTCCTTGTGAAAGTAAACATTCGACAGGACCGGATTTCAAGTTTTATAATCTAAATTTCACTGGTTAGTTAGGAAAAATATTGCAATCAAAATTTCGATTAGTTCGATTTAAGACAGCGTTCCATGCATACGATTTCTGGCCATATGATGATCCGACGGTGCCTTGATTGGTGTAAACTTTTGGTGCCAAATTCCGTAATATTTGTAACAATCGACTCGATAAGCTTTATTTAACTTTTTTTTTAACCTCCCTGTTTCTAAATCAAAAATTAAGAATGAATGACTATTTTGGGAATTATTATCAGCTGCTAATGCACCAAATTAACAATACATTAATTTTAAGGTTAGGTAGTAGACCACATATATATTATATTGTATACGAGTGACCCTCTCTTCTTTTTTAAAAAGATTTTTAAGTAAAATTAGGTTCGGAAGATCGGATAATGTGATAAGCAAAATATTTTCGTATATATGTACATACCTGAAATACTTTATACCTGGCATTGATCCACGACTTTTGCAAAAAGCACCACGCACTTGTGTCCTTTCATCTTAAACAAAACAACCTACCAAACAGCGAATCGAATCACCACAAATTAAAAACTCCTTTACAAAAATTGTTGTTAGGTAATGAAAGTTTATAAGAACTAATATACCTACAACAATGTGGATGAACCACTTTTTATTCTGTAATTTGAAAAAGTATCCAGAACCAAAGATGGCGACGAATAACAACAAACAAATAATGTCGGGCCAGCTCTGACGCGATCAATAAAATTTCCACCCTATTGCGCAAACTCAATTTGTATTTTGGAACGTTCGTATTGGCAATATAATGGTTATATATATGTGTGCCGAACCCGCTTCAAATTATTGTGTTTTTATTGATTTCTTTACTAACCTAAACTAATTATTTATTAGCAGACACAAAGCTTACCGAGCACGCGGGCCGTGTCCCGAGCTAGTTCCATATGCATGAGCGATCCCGGATATCTGCGAGCAGAAGACGTGGAGTTATCCGGCGTGTCTCCAAGAAGGCCCGGGTTACTCAGAGTGCCGGCCATATCCAATCAAGAAATATCGTCCAATAACAATGATGTAAGTAAATTGAAGAAATTTTGAAAAAATAATTCCCTGTACTGATGGAAGCAAAATGGGTCGAAACCGTTATGCAGTTGATGACATGCTTTCCAATACCATACACAGTTTTATCCGTTTCCTTATTGCTGTTTAGAGGATACAAACAATTCGTAAAAATGCCCTATGTTTTATGTAATTCTAGTAGCTCGAACAAATAAAATAAAACAAAGACCATTTGTCTTGGGACATACATTAATGTAAGTAGCAGTTACACATGGTTTTTGTCCTCGTCGTTTAGATTTTGGGCCACGATAAAACATTCTTTTCGCAAGCGAAATACTTTTTGTTGCTACTTAATTTAGTGGCGGAGTTTATTTTATTTAATTTTCTTGTTAGTGATTGTATTAAGAAAAGAAATTAAACCACTAGTAGTTATAATATGGATTAATAAGGACTAGGAGACTAACTCGATGTCTGAAACTGCTTATAACTATTTTCAAAAATGCGTATTTATTTCCAACATAATAATGAAAAGGAAGTTTTGAATTAATTTAAATATCAATGGACTCACCCGCAACTTACACGTATACAAATTACATAATTAGGAGGTGTGAACTCTATGAATATTAAATTAAGGTGTAGATTAGTTTCAATTAACTCTTGCATATGTTTCATAATTTTGCATAACTACCTAGATTATGTTTGTTCCACATACCCAGTAAGCGTTGAAAAAATGGAAGTTATTGTAATTTTTTCAGGCGGTAACTTAGCCCGGGGTAAAGAATTGGAAAGATTGTGCCCCAGAGTTACTGCCTGAGGACCATATATATATATATAAACAGTATATTGCTAATACCATCTGCAATTATGTCCCCGCTATGGGCATCGAAGGGGGCGTTGTCAGTTTGAGCAGTTCGGAAATTTCTTGTGAAAGTAAACATTCGACAGGACCGGATTTCAACTTTTTTAATGTGAATTTCACTGGTTAGTTAGGAAAAATATTGCAATCAAAATATCAATTAGTTCGATTTAAGACAGCGTTCCATGCATATGTTTTCTGACGATATGATGATCCGACAGTGCCCTGATGGCGCAAACTTTTGGTGAAAAATTCTGTCCGAATATTTGTAACAATCGACACGATAAGCTTTATTTTAACTTTCATCCGACGTCGTATGTTTCTTAACCTCACTTTTTTCTAAACCAGAAATGAATGACTATATTGACTATTTTGGGAATTATTATCAGCTACTAATGCACCAAATTACAAATACTTTAATTTTAAGGTTAGGTAGTGACCACATATATATTATATTGTACACTCTCTTCTTTTTTTACAAGCTTTTTAGCGAAATTCGGTTCCGAAGATCGGATAATGTGATAAGCAAAATATTTTCGTATATAGTATGTACATACCTGAAATACTTTATACCTGGTTTTGATTCACGACTGTTGCAAAAAAGCACCATGCACTTGTGTCCTTTCATCTTAAACAAAACAAGCTACTAAACCTACCAAACAACGAATCGAATCACCACAAATTAAAAACTCCTTTACAAAAATTGTTGTTAGGTAATGAGTGTTTATAAGCACTAATATACCGACAACAATGTGGATGAACCACTGTTTATTCTGTAATTTGAAAAAGCATCCGGAACCAAAGATGGCGACGAATAACAACAAACAAATAATGTCGGGCCGGCTCTGAAGCGATCGATAAAAGTTCGTATTGGCAATATACTGTTTATATATATGTGCTGTGGACCCTTAATCGTTTTACTAAAAGCAGGAGTGACCCCCCCTTCCTATTTAAGGTTTTCAGGGTTATCTACCACTTCCAGGAGGTTTAACTACGAAGACCGTCAATATCATTTAAACGCGACCCCCATCACAATAAAAACGACTGGTCTTTGCGATTTTTAAAACAATTTACTGGAAGCAGATACTAAGGGGGGAAGTTGTCAAATTTGCACCCTCTATGACTATTCTTTTAGTATGTAGCAAGTAAAAAAAAACGCAATTCTTATCTTACTTCAAGTTAATTTCTGGCCTGATCTAAGTGGTTTGTTCGTACGCGTCATTCGGCATTTATTTTGAAATTGACATTTAATCACCTATTTTACATAATTAATACCTATGACATTGTAAGAAATCGAATATCAAAAGTAAACAAAGCCATTTATGCAACATAACCTGTTTGGAAATGATGGAACGTTAAATTTTGCTCAACTTAAATATCTAAATCGAAAATCCAGGTGTCATGCAAGGGCAAGGGGGAAAGTCTCAGAAGTACTCCAGTCTCGTTGCGCCAATATTTGTGGCGCCAGTATGAATGATGCAGGAATTGTTGTATACTGCTGAACATAGATTTAGGTCCTCTTTCATAATTTAAACAAAAAAGTCAAGGCCGGTATTTAAAAAAATTAAGTTGACGATGATGACCCAAAGACGAAACGTCGCATTAAAGATCTGATAACGTCATCTTGTGGAAAATAAAAAGTACCAATGAGTAAGTGAAATTTATTTTTGGACATCTAAGTCAGGAAAAAATATAAATCAAACGCAAAATTTTAGATTTTTGCAAATATTTTGAAAGCCCCTGTATTTATTTTTTTTTGTTACACCCTGTAGGCAACAGGTAATTTTTTTTGATCTTTTATACATTGTAATAAAGACAGGAAACAAGGTGCGGCTCGGGACCTATGACAGAGGGGTTCACAACTTAATCGCACATGCGAGCAAGTCTCGTCATAATCGTTATTAACCTCGACCGAGGCACGGTTGCCGGATCGAGAGCCTATAATATACAGTTTGGTTGACGGTACGATAAAATATTAGGAAGGGTCGGACTTTATAGAATAATTGACGGTATGATAAAATATTAGGGATAGTCGGAATTTATACGATAAATAATATTCAATGAATATAAATTAATATTTTTTATCCATTTTGGGGGTGCACGTGCGCATGTGCTCCTATGGAAGAACCGCCACTGAAAACAAGAGTTTTATTTATCCAAGTGACATTTATTTTCTATTAGAAGCCAAATACTGATGCTGATGCTTTGTCAATTAAAATGACATTTTCTTCATATCTCTTTCAGAGTCCCACAAATCTGCTGTCGCCGACCTCCCTTCAGAATAACCGTCGCCGTTCGTCCGTTATGTTCAGCGACATCATCGTGCTACACGGACAAAATGTTTCACCCACCACGTCGGCATCTAACCTCTTATCAGTTAATATTGATAAGAAAAATGTGTGCTCGAGTGAGAAAACGACACAAGCAGGTAAGATAAACTTCATTTTTATCGTTTGTGGGAATGACGGCTGTCTATGCCGGTTCCAGAATGTTTGTTGCCCAACGAAAAATGAAACTGTATTACAAGAGTATACCTACTTTATTTGTCTTTACTGAATTTTATACCTAAATAGTAATAAGAATTCGCGAGAAGTACTAGGAAAGCTTTCTAACAACGGAACAAAAGATATGAGCTACATTCACTTGTTAACTGAAAACCGATATGTATGCCGCGGTAACATTTTTAATAAATGAGTTTTTACCTAAGTATTTATAGATTCGATTTGATAAAAATGTGACTACGTAGGATTTCTCCATAAATCGTTAAAAATTTAATTGTAAGAGTCAGCACTCACACTAAAATCGTTACTGTATATATTTATTTACTTTTACAGTCGGATGATAATATTGGATGTTTATCTAATAGAGTTAATATTACCTTAAGCAGGATAAACTTTAAAAACGTCTTAGTAATATTCATTGCAAAATACAAAACCGTATAAATATTAAAAATTTCCCTTTACATTTCATTTAAAAAAGTTCAAGGGTTTGTTCATTGTTAATAATTAAAAAAATCGCAGTAATATAAATCCTCATATTAACATTTTAAATAAGGGTTTAATTAAAAAAGGGAGAAGCAGGAAGGAGTTTAATTGTAATATCAAAAAAGTAAATATCACATGATTTAACAGGCGTGGCGAAGTTTCAAATTTAAAGCCCTCTTATAGATGGATTCTGTAACGAAATTTATACCGTTATAAGACGATGAATGCGACAATTATGTACAGGGTGATCACGTATCCAACCCCCCCCCCCCTCTCCTCTTAACTTTTTTATTTTTCATACTTGAGAAAATAAACAGATTGCTATACAACGTGTCCAAGATAAGGAGGGTCAGTACAGGGATCTCGGAAACCGTAAGAGATACGAAGTCGGTTAAATGGAAGTAAAGTTGCACATTTACATGCCTAATAATATGCCCTTTCGAAACGTTTAAAATTCCGAGTAGTTCCGGAGATATCCGGAAAAAAACGAAATTCTGAAAAATCGTTTTATTGTTTTCCTGTTTTTTTGAGATCGAATTCTAGTAAATTGCAGTTCTGCATTGCCACTTTTTCTGCTCTATCTAACAGCGTTAATTGTTTTGTAATCCGACGAGTCGTCTCCGAAGGGCCATTATCAACTTTCGTTTTTTAAATACGTTCCTGTTTTCCTGATATTATTATATATTGACACATTGTGGTTTAATGACGTTTCGAGGGGTTTTTTGAACAACATCAGGAAATTTTGGGATGCGGTCCTATATTTCTCCTAATTTTATAAAAGATATCTCATAAGTAAGACCTAAATTTTTACTTATGTTGGACTAATTCAATAAATAACAAATGATTTAACAATAAACCACAAATAAATGAACAAAAATAATTCCAAAACATTAATAAAACGAACAACGAAAAAAGTAAGGAACTACAAAATCAGGTATTCAAAATGATTTCTGTTATTCTCTAAGCACAAATAACATTCTTCTAACTGCCACATAACAGTTTTTTTGAGATAAAATAAAGCATGCGATAGAATATCAATCTTTTCAGCATTTATAAATTTATGTTCCATATTTTCTGGAAAATAGAAAACCTCTTAAAACGCTCTCAAACGATCACAATGGGAATGTCAAGTGAAACAAATCACGCGTCACCATCTTAATTTTTTTGTTTCAAGCGCCTATTTTT
This sequence comes from Barypeithes pellucidus, assembly GCA_963991005.1. Lineage (NCBI taxonomy): Eukaryota > Metazoa > Arthropoda > Insecta > Coleoptera > Curculionidae > Barypeithes > Barypeithes pellucidus. The sequence continues at coordinate 18,982,662 of OZ022561.1, read as the reverse complement.
CTTTTAAATCCCGAATCAACAGAAGTTTGAAATAATGTTTCTGTATTTTGTTCACTTATTTGTGATTTATTATTAAATTATTTGTTATTTATTGAACTAGTCCAACATAAGTAAAAATTTAGAGCTTACTTATGAGATATTATCTATAAAATTAGGAGAAATACAGGACCGTATCCCAAAATTTCCTGATGTTGTTAAGAAAACCCTCGAAGCGTCATTAAACCACGATGTGTCATACATCGTTGCATTCGGAATTCCAATATCAGGAAAACAGGGCCGTATTTAAAAAAAGAAAGTTGATAATGGCCCTTCGAAGACAAGTGGCAATGCAAAAGTGCAATTTACTTTCGAATTCAATCTCAAACAAACCCAGGAAAAAAATAAAACGATTTTTCAGAATTTGTTTTTTTTCCGGATGTTATTAGGCACGTAAATGAGCACCTTTCCCTACATTTAAGCGACTTCGTATCTCTTACGGTTTACGAGATCCCTGTACTGGCCCTCCTTATCTTGGACACGTTGTATAGGGTTTTCAAGTAGTATTAGATAGGGGATCAAATATCATTTCAGGTTGGTTGATTTAGAGGGGGGATCAAAAAGTTATTTTTTTAAATGGGACATCCTGTATATTCACTGATTTTTCAATTTTACGTTATCGTAGTTTTAATAACGTGACATGTGTCATTTTTCCCTGGCGTTTGTGATAGCAGCCGCCCATTGCTTCGTAACATTTAACCGGAAGCAACATTTTCTAAAAATATTACAAAGTTATGAACACGTCTGTAGATAAATACACGTTTATATATAAATTTAAATGTCTAAATCAGGTTGCGCGATTTAAATTTATATTCTTGTGGAAAATGTGCGAGCATAAAACGTTTAAATTTATTTTGAAAGAAACATATATATCTTTAAAAACCCGGAGGTACAAGAAAGCGACAAAATTGCGGCTTACAGTGTGATTTGTTGTTCCTAAATATTCCATTTTATGAAATTTAATATCTGTAAAAGAGAGTAGTGGTAATCTTCCGCAATATATTCTCCATGGAGTTATTTACGATAAGTTTTATATTTTAGAATATAGTTACTAAGACAGAATACCGAGCGTAATGTGGATACATTTTTAAGATTATAATATAAATTAAAATATTGCATTCTATCTGTAGAATCCCCATCTCCTTTTATCTTCTGTCCGTTTTCTGCTTTCATTCCAACAGGTATCCGGTTTGATATGTCTTGATTAGGAAAAACAAACAAACGACAGACGAGACTCAAAAGCCTATTTTTTTATCCGGACTTAGCACAGACACTTGGAACAAACCCGAACGCTCGAAGTCTAATTAACAGAAAACGACAAAGAAACGTTATACTAATTCTCAGAGCTCCCTGATTGTTTTTCTGGGACGTTGTTTACAACCTACCTAAGAATGTGAATTGTTTGTTAATCAAATACTGTGAACCAAAGCCGTATCCTCCGTGATTAAAGATCCTTGGGGTACTGTATAATAGCATCAAAGTGCGCAAAAAGTCCCTGATCCAGAGAGACACCCCCCAGAGGGTTAAACGCGCTTCAAGAGGCTTCCCTGCGAGAAACACACTTTCCCCCCGTTTTCGAGGATGCTGAGCTGGTGGTGTTGGATATCGCGTCGAACACGAACAACAACAACCCCCCCCCCCCGTTTCCGACGATGTTGAGAATGGTGAAAATAGTTGTACTTCTCACTGTCGTTCCATAATGGGGGCGAGTATTGGTCGGTAGAGGGGTTGGAAGGGGTCGGACGCGATATCCTACACCACCACCCAGCATCCTCGAAAACGGGGGAAAAGTGTGTTTCTCTGCAGGGAAACCTCTTGAACCGCGTGTAACTCCTCTGGGGGGTGGTTTTTGGCCATTTTGAGGGCTTGCGCAACCCAAAAGAAAAATTCTGACGCCGCATCCTCAGCATCCTCGAAAACGAAGGGGGGGGGGGGGGGGTGTACTCTTGTTCCGGCTGAAAATATTTTTCGGGGTTTTTTCCGACTCACAGACGCTACTACATGAAGAAGAGGAACGTCCTTTATGCTTGGACTTCCCCGCATAATTTAATGCCAACACTCACTTGTCCTCTTTTCTAATTTTATTATTACCGACGTTCAATTTTTTTTGAATGGTAACAAGTTCCTTATTGAATCAATATTGTTTTAAGATTATTCTAATAATGGGAAATCGCTATAATAAAATAAATTTCCGATATTATACTTTTAATCAAATTAACGTAATTTTTTCCATTAGAGAAAGCTATAAAAGTTTAAAAAGCTTGAATAACAGGCAATAACTTCGCAATACTGATTCGTTATTCCCATTAAAAGTATCTCCAGTCGAGAAGTATGCCAGTTCGATTATCGGTGCCATAAAATGAATATTGGAGTATCTTTTTACTGAAATTTAATATTTTCGAGGGGCCGTACTTACCGATGGGATTCAGCAATGTTAAATATCAATTTAAACTCGTATTTATAAAAAAATCACAAAATTAAGGACATATTTATTAATATTCATAAATTTAACTTATAACCAAAAAAGAACGAGCCTAATTATTTTCAAAATTTGTTCTATAAGTCGAGACTTTTTTTACAAAAATTTGTGAAACCAGAAGGACCCCGCACGGAACATATGGGAATCGGCCCTCGGTTAAACTTTGATATTCGGGGATATTATCCAAAAATCGACGCTGATCAAAAGTCTCCATGGGCCCGAGGTCCGAAAATGCGATCCCGAGGAGCTACCTTCATCGCAATTAAAATAGTAAAAATGAGCAAATGCCCTGTTGTGATTATCTATTGTAGATATATCTATATCATATACAATATATATATATATCATATATATATGGTATGACATACATATCATATATATGATATATACAGGGTCCTGGCAATAGTGTGTCAGACCTCCTATTACTGTATTATATGGTGCATTTCAGGAAAATATTTTCCAATATACAGGTTGGCCCACAAAAGTATCTCTAGACCTCTTGTCTTAAATTCCACCCAATGCCTCGGTTAGAAAAGTTATTTTAGGTATTTTTTTTGAATTTTTTTCTAAGACTGCAAAACTTTTTTTTAGTTTTTAATTTATTACTCTTAAACTACATAACCAAATGAAATAAAATTGTAGGCAATTATAAAGGACATTAATACGAACCTAAATATGCAAAAAAATCCTGGGTGTCCCATTTAAAAATACAGTATTATGTTACCACACTTTTTTGGGCCACCCTATCCTTAATCAGTACCAATAACGGCTGAATTTTGTTTAATTCCCAGTATTAATATCCAGCTCCAGATTTCTCTTCATTTGATTTGTCTTCATTTAGAAATTTCAGAAACTCATCATTTTGCAATCAATGAACAATTATTAAACAATTTTGAAGGCAACATATACATTTTAGTTTGTACCTTTGATGACTGAATAAATCAATGAAATAAAATAAATTATATTCAAATTTTCCTTGAAAAGACCCATATGTAAAACTTTTTGGATTTGGAACCAAACAAAACGTATAGAAAAATATTCTATTTACCAAAAACCACATTTCTTTGCATAAAATATGTTTATGTCAAATAACGCGATAAATCCTACAACATTATATACGACCTTTAACTTTCCAGGCCACAAGAAATCTGCACAATCATTCTTTATCTTTTTTCATTTGGTGAAAAATAAATTTGAAGTGTCACTTTCTTCATAAATCGTCGATCAAACCCATGAGAAGTTCACAGCTCACCTTATAAGAAATAATTATGAAAATAAGTTTAATAAATATAAATTATAAAAAATTAATAATTTCCGTCTCTATTAGACAGTATGTTACATATTATATTAAACTTTCTTAATTCTTTGGGTTTATTCTACTTTGTCAGCAGGACAATTTATTAGTAAAATTATCCATGAAAACTAAGCCCTTTTATAGCTTACACTCGACCACACTTTTAAAAAAGTCGTTGTCAAACTACACTGACAAAAATGCATTTACCAATGTCGTGGGTTACAAAATTGGAGCTACCTCAACCCACCTCTCTATGTTGTTCTAACTGAGCCTACGAATTATCACAAATTATTTAAAAACGCTACAGTAATTCAGGTTCTTTTGGTTCGCCGCAACCCAGAAAGAGATTTTTTATCAACATTTTAAACATATTTGGGATCACCACAATTCCTCATCTTGTAACTATTTTATGAGTTACCTGACCTCAGTTTCTGGGCTGGGAAAACTTACTAATTGATTATAAAGTGTCGTTTTAACCGGGACGTGCATTATTTTAACTCATTACAATGTGTAAATTATTTTGAGTTGGAATAATTCAGGAAACATGCTCCAAAACCCCATATCGAGGGTAAAACGCAAGATCGTAAGGTCACTGAAAGTTCCGAATTCGTGCTCGTGCAGGTTTGGCGCGGTTCATTCCATTGTTATTCGTCAATTCTCCTTCGATCGCGCGTATAGACACCTGTTGGCCGTTGCGCCGTTTGCGGGATTTTTCATCTTTGTTCTCTGTGCGTAAAAATTTGTGTTTTGCATAATTTTGGTCAGTTGGCGTAAAATGGAGGGACAGGAGGGAGATGCAATCAAATTGTTATTAATGGAATGGAGCCTTATTATTTATAAGCAATCGTCATCACTTCGTCCGCATGGTTTCTTAGCTGTAGTATGATCTCCTGTCTATAATTCATTTGATTTTCTTTTTTTAAATATACAATAAAAATGTCATATCTTGAAAAAACAAAAGGCAATTGAAGTCCACAATATGCAGGCGTTAAATCAAAGAAATATTTTGAGTTCCGATAGTCCACAATTTAGGTACTGGTAGTCCAAAATTTGGAGTCTGGTAACCCAAAGAGTGAATTATTCCAGCCAGCATCGTAAGTTTTGATAGCTCGAATCATGAATTAATCTAGCCCGTCTAGTAACGCATCACAATTCACATACTGGTAGCTACGGTAGCCCATCAATAATTTACGACGGTGGGGCGTGAGCTATTCCAACATCCCATGAAATAACCCATCTTCTGTGCTATCATAACTTATGAATAGTGAGTTGGTGCAATTTCTTCGATTTGGTTCCAGTAATTCAGAGGTTTGGGCTGTCCCCTATTAGCAACACGCTTCGGTCTAGGACAACTCATATTTGAGTTATATCAACTCGAAATTTCGCTCAGTGTAGCTTCTTTTTATTAAAACAGTCAGTAATTATTTCTGACTTGCCTCTATAGCAGAATTAATAAAAGTCTCCATATAAACTCGGTTCGGGTTAGATGTTAACTCACTTAAAAAGAAATGTCGCGGCCAGACATACATATTAACGTTATCAAAGTTTCAACAGCAGAAAGAAAAATGTCTGCCTCAGCCAGGAAATGGCGGAACAGGTACGATAAGGGGTGATTTGCAGTTTTTTGTGGTATAAGGAAGTTAAAGGTCTTGCATTATAAAGTAGGGTTTTTCGGGTTATCAGACGTAAACATATTTTATAGACAGGGGTGGTTTTCGCTAAATAAAATAACATTTGTCGCATTATGTTTTGTTTGGGTCCACGACAAAGTGGTTTTTGGGTGACTGTTTAAAGTAAATGACTGCTCTCTGAATCAGAAAGTTTATCTGGTAGCCAGAAATTTCTTTTCCGAAAAGCAACATTAATTGTTAAAATCTTTTGAAACATTTCCAGGTGACGGCAATATCTGGCAAATCACCACCCCGACAAATCCCCAGCAAATGCTAGAAACAAAGCAACAAATAGCCCAGGAGTGTAGCGATTTGATGAATGGCGAAGCCCTCACTTGTCAAGAGCTACTAGCCTTGGGTGCTATCAACGCAGCCTTACCCACGGGACAAATAGTACTGGATAGTTTTTTTGATTCGCTCTCGAAAGGAATGAATAACAGACAGAAAAACAATGACGATTATTACGTTCAGTCTGTAAATATAGAAGAGGTAAAGTAACAATTTTAGTCCTCCAGGAAAGATTAGAGGAAGAGAGATTTTCTTCATTATAAGTCGGAGTTTTGCAATTAATTTTTTTGTTTTGTCGAGCATTTTAATGATTTTCTTAGGATAGTAAAATGATATTCTTTCTCGGTGAAGAAATGATACGTTTTGCGCATATGGGCCCAATAATATGCAGCAAAAAAACAAAAATAAATACAAGGGCTTTCGAAATACAGTGAAACCTCTCTTAGGGGACCGTCTAAATATGTCCGCCTAATAGAGGTGTCTGCCCATGGGAAATTTGTTATTAGGTAATATTATTATGTAAATGCAAAATTATTACTGTGTATATGTATGTACAAATAATCATAACGTAACAAAAATATACTACCTTTAGTTAGGATGTAATTCCATTGCTGTAGAGTCATCTCTATTCTTTGCATACTCTAATATTTCTTTTACCATACTAATGGTTTGTTGATAATTGGTGACATTTGTTTGATTACTGCATTCACATCTTCATCAGAGGCGTCAGATAGTGATGTGGTTTCAGTTTGGACTACATAATCCGTAGGAATGGGGTCACTACATCTTCTAATAGCACATTGCTATCAATGTTAATGAACTCGCCCAAATCATTGTTATCAAATTACAAACTTCCACAACATCAATATTCTCTTTCAGACTCAAAATGCGAAATTTTTGTGCCATTGTTTACGATTTTAACCTTACAACTCACAAATAAACGCGGACTGCTGTCGGGGAATCACACATACTTTTATTCGGCGAAGTCATTTCGCACTGCCACGCATACGCGATTCGTTGCCGGTCTGCTTTCAGAGAGTTTTTGCACCGTACTTATTCGTCTCCCAAATACTTTAAATTTTTTTTGGCCGTTTAAAGGAGGGTTTTCGCACTTTTTGTATGAAAACAGCCTGGCCGCGTCCGCCCAATTGAAAGTCCACCCAAGAGAGGTTGATTTTCATGGAATTTCATGTACCTGGTTCCGGACTATGAAAAAATGTCCGCTTAATAGAGATGTCCGCGTACTATAGGTGTCCGTTATGAGAGATCTCACTGTATTTGCAAAAATCTAAAATTTTGCGTTTCGGGTTTTATTTTTTCCCGGGAAAAATCTTCGCTTCGATACTTTCCCGCCCGCCCTCTCGGAGAGGTCTGGAAAGCGCCACTTTCGGTGAAGTGAACATGCATGAAAAGAGGCACTTTCGAGCCACTTGTAAAAAAAATACTTTTTTTTCAGGATTATGGTTGTTGTATAGATATGTGGCACTGCGAAGCAGAGTATAAAAATGAAAAACGCTCAAAATTCTACGTGTGCTCGTGCATGGTAGTAAAAGGAATTGTGAAAGGGTTCAAAACTTTTAGAAGATACATAAAACGTTTGGTCGAACATAAGGTATTTCAGCACGGGATACTTTTAGCCATTTTAATCAACACTTTGTCAATGGGCATAGAACATCATCAACAATCTGACTGGATGACGCATTGTGTTGAAGTTACAAATGTTATATTTTCCGGCGTGTTCGCTGTTGAAATGTTATTAAAAGTGATTGCAGATGGACCCTTTGGTTATATCGCAAATGGGTTTAATGTATTTGACGGTGTCATTGTTATTTTAAGGTAAGGACTTTGATGTAGAACGTAGTTAGCTTGTATATGCATTAGTTAAGTTCCGAGGCCCTGATAAAGTATATGTATTTTTCGTTTAGACTGGCATATTAAAATATTCATTATTATGCCAAATTTTAGCAATTCTACAATCCATATTGATTGGTAGTTCGGGCCGATGAGGAATGAAGTCATTATTCTCATAAGTTCATTACTCTCGAATTTTTAAATGAGACTCATACAAAGTCAAAAAATTAACTGTCAATTAATTGTTAAATTTCCTTTCAAACTTAAATTTCTTAAAATTAACGTCTAATTTTAAAGTTTACCTTTCCAATGTAATTAAAATTAAAATATTTCTGAAAGTAAATGTGAAATAGCGATATAAACAAAAGTAATTAACGAATCAAAGAAATATATGTGCGTTTCGGGACATCAAACAAAATCTATCAGATCAACTCTAAAATTGTATAATATTCTTGATTTTCATCGAATGCTTGTTAGCACTATTTTCAGTTTTTAAAAAACATAGTCTTTTTTACATAAACTGTCAAGTTTTGTTCTGTCCTTTCATTAGAAAATTATATATAAGGTTAAAAAATTGAATATTCAACTCTCGATGAATATTTAATCTGTCATTTCCGCAAATATATACCAGTTACTTCGTATATATCACGGAGTAATATACACTTAGCAGCAAAAATAACACACAATCGAAAATTATGCCCAATTTCAAACTTGATTTTCTCACGAACCGATAAACCGATTTCGCAATTTTTTTTAACTATAGCTTTTTTCACCCTGTAGGTAGTATTAGCAACAACAACGGGTGTATGATGAAATCATACTGTAGCATCATGTTTTCTAAACCATTTGTTTCTTTAATTTCTCTGATATCTGTAATATTAAAGAAATTACACAGTTTTATGCCAGAACATGTTATGCACAGTGCAACATACGTGACTGATGTTTTGAGCTGGAATTTCCTTAACAGAACGGATGGATGTCGTACCTTCACGTGGGGGTTCTTTAAATAGCGAGAGGTTTATCAGTGATATTTTGTCTGAGCACGTTGTCCCTTTCGCTCCGTACATTGGGAATAATTGTTTACTAATGCACGATAACGCAAGACCTCATGTTGCTCGCATCCTTAATGATTATTTACATGAAGTAAATATTCGAACTCCAAATTGGCCACCGCGCAGTCCCTATTTGAATCCTATAGAGCACTTATGGGATATTATTGGTAGGGCACTGAGATAGAATCAACACCCTCCTGTCAATCTGCAAGATGTTAAAATAATGGTTACTGATATTTGGAATGGACTTGACCAAAATAAAATATCCAATTTAACATCGAGTATGCCGAGGCGATGTGAAGCAGTCATTAGAAGTAGAGGTGGGAATACGCGCTACTAATGTATTTTTTTTTGCTATTTATTTGTTAATTAGTGTTAGTGTTAGTCTATTTTAATAAAAAAAAACATGTTCTGGTATAAAACTGTGTATTTTCTTTGATATTACAGATATTAGAGAAATTAAAGGAAACAAAATGTTTAGAAAACATGAGGCTACAGTACGATTTCATCATACACTCGTTGTTGCTGCTAATGCTCCCTACAGGGTGTCTCAAATGTAACGGAAAAAAACTATTCTCATTTTTGCACCCTGTATAAGCCTAAAACTGAAATCTGAATTAAAAAAATTCTATCACAGTGCAATTACCAAAGACAAAAGCTAGAGTTCAAAAGAAAAATTAGCGATATCCATTTATCGGTTCGCGAGAAAATCAAGTTTGAAATTGAGCATAATTTATGGTTGTGCGTTATTTTTGCTGCTAAGTGTATGTTACTTCAGGAGAATAACTATTTTTTTGGGAGGTTATAGACCAAATACTAGTTTGCCTTTTATAGTAATACACTACACCAATAATTAATTAGCTTTGATTATTCAAAAATCCACGTTCAAATTAATAAACTGTTATTTTAATTAACCGATAGAAAACATATTTTGGAGTTTAGGGCAGAGTAGTTTACGTCGTGATACGTCTAATTATAGGGGGTAGCGAATACAATTTAGATGCATGAAGATTTCCTAAAATTGAAATTTGACATATTGTTATATTGAGTTTTAATTCTGTTTTTAAACTAAACCAATTGGAGATATATCTAGGTTAACACTGGCCCAAAAGTATCACTATGCCACTCGAGGTAACAATAGATTATCACCTCTTTTCTCTTTTAAATACATTATATTGTCGAAAAACCGTTTTACAAACAATCAATGCCTTTTGATAAAATAAAAGTAAAAATAATTTCAACAAATAAAGTCTATAATACAAAGTGTTTATATATATAAAGTATTATTTATTCATAAAGTGATAAAATGTCGCATATTTCTAAGAAATGACAATTTTTTCTTACCTAGAGTGACATGGCGAAGGTATATTGTCTAATTGGTCCAATTTAAAAAATAAATTTAAATTTTAAGAAATTTACATAAACCTAAAGATTTTATGGGATACTCAGTGCAATTAGACAAATTTGGCAATAAACTTCACTGTCGTAAACTCTAGAATTTTCTATCGTAATATTATGGGAAGAAGGAAAATAGAGTTGAATTTGTATTATTTCCAGTATTTACAAAAAGGAACATAACATGTTTCGCTATACTATAGCTTCGTCAGATGAAAGTGATATAATAAAGATCTAATGAAAAAATATGCAATAAATTCACATTCTTAAAATTATAAAGAAGAGGGAGGGTTATAATGTCAGGGAAAACCAAAATTATGGTCACTATGATTAAATAGAATACATGATGGGATTTTACAATGTTTAGGTCAACAAAATAAGTTTAACAAAGGACAACCATTTAAATCTAATTGATTATGAAAGAAAATTTCCAAAAAACCATTGACCTAGTTTATCCTAATATCAAACCTTCCTCAAATAAATTTAAACTAATCTCTTCATTGGACAACCTAGCAAAACAATAGGTAATTTTCTAAATGATCTTGATATTAATGTGGCTAACAAAGCCAATAACTCTTTAAGCAAATTTATTAAAAACAATAAAACCAAAAATAACAATAACAAACATTCTGGTGTCTATAAATTAAAATGCAAGGATTGGGTTTATTCTGGTTCAATAAAAGAATACAAGAATATTATAGTAGTTCCATCAAAAACAAAACCGACTCAAACTATGCTATCCATTTACTTAATAACAAATATAATTTTGAAATAAAGGATTTAAACTTAATTTGAATGTTGTCTATGGAAATTAATAATCTCAAAAATACGGCCCTGTTACTTAATGAACAATTAGATTTAAATGGTTCTCCTTTGTTAAGCTTATTTTGTTGACCTAAACATTGTAAAATCCCAACAGGTATCATAATTTGGGTTTTCCCCGACATTCCGACATTTGTCGGGTGGTGTTCTTCCCTTTAAATCTACAGTGGAATGCGAAGAAAATAGTTCAGCAAGTAAGTTTGCTTTGTCTCCGGCTGTGGATGCTATTGTACCATCGGGACGTATTAGAGGTGGAATAGTTGATTTGGTGAAATTTTGGCTGACGGCCTTCGCGACTGACCAAAAGAACCTCGATCCGTTTGGACTGTCAAGAAGTTTGTTTTTGATCCTCACGTTATGGAGCTTCTTTGCTTTGATCTATTGTTAGCTTACAGCGGTAACAACGATTCTCAGTGGTAGGGTTTTTACGCCACTGTCGGTAAGCCAGATTTTTTGATCTGACAGCACACTCACAATCCTTGCTAAACCAGGGCTTGCCGGTGGAAGAGCGTTTTTGGAAGGAGGGGATAAATGCTTCCATGCTCGTTAGAAACGTCGGAGACCTCCCCAGCACAGACGGATGGATCATCAGAAGAGAAGCATACGCTCATCCAAGGAAAAGTGCGAAAATGGTCTTTCAGGTCTTCCCACTTGGCCGATCTGTAATGGCATATCCTGCGAGGTTTAGGAGGTTGTTTAGAATTAATTGATAGTTCGCTTAGAGCTGAAATAAGTTTGTGATCGGAAGATCCTAACGGAGGCTATACAGTGACTGTATATAGATCAGGATTTGACATTAAGAATACCCCATAATAGCAATAGTTATGGATTTACTAGTATCGACTGATTCAATTAATTTTCTATCAGTTAAAAAAAATTATTACAATTGGTTCAATACTATTAACAGCTAAAGCTAAACAGCTTATTAATTTGGACGTGTATTTTTGAATTTTTGATAATTAATTTGGGTAGCTTATAAGGTTTTCCTAGGATTTTATAGATAAAAGACTAATTTCCCTTCTTTGGTAATATATTATCCACATAACATATTTTTTTGGATATCAAAATGTAATTTATCGTTGACGAAAAGTGAGTAAAACGGCAAAGAAACATCTCCGTAAAAAGGTTATTTTTAAATACGAAGCCTTAAAGCAATTGAATGTAGAATTTACAATTTAGTTGAGTGCTCCTTAGAAATACTCCGGTAATAATTTTTTGGTTCTTTTTAAAGATTAAATAATGCTCGTGTTTTATTTACAGGGTGTAAATATTTAGTTTTTTCTTGAGAATGTACTTAGTTCGTAAGTTAAGGGCTGGCGAAATATCACAATTTACATGCACTAATTGTAAATTACCAGCTTATTACGATTCACTATTTCTGGACACTTTTACAACAGTCAGTTACAATAGTTAAGGAAAGGTTTTATTTAAAAAAAAGCCATCGGGCATAAAATTGTACATTTTTTTAAATTTTTAAAGTTGTTTTTTAAACTCCGTTTTTATTTTAGCGCAATAGAGTTATTTAAAAACTTTACAAAGCCTTCCGACGAATTACACACAGATTCAGGCCTTTCAGTATTAAGGACGTTTAGGCTTTTAAGAATATTAAAGCTGGTCCGCTTTATGCCGAATCTGAGAAGGCAATTGTTTGTCATGTTACGAACGATGGATAACGTTGCCATTTTCTTCTCTTTACTTATTCTCTTTATATTCATCTTTAGGTAAGTAGTATTTATTTTTCGAGATTATAACATAGGGGTATTTTATTTTTGGTTAAAGTATTGTTGGTATATACAGGATTCTGCAGAAGCTATATTTACTATTATATAGGGTGTTTCATAACCTCTGTGAAAAAATGAAGGACGTGAATCCTCGCCTTATTTTAAGACGAAATGTGGTATAAGAGTTTTTTGCATGTCGCTCTGTTTTCGACGTACAGGGTGTTAAAAAAATATTATATTTTTCAATTTATTAATTAATGCCAAACGATATTCTAATGATATTTTTTTAGGAAATCTATGTAAGAAATAAAAAGTCTATGCTTTTCAGGTGGTATTAATATTAAATATACCAATGTATGGAAAACTATTATTTCCCAGACCACCCGATGATCCTTATACAATAAGAGCGTATATTGTCTACACAGTAGTACTTTAAAATACTATTTCAGATTGTATGGTACTACCAAGAAAAGGAAGAGCTCTCTATTGATAGGATGCAATCACCTGCAGACCGGTTTCGAACTCATTGGTTCTCGTCAGTACAGGTTGCATCCTACCAATAGAGAGGGCTTCCTTTTCTTGGTAGTACCATACAATCTGAAATAGTATTTTAAAGTACTACTGTGTAGACAAAATACGCCCTTATTGTATAAGGATCATCGGGTGATCTGGGAAATAATAGTTTTCCATACATTGGCATATCTAATGATATTTGTTAAACATCAAGGATTAGAGCACTTTGCTTTAGGTCAATTTTAAATTTTACAATTAATTCTTTTGAGGGGATCTGGGTAAGAGAGTACCTTAATTTTTTTGTTATTTTCGTATTTTTGTCGTCAAATTTTACGAGTAGGCTTTGCTTCGTTCCATGGCAACCGCATTTGTTTTCTCCGTGACATTTGTTTCCTGTTTAACATCTTTCAAATAATATCCTTTTTAATTGTTTTTGAATTTATTTGTACTACAGTACGTACTTTTCATAATGGCTGAGTTTACCAATCAAGAAATGGCTCAAATTCATTTTTTAATACGATTCGCGACAGTCCCGAAATTTTCCAACAGTAAGAGATAATCTAGCACGTCGTGTACATGGGTGTACACCGGCTCATGGAGGACATTTGCAGCAATTTATCTGACCTTTGTTCATATGAGTTCATAATTCAAAGTTTTTAAATCATATGCATTATTAAATCATAAAATGAAATATGCAATGTATTTCGAAAACGAAGCGACATGCGGAATAAAGTTTTTAACCACATTTTCGTCTCAAAATATGGTGAGGATTCACCTCCTTCATTTTTTCAGATAAATTAGGAAACACCCTGTATAGTGTCACCATTAAAGTTGGAGTGAGGAAAATATTTATTTTTCGGTTAGTTAACATTTATCACAAGATTTTATTTCAATAATGATCAAAAATGCTTTAATTAAATGGGGCAATGCGGCATTTGTTAACTGTCAAATTTGACATTTCCGCCACAAAATGTAGAAAAATGACATTTATTATTTATGTATGGTAAAAAAATATTTGGAAAAGTTATTTGTATTGCAATTTTATGCCCACATACCTATAAAAATTTGAATCACTTATGATAATTTTCGCTTCCTATCTATTTTCGGCCAATATCTATTTTCATTGAAATCGGAAGTCCACAGTAAATCTATTTATTTACTTAATAGTTCCAATTTTTTCAACGTATTTATTATTTAAAAATCAAGGCTCTCCTCTTCGTTGGTTAAACCTTGAAAGTTATGAGGTGTGCTCAGCAGGAGGCAATATTTTAAAGCGCAATTTACTTTTTTGAGAAAGATGAATATTTTGGTACAATTAGAATGATATTTAGACGATGAGCATTGTATAAATAAATAGTCCATTTTCAATGGAAACAGATATTGGCCAAAAATAGATAGGAAATAAAAATTATAAGTGATTGGAAATTGGTCTTTGGGCATAAAATTACAATACAGCAGCTTTTCCAAATTATTTTTTAAAATTCGACAAATAATTGCCATTTTTCGACATTTTTTGAAGATAATGTCAATTGACCGTTAACAAAAGCCGCATGGTCCAACTTAATTATGTAATTTTTGATCTTTGTTGGTAACACTGTATATTAGTGTATATACATAATTAATTGCTTAAAATAAATTGTGCATATCATCAATTCTTGATTGGTCGCATATAAACATCAAAACAATTGTAATTTGAAAGAAACAGCCGAAATCATTACAATTTGTGATCATACATTGTAATAAACCCACACTGTACATTGTACATACTTTTTTTTAGTAAATCAAAATGACTGATAGGTTAGTTAATAACGATTTTGTATATTTTGGTCGAATTTAATAAATTGAAGTAATTTCTTATTATTAATATCTTAGTCATTATTTAGTGAACAATTGTTTGAGATATAATAAATCGATTCGTTCTAATTAATACATTTAATTTAACTTTTCTCACTCGATTACTTTTGGGATAATTAATGTCTTCAACGTTTCCTTAAATTGTATTGAATTTGTTTTTTACTGCCTACTTTAATACTTATATTATTTATATGACATACAGGTTTAATTTTTAAAAATTTTATTTCATTTCTTGTAAATAATCATATTTAAAATAATTTTCAAACCATTTCTCGCAGGATTCTGTACAACAATATATTATTTGCCTAATACAGTTTACACAACAGGGTCAATAAAATATTTCAGTTAAAAGTTGTTTATGCGTGCGAAAACTACTCTATATAATATATGTTTTATGAAATTGTTGTGATATCTTATCATCAATTATACACGCCTTTCGGATAATACATCAGCATACTAGATAGGTGATTCTTCATATTAAAATAAGGGTAATAAGTCATTCTCAACTCAATGATTTTTTTTGGTCCCACTTGAACAACTGATTTTACTGCTAACAAGAACTTTAATTCAAATTACCTAAACGATGGTGTTTATCGACTCGAATAAAAGTGTATCTTTTTTATTAAAATAACATATCGTTTATCCAATAACTGTCGAGACAAAAAATATATGCCAAAAATTAAATTTGAATTTCAAGTAAAGTGGTTTGTAGTGGCACAGTAGAGGAAAATTTTTACAACATAATGATGGAAGTCGCATTGCTAAATATCAACTTGATCAGCGAGTTACCGAAAAGTATTTAGTTTTTGGACTTTTTGTGATATGACTAACGACCTCTATTTTAACATGTGGAATTAACTCTCCAAGCATTATCCGAACACACCGTATATTAAAGGCCTATTTAAATTGTTGATACTAATTTTAGTATTAAAACATTACAACTTCAACGAATCCCAAAAGGGTAGGGGTGGCATTTGATTTTATTATTGTTTTATAATTGTGTACATACGTTATTTAGATTATTTTATTTAGTTTGATGTTTAGAAAAATCTGTATACTGTGTACACCACTATAACTTCTTAAAACACACAATTTTCTTTTTCAGTTTATATTTTAAATTCATTTGCACCCAATACTGCACAAAATTATTTCACATACAAATACAATACTCTTGTACATAGAACAATAATACCACTTAGACATCAATTTTCGAAATTATAGACATACATTTATGTAAAATAATAATAATAGTACAATACTGCAAGGAGGCTTAATACCCTACAGGAAACAAATTCCTGCATGGGATATCTTTGTTCCTAGTAACATTACAGGTATTTATTTAGCCGACTAAAAGAGAAATCATTCTCGAAAGCGGATTTATAAACTTGTTGGTTGTATGTATCTCGTCGCGATCTTTATTTGTCGTATTTTGGAATACGTCTCATGTCAAATTACCATGACTTCTATTTTAAAGAAAGAATTAACAAATACACGTGAACATGAAACATTTACGACTTTTGAGACTTCCATAATGTCACATTTTCCAAATGTTTTTAGAAAATTAATAAAGAAGAAATATTATGCCGAAATTATGACAAATTCTGAGTAGATGGGCTTTCACAAAATTTAAGCACAACGACTTAATAGTAATAATTCGAAAAAAATCACTAGCATTATTTTTTATAATAAACAGTAATAATAGAATACACTTCACGATTTTTAGAATTTGCACAATCGATTAAAACGCAACATAGATTTATTCTAAGGACAGTAAACATAGAAGGTGTAAGTTTTTGGACTAACCGTTATATACGGAAAGCAATGACAATTTCTTTCGAATCCATTCGTATATACGTATGTAATCTTTAGGTTAACCACGGGGTTTGTAAATATCTAAATTTGGGGTGGCCAACGAAATTGTTTACTATGCGTGCAGAGTTAATTTAATTTGAAACAGCTATGACATAATAAAAAATAAATATAAACAAAGTGTAAATGCGGTCAAATATTACTAGGTTTGTTTCGTTACACTACTACTAATGCGAGTAAGAATATCCCATGTTGCAATTTGTATCATTTAGAACAAAATCTTGTTAAACTTTAACATTCCAAATATCACAAACAAGAAACGTACAGTTGAATCGGCGAAAGAATGACCGAGATAACTTTACAGTAATATAAAAATCTGTTATTTTTAATGTATTTTTGTCTATCAGTTAGTGAAAAGGATAAGAGAGACAATGATTTTATTTGGAAACGAAATACAATTCCCGGAACGGCATGGAAATGGCAAAATTAAATTACTGAAATGTCATTATTGACATTTATATTTTGTGTTTTATGTGTTTCATAAATTTTTCCTGTAATTAATTAATGTTAATACATATTTGGTTCAGGTTTGTTTTAATTTTCTTTGGATAACCTATAGCAATCAGCTCGAGGGTGTATAATAACTCATCGATAAGGATAAACATTTGATCTCTAAGTGCCTGGTCTCACCAAAGCAACCGCAATGCAACTGTAACGCGACCGCAACTTCAGTTGAGTTGCTCATGCGTTCCCACTGGAATCAAAGCAACCACAACGCAACTGCAACGCGACCGCAACTTCAATGGAGTTGGGTTAACCTTTTTAACCCATTTTATGCCATAAATTTAAGACATAGTTCGTATATAGTGGCAAAGGAATTAAATAATGATCCGGTTAAAGGTTTTACCGAATGAGCCACAAAAGTTAAATATTTAGCTGTCTCGTCCGCCATGACACCGTGAACTGATAACCAAAGAAAATATATCATGAGAAATGTTAAGTCCTTGTTAATAAATCGAAACTCAAACGAGAGAGAGAAGATTTTTAGTACGCCACTTGACTACCCGTGGCGTTTTGGCGGTAAATTTGAACGTAGATCTACTAGTTGTAATTTATTTATTCATCTACTTTTGTACGTGCTTTTATTAATTTAAATCGGGATGCGACAAAATCGAATCACGACTTAAATTAATAAAGAACGTACAAAAAATTTTATGAAATAAGACGAGACTTTTTTTGTGTTATTTATTTAAACATCCTTGCATATGTAAATAACCAAGATTATATTATTGAAAATAAAATGTTCATAGGCAACTAAGAAAATAGTATACATATTTCACAGTCTAAGCCACAGTCCTTCTGTCCATGCATATAGAACTTGAAATACGTCTAAAATTTTTTTGATTGCTATTATAATAATTGCAATAAAATACATAAAAAACAATATAAAATATTCTACTCTACTAATGCTATCAGGTACAAATCAATACAATCAGGTAAAAAATCACATCGGGTAGGAAGTCTCATTGGGTAGGAGTCATAAATGGAGTAGAGTCTCAAAATTAGGTATGAAGTCTGAGATGAGTCACAATCCATGTAATTCGTGTATTGGCCTCTGAAACAAAAGAAATAGAAGCAATATCGGCTCAACACTTGATTTGTCTGAATTCTTGTCTGGGCTAAAAATCTGTGGGGCAAAAAATCGGTGCAGTCTACATCAATTGGGTCATCATCAGGGTCACCATTTATACTGTTGTAATCGGTTGATAAAAATTTTGTTATTGAGCCATTCCAAAAAGATGCAAAATTAGTAGTCAATTATTGAAAAATAAGACTATTCTACTTTATAATTACCTGTGTGGCAACCAATAAGATTTGAAATGAATATACTTTTTAAAGTAATCAAAACAACTTTAAAAAATAAAATCGAAAACGTGATTAAACTTTGGGTTAAACAAAAGTTAGGTTGATTGGTGACTTGACACTGTTGACAGCGTAATTAGCAACTAGATCATCTTTTAAACTAGTTTAGACCTTTTCTATCTTTCGTCGTCATGTGTCAAAAAGAGGGGACAAAAACTTGTCAAACGGAAACCTCAATAAAGAGAATGCCCCATGAAATGCGATGATAGCGCTGCTTTTTCCTTGGACGTCAAGTGGTACATAACGTGACCTTCTGCTGCAAAAGCCCTAATTCAAACTTTCACCGGGCTGCTAATGAAGGCGACGCGGTATGCCGGGCAACTTATAAGCAACTAGTTGCGTTGCTTTTGAGTTGCCTTAAGTCAGTGGAAACATGCGTATTTAAACATTAGTGCTGTGTCGCGTTGATGTTGCGTGGCAGTTGCGTTGCGGTTGCCAGTTGCTTTGGTGAGAACACGCACTAAAAGGTTGGTTCCTACGAAAATATTTTGAAAATCGCAATATATTCATAAATGTGATCTGCTGACATGGTTCTCTCTTATTTGATCAACATAATCTCGATTTGAATCATACTGATGCACACTCATTCTTTACCCCGCTCAACTGTAGCTTATTTTTATATAATATTTTATGTTGTTAAATACAGCATTGTCTAATAACGTACAAATATTGATCACAGATGGTCAGTTAAATTATTGAGAAAATACTTGGATATAATAAATTGATAATATTTAAGATTTAATAAGAATATTTTGGGATTCGAAAATTCAACAAAAAAATTCCGATTTTGCAATTTAACGATCACTTTTCGTCGCTTAATAAACTTATATTCAATTTTTTTTAACTGCCATTGGATAAAAATTGATGATGGTTCTGTTGCTAAGAAACCTAATCGGGCGAATTTAATTAATACCCAGATATGTTCGATTAATTAAGTTTAGTTTGTGTATACCTTCATTGGAGTTTGGAGGTTATTTTGGTTCAATTTAGCCCCCATATAGAAAGGTTATAGATGTTTCTTAAGCCGGGTTTACACGACTGGTGTACTTGACGGCAAATATTCGTAATGGCGTATACTGTGGCGTGAATCGTGGTTTAATTATTGTACAAGTAAACCATTTACGCACTGTCGCTTTACGCCATTAACAAATATAGGCCAAGTACATCAGCCTTCTGAACTCGTAACATAATTTTTTTGAAAATACCTTAAAGTATTGCTAGTTGATGAACTGTGGTTGGTAAATTGTTTTCGGGCGAATATCCCATAATACTTTACATTTTTAACCTCAACAGATAATATATTTTTATACTAATACAACATAACATTTACATGTTATTATTATAAATAAATAATAAACTAACTGATGATTTTTGGGATGTTTTTAGTATTTTGGGTATGAATATTTTCGGGTGCAAGTTTTGTAAAGATGAACATAAATATAATAAAGAGGGAATATGCTTGTCAAATTCGGACGAAGACAAAGATAGGAAAAACTTTGACTCCCTCTTGTGGTCCCTTGTGACCGTTTTTCAGGTACTTAATTTTCTTTCAGTTAAAAATAAACTGCGTTTAGTACTGAAATACTTAGTCGCAGTATTTTGTAAATATCCGTGTTTTAACACAAACGGATAGATTGTTAGTGAAAGCAAAGCAAACAATTTTTCATTTTAAAGGTTTATACCTTCAACATCTTTGTAATATTTTATACAATATATCCAAATAAGGCGAATATTGCTATAATATTATTTATTGGCAATGGATATTTAAGCTAACAAGTCGGCATAGCAATTATACGCTCAGAGTCAAAATAATCGATCAACGCAATATTTAGACAGATTTTGATCGTGATTAATTGTCGTATTTCAAGTCCAATTTGTATAATTATTATTCTTTTTTAATATTGTAGGTAAATTTATCGAAAATCTCGCGTATGAGATTTTAAGAGTTAAGAATATGTCCCTAATATACAGGTTGAAAAAATAACGTGTTTTTGACTCGAACTTTAAAGCACTCTATAGAGTTATGGAGATGTGAAACTTGTAAATTTATTATTTAATTATCAGGTGAGATCTATTCTTAACATATTCCTTCTTGATTCATTTCAATACTGTAATTTTTGTAGCAGTTACGACTCCTTTAAAGAAACGACCATGTTTAAGAAAATTGTATTAATTTCCAAACATATCAAAAGCTTAAACCTAAAATTACGATAATAGCGTGAATTAAACAAATAACAACTTAAAACATAACATCGACCTCAGTAATGGGTGTTTCCCTCATGAGCACGAAGTACAGCAGCAATACGCGTTGGCGTACCTTCAATTAGGTTCCGTATGTAATTCTGGTTTGCTCTGGTTAATTAGCGTGAATTAAACAAATAACAACTTAAAACATAACATCGACCTCAGTAATGGGTGTTTCCCTCATGAGCACGAAGTACAGCAGCAATACGCGTTGGCGTACCTTCAATTAGGTTCCGTATGTAATTCTGGTTTGCTCTGGTTAATTTGCTACCATTCTTCGGTAGGAGCTGCACTGAGTTCATGCAAATTTGCAGGAGCAGATATCAAAGATCGTATTTTCTTGCCGAGTGTATCGTAGACATGTTCTGTTGGGTTTAAGATGAGGGTACGTGGGGGCCAATTTATTTCTTGGGATTTCGATCTAAGTACTCGTTAACAGTTCTTTTAACATATGGTCGAGCATAATCTTGCACTCAGCATAAAATTTGCTCCGATGAATTACTTTAGTGCTTTTTCTAGGGGAAAATAAATGGAAATTTCTTTAATGAACCCGTATCTGCTACAAAAATGTATTGAAATGAATCAAAAACGAAAATGTTAAGAATAGATGTCACTTGATAATTAAATAGCAAAAAAATTAGATCGACATCTCCATCACTCTACAGAGTGTTTTAAAGTTGGAGTCCAAAACATTTCTTATTTTGACCTGTATCTTATGGATATATTCTTAACTTTCTTAAAATCTCACACACGTGCAAGATTCTCGATAAATTTACATACAATATAAAAAAATAAAAATTAAAATCGGACTTAAAATAAGACAATTAATGTGAGTGTATTTGAAATATTGACAGCGGAAGAAAGTACTATCGATGCTGAAGGTATAAAGTTTTAATACAAGCTCGTTTATTGAAAGTTTATTATGAATTTTGTACGTTTAAGTACCTTAATGCGAAGTTCATAATGAAAAGTAGTTACAAGTTGGTACTAAAGGCAGTTTTTTTGTTTAATTTTATTGTTCCTAAATGAATTTGTACTAATAAATTGTTAAAAAATAATTAACAGAATCAAATAATTCATCGAAAAAGGTAGGTTTAAGCTCGCTTTGTATATATTGCAAGTTGAATATAGATATTTATCTTTTATCACGTTTACACATTGCATGCCTTCCTAATGCTTCTTTGCTTAGTTCATGTATTTTATAATCGTTTGGTACTAAGCACGATAAATGTTATTTCTTGTTTACGAACTACTCGAATAATACATCAGGATATTTGGAGAAATAATGCATCAGGGTACTTAGAGGGATTATTCTACATGTTATAATAAAGGTGGTAAGTTAAAAACTCCATACTTTTCGAGTTACAGCCAAAGCTTGTTTTGTTTTAACATCTTGCGGTTAGGTTTTAAACTATCAAGTTGATACTAAGCATAGAGCCCGTTACCAGGATTTCATACTGATCACGATCTAAAGTTTTTTGAGTTGTTTGGTGATTTAATAAGGACTTGAGAAGGAAATTAACACGAACGGACATTGGCAACGTTGCGAAATCAGTGAGAATCATCTTTACATATTATGTAAAAAAGTGGTCGTAATAGTTATCGCGCCTCGTCCGTTCTTTTTATTTTTTGACTCTTTGACTGAGTGATGTTTTTGAGGAGATGAAAATAGTAACTGACATTTTCCGTGCGGTGAATAGTTTTGGTTTGAGAAAAATCGAAATTTGTTTACAGTGGAGAATTCAACTTATCACGCCTCGTCAGTTTTATTTGTCGGATGCTATTTTTCGTTATTCGTGACCGGAAAAAAATGAGAACGTACATTTTCATAGACGCGCAACCGCATTGTTGGATCTTAGGTATGTCATTTTTTAAACGCTGTTCGAGTTATCGCGCCTCGTCCGTTTTCAAGCAGAAATCGTGTATTGTGGCTCGGAAAATGGGGGAAAAATATGAACTGACATTTTTACACATGTATTTTTTAGCAAAGCCGTTTTCAGTCAACACAGCACGTGTATCAATAATAATGCAATATGGGGACATAGCTGATGCTGAGTTGTTATAGACAACCAAGCCACACAGCAAGCCGTCCCATGCACGGGCCTTGTACCGCGATCATGAATTATACAGATACGAGATCTGACTCAGCTGCCCTCTCTGTAGCTGCGCAACACGGAAAATGTCCATTCGACTCGATTTACTATTTTTTAGAGTGTTACCAAGAATTAAAAGAAAAATTGCCCCGGGCGCTGTAACTTTTTGATACGCCTTTTCTTTACTTCCTTTATTTAAACTATTGAATTTTTGCAACACTCAAAACGTCCGTTGTCGATAAATTCACGTTTTTTTTTATATTTTTAATATGATTTCATCAAGAACGGACAAGGTGTAGTAACAAAAAGATGATCTGCTTCCTTACTGACGGAACTCTGACGGGTAAGCGCAGCGTTGCCGATCTTCTTCGGTCGAGTAAAACTTTCTAATTTTTTATGAATCATTCTAGCGATTAGTCATTGACTAGATGAAGGCGTGATAACAGGACACTTTGGAAACGGGCTGCCGTACTATAACGATTTCAATCATTTTTTAATAAAAATCTTTCTCTACTGTGCCATCATTTTACATGAACTTTAAATTTATTTTTTGGCAGATCTTTTTTGTTTTGACAGTTATTGCAAAGAAGACATGTCATTTTAAAGACAAAGGAATACCTAATAAAAAATTTACTTTTTATTCGAGTCGATAAACCAGACCGTTTAGGCGCAAAATTGGAATTAATTTCCTGGACAAAATTAACGCATCATCATAATTTTGCCCAATATTTGATGCTATCAGTGTCGGACTTTCTGTTCATGACTTACTACCCTTATTTTAACACAAAGAATCATCTACAATTATCCTGATGCATTATCCTATACAGGGTGTCCGGGAACATGTGGGAAATCTCCCGGATATGAAGAAAACACGTGAAAAGAATACTATAGGTTCATATAAACTTCTTTCGTATCGGCCTCCTCTTCGGAGATATGGGCTCCCAAAGAGCACCAATGGAATCAAGTTTTTTACACATAATTATTGAACCACCTGGTATATTTCAATTATTTTTTAATATGATGTATACCAGGTAAGACCCGTCAAACTACTACCCAAGAAACTGTTGTGAATTACTCACAGCTGCAGGGACGGACTAGCTGTAACACTCATGGGCCCATTTTTTGACGCCCTGTATGATGAGAACTTTGGACAATGTTTTTTACATACCTTTAACTATTGGCTAAAAATTAAGTACTCTTCATTCATGTCGCTAATCCTAACCGGTTTCGGAAAAAACGTCATTTTATTTACACCAGTCCCCTAAATTCTCACGGGTTAAATATGAAAAAGCGGAATTTTGAAGGTTGAATATTTGATCGGAACAAAGATGTATCTTTTACTGAAATACGCCAAATACATGATGTATATGAAATGCCGTTTTTTTCGAAAACGGTTAGGATTAGCGACATGAATGAAGAGTATTTAATTTTTAGCCAATAGTTAAAGGTATGTAAAAAACATTGTCCAAAGTTCTCATCATACAGGGCGTAAAAAAATGGGCCCATGAGTGTTACAGCTAGTCCGTCCCTGCAGCTGTGAGTAATTCACAGCAGTTTCTTGGGTAGTAATTTGACGGGTCTAATCTGGTATACATCATATTAAAAAATAATTGAAATATACCAGGTGGTTCAATAATTATGTGTAAAAAACTTGATTCCATTGGTGCTCTCTGGGAGCCCATATCTCCGAAGAGGAGGCCGATACGAAAGAAGTTTATATGAACCTATAGTATTCTTTTCACGTGTTTTCTTCATATCCGGGAGATTTCCCATATGTTCCCGGACACCCTGTATATTTACACGTATTGTCAACTTTTATTTTCGCATCGTGGCACTTTGCGCAACAAAGCGAGATACGATAATTCCACACGTACAGCAATAAGCGACAACACCAGAACGCGTATTTCCATTCTCTGACTTCGGTGCTCGCTTCGTTTAATGTCCGGTACAAGATACAATGATAAAAAAACTGACAACACGTTAATTTATATTTACATAATATAATCCATGCTGTTCGTTAAATGTTCACTATTTTCATATACTAAATAAACCTATACTGTTCACTGCCATTTAACGCTGTTGGCTTCATTTATTCCTAGATATTGGCGATTTTCACCAGACTACGCCACCGACACTTAGAAATTATTTTGGCTAATAGAATGTTTAACACGAGCTGTACAATAATTCCGCATTTTTTTGGAGGTCGCCACGCCTCGGGTCCTACAACAACCTTCGATTCATTTTTTGGCTTGGTGGTCATTCTAGGTTTACTTATTTCAATGCTATATTTCTGATTTGTGGAAATGCTAAACATATTGAAAATTGGCACAAATGTAAGAATGTACATAACACACATAGATAGTAAGATCTTTCCGTTAACATTTTTGCATACTTTAAAGAGCTTGTTTAATTGTTATGTTTCATTTCTCGTATTTATATAAAAATATAGTCGTACCACATTTACGACTATATGACTGCCGGAAAACAGCAGCTATTTAACCACTTATTCAATATCAAACTTTACAATTATTGTACAAGAACTAGTTAATAGCAATAATTGTCATATCTTAAAACGAAAGAAAATATATATAAAAATACAGAAGAAATGTCGAGGTGTAAATAAATAATCCTTACCCATGACAACAAGTTGACTGCTAATAACAATAGTGGCGTCTGTGAGTCGGAAAAACCCCCGAAAAATCTAAATATTTTCAGCCGGAATAAGAGTACCTTCCCCCCACCCCACCTCCCCCCCCCCCCTTTTCAAGGATGCTGAAGAACACGATGGCGGCGTCAGAATTTCTCTTTGGGGTTTGTTCGGGTTTGTTCGGCGCAATCCCACAAAATGACCAAAAACCACTCCCCATGAGGTTTCCTTGCAGGAAAACATATTTTCCTCCCGTTTTCGAGGATGCTGAGCACGGTGGTGGTGTTGGATATCGCGTCCGACCCCTTCCAACCCCTCCACCGGCCAATACTCGCCCTTAAAAGGGGTGAATTATTTTTTCCAAGTATCAGCGGCAAATATATATCCCCCCTCCCCCCGTTTTCGAGGATACACCATGGCGGCGTCAGAACTTCTCTTTGGGGTTGCGAACAAAATGGCCAAAAACCACACCCCAGAGGAGTTAAACGCCCTTCAAGAGGTTTCCCTGCAGAGAAACATACTTTCTCCCCGTTTTCGAGGATGCTGAGCACAGTGGTGGTGTTGGATATCGCGTCCGACCCCTTCACCGGCCAATACTCGCCCCTGAAAGGGGTGAATTTTTTTTTCAAGTATCAGCGGCAAATATATATCCCCCCCCCCCCCCCCCCCCCCGTTTTCGAGGACGCTGAGCACGTTAGTGGTGTTGGATATTGCGTCCGACCCCTTCCAACCCCTCCACCGACCAATACTCGCCCATTATGGAAAGACATTACCTTGTAATAAAAAAAAAATTCGAAAAAAATTGTGTTTAAAAATTTTTTTTTTAAATTGCTCTTTCTGTTTATTGTTTTTTTAATTTAATTGAAATTTAAAAAAAAAATTTCTAAAAAAATTAAAAATAAACTCACTTGGCGTTTTTTCGCGCAAACTATTTGATTATCAGTTGGACCGGCGGAATGAGAGACCATTACAACCAAAAAGAGAAGTACCACTATTTTCCCCATTTTCAACATCCTCGAAAACGGGGGGCGGACGCGTTATCAAACACCATCAACGTGCCCCGAAAACGGGGGGAATATATATTTGCCATATGAACTAAAAAAAAAACTAAAGTTATTGTAATAATTTCATTCCTAATTTATAAGTAAAAAACCTCTAGTTTGGGCTGTGCCAGGTTCAAAGAAATAGATCACGACATCAAAGTTTTGTTTCATGTTTAATTTTACGAGACCCTAATTTAGGTTTAAGAAATGATTCCATTTAAAAGTAATATATAATTTTTAAGGATAAATTTTGTCAATTATATGACTGTCGACTATCTTCCCGTTAACTTAATAATGTTAGTCGGGTGCAAGCTGACGGAGAACATACAGTTAGTAGAGTTAGCTCTAATTAGAAAATACAAGCACGCTGGCACTTAGAGGTTAGGCGGCCTGCTTGAGTAAAAGAAAATCGTTACAGTACGTTTCACGAAAATTGGATACGACATAATGATTTCCCGGGGTCGGTCCCATTGTGTCGACAAGAGCTTGGCAATAAACAAGTGAAGTATGAAGGGACGGACTAAGGAAAACAAGTAATGATATGATTATATTAATGTAATCAAATGAAATAACATTTTTTTAAAAATATTACTAGTCATATTTATTTACATTTATAATGTCATTCTGTAGATAGTTCTGTTTCGCTATCGCTATCCTCATCAAAATTAATTATAATTGGATTAATTATACGATCCAGACTAATATACGAATTTTCTACAGTTATTACGTGACGGACTGAATTTTTCCAACTACCTGGGGGAATATCATTAAAGCATTTTCGTATTAATTCTAAAACACTAGAACTTAAAGTCGGAGAAATATTTTCAGACCTAACCAGTGATTTTAATTGGTGCCACATATGCTCTATGAGGTTAAAAATGCAATAATAGGCTGGGAGCCGTAGCACTGTATGACCAATTTCTTCTGCCAATGTGTCACAAACATATACTTTTTTTATACAAAATGTCTTTAAAACTTCTAAAAGATCAGTTTTTTTATAACTTTCTTCAAAATATATATCATTCGCCGCCATGTAGTTCTGAATCTCCAATTTTGTATTATTTGAGCTTGGAGCTTTATGTAATTGGCGACTGTGATAGCTCGCATTGTCCATTACTATCACGCTATTCTGAGGAATGTTTGGTAAAAGACAATTCTTGAACCATTCCTCAAAAACTAACAAATTTTACCACAAAAAGATATTTAAATATCAATTAAGCAACCGAACCTACCTGATGTGCCTATATTTAATTATAATTATTACAATCCGGTCCTTTCCACATAATAATAACAAACGGTCGTAAATAATGGGATGGCCCAGGTACTTTTACGGCAGTCATTAAGTTATATCCATTTTTCTTGAAACAATCTTTACTTTCTACTTTCATTCTAGACCTCCACCACCAGGTTGAACATAAAAAATAAATATAGTCGCCGTTGGTAAACAGACGACCCCTGGGCGCCAAGGCCACGTCTTACATGTTGTGACCCCTGCTTTAAGCTATATTAATTGTTGCTATGTAACAAAGCGAGTTACCATGATATGATATTCAATTGTTTTAACTATTAAAATACAAACAACAAAGCATATTTAGATCTTACTAACTACGCGTGGCTAATCTTCAATCATACTTAGTCCGTACGCTTAGTCAACTGTGGGTTGTTATGCTTTTTGTAAATTATATCAATATGTCACCCCTGCAAGTGTGTATGTCTACAGCATATTATTATATTTTTGTTATTACTAGGAAGGAATAACATCAGAATTTTGGTAGAATAGTTTTTGAAATTATTAATTGAAAACCCAGTTAAACTGCTAGAGTGACTTGTAGTTCAAAAAAGGAGTAGACTTTAGTGATTTTTACTAATCACTAGCCTTTTAAAGCATAGTATAATACTAGTCATTATAATATCTTTACTAACTGTCATAGTCAAATTTGTTATTTAACAAGAAAAACACAAGTTCGCTCACAAAACATTGTTAATTAGTATTTTGCACCACTTTTAATTAAATAGTATGTAATGTAGTGACGATTTTTACGAGGTGAAACCCCTATTCTGTATTCCATAGAGCTCCTAATGACCTAGACCAACTAGGGGATAAGGGTATCAATATTACAATATCTATTATCTATACCATGTGGGGCAAAAGTCCCGCAACGGCCAAATATCTCCCGAGGGGAAGGTTTTTTAAAAAAATGTTTCGGGCAAAAGTTGTATGGCTTTGAAAGAGGAATCATTTGCATACAAAACCATCTCCCACCCCTTCACCCCCTCCTGAGGGGTGGGGGTAACTTGTAAATTTTAAATGGCCAACCCTATTTTTTTTTGCTGATTAATATTATCTAAGAAAAAACAAGAAACTTTTGTCCGAAAAATTTTTTTTAAAAGGACGAATTTCGCGATTGACCCAACGAACAAATTTGGATATTCCAAAATATTCCGACTCTTTTACGCGAAAATGACGGGGTTTTCAGAAAAATTACAAGAGGTAAAAAGGCTTAGCTTTACCTCTTGTAATTTTTCTGAAAACCCCGTTTCTTAGAGAATATTAATCAGCAAAAAAAAATAGGGTTGGCTATTTAAAATTTGCAAGTTACCCCCACCCCTTAGGAGGGGGTGAAGGGGTGGGAGATGGTTTTATATGCAAATGATTCCTCTTTCAAAGCCATACAACTTTTGCCCGAAACATTTTTTTAAAAAAACTTCCCCTCGGGAGATATTTGGCCGTTGCGGGACTTTTGCCCCACCGGTATATTATTCTTTGCTCGGAAATTAGCACATACTGAAAATCGTCACTAGCTGATTAAGCCTTACTCGTAAAAAAGCAACTAACAAGGCATAACTCTAACAAAAATACATGCATTTCTGTAGCATCCTGGGGATGTATCTCTTTGGCGGTAAGTTTTGCAATTATATAGACGAGAAAGGCGTCGTACGAGACTGCGGATGCGAGATGATTGAGTTGGGCGACTCGAGATGTCAGTGTGACCGCAAACATTTCAACAACATCCTGTGGGCCACAGTCACAGTGTTTCAAGTGAGATCAATTTCTGTTACTTTATTACTAGTTGTAAGAGATTAACGCGGAAATAACAAACTAATGATTATTTTTACCAGGTCAGAAAGGTTATATTGAAAAGGATGAGAATGGTTTTTGGGTCTACCTTTCTGTAAACGATAAATAATTCACCTCCAATTTTAGTTTGCGTATGAAAATTTGAACTACTATAATTTTAATAAATAATTATTGCATTGCGATGCGTAAGATAATATTTTTACGGTTTAATAAATTCTTAAAGTAAAAAATTCCTTCATATACAGGGTCCGCAAACTAAGCAGGAGCGGAAGATTAAATCGTTATTTAAGAACTTATCAACAATACTTAAACAGCTTAAGATATTGGATTAAAGGCGGCATGTTTTAAAAATATTTTATATTATACAGGGTGGCCCAAAAAAGTGTGACGGCATAAAGTTATATTTTTTTAAATGGGACACCCAGTATTCTATTGCATATTTAGGGTCGTATCAGTATCGTTTATAAGTGCCTCAAATTTTTTTAAATTTGGTTATGTAGTTTCGGAGAAATAAATTAAAAACTAAAAAAAAAAGTTTTGCATCGGTCGGCATTAATCTATTTGCGTTTATCTATTTTATACAGGGTGTTCATAATAAGCTTTCAAAAACGCCACATTTTTTAAAATATTTTTTCTCAAGTTTTTCAAATGGAACTATACAGGGTGGCCCATCGAAAACGAAACAGAGACATTTACTGGCAGCTCAGTTCGTTTTTGGAAAAACGCTCAGACCCGTCGATTTTGTTTTCGAGGGGGGCACAAAATTGGAAAAAAATCACGTCAACAAGTGCAGCCCACTGGACGGGGGTGGCACCAGCCCTAAAATCTTAAATGGAAAGGGGGTCGAGTGATACCTTATTTTAAAGGTCTTTCAATTCCCTTTATAATGATGTAAAATTCACAATACTTCAGTTCAGTAGTTTTGGAGATTTATTGATTTTAAGCTTACAGTACACTTTAATATGTACTGATTAGTTTCAGAAGAAATTTGAGTAAAGGCAGTTACTTATTAATTTAATGCTTTTCTTCACTACGCCCATGGTTTGTTTATCATTTTGGTGTTCAAAATAGCGATTGGAGCGGTTTTTGTCGCGGAAAAAGTGGTTTATTGAAGAAAGATAAGTAGGGAATGTCTCGTACTTATTTTAAATAGGAATTTGTACATAGTTTGCGATTGATTCGACCAAACTTTGTTGTTAAAATACCTTTTACCGCTTTATTCATAAATTAACCATGGTATATTCCAGGGCAGAAAGGATTGAAATTATCGAAATATTTTTCGTAAATAATCAGTGCGCTAATAGAACAGCACACATATTTAATGAGCGACCTAAGAACAGTAACGTGCATCGAAAATATGTCCTAGAACTTATAGCTAAATTTCGGGACACTGGATCAGTCGCCAATAAAAAACGCAACATTGAAAATCCCATAAGGAACGAAGCAATAGAAGTGGGGGTTTTAGGGCAAGTTTATGTAGATCCTACGTTAAGTACCCGCAAATTTGATACTGTGTGTGGTGTTAGTCGATGTAGTATCCAACGGATTCTAAAGGCCCATAGTTTTCATCCGTATAAAATTCACCTTGTACAAGAACTTAATTAAAACGATTTTGATCGGCGATTACAATTTTGTGAAGATATGAGTGAACGAATTATAAACGATGAACATTTTCTATTCAACACTTGCTTTTCCGACGAATGTTCCTTTTTCTTACATGGCCTAGTAAACCGTCATAACTGCCGATATTGGTCAGATTCTAATCCCAGAGTTTATCATGAGGTACACACACAGCAGCCACAAAAATTAAATGTTTGGGCTGGTATTTTTGGCGATCATTTAGTTGGTCCTTTTTTCTTGCCTGGAAATTTAACCAGTGAAATGTATTTGGAATTACTGCAAGACGCCATAGATCCTGCATTAACAGCCATAATTGAAAATGGAAATGATCGGCGGTACATTGCGAATAGGTTGATGTTCCAACAGGATGGTGCCCCACCACATTACGCATTACGTGTTCGACAATATTTAGATCAGACGTTTCCAGGTCGATGGATTGGTAGAAGAGGTGCCATTGAATGGCCCCCAAGATCGCCAGACTTATCACCTTTGGATTTCTTTCTGTGGGGTCACTTAAAAAGCAAAATCTATGCTCCTCAACCAACATCGTTAGAAGATTTGCGACAAAGAATTGTGAATGAGTGCCTTCAAATTACTCCTCAAATATTGCAAAATGTGCGGCAACGTTTTGAGCAAAATCTTTATTACTGCATGGAGAGTCATGGTGGTCATTTCCAACATTTACTTGGCTGACGGGTCAGTTCATTCTTAATTTTTAAAGTACTTTGCTACCAAATGTATTGATTTCCACTAATGATGTATTAAAGTTTTATTTAAGTTTAAAATCAATAAATCTCCAAAACTACTGAACTGAAGTATTATGAATTTTAGATCATTATTAAGGGAATTGAAAGACCTTTAAAATAAGGTATCACTCGCCCCCCCTTTCCATTTAAGATTTTAGGGGTGGTGCCACCCCCGCCCAGGGGGCTGCACTTGTTGACGTGATTTTGTTCCGATTTTGTGTCCCCCTCGAAAACAAAATCGACGGGTCTGAGCGTTTTTCCAAAAAAGAACTGAGCTGCCAGTAAATGTCTCTGTTTCGTTTTCGATGGGCCACCCTGTAT
This sequence comes from Barypeithes pellucidus, assembly GCA_963991005.1. NCBI lineage: Eukaryota > Metazoa > Arthropoda > Insecta > Coleoptera > Curculionidae > Barypeithes > Barypeithes pellucidus. The sequence continues at coordinate 18,950,162 of OZ022561.1, read as the reverse complement.
ATTATTTGGCTGTTTGACGTATAAATATAGATAATTTTTTTTTTGTAATACAAGCATATAAGTTATATCCAGCCGTTTTCCAAATAATTGTAAATATCATAAATTATGTTGTTTAAATAGAGTTTCAGCCACTATAAAAATCATATTTACCATTTCTAAAGTTGTAAAATTCGACATTTTGTGTAAGTTAGTACTTAATTTCGACGACTGAACAAATATAAATAATTTTATTTGGCTGTCATAGTGACAATCTAAACAAAAAAAATCATGACAACTCGATTAAGAATAAAAAATAAAATTAAAAAATAAAAGTAGCAAAAATGTTGGATTTTAAAAGTTATATCGAAATAACTAAAATACGATAAACTCTAAGAGTAAAAGGAAGCTATTTTGAACATTTACTTTAGTTTATAATTATTAGTCTAGTCGCCTATAACAAAATTTCATAACAAAAAATCTATTTAAACAACATAATTTATGATATTTACAATTATTTCGAAAACGGCTGGATATAACTTATATGCTTGTATTACAAAAAAAATCTATGAATTCTACGTCAAATAGCCAAATAATATACAGGGTGTTCTGGATTGTTTTTTTAAATTTTTTTTTATTCAGGACTGCAAAACTTTTTTTTTATTTTTTAACTTATTTTTCCGAAACTACGAAACCAAATAAAATAAAATTTGAGGCACTTATAAACGATACTAATACGAACCTAAATATGCAATAAAATACTGGGTGTCCCATTTCAAAAATATATCTTTATGCTGTCACACTTTTTTGGGCCACCCTGTATATAAAATATTTTTAAAACATTTTTACTCCAATATCTCAAGCTGTTTTAGTATTGTTGATAAGTTCTTCGATAACGATTTAATCTTCCGCCCCCGCTTCGTTTACGGACCCGGTATACATATTACATTTAAAATGTTCCTTAACTCCTCCAAAAAGCACTATTTTCAAAGAGATATAACTTTTCAAAACAACCTTTTGTGACAGACAAAATAAATATACACATATGTATTTTAATTTTATATTTAAACTCTTTCTACTAATTCCTCAGATTAAACTTGTGTTCGTCGTTAAACCCTTGCCGAAAAGATTAGTGTATATTTTTTATAGGTATAAAATTACGACCATTCTCATTATTTATTTACGACATAATTATATTTTTAGGAAGCTGAAAGGATTTTCTTAATTTTTTTTTTGCAAAGCCGCTTAAAATTGCCAGTAAAACCTTCTGCAATAAGGTTTAGTAACTTTCTAACTTAAAAAAATTGTTGTCTCAAATTATATCGTAGCATTTTCCAACAACATGTTGTGTAACAGAGTACTTGTAAGTTCGTCGACAGAAATGTGTATTCTTCTTAAAACAAAAAACAAAGTTTTAAATACTTCTTTATGATCATTTTATTTTTGTATTATAATAAAATATTTGTTGGACTTCAAAATTGGCAGTTAAAAATTCAACTGGAAAGCTCAAGGCGACCGTCAAACAGTTTAATCTCTTCCATAAATAACAAAAAATTACATTATTTTGTTTCAAAATATCCGCTAATTTCTACATATTTTATATCTCCGTTCTTTAAATTAATATCTATCTTGTCTGATTTTATAATGGTATAATTTCTATTTTAGATCTTGACGCAAGAAGACTGGAATATGGTCCTTTCAAACGGAATGGCCAGAACGTCTCATTGGGCAGCCCTTTATTTTGTTGCTCTAATGACATTCGGTAACTACGTCCTATTTAATCTCTTGGTAGCCATTTTGGTGGAGGGTTTCAGTTCTGAAAGAAATGAAAGAAGAGAAAGGGAGCAGAGGGAACTGGCCAGAAGAAAAATGTCATGTATATTAGAAGCTAGTTCAAGAGGAGAGGCAAGTGATGGAAGCAGTAGGTCGGAAAGTAGTTCTTCTGATGGCTACTTAAATGTGAGTTTTCCTGAAAATAGTTTCTTTAAGTAAATGTCAATCATATATTATGAGATTGTGCGTACGTTAAAGAAATGCGAATCATGTTTTTAACTATTGTGCAAAATGTGTTGTTTATAAACCAAGAGGTACAAGTGAATGTCATTGGTTATTCCGTTATAAGATATTATATTTTAGTTATTAATAGTTTGAAAAGATCCGTTATTCAAATTGAGATGATATTCCGGCTGAAATAAAATGCTGTGGGTTTGTTCTCCCACGTGTTAGTATATGCGTTTGTTAAGGTTAATGTATTTCTGGTTTAATAAATAAAGAGTATAATTGACCAATTGTAGCACTACCGTTTTCTGTTCTGTTGTTAAATAATTTGCTTCCATGTGGCTGTATTTTCAAATTTGTATAATATTACTATTCGTTCTGTTGCAAGACACGAAAAGTTAATATTTTAGTATTTTTTTCTTAATAGTAAAACTAACAACATCGGTCAACACACAAACGGCCATTAATGCCTGTTGAGAGCTGACTGACCTACCATATTGATTGTTTATATATCTCGAATTGCTTTAGGTTTTGCGGGTTTAAATATAACTAGTCACACAGTGGATATATACCTTCTATGACTGACTTTACATCACGATAAATAATGCTAATTTTTAATTTTGTGCAGGATAAGAAAAATTACTGGAGGTCAGCAGACGAACTAGGAAAAATAAAAGACCTAAATGGTCAAAGAACGACGCTGGCATTGACTCACTGCGATTTTAAAGACAAAATTAATGCTAAGGAAGGGTGTTACATCAGAGAGCCAAAATGTAATATACAAAAGGAGTCTATGTTGCGCCAACCTCTCAGACAGGTACTTTTAAACGACCACATTACTCTCGGTAGTTATTAAAATAAGGGCCTTATGTCACCCACATATGTTCAATTCGTCTACTAAAAGCCAGTTTATTAAATATTTCAACGTTATAACAACCCTCCATCCCCATTTTATCCCTTAATTAGTCCCTAATTAATAATATATACGCACATCCAGAGTTCCATTTATTAACATTATAGAATTCGCCTTCTGCCGCTTTAAAACAGTTTATTCACTATAAAATTGTAATACCTATCCTATAAAATGAGCAGGTGGATTTAAAATATTTTAGAGAAATGTGTATTTTGATTTCGACATTAATAATTAATACACAAAAAGACAATCGAACAAGTTTGCTCTGTGTACGGGGGCGTTTAAATTATGCAGGGTGTCCGCTAAGTAATGGGACATGGAAAAACCACAGACTCCTTGCCTAAAAATATTAGGATTTAATTATACTTACCTATATCCGGAAGTTGATATTAACTGAGATACAGGGTGGTGCTAAAGTTAAAAATTCATTTTTGTTTCTCTCTAATAACTTTGACAGAAACAAACGGTTTTTTACAAAATTTGGCAATTATGGTTTTTTTAGGATGAGGAACTGATTTTTATTTTTTAATTGTACAATGTAGAAGGCGCTGCCTGCGGCATGTTGCACATTTATTAGGTCATAACTTTTTGTGCCTCCGTGTATTTAAGTTCTTAATGAAAATAATACTTTTCTCATATTATCTCGAACAAACCCAGAGTTACCGTTTCGGAGATATATGCATTTATATTGTTTAGTGCCTATTATAAATTTGCAAACAAAAATTTTTTTTAAAAATAATCTATGAGAAAACAAATAAAATTTAGAGATACAGTTGCTATGAAACCTCTCTGTTGTTATTTGCTTGTTGATTATTGTAAAATAGCTGTGTAAAAAAATGTTCATTTTTGAGTTTATCCTAAGTTAAGTAACAATGCCGAAACACAATAATCAACAAATAATTAACAACATGGAGGTTTGATAGCAACTGTATCTCTAAATTTCATTTGTTGTCTTATAGGTTACTTTAAAAAAAATTTTGTTTGCAAATTAATAATAGGCACTAAACAATATAAATGCATATGTATCTCCGACCTGGGCGACCTGAAATTAGTGTACCTTTTTTTACGTAATAAATATGAGAAAATTATTATTTTCATTAAAAACCTAAATAAACGGAGGCAACGAAAAAATCAGTTCCTCAGCATAAAAAAACCATAGTTGCCAAATTTTGTAAAAAAAAACGTTGGTTCCTGTCAAAGTTATTATAGAGAAACAAAAATGAAGTTTTAACTTTAACACCCTGTATCTCAGTTAATATCAACTTTCGGATATAGGTAAGTATAATTAAATCCTAATATCTTACGTAAGGAGTCTGTGGTTTTTCCATGTCCCATTACTTAGCGGACACCCTGTATATTTTATGACAATAATTTGGCAAGAAAGATTTGTTAAGAAGTCGACATTCCGGAAATATTGTTATTTTGCAAAATTCTTATTTTAAGATTATTTACGATTATTTATAACCTTAATAATATAATTAGCGATGCCACCTTCTTCTTTTCTAATATCCGGTTGGACCAGATTTTGTACCGAATCCGGCCGGCTGAATTTAAAAAATATGTTGTAGAAATCACGGACAGAAGCACAATGATACAGTAAATCGGTTTTATTTTAACGAGACTAAGATAAAAACAAAACCCAAAACGCTAGAACAAATGATTAATAAATAATGCATTAATAACATAATACAATATTTGTGATTAATAATATGGTGCAGAAAAATTAATATGTCCCCGTTATATGTATATTTTTCTCGTCGAGCTGCAAAAAAAAGCCTTTCACTCATAAATAAGTATTTCTTTGCCTTTTTTGATAAAAATGGCGATTTTTCTTAGTGTTTTTTCCACCAGTCAAATGGATTTTGAGCTCTTTTAGCACGTTTTGATGTCAGGGACCGGTCCAGGATCCGGTCAAAAATGTGGGCGTTGGTTCCGATCTTCGGCATTTTCAAAAAGTGGATTCGGTGGCATCACTAAATATAATATCATATCGAGTCATGTCTATCAATCTCGGATATATACGGTCCTTTGATTCCAAACCAAGCCAATAAACTTTTTTGCCGGCAAAAGAATGACAAAATATTTTTAAGTAATTTTTTAAAAATGGTAATAAACACAGGCGCTGAGGACCAATCATTGCATTTTCATATTTATATGAACATTTGGGTTTTAAATAGGAAAACAGTAGCGGAAAGGTAATTTGCCTTATTTTTAGAAATAAAAATGTTTCGTTAATATTTAAACTATCAGTATAACCTTATTACATGTCAAAATCCTTCCCATATTTTGCACTGGCATGGCATGAAACTCAATTAAATATGAAACATATGAAATGAATACATGAAAATCGCAAAGATTCACGAAAAAAATGAAATTTATATTTCAACATCACAGTTTCGAAGTTTGAAATGTCGGTACATCGACCCCTGTACAATTCTACCAACTTTCTAACCCAAAACCCACTGCATTTTTTAGTCATCACCCCCAATAATAACGCACACTGCTGCCACCCCACAAGATTCACCCAGTAACACCCTAGATGCAGACTTTCCGGAATTTCTCTATAACGTTACCAATATTGACTTAGAGGGGGGAGACAATTCCTTATGTCCATCCACCACAGATTCGACAACTCAAAAAAGTTCCGTAAGTAGCATCGTTTAAAAATTATTTTAACACAAAAAATTTACTAACACCAACCTAATATTTTTAAACTTAAACCTTGGATTATGGATATTCTAATTCAATCTTGTTACTTTGAATTTAATTTTAAGGGAAATGTTTCCTGCAATTTTAATTTAAACATGGGCCACCATGTATTTGTTGGATCCAATGCATACTATCATCCTCTGGCACTTAACAATATCATATCATCTTGTCTAGTAACGCAACTGCACTGATCAAGTACTTAAAATAATAATTTATTTTTAGAGTTTAAGTTTACTGAAACCACCAACCCTAACTCCACCACCAGTAACATTCCGAAATTTTGAAAAATCGCCCGAAGACCCAATGCAAATGCCATCAGCTAAGATCGTCATTCACAACGAGCGGATCGGAATGAAAACTATGTCCGTTTCCGAAAAAGTAATACCAATTAATAGTAATAATAACAAGAATGAGATGAAACAGAATCCTGATAAGGAAAAATTGCAGAGGAAAATGTCATGGAACTTGCCCAGGTAGATTATTGGCTCACGAATGATTTCATTAATATATTATTCGCATGTTCATCATTTATGCCGTTCTTTGTTTCATTCATTCTATTGATATATAATTCATATTTGTTCTCGTAACCAACAAGTCATTCTTAAACCATTTTTACCTCATCTGACGTATTCTCTTATCTTGCTTCAGAAGGCCAAGTTTAAGAAGAAAAAGGGATAAAGCCGGCTCAGATTCTGAAGTTGTACCTCTCAATAATGGTAGAGACCATTCACAATGCAACGGTAGAGGTGTAACTAGACACGTAAGCATTTTATCTTTAATATTTTTATTTATTTGTTTGGTAGACAATTTTATGTTAGTTTGTACATTTTAAGCGAGTTTAAAACAGTGACTATGTATTCTACTTGAAATATGGATAATTGTATATCCCTGCAAGTCCATATTATTTATGACAATGAATGTTGCAGCAAGTGTAACAAACGAGACACTTTTTTATCCTTTTATCGAAAAAAGTCACTCTTGCTAAAAAGTTTTGCTCGAATGAAAACCTCCTTAGCCATAGTCGAATATTGTACAAAGTGGCCAAGAAATGTGAAATCGATCTAAGAATAGAATACCCTAAAAAATACATCAAAATGCAGTTTTGAGGCTCTTTCTAGAATTATGGTCTCGCTCTAAACATGCTGACGAGAAACAGCTACCTATAAGATGTAATTAGGTAATTTTATAAAACAATATAAAATTTTATTTCAAGACAAAACCTAAAAACCATAATTTAGATTATAGAAGAAATTAAATAAATAACTCGACGTTAAAAAAAGTCCTAAATAGATAAAACAACTGTCAAATTTATCCTGAGCCACCATCATATTCGATATACCGTTCTGGATTTTTTTATTTTAGAAATGGGGGTATTTTATGCTTAGATCAATTGAAAAAATTTTTAAACTGACCTATTAAATCTGGTAAAATGTTTTTAAAAAAAATCAGTTGGAAATAAATAAACTCCTGGACAAAATTAACGCAACATCATAAATTTGCCATATTCTCGATGCTATTTTTTTTTCTGAATTTATGATTTGAATGATTTTTTTTGCATTGTAGGTTGGTTCCTTGACAATGTCATAGTTTTCGCTGTTTATGATAAAAATTTAATTTTCGAGTTATACTGGGTGTACTAAAAATGCTATGTTTTTTTCCGAAAATTCGCATCACCCTGTGGAGTATATTAGCAACCAAAACATATTGCAGTTAACATTAAACGGTAGGTCCATCTTTTCCCAACATTTTCATTTTTGGTTTACTTCATCTGTTATTAAAGGAGATACACCGTTTTATAGCGTAACATGTTTTTATAGACTTTAATATTCAACACATTCATTGTTAAATGATTTCAAGTAGACTATGGACTTTTTCTGACATTGCAAGCGATGTGTCAGCAGATGTTGTGTTTTAAAGTTACAAAGGTCAAATAAAATTCGCCATACTGATAAAAACTGTTCGGAAACGGCTTATTAAACGTTCATTTCGTATGTCCAGTTGCCCGACGAGTATTTTAATCTTGAAACCTACTTGAAAACATTTAACAATGAATGTGTTGAATATTAAAGTCTATAAAAACATGTTACGCTATAAAACGGTATATCTCCTTTAATAACAGAGATAATGAAGTAAACCGAAAAAGAAAATGTGGAGGAAAGATGGACCTACCGTTTAATGTCAACTGCAATATGTATCGGTTGCTAATATACTCCACAGGGTGATGCGAATTTTCGGAAAAAAACATAGCATTTTTAGTACATACAGTATAAATCGAAAATTAAATTTTTATCATAAACAGCTGAAACTATGACATTGTCAAGGAACCAACTTACAATGCAAAAAAAATCATTCAAATCGGATCATAAGTTCAGAAAAAAATTGCATTAAAAATATGGAAAATTTATGATATTGCGTTCATTTTGTCCAGGAGTTTATATGTAAAGTACTTTTTTTTGTCACTATCTTAAAAAACAACAAAACTATACGCCTAACTCACTGTTTTAAATTTCATAGCAACTTTCGCTAGATGGCTATCAACTAGCAATCACCGAAACCATCATATCGCTTTTGTTGTTTGCACGTTTTGAATTTCAGGCGAGCTTGAGGAATGATTCATTGCTGCAATCATCCATTCGGATTCAGAACGACACACATCGAGATACGCCCAATAATAAAGTCGCCAAAACTGCCATTAGCCCGCAAAATTCTATTAGATGTAGATCAAACACTTGCAGCGGCTCCATGCCACAACAAGTAATACCATCTCTCTCCTTTCTATTTTGCTTTTAGACCTTTCCTTATTTAGTTCAACGGGCGTAACTTATATACAGTGTCACCATTAAAGTCCGCACCATATGGAACTTTTTTTATTAATGAGGTTAGTTAAAATTAAATTTCGGCAATCGTTTTTGCTTCAAATTAGACTAAAAATTATATAATCAAATGTCACCATCTGTCATTCGGTATCTGTCAAAAATTACATTCTAATCAAAAAATGCTGAAAAATGGCATTGTTTTACCGAATTTCAAAAAATTTTATTAGAAAAAGTTGTTTCTAGTACAATTCTTGGCCTAAATACAAAGTTTCAGTTTTCTAGCTCAAAGTTGATTTTTTTGCCATTTCTTCTAATTAACTTTTTTTTAATTTAATGTAAGTTCGCTTAATGGATATTAAACTATTTGCTTATACCATACTCAATATTTTATTTAGTTTGTATGAGCTTTTTTTACTAGAATGCCATTTTTTTTCGAAATTTAAAATTAGAGGCAAAAAAATTTGACACAGGTGGTGCAAAGTTATCCTAATTTAAAAATTTTAACAGATAGACCTCAGATATTCCATTTTTTTGATAGTACATACACCTAAGAAGTTTAAAAAACTTATAATAAAATTCCCAGATATCAGATTAGTTCAAAATTTAGACACATTTTCTTTTTATCCACAATAAAATATCAAGGCAATTTTGAATTTTATAAGTAAGTAGGCTATGGAAAAAAACGAATTAGAGTGCCGAATAAATAAAAGAAATGTCATAAATGTGAATATTTTCGCAAGTTATAGTTTTCAGTGTTATCACCAATGTTGTCCATTCAAGAAAAAATAGAAATTGTCTTAATTTGTGGAGAGAATATGCCTCACCGGCAAGTATCTGCCATTTTTAATGAGAGGCATCCAGAAAAAAATTTGCAGCAGGATAATGTCAAAATTTAGAGAAACTGGATCTGTTCGAAATAATTTTAAGAAACCTCACGCGGCAAGTAAATACGATGAAGCAGCACAACTTGATGTTTGTTTAACTGTTATTGACCACGGTCAAACTAGTGTAACCAAGATAAGTGATGCAACAGGGTGCAAGAGGGAAAGCGTTAGAAAAATTCTTCAGAAAAATCGATTTCGGGCATATAAACCCAAGTTTATAAACACATTAAAAGAACGCGATTTTGATATCCGACTTGATTTTTCGTTTTGGTATCAGGGACAATATGAGGAGAATATTCTTTTTCCATACAAGATATTATGGACAGATGAAGCCACTTTCTCTTCGAATGGTACCGTGAGCTCACAAAATTGCCGATGGTGGTCCCAAGAAAATCCTAACTTCACAATTGAATGTCGCGACCAGTATCATTTTAAAACCAATGTTTGGTGTGGAATTTTGAAAGATGAGTTTATTGGACCATACTTCTATAGAGCAAACTTAACTGGTGAAAGGTACCTGAATTTTCTTGATAACGAGATTACCGAAGTTTTGGATAACATGCCCTTACACCATAGACATAACTTATGGTATCAGCTTGATGGTGCACCCATACATCAAACTGTAGCAGTGAAAGAACGCATAAACCAATTATTTCAAAACAGAGTTATAGGGCGTGATAGAGAATGTCACTGGCCACCCAGGTCGCCTGACATAACCCAACTAGACTTTTTTCTGTGGGGTTATGTTAAGCAGAAAGTTTATAAGAATCGACCGTTTAGAAATATCGAGCATTTGGAACAAACGATAGGACAGTGTTGTGCCGATATAAGACCAAGCTTTTTACAAAATGCTGTAGACGGACGGGTGTTTGTATAGAGCGAGAAGGACGTCACACTGAAATGTGAAATTTATATTGCTTTTGTGTTACCTATTTAAAATGATTAAAGTTCCTTTTTGTTCCTTTTAATAATAATGATAGTTTTAAGTATAAAATAAAATTTTTATCAAATATTTAGATGTATTTGTCATTTGAAAAACGAAACATCTGACGTCTATCTGTTAAAATTTTTAAATTAGGATAACTTTGCACCACCTGTGTCAAATTTTTTTGCCTCTAATTTTAAATTTCGAAAAAAAATGGCATTCTAGTAAAAAAAAGCTCATACAAACTAAATAAATTATTGAGTATGGTATAAGCAAATAGTTTAATATCCATTAAGCGAACTTACATTAAATAAAAAAAAAGTTAATTAGAAAAAATGGCAAAAAAATCAACTTTGAGCTAGAAAACTGAAACTTTGTATTTAGGCCAAGAATTGTACTAGAAACAACTTTTTCTAATAAAATTTTTTGAAATTCGGTAAAACAATGCCATTTTTCAGCATTTTTTGATTAGAATGTAATTTTTGACAGATACCGAATGACAGATGGTGACATTTGATTATATAATTTTTAGGTTAATTTGAAGCAAAAACTATTGCCGAAATTTAATTTTAACTAACCTCATTAATAAAAAAAAGTTCCATATGGTGCGGACTTTAATGGTGACACTGTATGTTTAACAATTGATCAAATTGACTTAGATACGCTTTTTAGACTAGTGTTGGGAAAAACCGATGATTTTAATAATCGAGTACTTGATACTCGAGCGATTTTAATAATCGCGTGAATCGCTCGAGCGATTAATCACTTTATTTTTATGAGTAAGAGGAATGTGTTGATAAAACGCCAGGGGTTGTTTTTGTAAGGTTTAGAAGTTTAGTCTTAGAGTTCTTATTAAGGAAGAACAGTTGATTCTGATTTTTACAAAATTATTTAAGAATTTACAATCGCCGGTGGCTAGCCAGTTCCAGTCAAAAGAAAACCCATGTCGCGATGAATCCACTAAGGGATTTGGCATAGTTTTTTGTATGCGCACCTTCTCGTTTATGTGCCTTTAACAAAGACGTATATCGTATCAGCCTTCTGAACGTCAAACTCAAACGTCGCCAATCGGCACATTTCGGGTGGAGCGCGAAGATCGGGTATCAAGTCAAAGGCATGATTCGATTTTTCGCCTGAATTTACAACTACTATAGTATTTCCTATCGGGCGAAAAACTACTCGAATATACGTCGGCGTCAAGCAAAGCTCGGGTATCGTGTGGAAGGTATAAGTAACAAGCGACGATTTTCGAATGTAATACCATAAGATGTGTCGGGATTACCGAATAATACTTTTACCTGACACGAAACGCGTTACCCGGCAACAACACTACGACTCCGAAGGAGGAGTAGTGTTGCCGGGTAACGTGTTGAGTGTCAGGTAAAAGTATTAGGTAATACCGAAACATCGAGTTGTATTCAAAGGATTATACAACGAAATAAAGTACATATATCTTTCTGAGTTAAACATTTTTATTACAGTAATTATTGTTAATTACGAAATTACAATTATTATAGTTAAAACTTGAACTATTGGATAAATTATTATCATAGGTTGGAGGTGTTTGAAATTGGGCTTCAGCATCAGAAGTAGATGACGATGTATTTTCGGCTCTCATTTGCGACAAAATCTTCAGATGATGCTGCTCGCTGAGCTGGAGATAGGGAGTAACAGAATTTATAGAACTATGGCCCGTTATTTTGATAACTTCCTGGAGATTAGCACCTGAACTGCTAAGGGCACTTACTGTTGAAGCTCTATTAGAGTGATTCGTAATCTTTTTATTTTTCGTATCTAGGCCGATGTTGATTGCTCCCATTTTTGTCCAGTTTCTTATAATGTTAATACCTGCTGGACAATTCTTAAACCATGGGAAATTATTATCATTCTGTTTCCATTTCTGATTGACCGTCAAAAAGAATCGATTAGTTTTAATGTTTTCGCCTCTTTTGGACATTAGCTTAAAATATAACCGTATTGGACATAAATCCGGATTCACAAGATTTTTTACAAGCCACTTACTTTCGCATGTTCGACTTGCTCCTCCTTGCGCCGTTTTAGAAAATATTGGGTTGTATTCCAGACGACCGGTACTAGACCCGTTATTATATTTTTCCTCCTTAAAATATTCCAATAGCAAAAAAACTGCTTCATTTCCCCTCCATGCTAGTTCGGATGCAGCTATGTGGAAAAATTTCCGTTGAAGCCCATCTGGGGTATTTTCATCCAAACTAAAGGCCATTTTTTCTATTTCCTGTCTCGTCAAACCCGTGGAACTCTCATTTCGTGCACCAGGTACCGCCTGCAACTCTTTTCGTTTTGCATTACGGGCAAAACGGGCGCTTTGAAAAACCATGTCATTGAATGGATCTATGTGGCGATTATATTTTTCAAAATATAGTTCCTAGAGCATTTTGGCCGTTTTGTTCCATAAAAGCTTGACCACACCTTCTTTATAATCGCTTCCGTCGGATTTTCGCATATTATATGCCCAGTCTTTTAATATGTTGCACAAATCCTTGTCTGTTGACATTTTCTCAATTTCGAAACTTCGCGCAAGGCAAAACTCAGTAAACTGCTTCCATACATATTTGTCGGAACGCTCGGTATTTTTGGGCTTCACATTTTTAATAGCATCGTCGACTTTAGACAACAAAATTTTACCAAATCTTTCTTTTGCCATTTTGTAACAAGAACTGACAGAAATTACTTCTGAAGTAATTTGTCAAAAAATGACAATTACAACAATGTGACCACCAAGTGATAATCACTTAAATGATTATCACTTATTAATCACATCCTTCTATATGGGAAAAATATACATGGAGTTGTATAATCGCTTGAATTTATAACTCGAGCGGTCTTTTTAATAATCGAGCGATATCGGTTATTTCAATAATCGAGTACTCGAGCGGTTTTTCGCTCGAGCGATCACAACACTACTTTAGATCCATGACAGTTATTCTCGAAGCTATGCAGTATTTTTATAGTTAATTCTATTGTTCTCTTAAGTTAATTCTAATTCTAAAATACCTGCTTACCAAATGTTTGTTTTAGTTAATTTTATACATTCCCTTATTATTTTTCTTGTTTAGTTTATGTTATGCGTATTTTCTTTTGTAAACATAGCGGGGGTCGTGCGGCGAAATTTAAAGAAGGACAAGGCAATTCAAATTTTTTTCGCAAAACTCTATGATATCATTATAGAAGCATGGATTGTACTAAAGCCATCCGAACCGGATCTCGGTTCCGTATCCGGCATATCCGTACTTCTTTTTTAATATCCGGCCAGAACTGAATTTAAAAAATATATTGTAAAAATTATGAACAAAACTTCAGCAACACATCAGAGCTGTTTTATTTGACGAACCTAAGATAAAAACAAAACACAAACTCTGGAACAAATGAGAACTAATAACTAGGTAATATGTACATTAATATTTGTAATTAATAATGGGCAGGTGCAGAAAAATCAACTTTTATTCGTTCCTTGCAGAGGCTATTTCATTTTTTTCTCGTAGATATACAACGTGTCCAAGATAAGGAGGGTCAGTACAGGGATCTCCGAAACCATCAGAGATACGAAGTCGGTTAAATGGAGGTAAAATTGCGCATATATTATTATGTGCCTAATAATATTCCGTTTAGAAAGTTGTAAAATTCCGAGTAGTTCCGGAGATATCTGGAAAAAACCGAAATTCTCAAAAATCGTTTTATTGTTTTCCTGGGTTTTTTTGAGATTGAATTCTAAAGTAAATTGCACTTTTGCATTGCCACTTTTTCCGCTCTATCATTGTAATCCGCCGAGTCGTCTTCGAAGTGCCCTTATCAACTTTATATTTTTAAATACGGTCCTGTTTTCCTGATATTGGAATTTGAGAGCTTTTTTTTCTTCCGAATACAACGATGTATGACACATTGTGGTTTAATGACGTTTCGAGGGTTTTTTGAACAACATCAGGAAATTTTGGGATACGGTCCTGTATTTCTCCTAATTTTATAAATAATATCTCATAAGTAAGCTCTAAATTTTTACTTATATTAGACTAGTTCAATAAATAACAAATAATTTAATAATAAACCACAAATAAGTGAACAAAATACGGAAACATTATTTCAAACTTCTGTTGATTCGGGATTTAAAAGAAAAGTATGCGCTTGAAACAAAAAAATTAAGATGGTGACGCGTGATTTGTTTCACTTGACATTCCCATTGTGATCGTTTGAGAGCGTTTTAAGTGGTTTTCTATTTTCCAGAAAATATGGAACATAAATTTACAAATGCTGAAAGTTTGATATTCTATCGCATGTTTTATTTTATCTCAAAAGAACTGTTATGTGGCAGTTAGAAGATGTAATTTGTGCTTAGAGAATAACGGAAATCATTTTGATCACCTGATTATGTAGTTCCTTACTTTTTCACTGTTCGTTTTATTACTGTTTTGGAATGATTTTTGTTCACTTATTTGTGGTTTATTATTAAATTATTTGTTATTTATTGAACTAGTCCAACATAAGTAAAAAATTTAGAGCTTACTTATGAGATATTATTTATAAAATTAGGAGAAATACAGGACCGTATCCCAAAATTTCCTGATGTTGTTCAAAAAAACCCTCGAAACGTCATTAAACCACAATGTATCATACATCGTTGCATTCGAAAGAAAAAAGCTCCAAATTCCAATATTAGAAAAACGGGACCGTATTTAAAAAAAGAAGAGATAGATAGATGTTAGATAGAGCGGAAAAAGTGGCAATGTAAAAGTGCAATTTACTTTAGAATTCGATCTCAAAAAACCCAGGAAAACAATAAAATGATTTTTCAGAATTTCGTATTTTTTCCGGATATCTCTGGAACTATTCGGACTTTTCAAAACTTTCTAAACGGCATATTATTAGGCGCGTAAATGCGCAACTTTACCTCCATTTAACCGACTTCGTATCTCTTACGGTTTCCGAGATCCCTGTACTGGCCCTCCTTATCTTGGACACGTAGTATTTTTCGCCTTTTTTGATGAAGATGGAAAATATTCTTCGTGTTTTTCCATCAGGAGGCTCTTTTTAGAACGTTTTGTTGTAAATACAGGATCCGTTTCCGGTCCGGGCAAAACTACGTTTTACAGAAACACTAGCTTGCAACCTCTAAATAAGATCTTCCTAGTTTTATTTATTTTACAAATTGTATTAGGTTTTGTGCATAATTTTTAATATTAAAGTTCTTCTATTGTATTCCACCTTTCTACATAGCCTGAAAAATCAGTATTCTAATAGTTAACTCATTATAAGCATTATCCCTAGCAACAGTGAAAGCCCAACAACAGTGAAAACCAAACAAACCGATTTTTAAGAAAACTCCACGGACCCGCACGCCCCTGTAACATCGTTACCGTTTACATTGTTGTATAGATTCTTAGATTATTGTTATACATTCACCCCATCTTACACAGCTTTCCTAACTCACACACCCCCACCAATATTTCTAGGTCATCACCCCACCACCAGCTTTGACTAGACGCAACTCCCTCACCAAATCATCAAAAAGTACCACCAAAAAGCACCATCACTCCAAACAGAATATAAAAAGAGCAAGCCCAATTATGTCGAAAAAAATCGACCATATTGAACTTAAACCCCTCAATAACCTTAAAGATAATGTCTTAACAGAAACGACTTTACCCCAGATAAAGTTAGAAGAGAATGTGGCAACTACGTCGCCAAGACTGAGCATTATGGATAGGATAGAGATGATATTTGAGCCTTCAGGACTTTTACAAGGGAAAGAGGATTATTCCTTATATTTGTTTTCTCCGGAAAATAGGTTAGTATAATCAATTAGAAAAGTTTCTAGAAATAATATATTTAACATTAAGCTTCTCGTGAAGGCAAGGTTGCCCTACCAAGTAATACTTATTATACTTTATTAATCAACGCTGGTAAAAGCGCATAAGTTTAGTATTTGTGGTATGGGTCAAAAATTTTTTACAGTCCTTAGCATATAACTTACTAAAATAAACTATTTGCCTGTAGAAACGATTATAATTTGCGAAATATAGGTATGTACTTCCTGCATTAGAAAGCAATTTTAAAAGTTTTTTTTTAGATTATTGCTGCAGTATTCAAATTTGAATTTAAAAATGTATCGCCGGTCACTTGTCCCCTTTCAATAATTTCTTACTTTACCCTTTTACATTTCACGTAATTTTACTAAAGTTACTTTCATATATAAATAATTTACACTCCTACTACAATTTGTATTGAAAAAATCATCAATGTTCAAAGATCAGCAGTTTAGTTTCTCTAACGCAATTATTAACCCCGCAGCTGCATGTATCGCCGGTCACGGCAGAAATTGCTCATAAATAACGCCACTAGAGGTCGGCCTAAAAGTTTTAGATATAATGACGGTATTTGTTTGAATTTGTATAAAAAGTGCTCCTGTTTCGGTAAGTTCCTTATTATGTTTATTTAGGTATAAACTAAAACATTGCCTACTTTTTACCAGGCGTATGTTTATATGTTGTATCGCCGGTCACAAGGTTAACTTAGACCTAGTAGTCTTAATTAAGGGAAAAATACTACACGAAGTCATTGTCTTCAGTACAGATACTTATTTCAGTCTAAAAAAGTTTAAGAAATAGCTTGTATTAGCTGTTATCCACAAATTTGTGCATTCTTGTATCGCCGGTCACAGTAACACCGGTCACGCATCCAAATGTTACCTGAGATAAATTGATGTGACGGTTTGTTATCCGAAGCTATATACAATATTTTTTTTTAACCATTTATAAACCATTAAGGAAAAATATATTTTGATGTTCAAGTTTCGTTTACACCTTAGGTAAATTAAAAATATGACCAATTTTTTTAGTATTTTAACATTCTATAAGGAACATTCTAAAACTTTAAGCCAATATAAGACAGGGCGGTTATAAATAATAGGAAAATGGTTATAGTGACTGTTTAAAATAACTCCGTTCCAAATATTAGCGTTATATGATTCAGAAGAGTAAAATTAGCCATGTGACGGGCGTTAAATTATTAAAAAATCGATGCTATAGACCAAAATCTTTGTGACGATGATCTTTTGCGCGGACATATATAAAAAATTAATAGGTGTCTTTGAGATTATTTATTTTTAAAATCCGATTTACTGAAAGTTGCCTGTAAAAATTTTTGCCTCGTATGACAATCAGAATCTTGATTGTGTATTATATTCCTAATCTTTAAAAACCAATATTTTCATTTCATAGATTTCGTAATAAATGTACGTGGCTGGTTGAACAAAAATACTTCGACAACATGGTTTTGCTATTCATTGCATTGAATTGCATTACACTGGCGATGGAAAGGCCAAATATTCCGCCGGAAAGCCGTGAGAAGTTATTTCTCCAAAGCTGCAACTATATTTTCTCGATAGTATTTGCTTTTGAAATGTTTGTTAAGGTAAGTTCGTTTCTTCATTAAAGCGTTCTAAAATCAATAATTAAATTCCATCTAATATTAAAATGTTAAATGTGTAAAATTTTAAATTAATGCACTTTTACAGGAAATATTATAACCCAGTTAAAAATATTTTTAAAATTTAAGTATAAGAAAATATTTGTATTTGCTATTAAAAGTCTTTAAAATGCCAATGTTTTAACTAAGTTCCTTAGCATCATTTCTTGATAAGGTTTTTTGATTTCAAGTCAAAAGAAGAAAGAAATTAACGCCTCATTTACGAATTAAATCTGTTCTATAATTCCATAGTTTCGAGCAAAAGTATAACAAATTAAAAAAATTATCAAAGAAGTTGATAAACTCTTTTTATTTGAAGACATATTTTTATACACATTCCAGGCTCAAAGTCACACTATATCTAAAATATATAAGTAATTATGTTAAGAACAAAATAAGATATGAACAATTAAAGAATCGAAATCATTTATATTGCTTGTCCTGTAAAATTTACTTTTTTTTGAGTTACCTAATACACTTTTGTTCGGTATATACAGGGTGTCCCATTTTCGATACTTTTATAGGGTATATCCGTAACTGTTAGTGCTATCAAAAAAGTATTGTAGGTGTCATGTACTCTTTTTGGGCCAAACTTAAAATGATAAAATCAAAATTTGAAAATTTTCGTTCGTTTAAGAGATACGGGGGAAAATCAAAAAATTGACATTCTAGTTGTTATTAACATTTAACGTCAATTTCATTTTTTACATAATATTCATTTGTGAAAAATACCAAACATTTTGAAAAATTTGATGACCATGGTGTGTTATAAATTCGAAAAGAGAGTTTAAAATGCTATCTTTTAAGATTAAAATATACGGGGTGTTCCATTTAAAAAATAAGGTTAGGTCCGATAACTTTCTTACCTGACCCCCTATACTTATTCTGAAAACGGGAGATTAATCAACAATCATTATAAATAAACTTATGTATTAATCATTTTAGGTATAATCACATAGGGTAATTTAGGAATTGTCAATTTGTTGATTTTCCCTCATATCTCTTAAGCGAGCGAAAATTTTCGAATTTTGATTTTACAATTTTAAGTTTGACCCAAAAAGAGCACATGACACCTACATTACTTTCTTGATAGCACTAACAATAACGGAGATACCCTATAAAAGTGTCGAAAATGGGACACCCTGTACGATATGTAACTTCTCAACTGTAAAGTAAAAGCTTAACATCTTTTAGGTTGTGTCTGCTGGTATGTGTTATGGCGCAAACGCATACTTCACCTCGGGTTGGAACATAATGGATGGATCGCTGGTTATAATTTCAGTAGTCGATATAATTATGTTTCTTATAAACGACACGACATCTAGAATTTTTGGAATTCTTAGGGTAAACATAGATATTTAATTAATTTCTGTGGTTCTAAAAAAAATATTTTTTAGGTTTTCCGACTGCTAAGATCGCTTCGCCCCTTAAGAGTTATTAACAGAGCACCGGGACTTAAACTAGTAGTACAAACGCTCCTATCGTCTCTACGACCCATCGGCAACATCGTACTCATCTGTTGTACATTCTTTATCATTTTCGGTATACTTGGAGTACAACTGTTTAAAGGAACATTCTATCACTGCGTCGGTGAAAATTTAACAGCAATAAGAGACATGCAGGAGTGCATCAGTCGTGGTCCCACGTATCGATGGAAAAATGAAAAGTACAATTTCGACGACTTGATACAAGCTCTAATGTCACTTTTTGTACTAAGTTCTCGGGACGGTTGGGTTAATATAATGTATACCGGCTTGGACGCGGTCGGAGTGGACAAACAGCCACAGACAAACTTTAACGAATGGAGGTTGCTTTATTTTATTTCGTTTATACTGTTGGTAGGATTTTTTGTACTAAATATGTTCGTAGGAGTAGTGGTAGAGAATTTTCATAGATGCAGGGAAGAGCAAGAAAAGGAAGAAAGAATAAGGAGAGCGGCGAAGCGAGCGCTGCAGATGGAAAAGAGGAGAAGGAGTAAGTTTCCGATTTTATGTACTAAAGTGTTATTGTACCATGACAATTGAGGAGTGGAGGTGCCAAAATTGCTAACTCGAGAAATTGGCGAATATCTGTTGCGGAAATAATGTGACACTGACGACGGAATCTAACTTAACTTAATCCCCCCCCCCACCCCCACTTGGGTCCGAACATTCATAGGATGTAGTCATGGGCGTCGCTTGGGAGGGCCATTTGCCCTCCTCCCCTGGAAGTTGTCAGCTTTATACATCAGTAATCTTTTATTTCGTTACAGGAAAAGTATGTTTTTCTAGTTTTTCTTATATTTGGTACGTATTTTAAAGTAAATTCGCCATTCGCGGCAGTGCATGGTGGGATAGTGACTTCAAAAATATTTCTCTTAATCGAAGCGAAGCCAAACGAGGAAAAATTCTAATATAACGGATCCGAAACTACTATATAAACAAGTTTATAAAGAAATATTAGGCACTGTTATTAATTAAATTAAAACTAGATCTTCGGACATCAGTGAATTAAATTTTTTGGATTTATGGACCAAAAATAATTTTTAATCCTATTCAACAAGAGACAAGCTTTTTTTGGTTTACAATGAATCAAAACTTATGCGGGAAATACGAAATACAATTGGTCAGGGCACTCAGGAGATCTCGTTGTAGTATTAACAAACAATTAACTTTTTTACGATGAAATTATAGCATATTTGGCATTACAACCGTAAAACACCATTAAAATGCAAACAAGCATAATAATCATTGTTTCTTAAAATAAATATTGAGTTATTTTTTGGTTTGTTCGGGTCTCTTTTTGTATATAGATCAGAATCAGGATCGTTTTAAAAGTCCTGAAAAATCTTCGGAAGATGGAAAACTCTTCTCGAAAAAAAAAAATTACTTTTGTTTGTTTGTTGCGACTTAAGTAAAAATGTCGCGGTTTTTAAATTAAGTACAACGAGAATTCGTCAAAATTTCTGTCAAGTCATCCGAATTCACACCTTACCGCATCGATTTTTCTAGTAGTTACTATAAATTATGGAAAACATGTAGGTGTGTATTTTGGGTTCAATCGGGTTTGTTGGTGGGGCGTGGTACACTCTAAAAAATGCATTGGTATCTAGACTAATTTTATCTTGCTGTTAATGTTTTAGCTTATAAAAAAGTAATTTCTAGTTAGCAAAAATATTTTTTGTTTTAACTGAATTACGATTAATAAGACGTTAACAGAACTAACTCTTTAGTTAACATAACTACATTATCACGTTGAAACAATCACTTTTTTATTAATTAGTTCCCTATACTAATTTGTTTAGTTATTGTTATTGGCCAGATAGTACTAATAAGTATAGGTACGATGTGAGACCTGACGTCACACCAACTGCTGCCATTTGCCGCTAGGAGATGGCGCTGCGCGCTGTATTTTCTCGACTACCGTTGATAATACGGCGTGAAGTATTAGATGTACACCTTCACTGTACTGACGAGAACTAAATAGTTCGATACCGGTCTGCAGGTGGTTACATCCTATCAATGGAAAAGGCTTCCTTTTCTCGGTAGTACCATTCAATCTGAAATGGTATTTTAAAGTGCTACTGTGTAGACTAAATTCACCCTTATTGTATAAGGTATCATGGGGTGGTCTGGAGAAATAATAATTTTTCCATATATTGGTATTTAATATTTCTTTGCTCTTTTTTTAACAATAAAATTGGTAATAATTAACAAACACAATTGTTGAAACGACAATATGATGTTGCTCCTAATAACTAACTATATTGGTTATCATAAATATTTATTCTTTCGGGTACTAGAAGTACTTGGTTGACTTAAAAAGAGTTATTAGTGACTTCAACTAGAATAATCGTAGAAATACAATTTAGCCTTCGATACTAAATTTCCTCTTATCGCCATATTCACTAAATTTTCTTGTTATTGAGACTAAGATCTTGGTATCCTAAACTAGACCTTTTTTTGGAGTGTACATAAAAAATTTCGCCGCGGCGCTTTTGCCAGCAGCGGGCTTTTTCCCCTTTTTACTATCACTGACGTCCTAATTTTTAAGTTTATAAATCATTTTATCATCTCCACCCCCTACAAAACTTTCTAAGGACGCCCATGTATAGTTGTAGTCCTTTGCATATAGAATCTTTCTAGGAATAAGTTAACAATTTTGATAAATTGGTACTTATACCCTTTGTTACTTCCACTCTTCAATTGTTTAGACAACGCAGTCGGGTGATCAAACCCAATTGATTCAACAGTTTTTATTGAATATGAAACCTACTCTGAAGCTCTTTAACTAAATTTCACAACTTAATAATGTTTATGAATTGTGTATAAATTTTAAATTATGCTTAAACATTAGCATTAATTATATAAACAATCATCTCTTATTCCAATATTTTCCATTCCAGAAATGAATGAACCTCCATACTACATCAACTATTCTCCGTGGAGACTATTCATCCACAAAATAGTGACGTCAAAGTACTTTGACCTCGCCATAGCGGCTGTGATTGGTTTAAACGTTGTTACCATGGCAACGGAAAGCTACCGGATGCCGAACACATGGGAATATGTGTTGAGAATATTTAATTATTTTTTTACCGCCGTATTTATATTGGAGAGTATCATGAAACTCATAGCTTTGGGATTCAAGATGTACCACAAAGATAAATGGAATATTCTGGACGTTATCATTGTCATTTTATCCGTCGTGGGAATTATTATTGAAGAAATGAAGGAGAATGAGATGAAGATTATTCCTATTAATCCGACTATAATCAGGGTAAGAAAAATATTTAGTTGAAGTAGAAAGCAATATTGATGCACCTAGGTTTTTAATGGATTGTGAATTATCTGATGTGAAATGAGCTATTTTTTGTATCCTTAGGTGCTACTTAGGATGGGTTTATCAGTGCACGGCTAAATGTTTCGGTTTTATAGCTGCCACCCACTTTATAACACTTTCACTCCACTTTGAGATGGACGTAAAAAAAAAGTTTGGTGTCAAGAGGCATGACCAGCAGCTACCCAAGTAACACGGATTGTGCAAAAAACATTTTAAAGCTAATCATTGGCAGGGATAACGTTGCGACAACCCCACATTGCTGTAATCCGGCTTTTAAAATCTGCAGCTCTTTGATTTTCATTTGCATCTGTAATAATCTTAAAGCGGCATAATTTTACAAACTACATTTTCCAACGTTACTAGTTTGTTTTCAAACTTTGCTAAATAGCAGCTGGAAGTAATAGTCATAATTTTTTGTTGGATAGTACCATTATTTTGCCAAAAAAAGCTATTTTATGGACAATGCCATTAGGTCATAATATTTAGCTGTAAAGTTGACTTTACTGCTAACAATTGGAAATCCAACAACACCATACAATTATGTAGTAAATTATAAGCCAAAAAGTGACAAATATTCCTTCAAAATAACTGGATAATTAACCACCAAGTCTTATGTTGACTGCCATTTATTTCGTACAACATTGGGACACAAGAATAAAAGTGAACATCGGTCATTTTAAGAAAATTGATAATTTGTATTTTTTCTTTTAAAAACAACAATATTAACGAATAAAAATTAGCACATCTAACTTTTAATTAGACTAAGGAAGGAATATTTTTAAAGCATTTTTATTTCAAATAGGTATATAATTAAATTTGAACAGAAACAAAAAGTTTTAAAATTTCCACAATTTTTATTTAGAAAAACCCGTAACATGTTTCGGCACACGGTGCCTTCTTCTGACGGAATATTCATTCATTCATTCCGTCAGAAGAAGGCACCGTGT
Source organism: Barypeithes pellucidus (assembly GCA_963991005.1). Taxonomy (NCBI): domain Eukaryota; kingdom Metazoa; phylum Arthropoda; class Insecta; order Coleoptera; family Curculionidae; genus Barypeithes; species Barypeithes pellucidus. Next base: position 18,926,676 of record OZ022561.1, on the reverse strand, counting down.
GCCGAAACATGTTACGGGTTTTTCTAAATAAAAATTGTGGAAATTTTAAAACTTTTTGTTTCTGTTCAAATTTATAATGGATTTCCATCAAGTATCGGCTAAATCAATCAATTTTCAAGGTATATAATTTTAAATTATTATTGAATTTTCTAAAATATAGGAAATAAATGAAGCCAGTGAAGAGAGAAGAGCTACCGTACCCATATTTTACGATAAAACTACCTTCCCACATTTATTTTGTTGTCAGAGATGTTCGAATAACACCCATAAATGATACCGCCTATAAATAACTAATACTATACTGCCATTATGCTTTGTTAACCATCCAAATCTATACTACAAATCTAAATATTGGAGTGCCCTAACCTAAAAAAATTCTGCAGCCATATGGCTGTAAAATCCATTAAAAAGCCCGAAAATGTTGTACCATTTCGGCTGTCACAGCGTTTTAAGGACGTCATAAGAGTGTCTAGGCAGCTTTCTGTAAAAGCTAAAATGCTCTAAATGTAACTGGAATAACGTTGCCACAGCCTATTTGAAGCCTTTGGTGTTATTTGGGTAACATTTGACCAACAGCTAAAGTACATAACCACGCACTGATAAGCCCGTCCTTTAGTCGACCTTACATTGGTAACCTATGTTACAAATTTCTTAGGCTTGGTTTGTAAGTATCCACATAAAGTTTTTAAATTGTGTGTCCCCTAAGGTATACGATTGAAACCGTTAGAAATTTCTTATTTGCAAATATTAGAAAATAATTTACACCCTTACCCTGACACCGATATTTATTTTCCTTTGTTTTTGCAGGTACTCAGAGTCATGAGAATAGCCCGCGTCCTCAAACTCCTAAAAATGGCGAAGGGTATCCGTGCACTTCTAGACACGGTCATGCAAGCCCTACCCCAAGTCGGCAACCTAGGGCTGCTTTTCTTCCTTCTTTTCTTCATTTTCGCGGCCCTGGGTGTCGAACTCTTTGGCCGTCTAGATTGCAAGGTCACCCCTTGTCAGGGTTTAGGAGAACACGCCCATTTCGAGAACTTCGGTATGGCTTTCCTGACGCTCTTCAGGGTAGCCACTGGGGACAATTGGAATGGTATCATGAAAGACACTCTTTACAACGAAAAGTGCGATTCGACCGATGACTGCATAAAAAACTGCTGCATTTCCCCAATTATTGCACCGATATTTTTCGTAATTTTCGTCCTCATGGCCCAGTTCGTTTTGGTAAACGTCGTGGTAGCTGTTTTAATGAAACACTTGGAAGAATCCCATAAGCACCTGGAGGATGAGCAAGATATGGATATTCAACTAGAAAGAGAGTTCCAAGAGAAGCAAGCGCAAAATGAGAGAAGGGAGTTGTGCTTGGCTCTGCAACTAGATGCGGCAGAGTGTCATCAGCAGAAGGAGAAGACGCTGCACAAAGTAAGTTTTAAATTTCTCCGTGGGCAAAAAATAAATGACATATTTATCGAGCTTCTATTTTTATTTAAATAACATATTATGAATTGGCAAAAATATTTGATTGGAAAATGATACAAGTTGATTTTATACTAATGCTACCGCAGCAACCGTTTTATACAAAATTATCGCTGTAAGTCAATACATTCTTTATTTATTAGATATAGAAATGTTGTAGGTATTTTCTAAGATGCATGCATCTTCCACTTCTAAATTTCTTCCTTCTTTTCTATGAAAGTAGAAAAATACTGTTTAGTCCCTTATTGGAAATAAGTTGTTTATTTTATTGAAGGAATATACCGGGTGATGCATTGTTAAGTTGAACATTGGAAATTCCATGTAATTCTTGAGGTGGCTGAATATTTGCTCCCCTGTACAGGGTGTCCCATTTTCGGTACTTTTATAGGGTTCTCTCCGTAACAGTTAGTGCTATCAAAAAAGTAATGTAGGTATCATGTACTCTTTTTGGGTCAAACTTAAAAAGATAAAATCAAAATTTGAAAATTTTCGCTCGCTTAAGAGATACGGGGGAAAATCAAAAAATTTACAAATTAAAAATTACCCTATATTTTCTTAGTTAAAAGAGATACAGAAAAATGTTTTATACAGAAGTTTCTTTATATTGATTGTTGAGTAATCTGACGTTTTCAGAATAAGGAGTTCAGGTAAAAAAGTTATAGGACCTAACCTCATTTATTTAAATGGAACACCCTGTATATTTTAATCTAAGAAGATACTATTTTAAATTCTATTTTCAAATTAGCACTCTTATTATATGAAATGTTTTTCTTTTGTTTCATTTTTATACTAACTTAAGTTCCTGATATACTTCTAACTAGTTTTGTCGACCACCTTCTAAAATATCACTATTTTATGCTTAAAGAACAAACAAAATATACATTAACTTCCTCGTTATTGTTACAGGTCCTCTCCTTGCCTTCCAATTTCACCTTCAACCCTCCTGGCTCCGGTCCTAAAGTAATCTTAGAGAGGCAGCCATCGCAAACGCGCCGCCAAACACTTCACAGTCACTTTCCGATCATGCTCTCCAACCTGGACGATATGAAAAACATCGACGATTCAATTTCGGACATCTATAGCATACAAGAAGTCACCACGTTCGAAGAGGAACCACCTCTAGAACGACGACATAATTCCCGGGAGCCCGCAAAGGTAAACCTTGACGAGATAATCAGCTACTCTTCCTTAGAAGCTAATACGAATTATCAGCTTAAAGTGCCAAAAATCGAAGATACGCATAAAGAATTGAAACGGATAAATGAAACGCAAGAGAATAACAGACTGTCGATTCCGCTCGAAACAAAACCCGTAAGTAGATTATATGGAAGCACTAAACATCTATTCCAAAAACAGATGTCTATGGATATTTCGGAAGAAACGCCGTTTTTAATTCCAATGGAGCCCCTTGCAATTCCTGGAGCAACCAGCTTACGGTTGCCTATAAGTGAAAAAAACGAGAGGACTGGAAAAAGTGACAGAAGTGAACAACTAAAACCACCTAGACATGATAGTCAAGAAAGTGTGCAACGAATTATAACAGAACGACGAAAACTGGATGAAAATCTAAAAGAATTCGACCGGTACGATATTTTTGATACGTCGCATAGTAGTGAGGAAAATTTGGTCGACGAACATATGGAAGATAAAAAGAAACGTTGTTAGTTTTGGATCAATATCGTGGTTATTTTATTTCAAAGACATATCAAATAAAAGGTGTGCTTTATACTTTACAATATATTGTGCAGCGTTAACTGCTTAGGAGCTTTTTAAGAATGTCCTAAAAATTGTAGCAAGAAAATCGCAATTATTCTTGCAGTATGTGTGGGTCTTCCTAATTTTCAATGTTTTAAACACATATTTTCGAATCAAGGCCACAATTTTTAGATGTCTTTTTAAAACCATTACCTACACGTTTTATCTGATATCTCTGTAGTGAAATTTTTCGTGGTACTCCTACTTTCTATCGGTTCTAGTCATTATCTTAACGTAACCATAATATGTTGACTTCAGTAAGTATTTTTAACGCGATGGTAAATCCGTGGAATGTATTTTTTTAATGATAGATTATCGAAACCAATAAAAGCAGCCAAAAAAAAATATAGATTATATTTTTTAATCGTACATCTGTATAAATTGATTCTAATATCTTTATTTTTACATACCTTTTACGGCTTGACATTACTGTAAAGTTACGCAGAGACTATAGGAATTGTGTTAATATTGTAATAAAAAGTTATAAAGGTATTTTCGATGTAGATAGCTAAAAATGTGTAAATGTTAAATAATAATTAAGAATTATAGAAATTCTGAATTAGAGTTCCTTTTGCAATCGTATGTAAAACGAGATTGTAATTCAGCTGAAAATGTCAGAAGTTTTCATTCAAACTGTATATTATCCGAAGAGGTTACACTTGATGTTCCTATCTGTGACTAAATGTGCTGATGGCACTTAAATTTCGAGTAAACATATAGTTTTATTTTAAATACATTTAATGGTGACGCAACTCGATAAAGGAAAACGGCAGAAATTATGTATAAAATCACACACACTTTAAAGTAAGTCATTATTTCTCCTGTATATTTTTCCAAAATAAATTTGGATTTTTGAAATATTTTTTTGTCATTTTGTCGGATCAGCACACGAGGAATAAATGCCGACATATCGTAAATATTTCGTAAAGCCGCGTCCACAACAAACCAAAAAACACAATATTTTTCAACAATTTCGAAACAAATCTACAACATTTTACCAACTTTTATATTTTGTTTTGGTTTTTAGCAACCTGTTGTCTTCCCGTCGCGGAGCGGTTAACATCAAAGGGTTTCTGTTTATTTCCATTTCCGGCAACACTGTTGGTGCGGTGTGTACGTATTGTGAAACAAATACAAAACACATCAGCATTGACAGGTAAAGGTTGAGAACTATCTATAGTCGCACCATCGATAGTTTTCCACAGACTATCAAGATTTAATTCATAAAATCTCCGCAAAAAAGTCATTACTCGCTCCCACACCCCCCGAAATTAAACGAACAAGTCTGTTTGTTTGTCAGGTGGTATTAATATCATACACGGTGTTGAAAAAAGGTCGGTACCCCGGCATAACTCCGGTGCATCGCATTGCAGCGGAAAATGTCTAAGGAAAAAGTTATTTGGTTTTGAAGGAGGAATAGTTTGCAATTTAAACCACCTCCCCCCCCCCCCCCCCCAACCCCCTCAACAGCCGGGCGCGGGTGGTGGTAAGTTAAGATTTACAAACGGAACCCTATATTTTTTTTATTGGCGTATCGTGTTCTCCGAACAAAAATAAACATCTTTTGTCCGAAAATTTTTTTTATTCGGGCCCATCTTTCACCAATAATTACCGTGAGAAAGACAAAATCATAACTGTGCGAAAATCAAGTTTTGTCCCGGAAATACTCTTTTTCTCTGTCTTGTACTAAAGAATGCCCGTGGAATACAAACAACTTTTTCCACGGGCATTTTTTAGTACAAGACAAAGGAAAAGAGTATTTCCGGGATAAAACTTGATTTTCGCACGGTTCTGATTTTGTATTTCTCATGGTGATTATTGGTGAAGGATGGGCCCGAATAAAGAAAAATTTTCGGATAAAAGATGTTTATTTTTTGTCGGAGAACACGATACGCCAATAAAAAATATGGGATTCCATTTGAAAATCTTAACCTACCCACACCCGCGCCCGGGGGTTGAGGGGGGGGGGGGGTTGATGGTTGTTTAAATTACAAACTATTCCTCCAAATTTTTTTCAACACCCGATATAATCAGAAGAAAAATTATTCGCGGCTTTACGGACTGGTCTGATTGCTCTTGCATGCGGTGGGCGCCTATATTCTTAAATACATATTTTGTCATATTAAGTATTATTTAACTATTTAAAAACTGGCATTTACAAAACGCCCCCTTTCGTACCCTGTGGCCACGCCACGGCCAACTATGCAGTTTTGGTTTTGTTTCGTGAAACATAAAAGATGATTTCCGATTTGTTGTCAAATTGTTGAAAAACATGTTGTTGCTGTTTTGTTTCTGTTTTGTTGGTAACACACGAAACAGAACAATAACTACATAGTTACTATATAGACTTTTGTTGACATTTTGTCGCGCCAGTGCGGACAAACGTTTTCCTTTTGTTTTGTTTTCAGAAAGTTGCGTTTCTGTTTTGTTGGATGTTTTTGTTTTGTTGGTTTGGTGTGGACGCGGCATAAGAATGCAGAAAAGTCTACCTTATTTCCAGGTGGTAGTAATATCATATAAATATGTATGGGAAAAGTACATTGTGTAAAAAGGGCGTGACGACAGGTCTTATATACGAGTAAGAAGTATACAACCCGAGCTATAGGCGAGTGTTGCAAATCGAACGAGCAAAAAAACGATGCAAAAAATAAATGTTTAATAATGATAATTGTTAAAAATAAAACAAGCTGGTGTACTTATTGGCGCACGGTATGTGAGTTGTATTTAGTTCATTAGTAGTGATGCGTAAAAGTGTATTTTACGCACGGCCGTAAAAAAAATAATTTCCTAACCACCTGGACCTTATACAATAAGGAATCTCAAGGTTAAGGTGGTTAGAAAATTATTTTTTTATATATATTTATATGATATTACTACCACCTGACAAGTTAGATTGTGTGGAACAACTACGAGATGGAGCTGCAGGTTGCACTCTGCCTACTAGGGTTGATAATATAGCTTGAAGCAGGTAAAAGTTTTTTCTGATTATGAACACTGACGAGAACAAAAGAGTTCGAAACCGGTCTGCAGATGGTGACATCCTAATAGGAATTACCTCCTTCTCTAGCTAGTGCCATTCAATCTAAATTAATATTTGAAATCTGACTGTGTTAGACAAAATGCGATAAGTAATTGCTTATAATTCAAAGTTATTCGTGTAATCCGTATTGTATATCCTTAACCAAATATATATATTTTTTTGTCCAAGGGTCAATAATTATTTGCCCTTCACCTAAAATAGTGATTTATCAAAATGTCGCTAGGTTTTTATCGCACACATAAAACTGTTAAAAGGATATGCAGCAGAAACATTAAATATGAGATAATTTTATGGGCGCTCGTGGTCGGAAAATATAAGATGATGAGAAAAACAAATTTTATTGAAAAATATGGCCTATCATTATACAGGGTGGTACATCCAAAAGGAGGAAAAGGAATTTCACATGTAAATTTCGAGGTGGTCAAATATTCGCACCTTTATAATTAAGTTTACACTAGTCAATATATTTGACAGTGTTTTTAATTTTTTCATATAATTTTAGCTTCGCATATTTCTAATCGCCATAATCTATTTAGTTAAGGAAAAAGTTACAATGATTAAATGGTACAGTTCTATTCATAAAAAACCATACAAGTAGTAAAGGATAGGTGACAGGATACATGAAAAAATATATGACATTTTAATGTTATACGTGTTTTTTATGAACAGAACTGTACTTCGGCGGAAACAGTAACTATAACATAAAATAATATTAACATTGACATTAAATGACTTGACAAATTTTTTGCCGGTGTACGTACTGACAGAAATTGGTCAGAGACGTAGTTCTGTTTATCATTTTAAGAATATATTTTGTTAAATAACTCTTAAATTACTATCAAAAAATAGCCATTAAATCATTTGATCAGCATAAAAAGATTTGGTTTGCAATAAATAAAAATCGGGCTACAACACTTGTTCTGCAAAAAATGCTACAAACTGTCAACAATTTAACCGATATCAGTCCGCTTGTAATATCATGTGTTCGCTTAATTAACAGTCGAGCTGCGAAATGATTACTTGGTCAGCAAGATTTTACAATTGGTCAGTAGAAAAAAACATGTCTAGAAGCAGTTTACTTCAGAGGCTTGCATATTAAAAGAATGGTTATCAATATAAATCATTGGATTGCGTTTGTTTTGAATAATCGTGGGCGTGGGCGGAGCGAAAGCAGTCGCGTGATACGAGTAGCTAATTGCGTGCGTGTGTTTCCATTCGGTGTAGCAGTCAAGGCCCAAAAAGGTGTAGCGGGGGCGGGTTTTCACTTGTTTTCCCAGGGCACTGTCAATTTATGTAACTTTCTTGTGTTTCTTTTGCCGAATACAGAAGGAAATCGACTACAAAAGGTGTAGCGGGGGCGGACTTTCACTTGTTTTCCCAGGGCACTATCACTATTTCACGTTTTATTGCTTTTTTTTGATGACCAAGATTAAATATTTTGCTTACCCGCTGATTGCTTACCAATATCTGATTAAAAGTGGATCGCTCATAGCAGCTTATACATTTTATTTGCGTACAAAAATAATTTAGAGCACTCTAGTATAGAGATATTACTGACCGATTCAGAAATGTTTGCTGTCCATAAGTTGCTGACCAACTAGCCATTTTGGCTGACCGATTACATTTTTCTTCGCAAAAATAAGAATATTTTGCTAATCAGTTAAATGATACCCTTTTCTTATTTTGGTCTTAAAAAGTTTAAGTATATTTTTGGGCTAATATAAAAAGGGGGCCAATATCTGATCATCTTAAAATTTACGTGTGATATCCTATCCGACCTGACCAATATATTTTAAAGTATCATTATCATTAAATAGAACTATTAATTATATGATATATATCATATCTCTCATGTCAAAAAAATACATAGACAAAGTAAACATATAAATTTGCAAAAATTATCAGGGTTCGACTAAAAAATGGCTCTTCATACAATGGAAAATATTAAATGGGGGTCCGAAATGAGGACATAGAGTCATCTATGTTGCAACAAATAAGGATTATGCCGAGCAAACCTGAGAAACTTCAGTCGATATGTATTTTTTAAACCCCTGTTTGTGACTATAATCATTTTTTATATCAATTATTTTTTATCAAATTTGGTCAATTCTTAGCTGCGAGTCTTAATACAAATTTTCTACTGCATATCCTTCTAACTCCAGTTGTGAAGTACGAAAAGCTCATGAGCTGTAACGTAGCATGTTGAAAACAGTAGAACAAATATTTTAACGAAATTAAATTTAGATAGAATCAAGGGGAAAATTCGTAACCTATTAGATAGATGAAAATGTAGAGTAAATTACTCTTGTACTTCATTTAAGTGATTAGTGTGTCATGTCATCGAAACGTCTAACGAAAGGGTTCATTTGTTATCAGTAATAGTAACACAGCAACACAGCCCAAAACAAGTTAATGGCCTGTGGGCAATAGTTAGAGAGACGGTGGCAATAAGGGGTCCGTGAAGTGGAATATCAGTAATTTGGGTTTTCGTGGAGTTTATGTACCCCTTTACAACTTTTATATTTGATGAAATGCCGTAGAGCGTTGCTGAGAGGCGATGTACCGCTTTAGATAGGAAATTCTCAATAAATTCAAAATTATATCGAGCCATGCCTGAAAATGAATTTACAGCATCTGCGTGACTCCAAAGTCACGAGAAACACATTTTCTGACAAGTCAACCCTTGCATATCCTTTTCCGAGCGGGTTTGTCTCAAGTGACATGGGTCCAAGTGAGCGTAATCGATTTCGATTCACATGGAGATGACTCGTAAACAATTTTCTGATAAAAAGAATATTGCGAAAGTGCGGTATTTTTGCGTAATTTTACAACTGAATGATACCTGCCTTCCGGTGTCTCTGCGTAATATTGTCAGAATTCCGCCTAGCTAGGTGGGATTCTTCTGAAATTTTTTTCCCACAATATTTGGGTGTCAAGGAATGTAGTGTGACAATTTTTTGACATGTCACGATTGTTTTCCCGGTTTGTTCGTTAAAAAATTCCAATAATGAAATGGCGAGACCTGGAACGAGAAATTTTTTTCACATAATCTTTAACGTATAATGTTCCATTCTAGAAAGTTTCAACTTCAAATTCGCTTTTTTTCTAATTTTCATTCTTTTTGACATGCTCGGAAAAGTATATGCAAGGGTTGACTTGTCAGAAAATGTGTTTCCCGTGACTTTGGGGTCACGCAGATGCTGTAAATTAATTTTCAGACATGGCTCGATATAATTTTGAATTTATCGAGAATTTCCTATCTAAAGCGGTACAGCGCCTCTCAGCCACGCTCTACGGCATTTCATCAGATATACAAGTTGTAGAGGGGGACCTAAACTCCACGAAAAACCAAATTAGTGATATTCCACTTCACGGACCCCATATTGTCACCGTCTCTCTAACTATAAAGAGTAGGTATAATATTTTCTTCTATGGGATAAAGATCAAAATAAATGTTAAAAATTCTATGTTCAATAAGAAAGTAGTAAGGAATTTATTCATTTGTATTTGACACACAAATCACGAGTAATCGCAATATTAATTCTAGCATAATATTGTAGAATATAAAAATTACTTCAGATTCTATTAAATATGAACTACAGGGTTGATCTCTTGCATTAAAAAAATAATTAAAACAAAACTAGGTAAGGTAGAAAACGTAGAATCTAAAAATGAATTTAAACGAGACAATCTTACTTTATCTTCTTACTTTTTTAAATGTAGCAGAATGTAAACCGTTATTATAAAATAGATTATAACATGCTATAGCGTCTTATAAAATTTTAATTTTTTCACTTATAATAGCAGTATTTTTATATTTTACAATGAGAGGTAGAAGTACCCACCACCAATTACTATTGCCCATTATTTATAAAAATATTATTCGACATACATAATGCAAAAATTTCATAAATTCGTTTTTTCTCAGTGTGAATATGCTGTAAATGGGATTTTAAAATACGGACAAGCTAGTTATACAAACGAGAAAGGTATTCTTCGAGTGATTTTTAGTTCCGACAAAATTAATTTTAAATGTCAAAATTAACGATTCTTTCAAAAAAATAATATCTCGGTAATGTTCATTTTTTAACTTGTGTTTAGATCTCTTTGGATTTCCGGTTTTAAAATACAATATTTTTAATAGGTATTGCATAGTTGATTGTGATATTATATGTGAAAAAATTAAATACAATGCGTTTATGTCAAGTTTTTCCATCTAACGAAAAGCGCTCGTTCGGGTTGGAATGTCAATTAATAGAAAATCAAAAAAGAAAATATTATTTAAATATAAAGACATAAACGTATAAAATCTAGAATAAGGATTATCTTGCACAGAAAGTCTATTAATATTTTTTTTCATGTATGAGCGAAATGTTCCATCGAGTGTTAGACAGTTCACTTTACTTATATTTTTCAAATCATACTAAATAATAATAAATTGTAACAACGCGACACTTCCACGAAGCTAGTTACCCATTAAATAATGTTTTTTCGATATATATTTTCATTTAAGGTGTACCGTGCATAACGCTGGAGCATGGAGTGACCTATTTACAATAGTTTTAACAAATATTTATCAGTATTCTTTCTAGTATAATTTTCTATGAATATTTTTATGAATGTTTTTTATGAAATTATAAATTTTTGGAACAACTAAGAATCAAAAATTTTAAATTCTGTTTTATAACGTACTATTAGGATAGAAAATTATTTACTGCTTATAATATTTATAATTTATGTAAGCAGTGGGATAGGCATTATTATCTAGGATGGCATTCTATCAAGGCAGATCTTGTAACTAAAGGGGAGTTTATTAAGTTAAATTAAAAAGTACTTTGGCACAGCATAAATATTATTGAATTCAATGGCACAACAGTATACAGGGTGTTCCTTAATGACGTGCTAATATTTCAGGATGTGATTCCTCAGGTCATTTTATAAATAAAAGTTCATATGAACATATGTCTGCAACGGCTTAAACTTTTTGCTACAGGGTGTTGAATTTTTATTTTTTAAATGGTTATTTTTTAATATCTCCCAAAGTACTTTAGATATTATTTTCAATTTTGGTATATGTTAATAGGATATAGAACCACAAATTTTAGTTATAAAAGTTATTCAATTGTTCCACCAGTGGCGTCCCTGCAAACATATCCTCTGAAATTTTATACAAAAGGATGGTACGCCACTGACATTTTTCCATGTGGATATATGTTTGCTGATTAGCCTGATCAATTGTACATGAAAACGATCTCTTGAGTTTTTTTCGTCAGACCCGTTCTTGATTAAAACCACTAAATTCATATTGAAACTCATTATTATTAACATTGATAAAATAATTAATGATAAATTATGATTTTTTAAAATTGTTGGAGTGGGCAATTCGATGCAAAGACGGGCGGAAGCATGCCTTTTAAGAGAAGTTGGCCATTTCCAACAATTTTTATGAAACAAAATTTGTCATTAATTATTTTATCAATATTAATAATAATGAGTTTCAATATGAATTTAGTGGTTTTAGTCAAGAACGGTGCATCTGACGAGAAAAACTCAAGATGCCGTTTTCATGTCGATGAACCAGGCTAATCAGAAAAAATATCCACATGAAAAAATGTCAGTGACGTACCATCTTTTTTGTAAAAAATATCAGAGGACATCTTTGCAGGGACGCCACTGGTGGAATAATTGAATAACTTTTCTAACTAAAATGTGTGGTTCTATATCCTATTTACACATACCAAAATTGAAAATAATATCTAAACTGAATTTGGAGATATTAGAAATTAACCAATTAAAAAATAAAAATTCAACACCCTGTAGCGAACAATTTAAGCCGTTGCAGACATTGTTCATATGAACTTTTCTTTATAAAATTATCTAAGGAATCACACCCTAAAATATTAGCACGTCATTAAGGAACGCCCTGTATAGGTAAACATTTATTTTTTTATTTCAATATATTAGAAATTGTAATATTTTCTGTTCAGGAATTCTGCTTTGTAAGAAAGTCAACCTATACGAGCGTAATAGCACGAGTATGTTAATGTGTCTATTATATTCTATGTAAATAATATTTTTTTTCTACGACGCTAAAATAAATCTATTTTTTTAAACAATAGTCAAATTTGTTGTTGGTCAAAGTAATGGGATGATGCTAATATAAATTTGCATATAATGTTACCTATTACATATTCATTATACAGGGTGTTTCCTAACCTCTCTGAAAAAATTAAGGAGGTGAATCCTCACCTTATTTTAAGACGAAAATGTGGTATAAAAGTTCTTCGCATGTCGTTTCGTTTTCGAAATACAAAAAAAATTGTATTTTTCATTTTATTAATTAATGCCAAACGATATTTTAATGATAACTGTTAAACATAAAGGATTAGAGCCCTTTACTCGTTTATACTATTCCTATTGAATACGGTTCGCGCCAGTCCCGATATTTTCCAACACGTAAGAGACAATTTAGCCCGTCGCGTCGCGTCGTGTACAAGGGTGTTTACTGGCTCATGGAGGACATTGGCAGCAATTTATTTCACTTTTGTTCATATGAGTTCATTATTCCAAGTTTTTAGATCATATGCATTATCAAATCATTAGCATTAAATAATAAAGTGAAAAATACAATATTTATTTTAACAGCCTGATTTCGAAAACGAAGCGAAATGCGAAAAACTTGTATACCACATTTTCGTCTTAAAATAAGGTCTTTAATTTTTTCAGAGAGGTTAGGAAACACTTTGTGTATCAATAGTAATAAACTGAATTATACCACATAATAAAATCAAATAAATATTAATTATTTTTATAATTAAAATAAGTTTTGTAGAAAAACTTTATTATTTACCGCAAAGTAGTAAGAAAATATATTGCAGATATTTGGTGCTTACTTATTTAGATGCACTGAAAGACGTTTCGCATAATTATTTTATACCGTACGCCCATACAGGGTGACACAAGTAAAGTGGCCTATTAGAAGTATCTCGAGAACTAAATGAGACTTTATTTTGCAAATTTGGCTGTGGCTATAAGAGATGGTTTTCTACGTTTCTAAAATATTTTGGATGATTCGGTGTTGCCGGATCATACCGAAAGTGGTTGCAACTTCGGAATTTACCTATATATTATATTTTTTTTGGAATCTAGGTAAAAATCTAGAATAGTTTTCTGTATAATATCATATACCTATCTTTAAGACTTTTTGAATTATAAATAATTTTGTGATTTTTTAACGCCGTATCGTTACCTGAAAAGAAAATCGTATCTTTTTAGCGGTTACAGCTAGAAAGCTGAAAATTTTACAATAGTTTCACGAGATCATCGCAATTTTATAATTTTGAACAGTATTGAATTCGTTTTATACAGGGCGTCTCCATAACAATATTTCTGAGACAGATGAATTATTGCAAAAATCTTATTTTTTTAAATGGGACACCCTGTATTTGATATATTTTGCTAATGGAGGATCAAATTGTCTATTTAATGATATTATGTGTTCCTATACCTATCTTCACTATTTTCGGACTTATAGCGAAATTTATAAATTATCTTATAAAAATATATGTTTTGGTAGTTGGCTGTGGATTCATAGGAACAAAATAATGAAAAATCCATGTGACGTTATGTCTGTGTTGTTGTAAAAAAAATAGTTAACCAATAAGGAATTTATTAATAAATAAATAAACAAAATGAAAATTACATCAATAAAATAACTAATAACTAAATTGTTTAAAATGCCCTCCGTTCGCTCTTAAATTCATAAATTGTGGTTATAACATGTTCATTTGTCACCTCTTTCATTTCTTTCTCTTCTAGAGACCCCAAAGCTGTTCGTACTCGATTTTCTAAATCTTCCCTTGTTGTGACGGGTGTCTTGTATACTATTTCTTTAATCCTATCTCATAGATATAATTCTAGGGGGTAAGATCCGGAGACCTTGGGGCCATTTCCATGGACCGCCTCGGCCACTCAACTTTTAGGGAGTCATAGGAGCTGCATCAGGATGCAGTTCATTAAATTTTCTGCAAGTTCTAGATAAAACTCTACCACACTCCCCATGAATATAAAATAAACTTAAAATATCTAAGCTCGAATACTGTGAATTAGCCATTTTTACTACAATAACTCAGACATAACGTCAAATGGATTTTTCATTATTTTGTTACTATGAATCCATTCCACAGCCAACCACACTATCAAAAAATATATTTTTATAAGATAATTTATAAATTTCGCTATAAGTCCGAAAATAGTGAAGATAGGTATAGGAACACATAATATCATTAGATAGAAAATTTGATCCTCTATTAGCAAAACATATCATTTAAAAAAAATAAGATTTTTGCAATAATTCATCTACCTCAGAAATATTGTTATGGAGACGCCCTGTATAAAACGAATTCAATACTGTTCAAAATTATAAAATTGCGATGGTCTTGTGAAACTACTGTAAAATTTTCAGCTTTCTAGCTGTAACCGCTAAAAAGATACGATTTTCTTTTCAGGTAACGATACGGCGTTAAAAAATCACAAAATTATTTATAATTCAAAAAGTCTTAAAAATAGGTATATGATATTATACAGAAAACTATTCTAGATTTTTACCTAGATTCCAAAAAAAATATAATATATTGGGTAATTCATTTAAAATTCCGAAGTTGCTACCACTTTCGGTATGATCCGGCAACACCGCATCATCCAAAATATTTTAGGAACGTAGAAAACCATCTCTTATAGCCACAGCCAAATTTTCAAAATAAAATCTCATTTAGTTCTCGAGATACTTCTAATAGGCCACTTTACTTGGGTCACCCTGTATATGCAGGCTATTATAAAAATGTGTTTTTAAATTGTTGCACACCGAAGAGTTTTTTGGAAAGTCGGGATGCCACGCGTTCCCGGGTAATATTCTTTATAATTTCAGACAGATTAGTATTATGTCTTCTATGAGAATATAAAATTTATTTTTACATATCTTTTCAAATAGAATCAGAAAACAAGAAGAACGAAATCGTAAACATTCAGGTTTGCACAAATATCTTATATATTTTTTAAACTCACTAATAACCATCTTTTGTCAAATTTGATCATTTCTGTATGTTCTAGGGTTAACGGATCCCTGTCGAGTGCATTTTTATCAGGGACACCCTGTATAGTATGTTCACCTAAAATAGAGTTTTTAAATTCAACTTATTCTGCAATAAATTTTCTTATTTTTTTTTAAATGGCCTACAATTTAGAAAAATCAAATTGTTTTTAATGTCTTGTCTGTGATATTTTTAGTCCTCCTCTGTGGTACTTAAATTTTATTATATTTGTGTTTAAATGCCAAAAGATATATTTTTAAAATCTCTTAAATTTTAACTCTAATAGAAACTGTACTACTTGTCTATAGTCTATATAAACCCTATAAATATTACTCTTGCTCTATATTGTTATTTACCCTTATGCAGATTGTTAAAAATTATGTAAAGCCATCCAGAGTATGTTCATTATTTTCTTTATTATTCTCCTAGTGCCTGAAGATTTCCCTGATTGAATAGTGCCAGTAGGGGAGATAAGGAATCATTCGGACACAGGGAGCATTCAGCCACCTAAGTTATTTTAAAACCTATTTACATCTCCCGCGTTTATCAAGGAAGATAATTTTTCCAACATTGTTATGCGCAACCTGAATTATAATAAACACATTATTGGTGCATCAGAGTGGCTTTAACAAGAAAAGTTTAAAAACAGACTTCTAGGCAAGATTTTTTCTTTAAATATTTTCCCCATATTTTCTTTAAAAATCAAGATATTTAATTTTATTTTTTGTGATTATATCTTACTTATATATTCCCGTTTCTATTCCTGGATTATTTTCACAGCTATAAATATTAGTTAATATTATGACGTTTTAAAATTTTTGTTCGCTGGGGAGCATTCGTTCATATACAGGGTGTTATGGAAATGACGTATTATATTTAAATGGATGACTCCTTGGGTGTCCTAGAGAAGCGCTACATATTTTAATTTTTTTAAATAGACCGTTTTAAAAGTGGGGTAATAAATACTCTTACTCACAGGTCAGTCCGCGCTACTGTATAACATTTCACCCAGAGCCAATGGCCATGTTGCCAAACTTAATGTAAAATTGAAATTCCATATAAAATTATAAAAATAAATTATTTTCTACCTACTTGTATTTATTCTTATACCAAAAGAGCGAGGAAATACAGGCACAACCACAATCAGTTTTTTTCTTTTTCATGGGAATACTCCTGGAAACACTTTATGTACACACAGTAATAGTGAAGCAGAACCGATAGTTAGCTTTTGAAAATACAATAATACAGATTATACTACAGATTATTAGATTTTATTACACGCGACGAAATTTGACGTCCAGAAGAAAGGCGTCAATAAAAACAATATTCAAAGATTATTTATGGACGGATACATGCGTAAACTGAAAAAACAGAGCGGATTGCCGAGAGTGTGTTGGTGATCGACAAGACACAAACGTATCCGGCCGCTGGATGGTATTCAACTAACAGACGCAAGCGTGCGGCGCTATATGAAACTACTTCGCTCAGCCGATGTAAGGCGTCAGGAGGTCATTGGCATTTGACCTAGTGACGTACGTGGCTATTACTATTCCATATGTTTTTTTGGATTGTTTAAAACATAGTCCGTCGTAATGTTCTTTAATGAATTGTCAGAATGGAAAAGTGTTTAAATTATTTTATCTTGTCTAAAGAGTTTAAGGTGTACATATGACAACATCGGCCAGAATTCCTTGATTGCTTACATGTATCGCAGTGCCACACAGCTGTTTATCTGGTTTGACGTCAGGTCACTTTTACCGCCGAATAAATTGAAAGCGCCATCTATTACTAGGAATAGTCGGTTTAAATATAATACGTCATTTCCATAATACCCTGTATAGTAGACCTGGTGTACATTCGGCCAGTAGTCGAAAACCTACCTGGACTTTACACTAATACATTAGAATAGAATAGGTTAGAGGAAATCGACCGGGAATAGGAAAAACAAATAAGAGTTCAAAACGAGACTTATTTAATAAGCCTGGATTAAAAGATAAAACAATTAACAACCGATAAAGAAAACTATTTAGATTAAGATGTTAGTAATTATCTTGACGAACTTAATGAGGAGAAGCTAAGTCAAGAATTTTGTTGGGCAAATTTTAAGTATAATAAACGAGAATACAATAAGAATTAATTTCTTAAGACGAAAGACCTATCTATAATCTTTTATTTCCCCTAATTAATGCCATAACTGAAATAAACAACAGATACATTATTAGAAAAATTAATTCGTCTTCAAAATCTGTAGCTGCTAGGACTGCCGCGTGCTATCATTTTTGTTATAATTTTGCAACCCTTATTGTTCGCCAAGCCCAAGTGATATATTAGTTTATTGAGTTTGGCGTTTGTTATATTAATTGTTTGTGTTAATTCAACATGATGATATAACTTGAAACAATCTATTTGATAATTTTACATTTGATTTTTATTTATTTGTTGTTTAGCTTTGTAAATTTACCAGTTACGTTGTTTAGCTGATTCCTCCCCATATGATGGCCGAATGTTCCCCTAGGAGAGGGAGCAATCGGCCATTATTTACCTGATGTTTAACATAATTTTTTTCTTTTGAAACTCCATATTTCAAAAACATTTGTCATGTAATACATTGCTAAGTATCTCCTATTACTGACAAGGTAACTTGGTTATCCTTTTATAAGCCAAATTAGTTAATAATCGAGAAATTGTTCTTTATGGCCGAATGCTCCCCTGTCTCCCCTACTAGTCCATAGAGGACACTAAATATTGTAAAAAAAGTTCCATTTTTATCACATTAAATTTATATGTCTGCTTAGCTTAGATGGAGGTTTAGTTTATCAACAATAAACTCTTACGATGCTTTTGTTTTGAACAACCTGCATAATATTTTTCCATTACGTTCTATTCTAACCTGTGCCTTCTGTCTGTACATTAAAACTTGTACGTCTTCGTTACTATTTGTAAATTAGAAACTAGTATTTAAAATGTCGTTAGGTATTGTAAAAGATGAATAATAAAGTATTAAATCTACGGTGTTACCTTCCTGTACTTTTATTTTACCCCTTATCCTCTTGAGTTCTAGAGAAATAATCACAGGTTGCCAAGCAGGCACTATTTTATGTGAACGTTTAGCCAAATATACTTAGTTTTTTTCTAATCTAAAACTGGATTCGTAAAGTTAAAGGATTGGAAAACGCTATGAAAAAATTGAGTTAAAAAATATAATGTTCTAAGAATAATAATAACAATTTCAAATATGAACAATTTTCAAATTTTTCTCACATATCTTCCTGAAACTTGTTGATACCCCAATCGACATGTCACACAATCTAAATATCAATAAATTAACTAAAAAACTTTATTATTAAGGGCTAAAACTTCACGAAAAGAAATATTGATCAGCTGATGACTCTCGCATCTTTCTAACCTGCCAAAAAGCGGAATATTTTTAAATTAAATTGATGCAACATAAATGGCTCTGATTGCTAATTGGGATTGTTTGGGATCCTCATCTTAACAGAAGGAACGCTATATATGTAAAAAATCATCAATCGTCATCATATCTTAAAAAATATATTTTGTGATATGTTATGGACCACATGATTAATTGGATATTATCAAGGATCATACATCAAGGAGAATACAACTTTGGTTCACAGTCTTTGAAGAATAAACAATTCACATTCTTAGGTGAATTGTAATCAACTTTCCAGAAAAATAATGGGGAGCTCTGAATATTAGTATAAATTTTCTCTGTCATTTTCTTTTCATTAGATAAAGACATTATGTCGCGTTCGAGACTTCGGAACATACTTTTTATAAAGTCCTTATTGGAACGGCCATCTTTATACCTGCTTTCACGTTTGACACTACTGGATTATCAACTGTCATATTTATCGTTATTTTTAAATAAAACTCTTTGTGGTTTATTTTCAGTATTTGTGTGTTAAATTTAAGTATTGTTTGTCAAAAAAATAGTAATTGTTATCTCAATATTGTAAGACTATGCCAAGTTTGCCGTAAACTAAATAAAAA
Source organism: Barypeithes pellucidus (assembly GCA_963991005.1). Classification (NCBI taxonomy): domain Eukaryota; kingdom Metazoa; phylum Arthropoda; class Insecta; order Coleoptera; family Curculionidae; genus Barypeithes; species Barypeithes pellucidus. The sequence continues at coordinate 18,907,302 of OZ022561.1, read as the reverse complement.
AAATAGACTCTTCAGTCACGTCCGTCGATTGTTTGTTTTTCCTAACAAAGACATATCAAACTGGTTACCTGTTAGAATGAAAACGGAAACAGACAAAACATAAAAATAGATGGGAATTATACAATTAGCTTGTGTTTATTTTCGTAATAAAAGCAGATAGAAATACCGGTCCAAGTTTGTTTCAAGTCGGTGGTTATTATTCATAATGTATGGGCAATAATTGTACAAAGTAAATATAATAAATAATGTTACCATTGCCCGGGCAGTATCCATAATTTCATTTTAAAGTAGGTAGTCCATCTCAAAGTGAATTGAAATGATAAATGGGAAAAGAAACTCTTCTATACTAGTTTATAATTAACTAGTGGAGCAGCTAGGCTACGAGTTTCCCATTCACTATGTATACTGCCATTCTAAGCAAAAACAGAGCAAGTGGGATTATTATATTTTCGAGAAAATCGTGTTTTAATGTTTGAACATGTTTGAAAATAGTACTACTACTAATATTTAACAACAGCTAGAAATTAATTGTAAATAAAATGGAACAAATTCATTTAAAAAATCAGGTTTTATTTTTTTGTAAAAACGCTCGGACACGTCGATTATAATTTTTTCTTCCGGATTTTTTGCCTCAAAAAGAAATTATACTGGGTGTGTCAAAAAGTAGATGTAGGTATAATTTTAAAAAATTATTTCATTAAGTGTTGAAAATGCAAACCATTAACTTCTTGACAATATGCCAATCTACTTAAAAACCCTTCTAAAACAGTATTTTCATTAATTTGCCTAATTTCATATCTAATTTTAAATTTTAAGTCTTCCAAATTTTGTGGTTTATCCTTATACACTTTTGATTTCAAATAACCCCAAAGAAAGAAATCCATTGGTGTAAGATCGGGAGATCTTGCAGGCCATTCTATGGGTCCTCTTCTACCTATCCATCGTTGGGGAAAAATAGTATTCAAATACTACAAAAGGTACATGTACCTTTTTTTAAAGAAAATTCTTTTTTAACATGCAATTTTTCTCTAAAACCGTTAGAGATAAGGATAGAGTATGCTACATGAATTATGCTCAGAATTTGACGTAGAATTTATGGGATAAGTAAAAATAGGGTGGTTCTATTTAAAATACAAAAAAATTTTACAACATCTACTTTTTACCCAGTATAATTTCTTTTTGAGGCAAAAAATCTGGAAGAAAAAATTATAATCGACGTGTCCGAGCGTTTTTACAAAAAATAAAACCTGATTTTTAAATGAATTTGTTTCATATTTTAGCCCATCACTGTATATTAATCGTTAAATATGGTGTTTTTCTTATATAGCTAATATTAGGCCTTTCTGAATCCATTAGAACATTCAACAATTTATTTTTTATTTTTTAACACTTGGGGTGTTTTTGCTTAGGACGGCAATATAACGCTTGGCATCAACACTAGAAAGTGTAAAATAGAATTTTTATATTATTACGATTTTGATACAACGTAATATACGGCTGGTCGGCGAAATTATGGATTGTGGACGGTGGCGCTTGATCAGGTAATAAAACAAGTTCGAGATTTGAACAAGCACTTCAAAAACCTTTCAGCAAAAAAAATATATATATATATTCCTTAATGAATGAATATGATTTATTAACGTTACTATGCACAAATATATTATTTAAAAAAATACAAAGTGGAGATTCAAGTCTATACTATGTTCCTAAATATTTTTCGCCTGCACCAGTGGTCGAGCGGGACCTTTGTGGTACGGACCCATAGGCTGCTGCCTATGTAGCATATGCTTAAATCCGGCTGTGCCTATAACCATGTAGAAATCTCTTTTTATAATTTGCAAATGTGTTCTCTCATTAATCGCTGGCAGTTCCGAGTGTGGCCATCAAAATGAAAGATATACGATGCGGATACATTGTAATTTAGAACTCCAGCCTTGAAGATAATAATATGGACTAATTTATTAAGAACCAATCGCCATTGCCATTGATCCTTTTATATTAGCTAATATATTCAAACGCTACCCTCCGAGTTGCAGTTTAAACCTAAAAGTAAAATTTTTTTTAACTTTATATATTATAATAAAAAATACTAAAAAGAACATAGAACATAATTATTATAGAAGAAACCGGGCAGTGGTGTATTAGGAATTCCGGCCGGGGGGGGGGGGGGGGGGGGGTTATTGTACTATAGCATTATTTATTTATTTATACAGGGTGACAATTTAAAAACTTAAAATGGCCATATATTAGAAACGAAAAACTGAAGAAAAAAACGCAAAAAACAGTTTCTATAAAACGAAGGGGGAACAAAAACAAGCGTATTAGCCCACCCCTATCTGCAACCCCTTGGACAGGGCGAGATAAACCCTTAAAATCTTAAATAGAAAGGGGGTCGACTGATACATCATTTTGAAGCTCTTGAAAAATGCTTTCCAATAGTACCATAGAAAGGTACATTTCAGGAAATTCTTCTCTGTTTATTAAGGAAAACAATAAATGGAAAGACAATTTTGAAATTTTTTATTATTAGTTAATTAAATGTTCAAAATGATTGCTACCAATATCCTGGCATATTAAGAGATCTTTTAAGAATTCTAAACAGTTTAAGCCTCGGTATTTCGTTTTGGTTTATTAGCTATTTTTTTTTTGTCGAAAAAAAAAATTTGTTTATAAATATTCGCATTTTATTATCACAGAATTTACCTTAAAGGTAACTTCTACTAGTATTATTATTTTAAGAACAGTTAACTTTCGGTTCAGTTTAAACGAAAAGCAGCACTTCTTATCTTTAACAATGGTGTACAGCACAGCTGAACGGGTAGAAATTATTTTCATTTATGGTTCCCAGGATCAATCAATCAATGTTTTTTAAGAACAGCTCAACGTTTTAACGAAAGGCATCCAGGTCAAAATGTAAGCCCGGAGTATGTTCGCCAACCAGTAGCCAAATTTAAAGAAACTGGTTCTGTCGCGAATATAAAGAGAAATCAACCGAGACTACGAAGCAGCGCAAATTGAAATTCTGGGGCAGTTTGCAATGAATTCAACTTTATCAACTCGTCAAGCAGCTGTAGCAACTGGATTATCTCGTGAATCAATAAGAAAGGTACTTAAAATTAAGTTTTATCCTTATAAACTGCACATACTGCAAGAACTTGGTGACGACGACCCTGACAGAAGAATACAGTTTTGTGAAATAATGACAGATAGAATTACGGCAGAACCTCGACTAGTTAAAAATATTTGCTTCAGTGATGAGTGTCCCTTTTATTTAAATGGGCATATTAACAAGCAAAACTGTCGTTACTGGAATGACGAGAACCCCCACGTATTTAGAGAAGGGCATACCCAGGACCCCAGAAAATTAATGTTTGGGCTGGTATATTGGGAGATGGTATTATCGGCCCAATATTTATACAAGGAAATTTAAATGGTGACAGGTATGCTGAAATGCTACAGAGGTCTATCGAACCACTAATAGTGCGAGAATTAGAAAGTCAGAGGGACATACTCGGAAATTTATCTTTAGAAGAACGCTTACTACATTTCCAACAGGATGGAGCACCTCCGCATTATGTAGTTCCCGTTAGGCAGTGGTTGGATGATAATTATCCCAACCAGTGGATTGGAAGAAGAGGTCCTGTTGAATGGCCACCTAGATCCCCGGACCTAACACCTCTTGACTTCTTTTTGTGGGGTCACCTAAAATCTGTGGTTTTTAAAACGCAACCTGAGTCACTGAGCAACTTCAGCATAGAATAGTTCAGGAATGCCGTGCTATATCCAGAGAAACCTTTGCAAATGTACGTGAAGAATTTGAAAGTAGGCCTTATTATTGTCTTCAAAACAACGGAAATCATTTTGAACATTTAATTAACTAATAATAAAAAATTTCAAAATTGTCTTTTCATTTATTGTTTTCCTTAATAAACAGAGAAGAATTTCCTGAAATGTACCTTCCTATGGTACCATTGGAAAGCATTTTTCAAGAGCTTCAAAATGATGTATCACTCGACCCCCTTTCAATTTAAGATTTTAAGGGTTTATCTCACCCTGTCCAAGGGGTTGCAGATAGGGGTGGGCTAATGCCCTTGTTTTTGTTCCCCCTTCGTTTTATAGAAACTGTTTCTTGCGTTTTTTTCTTCAGTTTTTCGTTTCTAATATATGGCCATTTCAAGTTTTTAAATTGTCACCCTGTATATAGTACATATATGCCGAAAACTTATTTCATAGTCAAGGTAAAGAAAAAAATGTTTACCATTGTTCATTTTCGAGCTCTGCAAGTCAACGTATACATTTTTATTTAATATATTTTAAAAGTAAACATGTGTATTTTCCATGCATACCTTGTATTCATCTCCCTTAAGGCCTCGGCAACTGTTTCGGCCTTCCATGGCCATCGTCGGTGTTGTATGGCCCTTGACAAGGGAGGGGGGGGGGGGCAACAACAGACAGCTGCTTACCCATTAAAAACAATAACCTAAAATGCAAACAGCTGCCAAGAATATATAAGGATCATTAAAACCGCTTATAATATATTCTTTAATCCTAAAAAAAAATGTTAATTAAAATAAAAGAGTGGGTTTCATGCATCAACATTACAAAATGTTGGATAAAACCTTCGCTAAAAATAAAATAATTAATTAAACCCTAAAAAACTTGTGGTTTTATACATCAACATTTGTAAATGTTGGACAAAACCTTGGACAAAATTCTGAAAACAATAAAAATCGGGTTTATGCATAAACATCCGAGAACGTTATACACAACCTGTTTAAAAAGAATTGGTTATTATCCTGAAATAAAAGGTTATTTATTAGTATATTTGTTCCTTTTTCTGGCATTTATTGACCATATATTATAGATTCCATCAGTTTTATATTGGCCAGTCTCGTGAATTTTTAACCAAGAAATAGTGTGCCTAAAAAATAATGTATTTTATTGATTTATCTTAAATTAATTTAAGTATCTATATTAAATAATATATTTTATATAATATAGCAGTCCTCGCTCGAAATTTTTACTTACCAGAAAACTTTCCTCTATAATTTAATAGTTTTGTTTCCACTCACTTCACTGACTCACCACAATTGGCAACGTCCTGTGTTTAAGAGCAATAACAAGCCCCATCGCCATTTTTTAATGATTAAATGCGCCAATTCGATTTTTAAGACGACGACTTTCGTTATAAATATCTTACGATTGTCCAATATTTAATTGATGAGAATGCGAAAAAAAAACAACGAGGAATTATATATTTATTGCTCTTAACCCTTCATTCTTTCCGTGTAGTAACAGAAAAGGAACGAAACTACCTTACCCTTCAATCATGACAGAAGTGAAGGTTGCTTATTAACAACGGTGCCCATTGCAGTAAGAAGGATCGATCCACGTTCAAGCGTTACACTTGTAATATTTAAAACGATACGCTTGAGTGAGGAATAACCCACACTAAGATCACTGTTCACTTACACTGACTTCAAGTTATAAGAATAGCACGTAAAGCGAAAGTTTTGTTTCCTGACGACGCGAAACGGACGCTACCAACACCAAGCATGCTCACTAACCTGAAACAATAGAGAAAATTATTAGTTACATAGTTTACATCAATAAAAGTGCAAATCAATTAGCTAGGTTTGTATTAATTTATAAGTTGGATGATAAACCTAGCCGTAAAAAGGAATATGAGATAGCTAAATTAAATTGTGTTATGTCATACATACATATATACATATGTATTTACCAATTATGACTTAATAATTAAGAAAGTCTAAAGAATATGTAAATTACAGTACTTTGTCTGGAAATATGTCGCTTCAGAAGATGAAGTCTCAGTTCAAATACATACAGTGAGGACGTAAAGTAAGGAATAAATTCATTATCTCGCAAACTACAATTTTTTTTAAAAATCGCTCGGACCCTTCGATTTTGTTTTTCGAACGCGCATATTCTGACATAAAATGTAGATACTTGCAAATAAGAGTGACACAAAAAAATTTTTTTCTTAAATAGAACCCACTGTATATTATTGCATGTACGGATTCTTCGGAAAATCCTAAACATTTTTCATGTAGCATGTGCTATACCTTAGCCCAAGCGTTTTGGAGTTATTCTCATTCAAAATTTGAAAATCAGATATTTCGCAATCAATCAAGACTTGCATTGATTCATGCACGCTGAGGAAAAACTGTAGTCAGCATGCGTGAAGCGCAAAAAAAGTCAAGTAGGCTTTGGAGTTATGATGCAAGAACCAAAAGAATTAATGTCAATAGTTACTGTTATTGTCAGTTTTATGTGTATATTCCTAACGTTTTACTAGTTTTCATAACTAAATTAAATTAAAATGCGGCTCACTGAGAAATAGCGCATAGAGGTTTTGATGATGATGGGCTACGGTGATATGGTTAGAACACAGCAAGAAACTTGTGAGTTATTTAATCAAAAATACCCCAATCGTCCGCCAATATCACAATCAACAGTAAGCAAAATTGAGTACAAGTTTAGGCAATTCGGTCATGTAAGAGATGTCCCTAGATTTGGTCGTCCTCAAGTTGATGAAAATCAACAATTAGAAGTCTTACTGGCAGTTCAAGATAACCAGCATGTGGTGTCTAGGCAGGTAGCAAGTGACGTGGATATTGGAAAAACAACAGTTCTTAAAATACTGCATACAAATAAATACCATCCTTATAAAATGCAAGTTCTCCAAGAACTTTTGGAAAGGGACTTTGAGAGGCGCCTTGAATTTTGTGAGCGTTTACAGGATATGTGTTTCGTAAACAGAAATTTTGTAAAAAATATAATTTTTTCCGATGAGTCCACATTTTGCTTGAATGATGACGTAAATACCCAAAATTATCGATATTGGTCCGATGTAAATCCACACTGGATGAGGGAAGGACACACACAATTTAATCAAAAGATCAATGTGTGGGCTGTCGTTGTCGATGACATTGTTTGGCCTTTCTTTTTTGACGGAAATTTAACAGGCGAGAGATACTTGAGTTTTTTAGAACAAGAACTTGTTCCAGCCCTGGCCACCCTTTTTCCTGAGTTAGAACGTCCCGATTTTCCACATCATAATATCTGATTGCAACAAGATGGTGCTCCCCCACATTTCAGTGGTATCAAAAAAGTAATGTAGGTGCCATGGGCTCTTTTTGGGTCAATCTTAAAATGGTAAAATCAAAATTTGAAAATTTTCCTCGCTTAAGAGATACGGGGAAATCATAAAATTGACAATTTCAAAATTACCCTATATTTTCTTAGTTAAAAGTTTGTACAGAGGTTTCTTTATATTGTTTGTTGAGTAATTTGCCGTTTTCAGAATAAGTATACGGGGTCAGGTAAAAAGTTATCGGACCAATCCTCATTTTTTTAAATGGAACACCCTGTATATTTTAATAAAAAAATATACTGTTTTAACTTCTCCTTTCAAATATATTACACACCATGGATGATATTGGCTTTCTAGGCGATTTATTTAACCCTTATTACTTTGAAACTAAATAAAATATTCAGATTAAATTAAAAATAACGGGAATCATCGCAAATGTTTCAAAATGTTGATAAGTCATTTTTCCAAATGAATATGTAAAAATGAATTTGACGTTAAATGTTAATAGTCAACATAGTTGTTTCTATGATTTTAGCTTTTGTTTCATGGTCTAGCTACTGTGGTTAAAGTAATAAACTTTAATAAATCGCCTAGGAAACCAATTTCATCCATGGGTATTATATATTTGAAAGGAGAATTTAAAATAGTATCTTTTTAGATTAAAATATACAGGGTGTTCCATTTAAAAAAAATTAGGTTAGGTCCGATAACTTTTTTACCTGACCCCGTATACTTATTCTGAAAACAGCAGATTATTCAACAAACAATATAAAGAAACTTCTGTATAACACTTTTTTCTGTATCTCTTTTAACTAAGAAAATGTAGGGTAATTTTGAAATTGTCAATTTTATGATTTTCCCCTGTATCTCTTAAGCGAGGGCAAATTTTAAAATCTTGATTTTACCATTTTAAGTTTGATCCAAAAAGAGCACATGACACCTACATTACTTTTTTGATGTCACTAACAATTACGAAGATACCCTATAAAAGTGTCGAAATTGGGACACCCTGTATATACAGGAAGAACGAGACATTAATCAAAACTTTAATGACCAACACTGATAGGAAACCTTAAAATGAAAATATATTTTTAAAATAACTATTACCTTAATAAACTCTAGCAGGCTACTCTAATCCAGCTTATGTCCCGAACACTTAGCTTCCAGGTTTAAGATTCCATGGTGGCAGTCAATTGAAGCCCCTCGGACAGATCCAAAAAACAAAAACTTTTTGCAACAACTTGTCCTTAGGGAAGCGACAATTAAACAGACACAGAAACCAACGGAGTTTGATCAGGTGAATCTACTTTAAGGTAGGTATACATTTCTATGAAGATATCATTGCTTATTAACTTCTTAAAAAGTTATCTCATCATAATCACTTAAAAAGTTAATTTTGTCATTCATACAACATTTTGAAAATGTTAATACGATCGGTCAGATCCTTCCTGTACGTTAGACTAGAAAAGGCCGGACTGATTTATCAATCAGATTTTTTCTGTACGTTAGACTAGAAAAGATCCGATTGATTTTACCGCGCGATGGGGTTCTGTGTCTTCTGCTACCCTGAAACATTCGCGTCCCGAATTTTATAAATTTATTTTAGTGTCCATGATCCTGAAACAAAGAAAAATGCATTTAGCCTTCAAGATAAATAGACAAATTTGCGTAAAACTGGCAAATGAAGAGAGTAAATAGTAAATTGTAACTCATAATCGACATAAGATTTTAGATTTTCAGATGAAAAAAATGTAAAGTCAATGCCAATGAGCAAAATTAAAAATGAACATTAGAGGTTATATATATTTAGGAAATACTATGGGAAATCCTAAGAGAAAAAATAACATTTATCTGTGTTCAAATTTATTAGAAGAAAAAATGTATTATCTCAAAATATAAATTTTGTCACTTTTTGAAGCTTCATTACAGGTCAAGTGGGGGATATTGCAACGCCGAGGTCGTATATCGAGGTATCCCACTAGTGCAGGGGTCGGTACGCGACTCTTTCGATGTCAAGTTGTGTCTCTTTCGATATCAAATTGCGGCCTTTAGTGGCTCTTTAAAAACTGAGAAATTGTATAAATTATAACTTTTGGCTCCTCCGTCTCAAAAGGTTGCCGACCCCTGCACTAGTGCTATAATATGCACACAAGCAATCAATGTAATAATATATTAAGAAACAAGTTTCATAAGACATTATCTTAGAGCACGCATTTAATTCTAAAGTATAAGCGCTCTAATTGTCTGATGAACCGTGTATTTTATAATACTTTTTCTATTTGGGTCTTTAAAGTCTGAAAAACTTAAAAAAATATAGTAGATTTTTTCCATTTGAATTAATATTTTCTTTTTGTGTTGGCAATACTTCAACAATTTCATAAAATGTTACAAGTATCAAATATGCCATGATAGAAACAATTGAACACAACAAAGATTCTTCCCATCCGTCATAATTAAAAATAAATATATTAATAAAGTTAATAAAAACGAGTCAGGAAGAAAGTTGCGAAATGCGAAAAATTGTAGAAAATAATCTAGAAAAACTTTTAAATAGAATATGCAAAACTTTGAGCTATGGTGCGAGCAGAACAGAGTTCAAAATATTGAACAAAATTATAAATAATACTATTGAACAAAATATTGGGTCGACACAGAATCTGACAGGAATAGCAATTACTGCCCCGGAAATGTCTACAGTAACTATAAATATGTATACTCCATATATAAAGTAATATGTATAATACTATATTGTATAAAAAATAGTACTTTATTGAATAAAACTTTAGAAATAGAGCATAAACTGGAAGATATTTCTATTATTTCTAGGTTATGTTGTTTTATAGTTGTGACTAGAAATTAGTTGACGGAAACCGTCAGCATGTTATATATTTCCGATTAAAGGTATTTCAGATAAATATCTAGTAAAAATGATCTATTTGCAAGGTTAAAGGTTAGTATTTTAAAGTTTTCTATAGAAATTTTTGTCGAATCCGTAATGCCAAGAAAACTAATTTCAGCAAAATCAAAGTAAGCCTAAAATTCGAACCCTACTTGCTGCCAACATAAAAAAAAATAAAATTTCAGTTTCAAAAAGTGGCAGGTTATTCAATTTTTTTGCATTCCATAATGTAGCCATTATGAAACCCAAATAGAAAAAACATTTTATATCCGACCAGTTAAATTATTACAAAAAAATTTAAGATTGATTTTATATTTTACAAGTTATATTTTACAATAGAAGTTCTATTTAGATATTTCTTGCCAAATGTAAGTTCATTCATTACAGCATCTAGTGTGGTAATATATTTTATTACGTAACTCGAAGGCCCTAAATAATGTTTCATTTATCCTTTAGGTCGCAGATGAAATATTTATTTTGTAAAACATGCTTCAATTAATGGATAAACTTAGCAACATCAAAATTAATATTTCCCTAATAGATCCCTTCTCAGCTAATTATTAGAGGGTTCCCAAAATAGACGGCGTATTAATATACTATTCATTACTATTATCTTAAATTCTTGTTTTAATACCAGCCGAGTTAATTAAAATTAAAGTTATAGTAATAATATTTTGTTTCGCCAAAAATATAAATATTTTTTTATTTTAATTAAACAATGGGGTACTTTTAAATTTAAAAAATAAAATAAATAATTACCTCCTTATATATTCCCATTTGCCCGACGTCATCGTCTTCATTCTTCCAGTTCCGCTCTCCAAGGGACGAACAAAAAGGACATCGCCCTGGACAGGCCAGGTTGCCCATAAGCATTGTTCAGACGTGCATTTGGTCTTCAAAGGTTAATTCTACCACGCTCTAAACTGTGACGATGTTTAGGCAAACCCTTGAAGAGCAGAACCCTCACACGCGGTACCGCACTCTGGTTTAGATTTAAGTATCTGAAATCAATAAAAATAATTGTTAGGGAAATGTTTGATTGAATTTGTTCATTAACTTTTCTATTTTTATTTTAAATAATATACATTTTTTCAGGAAAACCTTTAGGTCTGGATTTCAAAAATACTACTAGCTGCGTGGTTACCTTTGCTGCTCTTATTTGTACAAGTTTTGGAATTTAACTTTTATAATAATTGTAAGAATTAAAAACGTATATTTTTAAAATCGGATCCAAGGGGTTAATTGTAATTAATAAAAAATATATACCATTGAAAATAACACAGACGATAAGATAGACTCCTACGAGTCCTAAGTAGCTTTTCTTTCGAATTTTTATGCAAATCCCTAAGGCGCTGTTCTCACCAAACTGGCAACCACAGCGCAACCGCAACGCGACTGCAAATTCAGTCGAGTTGCTCGCTTGTTCTCTCCAAAGCAACGGGCAAGCAACGCAACTGCAACGCGATCGTAACTTCAGTTGAGTTGCTCTGGAATCAACGGGTTTGAAGTCTCGTTTGACGTGAGCAAAATGTCGTCTTCGTCAGATGAAGATATAGTCGCAATATACTTGCTCGTTAAAAAGCTTAAAAAAAAACTGCGTGACAATTTTGGGTTAACCCTTTTTATACCATAAATTTGAGACCTAGTTCGTATATACCCAGATAGCACACTACGTTTTAAAGACGTCCATATTATGCCAATCTTTAGCCTGAACGTCTTCGGCGTGCTTTGGACGACGATAGAACCTATGTTTTTTCCATAAAAAACATAACTTATGAAGCATAAATTTAATATAATTTGTGTTTTTGCGAGGCCATCGTTTTGTACTTTTTTCTACATTATTGCCCTGTCTTGCAATAAATATAAAAAGGGTTTCATAAAACATTTATTATACAGGCCGCAACAAGAACCAGTATTGCCAGATGTACTAACTAGAGGTGGTTATATTATATACAGGGTGTCCGGGAACATGTGGGAAATCTCCCGGATATGAAGAAAATACGTGAAAAGAATACTATAGGTTCATATAAACTTCTTTCGTATCGGCCTCCTCTTCGGAGATATGGGCTCCCAAAGAGCACCAATGGAATCAAGTTTTTTACACATAATTATTGAACCACCTGGTATATTTCAATTATTTTTTAATATGATGTATACCAGGTAAGACCCGTCAAATTACTATCCAAGAAACTGTTGTGAATTACTCACAGCTGCAGGGACGGACTAGCTGTAACACCCATGGGCCCATTTTTTTACGCCCTGTATGATGAGAGCTTTGGACAAAGTTTTTTACATACCTTTAACTATTGGCTAAAAATTAAGTACTCTTCGTTCATGTCGCTAATCCTAACCGTTTTCGAAAAAAACGATATTTTAATTACATCATGTATTTGGCGTATCTTGGTAAGAGATACATCTTTGTTCCTATCAAATATCGAACCTCAAAATTCCGCTTTTTCATATTTAACCCGTGAGAACTGATGGGACTCAGTGTCAATAAAATTAAGTTTTTTCGAAAACGGTTAGGATTAGCGACATGAATGAAGAGTACTTAATTTTTAGCCAATAGTTAAAGATATGTAAAAAACATTGTCCAAAGTTCTCATCATACAGGGCGTAAAAAAAATGGGCCCATGAGTGTTACAGCTAGTCCGTCCCTGCAGCTCTGAGTAATTCACAACAGTTTCTTGTTTAGTAATTTGACGGGTCTTACCTGGTATAAATCATATTAAAAAATAATTGAAATATACCAGGTGGTTCAATAATTATGTGTAAAAAACTTGATTCCATTGGTGCTCTTTGGGAGCCCATATCTCCGAAGAGGAGGCCGATACGAAAGAAGTTTATATGAACCTATAGTATTCTTTTCACGTGTTTTCTTCATATCCGGGAGATTTCCCACATGTTCCCGGACCGGACCGGACCCGTATAAGGAAACAATACATTTTGCGTTTATATCAATTCTCTAAAAAATAAAATATTTATTATTTATTTATAAGTAAAAAATATACAAATAACAGCAGTACTCCGATCTTTATGTCGATAAAGAACTAAGTAAATGTGACAATGCTGGATTACGGTGCTTATCCATTAAAATGACGTAAACGTCATGAGCGAATTGGCTTTCAGCGAGATTTCTAAACTACTCTTGTGATTGCGAATTGAGTTTATTATATTTTTTTTGGCGCTTATAATTCTGTTTGACAAAGATCCAGGTAAGTTAATTTTTATTAATTACTACACTTGCTATAGTAAACATGAGTCTAAGGCACATCCATAAATATTATATGCTGGCTAAGAGGGCTCAGCAGCCTTCGAGGAGGTTGTGATGTCCCCCTCGGTGTCCTCTGATGAAGAAGTAATGGTGGAAGTTAGCATTCCTGACCAACACAATCAGAAAAAGTGTAATAAATAATGGTTTTTATGTTAATCATTTGTATGACGTGAGAATTAAGGGTTTTATTTGTGATGTATCAGCTAAATCTTTTGTAAGATGTACGATTTATAATAATGTGAACGTTTACTTTTAGGGTCTGCTGAGGTAGCTAATATAGCGTCAAGCCAGAAGGAAACTGAAGTGTTCATTCAGGCATGGTTACGACGGGCTAACCATAGGGAAAAAAGCGGTTTAAATAATATACTCATGTAAACAAAAAATGGAATGAATAAAAATAAAAATATAGTGAGATCGCCAAGAACTGCAATTTTTTTTTAAGTTTCAGAGAAATTCACAACCTGTATACCATACCTATAATGCCGAAACACGACGTAAGGGAACGTCTTTAAGATGTCGTAAAACGATGTTTTAAAGACGTCCAATTTTGTACGTCTTTAAGATGTCGTAAAACGATGTTTTAAAGACGTACAATTTTGTAACAATGTACGTCTTTAAGACGCCTTTAAGATGTATTTAGGATATTAGCAGATGTTTTAAAGACGTCCCAAACATCTTTCGCCAATATCATTAAGACCTCTTAGAGACGTGTTTGTGCTATTTGGGTAGTGGCATGGGAATTAAATAATGATCCGCTTAAATTCCATAGGTTTTACCGATTGAGCCTCAAAAGTTAAATGTTTTGCTCTCTCGTCCGCCATGACGACGGCGACGCGGTATGCCGGGCAACTCATAAGCAACTAGTTGCGTTGCAGTTGAGTTGCGTTAAGTCAGTGGGAACACGCGTATTTAAAAATTAGTGATGAGTCGCGTTGAAGTTGCGTTGCGGTTGCCAGTTGCTTTGGTGAGAACAGGCACTAAGAGATCATTTCTTAACGGTCCCAACATTTTTTCAAAGAGAATATTTCAAAAACTATTTTTGCCTTGTTTTACAAACTCAAATTCATTGGTGATGTAATTAGATTTTTTTTATAAATAAATTTGTTTGTCAAAATAAAAATATATAATTACAGCATCTTTGCTTAACTATTATGGTAACAATATATTATTTTTAGAAGCTTCCTTTGCCGTACTAATAGAAATAATGATTGAAAAAAAATTCAATATTCAAATTTCGTATTGTACTTACCAGATTATTTTTAGGTGTTGGCCTTAACGATGAGGTTGCTGATCTTGTCCAACGATGAGGTTGCTCTGTTCCCAACCCGCAAAGTCCATTAATGGTATTTTATAACGTAAACAAATATTTAATTTTATAATAACGACATCGAATGAAAGATTTAAACACACCGCAAATTTTGAAAGCCCGTCATCGTGTCTTCTCCAAAACTCACAGAATCTTTGCTCCTCCTGTATAGACCTATGAACGTTTCCGCTCTCTTAACGACCATCGGGAGCTCCGATCCGTGACACGCACAATGCCTAACCACTGTGACGGGAGCTGGCACCGGTATGCCCGAGATCCGTGGACACACCAGTTTGCTGCTGCCATTAACACATCTGACACACCAAATAACAATCACGGATCAGACACAGTGCGTGCTTGTGGCCTGGATAGGACCGCGTCCCGTTCCGTGATACATGAATGTGTGTGTGTGAAAATAACCTGAAAAAAAAACAGCAAAATTAATACGAATATAGGGTGTTCCGCTCAATGGTACTGAATAACTAACTGATTTTACTCAGCGCCGTAGTTAGCTTTGTTTCCGGGAGGACCTTCACTTTACGATTCCCATTTCGAGGCCAAATTCCCAATTCTGGAGGGGAGGGGTACTGTCCCCCAGTACTTCCCCCCGCCCCCCTTATCTTCGGCGGTGATTTTACTGAAGAACTTTAATTCCTAAACGGTGTGGCTTATCGACTCGAAAACAGTACCTTTTTATTCAAATGACAGCTAGTTTTTTTCCATTTAATTGTCAAAAATGTAATTAGAATTTTAATGGAACAGCAGTTATGTTGAGAATGACAGAAGTCATTGAGCGTAGTTCATATGCCAAATGTCAATTTGGTAGGTTAAAAACTAATCGCCACATTAAACGTTATTTTTCCATCAAAACAGTTTTAATTGCTCAATATAAAACCGAAAAAATATATATGGTGTTTCATAAGAAAATCAAAACACTTGGTCAATATCGGAAAAGCGGAGCTCTGATAACGTCTGCAAAATCTTGTATACCCCTACGTCTAAAATTTAAAGCACATTGATACGGGCACTTGCGAAAAAAAATTGCCGTTATCGAACTTCTGTGCCACGCTGTATACAGGGTGTTACAAATTTGGCCTTTAATATGGCGCAAAAAAATCAGAAAATCAATACAGGAGTTCTTAGTTTTTCCTGACTTTGTTCGAAGAGATGTCCAAAAATAAATTTCACCCTCTCATTGCTACTTTCATTCTCCACAAGATGGCATCATCAGATCGTTCATTCGACGTTTCGTCTTTAGGTCACCATCATCAACTTATTTTTTTTTAATATGGGCCAGAATTTTCTGGTTTAAATTATGGAAGAGGACCAAAGTATAAGCTAACCAGAAAATAACCTTTAATAGGAGAGTTGTGACACGCTGTCATAACTCTCCTAGGTGCCAAAAATCGCGATCTGGTCAGAATAATAATTCGTAATTTCGAAACAAGAAGCAAGCACATCAAGACAATGTCACGCTTTGAAACTCCAAACCCACATAATATAAGAAAAAATAGCATAACCACGTGAATGTAATGTATCATGATATAAATACAATCAAAAATTTAATAAAAAATTTACTTTCCGGCTGTTTTTCATGCAGACGTCGTAATCGTAATTGTCGTTAGCCATTGGCGCGTACTGCGTCAAGTAGCGCGTCTATAAACAAACAATCGTACGCTGTTGTCAGCTCGCTAACGGCCATAGATTCCGAGAAATCGTCTTTGTCACAACTCTACTCTGTCACAAATCTCCTCGGTCTACCCTACGTTCCTGTAATTTATTTTGTTTCGAAAGAACTGATGATTTTTAAATTATAATTGCTATTTCTGTCTTGAATTGTTATTGTTATTACGTACTACTACTGTTTTTTTTTTATTTTCAAATTAATAGTTATATAAAAAGTTCCTAGTTAGCGTAAGTAATTTATTAGTACAAATACGATTCTACTCTTGAAGCCAGAACTTTCTTAAGGCTTTAAAAGAGGCATTGAGTTTGACATTTTCGAATTATAAGTAAATACTGGAACGTACTAGGGGTATTTTAATGAAGATGGTCAATTTAAGGAACAACACGTCGAAAAGCCAGTAAGTGCCAGCACCACTGAACGTAGTTTTCGGTCCTCTTTCGTAATTTAAACAAAAATATCTAGATGCGTATTTAAAAAAATTAAGCTGATGATGGTGACCCAAAGACGAAACGTCGCATGAAAGATCTGATAACGCCATCTTGTGGAGAATAAAAAGTAACAATGGGAAAGTGAAATTTATTTTTGGACAACTCTTCCTTCGCTAAAGTCAGGAAAAACTAAAAACCGGAACGCCAAATTTTTGATTTTTTAAAATATTTTGAATGCCCCTGTATTTATTTTAAATTTTTTTTACGGCATATTATTCCGTAATTACCCAACTTAACCAACATCGTATCTCTTACCGTTTCCGAAATCCCAATGGTGAAAGCCAAATTTGTAACACCTTGGATACAATACCATATATTAAGAAATATACTATACAGGGTGTTATGGAAATGACTTATTCCTGAGATGAAAACTAATTGAAGAAAAATATCCAAAAATGGCGCTTTAATTTAATATGCCCTGTACATGACCTTATGTCAAACCAAAAATGACCACGTGGTGCCTCTGTCAGGAAGGTAAACAAAGCAACATATGGCGAAACACTGGAAGAATCGAAAAATGCCAGAATATACAAGGCATTCTATTTAAAATAACAATGTTTTAAAATAACAATGTTAAGCTTCCGGTCTAACCGGTAGTGACAGATGCGTCAAAATATCTTCATTAAAATGATAAATAGCGAATAAGTATCAATATGTCAAACAAATGTATTTCTTAGTTCATATTCACCGCGAAGTGTGAGTCAATTTTGCATTATCCTTCAATAGAGTCAGGTTTCAATAGCTCCTATACGAATTAAGTTAGAAATTTCATTCATATACTGCCTTTGGTATATTGTATCATGGGGTGTATTTCAGGAAAATATTTTTCCATATACAGGATGGCCCAAAAAAGAGTCATACAAGTTGAATTTTTTTAAATAGGACAGCAGAATATCATTCCATTGTTATTTTGTTCATTCCTGCATTTTCAGATATTTGGAATATCGCATCTTCCCAATCTTTAATTGTCAGTATTCGAAAACGGTTGAATTTGGGTATAGATTAAGGTTAAAAGTTAAGCTGGGGGACATTAACGTGATTATCCTGTAAATCAGTGGCGTATATAGGGGTCCCGGGCTCCACCACCCGAAATGTAATGTTTTAAACCAATTTATTCAAAGATGAACTCGTTAGTAAAAATATAAATCTTGATTTCAATAGATTTTTGTTTTTAATAGATGATTGTTTTGTTCGTTGTTGTTTAAACGCTCAGTATATTTTTTGTTCAGTTAATAATTTAGTCAGAGCTAGTGACGCATTCACCATTTTGTTTTTTTTAAATCAATATTTCGATACTTTTTCGTTTTATCATAAAAGCGGTTTAGGGACCAATTACATGAAGTTAGGGTAGACATTTTTTTAATTAATAAATTAATGGAAGCAAGAAACGAAATTTTGTTTTCCAGAAACATCTAACGTTCTATTCATCGTGAATCACCCTGTATAAGGAGTTTATTCGGGTTTATTTTGCAGAAATTTTTGAAAAATCATTTAAAAAAACAAAAAAAATTTTTAATGATACATTTACCTATAATAAATACAAAAAGGGCTTTTTTTGAATCAATTTATTAAAACTAATATTTTATGTTCATCGAGGATAATTTTTCAAAAACGACTAAACTAACAAGATACTTATAAAATTTTGTATTAAAAAGTAAAAATTCGCTAGCAAACGTTTAAAACGAAAAAAGAGACAAAATTTAATAACATCTATATTTTTTTCTTTCTCAAAAACTCCAATTAACATAAAGAATTAAAATTACACGCAAAGAAATTAATCAATTTTTCCATTGGCGAGATAAGTATAAAATTTAAAAAAATAGATATCTACGTATTATTTACATACATACATGTTGACTATACTTGCACCATGTTATTTTTTGATATCAATATTTTCATTATTATTATTATTATTATTATTAAAAAAAAATATGTCTAGTTAAAATATTCTTATAAGAGCTATGGGAGCTTGGCGCACTATTGCAAGACCCTGTATATGTATGTGCGGTGACCCACTCTTACATACTGAGAAGAAAAAATTGTTTTTGTCATTAGATCTCCAAAACTCCAGAATTAATTTAATTGTGCCAAATTTCAACTAAAAAAAAAACGATGCGACACAGACAGACGGAAATTGATTTTATGTGTTGCGTTTTTCCATTTCAAACGACACAAAAACCTACTACCAGGTGAAAAAGTATTAAATAAGAAATATAAAAAATTAAAATAATACACATATCCGAAAAATATCGAACGAGCGCCAATGAAAAAACTTTGCCTGTGAGAACGCTGGCAGCAAGTTCGGTTGCTTTCTTCAATGCGCCCTAATATGTCGCGTTTCAAAAACCAGTTACGTAAACGGAGACATAGCGCCGCTATATTTACATAAAAACTTTTAAAATCAGGAAACACATAAATTATTAAAATATTTTTAGCTGCATCTCGTTACATGAATAAAAATAACTTTTCCCCGAAAAATTAGAACCCTGTAGAGATTCGTTACGGTTGATATTATTATATAACTGATGGTGTAACTTCGTCACAATATATCACGTCACATATCTAAATCTTCATCGATCATAAATTAATTTATGAAACTGAATGCTGCTAAACATATTTTGAAAAAAAAATTGTTAAAAACTCACCAATCAGGGAACAGAGCAAAACTTCTTTTTAGGATGACACTATAGCCCGATTGACCGTAACTCTTCATTTAGTGGCGGAGCATTACGTTTTGGACGACGTAAATATCCCACGGGATACTTTCCAGTGAAAAAAAAACGCGGATCGCGCGAAGCTCTCTTCGGTCGGACCACTAAATGTCGAGTGACAAAGGAAAGCAAAGAAATATACAAAACTCGATGCAAACAAAAAAACATGAGTCACCTCGGTTTGTAACATTTTTATACACGTATGAATGCGAAGCTATTTATTTGTATTTTCATAATGGGAACGATTTTATTTTTGAAAATAGGGAACTTATCCACTTGGGAACCTCGGAGAGGGTGTCAATTTGAAAAATTCGCACCCTTAAATTAATATCTTATTCCTTCAAATAAATATTATTAAAAATCGGAAACACACGTCCATTTTACTATGATGGGGGACGCTTTTGAAGGATATTTGCACCCTTCGTGGATTAACCCCCTGGAAGGGGTAGATGGGGACCTTAAAGTCTTAAATGGGAAGTGGCACGTCATTTAAAAGATCGTTTAAATCTGTTTCCAAAAATAATACAATAGTTTATTAGAGATAGATTTTTTTAGGTTATTATTTAAACAAACATTGTGTCTACTTCCCTTTTACCAGGTAGTCACTCAGAGTGACATTCTTTCCAATTCTTTATGAGGGGCAAATGAATATATAAGTATACTTTTGGACCGCGCTTTCTTGGAAATGATGTGCCACTTGATGAACAAACCCCTTAAGATAAGGGTAACATATTCCCCTTCCAGGGGGTTAAACCACGAACGTTCCTCTTGACAATAGAATGGACATGTCATGCCGATTTTTAATATTATTTACTGGAAGGGTGGGAGGTTTGAAATTTACGCCCTGTATATGCTAGATACATAAGTATTCTTCTCGCCATAATCTTGTAAACTGTACAGACAGGGTTCATTTTGGCCTAATTTTATTATTGTAAAAATGACTAGTAATGGCGTCTGCGGGTCGGAAAAATTCCGAAATATTTTCAACCGGAACAAGAGTACCCCCCCCCCCCATTCTCAAGGATGCTGAACACGATGGCGGCGTCAGAATTTCTTTGGGGTTGCGCAACAAAATCCACCCCCCAGAGAGGTTAAACGCGCTTCAAGAGGTCTCCCTGCAGAGAAACACAATTTCCCCCCGTTTTCGAGGATGCTGAGCACGGTGGTGGTGTTGGATATCGCGTCCGACCCCTTCCAACCCCTCCACCGGCCAATACTCGCCCCTAAAAGGAGTGAATTTTTTTTTTAAGTATCAGCGCAAATATATATTCCCCCCCGTTTTCGAGGATGCTGAGCACGTTGGTGGTGTTGGATATCGCGTCCGAGCCCTTCCAACCCCTCCACCGACCAATACTCGCCCCCATTATGGAACGACATTACCACGCGATATCCAACATCACCAACGTACTCAGCATCCTCGAAAACGGGGGACAGTGTGTTTCTTTGCAGGGAAACCTCGTGAAAAGCGTTCAACTCCTCGGGGGGTGGTTTTTTGCCCTTTTTGAGGGGTTGCGCAACCGCAAAGAGAAATTCTGATGCCGCCATCGTGTTCAGCATCCTTGAAAACGGGGGTGGGAGGTACTCTTGTTCGGGTTTGTTCAGGGGCGAGTATTGGCCGGTGGAGGGGCTGGAAGCGATACCCAACACCACCACCGTGCTCAGCATCCTCGAAAACGGGGGGAAAGTGTGCTTCTTTGCTGGAAAACTTCTTGAAGCGCGCTTAACCCCTCTGGGGGGTGGTTTTTGGCCGTTGAGTTGCGCAACCTAAAAGAGAAATTCCGACGCCGCCTTAGTGTTCAGCATCCTCGAAAACGGGGGGGAGAGGTACTCTCTTGTTCCGGCTGAAAATATTTCGATGGTCGTCCTACTCACAGACGCCACTATAGTAAGCACCGGAAACTTTAAACTAGGTATATGGAACGCAGATAGGAATTGATTTTTATACAGGGTGGCCCATCGAAAACGTATCGCAAAGCATTACAGGCTGGGGAAGAACTTTCCAAAAAGTTTGTTTATCAGAAGGGCAATTTTTGAAGCAAAAGAATAGTAAAATCTCTTCAACTCGACAAAGTGGGGGTGTCGTCCCCCAAATGTGTATGGGGGTCAAGTAAGACCTCATTAAAAAAGGGCTCTTAATTCCCTATACATTGCTACTTAGTTTCTGAAAATCGATCTACTAATTAGAAAATATGGAGCTTTCAAATATCAACAAAATGTTCGACGAAAAATTCAAAAATCGATTTAATTATACTAATAATAAATGTATTAATTAACCCCCATTCCGTCAAAAGTTGTTCCCCTGACAAACAAGCTTGACATATATTTGGATTTTCTCGAAAAGTTCCCAGCCTGTAATGCCTTGCGGTACGTTTTCGATTGGCCACCCTGTATACTATTTTAAGGGTATCATCGAAATATTCTTATTTTTGCGAACAGAAAAATGTGATCGGTCAGCCAAAATGGCTAGTTGGTCAGCAACTTATGGACAGCAAACATTTCTGAACAGCAACCATTTCTGAATCGTGACAGTGCCCTGGGAAAACACAAGTGAAAACCCTTGCTGACCAAGTAATCACTTCGCAGCTCGACTTTTAATAACGGCAAACCATTTAATTACTTCTCAAAAAATACACCGGTATTACATCATTAAAAGGCACATTTTTCGTGCATTCTTTTCGTACAATGAACAAAGACAGGTAGGTACCCCGGTCTTCCAGAATAGCCACGCTATGAGGAAGAGCAAAAAAATATTTTTTTGGGTCTTTATATCAAGTTGGTGCTTCAGACTGGTAAGAATAATACAATGAACAGACAGGTACCTCGCGGTCGCCTAGAACCAATTTTTATAGAAAAGATCAAAGATCAAGGATCAAAGAGGTCAACCATAAATCATTTAGAATGAAAAAATGTACCTATTTAAATCACAAAAACGATTTAAATCTCACTAATTGTGACAGCTCTGGTACTAGTATATATTTTTTGGAACCAAGCTTAATTAAGCTATGTTTTATAGAAAATTCAAGGAATCTAACATATTATAAAATAATCGTCCTAAATTTTTTTGCTTACTTTTGTCTAAAACGATTCGTTGGATTGGAGCTAAGAAACCAGACTACCAGATCAGAAGAGATCCTTTTTTTCTACTCCCTACCCTAACCACCTTGACCTTTTGATCCTAGGACGTTCTTTGAGCTTCTCGATCAGCACTATCTCCGCTTCAGTTTGACATCCCAAAAGATTTACCTGACGTCATTATAGCGGTGTCCACACATAAGGTCTTACCTGACAGTCTAACAGTGTCTGGTTAAATTTCACCAGATCTGGTAATTTTATGAATAATCTTGTGACTGGCGAAAAACTTTTTAAAAAAGCCCGATTTCTGGTGTCTGCAGTCTAACTTGAATAACTAAAACGTCAGGTAAAATCTTATGTGTGGTTTGTTCGGGTTCGGGTTGGAACAATCTATAATAATAATAATGCTTTTATTTCTTCAAAACTATTCTACGATTTACAATTAGTTAATCAGGTAAAAATTTTAGAAAAATTCCCGAAAAGAGTAACATTCTCTTCCTATTAAAAATTTCTTAAGTGTAGACTTAAACATATTAATACTAGGAGAATCCCTAATTGTCTCATTTAGCGCATTATGTATTTACAGGCATTATAAAGAGTATTCCTCTGATAAAAGGCAGACCTGTGATTGTCTGGCAACAGCAATCCCCGCCTTCGAGTGTTATGTCCATGATCAGGCCGATTAGCATCAAGAACTGATTTATTTTTAAAAGCATAAATACATACCTCCATAATATAGACACCAAAAATTGTTAATATGTTTAATTTCCTGAAACTGGCCCTACATGACTCTCTGTGCGATAATCCCTCCAGACATCTAATAGCGCGCTTTTGAAGTAAAAATACCCTCCCAACATGTTTACCAGTCCCCCAGTTTAAGATTCCATGCCGAATGTGAGAATGAAAATGCGAGTAATAGACTGCTACCAGCGTATCACCATTACAATGATTAGTTAGATATTTCAGGGCATAACAGGTGCTGCGTAGCCTAGAACAAAGCGTTTCTATATGGTCATTCCACTGTAAGTTGTTATCAAAAATTACCCCCCAACATATTTGTGCTCAAGGAGGGTTTTATACACTCAGATGTATTCTCAAAACGAGATAAACCGTTTCCTTGCCCAGCATATGAAAAAACAATAAAACTAGTTTTACTTTTGTTTATTACTAAATTATTCTTTTTGGACCACACATAAACATCTCATCGACTAAATGAGCTCATCATGTTGATACTGACAATTAATAGAGTAATTCATTAAGTTGGCGGGAACAACAGCTCCCAAATTTGCTAAATTTATCTTTGATAAATATGGCAACAACTTCTTTCTCTGGAGAATTACTTCCTCTACAACCATATTTCCGGAGTCAATTTCGTAGAACAAACAGTTTACGAGGTGGTGTAATTTTGACAGATCTTTTCCAGTAAACTAAAATGTCAGGAACAGATCGTACAAATTATTTAAAATTGGTCCAAATTTTCGCTTTATTGTCAAATAAAGTAAATGAAACCAAAATTCTTACTTAATATGTTTATTAAAATCATTGAATCGATCGGAAAAACGATTTATACAAATAATTAGCTAAATAGCAATTCTACTTGGAAACACATAAACAAAATATGTGTTAGAATAAAAATTATGCAAAGTATTTGAATTATTTAGTGAGATACTACTTATATATTAAATAAATATTATTCTAAGTCACCTGGAGTACAGTGGCTGTTTAGGGACTCTCTCATGGAAGGCATGCTACTTGAGTGACCAGTTTTATTAATATCAGCAAAGCGTTTTCCAAATGGACCATGTTTTTTGTTCAGTATGTTTTTCGTGAGAGCTCACCTGTTGTTAACTGCAAAGAGCCAGACCAAAGCATGAGAGGAAGATCTCGCTTGGAGGGAGAATGACTTAATACTTCAAATGTTTTGAAAATACTTTTGATACAACTCATAGTGCCTTGATTGTAACATTTATAGATAGAGGTTCTAATAAAACAAATGGCAATGGCAAGTAAGTAATTCAAATTTACATGTAAGAAAGTAACATGATGGTATGAATTTCCGAGATACAGCAGGGTGTGGCGGAAACCCCCACTTTTAATCTCAGAAATCGATGCAATTTTGAACATTATTGTCTTAAACCAAGAGCTGTCTTATGGTCAAAAAGATTATAACATTCGTTGCAGAATCTCAAGTTAATACTAGAACAGCCAAAGCAAGTTTTTCGTTACAAAATAGGCCCAAAGAAGTCGTATATAACAAATTCTGCTTCTTTGAAACGTAAAAACAAGTAATTTCATGGCATTAATACATTCTGAAGCAATATAGCGTAATATAATGATTTAAAAAAATGTTTTTAATCGCTCTTTATCGGAAAATCCGATATATTAATATTGTATATGAAATTTGGAGGCTCCTAAGTAAAGTATTTTCAAAACATAAAACTATAAGAATCAATAAATACCTCGATTACAAAATGATGGGACTCTTATCGAGTGTTTCTCTACAAGTGTGGTAGGTACCCGTAGATTACTAGCTTTGAGCTTTAGGCACAACATAAACTGTCTTTTAAATTAATTTTTTAACTTAAGCTATAAATACCTCATAATACAAAAGTAGTGGTACAAAAGTACAAAAATTCGCGTACAGTGTTGCCAACTATTTGTAGCGTCGGGTCGTTTCACTTGCTGAAAACTTATAAGACACATTTTGGCAATAACTGATGGCCTACTATAATATATACTCCATCAAAATTTATAAATAAAAATGTTATAGTAATTCATATAAACCACACCATATTTAATTTCTTGTGCAGCAGTAACTCTCTCAATGTTAATATAATACAGGGTGGCCCATCGAAAACAGTCCAGCAAGGGTTACGGCTGTGTACGTGAAAATTAAAAAAAAACCTCGGACCCGTAAACTTGTGTTTTCAGGGGGACACGTTTCACTATTAATTTCATCCCTGTAACCTCACCCCCCTCTAGCGGGGGCGGCTACTGCCCTTGTTTTTTCAACTGGGAATGGGTATGTTGTGATATATCTTCTTAAAGGGCATTAAATTCTCTTTAAAATGGCGCCTCGTTTTGTAAATTTGAGCTACACGCCGCCGAGCAACGGAATTTGAAACATTTCACTGCACCTCTTATCAAGTACACAGGTTTGTGCGTAAACAATTTTTTTTAAGTAATAAGTATCAGTCAATTCAACTTTATCTTCAGTAAAGTGGTCGATCCAGATCTACATACGTTATTTCTGCGCTATTATTTTCTTTTGATTTGATCGTGACATAAAAATGGTTTATTCTATTGAGGCGAGAGTGGAAATTATTGAATTGTATTTTATAAACAATCAATGTGCAAGAGTAATGGCGACTTTGTTTAATGATAGACATCCAGATAGACACGTACATTATGGATATATCCTAGAATTAGTGGCAAAATTTCGGCAAACTGGTTCAGTGGCAAATAAAAAAAGGATCATTGAAAATCCGGTAAGAAATGAAGCAGTAGAAGTAGCTGTTCTGGGTCAAGTTAGTATGAATCCAACATTAAGTACAAGAAAAATGTCTGATGTAACGGGAATTTCGTGGACCACTGTACAGAGAATTCTGAAACATTATAAATGGCACCCATACATGTATTACTCAATAAAATTACATTTTTTAAAACGCAATTTCTCGGCGGCGCGTAGCTCAAATTTACAAAACGAAGCGCCATTTTAAAGAGAATTTAAGGCACTTTAAAAAGATGGCCACAACAAAAAAAAAGGGCAGTAGCCGCCCCCGCTAGGGAGGTTGAGGTTACAAGGATGAAATTAATAGTGAAACGTGTCCCCCTGAAAATACTAGTTTACGGGTCCGAGGTTTTTCACGTACACAGCTGTAAACCTTGCTGGACTGTTTTCTATGTGCCACCCTGTATATAAAAGTAGATCACTGAATAACAAACAGTGGCCAAAAATGTTATGGGAAAATTTGATTACATGAGTGCAGTGTTGTATTATTGTTAGAATTTCAAGTTGCCACTCACCTCAGTGATATACTTTAATAGGATAAAAAATAATTACCAAATCATCAAATTAAATAAGGGGTAAAATTGTTCCTTATTAAAATTTGTGTTATTTGTCTTAATGTTACTTAGGTTGTTCTTTATGAGTACTGATAAAATAAAATCTATAAAGCAATATAAAACTGCTAAGCTATTTGCATTATTTTTGGATATTTGTATATTTAATTTCCTAATCCCATACAGACAAAAATAAAATAACAATTCTGTTTGAGGTCTGTATAGTTAGAGAGACGGTGACAATAGGGGGTCCGTGAAGTGGAATATCAGCAATTTGTTTTTTCGTGGAGTTTAGGTCCCCCTCTACAACTTTTATATCTGATGAAATGCCGTAGAGCGTCGCTGAGAGGCGCTGTACCGCTTTAGATAGGAAATTCTCAATAAATTCAAAATTATATCGAGCCATGTCTGAAAATGAATTTACAGCATCTGCGTGACCCCAAAGTCACGGGAAACACATTTTCTGACAAGCGAACCCTTGCATATACTTTTCCGAGCGTGTCAAAAAAAAATTAAAATTAAAAAAAAAAGAAAAAAAGCGAATTTGAAGTTGAAACTTTCTAGAATGGAACATTATATGTTAAAGATTATGTGAAAAAAGTTTTGTCGTTCCAGGTCTCGCCATTTCTTTATTGGAATTTTTTTTAAATTTCCTCGGAGGAAATTCGGAAAACGATCGTGACATTTCAGAAAATTGTCACACTACATTCCTCGACACCCAAATATTGTGGAAAAAATTTTTTCAGAAGAATCGCACCTAGCTAGGCGGAATCCTGACAATATTACGCAGAGATACCGGAAGGTATGACATAGAGAAAGCGGGACTGGAGTAATAACTTTCGCAATATTCTTTTTATCAGAAAATTGTTTACTAATCATCTCCATGTGAATACAAATCGATTAAGCCCTATTGGACCCATGTCACTTAAGACTTTATAATTTTTCCATTCATTTTTTTTTACACGCTCAGAAAAGTATATGCAAGGGTTAACTTGTAACTTTGGGGGTCACGCAGATGCTGTAAATTCATTTTCAGACATGCCTCAATATAATTTTGAATTTATTGAGAATTTCCTATCTAAAGCGGTACAGCGCCCTCAGCAACGCTCTACGGCATTTCATCAGATATAAAAGTTGTAGAGGGGGACCTAAACTCCACGAAAAACCAAATTACTGATATTCCACTTCACGGACCCCCTATTGTCACCGTCTCTCTAACTAGTATAAGTATGTCAAAAGCAATACGTACCATTCAAAACAGTGAATTTGTGTATTTGTTTAAATGTTCTGTTCAATAAAATGAATGATGAATAGTTTGAGAGACGTTATTCTGTGATGAGCACAACCTAAATGGCATATAAAACTTGTTTAGAAAAATCGACTGCATCGTCCAACAGCAGCCAGTGTTTAGTTATCATATTCTGTAAACCTGATCCAGGATTAAAGAAAGTACCGTGTGTGTCTAATTACACAAGCGAGATTACGCATGAGGGAAAAGAGGAACAGACTAGTTTGGTACAAAACAATCAGTTTTTAAAATCTGTAAGAGAAAGGATTATTGCAGGCAATAGATTCAATTTATTCTTAGTTTTAGTTTAGTTTTTAAACTATAAGTATTTATAGCGTCTGACTAAAATTCACGCAATATCTCAATAGTTTGTGTCATGTAACACCTCTCCTCACCGCGAGATTCTCGAGTGTGCACGGAAACACGCTCGTTGTTTTTATTAATCTCAGATTATATGTAAAACACTGAATACGACCCACGAGTGACTGCTGGCAGACGACTGATGATTATACTGAAGAGTTAGTGTAAGTGGAGCATACGCCATTTCCTTCAATGGTCCATATTTTGTTGCTCTTATGTTTCATCCAAACAGCGGTCCAATTACACACCAACAAATTTTAGAAAAGGTGCAGGAAACGAAATTTGACCTTTGACAAAATGTCGTCTTTTACTTTTATTTGTCCAAAATTATTAAACCCATAAACTAGTTAGGTCACACGAAGACTGAAATTTGGTCCTGTTTGGA
Organism: Barypeithes pellucidus; assembly: GCA_963991005.1. Taxonomy (NCBI): domain Eukaryota; kingdom Metazoa; phylum Arthropoda; class Insecta; order Coleoptera; family Curculionidae; genus Barypeithes; species Barypeithes pellucidus. Next base: position 18,878,653 of record OZ022561.1, on the reverse strand, counting down.
TAAAATAAAAAAATAACGAAATATTGACGATAAATGGCGAATATGTAGTTTATTTATTTGCAAGGGTACAGAACCAAAAAGATCAAACACACAAAAGTTAAAAAGGGACTATTATATAGGGTGTTGAAAAAAGGTCGGTACCCCGGAATAACTCCGGTACATCGCATTGCAGCGGAAAATGTCTAGGGAAAAAGTTGTTTGGTTTTGAAGGAGGAATAGTTTGCAATTTAAACCACCCACCCACCCCCTCAACCCCCGGGCGCGGGTGGTGGTAAGTTAAGATTTTCAAATGGAACCCCATATTTTTTACTAGCGTATCGTGTTCTCCGACCAAAAATAAACATCTTTTGTCCGAAAATTTTTTTTATTCGGGCCCATCCTTCACCAATAATCACCATGAGAAAGACAAAATCAGAATCGTGCGAAAAACAAGTTTTATCCCGGAAATACTCTTTTTCTGTCTTGTACTAAAAAATACCCGTGGAATACAAACAACTTTTAACCAAACAACTTTTTCCCCAGACATTTTCCGCTGCAATGCGATGAACCGGAGTTATTCCGGGGTACCGACCTTTTTTCAACACCGTGTATATTTTGGGCGTTGGTAAAAAAAATTAATAGAAATTACAAAAATTAAACTGGCATTTCTGCAACAAACAATGAAGTAAGTTTTCTGCATTTCTGTAATAAAATATAAAACTAGTGTGGAGGATGATAAGTGACTGATAAAAAGTACAAAATTTAAGATACAAAATTTAAAGAAACTTTTAGAAATATCAACGATGGTATTAAATTAGAATCATAATTTTTCACAATCAATGGATTCAAAGGGTTTTTATAGCAAATGCTTGGATAAAGTTTTTATTTTTTCCACTGAGCCAATAAATAAGAATTCTTCCTAATTTATTTTCAATTGGAGGCTCGGCATTTGCGTCAATACCGAAAATCTTGGGGATAGAAGATCCCCATGATAATAAAGCCAGTAAGTAGAGATTTATTACAAAAACGAAATTATACAATTTTATGTTTTCTTTAATTTTATCAATGGAAAAAACATTTACTTTACCTGCTAAGTTATCAATTTAAATGATAATCTACAAGTAGATATCCTAAATTTACGTTTTATAAAGTTTGTAGAGCGAAACAATATCCAACACGAATAATTTTCTTTCTGGGTAAAACACATAAGCGTAGATTTATTTCAAATTAACAAATTATCACAGAAATGCAGTATCGAGTAAAAAAATCATTATATCCCATAAAACCAAAAGCTGCACAAAATAATTTAAAAGTAATCATTATTAAAAATGATTTATCCACTAACCTGTCTGTTCCTGAAAGAAATTGTTTATTATTTTTCAACTAAAATGACACCTACCTGCAATGGACGATCTTACTGGTCAACTACATTTTAGAGAAGTTCTAGCGACGATGTCTGTGTGAACTAGAGTGATGGCGGTGATGGTGATGATGCCTATAACGATCTAAAAGAAATGTTAAAAAAGTTTTTAATAGATATCTATTTATACACTATTTGGGTATAGTGTGTTTAACATAGCTGTGTTTAGAAAGTAGTCCTTTAATACATAAATTTTACTTACCATCTCGGTCAGAGCGCTGTCGTCTATCCCTGTCTCTATCCCTATCATTCTTGTCACGTTCCTTCTCCCTGTCTCTCAGCTTACTCTCCCTTACCAATTCAGTGTCTCTGCTATGACTTCTCACTCTATCACTGTCTCTATCCTTATCCTTCCTATCTTCATCCTTCCTCCTGTCACGGTCCTTATCCTTTTCTCTATCCTTATCCTTTTCTCTAGAAGAAATAAATTTTTATTTTTATTCAACCTACTTCAAATTATTTTCTATAATTCTAATCTAACCTTTGCTCTGACCGACTTCTTTCCCTCTCTCCTGTTTTCTCCTTTTCTTTTTCTTTCTCTTTTTCCTTTTCAAGTCTTTCTTTTTCTTTCTCTCTTTCTCTTTCCCTCCTTTTCTCCCTATCCCTCTCCTTTTCCTTATCTTTATCTGTATCTTTCGACCTCCTTGGCTCCTTTGCCTCCTTAATCACATCAGTAATGTCTTCTACTGCCTTTTTCAGTCTCATATACCCCATATGCTGCTTTCCCATCAAATGGTCATCGATTCTTTGCTGGGCATCCCCTACAATTAAAAATGCACCACATACCTCACATACTTCCATTTGTTTCTCCTGTTCTACTGCTAGTTGTGCAGTCATATTAAGGTGTCCAAATTCAGATTTCTTTAGTGCTTCTCGTTCTTCTTTTAATTGATCACATAGTTTCATCAGACCTTGGGCCTGCTCAACATTACCATCAGTTCCAGCTTGTTCAGCTTCTTTTTCAAGTTCGTTGATTCTTTCATTTAAAATGTTTATTTGCTCTTGATTTTTTTCTGCTTGTGCCGGATTCGTTGAACTAAGAACACTTTTACCACTCAAAGCTAATCTTTGCCTTCCCTTTATAATCTTCCTATCAACTTCATTTATCATAGAAGAACAAAATCGTACAAAGTCTTCTTGATATTGTAGCTTTTTATAGTGAGTTTTCTTTGCTTCTTGGAAAAGTTTCCGAGCTTCCTCATCGTGCGTTTTCATACACGGACCTAAGTCTGCACGAGTATTCACAAAGAGATCATGAGGGCAGAACTGAACCATGAAGAACTTGCAATACTAAAATTTAGTTAAAATATGCTGTAAAAATGTGGCAGACTGTGAGCTTCTACATAGGTAAGTTTGTGTAATGTGCAAGTCCCTGAAAACTAGTAATTTTAGCAAAACATCATTAGCCTTACCTCAGGGTCTTCCCAGTCTGTAGCTTTAACATTTTCATTTGGGGCAACATTGCGATGTCGCCCCATTAGCTCATCAAGGAGCTGAGCTGCTGCAAGCACAGCCATACTTTCGAGAGTATTCCAAAGTGTTTTTTGTGCTTTTTAACTGTTGAGATAAATCATAAAAATACAATTTATAGTCACAGCCCAACCAAAAAAATCATCTAACTTGAAGACCAAAGACGAGAGAACCCGAGAGATGAGAGATGTCAACTTCACCTTCACCTCTCGCCACCCAACAACCAATAAACAGTTAGGGATTTTCAGATTGCATGAATTTCCGTTTGGGATATCTATTGTTTGTGATTTGGCAACAGTGATTATCTCGGATTATGAATTGGCGCCAGCCAACGAGGTTGAAGCCCCAACAACAGAGAATTTACAAACTAACCTATAAATTCTTCAAAAATTAATTTATTAAAAGTAATTTTTTAATTAAAATAATGTTTTTAAGCCCTTTCAGATACGATTTATTAAAATGTAATAATCTGATTTCTTTCGCAAAGTGCTGTGCCTCACTATGTAACACTAACAGCAAAACTGAAACAATATTAGATATTCCACAAAATGATAACAAATTTCTCAAAGTGGGCATTATCGGGACTCCCAATGCAGGAAAAAGTACTTTTATTAACAGTTTAATGGATAGAAAGGTTATACGAGAAGAAATTATATATCAATAGGTACTAACTGGCTTATTATTTTAGGTATGTCCGACTTCATCTAAGGTGCATACAACAAGATCGAAGGCTATGGCTATTTTTACAATAGGAGAATCGCAAATTATATTTCTTGATACACCAGGGCTAGTTAATAAGAGAGAACAACTAAAGTAAGTATAGTTCAACAGAGTGCATGATGTAAAATAACAAAATTGGATTGTATCATAGTTCCTATGCCTGAAGGTGATCGGCCAACAAATCCATACAATCTTCAAATGGCTATTTTCGGCATTTTCTTTTTAGATTTAATCTAGGAAGCACTTTTATGAGAGATTCAAAGAACGTTTTAAAAGAAGCAGATTTAATTGGAGTAATTCATGATGTTTCAAATATCCACACAAGAGAAACACTAGACATTAAAGTTATAAAATTACTCGAATACTATAAGCATAAATCCAGTTTCCTTGTTCTAAATAAGGTAAGTTTGAAAATTTAAATATTTATAAGAATGTATACCCTTTGGTTTATTTTAATTCTAGGTTGATATTTTAAAATCAAAGAGAAAATTACTTGATGTAACAAGACTATTAACAAATAGCTGCATTGATGGGAAACCGATGCCTGGGACTCCTAGGAGCAACAGCCATAGCTCTAAAGAAGATGTTAAAGGATGGCCCTATTTTCGAGAGATATTTATGGTTTCATCACTAACAGGTAAAAGAAAAAATTGAAAACCACACTGCAAAAACCACAAGGATTTGAAATGTGTACTGATCCCATAGGCAAATACTTTGGTAAAAACTTTTCAATGTATTTAAGGTGATGGATTGGTAGATATTAAGAACTTTCTTGTGGAGAATGCAAAGCCAGGCAAGTGGCTATTTCCACAACAGGTTTGGACTGATCAGAGTGCTGAGAGCGTCATAAAAAGTTCAGTTGAAGCAAAGTTATTGGATTTCCTACCACAGGAAATTCCTTATAGTTTGAACACTGAGCTAGAGTATTTTGACATAAGTGAAGAAGGTAGGTAGATGTGATTTTAAAAGTTGAGATTAAAAGTATAGTCGGACGATTGTAACTACCCTAAGGTCCCTAAAAGCTAATAATGTAATAATTCTGTTTGAAATAAAACTGGTTTCTTTTGTACTAAGTTACCAATATTATAGGTAAATCTTTTTTAGGTATAATTAACACAGTAATTCTTGTTAAATGTCCCTCAAAACGAATTGCAAAATTAATTTCTGGGACAGCAGATGGAAAGATGAAGCAAATTACACAAAGTGTTCAGGATGACTTACAAAATGCCTTCCAAAATTATGTTAGAATCAGAATTGTCTTGGACCCACCACCTGAGTAATACAATTGATTTATACTTATTTATTGTTTTATTGTCTATTTATTTAATTAAAAAAAAGCAATCGGTTTATGACAATGAAAATTTTTTGATATTGGTGGCTAAACCAGGACCAATAGGAGTTCGTCCTGGTGGAAGTGGGAGCAATAGATTAATATGCTGCAGACAGAAAATGTATCTACCTTTGTTGTCAGCAATTAAAAACGCAAAAAAACTATTGCCTTATTGACGGCATACAAAATAAACTTATAAATGCAGAAACTAAATTTAGATATTGTAGGATGATAAGTTACAATCACCAAGTATATACTAGATTCTTATTGGATAAATAGAATCTCACTAACCAAGTCTATTTATTGGTGAAATTTCAGCAATGCTGGATAAACTCGAGGAAGTTCCTGATTGGTCGTCATCAGGTATAATGTCCAGCTACTCCCACTTATCTTTCCTCTGGTGTTGCTAACCAGTGAAGGTTAACCTACTTTTCCTCTGTGCCTGAAGCAACCGGCGCCATAAATTTGTGAAGAGGTACGCAGCCGGAACGGTTTTGGTTGGGTAGGAATTTACGAAAACCAGCTGTTTTTTTTACTTGCACTTGACGCTGCTGATGCTGAATAACCGCTGATTTTTTTAACAAAACTTTTTGCTGTAAAGTCTGTAAATCCAATACTAAAATGCCGAAACACTCAAAGAAGGATGAAGAATCGTCCGATTCCGACTCTGGACCAGACGACGTAAGTTTTGAGTTATTAAAAAACTTCTAAAAAAAATCCATGCAGTCTATTGAATTTTTTTCTTGTCATTCCATACCTATTTAAAGTTTTTTGTACGTATCTAATGAAATATTCTAAGAATTATGCGAATTCCCAGTAAATAATTTAAGTTAAAATAATTCCTGGTTCAGTAAACTGGCCTGCAAGCGGGAACATCTCTCTTTGCATTTTAGCTTTATACGGGGGGTGGCCAATCTTTTTGGAAAGAGTGCCACTATTAGCAAAAAAAGATTATGCGTGCCGCTTCCGACTCTTCCAACATACTAAAAAATCTGAAAAAATCTTATTTATTGACGGATTATGGGGTTTTTAATGTAAATAGCTCATTTCTTTCATGCAAGTAAGTCGTGAGTTGTGGAGTTTTAAAAAATAATATAATAAATAAAATAAAAGTGCTTACAAATTTAATTTTATTAATAAACATTTTTAATTCAATTAGGTTATGTATAAAATAAAAATGAATAACTTGAAATACTGAATTGTAAATAATTGTTAAATGGTCAGTACTTAATTAAGGTGGCTGAATTTGAAGTTTTTTTACAAAGTCATCTATATTAGTAGTTCTTGAGGATTGTTACAAAATTAGGTGTTTTACATGCATATCAGTTAATCTTCAAAGATTTTTGATTTTATTACATTCATAATTAATGGAAGACTGTTCCTTACAAAAATTTCTTGATCCAAACCTACAACAATGTCTGTCAGCCAAGGCATGTAAATTTGGAAAACTACTTGTTGATGCAAATTTCCAAAATTCAATATAATTTGGATCACTTGCAGTTAAAATAAGATCCTTACATATTTTTGTTTTGTGTAGTATGGTGCTGTAGGTCAATAGTTTCGATTTGGATTGCAGGTGGGTAACAATTAAAGTCTTGTGGAGGAATTGATTAAGAATTTGTCAAAAGATCAGCATTTTTTTATTATCTTGAAAACCATCAAACTTAGCACTAAATGAATCTTGCAAAATGGATATTTAATTTTTAAATCATAGGTCAGACCATTATTGACTTTGTAGTTAGAGAGACGGTAACAATAGGGGGTCCGTGAAGTGGAATATCAGTAATTTGGTTTTTCGTGTAGTTTAGGTCCTCTTCTACAACTTTTATATCTGATGAAATGCTGTAGACGTTGCTGAGAGGCGCTGTACCGCTTTAGATAGGAAATTCTCAATAAATTCAAAATTATTTCGAGGCAAGAAATGTAGGGTGACAATTTTCTGACATGTCACGATCGTTTTTCGAATTTCCTCAGAGGAGATTTAAAAAAAATTCCAATAATGAAATGGCACGACGTGGAACGACAAAATTTTTTTCACATAATCTTGAACATATAATGTTCCATTCTAGAAAGTTTCAACTTCAAATTCGCTTTTCTTCTTTTTTTTTAATTTTCATTTTTTTTTTGACACGCTCGGAAAAGTATATGCAAGGGTTGACTTGACTTGAATGTGTTTCCCCCGACTTTGGGGACACGCAGATGTTGTAAATTCATTTTCAGACATTGCTCGTTATAATTTTGAATTTATTGAGAATTTTCTATCTAAAGCGGTAGCTACAGCGCCTCTCAGTAACGCTCTACGGCATTTCATCAGATATAAAAGTTGTAGAGAGGGACCTAAACTCCACGAAAAACCAAATTACTGATATTCCACTTCACGGCCCCCTATTGTCACCGTCTCTCTAACTATTGGTAAGTAGTTCCTGCATTAATGTGAAATGTGTTATTTTTTTTGGTTGAAAATCAAGACAAAATCGCATCGTTATAATGTACTTTCTGGCGCTGTTGTATTCAGTAGCATATGAGTAAGGTTTCACGAATTATGAGATTATAAAATTATTATAATATTAAAGTTGTTGTATTTCCTTAAAAATTCATTTCCTACCTCCCGTTTCCTATAATTTTGGGAATATTATATTGGATTACTCTCAACTGTACTAATTTACCCAATGCCCTATCTGGGAGTGTCCATGCATGGTTTATGTCTTAAGTTACAGTACAACATCACTTTCAAATGATAGGTTCACTTTATAGTCTATACTAGGCCTGGGAATAATTTTCTCCATACTGAGATCTTCAACGAATCATCCAAAATGCTCATTCCAACCAGCATGGTCCTTTTTATTTTCACTTTTGTTTTGATACATGATCTCTTATGAACATGCTGATTTAACCACAGAGCAATGGTAGATTATTTAGTTGTTTAATTTATTGTTGCAGAGAGAGCCCATGAAGAAGAAACTCAAATCGGATGATTCCTGTCGCACTGAAGATAAAGAACCAACATGGGACCTTGGTAAAAATCGTTTTGTCAAAGTGTCCCAGTTTAAAGGCAAGGTCTATATTAATGTTAGAGAGTTCTACAATGCAGATGGGGATTTAAGGCCCGGAAAAAAAGGGATCATGTTAACTGGCGAGCAGTGGCAAAAATTTAGGGCTTCAATAGATGAGATCGATGAGGAATTCAGGAAGGCATGTTAGGATTTTTTGTTTTGAATTTATTTTATTGTCAAGTACAACCAAAAGGTTTGTTAGGTAATGTTTCATTGTAAGTTTTAATATTAATCGTTTAGAGCACAAAGTGTTCACTGTAGTATTTCAAACCAATATATCCACTTAGAAATAGTTCACATGGATTTGTGTTGTAAGAACCATGATTTTTTTTAATTGTTACTACATTTTCTGCGTTAATGCTAATCGCTTCACTGGTTCCCCAAAGATAACTTGTTCTTGATAGTATCATTGTTCAGTTTAATGTTAATAATTTTCCTATGTTTAATTAAAGTTTTAAAAGTAACTACAATTTGGTTTTATTGATTAAAGATATTATCTCATCTCTTAATAAAGTGAAATCATGAAGAGGTAAAGAAACTCATACTCTGCTCCAAATATTGTTTATTAAACTAATAGAGCAGACTATGAGCTTCTTTACCTCTTCATATATGATATGGCTTCACTGGTTCAATTTCTGAAGGAACCCAACCAATGGGTCAATCTTACTACAGAAATGATCATCATTGCTTTCACTTGACCAGAGAAAACACTATTTTCTGACCAATGGGGAACTTTCTTGATATTCTTTTGATATCGCGGAAATCATACCAGAAAGGCCTTTCCCTTTGGGCTGATCAGATCTGTTTCATTCAAAGAATCAAGATGGCTTTAATTTCTTCTATACAGGATCATTCCTGGTTTTATTTTTCACACATTAAAAGATCTCTGGAACTGTAACTAAAAAAGACATTTGTTTAAATTGGTACTCGCTATGAAAGATGCTGTTCTTTTTAATGAAGACGTTTTGGCGATTCACACTTAAAAACTACTTAAGTTAAGAGAAAATACATAAAACTGACTTATAAGTACAGTGGTACCTCGAGATACGAGTGCCCTAACATACGGGTTACTTGAGATACGAGCGAGCGTAGTTTTGTTTTGAAATAGGACAACATTTGAGATACGAGGAACGGTCAGCTGCGACGCGATCTCTTCAAGTGAGCTAAAAGAGATCTTGGGAATGTGGGAGAGAGTTTCACAGTTCGTAGAAAAGAAACACCCCGAAAAAGTTGCAACTGGTCGTGCATCGGAGCTATTTAATGGCACTTGCCTAACTCATTTCCGCAGCATTCTGAAAGGGAGGAAGAAACGAACCTCCTTGGACAGTTTTTTTTTTAATCCGGCGAAAAAGGCAAGACCAGTGAAGAGAAAAGCAGTGACTAAAATTAAGCATACAGTAGCATTTAAGTTGTGTGTAAGTTATTATGTTTTTATACATTATTTGTCATTTATAGATACATTTTTCTTATTCACAAAACACGTAACAAAAACAATTGGGGGTGGCATTTTTGGGGCTGGAATGTATTATAATGGCATTTCAATTAATTTCAATGGGGAAAATTGCTTTGAGATACGAGCAAATTGACATACGAGCAAGGTTATGGAACGAATTAAACTCGTATCTCGAGGTATCACTGTATTAAATTAGTCCAGAAAGGGATAATTTTAATTTTTAAAATACTTTGCATAAAAAAATGTCTAGAATTTCTATGAAATAAATGATCCTTCTCTAACCTTTTCTAAATTGTTTAAAATTTTTATTTGCAAATTACCTTTAACATGTTTTTTTCATTTTATCTCAGAAGTTGGAGATAAGATCGAAAAGTGCCTGAATATACAGGGCATTCTATTTAAAATAATGTTAAACCTAAAGAGATAATATGTCAAAATTATAGCAAGCACCAATATTTCTAACAATTATATTTTTTAATTCCCGACATCTTTGACTAGGCCACTCACCGTGTACCACACGCCAAACTTATAACTTGAATATTCGTTAATCTGGTGAAAGACACCTCCAAAGTATTTTTATTTGACGACACGATGGTGAAGGAATTTTTAATAATTGGCGACAGTTCAAATATTCGGATGGAGACGGACAAAATTTTCTTTTGCCAATATATTCTGACTAACTTTCTTATAAATAAAGAAATAATATTTCAGAAAATGTTACCTATCGATTAAGGTATTGGAACTAAAAAGTATGATCCTCATTTTCAGTGAATTGCATTGCATTGAATTGTTAGGAATTTTAGGGGTATATTTTTTTGCATTTAATTTTTTCTTTCTCGCCATAATCTCCCGGCACCCTTGCCACTATTCATTTAAATTCTTTTTTTTTATTCCTTTATTCTCAACCAACTATAGAGTTCATTACTGGGAATATAATAACAAAAAACTAATATTAATTACTATTAATTTAGCACACATATCTCATCTTTCTCTTTGAATGCACACACATCCGCTGCCGACGCACATCTTCGCAGACAGCATGAAGTATCACGCTTTGGTATCACGCCTCAACAAAGACCTGGAAGAAATTTTGGCTTGGGGTGACAGTAACCAAATCGAATTTAACGCTGAAAAAACCCAGGCAGCAGTTTTCTCTAAAATGGGTAACATTAGAGAACCGGATATAGTCATGGACGGACACGTAATCCCATTGGCTTCATCTATTAATTTGCTGGGCGTCAATCTGGGAGGAAATATGTCTTGGCATAACCACACTGTGGCAATCGCCAAGATAGCTTCTCAGAAACTTGGTGTACTTTTCCGAGCCAAAAAGTTGTACACGCCTCAAACAACTTTTAACACTGTACAAAGCCCAGATTCGAGCATGACTAGAGTACTGCTCTCTTTGGAAGACTACACCATAAACCGCTAAAGCCACCATCAGGAATGCTCTAGACTCTAGCCCTATGCAGCTTTGCAAAAAGATGAGATTTTATAAATGCATTTTCTGTTAATCCAAATATCCAGTGGCGTATTTACCATTGTACCATTATTATTTAAAATAATCGCGTAAAATAGCGGCTTGCGCTGAGTTCCATATTTGTATTCTTTTAAACAAACAAAATTAAAAACATACATATTAGGTAGGTAGGTAGTTAGTTTCTTTTTTAAAGTTATGTTCATGTTAATGTTTCTTATTTGTTTCTATTTTAAAATTAAAGAGCCAGTTAGACAGAAGCCAGAAAAAAGTGAAAAAAAAAATTCAAACAACCCAATTTAATCTAAATATGGGCTAGTTAAAGGGGACAGGAGGTAATAAACCCACCACCAGAACCTTAAAAAATAAATAAAAAGCATTGAATAAATAATTTAATTTATGAAATTAAATAGATGGAATTAATAAATGATTACCATAATAGGTAAGCACAAATGACGTAAACATTTCCTTGAATAATTTCCTCGATCGAGTTTTATAGATTTGCATTTACAATATCTAACTTACGAAAACACTATTTTAACGGGATTAAATGTTTTCACAAGCCCAAGTAATTTGTATTATATCTTTCGGTTATTCCAAACAATTTATAAAGCTAAAAATATCCTGCAAAGTTAAATAATGATACAGCCAAAAAACTTGTCCACTTTTATTACGTAAAATTCTATCTGCAGTGGTGATGTTTTCCTTTAGAAAACACTCTGTTTAATTAGAAAGTTCCATTAAAAGACGCGCGCTGTCTCTCGCGAGATTAAGAATTTGATGAATCCCAAAAAAGGCATTTACAGTTCTTGCTGAAATACTAAATCTTTCTTATCCTTTTCAAGTACCTGCCTTAAATAAATGAGAATTTTCTCTGCTTTTTACCAAAAAAAGTACACCTTTTTACTTTTTATTAATTATTTTAAATTATAAATAACAGAGTATATTTTCCGAAAGATATTTGAAACAAAAGAGCTATAAACGAATGTCTTAAATGAACCTACAAAAACTATTAATACTTTTCCTACGACCATCAGCTGATTATAGTGTTTTTTAAATCCAGATTATGAATGTAATGATGGAGGTAGATTTTTAAATACATTTTTTAATATTATTGTGTGTTCTTGTCGCCGTCACTGACTGGTGCACTGAGCGAAATCTCGAGTTGATATAACTCAAATATGAGTTTTCCTATACCGAAGCGTGTTGCTAATAGGGGACAGCCCAGACCTCTGAATTACGGCAACCAAATCGAAGAAATTGCACCAACTCACTATTCATAAGTTATGATACCGCAGAAGATGGGTTATTTTATGCGTTGGAATAGCTCACGCCCCACCGTCTTAACTTATTGATGGGCTACCGTGAATTGTGATGCGTTACTAGTCGGGCTAGATTAATTCATGATTCGAGCTTTTCAAAACTTGACATTTAAGTTGTTCTAGCTTACGATGGTGGCTGGAATAACTCACTCTTTGGGCTACCAGAGTCCAAATTTTGGACTACCATTACCTAAATTGTGGACTGTCGGAACTCAAAATATTTCTTTGATTAACACCTGCATATTTGTGGACTTCAATTGCCTTTTGTTTTTTCAAGATATGACATTTTTGTTGTAACTATATTTAAAAAAAAAGAATCAAATGAATTATAGACAGGAGAGCATACTACGGCTAAGAAACCATGCAGACGAAGTGATGACGATTGCTTATAAATAATAGGGCTCCATTCCAATAATATCAATTTGTATGCATCTCCCTCCTGTCCCTCCATATTACGCCAACTGATCAAAATTATGCAAAACACAAATTTTCACGTACAGAGAACAAAGATGAAAAATCCCGCAAACGGCGCAACGGTCAACAGGTGTCTATACGCGCGATCGAAGGAGAATTGACGAATAGCAATGGAATGAACCACGCCAAACCTGCACGAGCACGAATTCGGAACTTTCCGTGACCTTACGATCTTGCGATTTACCCTGGATATGTGCTTTTGGAGCACGTTTCCTGAATTATTCCAACTCAAAATAATTTGCACATGGTTATGAGTTAAAATAATGCACGTCCGGGTTAAAACGACACTTTATAATCAATTAGTAAGTTTTCCCAATCCAGAAACTGAGTTTAGGTAACTCATAAAATAGATGAGGAATCTCTCTTTCTGGGTTGAGGCGAACCAAAAGAACCCAAATTACTGTAGCGTTTTTAAATAATTTGTCATAATTCGTAGGCTCAGTTAGAACAACATAGAGAGTGGGTTGAGGTAGTTCCAATTTTGTAACCCAGGACATTGGTAAATGCATTTTTGTCAGTGTGGGCATTAATGCATCGGTTTTACATATAGGATCATTATCAAGTAATGGGTTGACAATGGTTATGACCAGTATATCTTAAATATTATCGTAAGATAAAGTTATGTAAAAATCATATCAACTACTTTGATTGCCTTTAGTAGATAGGCAAAAATTCTAAATTAAAAATAAATTGTGTCAATCGCTTCCAGTAATCTTCCATGTCGCTAATTTATGCATGTCGAGCCTGCCAGGAATTCGGAATGCGGGCAATGTGTAAATTTTTGTAGCGTATAATTCCTCTTAATAAATAGACTAAAGTATATCTATGGAACAAAATATGGTTCTTGTTTATTCTATCGACAGGAGATGCGATAAAATTGAATTTCAATTTAACGTAAACGTGCTTGTAAGGAAAACTCGACAGATAGCTGAGTAGATAAACATTTTCTGGAAGAAAAAAAACAAAAAAAGTTTGGGCGTATGGGGAATTAGCATGTGCAAATTTGTCTTATTTTAAAAATATTGTTAAAAGAGCTAATTGAAGGAATAAGCATGATCAGTAACAGTATGTCATAAAAAATATATGAACATTGTCACCATTAAAGTTGGAACAATATGAAGAAGAAGCGCTTTTAGTACAACAAATGTTTGTTCATTATTTATTCAAGAGCATGCAGTCACTAGAGTAGAACTAACTCACTGATTTAAATCTACAATTTTAAGTCATACAGTAGATAATACACCTCAGAGGGTCAATTATAATTTCAGCTTTAGTGCCGAAACAACATTTTGTCAATACAAAGAGAACCTCTAACTACGCTGTAGACGCAATTATTATGCTGCGCTCGGTCCGTGTACTTTAATAATTATGAAGAAAATTTATAATTTCGGAATTAATATGATAACACGAAACTCATTCAGCAAATTAACAAACATGAAAATACGTTGTATGAGTTTCTCTGGCTGATTTCATGGTGGACATCTATTAAGTAAAAAATATTTAATAATTGACTTTGTAGCTGCATAATGTTTTCAATTTCGCATTTCTTTTTTGGAAACGTATATCAGTTACAAATAAGTAGCGACAATAAAACATTTACTAGCTATTCATAATGAGCATACTAGTGCTGAATAAAAATTAAATTAGTAACAAAAACCTCTCAAATATAGCAAAATTGCACCTCTTTGTTGTTGGTAAGCAGTCTGCTTATGATAATATAAAACAATAAGAATAATTGTATGTTCCTTCCTGTTGTGACTTATTTCTATATGTTTTATGAAAGCTTGGACAAACTTTAAAGAGTACTCTATCTTTTGCCACTAAACACAATATTTTCCTAGTTTAAAAGAGATTTATTCTTAGCATCGCCTTTCTTTTTAATTTCTAAACATTTTTAATGTAACACTAAGGAGAGATTTATTATTAAAATCGATATTTTCAGATCATAGAAATTCAATACAAACGCAGCTAAAGGTGAACTAAATCTAAATGTAAAAAACTTTTCCAATAATCGCCCTAAAAACTCCAAAGAAACCCCTCCAAGAGATCAACTTTCCTCTTTGAGAGCACGTCACATAAGAGGCCAGGTTGGTCCAGCATTAGATCGATTTGAATGCGCAGGCGAGCCTATCCCGGAGTTGGAGAGTGCCAACGACAACACGGAGCCAGTTCGCTTCGGTCTTTACTCCGGGTAAGAATCGGCCGAATCCGATGCGATTACGGGCAAACTCAAGAGACGCAAACTGACAGATTGGGTGCAAATCAAGGTTACGTCATAGTGCAGTCAGTTGTCTCTAAACAATTGCATTGCCGTGGTACGGCGACTCGATGTATTACTATGTGCGTTAGGTTATGATTGACAGTTAAGTGTAATTAGCGAGGTGTTTTGGAAGCTTGTAGCGATTGTACAGGTAAGGTTATGTTAACCTAAACACATTTTTGGTTTAGAATTTTGAGTAACTGCAAACTGTTGGTTGATATTACTCTAAAACTGGTTAATTTATTAATTATTGATTCTAATAGTATATTCAATATTCAACAATACTACAAAAATTACAAAGGTTCACCATTAATTTGAGATTAACACATAAGCTGTTACAATTTATGATTCTACGATTCACCGTTTACAAATTGGGATTGATACTTGCACAATACTGGTGTATATGATAATCCGTTTTTTAAATCGCGAAAAATATTATATACAATACAATAAATAATACAAGTACCCATAAGCGTGGTTAGGGTATAGGTGGTCAACATTTTTCTTATTCTTGCTGCAAATTAAACAATCTTAGATTAGATGAAAACTACTTTTTGTGGTGGAAACAATTAATTTTTTAAAACGTCTTGCTTGACATATCTAATAGTAGTGTAGCGTCTGATATTATTGGACTTTGTATTACAGAAGGGCGTGAGGGGTGGAAAGTAACTACTTGATGCTTATTTAACATGTCCATTTTCGACAGGAAGGGAAAATAAGAAGCGCTAATATTATAAAATATAACCTATTTGAGTTTTACATTAATTTAAATTTATGCTTGGAAAGTCACTGAAACTTTTAAATATATTCACAGAACAACTATAAAGGTAAACTTTATTTTGTTCCTGGTGCAGAATATTCATATGCTGACATAAAGTTTAAGCATTAGAGTAGGTATAGAATATGAACGAACCAATGGCTTGGAGTAAAACTAATATGAATAAAGTTAAATTGTAAACTGGTTTAGGGATATTTGCATCCAAGAAATTCATAATATATTTTCTTGTTGTGACGTGTGTGTTGTGTATTAATGTGCCTGTTATCTTTATAGGTAGGACATTCTTTAAATTTCCCAGGAATACCTGAAGTACTTATTTATATATTTTCATAAGAAAAATAATCTGGTATTTTCTTAAAGATATACCACTATATAAAATAGACCTGGTTAGTACGACTTCGTGTTTAGCTATAGCTACCTATTACGACAATGAATATAAATTAAAAATAATAACGTATGGTTGTTGTTTTTAAGATAACATTTAAGATGCGATAAAAAGTTCTAATTTTCATTACCTTCCAAGTTATGAATAATTAAAACAATCAGTGACAGTTACATAATGACATCACATCGGAACATTTTTACCACTTACGGTTCTCTGAAGCTGGTGGTTCTCTGTGTCAAAATTACTTTTAATATATATTATTGGTTCTGATGTTAAATAGGGTGTTCGGGTTTTGTTCGTAAATATATCCGGATATTGGGGAGGTGATTATACATGTTCAAATAAAGATAGTTAGACATAAAACAAAAAGTCGCTTTGCCTCCATTTGAAAAACTGATTTTACTGCTAATAAAACAGAAAGTCTGGACAATCAATCAGATTATTCAAAACTTTAAAGAGAGTTGTTAATAAGAAAAAGTTCCGCCGCTTCTTCAAGGAAGCAAAACCAAACATGCTAAGTAATTGCTCATGCAGGAAACCCTGCTGAGGATAGGTACCATCTCGCTTAAGAGTAACATACTTTAAAAACCTCCGCTGAACCCCTTCCAAATTGTCACTGTGAGTACCATATCCCGGGGACCACACTACAGATCCATACTCCAACTTCGATAGCACATAGGCCCTGTACAAACTGATGATAGCCTGAATATTCGTGAAATCCCTTGTACATCGTAGAATGCCCTCGATGCCTCAGTTTATATGAGAACAGAAAGAAAGTTTAGTATCAAAAATTATTCCAAGATCTTTAAACTCATTAACGCGTGAAACTGACCGATTATCAATCGTATAATTATATACAGAAGCTAATTCCTTCGCAGTATAAGAAACAACGTTACATCTTAGTATATTTAGCTGCAGATTATTTTCAGCTCACCAATCAACAATAAGACCAAGGTCAGATTGAAGATCACTGCAGTCGTCCAGGCTATTTATCCTTTTATGCAGTTTAACATCATCAGCATACCGTTACTCATTAGATATGAGACTGAGGCCGATATCATTGATGAAAATATTACACAGTAACGGTCCCAAAACCGATCCTTGGGGAACACCAGAAATTGCAGTGTATTGTGATGATTTAATACCGTAAATTTGAAAATATTGCTTTCTATCCATTAAGTAGGATTTAAACAACGAAATCATTGAATCGGAAAGACCAAAATTATTGAGTTTCTTAAGTAACAGTCTATGGTCAACTCGGTCGAAAGCTTCAGTGAAGTCCAAATAAATTTCATCCATTTGAGAACCTTCATCAATTGACTGTGCTATATCCTGAGTAATTACCATAAGATTTGAGACTACAAATGTACCCCTGTAGAAACCTTGTTGAGTTGATAATAAAATAATAATATATATTCTCCTAAACGGTGTGTTTAATTGACTCGGATAAAGGGTACCTCTTTTAGGTATTGTTTTGTCTTTGAAATGACATGTCATTTTTTAAATAACTGTCAAAACAAAAAAGATATGCCAAATATAAAATGTGAATTTCAGGTAAAGTGGCTTCTGGTCGCACAGTAGAAAAGCATTTTTATAACAGAATGATGAAGTCGTTAAAATAATTTAATAAAAACATGCATGCATGCATGCATTGTATGCAAATATTCCTCAAAAAGCACAATTAAGAAGAAATATTTGGATAGTTTGATTCATTTAATCTTATAGGTCAGATGGTATACGGCTAGTTTATTTCCTAAATAACTTAAATTAAAGTCAACAACAAAGAATTTTATTGATGTTAAAATTTTACATTTTTTTAAAATTTACTCGCGATTAAACTTGTCTTGGAATTTATCCGAACAAAAAAGGTGCTGTCTGAAATGATTACTATTTATCTCAAATTTCATCCTCGTAAATTATATCATTACCACTTGGCGAATATTATACTATAAAATCTGTAGGAACATCTTTTTAGGTACATAACATAATTATACTTTATTATCTCATAAAGTTTAATGTTTCAAATTACCAAACAGCTCGGAAACTAGTGTTATAGCTATAGCTTTAACAACTTAAGAGTTAAAAAGTTAGTTCCATTTATGTACGATTATCTTACCTGAATTTTCTGCAGGTGAAGATATGTAACTTAAGAAATACAAAATTCACTTTATTAGATCGTATCTGTCGTAGTAATGGCTTGCCATTTATTTAATTGTTTCTTACATTTTTGAAATAATTGTGAAAACTGCCTTCTGTTTAAAGCCAGAAAATATTTAATTACTTTTTTTTAATGAACAGGATATAACTCATTTACTTCTCTAACGAATAAATACTAGTATCTAAATACTGTTTAAAGTTGTCGAAAACTTAAAATATCACAGTTTTAAAGCTGAAAATAAGATCTGATCAATATCCTGTTTAAAAGCTTTGCTTCTAAGAAAGGGTGCTTTCCTGACAAAGTGCATTGAATATACTTCACTTCCTTGTTATTTTATAAGAATAATTGCATTAAAGCGTACATGTTTAAAGATATAAAGGACTAAGTCAGGGCAGAATGTTTGTTTGAAAGGTTAATATACTTCGTGTATTGATCAGATTGATCTCTTTCAAAGCTTTGTTGTTAAACGCGATAAAATATAAGCAGTTTATTAGATAATCTATAGAAATACAGCTTCATTAATATTTGAATATTACAATACGTAGTTAAATTCCAAAAAAGTCCGAATTATTTAGTAGTTTGACCAGCCAACGACTGGTTTAGTAGAGCATAGAACGCGCAGCGTGATATGTCACGAATGGGACTATGAGAGTCTGTCTGTGACAAATAAGCTGGTATCCGTGGTTTATTAACAAGATCGATAACTTAAATAGCATCATGTTGTCTTATCATTACAGTGTAATTAACCATGCAACAGTTTTCCTCCTTATTTTGCAATTATTTAAATTATATTACTTCACAATTTTTAAGTAGCTATATTTGAATATAAAAAAAAATATTTAATCCCCATAAATTTTTTTTAAAAATTTTGTTTAAAGGCTAATAATGAATAGTTTATATAAATGCTTTAACAAACTCGAGTAAATATGTACAAGTATTTTTTTTAATTTTAGATGTACCAATCTGTGTCTTTCAATTTATTTTCTTATATAAATAACAGCATTTAGAAACTCTATGACTATGACAAATAAATATTTTACCAACCCTTTTAATATTTATAAAATATCGTATTTTATGACACGCATCGGTTCTCGGTATTCACAATTTTTTTGAAGATGATATGCATTTCTTTTCAGAAGAACATTTCTTGAGATTATTTTTTGTTGTATTGCTCACAGCCATGTAGATAATTTTTTTTATGCACGTTCCTCTTGATTGAATACCAGTTTTAACAGTATAATGAGATGACAATCAAGATTTGCGTGAATCAATTTTTGTTTATTTACATCGTATGCTGCAAAACTCTCTGTCAGTTCCAGAAATTGATATCTTCTAAAACTTTAGTTAAAAAGTTTTAAGAGCTCTAGCTTTTTATCTTTATGATGCCATCAAAACTTTAAAATTTAAGGCATAAACTTAACCATATAATGAACTACAAAGTTAAAGGCCAGTACAAAACATAAAAATTTATAAATAGCATAAAAGTGTTAGTGCACTATTTTTACGTTGCTTTAAATAGGTTGAACTTAAAAATACAAAGTAAAATTATCCGTCAAATTTATTACTTATTTACATTATAAATTTGAAATGAGTATTATTACAGTCATGACTGGGGAATAATGTTATAACCAGTTCGTAGATAGCGTTTGTGATATTTTGTGATAAATTGCCACAAACTTTGCACTAACAAATACCTTTGGACTGAAAAAGAAAAGTATATCAAAATCTTGGGTTTCTTCAAAAAATAGTCATTGCCGATTTAAATGATCCAATATTCGATTCAGTTAAGCAAACAACGTATATTATTTTAAAAATTGAATTTCTGCTAAAGTTGACTAAACGATTCTTGGATAAATAAATTGTGTTTATTTTTAATTATACACCGTGTCACCCGAAATTCTGAAAAATCGTTCTATTTTTTTCCTGCGTTTGTTTGAAATCGAATTCTAAAGTAAATTACACTTTTATATTGCCACTTTTTCCATTCTATCTAACAGCGTTAATTGTTTTGCAATCCGACGAGTCGCCTTCGAAGGGCCATTACCAACTTTGTTTTTTTAAATACGGCCCTGTTTTCCTGATAGTGGAATTTCAGAGCTTCTTTTCTTTCGAATGCAACGATTTATGACACATTGTGGTTTAAAGACGTTTCGAGGATTTTTTGAACAACGTCAGTAGATTTTCCTAATTTTATAAATAATATCTCATAAGTAAGGTCTAAATTTTTACTTATATTGGACTAGTTCAATGAATAACAAATAATTTAATAATAAACATAAGTGAACAAAATACAGAAACATTATTTCGAACTTCTGTTGATTCGGGATTTAAAAGAAAAGTAGGCGTTTGAAACAAAAAAATAAAATGGTGTCGCGTGGTTTCTTTCACGTGACATTCCCATTGTGATCGTTGTCAACATTTCAAAGCGTTTTAAGAGGTTTTGTATTTTCCAAAAAATATGGAACATAATTTTACAAATTATTACGCCAGAAATGTTGTCAAATGTTTTAGAATCGACAGTTAGAAGATGTTATTTGTACTTAGAAAATAACGGAAATCATTTTGAACACCTGATTATGTACTTTCTTACTTTTTTGTTGCTGGTTTTATTACTGTTTTGGTATGTTTCTAGTTCATTTATTGTTTATTATTGAATTATTTTTTATTCACTTATTTGTGGTTTATTATTAAATTTTTTGTTATTTATTGAACTAGTCCAACATAAGTAAAAATTTAGAGCTTACTTATGAGATATTATTTATAAAATTAAGAGAAATACAGGACCGTATCCCAAAATCTCCTGATGTTGTTCAAAAAACCCTCGAAACGTCATTAAACCACACCGTGACATACATCTTTGCATTCGGAAGAAAAAAGCTCTCAAATTCCAATATCAGGAAAACAGGACAGTATTTAAAAAAGAAAGTTGGTAATGGTCCTTCGAAGGCGACTCGTCGAATTACAAAACAGTTAACGCTGTTAGATAGAGCGGCAAAAGTGGCAATGTAAAAGTGTAATTTACTTTAGAATTCGATCCCAAAAAAACCCAGGAAAAAAATAAAACGATTTTTCAGAATTTCGGTTTTCCCGGATATCTCCGGAAATACTCGGAATTTTAAAACTTTCTAAACGGCATATTATTAGGCACGTAAATGTGCAACTTTACCCCCATTTAACCGACTTCGTATCTCTTACGGTTCCCGAGATCCCTGTACTGGCCCTCCTTATCTTGGACACGGTGTATATATTTTTAAAGTGAAAACAAAGTATATTATTCTTATATGTATATCGTTGACATTGTAGTCTGTTTGCCAATATTTTATTTATATTATCGCTCTGCCTAAATGTAACTATTACTTATTTATAAACTGTACATAATTATACTTTATTATCTCATAAAGTTTAATGTTTCAAATTACCAAACAACTCGGAAACTAGTGCGATCACTTTAGCTTTAACAACTTAAAGTTCCATTTAGGTACGTGTATCTTACCTGCCTCTCCTGTAGATTAATATACGTAACTTACAAAATAAATTACAAAATCCGTTTTAAGGATAAGATCGTATCTATCGTAGCATTCAAGTAGATACATTTTACATTTTGTCGCAAACGTCTCGCTTTAGAGTTTGTGAAACAATATGGCAAGACAACAAAGAAATTATTTATAAATTAGTTCTGCAGTTTTAAAATGGCGAAGACATTAATTATGAATAAATCTTGTCCAGGTGCATTTTATTTAGATCTTTATCATCCACTTTATTGATTCAACATTGCCAAAAAAGAAGTCAGGCTAAGACAAAAATGGCACCGAGATCCCGACATTATAAGTAAAATATTTTTCACTGATGAGGCCGGATTTACTAGAGACGGAATTATCAATTTCCATAATAACCACGTATGGGCAGACGAAAACCCACATGCGATTCTTGAATCAAGGCACCAAGAAAAATTTTCCATTAATGTCTGGGCGGGAATATTTGGGGACTATTTAATAGGGCCCTACATTTTATCAAATAGATTAAACGGTGAATCGTACTTTTTTTCAGAGTTTCTACGAAATGTGCTACAAGACCTACTTGATGATGTGGCTTATGCTCTAAGGACAGATATGTACTTCATGCAAGATGGGGCTCCACCACATTTTAGTCTTAATGTTAGGGCACATTTAAATGAAGTTTATCCTGAGCGATGGATAGGACGAGGGGGCCCTGTAGCTTGGTCACCTCGTTCTCCAGATCTAAATCCATTAGATTATTTTTTATGGCGTTACCTAAAATCCGAAGTACCAGTTCGCAGCGTTGAAGAATTAGAGCAGCGGGTGTTTGCTTGTTGTGCAGTTATAAGAATTAAACCTCATATTTTTAGAAAAGTTCGAAGATCTATAAGAAAACGAGTTCGAGGATGCATTGAAATGAACGGAAATCATCTTATTATAAAATTTATAATAACATTGAAAAGTATTTAAAAATTTAGGGACAGCGTTGTTTATTATTTTGTTATTGATTTGTTGGTATTTTTATTAATAAAATTATTATTCAAAAAGAAAAATCCGTTTATCTCGAAAACGGTCGACTATACGACGTTATACCAAGGGAACCTTTTTTTACGTAAAAATGTTCAAAGAATCATAATTTATTTAAAAGATAGCGAAAATACACTCGGCGAAAAAAAATAACTAACCAACCCTTTGTTCCCACGCCACTGTTTGCAATATGGGCACCTCGTATTTTCAAAAAGTGACCTCCAATCACTGTAACTTATACGTAGAAGTTAATTCCTGTATTGTAAGTAGATCCTAATAAATTAAATAAAAACCACTTTTATGGCACCATCTTCAAGGGCCTGTAGCTCCCTCTGGAAGTATTTCCGGACCTATGTTAATATGAACTTTTTTTTTATATCTTTTTATGTAGAATCATACCTTAAAAATTTTCATCGTCATTTCCGGACACCCTGTATAGAGATATATTTTATATTGAGAACGCATAGTATATTTCTGAGAACTACGATAAAACTTCAAGATTGGCACCAATGCACTTAATACTTCAGGTCTCTAATGGTTGTATCTCTTTCCGCCCTATCGCCTCTCTCACTTTCGCTCGTATTAAAGCAATGCTTTTGCTTTCCCATGAGAGGCTAAAGCTGTATTCACACATGAGGTTTTACCTGACGTTTTAGGTCTTCAAGTAAGACTGTCATACAAAACTGTTTTAATAACCCCGTCCACGCATGATGGTTTACTTGACTTTTAGGCTTCATGCCGATCAATGTGTACTTTAATGCAAAATACAGTACACAAGCTAATTAAATTTAATATTTTTTTAAAAATAAGGAATATTAACAAATAAACATAATTCAGCTTCAACTTAAAATAGAAATTTAATTTTGCTTTATAATTAAAGCATACGAATGTAAAGGTTGTTAGTGCTCGCTTTAAGCATGTTATTTTACATTTAACCATGTTGACAAATTGTTATGTTTCCTAAAACAAAGAACTTAATTTATACAGTGTCGGAAAAGGCTTAGAAAATGTATAATTAGTTTCGCTTGTGTAGTTTTTGTAAATTTGATTAATGCGAGGAAATCTAGCGGATACGTAGGTAAAATGGAACCTACCGTTTCTAAAACAGTTACAATTATTGTGGAAACCGGTTTAATGACTAAAACTTTGAATGGAAAATGAAGAATGTAAAACCTATGTTACGGTCAAAATTAATTGTAAATATTATACAGGGTGAGTCGGGATAAACGGACCAAACTCCAGGAGCGTATTGCATACGTGAAAATGTAATGTCTTTAGCCGATTTTCATTTGTTCTCAAGTTATAATGTAAGCCTGTGGTGTGGTTCATAGTAATTTAACCGGTAGTTTTACTTTGGAGAATCGCTTCATGGGAGACCCCTTCTTACATTAGTTACAAAATTAATTACTAGGACTACTATATATACTATACAGGGTGTCCGGGAACATGTGGGAAATCTCCCGGATATGAAGAAAACACGTGAAAAGAATACTATAGGTTCATATAAACTTCTTTCGTATCGGCCTCCTCTTCGGAGATATGGGTTCCCAAAGAGCACCAATGGATTCAAGTTTTTTACACATAATTATTGAACCACCTGGTATATTTCAATTATTTTTTAATATGATGTATACCAGGTAAGACCCGTCAAATTACTACCCAAGAAACTCACAGCTGCAGGGACGGATTAGCTGTAACACTCATGGGTCCATTTTTTTACGCTCTGTATGATGAGAACTTTGGACAATGTTTTTTACATACCTTTAACTATTGGCTAAAAATTAAGTACTCTTCATTCATGTCGCTAATCCTAACCGTTTTCGAGAAAACGGCATTTCATATACATCATGTGCTTCGGGTATTTCAATAAAAGATACATTTTTGTTCCGATCCAATGTTCAACCTTCAAGATTCCGCTTTTTCATATTTAGCCCATGAGCAGTTAGGGGACTCAGTGTAAATAAAATGACGTTTTCTCGAAAACGGTTAGGATTAGCGACATGAATGAAGAGTACTTAATTTTTAGCCAATAGTTAAAGGTATGTAAAAAACATTGTCCAAAGTTCTCATCACATAGGGCGTAAAAAAAATGGGCCCATGAGTGTTACAGCTAGTCCGTCCCTGCAGCTGTGAGTAATTCACAACAGTTTCTTGGGTAGTAATTTGACGGGTCTTATCTGGTATACATCATATTAAAAAATAATTGAAATATACCAGGTGGTTCAATAATTATGTGTAAAAAACTTGATTCCATTGGTGCTCTTTGGGAGCCCATATCTCCGAAGAGGAGGCCGATACGAAAGAAGTTTATATGAACCTATAGTATTCTTTTCGCGTGTTTTCTTCATATCCGGGAGATTTCCCACATGTTCCCGGACACCCTGTATATATATTTACTGCTGTAAATATTAGAATGTTACTGTATTATCAATGCACATTTCGCTCAACACGTCAAGCAAAAAATGCTTGCAAGGCTATGGATTAGTATAACTAGACCTTCAAGCGCTTCAAAAATGAAGTTTGCGAAGTAAAAGGCGGCACTAGGGATGCACTAATTCCATGCATTAGAAATAATTCCAGCCGATATTAAAGAAAGACATGAACCAATCAGGAGAACAACATGCGTTCATCGTAGACGAAGCAAAAATGTTTAGAGGTTAATGTTAATTTATAAAACTTTGCTTTTTTCAATTTTTTTTTATTCGTTCAGACGCTAAAATATTATACAATGTAGTAGGTATCCAAAATGAAGTGTATGGTACATTTTAAATAATACAAGAAGGAATGCGATTTTCGCATTAATTAATGACGTTGGGTTAAAAATGAAAAACAAATGTAATTATTATTGTTCCTATGTAAAAAATATTTATTAAATATTTAAACGTAACATTTGAACACATATTTGCTACAAAAATAAATCAGGTTTATTTTATTGGCAATATAATCAAATGACACTTGAAAATAGAATTGGATATTAATATTCTATTTTTTGTAAAATATTAGTTTTGAAGGAGCTAAATTATTAAAAAGAAATTCACACATACTAAAATCAAGTAAATAAATTACCTACATGTGAATTGTTCTGTACAATATGCACCAAATTACATAACTTACAAAACAAGCATTGATGGACTTATTAACTACATAATGATAGATATTACAATTCAAATTATTTTAATAACCAAAATGTTAAATATTTGTTGTACTACATGCTATACTAAGTATAATATAAAACAGAGTTGCCAAATTACTTGTTTCACTTAAATTAAAATAGTCACTTTATAAATTATCGGTCATGAAACGGTGTTTTGTTCTTTGGTAAGTATAATAAAGAAAGTACTGAAAGGCAGAATATATATAATCTGGAATTTATAGTACAGCGTACAAAATGTTTACTAAGTGACTAATTATTTATTTAGAAAACTTATAAAATATCTTTATTTAAGTCTCTGGGTAAATATTAAAGTCAAGTAACCCATTTTTAACTGTAAAATTATATCTAAAATAATAAATACAAATGTTAGCTACCAAGTTGTTTTTATGTTTCCAAACTACTAAACTATATTAAGTTGTATATTTTACTACGTTGTAAAGATAAGCCTAGGAAGTTGTTTCGGTAAAATTGAGACTTTACGGATGGAGTTAAAAAGTAATAAAGATAATTATCCTTATTTGAAAGTAAAGTAGTGAATAGATAACTTACATAAAATCAGATATCCGATGGAAGCTTCGTAGCATTACATGCTGAAATCGCTATAAAAATAGAAATATTAGGTAAAGATTGTTTCACGAAAAATGGATATAACTTAATGACTGCAGTAAAAGTACCTGGGGCTATCCCATTATTTATGACCGTTTCTTATTATATGTGGAAAGGACCGGATTGTAATAATTATAATTAAATATAGGCACATCAGGTAGGTTAGGTTGCTTAATTTATATTTAAATATCTTTTTGTGGTAAAATTTGTTAGTTTTTGAGGAATGGTTCAAGAATTGTCTTTTACCAAACATTCCTCAGAATAGCGTGATAGTAATGGACAACGCGAGCTATCACAGTCGCCAATTACATAAAGCTCCAAGCTCAAATAATACAAAATTGGATATATTTTGAAGAAAGTTATAAAAAAAGTAATATTTTAGAAGTTTAAAGACATTTTGTATAAAAAAAGTATATGTTTGTGACACATTGGCAGAAGAAATTGGACATACAGTTCTACGGCTCCCACCCTATTATTGCATTTTTAACCCCATAGATAGAGCATTTGTGGCACCAGTTAAAATAACTGGTTAGGTCTGAAAATATTTCTCCTACTTTAAGTTCTAGTGTTGTAAAATCAATACGAAAATAACTGTAGAAAATTCGTATATTAGTCTGGATCGTATAATTAATCCAATTATAATTAATTTTGATGAGGATAGCGATAGCGATACAGAACTATCTATAGAATGACATTATAAATGTAAATAAATATGACTAGTAATATTTAAAAAAATGTTATTTCATTTGATTACATTAATATAATCATATCATTACTTGTGTTCCTTAGTACGTCCCTTCATACTTCACTTGTTTATTGCCAAGCTCTTGTCGACACAATGGGACCGACTCACGAAATCATTAAGTCGTATCCAAAATTCGTGAAACGTACTGTACCGATACAATTTTTTACTACTTGCATACAGTTAGGCCGGCGAAAGGATGGAGATGCATCATAACTTTACGATAATAGCAAAGACCTGTTATTTTTAATGTCTTTCTGTTTTATCAGTTAATGAAATAGCATAAAAGAAATAACGTATTTCTTTGGAAACGAAAAACAATCTAGTATAGAGATAGAAATAGCAAAATTAAAGTATCATATAGAATCAGTTGCTGTTGGTTACACCTTTATTTCCTTTTCTGTAGTAGTAAAAAGTAGTGTTAAATATTGGATATTTAGTTATAGAAATTGTGTTTTGTTTGAATAACTTATACCAATCAGTGCTAGAAACAGGGAGTCTCTAATGTCCCAACGGCAAGGACAAATATTTCATTTCTAAGAGCTTCGTTTATACGAAATTATTTTGAAAATTGCAATAGTATTCATAAAAGTGAAATTTTTTTTTATGATCAAACACAAGCACTATAGGAAAAATCCTTTAGGGCACTCCGGGAGTGGTGCGTGTCCGCAAAAAGCGATTCACGTTGGTTTTGAATCGTTGTAGGTTATATTCGTTGGGAAAAACGACCTCGGGAAGGTCGGTCCATAAGGATCAAGTCCTCCAGATGAAAGAATTCTTAAATAATGAAGTTCGAGGAGTACTAAGCTTAACCACATATGGATGGGCGGCAGTGGTTCGTCGTGTATTTCTGATATTCGCCGCTCTGGGCGGAATTAAGAGGGCAAGGTCAGCCGAGCACTTTCCATGAAAATATCTGTAAAAGAGAGTCAAATCCCCAACCTGCCTTCGATGTTCTAGGCTGTCGAGGTTCATCGTCAGCTCGTGGTCTCCAATCAGACGAATGGCCCTCCTTTCGATGGAGTCCAGTAGCCGAAGAGTATGTTTGGGTGAAGAGCTCCAGACATGAGAGCAGTACTCTAGTGATGGTCGAATCTGGGCTTTCAAAAGTTGTTGAGGTGTGTACAACTCTCTGGTTCGGAAGAGTACACCAAGTTTTTGAGAAGCTATCTTGGCGATTGCCACAACGTGGTTTTGCCAAGATATATTTCCTCCCAGATTGACGCCCAGCAAATTAATATATGAAGCCAGTGGAATTGTGTATCCGTCCATGACTATATCCGGTTCTGTAATGTTAACCTTTTTTGAGAAAACTGTTGCCTGGGTTTTTAGCGTTAAATTCGACTTGGTTACTATCTTTCTAGATCTATTTTGCTCTTCTAAGGGTAACGAAACAATTTCTTGACATATTTTGCAAGCAATTGGTTACCTTACAATAAATCATATCTGCATTTTTAAATTACCAGGAAAGCTGAACACAGCAATTTTTAAAACTATTTATCTTGGTTCTCGTGGAATTCGCAAGTGAGGAATATCCAATGTCTGCACTTAGCTTCGAAATTTTAATTGACCTGTATGTTAAAATAGCAAAATAAAAATATACGAATTTATGAAAAACAAGCAAAGGAGATGATATTTTGAAGATATTTATAATTTATGTGCATAAAAGTAAGCAATTTAATAGATTATGATAGTCGTCTCTCCATGGGATTACTTTACGATCGAATACACGCTGAACGTATTTTTCTATAAACGAAATAATTGTACCCTATAAATGTAAAGAGGCAATTTTTATATTAAAAAGTAAGTAACAATTTTAATTCATTAAATTTAATTTGTACCTTTTATCTTTGAAGTTAGTATAGAGCTTTCTTTTTCATTTTAAATTAAAACAAAGAAGTCTTTCTTTTAGCCTCTAATTTACTAATAACTGTATTCATAACTTTTTGCTTCTAAATGAGATAATTAGCATACTGAAAATATAAAGAAGCAATTTTGCCTGTATTAAACGAAAACGGTTTTAATTCATTACGAAAATATAGATTAAAAAGTCATCGTAGTGCGAACGGAAATGTGGATGTTATTAGGAAATAAATTTAGAAAGTAATTTAAATACTTAATTGAAAAGTTTAGATTACTTTTTCGTTAGATTATACTATATTGTTATTTCTTTTATAAAGAATTCTATGGAAAGTATTTGGTAGACACAATATAGAATTTTTTAAATAATTTTAAAAGATATCTTTACTTCGGTGTTAAATTGAGTATGTTAATTATTTTTGCGATTATTTCTTTCACAATGGATTCCCTTTTTCCCTTTTTATTGAATACTCTTGTTAATTATACAAGTGATACAGAAAAAAAATAGACATGTGAATTTTATTGTAAAGGGAGGCGAGAATATTTACACGTGGTTTATTGTAAACGACAACTCAAAAAATAATAAACTATTGGAAAGAGATTTAAACGACTTTGCTACTAGACCCCTTCCCTTTTAAGATTTTAAGGGTAATATATACCGTTCCCAGGGGGTTAAACAACGAACGCTGCAAATATCCTAAAAGCGTCAAAGATCTCTCAAAATTCAGCGGAATTATAATTCCGATTATTGCACACACAAAAAAAGAAATATTTTGAAAAATATAATAGATCAGATAGAATAAATCTTACGCCAAGAAATATATTTTCAAAAACAAGTTTTAAATACATAAATATATTATATTATTATTTTGAAAAATTAATTCCTTGCCACGAGATTAAGTGTTCTCATTGAAAATACTTGTTATGAAAATATATTTCTTTGCTTAAGAACTATTCTATTTGAGTGTTATATTTTTAAATTAAGTATTCCTTTTTTTTGTGTGCAGTATATTGGAGACGAATTAACTAATAAACTGAAAATTATAAATCTTCACGTGAAATATTCGTCAACCGTCTGAATTTCGCGAAATTAAAATATTCGTCTTTCACAAGAAAATGTATTTTTTGCTAAATGCATAACGATAATATAGATTTAAAAAGTTACTGTTATTAAAGCGAGAGAAGGTGGACGTTATTAAAAATTAAATTAGAATAGTAATTTTAATTGGTAACTGAAAAAGTGGATTTATATTCTTTTTCCATTACATTTATGGAAAAGGGTATGCCATAATTCAGCTTTAAATTAGACTGTCTAAATTCACGTAAGTTGCACATTAGCATTCATTTGCCGTTTCGTTAGTTTAAAAAATTGCTACTTTAATGGAATATTTTTCTAGTAAATACGGACTCTACAGAATGGTTTTGTTCGAGGTATAATTTCAAATTTTTTATTTTAAAAAAAAAATATTTTTTTTATAGGGTTAAACGGAAAGAATTCAGTGTAACTAAGCCACTGAGTCCTATTTTACTCAAATTTCTAATGATAACCGATATTACGAAGATAATAATTTTTTATTATTTATTTAGAATTCGATTGAAGTACCCAATTATAAAACTACCAGGCAGGACACGCAATTCCACTGGCGTCAATCTGGGAAGAAATATGCCTTGACATAACCACGTTGCGACAATCGCCAAGATTCTCAGAAACTTGGTGTACTCTTCCGAACAAAAAAGTTGTACACGCCTCAACAACATTTGACACTATACAAAGCCCAGATTCGACCATCACTAGAGTACTGCTCTCATGTCTGTAGTTCTGCACCCAAACATACTCTTCGGCTACTAGATTCCATCGAAAGAAGGGCCATTCGTCTGATCGGAGACCACGAGCTGACGAAGAACCTTGACAGCCTAGAACATCGAAGACAGGTTGGGTATTTGACTCTCTTTTACAGATATTTTCATGGAAAGTGCTCGGCTGACCTTGCCGCCTTAATTCCGCCCAGAGCGGCGAATAGCAGAAATACACGACGAACCACTGCAACCCATCCATATGTGGTTAAGCTTAGTACTCCTCGGAGTTCATTATTTAAGAATTCATTCATCTGGAGGACTTCATCCTTATGGAACGACCTTCCCGAGGTCGTTTTTCCCAACGAATATAACCTCCAAAGATTCAAAACCAACATGAATCGCTTTATTCGCACACGGACCACTCCCAGAGTGCCCTAAAGGATTTTTCCTATAGTGTTTGTGTTTGACCATAAAAAAAATACCAAAATGTATATAAATCTTCACTATAGTATATTAAAGTACAAGTTTTATAAATCGTCATATTGTGCTTGCGGCGAATTTTCTAAGGGGAGTGTGCTATAAATGCTATAATAACTTCATAAAATATGTACTTTATACTATTTTTCTAAAAATACCCTACGTCTAATTACCGAATATTCGAAAAGTCCTAATTAATCAGTTAATCAATTTTAATCATTTTTATTTTAACTGATAGAATACAGATTCTAGTGTTTAGGGTAGGGTAGTTTGCTTCCTTTAGATGCATGTAAATTTCCAAAAATTTAAATTTGACTTACACTTACATAAAAATTGAATAACATTTATTTTTTAAACTAAACAATTCGAACTATATCTGGGTGAAACACTGTCCCAAAAGTATAGCCGTGACACTCTAGGTAACAAAGAAATTAAAAAAATTTCGTTTTTTCAAGTATGAGATGATTAGTGAAGTTTTCTACACATTGTACCAACGGGAACATACTCAAACAAACCGAAAACGAGCAATACTGCAATAAGTAATAAAACTAATGGAATTTTAAGGAAGTGTTTCCTTTGCTTTAATTGAACAAACCCAGACTCAACGCGTTTGTGGTAAACACCATAACAATATTATTTTTTGCAGGAAATTTCAAATTTGTTTAAAACCATACGTTAAAATTACGCCCGTGTTTCTCTGTAAATGAATTAAACTGACCATCGGGTATAAACGTTCTAATTAAACAATTTAATTAAGCTAACATAATAATTTTAGTAAAACAACTCACATATACCCGAACTCGTTAGCACACCTCGATAATCCTTGTTAGGATAACTCGCAGCTACTCGGAGTTACTGCAGCGTTGACCTTTAGGACCTACCGTTATGGTTTCACCGTCCTCTGGTTCATGACGGTCGCAATTTTGTGCGATGGCAAGTTGTGTTAAAAATAGCGCTATAGCGATAATTTAGTTCTTCTTCTACGATTTTTCTGATATTGTTTGCTAGGCAGAATCCAAACTCACAATTCCGTACCAGTACGCGGGTTATTCTAACGGTTGCAAATCGCGTGGCAATCGATACATTTTGTTCTATGAACCACCTTAAGAGTAATTATCAGTGGACAGCGTTGTCCAACTTAGGATTTCGCTGCGGAAGAGCATAAGTCGGTGTTATTGAACAATCAGACAACATCGCTCCTAGAAAACACGACGCTGGCCGGGCTTTATCGAGGGAGTAGGAGACGTTTTTCTTATTCTTTAATCAACAGAAGCGCTGCCAAATCACTATAGACAGTTGCGATTTTAGGAAATTTTTCTGAAAACTCTGACATTTTTTTTGCATTAAACTAAACTATGAAATTAATTGAGATTATAGATATGGATGGAGGAAATTCTTTCAACAATGGTTTTTTCAATTCAAATGTTATTTACCGTTTTGAAAAAAATAAAGTTCTTTTTCGAAAAATTAAAAATAAATTCGAAGATAAATTCAAAATTTTAACAAATTCTATGCAATACAGGTCGACAAGTTTATCTGTAGCTACGAAAGGAATGCGGACAAAAAAAATTCTGGAGTTAACAATGTTGTCACATATATTAAATTTTAATTTAATAATCTCTTACCGAGGAAAACCTAAATTTACATTTACGCATTTAAAATAAATTGTATAGGTATATAAGAAACCAATATTCTATTATAGTTTCAATATTATTAAAACCTCTTTTTCAAACTAAACCCCAGGACAAAATTAATGCAACATCATAAATTTGCCATACTTATTTTTAATGGTATTTTTTTTTCTGAATTTATGATCCGATTTGACTGATTTTTTTTTGCATTGTAGGTTGGTTCCTTGACAATATCATAGTTTTCGCTGTTTATGATAAAAATTTAATTTTCGATTTATACTGGGTATACGAAAAATGCTATGTTTTTTTAAGAAAACTCGCATCACCCTGTGGAGTATATTAGCAACCGAAACATATTGCAGTTGACACTAAACGGTAGGTCCATCTTTCCCCAACATTTTCTTTTTTGGTTTACTTCATTATCTCTGTTATTAAAGGAGATACACCGTTTTATAGCGTAACATGTTTTTATAGACTTTAATATTCAACACATTCATTGTTAAATGTTTTCAAGTAGACTATGGACTTTTTCTGATATTGCAAGCGATGTGTCAGCAGATGTTGTGTTTTAAAGTTACAAAGGTCAAATAAAATTCTCCATACTGATCAAAACTGTTAGGAAACTGCTTATTAAACGTTCGTTTCGTATGCGCAGTTCCCTGATGGGTATTTTAATCTTGAAACCTACTTGAAAACATTTAACAATGAATGTGTTGAATATTAAAGTCTATAAAAACATGTTACGCTATAAAACGGTGTATCTCATTTAATAACAGAGATAACGAACTAAACCACAAAAGAAAATTTTGGGGAAAGATGGACCTACCGTTTAATGTCAACTGCAATACTCTTCGGTTGCTAATATACTCCACAGGGTGATACGAATTTTCGGAAAAAACATAGCATTTTTAGTAAATCCAGTATAAAACGAAAATTAAATTTTTATCATAAGCAGCGAAAACTATGACATTGTCAAGGAACCAACCTACAATGCAAAAAAAAATCATTCAAATCGGATCATAAATTCATAAAAAAAAATAGCATCAAAAATATAGGAAATTTATGATATTGCCTTAATTTTGTCCAGGAGTTTATTTATTTTCATATTAAAATGCAAAACAATATATTTTTTTATTAAAGTACTTTTAATCTAAAAATACGGCAACATAGTCCATTGTCAATGGTTACAGGTACCTAGCGCTAATTTGATTGGTTATATCCCAGACTATTGATAGCGCATGCATCTCGTGAGACACCCGATGGGCCATCGGGCTTGTTCGGCGATGTCCAATACTTGATGCAAAGTTGCGTAGTGACAGAAAGGGCAATAATGTAATAAATATTTTACCAGGAATATACTCATTCAGTATCACAAATTTCAAAATTTTAAAATAACATCCTAAAACACGACACAATGAACATATATTTATAACATACACATTACAATAATTATTGCCCTTTCTGTGTATTTTATAAATAAATGTTCATTGTGTCGTGTTTTAGGATGTTATTTTAAAATTTTGAAATTTGTGATACTGAATGAGTATATTCCTGGTAAAATATTTACTACATTATTTAAAATAATAATAGCACGCCCATAACTAGACCATGTTTTAAACCATATTGCTTTCCCCTTACCGATACGTCGGAGACATAGATCCACTTGTCCACCTATAGTTCTCTTGGAGGTCACTGATAACTGCTCTGCGCAGAGTAATATCAGCGTCACTGGCAACGTCGCGTTGCTCCGCATATGGGTGTAACATTTATGACAGCCATGGCCTAGACGGCAATTATTATGTTTTCGTGTTAACGAAATAATTTACATATGTAGGAACCTTGCCAGCTTTAACGCATTAAAAACCGTTGTTCTGACCAGGCCATTTTGAGGATTTAAGGTTTAACGTTTAGTCGTAAAGTAATTATTTTGCCCAGAATATTTTGCTCTTTTTACTTTTTAGTAGTGGAATTGCAACAGAAAATGTAAATAATCCAGTTGCTGGTTGTAAGTTTAAATCGGTAACAAAATGAACATAAATATTTATATCCACGTACGTTGGCTTTTTGTTTTCCGCATTAAATATTACTGAAAAATATATGTCGACAAAGTTCAAGTATTAGATTACGAAACAAATTACAAAAAACGCAACATCAAAGAAATGATTCATATCAAAAAAACAATAATACGATTAATTTTAGAACTGATACAGATAACCTTATTTACAATAATATAATTACATCAAACTATATGCAAATTTTTACCATCATAAAAGGAACACTGATGGCACCAAATTATTTTAATATAGGAATTCCCAAACCCTATTGTAAAGGTATAAACAGGCCAAAAACCCTAAATATAAATTTTTTAAATATGCATACCTTCTATTTTATTGTAACTAAATATTAACCTGCCCTACTGCTAAAATACTTTAGTTCACATATGCATTAAACAACGTGACAAAATGTTTCTAAATTCAATGCTATCTTAGTGTAAGTGGGTGAGAATTGTATATATATATATTTTCTTGTTTTAATTCTAAACATGACTAACTCTAACATAAAATAGGAATTTTGCTTTTAACACCATCAAAAAATGTTGCTTCGGTCTAATTTTGTTTATACGCCTTCTTTATTTATGTCCAAATAGTTCTGAAGATAGTTTAAATAAAATGAACGGAGACGTTGACTGAAAATTGGATTTTCATTTCAAAAGTGACCCAGGAACAAACTACCTATAATTGGTTAAAAAACGGTCAAGGAAACAAAACTATAAATATATATAGTCCGTTATTAAAAAGTTTTTAAAATTGACATAAGTTTTATGGTTCCGCCTTCGTATACAGGGGAGGGGGGGGGGGGGTTGTTAGTACCCCCCTCCCTCAGAAACGGGAATTAGCCTCGAAAATGGGATCCGTAAAGTGAAGGTTGCCATACTAGTACCCCCATCCCCAGGAAAGCTATCTACGGCATTGTATGGTTCTGCAGGGAATCAACCTCAGAACTTTCCATTTAGTTATGTACAGTATGTCCAGAAACCATCTTAACATCATCATCATTATCATCATTCCTTTACAAACCGCAAACTTTGTAACCTTAACATTTTAGAATCTCAGGTTTTGCTGAAATATCTCAAAATATCCAGATATGAATTTTTGATAATTTGCTCACAATTACATTTTTTTAATACACTTCGACAGCTAACGTAGCAAAGTGTAAAATAAAAATAGCTCGACATTGACCCGATCAGTACGACTGGAGTTATTAAATTTCAAGGAGAAAATCTAGCAAATTATCAAAAATTCAAGTGTTGATAATTTGTAAAATAAATTTTTTTCGGCAAAATCCATAAGTTAAAACATTTTCGGATAATTCTAAAATGTCAAGGTTTTAAAGTGTGCGGTTGGTAAAAGAATGGCTCATATGGCCCTAAATTTTTATTACTACACGTTCTAAATTTCATAGGTGACCAATTAGTGTGGCACATTAACTCGCCCTACCTCCTATCACGACCCTGTTTATATTATGGGTGGGTTAAGTAATTTTAATAATTTTGTTATTACATTAAAAAATGTGTCCAGAAGATTTATATTGAATACGTTGATTCACGCGGTCGAAATACCGGAAGATCTCAAAATCCTCGCCATTAAAATGAGGACCAAAAACAAAAATAATTACTTAAAACCGATTAAATCGAACCGATTTCTCTTTATGGTCATTCTGTTTGGTTTTACAGAGAGGGTAATTTGATTTATACCTGTGGAAGGGTGCCATTTCAATTTTGGGATGATTCGCTGGGCGGCTGGAATTGCTCAAAGGTGCGTGATACATTACTTTTCGTTTTCCGCTTTATTTTAATCTAAAACAACTCCACAGGTAAAATTTTTGATGCTAGGTTTGACTACAAGAAATAATGTCAGCATAGACAGTTTAGCTTTTCCGGCCTACCGGTGCCGTTCGGGATTTTTTGTTTGTTCCGGTTTGTCCGGGTTTATTATTTTTACCATATTTTTGAGATTGATCTTTCCGAAACAAGTCAAGGATTTAGTACGGACACAGTTAGTTAAATTACAGAAATAACATGAAAAAAATATGTAGCAATCGGAAAATCGAGTTTACAGGAACGAAGGCAATTGTATTACGGATATTACAAGCGATCCAAATCTTCTGCTATCAAACTTGTCCACGCACACATATACTTTAATAAGCAGCAAATTAAAAGTTGTAAAACATTTTATAGAGTCTATAGCAATATTCTGCTGAAAATATGTGAATATTTATCAATATTGCTCGAATTTTGAAAGCTTAAAACTTTTGAAATTCAGTTGGAAACCGTGCTGTGAGCACCTGCGATCAGCGGCTGCATCTCCTGCAAGTTTTGACTTTCAACTACGGGAAAGTATACAAGAGTAGTTGTTGTTTAACAGAAGTTTTCTGTTCGATATGAATATATGAGGTTAGGAGAATCATTTAGAAATTTCGTTAAACGAATGGCATATTAAAATTTACTGTTCATAAAATATGGCCCCTAAGATTTGAATGACAGGGAAAGAGGGAGAGTAGGCAGGCATAACACGGCCAAATAATTGTGTTAAAATTACTTTTAACATGACCTTGCTCGTAGCTCTAATATATACTTATAACTATTAAATTGAAGGTACTCTATTTAACACTGCTTTAATTTATGAAAAAATAAATCAGAGTCAAAGAAAATATACGTTTTATTTTTATTCTCCTCTTTTCTTTTTGATGGCGTGACATTATTTATTTCACGGCATTAGATACAGGCCCATAGAAATGATATGTAAGTCCACACGTTAGGTCTTCGTAAAATTTGGTTATGTAGGTAGGAATTTTTAAATAGTTTTAGCTTCCTTTACTTTCCCTTTCAAAAATATGACTAATGACGGAAATAAATTGTTTTTGCATTGTTTTTCATTTCAACTAGTCAATATTTTGAGATGATGTTATTTTACTTTCGCATTCTATGATAAATCAGCGTGCGTATGGCATATGCTAATTTAATTTTCGTAAGGAACTTATCGATTAACAGTAGAATAATAATGCCTGATTAAGTTACTCCAGTTCATTGATACTGAGAGACAACCGGATCAATTGCAATACAAATATCGTTAGCTATATTCCAGAAGAACTAAAGCTTTTAAGACCAATTTGCTATAAGATTTTTATCTATTTTCTTTTGAAAGTTTATCCTATATTACTGCCTTACTATCTAAGTGCTTCCGATCGATACTATCTCGCTTTTTATTGCCAATTTACCAGAGTTTTTCCATACAGTGCAAATTCCTGATTATCAATATTCATGGTTTATTTTGCTTGTGAGATGCTATTTCTTTGCGGACGAGACAACTTGCTGAGTAATTATTATTAAAATTCGCAATATTATTGTTCTTTATTTTCTTGCTACTTGCATATTTTTAAAACATTTAACGTTTGCGGATAAGAACTTGGTATGTCTTATTAATCTAATGATTTTGTTAGTTTGAATAGATAGAGGAGAACTTACACTGTTAGTATTGTTAGACTATATCAAAGCATTTGACAAACTTAATCACACTCTTTTTTTAGCCATCCTTAAATACTTGGGTTTTCAGGATGATGCATGTAATCTCATCAGGAGCTATTTATCAGGTAGGAAACAGGTGGTTGTTTTGAACAGTGGTAGGTCGGAAGTAAGATACCTACGATGTGGGGTTCCACAGGGGTCAATTCTGGAGCATTTGTTTCTTACTATATACACTTCCGCAATGACATACCTTAGACATTGCAAGGCACACTTTTATGCGGATGATACTCAGATCTACATATGTTTTACACCTAGTGATATTGATAATGCCGGTGAGAAGATCAATGTGGATCTGAGGATTCTTATGCAGGTGTC
Source organism: Barypeithes pellucidus (assembly GCA_963991005.1). Classification (NCBI taxonomy): domain Eukaryota; kingdom Metazoa; phylum Arthropoda; class Insecta; order Coleoptera; family Curculionidae; genus Barypeithes; species Barypeithes pellucidus. The sequence goes on along the minus strand of OZ022561.1, from coordinate 18,839,685 downwards.
TAACTTCCACTGTCTTGGTATAAATCCAAGCAAATCCCAGAGACTTCTTTTTGGTAGGAAAAAGGATCAATCATTTTATCAAGATCGGGTAAGGGTATTAATAAATAATGAGCAACTTAAACTGGTTAGTGCTGCAAGAAACCTGGGTCTGAACATTGATACCAGCCTCAGATTCTCTGAGCATGTCAGTATGTGTATTAAAAGAGCTTTTACGAATCTTAATATACACTCAACGAAATATTTTAAATGAGAAACTTAAAAAAATGCTATGTGATTCCATCGTATTGTCACAACTATGCTGATGTTGTATACAGCCCATGTCTATTGGATGCTGATGCCCGAAGAATTCAGTTAATTCAAAATTGTTATGTACGTTTAGTCCTTAGTTCTTTTTAATAAAATTATTAGTAAAAAATGTCCGGACTATCTATATAAGAGTATTAAATTCCGCAGTGATGAACACAATTTAGATCTCCGCCATAAATGTATTTTAACGACCCCAGCACATACATTTTCTTATTTTGAAAAATCGTTTAGTTTTAATATAGCTAATCTATACAGTATGATTCCCTTCGATATCAGATACCTTTCTGGTTTGCAATTTAAATTATCAATTCAACATATATTACCTGTTTTTCTTTGACTCTGTCTTATTGCTTTAATGAAACTGTACTGATTCTGAATGAATTGTTATAAATGAGTAGTACTCTGTATTATAGACTATTTATTGAAATGATTTTTATTTTTTATTTGGTAGAAACCAAAAAGGATAAAATATCGCATTAATTGTTAATGTAACGATTCTTTCGACAATATAACGTATATAAAAATAAGTATTAAGTTTTTAGTATAAAAAATTAATTAAATTCAATTTTTATGTAAGATATGTAAAATTTAAATTTTAAGAAATTTACATGCATCTAGATTTTATGCTCTACCCTGACAATTAGACATGTTAGGACGTAAATTACTCTGCCATGAACTCTAGAATCTGTATTCTATCAGCTAATTAAAAATGATTCAACTAGATAACAGCTTATTAATTTCGACATTCGATAATTAATTGGCGTAGTATAATAAGGCAATTCCATACCACCCTGTATACTGTAACTCGTATTTTATTCATCGTAACATAATATTTACTTTATTATTTTCAAATATAAACACATTTCAGTTACCAATTTCCTTAATGTTTTTAAAAGATATTATTATGTCAAACCACGAAATATTAAGAGATTTAATACAATATTTTTCATTAAAGATTTACCCGAAATTGAATGTTCACGATCGATATAATCCTCTGCCTTCGTATTATCCAATAAAGATATTTTCGTTGAGCGACTAAAAATATTTTCTGGGAAAATATTCGGAAGACAGTAAGCCTGATCATTGGAATAGAATATTAAATCAGTGGATATTAAATTTTGATTTGGAAAATTGGAGCTCGAGCTTTTGTCTAGAATGTACCTATTAAAAGGGCATAAACAGAGGGGGAGAGATAAGTAGATATAAGTGAACTAAGTGGATCTTAAAAAGTGATAAGAACTGAGATTCGAGTTTGTTCCAGAGAGTGAGAAGTTATTAAGGTATGTATCCATTATGACGGGTTTGCTGCATCACAATTAATATATTCAAAATAATACACATAGATTCAAAAGTTTCGCATCACTCTGATTCTCGAATAAGTAACTACATCATGGTGAAAATAGACTAAATATTAGTTCATTGATAAGTTTAAAATAAAAGTCAATGAGTTTTAAATTTTTTTATTTTACCACAACATTTTAAAGCTTTCAAAAAAAAAAAATTAACAAAAATAAAATTTATTTATATTGTATAATTTGTGAAATTTCAAAAAATATAGCTTCTAGTAAAGTGTATTTCCTCCTCTGACCTCAATGCAAGCTTGAAGACGACGCCGCATGAGGTGCGCAAGGTTAGCAATCCGTTCTTGTGGAATAGCCTGCCATTTCTCGATAGCAGCGACGACAAGCTCCTGGAGAGTTCTAGGGGGATTTCTTCTAACTCGAACTGCCCTAGAGAGCATGTCCAAAAATTGTTCTATCGGGTTTATGTCAGGGGACAAAGCAGGCCACTCCAAGCGATTGATTCCCTCACTTTCTAGGTTTTCATCCACAGCTGTAGTACGATGGGGCCGGGCATTGTCGTCTATAAACACAAAATTGTCTCCACGTTCTAACATAAGGATGTAGAATATCCCTAATGTACCTGTCGCCAGTCATTGTGCCTTGAACGTGGACTAACTTAGTACGCCTGTCAGACATAATACTTGCCCAAAACATGGCGCTTCCTCCAGCGAATTGGTTCTCTCCAAACAGGAATCTGGCGACTATCGTTTACCAGACAAATCCAGGTTTCGTCGGAAAATAGGACAGAATTCCAAAATTCTTCGGGTAAGCGAACGTGCGTTTCAGCCCACTGCAGTCGACGAAGTCGGTGGTCATATCGTAGTTGGGAAACTCTTATTGGTCGCCGACATCTTAAACCGGATTCAAGAATTCGTCTTCTTAGTGTAGAGACGGATACGCGAACTACAATTGCATGCGTAACATCTCTCTGAAGTTGTGGAACTGACAGTACGATTTCTCCGAATTGTTAACGTAACATAGCGATTCTGCTGTTCGTTAGTAACAAGCCTTCTACAACTTCGTGGTTTGTCTCGCACATAATTGGTCTCTAGATAGCGATTCCATATGCAAGAGACATCACTTTGAAAAACCCCTATTCTTTCAGTAACAAATCTATGGGAATGACCTTCTTCAACTAAAGCTACTATTTTTGCACGATCAATTTCGGATATTACTCGGCGATTCATTTTTACACAGTGAACCGAAAAATTTAACAGACCAGCGCCAACAAAATAAAACACTGAAAATATTATCTTAAACAAATGTATTGATAATTTTTTTTTTGCTACAAAAAATGGTATAGTTTGAACTGATACACATAAATAAACATTTAGAACAAAAATTCATTCCTGAAATTATCTTAACATGCCAAAATCAGAGTGATGCAAAACTTTTAAATCTATGTGTATTATTGATTATTGATTTAATTTAATTTTCGTTTACCAAAGTATTTAAAGAAATCAAGAATCTTGACCCGTGTTCTTGTTTGTTCAAGGAATTTAAATTTGAATGTTTGTAACAAGTTTGTTCCTCTTTGGTAAATTTTACGGAATCGTCGGAAACAAAAGATATTTAATATCAGAGCAGCTTTTCGTACTTTCGAGGCAATAGTTTAAAACGCGTAGAATTAGGAATTAAATTGTTATTTTTAGCTAGCACAAGTTTTATTTTACACTTTAAGGGCCGGTTGTATAAAACAATTCTGAACTTAGGTTCAACGAAACGCCGATCAACCTGTGAACTACTTTCATTCAATATTACGTTGTTCAATATAAATTGAAGTTTACTTCAGCTGAACTACGATCAGTTTATGTTGGCATTACTATTATTTACTTGCTTTTTTTTCTAGATTTTTGACAAAAAGTATAACCTTTTATTCGATTTGGCGTTTGGCGGGCTTGCTTTCCAGGCTTTTCTACTCTGTGTACTTAAAATAAGAACTAAAATATTTTAATTTTATTTTCAGACTGGTGATACATTTCTAAAGCGGATAGATAGATAGATACTAATTTATTAGAATTAATAACTGTACCTTTCTAAAAACTATGTGGATTAATAATGAAAATTGTAATTAATACAATATTTTATAGAAAATCGCAGAATAAAATTTTTACTATAATAATTTTACTATAGCATTTGTTACGTGCACTACATTCGTTGTTAAATTTACAATATATTTTAACTATAGTGTTCAATAAATTATGTTTACAAATTAATTTTTACTATAATAATTTTACTATAGTCCTTTTTCCGCGTCTATCGAATACGCGTTCCATCCAAAGAATGACGTAAAATACATATTCGCGGTTATACTTTTTACATGATTTTATTGTAATTTATTTTGTTGTAAAATTAATCATACCATTTCTACTATGTATTGATTAAGTTTGAGGCCTCTTCTTGTAAGAGATACTTAAAAACTTGAATAAAAGTTACTTATAATATTATCAACCCATTTCCAAAATTATAATATCCAGTAAAAGAAACTGTATAAGCGAGACCCAAAAATATTATCGTACATTTTTTATTACGTCCCAAATTATATTTGACTCAGTGACTTTTTCCGAGTCAGCGAAGAGAGATAAATATTAAAATGAAAATGTTTATTTTGTAAGAGGCAGATTTAGCACAAAGACGTGCTGTGGTAATAAAAGCAAGGAAGGCAATGGTTACCCTAAAACATTGCAGACTAACATCGGAAAATTAATTTAGATTATTTCAAAAATCGAACCTCTCGAATTAGTAAAATAGGCAAACCAGATGTCTATATCCAATGTGTTGGACTAACATTAACCATTTCACTAAAAAGGTTTAAATTTAGTCCGTTGTCCATGTCTGTGTCTGTATCATTGTTTTAATATATCACATCACGTTTTCGGTTAAATTTAATATAATTATTCAAATACCAATGTATGGAAAAAGTATTATTTTCCAGACCACCCGATGATACCTTATACAATAAGGGCGTATTTTGTCTAAACAGTCTGGAAAATAATAATTTTTCAATACATTGGTATTTGATATTAATACCACCTGAAAAGAATAGACTTTTTATTTTTGATTTATTCAAATAACGTCTGTTCAGATTGTGTGGAACTGCTAAGAGATGGCACTGCGCGTTGTATTTTCTCGACTACCGTCGATAATACATCGTGAGGTATAAAGTCGTCTCTGATTATAGGTGTGTACACCTACCCTGTACTGACGAGAACAAAAGAGTTCGAAACCGGTCTGCAGGTGGTTACATCCTATCAATGGAAAATGCTTCCTTTTCTTGGTAGTACCATTCAATCTGTAATAGTATTTTAATGTGTTACTGTATAGACAAAATACGCCCTTATTGTATAAGGTATCATCGGGTGGTCTGGAAAATAATAATTTTTCCATGGTATTTGATATTAATACCACCTGAAAAGTGTAAACTTTTTATATTTACAATTATTCAGTTAATTCATATTTCCATTGTATACAGGGTGTCGCAATGCTAATAATAGTATACAGAAAAACTGCAGATTCTTTGGGTAAAAATAATGCGATTTGGCGAGTTCAAAAGTTGATGATATCCGGGGTCAAAGAATGTCCAATAAAAATTATTTATTTTCTAATTTAATTAATTTACTTTTTAATCAATATAGAAGCAAGGGTAAATTTTTTTCTCTTTAGTTTAATTACGTTTTTATTAAAAATATCAAGTTTTTCATTATTTTTATCCAAATATGGAGTACCTTGTCAATGTCGGTTCGAGCAACTGTATTTGGAGATTTTTGCATTTATAATGCATTAATTTAAGTTAATTCAGAAATTATTTTCAGAAACATATCTTTTCATTTATTAATAGTTTGGTTGCTCGGAGCGACAATGACAAAGTTCACCATTTTCGGGCAAAAGTTATAAGAAAATTGATATTTTTAATATAGACATAAATACATTAAACCGCAAGAAAGTTGCACTTATTTCTATGTGCCCGAAGTGCTGCAGCGAGCGCCCTCTACAATCAACATTATTAACAAATTCAAATTTATCTCCCCAAGAAACCCTCAAGTATATTTTATGCAAAAATATTGGTTACAAAGTAGTTAATTAGAAAACGAGATTTTCTCTTGGATCCTCTGAATCTCGCTTATTATCAACTTTTGAACTAAACAACAGTTTGGTCAGATCCCAATATTTTTATCCAAAGTTTGCAATTTCACATATTTCATTAGAAGATACCCGAGGAAACCCAAGAAATTAAATTATAATTTGGTTGACCAAGGGCCGATATTTCAAAGTCATCGTAAGGTACAAAATGACATAAGTCATCCTTAATACAAGTTTGACAGTATATTTCAGTTGTTTTTAACTCTCATGTAAAAGAATAGATCCTCAAATTAATTTAAAATATAGTTTTTTAAGGTTTACCTTTACGTTAAGGCTACCTTAGCTAATGTATAACTTAAGGTAAGATTCAAATACGCGACCCTATTCTTATACTTATCATTTTAAACTTTAAACTCTCAATTAAGAATAATTTAAATTAAAAGCTCTTTAGTGAATACTTCTGAGAGTTTTTTGTATAGCGATTTTAAAGTAGATTTTGCAAAAATAATATAATAAAATCACTTGTATTATCGACGAGCTTAATTGCTCCCTTGTCATTAAATCTCATCCGTGCGTCGCTGGTTTAGTACAAAGATATTTTGGGACCCTTTAATTTTTTTATGTTGTTCTTGGGAAATTTTATCTCAACATTATTAAAAAAGGGTGTCTTTTGGACAAAAATTAATTAATTATTTTTGTCACACAGCACAGTATAAATTAAAATTTTTAAAGTTTTCCTTTCATGCAATTTGCATAAATAATATTATTAAGATGTAAAAGCAATTTGTTGAATATTATGATTGCATAATAATTATTCCTTGCCGAGCACGTAAAGGATTTATCACTCTATGCATAAACGTTTCTAGGCGCTGTTTGAAATCATTGCTTTGAGTTGTAGTTCGTGGAGTCTTTTTAAGTATTTTCGGAAGTTGTATGCCTGTAATATTTGATGTTTTGAAGTCGTTTAGTATAATTATGAAACCACTTAATTTATCATTAACTTCTAATCTGAAATTTAAGTTTGGCAACTCTGCATGGTTACTGTTATGCTACCATATGTTTCGAAATTGAATAACCTGTCAATTTCCATAACACCCTGAATATACAGGGTATTCCTAAATATGATGTACAAATGAAAGAGAGTGATTCTTTGGTTTATTTTATGACTAAAGTCTCAAATAATATTGTTGGATGTTGTAATTTTAATATTTTTTAGTTTTTTCTTCATAGCTCCTGCAATTTCTCAGGTATTTAGCTCAAATTTGGTATAGGTTACGCCATGGAGAGGTTACATGATTGTACACAAACGGTTGTCAGAATCAACAGGGTGATATTTTTTTAGTTTTTTAGGGGTCTGGCTCTTTTTCTCCCTCTCGACTTTCTTGCGATGGGCCGCTGGTAGATTCTAAAATACAGAATCATTGTTCCATCTTATATAGAAACTTTTTGCCTCTTTGTAGTTTTTTCGTATCTCTGGCCGTTATCCAGAAAAAAAATAAAAACCATTTTCTGCAACTAGCTACATGAAACTAATTCTTGTTTCTGGGTTAATTTTTAAATTTTTTTTCGTTTAAAGACGATGACCACGTGATAAACCTTGGACAGATATTTTAAATCAACAGTAGTTATACTTCTGTATGTTCCGAAAACATTACTACAGTCTATTCGACGTGATTAAGGTTCAAAATAAATTACGGTGCACAGTAATACTACGTTAAACATTTGCCAAGTCCAGCTAATTCTTGGCCCAAATGTGAACGAAATAAAGAAAGACCAAATAAATTTATTGTCGGTTTTTGTAGCGAAACGCATGGCAACTTTAAACAAGTTCATTGTTCTAATAATTGTCTGTTTTGTAATTATAAATCTCTTGAATTAGATGACTACCTTAACTTTTTGAGCAAAAGGCCGACATAACATCAGAAATTTAAAACATTCTACCTGAGAATAAGAATACATTACGTAATAAGAGCTCTAAACAGCATATTACGCACGAATGGAAAATACACGCATGCAGCCACGTATCGTATTCCATGAGTGCGTAATTGCATTAAAATCCGAATTACGTACCGTTCTTTACCTACGATCCTATTTATTAATTTTAAAACACAACTTGGGTTTAATATTTCCCTCAACAATACTTGTCAGCAAACTGTCAAATTGTTATCTTAATTTTAATAAAGTGACACTTAAAAAAATCTATATTGAAACGACAGCGTTGCTACGCAACGCACAATTTTGTTGTCAAAAACGAAGCGGCCTTGTTTACAGTGCTGTAAGTTTAACTTATATTGTTATGTGTTGCTATATTTACGGTAATGGTTATAGTTAATAGTATATTACAATACAAGGTAAATCACGCAAATGCGGTAAAGACACCTACCGTAAGTGTATTGTACGATATTTTATCTACAAGCGAATTTTAGGGCACCAATATTAAAAACTAAAAATTTACCTCGTAGGTGCCTCGTAAGTCGTTATCAACAATGCATTAATATCAGGTTGCTAAGGAAATAAATTATAAAAATTTATTGACTAATATAAAAACTTCTTTTTATAGTATGTAATTACTTACGGCATTAGTGCGGTAAAGTGCTACTTACCGTACTCAAATCAGTGCGGTTAGTAGTTATTTACCGCACGCAAATAGATAAACAAATAAAATAGTATAAAAAGAAAATAGCTTTCTAACCATCTGAACGTGTCTGAGATATAATAAGGAATAAAAAAATAAGGTTAGGCAGTTATTTTCTGAGTAAAAACCACGGTATTTTTATTATTACTGCGTAAAAATTTTCCTTATTTTATCTAATACTGTATTAATTCAAATTGAATGGGACTAACAAAAAAATAAAGTTGGTAGGATGCTTCTTTGCTGGAATTTCAAACTTCGTAACAAAAAATTGATGGAGAATTTATACAGGGAACCTCTTTTATTCTCAATTAGTGGAACACACCAATTCGATTAATAATCTCTATTTTCTCTTGAAGGAATTGGTGAAAAATTATTTTTAGTTCAAATGATGTTCGTCAAAAAATCATTCCCTGTATTTCAGAATAGAAATTCTCTTCTTTAATAGGGAATTCAAGCATGCGCGTTTATTGTAGTTTTAATTAAAAAAAAAATAGACCATGCTTCTTTACAAGGCATTTTTACAGATAGCCACTTTACTGGGAGTTTAAAGCAAAATGCACATAAAGATTATTAAAATGATAATAATTTAGAAACAACTCCCTTTAGTATGGGTGACAAATTTTATTCAAACAATTAAAAAAGCTTCACAGAGTCACATTTAGCTGTATCCGACTGTCTTTTTCGAAATTTCATGCATAGTCTGGTCATTATTCACTGATAATTGCCAAAGCCCATTTTAAAACGTGTTAAATGGAAGATTAAGGTATTTAGCAGATAGCAATATAGATCACGTGCCTAATTGGGCAGTTAACGGTTTATTTCACCAGATAGAAAGTATATCGAATTCTTATACAAAAATATATTTAGAAACTCTTAGCCCAGATCGCTCTGCAGGAATATTATTTACTTCGTAATTTGAAAATTTTTATTTAACTTACTCTTAAATTATTACAGACAAACCAGAAGAAACTTGAACATCTAAATAGATTCATCTTTTATTAATTCAGCGATTAACTATCTTCGAGGGTTTAGTTATTTGACATATGTTAGATGTCAACATTAAAAAATCAGGTGTTATCGAATATAGGTTATAGATTAAGGTATGCAGCACATAGCAATGTAGATTACGTGCCTAATATAATAGTTAGAGAGACAGACGGTGACAATAGGGGGTCCCTGAAGTGGAATATGGTTTTTTGTGGAGTTTAGGTCCCCCTCTACAACTTTTATATCTGATGAAATGCCGTAGAGCATTGCTGAGAGGCGCTGTACCGCTTTAGATATGAAATTCTCAATAAACTCAAAATTATATCGAGCCATGTCTGAAAATGAATTTACAGAATCTGCGTGACCCCAACCGTGACCGATACCTGCCTCCCGGTATCTCTGCGTAATATTGTCAGAATTCCGCCTAGCTAGGTGCGATTCTTCTGCAATTTTTTTTTCCACAATATTTGGGTGTCAAGGAATGTAGTGTGACAATTTTCTGACATGTCACGATTGTTTTCCGAATTTCCTCCGAGGAGATTTAAAAAAAATTCCAATAATGAAATGGCAAGACCTGGAACGACAAAATTTTTTTCACATAATCTTTAACATATAATGTTCCATTCTAGAAACTTTCAAATTCAAATTCGCTTTTTTTCTTTTTTTTTATTTTAATTTTTTTTTTGACACTCTTGAAAAAGTATATGCAAGAGTTGACTTATCAGAAAATGTGTTTCCCGTGACTTTGGGGTCACGCAGATGCTGTAAATTGATTTTCAGATATGGCTCGATATAATTTTGAATTTATTGAGAATTTCCTATCTAAAGCTTTACAGCGTCTCTCAGCAACGCTCTACGGCATTTCGTCAGATATAAAAGTTGTAGAGAGAGACCTAAACTCCACGAAAAAACAAATTTCTGATATTCCACTTCACGGACCCTATATTGTCACCGTCTCTCTAACTATAACTGGGCAGTTAACGGTGTATTTCTAAAAATATAAAACATTTATTAGCAGCTTTAACATAAATGAATAGTTTTGCACCAGATAGGAAGTATACCGATTTCTTTTACAAAAATATATTTAGGAACTCTTATCCCAGATTGCTCTGCAGAAATATTATCTACTTAGTAATTTCAAAAATTTGTATCTTACTTACTCTTAAACCAATACTTACTTAAAATTTGCAAATTAAATGATAATATTCAAGCTATGTAATAAAACATAAAAACTTAATGTCCTTTACGATTTTTTTTTACAAAAACGTAAATATTCAAATTGTATATTCGTATAACGAGTTTTATTATAACGACGTTCCGGCCTAGTTAACTAAAAACGGATTAAATTTTCAAGGCTTACTCGATAAAGAATACGATACAAAGATTTCATTTTCTTGTATATTTTCTCCCGCTTGCCTCGTCGGGTTTAAATTTTTAAAATTGCTTTGTTTATTTTATTAGATTCCTAACAAAAATACAAGAGTCCGTAATAAAGGAAAGTAATGTGCTTTCTGTTTCAAAGGCATTTTCCTTGTATTGTAGGATACACGCGATAAAAGAAAATATCTTAATATAGCCCTTTTATTTAAATGCCGCAAACGGGGATCAAAGATGAAAATCTTATCTTAAGACTGATTTTGCTGTAATAAAGCATTTTTATTACTTTGAAAACGATAGGCTGAAATGAAGAATACGAAATATTCCCTAATTTACTTCAGAAATAAATCGCAGGAATGTTATTAAAAAATAATAAGGTTTGTCACCATCTAAGGCAAGCTCTTCATTTTAAATAAACTTAATTTACAAAAATATTAAAGAAAAATTATGATCCAACACTGGCACAATACTAAAAATGCTTTAAGGCGCTCTGGGTGTGGTGCGTGTGCTAATGAAGCGATTAACGTTGGTTTGGAATCGCTGGAGGTTAACTTCATTGGGAAACACGATCTCAGGAAGGTCGTTCCACAAGGATAAGGTCCTTCCGGATGAATGAACTTCTAAATACTGAAGTATATGGATGGGCGGTTGTGGTCTTTCGCGTATATCTGTTATTCGTCGTTCTAGGTATAATTAAGCGGGCAAGATCAGTCGAACATTTGCCATGGAAATATCTTTAAAAGAAACTCACCACCAAAATCACCAACCTGTCATCGATCTTCTAGGCTGGCGACGTTCTTTATCAGCTCGTGGTCTCCGACCAAACGAAGAGCACACCAAGTTTCTGTAAAGCTATCTTGGCGATTGCCACAACGTGGTTATGCCAATACATTTCCTCTCAGATTGACGCCCAATAATTTAATTGATGAAGCCAGTGAAATTGCCTGTCCTGTCATGATGATATCCGGTTCGTCAATGTTAACCTTCTTAGAGAGAACTGCTGTATAGATTTTGGTAGACCAACCGTACAGTTAAACAAACTTACTGTAGCAAAAGTTTAGCTTAACATTTTTCTATAGAATAAGTATTATTATTTAGCTCAGATTTAACAAAAACCTGCACTACAAACTTTATTCCGGCAATTCACTGTAGATAAAATCATACCGCAAAAACACATGGAAATATAAAAACCCGTTTCTATATCCGTTAAATCCACTTGCGGTTGACAGAAAAGCTCTTTCAGACGTTCCTCGCGCTCCGCAATTTAAATTTCATCTGTCAGACGTTCTCTATTCATCCCTTGTACTTAGATTTGGCTCATTTATCTTTGGAAATTGAGTGTGTGTATAAAAAGTGTCCATGAAATCATATGATGGAGACTTTATAACAAAAGGCAATCTATCTTACAGTTCACGATTGTAAAAGTTAACTTAAGGGACCGAAATATTTTTGGTGACAAAGAATCTGGATGTTAGGTTGGGATTTCAAATTTCGGAAACATGTATTGGGACGTCTGATCTTATTGTGAATGAATCAATGTGCAATTCTTACGTTATATAATAATAAAATAAACCTCTTAAGGATGCACGTTTAGGATCTCATAATTCATGAGCATTCTCTTTAAGGCAGCACGATTGACTTTTTCTAATAGTGCATTAAATGAGTCACACTATAAGAAAATGATCTCTTCTTAGTTCAAACCATACATTTTACCTTTCGAAAGGAGGCCAATTATTCCTAATCCTTCATAATTATTACTGAACCATAGAAGTTCTAGCTGAATTTTCCCTTTTTTAAAAATCAAACCCCATTTAAAATAAGAACCCACGTTTGTAAAAACAGCTCATCATTCGTGAAATTTCCTCTTAAGGAAGCAATATCTCATCCCACTTTTTAATACACCCACTAAACTTCTTTACGATAAGCTTCATAATGCGTAGCTTGTAGATAATATTGAAACGATTTAATCTTAGTGGAAACCAGCCGTTATATTGAACCTTGATATCAGAAGTACAAAGATTAATGGTAAAAGTTTTCCGAGTTTTTATCCAAAACTGTTGTGGCTTGGATATAAAAAACTTGGGAGGGTTGGAAAAACATATAAAGGCCTAAAATATTGTCAAGGAGAAGATTACATTAAAATTTAAGTTATTGGTTGCTTTAGTCGGAGGGCTGGCGACATTTTTGCTTACCATATTTCAACACCGTATAATTCTGTTAACAATCATGTTACAGACAGAATGGAATGAATACTGTAATGTTTCTTGGCGAAATAAATGCATTTTTGATGCAGGTAGTATATATAATGCTTTTAGTCGCCTAGCTAATTAATTATCCATCTGAAGACGACTTACAAGATGGAAAAAAATAATTGAATTAATCTATTACCCAAGAGTGATAGGGAATACAAGAAACAAGTCGACAGGTCAAACAAAAATACGTTTCAATTAACGATACACCACTGACGTAATATCATAATAAATTTAACAAGTTCGTAATAAGTAAGCATGTTCAAATTAAATAGTTAAAGAATATACAGGATGCTCGGATAATGCATCAGGATATTTGGAGAAGCCATTCTACATGTTAAAATAAAGGTAGTATGTCATATAATAAAAAGTCGATAACAACAACTTTAATTCTTTCTTGCGCCTAAATGGTGTGGCTTATCGACTAGAATAAAGAGTACCTTTTTTACTGGGTATTCTCATATCTTTAAAATGACATGTATATTTTTTCAATAACTGTCAAAACAAAAAAACAAAAGATATCCCAAAAATTAAATCTGAATTTCAGGTATAGTCGACTCTGGTGGCTCAGTAGAGAAATATTTTCATAACAGAATGATAGAAGTCATTAAATGTAGTCCATGTGCCAAATATCAACTTGATAGTTTAGAAACTAACTGCAAGATGCTAAAAATAAGAAAAAAAATTGAACTTTGACAGGCTGTAACTCAAAAAGTATTGAGTTTTCGACTTTTTGCTATATGGTTGGTTGGTTGGTTAAAGGCGGGGGTGAGTGTAGAGGCCCGAACTTCTATCACTGCAGCCTTTCGGCTTATTGTGTACTCCGATCTTGTTAGAAGATGTTTGTTCCTTATATCAGGCCCAGTAACCTTCTACCAAGCTTGTCATGTGGGAGATTGTCACAACGTTGTATATTCCCGAAGATATTTTGTCTTCTACGAGACAGCGCTACGCAGCGGTATATTATGTGTCAGGCGGTTTCATCCTCTTCGCCGCAGAGTCTGCATTCAATGGATCCATTGTTTATAACTATCCTTTGAAGGTGTTTTCGCAAGTGACAGTTGCCTGTTAGCAGACCCATCACTTGTTTCAACTGGGGCCGTGTCAGGGTTAGCATCCCATTCGATGGTTTTCCAATTACGGCCCGTGCGTGTATTTGACCAGGTAACCCTTGCCATCGAGATAGGTGTTGTTTTTTCGACCATCTATCTAATGTTGGTTTTGTTGCCTGTTTTGATATCCCAAAAACCGGTTCTGGGCCCCCTGAGACATTGAGCGGATCCGGCTCTAGCTAGTTCATCCGCTTTTTCATTACCTAATATCCCAGAGCGGACAGGGAGCCACAAGAGCTCTACCTTGTTCCTCCTGGCCGCCAGTACTTTTAGGTTGGTATGGCACTCCAGTGTAAGTTTTGAAGTAAACCGATTGGAGTTCAGAGCCTTAAGAGCAGCTTAGCTGTCCGACAGGATGTAAATCTTTTGGTTGTGGTAGCCCTTTTTAAGATATTGTAGTACGCATGCTTGTTTGGCATGAACTTCCGCTTGGTATACTGTGGCGTAGTTCCCCACAGGAATGCTTATGTCCATCCTGGGTCTTTCCCCAAACATACCTGCGCCCACACCGTTGGCGGTTTTTGATCCATCGGTGTACCAAACTAGACCCTTGTCGAACAACGGGGGTGCACTGATCGTCCAATTATCAAAGTTCCAGTCAATATTGAAAGGCTTGGTGAAATCGTATGTTGCTCTCATATGATCAGTTTGCATATCCAAGAGCTTATCCTTGATTAGATCCGTGGCTCTTGTGTGCCCATTTTTTACGGGGTGTTGTGTCCATTGCCCGTTTGTGTTAATCCTTGAGGCGCTACAGTTAGCCTACATTCTGATGTGAATGTCTATATGACCTATTCCTTTATGTATCCGTATCCCGATGCGAACATTATAAAAACATGTTCTAGAAATGATGACTCTTTAGAGGTTCAAACACGAAAATATTTTCTAATATTAGGGCCATAATCATATAGAAATAATGTGCATCAAAATTTAATTAATATATGTTGCAGCTGAGCCGTAAAATGTGATTAAAATTTAAATATTCCGTTTATTAAAAACAGACCATAATTTAAAGTAAACCAGAATGTACGTTATATATTTAATTACTTTTCCCGAGTAACGTTTCACGTTTCAGAAATATCTAAACATTTTGCTGTCGTTAATTTGTTTTTAAACTACATAAATAAAATAGTATATCATGTGAAAGATTTAAATGTTGTAGAATAAAGCATTAGGTCGTTTTAATTTTTAATTATTTAATTTAATTTAAAATGATCGTCAGCATGAAGTCTACAGAGACAAGTCAATGTGTCCCCTAAAATCAATGACTGTGGCTTTTATTAAGCTGAGGCCGTTATTTCAAAGTCACCTTAAGGTACATGAGATAAGTCATCCTTAACATAAGTTTGACAGTATATTAAAGTTCTTCTTAACTCTTATCTAAAGGGATATATCTTTAAGAACGTGGTAATTTTCAACTTAACTCGTCCATTCACCTTAAAATTAATTTAAAACATAGTTTTTTCAAGGTTTACCTCAACGTTAAGGCTACCTTAGCTAAGCTCTAACTTAACGTAACATTCAAATATCAACCCTAAGACATTTGATTAGAGTAGAGTAGTGTCCTAAAATAAACACACTTTTATACTAAAACCCTGCGAAGCCATAAATTCTTTTCAATTTTAAGAAACTTTATCGGTTCGCAGCTAAATATTTTTCAGTTGTATTTAATATAAATAACAACAAACTAACACGGAATATTTTAATTTAAATTTAATAATTTCGGTTGATTTTGTAACTTGAGGTTTAGTGAATCAATTGTAAAAATTATAGTAATTTTTTTTAACTAATTATATTCGGTAAATAATTTAATAGTATTTTATCACACGACTATACTTTTTTTTGCTTCCATTTGAGAAGCTGATTTTACTGCTAACAAATACTTTAATTCCAGTTTTGTCCCTACACAGTGTGATTTAACGTCTTGCATAAAGAGTAGCTCTTTTATTAGGCATTCTTTTGTCTTCAAAATGACATATCATTTTCTAATAACTGTCGAAACAAGAAAGATATGTTAAACATTAAATTTGAATTTCAGGTGCCTCTGGTGACACAGCAGAGAAACATATTTATAACAGAATATAACAGTTTCCGACATTTTATTATGTGACTGACTTTATTTTAACAAGTAGATCACCGTTATCCAAGAATCCTGATGCATTATTTGAACACTCTATAAGAAATTCCCATTTGAAAAAATATTTTGGTTGATTTTGTAACTGGAAGTTTAGTGAATTAATTAATTACAAAAATTAACTTCAATTTCAAAAAAGAAAAAAGTATTTTCTGTTAATAATTTACCGAAATTTTATTAGGGCACGGTGTAGCGCATATGCTGTGCAAATACGTAGAAGTAAATACAACAATGAAACATTATTTTGTGTGCATAAAATTGCTTAAAACCCGGTATTTCATCAAATGAAACAATAATTTCCATGCTAAATTAATAATTGGAAAATTGTTTAAACTGAAATGATTAGTGGAAACAATATTACAAAACCTGTCTAATTAACCGCAAAATTTGTCATGCAGTTTTCGTTAATTTGATTTTAGTTAAAATTAACTTGAATAAATATTTAAATTGTAATAATTACTTATTATTGTATAATTCCTTTTATCTAAAGTTGTTATTTGATTTTTATTTAATGGCCCATACCTAACGAGTATTGAAAATGGTAGAATGATGATGGCTGCGAGAACACGAAACGTCGAACTGAATATTTAATAAAATTATATTATAGAGGAGAAAAGGCGTAACTTTTTTATATTTTAATTTCTATTGGAACTCGATCAGAGAATAAAATATCAACTATATTGCAGAGACAAATCTTAATAAAATTAAGACAGTACATTTCCTCATTCTTTTATCAACCCACATAACTTCGGGGTTTCAATTTTGTTTTTCAAAGAATATCTCTATTTCCCTAAAGTGTATCTTACAACAAGGAACTTGAGAAATTGAGTAGTAGTTTAAAGTTTTATTAAAACTTTAAAACGCTTTAACAACTTAGAAACTATTTGTTTTATAAAGTCTTAGAAAAGAGTAAACAATGTTGGAATACGGTTTAAATAATAGCCTTTGAGGAATATGCCCCTTGATAGTTTTATAGGTATAATCTTTTAACTTGCACAATTTAATTGACATCGTTATGCACCCAGCGCAATCTTTAAATTTTCGTGTACTTAAAGTTACATAAGTGTTATCTACTCTTTAAAATTTAAGTTTGAATTAAATATATATTTTCTATTTCTAGTAGATAACATTTTTTTATATAAATTTTCAAAATACATAAATACAGTGAAACCTCTCTTAGGCGGACACCTACGGGACCGTCTAAATGTGTCCGCCTAATAGAGGTCTCCGCCCTTGGGAAATTTGTCATTAGGTAATATGTAAATGCAAAATTATTACTATGTATATGTATGTACAAATAAACATAACATAACAAAAATACACTAGTTTTAGTTCGGATGTAGTACTAAAAAAATCTAATAACGTAGTTTGACGTGTTTGTGTTTTATACTCGCAATCTAGAAAATGTAATTCCAATTCTGATAACAATTCCATTGCTGTAGAGTCACCTCTATTCATTGCATACTCTTATAATTCCTTTAACATACTAATGGCTTGTTGATAATTGGTGACATTTGTTTGATTATTGCATCCGACTACTTCATCAGAGTCGTCAGATAGTGATGTGGTTTCAGTTTGGACTACATAATCGGTAGGAATGCAGTCACTATCATCTTCTAATAGCACATTGCTATCAATGTTAATGAACTTGCCCAAATCATTGTTATCAAATTACACACCATCAATATTCTCTTTCAGACTCAAAACACGACATTTTTGTGCCATTGTATACGATTTGAACCTTACAACTCACAAATAAACGGCGGACTGCTGTCGGGGAATCACACATACTTTCATTCGGCGAAGTCCTTTCGCTCTGTCACCCATACTCGATTGGTTGCCGGTCTGTCTTCAGCACCGTACATATTCGTCTCCCAAATACTTTAAAATTTTTTTTGTCCGTTTAAAGGAGGGTTTTCGCATTTCGATATTTTTAAAGAAAAACCACAAACAATTCGGACCCCGTATTCTTTTTTTCTTCTGTTCGATGTCGTTTTGGTTCGGTGTTTTCCTAACGAAACTACCCAATATCTTGCTGGGATATCGTGTGTTTCAACCACATATATAATAAAATGAACATCACCTCTACCAGTATTACAAAGTATCCTAATGTATTATCCGAACAAACTGTATAAAACTTATTCCAGATAACACTCTTCAGATAATTTTCTCGTTGGCTTGGAGTCTCTTGTTAGTCGCTGAATGGTATACATCGTAAAATATCCTATAGCACCTTCAAATTATGTATTGCAAATTTTCTACTTAATTTTTTTTAACGCCTCCATCTGTTATTTTGATAGTTAGAACTGTCATTTTTGTGTTAAAAAGTAGTTTGCTTTCCCCTATTGGACACACAGAAATTTTGCAAAAAAAAATTAGGTAGTGAGGAGACATTAAAGAACAGCTTGAAAGTCTTGTACTTATTTTATCTGTAAATTTTTCAGTATACGTTTTATGATGTTACCACCTATATATAACCATCGTATTGCCAATACGAACGTTCCAAAATACAAAAAGTTTCCCCGCTATGGGATATGGCGTGGTACTATTGAGTTTGCGCAGTAGGGTGGAAATTTTATCGATCGTCCCAGAGCCGAGCCGACATTATTTATTTGTTGTTATTGGTTCTGGATGCTTTTTCAAATTACAGAATAAAAACTGGTTCATCAATATTGTTGTCTGTATATTAGTGCTTATAAACTCTCATTACCTAACAACAATTTTTGTAAAGAAGTTTTTAATTTGTGGTGATTCGATTCGCTGTTTGTTACGTTAATTTCTGGGTTTGTTTAAGATGAAAGGACACAAGTGCATGGTGCTTTTTTGCAAAAGTCGTGGATCAATACCAGGTATAAAGTATTTCAGGTATGTACAATGTACATATATACGAAAATATTTTGCTTATCACAGTATCCTATCTTCGGAACCGTATTTCACTAAAAACCTTGTAAAAAAAGAAGAGAGTGTCACTCGTATATAATATAATATATATGTGGTCACTACCTAACCTTAAAATTAATGTATTTTTAATTTGGTGCATTAGTAGCTGATAATAATTCCCAAAATAGTCAACATAGTCATTCATTCTTAATTTTTGGTTTAGAAAAAGTGAGGTTAAGAAACATACGACGTCGGATGAAAGTGAAAAATAAAGCTCATCGTGTCGATTGTTACAAATATTCGGACGGAATTTGGCACCAAAAGTTTACACCAATCAGGGCATCGTCGGATAATCATATCGTCAGAAATCGTATGCATGGAACGCCGTCTTAATTCGAACTAATCGAAATTTTGATTGGAATATTTTTCCTAACTAACCAGTGAAATTTACATTAAAAAAGTTGAAATCCGGTCCTGTCGAATGTTTACTTTCACAAGGAAATTTCCGAACTGCGTAAACTCACTATTACTCCTTCGATGCCCATAGCGGGGACATAATTGCAGATGGTACTAGCAATATAGTGGTTATATATATGTGAATGTTACACACTTTGTATGTAGTATAAAATACTTGCCTCTGAAACTCAACTAAACATTGTTGTCCATTCAACAATTGATGGGTATCCTCGTAAAATAGATTTCATTTCTTTATAGCAATGATGTAAGTGGTCCGAATAAATAAATCAGTAACCTACGGGTGCTGGGGAGCCCTGTTTCCGAAAATCAGTCAATAGAAGAAATATATTACATATAGCTCCGACTTTGATGGGATCCATCAATAACAGGATCTGCATAAATCTTTGAAGCTTGGAACTTTTGCACCATTTATAAAATTGAGAAGTGTTACGTAAACAGTGCAATTACAATATTAGGTATTTAATTTTATGGTTTTATACAGTCATAAATTTTATGAAATTGGATTTATTTACAAAAAGTTTACTGCCACAAAAAATACCATTTCTCTCATATTGTCAAAAGATGTCGCCCTGAATATTAAGACTTTACTATGACTTTTTAAAATATACAGGGACAGGCAGAATTTACGCAGCATATTATGGGGAAATTTTTATTTTGAGATTTCAACAAAAACCGGATATTGGCAATCGTTTTTGTATAATCGGGAATCACAACAAGCATTAAACAATGGGATTCGTATTTAGGAGTTTGGCGGAATAAATTTAAAAAATATGTATATACAGGGTGTCTCCTAATCTCTCTGAAAAAATGAACTAGGTGAATCCTCACCTTATGTTAAGATGAAAATGTGGTATAATGGGCATATATTTGTTAAACATTAAGGATTAGAACACTTTATTTTGGGTCAATTTTATTATATAATTTTCGTAAGAGATAATTTTGCACGATAGTGTACATGGGTGTTTACTGGCTCATGGAGGACATTTGCAGCAATTTATTTGACTTTTGTTCATATGAGTTAATTATTCAAAGTTTTTAAATCATATGCATTATCAAATCATTTGCATCAATTAATAAAATTAAAAATACCATATAGTAGTATACAGTAGACTATAGCCTTTTTCTGACATTGCAAGCGATGTGTCAGCAGATGTTTTAAAGTTACAAAGGTCAAATAAAATTCGCCATACTGATAAAAACTGTTCGGAAACTGCTTATTAAACGTTCATTTCGTATGCGCAGTTCCCTGATGGGTATTTTAATCTTGAAACCTACTTGAAAATATTTAACAATGAATGTGTTGAATATTAAAGTCTATAAAAACATGTTACGCTATAAAACGATGTATCTCCTTAAATAACAGAGATAATGAAGTGAACCAAAAAAGAAAATGTTTGGGAAAAATGGACCTACCGTTAAATGTTAACTGCAATATGTTTCGGTTGCTAAAATACTCCACAGAGGGATGCGAGTTTTCGGAAAAAAACATAGCATTTTTAGTACACCCAGTATAAATCGAAAATTAAATTTTTATCATAAACAGCGAAAACTATACATTGTCAAGGAACCAACTTACAATGCAAAAAAAAATCATTCAAATCGGATCATAAATTCAGAAAAAAAATAGCATCAAAGATATGGGAAATTTATGATGTTGCGTAAATTTTGTCCAGGAGATTATTAGGATATAGTTATATTTTGTTACGTTAGGTTGGAAGTAGTCCTTAGCAATAATAACTAAGAAACAGTAGTAAAGAAATAATAATAATAAGGAATTAGTTTTGAGAAGAAGTTATTCATGTAATCTGAAGAAGTAAATAGAAAATATTTCTTTAACAATTAACAAGTTGTTCTTTACTACACTAAGTTACGCTGGAAGGTCAACATTTATTTCATTTCTAAACATCTATTCTTAACAAGAATTGATATATTTTCATTTAAGATGAGGATCCAAAACAATCCCAAATTAGCAATCAGAGCCATATATGTTGCGTCAATTTAATTAAAACATATGCCGCTTTTTGGCAGGTTAGAAAGAGATGGGAGTCATCAGCTGATCAACATTTCTTTTCGTGAAGTTTTAGCCGGTAATAATAACATTTTTTAGTTAATTTATTGATAGTTAGATTGTCTGACATGCCGATTGGAGTATCAACAAGTTTCAGGAAGATCTATGACAAAAATTTGAAAATTGTTCATATTTAAAATTGTTATTATTATTCTTATAACATCATATTTTTAACGCAATTATTTCATAGCGTTTTTCAATCCTTTAACTTTACGAATCCAGTTTTAGGTTAGAAAAAAACTAAGAATATTTGGCTAAACGTTCGCATAAAATACTGCTTGCTTGGCAACCTGTGATTAAACGCAGCTCTTAAGGTGATTTCTGCTATAAAGGGTGTTTCTTAATAAGGAGATATTCTTGGGTTTATTTACAGAAAAAACTTCATATGAACATATGTCCTAAACGTCGGAGTCAAAATTTGTAAATTAAAATTAAATATAATTTTCCATCTACAGCATTTAGCTTTTTTGACACCGTATAATATGCTGGCTTAAATTATAAATTTCTGGACTTTTTATGACTTTTTTTCACAATGTCAAAAATGAAAAAGTTATATGCTAAGATGATTTCTGGGCATTGTTGTTGCCGACATGAAGAAAATTACATTTCAGTGAGATAAGTTACGAATTTTAATCCTGTTATCTGAAATAGACCTTTAAGGACACAAAATAAATAAGTTATTTAACACAATTTTTATCCCAAATTCTCGTAAATAACTATACCGTTTAGTGTTCTGTTTTTTTTTATTTTCGATTCTCAATTAAATATCAAATTATCTTTTAGCGTAAATACCTACTCTTCGGTATCACATTCCTGTCACGTTAAGAACACTTTCGAAAATTGGTTTAAAGGAAAAAGTAATGGATTTCCTTGATTAACTAGCCTGGCCGTAGTCATTAGTCTTGCGAACCTTTACATTTTATATTAATGCTTAAAAGCAAAGAAAAATCAAAAGAAACACACTCGCTCTATTTCAACAGAAACATTTATTTTAGAAATAGATGGATTATCTTAGTAACAATGACTATTTTTGTGTTTTAATCTCCAGAGGTATCAGATATTTATTTGGGCGTATCGTTTATAAAAATAAGAAGGGAAAATTAATGTCTGTCTATGATTCCTAGAATATGTTTATGATGCATTATTAAATTTTATTTTATGTCGTGTAAAACAAACTTTAACCGACAATGTATTTTACTCTTCCGAACCAGAAAGTTGTACACACCTCAACAACTTTTGACACTATACAAAGCCCAGATTCGACCATCACTAGAGTACTGCTCTCATGTCTGGAGCTCTGCACTCAAACATGCACTTCGGCTACTGGATTCCATCGAAAGGAGGGCCATTCGTCTGATTGGAGACCACGAGCTAACGAAGAACCTCGACAGCTTAGAACATCGAAGACAGGTTGGGGATTTGACTCTCTTTTACAGATATTTTCATGGAAAGTGCTCGGCTGACCTTGCCCTCTTAATTCCGCCCAGTGCGGCGAATAGCAGAAATACACGACGAACCACTGCCGCCCATCCATATATGGTTAAGCTTAGTACTCCTCGAACTTAATTATTTAAGAATTCTTTCATCTGGAGGACTATAGGAAACACAAGCACTATAGGAAAAATTCTTTAGGCCACCCTGGGAGTGGTGCGTGTGCGCAAAAAGCGATTCACGTTGGTTTTGAATCGTTGGAGGTTATATTCGTTGGAAAAAATGACCTCGGGAAGGTCGTTCCATAAGGATGAAGTCCTCCAGATGAAAGAATTATTAAATATAGAAGTTCCAGGAGTACTAAGCTTAACCACATATGGATGGGCGACAGTGGATCGTCGTGTACTGTTTTCCATACGGTGCCAATATTTTTTATACACTCAGTATATTTTTAAATCACTTATTTTTTAATTTAGCAACTATACACATTTCCAATATTCTTAATTAATTCTAAGAAACTTTTATCAAAAAAATTTTAGGAAGAAAATTGAAATTCTTGTTCGGGTTTGTTCACAATTTTATGTATTTAATTAATTTTAAAAGACCATAAAAAAATTGAATTTGAGGTAACAAACAGAGGTAACATTCGGTATACAGTCTAAAAATACATTATTTTATTTGCATTTTTAAATGTCTGTGTTATAAATTCACTTTTATTTGTTATACCTAATTATTATTAAACATTTTAGCCTATGTGTTTAAGAATTATTTAGTTGCTTCCTAAAATTAAACACAAATATTGAAGGTTAAAAACATTTGCTTTATGTAGCTAAATAATCATAAAACATTAATAATTTCATAATGTCGTATAAAATTAAAGTAAATAACAAGTAAAATTCGCTTTATATTCTCGCGTATTTATGTTTGCGCAACATTATTACATTTTTACGTTTAACGAGAATAAATATGGACGTGCTAATAAAAATGCTGTCTATTGAAAAAATTTAAAACCAAATGTTCATTATTTTTATTTCGTATATTTTGTTACATTTCGGGGTAAATAAATGAATAAAGCTTTTGTTTGCCATTATTAATAATTCCTGTCTTCATTTAGATTACGTTAACACCATTGGCGGAACTTCAAAATTTGCCCCCCCCCCCCCCCCCCGCAAATTTATTTATTGGGCCCCCTATAAAATGATTTAAAAAGTGACCACACTATTCTTTTCTGAATAACTTTATTGTTTAAAAGAATTTCATACAAGGCAGGTTAAAATTAGAAGTGACTTTAAACAAGCCGCAAAAAAGTTTCTTCTTTCCTCAAATAATTTAGACTCACAAGCCCCCTCAATCATCAATTTAACACAAAAAATACCATAAATACCGGTTTGACTAACACGATAGGGTATTACTTTTCGTAACTTTTCCTTGTTTGACCCCCCAAAACGACGTTTGACCCCCAAACCGAAGTTCTGGATCCACCCTTGTGTTAAATCTTCTTATATTCTGACCAAAAAATATGTTAAGAGATTTTTTGATTTTTCACTCGATTAACCATTTATAACTAATTTTCTGACTGAATATTTCTAAGCAGTTAATAACTGAATATCATAATGTTTAGTCATCAGTTAGCCATGGAAACAATTATTGTATAAAATAAAACATAAATGATATTTGAATAAAAGGAATGTATTTCAGCTTACTAATAATAATAATCTACAAAAAGAATTATTTGAAAAATTGTTCAATGCATTTCTGTAAATGTATTTTCCCTAAATTGGACCATTGACCAACTTTTCAATTAATTTTGTTTGTAGATTAGTATATTACTAGTAAGTTATTCTTTTAATGTTAATAATTCAGTAAGAAATAATTCTTTGAAAACTTAGCACCGCCATACCGCCAAATAAGTATAAAAAATATTATTTATAATTAATAATTGTTGTATTTAGACCAGTTTGTTGTCGCTCCGGAGCACCTATTTCGTTGCGCTAGGGATAGTTTATATTTTAAATTCAATTTCCTTAAATTATTTGTTTAGGAATAGGAAGTTTGCATTCAATTAAAAATACCTACGGTGTCATAAAAACTTTAAAACGTTGTAGTTGTTAATTCCTATAAACATTATCCAGGACCTATTTTCCTGCTAGGCCCGGTGGGTCTGGGCCTGGGGCCCCACTTTCAAAGGAGCTCAGCACTTGGCTTGCGCGACACTAACTTATTCAACACAAGCAAGACAAAAACTTAACTTATTTGCAAAATGAATAGCTACAAAAAAAATTGTAAAGGTTCTTAAAATATAAGGCGATCGACAGATGTGTAGGAACTCCTTTTCTTGATAATAGTATAAAACCATAATAAATTAGTGTTGCGTAAGAAAAAGACACTTTTTGAAGTGGCGAAGGGCCTCGCATTCCGTAACGGGAGGCCACTTTGGGCCGAGGGCCCCCTGGACGCCTGGGCCCCCCTGCGTTGCATGGTCTTGCTGCATAGTAGTTCCGCGCCTGGTTTACACTGCTAAATCATAATATTGACCATTAAATTAACTCGTTGTTAACCGTAGAACTAATGGCATAATATAGTTAGTAATTCAAAATATTTCAAAGGATTCATATCGACTAGTACCATTACCATTAAAATAATATGATATTTTATTTAATAAAATCCAATTAGGAAATTTAAAATAAAATAATATCTAGGATAAGAAATGTGTAGAAAATAATACTAATATGTCGTCGGAGTCGCAAATTGACTGCTTTGTGGGGTTAGTTGTATTCAGAGTTGCAAGGTCGAAAATGACAAAAAGGTAGATTCGACAACAGGGTTTTTCAATAATATCTTGTTTATAGCGGTTTTTTTCCAGAAATTCTGCCAATTTAATACCAACTTCGAATGACAATCCTTGTCGTATATACCTATATCGACTAAAATATTTCGTATTCGACATTCGAGAATGTGAGTTTTCGAAGCACATGATTTTTAATAGATATATTGATGATGTCGCGTGCGATATTTGGTAATCCAGACTGGTGAATAGACCGTCTGAGCGATGTGACATGCAATTTATCACCAGTGTTAACGCATTCCTTCTATACTATCGTTAGGACATAATAATAGAATCAACGATAATAAAGTGTAAATATTATTATTATGAGTTTCAATATGAATTTAGTGGTTTTAATCAAGAACGGTATGCCTGACGATAAAAACTCAAGAGACCGCTTTCATGTAGAATTGACCAGGCTAATCAGAAAAATATTCATATGGAAAAATATCAGTGGCGTACCATCATTTTTGTAAAAAATATCAGAGGACATCTTAGGTTTACGATGGGGGTGTCCCAAAATGCACAATTCTCAAAAACATCCCGTATATCGGCCTAGAAAAATTATGATAGCGACATCTTCTGTTTGACAAAAAAGTAGCAGAGTGCTGCGAAAACCGCATCCTTCTATCTTTACTAATAACGGAGATCGAACAAACCCTATAAAACTACCCAAAAATGGGCACCCTGTATGTTGAATTCAGTGAAATTACCTTTAATTTGATACTATTTTTGAAAACATTTACCGCTATAATAAATTTAATGATAATAATTTTCATTTCTTCGCCCATTTCACGTAATTCCCTTAGAAGATTTTCATTTATCAAAGCAAAATAAATCGTTGTTAGTAACGTGAAATTATAAAATAA
Organism: Barypeithes pellucidus; assembly: GCA_963991005.1. Taxonomy (NCBI): domain Eukaryota; kingdom Metazoa; phylum Arthropoda; class Insecta; order Coleoptera; family Curculionidae; genus Barypeithes; species Barypeithes pellucidus. The sequence goes on along the minus strand of OZ022561.1, from coordinate 18,812,913 downwards.
GGCAAGTAAATCAGTAAATCACAATAAGTCCGAAATAAATTGTATATAACAACCAAATTTTGCTATTTTTCCTTGATTTATTTTTGTGTAAGTACCTACATGCACGTTAACAGCAGCTTAATTTGCCTCCTTAATATTGTTTTACTCCCCATAAATCCAAATTTATTAGGCTTAGGATTTTCCGGGCAAACTTAGTTCATTTCTTAATCTCTACGTTAAAGTTTCTTGGGCTTATAACGATAGTAGGGTCGTATACTAAGACTTAAATGCTCTATATTCTAATAACATGATCAACTACTTGAATTAGCCTATTCTCATAAACGTGAAAATTTTAACGAAGTCTGTAAAGATTTTAACGAAATAATAGATGATTTGATTTAGTTGTATGCGTGGAGGACACGGGCAAAAATTTAGAAAAAACGGGTTTTCTTCTGTTTTTTCTCCAGTATTGAAAAAATTCTAAAAGGAAACAATTGAAAAATATTAAAATAAAACCGGAAGCCTGAAAATATTCGATTGTATTATATTATATGTATTGTGCATATATGAAATAAAATTACATAAGTGCATTTTCGCAGTATCTGTAAGTCAGTTTAAATAAGAAACAATAATATCTTATTTTAAATAAATAAAAACGAAACTTTACTTTTTGTTAACAAGGAAAATAAAAGCAGCAACAAATACAACCTGCAGGAAAGTTTATTTACCCAAAGCCAAAACTAAAACACTTGCAGGCATTTTATAGCCAATAACCGAGTCCGAGTATGTTTCTTCGGCATGTAATAACAAGATAATATTATCACATGTTCTTGATATTACTTTATCACATTCTCCATTAATATTAAATAAATTTAAATTACCTTTCGTGGTATAATTCAAGCGCCCCGGCATGATTATTGAGAATTTTGAGACGGTAAGTGACAGCTTCATACATTTCTTTAGCATATGATTGTTTTTCAACGCCATCATAGCATAGCATAAAGCAGTAACTTATCTTAAAATCCGCAGCAAAATATACACATATTAAAGTGGTAATATTTCGGAAACTACAATTTTGCGGAACTCACCCTTTATTTTTAATGCTAAATATCAACTAATTATAAAATTTGGGGATTTCCATTTGAAAATGTAGATTTCTTGCAGTTTTCTCAATTTCATTTAATTAATCAATCTTATTGTTTGAACACCATGTATCAATAGTCATCAAAATATCATAAATAATTAATTGAAGCAGGTCATTTTCAACAAGGAACCAAACCCAGATTAAATAATAAAGGCCCCCTTACAGAAAAAAAGTTTGTAAACGTCATTGTAGCAGTGGCGGTTCTTCCAAAGAAGCACATGCGCACGTGCACCTCCAAAACGAATGAAAAAATATTAATTTATATTCATTTAATATTATTTATCGCCAAAAACTTGAAATGAAGAATGCGGGAAGACCTAAACCCGAAATTAATTTAACGCATACCACAAAGAGTAAATCTAGGGACTTTATTAGAAAGTTTCAAAATTAAATATATGAAAAATTTTTTATAGAGGGTATTCCAATATCCAATTTAAGAACCGAAGAACGGAGTTTACGTTTAAGCACTATACACACTAAGAAAACCTTTCTTATTTTCCAAAAGTTGTATTTCCTCGTGTAAAATTAAAAAATAAATAAAAATATGTATTACCTAACGCATTTTCTTATTACTTCTTTTCTTTCTACATTTAAAACGCCTAGAAAGTAATTGTTTGGTCGTTACACAAAAATTAAATTTTAAAAATAATTTCACCATACTTGTGAACCCCCTCCCCTCTATCATAGGTCAGGAGCCGCCACTGCATTGTAGATATAAAATCTTAAATACATACATGCAAACATGCTTAGACTTAGATATATGACATAATATACAAAATAAGCCTAGAATCTTGCGTATAATACAAAAATATAATAATATATAGGGTGTTCCATTTAAAATAGGCAAGTTGACACCGATTTCCGGTATAATCCGAGGTCCCGCCATATTATAGTGTTCCATATTGATCGAAGTAGTTTCCGCTGGGACACCGTGTATAAGTATTCTATATATGTATATAAAATAATGTTGTAACTCTTGAAATAAGCTCAATATAAAATTTCTAGGATTTTATATACACAATGAAAACCAATACAATGGATTTGTTCAGTCCTTATTGTATAATGTATCAGGCGGTTAGGAAATTACTTTTCTAATATACAATGATGAATATTATATATTCGCGTTTTTTTTTTAATTATTGTATAAAATTATTTTAATCTGTTCGTACATAATTCCAGATCGGTTACAAATTTAGGGGCCGCATACTAGTTTCGCAAAAGCTCCAAAGTAAGTTTGCTTTAATCTATGCGCCAAAGTTTCATAGGCTTATGCATAGTCGGGTTGTATATTACGTCTTAAATGCTGTAAATACGCGATATGATCAACTACTCGTTATCAATATTAAACTTTACAAACTCGATTCTACATCAATCATTACTGAAACTTCGTATGCAATGACTTATACATCAGTTTATTACTCATATTTTCAGTGCGAGATTAGATGGAATATGAGTTAAATATTTTCATAGATTTAAATAATATTTTTCATTTTATTTTACTTGTATATTTTAGGAATTCATTTTCTTGAAGGCTAATACGGCAAAGCTGCTGCTACTGCTACTTTGAAATATTTAATTATTTACTCTTAACTTCTTAATTTCATTAGCTTTAATCTATTTTGGTAAATATTAAGATTAGTTATTAGCTGTCGAGTTAGGCATATACAACTCTCGGTCATCGATAAGTGTTTCCACCTCTTCAGAAAAACTTAAATGACAGAATCAGTTCATATAATTAAATAGTGTGAATCTACGGTTTCCGGATCTCCCCCCACTTCTATAATGTCACAACACATTAGGTCTACAAATGTTTACTTATGACCTTGACCGTGTGTGTGTGTGTGTGTGTGACGTTATAAAGTCGTGGAGACAGCCGAAAACATCAATTAAAGGTGTATTTACACATGAATGGATTTAGTGGCGCCAATAAAAACTGGCGCACCAGTAAATAAAAAGCAAGTGTAAACATCGACTTTTAAAATTTTATTTTTGCAGGCATAGACCAAACAAGTTTGCATCCTCCTGAAGAAATCGCTGGCGCCAGTGATGACAAATTCGTACAGAAAATCAAGACTTGTAAGTGTAAAAAGAGCATTTACACATGCATGGATTTAGTGGCGCCAGCGGTCGCACCATTTCTATTTGCACGGCAGTAAAGGTTTACACTTTGTTGGGAAAACAAAAATAAGTGGCACGCCAGTTTCATTTTTAATGTGTTTTTCACAGTGCGTACTATTTCGAGTGAACGTTCCGAAGCCTGTAAAATAGTCGCTGAACTTTTTAGTGGCAAAAAAGATAAAAGAAGTACCGAAAAAGAAACGACGAAAAGGCCGTGTCTGGATTAAATCATGGATTGATCGTCGACCTGCTGTGGGTGCTTCTGCAAAACTTCTAGTATAACTCGCAGCAGATGACCCTGCTAGCTATAAAGACCATCTTCTACCAACCAACTATATAAACTACAATCAACAAAAATTAGAAGCGCAACCTAAACGAAAAACGTGCAAGCACTTGTTTACACTTGCAAGGTTTGATTTTCTGTACGAATTTGTCACCACTGGCGCCAGTGATTTCAGAAGGATGCTGACTTTTTTGATCTATGCATGCAAAAATAAATTTTTATGCAAGTCGATGTTTACACTTGCTAATTTTATTAACTGGCGCGCCAGTTTTTATTGGCGCCACTAAATCCATGCATGTGTAAACGCACCTTAAAAAGAGTTTGTGCGTTGGCGACCGCACGCCAGTTTTTAGTTTGAATTTCGTTTAGGTTGCGCTTCTAATATTTGATGATTATAGTTCATATAGTTTATTATGGCTAAAAAAAAGTAGTCAACTGACAATCAAATTTCTTGTAGGGTACGAATCTTATCCGTGTTTATGGGATGTGCACCCAAAGCAGGTCGACGATCAATCCATGTATTTTTTTATCTTAATTTTTTCCACTAAAAGTTCAACGACTATTTTACAGGCTTCGGAAAGTTCACTCGACATAGTTCGCACTGCGAAAAACACTTTAAAAATGACACTGGCGTGCCACTTATTCTTGTTTTCTCAACAAAGTGTAAACCTTTACTGGCGTGCAAATAGAACTGGCGCCACTAAATCCATGCATGTGCAAATGCACCTTAATATCAAATTGAGGGGCACAAATAAATTGTTTCTGTCTTAATCTGTACTTAATTTTTGTAATATCTTTTAGAAGTACGCAAAATACTCTCGAATTAAATGATGGACGTTCCTAAATATACCTGAAAGGACTCATATGACATTTTAAGAAGGCGTCTGTATTTCTTCTCGCCTCTTAAGCTCTTCCTGTAAACCGGTTTGTTTAACCAATCACTTGACAAAGCTAATAAAACTAAAAGAAAGGACAAAACAAACGGGCCTGAAAAATAAAATCTAAAGGCTGGAGGACGTGACGATAATACGCAATAGAGGTTTCTTTTTCGGTTTTTCCATCCAATTAAAAAAATAAAAAATAGGTTTCGGGTCAGCAATCCTCTTTGGACATTTTTACTTCTCGGGATTTGACCCCGGCAGTTAGGCTTGTCCCAAAAGAATAATTGGCGAGAATAACGTTTGATGTACAACGGGATGGAATTATAATCTCTCTTGTTGTACAGATTTTTTTGTTGTTTGTCGATCATAGAACACTGCATGTAAGACTAAACAATCAATACAGCATAGCCCAAATTCGTTGGTTGCCATTGTGATTTCAGTTGTCAATTAGAAATGTTTCCAGGAATTTATAGTGGAATTTAATATCGTTTTAAAATATTATTGTTGCGAAATTATTTTTAAAACGATGTAAACTACTCAAAAATGAACAAGCAACTGAAAATGTTTTACATTATTCTGATGATAATTCACAAGTCGACAAATTTAAATTTTTGTAAAGTAACATTGATGAAAATAGGTTTCTCTGAAGTATTTAGTTCTAAATCCGAAAAAGAGGAGACGGCATATTGTTACAATCTAATATATTTATTTAATATAAACATATAAAACATGTGGCATCTATGCAAAAACATTACTGAGGATTGGTTGTTATGTTAATAAAAAATATATTGCACAAGATAATAGTAGTGGCATCATCCCTTTTTAAAAACCATAGTCGCCCAACATAGATGGGTTCCAGCGACTGTGGTATCTTGTTTCCATCGTCATCATTTCCTGGTCAAACCGCTCTCCTTGTTCATCGCTTACCGCCCCCAAAATTTCCGGGAAAAAATTCAAGTGGGAGTGCAAAAAATTTATTTTTAGAGACATGCAACACCCTAGTAATTCATAGGTTTTCAACAGATCATCTATGAGTCTCTTATAGTCTTCATCTTGTTGCCCAGAAATCCTTTCACTACACGTACAAACAAGCTGCCAATTCCTTTTCATTTAATTGTTCTTGACAATGGAGATTATCTAGGAGGTTCCTTATCTGAGGTCCAATAAATATGCCTTCTTTTAATCACTTTGGTGAGGAAATATTTCTCTTAGGTACTGGAAACCATTACCTTCTTTGTCCATGGCTTTGACAAAGTTTTTCATTAAGTCCAAGCTTAATATGGAGAGGCGGTAGCAGCACCTCTTTTGGGTTAACAAGGGGGGCATATTTAATGTTTGAAGTACCAGGTTCAAAGTTCTATGAGGCCAATCATTTTTACTGTAGTGTTCTTTTGTTGCCCTACTGTTCCACAGACACAAAAAACAGCAATACTTTGTATAACCCCCTTGAAGTCCTAGCAATATACCTATTACTTTTAAATCTCCACAGATATCCCACTGATACCGTTCATATTTAACACGATTTAATATGGTTGCTAAGTTGTCATACGTTTCTATCATTATCACTGAATAGGGGAATGGATGGTTTTTTGTTTCCATTATGAAGCAGGACTGCTTTTAGGCTGTATTTCGATGAATCTATGAATAAACGCCACTCGCTAGGATCATGTTTTATATTAAGCTCATTCATTAAACCATCAATATCACAACAGACACATAGCGACCTTTCCATTTAAAAAAAAAAACTAGATAATGTGACATTCCGTTTTCGGTAAAGTGAAACACTTGCTTGCTGGGACGCGGTTCCAAGTTTCCCTGTAAATTTATGTTACATAGTGTTCAAATTCCCTGTAATGGACTTTAAAACTTCGTCGGAAATTAAATAAGAATAAATGATAATGGTTCTCTTCACGTCGCGGTTGATACCACGAGACCTCGGAGACGATTACTCAAATATCGTACGAATCCACTTAAGAACATAACTTAATATATAGCAGATTTTATTTTTCCCCTAGATAAATAATAGTGTCAAAACATAAGACATAAATTGCGGTCCATATCTCGGGAAGATGGTCCTACAATATAAAAACGACATTCATTTTTATAAAAGCAAGAAAATAACACAGCGCGGTCTTTATGCACGTTTGGTCATTTGTATATAAGTGGCCGGCAGAATGTTACGTCTTTCATTTTGGCTTTATATGTTTTTATATTCCGGACATGTGATGGAGGCAGAGTTCCGGAAAATATGGACAATAAAATGAAATGTAAACGTGATTAATTTCTTCTGCGAAGATATAATTTAGTCTTTATAAATGAAGTGCTGTCATGGTGAATACGAGGTATACAGGGTGTGATTTTTCATTATCAATCACTAGCACTATTGGAGAAATCTTTAAAGCACTCTGGGAGTGGTGCGTGTGCGAATAACGCGATTCACGTTGGCTTTGAATCATTGGAGGTTATATATTATATAAAGTATGTTTGGGTGCAGAGCTCCAGACATGAGAGCAGTACTCTAGCGATGGTCGAATTTGGGTATTGCAGAGTGTCAAAAGGTGTGGAGGTGTATGCAACTGTTTGGCCCAGAGGAGTTCACCAAGTTTCGGCGAAGCCAAGACATATTTCCTCCCAGATTGGCGCATATCAAATTAATAGACGAAGCCAGTGAAATTGTGTGAATACAAGGAAAAGTCTATATAAATTACCATGATTACCGGAACTCCAGATCAACTGGAGATCTTCTAGCCTATATCACCCATCTTTGGAACAACGCAATCGAACATCATGGGGAGTCTCGGGCTATCTCATCTTTCTCTTTGAATGCACAATCATCGGTTGCCGACGCACATCTTCGCAGACAGCATGAAGTATCACGCCTCAACAAAGACCTCGAAGAAATTGTGGCTTGGGGTGACTGTAACCAAGTCGAATTTAACGCTAAAAGAACCCAGGCAGCAGTTTTCTCTCAAAAGGTTAATATTACCGAACCGGATATAGTCATGGACGGACACGCAATCCCACAGGCTTCATCTATTAATTTGCTGGACGTCAATCTGGGAGGAAATATGTGTTGGCATAGCCACGTTGTGGCAATCGCCAAGATAGCTTCTCAGAAACGTGGTGTACTCTTCCGAACCAGAAAGTTGTACACACCTCAACAACATTTGACACTATACAAAGCCCAGATTCGATCATCACTAGAGTACTGCTCTCATGTCTGGAGCTCTGCACCAAAACATACTCTTCGGCTACTGGATTCCATCGAAAGGAGGCTCATTCGTCTGATTGGAGACCAGGAGCTGACGAAGAACCTCGACTGCCTGGAACATCGAACACAAGTTGGGGATTTGACTCTCTTTTACAGATATTTTCATGGAAAGTGCTCGGCTGACCTTGCCCTCTTAATTCCGCCCAGAGCGGCGAATAGCAGAAATACACGACGAACGACTGCCCCCCATCCATATATGGTTAAGCTTAGTACTCCTCGAATTATTTAAGAATTCTTTCATCTGGAGGACTTCATCCTTATGGAACGACCTTCCCGAGGTCGTTTTTCCCAACGAATATAACCTCCAATGATTCAAAACCAACGTGAATCGCTTCAGCACTCCCAGAGTGTCCTAAAGGATTTTTATAATACTGCTTGTGTTTGATCATAAAAAAAAAATGATATAACGGATTTCCAAATGAAAAAAAGTATACGGAAACACAAGCCAACACAACTATAAATTCTTAATATGCAATGCACTCATAAAATTGTGTGCGCGGTTTCAAAGATGTTTACGTTTAAATTTTTTAGATCAACTTGTTTGCAAGAACTGTGAAGCAAGAACAAGAAGCAATATTTCAATATTGTTTTTTGATAACATCGCGGTTTCAGCCAAAAAGATTTATTTCGTCGGTGTGCGAAGCATGAACATTTTAAAATTTCACTATCATACCGGAACCATTACTCAAGAATCATCTCAAAGTTTTCGAAACAATGAAATGATAAATCTGCCGCTCTAACGTTTCAGTCGCATTTACGCGTTGGCTTTAAAAAGACAAATTATCGATAACTCCCGAATAACGGCAGAGACAAATTATCGTTATAAGTTACGCTATTATATTATGCCTCCGTTATTTGTGATGCAATTAAAAATAGCCAGTTCTTGTTAGGAATTAGTACGAAATGTTTTTCTGTATTTTTACAGTAGCCTGCCATACAGGGTGTCCGCTAATTAATGGTACAAGGAAAAACCACAGGCTCCTTACGTAAAAATATTAGGATTTAATTATACTTACCTATATCTGAAAGCTGTTATTAACTGAGATACAGGATTTTTTTCCAAATTTTTCCCAATTAGGGTTTTTTAGGACGAGAAATTGATTTTTTATGAAATTTTAATATACAATGTAGGGGGCTTAGTGTATTTAAGTTTTTAATGAAAATAATACTTTTTTCATATTTATTACGTAAAAAAGGTATTCAGGTTGCCCAGAGTTACCATTTCGGAGATATTTGTATTTAAATTATTTAGTGAACCCTGCCCAATTATTATTAATTTGCAAACAATTTTTTCTTTCTTAAAGTAACCTGAGAAAACAAATAAAATTTAGAGATGCAGTTGCTATGACGTCTTCATGTTGTTATTTGTTTATTGATTATTGTAGAATAGCTTTGTCAGAAAATGTTTCAGTGGTTTCGTTGCTGTTGGTTCCTTTCGGCACGATATTCTCTAGTGTCAAAGTTAAAGAACAATCCAATTGTTGTATTTATTATTCCCAATTACCATTACTAGAATATTAATTATCATGTAAAAGTTAATTGGTAAGAAGTAACAAAATATTATTTGCTTGCCTGAGCTAACGCACTAAACAATGCAAATATCTCCGAAACGGTAACTCTGGGCGACCTGAACTTAGTATGCCTTTTTTACGTAATAAATATGAGGACAGTATTATTTTTATTAAAAACTTAAATACACCGGGCACACAAAAAAGTTATGACCTTATGGATGTGCAAAAAATGCCGCAGACAGTGCCCCTTACATTTTACGTTATTATTACTGTTTTGTTTTCTTGGCCGTTTTTTCAAATTATAGGTAGTTTGTTTTTGGGTTTCGGTCACTTTGAAATGAAATTCCAGTATTTGGTTAACGTTTCGGTTTATTATACTAAACCATCGTCAGAACTATTTGTTATAAGGAAAAAAGGCTTATAAATAAAATAAAAAGAAACAATATTTTTGAGGGTATTAGTGACAAATTCCTTAGTTTATGTTAAATGTTATTTATGTTAGAATGAAATGAAAAAATATATAAAAGAACATACCTTGTACAATTCTCACTCACTTACACTAAATTTGGTAACATTTTTTCTTCTTGTTTGTTGTTGAGTGGACGTGAACTACTATTTATTTACCATTAAGGAATAGAAAACGGGACTAACCCAGAGACAGCATTCACTAACAAATTTTAACATAAGTATAATGTAACCTAAGTAAGGTTTTAACAAAGTATGCTATTTATTATTTATTTATTTTTATTTTAAATTATAAACAAAACAAGCGCTTGTATAATGTTAGACTAAGTGGTTTAGGTACAAAAGTCAAAGCGCACTACCAAAACTCGTCAGGGAAAAGAAACAAACATCCAGATCTATCAAATTTGAAATTGAATTGTAAGATTTTAGGCAGCGCTGCAAAGGCGCGTTTAAATGATAATTAGTGGTGCTTGGTTTGATACAGAAAAAATTGCTATTTCTTGTGTTGTAGGATGGAATGTTAATACCTATTAAGTGAGTAATTGCCATTGAATCGATCACGTTATTGACGATTTTGTGTGTAAACTTTATGTCATACATTTGTCTTCTATCTTAAAGTGATAGTAATGCCAATCTGCATGCTAGTAGTAAGGTAGGTTATTATCACTGTAATTTTGACGAAGTTCAAGTCTTAGATTACGAAACAAATTACAAAAAACGCAACAGTAAAGAAATGATTCATATAAAAAAAACAATAATACGATTAATTTTAGAACTGATACAGATAACCTTAGTGATATTTACAATAATATAATTACATCGAACTAAATGCAAATCTTAACCATCATAAAAATAAACAGTAATAGCACCAAATAATTTTAATATAGGATTTCCCAAACCCTTTCTGTAACCACCAAATACCAAAATGTAAATAATGTTAATATGCATAGATTTTATTTTATTGTATTTAAATAATAACCTACCTAAATAGTTTAGTTCACGTCCACTCAACAACAAGCGAAGAGAAAAAATGTTACCAATTTTAGTGTAAGTGAGTGAGAATTGTACAAGGTATCTTCATTTATACATTTTTTCATTTCATTCTAACACAAATAACATTAACATAAAATAAAAAATTTGTCACTAACACCGTCAAAAATATTGCTTCGTTTTCTTTTATTTGTATGCCTTTCTTTCTATAACAAATAGTTCTGACGATGGTTTAGTATAATAAACCAAATATTGGAATATAATTTCAAAGTGACCGAACCCCAAAAACAAACTACCTTTAATTGTGAATTATGACAATCTAACTACAACGAATTAAAGGACTATCGATTGACCTCTATTTTATTTAAAACTATCGAATGACCCCTGCACATGCATATCCCTAATGATACGTAGTTAATGGCATTCGTTGTAGAATGTAATCAAATAAATCCAATTCCTATAAATCCATATAAACTCGGCCAGCCAAGCTATAAGACAGAGACAAATCTATTATTTGAATAATTTGTGCTCGATTCGAATTACACCGACCGTAATATTCGACAAAATTGTTAAATTGTAACTAATTCGCAATACTATTGGGATTCAAATGTGCCGGCAAATACGGATTAAGTTTATGTTACCGGAGAGTTTTGCGGATGATTTGTAACTATGCGTCCAAAAACAGCATTGGTATGATCAATAATAGATAATAATAAACTCTGCGATTAAACAGTAGAAAATGTTTAAGATAAACAATGCAATATATCGCCTTGTTATAACAAGCAAACAATTACCAATAAACTCAAATGAATTGAAATATTGGTGCAACAAACATAATGTGTAATGTTACCACGTAGAGCACAAAACAATCAATTTTCATTAAATACAAGGACATGCACTCGCCGGCACACAATTCCGCCACCCTGAAATTTTGGTAAAATTTGATATTTAATAACTTTTTTTATTTTATTTTAATTTCAGTTTGTAGATCCATTTATTGTGTTTTTCCTTACTTATTTTATAAAGTAACGTTTTTCGATTGGCCTATATTATACAGGAGTAAATCAAACTATTGTTTTTTGTCTTAATTTCAAACACCCTGTAGAAAAATTGAGGTGGATAATTTTCTTTATATACTATTTCTTGTAATCTTTAATGTATTCTAAACATTTCGTTTCTTGATTCAAAGGAGTAAATCAAACTATTGTTTTTTGTCTTAATTTCAAACATCCTGTAGAAAAATTGAGGTGGATAATTTTCTTTATATACTATTTCTTGTAATCTTTAATGTATTCTAAACATTTCGTTTCTTGATTCATTCCATTATCTCATTTCTGCTGCGAGCTACAAAATTTTGAATGAAACGATATTATTTTTAGGTATGTCAAGCTTCCGTTTAATAATTATCGACACGACGTTGGCTAAGTACGCGATTATTGTGACAGAATATTTGACAATGACAATATTGTTCACTGATGAATCCAGGGTTAGTTTAAGGTCGCCGAATGGTCGTGAGCGGGTATACAGACGTAGAAATGATAGATATGCTTACTGCATCATATCAGAACGAATCTCATGTCTTGACGATTCAGTCATAATTTGGGCGGGTCTTTCTACCGAAGCACGCATCAATCTTTTATTTGTTGAAAATGGAGCTCTAACGGCCCACCGTTACATTGAGGAAATCCTTCAAGAAGGTATTGTTCCATTAGCTCCTTTCATTGGGAACCAATTTACATTAATTCATTATAATGCTAGGCCTTACCTTGCACATGTGGTGAGCGAATATCTGGATGAAGTTGGACTTTCAAGATTGGAACCCAATCGAACATTGGGTTTGGTATCAATTTAAAAGGACCGTTCGTCGTCGTCCTATACCACCACAAACCTTGCAAGACTTACGACTTGCGCTGACCTAAGAATATCAGGCTATCCCTCAAGAAAGGATAAGTAACCTTATTCATTCGATGCCACGAAGACTGCAAGCTGTCATTACTGTGAGAGGAGGAAATACACATGGCGGAATTTTGTGCCGACGAGTATATATTATTTAGATTATAAATATAAAATATACGAGAAGTATAAATTAATATATTAATGGTTTGGTAGAGCAGGCCTTGAAGAAATGTTGACAATAGCTGACAGTTAATAAATGTGCAAGGTGGGTTAGAAATTGGAGAAATAGTGGTAGTCTTTTAAAAAGAAATTCAAGTTGTGGGCCTCAGTCTGCAGGTAATCCGGATATTACTGATCTGTGACTTTTTGAGGCTATATAAAGAGCAAAAAGCAAGAGAAACCGATAACCTTAGAGGAACTCAAACGTAACATCCGACTATCTAGTTTGTCTAGGTTATTTATCAACGAGTCTTTCCATACATTGGTGTTTGACAAATTATACTGTTTCAGTTTCTTCAAAATAATTTTACTCACGTTTTCATAATATCCGATAATTGTTACGGCCAGCAAGTATTAAATAACTCCGGTTCGTACAATAAACATTATCCTGAATTAACGGTTTTATCTTGATATGCCCAGATTTCGTGATAAAATTTAAGGGTATGCAAGTTAGGTTTAATTAGTAATATCAGGGAATTTACGTAATGTACGTCATAAAATTTACAGCTGTGTGTCTTTGTGATGTACTATTATAGTTTTAGAGATTATGATGACCGTTCATTTAAATAACTAGGTCGCTGGAGCCAGCGGGATTTCGCAAGGCGTTCAGCACCATCGACCACCTACAATCCATAAGGACATTAATAAAAAAAACGACCGACTATAACGTACATCTCCACCTGGCATTTACAGATTATCATAAAGCGTTTGATTCAATTGAGACGTGGGCGTTCACCCAAGCAATGGACGATGCAAGAATATATTCTCGATATACAAATCTACTGAAAAATATATACAAAAATGCCACTATCATGTTAAAATTAACGAGGACTTAAAAACCGACAAAATCGAAATAAATAGGGGAGTGCGTCAGGGCGACAACATATCTCCACAATTATTCACCTTAGCGCTGGAGAATATCTTTAAATTAGTACATTGGGAAACTAAAGCCATAAACATAAACGGGTCCTACTTGAACCATCTACGATTTACCGATGATATCGTCTTAATAAGCAATAGAAACATGAACTAAGCGATATGTTAAAACAACTTAATGATGCCTTGAAAAATGTCGGTTTAAAAATTAATATTCCAAAGACCAAAATCAATAGCAATACCACAGAACATATAGATATAGATGATACGAAATTGGAAAACGTAGAAGAGTATGTTTATCTGGGATATACAACAAATATAGGCAAAGAAAATCAAACAGCTGAGATAACAACAAGAATAATACTAACTTGGATAGCTTTTGGGAAGATGAATTACATATTAAAGAGCGGTGACATCCCTATAAACCTCAAGAAGACAGTTTTTGGCACTTGCATCTTACCAGTAGCGACATATGGCCTGGAGACAATCAATATCAGCTAGACGGGCGAGACCTTCAGTTTTACATGGGTTCCGAATCACTATTGTTTTACCAACTGGTATTATTTTCGGCGCAGTTTTCACATAGGTCTTAATGTCGCCCATCTTGTTCAGCACAGATATCGCCAACTAGAATAGTATCACTTTTTAAATTGTAAAATAGATAAAGTACGTTTCACGAAATTTGGATACGACTTAATGATTTCCTGGGTCGGTCCCATTGTATCGACAAAAGCTTGGCAATAAACAAGTGAAGTATGAAGGGACGGACGAAGGAAAACAAGTAATGATATATAATATTGCTAGTCATATTTATTTACATTTATAATGTCATTCTATAGATAGTTCTGTTTCGCTATCGCTATCCTCATCAAAATTAATTATAATTGGATTAATTATACGATCCAGACTAATATACGAATTTTCGACAGTTATTACGTGACGGACTGAATTTTTCCAACTACCTGGGGGAATATCATTAAAGCAGTTTCGTATTAATTCTACAACACTACAACTTAAAGTCGGAGGAATATTTTCAGACCTAACCAGTGATTTTAACTGGTGCCACATATGCTCTATGGGGTTAAAAATGCAATAATAGGGTGGGAGCCGTAGCACTGGATGTCTAATTTCTTCTGCCAATGTGTCACAAACATATGCTTTTTTTTTATACAAAATGTCTTTAAAACTTCTAAAAGATCACTTTTTTATAACTTTCTTCAAAATATATATCATTTGCCGCCATGTAGTTCTGAATCTCGCATTGTCCATTACTATCACGCTATTCTGAGGAATGTTTGGTAAAAGACAATTCTTGAACCATTCCTCAAAAATAAAATCTAACAAATTTTACCACAAAAAGATATTTAAATATAAATTAAGCAACCTAACCTACCTGATGTGCCTATATTTAATTATAATTATTACAATCCGGTCTTTCCCACATAATAATAACAAACGGTCATAAATAATGGGATCGCCCCAGGTATTTTTACTGCAGTCATTAAGTTATATCCATTTTTCGTGGAACAATCTTTACATGGTTTGTTGAAATTATACTACACATGGAATGAGAAACTTAGTTAAATTTACTATAAAAATAATACCAAATACTAATAATAAAACTAATCGTAGTTTATGGTTCTATATGTGACTCTAATAATAATCGCCATTACATTATAGCAAAATTTTAAAATTATTTTTTAGGAATTACCAAAAATATTTAGTAAACCATTTACATGAAAAATTTGTTTCGTAAAATTTACTAAAATCTTTTGTAAAATTTACTAATATTTGTCAATTACACGTTGGATTCCCATGTGGCTACCCATACAAGTGGTAACCTTGCATTCTTCGATCGATAGTATATTCGTTATATAAGTTCTCTACCAATCATCTGTAATTCAATAGTAAATAATGTACAATACATTTTAAAATATTTAACTACGGGAGCTATAAAAAAATTATTTTTCACTTGCATTCGTTGTAAATTTTAAAATAACTTTTAGTATTTACTTGATTTGACTAAATTTATTAGAAATACTAACTATAGTTTCTTATAAATTATGTGTACATAATATTTTGGCACGAATTATTAATGAAAAATGTAATTAAGAAGAACATTAATAAAACTTGAATTATGTATCAAAATGGCGTCTGTAAGCTTTACTGCTATATAGCTTCGTTGTTTATTTCCTGTAACACAAGTTTGATGTAGCAAATATGGAGCTTTTATATTTTTCATGTTAACAAGAACTTTTTCAGGTTCGTGACGTCGACTAGTGAGCTTTGAGCTTGTATTTGCATTTATTTATAGATTATTAAAACTGCGCCCGTCTACGCTTTCAGTCTTGAAACGATGCTGGGGCGGCACAGGACAAAAAATGGGACCCCTAAGCAACCGCCTGGTGCGAATAAATATGTAGCTAAAAAAATAATAAAAAAACAGCAAATGCTATACTGTAGGTAATTGATTATATTGGACTGTTAAGGATAATCAATATTTTTGGTAATTTAAGAACATTATACAGTGAGTCCCAGAAGAAATGTCTAAATTCATTTAAAATTCAGCGGTAAGTTTTTCAAAAATTGTGGTAATTTCATGTATACAGGGTAGCTCAAAAATAAGTTACGACCATCTACTTAATTTTTTCAAATGAAAACATATATTTTTTATTTCATTTTTGAATTTTGCATTGAATTCTATGTTTTATGTACCATGTCCTATACATAAACTCAACAGTTATTGAAAAAATTAGGATTGAACATATCTATAAGTAAGACCTGTTTATTAAAAAAAAACACAACAAAATCAAATTAAATGTTGAAAATGTGCGCCATTTACGGCTTGACAATATCCAAGACGATCAATAAACTCTCTTTGCACGTTTCCAACCATTTCCGGAGTTATGACACGCACTTCTCTTCGGATCCTTTCTTTCAACTCCTGCATATTGTTTGGCCTGTTAACAAATACTTTTGATTTGAGGTAACCCCACAAAAAAAAGGTCCAGCGGAGTTAGGTCTGGCGACCTAGCAGGCCATTCGATAGGTCCTCTCCTTCCAATCCACCGATTGGGAAAGGTTTCATCCAAAAATGTGCGCACAGTGGCCGCATAGTGCGGAGGAGCACCATCTTGTTGGAATATCAGTTCTTCGTCAGGGGAGTCTGGATCCAATGGATTCGGAAATAAAGCCACTAATGCTGGAAATAATTCTAGTTGGAGAAATTCGAGATATACTTGTCCAGTTAAAGACTGTTCAAAGAAAAATGGACCAATTACTCTTTCGCGTACGATTCCAATCCAAACATTTATTTTCTTAGGGTACTGGCTGTGAACCTCTATCATCCAATGCCGATTTTCTGTTGCCCAATATCGACAATTTTGTCTGTTCACATTACCATTCAAATAGAACGTAGCTTCATCCGAAAAAATAATATTTTTTACTAAATTATTATCTAGATTGCACATATTTTGCATGCGTCCGCAAAACTCACTTCGCCTATCGAAATCATCGTCAAATAACTCATGCACTGGAATAACTTTGTATGGGTGATATTTGTGCTTTTGAACTACTCGGTGAACAACAGATTTCGGCATGTGTAAATCGGCCGCAATGTGCGACAGGGGAGTACATGGATTTTCTTCCAAGGAAAGCAAAACGTCAAGTTGTTCATTTTCATCTCGAGTAGGACGACCAGATTTAGGCAAATCTCTAACATGACCGAATTCTCTAAACTTAGCCTCTATTCTACTCACCATCTTTTGACATATAGGAGGACGATCAGGATGGATTTCATTAAATAATAGGGCTGTTTCTATTTGAGTACGTATTTTATCACCAAACCCAACCATGCATAGAATTGAAGAGTACACGGAAGAAAGGCGAAATGTCAAGTTTTATCGATTTTCAGTTAAGGTCAAAAACTTGTAGATTTGTATTAGTAGTTCCATGTGGCATACTCTAAAAGGCAAGAAACGCGAAGCATCATACCATTAAACGCGTGAGAAAATACTACGAACAGGGAAGAAAGGCGAATGGTCCATGCGAAAAGTGGAGAAAGGTGGAATGTCCAAATGAGAGCAACCGCCACACGTTGTAAACAGACCCGGGCCTTGTGTAAAATGTTTAGTTTACGATCTAATTTTGAACGGAGCGTTTGTGCAGAATTAGGTTAAAATTTGTGACCTTCTTAGTATTACCCTTTTTGGTGGAAATAGTGAGCTACAGCTATGATGACCGACACTGAAAGTGATGATGATTATATTCGCCAAAGAACGACAAAGAAAAGAAAGATTACAGGGCGAGTAAATAAAGTAATGACGCGCATGAGGCAACAGAGCCACGAAACAGGTGAAGCTTGTCATTGCAAGAGACTAAAGTGTTTTACCACTGTAGATGAAGAAAATCGATGCAAGATTATTAACCATTTTAACAGTTTGACGCATAATGAACAATCTAGTTACTTGGCAGGTCTAATTACTGTACTACCCGTGCAACAACGAAAAGCTGCAGATGAAGCTACAGCAAAATTGCATGATGCTTCATATGCTTTCAGAGTTAGAATAACGTCTGACAATAAAACGACAGACATTGCGATTTGCTTCAAAGCATTCTTGAGCATTCATGGAATTGGTCGAAAAAGGCTCGAAATTATCCAGAAAAGTTTGAAGGCTACTGGGAGTGCACCAATAGACAAACGCGGTAAAAATCCGAAAACACATGCGTTGTCACAAGAGAGGTTAGATGACATTCTTGAACATATACGTAGTTTTAAGGGGAGAGAAAGCCATTATAGTAGAAACAAAACTACCAAAGTGTACCTACCTGAAGACTTGAATATAAAAAAAATGTACAACATGTACAAAAACATAAAAGACTCTCCTGTTTCTTACGAAACATACCGTAATATTTTTAATAAGCATTTTAATATAAGTTTCGGCTATCCGCGTTCTGACACTTGCAGTACGTGCGATCACTTCATGGCTGAACTTAAGGGTTTTCAAAACAAATTGAATGCCATATCTGATGCTACTGTCACAAAAAAGATAGAGGATCAGATAAGAAAAATTACTTTGGAAACTGGAGTGCATAAAGCTAAAGCGGACGCATTCTACCAAAGAAAGAAAAATGCAAGAAAAGCAGCTAAGAAAAGTGCGGATATTGAAGCTATTGCTATGAATTTTGAAAAAAATCTATCTACTCCTAACATTCCGACCAACGACGTTTATTATAAACGGCAACTGACCTTACATTCTTTTAACATACATGTATTGTCAACAGATAGTGCCACATTTTATGCCTACCCAGAAACCATAGGAGGGAAAGGATCGAATGAAGTAGTATCATTCCTCCATCATTTCATCTTTGTTCTGCTTGATTATCGAGTTCGTCACCTTCACATATTCTGTGATTCTTGTGGGGGACAAAACAAGAATTTCACTGTATTTCGATACCTTCATTATGTGGTCAATATTGCGAAAAGACTGGACACAGTCGAAGTAACATTCCCAATACGAGGTCATTCTTATATGGAGTGTGACCGAGATATGGGCATAATAAATCAAAAAATTCGAGCTGAACTCCCGGAAGACTGGTACGTGGAAATAAGATCATGCAGAGTAAAACCAAACCCATACCGAGTCATTGAAGTCGACCAATCACTTATACGTAACTGGGCACAAATGCTAGACTCCATTTACGTCAATAAACCGCCATATAAGTCAAGACCAATCAGAGAGCTGAAAATATCAAAAGACCATCGACGAGTTTTGGAACACAGAGACTCTTATTATGGATGCTGGTACTCAGCAGTCATTCGCAAACCACTCGCGGTTCCGGATAAAATGGTAGTACCTGAGGGACAGTTCGTTTTGCCATCAAAGTTGTATACAGGTGAGTTAATTATAAAAATTTGTTTCTTTGTTCTACATGGTATATTTCTCCTTTACAGATCGGAGGAAAATATCTGAGGAGAAATTTAAGGATTTACTGCACCTGAGTCAGTTCTGCACATCTGAAAAGGCAAGATTGTTTTATGAGCGCTTACCCTACAACCAGAAGCCCAAAAATGGAAAGAAGATTATACGAAAAACAAACAAAAAGCCTAAGAATGTAACAAAGAAAAATTGAAGAATGTTTGTTAATAATTCGGGTGCCTTATTCATTGTATAATGAAACATTTCGCTTTTCTTCCGTGTTAAAAGCCACTTTTCATTCAATAAAATTATTTTATTTTTAATTCTGAGTTTTTTTTTTTATTTCTATTGGCCTAATATGGTGCAAAACAGTTCATGGAATAGGTTGTATTAAATAGTTTACAAATTATTTAAATATGCTAAGCGAGGTAGGGCTTTAAAAACTAAAATTTGTTTTTCTCAAAAACGTATAAAACTGACATTTCGCTTTTCTTCCGTGTACTCTTCAATTTCAATTTTTTCCCGTTCCGTTAACTTCACCATTATTGTGAAAACCGCAACTTTGAAACTACGCTTGACAATAATTATACTTATTTGAAATAAAATTGTCATACAGTTTCTATGGAAATAAACGGTGACAGTGAGACAGTACACTCTTACTTATTATGGAGCCCAAAATGCCATATTGCCAGAAGATTTGATACATCGTTGGATTCCCTAAAAGATATGTTCAATCCTAATTTTTTCAATAACTGTTGAGTTTATGTATAGGACATGGTACATGAAACATGATTAGAATTCAATGCAAAATTCAAAAATGAAATAAAAAATATGTTTTCATTTGAAAAAATGAAGTTGATGGTCGTAACTTATTTTTGAGCTACCCTGTATACATGAAATTACCACAAAAAAAAATTAAAAAATCAAAATCGACGGGTACGAGCGTTTTTTGAAAAAACTTACCGCTGAATTTTAAATGAATTTAGACATTTCTTCTGGGACTCACTGTATAATTATAAATAGCCGTAAAAAGTATACTACTATTTGCTGTAATGACAATTATATACTCGATAATATTCGCTTACAGCTTGTAAAGAATTAATGTTACTACAACTCGTTCACAATATAATACTTTTATTATTTAATCGTATCGCAGCTTCTCGTTATTATCCGATTAATGTTACTTAACTAGCACGATCTCTCGTGGTATTTTACGTCTGTAATTCTGGAAACGAGCAATATTCTGAATTAACGGCTAGATTTCATGACATAGTTTAGGTGTATGCAGAATCGGTTTAATTAGTAGCACGTATCGGTTAACTAACACAGTGTGTGAATTGACGCTTAGATTGTAACAAGGAACTTTTTTTAACCGCAACTGTACATAATTTAATAAATTAAGAAATGTTTATTAAAATATACAAATTTTTGCAAAATAAATATTAAAGTTACGTTTTAATGATAATCATTTATTATAAAAAATTTAAAAATTACTTCTTTGATCATTATATTTTTAGATTTGACTAAATTCAGGGTACTTTCCCACCTGTGCATGAACAACTTTATTTCATTAGAGAAAAAAGGATTTCTGCTGGCTTTTAAAGTAGATATCAATATTCTCGTTTAATTCGTTATCGTCACACTAAAATTCATAGCGTCCTTTTAGATGAAGCAGGACTAATTATTGTTGAAAATTTGCTAAATAGAACTACAATTACAACAAAATTACATAAGGCTAGTCGGCGAGTCGACGATGCATCACCCCATGCATGTTTATTCATTAAAATAGTGTTAGTTTTTTTTGTTTCGAAAAAAGTTGTAATATTACCGTTAAAGCAAAACGACATGCCTTAAACATATTAAAATTTAAGAAACCATTAGGGACTTACGTGCCTAAGCTAAAGAAAAATTTAGCATGCACCCCTGAAAGTTCAATTTATTCATAGGCTTAGCGAAATGCGATCGATGGAATAATTTCCATCGTCGACACACCATCTTCGAGATGACAAAGATATAGCCTTATTAACATTTTTAATTGACAGATGTAATAAAAATTATCGATGGGTTTGTTAGTATATTACGTACCGAGGTGGAAAGTGTTTCATTCCTATCGAGAGAGGCGGTAAATCTCGAGACAGTAATGAAACTTTTCATCGAGGTTTGTATACTATTTTATTTACAACCACATCTAACATCCACTTCTTATTACTTTGAATTAAAATTATTAATAAAATGGAAATGTTATTTTGACTTTCCCATTGAGAAATCAGACAGAAATTTCAAATAATCGCAGGTGGTAAAATAACGTAGGTATTAATACACATCAAGATGGAAAATATCATTTTTTTAATATGGTTTCCATGTCACTAAACAATATATTATTTTAACAACAGGAAAATGCTATCAGTTGAGGAATTTGATTGTGCTGCTACTCCACCAGAAATTCGAAAAGCAGCAAAAATAGTAGAAGAAGATCTTCTACCAACTAAAAGCCGCCCGAGATATGACAAGGCATATAACTGTTTTAAAGAATGGTGTACGGGAAACAAAGTTCAAAATACTGGTTCTGCGTCGGCGCTACTAACTTATTTCAGTGAAAATGCTAAGACAAAGAAGATATCAACGATTTGGTCACAATATTCAATGCTTAATGTAAATAAGTAAAACAAAAACCATGTTAATTTTTTATAAATGTCATTAGGTTTATTTTAAAATATAAAAAACAACTCATTGTCGTTAAATTTGTGTAATGAGTTGTATGTTGGTGTGTTCGTATATTATTTTGAGATATCGATTTAAAAAAAAATTACAAAAAAATAATTTACTTTCCACCCAGGCGGAAAGTGAGCACTTTCTAAAAAACGTCAACTTTCCACCTTTCCGAGATAGATGAAATGTCATTATTACATGCATGGTTGTAAATAATAAATTTTTACCTGTGCCTGTTAAGTGAATGCGGCCAACAATTTTTCGTAATCAAGATTAATCATTATCGATGTTAATATTAATGAGTTTCTCTCTGAATTGAATTGTATTAATCAAGTGCAGGCTATCGTTTTATGTAAAATCGGCCAGGCTAATCAAGAAAAATATCCACATGGAAAAATGTCAGTCGCGTACCACTTTTTTTGTAAAAAATATTATAGGATTTCTTCGCATTGATGCCACTAATACATCGATAGAATAACTTTTCCTAAAATATATGGCTTTATATCCTACTAACACCTACCAAAATTGGAAGTAATATCTAAGGAACTTTCGGAGATATTAGAAAATAACGAATTTTAACAAACATTTCAACACCCTTTAGTAAAAAAATTGAGCCGTTCATATGAGCTAGGCTTTATTATTATTTTTAAAATGACCTAAGCAATATTACCATGTCTTTAAGGAACACCCTGTATATATACATTTTCTACAATACGTAGGTTTTTAAGTAGACTCAAATATTATCAACAAGAGTAAATATATATATTTTTTTAATCTCAAAGTTACTCCCAACTACTCAAAATAAAGAGGAGAAGGAAATGGTAAAACAAAATTTGAAAATTTTCGCCTTCTTGAGAGATACGGGGGAAAATTAAAAAATAGACAATTTCAAAAGTACCCTATATTTTCTTAATTAAGAGATACGGAAAATGTTTTATGCAGAAGTTTCTTTATAATGATTGTTGAATAATCTGTCGTTTTCAGAATAAGTATACGGGGTCAGATAAAAAAGTTATCGGTTTTTTTTAATGGAACACCCTGCATATTTCAATCTAAGAAGAAAGCATTTTAAATTATCTTTTCAAATATATAACACACCATGGATGATATTGGTTTCCTAGGCAATTTATGACTTTATGACTTTAAACCACAATAAACCGTGAAACAAAAGCTAATATCATAAAAACAACTATGTTGACATTCTAGTTGTTACTAATATTTAACGTTAATTAATTTTTACATATTCATTTGTGAAAATGACTTATCAACATTTTGAAGCATTTAATATGATATTAGTTTATATTAAAAGTGGAAAAAACGAAGAAATGGCGTAAAATTTATATTTTGTTCGCTATCCAGAAAGACGGCAACCATTTAAGGACATATCCCGAACATTTTGGATAATTCCCGTTATTTCTTACTTTAATTTGAATCTTTTATTTCATTCCAAAGTAATAAAATTTAAATAAATCGCCTAGGAAACCAATATCATCCATGGTGTGTTATTATATTTGAAAAGAGAATTTAAAATGCTTTTTAGATTAAAATATATAGGGTGTTCAATAAAGCAATGAGGTTAGGTCCGATATCTTTTTTACCTGACCCCGTATACTTATTCTGAAAACGACAGATTATTCAACAATCATTAAAGAAACTACTGTATAAAATATTTTTCTGTATCTCTTTTAAGGGCGGGAGAATTTTCAAATTTCGATTTTACCATTTTAAGTTTGACCCAAAAAGAGCACATTACACCTACATTACTTTTTTGATAGCACTAACAATTACGGAAATACCCTATAAAAGTGTCGAAAATGGGATGCCCTGTACATATAAATATTGCAAGGTCATTTTTGTTGAGTTCGTCAGATGCAAAAAAATTAAAATCTATTTTTAACAAAACATGCGTTTATTGTGTTCGCCCTTTCTCTTTTGAGCGCTTTATATAAAAAAACTGTGTCTCTCAATCCATGATACGATTACAAAATGGCCACATCCGAAAACTCATATACATTTTCCAGTGCAAGCGTAAGCACAACAATTCATACAAGAGCTTATAACTATGGAACAGTTAAATCCACAATACTCCCCAGGATTGTCACTAATGCACAATTCGGTTGTGATTCAAATGTGGAGGCAATACGCGTCAAATTTATGTTATACCGTTAAATTCACGCGATGCTTTATGCTTGTCTCTTTAGATAAGCAATGTATTATCTTGCATGCCGAATAGAGTTATCTTGATTTAATTTTCTCTATAGACTATAACTGATTTATTCGTTGCACACAAAGTAAATAAACGCATGAATGATTAGAGATTTTTAAAGATAAAATGTCTTGAATAAATGTAATTTTAAAAATAATATACAGGGGTTCCATTAAGAAAACAGCCATTGACCACTTTTAAGAAGTACCGGAAATAAACATAATATTAACCTCCCCTTTATGATATCGCCTCGATTTTTCTATAAGGATTGAATACATTTGGTTACCTTAAAATATCAACGAAATCTAAAGTTTGCAGGAACGCAACTACAAATTAACAAGTGTTTAAAAATTAAGGTGTGTTTTGCGCAATATAAGAAAGAAATAATTTCTTATCTCGGAAAATATCGGAAAGTTACATGAAATCATTATAAGAACTAACAGGTGATTCAAAAAATTAGTACTATACGGAGGGTGTCTCATTTAAACTAACAAAGTTAATACAATTTTTCGATAGAACTGGTAACGCTGCAATACTGAAGATATTTTAGATCCATGGACCAGGTGCGCTTATATAAGAGGCGTTTTCCATATGCATACATCTAACCTACCATCACCCAGTATAGACGGAATTAAGGAATATTCCTATTTCTATAAAAAAAAACCTGTAATAATTAAAGCAACGAAGTAGTTCTTGAGATCCATAACAGACAAATATTAGATTTAAATGTAAAACTTCAACGTTTCCTCAGTTAATTTAAAAAGCTAGTATATATATTACGTTTTCAAGAAAAGTAATAAATTTCAGTGAAAATTTATGGATGCTTTTAAGATTTGCACAGTCCGTATTAAGGTAATGCTATTAAATGCAAGATGTTACGGCGATAAATCTAGTTATTATATTGTGAACGATAAATCTGGATGCAGGATACTATTGGTTAATATTCTTAAATACAAATATGTCAATATTAAATGAAATATGGTTAAAAACTGTTTTCTACCGTAGTTATTCAAGGGGTTTAAAATTGGGAATCATTTAACTGGTTAGCAAAATATTCTTATTTTTTGCGAACAGCCAAAATGGCTAGTTGGTCAGCAACTTATGGACAGCAAACATTTCTGAATCGGAATTAATGTCATACTAGAGTGCTCTAAATTATTTTGGTACTCAAATTAAATATATAAGCTGCTATGAGCGATCCACTTTTAATCAGATATTGGTAAGCTATTAGCGGGTAAGCAAAATATTTAATCATGGTCATCAATAAAAAAAGCAATAAAACGTGAAATAGTGACAGTGCCCTGGGAAAACAAGTGAAAATCCTCACCCGCTACACCTTTTGTGCCTTGACTGTTACAACGAATGAAAACACACGCACGCAATTAGCTACTCGTATCACGCGACTGCTTTCGCTCCGCCCACAATAACGAACTTTGCCGATTATTCAAAACAAACGCAATCAAATGATTTATATTGATAACCATTTTTTAATATGCAAACCTCTGAAGGAAACTGCTTCTAGACATGTTTTTTCTACTGACCAATTGTAAAATCTTGCTAACCAAGTAATCATTTCGCAGCTCGACTGTTAATTAAGCGAACACATGATACTACAAGCGGACTGATATAGGTTAAATTGTTGACAGTTTGTAGCATTTTTTGCAGAACAAGTGTTGCAGCCTGATTTTTATTTATTGCAAGCAAATTTTTTTTATGCTTATTAAATGGCTATTTTTTGCTGCGAACCAATTTAATTACTTCTCTATAAAATTTGGTTCATTGTAACATTTAAATTGTTGTTTCGATGGCGGTATTATTTGTTTACCAAAGTAGACCTAACTTTGTATTCCGACCAATTTTGATCTCATGCACTATATAACTACACTATAGTAAAAGTATTCTGCCAGGTTGTGTTCATAGAAAGCCCCACTGACTATTCAAGAATCGCAATCTCAAACACACTCATGAACTTTACATTTCTCCCCCGTCCCCCCTACCCCTCTCTCCTTTTGGAAACGCCGATGTTGCCGTCTAGCATTAATTTTGAGCTAAGAGAAGCGAGATGAATCCTGCATGAATTATGCCGAAGACACATTGCCATTGCAAATAAATGTTTACCGAAGTAGTGCGGCAGCATAGAAAACTAAACTTCGACCCAAGAATCTATAAACGTTTCGGGAAAACGAGAAGATTTAGGGATTTATCCGCTAAAATGAGGTTTAGGTCTTGAGACGCAGTTCATGAGCATGCTTAAATGGGTTTTAGGTTAGCAATAATGCTATCTTTTGAGTGTATTTGGAAGGTGGAGGGCGTAAGAGATATTACAGTTATATTCTATGTCACGAAATTTAAAGGTCTGTCCTAAGCATAAAAACTCTATATATTTAATGTGATAAATGTGACCGAATAATTCTTTTAAATACCGAGTTCATGTTACCCTATGAGGCTAATATTAAAGAAATAGGTTCAATTGTGTGCCAGGACATTAATGTTATATTTATTTGTAACTACACACACAGAGACACAGAGATACTTCAATCTCGATAAACAACTGGAGGTTCTGTTCACATTGAAAAGGCGCAATCTGAAGTATTTTGGTCATATTTTAAGAAATGACAAGTATCGACTCTTAAAACTCATTATAGAAGGAAAAAATCGAAGGATGGAGAGGCCCGGGTAGAAGAAGAATATCCTGGCTGAAACACCTAAGGCAATGGTACGGAGTGAGCACCACCACATTGTTGCGTCGAGCTGTAGATAAGGTTCAGATAGCGTTGATGATTGCCAACGTACGAGGCGGACAAGGCACCTGAAGAAGAAGAAGAACTACAGTTAAGACTATACTTATAGGCACTGACTTAAATATATTATACTATTACTATACTATTCACATATTTTTATTCCTAAAATATGTGATAATTTAGGTACATTTCATACCCTGTATCTTTCAAACCATACAGCTGCGGACCCATGTTGATAAGAAGTATTTGTTTTATTTTTGAATAAGGAATCACTACATAAGTGATGGCACATTTTTTTTTTAAATCCTGTATATTAGGCGATATGTACCTTCCCAATATTTTTTGACTTAAATATTATTTAATCAAATTTTTGGAACTCACAACCCTCATCACTCTGATGTTACGTACGTAAAACCAAGTTATTCAATCCTTTTTTATGATCAAATACAAGCACTATATGGGAGTGGTGCATGTGCGAATAAGATTCACGTTGGAGGTTATATTCGTTATGAAAAACGACCTCGGAAAGGTCGTTCCATTAGGATGAAAGAATTCTTAAATAATAAAGTTCGAGGCGTATTAAGCTTAACCACATATGGATGGGCGGCAGTGGCTCGTCGGGTATTTCTGCTATTCACCGCTCTGGGCGGAAATAAGAGGGCAAGGTCAGCCGAGCACTTTCCGTGGAAATATCTGTGAAAGAGAGTCAAATCCCCAACCTGCATTCGATGTTCTAGGCTGTCGAGGCTCTTCGTCAGCTCAATCAGAAGAATGGCCCTCTTTTCGATTTAATCTAGTAGCCGAAGAGTATGTTTGGGTGCAGAGCTCCAGACATGAGAACAGTACTCTAGTGATGGTCGAATCTGGGCTTTGTATAGTATGAAAAGTTGGTGAGGTGTGTACAACTTTTTGGTTCGGAAGAGTACAACAAGTTTCTGAGAAGCTATCTTGGCGATTGCCACAACGTGGTTATGCCAAAACATATGTTCTCCCAGATTGACAGAAATTGGGATTGCGTGTCCTGTCATGACTATATCCGGTTCCGTAATGTTAACCTTTTTAGAGAAAACTGCTGTCTGGGTTTTCTCAGCGTTAAATTCGACTTGGTTACTGTCACCCCCAGCCAAAATTTCTTCCAGATCTTTGTTGAGGCGTGATACTTCCTGCTGTCTGCGAATATGTGCGTCGACAGCCGATGGTTGTGCATTCAAGGAGAAAGACGAGACAAGTGTACTATCGTCAGCAAAGCTAAATATCGAATTTTTCGTTTTCACTAGAAGGTCGTTAATGTACAGTAAGAAGAGGGTGGGAGACAATATACTCTTGAGGCACACCGGCATTGATGGTGAAGGTGTCTGAGAGAAATCCGTCAATCGCCACTTGCAGAGAGCAGTCCTTAAGAAAGGTAAACAACCATGCACGTTCATCACGTGCATCAGCATCTATGGATAATACCGCTAAAATTGCTACTACAATCTACGTGATAATGAAATATGTAAAACAATTCGTTATATCGACTGCCCTGTATACTCTCTGATACTCAAATAAAGCATAATTTTCAAATAAACACAGTTATCCATTCTGGTGTAACCGTATAACAAAGCAATTAGTAGAAATGATTCTATAACACAATGGTTCCTATTGTTTGGTGTTATTACCAGATTGTACCTAATGCACATTGGATACAAACAAAGTTGATGTTGTCACAGTTCAGTCTAATTCAAATGTCGCGGTAATATAGGTCACATTTCACCTGCTGACGGCATTCAAAGTAACTATCTCTATAGTAAATTATCATAAGCACAAAGAGACTGACTTATTTTTTTAAATAAAATGTATATTTGTTTTGTATTGTTTGATTCATTTATTTGTCAATATTTCCGGAACAATTGAATTTAGATATACAATGTGACCACGGATAGAGTTCGGAAGAGGAAAAACTTTTTTATTTGTAGATTTAGAAGAAAAAGTCATTCTTCATAAAAATGTCTGCTTGTATCGAAACTACAATTTCTAATACCAAATTTACGATTACTATACAATACAGGGTTAGTCAGAAATAACATTTTTAATTTTTTGGATTTTGTTTAAAAACAGATTTACGTAAAAACAAACAATTATTGTTGCTTTCTTATTAATATAATTTTATATTTGGCCGAATAACGATTTTGTTGTAAGGAAACTATTTTTTATTTGTATTTTTATTATTACATGTCATATTTTTTTAAGTTATTCAATTATAAATTATAAAATATTAAAATAAATAAAGTTCTATTCAAACGTGGTACCACCGAGTTCAGCGCATAGTTCAACTCGATATCTGAATTCCCGATAACAGTTCCTTATTTGCTGTATTGGGATATTTACAATTACTTTACTTATTTTTTCTTTCAAGGGATCCAAGTTATTATTGAAATTGGTTTTATACACATGTTGCTTCAGATATCCCCATAAATGAATGTCCATAATTGTTAGATCGGGACTCCTAGGTGGCCACTCATTTGGACCATACATTCCAATCCATTTATTCCCAAACTGATGATTTAGCCAATCACGAACAATTATCGTGGAATGAGCGGGACAGCCGTCTTGTTGAAAGTGTAATTTTATTGGATCAGCTAAAGGTATATCTTTCAAATGATCATAAAAAAAAGTGTTCAGAAGATGCAAATAAGTGTGGTGATTTAAATTGTTTTCAATAAAATATGGTCCAATTATTCCATTGTAAGAAATAGCACACCACACATCGTAAACTTTTTTGAATACTGTCTTTTAGAGCGAATACGAAAATTAGGGTTGTCACGGCTCTAATAGCGACAGTTTTGCGAACTGACTACCCCGTTTGTGTTAAAAGCGGCCTCGTCCGAGAAAATAATATTTTTAACAAGACTTCTTTGTCTAAGGATATTTTCCCCTATTAACAAACAAAAATCCAAACACTTCATGTCGTCATTTGCTTCCAGAAAATGAATAAATTTAGGTTTGTACGGACGAATTTTATTGAATTTTAATATCTCTTCTACTAGAGATTTACTAACATTACCAATTTGAGACAGTTTCGGAAAATTTCTAACCGAATCCATTATCATTACAGTTACAGCATCATCTTCATCATACTTTTTCTTCTCCCTTTTTTTATTCAAAACAGTTCTCATGAATTTCATTACACTTTTTTTTAATCCCACGTCCATGGGAGGAACATCAGGCCATATCTCATGGTATTGTCGGAGAACTGCCATATAGCTTTTTCCATGTCCTAAACCAGGGGTCGGCAACCTTTTGAGACCGAAGAGCGAAAAGTTATAATTTACACAATTTCTCAGTTTTTAAAGAGCCACTAACGGCCGCAATTTGATGTCGAAAGAGACACAACTTGACATCGAAAGAGCCGCATGCGGCTCGCGACCATAGGTTGCCGACCCCTGGTCACAGCCAAAGCACTGGTGAAGACGAATTAAAACCTACATAGAAACATCCGACGACGGCATCATTCGAGTGCTTTCGACGGACTGACGACAGTGACGACGCGTGTCACAGAGGAGGGGTGCGGTGAAAAGCGAGTACAAGTGGCGAAAGATAGAATCGGTGCCTAAACCTCGTTAATCTATTCAGAACGAATTTTTTATGTTTTTTTTCGATAAAATAAATAATATTTGAGTATGGAACTAAAGAGCCGCAGCTTCACACCCAAAGAGCCGCATGTTGCATTTTCTGTTTTCACTATTATGCAGATTTATGAGATTTATGATTTATGAGTCAATAATTTGAAACATACAAAGAAACTAAACATTTCATTTATTTAGAAAAGGCTACTTGATATTTTATTATTTTAGTATTAGCTATGAAATTAACCACTTTGAAAAAATGTTTGTTAGGTTTTTTGCACAATTGGTGAAATAAATCGCGGGTTTGAAAATATTTTCATAAAATTTGAAAAACAAATCGAAATCGAAAAAACTGAAAATGTTATTTCTGACTAACCCTAAAATTTTTTGGCTCTTCCGAACTCTATCCGTCGACACATTGTATGATAAGTTATAGAAAAAATGTCTTTTATTTATTGAGAATTTAGAATAACTAATATACAGGGTGTACTGGCATATGGAATGCACAGTCAAGTAGTCAAATTTTAGTCCTATCGATTGTCGAAAACCCGGATCTAATATCACTTTTCGTTCTCCTGTAATTAAGATATTCCGAAACATTTGCCCAACCCTGTATACTTGTCGGAAGATCAAAATAATCCCCTCTGTATATATCATATTATAATATAAAAATTAATATCCCTCTGTTTTACAAACACACAGAAAATAACTTATTTCATTTTATTATTGAACATTTATTTTATACCATCTCTCATTTAGTTCGTGACTTACGTTATGTTTTAATTGTTCTGGTGTTTTGAACGCCCTCGAAATAATTACTTTGGCGCTATCACATAATACTGGGATTGTTTTCATTTAAATAACAATAACACTGGAGAAAATGAGTTGTTTTAGCAAGGGAGGTTAGACTTTTAGTAAGGCAGTCTTTGTTTAATATATTTCGCTTTATTTTATACAATTTGCATTATTCAGATCTGCTAGATTTCGTTCCGGACATATAAAAAGCAAACCTTCATTGTTAAGTAAAAATAGGTAGTGTATTATTATTATTATTAAATTATAACGGATAACTGATTTACAGCATTGCTGCAATACAGACCAAAAATGGTATAACTAAATGGGACCATGCGGCTTTTGTTAATTGTCAAATTTAACATTTTCTAAACAAAATGTCGAAAATGGCATTTATTGATCGAATTTTGAAAAAAGTTATTTGGAAAAGTTGTATGTTATGTAATGTTGTGCCCCCATACCAAGTTTCAATCACTTATGATAATTTTTTGTTTCCTATCTATTTTTGGCCAACACCGTAATTCGGCACTTTTATTCTAATACCTCCATTTTTTAAATGTATTTCTTATTTAAAAATAAGACTATCCTCTTCGTTGGTCCAATCTTTAAAGTTATGAGGAGTTTGCTCCACTAATGGCAACATTTTTAAACTGCAAGTTAATTTTTCGAGGAAAATTAATATTTTGATAGAATTTTTTGTATACAAAGTGTCCAAGATAAGGAGGGCCAGTACAGGGATCTCGGAAACCGTAAGAGATACGAAGTCGGTTAAATGGAGTTGCGCATTTACGTGCCGAATAATATGCCGTTTAGAAAGTTTTAAAATTCCGAGTAGTTCCGGAGTTATCCGGAGTAAACCGAAATTCTGAAAAAACATTTTATTGTTTTCCTGGAATTTTTTGAGAACAAATTCTAAAGTAAATTGTACTTTTACATTGCCACTTTTTCCTCTCTATCTAACAGCGTTAATTGTTTTGTAATCCGACGAGTCGTCTTCGAAGGGCCATTGTCAACTTTATTTTTTAAATACGGCCCTGTTTTTGTGATATTGGAATTTGAGAGCTTTTTCTCTTCCGAATGCAACGATATATGAAACATTGTGGTTTAATGACGATTCGAGGGTTTTTTTGAACAACATCAGGAAATTTTGGGATACGGTCCTGTATTTCTCCTAATTTTATAAATAATCTCTCATAAGGAAGCTCTAAATTTTTACTTATGTTGGACTAGTTCAATAAATAACAACTAATTTAATAATAAACCACAAATAAGTGAACAAAATACAATAAACATTATTTCAAACTTCTGTTGATACGGGATTTAAAAGAAAAGTAGGCGCTTGAAACAAAAAATTAAAATGGTGACGCGTGATTTGTTTCACTTGACATTCCCATTGTGATCGTTTGAGAGCGTTTTAAAAGGTTTTCTATTTTCCAGAAGAACATAAATTTACAAATGCTGAAAAGTTTGATGTTCTATCGCATGTTTTATTTTATCTGAAAAAAAACTGTTATGTGGCAGTTAGAAGATGTTATTTGTGCTTAGAGAATAGCGGAAATCATTTTGAACACCTGATTATGTAGTTCCTTACTTTTTTCGTTGTTCGTTTTATTACTGTTTTGGAATGATTTTTGTTCACTTATTTGTGGTTTATTATTAAATTATTTGTTATTCATTGAATTAGTCCAACATAAATAAAAATGTAGAGGTTACTTATGAGATATTATTTATAAAATTAGGAGAAATACAGGACCGTATCCTAAAATTTCCTGATGTTGTTCAAAAAACCCTCAAAACGTCATTAAACCATATTGTGTCATACATCGTTGCATTCGGAAGAAAAAAGCTATCAAATTCCAATATCAGAAAAATAGGACCGTATTTAAAAAAAGAAAGTTGATAATGGCCCTTCGAAGACGACTCGTCGGATTACAAAACAATTAACGCTGTTAGATAGAGCGGAAAAAGTGACTATGTAAAAGTGCAATTAACTTTAGAATTTGATCTCAAAAAAACACAGGAAAACAATAACACGGTTTTTCAGAATTTCGGGGTATTTCCGGATATCTGCGGAACTACTCGGAATCTTAAAACTTTCTAAACGGCATGATATTAGGCACGTAAATGCTCAACTTTGCCTCTATTTAACCGACCTCGTATCTCTTACTGTCTCCGAGATCCCTGTACTGGCCCTCATTATCTTG
This sequence comes from Barypeithes pellucidus, assembly GCA_963991005.1. Taxonomy (NCBI): domain Eukaryota; kingdom Metazoa; phylum Arthropoda; class Insecta; order Coleoptera; family Curculionidae; genus Barypeithes; species Barypeithes pellucidus. The sequence continues at coordinate 18,779,105 of OZ022561.1, read as the reverse complement.
GACACGTTGTATATGGCATTTTCGACATTTTCTGGAGAAAATGTCGAATTTGTCAGTTCACAAAAGCCGCACAGTCCCATTCAATTATGTCAATTTTAGTTTTTTTTGAAACAAAAACTTTAATGAAGACAAATAAAGTCGAACAACACATTTTTCCTTATATGGTTCCAACTATAATGGTGGCACTGTGTGTTCATATGAAAATGACCTAAGAAACCACACTCTGATATATTAGCATGTCATTTACGAACATCCTGTAGTTACCTGTAATAAACTCCTTTTTTAAATAAGCTCTTTTGGTACATATGACCCACTTTATAAAATAAAACGAAATTACCGCAATAACGGCTCTATACCTATCCGTTTTCCTATTCTGTCCACGATACAGAATCCTGGAAACTGTACAAATCGGTACTTTAAAAGGATGATAAAAAGCTGCCCTTCAAGAAAATTGCCCAAAAGACCGCAGTGTGTTACCTTTTTAGATTACCTTGATGGATTCAATTTACTGAAATAAATTCTAAGAGGTTCTTGAATGCTTGAAAAGATAAAGCTTCATAAAATAAGATAAACCATTTATTACGTAAAATTGAATGTAAAATTTGAAATATTCGTATAGTTGTAAAATTGTGCAAAGAACCGTTTAAGCTGAAAATTGTAAAGACCGTCATCCATCGGAAGCACAAGAAAAATGTATTTTTGAGTAATAGCTGCATTGTTGCATTGCAATATATATTAATTTACTTAAATCACCCAGTATGTCCAGTCATCTTTAGGTGAATACTAAATAAGCTAGATAAAAAATAGGATTCAAAGGGCATTCTAAGAAGAGGAACGAAGAAATTCTGTGTAGCAGATTATGCTTAAACACACATCCAATCTATTTTAGTAAGCCTATTTGGCCAAAAAAGTCACCACATTATTCCTTTCCGAATAACTTTATTGGTTAAAATGATTTTTAACAGGAACGTACTAGGATTATTTTAATGAAGATGGTGATTTTAAGGAAAAAAAAAACGTCGGAAAACCAGTGTTGTATATCACTGAACATAGATTTCGATCATCTTCTATAATTTAAACAAGAGAATCCAGGCCCGTATTTAAAAAAGTTAAGTTGATGATGGTAACCCAAAGAAGAAACGTCGCATGAAAGATCTGATAATGCAATGAGAAAGTGATATTTAGGAAAAAATAAAATCCGAAACGCAAAATTTTAGATTTTTTGAAATATTTTGAAAGCCCCTGTTTTTATTTTTGATTCTTTTGCGGCATATTACTGGGCCCATAATTCCGCAACTTTGCCCCAATTTAACCGACTTCGTATTTTACCGTTTCCGAAATTCCAATGGTGAAGGCCAATTTGTAATACCTTGTATATCAGTGTTTTTTGTCAGTTGGCCAAAGCAAAAATTTTGAATAGTCGGGACCTCAATCCTGTGGATTAAGCAGCAGGGCACAAACATAGAAGTTTAGAAACCATGGATGACTTAAAAGGCGAAATTGTACGTAGTTTGGGAATATTTTGATCAAAATACAATACAATACATGACGCAATTAATCGATGTAAAATACCTTTACAGAAATGCATTGAAGACACCGGAGGACATATTGAACAATTTTTTGACGTTAATAGTGAATTTAACATATTTCCTAACAAGTTTAAGATGAAATACATTTGTTTCATCCGAATATAATTTCTGTTTCATTTTATAAATTTTTTCCAAGGTCAACCGACTTAAAACCAGTGACACCTATTCAGTTATTAAGTGCTTAGAAACATTCACAAGATCGAATTGAAAATTGAATCATAAATGCTTAACCGAAAGAACTTTCTAAAAATTTCAAAAATGTGTTTGTTGCTTTTATATTTATTTCAAAGAAAGAACTTATTTTTGCGACTTGTTTGAAGTAACTTCTTATTTTAGCCTACATTGTATGATATTCTAATTCCATTTTATCAATTTTAAATTCATTTTACAACAATTGTCTAAATATCTTCTGCAAATTTGGTTTAAAAATTGTTTTAAACAAAAAAGTGGCTCAGAAATTAATGTGGTCACTTTTTTGACCCGCAGTGGCCGTGTATCTAAACTACGAATAGAACCATGGTCACATTGGTCATACATCAATGGGTGCCGTTACTATAAATTATTGATAGCTTATTGATTATTGAAGGTGACTGGAGATATGGACCAATTGATAAGTTGTGGTTTAAAGAAATATAGATATTAGAAGTAAAATAGTATATTACGTACCGAGGTGGAAAGTGTTTCATTCCTGTCGAGAGAGTTGGTAGTAACTAAATCTCGAGATAGTAACGAAACTTTTCACCAAGGTTTGTATACTATTTTATTTACAACCACATCTAGCATCCACTTATTATTATTTTGAATTAAAATTATTAATAAAAGATAAATGTAATTTTTACTTTTCCATTGAAAAATTAGACAGTAATTTAAATTAACCGCAGGTGGTAGAATAACGTAGGTAATAATACACATCAAGGTGGCAAATATAATTTTTTTAAAATGGTTTCCATGTCACTAAACAATATATTATTTTAAGAACCGAAAGATGAGGAATTTGATTTTGCTGCTACTCCACCAGAAATTCGAGAAGCAGCAAAAATAGTAGAAGAAAATCTTCTACCAACTAAAACTCGCTCGAGATATGACAAGACATACAACTGTTTCAAAGAATGGTGTAAGGGAAACAAAGTACAAAATCCTGGTTCTGAGTCGGCGCTACTAGCTTATTTCAGTGAAAATGCCAAGGCAAAGAAGATATCAACGATTTGGTCACAATATTCAATGCTGAAGACCACTCTATCAATTAGGGAAAATGTAGACATATCTAAACACGCAAAGCTATTACAATATTTAAAAATGGTGGTTTGTATATTATTTTGAGATATCGATTTTTTTTTTAAATACAAAAAAAATATTTACTTTCCACCCGGGTGAAAAGTAAAAGTAAAAAAACGATCCACCTTTCTAAGATAGATGAAATGCCATTATTACATGCATGGTTGTAAATAAAAAATCATACATCCGAACAAAGATTATATTTATGATTAGCTCATCAACACAAGCAAATATAAGACCATAGTTTTACTAAAATGCTTTTTGTTCCTGTTTCGTTATTACGAAACTAAAATGGCATATAAGTTTGCCGAAAATATATATCTCTACATTTTCTTCATGTGCCACTTACCTTATCGCACACCAAATTTTTCTGATAAAGAAACGGGAAATGAAAGAAACAGCGATAAATAAAAAAGTTGTTGAAATACACAGCAAGTTACATAGATAAAAAAATATCGTGTGGAAAAATCAACTCTAATGAAATTCCATTTAGAAAGAAAATGTGTGTTTTTTTCGGGAAAGTTTTTTTCATGTCCGACAAAAATACTTCAGCGGCAGGATTTTTATTTATTATTTTGTTAAGGTCGTTAAGAACGTGATAAAGGTGCTTAATAATCCTTCGGGAAAGTGAAGTCTGTCAAGAAATGAAATCTGTTCGAAGCTTTATTTAATTTGATTATATTATTATTCAAGTTTTTCTTTGTTCTCTAACACGACTTGAAAATATTATTGAAACTCTATTGTAACATATTATTAAGATTTCCTTGTTGCTGATACAGCGTGTGGTTCACCAATTTCAGGTTTCGCATAAACTTAATTTTATTCATTATTCTAGAGAATGTCCGGCGATATGGTGGACAAAACGACCAAAAATTTAATTTTAAGTAGTTCTTTAGAAACATTTTAGCTTGCTGATAAAAAGCGATTGTTGATGAAAGAAAATTGTATACAGGGTGTCTAAAAAGTTAAAAAAGCCTCTGGGTATTACATGACACCTATCCAGTAATAGTCCGGCAGCCCGTTACCACAATATCCTGTTATCACGCCTTCATCTAGTCAATGACTAGAGAGTAGCTAGATTATTAAAAAATAAGAAAGTTCGACAACGCTGCGCTTACCCGTCAGAGTGATTTCAGTCCGTAAGAAAGCAGATCGTCTTTTTGTGAATACGCCTTGTCCATTCTTGATGAAATCATATTATAAAAGATGTAAAGGAAAGTAATAATAAAAGTAAAAGTAATAATAAATAAGAAATAGTAAATAATAATAAAGAAATAGTAAATCGAGTCGAACGGACATTTTCCGTGTTGCGCAGCTGCAGGGAGGGCAACGGAGTCGGATCTCGTATCTGTATAATTCATGATCGCGGCACACGGCGCGCGCATGGGACAGCTTGCTGTGTGGCTTGGTTGTCTATAACAACTCGGCATCAGCATCAGCGAACAAACCCAATATTGCATTATTATTGATACACATTTTTTCTTGACTGAAAACGGTTTTGCTAAAAAATACGTGTGTAAAAATGTCAGTTCATATTTTTCCCCCATTTTCCGAGCCACAATACGAACAGCGTTAAAAAAATTACATACCTAAGATCCAACACTGCGATTGCGCGTCGATGAAAATATCCGTTCTAATTTTTTTCCGGTCCGAAAAATAACATCCGACAAGTAAAACGGACGAGGCGTGATAAGTTTAATTCTCCGCTGTAAACAAATTTCGATTTTTCTCAAACCAAAACTATTCATCGCACGGAAAATGTCAGTTACTATTTTCATCTCATCTCAGTCAAAAACTAAAAAGAACGGACGAGGCGCGATAACTATTATGACCACTTTTTTTTACATGTTATTATGTGAAGAAGATTCTCAATGATTTCGCAACGTTGTCAATGTCCGTTCGTGTTAATTTCCTTCGCAAGTCCTTATTAAATCACCAAAAATCTCAAACAAATTTAGGTCGTGATCAATCTGACATCCTAGTAACGGATTGCCGTACTATAAGCTAATTTGTCAAACAAATAAAAAATTTAAATCAATTATTATCTAGAGAACGAATAACAAATAGATATAAAAAAATTTTAAGGAAAGCGATTAGGAAATTTATAGGAATTCTAAAAAAGAATAATATACGGGATATTCCATTTGAATTATCAAAGTTACTAATACTTTCTAGTTGAAGCGGCAGCACTGTACGGTTGAAAATACTTTTAGAAGAGAGAGCATGTCCACTTACATAAGCTACCCAAGTTTTCAAAGCGATCCGTTAACTATGTAGTGCTTTATAAACGTCTCATAGACCATCCACCATGAATCACCCTGTATACGAAAGTTGTTTATAACTAAAAAAAATCAAACTCTATAGTAAACTTTAATTTTGAGGCAAGGAATATACCTAAATATTTAAAAATGTATAAAGTGATTAATCCACAAATTTACTTCTTGTTAATGATTAATTGTAATAAAAAAATGTTATGTTGAAACATATAACAAATTAAATAAGCGTACAAACATTTTATCTTTTACAACTTTCATACCATATTTCTGAACATTAATTTATAATATTCCTTTATTTACTTTAGAAACTTATGCTGTAATTGTTTCCTTGTTCTGATGCTCTGAAAATAATTGCTACGACATTATAACATGATACTAGAGTTGTTTTCATTAAAATAAACAATAACACTGAAGGAAATTATTTGGTGTAGCAAGTAAAGTTTGACAATTTAGTAAGAAAAGTTAGTCGGTCGTTGTTGATAGATATATTTAAATTAATTTATTATGTATGCCGTCCTGCTTTATCGATTTGCTTCAAGAGGATGCCGGAGTCATTCGAAATCTCTGATTTGACTCCTGCTCGTTTCATGCTTTGAAGGCACGAGGCGAATTAGATCTTCCCTTGCAGTTAGAAGAATACGTCAAGCGTCCGCCCGTAATTGGTACGCCGTTCCGACAGAAACAACGATAATCGGAACAAAGAGACTGCGCGTGATCGGGGTATATACTTCAATTTTCTACACTAAACAACGAAGTTTTCGCTTCCTAGAAAAAATTTTTTTTAACGAAAGATGTCTCAATTTTGTTAACAACTCGAGGAAAGTCCATTATTTTTTTCTATATGGAGATGTAAAGAAAATTAAATCTAAAAATCTTCTGAAACAAAAAAATATACTTTCCGCGAGTTTTAGTTCTATTACAAAGTTTTTTCCCTTTGACATTTTTTTTTAAAACACGAATAAACGCTTGGGAAGAAAACTCGTCTACTGGTACTCCGGAATCCTGTTAAGGCGAGATTACACGAAGCCGGTAACTTGCTCAAGTCACTAAAATCCAGTACTAGAAACAAGTACTTTTAGAGAAGTTTCTATTTACATGGTTCCAGTAACTTGTTCAGAATTTCGTGGCTATCTTGGTAGGGTTTAGTTCTCGAGAGACATAATTTTAATCGAAATGAGTGATTCAAAGCAGAAATGTGTTGTAATTACTGTTACTTATTGTTATACAATCGAAGCTTTATGCTGTACAAGAAGTTTTGGTAAGATTTTAAAGTTTTGAGTTATTTAAAAATAACAAATTATGAATTTTTACTTTAATTTTTTTTTCGACGTTATACTTAAAGCTAATGCCAAACTGACAAAACATCCTCATAGCAACTTTTAGTGAACTCAAAAATTACATAACAATTTTTTACTTTACTTCTTTTTTCGACGTTATACTTAAAGCTAATGCAAAACTGACAAAACATCCTCATAGCAAGTTTTAGTGAACAATTTTTTATGCGACATTTCGTTTTCAAGCAATTATCATCAACTGCATTTTGCCTAATTCGGTTCTAATTTTATAATGTCGAATTTGAAGACCCTTTTTTATTCTAAATTCAATAATGTACCATACATTATCGTTTAATTACGTTTCGAGGCTTTTTAATCATCTTCATGAAATTTTCAGTATACGGATCTGTATTTTCCATAATTTTCTGATTAGTCAATTCTAAATTTCTTGCTATTTTCTTATCAGACGTTCGTGATTAAATCAAATAAATTTCTATCAAGTGAATGCGACCATTTCCAACAATTTTTACGCAATAATATGTATCATAATCAATGGTTCGTTAATTCATATATTGCATTCAATTGAATAATGATAATACATATCATAGTAATCAATCTTCTCCCAAAAATAATTTGATAAAAGCTGGAGCAAATTTTAATTTATCGTTTTTGGTTAGGCTTGTTAATATCTCCTAAACACGCAAATATACTGGTATATGTGTTGAAATAAGCGAGGCATAAAATTTGTTAACATTGCGTACCTCTGCTATCGTCAATTAGTATAAGATGCTTCATGTTCTGATTAATTATACAACATTTTTAGTATTAGTTGCACACAGTTACAAAAATGTGTTTTGCACGACAATGAGTGAGTTCGGAAAGTCCAATATATCTTCCGCAAGGGTAACTTGCAAAGCATAAACTGGAAGATATTTCTATTATTTTTAGGTTATGTTGTTTTATAGTTGTGACTAGAAATTAGTTTACGAACACCTTCAGCATGGTATATATTTCCGAGTATAGGTATTATTTCAGATAAATATCTAGAAAAATGATCTATTTGCAAGGTTATAGGTTAGTATTTTAAAGTTTTCTATAAAAATTTTTTGTCAAATCCATAATGCCTAGAAAACTAATTTCAACGAAATGGAAGTGAACAGCAAGTAGCAACATAAAAAAATACAATTTCAGTTTCATAAAGTGGCAGGTTATTCAATTTTTTTGCATTTCATAATGTAGCCAAGAAGCTATTTTTATTTTGTCAATATCAATCTTGGTTTTCTAATCATCTTCATGAAATTTTCAGTATACGGATCTGTATTTTCCATAATTTTCTGATTAGTCAATTCTAAATTTCTTGCTATTTTCTTATCAGACGTTCGTGATTAAATCAAATAAATTTCTATTAAGTGAATGCGACCATTTCCAACAATTTTTACGCAATAATATGTATCATAATCAATGTTTCGTTAATTCATATATTGCATTCAATTGAATAATGATAATACATATCATAGTAATCAATCTTCTCCCAAAAATAATTTGATAAAAGCTGGAGCAAATTTTAATTTATCGTTTTTGGTTAGGCTTGTTAATATCTCCTAAACACGCAAATATACTGGTATATGTGTTGAAATAAGCGAGGCATAAAATTTGTTAACATTGCGTACCTCTGCTATCGTCAATTAGTATAAGATGCTTCATGTTCTGATTAATTATACAACATTTTTAGTATTAGTTGCACACAGTTACAAAAATGTGTTTTGCACGACAATGAGTGAGTTCGGAAAGTCCAATATATCTTCCGCAAGGGTAACTTTTTTCGGCTGGATTATTTTTATTCGAAAATTTGAAGAAGCCCCTCAAACAGCGTCATTTTTTTACAAGTTTAGTCCCTTAAAAATAAAAATTATTCATAATAAACATCTAATTGTCGCGGAAGGGCAAAGCTGCGTGAGAAACAAAATTTGATAAACAGAATACGGGTCCTCGAGATCCATAATTTTTCACATTTTAGGCAAAAGCGGCGTCTTCAAAATTAATAAACTTTTAAATTAAAGGTATAAAAAAGTTTTAATAAAATCTTTCCAAACGCTTTTATATGAATGCAATCATTTTACAATTTAGCCCCCCCCCTCCCTAAACGTATAGGTAAAATAAATCCAATATTTGGCTTTTGGTCTACAAGATGCGGATAATAATTACATTCTAATTAAGCAAGTAATGCAAAAAATTGATATAATATGAAAAATAAGGCTTCCACATATTACACAACTCTTACTTGTTTTCTCCTTATAACAGACTAAGGGACGATATTTTAAAGTTACCTTAAGATACAGAATGACGTAAGTCAGCTTTAACACAAGTTTGACAGTATATTAAGAAAACGACCCGCGATGTTCTAAAGAACAAGTGCTCCGTCAAAAATACGAGAAATTGCAGAAAATAATCTAGAAACACTTTTAAAAAGAATATGCAAAACTTTGAGTTATGTTGCGAACAGAACAAAGTTCACAATATTGAACAAAATATTAAATAATACTATTGAACAAAATATTGTGACGACGTAGAATCTGACAGCAATAACAATTAATGCCCAGGCAATGTCTACAGTGACTATAAATATGTATATATAAAGTAATACATATAATACTATATTGAATTAAAAATAGTACTTTATTGAATAAAACTTTAGAAATAGAGCATAAACTGGAAGATATTTCTATTATTTTTAGGTTATGTTGTTTTATAGTTGTGACTAGAAATTAGTTTACGAACACCTTCAGCATGGTATATATTTCCGAGTATAGGTATTATTTCAGATAAATATCTAGAAAAATGATCTATTTGCAAGGTTATAGGTTAGTATTTTAAAGTTTTCTATAAAAATTTTTTGTCAAATCCATAATGCCTAGAAAACTAATTTCAACGAAATGGAAGTAAACAGCAAGTAGCCAACATAAAAAAATACAATTTCAGTTTCATAAAGTGGCAGGTTATTCAATTTTTTTGCATTTCATAATGTAGCCAAGAAGCTATTTTTATTTTGTCAATATCAATCTTGGTTTTCTTTCCCAAAACGAGACCTCGAAAAATGCTATGCCCTTCAAAACACTACACATACATAAACAGCAAGCGATATAACAACATAACTGACAAGTCAATCTTTTTCATTGACAAGCAAAGCATTCTTTTCATGTTTGAAAACCATTAACATAAAATCAAATTAATAATTTAGTACGAAATTTTCTTACCGAATCTCCCTTGTTCTTGAATTAACATACGGACATTTTCCTTCTACACGATTTTTTTGAGAAAATTATCCTTCGTCTACGGGATAATTTTCAAAAAATCGTGTGGCCGATTAATAATTTTATTATGGATTTTCATCAAATTAAGGCTGAAAATATAAGACAAACTCTTTCATTCCTAAAAAATAGGATAGAAAGCGCTGCAAATAGTTGTGACCAATATTAGTCGAAAATTATTCCCACTTAAGAAAATCGTCTGCATCTGTAAAATAAATACGTCCACCAACCAAAAAAAAGGTTCTGTGCGTCACTTTTATAAATCTATATTTTCTATTAAGTATAGCTCATAATGGACAGAATGATTATTCGCAATAAACTTCTAATTATAGCGAAAGGGCAGCGTCAAAAAGCAAAATTTGATATGAACAATAAGGGGGCTTCGAGATATAATAGCCCTAATTTTCCCCATTTTAGGAAAACAGCGGCGTCTTCAAAATTAATGAACGCAATCTATCCCGTTTGCCGGAGAAACAGAAAATGACGGGATATTGTTATCACACGCCAGGCTTAAACAATAAAAATGGTGGAAGTTTTTGTTATTTATATAACCGTTTACGAAATAACGTGTTTTTGAACACGATGTAAAAAGTAATAAAACAATGTTAGGAAATAAATTTTCTAGCTGGAGGTTTTTGTTGTTTTCCTGTCGGGAATATCGTAACAATTCGTATTATGATTTTAGTGGCAGGAAGTTATTTTAATTGTGGACGATTTAACGTTAAATCAGCCAAGAAGAAAAGGATTTTAAATAAGATTTATGTTTTCTTTTTTTTTTCTTACACAAGGCAATCTAACTAAGAATACTATTTTTTTCGAAAAATGCAACATCAAAAAAGTGCAAAATTTAATATTATAAATAAGTTAGGATATTTTTACTCCACTACCCTCTCCTTACTGAAGAATACTGCTTATGTGCTCACATTTTAAACATAGTAGATCGTGTCAGCGTACAAGTTTACCAAAATTTAAATAATCTCTCATAAGTTTCGAAAATATTTCGTTCGAACTAACAACTAGCATAATGTTAAATGACATAACATAGCACGATCGAATTGATACCGTCGCATTTTTTAGATTGTGAACCAATACATAGCTTGTCGACTTTAGAAGTATTTATTGAAGTACCCATTCAGATTCTATATTATATCGACGGTTGTTTCAAGGGGTCTGGGCCTTATTTAAAATCACTTTCAAATAATATGCCTTCAGGACCTTTGTACCTTCAATCCAAGATAGGAAAAGGATTGAACGTTATCGTTTCGAATCGTCTTTTTTGCCATTTTTCTCTTTCCTTAAACCCTGTCGATTCTTCTCCCCGCTTTTCGTATTAGCATACGCGTAGAGCTACATAAATTTTGTATGCAAAATCCAGCGTTGAAATAGGCAATAGAAACTTTCGCTTAGATATTTTATTTCGCAAATGGAAAATCTAAAGTATATATTATATAACAGGATTGAATGAAGACATTTACCTGAAAATATATTTCTTTTCCTGTAGTGTTTGTTGGGTAAGTTTTACAATATTTCTGAAATCGTAGTGACCAATTGAAAAAAGTTATTATACAGGGTGTTCCTCAATGACGTGCTAATATTTCAGAGTGTGATTCCTTAGGTCATTTTATAGAGAAAAGTTCATATGAACATATGGCCGTAAAGGCTTCATTTTTTTTGCTACAGGATGTTGAATTTTTATTTTTAAATGGTTATTTTTTAATATCTCCGAAAGTACTTTAGATATTATTTTCAATTTTGGTAAGTGTTAATAGAATATAGAGCCACAACTTTTAGTTAGAAAAGTTATTCGATTGTTCCACCAGTGGCGTCCCTGCAAGTATGTCCTCTGATATATTTTACACAAAAGATGGTACGCCACTGACATTAGTCCATGTGGAGATTTTTTTTGATTAGTCTGGTCAATTCTACATGAAAACAGTATCTCGAGTTTTTCTCGTTCTTGATTAAAACCACTAAATTCATATTGAAAATCATTATTATTAACATTGATAAAATAATTAATGATAAATTTTGTTTTATAAATTGTTGGAAATGGCCACCTGCACCTAAAAGGTGCGTCTTCGCATTCAAATATTGAAATTTTTATAAAACAAAATTTATCATTAATATTTTAGCAATGTTAATAATAATCAGTTTCAATATGAATTTAGTGGTTTTAATCAAGTCTGACGAGAAAAACTCAAGAGAGCGTTTTTATGTAGAATTGACAGGGCTAATCCCAAAAATATTCTCAAGGAAAAATGTCAGTGCATACCATCTTTCTTGGAGGACATGCTTGCAGGGACGCCACTGGTGGAACAATTGAATAACCAAAATTAAAAATAATATCTAAAGTACTTTCGGAGATATCAAAAAATAACCAGTTAGAAAATAAAAATTCAACACCCTGTAGCAAAAAATGTAAGCCGTTGCGGACATATATCAATATGAACTTTTCTTTATAAAATGATCTAAGGAATCACACCCTGAAATATTAGCACGTCATTAAGGAACACCCTGTATATACATAGTTCGTACAACCGGAATAATTATTTTCTGATGAAATGATGCCAATTAAAGAGACAGATGGTCCCACAGCGCTGAAGTTAATAATTACAGGAAACCAGTATTATTATCCTATTTTTTAATGTTCTAATTTTTATTTCAAAATTTGTATTTAGACTTTATGTTAGTATATAAACAACTTTATTTTATAAACTTTTTGTTAAAAGTAATTAATAATGGCACTTCTCTCTTGAAGCATTTTCATACACCGTGCACATCTGATATGAAATATTTATATTTTAAATTCATTTTCTCAAAAAACAGAACTTTTTATAAAGCTTTTGGTCGTAAAACCAATAATAAAGATTTTTTTTCATATTGTGAACTCCATCCGCGGATTAAGCCACCTGAATTTGTATTTTTTAAGCGCACAAAAGAAATACTTGTTCTATGGGCTCTAATTTTATCCAGAGAAAGCATCAAATATAATAAAAACTTCAACAGCTCTAATTTAAGTTAAGTTAAACATCATTTTCTCTCGACAAAAATGAAACTCTTTCCACCTCTATTCTCGTCGATTGGGCAAGTAATATCGGGTAACTTAACTTTTATTGTTTTTAGAGGAACAATTTTCAATCGCAATATTCTAAGTTCCACTTTTAACACTAGTATCATAAAATAACATATTGGACACTGATATGAAGCTTTCAAAAGCATACTTTCAATAGTGTTTGTGGATAAAATTGTTTTAATCGTAAAAATATATTTTATTTACAACCATACATGTAATAATGACATTTCATGTATCTTTGAAGGGGAAAGTTGACCCCTTTTTTTTCTTTACTTTCCACCCGGGTGGAAGTAAATTATTTTTTGTAATTTTTAAAAAAATCGATATCTCAAAATAATATACGAACACACCAACATACAACTCATTACACAAATTTAACGATAATGATTTTTTTTGATTTTTTAAAATAAACCTATTGACATTTATAAAAAATAACAAATTAACATGGTTTGTATTTTACTTATTTACATTAAATATTACATTGGCATTATTGTAGGCAGTCACTGATATGTTAAAGCATTGAATATTGTGTCCAAATCGTTGATATCTTCTTTGTCTTGCCATTTTCACTGAAATAAGTTAGTAGAGCCCACTCAGAATCAGGATTTTGAACTTGTTTCCCGTACACCATTCTTTGAAACAGTTATATGCCTTGTCATATCTCGGGCGGCTTTTAGTTGGCAGAAGATCCTCTTCTACTATTTTTGCTTCTTCTCGAATTTCTGGTGGAGTAGCAGCAAAATCACATTCCTCATCTGATAGCATTCTTCTGTTGTCAAAATAATATATTGTTTAGTGACATGGAATCCATATTGAAAAAATTACATTTGCCATCTTGATGTATATTATTACCTAAGTTATTTTACCACCTGCGGTTATTTGAAATTTCTGTCTAATTTTTCAATGGAAAAGTCAAAATGACATTTACCTTTTATTAATAATTTTAATTCAAAATAATAAGAAGTGGATGTTAGATGTGGTTGTAAATAAAATAATATATAAACCTCGGTGAAAAGTTTCATTACTGTCTCGAAATTTAGTAACTACCGACTCTCTCGACAGGAATGAAATACTTTCCACCTCGGTACGTAATATACTATTTTTAAACTTTTAAAAATTATGAAATGTCAACATTACATACATGGTTGTAAACAAAAGGCATTACCTACATAATAATACAGTATAATATGTACGACTGACTTACCGCGGTTAATTTTCTGTGCAGTCATAAATTTTCATATTCCTTCCCCCAGATACTTTATGTTGACGTACGTTTCCTTACATACAAATCAGACCGAGTAAGTGTCTAAAGAAGTTTAAAATCGAGGAAGTTTAAAAGTTTATTTTGCGAGGACTCATGTCGTAACGTTTTAGTGCCACTTTGCTGTACCTCGAACTTCATGTTAAAATTACAATACGGAAACATAGCAGATTACGATGATGGTATTCTAGAAGAAGCCATGCTGACACTGTCGCTATAGCACATAGAAGTGTGTGCACTGTAGAATCATACGACAATGAAACAAAGCTTCACTAGCCGCCCAACTTGCCCATGCTCGCCCCTTGCCTTCATTCGCGAGAGGAAGCGCCATGTTTTGGGTAGGTATTATGTCTGATGGGCGTACTGAGTCAGTCCACGTTCAAGGCACAATGACTGGCGACAGGTACATTAGGGATATTCTACATCCTTATGTTAGGACGTGGAGAGGGACGGTCGGTTAGAATTTTGTGTTTATGGACGACAATGCCCGGCCCCATCGTACTAGAGCTGTAGATGAATACCTAAGAAGTGAGGGAATCAATCGCTTGTAGTGGCCTGCTTTGTCCCCTGACATGAGCCCGATAGAACATGCTTGGGAAATGCTCTCTACGGCAGTTCGCGTTAGAAGAAATCCACTAGAACTCTCCAGGAGCTTGTCGTCGCTGCTACCGAGGAATGGCAGGCTATTCCACAAAAACGGATTGCTAACCTTACGCACAGCATGCGGCGTCGTCTTCAAGCTTGCATTGAGGAAATACACTTTATTAGAAGCTATATTTTTTTAAAATTTCACAAATTATACAATATAAATAAACTTTACTTTTGTTAAGTTTTTTTTTGGAAGGTTTAAAATATTATGGTAAAATAAAAATGTTTAAAACTCATTGATTTTTATTTTAAACTTACCAATGAACTAATATTTAGTCTATTTTCGCGATGACGTAATTACTTATTCGAGAATCAGAGTGATGCAAAATTTTTGGATCTATGTGTATTATAATAAAGCATAGTTAGAATTACTAATAAATTTAGTGAAATCATGTAGTTACTAAAATATATTGTAAATTTTATAATGAATGTATAACGAAAATAAATTATTTGTAACTCCAGTAGTCAAATATTTTAAAATGTATAGCAAATATCAGTGGCTATTATTTAAGTATTTTTTACTGTAAAAATTGCCAAGTAAAAATATTTTTACAAGAATAAAAGGCATAAATAAGATGCAACGGATTCCTGGGATTTTGTTTTGGTAACAAATAATAGGTAGAGAACAGGAAACAGCCATCGATCGATGACGTCAAGCGACATAAAGCAGGGTTACAACTTAGATGGGTGACCACTTGGTAATATGTTAAAGTCTTTACAATAGATTTTAGGAAAGTTTACAAAAGATTTTATTAAATTTTACATTTTAATAAATTTCACAAAATATTTTGGTAAATACAAAACATTTTACAAAAGATAGAGGGATAAATTATGGTTAGTTTTATATATTTATAGTAAATTTAACTAGGTTCTTCTTTCCATATACGATTAGTTACCGTCCATCTCCGGACCAATTTAATTTTCTGAAAATATTATATCTACGTTTACATACGAATCAATTTAAATGAGAACTGTTAGGAGTTTACAAACGAGGTCCTTAAAAGTTTAGTTTACAACGAGCCGTAACCTTTTATTGCTACTCTAAATTCGTTGACGCTTGAATTTTACGTTAAAATGACGACGCGAGAACGTGGTAAAATGTCACTTGAAATTCTAGAGGAGACGGATAGACATTGTTGCCATAGTATATAATGAAGAGCATACGGCAGTCAATGTTTGGAAAATATATTTTAGCAATAAATATTACTTAAAGTAGACTTTTTAACTCTTGGGTCTAAAATGTAATTTTATGACACTAGTGTTAGGTATAATTTGTTTTCATATCAGGAATTGCCGGTTTAAATATACTACGTCATTTCCATAACACCCTGTATATAATAATTTGTGACAATTTCTATTATCGTTTAGGAACAAATTATATAAATACATATTTATAGAATTTTACTCCCAATTATTTCTCTTCAAATATATTTAAATACAGAAACAAACATTATTCCTTATTAAAACTGACGAGGCGATTTAAAAAAGTTCGGAATATACATTCAATTAGAAGAAGCCACCTCTCATTTATTATTTTCGGGACTCTGTTAATTTAAAATGTAAAATAACTTAAAAATATTCAAAATTCTCACACTTTTTCAAGTTTTTATAATGACTTTTCGGTATTTCCATTTGGAATGTAAAATAAGAGGAGAGAATTTATTATTTTCATTTTTACACGAAAAGGGGATATTCTCAAACAACTTACAAATGCTTTAAATCAAAAAAAAATTGTTTTATTGATTGATAGTAGTAAGTTTTTTTTAAACACGAGATACAACAAAAAATGATTGAGGAAAAATGATCAATTTACCAAAATTCTACAATTTCATATTCCAGAGCACCCTTTTCAGGGGGCTGTAGCTCGGTAATGAGGGGAGAAAGGACAAAATTTTCTATGAAGTATGTTTTGGCACAATCTAGTAAATGCTTAATTTTTCAGCATACCTTAAGAGACACCTTGTATACATATTTATATGATGGCACTCCACCTTACTTCTATATTCTTGCGATAAAATATATAAATAATTATATATTTAAAATAGAATAGCAGTTTTAGATATTATTTTCAAAATTAAATACCTAAATAAATGTATTCATTAGTAAAATTTACCAGTGCTGTAATTTAAACCATTGCAAATATTACAATCTAACTTTGTTGGTCCAATTAATTTCCAGCCTACCCTGATTAAGTCAGAAGGGAGGCTCTATCAAACGTATTTGGGAATTTGTCGTTTTCTTTCGGCCTTTAAGTTAACTTTGGTCCTCACAGCGAAAGCGTAATTTGAGACATTATAAATAAGAGAAAAGCGAAAGTATATAACTGTCTGAAATGATTATGAATAAATACTTAAGTTTCACTGTCATGTAAAATGTTTCATTGTTTTAATATTTTTGGTTTCAGTATTTAATCAAAAAAAGTTTGGTGTTTGGTAACGTTCGTTCGCGTTGCCTTCTTTATTAATAGTTTGAAACAATTATTTTCATTTAGATGAAACGTCTTCTAGATAGGTTGTTATTGTATGCAGGCAATAATTTTTTACCAATTTATTATTTTCTTTAGTTTCCATGTTAAAATGTCATGAGTTAAAACATGTCAGGAAATTTTAAACAATTATTTCTTACTGTAATGCAATGCTGTTATTATTTCAATACTACTTATTTTATGATATGCATTTCTTAACTGATGACACAATATTTTTAGTAATGATACACATTTTTTAAAATTAATATTTACTGCATTTAACAGATTGCCTAGCATTGATTAAATTAATTAATTAATCATTATTACTGTTATTAATAGAACATTTACAATTTAATTATTATAAGAATTGACCACGCTAATCAGAAAAAGATATCTACATGGAAAAATGTCATTGGCACTTTTATAGCCGCTAGTAAAAATTATGACCAGGCTAAGGCCCTGGTTTTTATTACATTTTGTTACGAAATATTTCGGTGGATAGAAACGGAAAAGTTCGTCGTTGGTAATTTGGTCACATATGTGATGTTTACTGTAGTACAAGTTCGTGGTTAAAAATGGACGATATTAGTAGATCAATTTCTACAGGGTGATCACGTATTATGTCCCCCATCTTAACCTTTTTATTTTACGTACTTGAGAAAAATTAAAACGATTGGTATACAAAGTTTTTAAAGTAGTATTTGCAATGGCCACAAATATCATTTGGACCTGTTGATTTACAAGTATTATTGAACATACCTGTTTTATTTGATCCAAATTCTACCACTATTTTTTACAAATATTCTCATTCATTTGTATGTCTTTAAAAGTTTTTATTTTTATGGGTATATATGGGTGGATTTTCTTTTACCCTCTATCTATCTACTTTTACTTTCTATCCACAATTCATCTTCTAAGGCACTAAACTCTAGTTTATGGTATTTTACACTCATAGTTAATAAAATAAAAGTTCACAAAAAGAATAATCTGGAGCCGAAAAACTCCGTTCAAATCCAAAAGGTTGGATACCGACGAAATTTCGTCAACGAAAAGTTATTCCGCTTGACGTGTGTCATTATTAAGTGACACGGTTTATCGGTCCCTTGTTTCCATAGCAATCACGATTTTCCACAATAATAATCTGCCGCCGAAAAACTCCGTTCAAATCCAAAAGGTTGGATAATGACGAAATTTCGTCAACGAAAAGTTATTCCGCTTGACGTGTGTCATTATTAAGTGACACGGGTTATGGGTTCTTTGTTTTCGGATATATCACTAGGCATACTAGGCTCTAGTCTACGGCCTCCTATTTAAAGGGGCCTCAAAAAGAACCACAAAATAAAAGAGTTTAAAATAAAAAATACGATTTTAAATTGACAAATTGACAACAGATCTAAATGATATTTGTTCCCATTGCAAATACTACTTTAAAAACCTTGTATACCAATCGTTTTAATTTTTCTCAAGTACTAAAATAAAGAGGTTAAGATGAGGGGACATAATGCGTGATCACCCTGTACAAATGAATCAACTAATATTGCCCATTTTTAACCACGCATTTGCACTGCAGTAAAAACCACATGTGACCAAATGACCAACGACGAACTTTTCCGTTCCAATCCACCGAAATATTTCGTAACGAAATGTAATAAAAACCAGGGCTTTATCAGAAAAAGATATCTACATGGAAAAATATTAGTGGTCCCTTTATAGCCTCTAGCAAAAAATTTAAGCCGTTAAAATTTATATTGGTACAGTACAATTAAAATAAATTTAACATTAATATGCTTTAAACTAGCATGCTTAAATCCATGTTTATTAACCTTAAATCTAGTTACTTAAACTACACCCTAACGATAACAGAAAGCGTTTAAATTAAGTAGCGATAAACTCTTTAACCACAATAAGTTCATGTGAGGATAATTTGAGGTTAGACCGGGAAACCACATTTTAATAGAGAAAGAGCGATTTACCACTTGTTTGTTGTCTGAATTTAATTAATATCCCTTAAAGGGATTAAGACGTTTGAATTTAATCAATTGAAAGAATAGATCGATGTCTTTTTCAACGAAACAAAAAAAAATGACGTTATTGCCCGAATAAAAATAAAATAATAACTGAATGCATCGTATCGCAAAATTAAGCAATTGTATTCAAATTTATATTATTTATTTTATTTTAGAACTTATTTTCAACAACAAAAAGAATCGCAGCAATATTTTCCAATTCGATTCGACACAATCCTAATAAACTTCCCATCTACAAAAAATAGCAATAGAAACTAGCAAATACGTTTACAAATTAACCCTGTCTATTTTTTGCAACCAGAAAGCTAATAAACCTTAACGGGGGGTGGTTTCGGTCATGTAGGCCGTAATGAAATCCTGTTTCGTCTGAAATTTTAGGGGCATATCGTATCGTAATTCGATACCTATCGAACGTTATCTGTTTAGTGAACCGTTAAATAAAATTATCAAGGGTTGAAGGGCATAGTTACATCCTTAGTTTATGAGGTAAAACTCTTATATATTATACACTTCTCCAAGAAATTAATGCACCACCCAAAAGTTTAAAGTTGGGTTTCGTTAAAACGTCATAAATTGTAGGAAAATATCATAACTTATCCTGTCATAACCTTTTGAAGAATATTTGTTTATTTATTTAAGTACATGCCTTACAGGTTTTGATAAACCTAATTACAAGGCAGAAACCAAGATAAACATAATGCTTACAGAATAACAAAATAATGAAACAGAATATTTCAAAAATCAAAAACATATACAAAGATAACTAAAAACTAAAAAAAACTAAAATAAACTAAAAGAAAAACCAAAAAATAATGGCAGAGCTTTTCAATGTTTAACAAAACAACATATTTCCGATAGTAAGGAGTTAAGAAGGTCAACATATACACATACTGTCCAGTGGGGTTAATCGTGGTACACAGAAGTTAATCTTGGACAGAAAGTCTGGACCATCAACCAGATTATTCAAAAAGAGAGTTGTTAATAAGAAAAAGTTCCGCCGCTCCTTCAAGGAAGCAAAACCAAACATGCTAAGCAATTGCTCATGTTGGAAACCCTGCTGAGGATAGGTACCATCCCGCTTAAAAGTAACATATTTTAAAAACCTTCGCTGAACCCCCTCCAAATTGTCACTGTGAGTACCATATCCCGGGGACAACACTACAGATCCATACTCCAACTTCGGTAGCACATAGGCCCTGTACAAACTGAATATTCGTGAAATCCCTTGTACATCGTAGAATGAACCCATATGCCCTCGATGCCTCAGAAATAACAGTGTTTATATGAGAAAGAAAGTTTAGTATCAAAAATTATTCCAAGATCTTTAAGCTCATTAACACGTGAAACTGACTCATTATCATTCGTATAATCATATACAAAAGCTAATTGCTTCGTAGTATAATAAACAACGTTACATCTTAGTATATTTAGCTGCAGATTATTTTCTGCGCACCAATCAACAATAAGACCAAGGTCAGATTGAAGATCACTGCAGTCGTCCAGGCTATTTATCCTCTTATACAGTTTAACATCATCAGCATATCGTAACTCATTAGCTATGAGTCTGAGCCCGATATCATTGATGAAAATAATAAACAGTATCGGTCCCAAAACCGATCCTTGGGGAACACCAGAAATTGCAAAGTAATGTGATGATTTAATGCTGTAAATTTGAACATATTGGTTTCTATCCATTTAGTAGGATTTAAACAACTTAATCAATGAATCGGAGAAACCAAAATTATTGAGTTTCTTAAGTAACAGTCTATGGTCAAGTCGGTCGAAAGCTTTAGCGAAGTCCAAATAAATTACATCTATTTGAGAACCTTCATCAATTGACTGTGCTATATCCTGAGTAATTACCATAAGATTTGAGACTACAGATTTACCCCTGTAGAAACCTTGTTGAGTTGGTGATATTATATTTTTCAATAAAGGAAATATAGAGTCATGAAGGAGAAATTCAATAATTATACAAAAATTACAAATATTATCTACTCATGATCACAAAGTTAAAAAAAGTGTTGCAAAGGATCAATCAAGAATAGTAAACAGATGAATATCAATATTGATTATATATTCATTTTGATTATCCACTTTAACGATTTTCCGACAAAGACTGACAAGATCAATAACAACCTAACATGCGTCACGAAAACATTTTACATTGCCTCATATACTATTATTTATTATGATCCGGAAACGCTGCCAAACATTACCTTTTTCTTAAATAAAAAAGTCCGAATCCATTTATTAAATTACTCCCAATCACTGCGTCCTGCTAGCCAGCGGCGAGACAAATCAATCTCGAAAAAATGATTTATTAATCAAACTGTTTGCTTTACAGTCGGGCCTATACTAAAAGCGGCAATCAACATTCTAGAGCAGGCATGTTTATTAATCAAATTCTAATATTTCACCTAAACTATACATACAACGTGTCCAAGATAAGGAGGGCCAGTACAGGGATCTCGGAAACCGTAAGAGATACGAAGTCGGTTAAATGGAGGTAAAGTTGCGCATTTACGTGCCTAATAATATGCCGTTTAGAAAGTTTTAAAATTCCGAGTAGTTCCGAAGATATCCGGAAAACCCGAAATTCTGAAAAATCATTTTATTGTTTTCCTGGGTTTTTTTGAGATCGAAGATCGAATTCTAAAGTAAATTGCACTTTTGCATTTCCGCTCTATCTAACAGCGTTAATTGTTTTGTAATACGACGAGTCGTCTTCGAAGGGCCATTATCAACTTTCTTTTTTTAAATATGGTCCTGTTTTTCCTTATATTGGAATTTGAGAGCTTTTTTATCCCGAATGCAACGATGTACGACACATTTTAATGACGTTTCGAGGGTTTTTTGAACAACATCAGGAAATAGTGAACTCTTAAATGAACACTAGATTTTTATTTTTATTTTTTATAATGGTATAATGGTGTAACATTCAAGTGTTCTTGGTTGTATTATACGTAAAAATAATTTTTCATTAGTGCCTATTACATGGATATATCACTTATATCAATGTAATTGATTTTAACAGATTCTGTAGAATTTTGATATAGTATCTAAGAACAATTTTTACTGGTGTAATTCATAATATTGTAGAGATAGTTTAAATAATTATTTTTCAGTTTGCTATATTGCTGTAATATTTATATTTATAATAGTTGCAAGTACTTAAGGGTATTCTTTAATGTTAGTAATACTAGTTATTATTTGTAGTTTGCTGGTTGATTGCTGAAGAAATATACACTATTTGAATGGATATTTTTCTTTACTAGTTTTTTTTTATCTTTCTCCTATATTGTATTTTAGAACATGTTAAACTGTCTGTTAAATTATGGATTGTATCCTATTATAAGGATTATATAGTTTGTAAGACCTTTTGGATTATAGTATTGTGACTACATGGTACTTCTGATTATTTTATGTTTTTATTTATTGATATCCAAATAGGCTATATGTAAGAATAGCCCTGTTGGCTTAATATCGCCTATTTATATATATTTATCATCCAATAAAAGACGTTTATTATTATTATTATTTATGGTTATATTTCTTCAATTTGGATTTGCGGGGGTAAATGTAAGTTAGTTTCATAACACCTTGTATAGGTACCTAGTCTAAATTAAAATATCTCCTTGTAAGTTTTGCAAATAGACCATAACTGCATTAAGACCTAATCCTTCCTTTCCGCTCAAACCAATACCTGCGTTCGTCGACTTTTAAATTACTATTCAAAACATGTAAAGAAAGTCCATTAAAATTCAATTGATACCTCGAACAAAGCCAATCGATTGCAATAAAAGACTATTGGGTCGTACACTAATTGAACCTGATGGACGTAGTGATACCTTTTATAAGACAACTTTACTTAAACCGACTTCCACGGAGATTGTAATTAAATATACCGCTTTCTTCGAAGAAGATTTACTTGGGAATTGAATAAAGTTGCCATGTACTGTTCGTTTCTATTGTTGAAATAAGAATTTTCAAAATTTATAAAAGTGAAATGGGTTATCGTCGTTATATACTATACCTATAATTTTTTAGTTTAAATACATTATTCGGTTCACGTGTATAAATTTTTTTTACTCTCCTGTAAGAAAACCTCTACAGGGGTTACGAGGTATTGCATCTTAAACGAAGTTATCTAGATCGAGGAAACATTATGACATTGATCGGTATGGAGGACGGTCCAATTTATCCTGGGGATCGTGCACATATTTATCTGACGATAAAGTAGGTTCCCTTGATGTTAAGAAAAGAAGGCAAGACCATTGAACTGGTTTGGGTT
The DNA here is from genome assembly GCA_963991005.1 of Barypeithes pellucidus. Lineage (NCBI taxonomy): Eukaryota > Metazoa > Arthropoda > Insecta > Coleoptera > Curculionidae > Barypeithes > Barypeithes pellucidus. Next base: position 18,755,616 of record OZ022561.1, on the reverse strand, counting down.
TGGGCGCTTGTGAAGCAACGGGGATAGCTTCCTGTAACATTGAGCGGCGTTTAATTATAGGATCACTAAAACTGGATTTGTAAAATTAAACTAACATAACTGAATTATTGCAACTTAGATGGATCTGATTGCTAATTTGGGATCCTCCTCTTAAATCTTGATCGTGACGGTTTTCCAATCATCTACGTCGGGAATGTTCTCCTGACATTCATCACGAGGTCGTAAAGTATTGGAGCATAAACCAATCATTTAGAGGAGATCGAGTCAGTCACTGACCGATTTAAAAATGATCATATATTTTCAATCGTTTATTCAATCGATATTTTGCATTATGCATATACAGCATACTAGTCTTAATACTTATCGGTCAATCTGCGTTTAAATAAATGGGTATCATTTAACTGGTTAGCAAATGTTCTTATTTTTGCGAACAGAAAAATGTAATCGGTCAGCCAAAATGGCTAGTTGGTCAGCAAGATTTAAAATATACAAGTTGACACCGACTTCCGGTATAACCGAAAGTGATGGATAAGTCAAAATATCATCATTAAAGAGATCGGCATCCTTTATATCGAGTGCGAATATTTCAAACGAATATCTTCCTTAGTTACCGAGATCTTTTAATTGGCAACTCATCGTAAATGACTCTGTTATATTATATATATTTAATATCTACAACGTGTCCAAGATAAGAAGGGCCAGTACAGGGATCTCGGAAACCGCAAGAGATACGAAGTCGGTTAAATGGAGGTAAAGTTGCGCATTTACGTGCCTAATAATATATCGCTTAGAAAGTTTTAAAATTCCGAGTAGTTCCGGAGATATCCGGAAGAACCGAAATTCTGAAAAATAGTTTTATTGTTTTCCTGGGTTTTTTTGAGATCGAATTCTAAAGTAAATTACACTTTTGCATTGCCACTTTTTCCGCTATATCTAACAGCGTTAATTGTTTTGTAATCCGACGAGTCGTCTTCGAAGGACCATTATTAACTTTCTTTTTTTAAATACAGTCCTGTTTTTCTGACATTGAAATTTGATAGTTTTTTTTTCTTCTGAATGCAACGATGTATGACACATTGTGGTTTAATGACGTTACGAGGGTTTTTTGAACAACATCAGGAAATTTTGGGATACGGTCCTGTATTTCTCCTAATTTTATAAATAATATCTCATAAGTAAGCTCTAAATTTTTTACTTATGTTGGACTAGTTCAATAAATAACAAATAATTTAATAATAAACCACAAATAAGTGAACAAAAATCATTCCAAAACAGTAATAAAACGAACAATGAAAAAAATAAGGAACTACATAATCAGGTGTTCAAAATGATTTCCGTTATTCTCTAAGCACAAATAACATCTTCTACTGCCACATAACAGTTTTTTTGAGATAAAATAAAAACATGCGATAGAATATCAAACTTTTCAGCATTTGTAAATTTATGTTCAATATTTTCTGGAAAATAAAAACCTCTTAAAATGCTCTCAAACGATCACAATAGGAATGTCAAGTGAAACAAATCACGCGTCACCAACTTAATTTTTTTTTTCAAGCGCCTACTTATCTTTTAAATCTCGAATCAACAGAAGTTTGAAATAATGTTTCTGTATTTTGTTCACTTATTTATGGTTTATTATTAAATTATTTGTTATTTATTGAACTTATGACATATTATTTATAAAATTAGGAGAAATGCAGGACCGTATCCCAAAATTTCCTGATGTTGTTCAAAAAACCCTCGAAACGTCATTAAACCACAATGTGTAATACATCGTTGCATTCAGGAGAAAAAAGCTATCAAATTCCAATATGTGCAATTTACTTTAGAATTCGATCTCAAAAAACCCAGGAAAACAATAAAACAATTTTTCAGAATTTCGGTTTTTTCTGGATATCTCCGGAACTACTCGGAATTTTAAAACTTTCTAAACGGCATATTATTAGGCACGTAAATACGCAGAGACCCCTGTACTGGCCCTCCTTATCTTGGACACGTTGTATATCAAAGAGACTACGCATTAAAGAACATTATTTGACAACCCGAATTTTCGATGTCGATGATGATGTTATACCGTACGCCATTTACAACTGAAAATTCTAATATTTTTAGGTAAATTCCAGCTGTGAAACGGTGGGACCCTAACCGCTACCATCTTTAATCAGTAGAAAATTAATCACACCCTAAATAAATACCGTTAATCAAATAATCTTCAATTATTTCTTTTTAAAATTCGAAACGAAATTTATTTCCGCTCCCCCATCTTCTTTTATTAAACGAAACAGTTGGAAAAGCTTTCAATTCCTTTTTTCTAAATTTCGTAGTCGATTCGAGGCATTAATTGTTTGTCTTAAAAACTTTTCATTTAACGAAAATTTAATTTAGATAAGGTATAAAGTGTCTGGATATTTAAACTTGTAATTATATAAATTACTTTTGCACGTTGTTTTTAATTAAAAGGTGTTTCTATTCACAATTTAAAATTGAGTTTCGAAAGTTGGGTTTTTTACGAAAACGTATTTTCTGTAACTATGCAATATTGAACTAATAATTAAGCGCTATAAGACTATCATTACCGTGCGGTGTATTATTTCTATTAGGATAAACAACAAAACCGTGGTTGCGATTAAATATTCAATGAACTAAATCAAGCATAACGAAACCTTGAAGTTTCGCTCTTTTCCTTTTGAAATATCCATCCCCATGGGTTTTGGTTTATCACAGCTTCTGAGTGAAGCTAGGATCTTCATTTTTCTTCGTTGATATGACTTTGGTACTTGGTGTGACCGAAGAAAATTGTTGTTAGCAAGGAGTCATTTTTCGTCACGTTATCTAAAACTTGATTTTTTTATGATGATAGTTAACCAAATTGTTTATGATGATCCGCCTACAACTGCTATTAATATGCAGCAAAGAATAAGAGACGTGTTTGCTAGTTTTCACCTAAAATGTTAAGATGTAAATAGATTTTTCAAGAACGTGTTTACTTGTGCATATATTAAAATGGAAGACATTTTGAAGATTTGCTGTAGTTTACAATTATTAGTTTAGGTGAATATGCTATGTCCCGACTTTAGTTTATAAAAATTTTATAATTAACATTGATCATGATCGTGGACTATCGCTCGCTGACACAATCAAATTATTGAATTCTTTGTGAGCATTCGGGCATATTTAATTTTGTTGAATTAAATGGAGATCAAAAACAGATGTCTACAGATGGCATTTTTTTTATGATGAAACACAAGCACTATAGAAAAAATCCCTTAGGGCACTCTGGAAGTAGTGAGTGTGCGCAAAAAGCGATTCATGTTGGTTTTGAATCGTTGGAGGCATCGTTGAGAAAAACGACCTCGAGAAGGTCGTTCCATAAAGATGAAGTCCTCCAAATGAAAAAAATCTTAAATAATGAAGTTCGAGGAGTATTAAGCTTAACCATATTTGGATGGGCGGCAGTAGTTCGTCGTGTATTTCTGCTATTCGCCGCTCTGGGCGAAATTAAGAGGTCAAGGTCAGCCGAGCACTTTCCATGAAAATATTTGTAGAAGAGAGTCAAATCCCCAACCTGTCTTCGATGTTCTAGGCTGTCGAGGTTGTTCGTCAGCTCGTGGTCTCCAATCAGACGAATTGCCCTCCTTTCGATGGAATCCAGTAGCCGAAGACTATGTTTGGGTGCAGAGCTCCAGACATGAGAGCAGTACTCTAGTGATGGTCGAATCTGGGCTTTGTATAGTGTCAAAAGTTGTTGAGGTGTGTACAACTTTCTGGTTCGGAAGAGTACCCCAAGCTTCTGAGAAGCTCTCTTGGCGATCGCCACAACGTGGTTATGCGAAGACATATTGCCTCCCAGATTGACGCGCAGCAAATTAATAGATGAAGCCCGTGGGATTGCGTGTCCGTCCATGCCTATATCCGGTTCTGTAATGTTAACCTTTTTAGAGAAAACTGCTGTCTGGATTTTGTAAGCGTTAAATTCGACTTGGTTACTGTCACCCCAAGTCAAAACTTCTTCCAGGTCTTTGTTGAGGCGTGATACTTCCAAATGTAGTGTTTATCAATGTGTGTGTCTTACATTCCATATAATATAGTAGCCTGTAGCGCAAAAACTAAATAAGTATGCTTAACCAGTATGGAATGGAACCGAGTCCCTTCGCTTGGTAGTAATCTACGCTATAAAGCTCAATATTTATAAATGGAAACAAAACAGAAACCCTTTGATGATTACCGATTCGCTACGGGAAGACAATAAGTTGCTAATAATCAGAACATAAAATTTGTTTTGTTGGTTTAGTGCGACGGGAAGACAATAAGTTGCTAATAATAATCAAAACAAAACATAAAAGTTGTTTGCCTTGGTGTAGACCAGGCATTTGACAACTGATACTGCATAATTATTCTTACTTCTCAATTTGATTTTCTTCTTAAAGGAATCGCGCATTTTCTATTTCCCGCAAGTTTCATTTAAAATTACCAACTTACAATTAGCTGTGGAACAGTAAGGACGAAACAAAATCAGATCCTCCCAACAAATTTCAAACATATTCAAATCCTGGACACAACCTGACGCATCGGCCCTTATCTCTTACAACAACGAGGGTATTTTCCAGAATTAAAATATTTAAATTGAGCTGTAACTTTCTGTAGGCGCTGGTAACTTTAACGGCCATTTACGTTACAAACTGGCGAACAAGTTTAACTATGTGAAATGCCCAGTGGCGACTCGTATCTACTGAATAATTTGTCGAAAGTGGTAGGTAGCAGTTGGCAGATCGATTCCGCCTGTAACATATTAGTAATTCCCTTGTTTTGTGTAAATTTGTAAACCTTCCCCGTCTATATTCAACAGATATAAGGAATGGCTTATTCCTCTCTCTCTCTCTACTACTCTACAATCGTATAGAAATAGAAACCCTGCTTTTCTATTTCTATACGATTGTAGAGTTGAATTATTTATTAGTAGATGAACAAAACAGTAGCAGCCAATATTCTCTTTCCCCGTGCAATTAGTTGCTGAGGCATGACAATGTCGTTACAGCCAAGAAGAACAACTTAAGAAGAGATAATTTGTATCAAATGAATCTGACATTTGCCGAATGAATGGTGCATTTGATTTAAGGGCACCCTTACTTCAAATTTAAGATAATTCATTGGCTCAATGAAATATGAGTTTACCACAAAATCTCAGATCTTTAGAGCAAACTCTCGGGTCTGGAGTTTTAATAACTTGTAGCAAGATTTCATTCTTTTATGGCAAGTCCGTTAGTCTTTGAGAAAAGACACCGCCCATTTTGATTCTCAAATTAAGTTACTGAATAGCAAAAATATATAATATTTAAAATATTAAGATTGTTAAATATTATATTAAAGCTTTTTGAACATTTGTTAGTAATATTTGATTTGACATTAAAAGATACTTCTGTCAGATCAATAATTAAAAATGGTGACATTGAGACTTCATGATTCTCAGGTTGTTGATGTTGCCATGGTAACTTTTTAAAATTTGGATTTAAGCTGGATTTATAAACTTGACGTTGACGATTGACGTGCTGTTTGACGGTGACGTTACAGCAACATAACATATTGAAACAACAACATATTGAAATGCACAAGACAATTTATATTTGACGATGACGGTGCCGTTTGACGGCCGACATAAACCAATTTTATCTTTTGACGGTGGACGGTCGTAGCAACGTTCGTAGCAAGTTTCCACAGCCAATCAAAATCATGTTTGCCTGTCACGTGATATTTAGTAAATATTATTTTATTTTATACCATCTTATTAACCATTTTAAAGTGTACTGTTGATAAGTGTTGATAGTATCATTCAGATCACATAAACACCAAAATTAATATAATCACATAAAAATATAGAAAAGCAGAGAAAAACAGGTTATGTTATCGTCGTTACCGTCACGTTTATAAATCCAGCTTTTTACGGCACCGTCAAACTGCACTGTCAATCGTCACCGTCAAGTTTATAAATTGGCCTTTAAACACGCTGAGGCATACTTTAATAGTATATTAAGATACAAGTTTCATAAGACATTATCTTAGGGCACGCGTTTAATTTAGAAAACAACACGCGAAACGGGGAGCTTCTAAAGTGCTCTAATTGTCTTATGAACCCTGTATTTTAATACTTTTTCTATTTGGGTCTTTAAATTCTGAAAAATCTTTAAAAAATATAGTAGATTTTTTTCATTTGAATTAATATTTTCTTTTTGGGTTGGCAATACTTTTACAATTTAATAAAATGTCACAAGTATCAAATATGCCATGATAGTAACAATTGAACACAACAAAGCTTCTTCCCATCCGTCATCATTAAAAATAAATATACCTATTATTAAAGTTAATAAAAATGAGTCAAGGAGAAAGTTGTACTCCGTCAGAGATTCAAGAAATTGCAGAAAATAATCTAGAAAAACTTTTAAAAAGAAAATGCAAAACTTTGAGTTATGGTGCGTGCAAAACAAAGTTCAAAATATTGAACAAAATAATAAATAATACTATTGAAGAAAATATTGTGTCGACACAGAATCTGACAGGAATAACAATTAATGCCCAGGAAATGTCTACAGTAACTATAAATATGTATATATAAAGCAATATGTATAATACTATATTGAATTAAAAATAAAAATAGTACTTTATTGAATAAAACTTTAGAAATAGAGCATAAACTGGAAGATATTTCTATTATTTTCAGGTTATGTTCTTTTATAATTGTGACTTGAAATTAGTTGACGGACACCGTCAGCATGGTATATAGTTCCGAGTATGGGTATTTCAGATAAATATCTAGTTAAAATGATCTATTTGCAAGGTTAAAGGTTAGTATTTTAAAGATTTCTATAAAAAATTTTTGTCGAATCCATAATGCCTAGAAAACTAATTTTAACGAAATGGAAGTAAGCCTAAAATTCGAACACTACTTGCTGCCAACATAAAAAAAATAAAATTTTAGTTTCATAAAGTGGCAGGTTATTAATTTTTTTTGCATTTCATAATGTAGCCATTATGAAACCCAAATAGAAAAATAAGCATTATAGGATACCAATAAAATAATATTATATTATCCACGGTTTAGGGAGCTAGTAATCCCTCTGCGCTTCATGATTTAAACTCGACGATCGGGCAATAATAGCATACTTCTAAACCTTGGTTAATAATGTACTATTATAGCAAAAAAAAATTATATAAAAAAGAAGTCTTAATCAAAAAATATATCCTTACAAAGCTGGCATCAATACCCCATTAAATAGGCATCCTTAATCCACTTTTCCTCCAATATAAAACCTTATTATTTGTTCGTTCTATTGATCGGAAAATTTATGGTGATGAATTACATTTCCGCGACAATGGTCGCCATTGTTTGAGTAAAGATATACGTTCGCTAACAATTCTTATTTCGAAATTACTTTCTTTTCTTTTTTTAATGTGTTTCCATGACATATTTATAATTTATTAGTTGTTGTGTGCCACGTTCTTTGTAATAAAAGTAGGATAGTTGATGTAAATATATGGCGGTCTGATAGTGTCAAAAGGGTTCATGTCAATTGGCCGATGTTATATACAGGGTGTGCGCTAATTAATGGTACATGGAAAAACCACACACTCCTTACGTAAAAATAGTAGGATTTAATTATACTTACCTATATCCGAAAGTTGGCATTAACTGAGATACAGGGTGTTAAAGTTCAAACTTCATTCAATATGAGAGAAACTAACGGTTTTTTACAAAATTTGGCAATTATGTTTTTTTTAGAACGAGAAATTGATTTTTTTATGAAATTTTAATTTCCAATGTAGGGTTTGTTCGGGTTTGTTCGGGTGCGGCATTATTTGCTAATTTATTAGGTCATAACTTCTTGTGCCTCATTGTATTTAAGTTTTTAAAGAAAATAATACTTTTCTCATATTTATTACGTAAAAAAGGTATATTAAGTTCAGGTCGCCCAGAGTTACCGTTTCGGAGATATTTGTATTTAAATTGTTTAGTGCACCCTGGCCAATTATTATTAATTTGCAAACAAATTTTTTTTCTTAAAGTAACCTATGAGAAAACAAATACAAATTTAGAGATGCAGCTACAAGTTGCAGAATTATATCGTTTATCTCTTGACTGCAATAAAACCTCATTATCTATTCGACCATAAAATAAATAAGGAAATCCCAAATTTTAAAACCTTTTCGAGCGGAGCCGGACCAGGTATACAAATTCAATTTATACCTATGCCTGATGCATATATAAATACAAAGTGATTTTTAATAATTTTAATCTTTAGTGGTTTTCCGGCGATTAATTTTTAGTTAAACTTATTAGTGGTAGAATGTGGCGTCCTTGGTATTGTGCTGATAGGGGGGCATCTTCAAGTGTCGGGAATGGAGACTTAAATATTTAACAGCTGTTAAACAATTTAGAGAAGAAAATCGTCCAATTATTGACCTAGACGAAACATGGTTCGATACCCATGACACTCCAAGAAAAGGCTGGGATTATTCTTCCAAAAAATGTCAAACCAAGGCACCATCAAATAAAGGCAAAAGAATTACAATATTACATGCTGGTTCAGAGAACGGGTTTGTTCCAAATTGTCTGTTGCTTTCAGCTAAAAAAAAGCAGATTCTTCTTTAGATTACCATCAAGATACCGACGCACAACTTTTTGAAGATTGGTTTAAACATAAACCCCTTAAAAATATACCTGAAAATAGCGTCATTGTAATGGACAATGCTAGTTATCATAGTCGGCAAGCAAAAATTATTACCAATTCTAATAATACAAAATCAGAAATTCAAAATTTTATGATTGAAAATGATTTATATTTTGAAGAAACTTACAAAAAACGAGAACTGCTAGAAGTATTGAAAGCTTTTAAAATAAATAAGGAATACGAGTGTGACAAACTTGCAGCAGAAAATGGACATTCAGTGTTGCGTCTTCCTTCGTACTATTGTATATTCAATCCTATTGAGCTAATATCGCACCAATTAAAATCCAATATTAGGAGAAATAATATTTCTCCTACATTAAATGCATCTGTAGTAGAATTAATTAAAAACGAAGTAAGAAAAATTTCTGCAGACAGCTGGAAAAACTGTGTACAGCATGTATTTAAGGTGAAAAATTCTTCCAATTGTATGATTACAAATGTTCAACCCTTAATTATAAGTTTAGGCTTAGATGAAGATAGTGATAGTGAGAGTGATACAGAGTTAAATTTTGAATAAATTATCAATATTTTCTTAGAATTTTTTTTTAAGTTTTTTTTTTTAAAAACGTTAGTTATTAGAGAAGAACAAAAATGAAGTTTTAACTTTAACACCCTGTATCTCAGTTAATATCAACTTTCGGATCTAGGTAAGTGTAATTAAATCCTAATATTTTTACGTAAGGAGTCTGTGGTTTTTCCATGTACAATTAAGTAGCGGACACCATGTGCAGCGTAAGTCGGGACGACCAAACTCTAGGATTATATTAAGTGGAAATATTGTAAATAAAACTCGTATGTCTGGCGCCTGTTGCTCTCCTGGTTGCTTCATGTCTTGCTTTAATATCGGCAGCGGCATTTCTAATACGTCGAATTAGTGCATCAAGACTGTTAATTTTTAATTCGTAACCTTCATTTTTGAATCAGCCCCATAAATAAAAGTCTAGTGATGTGAACTCTGGGGATCTTCGATGTCAGTACCAACACGACCAATCCGAAGATCTAAAATCCCAAAAATTTGTTTTTATAATTTTACGCTATAACTTTAAAACAAAAGAAAATCGGATAAGGACATAATATGTGTTTGCTGTTTTTAAAATTATTTTCAATTATAAAATACACTCCTCGCCTTTGGTATATTTCGCCCGCCTCACCCTGTAGAAGAATACGTTCCTTTATAAATAATACATTAGCGATCAACGGAAGCTATAAATATTTTTGTTGGACATATTCTTCCTTTTCAGATTTGAAAAAGCTCAAAGGACCAATTAGTTTCATTGTTCTTTTAGTCTTGAGAAATAGTATCTCAACACAACGTACCTAGATAACAGCATATGTGTACGAAGCATCCCTATGGGCTTTCCAAAAATGTTTTAATAAATCGGAAGAAATTGTTTTCTTTGATATTCAGGGGGGTCATGAAATTTTGTAAAAATCACATTTTTGGCTCAACGAAGAGAATATCGGAATAAAACACGAACACGTAATTTCGTGTTATTATATAATGCGTGTTATTTTAATAATTATTTTATAAAACTTTTTGACGGTGTTATTTTACGCTTTACTAGCCGTGAACTTGTAATCTTCTGGAGTTAGGTATTATCGTGCTTAATTTTGATAATATTTTATTATATTTTTTAAATATAATTACAGTATATTTAGGGCCGGTTGTATAAACACTTTGAACTGTAGTTCACTGTTGAACTCTAGTTCAAAGTAAAAAAAGTTGTTGTACCAACAGTATTTTACATTGATCTTAGTTCACGTGAACGTCCACTTTTGGCGGTTCAGTTGAACTGTCGATCATTTCTAGCCTTTAAATTTTTCTTTTGTCACTTTGTGTCAGGTTAGTGTCAAGTGAATTATCGTCAAACAAACCTAAATATTATTCTATAATTAAAAATGGATGAATATAACGAAGTTTTAACTGATGATGAAGATTTTTTGGTCTTGTGGATACTGCAGTCAATGCTATGAATACGGACATACCGGAAAAATCCTAATCAATTTAATAAATGGAAAGGCAATGAATATTTGCAAAGATTACGCTTAACAAAAAAACAGCTGTTTGTTTTTATTTATTTTCACCTATCTAATAATGTATATAATCACTAATCTGCAAATGAAATTGAAATATTTTAGTTCTAATTTTTAATAATATTTTATAAGTATACCGAGTAGAAGAGCCTGGAAAGTAAGCCCGCCAAACGCCAAATCAAATAAAAGGTTATATTTGACGTAAAAAATGAAAGAAAAATAAAAGTAACTAAATAATGGTAATGCCAACATAAACTGATCTTGGTTCAGCTGAACTAAAGTTCAATTTATATTGAGCAACGTAATATTGAATGAACGTAGTTCACAGGTTGATCGGCGTTCCGTTGAACCTAAGTTCAGGATTGTTTTATACAACCGGCCCTTAGTGCATAAATATATAAGAAGACACTGTATCACCAAAACTCTGCTTTTATATAAATATTTATGGATGTAATCAGTTTCAATTTTAAATATACAGGGTGTTATGGAAATGACGTATTATATTTAAACCGGTAATTCCTGAGATAGAGACAAATTGAAGAAAAAATAGCCATAAATGGCGCTTTCAATTCATTCAGCGGTAATAGTGACATGACGTCAAACCAAAAAACACCTGTGTGGCACTGCGATACATGTAAGCAATCAAGGAATTCTGGCCGGTGTTGTCGTATGTAAGTACACCTTAAACTCTTTAGGCAAAATAAAATAATTTAAACACTTTTCCATTCTGTAATACCTTCTTGTACAATTAATTGAAGAACATTTACGACGGACTATGTTTTAAACAACCCAAGAAATCATATGGAATAGTAATAGTCACGTACGTTACTAGGTCAAATGCCAATGACCTCTTGACACCTTACATCGGCTGAGCGAAGTAGTTTCATATAGCGCCGCACGCTTGCGTCTGTTAGTTGAAGACGAACCAGCGGCCGGATACGTTTGGTCTCGTCGATCACCAACACTCTCTCTGCAATCCGCTCTGTTTTTTTGGTTTACGCGTGTATCTTGCCAGTCCATAAATAATCTTTGAATATTGTTTTTATTGACGCGTTTCTTCTGAACGTCAAATTTCGTCGCGTGTAATAAAATCTAATAATCTGTAGTATAATCTGTATAATTGTATTTTCAAAAGCTAACTATCGGTTCTGTTTCACTATTACTGTATGTACATAAAGTGTTTCCAGGAGTATTCCCATGAAATAGAAAAAAAATTTTGTGTTTAAGGATAAATAGAAGTAGGTAGAAAATAATTTATTGTTATAATTTTATAAGAAATTTGTTTTACATTAAGTTTGGCAACATTGATATTGGCTCTGTGTGAACGGTCGATTTAAAAAAAATAAAATATGTAGCGCTTCTCTAGTAGGACACCCAAGGAGTCACCCATTTAAATATTATACGTCATTTCTATAACACCCTGTACATAACCTCGTAATCCAAAAAAATAGACGTGATTGAAATAAATTTTCCACTCCATGGACATTGCTTGTACATTTTCTCATAAGACCGGAATTACTATTTTTTTAATTCGTGGTCGCTTATGGTACTACAACGTAAATATTCATACAAAATGTGATATTAAATATTACTACTTGGACGTATTCTAAAAATATTTTGGTCATGTCTGATTTTATCCAGTCTATGGCCCATAAATGTATTGCGGCTTGCCAGGAGGGCGCGAAAGTGATAAAGGGGAAGGATATTGCCAGTGGTGTTAAATTGAAAAATTAAGACATTATGAAACAGATGGAATACGCTTGTTCTGTACGAAGATGTAAAAATAATTAATTTAGTTAAAAATATAACTCATTTTTAAGATAATTTTTACTACTTTAGCTTACTTGGGTGATTTACTTTTATTTATATTGACCAAAATGAGATACTCCTGTTATTGATCGCCTGTTGAAGGGCATGAAAACGTATGTATTTACGTAAATTGAAAATTCATTTCCCAGGTGATAATGATGATGTCTATCAGTCCATTTGACGAACATTATTAACGGAACCTGCTTAAATATCGGCTGACAAAACTCTCAAACTTTATTTTGATCTCAATAGTTATATAATTTTTCACTCCCACGACGATGTGAACACGGAAGTTTTAAAAACATTCTTGTTCGTTCATTAACAAATAAATACAAAAATTGTCCCTCACTTCACTCTCACTTCTCACTTCAATTACGCCTCACTTATAGAAAAACTGTTTTTTTATTAATTAATCTTGGTTTATTTTTATTAGGTATTGCAATGTTGCCGTATTGCCGAATATGTAACATTGATTATAACTTCCAATTCATTGGGAAACTAATACGGGGATCTTTCATATACGTGCCTCCCAGGTTGAAAAACGATGTTAATATTTAATTATTTTTAATAAATTCCCTCGTTTTCACGCAAATAAAATTGAAATGCTATGTTTATTAATCAAAAATTTCTCGCCACTCGAATTTTAATTATTTTGGTTACATGGACAGTTGATTTTTCAATACCAAATTCTATAATCTAATTATACTATGTGAAAATTTACATTTTTATTATGTAACATTTTCCAGTCCGTACGACCGGAAAACGTGAAAATTTTTGTATTTAATTTTATCCTTTTGGAATCTCGTTTAAACGTAACATTTATTTTTCAGGTGAGCCAATCAATTTGAGTTTGTTCGGGTTTGACCTTCTTAGCACATTCGGTGAGTCTTTATATAGTAGTGATATTTTAACTTTATCATGATGGATGACATTTCATATGTCATTCTGTAGAAACTATGTCAATTCACATAAGGTATATAACAAAGTCAGGACCTGCATTTATGCTCAATTACCATAAAAATAATATGCAAGCAGAAATTAAACTTTCGGGATCAGGAATAACAATAAATCTACTACAACACAGAATTCAAGGGCTCAGAAACAAATGGATTACTGACCTGTCTTCTTCTTCGCCTGCTCTATATCTCCTCTCCCTTCCTCGCCTCGTTTCCTTAATTCATAAAAGAAGATGATGATGAACGTGGGGGTTAATTATATCTCTTTAGGGTTGTCAATTGTATGAACTTAAGTGAGTGCAGGTCCTATAAAATTAAGTTATATATAGAGAAATTACTCTAGCATTGGTAGTTAATGACATTTGACGGCATTCAGGAATTTAAATCAAAGAGGAGAGAAAAATGCAGTTTAATGGTGGAAAAACAGCTTTTTGTTCCAAGATTTTCGTGTTTTTTCGAAATTAAAAATATTAGTAAAGAAAATTAATTTCTATCCAAGCAGGGCTAAACCTCAGATGATGAAGTTTCAGTAGTTTTAAGCTATTATTATTCTACTTCTCAAGGTGCCATGCAGGTTCCTGCGCAGGTATACATCCTTTCATCTTTATCAGATCAGTCCCGTATCCCTCCATTGTCGAATGTTTCTCTACCAGGATATTTTCTTTCTCCCTAACCCCCTTTTTCCTCCTTCAATTTTGCCCTGCAGGATAAGACGTTGCAGCTCATAACGTACCCCACGTATAATATCTCCTAGGTACGATATTTTTCTTCTTTTTATGGCTTCTAAAAGTTCACGATCTGTCAATTCTGCCCTCTATAGTACTTCTTCATTTCTCACGTGATCAATCCATGATATTCTAAGCATTCTACGCAGAGTCCACATTTCGAATGCTTCAATTTTGTTTATTGAAGTAGTTTTTAAGGTCCATACTCCGTACAAGAGAACCGACCAGACACAGCACTTAACCATTGTGTATCTGATATTGAAAGTCAACTTCCTATCTATGAAGTACTTTTGAAGCTTTAGGAAGGTTGTTCTTACCTGTTCTATTCTACATTTTAGTTCTTGCTCTGGGTCCCCATTATTATTAGTAACACATTGTATATCTAATTTGACCAATTATTTACAATTATCATTATTTAGCGCCTTTTTAATATGACTAGATAAATATCAACTATATATTATAGAATAATTTTCATTTTGCTTAAACTCCGAAACTATCATAAAATTGATTTTCTCATAAAGTTAAATGCGAGATTAAACTTTTATTGACGAAAACTCGAGCAATTCCGAGAAGCATTGTTGATTCTATATATTCTGCTATGCAGCACATTCATAGCGAGCAATATTATGAATTTGACGACAACATTTCTGCATAAAGTATTTAATAGTCTTAACTTTTGATAGAAATAGTTTGATCTTTGATATTATATTAATAATTTCTAATTAATTCTATTTCTTTGTGCATTATTTTAATAGTCTAAACTTAGTTAGATAATATTATTTATATTTAATATACCAATACCACATGCAGACTGTATAGAACATTTTTCTAATTAACTAATAAAATATAGGGTAATTTTGATATTGTCAATTTTTTGATTTTCCCCGTATCTCTTAAACGAGCGAAGATTTTGTAATTTTGATTTTACCATTTAAGTTTGACGCAAAATCTTTTTTGATAGCACTGATAATTACGAAGATACAGGTGTACATTTCCTTTTATTAATAATGCGTTAAAAAATTAAAGAATGAATTACTTTTATTATTAAAGGAATCTATATCAATATCCTGTTAATACTAACAGCCGAAAGGCCGAAATCGCCTATATAACATCGATTCTTTGTCTGGTCCTCTTTTTCCACTAGGTAATCCCCTATTAGCTCTTTTAAAGTCATTATAACATTATGGTGGTCTCGAGCAACAATAAATTAATTTTCAATAGTGGTGTTTAAGTTGGCGCTTTTGTTAAGAAGCTTAAATGTTAATTTATCGATTGGGTATTTTAATCCTTGCAGTTAAGACTGGGAGAAATTCTGCAGAATTAATAACCTAATTTATTGAATTACGCCAAAGTTGTATCTATATAATGTTAAACCTTAGTTAGGGCTTGGGGATATAACGTACATTTCTCGTTATTGCATAAGGTTCACAAGCTATTCTACTTGATTAGCTTCTAATTGGTTAATTATACTATACCAGAGACCATGTTATACGTATGGAACAAGATTTCTTTAAATATAACATTTGAATATGATGAATTAAGCTTGTAATAGGGGATGTTGTGGTAAAGTGGCTATCTTAACAAACAAAAAATCTACTTATATTTTTTAAAAGCTAAGGAACCAAAATTGATATCTATTCTTTCATGATTTTGTTGTAAATGTCCAACATTTTAAAATTTGTGACTTAAATATGTGACAACTAGACTAAGCAGACAGACCCATCTAAGAAATAAAAAGTCTATGCTTGTCAGGTGGTATTACTATCAAATACCAATATGGAAAATTATTATTTCCAGACCACCCGATGATCCTTATACAATAAGGGCATATTTTTGTCTACACAGTAGCACTTTAAAATACTATTTCAGATTTAATGGTACTATCAAGAAAAGGAAGCCCTCTTCTAGTACGGCGTTAAGTTAAAGTCCTCTCTGATTATGGGTATGTACACCTATCCTGTACTGACGAGAACAAATAAGTTCGAAACCGGTCTGCAGGTGGTTGCATCCTATCAATGGAGAGGGCTTCCTTTTCTTGGTAGTACCATTCAATCTGAAATAGTATCTTAAAGTGCTACTGTGTAGACAAATATACGCCCTTATTGTTTAAGGATCATCAAGTGTTCTGGAAATAATAATTTTCCATATTGGTATATTGGTATTTAAGCAGACAGAGTTATTAGCAGAATAATATTGTTATTAATTGTTATTTTAAATAAAATCTAATTCATATTTTGGAATTTTTCGATTCTATGCCAAAATCCAAGTAACCTTTGTTAACAATTTCATATGCGGGTCAAAATTTTTTTACTGGCAACTTTCAGTCCTTAGCATATAACTTTACAAAAATAAACTATTTACCTGTAGAAACGATTATAATTTGCGAAATATATGTTACTTCCTGCATTAGAAAGCAATTTTAAAATTTTTGTTTTAGATTATAGCTGCAGTATTTAAATTTGAATTTAAAAATGTATCGCCGGTCACGTGTCCCCAGTCAATAATTTCTTACTTTACATATTTCACGTCATTTTACTAAAGTTACTATTATATATAAATAACTTACACTCTTACTACAATTTGTATTGAAAAAATAATGTTCAATGATCAACAGTTGCGCAGCTGCATGTATCGCCGGACACTTCAGAAATTGCTTATAAATAACGCCACTACAGGTCGGCCTAATAGTTTTACAAATATAACGGTATGTGTTTGAATTTGTGTAAAGCGTTCTCCTGTTTAGGTAAGTTCCTTATTATGTTTATTTAGGTATAAACTACAACATTGCCTACTTTTTACCAGGCGTATGTTTTCATGTTGTATCGCCAGTCACATGGTTAACTAGTAGTCTTAATTAAGGGAAAAATCCTACACGAAGTCATTCTTTTGAGTATAGATACTCATTTCAGTCTAAAAAAGTTTAAGAAATAGCTTGTATTAGCTGTTATCCACAAATTTATACATTTTTGTATCGCCGGTCACAGTAGCACCGGTCACGCATGAAAATGTTACCGGAGATAAATTGATGTGACGGTTTGTTATCCGAAGCTATATCCAATATTTTTTTTATTAACCATTTATAAACCATTATGGAAAAATATATTTTGATGTGCAAGTTTCGTTTACACCTTAGGTACATTAAAAATATGACTAATTTTCTTAGTATTTTAACATTCTATAAGGAACATTCAATAAACTTTAAGCCAATATAGGGCAGGGCTGTTATAAATAATTGGAAAATGGTTATAGTGACTTATTAAAATAACTCAGTTCCAAATATTAGCGTTATATGATTCAGAAGAGTAAAATTAGCCATGTGAAGGGCGTTAAATTATTAAAAAATCGATGCTATAGACCAAGATCTTTGTGGCGATGAGCTTTAGCGCGGACATATATAATTCCTCTAATTAGATACTATAAGAAATCAATTAAAAAATTAACCGGTGTTTTTGAGATTATTTATTTTTAAAATCCGATTTACTGAAAGTTGCCTGTAAAAAATTTTGAACCTCTGAGAATTCATTAAAGGAATTTTCCATAAAATAACATGTTATAGACAATTTGATCCTACCTTGTAAACTAATTATTATTATTATTTCATAAAAATACTAGACATTTTTCATACAGGTTATTTCAAACATTATATGTTTCTGGCATAATATAATAAATACTATTCATCAAATGCCAATAATTTAAAAAACCAAAGCCAAACATGGAATCAACATCTTCGCTTTATACTATTCTAGAATTGGGAATATCATAAAAATATATATTCAGCTATAAAGAAGCGGCTATACAATTCAATGTGAACCGCAAATTCTTTACGGTATATTAAGAAGATAAACATCTTTACCCTAAGAATCCATTCCCCATCATGCCGTCGCCTTTTCGCATTGCAATCACAATTGTGCAAAATCCGGATACCTTAAATTGTTTATCTCGAATTAAGGCTATAGATTCCCGAAAACCGCCCTTCATACCTAACCGAATATCGCTTTCTCAGAGCCCAAACATGGAGCCTAATGTTTGTGGGATGTGACGTGGAAATAATTAGAACAGATGCGAGAGGTAATTAATTTTGCTTTAACCGCTGAATAGAGGGATGGATTTGGTTAATTTTTCGGGTTTCGTTATGACGAAAGTCCTATTTGAATAAATATTTTGTTCGTCTGTCCCCGTTCAACGCATCACTCATAAACCGATTAGTCCTCAATTTGACACATGTCATGTTAATAATGAATCTTTATCGCATTAGCTTATACTTAATTAATAGAAAATGTTTCCTATTTCCCTTTATTAGACTCATCATTAGACGCGTTTCGCCGTTTACGGCTCATCAGTGAGGCTTGAGTCTGACAAACCGCGTTGCCAGCGTCATTACGTTCGTAATAGATTTATTACGGAAGAGGATGAATTATTACGTTATTACGCCGATCACGACTCTATTACGTTTTTGTTGTTATCGATTCTTCTTCTTCTGGTGCTCTATCCTCGGCGGATGTTAGCTATCATCAACACAATTTGAGCCCTGTTAACGGCCCGTCTAAATAAAGTGGTTGTATTGACTCCAAACCATTCCCTAAGGTTCTTGAGCCAAGAGGTACGCCTGCGACCAGGACCCCGTCTGCCTTCTATCTTGCCCCGCATAATGTTGTGTAGTAGTTTGTACCTTTCACTACGCATTACGTGACCAAAGTATTGCAATTTCCTCTCCTTAATGGTGATCATCACTTCCAAATCCTTGTTGAGATATTGAAGAATGTCCATGTCGACCCAAGATATTCGGAGTATTCTCCTGTAGCACCACATTTCAAAAGCTTGGATCCGATCGCTAGAACTTTTTGTTAATGTCCAAGCCTCCACGCCATACAGGAGAACTGAGAAGACATAGCAACAAAGCAGTCGCACTCTTTGCATCAAGGGCAGGTCTCTGCAGCATAAAACTTTCTTCATTTTATTGAAAGCAGCTCGACTCTGTTCAATTCGAGCTCTAATTTCCGTGGAGGATTCCCAGCGGTCATTTACGCAAGTACCCAGGTATTTAAAGCTTGAAACCTGTTCGATTAGTTCCCCGTTTACTCTTATCGCCGCGTTTACATTGCCCCGTTTACTAATTGTCATCACTTTGGTCTTTTTGATATTTAATTTTAGTCCTGCTTCTTGACTTTTTTCATTTACGCATTCCAATAACATTTGCAGATCATCGGCACTCGCTGCCAATAAAACTGTATCGTCTGCATAGCGTAAGTTGTTTATCGTTTCTCCGTTCAGGATTATTCCTTGTCTCTTATCTCTCAGTGCTTCCGCAAATCTCCTCCGAGTACAGATTGAAAAGTATAGGCGAAAGAACACACCCCTGTCTAACTCCTCGCTTGATTTTGATCTGTTCGGTCTTACTATTCTCCACAGTTACTGATGCTGTTTGTCCCCAATACAGATTTGCAATAACTCGAATGTCTTTTCCATCCAGTTATCGATAGATTTATATAATTAACAGTTGACCGCTAAAAAAAAAAAAAGGTCAATACTACTGACTCTGGCCCCTCGCCACAGACAAGGCATAAGGAAAAATTTACAATCCACAACTAAAAAAAGGTCATTTACTTTATGTTGAGTACAATATTATACGTATTGCTAATTTATTACGAACAACCTAAATCTATTACGAAATTTCAGTCCAATATATTACGAAAAAAGTTCCTGCTGGCAAACCTGCTGACAAAGGATCTCACAGCACTATGGAGTACACTGATAGAACATTGAAAGGTGTATAAAACTCATTGCGACATCTCGCGGTGTATTTGCCTAACCCAAAGCAGCATCTTATAGAAGACCATATTACTTAATTTTTGCATCGTATAGGAATCCCAATGCATAAATTTCATACAATATTTTTTCTACGATGGTACGTAAAAATGTATACTGATGTATAACCAACTCACTTTCACTTAGGAATGTAGTAAGTTTGGGATATTTGCTTATATTAATGGAATAGCATGACCATAAAGTCGGAAGATTTACAAATGTTTTACTTTCCTAAAAATACGTTCACTGAAACTCTTATTATATTCATTTTTGTAAGTTTCTTTCGATTTTTCAGACAATAAATTTTGTGCTGCTTCATTGGCTTTATTAATTATTTCATCTGGAGCGCATTGAAATGAGTTTTATTCTTCGGAATCGGAATAATTACTTTCCATTTTTAATGTTTTTAAATTTTATCTATTAACCTATTGACATTAGGTGTTAATAACAACTTGGAAGCATTATAAGCATTCAGGCAAAAATGTGAAAAAACTACACGTTACTACACTTTTTTTAACACTAAATTCCTTCTTTAAATGATTAAAAAATGACCGATTTTATGAATTTATTTGCGTAAAAAAATATAGTTTTTATAACGTTTAGAAGAACGCAATATTTTCGCAACGATGACTCTAAAGTCTATTACAATCAATTTTTTGGCGAATATTTAAACTAAATAAACCATTTTTCATCAATTGCTTAGAGCATCTAAATAAAACATTCGAGTGGTGGAACATATTTTACATTATTGAGATGTATCGTCATGCTAAGCAGCGCTCAGCGGCACGAAAACGGGTCATTAGGAACTGCGAAATGGCAGGTTTATTTTAGTTGATTCAATCACACGGGGTTTTTTGGGGGGGGGGGGGGGTTGTAACGTCTTAATTTCGAAAATTACAGTTCTATTTCACCTGCTTATGTTCAATTTTAGTTTTTGACACTATGTTCCAATAATATAATTTTTTTGTCTTAGGTATCGTATCGGTCAATCTGACGATATCGGTCGATCTGACGAAGCCTGCTCGTCCGGTGACGATGGTTTATGCATCAATACTTAATAATTTAATATGCACCACACTATGCAACATTTTTATTTTTGAAAGTTTTGAAAGATGTTCGGTTTATGTGCAATGTGTTACTTAATGACATGTACTTGTTTGAGTGTTATTCTTGGATGAATTTTAATTCAAAAAGGTCATATACGCGGATGTGCTAAAATGCTTTGTTTTCGACATACAGGGTGCTAAAGCTTTTTTTGGTTTCTACAAAAATCAAAATAAAAAACAATCGAAATACTGCTGATTTGATTTTATTTAAGCGATCCTTGCTCAATACAGATTTCCATAAAACATTATAACAACAAATTTTAAGAGAAAGATGAAATAGACTTTTCTTGGTTAGAATTGTATTCCGTGTAATACAATTTCTCAAACTGGCTTCGAGATTTTTGATAAGAACCACAAAAAATAAAAACATTAACACTCTGTATATAGAGAACATTTTAACACATATGTGTATATTAACATTTCGACTTAAAATTAGGCCAAGAATCACCAATTAAAATAAGTACATATCAATAAATAACACCCTGTATATACTGAAGAGGAAATTCCTTATTTATTTTTCGGTCCGAATGTCTGCCATCCTTTTCAAATATTTGGCCGTGATAGAAAGAAATCAGGTATTTTAATATACAGTAAAACCTCTCTTAGGCGGACACCAACGGGACCGTCTAAATGTGTCCGCCTAATAGAGGTGTCCATCCATGGGAAATTTGTTATTTGGTAATATGTAAATGCAAAATTATTACTATGTATATGTATGTACAAATAAAGATAACATAACAAAAACACACTAGTTTTAGTCAGGATGTAGTACTAAAATAATCTAGTAGTTTGACGTGTTTGCGTCTTATACTTGCAATCTAGAAAATGTCATTCCAAGTCTGTTAACAATTTCATTCCTATAGAGTCACCTCTATTCTTTGCATATTCTTATAATTCCTTTACCATACTAATGCCTTGTTGATAATTGGTGACATTTGTTTGATTACTGCATTCAACTTCTTCATCGGCGTCGTCAGATAGTGATGTGGTTTCAGTTTGAACTACATAATCGGTAGGAATGGGGTCACTATCATCTTCTAATAGCACATTTCTATCAATGTCAATGAATGATATCATTGATATCAAATCACAAACTTCCACACCATCAATAATCTCTTTCAGACTCAAAACGTGACATTTTTGTGCCATTGTTTACGATTTTAACCTTACAACTCACAAATAATTGCCGGACTGCTGTCGGGGAATCACATAAACTTTCATTCGGCGATCTGTTTTCAGAGAGTTTTCTCTCTTTGTAAGAAAACAGCCTGTTCGCGTCTGATATTGGAATTTGATAGCTTTTTTTCTTCCAAATACAATGACGTTTCGAGGGTTTTTTGAATCACATGAGGAAAGTTTGGGATACGGTCCTGTGTTTCTCCTAATTTTATAAATAATATCTCATAAGTAAGCTCTAAATTTTTACTTATGTTGGACTAGTTCAATAAATAACACAAATAAGTGAACAAAATGCAGAAACGTTATTTCAAACTGCTGTTGAGTAGGGATTTAAAAGAAAAGTAGGCGCTTGAAACAAAAAATTAAGATGGTGACGCGTGATTTGTTTCACTTGACATTCCCATTGAGATCGTTTGAGAGCGTTTTAAGAGGTTTTCTATTTCCCAGAAAATATGGAACACAAATTTACAAATAAGAGTCCGCCCAAGAGAGGGTGCTTTCATGGAATTTTATATACCTAGTTACGGACTAAGAAAAAAAATGTCCGCTAATACAGATGTCCGCTTATTAAAGGTGTCCGTTATGAGAGGTTTCACTGTATATATCAAAAATACAAACATGCGAATATTTACAATAAATTATACCTACCAAACTCCCAATTATAAATCTTTGGGATGCTTTATTTTCTTGAAATAAAGTATCTTAACCCCAATAGTACGAAGAAACATTCAATAACAAAACATCAAATATGTTTTTCGTCGTAAACCCGTCACGTATCCTCTGATGAAAGTTAATTTAAAAACTTTTTACCCTTTTGAAAGAATTCCAATAGAAATCAATGCTTGCAGACGAACCAGACCGACGAGAAATCCCAGGATTGAAGCTCTGTTTCTCTATTTAGAAAACGTAAACGTCCGTCAGGTGAATTATAACCAATAGAGAAACGTGTAATGTTTGGAATCTGGGGAGTTTTAATCCTACCGCAGAGCTACGTTCTTTATTTTTTATTCGATTTAGTTTAGTTTCGCTCATGTAGGTATGTCTGGTACGTGGATTGTGGTAAGGATAATTTAAATATTTGTGTGGGAGAGTAGTCGCCTTTTAACACGATGAAACACGGTAGGTACATCGATTATTGCAACACGGAAAAAAGGATTGATTAAATTTTTTATTAGTAATCAGCTTGTACCAAAATAATATTGTAATTATAATTTCCAAAAAGGTAGGTATAGTTAGAATTTCTAATAAATTTAGTAAAATCAAGTAAATACTAAAATATCTAGTAAATTTTAACAAACACTATAGTAAAATTATTATAGTAAAGATTTTATTTTAGGATTTCCTATAAAATATTGCAATAATTACAATCTTCATTATTAATCCGTACGAAAATTATATTGTTAACACAATTTACGAAACTATGGTTAGGACTTCTAATAAATTTAGCAAAATAAATTACAACATATTGTAAATTTTAAAATGAATTTAAGTGAGAAAATCATTTATTTATAACTCCAGTAGGTAATAGTGTATTAAGATACAAGTTTCAGAAGACATTATCTTAGAGCACGCGCATAATATAGAAAACGACCCGCGAAGCGTGTATTTTATAATACTTTTTCTATTTGGGTCCTTAAAGTCTGAAAAACTTTAAAAAATATAGTAGATTTTTTCCATTTGAATTAATATTTTCTTTTTGCAATTTAAAAAAATGTTACAAATATCAAATATGCCATGATAGAAACAATTGAACACAACAAAGCTTCTTCCCGTCATAATTAAAAATAAATATATTATTAAAGTTAATAAAAATGAGTCGAGAAGAAAGTTGTACTTCGTCAGAAATACGAGAAATTGCAGAAAATAATCTAGAAAATCTCTTAAAAAGAATATGCTAAACATTGAGTTTTGGTGCGAGCAGAACAAAGTTCAAAATATTGAACAAAGTAATAAATACTACTATTGTGTCGACAGAGAATCTGACAGGAATAACAATTAATGCCCAGGAAATGTCTACAGTAACTATAAATATGTATAGATAAAGTAATATGTATAATACTATATTGAATAAAAAATAAAAATAGTACTTTATTGAATAAAACTTTAGAAATGGAGCATAAACTGGAAGATATTTCTATTATTTTTAGGTTATGTTGTTTTATAGTGGTGACTATAGAAATTAGTTGACGGATACCTTCAGCATGTTATATATTTCCGAGTATAGGTATTTTAGATAAATATCTAGTAAAAATGATCTATTTTCAAGGTTAAAGGTTAATATTTTAAAATTTTCTATAAAAATTTTTTGTCGTATCCATAATGCCTAGAAAACTAATTTCAACGAAATCAAAGTAAGCCTAAAATTCGAACCCTACTTGCTGCCAACATGAAAATAATTAAATTTCAGTTCCATAAAGTAGCAGGTTATTCAATTTTTTTGCATTTTATAATGTAGCCATTATGAAACCCAAATAGAAAAATATTTTTAAGTGTATGGTATATTTTACATGATGATTATTGCACTTTAAGTATTTTTTATTGTAAAAATGTTTAAATAAAGTGTTTTAAAAATGCTTTTTAACAAGAATGAAGTGATTTCAGTCACACAAATTATGGTTAGTGTTACTATTTCTTTACTAAATTTAACTAAGTTTTTTTTTCCGTGAAGTACGACTATGTTCTTGACTTCCAATTTCCTTTCTTTTCGATTGAATCCAGTAGCCCAAAAGTATGCTTGGATGCAGAGCTCCAGACATTAGAGCAGTACTCTAGTTATGGTCGAATCTGGGCATTGTATAGTGTCAAAAGTTGTTGAGGTGTGTACAACTTTTTGATCCGGAAGAGTACACCAAGTTTCTGCAAAGCTACGTTGGTGATGACCACAACGTGGTTATGCCAAGACATATTTCCTCCCAAATGGACGCCCAGCAAATTAACAGATGAAGTCAGTGGAATATATATCCGGTTCTGTAATGTTAAACTTTTTAGAGAAAACCGCTGTCTGGGCTTTCTTAACTTTAAATTCAACTTGATTACTCTAATCTTCTACATCCCACATGTAACCATAATCAGCCAAAATAGCCTTGACAATACTGCTAAATGACCTTAGATATTCTGGTTTGTTCAGTACCCTAATTGATCAAACCCCGACCGTGGCCAGTTATGCGCGAATGATAAATAATAAACCTTTTGCTCGCCTACATTCTAAAAACTCAGATCAAATTTGACAATGATTCGTAAAAAATGCCACGTAGGAGCTTCTTTTTATTAGTACGACGTGAAAAGTTTTTCCGGAAATTGTTTTCGATATCCTTAAAATTGGTCCGGCATTTTTACGTGGGTGTCAGTGGGCCTCGACGCTAAAATGAAAATTGATTAGAGACCCAAAAAAATGGGGGTTATTGGAAAAACGTTTATTTTCATCATACGCAACATAATGCCACAGATTTTTGAGCACATTTTTTGAAAGTGTGTACATACCATTCTAGCGCCCAAATTTTAAAATTATACAGGCTATTTATTAAGCGTTGAGAAAAATTAAATGTACTGTTAAATTAAATGATTTTTAAGCTGTTTCTGTGTTAATAGTCCATAAATAAATGTTCTGACCAAAGATGTTACAAACTACAGATGGAAAAATGTACATTTCTAGCCTACGTAACGACTGCAAACAGTCTTTCCCACCTCTTTCGGTCATTATTGCAGCATAGCCAGATTGACATATTTATCGCAAAAGTATCTTGCACAATCCCAATTAAAAATTTGTTAATTTGACAAATACACCTGGTTTAAGATTAATCCGCAATTGCTCTTAAAATAAATTTATTTCCCAATATTTTTACTATCTTTATTAACGCTGGAAACCAATGTAAGCCAACAATAGATCAAAGCAAAGAAGCCCATAACGTGAGGATCAAAAACAAACTTCTTAATAGTCGAAACTCGTAAAAAGTCGTAAATCAAGGTCCTTTTGGTCAGTCGCTAAGGTCGTCAGCCAAAATTTCACCAAATCAACTATTCCACCTCTAACACGTTCCGATGGTATAATAGCATCCATAGCAGGAGACAAAGCAAACTTACTTGCTGAACTATTTTCTTCGCATTCTACTGTAGATTTCCAAGGAAGAACACCACCCAACATTCCTGCAGTTCAATCCGAAATGACCGAAACCGTGTTCCGTTAACGTCCCGTCAAACGAATCCTGAAAGGGCTCGATGTCAAGAAAGCTGCTGGTCCAGACGAAATTCCTGTTATAGTTCTCAAGAGATTCGCCGATGAACTAACACCAGTATTTTGTAGACTTTGTAACTTATCCTACAAACAAGGAATATATCCTCGTGCTGGAAGACGGCGGGAGTCCAGCCTATACCAAAGTAAGGTACGAGAACAACCCTGCCCAACAACTCTCGACCAGTCGCATTGCTTTTAGTTATATCAAAAGTAATGGAGAAAGCTATTAACCAACATCTAAAGTACCTGGAAGGATTAAACATTATCAGCGATCATCAATACGGTTTTCGGAAGTCCAGATCAACTGAAGATCTTCTAGCCTATGTCACCCATCTTTGGAATAACGCAATCGAACATCATGGGGAGGCTCGGGCTGTTGCACTGGATATTTCTAAAGCCTTTGATCGTGTTTGGCATGAGGGACTTCTAAGTAAACTGCGATCCTATGGTATGCTCAGTCGATTCTGTGCATGGTCGTCTAGCTTTCTTAAGCACCGCTCTCTGCAAGTGGCGATTGACGGATTTCTCTCAGACATCTTCACCATCAATGCCGGTGTTCCTCAAGGGTCCATATTGTCTCCCACTCTCTTCTTACTCTACATTAACGACCTTCTAGTGAAAACGAAAAACCCGATATTTAGCTTTGCTGACGATAGCACACTTATATCATCTTTCTCTTTGAATGCACAAACATCGGCTGCCGACGCACATCTTCGCAGACAGCATGAAGTATCACGCCTCAGCAAAGACCTGGAAGAAATTTTGGCTTGGGGTGACAGTAACCAAGTCGAATTTAATGCTAGAAAACCCCAGGCAGCAGTTTTCTCTAAAAAGGTTAACATTACAGAACCGGATATAGTCATCGCCGGACACGCAATCCCACTGGCTTCTTCTATTAATTTGCTGGGCGTCAATGTGGGAGGAAATATGTCTTGGCATAACCACGTTGTGGCAATCGCCAAGATAGCTTTTCAGAAACTTGGTGTACTCTTCCGAACCAGAAAGTTGTACACACCTCAACAACTTTTGACACTATACCAAGCTCAGATTCGACCATCACTAGAGTACTGCTCTCATGTCTGGAGCTCTGCACTCAAACATACTCTTCGGCTACTGGATTCCATCGAAAGGAGGGCCATTCGTCTGATTGGACATCACGAGCTGACGAAGAACCTCGACAGCCTAGAATATCGAAGACAGGTTGGGGATTTGACTCTCTTTTACAGATATTTTTATGGAACGTGCTCGGCTGACCTTGCCCTCTTAATTCCGCCCAAAGCGTTGAATATAAGAAATACACGACGAACCACTGCCGCCCATCCATATGTGGTGAAGCTTAGTACTCCTCGAACTTCATTATTTAAGAATTCTTTCATCTGGAGGACTTCATCCTTATGGAACGACCTTCCCGAGGTGGTTTTTTCCAACAAATATAACCTCCAACGATGCAAAACCAACGTGAATCGCGTTTTGCGTACGCGCACCACTCCCAGAGTGCCCTAAAGGATTTTTCCTATAGAGCTTGTGTTTGACCATAAAAGAAAAACTATAAACTGTGAAAAGGTGATGAGAGATTTTTTAATCAAATATTATTATAAATAAAAGTATCAAACGAGTATTGAACTAATCCAACTGCACTCTGGCAACATCTATTTCTATTTTACTACGATTCGGACCCAAAAGATAAGCCAGATGAATGAATACTAATCTCGTAAACATTGCGATGTTTGTCCTTTGATCTAACGGATTGTTATGTATTTTGGTTGATTTGTGGTTTTTTTTTCTGTTTCAATTACGCTAAATCAATAAATTATTTAATCAAAATATTTTTGTAGGGACGTAAGGCGCAGGTACGCCTCTACGTGAAAAGCATATTATGGTAAATTGCAGATAAGTCAAAATTTAATAATACAATTTCAGCAAAACAGCTTTGACTCTACGTGTAATACTGCTTGAGGTTATAGAGCATGTTAAATTATGTATTTTAGTGCCGTAACCCAAAATTTTCAGTTTCGGCAGTTACGCCACTACGTGAGGAGACCGACCATATGGTTCACCCGTAAATGGGTATCATGAGACCTAACGTACAAAGAATCACAATTAAAATAAAAAAATTAATTAAAAACAAGTAATACACATTAAATTTTAAAAACAAATTATTAACCTAGGTCAGTCACTTATTTTTTAAACAAAAACTAAACTAACCTAGGTTAGTCACTTTCTTTTTAAAATATAATGTGTAGTACTTGTTTTTAATTAGTTTTTTTATTTTAATTATGATTCTTTGTACGTTAGGTCTGATGATGCCCATTTAAGGGCGAAACATGTTTTATAAAGAAAGAAATGTTGGTTGGGGACCTATCACATTCCTCTGTGATTATACTAAGGAGCAAAGAACGGCGGACAGACAGACAAGATAAACTATCCTCGCCTATAGGGGTTCCATTCTTATTCTTTACTTTAAAAACTGTTTACCTTTGGAAATTGGTTTTAGAGAATTATGCCGTACTTACATAAAAGTAATCCAGAACCTAGCTGGATTTATTAGGTATCCTGTGGATAGAGGAAAATATTTACAATCTGGCTTTCGTCGTTTAATATTAATGTTTACTCGTGGATGCCCTAGGAAGCCCTACGTGCTGTACAGTCTCCGTGGTGACATCTGTAAGATTTATTACATCTCGGAGAATTATCTAATTCCTATCTATTGAAGTTACCTATATATACCAAATTGAAAATGGGAAATTGAATTTTATTTCGACAGGCTTTGATCGTATATCCAGGTTAACACGAAGCTGCTCGACTGACTTTGCTCTCTTAATTCAGCCCAGAGCGGCGAATAGCTGAAATACACGACGAACCACTTCCGCCCATTCATATGTGGTTAAGCTTAGTGCTCCTCGAACTTCATTATTTAAAATTTTTTTCATCTGGAGGTCTTCATGCTTATGGAACGACCTTCCCGAGGGCGTTTTTCCCAACGAATATAACCTGCAACGACTCAAAACCAATACGGATTGCTTTTTGCGTACACGCACCACTCCCAGAGTACCCTAAAGGATTTTTCATACAGTGCTTGTGTTTGATCATAATGGAAAAAAAAAGCGAAAGATGATGCAAAAATTGATGTAAATTAAATTGAAGGTTTAAAGTAGATAAGGGGCTAGATTGCCGACTACGCTTTGATGTGGTACCCCTTGCCCCCTTCCCATTTAAGATTTTAAGGATAACATCTACCGCTCGCAGAGTGTCAAACCACGAATCCTGCAAATATTTTTTACATTAAAATTGATGTATCTTCCGATTTTTAACATTATTTACTGGAAGCGAGATATAGAGAGTTTTCAAAATGACACCCTGTATTATGTATAAGAATTTATTGCATATTATAAGTAATTATCATCTAATTATGAATTAAATACTATGAACGGAGTTGGTTGGGTCAAAAAATTTTTACAGGCAATCCGAATTTAAAAATAAATAATCTCAAAAACACCTGTTCATTTTTTAATAGGTTTCTTATAATTAATCCTAATCTAATTAGCGGAATTATATATGTCCGCGCAAAAGATCATCGTCACAAAGATCTATTTTTGTATAGCATCGAGTTTTTAATAATTTAACGCCCGTCACATGTCTAATTTTACTCTTACCATGCCAATATTTGGAACTGAGATATTTTAATCAGTCACTATAACCATTTTCCTATTATCTATAACAATCCTGTCTTCTATTGGCTTAAAGTTTTGGAATGTTCCTTGTAGAATGTTAAAATACTAAGAAAATTAGTCATCTTTTTAATATACCTAGGCGTAAATAGTTATAAATAGTATTGTATATAGCTTCGGATATTAAAACGTCACTTCAATGTATCTCCGGTAACATTTTCATGCGTGACCAGCGATACTATGGCCGGCGATACAAAAATGCACAAATTCGTGGATAACAGCTAATACAAGCTATTTCTTAAACTTTGTTAGACTGAAATGAGTATCTGTAATCAAGAGAATGACTTCGTGTAGTATTTTCCCTTAATTAAGACTACTAGGTCTGAGTGAACCCTGTGACCGGCGATACAACATAAAAAAATACGCCTGGTAAAAAGTAGGCAATGTTTTAGTTTATACCTAAATAATAATAAGGAACTTACCTAAGCAGGAGCACGCTTTACACAAATCAAACACTAATATTTGTAAAACTAGTGGTGTTATTTATAAGCAATTTCTGCCGTTACCGGCGATACATACAGCTGCGGGGACGGAACTTCTGGTTAATAATTGCGTTAGAGAAACTAAGCTATTGAACTTTGAACATTATTTGTTCAATACAAATTGTAGTAGAAGTGTAAATTATT
This sequence comes from Barypeithes pellucidus, assembly GCA_963991005.1. Lineage (NCBI taxonomy): Eukaryota > Metazoa > Arthropoda > Insecta > Coleoptera > Curculionidae > Barypeithes > Barypeithes pellucidus. Next base: position 18,724,697 of record OZ022561.1, on the reverse strand, counting down.
TATATATAAAAATAACTTTAGTGAAATGCAGGAGTAACATATATTTCGCAAATTATAATCGTTCCTACAGGCAAATAGTTTGTTTTAGTAAGTTATATGCTAAGGACTGAAAGTTGTCTGTAAGTTGACGCGGTTGCCGGGCTAAAAGTGCTACCTGAACTAAACGTCCGAATTATCATACTATAGTTAGTTAATAAAATACGTTTATTTACAATAATCTTCGTCCTCAATTTACATATTTTCTTAAAGTATACTTGCTCTATCAAACGCTTTAATTAAATCAACGAACTGTCTAAACAATTGCATATCATTAGGAAGTTACATATTTAAACTTCCGACGTAATTAAATCTTCAACAGGAGCAAAATATTATTTTACATCTGTTATTTAGCTCGCAAGTGTAAATGAACATTACTTTAATTAAATCCTTTTAAATTTAAATTTTCATTTTTGTCTCTATCAACTCAGATGCGCCGAAGTTCGCCCAACTTAAATAGAAACTTGTGTTATAAATTAACGAAATGCTCGAAAGTACTTAAACACATCTGATGATTGCTCTTTTCACTCGAGGCTATGCAATCGTTTTCTTTGTGAGATAATGGAAGAAAATGTTTCAGTTGAACGAATGAAAAATAAACAAAGAAATAAGCATAAGGAAATATAAAAATAATACTAATAATTTTTTTTTTATGATCAAACACAAGCACTATAGGAAAAATCCTTTAGGGCACTCTGGGAGTGGTGCGTGTGCGCAAAGCGATTAACGTTGGTTTTGAATCGCTGGAGGTTATATCCGTTGGGGAAAACGACCTCGGGAAGGTCGTTCCATAAGGATGAAGTCCAAATAATTCTTAAATAATGAAGTTCGAGGAGTACTAAGCTTAACCACATATAGATGGGCGGCCGTGGTTCGCCGTGTATTTTTGCTATTCGCCGCTCCGGGCGGAATTAAGAGGGCAAGGTCAGCCGAGCACTTTCCATGAAAATATCTGTAAAAGAGAGTCAAATCCCCAACCTGTCTTCTATGCTCTAGGCTATCGAGGTTCTTCGTCAGCTTGTGGTCTCCAATCAGACGAATGGCCCTCCTTTCGATGGAATCCAGTAGCCGAAGAGTATGTTTGGGTGCAGAGCTCCAGACATGAGAGCAGTACTCTAGTGATGGTCGAATCTGGGCTTTGTATATTGTCAAAAGTTGTTGAGGTGTGTACAACTTTCTGGTTCGGAAGAGTACACCAAGTATCTGAGATTGCCCCAACGTGGTTATGCCACGACATATTTCTTCCCAGATTGACGCCCAGCAAATTAATAGATGAAGCCAGTGGGATTGCGTGTCCGTCCATGGCTATATCCGGTTCTGTAATGTTAACCTTTTTAGAGAAAACTGCTGCCTGGGCTTTTTAAGGGTTAAATTCGACTTGGTTACCCCAAGCCAAAATTTCTTCCAGGTCGTTGTTGAGGCGTGATACTTCATGCTGTCTGCAAAGATGTGCGTAGGCAGCCGATGTTTGAGCATTCACAGAGAAAGATGAGATAAGTGTGCTATCGTCAGCAAAACTAAATATCGGATTTTTTGATTTCACTAGAAGGTCGTTAATATAGAGTGAGAAGAGAGTGGGAGACAATATGGACCCTTGAGGAACACCGGCATTGAAGGTGATGGTGTCTGAGAGAAATCCGCCAATCGTAACTTGCAGAGAGCGGTCCTTAAGAAAGCACAATAATAATACAGTTTATTGATATTTTACTTACAATGCTTCCTCTATCTACTTACTGCCCTAATTTTCATACCTGTACCTTTTCCTTTATTTACTTACTAATTTGCTTATGGAGATTCCTGTTGTTAGCGTTTTTAATATTCTTTTAAAGGTATTAACGTTTTATTGTAGGTGAAATGAAAGAATAATTATCATGATATTTAGGTATTCTAATTGTTTTTCTATCTCTAGGACAGGACAAAAAAAAAGGATTTTTCTTTTTATCCACACCTCAACCGAACAGAGCGCATCTCATTATATGAATATTAAGATCTTTATTTAATAAATACACATATACGTACTCATATACAAATTTGATATATTAAGGGAATTTCTAAATGAGGAAACATTGGTGATGGTTTATAATGCACACTTGAACAAATAGTATTTTCGGAATAATATTGGATTTTTTGAGAAAACGCTTTGATATAGGTATAGGACAGTAAATACTGTTTATAAAGAACTCATTTGCCATAAAATTAAACAAAAATATACAGTGTGTTCCATTTAAAATAAGAAAGTTTTTAATGGTTCACAATGAACCTTGAATTGTGACCACCCTGTACATTTTCTGTCGAATTTGAAATATTTTTGAGACTTGATGATCTTCTAGCTATTCGATGAGAAACAATTTTTAGTCCAAGAGCTAAGGTAAAAAAATTATATGGATTATTTCATGGTCATGCATTTGCCAAATAATTACAGAAAGTCCAGATATCTCAAAAACTAACAGAGTCTGATAAAAACATGTTCTATAAAATGTGCTTAGTATTTAACGCTTAATCGAAAAAGGTAATAAAAATTACCATGTTGTATTTAAAAAACGAAAGTTGCCAGCTACTTCCGGTATAACCGGAAATGACAGGAACATGTGAATATTTTAGTTCAAGAGAGCATATCGATAAACCTAAATTCCCAAAGTTTCAGAAACATATATTCAGTAGTTCTCCATAAAGCTCTAATGCAAGCTCGTCGTGAATCACCCTGTATATTAAAAATATTAAAATGTTAAAAAATAAATGTTAAATATTAAATGTTAAATACCTGGACAAATACTACTAAAATAAGAAAGAAATTATGTAAACTTTCAAACATGAGTTAAAATCATATAAGAAGCGCAGAAGCTTGAACATTATGACATCACTAAGCTTCGTCTCTTCCTGCGTGGATGTCATACCTTGTGTTTATTGTATCATTTTATTTATTTATTTATTTACGATTTGGTTCTAGACCCAAAAATGTACCCACTAATTTTCAGTTACGTGTACAAGTACGTTATAAGCTATGTCCTAACTAAATCTAAATATGAACAAATTATTCGGGACCACTCCACGACCACGGCGTCATGGGAAACCATTCAAAATTTAATAAATTATAAATTATAAAATCCAAAAAACAATAGACTATAAAATCCAAAAAGCAATAGACTCAACCGGTCAAAGATTCAATCCCTTTATTTGGCTTTTAAAAGTAAACAGAGTTGTATTGAATATATCAATATCTTCACAATTGTTATTATAAATTGTGCGCATTCTTACTAAAGGTAAATTTTGCCCAAGATTTGTTCTTCTATAATTAATATCAAATAATTGATGAGTTCTCGTTTCTCCAGGTTGAATGTGAAAAGTTATAATTGATATTAATATTGGTGAATCAATAAAATCGTTAAGCAATTTGTATAAAAACAGTAAACAGGATTGCATACGTCTAACTTGAAGAGTTGTTATAGAGAAGCACTGTCTCATAAACGCCGTTTATTCTAAAGTTTAAAAATCTGAGAAAACGTGATTGAATCCTTTCCAATCTATGTATATGAATGTGATAATAAGTAGACCAAACCAGACATGCAAAGTTTAGCCTACTATAAATATAAGCATAATACAAGGTTGTAATTGCTTGTTTAGACTTAAACATTTTACACACTCTAGTTATGAATCCCAGTAGTTTACTAGTTTTGTTAACAATGAAGTCGATATGTGGACCAAATGTCATTCTACTGTCGAATACAACTCCCAAGTCTTTCATGGCCTAAAAGGAACTAGAACGATAAGAATCGATTGTTCGTCAAGCTTTACTCGGAATGATATAGTCCTTCCTTATTTCTCTTAAGGTAACTCGAAGGCTTAATTTTCCACAAACAGTTGTTCTATTTGGCGATTCTGATAGTTGGCAGACTGAATCGGGGCGAATTCATGGATTGAAAATCTATAAATTTTTAATCTATTAAACTAAGGGGCATAAAGAATCCAAAAATTAAGTAAATAAGGCATAATCGCTACTCTACTCAAAATTAAAAGAACAAAAATAATACATTGAGACAATGAATAGATAATTAAAATTTATTCGTTAAACAATTTTGGCTGAGACAATGAACAAATTGGTTGATACAATGTTCAACAACCCCGAACAACTTAGCTGAGACAATTAAAAATAATAAAAATGTTATTAAATAACTAACAAATTAACAAACTAGATATTACAGTCCTAAAAATGTATTTGAAAATTTTATTTTATATAACTTAATTATATTTTTAATAAGTTCTATTTTGTCATCCTTAGTGCAAAGATTTGTCAATTATTATAACCGTCATTTTATGACGATTCAATTAATTCTCTCCATCTCTATATTTTCGTTAGCGTCTCTATAGGGAAGCAGAAGCGTCAATGTTCTTTTCCCCCCCGAGTACAAAACTAAATAATTACTTATATAATAATTAATAAGGCCATTTAAACTGCTAAAACACTTTTCGTTGTTCTTTTCCCTTCCCAGGGCTATAAAATTATCCTGTCCCCTCTTCCGTATATTTAAATGAAAAATTTTTGAGTCCTGAACAAGAGACAACGTGCCCAAGTTGGAGTTTTTTGATGGTCTTATAATGAACGTTCCGTTCTGTTTATTTTTCAAAAGTTTTTCGACGGTTTCTCTGCTGACATCTCTGTAAAAACCTTCGGTGGATTCCTTAATCAACTCTGAAAAGTTATTTTATAAATCAGTTTTTTAAGATAACTTTATTAGGGATCAGTAGCGGCTCGCGAGTAAATCAATACAAAGCAATTTAAAATCAAAAATATATATTACCGTGCATAAATACACTATACAGGGTACAGAGAAAAGGAGGGTTTACCAAAAACATTTTATTTAGTAAATAGACAGAATTGTTTTTATTCTGTCAGAACCATACAAAGTTTTGCGCAGTAATCAATGATGGCAAGTATGTACCAAGGGTCCTAAATCTACCGCCTGCATTTGAAACCGAAGAGTATACTATTGAATGCATTTGTCATAGTAAGTTAAGAAAAAATATTGTACTAAATCTTGTACAATGTGTCCACGGATAGAGTTCGGAAGAGGAAAACTTTTTTATTTGTAGATTTAGAAGAAAAAGTCATTCTTCATAAAAATATTTGCTTGTGTCGAAACTACTATTTCTAACACCAAATTTACGATTACTATACAGGGTTAGTCAGAAATAACATTCTTAATTTTTTTGGATTTTGTTTAAAACAGATTTACGTAAAAACAAACAACTATTGTTGCTTTCTTATTAAGATGTAATTGTATATCTGGCCGATTAACGATTTTGTTGTAAGAAAACTATTTTTTATTTGTATTTTTATTATTACATGTCATATTTCTTTAATTCATTCAATTATAAATTATAAAATATTAAAATAAATAAAGTTCTATTCAAACGTGGTACCACCGAGTTCAGCGCATAGTTCAACTCGATATCTGAATTCAAGATAACAGTTCCTAATTTGCTGTATTGGGATATTTACAATTACTTCTCATATTTTTTCTTTCAAGAGATCCAAGTTATTATTGAAATTGGTTTTATACCCATGATGCTTCAGATATCCTCACAAATCAAAATCCATAATTGTGAGAACGGGACTGCCAGGTGGCCACTCATTTGGACCATACCTTCCAATCCATTTATTCCCAAACTGATGATTTAGCCAATCACGAACAATTATCGTAGAATGAGCGGGACAGCCGTCTTGTTGAAAGTGTAATTTTATTCGATCAGCTAAAGGTATATCTTGCAAATGATCATATAAAAAAGTGTTCAGAAGATGCAAATAAGTGTGTTGATTTAAATTGTTTTCAATAAAATATGGTCCAATTATTCCATTGTAAGAAATAGCACACCTCACGTTAACTTTTTTTGAATACTGTCTTCTAGAGCAAATACGAAAATTATGGTTGTCACGGCTCCAATAGCGACAGTTTTGCGGACTGACTACCCCGTTTGTGTTAAAAGTGGCCTCGTCCGAGAAAATAATATTATTAACAAAACTTCTTTGTCTAAGGATATTTTCCCCTATCCACAAACAAAAATCCAAACGCTTCATATCGTCATTTTCTTCCAGAAAATGAATAAATTTAGGTTTATACTGACGAATTTTAATATCTCTTCTACTAGCATCTACTAGAGATTTACTAACATTACCTATTTGAGAAGATCTTTTTCAGTTTGGGACAATTTCTAACGGAATCCATTATCATTACAGTTACAGCATCATCTTCATCATACTTTTTCTTCTCCCTTTTTTTATTCAAAACACTACCAGTTCTCATGAATTTCAATACAATTTTTTTTAATCCCATGTACGTGAGAGGAACATCAGGCCATATCTCATGGAATTGTCGGAGAACTGCCATAAAGTACGCACAGGGGATCTTTACCCTGACGTCATCGCTAACAAATAGATATCCCGACATATTTCATATCTCTGCATCTTTGTTTGGTACAGACATAAAGGCGAATAAAAATTGTATTATACGTCGTCCGGAATTAAACGTGTTAGACAGAGAAATCATTATAAAGAAGAGTTGCCAAATAATTATTTTGACTTACGCAGTACTACAAATTGCAAAAACGTCATTGTGACAATTGATTCACAATTTTTTCGTTTTTATACATTTTTGTGCATTAAAACTTCATTTACTCCTGCAAACAGTTCTTTTCAGAGTTTTGGTATCGCTTTTTTGTGTTAGTGGTAAGTACATATTGATATTTATTGTTATTTATTTATTGTAATAAAGTATTCCTAACCCTAAAAATTGTGGATAAGTCTCCGCTCCGCTATTTTGCCATCCCAAAAAAGTAAAAACACGTCTTTTTAGTTTCGAAAAAAATAAGTAAAATCGCCCGAATTTCCAAACGCTCTGTATATGTATCGAAACTAGAAGGTTCACAGAACGTATTTCGGGCAAAATCAAATCTGAAATCGCCAAATTAAGTTCACAATCACGTCTCAAAATGTGGTAAAAATTGGTCGAAAAATACAAATATGACAGTTCAATAGAATAATTTATTTAAATTTCCAAGGCAATGCCTATTAGCTTGCATTTTTTCGTAAATTGATTTTTTTTTTCATGTTTTACGACATAAATTACCATTTATCTTCAATTCTAATGAAATAAACTGTTGACTTTTTGGGGTGATTCCTTGTAGGGGATGAATGGGCGGAGCTTTTTAATCTGTGTAATCAAAATGTCACATTCAAACCGAGTTTATCATTTTGTCAAATAAGAAGTAGGTACATAACTGCCAGTAAAAATTCAAGAATATCAGATTTATACCTACATATTCCTAACAATCTATTTTATGTAAGACCGACTCAAAATTTTGATTAGGAGTTTTAAAGAAATTTTTAAAAATCCGTATATGGGAACGTTATTTACGTCAATTAAAATGTTATGAAATTAGTTTTTGTTTTGACAACTTTTCTTCCACGTAATTTTGATTTGATTCATACGATTTTTATGACGTGTAAGCGATGACGTCAGGGTAAAGATCCCCTGTGCGTACTGTATAGCTTTTTTCATGTCCTAAACCATTACTTTCAACAATATAAATTCTTTGTTCTCACGTAAGAATTTTCTGTTTTTACTATTATGTAGATTTATGAAAAAAAAATTACACAACTGTCAATAATTTGAAACATACAAAGAAATTAAACATTTCATTTATTTAGAACAGGCTACTTGATATTTTATTATTTTACTATTAGCTGTGAAATTAACGACTTTAAAAAAACGCTTATTAGGTTTTTTGCACAATTGGTGAAATAAATCACGGGTTTGAAAATATTTTCATAAAATTTGGAAAAAAAATCGAAATCGAAAAAACTGAAAATGTTATTTCTGACTAACCCTGTATAGTAATCGTAAATTTGGTATTAGAAATTGTAGCTTCGACACAAGCAGACGTTTTTATGAAGAATGACCTTTTCTTCTAAATCTACAAATAAAAAAGTTTTTCCTCTTCCAGACTTCATCCGTGGACACATTGCATGTGTATTTTTTAAATTTTCTACTCGTTAGGTTATTTATAGCTTCCCAACAAAATCAAATTACAATGTTTTAGGGAAGATAGCGTGGCAACGCTGTACGCACATGCTACCGATTATACTACGTGTGTCCTTGAAGTTTAGAACTTTCATTCATTTTTTCATGCGCGGTGTTGTTTGTGTTTATCTCTACTGCGATTATCTTTTTATGAGATCGAAATTATCTAAACGCGTACCTTATTACAGCGTTTCCATTTTTTAAAACTGTGCATGGTTGTAAATAAATGGTGTTTCATGAATGTTGTCTCCCCTATTATATTATATGTTTATGGGATTTACCGAGGCGCGTAGCGACAAGGTGAATCATTTCTCGAGACAGAAATTAAACTTTTCATCGAGGTTAGGTACAAGAATACCTTTGAATGCATTTGATTTTGGTGACAAATAATATGAGAAATTAACAAAGTAAGACCCTGTAAAACCACCAGTTTCGCCATCACAAATAAAAAGAAAGTCAAATTGTCAAGTCATTTTGGTCATTCAATGAATGTAAGTAACATTTACCCGGTTATGTGGAAAGTGATCACTTTTCACCCGGTTATGTGGAAAGCAATCACTTTCCACCCGGGTAAATGTTAGTTTCCCCTAGATAAATATCAAAATTAAAAATATGTCTGAAACAATACATACATGGTGTCAATACAAATATATTTGTTTGGCTTATTGGTACTCGCGATAAAATGTGCCGATCTTTTTAATGAATATGCTTGGATGTATCTATCACGTCCTGTAATACCGAAAGTGAGGTTTTGTTCGGGGGTTTTTCAGGTTTGTTAGTCTTAACATTGTTATGTTAAATATAATGTCCTGTATATTTTGGGAATTTTTCGATTTTATTAACAATTTCCTATACCGATCTTCAGCAGTTTCTGAGATTTGATGATTAAATTAGGAGATTAAATGATTTTTTATAAAAAAAATATGTCAATGGTAATTATCAAAGCTTTTTATATGAATACCTTCATCACTCGCGTCGGGATTCTCCCTAAAACGCAAAATAATTTATACAACAGCCGCTACTGAAAAGTTGACTAAGATTAGAGATATGAGATTTCGAGTTTTACGAACATATCTTTAATTTATCATCCATATTTTAAGGCATAACGACTTTAGAAGTTTTCCGTCGTTTATAATTTTTTTTCGTCTAATTTTGGTGTTTTAAATAAGAAAACTGGAACTCTTGCGAGTCGTTTGAACAGTTATAAATGGAAGCATTTTTGCGGCATTTGACATGCTAACGTTAAGAATTTAAATGTGAACACCAACACGAAAAAAAAATATTGCTTGCACGAAGGCATAGTTTTTATGCCGAAACGTGGCATACTGCCAGGGGAGTAATTATTTGGGACTTGTCCAGTACCCTTCGTAGGAATTATACAGGGCGTCCGCTAATTAATGGTACATGGAAAAACCACAGACTCCTTAAGTAAAAATATTAGGATTTAATTATACCTACCTATGTTCGAAAGTTGATATTAACTGAGTTAAAACTTCATTTTTGTTTTTCTCTAATAACTTTGAGAGAAACCAACGCTTTTTAACAAAATTTGGCAATTATGGTTCTTTTACGTCGAGACATTGATTTTTTTTTTAATTTTAATATCGGCTGTCTGCGGCATTTTTCACACATTTATTAGGTCATAACTTTTTTGTGCCTTAGTGTATTTAAGTTTTTAATAAAAATACTACTTTTCTCATATTTATTACGTAAAAAAGGTATACTAAGTTGAGGTCGCCTAGAGTTACCGTTTCGGAGATATTTGCATTTAAATTGTTAAGTGCACCCTGCCCAATTACTACTAATTTGCAAACAACTTAAAGTAACCTATGAGAAAACAAATGAAATTTAGAGATGCAGTTGCTATTTAACCTCCAGGTTGTTATTTGTTTGTTGATTATTGTACGCTGTTTAAGTTATTTGGAATTCCGTTTAGGAAGAAAGGTACTTAGTTCGCTTAATCGGTCGTAAATATTTTTGAATATCTTAAAATCAGGTTGTTTGATAGAGTTCCGAATATCGTCTCTGGGCACCACGTCCATTAAAATTTTTTCTGTGCGTGTACACACAACATATCCCGAAAATGAAACATTTTCTTATTCTTACGATAATCAACAAACAAATAACAACATGGAGGTTTCATAGCAACTGCATGTCTAAATTTCACTTGTTTTCTCATATTTTTATTTGAGAAAATTATTTTATTTGCTAATTAATAGTAATTGGGCAGGCTGCACTTAACAATTCAATTGCATATATCTCCGAAACTAACTTTGGGCGACCCCAACTTAGTATACCTTTTTTACGTAATAAATTACAGAAAAGTATTATTTTCATTAAAAACTTAATACACTAACGCCCGCATTCTCCGTATTTAGGATTTAATTGGGATTGGTAAATCCGGCTTAGTTCAATCTGACTTATTTGTTATGCACCGTAATCGGTTTTGGGAATCCAAGTTAACAAATTGGCAACAGTGGATTTTCAACAAATATGACGTGGAAAATGGGATGACGCAAGAGATAACCCTACTTTCGTTTGACCTGACGGCAAACTCTGTTCTGACGTGCATTAAGAAATCATTGAAATTCGCGATTTATAGCCTTTAAAACAGAATTTTCTTCAAAGTTTTGTGAGTTTTTGGAAACAATGGTGTTTAATATATTTTTAAGATGCAGAGTGAATATTTAAAGACATTATCATTGCAAAATTGCTTGATATCCGCGAGAGGTAAGCTGAAAAATCTCATTTGCCTTTGTTTACGAGACATTGGCCGTTTCTTTTCCCTTTTTATGAAGTAAAATATTTGTTTACAGATATCAAACGAAGCTAAACTTAATACATAATATGGACCCCTTTACACTGAACTTTCAATATCTATAATTTAATTCATGGAGTTCCACCTATTACAAAGGATTGATATTTTTTCATATTTAGTGCTAGAAGTAGAGAGGAAATAAAGTCCCACAAAAGATAGCCCACAAAGATGGAAGCATATCAACAGTACATTGCCATGTATAGCTGGAACCAGCTACTCTTGCAGTCGCGAGGGTGCTATTTTATTTGCAGCTGAATATACTTTCGTGTTAAAGATCAGTCGATCTTTCGTGTTAAAGATTATTTCTCGAGCTCGTTTTAGGTACTTTTATGTATGTTCCAATACCAATAATAAATTGTTTCTAATTTTTTGTGGCTAAATAAAAGAATGTTTTTATAATTGAAATATATAAAAAAAACAATGTGTATTTTTTGAGGTGGTATTAATATCAAATACTAGCAATAAAGGAAAGCTCTCTCCATTGATAGGATGTCACTACCTACAGACCGGTTACAGCTTGAAGTAGTAGAGACTTCTCTGATGATAGGCATGGACACCTACCCTGTACTGACGAGACCAAAAGAGTTCGGAACGGGTCTGCAAGTGGTGATATTCTATCAATGGAGAGGGATTCCCTTCCTTGGTAGTACAATTCAATCTGAATTAGTATTTTAAACGCTACAATATTAGACAAAACTACGCCCTGCGGTTTTTCAGGTGGTTAGGAAATAATTTTTCCACACATTATATAGTATTTGAAATATATTAGTTTATTATTTTATGAACAGTACAAGCTGTCTTAGTTTTGATTCTTCATTTGACAAAAATGGCAACATAAATACTTAATAATTTGGCTTGTAATATTAGATTCAATTTTAAAAGTTATTTGTTGCTTGAAAACAGTTTTAAATTGCAAGCAAAGTTAAAATTCAAAAAAAAAAATTGAATAAAGTACTAAAACTGTTACATTACAAAAACGAATCTTATATTACACCAAAAACTATTTTTAAGAGCAACATTTATGATGTCTAACATCTCCTAATCATCTTAAATGAAAATTTCCTCTTCAATTTCCATATTAACTACTAATTTCCAAACATGACACAAAAGAAAATTATGTCAAAGTCAAACCCGGAAACACGTGTTTTAAGATTTAATTGAGATTGGCAAATCCAGCTTAGTTGAATCCGGTTTATTTGTTATGCACCGTAATCGTTTTGGGAATCCTAGTTAACAATTTGGCAATACTGGATTTTTATACAATTAAATGAGAAGTATAGTTTCAAAGTGGACAATCTCCATGTTTCCTAAATTCTCAGTAGAAGAAAAAACTAATAATTCATTAAATATAAACAATTAAGATAGTTTTCCCTTTTTATTGCATTTACATCACATATACTAATTTTTTTTCTTTTAAATGTTTGAAAAACATAAGAGAGTTGTTTTGAAAAAATATTTGAAGATTATACGTTATAAAAATAACAATCGAAGTTGCTTGAAGAAGCTTTGAAAATAACGCAAGATAATTTTTCTTTAATTATTTTTATTCATATAAAAAAAATAAAAAAGACTTTAAATTCAGTAAAAAAAACTACAAAGAAGAAATAGCGGATGGAGGTGACAATAAAATTCAAAAACAGTTAATAGAAAATTCCACGTCCTCTTTGACTTTCTCACATAGTGTCGTTTCATCATCGACGGTTTCGATTTCTGGAACTGTGTTCTTTTCTATGACGCATTTGTAAAAGACGTGGATCATTTTTGAACTCATCTCCGAAATGATGCACTAATAAATTATTCACATCAACCTTTGTGTTGTTCTTCACCACATTTTGTTTCCAAATTTTTGCAGGATTTGTTATACTCATTCATTCTTTTTGTTAACAAAACTAGTAAACAAACTTTACTGCTTTCGAATCACACGCAACTTAAAAAATTAATAATGTAAAATCAGAATGGTTTTAGCGAGAATTATTATTGACAAGTCTGTACGTTATTTTTTTTAGTATTTCTTAAAAATTGGTAATTCCAAAAAAGTAGCCGAGTAAACATAGAGTAAAAGAGCCAGGTATGGACACAAAAGTTTAATACTGAATCGAAATCATTTCGAAAAAGTTTCGAACAAACCCGAACAAACCCGTTTTAGAAATCCCATTTCATAAGGACGAAAACGATAGAAAAATCAATCGGAGTAGCAAAGTTCTAAAACAAGCGTTGTTTTGCAATTCGAAAATGATTTTTCTGTTCAGCAATCCGGCTGCTGATAAAAAATTACCTGAAAATAGCAAACGAGTATTTTTAACAGGCGGTGGCTCTCCATTCGATCTTAAATTACCAATATAAAATAATATAATGTAATAAAAACACGCTTAAGCCAACAACTTTTCCGGATTACTTTAATCTCAATTAGGGACGTCAAATGTTGACGGTGCATAGCAAAAATATGATCTAAGCGGGATTGAGCATCTAATCTATCTGGATCAAATGCAAACGGAGAATACCGGCGTAAGGCACACAGAAGTTATGACAATAAATGTGTACATTAAATTATTACAAAAAAAATCAATTTCTCGTCCTAAAAAAGTCATAATTATCAAATTTTGTAAAAAAACCGTTGGTTTCTCTCAAAGTTATTAGAAATAAACAAAAATGAAGTTTTAACTTTAACACCCTGTATCTCAGTTAATATCAACTTTCGGATATAGGTAAGTATAATTAAATCCTAATATTTTTACGTAAGGAGTCTGTGGTTTTTCCATGATATACTATTCAAATACACTTCTAATGCTAGATTTTCATTGTCGTTATAGTGAATATAATAAACGCGCATGTTTTACATGCTATGCCATAATTAGTGCAAACTGATTTTTCACTATTAATTAGAAATTATAAAACAACTTAGAGAACCTGAATGCTTTGACAGAATAAGAAGATTTTATTATTATGACACATAGGACTGTGTTCTTTTGTTTGTTTTTAATATCCGTCATGGCCTACTATTATATTTTTGACAAACGTATATTTCGGGCCTAAAGACTAAAAATAAAGTGTTATATATTTTTGAGAAGCTTGTTACAAACTAAATTATATTATTAAAAAAATATAAAGGGTGACCCATTTAAAAAAAGCAAATTTGTTTATTTTCATGAAAACTATTGAATATAGAAAAAATCTGAGTACGTCACTGGATTCTACGTAAAAAACTACAACTAGAACATTTTATTTCTTTTTGATACGTTACGGGGTAACCGAGATATGAGGGGTATCCCAAAATGCACAATTCTCAAAAGCATCCCGTATATCAAAAACAAGGCGGCCTAGAAAAATTCTGATTACGGCATCTTCTGTTTGTTAAAATAAGTAGCACAGTGCTGCGAAAACAGCATCCTTCTATCTTTTCTAATAACGAAGATACCCCGTAAAACTACCCAAAAATGGACACCCTGTATGTACCATTAATACTCTTTTTTCGAGCAAAAAATAAAAATTAAACTTTTCGTAACGAACATATGCAATATACAGTGCAAAGGGTCAAACGGCATGGCAGTGGATCGAGCATCGTATGCTATAAAAATATGGACGACAAATCGTATTCTAATAAAGATTGTACTTGTACTAACCACAATGAGTACTTCTAAAATCCTCTATTTCTTTCCCGCAGCAACAAAATAGACACATTTTAAGCACACCATCAACTATTTCACTACACAGTCTGGCGATAAGATTCGCAAAAACACGGTAAAATACCTTATAACATAAACACGTCTGTTTGGAAGTATTGTTCATATTGCTTCATATTCTTTTTATTCGACCACTTCAAACGGCTATCTATAAAATGCAAGTAGATGAAACTTTTAATGCTAGAAAATAGTAACACAGTATACATATGTATATCGTGCCATATGGATGCTGGAGGGTGAGCTTTTTGGTGCAATGTGATTATTTCGAATTTAAAAATTTGCGCCAACGGTATGATTCCCTCTATAGAATTTTTTTTGCATTTTAAATTAAGGAAAATAGTTCTTTTGATTACGTACAACGTCATGTCTCTTACCCAATGTGCTATATGAATTAAATGTCAAGAGATGAACAGTGTCGCGAATGTATTAGTTTTAAATGTTTAAGAAATATGGTAGAAAATTTAACATTTATTATTTCAACTACGTAGATACAAAATCTAACCTCATCGTCTAGATCACTTACTCTAAGGTAGGTCAATTATTTATGGAATATTCACATCCTAAGTAATAAGCTGTTAGTTTGTAAATAATGAACCAACGTTAATAAATTTCTTTTAACTGATACTAGATAATTAACTTATTAATAACTATATTAAATTAACTGAGAATAGATAGAAAAAGGCAATATGGCTATACCTAACTGTTGTAATTATAAACTTCGATTGTTATATCAGATAGGTCAGATTCGGTGTCTAACCCGACCCGGGTTTGATGTCTAACGCGATTCGGGTTTGATGTCTAACCCGATTCGGGTTTGTTCGTGTTTGTTGGATTTGTCGGGTTTGTTCGGGTTTGTCGGGTTTGTCGGATTTGTTCGGGTTTGTCGGGTTTGTTCGAAGAGATGTCCAAAAATAAATTTATCTTT
Organism: Barypeithes pellucidus; assembly: GCA_963991005.1. NCBI lineage: Eukaryota > Metazoa > Arthropoda > Insecta > Coleoptera > Curculionidae > Barypeithes > Barypeithes pellucidus. The sequence goes on along the minus strand of OZ022561.1, from coordinate 18,709,163 downwards.
CTCATTGCTACTTTTTATTCTCCACAAGATGGCATCATCTCATCAATTTGTTTCAATTACGGGTCTGGATCTTTTTGTTTAAATTATGAAAGAGGAACTAAATCTACGTTCAGCGGGTTTGTTCGGGTTTGTCGGGTTTGTCGGATTTGTTCGGGTTTGTCGGGTTTGTTCGGGTTTGTTCGAAGAGATGTCCAAAAATAAATTTATCTTTCTCATTGCTATTTTTCAAGATATTTTCAAAAAAAATTTTTCCAAAGATTCTATTTTATTTCAACCTCCAAAAAAATTCCAAAATAATTTTTTTTCACAAAATCTTTAAACAAATAATTTTTTCCAAGAAGTAAGTGCTTATTTTGCAAAATATTTTCAAAAAGTATTTAAAAAAATTATTTTTCAAAATATTATAGTATTTAGACCAGAGTTCTAAATACGTTATATTATTGAAAAAGCGTTTCGTAAAATGTTGACGCGACATTTTATTACTTTTCGCTTCTGCTAAACAAAAAATAAAAATAATTTCAACAAATAAAGCCTATCATACAGGGTGCTGCGCAAATATCTATTTAGTTAATTCATTTTAAACATTAAAAATACCAACTAGGTAGGTATGACATATGTATAATGATTTTGCATTTTTAATAAGTAAATTAATTAAATGGATAGATATAATTGCGTAACACCCTGTATGATAGACTTTATGGGTTGAAATGAAAGCGAAAACGCATTTAGAAGAAATGATAATTTTTTGTTACCTCGAGTCACAAGGCGATACTTTTGGGCCAGTGTCTAATTTAGATATATCTCTAATTACAAAATAACCCATATAAAAAACAAACCGGAACAAACCCCGTATAATTAGATATATTCGGACTTAAACTACTCTGTCCTAAACTGTGAAATATGTTTTCTATCAGTTGAAACAAAAACTATTAAAATTGGTTCATTATTAACGAAATAACAGCTTATTACTTAGAATGTGAACTATCGAATATTCGATAATTAATTGGCGTAGTGTGTAATAACCGCTGGTGATATAGCATTCCGTCCGCACACAGTGTCATTCGATATAACTTCTTTATCAAGTGCAGTCGCATCAGTCAGTGTTATGAAACTTTTATTTTTTGTTCGTTGCGTTTATGTAAAGAACATTTGCATCCTCATCAAAATGTATGAGTGCTTTTTTAATTATTTATTCTGTTCCCCTTTGCTAGTCCGTATCCGAGATGGAAATAAATTATTATGTTGTCTTGTGCAGAGCTCCGAGTTAAAAAGAGAAAACGCTATTGCAAGAATGAAAGGTAGGAATCAACTTATACAAAAGGCACATGAAGGTATAACGAAGTAAAAATACAGAAAAATTAGAATTTGCAAATCGGCTTTTATTCGAATTGTTTCTGTTGAAGAAAAATGTCCATTTGAATTTACCGTTACCTTAAGTAAAAAAAAAACATTATAAACATTTATCACTATGTAAATTGTTTGAAGGCAGTTGCAGCAATAATGATTCGCGACCTCGGGAAGGTCGGTCCATAAAGACGAAGTCCTCCAGATGAAAGAATACTTAAGTAATGAAGTTCGAGGAGTACTAGGCTTAACCATATATGGATGGGCGGCAGTGGTTCGTCGTGTAATTCTGATATTCGCCGCTCTAGGCGGAATTAAGGGGGCAAGGTCAGCCGAGCACTTTCCATGAAAATATATGTAAAAGAGAGTCAAATCCTCAACCTGTCCTCGATGTTCTAGGCTGTCGAGGTCTTCGTCAGCTCGTGGTCTGTAAAAGAGAGTCAAATCCTCAACCTGTCCTCGATGTTCTAGGCTGTCGAGGTCTTCGTCAGCTCGTGGTCTCCAATCATACGAATGGCCCTCCTTTCGATAGAGTCCAGTAGCCGAAGAGTATGTCTGGGTGCAGTCCTCCAGATGAAAGAATTCTTAAGTAATGAAGTTCGAGGAGTACTAAGCTTAACCACATATGCATGGGCGGCAGTGGTTCGTCGTGTATTTCTGCTATTCGCCGCTCTCGGCCGAATTAAGAGGGCAAGGACAGCCGAGCACTTTCCATGAAAATATCTGTAAAAAATAATCAAATCTCCAACCTGTCTCGTCGGCAGACGATGTTTGTGCATTCAAAGAGAAAGATGAGATAAGTGTGCTATCGTCAGCAAAGCTAAATATCGGATTTTTAGTTTTCACTAGAAGGTCGTTAATGTAGAGTAAGAAGAGAGTGAGAGACAATATGGACCCTTGAGGAACACCGGCATTGATGGTGAAGGTGTCTGAGAGAAATCCGTCAATCGCCACTTGCAGAGAGCGGTCCTTAAGAAAGCTAGACAACCATGCACAGAATCGACTGGGCATACCATAGGATGCGATCCTACTTAGAAGCCCCTCATGTCAAACACGATCAAAAACTTTAGAAATATCCAGTGCAACAGCCCAAGACTCCCCATGATGTTCTATTGCGTTGTTCCACAGATGGGCGACATAGGCTAGAAGATCTCCAGTTGATCTGGACTTTCGAAAACCATATTGATGATCGCTGATAATCTTGAAGCCTTCCAGGTATTTTAGAAGTTGTTGGTTAATAGCTTTCTCCATTACTTTGGATACAACTGAAAGCAATGCGACTGGTCGAGAGTTTTTTTGGAATTGTCTGGACTCGCGCCGTCTTCCAGCTGGATGGCAATATTCCTTTTTTGTAGGATAAGTTGAAAAGTCTACAAAATACTGGTGTTAGTTCATCGGTGCATCTCTTGAGAACTATAACAGGAATTTCGTCTGTACCAGAGAAGCCTTCTTGACGTCTAGCCCTTTCAGGATTCGTTTCATAGGTTGTTTTAACAATGTTTTAACTAGTAATTATCTCCAGTCAGGTGACTACTCAATAAGCTAGACCAAGTATATTTGGATATACTAGCTCATGGAAGCATAACGCGATGTATGATGAGTTCGTGGTTACAAATTATTAAAAATAAAATAATTTATGGCTGGGTGTCAATCTGGGAGGAAATATATATTGGTATAACCACCACAGACAGCTTTGCAGAACGTTGAAGAATTTTTTCGGACCAAAAAGTCAGCCCAGATTCGACCATGACTAGAATACTGATCTCATGTCTAAAGCCCCGAACAAACCCACGCATACTCTGCGGCTACTGGATTCAATCGAAAGGAACACCATTCCTCCGGTCGGAGACTATGAGCTGACCAAGCACCTCGACAGCCTAAAACATCCAAGAGAGATTGATGATTTGACTTTTTACAGATATTTCCTGTTGTTCTCGTAAATCTAATCAAAACCTATCCAAAGGTTAATTATTACATCTACTTATATGCTTATTATCAAACACTTGATAATATGAGGCAGTGTTTCGACTGAACAATCTTGAAAGCTTTCGAAACGACGTTCCAAAACCATCCCACGTTCATTATAGTCCATTTTTAAAGTTTACATGTAGCTAAAATTAAAGTTAACAGACTATTAAGAAAATGGCATTTCCACTGAAAGTTGCAGCAGAGTTTAGGCTCCGTAAGCCCTAAAAGTTCGCTTTTCTCTTGAGCAACCCGGCTTATCTGTAATATAAGAGTTTAAAACAATACCTCTAAAAAAAAGTCGTCTCGAAAGGCAACTCATCACCGAAAGTTAGGAGAGCGAGGAAGAGAAAACGAACTTTTAATATAAATTCTTTTTTGAATTTTCTCAAATGACAAAGGGCGTAAAGTGAAATCTATTATTATACGCTTTTATTCCTGACTTTCTTTTATGGATTTATTGAAGAGATATGCCTTTATGATTGTGATCTTTAACATCATAAGAATAAAATAAAATTTATATTATACCGTTGATTGTTTGACTGCCATCAAACCCTAATTAGCTTTCTGATCATAAAATGTCCCAAATTTAACCATTCCGTACAGAGCCGGAGTCCAAATTGTATTTACCTGCATACCCAATTATCGTACCGTATCTCTTTAATTCGTAAATATACAATATGTAGCATGCACCCATATATTGCGCTTTGAAGATATTGGGACATACACAATGGGGCTTAATTAGGTAGTATACAGGGTGATATGGAAATAACGTATTATATTTAAATGGGTGACTCCTGGGGTGTCCTAGAGAAGCGATACATATTTTTTTTTAAATCGACCGTTTTAAAAGTGGGGTAACAAACACTCTTACTCACAGGTCAGTCCGCGCTACTATAAAACATTTCATCCAGACCAAATAACAATGGTGCCAAACTTAATGTACAACTGAAATTGCATATACTTTATAAAAATTAATTATTTATCTACCTACTTGTATTTATCTTTATACCTAAAGATTGAGGAAATCCAGGCACAAACAGTCAGTTTTTTTTTTAAGGGAACACTCCTGGAAACACTTTATGCTCAAAACATCTTGCTAGCAACACAGAACACAATAATAGTGAAATAGAAACGATAGTTAGTTTTCCTGAAAATACAATCAGATTATTAGATTTTATTAAACGCGACGCGACGAAATTTGACTTGTTCGTCAGCGACATCCCATATTTTCTGTCAAACGGCAGCTGTTGCGTCTAGAAGAAACTACAGGTCTTAAACTGAGCAATTTAGTTTCATTGCTCAACAATATTCATAGTTTATTTATGGAGTAGCAAACGAGTAAACCGAAAAATTATTACAAACACGAGTACCCCCTGCAAGACCTAGCGGATTGCAGCGTGTGTATTGGGTTATCAATAAAATCAAGCGTATTCCGACGGTGTCTGTGTTAAACTAACAAGCTCGCAAGCGTACAGCGACATATACGAACTACTTCGGCTCAGCCGTAGTAAGCCGAGTGTGTGCAATTTCGTCATTTTGAGTTTTATACGCAGGGTTGTTCCAGAGAATATTTTTGTACTTTCCGAGGTTGTGGCATTTAACAGAATCCATCAATTTATAAGCCGGTGACGTCACCGGCATCTTGTTCGGTTAGGTCTAAATATTTTCATCAAATTTTACATTTTATTCCGTGTGAAATGGATAATTTTATTTTAAAGTTCCTCTTCACTAACAGAGATCGTGTATAATATGTTTTTATAATTTTAATTCACTTCTTTCGCAATTTTTTATAAATTTTACTCCTCAAAATGACAAACAAAACTGACATAACTCGCTAAATCACAAATCGCTTTTTAATTTCGATGAAAAAAATGGCGTCCGATCTCCCATCGATTTGTGAAATCCAAGGATTTGTTTTGTTATGTAGGGCTGTTGAAAGTAGCTTTTTTTAAGTTCATATTCTTGGTGACGGTAACGACCATTTTTTTAAGTTCACGTTCTTGGTGAAGGTAACGACCTTTCTTAGAACTCTAAGTTTTTTTTATGTTGGTGTCCAGTGAAGTAGAGTCCTTTCTTTTAGGCGCCGTGCGGGTACATTTCTATAAAATTCGGTACAATTTTGCCGATCCAGCCGGTACAAAAATTTAAAGCTTGGAACAACGCAGTTTGAAGTAGTTTGAACGTTTCATTCAGTTCGTTCGTCATGTGTGTCATTTTTAAATTAAAGGAATTGTATTTAAAATGTGTTTAAACAAATAAATCTAAGCGAGAAAAGGGACCAAAATTAATTAAAACAATGTTCCCCTGTATTCTTTCAATGTGAATAGCTGCTATATGTGAGGTTATGTGAGAGGTTTTTTCCACTCCGATTATGTGTGGTTTGTGTGAAATTATGAAACTAATAATTGTTTTTAAATAAGTAAAGGTAAGTGTCTTAAATAAAATTGCACTTTTTTAAAAGAGTTTGAAAGATAATAATTTAAAAGGTCAATGACGTTTGACCTATTTACTTTCCTGTACTTGCGACGAATTTTAAATTTTTGTGTAATGTTATCATTATTTGTTTTGCAAAACATCTTTCGCCGTCGGTTTTCTGGAATCATATTTGTTCATAAATGATAGAAAGAAAAATTGTTAAAATTACAATTTTTTTTCTAAAGCGTTTGCTGTGTAGATATGACAACACCGGCCGAAATACGCTGACATCTTTTTACACTGCATACTTTTTATTTTATTGATTGCGATCGTCGTCAGTAGCGGCCATGTAAATTTTCAGATTTCATATAAAGTGTATAAATTCGCTTCATAATTCAAAGCGCCATTTATGGTTATTTTTCTTCAATTAATTTTCATCTCAGGATTGGCCGGTTTAAATATAATACGTCGTTTCCATAACACCCTGTAGATATAGACATATTGTAATATAATGTAAACTGTGGGCCTTTGATTTCAAATCTCATATAGTTTTTAAAAAATCGGTTCTTCTGCATTTTTTACAAAACAGGCGGTATATTTATGACATTTTAGAATGCCACTAGTTGTCACAAATCCTTTCCATTATTTAAGGTCTACTATTTTAACACTCCATAAACGATGACCTAGATAAAATTTGGATCGTCGAGATAATTTCCACAAGTCACTGACACCGACTTAAATAAGCCCCGTCCATTCCCTAAAAAAACATCCGGCTCCATTTTCCACAAAGATAAGACAAACTTTATGGAAAGTTCGATAAACATCTGTTTCTGTTCTAAAAGGCTCGTTCTTTCTTTTTTGGAGGAAACAATTTTCTGGACGGGCTATTTTCCATTACATGAATAGTTTCAACCATAAAATTGAGTGTGATAAAATGGTTAAGAGTTATTCTGCCCGAATAAAGCCGGCCTAATGCGATTTATCTTAATGGTACCATATACTTTTTATCTGTAAGGTTTATTAGCAAAGTGACATTGTTCCTTGTAACTTGTCACAATATTCTTTTAAATATTTAAAAGTTACAAGCCTATACGTGTGAACTGATGTTCCTGACTAGGGGCAGGGTGTCAATTCCAATATAAAACCATACCTTCCCGTAAGTAATGTTGGGTAAGTTTGGTCATCCATATCCCAACAATAGTGTCTTGAGAATCTAGGCCCATATATCAAAAAATAAATCATTAACCATTGCCATTGTATTTCGGGTCTAAAATTTTATGATTACTCAAATAGAATGATGATTTTGATATTTTGTATCAAAATTTTATGGAAAAGAAATATTAATTCAGTGTTCATTACTAGAGATTTGGACAGTACCAACGAGGTTCAACAGTATCATCGGGTGGTTTGGGAAATAATAATTTTCCATATATTGGTATGTGATATTAATACAACCTAAAAGCATAGACTTTTTATTTTTGATTTATTCAAAAGTCTGCTCAGATTGTGTGGGACTGCTAAGAGATGGCATTGCGCGTTGTATTTTCTCGACTACCGTTGATAATACAACGTAAAGTATAGAGTCTTCTCTGATGATAGGTATGTGCACCTACCCTGTACTGACGAGAACAAAAGAGTTCGAAGCCGCTCTGCAGGTGGTGGCATCTTATCAATGGAAAATGCTTCCTTTTCTTGGTAGTACCATTGCATCTGAAATAGTATTTTAAAGTGTTATTGTGTAGACAAAAGTACGCCCTTATTGTATAAGGTATTATCGGGTGGTCTGGGAAATAATAATTTTCCCCTACATTGGTATTCAACATTTTTGTTAAAATTTATGCAAACCTGGATAATAAAGATATCTACAGATCTGGGTTACTTATAGTCTCATTTAAGACTACGCTAATGATCTAAAGAATAAAACTTACTTGCACTCCTGGCCCAAGTTCCAAGCTGAAACAAAATAAGGTAAATGCATAAATGGAAGAGATTATCAAACCTATATGATGTTAAATTATATACATATACAATATACATATTTTTAAGACTTTTAAAAAAGGTTTGAGTTTTACATTTTCGAATTATACCTAAAAAAAGGTAAATTACAGGAAAGCAATAGGGGTATTTTAATGAATTGCGGTAGGATGAATTTAAAAACGAATAATTTCTATTTTTTGGTGGTTTCAAATACTTGCCAACTTAAGGTAAAGCCTTCACTGTATTTAATTGTGTGGTAATAAAATTAATGATACGTTGCGGTCATTTTGTATACTCTCGGGCCGCTTTATTTGCTGCTTTATTGACTGTAATACAATTTATTGACCATTTATTGAAGACCACGAACGCACAAAACGGCATATCTACCATAATGGAAATAAAAAACATTTATGTACACGGTGGGCTAAAACCATTTTTTGAAACTTTTCGATATTTCAATCGGTTCATCATTTATGATTAATTTTCTGTTTCAAACGTTTCTAAGTAATATTTTTTAATATCTGAATATCATGGAAATTGTATGTAGCTGCAATTAATCAATGGACAGGAAGTTATATAAATGCATTGAACAAACCGAAATCATATTTAACTATTTTTCAAATAATTATTTTTGTATAGCATACATTAGGACAATCGGAATTTATAAGTTTGGGTTACCATATTTCACTTTTTCAATTTATAAAAATTTTTTTATCGAGACATTTTAAACCAGATTCTATTTATAAACGAAGGAAATGCGGCGTCTCGATATCGGAAATTTACATTGAATAGGGTCGTTGAAACGAGATGCCTTCGTTATATACGAATTTTGCAAAGGAATAATAAAATTTAAATCCCTGTTTCTCAGAAGTTTTAGTGTATACGGCACACTGCATATTATAAAACAAATAATATAAAGCCAGTATATATCCAATAAGAATACTTTAACGTCAGTTATATATGGAGTGTTACCAAATGATATGCACTTATTTTAATGGATGAATCCTGGGCCAATATTGTCGAAAAGTTCATATACACATATGTTCTAAAATGCTTTGTTTTCGATATACAGGGTGTTCAATTTCAGCATTTAATTAAATAATCTTAATATTTTGTGTCGAGTATCTATGTTTCAATCAAGTTTAACCTTAATTTTAATGTAATTAATATCAATTCAACATCGTTGCAATAATTAATTGTTGCGATACCTTCAATTTAAATTTTCGTTATTAACGTCAACATTTCGGAGTCCTCTATTTCCAGAGATACTGGGTGTTACCTTTAAAAAATCTTAGATTACGCTATACCTTCTACCTGAGACATCCATATACTAACGTGTTACCATAAAATTGCGCAACTAAAAATACTAATTGACGTGTTCGGGCGTTTAAGAAAAACAAATCCCTGAATTTTAAATTAATTTATGTAATGTTTTTTGGACGTACTGTATATACATAAGAAGAGTAGTCGTCGCTGACTAGCTAAGGCTGGAGTTTCCAAAGTATGCGGCCTGGGCGTCGTGGTGAGTAAACAGGGGAACCGCGAGACGCTTCTGTTTTCTCTTCTCCGGAAACTAAACCTATATTTGCAACTAGGGCGCCGGTGACAAAATACTTCAATGCGCCCCGCGAACTGGAAAAATATTGTGAACTCCTGAGTTAAGGAATAAACTAAGAAATATTGGGCTTTGCAGTAAATGAAAGTGTACCCTTTAAAGCCCAAGCTCTCGAAAATCTTTATTTCCATCTTCAGGGAAAACGTTTTGAGATTGTTGATTTAGGTGATATACAGGGTATTATGGAAATGACTTATTATATTTAAGCCGGCAAATCCTGAGATGAAAATAAATTGAAGAAAAATATCCTTAAATGGCGCTTTGAATTATTGTACGAAATATACACTTTATATGAAATCTGAAAATTTACGTGGCCGCTACTGAGGACGTTCGCATTCAATAGTTTATTGAGGCGGTGTTGTCATATATTGCAACACAGAATTGTAAACGCATGTGTTCAGTTTTTGACAACAAGACGTCACATCACTTATTTTTAAAAATTTTTGGAAAAAAAAATACTACAATTTTAAGGTACATAGTCTCTTACCTTCGATCTTATAATCCGTTTTATAATTAAATTCCATAAAAAAATAAAACACAAAAAGTATGTTTTACAACAGAATCAGCAATAGGTAATATCTAGTTTTATAATCTAAAGTAATATCACACAAATTTGAAATCACATCACAATATTTCTTATTATGAATTATTTCACAAGAGAAAAAAATTCGGGTAATGCTACAACTAATCAAACGTTTAAAATTCGTATACATCAAGCACGTAGAACCCTCGACAGCGTCATTCCACCCCCGAGTCTCGAAACATACCGAAGCAACGATAGTAGCGCGCGGCAGATATCCAAGCAAGGGCGAAACATGCGGTGTAATCTGACAACACTGTTAGTATACTCTAGTGACCCACATTGTTGCTAACTGAATCTAGATGGAACGGCGCTACAGTATGTGGGTAAAAAGGGTTTTTACCTTAGTATTTAGATATTCGATTAAAAAAAAAGTATGTAGACTTTCTCTAGGACACTCTAGGAGTCACCCATTTAAATATAATAAATTATTTCCATAACACTCTGTATATCTTAATTAATGGAACAACATTTAAAATCACGAAGAAAACACAATTTAAAATAAACTTAAAAATAATTTTATATTGAATAAAACTACATATTTTAAAATAATAGAAAATCCAAAATGTGACAGTCAACGATCATTTTGTTGACGTCTTCTACGTCTTCTAAATCAACTTTTGATGATATATCTAAAGTTATGCTAATTTACAGCAGAATCATTACTATCTCTACTTTCGTGCAAAATTTTCATAATTAATATTACAACTCCAACTAACTACCATTTGAAAACTTCCGACGAAGCGTAGCTCCATCAAAAACACATGTTTTCCAACGTTCAAGTAATATTGGAATAAGAGAAGTTTACCTTTTCGATTGTTAAAGTCTTATGGCTTTCCTATGAGAATGTTAGAACATTAGAAACATGTGCGGAACACATCTGCAGTGAAATGCACGACACTACTTCTAAAATTGCTTCACTTGATCTCACTTTAATTTTATAGCCTGCAAGATATACATCAATGTTTTACAGTGCTTGCTATTTATTGTTTGCAAATAACCAATATATTATCTTGGCTCATAGTTTATAATAACTGCTTAATTCCCGAAATTGCTTTGTTCATCTAATAATGATCCAAATTACACAGCCAGTGATTGCCATCACTACTTTACCGAATTCAGTACCCAAGCCATTAATAATAATTGCCACTGCTCCTTAACATAATTAACATCTTAGTTTTAATTATAAAAGTCTCATTAATTTGAGAAAATTGCAGGTAGTTTTCGAGGAAATGAAAATGAGAAGGACTTTTTTTAGTGGTTATAAAATTATGTTTTCATTTAAAATGTCTAAGAAAAAAATATCGTTAATTTTGTTAACATACTACTCGACTAGCAGATTACGATTATATGATAGGAGATTTTATATTTGATTTATAACAATTTTTAAAACTCTATACAGCGCGTGTTTCCTTTTAACCTTTACTTTATCAAAAAAAGTCACTGACAGTTAATAGTAGTAGTATAGATACAAGTTTCATAAGACATTATCTTAGAGCACGCGTTTAAGTTAGAAAACGACCCGCGAAGCGGGGAGTTTTCTAAAGTACAAGTGCTCTAATTGTCTTATGAACCGTGTATTTTATAGTACTTTTTCTATTTGGGTCTTAAAGTCTGAAAAACATTAAAAAATAGAGAGAGTTGGCAATACTTTTACAATTTAATAAAGTATCAAATATGCCATGATAGAAACAATTGAACACAACAAAGCTTCTTCCTATCCTTAATAATTAAAAATAAATATATTATTAAAGTTAATAAAAATGAGTGAGGAAGAAAGTTGCACTCCGTCAGAAATACGAGAAATTGCAGAAAATAATCTAGACAAACTTTTAAAAATAATATGTAAAACTTTGAGTTATGGTGCGAGCATAACAAAGTTCAAAATATTGAACAAAATAATACTATTGAACAAAATATTGTGTCGACACAGAATCTGACAGGAATAACAATTAATGCACAGGAAATGTCTACAGTAACTATAAATATGTATATATAAAGTAATATGTATAATACTATATTGAATTAAAAATAAAACTTTAGAAGAAGAAGAGCATGAACTGGAAGATATTATATATTGTTTTATAGTTGTGACTAGAAATTAGTTGACGGATACCGTCAGCATGTTATATATTTCCGAGTATAGGTATTTCAGATAAATATCTAGAAAAAATGATCTATTTGCAAGGTTAAAGGTTAGTATTTTAAAGTTTTCTATAAAAAATTTTTTGTCGAATCCATAATGCCTATAAAACTAATTTCAACGAAATCGAAGTAAGCCTAAAATTCGAACCCTACTTGCTGGCAACATAAAAAAACAAAATTTCAGTCTCATAAAGGTTATTCAATTTTTTTGCATTTCCTAATGTAGCCATTATGAAACCCAAATAGAAAAAGTTTTGCTTGATAGGAAACCTCCTTAGTGGGCCATTTACACGAGGACAATTGGGAAGACATTCCACAAAGCCAATCCAATATCCAATAAAATATTTCTCGAAATAAGAGTGTTTTATTCTTAAATCAATTTCACATTTTTTGGCCACTCTTTATAATATTTCGAATATTCGACTATGGCTAAAGAGGTTTTCAACCAAGCAACCCTCTTTAGCAGGAGTAACTTTTTTCGATAAAATGAAGAATAAAAAAGTTTGTTACGTTTTTTAGCACATACGCCGTATTAGAAAATTTTTTGTATGAAAATCTCCATTGATTATGCTGAAAGAATTATGTTGCAACCAAATTATAAAGCTTTTTAATAGAAGTACTTTTGAATAAGTGTAAAAACATCAATATAACAAATTATGCAGCAAAATGGCTCTGTAACCGTTCTAGTTGCATAACTTGGTTAGTGATGTTTATGTGTATGTCGCAAATCGGGATTTCGCACTTACAGATCTCTTTTTATGATTTTAAAAACTTTCCCAAGGTAAATTTATAAAGCTTAAAGCTCAAAATCTTTTGTATAATAATATTGTTTCATCCTTTATAATGAAATACATGTTAGTTGGGTTTGTCAGTCAGTAGGTCAAGTTACTTTCTAAATATGATTCGAGAAAAACCCTATTTTCAATATTTCGTAGTGAAATGAAAACCTGAACATTTCGTTACTGAAGACGCCAATCAACCGAAACGTTGAGAGTAAAACAAATAGAAACATTGAAGGTCCAAAATAAATATACCATGCTAACTGTCCCTGTAAGTTAGATTTAACAAGTGATATCTTCTATGCTGGGTGCTATAAATGCACATTGTTTGTATAGCCCTTTAATCAACCCAATATCTTAAAGTGAAAACATAAAATTCGAATTTTCTAACTCGATTTCACCGGAAAAAAAAACATATTGCAAGAAATAAAATTAAATTTGAAGGAGAAAACTAATTTTGCGAATAAAACTTTCTAGCAAATAAATGTTGTTTTCTATCTCGGAAAATGTGTAAACAAACTTTTTAGAAGGAAAACAATACCTTTCTAACTTTTCCTAAGTAGTTTTGCAGATCCGTGAAGAAGATGCTTTTAGAACGAGGAGAGAGAGAGAGTAAAGAATTTCGTCTCTCAAACAAAATTAATTTCAAGATGGTATTATAATTTTTTATAAATAGATTAGTTTCCTTTAATCGGATTTTAAATTTTATTGACAAAATTAAAATTCTCACTGTGTATTAGTATCGGAATAATTCTGATGATTTATGTTAAATAGTGTGCAGGAATTAAATTCTAGTGTGTTAAAATTTTTAATTAAATAATAATTAACATGTTCGTCGCTTACTGCACCCAAATTTTTCGGGAAAAAATTCAAATGGGACTGCAAAAAATGTATTTTTAGAGACATGCGACACCCCAGTAATTCATAGATTTTCAACCGTTCATCTATGAGTCTTTTCTAGTCTTCATCTTTCTTGTTGCCCAGAAATCCTTTCACTACACGTACAAAACACGTTCAAGCTGCCAATTCCTTTTCATTTAATTGTTCTTGAAAACGGAGATTATCGATTAGCTTCCTTATCTGAGGTCCAATGCCTTCTTTTAATTTTGCATCACTTAGGTGAGGAAATATTTCTCTTAGGTACTGGAAGCCACTACCTTCTTTGTCCATGGCTTTGACAAAGTTTTCATTAGTCCAAGCTTAATATGAAGAGGCGGTAGCAGCACCTTTGTTGGGTTAACAAGGGGGGCATATTTAATGTTTGAAGTACCAGGTTCAAAAGAAGTTCTATGAGGCCAATCCTTTTTACTATATTTGTTCTTTTGTTGCCCTATTGTCCCACAGACACAAAGAACTGCAATACTTTGTAAAGCCCCCTTGAAGTCCTAGCAATATACCTATCACTTTTAAATCTCCATAGATATCCTACTGATACTGTTCATATTTTTTCTATCATTGTCAATGAATGGGATAAAGGAATGGATGGTTTTTGATTCCATTATGAAGTAGGACTGCTTTTAGGCTGTATTTCGATGAATCTATGAATAAACGCCACTCGCTAGGATAGCCTAGCGACCCTTCCATTTTAAAAAAACTTGATAATGTTACATTCCGTTTTCGGTAAAGTGAAACACTTGCTTTTTTTATCTAGCAAGTTCCACTGTTGAAGTCTGGAACCAACAACAAACATGAGGAGCCCAACTTTTATCTTCATCCCTAATTTGGCACTTTGTGAGGTAAAAATAGAGGCATATTCTATTTTTACTCATTTCTTATAAAACAGTTTTGTTTATTATTGTTATAGTATTATTTGACATTGGTTCTAATTTCAATATCACGATCGATGGTCAGACGTGCTAATGTTGTAATTAAATGTATAATAATATAACAATAACAATGACATGAACCTTATGGGTTAAGGTTATAGGTTAAGTAGTTAAGGTTATAATAGGATAATATAAGTATGATTGTCAGAGGAGTGAGATGAATTAATAATCAACCCTTTTTGAGTACATTATTGATATTGAGACTGAGTTAAGATGTAGTTCTTTTAAATATACGTTTAGCATGGCTAATGTCCGCTGATGTTTTATTACGAACCTTCAACATCTATTACAACTTAAAATATAAAAAATAGGCTTTTTTGACTTCCTCAGATATAGATCTAGCTTCGGACTTTATAATAAATCGCTCACATATATAACAAAACTTATCGGCTGGATTTTTGCAACATCGACAACTCGAACTTGCCATTTTATATCAAAATCGACTTAAACACTTGACTGTACTGTAAACGAGACAGAAACCAACTAAACTGCAGAAACAATTGTGTTGTACAATACTGTGAAAATAACCCCTCTGCGGCCTTGTTGTACTTTCCGGTCCTATGGCAGGTAAAAATGATTTCAAAGATCGCATTATATGAAAGAGAAGCAGGTACTTGAAAATGCGACGTGCTAGGCCATTTCTGGGAAAAAATGTTTTAATAACTTAATAAGCATAATAAGCATTCTCATCGATGTTACGAAAATTATGGCGACTTGTGTTATTTGTTTATTTATTAATTATTTTATAAATTTTTTCCAAAAGTTTTAACTTTATTAAATATTAAATAAATTATTTTAACATTAATATCGAGGAATTTATTTATAAATTTATACAGGGTCATCATATAAAATAAGATTCTATGTAAAAATCCATGTAACTTTTGTTAACAATTTCCTAGAACCATCTCCAGACGTTCCACAGATAGAATTCATTAAAGGAATTTTTATAAAAAACAATATGTCATACTTGTTGCTGATTGGGGACAAGAAACTTTAACATTAATGAACACTGCCCGGCCCCGTTCATCTAGCTTCATGCATATGATATTAACAAAAGTTTGTTCTATGGCGTAAGTTTCGCAAAACGAGACCGGAATGTTTATTACTCTAAAACAACTTTATTTGGGACCTAAAAGGATGGGGGAGGAATGAAAGTGTTAAAATGAAGGGTAGAACAGAAAGGATAACGAAGGTTATTTGAATTATTTGATAGAATAGAAAATATATTTGGATACAATAATTTATTAAAATATGATTTGGGTGGTGTCGTGACCATTTCCAATATAACAATGAGTTTTACTTTGACTTTGTTTGTTCAAAAAACACAATAGAACGTTTTAATGTACAATTGGCTAGGCTAATCAGACAAAATATTCACATGAAAAAATGTTGTATCGATATAATGACTTTTCGCACTAAAATATGTGGTCTAATATCGGAGATATGAAAAAATTTCGATTTAAAAAAAAATAAAATTCTGAAATTGAAACCGTTGAAGACAGAATATTCATATAAACTTTCTTCAGAAAATTAGGAAACACACCTGAAATAGTAGTTAGTTTATCATTAAGGAACATATTTAAAAGTGGCCTCAGTGACCTCCATTAAGGTAAAAAGATGTGAAAAACTACAAGAAAACTATTGGATAGAATTTGTTAAAATTTTAAATTTTGTTTCAAATTTTGGTACTACATGACTATATTATCTTGAATTTTTCGAAACAGAATTTTATTTAGATAAAATGTGAAATTATCCGTATCTGCCATTTTGTTACGAAAATTGTAAACTTTCTTAAATACTTAAACAATATGAATAGTCAAGATGATTTGTAACTCCTCCTGAGTTAAGGGAAATTGCCAAGTTCTAAATTGATATACAACGTGTCCAAGATAAGGAGGGCCAGTACAGGGATCTCGGAAAACGTAAGAGATACGGACTCGGTTAAATGGAGGTAAAGTTGCGCATTTACGTGCCTAACAATATGCCGTTTAGAAAATTTTAAAATTCCGAGTAGTTCCGGAGATCGAATTCTAAAGTAAATTGCACTTTTGCATTGCCACTTTTTTCGCTCTATCTAACAGCGTTAATTGTTATCATTATAAACTTTCTTTTTTTAAATACGGTCCAGTTTTCCTGATATTGGAATTTTATAGCTTCTTTCTTCCGAATGCAACGATGTCTGACACATTGTGGTTTAATGACGTTTCGAGGGTTTCTTGAGCAACATCAGGAAATTTTGGGATACGGTCCTATATTTCTCCTAATTTTATAAATAATATCTCATAAGTAAGCTCTAAATTTTTACTTATGTTCGACTAGTTCAATAAATAACAAATAATTTAATAGTAAATAACAAATAAGCGAACAAAAACCATTCCAAAACAGTTCAAACTTCTGTTGATTCGGGATTTAAAAGAAAAGTAGGCGCTTTAAACAAAAAATTAAGATGGTGACGCGTGATTTGTTTCACTTCACATTCCCATTGTGATCGTTTCAGAGCATTTTAAGAGGTTTTCGATTTTCCAGAAAATATGGAACATAAATTTACAAATGCTGAAAAGTTTGATATTCTATCGCATGTTTTATTTTATCTCAAAAAACTGTTATGTGGCAGTTAGAAGATGTTATTTGTGATTAGAAAATAACGGAAATCATTTTGAACACCTGATTATGTAGTTCCTTACTTTTTTCGTTGTTCGTTTTATTACTGTTTTGGAATGGTTTTTGTTCACTTATTTGTGGTTTATTATTAAATTATTTGTTATTTATTGAACTAGTTCAACAGAAGTAAAAAATTTAAAGCTTACTTATGAGATATTATTTATAAAATTAGGAGAAATACAGGACCGTATCCCAAAATCTCCTGATATTGTTCAAAAAATCCTCGAAACGTCATTAAACCACAATGTGTCATACATCGTTGCATACGGGAGAAAAAGCTCTCAAATTCCAAAATCAGGAAAACAGGACCCTATTCAAAAAAAGAAAGTTGATAATGGCCCTTCGATGATGACTGGTCGGATTACAAAACAATTAACGCTGTTAGATAGAGCGGGAAAAGGGGCAATGCAAAAGTGCAATTTACTTTAGAATTCGATCTCAAAAAACCCAGGAAAACAATAAAACGATTTTTCAAAATTTCGGGTTTTTCGGATATCTCCGGAACTACTCGGAATTTTAAATCTTTCTAAACGGCATATTATTAGTCATGTAAATGCGCAACTTTACCTCTATTAAACCGACTTCGTATCTCTTACGGTTTCCGAGATCCCTGTACTGGCCCTCCTTATCTTGGACACGTTGTATTTTAAAAATATAGTAGTACTGTGTTCAGCTTTAAAAAGAAAGTAAACGTGGCAGGTGTGAGCTTAGTTTAATAATTATTGTTGTTGCAACCAAACATACATGACCGCATTATCAACCTTTAAAAAAGAATAAAATTGGTTTTGTAATAAGCTCAGTTCGATGCTGAAAACGGTATCGAACTAACTTTGGTATGAAACAAAATAGAAAAAAATATTTTTTAATAGTTTGTTCTAGGAAATTTCGCTATAATAGTACACACATATTGAGTCGCCATCTCTCTAATTATATTCTAGTTATCTAGTTTTTAATGCAAATGAATTTACAATTTATTTCTGTCTAAATATATCATTCGATTCTTTGAAAATAACTATAAAAAAAAATGAACCGAAAACATTGAACTCGCCTTTTCAACATTCATATAGGTTTTTCTATTCAATTTTACCTTTGAAATTTAAAGAAAAAGAGCAAACAAAAATAAAGAATGTTCTGTATATTGAACTTTAAAATTTCTTTTCAAACTTTCCATCAATTCAATGACCTCGTAAATTTTCCTTTTTTTGCAAAACCGACATGCATCCATGAAAACATTGAATTATCATCCATAAAAGGCTTTGAAGTTTGGTCGGGCAAAACCGCTCCCGTTATGGTAATCTAAATATCGGAAATATATTGTATAATACTGCCTCCTTTTTTCCGTTTTTGTAGTTTGATGTGATTAGGGGATCGATTGGTATGGAAAGAAAAGAGACAGAAACGGAAAGTAATTTTAAAATAACATTTTAAATGGAAGGAGACGAGAGAAACATGAAATAGATTAAGATAAAATTTTATTTCTGGAAAGAGAATTATGATCTTTGGATGGAAAGTAGGCATAAAAAATTATAGGTGATGTATATTGCCCGTTTCTCTGTTTTTCTAGTCCAAAGCGATTAGGGTATCCAGTAAAGGATGACAAGATTAAGGAAGGAAGACGAAAATAATTTTAAAATAACACGATAAATGAAGGAAGATGATTTGAATTATAATAAAATTCAGAATTTCGAAATACAGAGTGTTAAAAAAATTCTGTATTTTTCATTTTATTAATTAATGCCAAACGATATTCTAATGAAATTTGTTAAACATAAAGGATTAGAGCACTTTACTTTTTTTAATTTTAAATTTTACAATCAATCCATTTGCGGAGATCTGTGGCGTAGCCTGTTTTCCTTACATATAAATATAAATAGTATATTGCCAATACGAACGTTCCAAAACACAAAAAGTGTCCCTGCTATGGGAGATGGCGCGGGCCTATTGAGTTAGCGCAGTAGGGTGGACATTTTATCGATCGCGTCAGAGCCGGCCCGACATTATTTGTTTGTTGTTATCTTTGGTTCTGGATGTTTTTTCAAATTACAGAATAAAAAGTGGTTCTTCCACATTGTTGTCGCTATATTAGTGCTGATAAACTATAATTACCTAACAACAATATTTCTAAAAGAGTTTTTCATTTGTGGTGATTCGATTCGCTGTTTGGTAGGTTATTAGGGGCTTGTTTTGTTTAAGATGAAAAGACTTTAGGTGGTACTTTTTTGCAAAAGTCGTGGATCAATACCAACATATCGTCAAAAATCGTATGCCTGAAACGCTGTCTTAAATCGAACTAATCGAAATTTTGATTGCAATATTTTTCACTAACCAGTGAAATTTACATTAAAAAAGTTGAAATCCGGTCCTGTCGAATGTTTACTTTCACAAGGAAATTTCCCAACTGTGCAAACTCACAACGCCCCCCTTCGATGCCCATAGCGGGGACATAATTGCAGATGGTATTAGCAATATACTGTTTATATATGTGGTTTTTCTCTAAACAGTTTAGTTTCTGAGATACTAGCAGAAGTAAAATTTTGAAGATAATTATAAACAACTATGCATTTTTGTAAAGCACAAAGTATGCCCAATTAATTAAAAAATAATAATATACAGGGTGTTTTATTTCAAACATTTTACGTTCGTTAATATCTCAAAAACTAAGCTTTTTAGAGAAAACCTGGCTATGACACTGAACTTTACATAAAAATCTCTAACAAAATCAGCTTTTACCGTTTTGATAAGTTAACGCATAGCGGAAGTACAAGGGATGTCTAAGAAGTGTAGATTTTCAAAATCATCGTGTAGATTAAAAACTAATAGAGCCATGACAATTTTGCCTCTTTAATCCTTTGTTTCGTTAAGAAGTGGGAAAATTACTTTAATACCCCCTGAAAGTGTTGAAAATGGGGCACCCTGTACTTACTATATATTTGGCTTACCCTGTTTACGTTCATGGCGAAAGGCAGACCGGTTGCCGCTATCCTTCCCGTTAATTTATTATTACTTTTATTTTATTAATATTCCAATATCATTACATATAAGTATATAAAATAAAAGTTCGATATTCTTTAGACTTACAAATTAACTTTTAGCGAATAGACAAATCGAATGCCGGGCTGCCTAAGGACCCGAAGGCCAGTTTTTTTCTCATACCCGGGTCAGGTCTCGGCTTGGGACGGCATAATTTTATTTTGGTCCCAACATTTGCAACGGCTAACTTTTGAATTATGGAGTAGGGAATGTGACGCACGGACAAACAAAAACAAAATAGGAAATGTGCTTTTTTAAGTGGAGAAAGATTATTGTTTAGAAACACAATATTTTGGGTGAACTTTGAAACATTGGACATTCTACATAAAAATGTTGTGCCAAGAGAAAATATATTTTTGTATGGATTTATTCCTCGATAATAAGGAGAAAAGCATTACATTTATTACTAAAGATGCGAATTTAACATTCCCGTTCAGCGTCGGCATTTGTCGTGGGCCGTGCCGACTGCTAGTCGACTTCAAGGCTAACAGCTTTGTCTGCCATGTGAGTCCATCGGCGTCGGACGGAGCTTGAAAAGCTTTCTAGTTCTCGAGATACAAAAAAGTAGTTACATACATAAATAGATATTATACAGGGTGTTATGGAAATGGCTTATTATATTTAAATGGGTGACTCCCTAGGGTGTAATATAGAAAGTCTACATACTTTTTTCTAATTGAATATCTAAATACTAAGGTAAAAACCTTTTTTACCCACATACTGTATTGCCATTCCATCTGGATTCAATTAGCAACAATGTGGGTTACTGGAGTATACTAACAGTGTTGTCAGATCATATCGCATGTTTCGTCCTTGCTTGGATACCTACCGCGCGCGACTATCGTTGCATCAGTATGTTTCGAGACTCGGGGGTGGCTTGATGTATACGAATATTAATTTAGTGTAGTGTAGTTTAGTTTGTTAGTTGTAGCATTACTCGATTTTTTTTCTGTTGTGAAATAATTCATAATAAGAAATATTGTGATGTGATTTCAAATTTGTGTGATATTACCTATTGTTGGTTCTGTTGCAAAACATATTTTTTGTGTTTTATTTTTTTATGGAATTTAATTAAAAAACAGATTATATGATCCAAGGTAAGGGAGTATGTATCTTAAAATTGTACTTTTTTTTCTAAAAAGTTTGAAAAAGAAGTGATAACGCGGGTCAAAGACGTCTTGTTGTCAAAAACTGAACACGTGCATTTACAATTCTATGTTGCAATATATGACAGTACTGCCTCAATAAACTATTTATTGCGAACGTCCTCAGTAGCGGCAACGTAAATTTTCAGATTTCATATAGTGTATATTTCGTACAATAATTCAAAGCGCCATTTACGATTATTTTTCTTCAATTTATTTTCATCTCAAGATTTGCCGGTTTAAATATAATAACCCATTTCCATAATACCCTGTAATTAGTATTTTGAAAAATGAATTCCTTCCTACAAGATTAAGTGATCAATTCGTACTTGTTTTGAAAATATATTTCTTTGTGTAAGATTTATTCTATTTAGGTATTAGATTTTTATACTAAGCATATTTTATTATTTTGGGTGTAGAGGTTTCAGAACGTAGAGGTATTCCAGTTTAAAACTTTTTAATTTGTTTTGCTTATCTTTTTCACTGTACATGCATTTAATACGAGAAAAGGGTACACTAGCAGGTTAAAATCCGTTCCCATTGTTTCCGATGTCAATTGTTCGTTGGTATGTACGGTGCGAAGTTTGCTCTAGATACCCTTTTGTTTTCAGTCAGAGATAACAAGGATGAATCCAGAATCGCAATTTACTTGAACTAAGAAAAGGTGTTCATTTAGCACTATGGAATTGTTCTGTTTATGTTTACAAACGAAATTGAAATGCATAATATTAATTATTAGAATGGGTTGGTGTTAACGCGATATCTTTAATAATAAAGTAACCTTTTCTAAAATCTATACGGGATGTTACGGAAAGGACGTATTATATTTAAATCGGCAATTCCTGAGATAAAGACAAAATGAAGAAAAATAGCCATAAATGGCGCTTTCAATTCATTCAGCGGTAAAACACCTGTGTGCCACTGCGATACATGTAAGCAATCAAGGAATTCTGGCCGGTATTGTCATATGCACACCTTAAACTCTTTTGACAAAATAAAATAATTTAAACACTTTTCCATTCTGTAATACTTTTTTGTACAATTAATTGAAGAACATTTACGACGGACTATGTTTTAAAGAACCCCAAAAATCATATCGAATAGTAATAGCCACGTACGTCACTAGGTCAAATGCCAATGAGCTCTTGACGCCTTACATCGGCTGAGCGAAGTAGTTTCATATAGCGCTGGACGCGTGCGTCTGTTAGTTCAAGACCAACCAGCGGCCGGATACGTTGTGTCTCTCGTCGGTCACCAACACACTCTCAACGATCCGCTCTGTTTTTTCGGTTTACGCGTGTATCCTGTCCGTACATAAATAATCTTTGAATATTGTTTTTTTGACACCTTTCTTCTGGACGTCGCGTGTAATAAAATCTAATAATCTGTATTATTGTATTTTTCAAAAGCTAACTATCGGTTCTGTTTCACTATTACTCTGTGTGCAAAAAGTGTTTCCAGGAGTGTTCCCATGAAAAAGAAAAAAAACTGATTGTGTTTGTGCCTGGATTTCCTCGCTCTTTAGGTATCACGATACATACAAGTAGGTAGAAAATAATTTATTTTTATAATTTTATATGGCATTTCAGTTTTACATTAACTTTGGCAACATTGCCATTGGCTCTGGGTGAAATGTTGTACAGTAGCGTGGACTGACCTGTGAGTAAGAGTGTTTATTACCCCACTTTTAAAACGGTCGATTTAAAAAAAATAAAATATGTAGCGCTTCTCTAGGACACCCAAGGGGTTACCCATTTAAATATAATACGTCATTTCCATAACACCCTGTAAAATCATTACGATATGTACACAACAAACGTTTTTAAATGTGGTCTGTAAATCTGGTATTAAATTAACATAAATAGAGAGAATTACTGCTGCTTTGCTAGATAGTTAATTTTACCAATCAAGCCCTGATGATCGTGTGTACATCGAAACGTTTACACTAAAAATACTTGTACAAACAGCTCCTAACGTAGTTAATATCTGTTTATTTAGAAGTTTTACAGTATCAATTAAGCGAGTATACAAGGAAATAAGAATCATCCAATTTTATATAAAATAATACAAATTATTTTACACTTCTTGGACCTTAACTAATTAATAAACATACCCTAGCCGCCAAGTTTACACTTTAAATACCAGCGACTCTCCTAGAGTTAGACAAACGGGGTTCAGCAGCTGGAAATGATAACACTATGTAAACTAAACTCAACCTATTTCTGTTTTCACAGGACTCTAGTGCCTACTTGGCTTTTCTTACTCCTCAATTTATGTTAATTAATGCTTTAAGCCTGGTAAGTCATTAATCATTACACAAAGACGTATGATTAGTTTAAATTTAAGATGCCAACATTGATGCAAAAGTTATCGCACTAAAGGTCACTTTATCCGAAATTCACATTTTTTTCTATCTTCTTTACTTTGGTAGGAAAAATGACAGGTAATTTGTAGACAAAAGAATACCTAATGAAAAGGTACTATTTGTTCTAGGATCAAAACAGCTATTTTAACAATGCAGAACGAAGTTTAAAATCTGAAAACTACATTTCAAATATGATTTGTTGAGATATTCACGTTATGTATGCCAATATAATTCCGTTACATCTGCTCTCGCTTGCCTGGATATTACCAGAATATTTTTTTTTGAATTAGTTTTCTTTTATCAGAGATACTCCCCTAAAGATTATTCTTTGTTATTAAGCCCATAAAAGACTAAAACAATAAATTTTCCCAGATTTCTATGGTAAGTAGTATACTTGAGGGTCTTTTTAATTTTAGGTCTCACTTGGTAGCGTGAAATTTATTTTTTCCATTATGCTTTTAGAATGATTTACACCACCGACCTATATCTATGGATAGCCAAACTCTAAAAGCAAAAGGGGCACATTTATGGCCTGGCGCATGTAAACAAAGCTGATCGTCAGATGTCATGCGCAATGCCGACTGATAAACTATTTACCTTAACCGATGAACAGAACCGAACTTCGCCCTTAATGATAATGATTACACGTCAATACTTTGACACATCAAGCAAAACATTCTTTAATGGAAAATAAACAATCTATTATCTCGCATAAAAGAAGACCTTGTGGCCACTTTTAGAATTAATTTTGATATCTATTGTCCACGTATCGATAGATGTTTAATATCGTTATATCGCTACGACTGATTTCGGTTCTGGACGGTCGTTGTTGCTTCACGTCGTTGGTCGGCAACCAAACCGGCACCAATACGGCGGGGTTGCCTATATACAGAGTATCCAAGATACCGAGAGCCAGTACAGGGATCTCGGAAACCGTAAGAGATACGAGGTCGGTTAAATAGAGGTAAAGTTGCGCATTTACGTGCCTAATAATATGCCGTTTAGAAAGTTTTAAAATTCCGAGTAGTTCCGGAGATATCCGTAAAAAAGCGAAATTCTGAAAACTCGTTTTATTATTTTCCCGGCTTTTTTTGAGATCGAATTCTAAAGCAAATTGCACTTTTGCATTGCAACTTTTTCTGCCCTATCTAACCGCGTTAATTGTTTTGTAATCCGACTAGTCGTCTTCGAACGGCCATTATCAACTTTCTTTTTTTAAATACGGTCCTATTTTGCTGATATTGGAATTTGAGAGCTTTTTTTCTCCCGAATGCAGCGATGTATGGCAAATCGTGGTTTAATGACGTTTCGAGGGTTTTTTGAACAACATCAGGAAATTTTGGGATACAGTCCTGTATTTCTCCTAATTTTATAAATAACATCTCATAAGTAAACTTAAATTTTTTTACTTATGTTGGACTAGTTCAATAAATAACAAATAATTTAATAATAAACCACAAATAAGTGAACAAAAATCATTCCAAAACAGTAATAAAATGAACAACGAAAAAAGTAAGGAACTACATAATCAGGTGTTAAAATGATTTCCGTTATTCTCTAAGTACAAATAACATCCTCTAACTACCACATAACAGTTTTTTTTAGATAAAATAAAACATGCGATAGAATATCAAACTTTTCAAAATCAATCAAATTAGGAGAAATACAGGACCGTATCCCAAAATCTCTTGATGTTGTTCAAAAAAACCTCGAAACGTCATTAAACCACAATGCGTCATACATCGTTGTATTCGGAAGAAAAAAGCTCTTAAATTCCAATATTAGGAATAAAAGAAAGTTGATAGTGGCCCTTCGAAGACGACTCGTCGGATTACAAAACAATTAATGCTGTTAGATAGAGCGGAAAAAGTGGCAATGCAAAAGTACAATTTACTTTAGCATTCGATCTCAAAAAAACTCAGGAAAACGATTTTTCAAAATTTCGGTTTCTTCCGGATATCTCCGGAACTACTCGGAATATTAAAACTTTCTAATCGGCATATTATTAGGAACGTAAATGCGCAACTTTACTTCCATTTAACCGACTTTGTATCTCTTACGGTTTCCGAGATCCGTGTACTGGCCCTCCTTATCTTGGACACGTTGTATATGACGGTAACAACATTGTGCGCAAGACAGCCGACGAGCAATCTTTAAAAATATGACCGGTAAACCGTTGGTATCATCATAAAATTTAACTTTTTACTAAATTTCAATATCAAATAAATCTAAACTCGCTTTATAAAATATTTATAATAATTTTATTATTAACACCTTTTTTTGCAGTGTAACACAACATTTTTCTATAAAAGGACATGAGTTAATTATTAGTGCTAATTGGCCAATCAAAATTAGTGGTTTATTATTAAAATGTATTTGACGAAATGTATTATACAAAACTCCAATAAATAATATTAAAAACCAAAAACATGCGAGATCGTTTTGACTGAAACAATATAATATTTCGTGTTTATTAAAAAGGTATGGTTCAGTAGTTAATATTTGGTTTGTGCTCGCTAATTGAAATCGTAAAAATTGAATTTAAAATGAAATTGTACCTAAATTTAGTATAAATCTACAAATATTCAATTTTATAAAAAGCGTATATTCTAACTCCAACCAGTTAATATAGAATTATAATAATTAATTATTTAATTATTAAATAACTACAAAGTGGACAAAATGTACATATTATAATAACGGTTTGAAAAAACATTTAACACAATAATTAACTAACAAGCAGTGGCGGTTCTTCCACAGGAGCACATGTGCACGTGCACCCCCAAAACGAATAAAAAAATATTAATTTAAATTCATTGAATATTATTTATCGTATAAAGTCCGACCCTCCCTAATATTTTATCGCACCATCAAACCCAACTATATATTATAAGATCTCGATCCGGCAGGCAGAGACGATGACAAGAGATGTTCGCATATGCGAGTAAATGGGCGGGGCATAATGCAGTTTCTCTGTATTATCAGGTGGCAGGGGACAGCGGGGGATAGCGTGGCGATGGCGATTTTACATGGGAAAGTCTCACAATTTTGGGGTGCGTCTATGTCTGCTTGTTCGTGCATGTATGTATGTAGAAATTCGAGCGTGTATGTTTCAATATTTTATATTTATTAAGTTAAAATGAATAGTTTGACGGTGGACTATTTAAAAAATAACTTAAGCTCTTTGAGTTTGGAGCAAAAAATTGAAGTGAAGATTGCGGGAAGACCTAAACCCGAAATTAATTTAACGCAGAACACACTATACGTTTAAAACGCCTAAGAAAGTAATTGTTTGGTCGTTATACAAAAATTTAATTTTAAAAATAATTTCACGATGCTTGTGAACCCCCTCTTTCAATGGTAACGAGTCGCCACTGCTAACCAGTTTATCAGGTGATTTATTTTTGATTAAAAGTTTTTTCAACCCCACTCCATACCGATGGAACGGGGAAAGAATAAACATGCGTCATAACTTTATAATAAAATCAAAGACCTCTTGATTTTGACGTTTTTAAGTTTATAAATCATAAATTGTTTCCCAGCGAACTGAACTGAACGTAAAAGTTTATAATAGTCTGCCCTGAAAAATAAACAACTTCGATTCTGTCAAACGGTTATTGACTTTCTAAAGAGTTTACCATGAGAACATGACAACACTGCTCAAAATTCACTGACGTTTTCCGCCATATGTTGCTTTGTTTAGTTTTCCCCCAGTGTCACCACGTGCATATTTTTGGTCTGACAATATGTCATGTACAGGGCATATTAAATTAAAGCGCCATTTTTGGATATTTTCCTTCAATTTGTTTTCGTCTCAGGAATTGCCGGTTTAAATATAATACGTCATTTCCATGACGCCCTGTATAAGTAATCAAAATGCGTTAATCACAGCCCATACACTTTTTAAAATTATCTTATCACTAACCCGTGTTCTCTTCCAGCTGTCTCTTTGTCACGGCTGAACTATAACTAAACGCTGGCTGCTAATGGTTGATGCGATCATTTTTCTAGAGTATAACATCGCTTAAACAATCGCTTCTTTGCGAAACTTTCAAATATACCATTATTGTAAAGGTACTACAGCTACTGTCATAAATTAATTTGTAAGTCACTTGAGAATTTTAATTAGCCCTTGATAAAGGCCCTAAAGAGAGTTCCTACGGGTATCTTAATTGTACTTTATGTATAAAAAAGGGGTTAGTGGGATTCCATCCTCGCATATTTCGCACCTCACTTATAATCTCCATGGGCTTATGGAACGGACACAATAGTTTATTTTTGGTGTTTCGGTGAGGAAAAACAGATATAAAATTAACTCGGTCTAAGTCTGTTTTTAACAACATTTTTTAAATATCTATGTTAAAACCAAAGGTATAGTAAATTGCAGATCCAATAATCCATTCATAAAACTCTTGGAATGTGAAGCTGTGTGAAATGTAACTGAAAATCAGTAATGGGTGGAAGAGAGAACTACATGTGTGTTGGCTGAATGGCAACAATGTTGAAGTCTGGTTATATCAGATGGTTAAATATTAAAACATAACCATACTTTTCGATGAAAAGATAAATCGTTATTTAAATGATCAACTCTTTTACAAAATACACATGAATGCACCAGAATTGTTTATAATTAAGACGATTTTTCACAAATAATTACGATAAAAAACACAAATCAATCAAAATATATAAACAATCCGTTAGATCACAGTGCCAATGTTATAACGTTTACGAGATTAGTATTCATTCATATTTTAGGTACTAATCGTAGCGCACATGTAGCACAGTTGTAAAATAGAAATAGAAGTTGTCAAAGTGCAGTTGGATTAGTTCAAGATTCGTTTGATACTTTTAAGTATAATAATATTTTTTGATTAATCTCTCATCGCCTTTTCACAGTTTATTGTAAAATTATTGGGAGATAAATTTATTTTCAGAGCAATTGCGGATTAACCTTAAACCAATTGCAATTGTCAAATTAATTAACAACTTTTTAATTGCGATTTTGTAAGATACCTTATCGATAAATATATCAATCTGGCTATGCTGCAATAATGACCGAAGAGGTGGGAAAGAGTGTTTGTACTTATTGCGTAGGCTAGAAATGTACATTTTTCTATCTGTAGTTTGTATTATCTTTGGTTAAAACATTCAACGCTTGCACTTGCAATAAGATGAACAGATTCAATATTAGTGGCTGTATCTCTGAGCACAATATTAAAAGTGACTACCAAATGTCTACCAAATGTCGGGCGGGCAAATAAAAACCTCTTGTACTCACGACAATGCTCACAATGTAAATTTGTACGTAATGAAACAAAAAAATTTGCATTTTATAATGACTCAGAGTAAAAATTAAAATTTAACAATTAATTTTTCCCTTTAAATTCATCAAATAGAACTACGAATAAATGTATCTTCTCCAGATATTACATTCCCTCCCCCTCAACATTGTACTACGAGAACTTACCCCACATCGATACGAACAAATTGGTATGAACGTCAGGCAATAGCTTCCATTTTAGTTGTATTATTTAGCCCTAGTAAGGCCTACGGCAATCTGGAATTATTTGCCATTCCTCTTTATTTTATTGATGTAGAAGGAAATAAAGTAGAATTGTTTAGATACTGAAATAGTACAGACGACATTTTTATTTTCTATCGAGTTTGTTACTTATGTACCGTTACTTTTGCAGTAACGAATAAATGGAATAGATTTCTTGTGTTTGTGATTGTTTGTGTGACAGTTTGCATGTTAACTTATAAACTTCTGTTTTACTTTTTTCCGATTTTTCTGTTCTGAAGATGGTTCACTGCAAAATAAACAGAAACGACAATTAAACGCACCATCCATCATTTTGATACAAAGAATTGTTTGAAAATGTATGACAAAATAAAAAAGTGTTAAAATTCTAATATTTTTTTCTAAAGTTCTTGACGACGTGGAAATATGACAACACCGCCCAACATTCACTGCCGTCTTTTGAGACTTAATCTACCAATACCTCCGTATTAGATCATTTACATGTTTCGCAAGTACCTTCTATGTGGTTTTTCGGTTTCGACATAAGCAGGATAACTTGCTTCTAAATTCAAAGCGCCATCCATTTATAGTTATTTTTCATCAATTTGTTTTCATCTCAAGAAAAATTCATATTTTGATTAAAAATAGTTAAAATTATTTTATTTAAATAAAAGTAACTTCGGAAACCACGTCAAAGTTTTAAAATAAGTTAATTAACATAACCAGGAAAGCGCAATGATTTCACATTTTTTTAATCTGTGAAATCGACTAGAAATATTTCTGTTTTGTTTTTTGCTATAAACACGTTGAATATGGATAGAGAAAAATCACAGTGCAATATTTCAATACGTTGAGTATGGATAGAGGAAGATCGCAGTGCAATATTTCAATACGTGGAATATGGATAGAGAAAGATCTCAGTGCAATATTTCAATATGTTGAATATGGATAGAGAAAGATCGCAGTGCAATTTTTTTTTATGATCAAACACAAGCACTATAGGAAAAATCCTTTAGGGCACTCTGGGAGTGGTGCGTGTGCGCAAAAAGCGATTCACGTTAGTTTTGAATCGTTGGAGGTTATATTCGTTGGGAAAAACGACCTCGGGAAGGTCGTTCCATAAGGATGAAGTCCTCCAGAGGTAAGAATTCTTAAATAAGGAAGTTCGAGGAGTACTGAGATTAACCACTTATAGATGGGGGGCAGTGGTTCGTCGTGTAATTCTGCTATTCGCCGCTCTGGGCGGAATTAAGAGGGCAAGGTCAGCCGAGCACTTTCCATGAAAATATCTGTAAAAGAGAGTCAAATCGCCAACCTGTCTTCGATATTCTAGGCTGTCGATATTCTTCGTCAGCTCGTGGCCTCCAATCAGACGAATGGCCCTCCTTTCGATGGAATCTAGTAGCCGAAGAGTATGTTTAGGTGCAGAGCTCCAGACATGACAGCAGTACTCTAGTGATGGTCGAATATGGGCTTTGTATAGTGTCAAAAGTTGTTGAGGTGTGTACAACTTTTTGGTTCGGAAGAGTACACCAAGTTTCTGAGAAGCTATCTTGGCGATTGTCACAACGTGGTTATGGCAATATTTCAATACGTCAAAAAAGTATACGAGAAGATAAACCCGAATATTTTTTCTTTGTGGCTGATTTCACGAGAAAGCTTGGAAAATTACGAAGACATTGTGGTCGGATGCGATGAATAATATTTGTAGTTAGAAAAGGGCTTCTTAAAATCTTCCGAGGAGTATTAAAATGTATTTTTTATCCCGAAAAACGCAAAAACCTGCCAAAATATGATATTAATTAATCAGTCTAACCCGATCAATTCAAATAACGCTAAAAAGTGTCATAGCTTTTAAAAAGTAATAAAGCTCAGACTCCGACCCAATATTATTCTAAATAAATCCTATTGAAATGTAAAACAGATTTTTTCATTTTGTGAATTTTTCTTTCTAAAGAAAACGTCCTAGATTTATTCATGGTAAAATTGACGCCATCCTTAATATTTCAATTTCCTTGACACCGGGGACATCTACACAAAAGTGAGTTTTTTTAGATATTAAGATCAATATTTGGAAGTTTATAAACATATTTTGATTGATGGATAAAAATATATCTCAATAATATTCGGGAAAAAATCAACAAATATTCATAAGAATATAAGATTTAAAACCGATATCAACCAATATTTGCAACCAATTGCCCTATTGCGTTGCCTTATTTGGTAACCGTGTAAAAATTCGAAAACTTGTTTACTCTTTCCATCTGTAACCATCAACTGTGCTTATTTTTTCACAGTTTGAGATAAAAACAGGAAGAAATAGATCTTAATTTTACAAAGTTTAGTAATTCTTCTTAAATTCCAAAACTTTAATTCCACGAGGTCAGTTTCGTATGAAAGAACCATTGATTACATTTTACTAAGATTGTCTTGGTGATGAAAGGGTTGCAGGATCTATGAACAGAAGACAGATGGTGCCAATTGGACAGTAAAACTGTTTATTTAAAAAATACCAATCAAATTGGGTGCTGGGTGGGGTAAAGGGCACTAGAGCGATTCTGCACATTAAAGAAATTATATACATTTGTCTTCTTTTTAAATTGTGACTATCTTTTTAGATTTTTTCATGATAAATATAAAAAACAAGTATCATAGAATTGATAGGCAACCCATTAAACATAATAACTGCTTAGGTAAAGTAGAAATGGGGTAGGTACCTATTTATATTCGATTTTTACAATTATCAAGGCTAGAATATCCATACAGGGTAATTAAACGGGATTTATGCGTTATACGTTACTTATAACAGTAGGCCATTGTCAATTTAATAGAACCAGATGCAAATGGTGAAAACTCGACAGACATTTTTATTATTTATAAAACAGTTTTTATTATATGCTTTTTACTTAATTATTCTTAACAATGGCCCTTTGTGATAATAATTATGAAAAGTATAATACGGCATTGCATGTTTATGTTAATATTTAGGATAGCTTGCAAAATTTTCAATTTGTTACTAATAAACAGACCATGGCCTAATACTACATAAATTGTTAAAAATATCGCAGGTTCATTTTGAATATAGATATATTTTTTTTGGCTTTACAGATATACACAACTATACATTTTTGTGTAAACCAAAGTATGTTCAATGAATAAAAAAAATATGTATAGGTTGTACCATTTAAACATTTTCACTTTTGTTAATACAGGGTGTTATGGAAATGACGATTATATTTAAATGGGTGACTCCTTGGGTGTCCTAGAAAGCGCTACATATTTTATTTTTTTTAAATCGACCTTTTTAAAAGTGGGGTAATAAACACTCTTCCTCACAGGTCAGTCCGCGCTACTGTACAACATTTCACCCAGAGCCAATGGCAATGTTGCCAAACGAGACACAACGTATCCGGCCGCTGGTTGATCTTCAACTAACAGACCGCAAGCGTGCGGCTCTATATGAAACTACTTCGCTCAGACGATGTAAGGCGTCAAGAGGTCATTGGCATTTGACCTAGTGACGTACGTGGCTATTACTATTCCATATATTTTTCGGATTGTTTAAAACATAGTCCGTCGTAAATGTTCTTCAATTGATTGTACAAAAAGGTATTACAGAATGGAAAAGTGTTTAAATTATTTTATATTGTCTAAAGAGTTTAATGTGTACATATGACACCGATCAGAATTCCTTGATTGCTTACATGTATCGCAGTGCCACACAGGTGTTTTTCTGGTTTGGCGTCAGGTCACTTTCACCGCTGAATGAATTGAAGCGCCATTTATGAGTATTTTTCTTCAATTTGTCTTTATCTCAGGAATTGTCGGTTTAAATATAATACGTAATTTCCATAACACCCTGTATCTTAAAAAATTATTTTTTTAGAGAAAAATTGGGTACGCCATTGAACTTTGCGTAAAAATCTCTAACCGATGATTTTCAAAATCACCCTGTAGTAGAAGAGCAATGACAAATCTAACACCGAGATCTTTCGTTTCGTTAAAAAATAGGACACTAAAGTGAAAACAGCAACATTGATCTGTAATAATAACTCTAATACCCCCAGGAAGTTTCGAAAATAGAACAAGCTGAACATCAATGAAATAAAGCAAAATTACAAATATCACCTAAAATCCTTCGATGGAGGACAAGTAATTTAACAACTAGGGCGGAATAACAGTACGTGACAAACATACCAACAAAGCCCTGTAATATTAAACATAATATTCGTAAGACGGCGGGCTATTACCTCGGCCTTACCAAAAATTAATGGAAAATGCATAATAAATGGGGCATGAAATTTTGGAACGATGCAAACCCTACTTTATATTCTTTGCATACTTCCTTCTTTTGATAATAAAAATAAATATTTTTGCCATGTTTATTTATTTCTTAAATATATTCTGATTAATAAAATGTATAGAGATTAGCTGACAGGCATTCGAAATAGGGTACTATACAGGGTGTTATGGAATTGACTTATTATATTTAAATGGATGACTCCTAGGGTGTCCTAGAGAAAGTCTACATACTTTTCGAATCGAATATCTAAATACTAAGGTAAAAACCCTTTTTACCCACATACTGTCACGCCGTTCCATCTTGATTCAGTTAGCGACAATGTGGGTCACTAGAGTATACTAACAGTGTTGTCAGATCACACCGCATGTTTCGCCGTAGAGTCCATCGGCGTAGGACAGAGCTTGAAAAGCTTTCTAGTTCTCGAAATACAAAAAAGTAGTTACATACATAAATAGATATTATACAGGGTGTTATGGAAATGGCTTATTATATTTAAATGGGTGACTCCTAGGGTGTAATATAGAAAGTCTACATACTTTTTTCTAATTGAATATCTAAATACTAAGGTAAAAACCTTTTTTACCCACATACTGCATTGCCATTCCATCTGGATTCAATTAGCAACAATGTGGATTACTGGAGTATACTAACAGTGTTGTCAGATCACACCGCATGTTTCGCCCTTGCTTGGATACCTGCCGCGCGCGACTATCGTTGCTTCAGTATGTTTCGAAATTCGGGGGTGGAAATACGCGAGGGTTCCACGTGCTCGATGTATACGAATTTTACCCGTTTTGTTAGTTGTAGCAGTACCCGATTTTTTTTCTGTTGTGAAATAATTCATAATAAGAAATATTGTGATGTGATTTCAACTTTGTGTGATATTTATTGTTGGTTCTGTTCAATTTATTTTCATCTCAGGAGTTGGCGGTTTAAATATAATAAGTCATTTCTATAACACCCTGTATTATTTCTGAAGGGTCGAGGCCTTTACTTGATGTAAATTCATAATACACTTAATAATTAAAACTAATTATTCGTCAATTTATTGAAGCGCAGTTCTACTGTCAATATGATGATACTAGATACAAAAATATCTGATGAAAAATTGTGTTACTATTAATATTCTGTCTATTCAAATCTTCCATTAAGAGAAGAGATACAATATCAATGACAAAAAGCAAAAGGATAAAAAATATCACCTAAAGCCATACGAAAGAGGGCAAATAATTTAACAACTAGGTCGGAAAATTGTACGTGAAAGACATACCAACCAGTCCTGTAATATTGAACTTAATACTCGAGAGACAAGGGATATTAACAAACCCGAGGCATTACCAAAAATGAATGAAAATACATTATAAATGGGACATTTGGATAATATAAAAATAATATAGTATCCAGGGTGTGATGGAAATGACTTATTATATTTAAATGCGTGTCCCCACATACACTTTATTGAAACCAAATAGAATTTACTTTCTTCCAATTTAAAATGGCAATAAAAATACAAAGAAAAGCCCCAATATGAGTAATATAAAATCCTATTTTATATTTTTATGTCTCAAATAGTACATGCGACGATATTATATTTACCTTAAGTGGAAAAGAGACACAGTCCGAGTTTTCTACCTAGAAATATACCGGGTCTATATAACAGAGAATTGTGTATACAATCTGAGTGCATGGCATTTGGTAGCGCGCAATCCTGGTATTAACGGCATCCCCCTGTATTTTTTACCATTTAAAGGCTGATAATTTATATTTAAATAAATTCTATTTGGTTTCAATAAACAATACTTTTTTTAATTCCCCCTTATTATACATGCTACCACGCCATACACATCTGTTATCAGTCAACAAGTGTATGTAGGGCAGTGCACTAGCAGTGATGCCAGATCACATGGCGTGTCTATCTCTTGCATTCCCACGTCTTTGCGTACGAATTTTTAACGTTAAAGTATTTATGGCTTAATGAATAAGGTGTTAAATTTACCAGTGTAGCATTATCGTTTTTTTGTGCTATTGTGAAATAATCTATAATAATAAATGTTGTGACGTGATTTCAAATTTGCGTCATACTACTATTGGTTGTGTTGCAAAACGCATATTTTGTGCTTTATTTTTTTATGGATATTAATTGTGAAAAAATTAGCTAAAAATTTTGAAAAATAACAACTCAATGACGTCCTGTTGACAAAATCTGACTTTCCACATTCGATTATTTATGCAGGTTGCCGTTGAATTCCTACGTGTTTTTCTCACTTATATATAAACAGTATATTGCCAATACGAACGTCCCAA
Organism: Barypeithes pellucidus; assembly: GCA_963991005.1. Classification (NCBI taxonomy): domain Eukaryota; kingdom Metazoa; phylum Arthropoda; class Insecta; order Coleoptera; family Curculionidae; genus Barypeithes; species Barypeithes pellucidus. Next base: position 18,673,185 of record OZ022561.1, on the reverse strand, counting down.
GATACAAAAAGTGTCCCCGCTATGAGAGATGACGCGGGCCTATTGAGTTTGCGCAGTAGGCTGGCAATTTTATCGATCGCGTCAGAGCCGGCCCGACATTATTTTTTTATCACATTATCCGATCTTCGGAACCAAATTTCGCTAAAAAGCTTGTAAAAACAGAAGAAAGTGTCTCGTATACAATATAATATATATGTATGTGGTCACCACCTCACCTTAAAATTAATGTATTTTTAATTTGGTGCATTAGTAGCAGATAATAATTCCCAAAATAGTCAATATAGTCATTCATTCTTAATTTTTGGTTTAGAGAAAAGTTAGGTAAAGAAACGACGTCGGATGAAAGTTAAAATAAAGCTCATCGTGTGTCGATTGTTACAAATATTCGAATGGAATTTGGCACTAAAAGTTTACCCCAATCAGGGCACCGTCGCATCATCATATCATCAGAAATCGTATGCATGGAACGCTGTCTTAAATCGAACTAATCGAAATTTTGATTGCAATATTTTCCCTAACTAACCAGTGAAATATACATTAAAAAAGTTGAAATCCGGTCCTGTCGAATGTTTACTTTCACAAGGAAATTGCCGAACTGCGCAAACTCACAACGCCCCCTTCGATGTCCATAGCGGGGACATAATTGCAGATGGTATTTGCAATAAACTGTTTATATATATGTGGTTTTTCCTAATTCCTAAATTAGGAATAACCATAACAAATGTTCTGTACTCTGACGGATATTATCACCATAACCTTTCATATGGCATAACATGTTTTTCTCATTAAAAATGGATAATCATTTTTAAAACCTCTGATCGCAAAGATGGTTTACGACTTGACCCACATTTAGCACGTGACATTTCTTAAGTAGTAAATTCAGTTCAGTAGCGTAAGTCAGATAAAATGGAATCCACCGGATTTAACGGTAGTCGTAAAACGTCCGGATCCATAAAACCTCACGTATAATTACAGCCTTAATAAATATTAGTTGGTACATTTTCTTTCTATTGTCTATACGCTGGGACCAATAAAAGTGACCATTATTCTTTTCTGACTAACTTCAATGTTTAAAATTATTTTTAAACCAAATTTGAAGGAAATATAATAAATCAATTTATTATGGAATATTAAAAACTCACCTTCTGATTAATAAGCTGTTATTTCGTTAATAATGAACCAATTTTAATAATTTTTATTAGAATATATTTTGTTGTTAGAAAACAGATTCTAAATGTATAAATGTACAGGGTAGTGCATAAAATCTAGAAGCATGTAAATTTACTAAAATCTTACATAAAAATTGAATTTAATTCATTTCTTAAACTACAACCAATTAGAGATATATCGGGGTTTGATTTCTGACTAGCAAGTATCGCCATGGCACTCTAGGTAACAAAGAAATTACCATTTCTTTTAAATAAGTTATATTGTCGAAAAACGTTTCATAAACAATCAATGCTACATTTTATCACTTTTAGCTTCTATGAAATTAAAAATATCATTGGAACCAATAAAGTGTATGATACAAAGTACAGGGTGTCCCATTTTCGACACTTTTATACGGTATCTCCGTAATTGTTAGTGCTATCAAAAAAGCAATGTAGATGTCATATGCTCTTTTTGGGTCAAACTTAAGTAAAATCAAAATTCGAAAATTTTCGCTCGCTTAAGAGATTCGGGGGAAAATCAACAAATTGACATTTTCTAAATTACCCAATATTTTCTTTGTTAAAAGCGATACAGAAAAATGTTTTATACAGAAGTTTATTTATAACGATTGTTGAATAATCTGCCGTTTTCAGAATAAGTATACGGGGTCAGGTAAGAAAGTTATCGGACCTAACCTCATTTTGTTAAATGGAACCCCCTGTATATTTTAATCTAAAAAGATAGCAATAGCGAACAAACCCGCATTATTCTGTTGTTAAAATAATATATTGTTTAGTGATATGGAAACCATATTCAAAAAATGATATTTGCCATCTTGATGTGTATTATTACCTACTTTATTTTACCACCTGCGGTTATTTGAAATTTCTGTCTAATTTTTCAATGGAGAAGTCAAAATGACATTTATCTTTTATTAATAATTTTAATTCAAGATAATAAGAAGTGGATGTTAGATGTGGTTGTAAATAAAATAGTATACAAACCTCGGTGAAAAGTTTAATTACTGTCTCGAAATTTAGTACCGACTCTCTCGACAGGAATGAAACACTTTCCACCTCGGTACGTAATATACTATTAGACAGCCCGGTGAGACTACTTATGGGGGAGGTCGAAACACGTAAGAAGGCCTTGGAAGTGATGCTAAGCCTACTCTGCTCCATACGCTCACATGTAACCTACTTGTATCTATCTGTTTCACTTTATCATTTAAGCGTCAATATCAGACTTACGTAGAGTTAATATGGAAAGCCCAAAAGTGAGTGTTTATGCAGGCGACTTGATCCTGGTCATATTTGTCTCACTTTACTGAATTAGGGAAGGTTGCTGCAGACAGAGACAGGCATACAATGCGAACAGCACGAATTGTTAAATAGTTTAACAAGCTAACTTCCTTCGTCTGGCGGGCATGGAAATCAAGCAACATCTGATATGATTTAAAATGGTGGAGAAGTGGAAAAGACGCATCTTTAAATTTTAAAATAATTTTTAATATTCTAATCTTTCACGAAAAATGTCGTTTCCTTTTTGGTGCAAGTGAGTAATTTGTAATTGAAACATTCATTTAGTCATCTTTACTGAGAGTAAGCTTCAATAATAATTTCTTTTCCTAAATCATATAGGGCTCAAAAATATGCTTGGACATGAAGCTTGAAATATTTGCTAGGACCTAGAGCCCACTTGAAGATGGTAAAATATTTTATGTAAATTATGATTTACTTCCTATTTTTTAATAAAACTACTTACAAGCTTATATCTGAAGTTTAATTTTTCATTTGTAGTTACGTTACTAGTTCAATAAATGATATAAGAGTGTGTAAGGATTATTTTAAAGTGATATTTACAGCTTAAAACATGTCAGAATCCTAATATTTGATTTTCACTACTTAAGTAAATCAAATAAAAGGGTTTGAATGTTTTTTGTTGGTTAAATGTCACTTTAAAATATTGACAGTAATAAAAATTTTGACAAAAGTGACATTTGAAAAGCACGTGCGTTTGTCAGCTGATTCCAGACGAAATGGATGCCTGGTTTGTTCGTTTGTTCATACTTGCTTCGATGTGTTAACACGGCTGTTTGTTTTCTTCCTGCTTATTAGTATTCGTTGCTATTAGATGTGTGTCAAGAAACTATCGCTCCACCGGTACCATCGTGCCTCAAGAAAAACTGGGACAGCAAAATGTAGTTTAAGCTCCCAGACTATTAGCTTGCTTTGAAGTTGTCAGTTTCAGTTAATTTGGTGACTGACGTATTAAAAGAAATAGTTCTTTAATGTCCGAGTTAACCACCGAGTAAAAGCGATCATTTGTACGCAATTGAGAGATGTGCATCGAATAAGAATCATCGCAGAAGTTTTAAAATAATAACATGCATTTTCATTGTTCCTCGTATATTTTAAAAGATAATATTATTGTTTTGGTGTTTAACCTTTTCGCTTTCATGACAACAATGACAGCTTACCCTCAATAGAGTTTGCATACTATTTATAGCCTAGGAGCTAGTCTACAATGAGAATTTTTTGTCCCATGTTTTTTTCGGCACGATGGTACATGTCCTCCTAATAGTCAATACCTTAATCCTGTGGATCATGCAATGTGGGGACATATACAAGCAGCAATGCGCAAAAAATTACCACGAACGACCCGCAGACATGAGAGCAGTATTGTAGTTCTGGATGAATGTGGGCTATGTGGAGCGTAAAAAGTTGTGGTTATGCCGAAAAAACTGAACTAACAGCAAAAATATTGTGAAAACTTCATAACACCACCGAACATTCCTGCAGTTCAATTCGAAATGACCGAAATCGTGTTCCGTCAGCGTCCCGTCAAACGAATCCTGAAAGGTCTCGACGTCAGGTAAGCTTCTGGTCCAGACGAAATTCCTGTTATAGTTCTCAAGAGATGCGCCGATGAACTAACACCAGTATTTTGTAGACTTTTTAACTTATCCTACAAACAAGGAATATTTCCATCGTGCTGGAAGACGGCGCGAGTCCAGCCTATACCAAAGAAAGGTAAGAGAATCCTGCCTTAACGACCTTCTAGTGAAAACGAAAAATCCGATATATAGTTTTGTTGTTGATATCACACTTATCTCATCTTTCTCTTTGAATGCACAAACATCGGCTGCCGACGCACATCTTCGCAGACAGCATGAAGTATCACTCCTCAACAAAGACCTGGAAGAAATTTGGGCTTGGGGTGACAGTAACCAAGTCGAATTTAATGCTAAAAAAACCCAGGCAGCAGTTTTCTCTAAAAAGGTTAACATTACAGAACCGGATATAGTCATGGACGGACACGCAATCCCACTGCTTCATCTATTAATTTGCTGGGCGTCAATCTGGGAGGAAATATGTCTTGGCATAACCACGTTGTGGCAATCGCCAAGATAGCTTTTCACAAAATTGGCGTACTCTTCCGAACCAGAAAGTTGTACACACCTCAACAACTTTTGACACTATACAAAGCCCAGATTCGACCATCACTAGAGTACTGCTCTCATGTCTAGAGCTCTGCACCCAAACATACTCTTCGGCTACTGGATTCCATCGAAAGGAGGGCCATTCATCTGATTGGAGACCACGAGCTGACGAAGAACCTCGACAGCCTAGAACATCAGAGAGAGGTTGGGGATTTGACTTTCTTTCACAGATATTTTCATGGAAAGTGCTCGGCTGACCTTGCCCTCTTAATTCCGCCCAGAGCAGCGAATGTCAGAAATATACGACGAACCACTGCCGCCCACTCCTCGAACTTCACTATTTAAGAATACTTTCATCTAGAGAACTTCATCCTTATGGACGACCTTCCCGAGGTCGTTTTTCCCAACGAATATAACCTCCAACGATTCAAAACCAACGTGAATCGCTTTTTTCGCCCACGCACCACTCCCAGAGTGCCCAAAAGGATTTTTCCTATAGTGCTTGTGTTTGATCATAAAAAAAAAATATGGCATATAAAAAGATTTTTATGAACCTCCATGATGGGCAGATCAGGGTGTGGAAAGGAAAGGTTTGGGTGAACCTTTCAAGATCCAAAAAAACTAATCCGAATGTTGTTGACATCCTCCTAAAAATATCTAGCACTCCACTGTTTTACCCAGTAAGTTTATAGCTTCGACCATACGGCTCCTCCTGGCATAAAAGGGAATGTTTCAACTCACTCCAAACTGTGTTAACCGATAAAACCAAATTAAATATTAAACATGTTGTCAACTACGTAGCTTAGTACGCGGAGAATCTTAGCTAAATGGACAGGTCTAAAATTATTTATTTATGCGAGTCAAATGTACAGAATGAATTAGAATGTATTATTCGTTGAAGGGGCGGTTTACAGAAGGGATTACCTTAAATTAGAAATTGAAAATGTTTTAACCAATGAACACTTTATTATACAAAAATTTTCAGAAATTTTTCCAGACGCAGATTAGTTTACAGGGTTACGACAAAGAAACGGAGCACCATTAGATAGGGAATAAATCTTAAGTCGAATTTAATTTTTTGGAATCTATTTTTTCAAGAAATATAAAAATCTTATCTACATTAATTTTTTAAATGAAGCAAGCACCGTGTTCATGGAATATGTCATATATCTATCTAATACATTTCGCCATAAGTGGCACTCAATGTACAGGGTGTCCCATTTTCGACACTTTTATAGGGTATCTCCGTTATTGTTAGTGATATGAAAAGAGTATAATTTTCACTTGCTTAAGAGATACGGGGTAAAATCAAAAATAGACAATTTCTAAATAACCCTATATTTTCTTAGTTAAAAGCGATAGAGAAAAATGTTTTATTCAGAAGTTTTTGTAATGATTCTTGAATAATCTTCCGTTTTCAGAGTAGGTATACGAGGTCAGGTAAGAAAGTTATCGGACCAAACCCATTTTTTAAATGGAACGTCCTGTATATTTTAATCTAAGAAGATTGCATTTTAAATTCTATTTTCAAATATATAACACACCATGGATAATATTGGTTTCCTGGGCGATTTATTTAAACTTTATTACTTTAAACCACAGTAGGCCATGAAACAAAGCTAATATCCTAGAGACAACTATGTTGACAGTCTAGCTGTTATTAACATTTAACGTCAACTTAATATTTACATATTCATTTCATCAACATCAACATTTTGAAAAATTTGATATGATATCTATCATCCATGGTGTGTTATAAATTTAAGAAGGAAGAGAGTATAAAATGCTACCTTTTTGAGATTAAATATACAGGATGTTCCATTTAAAAAAATGAGGTTAGGTCCGATAACTTTCTTACCTGACCTCGTATACCTATTCTGAAAACGGCAGATTATTCAAGAATCATTACAAAAACTTCTGAATAAAACATTTTTCTCTATCGCTTTTAACTAAGAAAATATATGGTTATTTAGAAATTGCAAATTTGTTGATTTTCCCCCGTATCTCTTAAGCGAACGAAAATTTTTGAATTTTGATTTTGCAATTTTAAGTTTGACCCAAAAAGAGTACATGACACCTAAATTACTTTTTTGTTTTTTTGATAGCACTAACAATAACGGATATATCCTATAAAAGTGTCAAAAATGGGACACCCTGTACAGGGTGTCACGTGCTCTTTTTGGGTCAAACTTAAAATGGTAAAAATCAAAATTTGAAAATTTTCGCTTGCTTAAGAGATAGAAAATCAAAAATTGTAAATTTCAAAATTACCCTATATTCTCTGAGTTAAAAGAGATTCAGAAAAATGTTTTATGCAGAAGTTTCTTTATAATGAGTGTTGAATAATCTGCCGTTTTCAGAATAAGTATACGGAGTCAGGTAAAAAAGTTATCGGACCTAACCTCATTTTTAAAAATGGAACCCTGTATATTTTAATTTAAAAGATAGCATATTAAATTGTCTTTTGAAATATATAACACACTGTGGATGATATTGGTTTCCTAGGCCAATATTGAGTACAACTGGAGAGATTAAACTTCAAATAATGAGAATATTGTAGAAAATGTAGCAAATATACAAAAATTTTGTGTGGTTATTTTCCAAAAAATTTTTTTCAGTAGAATTCTGAAATATGCGTCAACTAATTTTATGTATATAAAATGTAAAAAAAATTTGGGACGATTCTAAAATGTCAAAGTTAAAAAGCGTGTGGTTTGAAAAAGAATGACCCATAAAAATTAAATCCACGAAGCAATAAATAGTAATTTTATAACATTGGTGAAAATGAAAGCATATTTAATTTACCATGAAAAGAGCGGTAAAAATAGTACAAAAATGAGTGGATTTATAACCGCAAAGCCGTAGTCAAGAGGTGGAAAAACTTTACGATTTATCAGAAGAAAAAGAAAATAACACTTTGAAAATTCTTGTAAAGTTTATCGTCGGAGGCGAAGTTTCGTGCCAAACACAATATTCCTATTGTATTATGGCTGAGCTCACTTCACTTGCTTTATTTCCTTGCTCTCTCATATTTGGGTCATCAAGAAAATATAATTTTCAGCGTCGGAGAACAATTTTCTAATTCAGTTTTCCGAGGTCCTACCTTTATACTTGACAAAAGTTTTCCAGAATATAAATTTTATGCCGCTATTTCTAAGTTTCAAATTATATTTCGAAAGCCCGCTCTTTTAGATAAATTATCTCTCTTTCGAACTTTTTAAGTTATAATAGTTGTTTAATATTAACTGTCCGTTTTATCGAAAATATAGGGTTTTAATAAATACATCAGTAAATTGATTTTATAGGTTTACTAGCTAAATTGGGAGAGCTCGAAATTAATAGAGTAATCTGTGCTGCAATAATTAAATCAACCAATATGCTGCTGTTTGAGGGGTTGGGGAGATACTGAGAGCCATCAGCTGATTAGTATTTATTAAACCACTTTCCTAGTTCAATAAGGTAGATTCTTGATTAATTTCATGACATCTTATCACATATTTTGAGCTGCAAGCTGTATAAACTTTCCCTTATAACCATTAAAAGATATATACAGGTTTGGCAAACGTCTATTATAATCAGGTGCCTAACGTCCAGGGTGTCCATTTTTGGATGGATGTAACGGGGTATCTCCGTTATTAGTAAAGATAGAAGGATACGGTTTTCGCCGCACTATGCTACTTTTTTGCCAAACAGAAGATCCCGTAATCAGAATTTTTCTAGGCCGCCGTGTTTTTGATATACGGGATGTTTTTGAGAATTGTACATTTTGGGACACCCCCCATATCTCGGTTACCCCGTAACGTATCAAAAAGAAATAAAATGTTCTAGTTGTAGTTTTTTACGTAGAATCCAGTGACGTACTCAGATTTTTTCTACATTCAATAGTTTTCAAGGAAAATAAACAAATTTGCTTCTTTTAAATGGGTCACCCTATATATTTTTTAATAACATAATTTAGTTTGTAACAAGCTTCTCAAAAATATATATCACTTTATTTTTAGTCTTAGTATTAGGCCCGAAATATACGTTTTTCAAAAATATACCATTTCTTTTTAGTATATTTTTGAGACAATTACAATTATTAAAAAATATATAAGGTGGCCCATTTAAAAAAGCAAATTTGTTTATTTTCCTTGAAAGCTATTGAATGTAGAAAAAATCTGAATACGTCACTGGATTCTACGTAAAAAACTACAAATAGAACATTTTATTTCTTTTTGATACGTTACGGGGTAACCGAGATATGGGAGTTGTCCCACAAAGCACAACAATTCTGATTACGGCATCTTTTGTTTGTCAAAAAAGTAGCACAGTGTTGCGAAAACGCATCATCCTATCTTTACTAATAACGGAGATACCCCGTGAAACTACCCAATAATGGACACCCTGTACAGGAAAGAGAACGTAATACCAGCCCTGAATTAAATAGAGAGAAGCTAAATTCACCGTCGCATCGTATCTTAATGCACATTGATTTCTAATTCCACAATCAAAATCCTGCAAACGGTTGATGATTATCGAAGCAATGTTGCTAGTACAAAAATTAAAATTCAGTAGCACAAGATTTTATTCCAATAATTCACTAAAATGTAGTGGTTAATTAATAATAAACCAATTAAATAACATAACATTTTTTTTTCATAATAAAAAGCACAAAAATGAAAGAACAAAATTATAAAAATTCAAAAAATATTATTATCAAGTGCCTAATTTAGGTCAGTTCTTGGTTACTGATTTAGGTAATAAGGATTCCACTACTAATACTACTAGAGCCATCTACGAACTATCAAGAAACCCGAATGATGTCCAATACTACTACCACCATCTACGAGTTATCAAGAAACCCGAATGACGTTTAATACCACTACGCAATCTACGGCTACGTCATTAAGCGCAACCAAGACGAGAACAATAGTTAACTGTTTTATGATGAGAACGAATCGAGCCACGAGACTGACAAGTTGGCATTTTTCATATTTTCAGTGTTTTTTAGATTAAATCCTTAAATAAAATGGTTTATAATCATATCGAGTATCATTTATCGAAATGCACAACATTTATCGACACTACACAATAGTGCTTAAACGTAAAATCAATTCTTCGGTTCTTAATTGTAGAAAATTGATCAATCACAGCCTCATTAAGTTTGGAATACCCTCTATAATTTTTTTTCATATATTTCATTTTTAAACTTTCTAATAAAGTCCCTAGATTTACCCTTTGTGGCCTGCGTTAAATTAATTTCGGGTTTAGGTGTTCCCGCATTCTTCACTTCAATTTGTTGCTCCTAACTCAAAGAGCTAAAGTTATTTCTTAAAATTTAAGACTATTTAATAGTCCAACGTCAACTATTCATTTTAACTTAATAAATATATAATATTAAAATATTAAAACATACACGCTCGAATTTCTAACTAGATGCACGAACAGACAAAAACTGTGCGCCTTTTCCATGTAAAATCGCCATAGCCCCGCTATCCCCCGCTGCCACCCGCCGCCTGTTACTACAGAGAAACTGCACTACTTAATGAGTTCCCTCGCCGCAGCCGTCGGAGAACGTCGATTTCAGGAGCGAACCGAAAAAACCGTTGGAAGCCACGCCCCGCCCACCGAATTTTGTCTTTTTGAAGACAAGATCGGTGAAGAACTACAAGAAAAAACGTGTAAACTTGATTTTCTTATAAGAAAATCAAGTGTATGCCGTCCATACATCGTTAATACAACAAAAATACTAATACACAATCATTTTAGATTCCCTTAACCCCAATATCTTTAGCGCAAGGATGTCGGAGCCATCCGAAATCGAAAAGATGCGGTCTGAGATGACTGCATGGAAACGAGATACATTCCTAGAGCGCCACCATCGCAAGCGCTAGAATAGAAATACAAAGAGAAATACAGACGGAATTCCACACAATCATCGTAGCCAAGGACAAAGAGCTTGGTGATCTCAGAGAAACCATTTTAAGGTTAGAATCAGAACTCCAAGTCCAAACAGCTAAAAACGCAGTAATCGCTTTACCCCCCCCGGAATTAGAATCCGTAGTAGAAATGCACGTGGCCACTGAGTCTGAACCCGATAGTTCAGACCCAGAGGACACTGCTTTTCAAAAGGTTGTGAACCTGCGAAAGCAAAAACGTAAAAATGTCACCAAAGCCGAGACTAGTGTTGCAAAGCGGACTAACTTAGAGTTTCCCGCTCTGCCAACCCCCAAAATCACTCCCCCCAATTTCCCGAAGACCACAAACCCCGCGTTAGTCAATCAATTAAAGAAAAACGCAGAAAAAGCCACAAAAGACACCCAAAAAATTGTGACCGTGTCAGGCTCTAGACAAGAAACCGTTACGTCACAGTCGACGGGAAATAACAAGGGGATTGATATTGTGACCGAGTCAGCCCCCAGATTGAAGGTGCCCCCCATTATTATACGCGACAAAACGAAATATAATGACGTTACCAGACATCTGAAAGCCAGTAACATTGATTACGGAAAAGCGATTAACGTCCCGGAGGGCGTTAAGATACATCCAGGCACACCGGTAGCCTACAATAAAATTCTGGCTGTCTTAAACAGCCAAAATATTCCATACCACTCGTTCCGCTTCTCGGACGAGAAAATGTTGCACGTCGTGATTCGCGGCGTACTCGAAACTTGGTCTACGGATAAGATCAGGGCCGACCTAGAGGAGCTAGGATTCACTCCATCAATGGTTCAACGATGGAACCATAAGAATGGTTTGCCAATGCCTCTGTGTTTGGTAATTTTACCAAAAACACAGAATAACATTTTCAAACTGGACTCTCTAGATAACTTAAGAGTGCGCGTCGAGTCACAACGCGCAAAGCAAACTAACACTCAGTGTCATAGATGCCAAATCTATGGACACTCACAAGTAAAATGCACTGCACCGGTCAAGTGCATGAAATGCGCCGGGAATCACAATTCGCGCGATTGTGTAATAACGGCTGAACAAAAGCCAAAATGCGTCAACTGTGATGGGGAGCATACCTCCAACTACAGGGGTTGCGTACGCCACCCTCTAAAATTGCAAGAGGCAGCTGCCATCCGGAAAGCAGCAAGCCCTGGCAACTTTAGATGGGGGCAACAAAATAACAACAAACTGTTGCAAACCCAACAGCAGCAATCTAATCCCGTAGTTCCACAGGTAGGAGCTCCACAAGTAGTGACGACTGATATGCTTCAGAGCACAATGACGTCACTGATGGCTCAATTTACCAAGGCAATGCAGCAACAACTGTTAGCCTTGGCACCCCTGATGAGAGCAAATAACAACAATAACCCATAGTGACCCCACACCCTGTGCACTTTCTAAAAATTGCAACTATAAACATTAATGGGATTAAAGGCAAAAAATTAGAACTAATCAACTTTTCAGAAGAACATTGCCTTGATGTGATCCTGGTACAAGAAACATGGTTAAAAGGAACAAGATTTTCCTTCCCAAATTATAATATATTCAGAAACGATCGCGAAAACAGACCTCTTGGCGGAACCATGATTCTTGTTAAGAAACACATCCAAGCAACCTCTATGCCAAATCCGGATAGTAGCAATGTGATAGAAGGTACATACGTTAAGATCGGATTGAATCGCGGGTCCATGGTGATCGGATCCGTTTACTGTGGCCACCGCCTTCAAAACGATATTAACAGGGAGTGTCTTCGCAATATATTCGACAATGACAAAACAACTATAATCGGAGGAGATCTGAATGCAAAAAATCGAAACTGGAACTGCAGAATGACCAACCCCAGAGGGCTGGTGCTATACAATAATTCTGATGTTTTTGATTACCATATATTACCACCAGAGGGCCACACACACCTAAGCGCTAACTGTTTACCGGAACTACTAGATATATTCGTGATCAAGAACACAGATCGTATATCACAGCCGAAAGTAATCAATGATCTAACATCTGATCATCTCCCAGTGATAATCGAATATGGTGACCCACGCAGGAGGGGTATTAGCGTCATAACCAAAACCAAAACTGACTGGAAAAAATTCCAGGCACAGCTGGAGGGTTGCGACGTTATCGCTCCCCTTGTAGGCAAACCGGACGTCGATGAGGCTGTGAATGTGCTCACAAAGAACATACAGCAAGCACATGCTAGAGCAACATCAACTAAAACAGCTGATTACTCGAAATATGGTAACTTTAGTCAAGATCTCAAAAACGAAATAAGAGCGAAGAACCGTCTCAAGAATAGAGCATACAGAACTGGAGATCCGAGGATCAAACGACAGGCAAACCAGGCAACCCAGAAGGTAAAGCAGTTAATAAGCGACTTGGAGTCCGAAAGATGGGAAAGAAAGGTAGAAAGCCTAAATATACAAGATAATAGCCTCTTCCGGATGGCAAGCTCGCTTATTAAAGGCAGCAAGACACCAATGCCGCCCATAACAACAGGCGACAACACTGTAATAACAGAGCCTCAAGAAAAAGCGGAAAAATTCGCTGAAGCGCTCTACGAGCAATTCAGCGAAAATCCGGCTACAGATAAAGCCCTAGAAAATCGGATTAACAGGACTGCCGACATATATAAAAGCATGGATCATCCTCCCGAACCAAACCTGCAAGAAATCACAGCAGAGGACGTCAAAAAGATCATACATTATGTGAAGGTCAAAAAAGCTCCCGGGCTAGACGGAATAACCAACCTGTCACTGAAAAATCTACCGGAGAAAACAATAATGGACATAGTTAACATCGCAAATGCTATGATGAAAATTGGACACTTTCCTGCCCCATGGAAACAGGCAAAAATCATCATGATAGGAAAAACAGGCCAAAACAGACGAAAATTGAGCAGCTACAGGCCAATCAGTCTTTTGTCTAACATAAGCAAGATAGTGGAACGGTTAATTTCGGGTAGGCTTTCAGCCTTTGTCGAAACTAACAACTGTCTACCAGTGGAGCAATTCGGCTTTAGAGCTAACTTGTGCACAGTAAGGCAAACGACAAGACTGGCCTCTAACATAATCAATGGATTCAATAGACGGAGGGACACAGGAGCCGTCCTATTTGATATCAGTAAGGCTTTTGATAAAGTATGGCATAACGGCTTAATTGTCAAAATGATCAGGATGGGAGTACCAAACTATATAATAAAGCTTATAGCCTCCTATCTTGAAAACCGATCTTTTAAAACATATGTTGAAGAACATTATTCAACATCTAAAATAATCAGGGCCGGAGTCCCACAAGGTTCGGCAATAGCACCCATACTTTTCAATATCTTTACTTCAGATATCCCAACGCATCCGTCTAGTGAAGAATACATATACGCAGACGACACAGCGATAACAACAACGGCAAGAGACCCGAAAGAAATAATGCTGAAGCTAAAACAAAACATCATCACTCTGGAAAAATGGCTCAGCAAATGGAAAATAAAAATCAATCCAGACAAGACCCAGGCAATATACTTTACCAAGAACTGTTCAAGGTTCAGAAGACCGGAAGGCAGAGTCACTGTTGGAAACAAACTGATCGACTGGAGCCCGAGCGTAAAATACTTGGGACTTCATTTCGACAAACGCCTCAATTGGAAAGTAAATACAGCCAATATACTGAAGAAAGCCAATGCACAACTTGGCGCTATATACCCGATGCTTAACAAAAGAAGCAAGTTAAGCACAAGGACGAAAGTCACGATGTACAAGGTGTTCATCAGGCCGCTGCTATCATACGGGGCAGCGTCATGGTGCACACTGAGTGGACCTGACTTAAAGAAGATACAAGTAATGCAGAACAAGGTACTTAAAATAATACTGAATACACCTAGATACACTAGAAATGACATTATACACCGAGATCTCCAAATTGATACAATTTCGGAGTTTCTCGACAAACTAATCATAAAATATCATACTAAGGCGAATCTGACCAATAACGAGAAGATAGCCGCATCGCACATTCCTAAACTACCACACCACAAACACAAAATGCCTAAAGACTGGATCACTCACTAAAATCCAAACTCAAAATTATTTAAGAACTTGTTCTTCATACAATCATACTATACACAAAACACTACACGACTATTGTAAAAATACACCGCCTACCACACACCTACCGCCAACATGTTAGGAGCCCTTATATCTTGCTCATTTGATTAAATTCAAATTAGAAAGATACTAGAGCTGACACCAAACATCATACACAACGCCTAAAGGCTTAACCCAAAAATCATACTTATGATAGACAAAAATAACACGTCGAGTGAAAGGAGTTAAAGGCTTTATACTTGACTCAAACGGTGAGTTTAGTCGGTTGGCCCGCCTCTCAGAGGCGGATCTTTTCCCTCAGAAAAGATGATGTTGATGGAGGTATAATCCCCACAAGTTGCTAAGCCCGACACTACCTTGCAGCCGCGTCTGTAAGGTGTCTGTGTGCAGATTCTCATCGGCTGTCCAAAAAAAAAAAAAAAAAAAAAAATGCACTACTTAATCGCACGTGCGAGCAAGTCTCGTCATAATCGTCATTTACCTCGACCGAGGCACGGTTGCCGGATCTATACAGTTTGGTTTGACGGAATGATAAAATATTAGGGAGGGTCGAACTTTTTTAGTTTGACGGTACGATAAAATATTAGGGAGGGTCGGATTTTATACGATAAATAATATTCAATGAATATAAATTAATATTTTTTATCTGTTCTGTTTTGGGGGTGCACGTGTGCATGTGCTCCTGTGAAAGAACCGCCACTGATCACAAGCCCATTAGGCGTCTGTTGTTTGTCAAACTTGTATGTTTAAAATCTTCAAATATGTCATATAAAAGTTGTATGAGAATAATTATAACGGCTCGGCAGAAAGCTGTTACGTTAAAGCTCTCCCGATATCGGAAAAAATACCACCCACTGTAGAATCAATTTTTCATCGAGTATTTATGTGATACCTACTCATAAATTTAAGCCGTACCCATTTGTTTAATAAAAAAATATTGCTTACGTAAGCTTTGCGTGGGTTGTTTTCCGTGTTTTCAAAATTACATTTGACATCCCTTTCGGGCTACATAAATTATTCCCTTTTTCGGTGAATATGATATGAATTTTCCAAATCTCTAAATTTATGGAGAATATAAAACATAAACAGGAGTAAAGTTTTACGCCAACTTATCATAAATATTAAAACATCGCATCAACTTACAAAGAACTTTTATCCGGAAAAGCGTTCAAGGGGGGAAGAACAGAGAGGAAAATAACTTTTTTTTTGTTGTTTACGTATGAACTGTTTAGGTACGATTGTATTTGTCTTGATTTATGACCAGCAATCATTAGTTTCCATTCTAATAACAAAAAAAAATAGAAAATTATTTAACGATGGGTTTACCGAAAAGTAAATTTTAAAAAATTCTCTCTTAAAATATTAAAATGATTCAATACGAAAAAAATATGTGATATGTGAATTTTTTTATACAGGGTGGGTAAAAACTGCAAAAATGTTATTTTGCTTAAGAGTAAACATACTTTATTTTGAAAGATACGAAAAAAAGTCACTCTTAATAAACGTTTTTACTTGAATAATGAATAGGTGATATTTGTTGTCAATGCCTCTATCTAATGAAGTAATTATAATAATAATAATAATACGAACGTTTTTATTAACATGAAAAGAATACAATAACGATTTCATATTTCAATAACTCCACCCCCATACTAGACACATTTTTCTAATTGCTTTCTCAAATAAGTGAAAGAATTTCTGATTTCTTCCTGAGATATCGATTGGACAGTCTGGATAATTCTGCCCTTCAGCACTTCAATATCATTTGGTATTGCGGTTGCAAAAACAATTTGTTTTAAACGGCCCCATAAAAACATATCGGCCAAGGTTAAGTCGGGACTTCTTGGGGGCTACAAAACTGGGCAATTCCTGCCAATCCACCTTGGACCAAATCTGCGGTCAAGCCACTCTCTAACCTCACGAGCGAAATGGGCTGGACAACCATCTTGCTGAAAATACATATTTTCTCGAAAATTTAATGGTAGATTTTCGAGTTCATCATTGAAAAATGTATCCAGCATTTCTAAATATGATAATCTATTGCACGTGTTATCAAAAAAATATGGCCCTATAATGCCTTGGATGGATATCGCACACCACACGTTCACTTTTGTAAAATATTATCTTCTCGTCATAATTCTGAATTCGGGATTTTCTAAAGACCAGTATCTAACGTGCTGGGTTGCAACGGTTCCATTTGTTGAAAATGTACTTTCATCCGAAAACATGATACACAAATCAAGTCGTTTCGCGTCGTCTCCCTCTTCCAATCTTTGATTAAAGTGCGGTTTATACGGATACAATTTATTTGCTTTAAGGATCTTCTGAATTTGACTTTTTTTCCCAACTTCCAACTGAGTAACATGATTTCTAAGGGACGTCATAAGATTTTCTTCAACAGAATGAAGAACTAAGACTGGAGCAGCATCATCATGGTCGTATTTCTTCTCTTTTTTTTTTGAGGTCCAAAACCGAACTAGTTCTCTTGAACTTTTTTATTAACTTGCAGATTGCCATCCTAGTTATTGGGATTCCTACAAATTTCTCGATAAATTGTTCCATGACGTAGCGGTATGAAACTTGACCATCCCCATAACATTGTATTATAAAAACTCTTTGTTCAGTAGATAGCATTTCTACTTAAATAATAACTTCATTAAATAAAGACATTGACAACAAGTACCTATCACCTTAAGGGTCATTATTATTTTAACTAGGTTCACCAGTCCACCAGTCCACCAGTGTGCCAGAGAATACTTTTTGGGAAATAATTTCTACATAGGTAAACCTTTTAATGAATTGTTCTACTTCGGTTTGTTGTGTAGAAAACACATTCATTCAGAGTGACTTTTTTTCCTATCTTTCAAAATAAAGTATGTTTACTCTTAAGCAAAATAACATTTTTGCAGTTTTTACCCACCCTGTATAAAAAAATTAAAAAAGTTTCTTATGATGAAGTATTTTCTAGACAAGCAAAAACGTTTATTAAGAGTGACTTTTTTTCGTATCTTTGTAACCCCCATCAATGGACATACTGTATACGATCCGATAAACCTAGGTTAAACTACACTATGAAGGAATATGTATTAATGCCTCTCTGCAACAAGTGACAATGTGGAGCTACACTCGCTAAAATAATTGCGACGCATCGATTTGGATTGTTCCAATAATTGCTCCACTTCATCTAACGACAGTTGTCGGACAACCATTTGCCTTCAATGCCATCACAGTTAAAGCACGCTAGCCAAGTAAAGTTTGATTATTTTAGAGATAATTGACCATGTTAATTGTTCTTTTTATTCGCTGAAGCTAAAATAAATACAACTGAGTGGCTAAGTTTATTTTTCTCTCATAACATCCCCATCGGGTTTAAAGTTAATTAAGATCGTTTGACGTGTAATTGGCATTGCGTTTGTAGCGACAGCAAGATATTGTTGATCCGACTCAAGGAAGAAACTTTTTTTAAATCATTTAAAATATTGTTTTGAGGATAATTTTTCTGCTGTTAATTCTGTGGCATTAATTATAACAAAACTAGGTCGTACTTATTTTATAAATTATTCCCAATCCAAGTAAGAAGACAAAACATTATAATACTTTCGTGGTTTCAAAATGACATGACTTCCTTTTTGGCGCCACCTTATATAATTTATTTTGTTTTCTTTTATATGTGGTATAAATTCTCCAAACTTAGATATTTACGGCAAATATAAGACATAAATAAGGTAGAGTTGTGTTCCAAGTCGTCATAAATTTTAAATCCTGCTCTTCAGTCGGAAATCTCAATTCTTATACGATATTTGCTTGGATTCATCTTTACTTTAAATGATTCTAATATTCTTAAACAAGAACTGGTTGGACAATAAATCAGAACACTAATAAACTATACATTAGGCGTGGCATAAAAAAGTTTCCACTAGTCTAAGCGGCGAACAAACCGGAACAAACTCAATTCATATAAGACGTTGGGTTGGATACAACCATAAACATATAATATAAAAGGGGACAAAACATTCCATTCATAAAACACCATTTATTTACAATCAGGCACAGTTCTACAGTTTCATATAAGTTAGAAGAAGATTGCTTTAAAATATGTCAACGCTGTAATAAGGTAACACGTTTAGATAATAAATAGGTAAGCGTTGTAGGTATTTTTTTACAGAAATTCACATATATAATGAAATAATCCACATTTTTGCAATATTAACTTAAAATATAGAATTAGCTGCTTTACATAAAAAAGAACATATCCTCATTATTCAAACTTACCGACGAAATATTAATCCGGGGTTAGAATAGAATTCTTACACACCATGCACTGAAGAACCATTGTAGATGGCTAATAAATAGCACTAAATAGTTTCAGTTCAAAAAAACACAAAAAATTGATCAAAAAACACAATAGATCACAAACAATCACAATAGCAACAGCGAAAAACCGGTAACAACACCGCCGGCGAGAATTAATGAAAATAGTATACTTCAGGGTCATTTTTATACTAGCAGGTAAAAATGAGCATACAGCGTTGCCACTGTGATTTCCTTAAAACATTGCAAATTTGATGTTCTTGGGATAAATAACTTTACGAGTAGAATATTTAAAAAATACACACTTTAGTACAATATTGTTACTTAATCGGTACGCATGAGAAATGCATTCAATATAATTAATATTATATCTTTCGGTTTCAAACGCAGGCGGTAGATTTAGGACCCTCCGTACAGACTTGGCATCAGTAATTACTGTTTAAATCTTTGTATGATTCTGTCTATTTATTTAAATGTTTTTGGATACAACTTTACTTTGAATAATACCACTATCTGTGATCGAATTCTCACGGAATTTAAAAATCTCGCTTGAATTATTTATGCAATATATATTATTTTTTACGAGTAGATACTAACGAAGCCGACGGCGCATCCTTACCTATGCCGGCCAGCGTAGCGAAGTCGGTGTCGGACTTGAAACAAGCCGTCGCCAGAAAAAAATAATATTTAAAATAAATAATTTAAGGGATAATATTTATTTCCGTGGGAATTCGATCACAGATTTGAATATCAACTTATTATGCTTGGCACAAAAATGCTCCACTAGCTCACAGTCTAAGCGACATTGCCGTAAAGAATCTGCTTAATCTCGGAAGGATAAGAGACACAATGATGGATATTGTGAGAGAAGATTTAGTACGAACGATATTTTAGTTTTTTCACGCATTTTACATAATATCGAAAAAATGAAACTTTTAATTTTAAGACTCATACCAACTTGTAGACTGTGAAGAATTGCTAAGAAAATGTGCCAATCGCTTGTACTTAAATTTAAAAATAAAGACGTAAAAAATTAGGTCCGAAAATATGAAATTTGTTTTTTTCTCCAAACGTATTCAGAATATTTGTATTTTCTTCCATCGTCCACCATTACGCTCTAAATTACGTTACATTACCTTAAGTTACCAATCATTCATTTACGAGATCTCCATATACGTATTGAAATTGTAATCACCCTATATACATGGGAGTCGTTTATAAGGGGCAAGAGGGGGTGGAATTTGATAACTTAATAACACATCAAAAACTTTTATCGCGGAAAAGGTAGGTATGGTTCAAAGGTAGGTAGAATAAGTAATACGGAATGATTAGTAAATAATCACAAAACCTAAATCTTCAGGCTAAATAACTGTAATTGAATTGAATATAACTTTTAATTCAAAATCACTTTCCTTCATAACATTCTTCTGTTTTGTCACAAATAAAGGTACTTTACTCTTAAGCAAAATTCGTCATTTCTGACATACCTCGTATATGACTGGGAAATTTTGCTACTGAGGGTTGCATTTCGAGTTTTAGACCATGAAGAACTTTTTATAAGAATATTTTTTTTTTCATAAAACCAATAATAAAAAAGTTTTCCATACGATTCCAATTTAAGTAGACACACTGTATAAACAAATTTATAAAGAAATTTTTGGCACCGTTATTATTTAAATTAAATCTAGATTTTCGGACATCAGTGGATTAAATGTTTTCGATTTATTGATCAAAAATAATTTTTAATCCTATTCACCATTTTCTCCGCAAGAACTATTTGACATTGAAGCAAATTTACGATGAAATTATTGCATATTTGGCATTACAACCGTAGAATACCATTAAAATACAAATAAGCATACTGATCAATGTTTCTTAAAATAAATAGGTATGGAGTTATTTTTTGGTTTGTATTCCGCTGTCTCTTTTTGTATATAGCTCGTAAAATCGGGATCATTTTGAAAATACTGAAAAATCCTCAGAAGAACGAAAACTCTTGTTGAAAAAAAAATTTGTTCATCTGCTGTAACTTAAGTAAAAATGTCGCGCTTTTTAAATTGAGTATAATGAGAACACCTTCTAGTATTTACTATAAATTATAGACTACATTTAGATGGGTAAAAAAAATTCGTGGGTGTTAAACGGCAATATATATGTTAAAAGGGACGACAGAGTCTATCGCATTAACAATGAAAGTGATTTAAAGAACTTGTAATAATGTTGAGTGTAAATAATAAGTCAGTTTTCGATAATAATTATTTTTAAAAAAGGGTTCATTTACGTGCTGTATTGGGTTAATAAGATGTGCTTTGTATTGGATTATCTAGCAACAAGAATCGGTATGTTCTTTATTTATATTTTTTATAAACTATGCTTGTCTAGGTAAAAACATTATAGACAATGCCCATTATAGTGCATTTTCTTTTTCTATAACTTATGAGCAATATAAATGGCATAAATCTAGTTTATTTGTAGGTTTGCCTGTATACCAATTTGTTTAGGTGTGGTTTAATTGTTAATTTGTAGAATAGAGAGAAGATAGATAGGTATTATTATTTTTTGTATCAATTGTATCAATGTTAAACGAGAAATCATATAATGCAGTCAAACTTTTCAATTCGTTACCAACACATCTTTTAAATTTAAGTTTACTTTGTTTTAAGAAAGGTTATAAAGAATACCTTCAGGATCTACAGAATGGAAAGTGTAATAATATTAACTAAAAATTATTTTTTCCTTCGTGCACTAAAATAAAGCAAACATGTTCTGTAAGCTAGTGGTTGGGTACCTTACAAATCAAATGTATGTAGTTCTAGTTTTCTCTCATTTAAAAAAGCTATATGATAGTTTGGTTCAGTAGAGTAGCTCTGAGCTAGACTGCGCCAGACTTTCATAATATGTTAAAAAGGGATATTATTTTGTATAATTTTTTTTTTGTAAATTTTCTGCTTAATTTAATTTAATCTCCAATAAAGGCATTTTATTATTTATTATTATTATTATTATTTAAATATTTTCTTTAATTGTAAAATAAATGTTTGTTGATTTTAAACACACCATCATAACGATCATTACCATTATCAATGCACATACCGATGATTTGTGTAAAATAATAATTATTTCAATAAATTATTTCAGCAAACTAAATACAGCTACATAAATAATTATTATTGCGATGTCAACCAATAAATTCTATATAATTACATAAAATAAAAGAAAACTTTTAAAATTAATGTGAACATGAGTTATATTATTGTGAGGTAGCGTTTAGCGGATGGAAGACCCAATGAAAACAAATTTCTAGCTATTAACAATTGCCGACGTCTCGACTTGCTAATTTCCAAACACCAGAATAGTTGTCTGATTTGTCGCTAAAATCATATCCAGAAGACAAATTGAGGGGCGTTTTCACAAAATTCGACATCTACAATTTTTCCCAAATTGACTTTTTCATCGATTCCTATAGTACATTTAGCGGTACATCCAAGAACGTTAAGAAAACTTAACAAAACTGAACATCTACCCTAGTAATTTAATGGCGAAACATAGGAATTTTTACAAAACTGTACAACTACTCACCGTGCGGATTTGCAAAACTTGTGCACTACGTTCAGTGTTGTTTCATAATATGATAAAATCCTGACAAATGGGTATTTTTTTATTTTTTGACCTTTGCTGGTTGACCTGCATTTCGTCCTGTCGCTAACGAGTTTAGGTTTGTGCGGTATTTGTTTGTATAAATATGGGTGATTATGAAACTCCGGTTCGAAAAGTGGATGGTGGCCGGAGAGCGAGGAAAAAACCAAGTGCTTAAAAAAGGGATAAAAAGAGAAAGTCCAAGATGTTAAAAAATTAATGGAATACTTTGATGCGTCCTCGGAAAAAGCTCAAGCTTTTTACAGAAGTATGTTTGAAAACGGTCAAGCATCCGAATATCCTGACGAAGAATCTGTGCTTGAGTAGTTATGCATTTTTGTTGTACAATGTAATATTTTATTTAGAAAAGTACACAACAACTGCTTCATTTATTCATACTTTCATTCATTCATTTAGTCTACTTAAAATTAAAAAAAAAATGTGTTAGTTTCATTAATGTTTTCATTCATTATCGAAAGTTGGAAGGTTTAAATATTGGTTTGTATAGTACAGAAATTTAAATTAAATAAGTATACAAGTTTTTTCAAAACTTGCTAACTACCGTAGTTACCAAGTTTTGATATATTTGATATTATTTTTTTATACAAAGTGTTGTTAAAAGTACCTAAATTTCTGGGACATGATTTCGATACATTATTATTAAAATTCTTACTGATAAATTTAAAGGTGACCGGTCATTCTCAACAATTTTTATACAAGAAAATTTATCATTATCAACGTTATAACAATGAGTTTCCATTCGAAATTAGTTGTTTTGATCAATATCCATCTAAAGTCACTTTGCTTCTTGTTATGTACAGGGTGTCCAATCTTTTATAGGTAATCCGTAATTGATAGTGCTATCAAAAAAGTAATGTAGGTGTCATGTGCTCTTTTTGAGTCAAACTTAAAATGATAAAATCAAAATGTGAAAATTTTCGCTCGCTTAAGAGATACGGGGAAAAATCAAAAAATTGACAATTTCAAAAATACCTATGTTTTCTTAGGAGATACAGAAAAATGTTTTATATAGAAGTTTCTTTATATTGATTGTTGAATAATTTGCCGTTTTCAGAATAAGTATACGGGGTCAGGTAAGAAAGTTATCGGAGTTAACCTCATTCTTTTAATTGGAACACCCTGTATATTTTAATCTAAATTGGTAGCATTTTAAGTTCTCTTTTCAAATATATAACACGCCATGGATGATATTACTTTCCTAGGCGATTTATTTAAATTTTATTACTTTGAAACGAAATAAAAGATTCAGATTAAGGTAAAAAATAACGGGAATCATCGCAAATGTTCGGAATATGTCCTTAAATGGTTACCGTCTTTCCGGATAGCGAACAAAATATACATTTTGCGCCATTTCTTCGTTTTTTCTACTTTCAATATAAACTAATATCATATCAAATTTTTCACATGTTGATAAGGCATTTTCGCAAATGAATATGTAAAAACGAAATTGACGTTAAATGTTAATAGTCAACATTGTTGTTTCTAGGATATTAGCTTTTGTTTAATAAATTACCTAGGAAACCAATATCATCCATGATGTGTTATATATTTGAAAGAAGAATTTAAAAAAATAGTATCATTTTATATTAAAATATACATTTACCATTTAAAAAAATGAGGTTAGGTCGGATAAAATGCTCGAAATTTGCATATTTTCGGGCAGAGCCGGAGTGCAATTTTTATTTCAATGGTATAATATAAACTGTACTTTATGCATGTATTGTAAAAAAAATAATGTGGTAAACTACGCAAAATTTAAAATGTGTTTTTTCAAAATTATGTCTAAGGTTTCTGCATAAACTTCACCGAGACATAACTTTTTTATTCAAAATTACTTGTACTTGCTATCGAAGGGTTGTTTATACACCAAACCATGTATATTTAGCATCCCTCTGCGTTTAATAAATTATTTACCACTTCGGTTAATACCGTATAAATTTTCCAAATCTCTAGAGTTATGGTCAATATAAAAGATAAACACGAGTAAACTTTTATTCCAAGTTGTCGTAAATTTTAAACATCGGTATCGACTTTAAAAGAAATCCACTACGGATAAAATATAAACGCGATGGGATTTCCGCTTATATTAAATTACAAACAAAAAAAAATAAAGTTGGGATTTAGCAAGAAATCTATTTTATAATGAATATATTATTGAACAATTCTCGAACATTCCATGATCCCACCCGGTATTCTATCTCATCCGAACTAGTTTCCGGCGTCAATGGAGTAAAGACGATACCTTTAAAATTATTTCACCATTCCTTATTTTTACATGACGCCATTATACCACTAAAACCCACCGCGCGCGTATCGGTTTACCGGTAACACTGGTAATATACAGGATGTCTTTTTAAAACCCGAACATCCTTTTTTCTCGCTCAGGTTTGTCTCACCTACGGTGTTCAGGTGGTGGCCTGCGCAGGTGAACTTTTCTTTTTTTAAATGGGAACCCGATTTTTTTCTCGCAGGTTCCGAACCTTCATTAAAATGCAAACAACTTTCGTCCCAAACATTTTCTGCTCAACGCGGGCGATTTCGAAATCGCGCACATTACATTTTTCAGTTTGTCAGAGTTCAGGATCGATTCGAATAATAAAATGTTTGGGACGAAAGTTGCTTGTTTTTTATTGAAGGTTCGGAACCTGCGCGAGAAAAAAATCGGGTTCCCATTTAAAAAAAAGAAAAGTTCACTTGTGCAGGGCACCACCTGAACACCACAGGTGAAAAAAACCTGCGCCATTCGATTGCCCCCTCAAAACTACGAAAATCATCTGAGGAGGTCGAAATCAAAAAAATGCAATCTGATCGAGAAAATAGGGTGTTTGGGTTTTAAAAAGACACCTTGCGTAATCCTTTGAAAATATAGATGAATTTAAGACATTTACGACTTTGTATTTTTAAACCTGATTCTGCAGCTTCTAACTGACCAATTGCCATGTAATGTTACCAGTAATTCCATATTCCATGTATGATTGCAGTAAGATCATAATTATGCCATAATACAAGTAAACAAAAACAACAATAATTAAATAAACATAGCGGTTTATATGTCCATCATAATTGTTACCCAGTATTAAACTAACCCTTATATTAATGGTTTTTCAGATTCAGCGCCATACATGTAACCTATGAGCTCATAGAGAAATTAAAATTCTTTTCTTCTGTTATTTTTACAAAAGAAGGTAGCAATTACTGATCATCTTGCAGATTATGATCCTTTCCCCTTTTTTGCAATAACCTATAATAGTATAATAAATTGAAAAAAGATGGAATGTGGTTTTCATTACAATATTTCACAACGCAAATTCATTTTTTTTTTAAATTTGTTATATTAATATCTGATTTATAATAAAGCTCCAATTGATTTATGTCAAATAAACCAAAATTGCTAATGATAATACCAACAAATTTATAATTAATGAAAGTTATTATTGATATTAAAATAATATATTATGACAATGGTTGTATTTAATTTATGTAAAATAATATCTGGATACTTAATTTAATATAACATATATCTGTATATTTAATTTAATATAACATATATTTTTATACTTATCATCCCTAACAATAATAAATTAATAAAAATATTTGTTTAACTAACTGTTACTTCTTGATATGTACCTACCGTACCTAATTTTAATGGGTAATTCTCATTAGCCAATTTTAAGTCGAAAAGTTCACATACACCTATGTATAAAAATGTTTTGTTTTAAATAGACAAGGGTTGGTTTTTATCAAAAATCAAAAATCTCGAAACCAGTTTGACATTTAAGTAAAATTTAGATAACATTTTTTGGTATATTATGATATAAAACCACACATTTTTAACCCGCAGTGGCGTAGGTAGAGCTACGCCTCAATTTTTTTTATGATCAAACACAAGCACTATAAGAAAAATCCTTTAGGGCACTCTGGGAGTGGTGCGTGTGCGCACAAAGCGATTCACGTTGGTTTTGAATCGTTGGAGGTTATATTCGTTGGGAAAAACGACCTCGGGAAGGTCGTTCCATAAGGATGAAGTCCTCCAGATGAAAGAATTCTTAAATAATTCGAGGAGCACTAAGCTTAACCACATATGGATGGGCGGCAGTCGTTCGTCGTGTATTTCTGATATTCGCCGCTCTGGGCGGAATTAAGAGAGCAAGGTCAGGCGAGCACTTTCCATGAAAATATCTGTAAAAGAGAGACAAATCCCCAACTTGTCTTCGATGTTCTAGGCTGTCGAGGTTGTTCGTCAGCTCGTGGTCTCCAATCAGACGAATGGCCCTCCTTTCGATGGAATCCAGTAGCCGAGCTACAGACATGAGAGCCGTACTCTAGTGATGGTCGAATCTGGGCTTTGTATAGTGTAAAAAGTTGTCGAGGTGTGTACAACTTTTTGGTTCGGAAGAGTACACCAAGTTTCTGAGAAGCTATCTTGGCGATTGCCACAACATGGTTATGCCAAGACATATTTCCTCCCAGATTGACGCCCAGCAAATTAATAGAAGAAGCCAGTGGAATTGCGTGTCCGTCCATAACTATATCCGGTTCTGTAATGTTAACCTTTTTAGAGAAAACTGCTGCCTGAGTTTTTTTTAGCGTTAAATTCGACTTGTTACTGTCACCCGAAGCCAAAATTTCTTCCAGGTCTTTGTTGAGGCGTGATACTTCATGCTGTCTGCGAAGATGTGCGTCGGCAGCCGATGTTTGTGCATTTAAAGAGAAAGATGGTATAAGTGTGCTATCGTCGGCAAAACTAAATATCGGGTTTTTCGTTTTCACTAGAAGGTCGTTAATGTAGAGTAAGAAGAGAGTGGGAGACAATATGGACCCTTGAGGAACACCGGCATTGAAGGTGAAGGTGTCTGAGAGAAATCCGTCAATCGCCACTTGCAGAGAGCGGTCCTTAAGAAAGCTAGACAACCATGCAGAGTCGACTGGGCATACCATAGGATCGCAGTTTACTTAGAAGTCCCTCATGCCAAACACGATCAAGGGTTTTAGAAATATCCAGTGCAACAGCCCGAGACTCCCCATGATGTTCGATTGCGTTGTTCCAAAGATGGGTGACATAGGTTAGAAGATCTCCAGTTGATCTGGACTGGAACCGTATTGATGATCGCTGATAATGTTGAAGCCTTCCAGGTACTTTAGAAGATGTTGGTTAATAGCTTTCTCCATTACTTTTGATATAACTGAAAGCAATACAATTTTAGCCAAAAAATATGTTACGTCACTGAAATTTTCAAAACAACTTCGAGAAAATTGATCAGAGAAATCAGCCATTGAAAGAAGTATATCCTTAAGTAACATCCTGTGTAGACCCATATAAAAAAGTATGATATAATAAGGTAAAAACTATGTAATCTGTATGCATTTTAAGTTGCTGAAATTCATATACTCCATCACGTCATCAGTTCTTTATAGATTCCTAAAACCCTTAATTCGGCCATTTTGAACCGTTTCTTAGGTTTGATTCTGACTGTAGATATATTATCTGCAGCTCACAATTCATATTATTAAAGAATGTTTAAAAATATTTACAGCTCATTTAACTTTTTATTGCATCCGTATTTCCTTACGTGCATAGTTCTTAATATACACTCTTCCGACAGTAAATCCCGGACAAACATAATGCTAGTCTTTTTTATAGTCCTGTAACATTTTTAATTGTTGTCCGATCTTGATGAAATTTTTAGCAAAGTGTAGACTTGTGTTTTGGGATGAGTTTTGAAATAATACTGATGTCTTGATAATTATACAGGCAGAAACAAAAGTTACTTTTTTACCCTTAATTTCTTAACGCCCTGTGGAAAAATTGAGCGATAGAATTTAGCTAAATTATGTTTTGTCTTGAAATGTGATCTTTTTTTAACACAATCCTTTTTAGTTCACGCCATTAACTGATTTGTAAAAGAAGATACAAATTTTTAAAGAAAGTTTGCAGTTTTTCAATTTTATTCACACTTCAGAACATTACATGATTTCATGGAGTAGCATAAACAAATATCCAAAAATTAATAGCTTGCATTTCGACCTCATGTTCTTATCACATCTACCATGTAACGAGGTACGCTTCAATACGGCTATTAATTTTTGGATATTTGTTTATGCTACTCCATGAAATAATGTGATGTTCTGAAATTGAAAAACTGCAATATTTTCTTTTAAACAATAGATAATGACGTGAACTAGATAATATTGTGTTAAGACAAGGTAACACTTCAAAACAAAATATAATGAAGCTAAATTTTACCGCCCAATTTTGATAAAAATTTCACCAAGATCGAACAACAATTAAAAATGTTACGGGACTATAAAAAAAAGACTAACATTGTCTAACATCGGAATTGCATCTAATTAAAATTGATTTCTAACTTCAATTAACTTCATCGTTGCTTCTCTTTATACTGTCTGCAATACCTCCAAAGCAATATCGCGACAATTGTGCATGGATACACTTTATCTGTTCCATTTATAAGTGGAATAACCTTGCATTCCCAATACCGCTATGCAGATTAGAGCGAAAGGCATTATTTCGGAGTATTAAAGATAAATAATGGTTCGTATTTGGAAACTTCACTAAACATGGGTATGTATTCCAAGATAATATTAATATTATAGAGCTGCGGTACATATTAGGAATGGCTAATATTACCGTACGAAGCAAGTAGCAAGCTAAAAATAAACAGGAACAAAACACGAGAGTCAAATACCAATATATGGAAAATTATTATTTCCAAGACCACCCGATGATCCTTATACAATAAGGGCATATTTTATCTACACAGTAGCTACCACCTGCAGACCGGTTTGGAACTTATTTGTTCTCATCAGTACAGGATAGGTGTACATACTCATCATCACAGAGGACTCTAACTTAACACGAGAGGAACTATATTAACGAATTTTCCTTAAAGCCGTATTAAAGTCGGCAATTATTCTATTGCGCCTGCAATGGCAATTATAATTGCATGTATAGTCGTTGCAGTGAACCCTCGCGCCAGATATGTCAACGTGACGTTACTGACTTGCCTGCTTATTTCTGGTTATTTATTTTGCCTAGGTTTGTATGACTTTCCAGGACCTTCCAGGACCGTACTACAATAGTACGTACGTTTATTTTCAAAAATGAAACGAGTCTATTTATATTTTTAAATACATTTTTTATTATTTAATATACGGAATAAAATACACAACACATTTTATTTTTTTGTTATTTATTTATTCAAATATATAAAATAAAGTCATAACCTATAATTACATGTCTAGTAGGTACCTCTATATTCACAAAAAGATAGGAAGTACGTATCTACATGGATGTCCATCTTGACCTACTGTAAACTTCATACAGTGTGTCTACACATGGACTTAACTATACCTGTAAAAAATTGTATCTTCAATTTTTCGAAAAAGTCATCCTTGATCATTTATTTTCCCTGTTAAATAAATACAAATCACTTGGAAAAATTTCCATGTTTTTGTACCGGATGCACAAAAAAACAGTTCTGAAAATAGCTATGGACCTTTTCTAAGGAAAGGTCATTATATTAAAAAAACTAAATATACGGCTTGCTTAAAGGTTGTTCACTCTTGTTACCTCCGTTTTAACTTTAATGTTCAATAGTGTAACTTATAAGTGTATAGTATCATCACAACAAGCATCCCAAGCTTTCGACAAGTTTGACCAAAGTTCTTGGGCTTCCCTGGTACACTTCTTTTTCTCGGAGCAGTTCACTTAAAGATTTTATTGTCACTGGCTTTCCTACAATTTCTTTTTATCAAGTATACATTTTAAAATTGTAATTATGGTTTTAATAAAAGTAGATGGCTCCATGCAATCCTATCTCTGTAGACGAACCTGCTAAGAACATAACAGGAACTTATGTTGCTATCAAATTAAAATGAGCAGTAACTATTATACATCGATATAATACCTCTGTACGTTAACAATGTTATAGGTATTCAATAACATTTGATTTATTTTTATCTAGAAGTCAATTTTTCGTAATACCTTTGTTTTAATTTAATTTAACTGAAATAGCTAGATAAATAAAATATTAACCTATAAATTTTTCGTTACGTGACTCGTACTTACTGTGGTTTACCAGATACACAAACAACTCAATATGTAGTTAATCAAAGTTTTCAAAACAAAATAAACTATACTAGAACGACGGAAATACACTTTTAAAACTACACCAATCAAACTGGAAAAATATAAAAATATAACACGCTGAATGCGGTTCGTATAAAACTGGGATATTTGATTAAGTCCCCAAACAGCTGATCGAGGACATATTGCTGATGTAAACTGTCGAAAAAGCTTGAGGGTTCGCTGCAAAGACTATATTCATACGCAGTAAACCGTTCTCGATCAGTTGGTCCAATACTTCTTGCATTGAGAGCGCAATGCGAGAATTGAATCCGTATTACATTCGGCAATTCTACTCTTGCGGCCATTAAAATTACACGGAATCATATGCTCTTTCAATTGGATATCATTTGCAAAATGACGTTCTCTGAAATGCTTCTTCACATTTGTAAAATGAATGAAATCAAATGGAGTCAAATCTTTATGAAACGGCGGACAGTCCAGCCTAAGAAAAATGTACTCGTGAAAATTGTGGTAAATAAGCATATTTCGATAACCCAAACTTAAATATTATTTTCTACGATCTATATTGAAACTATA
The DNA here is from genome assembly GCA_963991005.1 of Barypeithes pellucidus. Taxonomy (NCBI): domain Eukaryota; kingdom Metazoa; phylum Arthropoda; class Insecta; order Coleoptera; family Curculionidae; genus Barypeithes; species Barypeithes pellucidus. The sequence goes on along the minus strand of OZ022561.1, from coordinate 18,641,903 downwards.
TTTCTTTTACGCGTGCATTTTATGCATGAAATTGATAAGTTAACACAATCTCGAGCCAAAATCTAACACGGTTTTCCCTTGTATAATAAATAACTATTATTCACACCAGATTACCGAAAACAAGTATAATACTTTATTTATTTGCTACATAGATAACTATTTTTCAATTGCCAGACATGTATTCAATAAGAATAACTGCCTAATCTCAAATCATATTTTCTTCCAAAAAAAAAAACCTCCGTGCAATATAGATTTTTATGTAGAACTGGTCTATAAAAGTGAAGTTTTATTACACAATAAAGCGTTATATATTGTTTATGGTTACGATAAACCGGGGGTTAATGTTGATTTCTTCTTGGTTTAGCGTACAACTTTGACTTCTCGTCATTTAGCATACATGCATACATAAAACTTCGTCTATTTAAGCTGTGTTTATTTTAAAGATCATAGGTCGATTTCCCCAATAGCGTGTCCGTCTCTTCGGTCGCCAGTTTTCTAACCTTTTAGAAATTATTTCAACAGAAACTATTGCGTCCATCTTCTGTCATCTCTTCTAATATGAGTTACAAAAATTATGTTCAGCTTCATTGGTCATTTCCGGCAAGAAACGTCGTTCTTCAAAATAAAAATGAAAACCGGCATTAAAATCTTCAAAAATAGTATAGGAAGTATAATTTTTATTTCACTTTTGGGTCAGTTTCCATTGACCATCAAGAATAGTACATTGTTTACCGAGTAGGAAATGCCTAACATTCCTAGACGACTGTGAAAATTACTAGCAACACATAGCCCAGGAATGTGGCTTTCCCTACGGGGTAAACATACTATTTTTCCGAAAATCGTTTAAAAATCGACAGATATTGAGTAATTTTGAAAAAATCGCGAATAATTGAATTCACAAATAAATGGTGATTTGAAATTCGTAATAAAATTGGTTTCGTTACTATGGAAACGTATTGATGTTGAATTGTCAAACTTGACGCATATAAATTTAATTGTTGGTGTTTCCGAAAGCAAAACAGTATAAAATGATAAGTCACACTGAATTTTTCCATTTTTGGGACTCCTCCAGAGCTGGTTGAGGCAGTGAATACTGCTTCATTAGAATTATTGTCGAAGAAATCAAGAGAAAAGTACGAATATGCATATAAACGATTTATGGACTATCGCAAGAGTAAAAACACTAGTTCTTTCTCGGAAAAATGTTGTAATGGCATACTTCCTAGACCTTTGTTTAAAGATGAAATCTTCAACATTATGGGCCAATTATTCAATGTTGAAGTCAACCCTTGCAATTAAACATAATATAGATATAAAGGGTGTTTCGGGAGGAAAGGGAAATCTTTTGAGAACATGTTCAGAAGGTCAAAATAAGAGAAATTAACCAATATGTTTTAAACCGATTCTTAACCGTCTCTGAAATAATCGGTTCTAAAGTTTTTTGTGTAAAGTTTTGGAGTAATTAAGAAGTTTTGTATTTCTAACTCCAGTTTGTAGGTATTTCATTGCTTGTCAATACCTAATTTAATTGACAAGCATGGTTGTCAGTTTGATTTATTCTGAGAGTTTCGACTCGAAAAGAGAAAAGGGTCCATAAGTAATGCCTCACACATTCACCCATAGGGAGTATGCTGACATAATATTCGTGTATGGTTTCTGTAATGGTAGCGCATTACGGGCTGTTGATGAATACCGACGTCGTTTTCCAAATCGAAGAGTTTCTAATCGAAAAGTGTTTCAAAAAGTTTTTGGAAATGCTCAGGAAACAGGAATGTTTCCAAGTGTAAGGATTGATCCTGAACGAGCGGCGGGTCTAAATGTGGAAAATAAAGAGAATGTTCTGGATATGGCCGAAGAGAACCCAGGTGTTAGTACGAGGCGGATTACGAAAGAACTTCGATTAGAATCACATGTGGGCGTTTGGAAGACACTTAGAAAAAAAGGTTTAAAGCCTTTCCATGTTCAACCGGTCCAACATCTTCAAGAAGGTGATTATGGCTTAAGGGTTCAATTTTGTGAATGGATCCAAATCGAGGCCTACATATTTTATTTAGCGAAGAAGCTCAGTTCACCCGCGATGGAATCAATAACTGTCACAATGAACATCGGTGGTCAGATGATAATCTTCATGCCACGTTTGAACGAAACTTTCAACATCGATTCAGTATTAATGTGTGGTGTGCATTGCTCAACGACCAGTTGTTTGGGCCTTTTGTATTGAATGAACGTCTTACTGGAGATGGATATTTACGGTTTTTGGAAGACCATTTAACACACATGTTGGATGATGTTCCGCTAATTGTTCGACACCGAATGTTCTTTCAGCACGATGGAGCCCCACCTCATTTTAGTCGCCGGGTGCGTAATTTCTTGAATAATCGTTTTCCTGATCGTTGGATTGGCAGAGGAGGACCTCAAGCTTTGCCATCGAGGTCACCAGACCTAAACCCACTGGATTATTGCCTCTGGGGGTGGATGAAATCACTAGTATACGAAACATGAATAGAAACCGTGGAACCACAATCGAATTTTTAATGCTGCAAATATCATTATAAACAATCCCCAAGCAATTCAACGCGCAACACGAGCGATTAACAAACGTGGTGCAGCTTGTATTGAAGTTGGTGGGGGTATTTTCGAAAACATTCTAAATTAGTGGAATTTTGTTGTTTTACTATCTATTGGTGTTTGAAAATAAAAAACAGTTACAAAAAAAACTTTAGAACCGATTATTTCAGAGACGGTTAAGAATCGGATTAAAACATATGGGTTAATTTCTCTTATTTTGACCTTCTGAACATGTTCCCAAAATATTTCCCTTTCCTCCCGAAACACCCTGTATATACAATATACATATTCAAAATTTCGTTCTTTATTGAAACGGCAAGCTCAAGGTTATAGGGCAAAGAAATCTAAGATTTTACCGAAGGAAGAAATCGACAAATTTATCCAGGAAGCTCCAGATAAAGAAAATTTAATGATTAAGGCAATTTACAAGGTTTTAATTTCTATTTAGACTACACATTTATTTATTTTTTAGGTGGCTTTAATATTTGGTATTTCTGGGGTCTGTAGAATGGATGAGTGAGGCCAAATGACTCTACACGATGTAGAAAACCTAAGCTTTTAATTAGCATCTGATTCGAAGACCACCAAACCAAGATCATTTGTAGTTAATCAGATGTACTTGAATGTTTATCGAAAGTATGTTTCGTTAAGACCAGAACATATGAACAGTGACCGATTTATCATTAAATATCAAAGCGGAAAGGGTTTTAGACAAGTGGTAGGAATACAGCAATTTATAAAAATGCCTAAAATAGTTGCTACTTATTTGAACTTGGTAAATCCGACAGAATATACTGGTCACTGCTTCCGTCGGTCTTCTGCAACAATATTGGTTGACTCTGGTGCCAACATAACTAGTTTAAAGAGGCATGGCGGATTGAAATCATCAAACGTTGCTGAAGGATATATTGAAGAATGTCTTAATAATAAGGTTGAGGTGGCAAATAAAATTTTCACAGTACAAAATATTCAACAAAATAATCCTATACCTCGCATGTTGTCCAAAATGTTTCTCATAGTTCTAATAATGTTCCTCCAACTTTCAATAATTGCAGTAACTGTCAAATGACTGTGAATATAACAAACTAATTTCAAAATGTATTCTGCAATGCATTGAGATTTTCAAAATATAAATTAATTCCTTATGAACAACGTGTTTTCAATCATTTATGTAGAACACTAACAACTGTAAGGAAATATTATTTCCTTACCGTTAGGAAATGAATATTTTCTAACAGTTATTTTCTGTTGCCTAGCAACGACTAAGTGTAGGGAAATATTGACTTTTTCTTTCAAAAATGTTATCAAAAATGTCAATATTTCCGGAAAAATAATATCTTAATTATTTAATTAAATACATCAATCAAGGAATATGATTTGAATTTAATCGTCATACTCGGAGTTTGATCAATTCAGCAGCAAGTCAAAGTAAAAACAACATAGAAAATACATCCCTAAATAAATTTCGAAGAAATATTCAAATTTTTATTACAACGAAAATACTTCCATAAAAAGGTATCGTTAATATCATAAAACATTTATTATTTTTCTCATAACCATTGCAATTTTTACGGTTCCCCTGAGAAATTTGCAGAGGTAATTCGTCTTTACAACCCTATGGTTAATGAAAAGAGTATTTATCAGGTTCCAAAAATTCTCCTCGTTTCGGTTTCGAGTTAAGAGGCGTTTCTATTCCCATGGGCGATTTAATGACAGCTTCGTTCAAGCCTGAAATTATATTTTTCGGAAAAAGACCTCCGGGAAAACAAATATTTTTTTTAACAATCCTTCACAAAAGAAGAACGGGTTTATTCGGGTTACCTTTAAAAGTAATTCACTTGAATCAAAATATATTTTCAAAATATAAAGTAGAAGCTCCAATTCAATTACTAAATATGTCGTACTTTTGATAATCATATCGTATAATAGTTCTTTTCCTAGCAAATGCAGAAAGTGACACACTACAGCACTCGAGAGTCGTTAAACAAACAAGGCGAAGCGGAGTTTAGTCAAGCAGTAGGGCGCGGAGAAGGCACTCCTTAGTCAGCTCTTTTGTTTTATATTTAGAGAGAAAAATTATCTATTTCCTGCCATTTTTATTTTAAATTTAAAAATAAATATACATTTTTCTACTCCCACGTGTATATTTTCTGTTTCCTTCACAATCTATAGAATTGTTTTGAATGCCATTTCAGTTAACTGAATGGATATAATTACATATTCACCCTTGTTAGGATATGAGATTGATCAATCACAGTTAGAGTTAAGTACTCAGGTAACTAATCAATTTTAAATGTCAACTATAGTGATACTAATTTTGTCAAGGTAATTAGTACTATGATCGCTCGAGCTAAAAACCGCTTGAGTACTCGATTATTGAAATAAAGGACATCGCTCGATTATTAAAAAAACTGCTCGAGTTACAAATTCAAGCGAAAATCGTCGCTTGTTACTTATTACCTTTCACACAATACCCGAGCTTCGCTTGACGCGGACCGAAATGTGCTGCTTGGCAGTGTGGTTGCTCGAAGTATAAAACTGCTCGTATATTATAGGAAATACATTCAAGCGAAAAACCGAAAATCATCGCCTTTCACTTGATACCCGACTTTCGATCTACGCGCCGCGCCACGCGAAATGTGCCGATTGGCGACGTTCGAGTTTGACGCCCAAAAGGCGCCATACGTCTTTCTTAAAGGCACATAAACGAGAAGGTGCATATAAAAAGTATGGCAAATCCCTTAGTGAGTGGATTCATGGTGACATTGGTTTTGTCTGGCTAGCCAGCGGCGATTGTAAATTTTAAAAAAATTAAAGGATTTAATTTTTCTTCATTAATAAAAATTCTAGACTAAACTTCTAAAACTTACAAAAACAACCCCTGGTGTTCTATCAACACATTCTTCTTAGTCATAAACAAGTGATTAATCGCTCGAGTGATTCACAAGTACTCGATTATTAAAATCATCGGTTTTCCCAACACTTATTACCAGTTAATAAATTATTGTAAAATTTAAATATTTCTAAAAGTCCTTGGTTCAAATCCCAATGAAATTTAAATGTTGTTATTTTTTGTATTTAAATAAAGGTTTAAATAATTTTTTATATGTGTCAAGTTTCTCTGATTCTAAACGGTATACTATACAACTCGAGTGGAATATCTATATCGCACTCAAAGGATGCTGTAACTTAAGTCATTGTGCGATATGAATATCATAGTCACTCCTATTGTAGAAACTAGTATTATAATAACAAAATAATTACAATATCTGCGTAGAACAGGAATTTTAATTTAGCCTTTGTAGCGGCCGCGTTTCCAATCTCAATATCTTATTGCTTGTATCTCAATACATCCTAGGACTGCTATATCGTAAGAAAATACTACTACAGCTCGAAATAGAGTATTGATGTTTTCACAGTCTGGCTCGGACTCAAAAGCAAGATTATCTGCACTGTGCTCTATTTTTAGAGGGTATTATATACTTAAAGCTATTGTCCGCTCTTCGAACAGAGTCTATTATCACTTGAAATTTGGTACTGCTGAAGATACAACAAAACTTACTTTCTAATCGATGCGATAGATAGACATCTATTTAATGTATACAGCGATTCAGGACCGAATTTAGGATTCGTAGGCCCGTAGAGAAATAAACGTAAAAATTGAAAAAGCAAGAGCAGCATTCAAACAATTGTCCAAATTATTCACAACACAAAATGTGAATTTAAAATTAAAACTCAGACTACTCCGATGCTACATATTCTCCATCTTGTTATACGGCGTGGAGTCCTGGACCTTGACGGAAGCAACAACAGAAAAACTAGAGGCTTTCGAGCAGTGGCGGTTCTTCCACACGAGCACATGCGCACGTGCACCCCCAAAACAAAACGAATAAAAAATATTAATTAATATTTATTGAATATTATTTATCGTATAAAGTCCGACCCTCCCTAATATTTTATCATCTCGTCAAACCAAACTGTATAGATCCGGCAACCATGCCTCGGTCGAGGTAAATGACGATTATGACGAGATTTGCTCGCACGTGCGATTAAGTAATGCAGTTTCTCTGTAGTAACAGGTGGCGGGTGGCAGCGGGGGATAGCGGGGCGATTTAACATGGAAAAGGCGCGTTCGTGCATCTAGTTAGAAATTCGAGCATGTATGTTTTAACACTTTAATAGTATATATTTATTAAGTTAAAATAAATAGTTGACGGTGGACTATTTAAGAGATAACTGTAGCTTTTTGAGTATGGAGCAAAAAATTGAAGTCAAGAATGCGGGAACACCTAAACCCGAAATTAATTTAACGCAGACCACAATGGGTAAGTCTAGGGACTTTATTCGAAAGTTTAAAAATGAAATATATGAAAAAAAATTTATAGAGGGTATTCCAAACTTAATGAGGCTGTTATTGATCAATTTTCTACAATTAAGAACCGAAGAATGGACTTTACGTTTAAGCACTATTGTGTATGGTCGATAAAAATGTTGTGTATTTCGATAAATGATACCTACTCGATATGATTTTTAAACATTTTATTTAAGGATTTAAACTAAAAAACTGAAAATATGAAGAATGCCAACTTGTCAGTCTCGTGGCTCGATTCGTTCTCATCATAAAACAGTTAACTATTGTTCTCGTCTTGGTTGCGCCTAATGACGTAGCCGTAGATGGCATAGTGGTATTAGACATCATTCGGTTTTCTCGATAACTCGTAGATGGCGGTAGTAGTATTGGACATCATTCGGTTTTCTTGATAGCTCGTAGATGTATTTAGTAGTATTAGTAGTGGACTGTATAAATACTGTTACGAGGGTTGCATGCGACGACGTTAAGATCCGACAGCTATACACACTAAGAAAACCTTTCTTAGTTTCCAAAAGTTGTATTTCCTTGTGTAAAATTAAAAAATAAATAAAAATATGTTTTCTTATTACTTCTTTTCTTTCTACATTTAAAACGCCTAGAAAGTAATTGTTTGGTCGTTACACAAAAATAAAATTTTAAAAATAATTTCACCATACTTGTGAACCCCCTCTATCATAGGTCACGAGTCGCCACTGCGCTTACGTAAAGTGAATTTGCTTGTTCTTAAGTTAATCTCATTTAGATATTATCGAAGGGATACGAGAAAAAGAAAAACACAAACAATTTAAAAACAGGGAAAAAATATGACCTTTATTTCGTTTCCTTGTATTTCTATAGGCTTTTAACTTTTACATTTGGAAAATTTCTAAATTCAATGAAGTAGTAAGGAAATGCTGACAAAAGCATTATTAAATATACATCTGTCATGACATTTCAATATCAATCATTTGTGCTTGTTTGAATTCGTCTCCATTTGGCACGTGACTAAAATATTTAAGCTACCTACTTTCCTTGTTTGCTTTATTTGCCATTTCTACAAGTAGATTATTGTGTAAATAAAACGCTAATTAAGACAGTCAAATAAACCTTTAAAGTAATTTTAATTAGTTATTATCTGGACTGGACCACTTCGATGTCTATATGGAAAATTATACATAGGAAAATTTCTAAAGTTGGACGGGACAGTATGCTCTTTAAGATGAACAGTTTTTTTAATGTTGCCATTTCAACTTTCAATATTCTTTGGCTTTAATGATATTTTATTTTTTAAAAGCAATTGTTTATAGTATGTTGTTGATTTTATGTAATTTAGCGAAGTTGTTTCGTGGTTTTATGTTTTTTCTTATTTCAATTTTTTTTTTAATTCTTAAAAAATTTTAGGTCTGATGATGTTCAGTTGGACGAAATATGTAATAGTAAAATGCTTTTAGAACATCGTTAATATACATACAGGGTGTCCGCTAATTAATGGTACATGGAAAAAACACAGACTCCATACGTCAAAATATTAGGATTTAATTATGCTTACCTATATCCGAAAATTGATATTAGCTGAGATACAGGGTGTTAAAGTTAAAACTTCATTTTTGTTTTTCTTTAATAACTTTGAGAGAAACCAAAGGATTTTTACAAAATTTGGAAATTATGGTTTTTTAAGGACGAGGAATCGATTTGTTGTGAAATTTTAATGTACATTATTCGCACATTCATTAGGTCATAACTTCTTTGTGCCTCAGTGTATTTAAATTTCTAATGAAAATAATACTTTTTTCATATTTATTACGTAAAAAAGGGATACCAAGTTCAGGTCGCCCAGAGTTACCGTTTAGGAGATATTTGAATTTAAATTGCTTAGTGCGTTAGCTCAGGCAAGCAAATAATAACTCCCTCGCTTTTACATAATAATAAATACAACACTTGGATTGATCTTTAACTTACTTTAATTAAAATAACTTTGACCGTAGAAAATACCGTGTCGAAAGAAACCATCAGCAATGAAATCATAAACTTACGATAAACTCAAAAATGAAACGTTTTCTGATAAAACTATCTTACAATAATCAACAAACAAATAACAACATGGAGGTTTCATAGTAACTGCATATCTAAATTTCATTTGTTTTCTCATAGGTTACTTTAAGAAAAAATTAATAGTAATTGGGCACTAAACAATTTAAATGCAGATATCTCCGAAACGGTAACTCCGGGCGACCTGAACTTAGTATACCTTTTTAAAGTAATAAATATGAAAAAAGTATTATTTTCATTAAAAACTTAAATACACTAAGGTACAAAAAAGTTATGCATTGCACATTTATTAGATGTACAAAAAAATGCCGCAGACAGCGTCCCCTATGTTGTACATTAAAATTTCACCAAAAAATCAGTTTCTCATTCTAAAAAAACCATAATTGCCAAATTTTGCAAAAAACCGTTGGTTTCTGTCAAAGTTATAAGAGAAAACCCAAAATGAAGTTTTAACTTTAACACCCTGTATCTCAGTTAATATCAACTTTCGGATATAGGTAAGTATAATTAAATCCTAATATTTTTACGAAAGGAGTCTGTGGTTTCTCCATGTACCATTAATTAGCGGACACCCTGTATATGTAATTCGTGAGACGGTGACTTTGAGTTTACTTCTTAATAGTTGTTAAACAGGTCTCTTGGAGAAAATGGACTATTTCTTTAAACGTTATAAAGTAATATGAAGAAAATTTGACTTAAATAAGATTTTCTTCTTCTTCAGATACCAGACAGCTCTATGCAACAATTGCCGGGAATGCTAATATTTATCAAGCTGCAGCAGCTATAAATATTAAATGCACAAATGGCTACGAGACCGACTTAAGACATGAAACTGTTTTAATTATGCAGTTACTCTAAAAGCTCTCTGAATTATAAGTTGCATCTCTAAAGAGGTGGTCAATTTCAGCGAGTAGTGAAGCTACTGGATTATTTCGTGTGTTGAAATAACTTGAAATGCAGAACTATATTTATATAGTTGGCTTAATCGACAAACTGGCAACCTACATAAATAGTTTAAATTGGTTATTACTTATTTATTAATAACTATAATACAGAGTCATTCCCGATGAGTAAAAGATATCGGAATTTAAAAAGATCTTTTTCTATTTGGGTTTCATAATGGCTACATTATGAAATGCAAGAAAATTTAATAACCTGCCACTTTATGAAACTGAAATTTTATTTTTTTATGTTGGCAGCAAGTAGGGTTCGAATTTTAGGCTTACTTCGATTTCGTTGAAATTAGTTTTCTAGGCATTATGGATTCGACAAAAATTTTTTATTGAAAACTTTAAAATACTAACCTTTAACCTTGCAAATAGATCATTTTTACTAGATATTTATCTGAAATAGCTATACTTGGAAATATATAACATGCTGTTCGTCAACTAATTTCTAGTGACAATTGTAAAACAACATAACCTAAAATAATAGAAATATCTTCCAATTTATGCTCTATTTCTAAAGTTTTATTCAATAAAGTACTATTTTCATACTTGGAAATATATAACATGGTGTTCGTCAACTAATTTCTAGTGACAATTATAAAACAACATAACCTAAAATAATAGAAATATCTTCCAATTTATGCTCTATTTCTAAAGTTTTATTCAATAAAGTACTATTTTCATACTTGGAAATATATAACATGGTGTTCGTCAACTAATTTCTAGTGACAATTATAAAACAACATAACCTAAAATAATAGAAATATCTTCCAATTTATGCTCTATTTCTAAAGTTTTATTCAATAAAGTACTATTTTCATTTTTAATTCAATATAATATTATACATATTACTTTATATATACATATTTATAGTTACTGTAGACATTTTATTAGTGTCAGATTCGGTGTCAACACAATATTTTGTTTAATAGTATTATTTATTATTTTGTTCAATATTTTGAACTTTTTTCTGCTCGCACCATAACTCAAAGCTTTGCATATTCTTTTTAAAAGTTTTTCTAGATTATTTTTTGCAATTTCTCGTATTTCTGACGGAGTACAACTTTCTTCCTGACTCATTTTTATTAACTTTAATAATATATTTATTTTAATTATGACGGATGGGAAGAAGCTTTGTTGTGTTCAATTGTTTCTATCATAGCATATTTGATACTTGTAACATTTTATTAAATTGTAAAAGTATTGCCAACCCAAAAAGAAAATATTAATTCAAATGGAAAATATCTACCATATTTTTTAAAGTTTTTCAGACTTTAAAGACCCAATTAGAAAACGTATTATAAAATACATGGTTCATTAAGACAATTAGAGCACTTGTAGGTACCGCTTCGCGGGTCGTTTTCTAAATTAAACGCGTGCTCTAAGATAATGTCTTATGAAACTTGTATCTTAATATACTATTTGAAATATTGGTACTCGTTATTAAATATGCCGATATTTTTAAAGATCTTGACATTGTAGAATCGTCCGAAATTTTTTTTTGCAACTTACATACATGCAATTAGTTGACCCGTATTTTAGGATTTTGCTGAAAAAAAATTATTTTTCAAAATATCCACACATGAATATTTCATAATTTGCTGCATTTTCTCTAATCTCTCATACTAAATATAATATCTCCAGTTGAACTGATCGTATCTGCCGGTCTTTTATTATTTAAAACTTTGTTATGCTCGCTTTCAAAAAAATATCATTGTGAACAAATGCAAAATAACGACAAAATAATAACAATTTAATTTTTTAAATAGTTTTAACATGATCGCCCCCACCATAAATTAATTTTAAAAATACCGTTTTGTTCGTTATCCTCTCTAAAAAAAACCATTTTACCAAAAAGTGGGGCCTCTATAAGATCGGTAGTTATTAAATATTTTCGATCGCAAGTCACCAGCGCGTGTCGGTTCGAAGCATAGCAGAAGTACGCTTCGAACGAGCAAAGTATAAAAAAAAAACTTATAAAAGTATTTTCATTTCATTAAAAATACTAGACTTTTTATACAGGGTGGTTTAAAAATGATACATTACTATAAATACGTAAATAGCAGTATATTTTCTATTTTTTTAATTGAAAAATTACCTAAGATAGAAACATGTATGCACTGAGCAATTAGATAAAGAATGTCATTATTCTACACGCAAATTACAATACAGGTTGATTCATTTAAAAAATTGACTGACTGATGAGTATATGCATAAGTTAAAGATATTTATTTTATTCTTTAAAATATATCTTTAACGGTAACGTAATTTTAATGGTCTCCAGTTATCCAAATATTACCATAAAATTAAAATTTCGTTCCTTAAAACCGCTTCGATCGAATCCTAATTATTCCGATGGAAATCATGAGAACTGGAACAATGAAACTTTTAAGGTAAAATTGCTCATTTGCATCTCAATTATAAAGGGAACCGAAGACCGTTACGGAATTAGATTGAGGTCTAATCAGGACGATATGTTTCGATTACCGGTCCGTATTAAGCTAGATTCACATTTGCAAAGGCCGCGCTGACGGAAGGAATATACAGGGTGTTATGGAAATGACTTATTATATTTAAACCGGCAAATCCTGAGATGAAAATAAATTGAAGAAAAATAACCTTAAATGGCGCTTTGAATTATTGTACGAAATATACACTTTATATAAAATCTGAAAAGTTACGTGGCCGCTACTGACGACGTTCGCAATCAATAGTTTATTGAGGCGGTGTTGTCATATATTGCAACACAGAATTGTAAACGCACATAAGACGTCTTTGATCAACGTTATCACTTCTTTTTCAAGCTTTTTAGAAAAAAAATATTACAATTTTAAGGTACATACTCTCTTACCTTCAATCATATAATCCGTTTTATAATTAAATTCCATAAAAAAATAAAACACAAAAAGTATATTTTGCAACAGAACCAACAATAGGTAATATCACACAAATTTCAAATCACATCACAATATTTCTTATTATGAATTATTTCACAACAGAAAAAAAAACGGGTACTGCTACAACAAAAAAAATGTGTGAAATTCGAATACATCAAGCACGTGGGACCATCGACAGCGTCATTCTACCCCCGAGTCTAGAAACATACTGAAGCAACAATAGTCGCTCGCGGCAGGTATCCAAACAGGGGCGAAACATGCGGTGGGATCTGATCAAAACACTGTTAGTATACTCTAGTGACCCACATTGTTGCTAAGTGAATCCAGATGGAACGGCGCGACAGAATGTGGGTAAAAAGGGTTTTTACCTAAGTATTTAGATATTCGACTAAAAAAAAAGTATGTAGACTTTCTCTAGGACACCCAAGGAGTCACCCATTTAAATATAATAAGTAATTTCCATAACACTCTGTATAAAATAAGTCGGTTGTTTGCAAACTCACAATAATCCTAAAGGCCGCATTACAAGTCTTGCTGTAATTATAATATACTTGAATGTGGGCATGCACATTATAAAACGAGCTAATTTTTTTGGACAATATTCTTGCCAAAAAGCGGGTCTGCTCGATTTTTTTGCCAGTTTCTACTGCAAATCTCATGGAAAACATATTGATTCTTACATTACCAACCAAAAATAAAAGTAACTTTTTTATTTATGATCAAACACAAGCACTATAGGAAAAATCCCTTAGGGCACTATGGGAGTGGTGCGTGTACGAATAAAACGATTCACGTTGGTTTTGAATCGTTTGAGGTTATATTCGTTGGGAAAAACGACCTCGGGAAGGTCGTTCCACAAGGATGAAGTCCTTCAGAAGAAAAGTTCTTAAATAATGAACTTCGAGGAGTATTAAACCACATATGGATTGGGGGCAATGGTTCATCGTGTATTTGTGCTATTCGCCGCTCTGGGTAGATTTAAGAGGCCAAGGTCAGCCGACCACTTTCCATGAAAATATCTGTAAAAGGGAGTCAAATCCCAAACCTGTCTTCGCTGTTCTAGGCTATCGAGGTTCTTTGTCAGCTCGTGGTCTCCGATCAAACGAATGGCCCTCTTTTCGATGGAATCCAGTAGCCGAAGAGCATGTTTGGGTGCAGAGCTCCAGACATGAGAGCAGTACTCTAGTGATGGTCGAATCTGGGGTTTGTATATGTCAAAAGTTGTTGATGTGTACAACGTTTTGGTTCCGAAGAGTACACCAAGTTTCTGAGAAGCTACCTTGGCGATTGCCACAACGTGGTTATACCAAGACATACTATATTTCCTCCCAGATTAACGCTACTGACGATACTAAATATTAACCTTAAAATCCGTCCTGCACGTTCATTGTTGATCGTGTATTCGTGTTTATTTATATTCTTGTTCAGTTTTTGGTTGTGTTTTGCGGAATCTAAGCATCGGTGTTTGATAGGTTGATGTTACCTTTTTCTTGCTGGAGTGGCAGACCTCGCCGTTGAAACTGCAACAGAATTGCCGACTCTATAACGATTTGCTGGGGATATTGCTTGCAATGCTTATGCCAAAGATTAACTTGCAGCAGTAAAATTGCAAAAATATTGACTCTAATGTGGCCTTAATCCTTTATTGTAGACTTGGAGGGTATACGTCAACATATAAATGTTAGGAAATACAAATCCTTGAAAGTTATTTTTCAGTGAATTATTCTTCATAATTACCTAAAATCTTTCAAATTAAATTGACATTTCTCATTTCATGAGAGTACTTACTAGTTGTAACTAATTAACCAACTATAACAATAATTAATTTAAGTCGCTTGGCAACGCATATCAATCTTACTACTAACCAGACGCAAACTTTATCTACAAATTTGTTATAGCTGGTATTAATTTATCAACTAAGTTAATCTATCCAACCCCGTAAACTTAATCCGCTAATATTCAAAGTTATTAATAATACCATTAATTATGTATTGATTGGATACAAGTATTGATAGAAATCTAATACTTGTTCGAATAGTATTCTACAGGATGGTCAGAAAATATATCATGATATTCGGAGAGGAGATTGTACATGTTAAAATTAAGGTAGTAATAATAATAATACTTCTTTATTTCAAATGACATCCCTTACATACAGCAAGCAATATACAAATGAAATGACGTCATCAAAAAAGCAAATTCAAAAAAAACATACTACATTTCCTGTTTAAGAAACTCTTCCACAGTATATGGTTCAAGCCTAATTAATAATTTTTTAATAGTTTTTTCCAAGCCATTATATTATTTATACATTTAATCGAATTTTATACACATACAGGGTGTTATGGAAATAACTTATTATATTTAAATGGGTGACTCCTTGGGTGTCCTAGGCAAAGTCTACATACTTTTTTTAATCGAATATCTAAATACTAAGGTAAAAACCCTTTTTACCTACATACTGTCGCCCCGATCCATCTGGATTCACTTAGCAACAATGTGGGTCACTAGAGTATACTAACAGTATTGTCAGATCACACCGCGTGTCTCGCCGTAGCTTGAATACCGGCCGCGCGCCGGTTCATACTTCAGTATGTTTCCAGATTCGGGAGTGGAACGACGTTGGTTCCACGACGTCGAGGGTTTCACGTGCTTAACGTATACGAATTTTAAACGTTTTGTTAATTGTATTGCTCGATTTTTTATTGTTGTGAAATAATTCATAATAATAAATGTGTGTGTTCAAATTTGTGTGATATTATCTACTGTTGGTTCTGTTGAAAAACACACTTTTTGTGTTTTATTTTTTTATGGAATTTAATTACAAAACGGATTATTTTAAAACAAGATCGAAGGTAAGAGAGTATGTACCTTAAAATTATTTTTTTGTTTCTAAAAAGTTTAAAAAAGAAGTGATAACGCGCGTCAAAGACGTCTTGTTGTCAAAAACTGAACACGTGCGTTTAGAATTATGTGCTGCAATATGACAACATCGCCTATAATACGCTAACCTCTTTTGAACCTGGAGACTGTCTCAATAAAATATTGATTGCGAAGGGCCTCAGGAGCGGCCACGTAAATTTTGAGATTTCATATAAAGTCTATATTTCGTTTAATTCAAAGCGCCATTTATGGTTATTTTTCTTAAATTTATTTTCATCTCGGGATTTGCTGGTTTAAATATAATACATTTCCATAACACCCTGTATAGTACGGGCTCTTTTCTGTTATGGTTAAGCGGTGAGGTGGATACAAAAGGTTTAATGTTCTTGTATTCTAATCGTGGCCATTTAGACCCATAAATTGTTCTTTGTTTTAAAACACAAATATTAAACACTCATATATATACAGAGCATAAACAGTCATTATATTAATTCCTTAAAAACACCTCTACACGTCCAAAAAACTTAATTTCCGCATCATTCTCACTATCCTTTTCTGAATTACAAATACATTCTGCACTTCCGCATACCTACCACAAAATATAATGCCGTATTTCATCATAGCCTCAAAATTTGCGTGCTACAGAATTGTAATAGCTTGACCATTCACGTATGTTGACACTACCCTCATACCATAGCCCACAGTACCAAGCTTCAAGCTTCAGTAAACCATATAACAAAAATTGGAAAACCTAAATACGTTTTGACGTTGTAAACTGCCAAATTTCAATTTTGTTCCCTTATTTTTAACAGCTCGAGGTTGGTTTTTAAACTATCAAGTTGATTCTTGATACAGGGACTACGCTTCTATCATTCTATTATAGAAATGTTTCTCTACTGTGCCACCAGATGTTACTTTACCTAATATTCAAATTTAATTTCTGGAATGTTTTTTGTTTTAACAGTTATTGGAGAAAATGACACGTCATTTTACAGACAAAAGATTACCAGGTACTCTTTAATCGAGTCGATAAACCATAGCGTTTAGGCGCAAAACTGGAATTAAAGTTTTTGTTCGGGTCTAAGGTAAAAACATTATGTTCATTATTTCATCACCATGCATTTGCCAAATAATTTTAAAAAGTCCAGATATCTTAAAAACTTACAAAATCAGACACCAACATGTTCTGTAAAATTTCCTTATAATTTAATTGTAAATGGAGAAATATAATAAAAATTACCATGTGTTATTTAAGAAAATGAAAGTTGGCAGGTACTTCCGGTATAACCGGAAATGACAGAAACATATTTTAGAAAACAAGAGCACATCAATAAACTTCAACCTCCAAAGTTTCAGGAAGATACGTTCAGTAGTTCTCCATAAAGTTCTAATGCAAGTTCATGGTGAATCACCCTGTATAGAACGTAATGGAATTTTAAGCTTTGGGATCTAATTTATCTACAGAGAAGCATGATATTTTGAATAAAAATGTAGAATAAATGAGGTAATGATGGGAGTCTCCATAGTTTGTGACTTATCCAAAAGTATATGGTATATTTCACTATTTTATTGGAAAGCTGGATAAATGTGGAGTTAGTGGTGTGGCATGTTATTGGTTTAAGTCCTATATGTAATCTATAACAGCGGTAATATATGCATGTGTTTGTTCGTTAAATTTCATTTTGTTTTTTAAATGGTTAAGTTCAGACTGAATAAAATTAAATTAGTAATTTGTTTACATACTTTATAGTATAAAATTACAGTTATTTACATTGCAAGGACTAGATGTGTCATTTTACAGAACAAAACAGGTAGTCCTAGAAGTCTACTAGTCATGTACAAGTTATTTCTGGACTAGCTCGGATTCTGCGAACACAAATTTGACAAAAAAAATCCTGTAAAAGCTTTATCTGGGCTCCCTTGTCATGTTCCTTCCTCGGTTAGTAAAATGATCCTTTTGGATGCAAAGTACCGATTTTCCGAATGGTTAAAAAATACTCTAACCTTAATGCGAATGAATATGTACATACGTTTAAAGGCAAATTAGATTTAGAATCAGATTAATCTATGTTGACCGCTTGCCTTCCTTTTTTCAGATAGAATGTGTGTCTCCGCTGTAACTAAAGCATAAAATACGACTATTAGCAAAGTTTTCCATAAAATTAGCTTAAAACTTCTGGATGAATTCCGTTATCAGTTCACCAAATCACTTAATTGGCGTCAAGAGGCGGCCAGACCGCGACAGGGATCAGATACCACGGTCACGTCCACGTTATATTACTCTCTAATGCAATGAACGTGCACGTACATTTGCATAATCTACTTAATTCACATCGATTCTCTTTGTCGGATTAACACCGTCAACATCGAAGATATACCTTCGATTATGTTATGTTACGAGGGTAAAACTAATGATTTTGAACCATGTTCGGGTTTGTTCGGGGCCTACAGCCCAACAGTGTAGGGTATCCCATCTTTATCCATGGAAAAAATATTCGTTATTGGTTCCATTTAATCCCTTGTTTTATATCTTATGGAAAGATTAACTTGATAGCCTTCTGGTTTACTGTGTACCCCGATCTTGTCAGAAAATATTTGTTCCTCCGATGAGGTCCAGTAACCTTCTACCAAGCCTGTCATGTGGGAGGTTGTCTCCACGTTGTATGTTCCCGAAGATCTTGTGTCTTCTGCGAGACAGCGCTTCGCAGCGATATATTATGTGAGAAGCGGTTTCATCCTCTTCGCCGCAGAGTCTGCATTCAATGGATCCGTTGTTTATACTTATCCGTTGAAAGCGTTTTCGCATGTGATAGTGGCCTGTTAGCAGTGTTTCAACTGGGGCCGCGTCTGGGTTAGCATCCCGTTGGATAGTATCTTCGATGGTTTTCCAATTGCGGCCCATGCGTGTATTTGGCCAGGTAACCCTTGCCATCGAGATATGTAGGTGTTGTTTTTTGGACCATCTATCTAATGTTGTTTTCGTTGCCTATTTTGATATCCCAAAGGCCGGTTCGGGGCTTCTGAGATTTTGAGCTGATCCGGCTCTCGCTAGTTCATCTGCTTTCTCATTACATAATATCCCATAGGGACCAGTGACCCACAAGAGCTCCACCTTGTCCCCCCTGGCCGCCAGTTCTTTTAGGTTGGTATGGCACTCCAGTGTGAGTTTTGTGGTAGATTGAAGATTGGCTGTTATATGAGTTACTACCTTCATTTTAACACATAGAATTACCTCTATAAGTATCCCGATGAATTATAGGAACACCCTGTATAATACGCTATTAACTTAACACCCTCGTATTATATATATTGTCTTGCGGGTAAATAATAATACTATACCTGACAGGTAGATTGAGTTGGTCGGTATATGTGTTGAACACGGGATTTCCTTATCATACTAATAGACGTTATGAGGGGGTTAATCAAATTGCTTTATGTGATTTATCTCGATGCACAGAACGTGTATATACGTGTGTAGCTAGAAATTAGCATATTATGATTAAATAGATTGTAGTTAAGACTAAGTAATTTTTAAAATTATTCTCGATTACAACAAAAGATGGGATCTTAAAATTTTAATTTGTCAAAATTAATGAAACTTCAACTTTCCATTAAAAGAGTTTGACAAAATATCAAAACTTATAAATGAACATTATTGTTCGTTGATTGGGTTGATTTTAAGCAGAGGCGGCTCATGACCTATGATAGAGGGTGTGCACAAGTATAGTGAAATTATTTTTAAAATTTTATTTTTGTGTAACGACCAAACAATTACTATATCATCGTTTTAAATGTAGAAAGAAAAGAAGTAAAGTAATAAGAAAATGCGTTAGGTAAAACATGTTTTTATTTATTTTTTAATTTTACACAAGGAAATACAACTTTTGGAAAATAAGAAAGGTTTTCGTAGTGTGTATCATATATTTCATTTTTAAACTTTCTTATAAAGTCCCTAGATTTACCCTTTGTGGTCTGCGTTAAATTAATCTCGGGTTTAGGTCTTCCCGCATTCTTCACTGCAATTTTTTGCTCCAAACTCAAAGAGTTAAAGTTATTTTTTAAATAGTCCACCGTCAAACTATTCATTTTAACTTAATAAATATATAATATTAAAATATTAAAATATACACGCTCGAATTTCTAACTCGATGCACGAACAGGCAACGGCGCGGCGCACACTAAAATTGTGCGCCTTTCCCATGTTAAATCGCCATAGCCCCGCTATCCCCCGCTGTCTCCCGCCACCTGTTACTACAGAGAAACTACATTATGCCCCGCCTACTTAATCGCACATGCGAGCAAGTCTCGTCATAATCGTCATTAACCTCGACCGAGGCACGGTTGCCGGATCGAGAGCCTATAATATACAGTTTGGTTGACGGTACGATAAAATATTAGGGAGGGTCGGACTTTATACGATAAATAATATTCAATGAATATAAATTAATATTTTTTTATTCGTTTTGGGGGTGCACGTGCGCATTTGCTCCCGTGGAAGAACCGCCACTGCTGAACTACTCTGTAAAGGTAAATGCAATCTAAATCCCCAAATTAATAGGAATGTTTTAATAACCACTACGAAATTGCAACCATAAAATGTTCAAAATTATTACTGCGATAAGAATATCCTCCATATGCAAAGTACACCTTCATTGAAATAATGTCATCATCATATATTTGGCTCAGTTTGCAACGTGCCAGCCGGCTTCTCTTAATTAAATTAAAAGTGCAATTTTATTCGCGCTTGTTTTACACCCAATTTTCAGCATACATGTTCGCGGAACCCGAGCGAGTGTTATATTTTGTCGTGTTTGTGTGTTTGTAAAAAGCGAGGCGGCAAACACAATACAAACATGCAGATGTTATCTTTACGAAACGTGTTTGGCGAAGTTATTATTGTCATGACGTAATGCGAAATGTAATGATATTATTTATTTAAAAATTAGGTAACATTTTTGTATACGATAAAACAAGAAAATAATACTCTCTAGTCTGCACAAAATTCCGTCATCCCAAAATTTTGGTCAAGTTTGATATTGTCTTTTTTATTTGTGTTAGTAACATTTTTCGATTAGGCTATATTATACAGGGGTAAATCAAACTGTTGTTTTTTATCGTAATTTCAAAACACCCTGTAAGAAAATTGAGGTGGATAATTTCATTTAGATACTGTTTTTTATAATCTTTGATGTATTCTAAACATTTCGTTATTGATTCAGTCCATTATTTCATTTCTGCTGCGAGCTGCAAAATTTTAAATGAAACGTTAATTTGAAGCCTATTTTTATTAAGGAAAACAAACACTAGGTATCATAAAGTTAATTAACAAACAATTTTAATATAGTGTATGTCCTCCTCTCGTGGCAACGACAGGTTGCAATCTTTGTGGCATCGAATGAATAAGGATACTTATCCTTTCTTGAGGGACAGTCTGATATTCTTCCGTCAGCTCCAGTCGTAAGTCTTGCAAGGTTTGTGGTTGTACAGGACGACGATGAAGTTGATCCCAAAGATGTTTGATTGGGTTGAGATTGGGGCCATTCCAATCTTGGCAGTCCAGCTTCATCTAGATATTCGATCACTGTGCAACGTGAGGTCTAGCATTATCATGCATTAATGTAAATTGGTTCCCAGGAGCAAATGGAACAACAACTTCTTGGAGGATTTTCTCAATGTAACGATGGGCGGATAGAGCTACATTTTCAACAAATACAAGATTGATTCGTGCTTCGGTAGAAATATCCGCCCAAATCATGACTGAACCGCCATGATATGAAATTCGTTCGTATGGTGCAGTCAACATATCTTTAATTGCTAGCCAATCTTCTACGTATTGTTCTTTCACTTACATTTACTCGACGAATCATTTGTAAGTAATTTTTTAGATACGCAGCAGTAGATCTTCGATCTCTTAAGGAACTAACGGTGACAAAGTCATTTAAAGTCTTGCAGCGATTACAGCAAAAATGAGATAATGAAATGAATCAAAAAATGAAATGTTTAGAGCACATCAAAGATTACAAGAAACAATATGTAAATAGAAATATCCACCTCAAATTTCCTACAGGGTGAACAACAGTTTGATTTACTCCTGAATAACCGAAAAATGTTACTTTATAAAATAATTAAGGAAAAACATAATAAATGGAGCTATAAAACAAACTCATGAAAATCGCATAAAAAAATTTAAAAGTTATAAAATATCAAACTTCCAGATGTTTCAGGGTGGCGGGATTTTATGCCGGCAAGTGTATAAGAGACTATGAACGTCTGAAATGTACACAAAAAAAAACGTGGACAGAAAATGGAAATTTCTAGTCTACAACTGGCTCCAAAGAATCAAATATTATACTATAGTATGTTATTCTAGGTACAAGGAGAGGCGCATCACTGAATTTCTAAAAAATATACATACTTGGCCCTAATAATACCGATTGGTGGCGGATTGCACGAAAATGGAAACACTAGTTCTCAGAAGAATGTCAGAATCTCTAAATTTATGAATTATCCCAATTGACATACTACGGAATTATTTGGTCAATTGACTTATTGGTCTGAAAATTGACGTCGGCCAATTCACCTATACCCTTTAGTAATGGTATAAAGATGTTATATTATACTTAAACATTAATTATTTTCAATGGTCCACAACTCTTCACTATTAATTATATACAATTTATAATAGTAATTTATTATCTATGTAATCTTAATTTCTCTTCTTTTATATTTCAGATGCATATGGGAACAATTTAGTTGCCTGAAAATGGACGTCGTATTATTAAGGTAAGTTAATTTAATTCCAAAAAACTTGCTCTCCAAATGGTTAACATCAAAACTTTAAAAAATACTCATATTAAGTACAACGACGATGGAATTCGTCCCAGCCTAGTGCGGGAAACAAGTATTTCCAAAATTAGGGCTTAAAATGCTACTTTCTCAAAGAAAAGAACGTCCGCGAAGTAGATACTTTCCGGACAGTTGCCGAAAATAGGATTTTGCTTGCTGTATTGCTGAAGAACAAGTTATCAGCATCTAAACTTTATTCATATCTATCCACGCGTCGACTAACGGATTTTGTTGTAAATTTACAAAGGTGGGCGTGTCTGCCTCCAGCCCAAGTGATAAAACTTATTATCTGCTTTAAAACATAATGCTTATTTGTCAATTTATTCCGAAAACATCGGTTTGGTCCGGCGGCAAGACTCGAGAGTGAGAGAGGGTGCGATTAATTAATTAAAACAGATAAGGATGCCGGATGCGCTGTTCTCACACGTTGAAGAATTGATATATTTATATGGGAGAACTATTATAGCCTTTTAGAGTTTATATTAATAAAATGTATATTTATAACAATACGATTTGACTGATTCAGCTATACAATTGTTATTATTACTGGCAATAATACTTGTAACATTGCATGGATATAACACAGACATGTTTTCATTTGAAATGAATCTAGCCGGGCAGGACCCTTCAACCACAATTTTATATCAAAATTGAGTGCCCTAAAGTAAACAATTTCAAATATCTAGGTATATTTATTTTATATTTATATGAAAGTGGGCTTAATTTAAAAATATTTTTAGTTCAGGATGGAATTTCGCAATTTCTAATGTTCAACTTGAATGGATTTATTATTTAAAATACAAGAATTTAATGTACGTTTTTGGAATATTGTGCATTATCTATTCAAAATTACATTGTAGCCAGAGTCAAAACACATAAAAGTGGCTGATTTCTGAAGAGCGTGTTCTGTAATGTACATTGCGATAAGCTTACAGCGATGGAAGAATGTGAAACTAGGTGCTGTACCATGATATAAAGAGCTAAGAGGTATGATTCCACGCCGATTGAGGCGTGGTTCGTGACGTCAACGGGCGAGTGATTTTTAAATCTCTTATGGAGATTTATACTGCAGTCAGCATTTTTTACTCTTTTTTAAAGGTATTAAAAGGTTTTACGCATTTAATGGTATGTGAATTGACAGAATAATATCATGGTATGTGAAATGACAGAATAATATCATGGTATTTAGGTATATTCATTTCATAAACATACAACAAAGATTAAAGCTAAGATACGACCTAGTTATAAACAAATTAAACTATTTTTTAAATAGTCCACCTCTCAGTGGGAGTGAAATTATGAAGAGGTAAAAAACTAATAGTCTGCTTCAGAAGTTAAATAAATAATATTTTAATTTTCATACATGTTTCGAATGCATATACCCCTCATCAGCTTCAGTGGAAAATACTTAAGAAGTAAATGTTAATAAGATAAATAAAACCGTATCCATTCTAATTTTTTGTTTTTATCCTTAGGAAAGTGGAAACATGTTATATTTCTGTCAAATTTCTTTGCCTGGTTATCCAGGAACACAGCGCACGTCATGTTATGAAAATTCAGATATTTATTTTAATAAACACACCCGACTAAAGGGAAACAGTTGTGGTGAACTTTCAAAATTTCCACGGGAAACTACGGCAAACGGCACTCAGTACGTAGCGACCAGTGTTCTCAGAAATATTTGATCAAAAGCAATATGTTAACGGTTCGAAACCTAATAGAACGAATAGTAAAAAACGGTGTCAGAGTAAGAAGAGTACGAAAAAAAAAAGGTCGTTACTTTCCTATGACATGGGGGCCACCTCCAAATTGAACATAAAATTCGTATGGGGAGCCCCACAACAATAATGAACATCTCAAGAATTGTTAAAATAGTAACGGATATATTACAATTGTAAAAGACTGACAACGCTGGTGGCAACAAGCAGACGTGACCGAGCAGCTTCGGCTATTGTCGACCGGTTCGAATGGTGCGGCGGATGTTTTAAAAGTTTGTCAGAATCTTTCCTTATTTTAGTGATATTTTAGCATTAATGTGTGTTATATTTCTATGAAATTAATTATTATATTATTCTTTCATTTCATATACCATTACATGCATAAAACCTTTTAATACATTAAAATAGAATTTAAAACGCTGACAGCAATATAAATCCCAATAAGAAATTTATAAATCGCTCTCCCTTTGACGTCACTGCACGCGGCAGACGAAATTGAGACGGTTTATTTATGATCAAACACACGCACTCCAGATGAAAGAATTCTTAAATAATGAAGTTCGAGGAGTACTAAGCTTAACCACATATGGATATGCGGTAGTGATTCGTCGTGTATTTCTGCTATTCGCCGCTCTGGTCGGAATTAAGAGGGCAAGGTCAGCCGAGCACTTTCCATGAAAATATCTGTAAAATAGAGTCACATCTCCAACCTGTCTTCGATGTTCTAGGCTGTCGAGGTTCTTCGTCAGCTCGTGGTCTCCAATCAGACGAATGGCCCTCCTTTCGATGGAATCCAGTAGCCGAAGAGTATGTTTGGGTGCAGAGCTCCAGACATGAGAGCAGTACTCTAGTGATGGTCGAGTCTGAGCTTCGTATAGTGTCAAAAGTTCTTGAGGTGTGTACAGCTTTCTGCTTCGGAAGAGCACACCAAGTTTCTGAGAAGCTATCTTGGCGATTGCCACAACGTGGTTATGCCAAGACATATTTCCTCCCAGATTGACGCCCAGCAAATTAATAGAGGACGCCAGTGGGATTGCGTGTCCGTGTTAGATATCTTTCATTTAGTTATTGTATTATGCTGCTGTACCTATCACGTTTACGTTTATTCTAAGCCCAAATCGTTTGTACGTCAAAAATATGAACCTCATCTAGATGAAGGAGGAACAGGAGAAAAAAAGTTTGCGGACAAAGATATACTAACTTTATAGATTATAATTTATTTTCTTAATAAAAGTTTGTCCTCTAATACCAATATTACAAAGTTTATCTCGGATGTTTTGAAATTAAAACAAACAATATTGGGCCCTGAAAAAAGATTTTGTAATCTAAAGCCGAATAATGCCACCACGAGGGACGAAATTTATACAGCCATAATAGGGCGACGGATTTACCTGACGCCCTTAGACGTCCTTCTTAAATTTATATTAAAATTATGGAAATCTGTTTTTTAGCATTTGTGGGTAATGAAAATTCATGGAAGGTACTGAATATTCCACGTAAAGTACATTATTAGGAATGAAATTTATATGCTTTTAGTGAATTAGCAGCCAAAAATGAACGAGGTCGTAAGATAAATTTAAATATATTTCTTATTTACCTTCTTATACTGCAACACACTAAGAAACACTGATATTGAGTAGGGTCAGACGACTGGTGTACAGGTCGACAACTTTATCTGTAGCTACAAAAGGAATGCGTGAAAGAAAATTTCTTGGGTTAACAATGTTGTCACATATATTAAGTTTTAATTTAATAACATGTTACCAACTAAACCCTAAAATTAAATTTACCCATTTAAAGTAAATTGCCATGAGTATATAAGAAACTAATATTCTATTATAGTTCCAATGTTCTTAAAACTTTCTTTTCATACTATTTAGTTTAATATTTAAATGCAAAATAAAATATTTTTTTATTAACGTACTTCTAATCTAAAAATAGGGCAACATGGTTCAATATCAACGGTAACCATGGGTAACCGGTGGCTAGAGCTAATTTGATAGGTCATATCCCAGACAGAGGATGACGACACGCGTCTGGTGACACGCCCATTGTGCCGGCGTGGTTGTTCGGCGATGTCCAATATGCTTCATCCAGTTGCGTAGTGATAGGAAGGGCAAGAACCATTATATTGTGTTAAATTATGTTTTTTTAAAAGTTTTCGTTGTTTTTAAAACTGTGATAATGAATGAATACACCGGTGGTAAAACCCTTCATAGTCAACCCGTGAAGTTATTGTACAGAGTGTGTGAAGAGGAATCACAAATTAATACATTTAATTTGCAACTTGAGCGAAAGCTAGAAAGGGTCGCAATATATACGGGAGTAAGCGTGGGTGCAGTAAAAAATATTTACAAAGAAGATAGTGAAAAGAAAGAAAATAACCCGGATCAATTGTCATCTCATCAAAAAAAGGGCCCGTCTCAATACAAAAATGGTTCCAACCTTAAAAAAGTAGCTACAACAGCTGAGAAGTGACATAAACTTTCCGTTTTCCCGTGAAACTTTGAGGTGCATGTTGAAATCAAATGGATTTTATTGACAAAAATGCCAAAATTAGCGAAAAATATTAAGGCCTAAAATATTGCACTAGTGATACAAATATATTCATGCTATGAAAAAATATATATTAGGCAATAATAGCACGCCCATGACTCGGCCATGTTTTAAAAGATATTGCTTTCCCCTTACCGATACGTCGTAGCTATAGACTCGCTTGTCGATCTGTACTTGTCCAATATTTGTTCGGGTTCGTTCGTATACTTGCCACGCGTGTGATTGGTTTACTCTACAATAATTAACAATGCTATCATTCACATGACAGTTGAAAGTACTGTTTCCCATAGTTTACACTACAATAATTATCAATGCTATCAATCACATGATACTTGGCAAGTACTGTTTGCCATAGTTTACTCTATAATAATTAACAATGCTATCATTAACATTATACTTGGCTAGTACCTACTATTTGCCATAGTTTACACTACAATAATTAACAATTCTATCATTCACATGACATTTAAAAGTACTGTTTGTCATAGTTTACTCTACAATAATTAACAATGCTATCATTCACATGCTACTTGGCAAGTACTGTTTGCCATAGTTTACACTACAATAATTAACAATTCTATCATTCACATGACACTTGAAAGTACTGTTTGCCATAGTTTACTCTACAATAATTAACAATGCTATCATTCACATGATATTTCGCAAGTACTGTTTGCCATGGTTTACTCTACATCAATTTTTAATCATAGTCCAATTATTTATTGTTAGCTTAATAAAATGCTATGGAGAAATGTTGCATGGTGTCGCCCCTGAAGACAATGAATAGAGATTTATTCATTCATCTAAATATTGTGGAAATGATGTAATTTCAAATATTACAGAATTCACACGTATTTTAATAAAGAGACCATTTTATCGAGAAAAGAATTTTGAAGAAGATTCTGCAGGGAGCAATAAAATTATAAGTTAAGGAGACGTCGCACTTTTTTAATTTTTACCGTTCAGTCTCGTATCCTTATCGTTTTATAAGCTTAACCGCAAATAAAAGAACGGTAAGACAAATTGGCTGATTCCGAACTAGATAATGTTCTGCAACGTTCAGTTTCAAAGTACTCGAGAGGAATTTTAAATGTGTCTCCCAGTTTAAAACTTTTTGGCAAATTACAAAATATATTAATCAATACTAAAACCGTAATACCCAGTTGGAAGCATTCATAATCTTATTATTCATGACTGAAAATTAAAATTTTCACCTGCTGGAAATATGCTAATAATATATTTTCAGGTAGATGGTGTAGGTACCCTTTCCTCATTGTAACATTTTTCAAAGCGTATGTAGGCTGTTTCATATTCAATTGATCTTTTGATTTAACAGAGAGCGCGGGTCCAGGAGGGAAGGGGGAGAGGGGGGGGGGGTCATCATTATCAACTTAATCTCGTATTTGCCTATACTCTGTAGTCTAAATCGAAACAATCTGAATATTAATGAAAACTTAATTTTTATTGTAACGAATAAATCTGTATTTCATTAATTTTTATTATACTTACTATACCTCAAAATATTATTATTATAACTGATCTATATTTTCATTTGGTTTAAAATGTCTCTTTAGTTAAAAAAAAATCAATTTGTAGATAGCTATATTTTCAAGTCGATCCTGCATACATATATTGCGGTTTAAAGATTTAGTGGTATACACAATAATGATTAATGTACGCTATAGCTTGAATTACACTATAGCTATCTATCACCGACCAATAACTATGGGTACGTACAACTTAGGGGGTGCGCAGTAAGATGTTAAATTTTATGAGTGAAAATATTGGTTGGTGCGCACGGTTTACCGGTCATATTTTTAAAAGTTGCTCATGGGTTGTCTTGCAGACAATGTTGTCGCCGTCATATAGGCAACCCCGCCGTATTGATGTCGGTTTGGTTGCCAACCAACGGCGACCGTCCAGAACCGAAATCAGTCGTCGGGATGTAACGATATGAAAAATATATCGATACGTGGACAATAGATATCAAAATTAATTCTAAACGTGGCTTTTCAGTGATGGCCACAAGGCCTTCTTTTATGCGAGAAAATAGATTGTTGATTGCCCAGTAAAGAAGGTCTTGATGTGCCAAAATATTGCCTTGTAATAATTTTTATGAAGTGCGAAGTACGGTCCTGTTCGCCGGTTAAGGTCAATAGTTTATCAGCTGGCATTGCGCATGACATCTGACAATCATCTTAGTTTACATCAGTTGGCCACTTTTCCTTTTAGAGTTTGGTTATCCACAGATATAGGTCGATGCACTATACCTTTAAAAAAAGTAAAACCTAAAGACCCGAACGGTTTAAGGCTCGTGCGGTGAGAAGTAATCAAAATCGTATAAACAACAAACTCTTGCGTGGTCGTGAATATCCTTTGGATAAATTAACTTATTTAGAAAGAGCTCGCTCAAAATTAACAGGGGGGTCCATAGAAAATTATTAATTTTATTTTCTAGTGCACGGATATCTAATATCCTGATATTCTTCCTCTGTGCTTTTCAATAAAATGTAATTAACTAAGTAGTATTTAATATCCTACTGGAATTACTAAAAATCTGCTTAATTCTCTTTTTTGCTAACCTATTCCGGCTGAATTCATATTTTTCCAGTGATTAGTTCTTGTTTCGGCCCTGTTTATTAGTGTTGGAAAAAACCGATGATTTTAATAATCGAGTACTTGATACTCGAGCGATTTTAATAATCGAGTGAATCGCTTGAAATTCCAATTCACCAAGCGATGACGTCACCGACTGCTCCACCGGCAGTTTAGCCATTTTCATGTGATCAGGTAGGGTATTTAGCAGGCACGTAACTCCGGGTGGGCACAGGTTTAGGTAAAAAATTGTAGTGGCCACCAAAAAAATTCCAGAAATTTATTTATTTGTGAATAATGAATTTTTACCACATGTCTCGATACCAAACAAAAAAAACATCACCCAAATATGTATTTATTGTTCGGAATTATTATTTTGCTTTTTTAACCCGAACAAAAAGTATTACCAAGAGTTATTTTTCTTCACATCTTTCTCAATCTACGAGCATAAAATAAGTAGATATTTAAAATAGATTGTCAAATTCTTCCACTTTAAATTATCAGGTGTCCGTCAAAAATTTAGGCTTAGTTACGCGACTGGCAAAATAAAAATTGGTTATTAGTTTTTTAAATTCATGTTTATAGTTACCTAAAAGTTCCTGTTTAAATTTAAGAATGTTTACTTTTGGTTACCCAAAAATTTGTCGATAGTACCTATGTTTTGTTAACTATTTTGCTCGTTTTCTTATTTTCCATTAACATTTTCTATAATATAAATATGTTATTTTTAAGAAGTCTTCTTGAGTTTAATAATAAAATGTTCCTGTTTAGATTTAAAAATGTTTACTATAAGATTACCAACGAATTTTTCTATATATTTCGTTAACCATTTTGTTCGTTTTGCTATTTTTTATTAACAATTTCTATTATTATGTTATTTTTGAGAAGTTTTCTCGAGTTTATAGTAAATAAAAATTTTAAAATTATATCCTTAAATTTTTGAATATTTACAATCGGAGAACTACTCCGCTGGCTAGCCAGTTAAAACAAAACTTTACCAAACTCATGTCGCGATGACTCCGCTAAGGGATTTGGCATACTTTTTTAAATGCACCTTCTCGTTTATGTGTTATGTTAAGAAAGACGTATGTCGTATTACCTGCTCAACGTCAAACTCGAACGTCGCCAATCGGATGGCGCGGCGCGTATAACGAAGGTCGGTTATCAAGTGACAGTTGATATTTTTCGGTTTTTCGACTGAATTTATAACTAGAGTATTTCTTATCGAGCGAAAAACTGTTCGAATATACGAGCAGTTTTTTAACTCGATCATACTACAGCGGTACATTTCCGTCGGCGTCAAGCGAAGCGCGGATATCGAGTGAAAGATAATAAGTGACGAGCGACGGTTTTCGCCTGAATAGATAACTCGAGCGGTTTTTTAAATAATCGAGCGATGTCGGTTATTTCAATAATCGAGTAATCAAGCGGTTTTTCGCTCGAGCGATCACAACACTACTGTTTATTGAAAGCGCATATATAGGATTCTTCGTAATTTTATGTTAGGTATCACCGTTTTCATTAAAAGCATGAAGTTAATATGTTTTCAATGTTATAGCAATAAGCTTTTTTACAAATTTTTATAAATGACAATGTTAAAGAATTTGTTATACTTCCGGGACTAAATAAGTCGATACAGTGCAACCTCGATAATCCGGATTAATTAAAACCACGGTCATCCGGATTAGTAAATAATCCGGATTATTGAAGCGAGACAGTTTTTTTATTGAAAAACGAAACATTTAATACAAAACAACTAGAAAATAGTACATCAACAAAAATTATTTAAAACAGAAGCATACTTATTAAATTTTATATTATTTTGTGAAGTAATTTGTAATTCTGTTTGCTTGAATTACCGAATACTATCAAATCCTGATCATAAAGTAGACAATGTTTGGCCGGATTATTGAAGAATCCGGTGTAACGAAGGTTCGGATTATCGAGGTTGCAATGTACTTTGGTCCCGCCAAGCAAGGCCATTCAATCCCAAGAAGCGTTCTCGTTAGAACGATCTTGATAAAAGATGTCGATCTATCTAATGAAGATACTTTGACAATTAAACTTTTCTGGTATATTATAATAAATATTCCTAAATAAATTTGTTCAACATAAAGACTGCTTAATAAAGAAATATCTATGTACTGAGCAAATAGATAAAGAATGTAATTCTGCACGTAATGATAATATTTGTGAATTTTTTCCTCTACAAATAAATATTTTAAAATTTATTTTACCTCGTAGCCGAAATAGAAACAGCCCTGATGCCCGTTCATTAAAATACAAGGATTATCCGTGATAACGGCACCTTTATCCACCGAACAATTTTAAGGGATTCATTAAAAGCAGCTAGCTTTGAGGTTCTGTGATTATAGAAGATAGGCAATCGATTGAGTTTAATTAAACTTCGTTTAATTCGATAGAACAAGAGTAAAACTTTACTTTGAAGTTGGGGATTCTATGTGGTGCTCTAGAAGAGTTTAACGTAAAGTATTATCGTTGTTTGTTCATGCTTGATATGGACGTTATATACTACTAAACAAATTTGTGCTGTGCTTTAATTTTGCTTTTATTTTTAACTCATAGTATGATTTCCTAACTATGCATATATTTATATAAACCATCTGTAAACTTAGGGGCCACAAAACTGGGCCATTCCTGCCAATCCTCCTTGGACCAAATCTGCGGTCAAGCCATTCTCTAACCTAACGAGCGAAATGGGCTGGACTATCTTGCTGAAAATACATATTTTGTAGAAAATTTAATGGTAGATTTTCGAGTTAATCATTGAAAAATGTATCCAGCATTTCTAAATATGATAATCTATTGCAAAAAAATAAGGCCCTATAATGCCATGGATGGATATCGCACACCACACGTTCACTTTTGTGAAATATTGTCTTCTCATCATAATTCTGAATTCGGGATTTTCTAAAGACCAGTACCTAACGTGGTGGGTTGCAACGGTTCCATTTGTTGAAAGTGTACTTTCATCAGAAAACATGATATATTTTCATTCATAAAAAATCAACATTTCCACTTAAAATTTTGTCTCCTATCCACAGGCAAAAATCAAGTCGTTTCGCGTCGTCTCCCTCTTCCAATCTTTGATTAAAGTGCGGTTTATACGGATACAATTGATTTGCTTTAAGGATCTTCTGAATTTGACTTTTTTTCACCACATCCAACTGAGTAATACGATTTCTAAGGGACGTTATAGGATTTTCTTCAACAGAATGAAGAATTAAGACTTTAGAAGCATCATCATGGTGGTATTTCTTTTTGTTGTTTGAGGTCCAAAACCGAACCAGTTCTCTTGAACTTTTTTATTAACTTGCAGATTGCCATCCTAGTTATTGGGATTCCTACAAATTTCTCGGTAAATTGTTCCATGACGTAGCGGTATGAAATTTGACCATCACCATAACATTGAATTATAAAAACTATTTGTTCAGTAGATAGCATTTCCACTTAAATAATAACTTCATTAAATAAACACATTGACAACAAGTACCGATCACCTTAAGTGTCATTATAATTTTAACTAGGTTCACCAGTCAGAGGTGTGCCAGAGAATACTTTTTCGCAAATAATTTTTACAGAGGTGAATTTTTTAATGAATTGTTCTACTTCAGTTTGTTGTGTAGAAAACACATTCATTCAGAGTGACTTTTTTTCGTATCTTTCAAAATAAAGTATGTTTACTCTTAAGCAAAATAACATTTTTGCAGTTTTTAACCACCCTGTATAAAAAAATTTAATTTTCTTATGATGAATTGTAGACAAGAAAAAACATTTAGTAAGAGTGACTTTTTTTCGTATCTTTCAATTTTTAGTTCATATGTCTTCTTGTAAACTCCATCCATGGACATACTGTATATATATTATATGCCGGTTTAGAACGTCTTTCTTCGTTGTCCGACACCCAACTTCCATCCTCTTCTATCATCGCGGTCCTCTGTTAATATGTTTCTTTCAGTCATGGATTTCTGTATGGACTTCTGCCATTCTAGTCTTGGCCTTCCTCGTCTTCTCTTTCCGATTGGTTTCCAATGTAGTATTCCTTTTGGCCATCTGTCATTTGGCATTAATTCTACATGTCCGTACCAGGTAAGTTGTTTCCCTTCGATGTCCTGAGTTATCGTGCCTTCTATTCCCATTTGCTGTTTTATGTGGTCGTTTCTTATTCTTTCTCTTCGTGAGATCCGCATGGATCTTCTAATGGCGTCCATTTCCACTGCTTCCACTTTCTTCTTTTGCTTATCTGCAATTCTCCAAGTTTCTGCTCCGGAGGAGGTTGCTCTTTATCATTGTCTCGTATATATTAAATTTCCTCTATTTTGTTATTTCCTTGCTACATTCCATTTCCATTCAGGCATCCGATCATTCTTTTGGGTTTCACTATTCTTTTTCTATTTCTCTTACATCTGTCCCGGTATTGTCGAATGTAATTCCCAGGTATTCATACTCCTGACATTGTAGACTTCCCGACCATTATCCACTTCCAAATTCCTGTCCTGGGTCCCTATACACAGATATCTTGTTTCGTTTATATTGACTGTTAAACCCCATTCTCGGTATTCCTCCATCAGTTTTCTAACCATGAATTGCATGTTCTCCTTATCACCTGCCGCTATGATCTGATCATCTGCAAATTGGAGAGTGAATAAGCACCCATCATCTATCTCTGTAGCCATCCCATGAATCTTTCTCTTCCATTTGTTCAGTGCCATCGCTACATATATTTTAAAGAATGTAGGAGAGATACAGCATCCCTGTCGTAGTTCTTTATCCACACTATTTAATGTTCAACTCAACGAGGCATAACCGGTATATAGTATTCCTATGTTGCCAAACCACTGCGAGTGCGCCGATGGACCTTCGCCCATGCTCTATGTGGATCAAAGCTCGAGAGAAGGACAAGTGACGCTAGAAACTGCATGAAGCCAACTACACGGCGACGCGGTGCGCTCACGGTTATATTAGTTTGCAACGTTTCAGGTACCCTTGCTCAATAAATATGCGGTAAAATTTATCAGTTATTACGTTATTTCAATAACATAGATTTTAAGTGAACACATAAAAAAACATATCGTAAAAAAAACGAATATTTCCAAACCATATTAAGAAAAAATAGGCCCTCAAGCGTCTCGAAAGTGCGAGAGATAATTACAAATAGACAATGGATTCTTCAGTGTTATGCTCTGTAAGAGATAAACGCCGATATAGACTGAGTACAATGGTGGCAAATTACCAGCAAGTGGACAATGCCTGTGAGCCACTTTTCAATCTGACCTTTTGTTCGCCACCGTGAAAATTAGATCAGTTCTATTAGGGAGAGTATAGTCTGGGCGTCAAAGTCAAAAAAATGTTAATTTGGCTTCCCTGAGCCAAAATACCAAAAACCGACATAAAAAAATAATTTTAGGCCATAACCACCTAAACATGAGCATGATATGGTGGAATTCATTGCCGGATTTATAATCTATGGGCTCCTAGACTGAACCTGTGGAGCGGCCCAAGCGGAGAAATTATTTCTCTAAAATTAAGCTACAAAATTAAAATCTTAAAAATTAACTTTTAGTATTAAATTATAGAAAATTTTAGTGATCAAACACAAGCACTATAGGAAAAATCCTTTAGGGCACTCTGGGAGTGGTGCGTGTGCGCAAAAAGCGATTCACGTTGGTTTTGAATCGTTGGAGGTTATATTCATTGGGAAAAACGAGCTCGAGAAGGTCGTTCCACAAGGACGTAGTCCTCCAGATGAAAGAATTCTTAAATAATGAAGTTCGAGCTTAACCACACACTAAGCTTAACCACATATGGATGGGCGGAATTAAGAGGGCAAGGTCAGCCGAATATAATTTTTTGAATATGGTTTCCATGTCACTAAACAATATATTATTTTAACAACAGAAAAATTCAACGAGATGGGGAATTTGATTTTGCTGCTACTCCACCAGAAATTCGAGAAGCAGCAAAAATAGTAGAAGAATATCTTCTGGCCAACTAAAAGCCGCTCGAGATATGACAAGGCATATAACTGTTTCAAAGAATGGTGTACGGGAAACAAAGTTCAAAATCCTGGTTCTGAGTCGGCGCTACTAGCTTATGATACCAACGATTTGGTCACAATATTCAATGCTGAGGACCACTCTATCAATTAGGAAAAAAGTAGACATATCTAAACACGCAAAGCTATTAGCATTTTTAAAAAGTGTGTTCGTATATTATTTGGAGATATCGATTTTTAAAAAAATTACAAAAAAATTATTTACTTTCCACCCGGGTGGAAAGTAAAAGTAAAAAAACGTCAACTTCCACCTTTCAAAGATAGATGTCATTATTATATGCATGGTTGTAAATAAAAGAAATTGTCTACCGAGATAGACCCGCAAGTGCTTAAATTCTACAAGACAGAATAATGCGAGCCTATAGCGAATTGACAAGGGCTTAAGTCCGACCAGGTGAAGTTTTATGACATTTAAACTTGGATTATTAGTTCCATTATTGGGTTTTGCAGGCAGCTCCGTTTTTTGTCCCATTATCGTTTAGTATAGCGCGGCAAATTTTTAATTTAACACAAGTTGATTTATCAGTTTCAAAATGGATAGATACTTCACAATGGCTGCAGTCAAAAATGTTTTAATATCGCTCGGCATTTAATTGGCTTTATAGTACTTTTTCGTTCTGAAATTACAAGGGCTATTAAATAAGTTCTTTGGCTGAAATTTGACAGCTTTATTTTTTGACGTTATCTCCCTCAACATCACCGTGTTTATACCACCATTCAACCAACTCTATAAAGGTTGTAAGTTGTAAGAATATTTTTACAGCAAATATTTTTTAGCTTCCAGCTGCATTCAAATGGATCTATAAGTGTACAACCTCTTTACATTGATTATTGCCAATTTGAAATTTTGTGGCAATTCGTGGAGATAATGCAGGAGTTACTCCTGCTAAATACATGCCAAAAGACACTACAATTACGCAGTTATACAACGTGTCCAAGATAAGGAGGGCCAGTACATGGACCTCGAAAACCGTAAGAGATACGAAGTCGGTTAATGGAGGTAAATTTGCGGATTTACGTGCCTAATAATATGCCGTTTAGAAAGTTTTAAAATTCCTAGTAGTTCCGGAGATATCCGGAAAAACCCGAAATTCTGAAAAATCGTTTTATTGTTTTCCTGGGTTTTTTTTGAGATCGAATTCTAAAGTAAATTGCACTATTGCATTGCCACTTTTTCCGCTCTATCTAACAGCGTTGTTTTGTAATCCGACGAGTCCTCTTCGAAGGGCCCTTATCAACTTTATTTTTTTAAATACGGTCCTGTTTTTCTGATATTGGAATTTGATAGCTTTTTTTTCTTCCGAATGCAACGATGTATGACAAATTGTGGTTTAATGACGTTTCAAAGGTTTTTTGAACAACATCAGGAAACTTTGGGATACGGTGCAGTATTTCTCCTAATTTTATAAATAATATCTCATAAGGAAGCTCTTAATTTTTTACTTATATTGGACTAGTTCAATAAATAACAAATAATTTAATAATAAACCACAAATAAGTAAACAAAATACAGAAACATTATTTCAAACTTCTGTCGATTCAAAACCAACGTGAATCGCTTTTTGCGCACACGCACCACTCCCAGAGTGCTTTAATGGATTTTTCCTATAGTGCTTGTGTGGATCATTAAAAAAAATTTATAATTTGATTCAGTTGAAGTCAGTCTATCGAACTTCAGCGAGTGTTTGTTGCACAGAGGAGGATTATTCGAAAAATATTTGGATTGGAGCCGCTAGGTTAGCCGCTTGGGTCTTGTTGACCGACCTTCATAAAAAATGGAATTCTCTCAGTTCCATGTGTGCTTCTTCTTGAGGCTGTTATGTTTGTGAGATGTAATCCCAAGAAATTCCAGGTTGTCTGTCAATCTCATTCACATCATACGAG
Source organism: Barypeithes pellucidus (assembly GCA_963991005.1). Taxonomy (NCBI): domain Eukaryota; kingdom Metazoa; phylum Arthropoda; class Insecta; order Coleoptera; family Curculionidae; genus Barypeithes; species Barypeithes pellucidus. The sequence continues at coordinate 18,604,533 of OZ022561.1, read as the reverse complement.
GAGTATTCACCAGAAGTGAGATATTAAGATTTTTATTTTGATACCCGGTATAATAATGCAAGGATGGGTGGGTTGCTGGTTTTAATGAAAACCTTTTTTAGCAGTAAAAAATTTCAACATTTATAAATTTCTTATCTCTTATTTCAGACAATCCCCTAAAAACATAAAGAAAATATCCTAATTAGTAAAAAGACGCAAATAATAGAACGCTCGAAAGGGTAATAAGTAAGGGTATAAAATTTGCCAAGATGAATTTATTTAAATTTCTTTTGTCGAAACTCAAAAAGGCCGAAGAATGATAATTTATAATTTTCCTGAAGGGTCTAATTATTTCATCTAACGAAGCTATTGTGCAATTAACCCTAAAATTTCAACTCATCGTATCAAAGTAGAGAGAAAGTGTAGAGGAACAATATTAATGACACACCTGTAACTTACAGAAATAATATTTTAAAAAAATATATGTAGGTATGAAATTATTATACCGCAAATGCTTTGTTTGAAAGATACACCCTAACTCCCGTGTGGGATAAATATGAAGATGCGGAATTTTGAGGTTCAACATTTGATAGGAACAAAGATGTATCTCTTACCGAGATAAGTCAAATACATGATGTAAGTAAAATGACGATTTCGTGAAAATGATTAGGATTAGTGACATAAATGAAGAGTACTTAATTTTTAGTAAATAGTTAAAGGTATCATACAGGTCAATACAATAGAAACGAGGCCATGAGTGTCACAGCTAGTAATTCACAATACTTTCTTGGATACTAATTTGAAGGGTTTTACCTGGTATACTACACCATATTAAAAAAAAATTCTGGGGCCTCTGTTTTTGACTATCTACACTTTCCAACTTGTGACATACCTTAGACATTGCAAGGCACACTTTTATGCGGATGATACTCAGATCTACATATGTTTCAGACCTAGTGATATTGATAATGCCGTTGAGAAGATCAATGCGAATCTGAGGATTCTTCTGCAGGTTTCTAACTTCCACTGTCATGGTATAAATCAAAGCAAATCCGAGGGACTTATTTTTGGTAGGAAAAAGGATCAATCATTTTATAAAGATCGGGTAAGAGTTTTAATAAATAATGAGCAACTTAAAGTGGTTAGTGCGGCAAGAAACCTGGGTCGGGTCATTGATACCAGCCTCAGATTCGCTGAGCATGTCAGTATGTATATTAAAAGGGCTTTTGCGAATATTTTAAATGAGAAACTTAAAAAAATGCTCTGTGATTCCATCGTATTGGCACATTTTAACTATGTTGATGTTGTGTACAGCCCATGTCTATTGGATGCTGATGCCCGAAGAATTCAGTTAGTTCAAAATTGTTGTGTACGTTTAATAGGGGGTATAAAGAAGCGTGAAAGGGGAGTATCTGCAAAACTGAGAAAAATAAAATGGTTATGAATGAATGAACATAGAGTGCTCCTTAGTTCTTTTTAATAACATTATGAGTAAAAATGTCCGTACTATCTATATAGGAGTATTAAATTCCGTAGTGATGATCACAATTTAGATCTCCGTCATAAATGTATTTTAATGACCCCAGCACATACATCTTCTTACTTTCAAAGATCGTTTAGTTTTAATGTAGCTAAACTATACAATATGGTTCCCTTCAATATCAGATACCTTTCTGGTTTGCAATTTAAATTATCAATTCAACATATATTATCTGTTTTTGTTTGACTTTGTCTTGCTTTAATGAAATTGTACTGATTCTAAATGAAAATTATTAAACTGAGTAACTAATATAAATAATATTTTTTTATATAATGTTGGGTATTGTGTAGGTTAAGTGAGGAAGCGTAGTCTTCAACTTCGCCCTGTGTAGCTTTTAAATGTTACAATAAAGACATAATTTACTTATTTATTTAAATATACCTGGTGGTTCAATAATTTTGTGTAAAAAACCTGATTCCATTGAAGCTTTTTGGGAGCCCATATCTCCCAAGAGGAGGCCTATACGAAAAAAGTTTATTATGAACTTGTAGTACTGTTTTCACTTGTTTCTTTGATATCCGGGAGATTTCCCACATTTTCCCGGATATCCTATAAATGTTATTCAATATAGGTTCCTTTAGTATCTACATAATACTGTATAATTGCTTTGATCCAGGCAGATTATTAGATAAACTGTTTTTATGGATCTTTCTTTACCAAAAATCTGACTGTTGAAATGCTATAGCCAATCTAACTCGATGAAGGGTACAATTTAATGTTAATTATCCCAATCCACTGTAATATTGTTAGTACTCATAAGGAATATGATGAAACAAGATCTTATTATATAATTTCTTTTATCAAAGACCATCTAATCGGACTATTAAATCCACCAGTTAGTGACATAATTATAGCTATAAACAGAACTAGTGTTGGGAAAAACCGATGATTTTAATAATCGAGTACTTGATACTCGAGCGATTTTAATAATCAAATGAATCGCTCGAGCCATTAATCACTTGATATTTTTATGACTAAGAAGAATGTGTTGATAAAATACCAAGGGCTGTTTTTGTAAGTTTTAGAAGTTCAGTATAGAGTTTTTATTAAGGAAGAACAGTTGATTCTGATTTTTTTTTAAATTATATCCTTTAATTTTTTAAAAATTTACAATCGCCTCTGGCTAGCCAGTCCAGTCAAAACAAAACCCGTGTCCCGATGAATGCACTAAGGGGTTTGGCATACTTTTTTGTACGCACCTTCTCGCTTATGTGCCTTTAACAAGGACGTATGTCGTGGCAGCCTTCTGAGCGTCAAATTCGAACGTCGCCAATCGGAACATTTAGGGTGGCGCGCGGCGTCGAACAAAAATCTGGTATCAAGTGAAAAGCAACGATTTTCGATTTTTCGCTTGAATTTATAGCTAGTGCGAAAAACTACTCGAATGTACGAGCAGTTTTTTACCTCGAGCGATCACACTACCAAGCGGCACATTTCGGTCGGCGTCAAGCGAAGCTCGGGTATCGAGTGAAAGGTAATAAGTAACAAGCGGCGATTTTCGCTTGAATTTATAACTAGAGCGGTTTTTTTAATAATCGAGCGATGTTACAGAACATTTGTTCCCATTCCAAATAGAATGTCAAAATATATATACACGATGTTGAAAAAAGGTCGGTACCCCGGAATAACTCCTGGGGAAAAAGTTGTTTCTTTTTGAAGGAGGAATAGTTTGAAAATTAAACCACCCCCCACCCCCTCAACACCTGGGCGCGGGTAGGGGTAAGTTAAGATTTTCAAATGGAACCCCATATTTTTTATTGGCGTATCGTGTTCTCCATACAAAAATAAACATCTTTTGTCCGAAAAAATTTTTTATTCGGGCCCATCCTTCACCAATAATCACCATGAGAAAGACAATATCAGAACCGTGCGAAAATCAAGTTTTATCCCGGAAAACTCTTTTTTTTCTGTCTTGTACTAAAGAATCCCCGTGGAATACAAACAACTTTTTCCGCGCCCGGGTGTTGAGGGGGTGGGGGGTGGTTTAAATTGCAAACAAGTCCTCCTTCAAAACCAAACAACTTTTTCACCAGACATTTTCCGCTGCAATGCGATGCACCGGAGTTATTCCTGGGTACCGACCTTTCTTCAACGCCGTGTATATATGTTTCCTCGGCGATTCCGTTGAAATGATCAGTTTTCTGAAAAAGGCTATCTTATTAAAAAATAACTTATAAAATAGCCAAAATGAAGGCATTTGAAAACGGTAAATACCATCATTAATAATAAAACAAAAGCCCCAATTGTTTTATTTGAACAAAGCTATTACGTGATTAATTGTCGTCATCCGTAAGGAATCCAGGAGGGAATAACGTTAAATTCCTAAATTTGGAAATAAATGGGATTTTCCTTTGTGATCTTAGCACCGAATTATATTAAGGAAATTCAACTAAGCTTGCATTTTGGAGGCATTATCTACATGTCACTCGAGGTCAAAAAAGATCGAATATAGAGAACAGTAGCGTAGACAGCTTTTATTTCTTACTGTCGACTTTTAAGCGAACTTTGTAATAAACACATACCAGCGAACAAATTGTTGATATCTACCAATCACAAAGTAAAATATTTTGGTGTTTCCGGCATTTCACTGATTCAAGATTTCACTAAATATATACATACGTAGACTTCTCAGATGTATAAAATATTTAATACAGTTTACTTTTCTTCACTACATGATATGCATTGATGAGTCCACTGTGTATTTGTTCGGGTACGAGGTAAAATAGAAAAATAATATATATGTACATTTTATACAGCTATTATAGCACTTGTCTCCTTAGAAAAGCAAGCGGATCGTTTCCTGACATAAACGCGTGCTTTATTAAACTTGTACAGGGTGTCCCATTTTCGACACTTTTATAGGGTATATCCGTAATTGTTAGTGCTATCAAAAAAGTAATGTAGGTGTCATGTGCTCTTTTTGGGTCAAACTTAAAATGGTAAAATCAAAATTTGAAAATTTTCGCTCGCTTAAGAGATAAAGGGGAAAATCAAAAAATTGACAATTTCAAAATTACCCTATATTTTCTTAGTTAAAAGAGATACAGAAAAAAGTCTTATACAGAAATTTCTTTATTGATTGTTAAATAATCTGAAGTTCTCAGAATAAGTATACGGGATCAGGTAAAAAAGTTATCGGACCTAACAAAATTTTTTAAAATGAAACACCCTGTATATTTTAATCTAAAAAGATATTATTTTAAATTCTAATTTCAAATATATAACACACTATGGATTATATTGATTTCCTAGGCGATTTATTAAACTTTATTACTGTAAACCACAGTAGCCGATGGAACAAAAGCTAATATACTCGAAACAACTATGGTGACTATTAAAATTTTTACATATTCATTTGCGAAAATGACCTATCAACATTTTGAAAAATTGATATGATATCAGTTTATATTGAAAGTGGAAAAACGTAGAAATGGAGCAAAATGTATATTTTCTTCGCTATCCGGAATGACGGTAACCATTTAAGGACATATTCCGAACATTTGCGATGATTCCCGTTATTTTTTACCTTAATCTGAATCTTTTATTTCGTTTCAAAGTAATAAAGTTTAAATAAATCGCCTAGGAAACCAATATCATCCATGGCGTTTTATATATTTGATAGGAGAATTTAAAATAGTATCTTTTCAGATTGAAATATACAGGGTGTTACATTTTAAAAAATGAGGTTAACTCCGATAACTTTTTTACCTGACCCCATATACTTATTCTGAAAACGGCAGATTATTCAACAATCAATATAAAGGAACTTCTGTATAAAACATTTTTATGTATCTCTTTTAACTAAGAAAATATAGCGTAATTTTGAAATTGTTAATTTTTGATTTTCTCCCGTATCTCTTAAGCGAGCGAAAATTTTAAAATTTTGATATTACCATTTTAAGTTTGACCAAAAAAAGAGCACATGACACCTACATTACTTTTTTGATAGCAATAACAATTACGGACATACCCTATAAAAGTATCGAAAATGGGACACCCTGTACATGTTTTATGAAGCTATTATACCACTCCTGACATGGACGCGTGCTAAAATATGATGCTTTTTAAAACTTTATTGTATACTAATTAAGGGCCTCCAAACTTTTAAATATAGTATGACATAAAGGATTTTAACCTTGTTGCTCCTGCCTGATAAATCTTTGAGGTTGTGCGGGCACTCCACACGCCCCCTTTTACAAAATACGCCACTGTTGCTGACTACTGACCTCTACTTAAATTCATGACCTATCGTTTCCACATAATTTGACCATTTCCGAACTTTACACAGCATTACTTCTGCAACAGCTGCCGCGGCAATATATTTTGCCAGTGAAACCCCAACATTCTCAAAAGGGTTATAAAACAAATATCGAGATTACGGTTATTGCTTGCTGAGCGACCTCCTAAAATTATTATTTTATACAGGGTGTGTCAAAGAAGGAATCGAAAAGCTGAACATCAAACAAAGTTGAAAATTTTTATTAAAATTTACATTTCTTATTCTAATAACAATAAGAATTATTACATTTTTTTATATTTGGGTTTCATAATGACTACATTATGAAATGCAAAAAAATTTAATAACCTGCCACTTTATGAAACTGAAATTTAATTTTTTTTATGTTGGCAGCATGTAGAGTTCGAATTTTAGGCTTACTTTCATTTCGTTGAAATTAGTTTCCTTGGCATTATGGATTCGACAAAAATTTTTTATAGAAAACTTTAAAATACTAACCTTTAACCTTGCAAATAGATCATTTTTACTAGATATTTGTCTGAAACACCTATACTCGGAGATATATAACATGCTGATGGTGTCCGTCAACTAATTTCTTGTCACAACTATAAAACAATATAACCTAAAAATAATAGAAATATCTTCCAGTTTATGCTCTATTTCTAAAGTTTTATTCAATAAAGTACTATTTTTATTTTTAATTCAATATAGTATTATACATATTACTTTATATATACATATTTATAGTTACTGCAGACATTTCAATAGTATTATTTATTATTTTGTTCAATATTTTGAACTTTGTTCTGCTCGCACCGCAACTCAAAGTTTTGCATATTCTTTTTAAAAGTGTTTCTAGATTATTTTCTGCAATTTCTCGTATTTCTGGCGGAGTACAACTTTCTTCCTCACTCATTTTTATTAACTTTAATAACATATTTATTTTTAACTATGACGGATGGGAAGAATCTTTGTTGTGTTTAATTGTTTCTATCATGGCATATTTGAACTTGTAAGATTTTATGAAATTGTAAAAGTATTGCCAACCCAAAAAGAAAATATTAATTCAAATGGAAAAAATCTACTGTATTTTTTAAAGTTTTTCAGACTGTAGTAACCCAAATAGAAAAAGTATTATAAAATACACGGTTCATAAGACAATTAGAGCACTTGTACTTTAGAAAACGCTTGCTCTAAGATAATGTCTTATGAAATTTGTATCTTACTATACTTTTAATGTGAAAGATTATAGAATAAACAGGCATTGGTGGATAATATAAAAAAATGCAACTGTTCACATTTTGAATGGAGTTGTGCAATTTTCATATCATTTTATTTTGCCCAGAGTCATATTTCAAAACATGTTTTCGATTAATCAGAAGAAGTTTTTTTGTAGATTAGTTAGATACTAAAATATTGTTGCTAGTGCAAATTGTAATAAAAGAAAACTTAATTTTTAAAGCATACAGACTAGAGACTTTGAGGAGCGAGCGACTCATTCAGTAACTAATTTCTATGTTCCATCGATTTAAACAGAACGTGATCTAAACGATACTTTAGGAACTTACTATTTATGTAATTAAATAAATACAAAACACTGAGAAATAGCTTAATAATGATTAAGTCTCTTTGAAAATGTCCCTTAGACAATAATTAGAAAAGCCAGTTGCAAGGGCTTCTGATCCCAAAAGGGTTTAAAGTATTATAGTTTTCTCGAACAGCGGTTTTAAAACTAATTGCTAAGGGAATCACCGACTAAGCTGTGTACCTACACGGAGAAAAATACTATTGTAAAATTATTATAATACAGATTTTATTGTAGGTACGATTTCCTATAAAACGTAGTATTTATTATATTTTTTATTAATAATTCGTACGAAATAGTATATTAAGATACAAGTTTCATAAGACATTATCTTAGAGCACGCGTTTAATTTACAGTACAAATGTTCTAATTGTCTTATGAACAGTGTATTTTATAACACTTTTTCTATTTGGGTCTTTAAAGTCCGAAAAACTTTAAATAATATAGTAGATGTTTTTCCATATGAATTAATATTTTCAGTTTCATAAAGTGGCAGGTTATTCAATTTTTTTGCATTTCATAATGTAGCCATTATGAAACCCAAATAGAAAAATAATATTGTACACATAATTTATAAAAAACTCTAGTTGGTATTTCTAATGAATTTAGTACAATCAAGTAAAGTATATTAATTACATGACTTTTTATATTTACAATTTTACAACGAATGTAAATGCACGGAACAAACACTATAGTAAAATTATTATACTAAAGATTTTATTGCACGATTTCTTATAAAATATTGTAATAATTATATTTTTCATTAATAATTTGTACTAAAATAATATTGTAGATATACATAAAATAATTATTTAAAACCCAAGAAGTTAACTATTTTAAAATATATGGTACATTTAAGTATTTTTTATTGCAAAAATTACCAAGTTTAAATGAGGTGTTGTAAAAATGCTTTTTTACAATAATAGAAGGTTTAAATCAGATGCAACGAAATTTCTGGAATTTCGATCTTCGTAACAGATGATAAGTGGAGAACTCAATCTTCAAAACTTTTACAAAAGATTTTAGGAACTTTTAAAAAAACTTTTTCAGTAAGTTGTACAAAATTTTTAGTAATTATTACTAAAAATATAGGTTAGTTAACATTTTGCTATAATTTAATGGCATTCATAAAAGTTATTCCAATACAGCCATGAAATATGTTGTTAGTTTGCTTATTTTCATAGTAAATTTAACTAAGTTTTCTTTCCGTGTAACATGGACGCGTGCTAAAATATGATCTTTATAAAACTTGTACTTTAATATACTAATTGGCATAGTTCCATTGCAGATCCAATTAGTATTTATATTCCGGGATATTAACTCAAAAATATTGAAAGTTTGTTGCAAACATGAAAAAAATAAAATTTCAGTTTCATGGGGTGGTACATCTTATAATTGCTAAGGTAGCCTTAAGGTTAATATAATAATATAATTTTATTTGGCTGTCATAGTGACAATCTAAACAAAAAAAATCATCGCAACTCGATTAACAATAAAAAATAAAATTAAATAAATAAAAGTAGCAAAAATGTAGGCCTTTAAAATTTATATCGAAATAACTAAAATACGGCAAACTCTAAGAGTAAAAGGAAGCTATTTTGAACATTTACTTTAGTTTACAATAATTAGTCTAGTCGCCTATAACAAAATTTCCTAATAAAAACTCTATTTAAACAACATAATTTATGATATTTATAATTATTTCGAAAACGGTTGAATATAACATATATGCTTGTATTACAAAAAAAAAGTGTCTATGAATTCTACGTCAAATAGCCAAATAATATACAGGGTGTTCCATTTGAAAAACTCGAGAAAAATTATTTTAAAATGTGGGGTTTTTGAAAGCTTATTACGAACACCCTGTATAAAATGAATAAACGCAACTACATTCATAGTATCTCTAGACTTCTTGTCATAAATTTCACTCAATACCGAGGTTAAAAAAATAGTTCTGGATTGTTTTTTTTTATTTTTTTATTCAGGACTGCAAAACTTTTTTTTTTAGTTTTTAATTTATTTCCCCGAAACTACAAAACCAAATGGAATAAAATTTGAGGCACTTATAAACGATAGTACTTCGAACCTAAATATGCAATAAAATACTGGGTGTTCCATTTAAAAAAATATAACTTTATGCTGTCACACTTTTTTGCGCCACCCTGTATAATGTAAACTATTTTTAAAACATGCCGCTTTTAATCGCGGCTGTTTCAGTATTGTTGATAAGTTCTTCGATAACGATTTAATCTTCCGTCCATGCTTCGTTTGCGGACCATGTATATATACCACGTCCTTAAGCTCCTTACCCTCTCAAGTAGAACCTATAAAATCGCACCAGAAATATGAATTGTTCATTATTCCCTAGAAACAAAGTCAGAAAAAATTACATGACTTTTTACATATATAAATTTATCTGATCTAATATTTTTAAGGAAACAAAAGACCGTAGGGATTACAGTTACAACGGTGCTTTGATCATCGAAGATTAGCCTGCTCCGCAGGGTGGATTACCGCTTAAGAAATTACCCAGTGCCCCGAAATAAACGTTATACTGAGTTTGTGGGAATTAAGGCGGTCAAACAGAACAGCATTATGTGTTTTTGAAATTAGTTCCTAAGGCCTCAGAAAAAATAAAGTGTAAAATATTCAACCAGTATACGAAAAGAACCAAAAAAGATTTACGGTTTATTAGGAACATTGGTCCAAACTTGACAGATCTCTCATATTTTCATTACTTATGAAATACCTGTACCGTAAGTGTTTATAATATGCTTTTAATTTGATCCTTAACAATGTCGGTTTATGATAATAATTATAAAAAGTGTGATATGTTGTCATGTTTTATACTGACCGGCTCAAAATTCCGCCACCCTAAAATTTTAATCAAGTTTGATATTTTATAACTTTTTATTTTTTATGCGATTTTCATGATTTTATTATCAGTTTGTAGATACATTTATTTGTGTGTTTTTCCTTAATTCTCTTATAAAGTAACATTTTCGATTAGGCTATATTATACAGGAGTAGATCTGTTATTCTTTATCAATTAAGGAGGATAATTTTATTTACATACTATTTCTTGTAATCTTTGATGTATTCTAAACATTTCGATTTTTGATTCATTCCATTATCTAATTTCTGCTGCGAGCTGCAAAATTTTAAATGAAACGATGATTTGAAGCCTACTTTCATTAAGAAAAACAAACAATAGGTATATCATAAAGTTAATTAACAAAAACAATTTTAATGTCGTGTATTTCCTTCTCTCGCAGCAATCACACCTTGCAGTCTTCGTGATATGGAACGAATATCCTTTCTTGAGGGATAGCCGAATATTCTTCGGTCAGCGCCAGTCGTAGGTATTGCAAGGTTTATGGTTGTACAAGACGACGACGAACGAAAGTTGATCCCAAAGATGTTCGATTGGGTTGAGATCGGGCTACATTCGGGCTATTCCAATCTTGGAAGTCTAACTTCATCCAGATATTCGTTCACTACATATGCAACGTGAGGTCTAGCATTATCATGCATTAATGTAAACTGGTTCCCAATGATAGGAGCAAATGGAACAACAACTTCTTGTAGGATTTCCTCAATGAGACGGTGGGCGATTAGAGCTCAACAAAAACAAGATTGGTGCGTACTTCGGTAGAAACACCAATGACATACATTTCCTAAAAATAACATCGTTTCATTTAAAATTTAGCAGCTCGCACCAGAAATGAGATAATGGAATGAATCAAAAAAGAAATGTTTAGAATACATTAAAGATGACAAGAAACAGTATGCAAATAAAATTATTCACCTCAATTTTCCTATAGGATGTTTTGAAATTACGACAGAAACAACAGTTTGATTTACTCCTGTATAATATAGCCTAATCGAAAAATGTTAATTTATAAAATAATTAAGGAAAAACACAATAAATTGATCTACAAACTGATAAGAAAATCATGAAAATCGCATAAAAAATAAAAAAGTTATAAAATATCAAACTTGACCAAAATTTCAGGGTGGCGGAATTTTGAGCCGGTAAGTATTAGATAGAAATAAACAACCATACATTTTTGTAAGACCCAAGGTATGGCTTAATTAAAAAAAATAATATATGGGGTGTCCCATTAAAAAATTTTTACGTTTGTCAATATCTTAAAAAATAAATTTTTAGAGAAAAACTGGCTACGGCAGTGGATTTTACGTAAAAATCTCAAACAAGATGAGTTTTTACCTATTTAATAAGTTAACGCGTAAAATGGAAGATTTTTAAAATCACCCTGTAGATTAAAAACTAAGAGAGCCATGACAAATTTTACACCGGAATCTTTCGTTTCACTAGGAAGCGGGATTCTAAGGTAAAATCGTAAAAATTGAATCTTTGATAATAATTCTTATACCCCCAGGCGCTGTTGAAAATGGTACACCCCGTACTGTCAAAGTTCGCTAAAGGTAAGGTCACAAACAAAGGGGTCTAGTACATTTCGGCGCAGCAAAAAAAAACATAGAGTTCTTTTTAAAACCGACACTTAAAGCAAAATCCTTAATGACTCGATATTATAATTTCAACATTTACTAATATAATTTTATATGCCAACATAGCACACATAATATATCAAATTTTAGCGTGTTAAGTATTTTCAGCGAAAAGCGAAAATATCATCAATATTGATAGAAAAAAAAACTGCCAAATTAGCACATTTCGAGTGCTTACTCCTCTATATTCCCGTAATGTATGCAAGGGGGAGTTTTCAGCAAGTTGGCATTAATATATGAAGACCCATATCATTTTTAAAATTTATTGACCCTTGTTGAAAGCATTTTTAGCCGACGTACATAATTTATACGGTGCCGTGTTGAACCCTCGCTTGAATTTTTTAACAGAGAGTTAAATTGACCTTTGTTTCTATTATCGCACATTACCGTGAAAATTTCTTTTACTAGGTCGTATTTTTTATTTTGGTTGAAATTTTTACGATTCTTGTCGATCATTTTTAATAAAGCGACTAAAATAATATGATTTACGTGCACTTGGGTATTTATTCACGATTGAATCTTTGCGAACATATTTTTGGTGCTATTATTATATCGATATCATTTGCGAAAAGTTTCAAGCACAGGGTCAATACTCCATTCATAAAACTATTGGAAAGTGAAGCTGTGATTGTGTTAAATGATATAGAAGATCAGTAATGGGTGGAAGAGAGAACTACATGTGTGTGCGCTGAATGGCAACAATGTTGAAGTCTGGTTATATCCAATGACGTTTAAAAGGTTGGACCGGCCTTGCTCGTTTACCGTAAGTTCGTATCTTGCGGCCAACATTAGAAAGAAAGCCCGGCAAGGGCGTATAATTTACATTGAGATTCTGTACGTTTTGCTTTTCCCTATTTAAAAAGTGTAGTTTAGAATATTAGTTATTTATAAAAAAGATAGAAATATTGATGGATTTTTTAAATCCACTTTTATATACAGTGTGTCCAAGAATGGATTTAACTATTTATTTATTTTACACCCTTGCATCTCCTAGTGAAGCAGTTTATGGCCGCAAGACTCAGCCATCTTGCAAATGCAAAATTTATATTAAGAAATAAACCAACTCAACTGAAATTAAATCACCAAGCAAAAACACATCAGAATATCAATTAATAAAAAATAATGCGGCACCAACACTACCCCAATACAGAATTCACCGGCAAATGGGGTTCTTTTTGCCCAAACTAGCTCCACGGACTTGTCCCTAACCTTTTAAACGTCAATGGTTATATCAGAGGTGCTTACATATTAAAACATAACCACACTTACCGATGAAAAGATAAATCCTTATTTAAATGATCCACTCTTTTACAAACTACACATGAATGCACCATGATTGTTTATAATAAAGACGATTTTTCACCAATAGTCACAAAAAAACATAATAAACAATATTTTATTTTAATGCGCGAGGGCTCTCTGTAGCAACACTGTTAGAATATGGTTCATTCTGATATCCCCTCCTAGCTCCTTGGCCACACCCATTGTACATGATCGCATAGTAAAACAATAACAGACGTTGCCAGAGTATATTAGTTCAGATTCATTTGATACTTTTAAGTATAATAATATTATTTTAAAGACTTTCTCATCCTTTTCACAGTTTATAGTAAATTTATTGGGAAATAAATTTATTTTAAGAGTAATTGTGGATTTACCTTAAACCAGTTGTAATTGTCAAATTAACAAATGTTTGGAATTTTGCAAGATACCTTAGCGATAAATATGGCAATCTGGCTATGCTGCAATCATAACAGAAAGGTGGGGACAGCACGTTTGCATTTGTTGGGCAGCCTAGAACAAACCTTTCTATCTGTTGAGTTGTATAATCTAAGGTTTCATGTAATCAAGTTGTGTAAGGGAATGATAATTTAAGACTTGTAAAAACATGATAAAGAACATATGCGGTTAAGACTTTGTATCCATATAAAAATATAGTGACTCCCAAGAGCGCCGGCATTTGCAATGCAATTTTGGGTGCAAATCACCGACCATAGCCAGGGTTGTAAAACTTGTTAATGTAACATTTACTACGTAATTTACTACCGTTATAAATGTAATTTGCTACCTTCTCTTACTACGTATTTTGTTACATTCACAACATTTACTACTTTCACGTTTCATTTTTCGAATATTTTTATTTAGATCAAATCGTAAAGCCAGAGTTACAGAAGAACAATAACCAAAAACTACTATTTTCTACTTTTCCACTCGAATTTACAACTTTTAACATCAAATTTATAATAACAAAGTTGAGGTTATGTTGTCTTTTTGACAATTTCAGTCAATCAAAACAATAATTACTTTTATTACACATATCACATTTACTATGTTTGCGACGTAACAAATGTAACAATTCAATTTCACTTCAATTCTTCTGCGATATTAACAATCCTGCCTATAACTATGGATACGTGCAACTTATGGGGTGGTTATGATTGAAAAAGTGGGTTGCGGCGCACGGTTTACCTGTCATATTTTTAAAGGCTGCTCATCGGTTGTCTTGTGCACAATGTAATTGCCGTCATATAGGCAACCCCGCCGTATTGGTGCCGGGTTGGTTGCCAACCAACGACGTGAATCAACGACGACCATCCAGAACCGAAATCAGTCGTATCGATGTAACGATATTAAGAATATATCGATATCAAACCTGTTCGCTGGTTAAGACAAATTGTTTATCAGTCGGCATTGCGCATGACATCTGACGATCAGCTTGTTTACATGCGCGAGGTCATAAATTTGTCACTTTTGCTTCTAGAGCTTGGTGGCTATCCATAGATATAGGTCAGTGGTGCAAACGTACAAGCTGCTCAGAAGGCTTTTATTATGTAAATAAAAAATACAATTAAAAATAATAATGCCAGGGGGTGCAAGCCAAAGCCAAGAGGCGCCAAGAGGCACCCCCTACCGGCGGCCATGGACCATGTAAGTTTTCGAATTGGTACCCTGTATGGTTAATCACACGGTATAAATGACTTGCCCTCTGTCATTGTCTATTTTACCAATTTCCATGAGGTTGGCTTATAATAATAATCCAAATGATTATCCCCCTTGATTTTAATCACCAGCATTAAAACAATTAATTAACCGCTAGAATAACTGGTAATTATTTTGTACGACAGGGTATTCGTCAGCCCTGAAATATAATCACTGCCTTAATTATAATAGGGAACGTGCATAAAACAACTCGCCACTCATTATCTTGATAACGGAACATAACATGAAATCGAACTAGTTCCTACCCCTACCCTTCTAGTTAAGATATACCGCCTGGTGCAAAAGTATTAGACACCCTATAATATTTGAAATAACATGTTGGTGTTGTAGTATGGGTAAACAAAAACAAACATATTTATTTAAAGTAATTATATTTAGTCTTTTAATTAATATTTAATTGGTCATCCCTTCGCTTTAATTACATCAGCGAGTCTTTTCGGCATAGATGCTACCAGGCGGAAATGCTCCTCGTGACTTATCTTGACCCACTCTTCTTTTATTCTATGCAACAGCGACTCTTTGGAGGTTATTGGGTAACGCCGTATATTTTTCTTGAAAATACCCCATAAATGCTCTATAGGGTTGAGGTCTGGCAACTGTGGAGGTCAGTCAAGTAGTGGTAAACTATTTTCTCGCATCCACGTCATTATGGACTTTGTCTTATATGGCAAGGTGCACTGTCTTGTTGAAATATGACGTCACGGGTATTTGTATCACCGAAAACGTCTGATATGGATCGCCCCTATGTCAATTCACTACATATTTTTGACTGTTCATGCAACCTTCACAGAGAACCATTATTCCTGCTCCACTAGCAGCCATGCATCACACAGTCAGGGTTGTATTCTTCACCCACACGTCATCTTATGTAAGTTACGCCAGGTGTTCCAAAGACCTGAAAAAAACAAAATATTACAATTTTTTATACTTTAATTACAAGGGATGTAAAATATTAGGTTCCTAAAAATACGTATGAAGATGTGATGAACTTACCTCAAAGTTAGATTCAACAGACCACAGCACATTCGACCAATCATTTAGAGTCCAGTTTTGGTGTTGACGGACCAATTCGAACCGAGTCACTCTATTCTTTTCAGTGAGCAATGGCTTCTTTCTGGCTTTACAGCCTTCGAGATTATCTTAAAAAAGCCTTCTTCTTACTGTACTAGAACTAAGTTATTTCTCTCTTGCCTTGGAAATAGCAGCAGAAAGCTCTTCCGAGGATTTTTTGCGATTTCGCAAAGACTGTCGAACTAAATTCCGATCATCGCGTAATGCAGTTATTCTTTTGCTGCCTGTTCTCGATCTGTTCTGATAGGAACCAGTTTCTCTGAAGCGATTTAAGGAGTATTGTAAAGCACACCCAGAGCACTTGACTTCTCGGGCTATTTATATTAGCGAGTGCTAAGCCATTTAAGCTTACCCCACTAATTTTAAATGTTAGTCAATGGGCGGGGGGGATGAGGGTTGTAGCCCCCCACCCCGTAGATCCGCCACTGCCCATAATATAAGGTCCTTGAAACTCTATTATTATTTACTTGTATGCGGGTAGAAGATTCCATAGAATCACAAAATGCCTCTAATATTATATCCGAGTCAATATTCGTCACATCTGCCTTGTCAAATTACCAACAATGCGCCGCAGCATTTTCGCACAACTTTACAACGAAGCATTGCAGTATGCACAGGGTTATAACATTATTAAAATAGTTTCGCTATTTACTCTGAAGGCAGAGTATATTTCCCGTACTTTAAGGAAATAGTAAATATCCCTAAAAGTTTTCTTATGTAATACTTTACAAGAAACGTATTGGCTCAAATAGGACATTGACATAAATTTATCAACCTTCCTTGCGTAATGATTACCCGAAGAATTTAGTATGTGTTGGATCAATGAAAACAATAATATGCTATTAACAAACGGCGACGTTTCGACCTTTCTTTAATCATAGAGTTTTTAATGGACCAATGGACCAATTCAATTATAGGTTTGTTCGCAGAGCAGTCAGAAATAGTTACAAACTACTCGAGGCATGCGCAGTTGGTTTAATGTGTCCACAAAAGCTAAATCGCTGACCAAAAATTCGGTGTTCGTAGAGGAAAATGTATCGATTACCAACTGATTTGCAACCGGTCAGAATAATCCGTGTACTGGTACGGAATTGTGAGTATGGATTCTCCACATTTGCTCGATCGACTGTCTGTTTACTTTTGACTTGTTATTTTTACCGATTCGTTTTTTTTTTCTTTATATAGTTTCGGCATATTTTGGTTAAAGTTACTTTCCATTATTCTTTAAATATCCATTCCAAAACGATAGCTCTAAACGAAGCAGAAATGAACAAGAATAAGAATACTCAACGAATGCTTATAACCAGGAAGAAGACAAACTGCCGTGTTAAATAATCGAAGCAGGCATGATACGGCGACATCCATTATGCCTGGCGCGCACGTGCTTTTCAAATGTCACTTTTGTCCAAATTTTTATTACTGTCAATATTTTAAAGTGACATTCAAGCAAAGAAAACATCAAAACCCTTTTATTTGGTTTACTAAGTATAGAAAATTAAATATTAGGATTTTGACATAGGTTTTCAGCTGTAAATATTGCTTTAAAATTGTCCTTACATACTTTTATATTATTATTGAACTAGTAACGAAACTTGAAATAAAGAATTCAGAGATTGAAAGTTGTAATTAGTTTTATTAAAAAATAGGAAATAAATCATAATTTACATAAAATATTTTACCATCTTCAACTTCAAACAAATCAAGGTAAATACAATACTATATGTACAGCTACTAACCAAGTAAATATATGCACCATCATTATGATTATGGGCTTCCAATTTATTTATTTCGTAGCATACTCCTGGCAACATTAGTGGGATTCTCAATTAAACTATGAAAAGAAAGAATTATTATAATAATATATTACCGGACTTGTCAAAATTCTGGCTACGGGTTAATATAACTAAGCTGTAATTATTATGTTGTAGCTTTTGACTTCTGGATTGTAAAATTTAAGCAAAATTCTTTTAAAATGTGTTTGTTGCTAGTTTGCGTGACAAGTTTGGGACATCATGGGACAATTTTATAATGTGAAATAACAATAACGAATAAAAATTAGTAAAAAAATATTTCAATCATAAATTACTTACCTGCAACAAAACGAGAAGGTCCGTTTTCGTGAAAAGAATAGAAAATTAAAAATTATTTTAGAATTTAATGACGCTTTCTCCACCATTTTCAATCACATTATAAATCATATGTTACTTGATTTTATCCCCTTCCAGACGAAGGATGTTCGGTTGTGAAATAATTTAAGAAGTGTGCTGCTCTCATTCTATGTCTGTCTCTGTCTGCATCAACCTTCTCCGATTCAATAAAGGGAGACAAATATGGCCTAGATTAAATCGAACAAACCCAAAGTCTGATATTGACACAGAACGAACGACACAAAAGGATAAACGTATGGAGTAACCTGCCTGGCTGTGACATCACTTGCACGGCCTACTTATATGCTTCGATCCCCGCCATAAGCGGTCTCACCGGGCTGAGAATACTTGTAGGTTAAGAAGTCAATTCTCAGATTTGACAGTTGAAGGTTTGACATGTGTACCCGTTCCCAAAGACAAGAAGCAGTAGCCGGTGGGAAATTTCGCTTTGCGAACGAACATTATACACTCACCGGCGCAAAATTCCGCCACCCTGAAATTTTGGTCAAGTTTGATATTTTATAACATTTTTATTCTTTATGCGATTTTCATGATTTTCTTATCAGTTTGTTCGGGTTTGTTCGGGTTTGTTCCATTTATTGTGTTTTTCCTAAATTATTTTATAAAGTAATATTTTTCGATTAAGCTCTATGGTACAGGAATTAATCAAACTGTTGTTTCTTGTCTTAATTTGAAAACACCCTGTAGGAAAATTGAGGTGGATAATTTTATTTACATACTGTTTCTGGTAATCTTTGATGTATTCTAAACATTTCTTTTTGATTCATTCCATTATATCATTTCTGCTGCTATTGCAAAATTTTAAATGAAACGATGTTATTTTTAGAAAATGTATGTCAAGCTTTCGGTAAAAAATTATCGACGGTGGTTAAGTATGCGATTATTGTGACAGAATATTTGACAGTGACAATATTCTTACATACTATTCACTGATGAATCCAGGGTTTGTTTAAGGTCACCGGATGGTCGGGTGCGGCTCTACATACGTAGAAATTAAAGATATGCTGACTGACTGCATCATATCAGAACGACTATCATCATATCATGGCGGTTCATGATTTAGGCGGGTGTTTCTACCGAAGCACGCACCAATCTTGTATTTGTTGAAAATGGAGCTCTAGCCGCCCACCGTTACATTGAGGAAATCATTGAAGAAGTTGTTGCTCCATTTGCTCCTTTTTGGTAACCAATTTACATTAATACATGATAATGCTAGACCGAATATCTGGATGGATAGTTGGACTTCCAAGATTGGAATGGCCCGCATGTAGCCCGGATCTCAGCCCAATCGACTATCTCAGGGATCAACTTAAAAGGGCCGTTCGTCGTCGTCCTGTACAACCACAAACCTTGCAAGACTTACGACTGGCGCTGACCGAAGAATATCGGGCTATCCCTCAAGAAAGAATAAGTAACCTTCTTCGTTCGATGTCACGAAGGCTGCAAGCTGTCATTACTGTGAGAGGAGGTAATACACGATATTAAAAGTGTTTTGTTAATTAACATTATGATATATGATATAGTGTTTGTTTTTCTTAATAAAAATAGGCTTCGAATCAGCGTTTCATTTAAGATTTTGCAGCTCGCAACAGAAATGAGATAATGGAATGAATCAAAAGAAACGAAATGTTTAGAATACATTAATTTTTTTTTATTACCAAAAACAGTATGTAAATAAAATTGTCCACCCTATATTTCCTACACTGTATTTTGAAATTACGATAAGAAACAACAGTTTGATTTACTTCTGCATAATATAGCCTAATCGAAAAATGTTACTTTATAAAATAATTAAGGAAAAACACAATAAATGGATCTACAAACTGATAACAAAATCATGAAAATCGCAGAAAAAATTAAAAAGTTATAAAATATCAAACTTGACTAAAATTTCAGGATGCGGAATTTTCTGCCGGCGAGTATAGTTTATTTAACAAACATAGACAGCAAATCGTTATAATTATTGATGCTGCTGGTACCTTAAGGAAAAAACATTAGAGGGTAATGTAGAGCGTAGGTGGTGGTAGAGAATTTCTATTTAATGACAATTTTTCTAGTCTGGAATTGAAGTGAATAATTTGACAAAAAGGGCTCAAGTCAGGTGTTTTATGTCAACTAAAGGCCCTTTATTAGAACATGGGCGTATTATTGGGCTTTATCGAAACCGGTAAAACATTTTTATAGAGAATCACTTTTCCATTGTATATGCCATTTACGGCCTTTTCTAACGAGATAATACACAAATCAAACAGTCGATTTAAATGCCTTTTTTCTTCATTTTAACGTCATTTTCGTAATAAATTTTCATCCCTACTAGCAATAAAGTTCGGCTCAATGCGAAATAAATGAAAAATAGCGCGAACCATCCGGGTTAATATAAAAACGAGGTTATTTATGCGATTTAAAAAATATTTCGAATTATATTAACCATAAATATGTCTAGATTATTGTTGTCAGTGAAATAAATTACTTATATGATGAGCGACATTTAACATATAAAAAAAATAATTATCAGAAACAACTTTAGTTTGTTTTCCGAAAATCGTTCGGAAATATTGACATTTTTGATAATATTTTTGAAAGAAAAAGTCAATATTTCCCTACACTTAGTCGTTGCTAGGCAACGGAAAATAACTGTTAGGAAATATCAATTTCCTTACTGTAAGGAAATGATATTTCCTTACAGTTGTTAGTGTTCTACATATATGATTGAAAACACATTGTTCATAAGGGATTAATTTATATTTTGAAAACCTCAATGCATTTCAGAATACATTTTGAAATTAGTTTGTACAATTATTGAAAATTGGTGCAACATTATTAGAACTATGAGAAACATTTTGGACAACATGCGACGTAGTAGGGTTATTTTGTTGAATATTTTGTACTGTGAAAATTTTATCTGCCACCTCAACCTTATTGTTAAGAGATTCTTCAATATATCCTTCAGCAACGTTTGATGACTTCCATCCGCCATGCCTCCTTAAACTAGTTATGTTGGCACCAGAATCAGCCAATATTGTTGCAGAAGACCGACGAAAGGAGTGGCCAGTATATATAAGTAGCAACTATTTTAGGCATTTTTCTAAATTGATATATTCCTACCACATGTCTACTTTTGATATACATTCAAGTACATCTGATTATCTACAAATGATCTTGGTCTGCCGGTCTTCGAATCAGATATGCTAATTAAAAGCTTAGATTCTAGGTCTTCTACATCGTGTAGAATCATTCGGACTAACTCATCCATTCTACAGGCTCCAGAAATATCAAATATTAAAGCCACATAAAAATAAATAAATGTGTAATCTAAATAGAAATTACAACCTTGTAAATTACCTTAAACATTAAATTTTCTTTATCTGGAGCTTCCTGGATAAATTTGCCGATTTCTTTCTTCGGTAAAATCTTAGAATTCTTTGCCCTATAACCTTGAGCTTGCCGTTTCAATAAAGAACGAAGTTTTGAATATGTATATATATCTACATTGTGTTTAATTGCAAGGGTTGACTTCAACATTGAATAATTGGCCCATAACTCGTGTTTTTACTCTTGCGATACTCCATAAAACGTTTATATGCATATTCGTACTTTTCTCTTGATTTCCTTGGCAATAATTCTAATGAAGCAATATTCACTGCCTCAACTAGCTCTAGAGGAGTCCCGGAAATGGAAAATTCATCATCACTTATCATTTTATACTGTTTTGCTTTCGGAAACACCAACACATACACCAACAATTAAATTTATATGCGTCAAGTTTGACAATTCAACATTAATTCCATAGTAACGAAACCAATTTTATTACGAATTTCAAAGCACCATTTATTTGTTAATAAAATTATTCGCGATTTTTTCAAAATTAATTAATATCTGTCGATTTTTAAACATTTTGGGAAAAATAGTATGTTTACTATTGTTAGGAAGAGATTTTGTCAAGTGTAACTCGTGGGTTTATAGCCCAAAATACTAGACGTAAATAATTAAAATCAAGCACTTATTTCCTATAAACACCAAACTGTTTCCCCTTTATTTTCTGTTTACACAGACGATTTCCGGCTAATTTCTGTAAGTGGAAATTTATTTACCGATACAGCAACACTATGGCCGATCTTTAGAACCTTTAGTTTATCTTTCGCTTTTGGGTCCGACGTAATTGCCAACAAAAACCGCCCGGTAATTGAATAAACCGGCTTGCTTGCCGTCACAGGATTTGGTTCCATTTGTTCACTGGGCTAAATTAGTGCACTAATTTTGGAACGTATATTACGTGAAAGTAACATTTTAGTACATCTATTTTTCTTATAATACATTTTATGTACAGTACAACTCTGTACAACTTATGTGGACTAATGTTTAATTATACAGGGTGTTGCTTAATGACGTGCTAATTTTTCAGAGTGTCAGTCCTCAAGGTGTTTTATGAAAATTCGTATTAAGTTAAGGTGACAATTTCCAAAAATTTATAAAACAAAATATATCATTATCCATGGTAATTAAGAACGCTTCATCTGACGAGAAAAACGCAAGAGACCGTTTTCATGTAGAATTGATCAGGCTAATTAGAAAAAATATCCACATGGAAAAATGTCGCGTACCAGTTTTTTTTTACAAATTGCATGAATGTCGATAGAATAACTTTTCTAACTAAAATATCCTGTAGCAAACAATTTAAGTAATTGCGGACATATGTTTATCTGCATTTTTCTTCATAAAATATCCTAAGGAATCATATTCTGAAAAAATATAACTTTATTAAGAAGCACCCTATATCAGAAGCCGATGTTTCGACTGCTTCCCTGGTTTATCATCATCAGGAGCATATTGAACTTTTGATATATCTTGTAAGCATCATTTTACAAGTTATAATAACCGTTTTAAAAGCGGGGTAACAAACCCACTTACTCACAGGTCAGTCCGCGCGCTACTATAAACATATATCACTCAGGCCCAATGGCAATGTTGCCAAACTTATTGTAAAACTGAAATTCCATATAAAATTATAAAAATAAATTAATTATCTACCTACTTGTATTTATCTTTATACCCAAAGAGCGAGGAAATCCAGGCACAAACACAATCAGTTTTTCTTCTTTTTTATGGGAACACTCCTGGAAACACTTTATGTACACACAGTAATAGTGAAACAGAACCGATAGTTAGCTTTTGAAAATACAATAATACAGATTATTAGATTTTATTACACGCGACGAAATTTGACATTCAGAAGAAACAACCGGTCTTAAACTGAGCAAATTAGTTCCGTCAATAAAAACAATATTCAAAGATTATTTATGGACTGGCAAAATACACGCGTAAACCGAAATAACAGAACGGATTGCTGCGACTGTGTTGGTTATCGACGAAATCCAACGTAACCGGCCGCTGGTTGGTCTTCAACTAACAGCCAGCTGCGCTATACAAACACTTCGGCTCAGCCGTTGTAATCCGTCAGTCAACAGGTCATTGACATTTGACCTAATGACGTGCCTATTTCAAACTTATTTAATACTATTCTTTATGTTTGTTCTGGTTGTTTAAAATATTTTTTTCGTAAAATTTCTTAAATTACAATAAGGTATTATAAAATGGGAAATTATTTAAATTATTTTGTCCTGTAGCAAACAATTTAAGTAATTACGGACATTATGTTTATATGCATTTTTCTTCATAAAATAACCTAAGGAATCATACATTGAAAAATTAGAACTTCATTAAAAAACACCCTGTATCAGAAGTCGATGTTTCGACCGCTTCCCTGGATTATCATCATCAGGAGCGTATTGGACTTTTGATATGTCTTGTAAGCATCAATTCAAAAGTTATAATAATTTTTCATGAACTTCTTTTACTGTGTAACCTAATTCTTTCGTAATTATATAATATTATGTACATTGCACTTCCTAAAACTCTAAAAGCCGTATTAGAGCAATAAAAATTGCACGTAGGCATGCGCATTAAACTGTTCTCGATCAGCTGGCACATTGCCAACAGTCAGAACGGCAGTTGGGTTTGTTCGGGTTCGGAATCCCTAAAATATCCCCTGAATTAGAAATGGGCAAACTTGTTCATTTTGATTAGCAGTTAAAGCAGCTACTGCTACTTACAAATAACAGTTCAAAAAAAGTAATTATCAATACATATGCTTAATGAAGAATGTGAACTGAAATTTAAGTACCAGTTAGTTTAAATAGCTATTAGCAGTTAATAGCTTCTTCGACGAAATATAAAACAGTTAAAAATAACAGAAATCCATCTCTACTTAGAATTGCAACGGCAATGGCAATTAAAATGGCGCAAGACCCATTTCTGTCAATGCAATTGCGCCAGTTGTTCGAGAACGGTGTACTGCGCATGATTCATTGCAATTTTATTGCTGCAAGAGAAAAAATTGCCGACGCTAATAAGCCTTTAATTGCACCAACGAGGTTCTAAGTACCTATAAGTTATTTAAAAAATGAGCCAAGAGATCGGCTCTATACTTAAGAGGATATTAGATAAGGTATACCTCAAATTATAAATTCAATTTCTTTTTTTAAGTTCTAATCAAAATCAGTAACCCTCTTAAATGTCTCGCACAACCTCTTAAATAATCCCTTGTCCCAGAGAGGAGATCCTCCTTAAAAAGGATGGCTTAAGCTTTAGAAGCCATTATTCTTCCAGCTCAAGTTTTCTATTTCTTATTCCCCTATACTGATAAAGTCGAACCTCTATTTGAACAAATGCCCATGATTTTGACGCTGGATTTTTCTATTTCCGTAGACACGATTTTTTAACGTAAACACGAAAATAGGACTTTTCCGGAAACTTTATCGTCGAATAGATGGCAAAAGAATATTTAAAATTCTTGAAAACTAAAGCGTACAATAGTAGTTTATGATACAAGTTATTTTGTGAGAATCCCTTCAAACCAAATGAAATTTCTTTAACACATGGATCATACGCTATTTTTCACAATTACGAATAAATTAGGCTACACAGTAAAAATAGGAAAGGTCCAATATGCCCCTGATGATGACCCAGACAAGAGGTCGAAGCATCGGCTTCTGATACAGGGTGTTCTTTAATGACGTGCTAGTTTCTCAGAGTCATTTCTTAGATCATCTTATGGAGAAAAATGTAGCGGCTTAAATTATTTGACTCATTATTTTAGCCAGAAAAAAATTCTATCGAGTATAAATCAACGCATTTCATCATATCATTTTGAAATTCAATTATCTACGAAGTTTATTGTTACTATACTCACCGGCACAAAATTCCGTCACCCTGAAATTTTTGGTCAAGTTTGATATTTTATAACTTCATTATTTTTTATGCGATTTTCATGATTATTTTATCAGTTTGTAGATCAATTTATTGTGTTTTTCCTTAATTATTTTATAATAACATTTTTCGATTAGGCTTATATAGGAGTGTTGTTTTTGTCGTAATTTCAAAACACCCTATAGGAAAATTGAGGTGGATAATTTTATTTACATACTGTTTTTTGTCATCTTTGATGTATTCTAAACCTTTCGTTTCTTGATTAATTCCATTATCTCATTTCTGCTGAGAGCTGCAAAATTTTAAATGAAACGATGTTATTTTTAGAAAATGTGCGTCATGGGTATTTCTACCAAAGCACGCACCACTCTTGTATTTGTTGAGCTCTAATCGCCCGCCGTTACATTGAGGAAATCCTCCAAGAAGTTGTTGTTCCAATTGCTCATTGGGAACCAATTTACATTACTGCATGATAATGCTAGACCTCACCTTGCACATGTAGTGAGCGAATATCTGGATCAAGTTAGACTTCCAAGATTGGAATGGCCCGCATATAGCCCGGATCTCTACCTAATCGAACATCTTTGGGATCAACTTAACAGGGCCACTCGTCATCGTCCTGTACAACCATAAACCTTGCAAGACTTATGACTGACGCTGACCGAAGAATATCAGGCCATCCCTCAAGAAAGGATAAGTAACCTTATTCGTTCGATATTACGAAGACTGCAAGCTGTCATTGCTCCGAGAGGAGGAAATACACGATATTATAATTGTTTCTGTTAATTAACTTTAAGATATACCTAGTGTTTGTTTTTCTTAATGAAAATAGGCTTCAAATCAGCGTTTCATTTAAAATTTTGCAGATCGCAGCAGAAATGAGATAACGGAATGAATCAAAAATCGAAATGTTTAGAATACGTCAATGATTACACGAAACAATATGCAAATAAAATTATCCACTTCAATTTTCCTACAGGGTATTTTGAAATTATGATAGAAAACAACAGTTTGATTTACTCCTGTATAATATAGCCTAATCGAAAAAGTTACTTTATAAAATAATTAAGGAAAAACACAATAAACGGATCTACAAACTGATATCAAAATCATGAAAATCGCATAAAAAATAAAAAAAGTTACAAAATATCAAACTTGACCAAAATTTCAGGGTGGCGAAATTTTGTGCTGGCGAGTGTATATTCCAGCGAACGCGGATGATACCAGCAATATATCATCGATCAGCTTAATGGGAAATTCAATAAAATTCCCCAGTTTAGTGGTGGGCTGCACTAAGATCATGTGTTGTGTTTTAAAGTTTAATTGGTGCTAATAAGTTTTAAAAGTGTATTTCGTTCGTTCACTAATCATCAGACACCAGACATGTCATTATCTGGCGAGAGGATTAACTGCCATATAGTGAAAGTTTGATCATTTGCCGTTGTCGTTAATCTCCTTTAAATTACATTTTAGATACTGAGAGTATGCGTTAAAAATTCTACTTTTACTGACGTTTGTAGAAAATCCTTATTATGTTGATGAAGAAATATTTAAGACAGCTTTCCTAATTTACCCTTAAACAAATACTGAGAAGTTTAAGTACCTCGTTAATACCTTCGGATCGTTCGCCTCTAATGCAAAACAGTTTTAAAGTAGGTCTCGTCCTCACTCTGAGATAATATTTAAACCCTTGGCTTGGAATTATCACGATTTCATAAGTTTAAGTCCGAAGGAATATTAGAATAAGAGTTATGCAATTAAGGTGAACCAAAACGCGCTTGAAAATGCACGGTAAAAGTTTTTTAATTAAAAATTGCCTTACGACCGATGACGTAAGGTACCTGAACCGAATACACTGGCATGCAAAATATACTCACCGGCACAAAATTCCGCCACCCAGAAATTTTGGTCAAGTTTGATATTTTATAACTTTTTATTTTTAATGCGATTTTCATGATTTTGTTATCAGTTTGTAGATGTTTTTCCTTAATTATTTCATAAATTAACATTTTTCGATTAGGCTATATTATTATTTAGGAGTTGTTTTTGGTCGTAATTGCAAAACACCCTGTAGGAAAATTGAGGTGAATAATTTTATTTGCATACTGTTCTTGTCATCTTTGATGTATTCTAAACATTTCGTTTCTTGATTCATTCCATTATCTCATTTCTGCTGCAAGCTGCAAAATTTTGAATGAAACGATGTTATTTTTAGAAAATGTATGTCATGGGTATTTCTACCGAAGCACGCTCCAATCTTGTATTTGTTCAGCTCTAATCACCCACCGTTACATTGAGGAAATCCTCCAAGAAGTTGTTCCATTTGCTCCTTTCATTGGGAACCAATTTACATTAAAGCATGATAATGCTAGACCTCACGTTGCACATGTAGTGAGAGAATATCTGGATGAAGTTGGACTTCCAAGATTGGAATGGCCCGGATGTAGCCCGGATCTCAAACCAATCGAACATCTTTGGGATCAACTTAAAAGGGCCGTTCGTCGTCGCCCTGTACAACCATGGACCTTGCAAGACTTACGACTGGCGCTGACCGAAGAATATCAGGCAATCCTTGAAGAAAGGATAAGTAACCTTATTCGTTCGATATCACGAAGACTGCAAGCTATTATTGCTGCGAGAGGAGGAAATACACGATATTAAAATTGTTTTGTTAATTAACATTATGATATAGTGTATATATAGTGTTTGGTTTCCTTAATAAAAATAGGCTTCAAATCAGTGTTTCATTTAAAATTTTGCAGTTCGCAGCACAAATGAGATAATGGAATGAATCAAAAATCGAAATGTTTAGAATACGTCGAAGATTACAAGAAACAATATGTAAATAAAATTACCCTCTTCAATTTTCCTACAGGGTGGTTTGAAATTACGATAAAAAACAACAATTTGATTTAATCCTGTGTAATATAGCCTAATCGAAAAATGTTACTTATTAATTACTAAAACACAATAAACGGATCTACAAACTGATAACAAAATCATGAAAATCGCATAAAAAATAAAAAAGTTATAAAATATCAAACTTGACCAAAATTTCGGGATGGCGAGCGTATAAGCGCATTAGAAAAATTTTCATCCTGAAAATGAAACAAGAGATACCTAGATTATTTTTTGATAATATTACGCATTGTCCACCACTTAATTTCATCAGAAAAAAATATTCTTATTTGTCTTCAAAATACCCCAAAAATACAGCAGAAAAGAAATACGCTTTGTTTAGGATTAATTACTTTCGTATTAATTATTTTAATTGAATCTCAAATTTTATTTATTCTAATTGCGTGATGCCAGAAAATGTTGATTATCAAATTCCTTTCCGCGCAAAACCCGTTGTACAAGTGATACATTGACTGACTCTCGTAAGTACGCATATATCAGTTGTAATGACTGTACTCTCACATTCGGACGAAAACGTTCGAAAACCTGATTTGTAAAACACCCATTTTGGGAATTTCCACACCCATAGTTTATCAAGAAAACAGCCTCCAAAGTATGAAGTAGTATGCAAAGTTCAGTGGTAGCCTCCACATAGGGATCATTCTTGAAGTGGTTGAATATTTGGTTTGCTATATCACCTGAACTATGCGTTTCATGGTATTGCCATCACGTTTAATAGAATAGCTTAGGATTGGCTCATAAAACTGTATTCAAACTCGGCATATGGGTTTACCATGTCGGCCTCTTCAATAAGTTATAATGCAGTGTTTTTATAAAATGTACAGGGAAGCCATTCAGTCACCTAAAAAATTACATGAACTTTCGCTCAACTTAACGATATTTCATTTATATCTCCTGCTTTCCCCTCAACCAAATCCACATACAGTACATTATAGCTATTTTTGTCTCAAACCCCCAACAAACCCGAAATGCTACTATAAAGTTAATATTTTAATATTATATTATATCAATGGATTCAAATTGAATTAAATTAAAAAATCTAAAGAAATAGTGACGATGCCCTCGCTGATTCAGTTTATAGTGTACCGTGGGTTTGAAGCAAATTGTTACTCAAATTGGATAGCGCGGCGCTCTTCCAATAGAAGAAAATAAAAGGAAACCTGCACACTTTTGAAACGTTTAACAAGTTTCCAGGCAGATATAAGTTAAAGGACCTCATGCTGCAATTAATGATTTTGCAAAAGATTAGTCAACACACTCCACCCTTAACTGAGTCCGCCACTGAAACGTTGGAAGATAAAGAGAGCATCTTAAAATAAATAGCCCGAAGCTGTGATAGATCCATATAAATTTTTAAAATCAATAAAACCAAGGTACATGGTTCAATGTTTCCGTAACAGCAAAAAAGGATCGCGCGGTAATTTCTTCAATTTCACGCTACGATTTTTTAATTTAATACAAGAAATATATAGAACGCACCGAATTTTGGATATGGCATCAAATCTAATCGGGAAAATACACGATTTTCGCATTTCCTTCGGTCGACTAAACTTTGATACATTTTATTTGGTGGCGCTTGACATTTTCAATGTTTGTTTTTCCGACAGGCAGTCATCGTGCAGGAAAATTTACGTTCACAATTTTCATACTTCGTTTCTGGTGCGAGCCTGACTGTTTTATTTGTTTTCGCATTTTAAATAAATATGTGCACGCTGGTGATTTGTGAGAGCACTTTTTACGTTTTCGCCTGAAGCGTTGTTTTCTGCATGGAATGAATATGAGAAACGTACTTACGCAAATTACCGGTTTATTTATGTCGGATTACCTACTTCGTTAGGATGAACTTTCGTTGCTCTTTGTGACCAAACGTTTATTTTCAGATTATTTTGATACTTAGTTCAAAGTAGTATACTTATATAATCCATACGGCAACAGCACGATCACAGCACAGCACCGATACCATACCTGCAGAGGGCAGCATACCGGCAAACTTTGAAGTGTCAGGTGTCAATTCGTTCTGCTTCAAGTTATTCATAATTTTTTTTCTTCCTTAGCATCCAGTTCTTCACAATGCTTGAAACTGATTCTGATTTTTTCCTTCTGTTTATTTTTTTCTTTAGATCGAAAATTTCGTGTTTTTGTTCATCTATTATTAATAAAGTTCTGTTCGGATTCAAGATCTAGGAAGCTTTTTTGACAGGTAATCTTGTTCCTTTCCTATATAGAATTTTAAGTTTTTAATTCCTTCCACCTACGTGGAGATTCCTTCTTCGCCATCAATTTTATGATCAAATACAAGCACTATAGGAACAATCCTTTAGGGCACTCTGGGAGTGGTGCGTGTGCGCAAAAAGCGATTCACGTTGGTTTTGAATCGTTGGAGGTCATATTTGTTGGAAAAAACGACCTCCGGAAGGTCGTTCCATAAGGATGAAGTCCTCCAGATGAAAGTATTCGTAAATAGTGAAGTTCGAGGAGTACTAAGCTTAACCACATATGAATGGGCGGCAGTGGTTCGTCGTGTATTTCTGATATTCGCCGCTCTGGGCGGAATTAAAAGGGCAAGGTCAGCCGAGCACATTCCATGAAAATATCTGTAGAAAAGTGTCAAATCACCAACCTGTCTCCGATGTTCTAGGCTGTCGAGGTTCTTCGTCAGCTCATGGTCTCCAATCAGACGAATTGCCTCCTTTCAATGGAATCCAGTTGCCGAAGAGTATGTTTAGGTGCAGAACTCCAGACATGAGAGCAGTACTCCAGTGATGGTCGAATCTGGGCTTTATACAGTGTCAAAAGTTGTTGAGGTGTGTACAACCTTCTGGTTCGGAAGAGTACACCAAGTTTCTGAGAAGCTATCTTGGCGATTGCCACAACGTGGTTATGCCAAGATATATTTCCTCCCAGGTTGACGCCCAGCAAATTAATAGATGAAGCCAGTGGGATGTGTGTCCGTCCATGATTATATCCGGTTCTGTAATATTAACCTTTTTAGAGAAAACTGTTGCCTGGGTTTTTTTAGCGTTAAATTCGACTTGGTTACTGTCACCCCAAGCCAAAATTTCTTCCAGGTCTCCAGGAAGTGTGCTATCGTCAGCAAAACTAAATATCGAATTTTTCGTTTTAGCTAGAAGATCGTTAATGTAGAGTAAGAAGAGAGTGGGAGACAATATGGACCCTTGAGGAACACCGGCATTGATGGTGAAGGTGTTTGTGAGAAATCCGTCAATCGCCACTTGCAGAGAGCGGTCCTTAAGAAAGCTAAACAACCATGCACAGAATCAAATGGGCATACCATAGGATCGCAGTTTACTTAGAAGTCCCCTAGAAGTGATATTCTTCCTTTGTAACTATGTAATTTTTCAAGTTGTTCACTCATATCTTTTATTGTTGGCAAGTCCTTGAAATAATGGGCATGCATGGAGCATTTGGAGGAGGAAGCAAAATGATTTATTGCTGGTTTAATTTCTTTCGTCAAAAAGACGTGGTTTTGTTTCTATAAGTTCTATTAGATGAACCTTATTACGAACTCGTACTCGTAACAAATTAAATTTAAAATCGGGGACGACACGCACGGGGCGACTGATTCTCGACGAAAATTTACAATCTGCCTGCAACGACAAGACCAGGACATGTCGGTGAAAGCTTTCCATACATCCGCATAGGTTTAATTGTATGGGGTAGGGCATGAAATGTAGATGCATGACTAAAATTTTAGATTTGATATATCTTAAATAAAAATTGAATTTAGTTTGTTTTCTAAACTAAACCAATTAGAGATTAAATGCGTTAGATAATGTCCCAAAAGTATATCCCGGCCACTCGACCATGCAAGAGGTTACCATGTCTACAGATCTGTGATCTCATTTTTAAATTTATAGTTTCATCTCTTCATAAGGGCCAATGAGTCCCTTATTTCTGTGCCATGAACATGGTAAACCGAAAACATTATAGATTTAAATATAATTGCCAGAACAAGTTTCAAATAATTTTCCTCGTGTATTCTGTGCAAATAAAAGTTCTTTCCATCGTAGACGTTAAGGAAAGAACCAAAACACAGTAGGTTAAAAATGTTCCAAAAATAACTAGAAAAGACGTGAAGATTTCTCAAATTGTCTGATGTTATCAGTACACACCAGAAAAATAAAGTCGAGTTTTACAGATTCTTTGACGGTACATTTAATTGAATTTGAAGCTATTGTTGTTCTTTTTCTTTAAAAAAAGCAACTGTTTCTATTAGTTTTTAGTATTTGCAGAACTATTTTACTTCATGATATATGGTAAGAACAATGTTGAATAAGAATAAACACATATTATGTCATAAAATCGATAATAATCAATAACGCGAGTAAATTACTACTATTTATATATCATTATTTTATCAAAAAAATAATCAAAACTCCAATGAATCAGGAAACTAAAATTAAATACCTCCAATAATTTATACATTTGGCGAAAATCAATAATATGGTAAAAATACGTATTACTAGCTTCCTGTCAAATTTTGTGAGAATGACTCTGACTGATTTAAAGAGAGAGAGAGAATTATCTATCATTTACGAGATCAAACTACCAGTGAATAATAATCATTATTATTTTCCAAAAATAACACGATAATAGTTATTTTACCTTATAGCCGTTTACTGTAAAAAACTATCAAGTACCAATGTATGGAAAAATTGTTTTTTAACCACCCGAAGATGTACTTTACCACAATTATCTTTAATTATTCTAATAGTTATAATATAAACTAATTTTTCCATGATCCTAAAAAACACATTAGCTTGGAAGCAAAAACTGCTTATCAATCTATTAAGAATCCACTTCTTCAACTTTATCATGTTTTCTTATACTTCCAAATAAATTTCGAAAAATATCGTTTCCTTTTTCCGCCTCCGCAGCTTATAAATCATCAGCAGGGGTTTGACTGAAAAAGCTTATCTTTTGGCTATTTGAAACATGTGGTCATTTTAGATTTTCTAATGTTATTGGAAGAAAAATTGACCATTACTGCTAAAAAGCTTAAAAATTTCTTGATTCAAATGCGACCCAAACATGTTTACTCGAAGAGTAGTAGATATATAATATTCAAAAGCATTAACAAACAGTTCTAAGCAAGCATTCTCCTGGCTACATACCATGTCAAGCGCTAAATTGAGCAAAAATATGTCTGAGCAAAAATTTTGTCTAACCGAAATACAAAAAAATGGTATTACAAAGAAAATTATGTGTGTGTGTGTGTGTGTCGGTTTCGAACTCTTTTATTCTCATTTTCCACTATTTCTGAGGGTTGGTTTATTATCAAAATATTGAGGTTTTCACTTTAATCTTCCACTTTTTAATGAAATGAAAGATTCATAGGTTTTAATCTACAGGGTGAATTTGAGAATCCTTAACACCCTGTATCTGTCAAACAAGGCATCTCCTGACCCATGTTGATAGGAACTATTTGTCCTATTTTTCGGTAAGGAATCACCACAAGACCATTGGCGTTTCTGAAACACCTTGTATCAGTGCCCGAGTGCCCCATCGTTACCATTTCAAAAGCAGTCCTAAATATATCAAATAAACATGCTTCCTGACTTTTACACCGACCTTAAGAGGGTCCGGACCTTTCTTTAACACTCTCGCGTCGTAAGTTCTTTATTATTATGCCGGGGCGTCACCCTTCTTTCGCCGAAGTAAACTTTTAAAGAATATTATGTTGCTTTAAGTTTAGGTTTATTTGCTAGGGTGGTTCTTACACGCGGACGAAACCGGAAGCAATTGCCCTTTCCGAATTTTACGAACTGCGATAAAAGGTGGATTTTAAAGTCTAAGGAAACAGGGTTAAGCCGTTAAAAAGGCAAATGTCTACAAAAGATTTTTATTTTGGTTAGAACACCTAAATGTTCTTGATAACACAATCCAACCAGCATATCTCTCCTTATACGATTTAATTAAGAGATATTTATGATTAATAACAGTTTTATAATATCTCCTGATTTGCTAATTTATTGTATAAAGGTCTCCAGTTATGTGTTTGGAAATTGTTTTCTCAACCATTCTTACGAAACAAAATTTATCATTATTAATTTTTTTTTTGGCTTTGCGTCAAGCGCATGCAGCTACTACCGAAACTCAACTATTCCTTTTTGAAATACACGTCATACACAAGCATATCAACAAACTCATATCTAATCACCATTTAGGAAACCTCTATCCTACTCGAAACATATACAAACGGAGACACACGCTTCACGCCACAGGGGTCCGACTGGGCGACTTTAACTCAGACATACAACACTGGACCGCGGAAGGTAGATTAGCAGAAGGTAAACATTGGGATACTCAAAGCCCTACAGCATTCTCTCACACTTTCTTACAAATCTGATGAAAATATCGTTGATTCTGTTTTCCTGTCTTACTATAGACCTTAGCCTATCGGCATTAATGGGCAAACAATGTATTTTAGCCAGTTCTTGTAACAGATAATCAGAAGCTCTTTAGTTATGCAAACAATTAAACAACTAGTGGTTTAGATCGTCCACGCTTGTGCCATCACATAAACAGAGCGCGCTATCATCCAATTTCATCTTATTTAATAGATATCTGAGGTTGCCATATCCGAAAATTGCTCTGACATAAGTTATGTAATACCCCCTACTAAGGGATATTTCCTGTATACTTGCCTTGGGAATCAAGGTTTTATTATTTCGGGTGTAGTGATTCGAGAGTTGCTAGCTGCATTCCATGCATTCTTAATATTGACCTGAACCTCTGAGAATATATCATAGAGTTGGACACCGGGTAGTATCATGCAGTCATGTATGGCCCGTTTGGCAAGAAGATCGACTCTGTCATTACCTACAATCATCAATGTTAATAACAAGAATTTTAAATCAAGGAGGATACGGCATACAACTGCACAGAAAAATAATCGGGGAGCTCTGAAAATTAGTATTTTTCTTTGTCGCTTTCTGTTAATTAGACAAGGATATTACATCGCCTTCGAAAGCTTGGAACGGCCGTCTTACATATCTGCTTAACAACTGTCGTTATTGTTAGGGATATATTTTTCTTTGTCAGACTTGAGCATTACTTACTAAGCCGTAAAAGGCGATTTAGGTGATGAGTCTGACAAAGGGAAAAGAAAACATTTTCTATTTAAAACATATAAGCAAAAACGTAACATATGATCATCTGTATCTTTTATATTCCTGTACAGGGTGTCCCATTTTCGACACTTTCTGGGGGTATATTATAGTTATTATCAAAGATAGATGTTTTCAATTTAGTGTCCTACTTTTTAACGAAACGAGAACTTGCGGTGTCAAATTTGTCATGGCTCTGTTAGTTTTTAATTTACAGGATGATTTTGAAAATCTATGCTGCTGAACAGACCCGAACAAATGCAAATGGTCAAAACTTGAGAGATCTTTCAGATTTTTATTATTTTTGAAAACCTATTACGTGAGAGTTTTTACAATATGCTTTTTATTTAATTATTCTTAACAATATCCATTTATGATAATAATTATGAAAAGTATGATACGTTGGCATATTTTACATATACAGGGTGTTTCCTAACCTCTCTGAAAAAACGAAGGAGGTGAATCCTCACCTTATTTTAAGACGAAAATGTGGTATAAAAGATTTTCGCATGTCGCTTCGTTTTCGAAATACACGGTGTTAAAAAAATATTATATTTTTCATTATATTAATTAATGCCAATGATTTCATAATGCATATGATTTAAAGCCTTGAATAATGCACTTAAACAGGAGACAAATGTCACGGAGAAAATAAATGTGGTTGCCATGGACCGAAACCTACTCGTATAATTTGACGATAAAAATACGAAAATAACTGAGAAATTAAGCTACTTTTTACCCAGATCCTCGCAAATGTATTAATTGTAAAATTTAAAATTGATCTAACGTAAAGTGCCCTAATCCTTTATGTTTAACAAATATCATTATAATATTTTTTTTAACACCTGTATTTTTTCAGATACATTAGGAAATACCCTGTATAATACAATTATCTTTAGAATAGCTGTCAATATTTTTAATTTGTTTCTAATAAATTGGCCATGGCCTACTGCTATAAGTAATGGGATAGAAAATGGGACACCCTATATATACATAATAAATGAGAACCCTTTTCTCATAGTCTAAACAGAAAAATTTAAAAACATCTACATCCCTGTAAATAATAGATAAGAAACCAGTTCGCAGAAGTGCACATACGCATAACATAAATAGTTCCGGTCCTATTTCGAAGCTACTCCAGATTTAACCTGCAGAAATCCTTTTCGACCCTTAAACTAAACCTAAAGGCCTGAACCTTTTTTAACGTCGCCGGACCGAAGGTTCTTTATCGCTTTAATTCGATGTCGCCTTTCGTTTTCAGAGAGATTTTTTCAGAAATATATTGTTTTATATTCAAGTTTACTTTTCTATTTTGGTTTCATATCACAGCTATTTCGATATCGTTTCAATAAGCTTATTATGAAATCATTTTTTTTTCTCTCTCTTCTAAGTCATGTATATTTAGTTGTAGGAACAATTACTACTATAAATTAACCTCACACCTGTGTTTCTTTTTAAAGCTGAACACAGCACTATAATTTTTAATTTATTTTACACCATTCACAGTTACAAATTAACCAATTAACAAATGGGTATCACAGATATACAATATAAAATAAGTAATCATAACAATACAAAAAACAAAAATTTTGATAGAACGAAATATTAAAGGTATTATATTAATATATGTGTGCATATTGAGCAGAGTAATTAGATGCCTAAAGAAAACATTAATTTAATCTTATACGGGATAGGCTAAAGCTGAAAATGTCAAGTTTATGTTGGTGCAGTATTGCACAATCGCTAAATGGGGGAATATTTATACAGATATTGGTACGCGCTGTTGGTATATAAAAAGTGTGAAAATGACGTGTTCTAGGAACGAGAAATTGCAGGTATATCACCGCATTCCACTCTATCATGCAAGATGTTATGCAAATATTTAAGTTGAGCAATGGTACGTCGATCCTCTAAGGAGTAGGAGCAAAACGAATACCTGCGCAATAGAACATCATCTGGAATGCCTATCTCAGGATACTGACCATCAATTTTAAAACTCAGGAACTTAAAGAAACGGCGTTGGACCTTTTCAATGCGATTTAGGTGCACCTGATAATATGGAGACCATACAACTGAGGCATACTCCAATCTTGATCTTACAAATGCATGAAAAAGTATTTTTAGTGCATGACAACTAAAAAAACCTAGGAACCTATAACAAGCTGCAATAAGCTCATTTATGTGAAGAACAACAGATAGTTTACTGTCAAATAACACACCCAAATCGCGAAAAGTCTCAGCTCTGTTCAGTGTTACGTTGTTAATTTTGTAATCGTACACAAGGGTGTGTCGCTTTAAAGCAAAGGTCATTACGTTACATTTACTTATATTTAACGGTAGTTTATTTTGAACACACCAACTATATATCATGTCAATAGACACTTGAAGCCTTTCACAGTCCGCCAGGTTACGGATGCGAGCATAAAGCAAACTATTAATGTCCAGAGAATTAACTATGTCATTAATGAATATAACAAACAGTATAGGACCCAAAATGGACCCCTGAGGTACACGTGATGTAGCATATATCTGCCCAGATGACTGACCTATCCCCACTAGAAGAAAGAATATTTTATAAATATATCAAAATAAACATGTGATTTGCAACAGAACAATAACATATTCCATAAGAATTAAGAAGTAAGAAATGGTTCAATTCCATTTCTTACGTTACTGAATCGCCAAATCGTATGTTCTTTAAATGTTTTTGGCTAATAGCAGTACAATATTGCTCCCATCATCGCTTGTAATCATATTTTACAGTTATAAAATATGGAAAGATGATCACATGAAAAATAAAAACTATAACCTACAAATCCATAACCTAAAATTCTGAGCGAAACTCTGAACGGGTATGTCCTTACTGCTTACGTCTTATCGACTACAGCTTACGTCTTACGGCGTACATTACGGCAACTATAAATTCACCTTTTTAAAAAAAATCGTTGAATAAAATGTTGACATGTTATGTCGGTATAGCCATTTCAAGTACAACAAAACATAGAAATAACTGCGTTTTACGACATACTAATTAACGGCATGAAAGACGGACGGTCCTGAGTAATGAAGGTACATGAAAAATACGGAGTTTGTACACAAATGAGGCAACTTTTGGAATACTTTTTGTAATATAAAAAGACTATATTTCTTATTTCAGTGAAAATGTTGCGAAGAACACTCTTACTGTCTAACGCATCATTATTAATTGTTTTCTGTAATAAGAAGGAATAATGATAGTATCCAAAGTATAATAAACACATTGTCATTCCTAATATTTTGATAGTAATTAATGATATTACATATTAATAAAAACTTACCTACTGGCATCACGAGAACCCTGAAACATAAATTTTAGTTAATATTGTAATAAAAATTAAGTCCATTTTTTTACAACGAGCTTGCCGTCGTTAGTAACATTTTAAAAATTGGGGGTTCCCAATCTTTGTCACCGAATATCGCGTATAACAATTTTACTCACATTTTCCCGATAACGAATTTTTCTCTATCTTGAACTGTTAATCTTACCTATATATCCATTAAATAAGATATGTGATCAGAAATAGTTACAAACTGCCCGAGGCATTAATAGAGCAAAATGTATCGATTGCCAACTGATTTGCAACTGTCCGCAAATACTCCGCGTACTGATAAATAATTGTGGGTTTGGATGCGAATGAATCTGGTTTGGGATATTTTGACGCTTGATACACAATACGAATGAACACGTCGATTAAAAATATAAATAGCAAAGTTTTATCTCAAACCAATCAACCGCACTTAAGGATAATACAACACGTGGTTGTTTCTAGCACTCCTATAAGTTCACGGACTCTTGTGAAGTTAGCCAACGCTATTAGTCAACAGGTAAGAGGTTTTAGTCCACCGTATTAAGTGGATTAATAATTTGTTGCCTAATTGCAGTAATGGCGAAGATCAAAGGAGATATTATAGGAAGAGTTAAAATTGAAAAAAAAATTATATCAAGGATTAGTAACAATTAATTACTCACTGTTCTTTAACCCAAGCCAGTAATTATCATATTAATATTTTACAATACTATTCAAAAAGCTAATAAAAACAATTGCCAAAGAAATTATTTTGACGAAAAAAACTTTAAAAAATCCCATTTTCGACACTTTTATAGGGTCTCCGTTATTGTTTGTGCTATCAAAAAATAACGTAGGTGTCATGTGCTCTTTTTGGGTCAAACTTAAAATTGTAAAATCAAAATTCGAAAATTTTCGCTCGCTTAAGAGTTGACAAAATCAGAAAATTGACAATTTCAAAATTAAATTATATTTTCTTAGTTAAAAGAGATACAGAAAAATGTTTTATACAGACGTTTATTTATAATGATTGTTGACTTGTCTGTCGTTTTCAGAATAAGTATACGGGGTCAGGTAAGAAAGTTATCGGCCCTAACCTCACTTTTTTAAATGGAACACCCTGTATATTTTAATCTAAAAGATATCATTTTAAACTCTCTTTTCAAATTTATAACACACCATGGATGATAAATATCATATCAAATTTTTTTAAATGTTGATAAGTCACTTTCACAAATGAATATGTAAAAATGAAATTGACGTTAATGTTAATAGCAACTAGAATGAAAACACATATGTCTCTAGGATATTAGCTTTTGTTCCATGGCCTACTGTGGTTTAAAGTAATCAAGTTTAGATAAATTGCCTAGGAAACCAATATCATTCATGGTGTGTATATATTTGTAAAGGGAATTTAAAATGCTATCTTTTTATATTAAAATATACAGGATATTTCATTTCAAAAAATGAGGTTAGGTCCGATAACTTTCTTACCTGACCCCGTATACTTATTCCGAAAACGGCAGATTATTTAACAATCATTATAAACTTCTGTATAAAACATTTTTCTGTATCTCTCTTAACTAAGAAAATATAGGGTAATTTTGAAATTGTCAATTTTTTGATTTTCTCCCGTATCTCTTAAGCGAGCGAAAATTTGAAGTTTGACCCAAAAAGAGCACATGACACCTACATTACTTTTTTAATAGCACTAACAATAACGGAGACACCCTATAAAAGTGTCGAAAATGGGACATTCTGTATAATAACTCGGGTTCATTTTACCAAAATATAACTCAATTTATGTTTTAAACTTACTAATACAGTATTTTAATTTCAGGTAAATTATTGTTTAACAATCTTCAAGAAATGAGGCCGTATTTTATGTAAGTTTTTTTTGTATATCTGTAATTAATTAACAGTAAAAACTACTTAAAAAAACTCGTCCTTTATGCAGAGTGTATTCAAATATACAGCACTGATGTGACAGATCTTTTCAAGTTTCTTTTCATGTGTTTCCAGAAACAGAATATGTTATCATCAGGAACACTGCTTTTTCGCATCAACCTAAGCAACATACATTAGCAGCAAACGGACGTTTTATGATGCCCTGAAGCCTCTTGTGGCCTATATTTTACTATTGTTACTGTGTTTTTGTAAAGGGAATAACAAATTTTAGAATATAAGAGTATGAATAGATGATGTACACATGTATTAAGCTCCTTACTTTGATTTAAACCAGGCATGTGAGTTATTACAACAAACATCAAAATGAAACAGTGTTATTCACATGAATATTTAATAATTCAATCAATATCCGCAGCTGCAGAAAATAGAGCACTCTGTTGCCTGTCTATATAACACAAAATTTTAAAATATAACAATTTTGAATTAAAATATTACTTTAGAACTTTGTATTAGCTATGCTACTAGTGCCAAGTTTATTGGGTCGTAAGAAGCAAAGTTGAAAACCTAAAAGTAATTTTATATTTTGTTTTTCGATAATTTCATTCTCCATATAAAATATTATGATATACATATATTTGTTCCATCTACAATATTAAATGATATGATACGCATATTGTCGCAAGATTTTTTTTTATTTAAAAATTTATTCGTTCTCACATTACCTCGCAAAAGTGCATTGAAATCAAACAGAGATAATTGAAAAGATAATTTGGAAAATGGTTAAATAAAACAGAGTGATTAGCCAGTGAGAAGAAATCTTCAATTCAATCAGAGATTAAAAATTGAACTTATTCCTCTCCAATATCGTGTCTATCATGTCCCCATTGCTTTAAAGTCGTTATAAATCTTCTAATCTAAAAAATTTATAAATTTTTGCGTTATCGTGCCTTAAAATATCTTTTCTCTTTAATTTTATAAAAGAAATGACACAATAATCTATAAAAAGTTGATTAAAACGAAGTTAGCCCTCGCGCCTGTCTCGATAACCTAAATGAACGTACTGTGAGCGGCGGCAGGAACTTAGCCCAGTAAAAGATTTACTTTCATAGGTTTTCTGACGGCACAGATTTAAATTTCATCACAAAAAGGATTTCAACCGTCTGGATCTTATATCTTGATCTAGATTTAGTATCAGGACTTTGTCGCGGATTGTCTGAAACCAGCTTCATAAGTTTTTGCGATTTTTGGTGGTTTTCTTTAACAGCGTCTTTTAGGGTTGCCTTTTTATAAAAGTCATAAACTTTAAAGGCTTTTTGAGGGTTCGTTGAGTTCAAATTATTTTTGCCAGCATACTTTTCGCTTTTTTATATAAAGATATTATTATATTCATCGTTTGCTTATCGCATCGTATCAGGTATGAGTGTGAATTCCGAGCAACTTAATACAGTTTTTCAATATTTTCTGAACGCTCTTCCTATCTAGAAAGAAAATAAAAATAATGCTCCGATCAAGGCCTGCTTTATTTAATCAAAATCAAAATATATTGAATTTTATTGTCTTAGCAAGCAGGCAAATTGTTAAATTTCAATTCGAAATTTTTTTGTTATTTTCACTAACAAGTTCGCTTATTCTGGGACACACTGTAGCTGAAGATTAGTAAATTCAAAAACTCGCGGTTATTTAATTTACTTAAGGCTGCTTATGCTTTATGTAATTATACCTATTTGGTTTAATAATAGGTTATGTGTTTTATTATTTTCTTGGAACAATGTATATATTCAAAGATAAGATAAATTTAATATTATTTTTTTAGGTTTTAATCGAAATTCAACAATCAGAAACTATATAGTTTTATATACAGTATTGAATAATTACCGAACGCAAACAGGAGAACAGATATTATTTTTTATTTACAACTAGGTAAGTAAGTTAAAATGTATTCAAATAATTGGACATTATATTTAAGGTCGTAGAAAAAATTGTGCAGATTACTTGGGTGAAAGCGATTTTCTCAAACTCGGTGAATTTCACTTTTTAAATACCTCCTCGTTTTAAATCCACCTCTTTCAACATGCGTTATGATATATACTTTAGTGTCCATATCCACTGAGAGTGTGTGGGTGGAGAACTTATACACGGAATATTCCATCGATAGAAAAACCGCATGTGTCAAAATTATTACAAGATTTTAGTAAATTTTACTAAAGATTTTAGTAAATTTTACAATCACCTTTCATATAAATGATTTACTAAATATTTTTGTAATTATTACTAAAAATTTTGCTAAAATGTAATACCATCTCTTAATAAAAGTTCTTCCAGTCATATACAGAGACAGAAATTAATCTAAGTTTGACTATTTTTATAATAAATTTAACTTAGTTTTTCTTTCCGTGGAAACGTATCGCACATAATTACGAATAATTTAGGTACAGGGTGTTCCATTTTCGACACTTTTATCGGGTTTGTTCGGGTTTGTTCGTTATCGTTCGTTCTCCGTTATTGTTAGTGCTATCAAAAAAGTAATGTAAATAAGAAAATTACCCTATATTTTCTTAGTTGAAAGAGATACAGAAAAATGTTCTATACAGAAGTTTCTTTATATTGATTGTTGAATAATCTGTCGTTTTCAGAATAAGTATACGGGGCCAGGTAAGAAAGTTATCGGACCTAACCTCACTTTATTAAATAGAACACCCTGTATATTTTAATCTAAAAGATAGCATTTTAAACTCTCTTCTCAAATTTATAACACACCATGGATGATAGATAGCATATCAAATTTTTCAAAATGTTGGTAAGTCATTTTCACAAATGAATATGTAAAATGAAATTAAATGTTAATAACAACTAGAATGTCAACATAGTTGTTTCTAG
This sequence comes from Barypeithes pellucidus, assembly GCA_963991005.1. Classification (NCBI taxonomy): domain Eukaryota; kingdom Metazoa; phylum Arthropoda; class Insecta; order Coleoptera; family Curculionidae; genus Barypeithes; species Barypeithes pellucidus. The sequence goes on along the minus strand of OZ022561.1, from coordinate 18,560,994 downwards.
GATATTAGCTTTTGCTTCACGGCCTACTGTGATTTAAAGTAATAAAGTTAAAGTAAATCGCCTAGGAAACCAATATCATGCATGGTGTGTATATATTTGTAAAAAGAATTTAAAATGCCATCTTTTTATACTAAAATATATAGGGTGTTCCATTTAAAAAAGTAGGTTAGGTCCGATATATTTTTTACCTCGCCTCGTATTTATTCTGAAAACGCAAGATTATTCAACAATCATTATAAAGAAACTTCTGTATAAAATATTTTTCTGTGTCTCTTTTAGCTAAGATAATATAGGGTTTATGAAATTGTCAATTTTTAGATTTTACCATTTTAAGTTTGACCCAAAACGAGCACATGACACCTACATTACTTTTTTGATAGCACTAACAATAACGAAGATACCCTATAAAATGGGACACCCTGTACATCAAGAACTGTCCATTGGATAAAGCTGTTCGTTACGAGAGGGTTAACTGTATTTTTATTTGCATTTCAGTGGATCCACAGATAATGGTAGCGTTTATTTAGTACATCGTTTAGTGTTTGGGGTTTTGCTATAGTTGGAATTGCTCAGGCGTCTGTTGATTCGGAATAATTAATGTCATGGTCTACCTCGCAAACCTGGCCTAGTGAATACTGAAGCCTTTCGGCGGTAACTACCATATAACTCATATGTAGTTACCGTAGTTAATAATATCCAGGACACTTGACGTTCATTAAATATTGTAATGCAGAAAGCACTACACACACTGCTCCGCTTCCCGCTGTAAATATCTCTAATTTATTACAGGCCTTAAAATCTTCTAAAATTTAACATTAATATGGAATTCAATATGCCTAACAATTTTAATGTCCCTCAAACCTGATAGACCAAGTAAAAGTTACCAAGACGACCTCTTAAATAGACAATTTCAAGAGTCTTATACGAGAAGATCGTTAACATTTTAGGCCGTTGAGCACGTACCAGCTCCCACACTTTATGTTGCCTGCGCTAGACATTCAGGATCTTAGAATGGTCCTTTTTATCAAGTAACTAGCGATCATACACCGTGCTCTGGAAATTTAATAAAGTTTTAATAGGTTTCCATGCAACGTTGCTCTGATATAAACTTCGAATTTCATATAAAATAAAATTTGAACTAAAAACACACAATAGACCTAATATCGAAATAGAACAACGTAGAATCTATAATGTTTATTACTTTAGTCATAAAATGGCTCTTCTTCATTGTACGAGCACGTATAAATTATTTTCGTTTAAAATTATTATTAAGGAAATTATTTTATATTATAATATAATAAATCAAATTTTTTCAGATTGAAAAAAGAAATTTGAAAAATAGATGCGACCACGCTATCTTGCGGGAAACTACGCAAATGCAAAAGGCAATACATACAAAAAGTAATCATATGTTACCAAAACCACCAAAAAAATACAATAAACGGTATACCATATAGCAATGTACACAATTACCTGGGAAAATTACACGCTTTGGAACACTTTTAGTCGCGCACAAATACACAATTTTTATATTTTGTAAACAAACAAGTGTATATCGGTCATTAGGCTCTGATTACTAAAAAAAATATAAAAAAAACAACCGACAAGCCTCACACATTTGTGACTACACACAAATTACACAGAAAGCAATAAATACACGGAAATCGTGTAATTACAAGTTAATTTGCAACGCTGTAATATGGTTAGAGAGCCTTCATTTCAATGCGCCCCAGATGAAATAATTAATAAAGCCAATGAAGGAACACAAAATGTATTTCCTGAAAATATTAAATTTGTCGTTTCTGCATGTATGTCTCCTAAGAATATACAAAACTTTTCCTATACATGTTGACACTGCAATTTGGAATACGAATATCTTTTTAGTCAAAAATTTTCAGAAATCTAGAACCGATTTTCTATACAATGTGTCCAAGATAAGGAGGGCCAGTACAGGGATCTCGGAAACCGTAAGAGATACGAAGTCGGTTAAATGGAGGAAAAGTTGCGCATTTACGTGCCTAATAATATGCCGTTTAGAAAGTTTTAAAAGTCCGAGTAGTTCCGGAGATATCCGGAAAAAAACGAAATTCTGAAAAATCGTTTTATTGTTTTCCTGGGTTTTTTTTGAGATCGAATTCTAAAGTAAATTGCACTTTTAGATTGCCACTTTTTTCGCTCTATCTAACAGCGTTAATTGTTTTGTAATCCGACGAGTCGTCTTCGAAGCCATTATCGCCTTTCTTTTTTAAATACGGTCCTGTTTTCCTGAAATTGGAATATGAGAGCATTTTTTCTCCCGAATGCAACGATTTATGACACATTGTGGTTTAATGACGTTTCGAGGGTTTTTTGAACAACATCAGGAAATTTTGGGATACGGTCCTGTATATCTCCTAATTTTATAAATAATATCTCAGTAAGCTCTAAATTTTTACTTCTGTTGGACTAGTTCAATAAATAATAAATAATTTAATAATAAACCACAAATAAGTGAATAAAAATCATTCCAAAACAGTAATAAAACGGACAACGAAAAAAGTAAGGAACTACATAATCAGGTGTTCAAAATGATTTCCGCTATTCTCTAAGCACAAATAACATCTTCTAACTGCCACATAACAGTTTTTTTGAGATAAAATAAAACATGCGATAGAATATCGAATTTTTCAACATTTGTAAATTTATGTTCCATATTTTCTTGAAAATATATAGAAAGCCTCTTAAAACGCTCTCAAACGATCACAATGGGAATGTCAAGTGAAAGAAATCACACGTCACCATTTAAATTTTTTTGTTTCAAGCGCCTACTTTTCTTTTAAATCCCGAATCAACAGAAGTTTGAAATAATGTTTCTGTATTTTGTTCACTTATTTGTGGTTTATTATTAAATTATTTATTATTTATTGACTAGTCCAACATAAGTAAAAAATTTAGAGCTTACCGAGATATTATTTATAGAATTAGGAGAAATACAGGACCGTGTCCCAAAATTTCCTGATAATGTTCAAAAACCCTCGAAACGTAATTAAGCCACAATGTGTCATACATCGTTGCATTCGGGAGAAAAAAGCTCTCAAATTCCAATATCAGGAAAACAGGACCGTATTTAAAAAAAGAAAGTTGATAATGGCCCTTCTCGTCAGATTACAAAACAATTCACGCTGTTAAATAGAGCGGAAACAGAATTCGATCTCAAAAAAACCCAGGAAAACAATAAAACGATTTTTCAGAATTTCGTTTTTTCCGGATATCTCCGAAACTATTCCGAATTTTAAAACTTTCTAAACGGCATATTATTAGGCACGTAAATGCGCAACTTTACCTCTATTTAACCGACTTCGTACCTCTTACGGTTTCCGAGATCCCTGTACTGGCCCTCCTTATCTTGGACACGTTGTATAAACCAGACCAAATCGCACCTCCCTCCATTTTCCAAATAAAAATTTTTCCGAACTAGATCCATCAATGTCATTTTACGACAATTTGTAGAAAAAATGTAAAATTTGACAGTTAACACGAGCCGCATGGTCCCATTTAATTATGTAATTTTTGGTATTTATTGAAGCAAAAACTTATGGTGAAGTCAAATTTTACCTAAATCGAACAATACATTTTTTCCCATATTGTTCCAACTTTAATGGTGACACTGTATTCACCAATGCCGTTCCGTCATTTGTCAAAGTTGCAATAAATAAATCGCCAGTTTGTTAATAAAGTTCCCAAAGGCTATAAATAAAAAGAACACGCAATATTTTATCAACTTCGTATAAAAAAACAAGTAAAAGAAAATACGCAACAAATAAATTCTCTATAAAACTACACCCGGAAAAACATTAAGGTTGACCTGTCCGATGAGGCCGAACGTTTCTCACACGTATCCCTGGCATTTTTTCAACGGAAAGATATTTGGGACTGAAAAGTTTCCGAAAAAGGCATAGAACTCTTTACAACTTTTTCTTATGTCATCTATTTTTGCCTGTACCGCTGGGGCCTTTTTAAGATATGTGCCTCGGCTGACCCTTGCTCGAACTCGCGTTATTGATTATTATGTAGTTTATTTTGATAAATTTTATTTGTTGAAATATTTTTTAGGTTTGACTGATTGTCGTAAGTTAAGGTTTTTAAAAAATAGTCAAGGGATGCTTCGATGTTAGTCATCTTTTATACTACAAGGTTTTTGATAATTTAATTTTTTGCATAATCTCTCTTAACTTCAACGTCCCATTTTCGACACTTTTATAGGGTATCTCCGCAATTGTTAGTGCTATCAAAAAGGTAATGTAGGTCTCATGTGCTCTTTTTGGGTCAAACTTAATATGGTAAAATCAAAATTTCACATCACAATTTCAAAATTTCACATCACAATTTCAAAATTATCCTATATTTTCTTAGTTAAAAGAGATACAGAAAAATATTTTATACAGAAGTTTCTTTATATTGATTGTTGAATAATCTGCCGTTTTCAGAATAAGTATACGGGGTCAGGTAAAAAAGTTGTCGGAAATAACCTCATTTTATTAAATGGAACACCCTGTATATTTTAATCTAAAAATATATTATATATATATTTTAAATTCTCATTTCAAATATATAACACACCAGGCGATTTATTAAACTTTATTACTTTGATCAACAGTAGACCATGGAACAAAAGTTAATATCATAGAAACAAATATGTTGACTATTAACATTTAACGTCAATTTCAGTTTCACATATTCATTTGCAAAAATGGCCTATCAACATTTTGAAAATTTTGATATGATATCATTTTATATTGAAAGTGGAAAAAACGAAGAAATTGAGCCAAATGGATATTTTGCTCGCTATCCGGAAAGACGGTAATCATTTAAAGACATATTCCGAACATTTGCGATGATTCCCGTTGTTTTTTACCTTAATCTGAATCTTTTATTTCGTTTCAAAGTAATAAAGTTTAAATAAATCGCCTAGGAAACCAATATCATCCATGTCCAGTCAGTCCAGTAGTGCATGAAAATAAGCTATTTTACATTAAAAGGTTTGTAAATAACTGATTATTATCAGGAACTTCCTTAAAATTGAAAAGAAATTTCTTACTTTGATTCGAGTAATAATCATCTAACTTCTTATAAAACAATTCTGATTGCTTCAATATTTCATTTTCAAAAAAAATCACTACACAGATAAATTTTATTACAATTACAATTACAGCGTTCGACTAAAAAGCGGCAAACAGGGTAACTTAAATCATTTAGTTAAGTACAGCGTTTGACTGAAAGAATTCCGTCATTACAGAGAATGCCTGATACTCTTAGGCAAACGGTGTACCAAACGTAGAGTTACACTATTTGCCGGCAATACGTGCAATGACTAGGCATTTCTGGGAATGGCGGATTTTACTAATTGACGCCGACATATACATTATCGATAGTCATCGATATCGATAATAGCTTATGCTCTCTACTCTAGACTTTAGGATAACTCGTAAGGTTACATGATCAAAATTTTAAAAGAAAACAAATCAAAAATATACATTTCAAATAAACCACAGTAGAACTAATACCGTATACTATAATAGTACACATTTTTCTAAATAATAATGAAAATCTAAAAAAAAATGCATACAGGGTCCGCAAACGAAGCATGGACGGAAGATTAAATCGTTATCGAAGAACTTATCAACAATACTAAAACAGCTTGAGATATTGGATTAAAAGCGGCATGTTTTAAAAATATTTTACATTATACAGGGTGGCCCAAAAAAGTGTGACAGCATAAAGTTATATTTTTTTAAATGGGACACCCAGTATTTTATTGCATATTTAGGTTCGTATTACTATCGTTTATAAGTGCCTCAAATTTTATTTAATTTGGTCTCGTAGTTTCGGAGAAATAAATTAAAAACTAAAAAAAAAGTTTTGCAGTCCCGAATAAAAAAATCAAAAAAAATTATCCAGAACTATTTTTTTAACCTCGGCATTGAGTGGAATTTATGACAAGAGGTCTAGAGATACTATGAATGTAATTGCGTTTATTTATTTTATACAGGGTGTTCATAATAAGCTTTCAAAAACCTCACATTTTAAAATAATTTTTCTCAAGTTTTTCAAATGGAACACCCTGTATGTTATTTAGCTATTTGACGTAGAATTCATAGACAATTTTTTTTTGTAATACAAGCATATAAGTTATATCCAGCCGTTTTCGAAATAATTATAAATATCATAAATTATGTTGTTTAAATAGAGTTTTTATTGGGAAATTTTGTTATAGGCGACTAGACTAATAATTGTATACTAAAGTAAATGTTCAAAATAACTTAATTTTACTTAATTTAATGACTTTCCTCTACTGCCCACAGAACTCTTAATTCATTTTCTTTATTAATAACGGGTTTATTGATTATCATCCTTTTTGTGTACGCAACGCTTCCTGTTGCTACAAATCTTTGCAATAACTTCTCGAAGGTTTCCCGGATTTCTCTCAATATCTGGATATATTTCAGCATACACTCGGCTCGCGAGGAGGCAATTTCTTGCACATTCACCCAGTATAAAAATCATATTTACTATTTCTAAAGTTGTAAAATTTGTGTAAGTTACTACTTAATTTCGACGAATGTAAATAATTTTATTTGTCTGTCATAGTGACAATCTAAACAAAAAAAAATCATGGCAACTCGATTAAGAATAAAAAATTAAATTAAATAAATAAAAGTAGCAAAAATGTAGGCTTTTAAAATTTATGTCGAAATAACTAAAATACGGTAAACTCTAAGAGTAAAAGGAAGCTATTTTGAACATTATTTCGAAAACGGCTGGATATAACTTATATGCTTGTATTATAAAAAAAATTGTCTATAAATTCTACGTCAAATAGCTAAATAACATACAGGGTGTTCCATTTGAAAAACTTGAGAAAAATTATTTTAAAATGTGAGGTTTTTGAAAGCTTATTATGAACACCCTGTATAAAATAAATAAACGCAATTACATTCATAGTATCTCTAGATCTCTTGTCATAAATTCCACTCAATGCCGAGGTTAAAAAAATAGTTCTGGATAATTTTTTTTGATTTTTTTATTCAGGACTGCAAAACTTTTTTTTTTAGTTTTTAATTTATTTCTGCGAAACTACGAGACCAAATTAAATAAAATTTGAGGCACTTATAAACGATAGTAATACGAACCTAAATATGCAATAAAATACTGGGTGTCCCATTTAAAAAAATATAACTTTATGCTGTCACACTTTTTTGGGCCACCCTGTATAATGTAAAATATTTTTAAAACATGCCGCTTTTAATCCAATATCTCATGCTGTTTTAGTATTGTTGATAAGTTCTTCGATAACGATTTAATCTTCCGTCCACGCTTCGTTTGCGGACCCTGTATATTAAAAGAAACAGTCATTCAAACTTCACATTTATTAAAACTCATTCTCTAGTACTCAAGCTAGAAACGCTTTTTCAAAATTGTGAGCCAACGAGACAGTTTTATCACTTATAAAGAACATGCCAATTTCATCAGTATAATCAAATGTGATTGGTGTAAATGAAACAATTTGATGGTCGAAACAGTATATTTGGCCGGTGATGGAAATAATCATAAATATCCCGTTTCAATTGGTTATTATCAGCTAAAAAGCTTGTAATGTTTGTAATATCAAAATTGCTCGTTCATGTAATTCAGTTTCAATGTGAATTCAATTGTTTTAATTAACAGCGGTGCATCTGACGAGAAAAAAACAAGAGACTGCTTCCATAGTGAATTTACCAGGCTAATAAGAAAATATATTCACAAGGAAAAATGTCAGCCGAAGGAATCACACTCTAATTTACTACCGGGTCAAATTCTTTTTACATGCAACTTTCAGTAAATCGGATTTGAAAAAAAAATAATCTCAAAAACACCTGTTAATTTTTTAATAGGTTTCTTATAGTATCTAATTAGAGGACTTATATATGTCCCCGCAAAAGATCATTGCCACAAAGATCTTGGTCTTCTAGCATCGATTTTTTAAGAATTTAACGCCTTCACATGGCTAATTTTACTCTTCTGAATCATATAACGCCAATATTTGGAACTGAGTTATTTTAATCAGTCACTATAACCATTTTCCTATTATTTATAACAGCCCTGTCTTATATTGGCTTAAAGTTTTGGAATGTTCCTTATAGAATGTTAAAATACTAAGAAAATTCTTAATCTACCTAAGGTGTAAACAAAACTTGCACATCAAAATATATTTTTCCTTAATGGTTTATAAATTGCTAATAAAATATTCTATATAGCTTCAGATAACAAACCGTCATATCATTGTATCTCCGGCGATACAAAAATGCACAAATTCTTGGATAGCAGCTAATACAAGCTATTTCTTAAACTCTGTTAGACTGAAATGAGTATCTGTACTCAAGAGAATGACTTCGTGTATTTTTTCCTTAATTAAGGCCACTAGGTCTGAGTGAACCCTGTGACCGACCATACAACATAAAAACATACGCCTGGTAAAAAGTAGGCAATGTTCTAGTTTATACCTAAATAATCACAATAAGGAACTTACCTAAACAGGAGCACGCTTTACACAAATTGAAACACATACCGTCATATTTGTAAAACTATTAGGCCGACCTGTAGTGGCGTTATTTATAAGCAATTTCCGCCGTGACCGGCGATACATGAAGCTGCAGGGACGGAACTTCTGGTTAAAAATTGCGTTAGAGGAACTAAACTGTTGAACATTATTTTTTCAATACAAATTGTAGTAGGAGTGTAAATTATTTATAAATAAAAGCAACTTTAGTAAAATGACGAATGACGAAATATAACATGGTAAAGTAAGAATTTATTGACTGGGGACACGTGACCGGTGATACATTTTTAAATTCAAATTTGAATACTGCAGCTATAATGTAAAAAAATACTTTTAAAATTGCTTTCTAATGCAGGAAGTAACATATATTTCGCAAATTATAATCGTTTCTACAGGCAAATAGTTTATTTTAGTAAGTTATATGCTAAGGACTGAAAGTTGCCTGTTAAAAAAATTTTGACCACGTCATTAAGAAACACCCTGTAATATGAAAAGTTTAAATAATAACAATTTCCGCATCAAATTCATTTTCAATCGTCAGTGCCGCTGAAATAAAAACAAATTATTCCTACCTCGTCCATTTCCTTTCGTTTCCAAGAGAATGAGAAAGAATAATTAAAGCGGTTACAAAACAGAAATAAAATCGCAAATTGATTCCGTGGGAAGATAAAGTGCATAACAAGCATCGATTATTCAGGCCGAGATCAAAGACGAAATAGAAAAAGAAGAAAATGCAGAGACGATGGCCAGGAATTATCTTGCATAGACGCAACCTACTTTCCTCATTATTTTCTTAGAGGCGGAAATTAATTACTTTCCGCCACTAATAACATAGTACATAGCGAGCCAAAATAAACTGATGCTGTTGCATTAAAATTTAATTATTATAATCGAAGAGCAGCAGGTGAAGTTCCACAAGATATCAGTCACAGTGGTTTAATTGTAGCTCACTAGCTTCTTTATTAATCAAGAAAGTAAATATCCATTATAGTACAACGCCAACGAAATAAATCTCAACTTTTTTAAAGAAAATTTCAGATTAGGAAAATTAAATGTACCAGCCCTTTGGGCATCTGGCAGTGGCAACCATTATCACATTTTTTAACAATATGGCGGAATGACTGTTAAGACTGTTTTTGAAGCTTAGTTCATTAAGTACTACCTATTTGATTCCTCAGATGATGTTTTAAATACTATAATCGCAATATTCACTCTTTTTCTTTGGTTACTAGCGTTAGTATATTCTAGTTGTACAGGGTGTTCCTTAATGACGTGCTAATATTTCAGGGTGTGATTCCTTAGCTCATTTTATAAAGAAAAGTTCATATGAACATATGTCCGCAACGGCTTAAATTTTTTGCTACAGGGTGTTGAATTTTTATTTTTTAATTGGTTATTTTTTAATATCTCCGAAAGTACGTTAGATATTGTTTTAAGTTTTGGTATGTGTTAATAAGATATAGAACTACAAATTTAAGTTAGAAAATGTATTCAATTGTTCCATCAGTTGCGTCCCTGCAAACATGTCCTCTGATATTTTTTACAAAAAAGATGGTACGCTACTGACATTTTTCCATGTGGATATTTTTTATGATTAGCCTGGTCAATTCTATATAGAAACGGTATCTTGAGTTTTCTTCAGATGCACCGTTCTTGATTAAAACTACTAAATTCATATTGAAACTCATTATTATTAACATCGATAAAATATTAATGATAAATTTTGTTTCATAAAAATTGTTGGCAATGGCCACCTTCACTTAAAAGGCATGCTTCCGCCCATCTTCGCATCGAATTGCCACACCAACAATTTTTATAAAACAATATTTATCATTAATATTTTATCAATGTTAATAATAATAAGTTTCAATTTGAATTTAGTGATTTTAATCAAGAAGTCTGACGAGAAAAACTCAAGATACTATTTTCATGTAGAATTGACCAGGCTAATCAGAAAAAATATCCATATGGAAAAATGTCATTGGCGTACGATCTTTTTTGTAAAAAATATCAGAGGACATGTTTGCAGGGACGCCATTGGTGGAACAATTGAATACATTTTCTTACAAAAATTTGTGGTTTATTAACACATACCAAAATTGAAAATAATATCTAAAGTACTTTCGGAAATATTAAAAAATAACCATTTAAAAAATAAAAATTCAACACCCTGAAGCAAAAAAATTACGCTGTGGCGGACATATCTTCATATGAACTTTTCTTTATAAAATGACCTAAGGAATCACATTCTGAAATATTAGCACGTCATTAAGGAACATCCTGTATATTTTGTGAATTACGAATACATTACAATACAAAAAAAAACAATAAATTGTGTCGATTATTGGGGTGTCAAATTTTGGGCCAATTTTTTTTTCGGCCTGTGAATTTAAGGATTTTAGAAAACAACAACTAATCCTTTTTCTTTAATTTAATTTTTTTAAATATTGGTGTTTTTCAACATTCCACGATTGTAATACGTTCTATGATTGGCTAACGTTGTTAAATACTTTATAAAATAAGAAATTTCTCAGGATGGTCAATTTGATAAGAAATGTTTCTAAAACCTGTCAATCATTGGGTGTTTTACCTTATTCAAAATTAATATACAGGTCTGGCAAAAATCTATTACAAACAGAACAGAAAAGAGAACGTAATATACTAGTTATAAATGAAATAAAGAGGAGCTATATTCCCCGTCGTATATTAAAGGCACATTGATTTCTCCTTCAACTATCAACCAATATGACATAACGCAGTCATAAGTTACACTCACGGAAACGGAAATCCCGCAGGCGAGTTCATCTTTGGCTGACTGAAACATGCTCAACGACGCAATGTTGCCAGGTGAAAAATTAAAAAATCACCACCACCAGAATTCACAAAAACTTCAGTAGATCTAAAACTAAAGAGTACCTAATTAATAATAATCTTATTAAATAACAATAACATTTTAATAATATAATAAAAGAAAAAGCACAAAAACTAAAGAAAAAAATTATAGAGTTCGAAAAATCTTGTTTATAAGTCCTAAATACTTAGTACTTTTGAAACTATTTTCACTAAATCTCTAGATTGAAGAAAAAACCATTGGATCTGAAACCTGGCAACACTGTACACACAGCTCACCTCTGTCTGTCAGATGACAGTACGAGAGTCCCCCTACCGTGGTCGAAGGGAACGTAAGCAAATTAGGATACGACAAGGAAATCTATTTCCTCTTTATTTAATTTATAGCTGTTATATTACGCTCTCTTTTCTATCCGTTAGGCGTCTGTTTGCCAAACCTGTATATTATTTAGCAGTTCTGTTCGAGTTGTTATATTCTTCTTTCACAACTGTAAGCTCGTAAAGATATCAAAAACGCAAAGCTTATGTTGAAACCCTTAAAAATTGTCTTGAAATCCTTCATAACTTACAGGAACTCTTGCAGGAAAATTCCGCGGGAGTTTTACGAAATATAAAGTGCAGTGCAAGATATGAAATAATTGCGACATAACCATAAATAACCATAATCTTAAATGTCTCTTTTGTACCATCCGCTTTCCTTTGAGCGGGTTAATACATTTTTCCAGTTAAGCGTTTTACGACATAAAGCATTATCTGGTAGAATTTCGTTTTTCTTTAGAATGCAAATTGGTGGACAATTTTAGAGATTAAGAGCGTTATGCTGGAGTTGTTAGTTATTAATCTTAGATGATTTTAATGTCCCCAATAATAAATTAGGAAAAAATTATATACGGAGATAACGGAGAGACTAAACGTCAACTCAGACCGATTAAGTCATATACTTTTTTCGAAATGTTACTCCTTCTAGAACTACAGGGTGTTGACAGTGAAAGTTTTTTTTTTTTAAAAAGCCATAATTTGATACCGGTTCCATATATCTGCGCTATGATGTTTTTATGAGTAACAAATAAGAATTGGTAGATTTTTTTTTAATTTCACATTATAGGATGCTAGTTACAGTCTAATAAATATATAATTCTTTTTTCTTACCTGTTATTAAGTATTTTTATTTTTTGTTAATTGAAGATTCTCAAAGAAGGATAATTTCTGAAAAAAGGTATACTTGCTCGATCTTAAATATCTAACCGTTTTCGAGATGTTTCACTTTTACTTTAAGGAGGGTTATTCGTCTGATCGGAGACCACGAGCTGACGAAGAACCTCGACAGCCTAGAACATCGAAGACAGGTTGGGGATTTGACTCTAATTTACAGATATTTTCATGGAAAGTGCTCGGCTGACCTTGCCCTCTTAATTCTGCTCAGAGCAGCGAATAGCAGAAATATACGACGAACCACTGCTGCCCATCCATATGTGGTTACGCTTAGTACTCCTCGAACTTCATTATTTAAGAATTCTTTGATCTGGAGGACTTTATCCTTAGGGAACGACCGTCCCGAGGTCGTTTTTCCCAACGAATATAACCTACAACGATTCAAAACCAACGTGAATCGCTTTATTCGCACACGCACCACTCTCAGAGTGACCTAAAGGATTTTTCCTAAAGTGCTTGTGTTTGATCATATAAAAAAAAATTTAAAAAACAATTTGATTTATTGATGCATTATGATGTTTAAATGAAAATATCTCGAAAACCGTTAGAGATATTAGGATGGGGCCAAGTAGGTATTCCTTTTTAGTTTAGAAATTGTCCTTCTTTGAGAATCTAGGATTAAAAATACCAGGCAAGAAAAAAATCATAGATGTATTAAACCCAGTGTATAGAACTAGCGCCATCTAATATGAAACTCAAAAATATTAACAAATTCTCATTTTTTACTCATAAGAAGTATTTCTAGAACGAGAAACATTTCCAAAAAACTTATATAGGTTGTTGAAAAAAGGTCGGTATCCCGGCATAACTCCGGTGCATCGCATTGCAGCGGAAAATGTCTAAGGAAAAAGTTGTTTGGTTTTGAAGGAGGAATAGTTTGCAATTTAAACCACCCCCAACCCCACAACCCCCGGGCGAGAGTGGTGGTAAGTTAAGATTTTCAAATGGTACTGCATATTTTTTATTAGCGTATCATATTCTTCGACCAAAAATAAAAACCTTTTGCTCCAAATTTTTTTTTTCTTCGGGCCCATCCTTCACCAATAATCACCATGAGAAAGACAATATCAAAACCGTGCGAAAACCAATAAATACTCTTGTCCTCTGTCTTGTACTAAAAAATGCCCGTGGAATACAAACAACTTTTTCCACGGGCATTTTTTAGTACAAGACAGAGTATTTCCGGGATAAAACCTGATTTTCGCACGGTTTTGATATTGTCTTTCTCATGGTGATTATTGGTGAAGAATGGGCTCGAATAAAAAAAATTTTCGGACAAAAGATGGTTATTTTTGGTGGGAGAATACGATACGTCAATAAAAAATATGGGGTTCCATTTGAAAATCTTAACTTACCCCCATCCGCACAAGGGGGTTGATGGGGTGGGGGGTGGTTTAAATTGCATACTATTCCTCCTTCAAAACCAAAAACCTTTCCCCTAGACATTTTCCGCTGCAAAGCGATGCACCGGAGTTATTCCGGTGTACCAACCTTCTTCAACACCGTGTACAATAATAATGTTTATCTAATTCCCAAAGAGCTATTTTAGTCCGGGGAATATTAATAACATAAGACATAAATAATAATTATTCAAATCTAATTAATCAATATAAAATTAAGATTATTATAAATGGTTGTTTTATTAATTAATTTGTATATTTTCCAGAAATAATTTCTTTGCATTTTTTTTAAATGATTTTAAATTTAAAATTTTTTTTAATACTTTAGGTAACGTATTATAAATATTTATTCCATCAAATAAAATTGATTTCATTGCTATGCTACTTTTAATTTGATTTTTCTTTAAATGGTCAATATCTCAGGTATTACGATTGTGTATATCAGTTAATTTTACTAATTTTATACAAGATTTTTTATTTTGATTATTAATTGCATGAATTAGATTTCTGATTTTTAATTTATATAAACTATTCAGATCTAGATGTCCTCTTGGCTTATATAAATTTGTGGTCGGTTCCAAAAAAATTTAGTTTATGAATACATTTTATAATTTTGTTTTGTAGTCTTTTTAAAGGGTTTAATATTGTGGCACATGCAGATCCCCAAACTGATATTAAATATTGAAATTTTGAATAAACTAATGAATAATAAATATTTTTTAAATGTATTAAAGGTATATAATCTCGAATTTTAAATAATATTGCAATGAGTGGTGATACGCTTTTTCCAAAGTTCCTGACTTAGTATCTCCAATTGGTCTATGGTCCGTGAATTATGGGACACCCTGTATAGTAACTGGTGGACCAGTATATGTATACTGTCTTTAAAGGAAATTCCCCGGGCCACCAAAAAAACCGCCAACGAATCAACTTGTTTGTCAAAAATTCCTTTATCCTAAAGAATGGGCGGCTTGAAACTTAATTTCGGAACAAAGTTGGCATCTTTCCTAATTTAAAACTGAACGAAAACCCGAAAACGTTACGGATAGTTTAAGTCCGAATCGGGATAATGTCGTGCAGCATGAGATCGCTTTTAAATAAAAACCAAAGTTCGGCGACTTGGGACGTTTGCATCTATCTAGAAAGGCGAATTAGCAATCGGGTTTATAGGATTATGGCATTGTTTTTCTTTGATATTGCTTTGTTTACTTAACGTTAAATAAGCCCGAACAAATCCACCGTCATTCAGGTCGAGATTTTCCCCATTTATACAACGTGTCCAAGATATTTGTGGTTTATTATTAAATTATTTGCTATAATTTATTGAACTAGTCTAACATAAGTAAAAATTTAGAGCTTACTTATGAGATATTATTTAAAAAATTAGGAGAAATACAGGACCGTATTCCAAAATCGCCTGATGTTGTTCAAAAAACCCTCGAAACGTCATTAAACCACAATGTGTCATATATCGTTGCATTTGGAAGAAAAAAAGCTATCAAATTCCAATATCAGAAAAACAAGACCGAATTTAATAAAAGAAAGATAATAAAGGCCCTTCGAAGGCGACTCCTCGGATTACAAAACAATTAACGCTGTTAGGTAGAGCGGAAAAAGTAACAATGCAATGCAATTTACTTTAGAATTCGATCTCAAAAAACGCAGGAAAACAATAAAACGATTTTTCAGAATTTCGTTTTTTTCCGGATATCTCAGGAACTACTCGGAATTTTAAAACTTTCTAAACGGCATATTATTAGGCAAGTAAGTGAGCTACTTTACCTCGATTTAACCGACTTCGTATCTCTTACGGTTTCCGAGATCCCTGTACTGGCCCTCGTTATCTTGGACACGTTGTATATGTATCCTTTGGCAACAGAGTATAGGTAATTATTTTTCTGTTTATCTCAGTGGTGCATTATCATAAGGGGGCTACGGAGCCCTGATACATGGCATGGCTTCCATTTACAAATTTATAGACTCCAGTTTCAATGTTCCCGAACTTTTATTACATATTAACCGCAATGTGCCTTCCAGAGAACTGAGAAACCCAGCAATATCTAACTTACCCTGAGAACTAACCGAAGATTAAACTCACCATTGGTGAGAAGAAACCTTTAATTTCTACTCAAACTTAGTCGTCATATTCCATAACTCTATTTATAGTTTTATGAAACATTTAAAAGTATACACTGACGTGCAAAGAAAGACGCCCATTACAAAATTATGATAAATCTTAATAACTTTTTATGTTTAGATTGATATTAATCGTTTTTTTTAAAGAACTGTAGGTACAAAAATTACCTTAACGTGTTTTTTACACATTTTAAGTAACATTGGTTATTCGACATATTTTACCAGGATAATGGAAATGTTTTTTTAATCTAATTTCAAAACACCCTGCGGTATAATCAAATAGCAAAATTGTTTCAAAATACGAGTTATCATTTAAAGTCATCTATTGTGTATATTATGTTTTTGGGTTCATATCAATACATGCGTTAATGTAACATATACATACATTTTTTGTTATGATCAAATACAAGCACTGTAGGAATATTGCGTACCGAGGTGGAAAGTGTTTCATTCCCGTCGAGAGCGTCGGTAGTTAACCGAGGCGCGAAGCGGTCTGGAGACAATAATGAAACTTTTCACCGAGGTTTGTATACTATTTTATTTACAACCACATCTAACATCCACTTCTTATTATTTTGAATTAAAATTATTAATAAAAGATAAATGTCATTTTGACTTTTCCATTGAAAGATTATACCGAAATTTCAAATAACCGCAGGTGGTAAAATAATGTAGGTAATAATAGACATCAAGATAGCAAATATCATTTTTTGAATATGGTTTCCATGTCACTAACAATATATTATTTTAACAACAGAAAAATGCTATCAGATGAGGAATTTGATTTTGCTGCTACTCCACCAGAAATTCGAGAAGCAGCAAAAGTAGTAGAAGAAGATCTTCTGCCAACTAAAAGCCGCTCGAGATATGACAAGGCATATAACTGTTCAAGGAATAGTGTACGGGAAACAAAGTTCAAAATCCTGGTTCTGAGTCGGCGTTACTAGCTTATTTCAGTGAAAATGCCAAGACAAAGGAGATATCAACGATTTGGTCACCATATTCAATGCTTTAACATATCAGTGACGGCCTACAATAATGCCAATGTAATATTTTATGTAAATAAGTAAAACAAAAACCATGTTCATTTGTTATTTTTTATAAATGTCATTAGGTTTATTTTATAAAAAATTAAAAAAATATAATTCTCGTTAAATTTGTGTAATGAGTTAGTTGTATGTTGGAGTGTTCATATATTATTTTGAGATATCGATTTTTAAAAAAATTACAAAAAAATTATTTACTTTCCACCTGGGTGAAAAGCGATTCCCTTTGTTTTTGAATTGTTGGAGGATATATTCGTTGGGAAACACGGTCCCAGGAAGGTCGTTCCATAAGGTGACGTCATCCAGATGAAAGAATTCTTAAACAATAAAGTTCGAGGAGTACTAAGCTGAACCACATATGGATGGGCGGCAGTGGCTAGTCGAATATTTCTGCTATTCGTCGCTCTAGGCGGAATTAAACGTACTAGCATATCTTCGTCAACTGTTTTCGAAATGTTACTGCTTTAATTGTTAAAATTAAACAGATAAAAATTTTATAAGGAACGCAAACAATAAAATATAAAAAGATGTTGAAAATGTCTTACGCTCATTTACATGGAAAATATGTTGAATTGATCGTAAAAACCCAAAAATATAAGGTATTCTTTTCTGATTCATTCCGTACTATTCGTTATTTCTGTAGAAAAAAATATATTTCATATAAATAAAAATTAGGACGCCGAGGGAACCCCGATTTAAATTTCGAGTTTCGCCCCATTTCTTTTATATAAAGAATATAAATATAATTTTTTTATCATATAAAAAACCTGTCAAATCCAGTCTCATAAACAAGCTTCACACAGAAAACTCATCGATTGGAAAAGCTAATTAAAATTAGACGCGTCGAAATGGAACAAAGCTCTTTATTTCACTTTTTTGGTTATTTTTCGTTCAATATATAGCCAGCTTTTCTGGAACATGGTTTTATTAAAAGCACAAATGCAAACGTTCTTTTGATAGCGTGGATGTACATTTTAACGCTGTACCTTTGACGCATTTGTACACATTTACAATAATTACAGTGTGCCTGCCCAAATGATGCAACTAGCAGACAATCACACGGGATGAAAAACTTAATTAAGAGGATGCCGGAGTCAGTCGAAATCTCCGATTTGACCCCTGTTCGTTTCACGCTTTGAAGGCGCGAGGCGAATAGAATTGGATCTTCCCTTGCAGTTAGAAGAATACGTCGAGCGTCCGCCCGTAATCGGTACGCAGACAGAAACAACGATAATCGGCAGAAAGAGACTGCACGTGATCGGGGTCTATACTTCAATTTTCTACGCTGAAATACGGAGTTTTTGCTTCCTATGAAACGATACATTTAAAAAAAAAATTTAACGAAAGATATCTAAATGTTGTTAACAGCTCGAGGAAAGTCTATCATTTTTTTCTATATAGAGCAGTAAAAAAAAATTAAATCTAAAAATCTTCCGAAACAAAAAAATATAGACTTTCCGCGAGTTCTAGTTCTTTTACAAAGTTTTTTTTCCTTTGACATTTTTATCCGAAAACAGGAATAAACGCTTGGGAAGAAAACTCGTTTACAGGTACTCCGGAATCATGTAAAATTTACTATAAAAATAGTAGAACTAACCATAATTTATGGCTCAATGTGACTGCAATAACTTTTATTAAGATAAAAATTTACTAAAATCCTTTATAGAATTTCTAAAAATTTTGTTCGATCTATGATATGTTCCTTGTATAAGTTCTCCACCCTCTATTTGTTACGAAGATCGAAATCAAAGGGATAAGTTGAATCTGAATTAAGGGCCTATATTTGAATGGTATCTTAAGTTAGACCTCAACTAAGGTAGCCTTAACGTTATGGTAAACCTTAAAAAACTAGTTTTAGATTAATTTGAGGGTCAATTGACCCGTTAAGTGGAAGATTACCACGTCCTTAAAGATCCATTCCTTTACATGAGAGTTAAGAAGAACTTTAATATACTGTCAAACTTGTGTTAAGGATGACTTATGTCATTCTGTACCTTAAGGTGATTTTGAAATATCGACCCAAAACCTTTTATTCTTGTAAACAATTTTTAAAACATTTCATTTAAACGGTCATTTTTACAATAAAGAATACTTAAAGTACAATAATGGTAGTCAGTAAAATGTACAGGGTGTCCCATTTTCGACACTTTTATAGGGTATCTCCGTCATTGTTAGTGCTATCAAAAAAGTTATGTAGGTGTCATGTGCTCTTTTTGGGTCAAACTTAACGGAAAATCAACAAATTGACAATTTCAAAAATTAGCCTATATTTTCTTAGTTAAAAGAGATACAGAAAAATGTTTATTATGATTCTTGAATATCAGAATAAGTATACGGGATCAGGTAAAAAAGTTACTGTCCTAACCTCATTTTTTAAATGGTCCACCCTGTATATTTTAATCTAAAATGATAGCATTTTAAACTCTCTTTTCAAATTTATAACACACCATGGATGATAGATATCATCAAATTTTTCAAAATGTTGATAAGTATTTTTCACAAATGAATATGTAAAAAATGAAATTGACGTTAAATGTTAATAATAACTAGAATGTCAACATGGTTGTCTCTAGGATATTAGTTTTTGTTTCATGGCCTACTTTGGTTTAAAGTAATAAAGTTTAATAAATCGCCTAGGAAACCAATATGATCCATGGCGTGTTATATATTTGAAAGGAGAATTTAAAATAGCATATTATTAGATTAAAATATACAGGGTATTCCATTTAAAAAAAATGAGGATGGGTCCGATAACTTTTTTACCTGACCCCGTATACTTATTATGAAAACGGCAGATTATTCAACAATCAATATAAGGAAACTTCTGTATAAAACATTTTTCCATATCTCTTTTAACCAAGAAAATATAGGGTAATTTTGAAATTGTTGATTTTCCGCCGTATCTCTTAAACGAACGTAAATTTTCAAATTTTGATTTTATTATTTTAAGTTTGGCCCAAAAAGAGTACATGACACCTACCCTATAAAAGTGTCGAAAATGGGACACCCTGTACCATAAGTTTTAAAACATTTAACTACTGGCTCGATATAATTTTGAATTTATTGAAAAGTTAATATCTAAAGCGATACATCACATATAAAAGTTGTAGAGGCGGACCTAAAGTCCACGAAAAACCAAATTACGGATTTTCCACTTCACGGAACCCCTATTGTCACAGAGTCTCTAACTATTACCTTTAATACGCCAGTCTTATCATTTTTATTGAAAATTCGGTGAAAATCCGAAACCTCAAGGAGAATTTTGTAAACGAACAAATACATAGTTTATATACCTAAATTTCTATTCTAACCCATACTTTAACCTACCTAAATTTACATATTGGAAAATTCTTGTTGACATTACTGTATTCAATTATTTTCAAGAATTTCTGATTCGTTGTCCTATTTTAGCATTTTAGGAATAGGAAAATTCCTGAAACATGATATATTGAATTCCATCGCGTTTTATAAAAGAATTGTTACAATTTGGTTACCGCAACTCTTCTTTGCGACTTGGATGTAGAAGGATTTTTAGGTTGAACCTTTTTCCCTAAATCTTGCGAAATATAACGTATAAAAATGTTAATTCTAAAATAAATTGATAAAAAACTGGCAAATCCTGAGATGAAAATAAATTGATGCAAAATAACCTTAAATGGCGCTTGAATTATTGTACGAAATATACACTTTATATGAAATCTGATATTTTACGCGCCCGCTACTGAGGACGTTCGCAATTAATAGTTTATTGAGGCGGTATTGTCATATATTGCAATACAGAATTGTAAACGTACGTGTTCAGTTTTTGACAACAAGACGTCTTTGACCCGCCTTATCACTTCTTTTTCAAACTTTTTAGAAAAAAAATACTACTATTTTAAGGTACATACTCTCTTACCTTCGATCTTATAATCCGTTTGATAATTAAATTCCATAAAAAACTAAAACACAAAAGTATGTTTTTGCAACAGAACCAACAATAGGTAATATCACACAAAATTTGAAATCACATTACAATATTTCTTATTATGAATTATTTCACAACAGAAAAAAAATTGGGTAATGTTTCAACTAACAAAACGTTTAAAATTCGTATACATCAACCCTCGACAAAGTCATTCCCCGAGTCTCGAAATATACTGAAGCAATGATAGCCGCGCGTGGCAGGTATCCAAGCAAGGGCGAAACATGCGGTGTGATCTGACAACACTGTTAGTATACTTTAGTGACCCACATTGTTGCTAACAGAATTCAGATGGAACGGCGCGACAGTATGTGGGTAAAAAGGGTTTTTACCTTAGTATTTAGATATTCGATGAAAAAAAAAGTATGTAGACTTTCTCTAGGACACCCTAGGAGTCACCAATTTAAATATAATAAGTCATTTCCATAACAGCCTGTATAAACACAGAGGTTTAATTTACATAAAGCCTCTTATAATGTTTCTCTTTATGGACTTAATTTTATTACATGGTACACGGTGACAATTAAATTAACTGTTAACCATAAACCTAGTAAAATTTTCGTGTGCATAATTTTTTTTTAATTTGCTTATTTCTTTTATGATTAAACACAAGCACTATAATAAAATCTTTTAAGGCACTCTGGGAGTGGTGCATGTGTAAAGCGACTAAATTTTATTACTATTACAAAAGGTTGATGGTTGTAAATAAAATCTTCTACAAGCTTCGGTAGAAAATTTCATTCCTGTCTCGAGATTCACATGAAAAAATATAAGTGGCGTACCATCTTTTTTTGTAAAAAATATCAGTGGACATGTATGCAGGGACGCCACTGGTAAAAAGATAGAATAATTTTTCTAACTAAAATTTGTGGTTCTATATCCTATTAGCGCATACCAAAATTGAAAATAATATCTAAAGTACTTTCGGAGATATTAGAAAATAACTATTTAAAAGATAAATATTCAACTATATTCAATTTATATATTATATCTATATTCAACTATATTCAATTTAAGCCGTTGCAGACATATATTCATATATACTTTTCTTTATAAAATGACCTAAAGAATCACACCCTGAAATATTAGTACGTCATTAAGGAACACCCTGTATACTTAATTTTTCTAATTTATTTTAATCGTTCTCGAATTGCATTATAAATCCCACCATTAAAATATTTTCAATTGCCTTTGATCGTTGCCCTACTTCACATGCAACTCGGTACAATTGCAAAATTCCCGACAATGTATTATATTGAATGTCATCGAATTTTACAGAAGAATTGCTTTTTATTGCGGGTTTGGTTGCTGCAGCCCTGTTTCCATTTCGCATCACTTTTGTTGTCAATCGCTTTACAGGAATAAAAAGAATTTGTACGATAATGCGTTTGAAAACAAACCATTGACGGTTGACAGCCTTGTCTGAACGCTCGGTTGTTTCGGAAATGTTCGCGACGAATTTGGTTTTATAAATAGAGAACAGAAGTATTATTTTTTGCTGCAATATTCTTTTTTATGTCATACCAGTGCATTGTTGTGTTTTTATACATTAGATACCATCATACATAATGGATTACTTTATGCCCGTGCGGGCATAAAATACACATTATGGCCTGCGCTGGCATTAAGACGCAAAAACAGTTTTAGATTAACTTATTCTTTATTAACAAAATAACAAAATATAAATTAACGTTTATATATTATTTGGTTGTATTTACATAGAACTGCCAATTCTGGAAGATTCCGCTAAAAATTTCCTGCAGCAAAGGTTGACTCACAATTATTCTTTGTCTGGGTCTTTAGTTTAAGTAAAGTATTGCGATATCCATATGGTACGCCTGCCAACATCCTTGAAACCTCATTTTTTGAGGCTATGATATCCTCTAAATATCCTTCAGCAACTGTGGTACTCTTCCATCCACTATGGCGCTTCATCGTAGTCATACTTGCTCTAGCTTCTGCTAAAAGAGTTGCCGACGTTCGACGTAAACAATGACTAGTATACTTTTCGTGGTTGTTCAAACCCAAATATTTTGCAATAATACAGGGAATTTTCCCAAACGAGTTTTTTCCAATAGGTTGTATAGTACAATTGGTCATATTCTTTGTCGTATGAGTTTTTGCCTTTTTTTCAATTTCGTCGGAAATTTCTGAACTTTGTTCCATTTTTGATTTTTGACTTTGACACATTAAACATTTGAATACTTATCTCCCTAGCAACAAAAACGCAGGCTATAATAATGTCAAGGTAATTTCGCAGGTAAAATAAAAAATTAGTAAATCAAATTTAATTTTAAAAAAATATTTATTATTTAAAACGAACTGGTATGACATAAAAGTTTGTATGCACCACGGGTACTAATAGATATATACCCTCGGCTTTGTAAGACTGTCATGTCGCCCTCAGAGCACAATCATCTACTTAGCACCCTTGATACATAAATAACTATTTCGGAATTTTAACTGTGCATAATTTTCTGTATACCGGGTAATGCAAAAAATTGAACGAACAGACTAATCATGAATTTACAACGTTTTACCTGGTAAGTAACTGCAGTCGTATTAAGGTGAATACAAAAGCCAACTTCCTAACGACTACTTCTCTTTCTATTTAACTATTTTATTGGCATAGTTTTGCAATAAAACATAACTGTGGTATAATTATTAAGGACCTATTTAATTTTAATATCGAAACGGGATTATATTCTTTATGTTTGCTGCCATGATGGCAAAAGTTTATAACAACAACAGGGCAAAGGTTAAAGAACATCCTGCCACAGACCGCAAAACCCACTGCTTAAATTATGATCCTATAATTAAATTCTGACAGCGAATTGCCAGGCCAGGAAATCCGACATAATCCCTTCCTCTAAAAGCTTAGACCGACCTTTTAGTTACAGTAAGCATTTTTTTTTTGTTAGCTTAATGTGAAATGGCAATTTTTCATTTCTAATACATTATTTGTATGTTAGACGAAATGTAATGAGTTACAATAGTATATTAAGATACAAGTTTCATAAGACATTACTTAGAGCACGCGTTTAATTTAGAAAACGACCTGCGAAGCGGGGAATTTTCTAAAGTACAAGTGCTCCAATTGTCTTATGAACCGTGTATTTTATAATACTTTTTATATTTGGGTCTTTAAAGTCTGAAAACTTTAAAAAATATAGTAGATTTTTTCCATTTGAATTAATATGTTCTTTTTGGGTAGGCAATATTTTTACAATTTAATAAAATGTTACAAGTATCAAATATGCCATGATAAAAACAATTGAACACAACAAAGCTTCTTCCCATCCGTCTTAATTAAAAATAAACATATTATTAAAGTTAATAAAAATGCATTTTTTTATTATTATTTTTTTACATTTTACATTGTAGTATTTCTGACTACTCTGCAAACGAACCTAATATTAAATGCCAACAGAAATAATTCCTTTCTTAATGGAATAAAATATTTAATCTTAACGGTAAACATTTCCTGTTTGCACGAGCAGGAAGCCGACAGAAGGCTTAGAATAGTCCTTTTCGGTTGACCTTCACAGTAAACAAATGTTTTATTTTGCAACCAAGTGTGTGTACGGAAAAGTTGGTTATCTCTTATGTTATTTATTCTTTGCTCGTAGGAAAATCAGTGTCCACGTTTCTGTAGAACGGACCGTCGATTTGTTCTAGGATGTTTTTTGGTTTCGTATTTTGCCGTCGATTTAAGTAAACGGAATAAATACAGCTCCTGGAAATAACATTGTATTTGTTTACTTGCATCTGGGTAAATGAAAATAAATATGATATTTACCGATTTTCAAGACGACAAGCGAACAAACTCTAGGAGATTATCCGAAAATAGATGCTGATCAAAAGTCTCCATGGGTCCGAGGTCCGAAAATATACAGGGTGTGTCGCCGAATTGTAAAAGAAATTTGGAAATTTTGCAAGATCGGTGCGTACGTACATCATACTATGATATGAGTGGAGTACGCTGCCCGAAACATCCGTCCGTTTTGCGCTTAGTAATTAATAGGTAACTCTAACGTTCTCCTTATCTGCGCGTTTTTACGTGGGACGTTTGTTGATAACCCCCCGTATAACCAAATTACCACTTGATTTTATTTTTTGAATTTAATTTAATCTGATAATTAGCTAGATGGCAATTTATGGAATTTTAATTTTGTCCGCTGTTGGATTCTAACCAGAAGGTGTAATCCCCTACCCAGGATTTGATTATTATTGCCATTTAATTTGGAAGATGTAAGAACTGGTCGACACTATCTGTAAAGTGGCCAGTCATAGCAAGTAATGAAAAAATCCACCGCAATCTGAAGGCGTGCTTACTTAATTATTTTCGGACACGATTTGATTTTCGATTTTTTCGGTCGATTCTTGTATTGTCCAGGGATGCCAGGCATAATGCCATTGCCGACTTGACACGCACGTGTCAGTCGGTCTTGGGTGGGCCCACCACCTTTCCCCGCTAACTGGAAGCTGTCAGCGGTCCACCAGCGCAATTGAAGAGATTAGGGCAAATTTGTCATAAGAAAGAATGAATGATTTTAATTTAAAAGTATAGTTTGTTGAACGTAGGACGAGGCCTAACTGATGTTCAGACTATACTTTTGATTTATTGGCTCGGGCGCGTCCAATTAAATATAACAACAATGCAAGTTTGTTATATTTTAACACGGAGGGCTATTTTTATTTAATTTTATGTCCTTGTCTTTGAGGGTGAATTTTATCTTACGTCAGTCGAGTAACGCGACCCGAAGTACTAGTGCGATAATTATTTACATTTTATATTTACAATAAAAATTATCCTACACTAACATTCTGCGTTTCAAACCAACCTATCATTCCTCTGTCACGTACTCCCATTTAAAATTTAATTATTTACAGTATTTACAATGTAAACTACCCTAATAATTTCCGAAAGAAAAATTATGACTCGCGGCAGTGACTACTAATACTAGCCTTAAGATATTTTATTTCACACTTACTCACTATTCCGGACTCAGATTGTTCCTTTTGTCACAATCGGGTTTGTTCTTGGATAACTTATTTATACTCGCGCCAGCAACGAGTGTTTGAAGGGATTCCAGCGTTTTTGATACTCGCACGGAAACTATGAGTGTTTAATAAATAGTCCAGTATTTTTATACTCGCCGGAAACACGAGTGTTTAATGACGTTCCAGTATTTTTAAACTCGCCGGAAAACACGAGTGTTTAATGACAGTCCAGTATTTTTTTTTATACTCGCCGGAAACACGAGTGTTTCAAATAAAAATTTTCTCAGGGAAAATCCGCGGCTAAAAACACTCTAACACCTGTAGTGTTGCGGCTCCCGTTTTGAAAAAAAAATAAGATCGCGTTTGAGTGAGGTCCTGAGACCGCGGCGTCCGGCCACGATAAAAACCGAGAACCCACTAAAAAAAACTGCCTCCTGCAGAAATTTCTTTAGCCGTCTCTTTCAACGTTACATTACGTCATCCTGGCCGATTTATCTACCGGTAAAGCCATACCCGTTGCGACGACAGAGATAAGGAACCAAATACTGCCGACACCGCAAAACTATAAAAGCCCGTCTAATTTTGCATGTGGGATTATTTAAAATAATTTAACGGAAAATAAAATTCATTAATTTTCTGGAATTGGAAAAAAGGTATTTTTACAACAGGTGGCCCAAAAGAGTGTGGCAACATAATACTGTATTTATTACATATTTTCTTTTTTGCGTGCTAAAATATGATGCTTTATAAAACTTGTACTTTAAAATACTATTATTGCACATTTTATGTGATAATTATGTTAAAATTTAAAACCCTTACGATTCCAAGCAGCCAAAGTAATTTATTCAATTGTTACCGAGATACGGCCGGTACGAACAGAGCCAAAGCCACCATTGACCCAGAAACCCAATACTTTTTACAATTTAAAATACGAGAAAACACGGGATATTTACCTTAAGACACTCCTTATATCCGGTCTTGTTCTCCGTTTATTCGACCATTTTGAATAAAAATCCCACTTATTTGTTCTTAAATTGAGCTATGAAGGGAATTCACGGTCGTAACTCTGGAGCTATTTGAGGTAGGTAGGAAGTTTTACATTAAAATGTAAATTCCAGGATTTCATAAATTTTTAAAGTCCCTAATAAAATATAAGCCTGTTCTTTATTGGGGTTGTGTAGGCTGCCCCGAAAAATTGGAAGCGGAATTTTAAATGTGCCACTGACAACATAAAAAGCGGGGATTGACGCCTGGGGAGATATTAACGGGGACCAATTTATTTATTGTGAGTACGCGGTGGGGGGTAGGCAAAAGGCCGAAAATAAAACAGAATAATTCAATTATCGGAACTGAACGCCGACTGTTTTGAAATTATCACAGTTACAGACGTTTCCCGCCTTGTGTTGAACAAAAATATACTTTCATATCGCCATCTGATTGTAAGAACCAAAAATATTTAATATAACAAAGAGACAGAATTGTATATATTCTGTCAGAATCATACAAAGTTTTAAAGCAGCAATTAAATGATGAGAAGTCTGTACTATATTGAATGCATTTCTCATGTGTACCAGGCACGTAGCCGGGATTTCCTCTCGAGGGGGGGGGGGGGGGGGGGTAGATTAGATTATACTGGAGCTGGTTGTCCGACCTTGTCCACCGCGACCTTTTCAGATCTATTGTGTAGACTCCGTTTGATTAGAGTGTCTTGTCTAGCCCTGCCTTTTTTATTAGACTCATTAGTTTTGACAGTGGCTCCTGCATATAGTTGAATGCATTTGGCTTTTCTTCGCCTAAACATAGGAATCTTAGTCTTGTCAGGCCTTCACATTGGCATAAGACATGGACTGGCGTTTCCTCTTCTTCTTCACAGAATCTGCATAGGATTGCTTCTTCTGTTCGGTTAATGATGTTCATGTGCCTTCTTAGTCGGCAATGTCCTGTAAGTAGACCTACTATGATTCTTACTGTCGGCCTTTTTTGGCTTAGTAGATCTGCTGTGAATTTGGCTAATGGCCCTTTAATGAACTGTTTAGCCTGTCTCATTCCTGGTTGATTAGTCCACCATGAATTGGATTGGTCTTCCAGCCATTGTTTAATGGCTGCATTCTTTAATGCTTTCGCACAGCCCCCAAACGGTTCAGGGCCTATCATGGCCATGTTCGAGCCTTTACGGGCTAATTCGTCTGCCTTCTCATTGCCCTGGTAACCTTCGTGGCCTGATACCCATGCCAAGGTCACTTTATTATGACTACTTAGCTCTGTTAGATCTTTTATGCAGTTAGTCTTGATTTGACTTCTGGGGAGCCGATTGCCTTTAAGGCAGCTTGGCTGTCTGAATATATGGCAATGGATTTGCCTGGTATATGTTGATTTATTATTTATTTCTCTTGCACAGTGTTGTATGGCTACTACTTCCGCCTGAAACACTGTTGCGTATTTTCCTAGGCTCACCGAGATGGTTGTTTTGGACTTGGGCTCATAAATACCAGCTCCGACTCCCTCTTCTGTTTTGGAGCCGTCTGTATACCATGAATGTTCGGCCTGTATTGGAGGGCCTTGTTTCCAGGTATCTCGGGCTGGTATTTTTATTTCGAAATTCCTTTCGAAACTGTATAAGGTTGTTATGTTGTCAGTTAGCATTCCAAGGATATGATCCTTTCTTACCTGTTGACGCAGCCTTAGATGGTCCGTGCTATGTAGAGGGCTTATTGGGGATTGCCCCTGCATTAGCCTGTGTATGACGGACCTAGCTTCCCCTTGTATTAGGATGTGTAGTGGTGTGAGATTTAGGATAATCTCCATGGCGGCGGTAGGGGTTGTGCGCATGGCTCCAGTGATACTCGAAACGGAAATAAGGACTGTGATAATAATATTTCGCCTATATACAGAGTGTTCCTTAATGACGTGCTAATATTTCAGGGTGTGATTACTTAGGTCATTTTATAAAGAAAAGTTCATGTGAACATATGTCCTCAACGGCTTAAATTTTTTGCCACAGATTGTTGAATTTTTATTTTTTAAATGGTTGTTTTTTAATATCTCCGAAAGTACTTTAGATATTATTTTCAATTTTGGTATCTATTAATAGGATATAGAACCGCAAATTTTTGTTAGAAAAGTTATTTAATTGTTCCACCAGTGGCGTCCCTGTAAACATGTCCTCTGATATTTTTTACTAAAAATATGGTACGCCACTGACATTTTTCATGTGGATATTTAGCCTGGTCAATTCTACATGAAAACGGTCTCTTGAGTTTTTCTCATCAGACGCTTTTGATTAAAACCACTAAATTCATATTGAAACTCATTATTATTAAAATTGGTAAAATAATTAATGATAAATTTTGTTTTATAAAAATTGTTGGCAGTGGCCACCTTCACTTAAAAGGCATGCTTCCGCCCATCTTCGAATCGAATTGCCCACACGTTCTAATATTCCCAGCGTATTCCTTATTGTTTCATACGAGGTAACTATTCGCTCTCTTAAATCTTCTAAAGTGTTAATGGGAGTTTTATACACCAGAGTTTTAAGATGACCCCATGCCCTTTAAGTGAAGGTGGCCATTTCCAACAATTTTTATGTAACAACATTTATCATTAATTATTTTATCAATGTTAATAATAATGAGTTTCAATATGAATTTAGTGGTTTTAATGAAGAACGTCTGACGAGAAAAACTCAAGAGACCGTTTTTATGTAGAATTGACCAGGCTAATCATAAAAAATATCCACATGGAAAAATGTCAGTAGCGTACCATCTATTTTGTAAAAAATATCAGAGGACATGTTTGCAGGGACGCCACTGGTGGAACAATTGAATAACTTTTCTAACTAAAACTTGTGGTTCTATATCCTATTAACACATACCAAAATTGAAAATAATATCTAAAATACTTTCGGAGATATTAAAAAATAGCTATTTAAAAAATTTATATTTAAAAAAAAATTATTATGGTTCGTCAATGCGTGGTGTGCAAGAAATTCGACTATTCCAACCCCCGATTAACATTTCCTCGGTAAGTGAAAATAATGTGGGTATCTTTTTTTTTTAGGTAAAGCAGTGGTGTAGCTAATTCTATATTTTAAGTAAATATTGTAAAAATATGGATTATTTCTTTATATTATCTGAGTTTCTGTAAAAAATACCTACAACGATTACCTATTTATGACTGATGTTCGATCAAAATTATCTAAACGCGCTACAGCGTTGCTATTTTTTAAAGCCATCTCTTCCAACTTATTTGAAACCGTAAACTGTATATTATTGTAATTAAATACTGTTTTATGAATGGAATGTTTTGTCTTCCCTTTTATATTATATGTCTATGGTAAGAACTATTAACTCGAAATTTTGTTATTGTGACTTTATTCAAAAAACCGCAATAAATGTAATTGCAAGCTTATAATGTAAACAAAGATCGATAAATGTAAAAAGGGGATAAGAAAATTAGAGAAATTTCATATGATGCAATAAGTAAATAACTCAAGATAGGGTGTACTAAGTTACCTAGTTCTTACAATTAAGCAGTGACGTAGCTACATGGGACCTATTTACCTACGATCACTACCGTAAATAGCAAAGAATATACTATATAAATAAGTTAAATTTTAGGTACTGTAAAGTAAATCGAACGTTTCTTTTCTTGTAAGGTAAATCGCATAGATAACAATTAAACAGGCTGCTGATAAATATTGTTGTATGAAATTTTAAAGATAAATCTCTTTAGTTTTAATAAATATGATGTAGGTAATGTATGCTAAATACTAAATACAGATAGTTTAAGAAATTTACTCTATTCTAATTTTTACAGACAGCATATCTTGTACATATTTTTATAACTAGAATAAACAATTTGGTTGCCAAACAAACATCCGTCTCACTTCAGAATAATAATTACATTTCATTGTTTCTCCGAGATTACATTATCATCATTTTGTTCGGTAGTAATAGACTTCAGAGCCTTGTCTTTTCCATTGTCAAAAGTTATCAAAGATCCGCTTCAATAGAGTTATTTTATTAGAGTAGAGGATCTGTGCCTTGTCACTTATCCGTTGGGATATCAGAACGGGTAATTCTGTTAAAAGTTGAATTTTGGTAATTGTCCGAATGGAGTTAAAATGTAAACAAGTATAATATTTATAGAAAAAAATTTTATACAAAACTGAAAATAAAAGCATGAATAATTAATATATTCTTCTTTAAATACTAGATATAAAAGATCTCGGGAAATAAAATGGATATTTGTTTAAAATATAGGCATTCGCTATAAAAAATGTCGATCTTTTTAATGAAGATATTTTAACGTATCTATCGCTTCCAGTTATACCGGAAGTTAGGCTTAACATTGTTATTTTAAATAGAATGCCCTGTATATTTTGGAATTTTTCGTTCCTATGTAAAAATCAAGGTAACTTTTGGTAACAATTTCCTAACCCATCTCCAAATTTGACCTTGCTTCGTAATAAACGCAGTTAAAGTTTTAAAAATTTGAGGAAATTTAGAAAACGTGGGTTTTTTATTTCATAAATATACAAGACAGTTTTTTATACAGGGTATTTAAAAAATTATACTTTTCTGTAACATAATAACCACTTATAAGTAATTTTTTTTTTAATGGAACACCTTGTATTTTAATATCTAGAAAGACATTCTTCATCTAGTTGGCCTTCTCGGTATATACGTTTCTATATGTAGTAGTTTTTAAAATAAACCATATGGCGTTTTGAATTATTAAGCGAAATATACACTTTATATGAAATCTCAAAATTTACGTGGCCGCTCCTGAGGCCCTTCGTAATCAATATTTTATTGAGGCAGTCTCCAGCTTCAAAAGAGGTTAGCGCATTATAGGCGATGTTGTCATATTGCAACATAATTCTAAACCCACGTGTTCAGTTTTTGACAACAAGGCGTCTTGATCACTTTTTTTTCAAACTTTTTAGACAAAGAAAACTACATTTTAAGGTACATACATACATAGATACCTTCGATCTTATTTTAAAATAATCCGTTTTATAATTAAAATCCATATAAAAATAAAACACAAAAAGTATGCAACAGAACCAACAGTAGATAATATCACACAAATTTGAAATCACATCACAACATTTATTATTATGCATACAATACAATACAATACAACTAACAAAACGTTTAAAATTCGTATACATCAAGCACGTGGAACCCTCGACGTCGTGAAACTAACGTCGTTCCACTCCCGAGTCTCGAAACATACTGAAGTATGAAGCGGCGCGCGACCGGTATTCAAGCCACTGCGAGACACGCGGTGTGATCTGACAACACTGTCAGATCACACAATACTTTATACCTAGTGGCCCACATTGTTGCTAAGTGAATCCAGATGGCACGGGGCGACAGTATGGGGGTAAAAAGGGTTTTAACCTTAATATTTAGATAATCGATAAAACAAAGGATGTAGACTTTCTCTAGGACACCCAAGGCGTCACCCATTTAACTATAATAAGTCATTTGACCCCCCCATTTAAGATTTTGAGGGTAACATCTACCCCTCTCAGGGTGTTAAACACAAATGTAACATTCGTAGTAGTAAAACGTGAAATACATATTTTATTGACTGTGGATTTCCAAGGGACGGCAGCCTTTCAGTATTTTTACTTTTGATCATTACCACAATTCTACTTATTATTCACTAAATATTCTTTTCACGTATAATAGATGTAACGATAACATTAGAACCGATTATCAAAACATTCCCAATTTCACCCGAACTTTCAAGAACGACTCCCCAACATTTTGACAAGAAAATAGTATTTTAAAAGGGTCGGGCATATACTAGTCATTCCGAGGCTTACAATAGGATTAAACTTCATTTAATTTTACTAGTCGGTTAAGTGGAGTGGTTTAGGTTATATGGTTTTCGGAACAATAGGATGGGGACAAGCCGGTTATCAAATTATTTTAGTTTAAAGCGAATATATTGTTTAATTTAAGGCCGGTGCGTATGTTGTCTAGTATTTTACTATATTATCGGTCAGAAAAAGTGTACAGGGTCATCCATCTTGTTTAGAATGTGATATCTCGAAAACAACTTAAGTTCGAAATAGGGTACGTTACATGATAAATATTCAGAATTTCGAGTAGAATTCAAAAATCGAATAATTGGGGTTATTCAATATAAAAAAACTAAAGTGAACTTGTACCCCGGCTTTTTGAGCAATCCTGTATAATACTAAAAATTCTCAAAATTTGTAAAAGTGGAAAATGAAATCGACGGGTCCAAGCATTTTTCGAAAATATACATGGCAATGGTGGTCCATTCTTTTTGCCAACCATGTATATGTGTACAGCGTGTGTCTTAGAAAGTGTAATAAATGGGAGACTTTTTATCCTTCATTTTATCGAAAAAAGACACTCTTGCTAAAAAGTTTTACTTAGTTAAGAACCTCCCTAGCCACAATCGAATATCCAAAATAGAGTACATAGTGGGCAAAAAATGTGAAATTGATAAAATACTCTTATTTCTAAAACTACATCAAAATGACGTTTTCAAGCTCTTTCTAGAATTAGGTTCCCTCTCTAAATATGCTGACGAGATACACCAGAGATATAATTAGATCATTTTACAAAACGAAATAAGATTTTCTTTCAAGGCAAAACATAAAAACAATGAGTTAGATTACCTAAGAAATTAAATATACAACTTAACGTAAAAAAAGTCCTAAGTGCTGAGCCACCATCATTTTCGATCCATCGTTCTAGTTTCTTTATTGTTCTTCCTATTCCTGCCCTTGAAAGCTCATTGCAGGTTTGCATTATTCTGATTGTATGTGTAGAATTTCAGCACTTGCGGGTCTATCCACATATATATAAACAGTATATTGCTAATACCATCTGAAATTATGTCCTTGCTATGGGCATCGAAGTGGTAGTAGTGAGCTCGCGCAGTTCGGAAATTTCCTTGTGAAAGTAAACATTCGACAGGACCGGATTTCAACTTTCCTAATGTAAACTTCACTGGTTAGTTAGGAAAAATATTGCAAACAAAATTTCGATTAGTTCGAATTAAGACGGCGTTCCATGCATACGATTTCTGATATGATGGTTCGACGATGCCCTGATTGGTGTAAACTTTTGGTGCCAAATTCCGTCCGAATATTTGTAACAATCGACACGATGAGCATTATTCGTATGTTTCTTAACCTCACTTTTTTCTAAACCAAAAATTAAGAATGAATATTGACTATTTGGGGAATTATTATCAGCTACTAATGCACCAAATTAAAAATACACTAATTTTAAGGTTAGGTATATATTAAGATTACATATGTATTATTTTGTATACGACACTCTCTTCTTTTTTACAAGCTTTTTAGTGAAATTCGATTCAGAAGATCGGATAATGTGATAAGCACAATATTTTCGTATATAATATGTACATACCTGTAATACTTTATACCTGGTATTAATCCACGACTTTTGCAAAAAAGCACCATGCTCTTGTGTCCTTTCATCATAAACATAACAAGCCACTAACCTATCAAACAGCGAATCACCACAAATTAAGAACTCCTTCACAAAAATTGTTGTTAGGTAATGAAAGTTTATAAGCACTAATATACCGACAACAATGTGGATGAACCACTTTTTATTCTGTAATTTGAAAAAGTATCCAGAACCAAAGATGGCGACGAATAACAACAAACAAATAATGTCGGGCCGGCTCTGACGCGATCGATAAAACTTTCACCCTACTGCGCAAACTCAATAGGCCCGCGCCATCTCCCATAGCGGGGACACTCTTTGTATTTTATAACATTCGTATTAGCAATATACTGTTAATATATATATATGTGGGTCTATCTCGGTAGACAATTTCTTCTAATCTACCCCATAAATAATAGTCTAGGGGCGTCAATCAGGTGCTCTCGCATTCCATTTTCTATGAGTACCCAGTTTTATCCATCTGTTCGGGAAATTAGTATTCAGGCAATCAAAAAAACTGAATAAAACAAAATAATAATAATAAAATTACTTAATTATGTCACAAGAACATAATTCTAGAAAGAGCTTCACGTCATTTTTATGTATTTTAGAACTAATGGAATTTTATTCCTAGATAAATTTCAAATTTTTTTTGGCCATTCTGAACAATATTTTCGATATTCGACTATGGCTAAGGACGTTTTCAATCAAGCAAAACTTTTTAGTAAGCTTTTTTACATAAAAAGAAGGACAAAATGATGTGTTACACTTTGTACCACAACACGCTGTAATTATAGCTTTAAATGTTTTTTTAACGATATTTAAATATACAAAATATTTTAATGACTAAAATGAATTAAATTATTTTGATTTGATATCGAACAAACCCAAACAAACCTTACCTAATGTCATATATTGTTAGGTAAAGCGCCAACTTGTTGCGGTCAAACAGCTAACTTTGTAAGTTTGTCTATTGTTTCATGCAACAACTCTTCAGCTAGTTAAAGAACCGCAACGTTCTGAAGTGTTCCTTACGAAGTTACCATAAATGGAGTGCGATATTTAAATGAAGTTTTAGTAAGAACGAAATAAAATCCATGTGTTTTAAATAAATTTTCAAAAAAACATTAAATTTTATTAAAATTTTTCATAACTTGTCTGTTTAAAAGCGATACCAAACCTAAAACTACTTCTTTTTTATATTCTGGTTTATTAAAATACAAGTTATAAAAACTCAAAATTGTTTTAAAAAATTAATTAATTTTTTGTTTCTACCATAATCAGTTCCTGAGATTTTGAAGTGGTATTTAGGGATGCTGAATCTAAGTATTATAGTAAAAATTATCCAAAATGAGCCTTTTGCCGAAAAATCGACCCCTTTTTACCCCCTAACATCGTACGCCAATGATAAATTAAATTTTTTTACTATGCTATGATAATACGGTAGATTTATGAAAATTAGACATATCTACATTGTTTATATCTGAAAATATAAACTACTCCATAATAAAGTTAACCTCCATTTCAAACAAAAGATTATTGACATCGCATAGGCCAGATAAATCAATTTTCCGGATACCTTATCGTTATTTTTTCCGGCACGGCATACTAGATATCGCACCGACTGGCAATTTCCCTTTTTCCGACTTTGGATAGGGATGAAATGAAATTATTGCCGGTATCAAGTCAAACGCTCTCTTATGATTTATTATGTCCCGCTGGGATAAGAATTTTTGTTTCTACCGTTCATGATCCGCCGAGACTTCGAGTTGGAATGAAATATAGTATTGGCCATAAAACGGGTACCACTCTATACTTCATTTTTGCCGTAATAGATAAATTTCTTATTTCAATTTATTCAACAGGGGTATAAATTTTAGCAATTGGTCTATTCAATAATCTATATTTGATATATGGCGTACGCAGTAAAAAGATCCCTAATTGAATCCACGGGTGCCATAAGTTTGTTACACAGTCGTTTGAAAAGTATTTTTCCTTCAAGCATGCGGAACATTTAATTTTCAACATTGATTTTAGTGTGGAAAATTTGTTATTCAGCACTAGTGCGGCAAAGTTTATTACTATAATGCCAAATAAGGTCAATAGAGATAATATGGTATCGAACAGAAACAACCAGTTAGCACCTGCTATGAGCTTTGTACAAATTACCATATAAATAAGTAATAAAATATAATATTTTAAATAAAAAGTAGAATATAACTGTTGGATGGTGGTTATTTCCGCATGCTTGTAGAAAAATAATTGTTCCTAACGCTTGTGGAAGATTCGTTTTCCAGACTTGTTATTAAAAATATTCTTTCAACACTCGTGTGCAAAAATTATCTCAACACGCATGTGATATAAGATACTTTTTAGCCAAGCTAGCCGTGCTAGTGCTAGTGTTGTGATCGCTCGAGCGAGAAACCGCTTGAGTACTCGATTATTGAAATAACCGACAACGCTCGATTATTAAAAAAACTGCACAACAGTGAGTTATAAATTCAAGCGAAAATCGTCGCTTGTTACTTATTAGCTTTCACTCGATAATCGAGCTTCGCTTGACGCCAATCAAAATGTACTGCTTGATGAGTGTGATCGCTCGAGGTAAAAAACTGCTCGTATATTCGAGCAGTTTTCGCTCGATAGGAAATACTACCCTAATTATAAATTCAAGCGAAAAATCGAAAATCGATGCCTTTCACTTGATACCCGATTTTCGATCGACGCCACGCTCCACCCGAAATGTGCCGATTGGCGACGTTCGAGTTTGACGCTCAAAAGGCTTACACGATATACGTATTTCTTAAAGGTACATAAACGAGAAAAAGTATGCCAAATCCCGTAGTGGATTCATCCGAACAAACCCGAACAAACCCAACCGCGACATATATTTTGTTTTGACTGGCTAGCCAGTGGCGACTGTAAATTTTTAAAATAATTAAGGAATATAATTTTTCTTAAATCAGAATCAACTGTTCTTCCTTAATAAAACCTCTGTACTAAACTTCTTAAACTGACAAGAACAACCCCTGGTGTTGTATCAACACATTCTTCTTAGTCATAAAAATTTCAAGTGATTAATCGCTCGAGCGATTTACTCGATTGTTAAAATCGCTCGAGTATCAAGTACGCGATTATTAAAATCATCGGGTTTTCCCAACACTTTTTTCTCATTTTCCTAGATGGTCGTAGGAAATAGTACATTACGTATCAAGGGCCGAAAAGAGGCTTTTACGGACGAGATGCGGAGATGGCCGACCGAGCCGAAGGTGAGGGAGGCCACCGGTATAGCGTACGCCTTGTGATCTGAGAGTCGCGGGTTCAAATCCCGCAGTCGGCATCTTTGGTTTTATTTATTTTTTTACAAGTACCCGAGTCTTTGAGGCCATATAAATAAAGAAGTTCTTCAGACATTCTTCTAAAACATCTTTGAAAAATTAACTGCCAATTTAATTTATATAAATATATAATCCGCTATTTATTATCGCTTGTAGTATGGCTCGGTGGGTAGAGTGTCCGCCTGGCGATCCGATTGTCCGATTGACAATTCTGGTTTAATTTATTTATGAGCACATGATGACTCGAAGCGGGCGGGAAAAATCTTTCCCGCCCGCTTCAATACTTTCCCGCCCGCTCTCTTGGAAAACGCCACTTTGGGTGAAGAGAACGTGCATGAAAAGAGGTACTTTCGGGGCACATGTAAAAAAATATAATATTATCAATCACGGAATTTTTAATAAAAATAATAATAAAATTGTATTGTCTCGACAAATTGTTCATTGTGCAAGCCTCAAATGTCTGTTTATTATTATCTCAATGTATAATTTGCGCTAATATAATGTAAGTTGCTAACGAGTATCTAGACGAAACCAGTCAGCTTATTATCTTGGCAATAATAATTAATCAAAGAGAATGTATAGTATATCAGTATGCGAATAATTATATTCGTCTAAGTAAACCCGACATGTCATAGCAATCAGAGTTGCAAGTACGGCTAATTTACCATCAACGCAAATATCTCCGAGCCGAGGCTCATTTAGCTAAATAACATAGCTTAGCATAAATTTGGCATAATTTTCAAGATGGAGGTCGCGCAATTGCCGCTCTTAGCAAGTGTAAATTTTCAAATAAACCGACGCACATCTAGAGCCAGTCGACAGTTGCGTTTTAAAGTAACGCATTAAAGCTATATAATTAGAAATTCCAAGCAGGAGGCTTCAGCTTGAAAATTGATGAAAATAAAATGATTTTGCAAAAAGCACGGTTGGGATAATGAATGTAAAATTGTGAGAAAAAATAATTCTTAAGAGAATATTTAAAATGCTATTGAAAAAAGGATATGCGATTTATTATTATATTTTTTTTTAAATAAAGATTTAAGTAAAATATCATATCAAGAAGTTTTGCATAATTATTATCATGTCATTTTCTTCCAAATGGTAAATTTCAAGAAAAAGATTATAGAGACCTGCTTGTTTAAATTTGATTGTAATTAATAATAAATATTTCGAAAACATCAATAGCGTAACATATTATTGGTTAAAACGTCAGTTTTGAAATGAAAATCCAATTTTCAGTCAACGTTTCGGTTCATTTTATTTAAACCATCGCCAGAACTATTTGAACATAAATAAAAAAGACGTATAAATAAAATTAGAAAGAAGCAACATTTTTTGATGGTGTTAAAAGCAAAATTCCTATTTTATGTTAGAGTTAGTCATGTTTAGAATGAATTGTTAAAAAACGGTCACGAGAACAAAACTATAATTGGTTAAAACTCTAATGAGGCGTAGCTGTACCTAGGCCACTGACGAGAAAACAATTTTTAGGGTATAATGTGTGGTTTTATATCATAAGAGTCTAAACCAAAATTTAGTTTAATATCTCAAAATTTTTTATAAAAACCAAAAAACAATTTTAACACCCTAAATATGAAAATAATAGTATATTAAGATACACGTTTCATAAGACATTATATTAGAGCACGCGATGCGGGGAGTTTTCTAAAGTACAAGTGATCTAATTGTCTTATGAACCGTGTATTTTATAATACTTTTTCTATTTGGGTCTTTAAAGTCTGAAAAACTTTAAAAAATATAGTCGATTTTTTCCATTTGAATTAATATTTTCTCTTTGGGTTGGCAATACTTTTACAATTTCATAAAATGTTACAAGTATCAAATATGATATGATAGGAACAATTGAACACAACAAAGTTTCTTCCCATCCGTCATAATTAAAAATAAATATATTATTAAAGTTGATAAAAATGAGTCAGGAAGAAAGTTGTACTCCGTCAGAAATACGAGAAATTGCAGAAAATAATCTAGAAAAACTTTTAAAAAAGAATATGCCAAACTTTGGATTATGGTGCGAGCAGAACAAAGTTAAAAATATTGAACAAAATAATAAATAATATTATTGAACAAAATATTTTATCGCCACAGAATCTGACAGGAATAACAATTAATGCCCAGGAAATGTCTACAGTAACTATAAATATGTGTATATAAAGTAATATGTATAATACTATATTGGATTAAAAATAAAAATAGTACTTTAACGAATAAAACTTTGGAAATAGAGCATAGACTGGAAGATATTTCTATTATTTTTAGGTTATGTTGTTTTATAGTTGTGACTAGAAATTAGTTGACGGGCACCGCCAGAATGTTATATATTTCCGAGTATAGGTATTTCAGAAAAATATCTAGTAAAAATTATCTATTTGCAAGGTTAAAGGTTAGTATTTTAAAGTTTTCTATAAACAAATTTTGTCGAATCCATAATGCCAAGGAAACTAATTTCAACGAAATCGAAGTAGGCCTAAAATTCGAACCCTACTTGTTGCCAACATGATAAAAATTAAATTTCAGTTTCACAAAGTAGCAGGTTATTCAATTTTTTTGCATTTCACAATGTAGCCATTATATTAGAAAAAGTATTTTAGGACACACCATGTATATGAACTTTTCGACTTAAAATTGATCCTGGAATCACCCATCCAAATAAGTCCATATCATTAACGCCCTGTATAAAAAAGACACCTAGCAACGAACAATTTGGATTTCATATCAATTATCAAACCTCAGAAATATAAAAAGCTGTCAAGATATAAATGCAATTTACAGATTCCTTGTATTCGATTTTATATGAAAACGACAGTCAACGATAAGAGAATTTTCTAAGTAAAACCCCAAATTTTGACATTTGGTAATTAATAAAGCATAGCCATTTAGTTAAATTACTGCCAGTCAAGGAGAAAATGAATACATTAATATATTTATCTATAAAATAATATAAGTTACTTACATATTATTTATCATTGCCCGCCAACTGCTTTAGAGTAATCGGTAAGTGCATTGAAAAATCACGTCTACATGAACACAAAGCATAATTATTGTTTGTTGATATCAATTAATACCCGTTTATGTAAATCCAATAATTTTAGTACTTTAAAGTTAATTAAACAATACGAATCACTGAAAAATTAAATATTCAACACGATAATCCCACACGACGACGCGTCTACATAAACATATCTCTTAAATGGCGGCGTCACCTGTCGAATATTTTCCATCCAAAGCCTACTAGACAGACGGTATAAATGCCACCATTGAGTGCCGATATGAGAGGCAACGCTCATCAATCCCAATTCTATATTTTAAATGAAAATATTGATAATTTAGGATTCACTAGAATGTTGAGAAAGAAATGGGGAGGAGTAACGCCAAAGCAATTATCAATATTTTTATAGAAAATACTATCGGTTAAATAGAAGAAATGTACAAAATTTTTTAGAAGCTATACAAAAGTTAATAAAAATTATGACTATGGATTAAATGTATAGAACAAAATAATATTACGATTGTGTCCTTGAAGACACGAGGTAAGTACGGTAACTTTGTCTAGTAATGTGTGTAAATAGGTAAAGTTTATAAACTAAACATTTCCGATATAAGACTTGATGATACTTTAATGTTGTGCAATTTTCTTCCACATTATTTGTGCAAACATTAAAGCTAATATAAATTTTTAAGTGCACTTAGCCTTTATAATTAACTTGCTATTAAAGTATAAGGGCTAAGAATATTACAACTTCGAATATGTAGGCATATGATATTGTTTGCAATACCTATTAAAAAAGTTACCGATTTTCGAATACACCATAAAAACTTTCTCCTTCTTGCGACCACGGTATACGCTATGTGTATTATACAGTTAAGGCGGTGTAACTGCATATATCTTCTTCGATTAGATTGAATAAATATAGTTCATTTAAATAAGAGAACATAACGAAATAGCACAGAAGGCTAGGTAAATATTGCTGTATACAACAACAAATTAAAGTTGGAAATAAGTTACGAAAGTTCCTATAAATTACCCCATAAATCATTTTCCAGTTGTAATGATTTCAACAAATTCTAAAGTATACAGACCTTGTTCAATACCTTCAATTACCTTCCATAGTGTTATTTTACATACGTAAGTGTTACCTCCTTGTAAGATAACACATTTGGGAATGTATATGTATACTTGTTAAGAACAGTATTTGTCCTACCCGAATCTCGCAAATTATGGAAAATTTATGCAAAACTCTCTCATTAAGGATAAGGGAAATATAGTGTGTGCTTAGACATTTGTCTGGATAAATTACCTTAGTAACACACCTGGTTTCCATAGAGTGTGTGGTTATAATAGAACTAATAAAGAATTATTGTTTTTAGTTACGTCCGTAGATTGTTTGTTTCTCCTAATCAAGACATATCAAACCGATCAGAATGAGAACAGAAACAGACAGAAGATAAAAAGAAATAGAAATTCTACAGAAGAATCCTCTTTTCTTTTTTGGTGTGTTTTTTTTATGATCAAACACATGCACTATAGGAAAAATCCTTTAGGGCACTCTGGGAGTGGTGCGTGTATGCAAAACGCGATTCACGTTAGTTTTGAACCGTTAGACCTTATATTCGTTGGGAAAAACGACCTCGGGAAGGTCGTTCCATAAGGATGAAGTCCTCCAGATGAAAGAATTCTTAAATAATGAAGTTCGAGGAGTACTAAGCTTAACGACATATAGATGGGCGGCAGTGGTTCGTCGTGTATTTCTGCTATTCGCCGCTCTGGGCGGAATTAAGAGGGCAAAGTCAGCCGAGCACTTTCTATGAAAATATCTGTACAAGAGAGTCAAATCTGTCTTCGATGTTCCAGGTTGTCGAAGTTCTTCGTTAGCTCGTGGTCTCCAGTCAGACGAATGGCCCTCCTTTCGATGGAATCCAGCAGCAAAAGAGTATGTTTGGGTGCAGAGCTCCAGATATAAGAGCAGTACTATAGTGATGGTCGAATCTGGGCTTTGTATAGTGTCAAAAGTTGTTGAGGTGTGTACAACTTTCTGGTTCGGAAGAGTACACCAAGTTTCTAAGAAGCTATCTTGGCGATTGCCACAACGTGGTTATGACAAGACATGTTTCCTCCCAGATTGACGCCCAGCAAATTAATAGATTTAATAGATGAAGCCAGTGAGATTGCGTGTCCGTCCATGACTATATCCGGTTCTGTAATGTTAACCTTTTTAGAGAAAACTGCTGCCTGGGTTTGTTCGGGTTAACGCTAAATTCGACTTGGTTACTGTCACCTCAAGCCAAAATTTCTTCCAGGTCTTTGTTGAGGCGTGATACTTCATGCTGTCTGCGAAGATGTGCGTCGCCGGCCGATGTTGGTGCATTCAAAGAGAAAGATGAGATAAGTGTGCTATCGTCAGCAAAACTAAATATAGGATTTTTCGTTTTCACTAGAAGGTCGTTAATGTAGAATAAGAAGAGAGTGGGAGACAATATGGACCCTTGAGTAATACCGGCATTGATGGTGAAGGTGTCTGAGAGAAATACGTCGATCGCGTTTATTTTCGTAATAACATTGACGTTTACAAATCAGTTAGAAATACATTACTCGTGTACAAAATATCAATAGACTTACAGATAAGCAAGAACTAATATTGTATAAGAAGGCAATTTGAAAAATGCAAATAGCATTTCTTGTTTGTTCGTAAAAGATAATAAATGCTGCTGGTTACAATGCATTCGCCGTATTTTCGTTACTCAGATGTTTCTCTATACGTTCAATTTATTGAAATTTATTTACTGTCGAGGCTGGTGCAAAATTGGTTCCATTGCTTATGTAATTATTTAAATTATTAAATTTGCTCTGACGCGCATTTCCCCATGAACGTACTCCCTTATTTCTCCATACGCGACCTTTGTCAATGTATAACGAAGTGACACCGTACAAATATTAAATAGGCAATATTCCCACTTAATGGTACGTAAATTATGCTCTGCGTCTGGAAACTTAAGTCCTTAAGTTACACTTAATAAAGTAAGGTTATATATTGCGGAGTGCTATAACGGAACCGTCTTGCTTTGATGTTGATATGCTCCCCTAGTCTGTGTCTGAGACAGTGACGGCTCGTGACCCATGATAGCCCCTCTATCGGAACCCCCTGTTCACAATTATGGTGAAATTATTTTTAAAATTTTATTTTTGTGTAACGACCAAACAATTACTTTCTAGGCGTTTTAAATGTAGGAAGAAAAAAAGTAACAAGAAAATGCGCAAGGTAGAATGTATTTTTATTTATTTTTTAATTTTACACAAGGAAATACAACTTTTGGAAAATAAGAAAGGTTTTCTTGAGTAGATAGCTGTCGGATCTTAACGTCGTCGAATGCAACCCGCGTAACAATATTTATACAGTCCACTACTAATACTACTAAAGCCATCAACGAGCTATCAAGAAAACCGAATGATGTCCAATACTACTACCGCCATCTACGAGTTATCAAGGAAACCGAATGATGTCTAATATCACTATGCCATCTACGGCTACGTC
Source organism: Barypeithes pellucidus (assembly GCA_963991005.1). NCBI lineage: Eukaryota > Metazoa > Arthropoda > Insecta > Coleoptera > Curculionidae > Barypeithes > Barypeithes pellucidus. The sequence goes on along the minus strand of OZ022561.1, from coordinate 18,516,450 downwards.
ATTAGGCGCAACCAAGACGAGAACAATAGTTAACTGTTTTATGATGAGAAAGAATCGAGCCACGAGACTGACAAGTTGGCATTCTTCATATTTTCCGTGTTTTTTAGTTTAAATTCTTAAATAAAATGGTTTAAAATCATCGACCCTACACAATAGTGCTTAAACGTATTCCATTCTTCGGTTCTTAGTTGTAGAAAATTGATCAATAACAGCCTCGGTAAGTTTGGAAGACCCTCTATAAATTTGTTTTCATATATTTCATTTTTAAACTTTCTAATAGGTCTATCTAGGGCCCTAGATTGACCTTTCGTGGTCCGCGTTAAATTAATTTCGGGTTTAGGTGTTCCCGCATTCTTCACTTCAATTTGTTGCTCCTAACTCAAAGAGCTAAAGTTATTTCTTAAATAGTCAACCGCCAACTATTCATTTTAACTTAATAAATATATAATATTAAAATATTAAAACACACACGCTCGAATTTCTAACTAGATGCACGAACAGACAACAGCGAGGTGCAAACAAAAACTGTGCTCCTTTTCCATGTTAAATCGCCATAGCCCCGCTATCCCCCGCTGCCACTCGCCACCTGTTACTACAGAGAACCTGCACTACTTAATCGCACGTGCGAACAATTCTCGTCATAATCGTCATTTACCTCGACCGAGACATGGTTGCTGGATCTATACAGTTTGATTTGACGGGATGATAAAATATTGGGACTTTATACGATATAGAATATTCAATGAATATAAATTAATATTTATTTTTCGCTTTGTTTTGGGGTGCACGTGCGCATATGCTCCTGTGGAAGATCTGCCACTGGCCTGAGAGTATGTAACCGCAATATTTGGCGATAAATAATGCAAAAATTGCAAGCTATCCTGTATCTAACTTTTTAGGTAATTGTTGCTATTGGTGACCGACGAAATCACAAATCAGGTTGTTGTTTAATAAATTCCTATTGTCTCTATTATGTTCATTGACTCATGTACTTTTTTATTGATATAACGTACAGGGTGTCATTTGAAAATTTGCCACTCTGAATATCCCGCTGCCAGTAAATAATATTAAAAATTGTCAATTTTATTGTGAAGGGAGACGTTTTTAATGAATATTTGCAACCTTCGATTAACACCCTTGGAGGGGTAGATGTTCCCTTAACATCTTAAGTGGCAAGGGGGATCAACTGGCACATCACTTTACAGATCGCCTAAATCCGCTTCCAATTATACCATAATTTAATATTTATGAGTACTTCTTTTCAAAAAATTACGTTCCAAAATGGAGATAATTAGAAGTTTTTAAGCTGTGACTATTTTTGTATCAATGTCTACAATCCAGTGGCGGATCTTCCACAGGAGCACATGCGCACGTGCACCCCCAAAACAAATAAAAATATATTAATTTATATTCAGTTAATATTATTTATCGTATAAAGTCCGATCCTCCATAATATTTTATCGTACCGTCAAACCAGACTGCATATTGGTTCTCACCGTAGCGCGATTCAGCCGACGGGCTGTCGTTAAATTGATGACGAGAATGCTCGCATATGCGCTCATATAGGCGGGACCTAATGCAGTTCCTCTTTAGCATGAGGTGGCGGGGGATAGTGGGGATATGGCGTCACAATTTTGGAGTGCGTCTTTGTCTGTTCGTGCATGTGTAGTAATTCCAGCGTGGATGGAGGATGTTTCAATATTTTAATATTAAGTATATATTTATTAAGTTAAAATGAATAGTTTGACTGTAGACTATTTAAAAAATAACTTTAGCTCTTTGAGTTTAGAACAAAAATTGAAGTGAGGAATGCGGAAAGACCTAAACCCAAAATTAATTTAACGCAGACCACAAAGGGTAAATCTAGCGACTTTATTAGAAAGTTTAAAACTGAAATACCTATACGAAAAAATAACTGGATTTGTGGATGCATCACAACTAACCGTTTGTTCTGTTTTCCTGTTTGTTGTTTGGTCGCGGCGTTGCGGAGCCTGCCCAGACAAAAAATGGAACAGCCGACTTGGGGACACTTAACACCAAAAATTAAAAAACATTAAAACGCTCAAGCTCATTCCAATGCTGAATTGGAGATACAGCTGTTGTTTAAAATAATTTTACGATGCTTGTGAAACCCCTCTATCATAGGTCACGAGCCTCCACTGGTATAACCCTTGATATATAGTTTCTCTTAATCGAATAGCCTTAATGAATACGTGTACAACAGGTTCTGAACGAATATCCAGAAACTTTAACACCGTTAAAATTTGAAATCGAAAACTTCATACAACACAACAAAATAAATCAATTTTTTCGTACTATAAATTTAAGACGTTCCTTTCATTCTCTACAAAAGGAACGTACACACATAAACCCATAAGGTTTCTTTTTAATCTTTTGTAAAGTTTTCAAAACCAATCTTTTATTTCCATTCAGCTGCAAAATATCACCATTTGTTGGTGCAAAAAAATCCTTAGCTTGTTATTTTGATAGTGCACAGTTGGCATTCGTGACAAAAGCATTCCCGCTCGAATCGAAAGAGTCAAGAACTATTTTACAGTTTTCGTTTTTCTTCTATCGCCCCTGTTCTAGACGTGCCGAGCTTGAAATGTGATATTTTAATATGGATTACGTCATAACTTTGTTCGAGTTGATGTATTTATTGAAGTTTACAGTTTTCGGTCACTGGCGTTACCAAATAGAAAATGTTATAAAATATACAATAAATTCTCAATTATTTTTTTTTACTCTTCGATCGCCACTCCCGAGGACACCTACAGCTTAACGTGGGCTCCGAACCACGATCCTCGGTCACAAGAAGCTCCTCCAAGGGCTATCAATCCTTGGTATTTCACATTACAGTATGATTTGCCGATTGGAGAGCGCGTGGAGTCCTGGATACCGTCTCGAATGGGGTAGGTATGGGGATGATATGTTGTTTACTCTTTTTTGCATGACGCCAGTAACGCCATGACTTATACCACTAAAATCCACCGTGTGCGAATCAGTTTATATGCAGTGGGGTTCGAACCTACGAACTCTTGTTCTAGAGTTTCCAGTGACTTCCGCTTTAACCACAGAGCCACCAGAGCCGTTGAATTTTTAATGATAATACTTAATCATTTTCAATTTTTTTAAATTAAAAAATTATGTAAATAAATTCTTAGTTTAAAAATATAATACTCAAATAGAATAAATCTTACTCAAAGAAATATATTTCCAAAACAAGATATTTCTGGATATTTCTAAATCTTTTGATCGTGTTTGGCATGAGGGGCTTCTATGTAAACTGCGATCTTATGGTATGCCAAGTCGATTCTGTGTATGGTTCTCTAGCTTTCTTAAGGACCGCTCTCTGCAACTTGCGATTGACGGATTCCCCTCAGATACCTTCACCATCAATGCCGGCGTTCTTCAAGGGTCCATATTGTCTCCCACTCTCTTCTTACTCTACATTAACGACCTTCCAGTGAAAATCTGATATTTAGCTTTGCTGACGATAGCACGCTGGTCTCATCTTTCTCTTTGAATGCACAAACATCGGCTGCCGACGCGCATCTTCGCAGACAGCATGAAGTATCACGATCCAACAAGGATCTGGAAGAAATTTTGACTTGGGATGAGAGTAACCAAGTCAAATTTAAAGCTAAGAAACCCCAGGAAGCAGTTTTCTCTAAAAAAAAGTTAACATTACAGAACCTGATATAGTCATGGCAGGACACGCAATCCCACTGGCTTCATCTATTAATTTGCTGGGCGTCAATCTGGGAGGAAATATGTCTTGGCATAACCACGTTGTGGCAATTGCCAAGACAGCTTCGTAGAAACTTAGTGTACTCTTCCGGATCAAGAAGTTGTACATATCTCAACAACTTTTGACAGTATACAAAGCCTAGATTCGACCATCACTAGAGTACTGCTCGCATGTCTGGACCTATGCACCTAAACATACTCTTCGGCAACTGGATTCCATCGAAAGGAGAGACATTCATCTGATCGGAGGCCACGAGCTGACGGATAACCTCGACAGCCTAGAACATCGAAGACAGGTTGGGGATTTGACTCTCTTTTACAGATATTTTCATGGAAAGTGCTCGGCTGACCTTGCCCTCTTAATTCCGCCCAGGGCGGCGAATAGCAGAAATACACGACGAACCACTGCCGCCCGTCCATATGTGGTTAAGCTTAGTACTCCTCGAACTTCATTATTTAAGAATTCTTTTATCTGGAGGACTTCATTCATATGGAACGACCTTCCCTAGGTCGTTTTTCCCAACGAATATAACCTGCAACGATTCAAAACCTACGTGAATCGCTTCTTGCGCACACGCACCACTCCCAGAGTGCCCCAAAAGTATTTTTCCTATAGTGCTTGTGTTCATAAAAAAAATATATATAATTCAAAAATACCATAAAATACAAAATATTTGAGAAAATTTGAAATATCTCGAATTTTTGGAAAATATTCCTTGCCTTTTCTTGTTTTTTACATGGCATGCGTTTAAGCACAATCTCACCTACTGGGAAGCGATGACGACAACGGCGTTTTAATCATAATTATTAAATTAATAGGAGCGAGATTTTGTCAATTTGGAACAATTTTATTTCCTACTTCCTTTAATTTTTTAATCAGAAATATTTACTTTGGAACTTCAGATAAATGATCTCCCTATTTGGCCGCTTTTCTAATAAAACTAGGCAAGCAAGGAAACATTGACCAAAAAACAAACTAGGCATAATTCTTAACACAAAAAAAAAACAGGTGCGTGGCCCGGCAGGAAATATTATATCTGAAATTTGGCCCGCCCTGCTGTCAGGGTTGGGCCACCCCTGTTCTAGACAACAACTGCGGATTGTTCTTTGCCGCATTAAACGACGACCCTATAAGTTACATTCTTCGATAATCTACTATTTATAACTGGTGATATTAGGTTATACTGTCAGTTCGTTTGTTTGTGTAGTCATTTGTTTCCGTTATAGCAGACATTTCACAATTCGCACCTATACGACTAACACTTCTATTTCGGCGATACGTATAGCGAGCAGGGCATATTTGGGTCACATATTTCCACGTTTGGCCCACACAGGCCTGTTTGCATACATTCCAAAGGAGTCTGCTGAAATAATGTGCGGTAGACAGGGCTGGGGGCTTCCAAGCGCTGGGCTTTAAGTCCTTTTTAACACATGTAACTCTTGTTAATTGAATTACTTCTTGTATAAAGCAATTCTTTGTAATTTGTGCTGAGAAAAAAAGGTATTAAATATATATTTTTTTAAATTTTATTTTATCATTTTTTAAGGATTTTGATTGACAATATTAAGTATTTTTAATCCTGTATTCTCAAAGAAGGGCAATTTTTACACTAAAAAGGTCCAACCATTTTCGAAAAATGTCCATTTTTACTTTAATTGTTTGATGCATTGTGAAGTTTAAATGGAAATATCTGAAACATATAGTCTTTGCAGCGAATCCTCAAGCTTTTTCGACAATTGACATCAGCAATATGTCATCGATCAGCTGTTTGGGGACTTAATCAAATACCCCAGTTTTATACGAATCGCATTAAACGTGTTATGTTTTTATATTTTTCCAGTTTGATTGGTGCTAATAAGTTTTAAAAGTGTATTTCCGTCGTTTTAGTGTAGTTTATTTTGTTTTGAAAACTTTGTTTAACTACATATCGAGTTGTTTGTGTATTTGTAAACCACAGTAAGTACTAATCACGTATCGAAAAATTTATAAGTTAATATTTTATTTATTTGTTTTTAGGCGAAAATAATAATTATGAAGCATAATTATCGTCTGCCTTCTACCTCAGCTGATGCCACCGTTAGAGAAACTAAGGTGAATTTTAGTATTAATAAAAAAAATTATAGATGTTTTATTTCTTTCCGAGTGAGTTTAGATTTATTTCAGTTAAATATGTATGGTAATACTTTTGTGTGGCGACTGTTTGGTTAGCTGGAAAAGTAGGAAATATCTGCATGATATTTTTAATAGTTTTGGTCAGAATTTCAAGTGCAATTATTGATCATATAGTGTGTAATAATATGTTTATCTAAGTTCACTATTTTTAGAACTTTGCAGGGAACACTAAATATATTGTCGGAAGCTTCTGATTTATATATAGAGCTGATGATAATCGCCGAGCTCTAATGGAAAAGCTTTGTGTTGCTCAGAAGAGATGCTGATTTCTTGAAATATATATGGCCAATGAGCAACTTGGTGCCGAAAAAAATTGTCCCAATTTAACTGACTTCGTATCTCTTTACTCTTACCTTTCCCGAAATCTCAATGGGGAAGGCCAAAATCCCCATTTCATTAGTTTTTTGCATATATGACCTACGTAACCTACGTATTGCAGAAGAAGGGTGCATATAAAATTTGCTTGTTATGATACTATACACTTATAAGTTTCTATTGAACATTAAAGTTAAAACAGAGGTAACAAGAGTGAACAACCTTTAAGCAAACGGTATATTTAGTTTTTTAATACAATAACTTTTCCTTAGAAAAGGTCCATAGCTATTCTCAGAAATGTTTTTTTGTACATCCGGTACAAAAACATGGAAATTTTTCCAAGTGATTTGTATTTATATAACAGGGAAAAGAAATGATCAAGGATGACTTTTTCGAAAAATTGAAGATACAATTTATTACAGGTATAGTTAAGTCCATGTATAGGCACATTGTATAAAGTTTACAGTAGGTAAAGATGGACATCCATGTAGATAAGTACTTCCTATCTTTTTGTGAATATAGAGGTACCTACTAGACATGTAATTATAGATAATGACTTCATTTTATATATTTGAGTAAATAAATTACAAAAAATACAATGTGTATGTGTGTTTTATTCCTGATAAATAATAAAAAATGCATTTAAAAGTATAAATAGACTCGTTTCATTTTTTAAATAAACGTACGTACTATTGTAGTACGGTCCTGGAGTGTCATACAAACCTAGGCAAAATAAATAACCAGAAATAAACAGGCAAGTCATTAATGTCACGTGACACTTGACATATCTGGCGCGAGGGTTCGTTGCAACGACTATAGTTAGCGATATTAAGATAGAGCCAAGTATATCTTGTACTTTGGAAATTGACCTTCTTTGAGAATCTTAGATTAAAAAGACTTAATAACAGGTAAGAAAAAGTTCACAGATTTATTTAAACCAGTATATGTAACTACCGCCCTCTAATGTGAAACTTAAAAATTTATATAAATTCACATTTCTTACTCGTAAGAACATCATACCGCAAACTTCCAATACATTGAACAGCTTTTAAATTATGGTTTATTTTCGAAAATAAACTTTCATTTTCAACATTTCGAAATGACTTAATCGATTTAGTTTAATGTTTCGTAGTTATTCTATGGCCCATAAGTTATGGATCACCCTGTACAGTATAGACTTCACTGTGTGTCGATTTGCATTAATCCAATTCCTAATAATTTACAATTCTCAATAATATCAATATTGAAACGATCAATTGTTGTTAAATCAGGTACCTATGTCTTGTTCTCTTCGGTGTATCGTAAAAACTGTGTCCTCGTTATTGTATTGAGGATAATGCAGTTATCGCAAAAGTAATGTTTCAATATTAAAATTTGTTCTTCCGAAATACATTAATCTATGATATATTTATTTATAGCTAGTGGATTCGGCAATAATAAACAGATGTGGCCCTAGAATCGTTCCCTATGGTACACCAAGATTAAGTGTCAACTTCTCACATTTGAAAATCATATGATAGATGATATGTGGATCAAAATTTTTTTACAGTCAACTCTCAGTAAATCGGTTTAACAAAAAAAATAATCTCAAAACACCTGTTAATTTTTTAATAGGTTTCTTATAGTATCTAATTGGAGGAATTGTATATGTCCGCGTCATCCGTTACAAAGAACATGACCCATGTAAGGATCAAGGAAATTATATTGTAGTCATAATAAACATTCTTACTGTGTATAATGACTTAGAACAAGAATTCAAGATCCATGAATATTAACTAAATTTGAAAATAGTTTTCCTAATACCTCCCATATGAGTTAAGATAGGCGTTCTTAATGCTACATCGATGTTACCCCAATTCACCACCCTAAAGTAACCCAAACACTACCCTTGTCAATGAATATGTAACTAGTTCCGAAGGAATATTAAATAAGCCATATTCGCACACTCTCATTACCAAATCATACTCTGCGCCTAGAAAATTAAGCCTCTTAAATTATTATTAATCCAGTAAGCTTATAATTAAGGGCGGCTACAAGATTAGAGTCGCCTTTGACATGTACGTTAATGGATATGAACAAGAAGATTGATTTTATAAAACCGTTATAAGTCACAAATCTCTCCTAAACAAATCATCTGGTCCGCTGGAAAGGACTAATTATATTTAAACCTGCAAACTGCAAACTCTGAGATGAAAACAAATTGAAGAAAAATAACCATAAATGACATGAATTTGAACTAATAAGCGAGCTATTCTCCTCATGTCAAACTCAAAAAGCCACGCGATAGGCGTGAGCTATCAATAATGTAATAGGGTAGGTCAACTCTACAAAGACGTCAGTGAATGTTAGACGGTGTTATCATATTTTCACGACGTCAAACGCTTTAGAAAAAAATATAAAAAAAATATGTAACACAATAATAGTGAAAAAGAACCGATAGTTAGTTTTTTTGAAAATACACAATAATAATACATAATCTGAGTATTAGATTTTATTACACGCGACGCGACGAAATTTGACTTTAAATTTAAAAAAATTACAACACTAGTAGCACCTGCAAAACCCAGCGGATTGTTGCGCGTCTATTGGTTTTATCAAAGAAATCAACCATATCACGACGCTGTCGATCTTACACTGACAAGACCGCAAGGGTGCGATGACATATAGGAACACGAACGTCAGCTCAATATCTTTGTAAGCCGAGTGTGTGTGCCGTCATTTTAAGTTTTGAACGTAGAGTTGTTCAGTGCGTACTTTTGTACCGAATTCGGTACAAAGTATTGGCTGCATTCAGCTGCAATATTTTCATCAAATTTTACATTTTATTCTGTGCAAAATGGATAATTTTATTTTTAATGCTCCTTTTCACTAACGGAGATCGTGTTTATAATTGTAATTCACTTCTTTCGTAATTTTTTATAAAATTAACTCCTCAACCTGACAAACAAAACTGACATAAACCGCTGTCAAATTACAAATCGCTTTTTAAATTCGATAGGAAAAATGGCGTCCGATTTCCCATCGATTTGTGAAATCAATTTTTTTTTAGTGGAATCAGCAGATGATTACTAATCGCTTACAAATCGATGGGTTCTGCTGAATGCGCCCAATGGCACGTTGGTACCTCGAGTTTTTGGTATACTTTCCATATAAGGATTTGTTTTGTTATGTAGGGCTGTTGAAAGTAACGACTTTTTTTAAGCTCACTTTTTTGTGAAGGTAACAACCATTTTTTTAAGTTCAGTTTCTTGGTGAAGGTAACGACCTTTTTTCTTCGAACTCTGTTCTGTTCTCTGAAGTTCTTTTAAGTGTCCAGTGAAGTAGCGTCATTTTTTAGGCGCCGTGCTGGTACATTTCTATAAAATTCGGTACAATTTTGCCGATCCAGCCGGTACAATAATTTGAAGCTTGGAACAACGCTGTTTGAAGTAGTTTGAATGTTTCCTTCACTTCGTTCGTCGTGTGTGTCATTTTTAAATTGAAGGAATCGTATTTATTGTTAATTAGTTAAACAAAAGCGAGAAAAAAATGACCAAAATTAATTGAAACAACGTTCCCGTTTAATCTTTCCATGTGAATAGCTGCTATTTGTGAGATTATGTGAGAGGTTATTTCCTAAAACTTAGTTTTTTTTATAGCAATTATGTAACTAATAATTGTTTTTAAATAGGTAAGCATGTGTCTTAAATAAAATTGCATTTTTTAAAGAGTTTGAAAGATAACCATTCAAAAGTTCATGACGTTTGATCTGTTTACTGTGCTTGTGACGAATTTGAAATTTGTGTGTTATATTACTATTATTTGTTTTGCAAAACGTTTTTCGCCGTCGATTTTCTCGAATCATATTTGTTTATAAATGAAAAATTGTTAAAATTATAATTTTTTTTTCTAAAGAGTTTGCCATGTAGATATGACAACACCAGCCGAAATACGCTGACTTTTTTCACACTGCAGACCCTTTATTTTATTGATTGCGACCGTCGTCAGTAGCGGCCATGTAAATTTTCAGATTTCATATAAAGTGTATAATTTCGCTTAATACTTCATTTATGGTTATTTTCCTTCAATTTATTCTCAAAAAATAAAACGCATATTGTATGTTTTGAAACACAATCAATAGTAATACCACACAAATTTAAAATTCCATCACTTTTATTATTATAAATTATTTCACAATAAAAAAAAATCGGTTAATGCTATAACTGAGAAATTTAACACCTTATTTATTAAGAAAAATATTTTAAATTCGTATACAAGCACATGGGAATTAAAGAGACAGACATGGGCTACGTAACAGTATCAAAACATGAAGGTGCATTTCAACAAGCAAGGTCGACGCATGCGGTTTGATCTGCCATCACTGGTTTAATCTAGTTACCTACATATAGTTATCAACTGAAAACAGATATGTATGACGCGAGCCAGTTCAGAATACAACATAACTTTATGGTAGTTGAGACGACGCGGATAGTTTTTGTATTTGTGTCGTTGAAATAATAACTGGTAAATCTCTAATCGAACAAACACCGTATTTATTTAGGAAGAGCACCTTAATCATTTAAAACTAATACACTATACAATTTTCAGCGAAGCAGTATACCGCGTCACCATGTAGCCGCTTTCGCGTCTCTAGCAGCACTGAAGCCTCGTCTCTCGCTTTTCGATTGATCTATATCGAGTGGAAAGAGACGTGCAGGTTTTTTAATTTAAAAAAAAAGTATGTAGGCTTCCTTTAAGACACCCAATGAGTCACCCATTTAAATATAATAAGTAAATAATTTCCATAACACCTCGCGTATTATATTATACGACATAAAGTGTACTTGCAAAAAACAAGTGACATATGACGACCACGTTGACAAGAAACGAAATGAAAACTAGGACGTAACATTTTTTTTGGGAGAACCTACTTAGTTATTCTTAGGAAGTTCGTTATTTGCTTATCTTATATCCCTTGTTTCGAAGTTTTAATGGGATTTTTCCTTACGCATCAGCAAAAAACAGTCTGGCTAAACTTTTTTTGATGCAAAAAGTCTTGGAGTAATCATCCATACTAATGGCTTTGTGAATAAAACGGCCTTTGCGTATACGATTTGCTTAAGGTATGCACTATTTTTCTTTAATTTCATTAAGACAAAAAATAATTTTTTTCTTTGTTGTATCACTTCAATACTTTTTCAATAACATAGCTTATGTTTACTATATTACATAACAAATAATTGACAACATGTTACAGAATGAATCCTGTGGTTCTTTACCATGGATACTTAAGAAAAATATCTGTATCTACCGATTACGTCATTTCCCTATGCAGGAATATCCGGAAACACAAATGAACATTGAACAATGATAGATACATACTAATTTTAATTATTAGGTCATTGGCGAGGAAATAATTTAAAGAAGTTAGAAAATATTTATTTTCTTTATATACAGGGTGTCCCAGAATATGTTGGGGATCAGATAGAACACTTGAAAATAACAGGAGAATTTCATATACATTTTTCTTCCTACGGCCCCCCTGCGGAGATACGGGCACATAACGGACGTCTCTGGAAATCGTTGATTTTTAAATAATTTTTAATTGTAATTTGATAATTTTTTATTATAATGTTTGCTAGATGAATCGCCTTGAAATTCGCCCTTTTAAACACATTTGGCTTATTTACTTTGACAGGGACGGACTAAACTTAACACAAAAATGCTTTTTTCTACACCCTGTATGGTGAAGGAACAACAATAATATTTTTTTGATACTCTAAACCTTAAGCTGAAATAAAGGTACTCTTAATCAATGTCGACAAAATGAACTGTTTTCGAAAAAGAAATATTTTTGTTCATACATTAAATTCATGTCGGCATATTCAGTATACGTAAATTCCATTACTAAGTTAGTAACTAATAAGACAAAGGAGAAAAACCGCAAATTTCAAGACACTACCATAAACTGACACTGTCATAAATATTCTTATTTAAATTGGTACATGTGAAAAATACCATAGCAACAATGAGGGAATTTTATGAACTAAAACAACAACCAATGCAAAAAACCATATTGAAGAAAAAAATTTTTTTTCGAAAAAAGTTAATTTTATCGACATTGATCAAGAGTGCCTTTTTTCAGCTTATTTAGAGTATCCAAAAAAAAATTATTGTCGTTCCTTCATGATACAGGGCATACAAAGCATTTTTGTGTTACGTCTAGCCCGCCCTGCCAAACTAAATAAGCCAAATGTGTTTCAAAGGGATAATATTAACGAGACTCATCTAGTAAACATTATACTAAACAATTATAAAATTACACTTAAAAAATTATTTAAAAATCAACGATTTCCATGGAGGTCCTTTATGGGCCAGTATCTTCATAGGGGGGCCGTAGGAAGAAAAATGTATATGAACTTCTCCTGTTATTTTTAAGCGTTCTATCTGAAGTCGGAAGGGGGTCAGAAGACACTACAACTTAATAGCTAATTAGTATTTTCAGTTGCGCATTATTTGAGGAAAAACGTTGAAATATGTACCGGTGAGTTGAACATATTGGAAATTCCATGTAGTTTTTGTGGTGGCTGAATATTGGCTGCCATGTACATTTTATAGAATAATTGCATTATAACTTCTTGAAGAGGCCGACATGGTACACCATGTACCGAGTTTGAATATATCTTGGTAAGCCAATCCCAAGCTATTCTATTAAACGTGATGGCATAACCACGAGACTCCCATATTTCCGGTAATACAGCAAACAGCAGCAAATAATTTTTATGACGCTATTGCCAAAAATTGACCTAAAGCTGAACATAAATATTGTCACTAATTTTCGTTTTGTCAATGCCAAAATTTAATTTGCTGACGTTTGTTGTATTACCTACCTAAACTATGAGATGTTCGTGTTTTTACCATTACGTCTAATTGAGTAGCTTATAATTGGCCCACCAAAATGTATTCAAACCCTGCACATAGATTTACCATGTCGACCTCTTCCAGAAATTATAATACAATTTTTCTATAGAATGCACAGGGTATCCAATATCCAGCCACCTCAAAATACATCGGATTTCCTATGTTCAACTAAACGATGCATCACCCGTCCTAACACGTCATATTATATTAGCACGTCGTTAAGGAATACCCTGTATATTCCCGAGAATTGAAATTATAATCCCGGGGCTTTAAAAGAGCATATTTTTACTAGATCCCGACGTCCAGGTATTGAATTTCGCTACATCCTATGCCTACGCATACAAAATATGGAAAAAAAAATAGAATCGACGAAAGTTTTCTAATATTTTTTGTGTATGCTGACAATGTGAAAGTAAAAATAATTCGATGTGAGAAAAATTCCACGTATGCGAAGATGAGAACCAAAATTGCGAGTAGAATCAGGTCTGAATGTTTCCGAGTACGCAATAGAAACAAATAAAATAAAACGGAACATCGGAAAATGATATTTTTTGTCACTTTTTCCGCGTCAAGTGTAATTGAGTTACCTTGTTCTTGTGTAAGGGATATATTCTTTTTTATTATTTATATACACTTGCCGGCACAAAATTCCGCCACCCTGATATTTTGGTCAAGTTTGATATTTTATAACTTTTTTATTTTTTATGCGATTTTCATGATTTTGTGATCAGTTTGTAGATCCTTTTATTGTGTATTTCCTTAATTATTTTATATAGTAACATCTTTCGATGGATATTTAAAGAATAATGGAAAGTAAGTTGATCGAAAACATGCCAAAAGTAAAGAAAATAAAAACAATAGGTAAAAACAACAAAAGTAAACAAAGAATCGACCGAGCAAATGCGCATAATTCAAACCAACAATTCCGTGTCAGGACTCGGATTATTCTGACGGTTGCAAATCAGTTCGTAATTGATACATTTTGCTTACGAACATCGAATTCTTTGGTCAGCGGTTATATATTTTGCTTCTGTAAATATTTTAAATCTTGGTATAAGGGTGAAGGGAAAAACCTTCGAAGAGATCGAGAGAAAGCTAGAGGAAGCTCTGACTACAATGGTCAAATACTATAAAGAAAACTCACTAAATCGAACCCTGCCAAAACCCAGGTATGTGCATTTCACCTAAACACACATCTAGCCCATAGAAAACTCAAAGTATCCTGGGAGGGACAGAGTCTAGAGCACACTGATAGGGCACGATACTTGGGTGTCGTCCTTGACAGGTCACTAACATATAAAGAACACTGCAAAAACACTGGACACAAGGTCACGACCCGAAATAATCTCCTGAGGAAACTCGCAGGGAGCAAAGGGGGTGCAAACCTGAGCGTCCTGAGAACGACGGCGGAAGCCCTGTGTGCTTGTCCAGTGTGGAGTAGATCTAAACATGCCAAACAGGTCACAATCGTACTGAAGGAGACATGCCGAATTGTCACTGACTGTATGAAGCCTACAGCTGTGCCCCTGCTGTACCAGGCTGCGGGCTTTGCCTCCCCAGAAGATCGACACGAGGCAGCTCAATATGTTGAAAGATTCAAACAAATCATATGAAACACACCTTCTCCATAACCTTGAGGAACCCCACGGAATCAGTCGCCTAAAATCAGAGACATGGCAAACCCTGAATCACATTAGTACTGGTGTCGCTCCCGCCAAGTCTAACCTGACAAGATGGAACATGAGAAATGCTGACGAGATGATCTGCGACTGTGGAGAAGTAGAGACCACCGACCACCTAAGGACATGTATACAATGCTCATCGAAATGCACCTTTGATGACTTATGGTATGCTAACACTGAAGCCGTAGACGTTGCCCGATACTGGGCAGAAAGGTTGTAAATAATTTTGGATCTGGACTCGAAAAAGTAAAAGAAAATAAGTTTAAACCAACTGCGCATGCCAGTTTGTAACTGTTTCTGACTGCTCTGCCAACGAACCTAATGATGTTTTACGTAGTAAAAATATACAGTAGCAAATGTTTTAAATTCACTACTTGTGTTTATTTCCCATTTTTCTTACTTGTGAATACAAGAATTTTATTTTAGGAAACACTCAAATATTACAAAATGTGTTCTGACAAATATTTTATTGTCAAACATTCCTCCGTTTAATGGGAAGGGAAAATAATTTTGCCGTTTTATTATCTCGAAAAGGGCCTTTCCCTAAAGGAAAATATGAAATTTTATTTGTTATTTCAATAGGTTTGTTACGTGCGACCTTTCGAGACGTTTAAAAAGGTCGATTTTAACTTTTTGTATATACAAAATTTAATATATTTTTTTAAATTGATTTAAGAAAAATAAATTTTGTTCCAAATGCCTTGATGAATTATATGGGGTACACCAAGTAAAGTGGCCTATTAGAAGTATCTCGAGAACTAAATGAGATTTTATTTTGAAAATTTGGCTGTTGCTATAAGAGATGGTTTTCTACGTTTATAAAATATTTTGGCTGGTGCGGTGTTGCCGGATCATACCAAAAGTGGTAGCAACTTCGGAATTTTAAATGAATTACAATATATATTATATTTTTTTGGAATCTAGGTAAAAATCTAGAATAGTTTTTTGTATAATATCATATATCTATCTTTAAAAGTTTTTGAATTGTAAATAATATTATGATTTTTTAACGCAGTATCGGGACCTGAAAAAAAAATCATATCTTTTTAGCGGCTATAGCTAGAAAGCTGAAATTTTCACAATAGTTTCACAAGACCATCAAAATTTTCTGATTTTGAACAGTATTTAATTAGTTTTATACAGGGCGTCTCCATAACAATATTTCTGAGATGAATTATTGCAAAAATCTTATTTTTAAATGGAACACCCTGTATTTGATATGTTTTGCTAATGAAGGATCGAATTTTCAATCTAATGATATTAAGTGTTCCTATACCTATCTTCAATATTTTCGGACTTATAGCGAAATTTAAAAATGATCTTATAAAAATTATTATAAGATATAACTAATTAAATATTTTTTGGTAGTTGGCTGTGGAATGGATTCATAGAAACAAAATAATGAAAAGTCCATTTGACTTTATGTCTGTGTTAATGTAATAAAAATGGCTAATTAACATTATTCGAGCTTAGATATTTTAAGTTTATTTTATATTCATGGGGAGTGTGGTAGAGTTTTATCTAGAACTTACAGAAAATTTAATGAACTTCATACTGATGCATCTCCTATGACTCCCAAAAAGCTGATTGGCCGAGGAGATCCATGGAAATGGCCCCAAGGTCTCCGGATCTTACCGCCCTAGATTTT
This sequence comes from Barypeithes pellucidus, assembly GCA_963991005.1. NCBI lineage: Eukaryota > Metazoa > Arthropoda > Insecta > Coleoptera > Curculionidae > Barypeithes > Barypeithes pellucidus. Next base: position 18,499,982 of record OZ022561.1, on the reverse strand, counting down.
TATCTATGTGGTTGGATTAAAGAAATAGTATACACGACACCAGTCACAACAAGGGAAGATTTAGAAAATCGAGTAAGAACAGTTCTGGGTTCTCTAGAAGGGGAAGAAATAAAAAAGGTGACTAATGAACATGTTATCACCACAATTCATGAATATTTAAGAGTCATTATTTTATTGGCATTATTGCGTAATTTTAATTTTGTTTATTTATTTATTAATAAATTGCTTATTTGTTAACTATTTTTTTTACAACAACACAGACATAACGTCAAATGGATTTTTCATTATCTTGTTTCTATGAATCCATTCCACAGCCAATTATCAAAAAATATATTTTTATAAGATAATTTTTAAATTCCGCTATAAGTCCGAAAATATTGAAGATAGATATAGGAACACTTAATATCATTAGAAAGAAAATTCGATCCTCCATTAGCAAGACATATCAAATACAGAGTGTCCCATTTTAAAAAAAAGATAATTTTTGCAATAATTCATCTCCCTCAGAAATATTGTTATGAAGATGCTCTGTATAAAACTAATTAAATACTGTTCAAAATTATAAAATTTCGATGGTCTTGTGAAACTGTTGTCAAAATTTCAGCTTTCTAGCTGTAACCGATAAAAAGATATGATTTTCTTTTCAGGTCCCGATACGGCGTTAAAAAATCATAAAATTATTTATAATTCAAAAACTCTAAAAGATAGGTATATGATATTATACAGAAAACTGTTTTAGATTTTTACCTAGATTCCAAAATATAGATACATCTAATAGACCACTTTATTTGGTGTACCCTGTATAACGGCTGCTAGCTAAAAACGAAGTTTTATTAATATAATTCCGTTCAGTTCTTTGTCAGGACTTTGGCATTAACACCAGAATAAGAAAATGTTACCTTTTTCTACATTTTTTAATGACCAAAGTTTCTCAAATATGACCACGAAGCTAGGGAACACCCTCTATGTGCCCATTCTATTATTTATTTATCCCGACATGAATAAATTTGTCATTAGTAATTTAAATGAAATAACCCTTGAACCCCATTCATGCGTACTCTGACAATCTCTTTATATAAAAAAGTTAGTATCTGTTAAAGAAATGCGATTGATAAATATTTTTATCATCAACCAGTTTTCCTTTATTTAATGAAAAAGAAAAATATTTTTCTCCTTTTTATTATCTTGAAAGGAGCTTCTTTCTAAAGGAAAAATGTAAAATTTTATTTGATGTTTTAAATTGCTTGCATGAGAGTGCCTTTAAAAATACCTTTTTAACTTTGTGCAAGTTTGTTAAATAGTGATGGGTGATGTTTTTGAAACGTCGGTGTTTTGTTGTGTGTGATATTCGATATTTTGCCGTCTTCATATTAGTAATTTACCTAAAATATAATTACCGGGCTTCTAGTTACCTCAACATTCTTCTGTGCATAATTGTGGCACGTTTGGTACGCCATCAAATAGAAAAGAAGAAAATTACCTGCTCTGGTGGGTCCATGTTTAAAGCGACAGTCATTAGGAACTCCAGGACAAGAGTTCGCAGGTTCGATCCTGCGGCCGGGAAGCCGATTCGCACTAGGTGGATTTTAGTGGTATAAGTCATGGCGTTACTGTCCGGCGCCATGCAAAAAATAGGGAAATGTGTGTATGATCCCCACATCCCTACCCCATTCACGCCGGTAACCAAGCCGGGTGAGATTGGATATCGCACTCCCCAATCAGTAGGTCATACCGCAATGCAAGAAACCAAGGGTTGATAGCCCGAGGGTGAGGGAGGGGGGGGGGGGGGGGGGGTATGGAGCACGTGAATGATAATCGTGGTTCGGAACCCACGTTAAGCTGTAGGTCCCCTCGGGTTTGTAGATGCATTTATTGTGTTTTTCCGTATTTATTTATTTCCTTAATTATTTTATAAAGTAACATTTTTCGATTAGGCTATATTATACAGGAGTAAATCAAACTGTTGTTTTTGTCTTAATTTCAAAACACCCTGTAGGAAAATTGAGATGGATAATTTTATTTACATACTGTTTCTTGTAATCGTTGATGTGTTCTAAACATTTTCTTTTTTGATTCATTCCATTATCTCATTTCTGCTGCGAGCTGCATCATTTTAAGTGAAACGCTGCTTTGAAGCATATACAGGCGTACACCCGGAGCCATACATACCAACGATAATAAACATTATATATACAGGGTGTACGCTAAGTAATGGGACATGGAAAAACTACAGACTCTTTAGGGGTGTTAAAGTTAAAACTTCATTTTTGCTTTTCTCTAATAACTTTGACAGAAACCAACGCTTTTTTACAAAATTTGGCAGTTATGGTTTTCTTAGGATGAGGGATTGATTTTTTGGTGAAATTTTAATGTACACTGTACGCTGCCTGCGGCATTTTTTGCACATTTATTAGGTCATAACTTTTTTATGCCTCCGTATATTTAAGTTTTTAATGAAAATAAGACTTTTCTCATATTTATTACGTAAAAAAGTACACTAATTTCAGGTCGCCCAGAGTTACCGTTTCGGAGATATATGCATTTATATTGTTTAGTGCCTATTATTAATTTGCAAACAAATTTCTTTTTTAAAGTAACCTATGAGAAAACAAATGAAATTTAGAGATACAGTTGCTATGAAACCTCCATGTTGTTATTTGTTTATTGATTATTGTGTTTCGGCATTGTTACTTAACTTAGGATAAACTCAAAAATAAAACATTTTTTTACACAGCAATTTGACAATAATCGACAAGCAAATAACAACATATAGGTTTCATAGCAACTGCATCTCTAAATTTCATTTGTTTTCTCATAAGTTACTATAAAAAAATTTTGTTTGCAAATTAATAATAGGCACTAAACAATATAAATGCATATATCTCCGAAACGGTAACTCTGGGCGACCTGAAAATGGTGCACCCTTTTACGTAATAAATATGAGAAAAGTATTATTTTCATTAAAAACTTAAATACACGGAGGCACAAAAAAGTTATGACTTAATAAATATGCAAAAAGGCCCCTACATTGTACATTAAAATTTGCCAAAAAATCAGTTCTTCATCCTAAAAAAAAACCATAATTGCCAAATTTTGTAAAAAACCGTTGGTTTCTGTCAAAGCTATTAGAGAAAACCAAAAATGAAGTTTTAACTTTAACACCCTGTATCTCAGTTAATATCAACTTTCGGATATAGGTAAGTATAATTAAATCCTAATATTTTTGAAGTCTGTGGTGTTTCCATGTCCCATTACTTAGCGGACACCCTGTATGTATAAATTGAATTTGCAGTTAATTTCTCAAAGATGTTTTAGAAAAATGTCTGAAGATTTTCTTTATTTATTTGGCCTCGAAGACCTGTAAAAAAAAGTACGATACATATCTTGGGCCATCGGAGGCTTTAAGGACTCGTGCGCAAAAGCCTTTTTTCGGCCCTTGATACGTAATGTACTATTAAAAGAGTCCCCCTTCACCATAAAATTGACGTGTCTCTCCGAGATTTAATATTATTTAGTGGAAAACCAGATATCAAGAGAGGCAAGTTTTTAAATTAGCCCCTTCAGAGGGAGCAAACGCGCTCATTATATTGATGAAAGGGTTCTTTTTCGTGATGCAAACCTGAATGTTCTTGTTCAATAGCTGCACGGAATTTTGTTAATTATAATAATTACCGTATTTACTTATAAATTAATTATTTACTCTAAAAATGATCATTTTCTTAACGTGTGTATCGATTTATAAACGAAGTTTTCCAACATGCAAGATACCGTCTAGCCCCCTAAAATTATTTGACGTGGTAGAAAGCGAGGAACATAAATGACATTACCTTCCCCAACGTATTAACGTGTAAATCATTTTAGTCGTGCAGCAAACACCGGCTTTCCGTTTATTTAGCGTAAGTCGAGATATAGGGCGAACTCGACAAGCTTAATCTAAAACTTGTTAAATGAAGCATTTTACCGTCGCGGTAGCCAAAACCGTGGATATTTCAACGGTATTAATCAAACAGTTTTTGCGAGCAGTATATCTTGGCATATTGTACCATCAGTGAAATTGAAATAAGTTGTTTCCAACCAATCGCAGATGATCACATAAAGTGTTAGGGCCGTTACCTTAAGTTAGACCTTAGCTAAGGAAACCTTAACGTTATGGCAAACCTTAAAAAAATTATGTTCTAAATTAATTTGAGGGTCAATTGACGCATTAAGTGGAAGATTATCACGTCCTTAAAGATCTAATCCTTTAGATAAGAGTTAGAACTTTAATATACGTCAAACTTGTGTTAAGGACGACTTATGTCATTCTGTACCTTAAGGCGACTTTGAAATATCGGCACTTTTTTTTTATGATCAAACACAAGCACTATAGAAAAAAATCCTTTAGGGCACTCCAGAAGTGGTGCGTGTGCGCAAAAAGCGATTCACGTTGGTTTTGAATCCTTGGAGGTTATATTCGTTGGGAAAAACGACCTCGGGAAGATCGTTCCATAAGGATGAAGACCTCCAGATGAAAGAATTCTTAAATATGGTTCGAGGAGTACTAAGCTTAACCACATATGGGTGGGCGGCAGTGGTTCGTCGTGTATTTCTGATATTCGTCGCTCTGGGCGGAATTAAGAGGGCAAGGTCAGCCAAGTACTTTCCATGAAAATATCTGTAAAAGAAAGTCAAATCCCCAACCTGAATTAGGCTGTTGAGATTCTTCGTCAGCTCATAGTCTCCAATCAGACGAATGGCCCTTCTTCGATGGAGTCCAGTAGCCGAAGAGTATGTTTCGGTGCAGAGCTCCAGACATGAGAGCAGTACTCCAGTGATGGTCGAATCTGGGCTTTGTATAGTGTCAAAAGTTATTGAGGTGTATACAACTTTCTGGTTGAGGAAGAGTACACCAAGCTTCTGAGAAGCTATCTTCGCGATTGCCACAATGTGGTTATGCCAAGACATATTTCCTCCCAGATTGACGCCCAGCAAATTAATAGATGAATCCAGTGGGATTGCGTGTCCGTCCATGACAATATCCGGTTCTGTAATGTTAACCTTTTTAGAGAAAACTGCTGCCTGGATTTTTTTAGCATTAAATTCGAGTTGGTTACTGTCGGGTTTGTTCCGGGTCCTTGTTGAGGCGTGATACTTCATGCTGTCTGCGAAGATGTGCGTCGGCAGACGATGTTTGTGCATTGAAAGAAAATGATGAGATAAGTGTGCTATCATCAGCAGAACTACATATCGGATATTTCGTTTTCACCAGAAGGTTAATGTAGAGTAAGAAGAGAGTGGGAGACAATATGGACCCTTGAGGAACACCGGCATTGATGGTGAAGGTGTCTGAGAGAAATCCGTCAATCGCCACTTGCAGAGAGCGGTCCTTAAGAAAGCTAGACAACCATGCACAGAATCGACTGGGCATATCATAGGATCGTAGTTTACTTAGAAGTCCCTCATGCCAAACACGATCAAAGACGTTAGAAATATCCAGTGCAACAGCCCGAGACTCCCCATGATGTTCGATTGAGTTGTTAAAAAGATGGGTGACATAGGCTGGAAGATCTCCAGTTGATCTGGACAAAACCGAAAACCATATTGATGATCGCTGATAATGTTGAAGCCTTCCAGGTACTTTAGAAGATGTTGGTTAATAGCTTTCTCCATTACTTTTGATATAACTGAAACCAATGCGACTGGTCGATAGTATAATATATTAAAAGCAGACATTATCGAAAAAAATGGTAACCCTAACTGCAGCGGGGCCACCAGCGAACAAACCCACCAGTCCAGCTTTTACTGAACTGCGTTTAACCCAAACATGTGCAACCCAGCCTGTTTATGCCATTGAATGAATGCGTTTGTTCATTCCGTACTATATCTCATTGATATTATAATATTTAAAATTTATTTTATTGAATTTAAAAATTTTCTAATTTGCCTCAAGCAGCATCTCGACGAAAGTAAGCCCGAACCATTTAATATTAAATTACCGGAAACCGTGTAGACGAAGGCGACAAGGCGCAACAAAAACGACGTCAAACGACGTCATTTGTACGTAATCATGTTGTGTAAATCATTTTGCCGTGTATAGCAGCCGCCTGCTTTCGGCAATATGCGTTTCCGTTTGTTTGCCAAACATGGGGGAAAAACTCAAAACGGTTGATTAAAAGTAGGTAAAAGAAAAATAGTCAACCTGGCAATGCCATCTTATTTACATCTTAAAAAGAATTCGGCTCCTTGTTTTATTGTTTTAGTACATCAAAATTCTAATTTTCTTTTAAACATTCGCCAGTAACATACTAAATAAACCAGCTGCCACCAAACTACGGAATTGTTTCAAGTTTAATAAGACATCTGTTTAAATGTCACAATGTACCTAAATTTAAAGAATAAAACTTTTTAAACTGACATACTTGGATTCCCTAAGGGTGTGGTAAAGGAATTCCATCGTTCTATTTTATTGCGCACAAATAAAATCTAGATATTCGAATCTACATGTCTATAACGAATATGAGCTACATTTCTTACTGTCTCTTTGAATATTTATTTAAACTTCGTTACTCTTTCTATATTTTTATTCGATCTCGATTAGAGATGGGACATATCGTCAATCGCTTGTCGCGGTATGTACCATCGAGCTACACAAAAATACCGTGACGAAATACCGATACTAAAAATATCGTTAGGGAGAAAAAATATATACCTTGAAAGAAAAATAATTACTTGCCGTTATTCACACTGAATGACTTTTTTTTTTAGAATTCCATATACTGTGAAACCTCTCATAACGGACACCTCTAATAAGCGGACATCTCTATTAAGCGGACATTTTTTCATATAGTTCGGAAATAGGTATATGAAATTCAATGAAAATCAAACTCTCTTGGGCGGACTGGGAGGACGCGGACAGGCTGTTTCATACGAAGAGTGCGAAAACCCTCCTTTAAACGGACAAAAAAATTTTTTTAAGTATTTGGGAGACGAATAAGTACGGTGCAAAAACTCTCTGAAGACAGACCGGTAACCAATCGCGTATGCGTTGCAGCGCGAAAGGACGTCGCCGAATGAAAGTATGTGTGATTCCCCGACAGCAATCCGCCGTTTATTTGTGAGTTGTAAGGTTAAAATCGTAAACAATGGCACATAAACGTCGCGTTTTGAGTCTAAAAGAGAATATTGATGTTGTGGAAGTTTGTAATTTGATAACAATGATTTGGGCGAGTTCATTAACATTGATAGCAATGTGCTATTAGAAGATGATAGTGACCCCATTCCTACCGATTATGTAGCCCAAACTGAAACTAGGTCAATATCTGACGACTCGGATGAAGAAGTTGAATGCAGTAATCAAACAAATGTCACCAGTTATCAACAAGCCATTAGTATGGTAAAGGAATTATAAGAGTATGCAAAGAATAGAGGTGACTCTACACTCTACAGCAATGAAATTGTTATCGGACTTGGAAATACATTTTCTAGATTGCAAGTATAAAACGCCAACACGTCAAACTACGTTATTAGATTTTTTTAGTACTACATCTTAACTAAAACTAGTGTATTTTTGTTATGTTATGTTTATTTGTACATACATATACATAGTAATAATTTTGGATTTACATATTACCTAATAACAAATTTTCCATGGGCTGACAACACCTTTATTATGCCGACACATTTTGACGGTCCCGTCTAAGAGAGGTTTTACTGTACCTTGAAGAAAATACCGTTAGGTAGAAAATACGTTAAAGGAAAATACCGTTAGGGACAAAAAATATACACTACTACGCACCAGTACGCCCCTGAATTACTTTTTTTTTAGATCTTCCTATTGAAAATATAGAATAATTTATGTCCTGATGTAAACCTACCTATCCAAAATATACACCTTGAAGAAAAATACCGTTAAAGAAAATACCCACTCCAAACATGAATACCACGACAAAATCGCGGTACGCTGATACCGTCTCACCTCTAATCTCGATGCCCCTTTACGTAATTTCGGTACCTTTGAAATAAGATCTATTACATGCTGGACGAAAATCACAGCTCGAAATTTAAATTTAGCAACATTTGTTCGGCGGTTCAGTCAATGGCCGCTATTGAGAGTAGTGTTGGAAAAAACCGATGATTTTAATAATCTAGTACTTGATACTCGAGCGATTTTAATAATCGAGTGAATCGCTCGGGTGATTAACCACTTGAAATTTTTATGACTAAGAAGAATGTGTTGATAAAAGACCAGGGGTTGTTTTCGTAAGTTTTAGAAGTTTAGTCTAATAGAGTTTTTATTAAGGAAGAACAGTTGATTCTGATTTTTTAAAAATTATATCTTTTCATTTTTTTTAAATTTACAATCGCCGCTGGCTAGCCAGTACCAGACCAAAACCCATGTCGCGATGAATCCACTAAGGTATTTGGCATACTTTCTGTATGCACCTTCTCTTTTATGTGCCTTTAACAAAGACGTTTGTCGGGTCAGCCTTCTGAGCGTCATAATCGAACGTCACCAATCGGCACACCTCGGGTGGCGCGCAGCGTCGAAAATCGGGTATCAAGTGAAACGCAACGATTTTCGTTTTTTCTCTTGAATTTATAACTAGAGTAGTATTTCCTATCGAATATACGAGCAGTTTTTTACCTCGAGCGATCACACTACTAGGCAGCACATTTCGGTCGGCGTCAAGCGAAGCTCGGGCTTGTTCGAGTGAAAAATAATAAGTGAGAAGCGACGATTTTCGCTTGAATTTATAACTTGAGCAGTTTTTTTAATAATCGAGCAATGTCGGTTAGTTCAATAATCGAGTACTCATGCGGTTTTTCGCTCGAGCGATCACAACACTAATTGAGAGCCATTTGCTCAAGAAAGAAAGAGGAAGTAAAAACAATCAATTTCATTTTTTTAGCCGATAGAATAACAAATTACATAAATAGCAAGCTTTTATTCATAGCTCGCATCAAATACACGCTTTATTTATATCATATACTCTGCCCTGATTAAGTGTCGCCCATTCTACGAGCTTATATGATTCTAATAAATCCATTCCATAATTTACTTTGTCTAGTTTCGAATATTTTGAGGACCCACCTAACCAGTGAACTAATTTATATTTCGAAATTCATGGATCTAGTCTGGCAAACAAGGGTAGATAATATTGAGACGTGACACGTACACCTACACAACATTATTCATTAGTCGATGTCACTTGTACTAAAGTGAATCTACGAGAATCCAGGGAATTTTCATAAGTACACTTCGGTGGTTGAGGATATTCTGCATAGATTACCGCGTTAATATAGGGTATAGATCATTTTTAGATTACATAAATTAAACTCTAAAACTTTAATTAAAAATGTTGTTCGGCGTTCGAACAAAAGTTTTATAGATCCTCTGAATACCGGTCGGCCTCTCTGGCGTACAGATATCTGTACCTCTTCTTAAAATTAAAGTTTTGGAGACCACGAGCTGACGAAGAACCTCGACAGCTTAGAACATCGAAGACAGGTTGGGGATTTGACTCTCTTTTACAGATATTTTCATGGTAGGTGCTCGGTAAACCTTGCCCTCTTATTTCCGCCCAGAGCGGCGAAAAGGAGAAATACACGACGAACCACTACCGCCCATCCATATGTGGTTAAGCTTAGTACTCCTCGAACTTCATTATTTAAGAATTCTTTCATCTGAAGAACTTCGTCCTAATGAAACGACCTTCCCGAGGTCGTTTTTCCCAATGCGAGGAATACAAACAACTTTTTCCACGGGCATTTTTTAGTACAAGACAGAGAAAAAGAGTATTTCCGTGATAAAACTTGTTTTTCGCACGGTTCTGACTTTGTCTTCCTCATGGCAATTATTGGTGAAGGATGGGCCAGAATAATAAAAAATTTCGGACAAAAGAAGTTTAGTATTCCGGGGTACCGACCTTTTTTCAACACCGTGTACAGGTACTAATACCATAGGACATAAGCCAAGTTAACGAATTAATTTATGAGGCTTACGGTACACAATTTCATTCTTTTTCATTGCCTTCTAATGTATATGTTGTGCTAATTGCAAATACAAAAATAAGAAATCTGCAGGTGCAAAAAAAACCAAGGAAAATTATTTCTTATCTGTAATAATTATATGGCCTTTTACCAATATAAGATTAGGTATTTCCAGTAATTTATAAATAAATTGGTATAATTAAAAAGGCATTAGTGTTAGAATTAGTTAAATTTTTGATAAAATTTATGACCATTATAATTGTCAACTAATATATTAATATTAGAATTTATTATGAGTAGGCTCTATCTCAAAAACTAGAGCTGATACGACGAAAAGCTAAGTGTTTTTGGAATTACCGCATTCAAAATATCTAAAATCAGTTGTTTTCCCATCGCCACCAAGACCAAGTTTCTGTTGGGCTGTGTAATAGTTACGGTTTAAAAATCTGATAAAGTCTGCCATATTAGATCCGCCATCTTCCTTGAACATTATCGTAGACAAAATAAATATCACCCCACTAGCAGATTTTCCTTATAAAATTTGGTTAAAAGAGATTTATGATTTATAGCAGTTTTATAAAAGCTGTCGATTTGTCGATTTGTTGTATAAAGGTCTCCCGTGATACATTGTTATATTAGGGTCAAATAGCTACAACATTAAGCAATGTAACGTAAGAATGTGGGATTATAAAACTGTTTTATAGAAGTTTTCATTTAATTGCTGTACATCAATAAAACTTACATGATGCAACAAAATGGTTCTATAAGGTTTTAGCTGTATAACTTTTTGTTGTTGCCGTTTCCTAAATGCTGTTAAACAACTTTTACTTAGCAAACCTGGGGTTCTTACACTCTTAATAGTTGTAAGAACTTTCTTATCAGAGAAAATTTACAGCTTTACACTCAAAATATTTGCTGTAAGAATATCACAACCTTACAATAAAAAAGTATATATTTACCAAATCGAAAAAGATAAAACAGTTAATCGAACATAAAAACTTTCGAGATAATCCCGAAGTAGATTTATTTTTCCTAATATTTCATTTCGAACGGACTAAGAAAGTTTTTCATATCCTTGCGTTTAGTATGCAAACGGAGATAAGTCTGGAGCGGCCACAAATTTCCCCTTGTTCCCCGAGGCGTTAATCACTGTCGCAGTGAAGAGATCAATGACGAGCTAGATACGTATCTGACTATCCGCAGCGATGATATAAATCTAGTACGCGGAAAAAAGAATGTTCTTGTTTCAAGAACATAGATTTTCTTACCAGTATTTGTTGAGTTTCAATTCTACTGCAATTGGTTTCAATAAATGTTCTTCATCCAATGCACCGACACAATTTAATTTATATAATAATTTCGAAAAGAAACGAAAAATAATTTTAAAACAAATAATTAGGTTAGCAAGCATGATTCTGAAATAAGTTATTGATTCTAGTCGAATTAAGTCGGAACGTCTGTTTGCTTTTCAGGTGGTATTAATATCAAATACTAATGTGTGGAATAAATTATATCCTAAATACCCGAAGATAACCTTATACTATATAAAGGCGTATTTTTGTCTATACTGTAGCACTTAAAATACTAATTCAGATTGAATGGTACTACCAAGAAAAGGAAGCCCTCTCCATGGATAGAATGCAACCACCTGCAGACCGGTTTCGAACTCTTTTGTTCTCGTCACCACAGGGTAGGTATCATTAGAGAAGACTCTATACTTCAAGCTGTATTATCAACCTTAGTAGTGCTATCTTTTAGCAGTTCCACACAATCTGAGCAGATACCTGTTAGGGCCGTCAAACAAATCAAAGAAAAAATAATATATGTTTTTGATTAAAGTATTTTTAATCTAAAAATATGGCAACATCGTGCGTTGTCAATGGTTACAGGGAGCTAGAGCTAATTTGATAGTTGACAGACAGTTGACAACGCATGCGTCCCGTGAGACACCCGATTGACCATCGGGCTTGTTCGGTGATGTCCGATATTTGATGTATGTGCCCACCCAGTTGCGAAGTGATAGAAACGGCAGGGCAGTTGTGTTACTTTAAAATTTTGAACTTTGTGATAATGAATGAGTATACACCTGGTAAAAACTATCTCAGTCAGACCCGTGAAGTGATTGCAAATGTTTATAGGGTATGTAAGGAGGAATCACAAATCAATATATTTAAATTGCCACTTAAGCGAAAGCTAGAAAGTAACATTAATACAACCAAAACTGAAAATCATCATCAATTAATCATGTGGCTGTTTTTTTTTCATCTTGAAAAATTTACATCTTATAAAAAATAATTTTTTAAACCTTGATAAAATATAGTTACCTACATAAAATGCAATTACTAAAGAATTTCCTATTTTTATTACATTATTTAAAATAATAATAGCACGCCCATGGTTGGTTGGTTAAAGGCGGTGATCGGTTTAGAGGCCCGAACTTCTATCAGTGCAGCCTTTCGGCTTATTGTGTACCCCGATCTTGTTAGAAGATGTTTGTTCCTTCTATGAGGTCCAGTAACCTTCTACCAAGCTTGTTATGTGGGAGGTTGTCACCACATTGTATATTCCCGAAGATATTTTGTCTTCTACGAGACAGCGCTACGCAGCGGTATATTATGTGTGAGGCGGTTTCATCCTCTTCGCCCCAGAGTCTGCATTCAATGGATCCGTTGTTTATCCATTAAAGGTGTTTTCGGCAGGCAGTGGCCTGTTAGCAGACCCATCGCCTGTTTCAGCTGGGGCCGCGTCAGGTTTAGCATCCCATTCGATAGTATTTTTTTCGATGGTTTTCCAATTACCACCCGTGCGTGAATTTGACCAGGTAGCCCTTGCCATCGAGATAGGTGTTGTTTTTTCGACTATCTAATGTTGATTTTGTTGCCTGTTTTGATATCCCAAAGGCCGGTTCTGGGCCCCTGAGACTTTGAGCGAATCCGGCTCTCGCTAGTTCATCCGCTTTTTCATTACCTAATATCCCAGAGTGACCAGGGACCCACAAGAGCTCTACCTTGTTCCCCGTGGCCGCCAGTACTTTTAGGTTGGTATGGCACTTGAAGTAAACCGATTTTAGTTCAGTGACTTAAGAGCAACTTGGCTGTCCGACAGGATGTAAATCTTTTGGTTGTGGTATCCGTTTTCAAGATTTTATAGTACGCATGCTTGTATGGCATGAACTTCCGCGTGGTATACTGTGGCGTAGTTCCCCAGAGGAATGCTTATGAATGCATGACTAGACCATGTTTTAAACGATATTGCTTCCCCCTTACTGATACGTCGGAGACACAAATTCACTTGTCGACATGTACATTACCGAATATAATAGAAACATTAACCAAACAAAAAGAAAAAACACCTCCATATATATCTGACATAAAAACTGCCGAGATAATCCCAATGTCGATTTATCGTCTCTAATATTTCATTCCGAACAGACTTAGAAACTTTTTCGTATCCTTATGTTTGGTATGCAAGCAAAGATAACTCCGGGGAATTCACGAACTCCCCCCTGTTTCCCAGAGGCGTTAATCAGTGTCGCAGTCTAATGAGGTCGTGTTTGGAGACTAGAACTGTCCCATTGTTGCCAATGTTTACTGTTGTCTGTTACTGATAACATCTGCATAATTGAAAGTGTTACAAGGAGATGTTTGTGTCATTTGAATAATTTTAAGACAAAATTAAATTTTCAGTCTTAACCAAGGTGTCAACAAAGTTAGAATATCGTCGAATCGCGAAAGGAGAGGGTTGCATCGCCAAAACATCAATGTTTATTGATCATATCAAAAATAAAAAGTCTATACTTTTTAGGTGATATTAATATCAAATACCTTATACAATAAGGGCGTAATTAGTCTACACAGTAGCACTTTAAAATACTATTTCAGATTGAATGAGACTACCACGAAAAGGAAGCCTTTTCCATTGATATGATGTCACCACCTGTAGACCGGTTTCAAACTCATTTGTTCTCGTCAGTACAGGGTAGGTGTACATACCTATCATCAGAGAAGACTCTATACTTCACACTGTATTGCCAACAGTAGTGGAGAAAATACAATGCGTACTGTGTAGACAAAACACGCCCTTATTGTACAAGGTATCATCGGGCGGTCTGGAAAATGTAATAATAAAATGTCCTATAAAATACAGGGTGCCCGGAAATGATCCGCAAAAAATTCAGGGGTAATTGTACACCGATAATAAATACCTACCTATATAACATTTTTTCGAAAATAGATTATTAACAGAGAGGGTGTTAAAGTTAAATTTTATTTGAAGTTTTTTGCAATACCTTTTGCCATGCTTATAATATTTTGACGAAATCTCGTATGCGGAGCTTTTCGAGATGAGGAATACAAATTTGCCCACCGTGAACCTATACGTTAATTTAAATGGTCCCAACTTTTTTGTGCTACACTGTATGTGCATCTTGACTCAATATTATTATTCAATGAACTTTTTGACATAAAAAAGGTATAATACTTTTGTTTCGATAAACCTAACCGTTTTCGAGAAGAACGCTAAAATAACATTGCTTGAGCCCTTAATTTCTTGCGACTGTACTACAGTCAAAAAGTGCTATTAACCCTTTATTTTGCCAAATTAGTTATGGTATTCTCAATTAGGGGAGGAGTGCTAGTGTATGTAGAGTCTTCATTTTGTAAAAATATGCCGTTCGCGTTTTTGCAGGACTGTCATATAGGGGCTCATGTCGGGAAGTTTTTAAAAGATTGAGAATTTTGACGGTCGCAGTAATTTACATTTACGAAGTATGTAGTTTAGTTTACCAAAACAAAGCATATTTTCGGGGCGTTAGATCAAATCATAATCATGATACTAGACTGAAAACTCTCTTATTACCCTGAAAACCACAGACCTGCCGAATATCAAAAATATATATTTTTTACAGGCTGTCAATTTTTCAAGAAATTAGAAGTATTTAGAAGAAGGTGAAGGAGTTTTTATTGGAGGTAAACTGTTATTCCTTATAGGAGTTTTCGGGTCCGTTACACTATTCGGACACACGAATTTTAAATTTTTACTATTTTTTTCTAAAAGTATACATTTTTAGTAGTAATATTCAATAAAAAAATTTGCGGAATACTCAGTAATTTTTAAGAAATTAATTAATAAAAATCCTAATTCTATGGTTTTTGAGTGATTTGACAAGGTTCTGACCCCAACATTTTTAGCGATGTTGTCGGATTTATAATTTTATAACAAAAATAAAAAGTAAAGGTTCTGTGTAATGACTACACTTGAGCACCCACGGAATTTAACAATTTTTGAAAATGTAATGGAAAGATATGGTTGTAGAAAAAGAAAACATAAGAAAGTTAGGGTAAGTTACATAAATTGACACTGCCCTGGGAAAACCACTGAAAACCCGCCCCCGCTACACCTTTTGTAGCCGATTTGTTTTTGTATTCGGCAAAAAAACACACGAAAGTTACATAAATTGACAGTACCCTGAGAAAACAAGTGAAAACCCGCCCCCGCTACACCCTTTGTACCCTTTCCTTCTGTACTCGGAAAAAGAAAACATAAGAAAGTCACATAAATTGACAGTGCCCTGGGAAAACAAGTAGTGAGAACCTGCCCCCGCGACACCTTTTGTAGCCGATTTCCTATTCGGAAACAGGAAACATAAGAATGTTACATAAATTGACAGTGCCCTGGGAAAACAAGTGAAAACCCGCCCCCGCTACACCTTTTGTAGCCGATTTGTTTGTGTATTCGACTAAAGAAAACACAAGAAAGTTACAAAAATTGACAGTGCCCTGGGAAAACAAGTGAAAACCCGCCCCCGCTACACCGTTTGTAGCCGATTTATTTTTGTATTCGGCAAAAGAAAACATAAGAAAGTTACATAAATTGACAGTGCCCTGGGAAAACCGCTGAAAACCCGCCCCCGCTACACCTTTTGTAGCCGATTTCCTTCTGTATTCGGGAAAAGAAAACACAAGAAAGTTACATAAATTGATAATGTCCTAACAAGTGAAAATCCGCCCCGCTACAGCTTTTGGAGTCTCATTCCGCCACGCGCCTCTTATGGACTCAGTGCAGCTCAACCAAGCAACTGAAAACGCCATCCCTCGGCCCATAAGAACTGTGTACAACATAGTGCCCGCAGCGTGTAGCGGCCACCGGCGGAGTGGCTGTGTTTGCGACCAGCAAGGCTGGTCGCAAACACAACCACTTTGTGGTCGCCACCGGTGTAGTTTAAATATCTGCCTAACAGGAATATTCATATTTTGAAAAAAAAGATCCCGGAAACAAAGGATAATCTTTCCGGCATTTGCAACAATAAAAGCAGGAATTCAAGGCATTTGCATTAACTTCCTGCCTAATAGTGCATACGAGACGACAATTTCTGGTTTTGTATCTGAAATTATCTCTAATCAATCCTATGTATTGTATTGTAAATATTTTGCAAAATCCACATCATGCTTGTTTGTAATTGCGTCAACATTATCTATATTTGCTATTTCCATTTTGTTTTGATTTGTCCTTTCCTTTTCCTTGAACGCCAAAGTATAACTGCTCTTGGCAACAGTGTTATGTAATGTCAAATTTGTGTTCGACTTAAAAGTGACATCTTCAACAGAGTTGCCAGTTGTCTTTTATTAGCTACATAGGAAAAAAATATTGCACAAAAACGGATATTTTTGGGCCTTTCTATCGCAGCTAACCCTCTTAAAATATATTGCTTAGTCGTGACATAACTACATTGACAATAAACTGCGGTCTTATATCGATATAAACAAACCCGAACAACCTAAAAACTGTATTATTGCAGAAAGCTTTTCTATGTGGCAACACTGTTAAAATACCGAATTTTGCAAATATGACATGTTCGCAGCGTAAATTTTAAGAATCAACAATTTTACGACCATTTTTGCATTTAAACTCAAATTTTATGAATTAATGTGTGTTTTCCGCATCTAATTTTACTTAAAAGTATTCATATTACACAATTTAACAAAAAAAACGTTAAAAATACAAGTAATTAGTGTGTCCGAATAGTGTAACGAAACCGAGTTTTCTTAAGGCTTGTGATAAACATGATTAACAAAATTTATTTAATTTTCTTTTTCTCTTCCTGTATTTAGTTTCATATCATGTAGTTGGATTATATCTTTTAACTTTACTTTCGACGTTTTCTTCAAATATTGTCATGTCTCTTGTCTAGTGCTATTAAATTGAAGAAATAAAAGATTTGATTTGATTTGCATGTGATGAATACGGAATTATGTTAAGCTGATATTAGATGAAAATATGAGAATAGCCTTCGAATAACGTTATATTGAAGAAAACATTTTCATTATCGTGATCTCGGTAATAACAGCATCCCTATCTCTCTGACATTATTTTTCTATTGCTCATAAAATGCATTATCAGTACGCTGGCGCTTGGCGAACAGAAATATTTTAAATATTACTCCATTTTTCTCATAGCTCGAAGCTTTCATAACAAAATTTACACAAATTTGCCTTCGAAATCCATTAAAATATTCCAATTTCGAATTATAAACGCAATCTATAAAAGTAAAGAAAACGTAGCGATGAAGAAAGATAAATCTCAGTTAAAAGAGCTTAGCGTGATAAATTTCCTGAGCAAATTATAAATGGTTGTAAGATAAACCAAAGACAAAACTTTAGATCTCGGCATGGATAACAGGAGCAAATACTTTACAATAAATACCTATTTTACAATCTTTAAAGGCTCCTGTAACCAATAAATTCTTATTTTTCCTGTAACAAAGTAAATACATACTTCTAAATTTCAATTAAAATATCCCCAGTCGATTTATCAATATGTTATATCGAGGTCGCTTCACGCAATAAAGTAATCGTGAAAAACGATATGGAGGATACAAAATCCCCGTAATGGAAAGAGATAAAGCATTGGTAAATCCTCCTTTAGCCCGATCGACTGACCCTGATACCCTAATACCCATATCCGTACTTTGCAACATTAATTAGATAAAACAGCATACAGGTGATGTTATACAGGATGTTATGAAATTCCCTTGTTATATTTAAAACCGAAAATCAACAAATTTTAATCACATAATTTTAGCAAGTTAATAAGTAAAAAGATCATGTTACGTTGTTGTCATAAAAGCTGCGTGCACTACTGGAAATAGTAAACATAAGTAGAGATAAGTCCAGAGACGTGTGTCACTTTTAATTAATAATTATTTTCATAAATTCTCGCCTCAATATTTTTCTCCAAAATTTCAATAAATATTACAACAAAACATTAATTTTTTGCAATCGAGACGAATAAATTTCAAATCTAAAGCACACGGAAGCAAATTATTTGATAAGAGACGACAGTAATCGGGACTATGCGATTAGATCCACATATATATATATAACCATTATATTGCTAATACCATCGGTAATTATGTCCCCGCTATGGACATCGAAGGGGTAATAGTGAGTTTGCGCAGTTCGGAAATTTCCTTGTGAAAGTAAACATTCGACAGGAACAGATTTCAACTTTTTAATGTATATCGAGCAGATAGGAATATGCGTAGAGGAAAGTTTCATCGCACCTCATCGTGATAGAGAACGATGGATGGTCGGCGCACGCGCCGTTGTTTGCCAGTATCACAACATTACTTTTTCCATAACACCCTGCATAGTCTAAGCGTAGAGGGAGATGATATGTTTTCGGCCAGATTCTCCCGTCCTATTTCGCATAGCATACCCGAGCCCAGCAGCCCGATAGTTTTCCAAGATGTTTCCTAGAAACAGCTGAACAATAACTGGACTATTTCTGAAGCTAAGTCTATTGAGCTGTTTCTATATTCCTTGAAGCTCTTTCTAGAAAGAACTATCGAACAACTATCACACTGCTGGGGAGTGGATATGCTCAACAAGACCGGAGAATCTATTGATGAATATATCATCTTCCTCTATTTATAAGTATAGCAAATCGACATAGTCTCAGCCGATCAGGGACTTATAGTATGGAATACCAGAAGCAATGAGATAATTGATTACATAACGAGTACTATAAACGTGCTGTAATTCCTGAAAATAATAGGTTTAATATGTGAACGAATTTAATTCGAGTTTCCAAAGAGTTCCATAATAGTTCTAGATTACTTTCCTAACATTATTCCACGAGTCAATTCGTTGTGACAAATATTTCATTCCCCGAGGGATTGTCCCTAAAATATTTTCGTTGCCGGTGTATTTTGGTATGCAAGCGAAGTTCGCTCAAGGGATCCCTGGGTTTCCCTTATCCCCCGGGCGTAAATAAATGTTGTCGTCTAATTAGGTCGTATTTGAAAAGTAAAACTGTCCCACGGTTGCTGATATTTATTTGACCTATTTAAGAGGAACATTGAGGTAATTTGGCGAGTAAGAGAATCTGTTGTGTGAATTTATATAGTATAGTTGTTGCAGAATTATACCGTTGATTCTTACTGCCATAAATAAACTACCTGATTAAACCCTATGGTATACGCCCGAACCTCTTCAAAGCTCAATAAATGGGATCAGGGCCGGCTTGAAAATGTATACCACACCACATGATTTATTTTTATAATTTAAAATAAATAGATAGGTATTTTTAGTTCTAAGTGCATATAATAAATGTAAAATAATGATAGCAATTAATGATAATTGAAAATAATATAATTTAAAGGTACCTATAACAATTAGGATAACAAGTACAATAAAAATTAATTAAATCCTAAGAAACTATTGATAATTTATTCAAAATTTAACTCTGTATCACTATCACTATCTTCATCTAAGCCTAAACTTATAATTAAGGGTTGAACATTTGTAATCATACAATTGCAAGAATTTTCCACCTTAAGTTCATGCTGTACACAGTTTTTCCAGCTGTCTGCAGAAATTTTTCTTACTTCGTTTTTAATTAATTCTACTACAGATGCATTTAATGTAGGAGAAATATTAGTTCTCCTAATATTGGATTTTAATTGGTGCCATATTAGCTCAATAGGATTGAATATACAATAGTACGGAGGAAGACGCAACACTGTATGTCCATTTTCTGCTGCAAGTTTGTCACACTCGTATTCCTTATTTATTTTAAAAGCTTTTAATACTTCTAGCAGTTCTCGTTTTTTGTAAGTTTCTTCAAAATATAAATTATTTTCAATCATAAAATTTTGAATTTCTGCTTTTGTATTATTAGAATTGGGAATGATTTTTGCTTGCCGACTACGATAACTAGCATTGACCATTACAATGACGCTATTTTGAGGTATATTTTTAAGGAGTTTATGTTTAAACCAATCTTCAAAAAGTTGTGCGTCGGTATCTTGTTGGCAATCTAAAGAAGAATCTGCTATGTTTTTAGCTGAAAGCAACAGACAATTTGGAACAAACCCATTCTCTGAACCAGCATGTAATATTGTACTTTTTCAAATTTCATTTTTGTTTAAAAAATAAACAAGAAGACTGCCGAAATGGACCCTCTTGATTTTGACATACCGGAACATGAGCGGAGTATTTTTCAACTTTAAAGGACTATAGTGTGCTTTAAGTGACCACCGTTATTCTCAATGTATGTATGTAAAAATTGAACGAATGTGAGGTCCTCAGTTTCCCTTTGTACACTTTGCTCTTTAAATAGCCCCAAAGACAAAAGCTTTTAGTAACTGCTACCAATGTTGAGGATTTCTAATAAGACCATGGTCTTCTATATTTAATTTATCTTCATAATTTTGTTGCTTTTGAAACAACTAATTACTATGTATTACAAAACTTTATTTAAATATATTTTATTATACAAATTATTTGAAATTTGTCCTAAAACTTATGGGAGATACGTTATAATAGAGATTTTTTTTTGTTACAGGTATGGAATCGCAGAATTTCAGAATAGGGCAAGCAATTAAACGGTAAAGTAACATATTGTTTAACTGAAGAATTATTTCTTAATTAATGTGGGAACTTCTCGCACTTAATATCTAGCTTCCAGTAAATAATATTAAAAGTCGGAAAGACTCGACCAACCCAAAGACTATGCAGTCTTTGGGGTTTAACCCATTGAGGGAGGTAGATATTACCTTTGAAACTTAAATGGTAAATAAAGTAAAGTGGCAAACCATTTTAAAGGTCATTTCGTCAATTTTGGGAACGCGATTTCCTGGAAACTATCCCAAAGACCAAACCCGAACAATATTTGATGTCTTTAAATTAAGGGTGTATACATTGTAGATTATCACCCATATAATTTACCATTCTAAGCTATGATTCGTGTTTTTTCGTGAAAACGCAACTTTCTGAAGGTGAACATACAAAAGAAAATTTTAGAATTACGTTACAAAGTATTCACAAAGTTATTACCCCATTACGATGCCGAATAAGACTGTTAACCCAGATTTGCAAATTTAATCCTCTATTTTGGTCGAATACTTGGAAACGACTTGGAGCTAAATTATTACTGTTCTCGCTCCATGTAT
Source organism: Barypeithes pellucidus (assembly GCA_963991005.1). Taxonomy (NCBI): domain Eukaryota; kingdom Metazoa; phylum Arthropoda; class Insecta; order Coleoptera; family Curculionidae; genus Barypeithes; species Barypeithes pellucidus. The sequence continues at coordinate 18,478,561 of OZ022561.1, read as the reverse complement.
TTTTCAATGCCATAAAAATCTCGAATGCAGTGGCAGCTCCTGTACTTTGAAGGGGTGGAGCCCATATACAACGTGTCAAAGATAAGGAGGGTCAGTACAGGGATCTCGGAAACCGTAAGTCGGTTAAATAGAAGTAAAGTTGCGCATTTACGTGCCTAATAATATGCCGTTTAGAAAGTTTTAAAATTCCGAGTAGTTCCTGAGATATCCGGAAGAAAACGAAATTCTGGAAAATCGATTTATTATTTTCCTGGGTTTTTTGAAATCGAATTCTAAAGTAAATTGCACTTTTACATTTCCACTTTTTCCGCTCTATCTAACAGCGTTAATTGTTTTGTAATCCGACGAGTCGTCTTCGAAGGGCCATTATCAACTTTCTTTTTTTAAATACGGTCCTATTTTTCTGATATTGGAATTTGAGAGCTTTTTTTCTTCCGAATTCAACGATGTATGACACATTGTTTTTTAATGGCGTTTCGAGGGCTTTTTGAACAACATCAGGAAATTTTAGGATACGGTCCTGTATTTCTCCTAATTTTATAAATACTATCTCATAAGTAAGCTCTAAATTTTTACTTCTGTTGGACTAGTTCAATAAATAACATATAATTTAATAATAAACCACAAATAAGTGAACAAAAATCATACCAAAACAGTAATAAAACGAACAACGAAAAAAGTAAGGAACTACATAATCAGATGTTCAAAATGATTTCCGAATGTCAAGTGAAACAAATCACGCGTCACCATCTTAATTTTTTTTCGTTTCAGACGCTTACTTTTATTTTAAATTCCGAACCAACAGAAGTTTGAAATAATGTTTCTGTATTTTGTTCACTTATTTGTGGTTTATTATTAAATTATTTGTTATTTATTGAACTAGTCCAACATAAGTAAAAATTTAGAGCTTACTTATGAGATATTATTTATAAAATTAGGAGAAATACAGGACCATATCACAAAATTTTCTGATGTTGTTGAAAAACCCTCGAAACGTTATTAAACCACAATGTGTCATACATCGTTGCATTCGGAAGAAAAAAAGCTCTCAAATTCCAATATCAGGAAAACAGGACTGTATTTAAAAAAAGATAGTTGATAATGGCCCTTCGAAGACGACTCGTCGGATTACAAAACAATTAACGCTGTTAGATAGAGTGGAAAAAGTGGCAATGCAAAAGTGCAATTTACTATAGAATTCGATCTCAAAGAAACCCATGAAAACAATAAAACAATTTTTCAGAATTTCGTTTTTTTCCGGATATCTCCGAAACTACTCGGAATTTTAAAACTTTCTAAACGGCTAAGTATCTCTTACGGTTTCCGAGATCCCTGTACTGGCCCTCCTTATCTTGGACACGTTGTATAGAGTGTGTAATCCCTCTCAACCGTGCGTACCGATAAAACCTGTTCTAAGGAACATAAATCGAAAAAGTTCATTTATTTCCTCATATAAGCTCATTACGAACAACCACTTGTCTTACCTAAGTTCAAGTTAGTTTCTGACCTGATGTAAGCTGTTTGTTCGTACGCGTCATTCGGCATTTTTTTTTTAAATTAACTTTTAATCACATTTTACATACACAGTGTGTAAAAAGTCCCGGAACAGTCAATTATTTCAAAAATGGTGTCGTCCTATCCAGCGGTTAGGAAAAGTGTTGTTTAAATAATTTCTAACAGCTAGCCCAAAATGAGGAGGAGCTCCATCCTGCTGAAACCACGTATTGCGTAATAGTGGTCCTACTTCATTGTTTATTGCTGGCACAATTTCATTCTGCAGCATGTGGAGATACATTTCGGCATTCAAATTCCCCTCTATAAAGAAAGGCCCCACTAATCTGTTGCCAATAATTCCAGCCCACACATTTACTTTCTGGGGGTGTTGAGTATGTGTTTCTCTCATCCAATGTGGATTCTGATCAGCCCAGTAACGACAATTATGGCGATTGAGAGACCCGTTCAACATGAATGTTGCCTCATCCGTAAAAACTATTTGATTAAAAAAATTGTTATTTTCTTCATGTTTTTGCATCATTACTTCGCAAAATTCCAATCTACGATCAAAATCGTCTTCTGATAATTCCTGGACAAGAGTTATTTTATAGGGATGAAAATTACTGGTTTTTAAAATATTGTCAAGTGATTTAAAACAAACATCAACTTGGGTAGCAGCTTTTCTGAGTGACAAATGTGGATTCTGAACAAAATGAAGTAATGTCTCTAATTTTTTTTTCATCACTACTTGCCGACTTTGGTCTTCCGGAACGAAGTTTATCTCTGCAACAACCGGTTACCTCGAACCTTTGAACTGTTCTCACAACTGTAGATTTTGATATAGGCTCTCGGTTTGGAAAAGTTGTATTAAATAATTCCTTTGTCTCGATAACTGATCTTTGTCGGTCTCCAAAACCTCTTATTACACTGGGGAACAGCAAAAATGTTTCCGAGACCAAAATAGCAAAATCTTACTTATTTTATTATACTAATTAACAATCTGTCTTGCAAAAGGCTCAGTTGGCTCCGGTTTTATAGATCCATCCCAATTATGATAATTTACCTACCTGCCCTTAATATATGGGAAAATTTCACCATTAAATGAGAAATACCTGGATTTATTATAACAGGTGTACTTTATAAGGGGTTTAAATACATATAATATAAATCCTAAATTGTTAGTTAGTTGTATTTCAACCACCAGTTGATCGAGAGCTGTTCGTATTTGAGAAATTAGAGAGTTTTGAGCAACATGTCGCGAGTTTGTGTAAATAAGCCGGATCATTTTTGTTATATATGTGGTGAAATGACTTTTGTGAAACAAAAACGTACGCTTAGCCCTTTAATAAAAAAGGCTTACCACTTGTATTTTGGCTGCAAAGTTGGAGACCAGGATAAAAATTGGGCTCCCCATATCTGCTGCTACAAATGTGCGTCCAACATTCGCGGCTGGCTAAGTGGAAAAAACCGTAAGATGCCCTTCGCTGTTCCTATGATCTGGCGAGAACCGAAAGACCACGTTACTGACTGTTACTTTTGTTTGACACCTCCCATCAAAAAAGGCTTTTCAGAGAAAAAAAGGTCTGCGATACAGTATCCAAATTTACAATCCGCCATACGCCCGGTGCCTCATAGTGACGAGTTGCCTATACCTAATCCACCTCAGGAATATACCCTTCATTCTGATGATGATCAAGAGGATTCAAACGGTAGTGTACCGGAAAATGTCGCCGGCCCATCAACCTCGCAAGACTCCGATTTTGTCTGTGAACTTCCAAGTAAAAAGCCTCACAAAATAAGTCAAAGTGAATTAAGTGACCTTATAAGGGATTTGGAACTGCCCAAGACAAAAGCAGAACTATTGGCCTCTCGATTGCAACAATGGAATTTACTTGAAGATGAAGTAAAAGTTTCTGTGTACCGAAGCCGTCAGAAAAACCTAACACCATTTTTTAACATGGATAACAATTTGGTAGCCTGTAGGGACATTGAGGGATTAATGGCAGCTTTAAATCTGGACTATGATCCAAAAGACTGGAGACTTTTCATTGATTCCTCAAAAGTAAGTCTTAAAGCTGTGTTACTCCATAATGGAAACAAATTGCCTTCAGTCCCAATTGGTCATGCAGTCCATATGAAAGAAACATATAGCAATTTGAAATTGTTACTTGAGACCATACAATATGAAAGATATAAATGGCAAATTTGTGGGGATTTAAAAGTTGTGGCGATCTTGCTTGGAATGCAGCTAGGTTATACCAAATACTGCTGCTTCCTCTGCGAATGGGACAGTCGAGCACGATCGGATCACTACAGAAAGAAAATTTGGCCACCGAGAGAGTCTTTTGAGCCAGGAAAGAAAAATGTGACCAGCGCGCCATTAGTTGCCCCAGAAAAGATTTTACTACCGCCACTTCATATAAAATTGGGACTTATGAAAAATTTTGTGAAGGCAATGGACAAAGAAGGCCGTGCTTTTAGTTATTTAAAAGAAAAGTTCCCTAGAATCAGTGACGCTAAAATTAAAGAGGGAATATTTGTGGGTCCCCAGATTAGGAAACTTTTCGGAGATGCGCAATTCGATTCCATACTTGAAGGCAAGGAAAAAGACGCTTGGGATGCCTTTAAAATGGTTGCAAAAAATTTCTTGGGAAACATAAAAGCAGAAAATTATAAAGACCTGGTTGCCCAACTTCTTTTGTGTTACCAAAACCTAGGGTGTAATATGTCGTTGAAAATTCATTTTCTGGATTCTCATCTGGATTACTTTCCGGAAAATTGTGGTGCTGTAAGTGACGAACACGGTGAGAGGTTCCACCAGGATATTTCGAACATGGAAAGAAGATATCAGGGAAAATGGAACTGTGAGATGTTAGCCGACTACTGCTGGACTATTACGAGAGATGCCCCAGAGGCTGCTTTCAAAAGGCAAGCTAAGAAGCGCAAAATGAGTGTCTAAACTTTGGATTCAATGATAAAAATGTGCTATTTAGTTGCTTTTATTGAACCAACAATATATTGTTATCTGTATTTTGTATGTCCATTGTATATGCCTATGAATTAAAATTTTGTAACAAATAATTGAGATTTTTTTTTTTGCGAGCCAACTAAAATCTTTAATAGGTATTTTTTAGTTACTTGGGTACAGTTGAATCCAAAAAAATAGGTTTTGTTCAGGAAACAAAAAAAAAGTTGAAATTTGTTTCCCAGTGTTATTAGTAAAGTTATACGTTCCCTTTCGCTGAGCGACATTTTGAGAATTTACTTTGAGAGTGACGCAAAAAATTCTAGTACCAGCTTATAAAAATGCAAAAGGTAATATCGTACCTATCGCATTTATGTCCTTCAACTCAAATTATTTCTAAAACTAATAGGTTTAGCCATATGACATGTTCTATAATTGTTGTTTAGAATGTTTAGAGGAATCAGAAAATGTGATCAAAAAAGGGTCATTCCATTTAAAAAAAATGAAGTTTCGGTTACCACGACTTTTTGGGCAACCCTGTATAATTACAGGAATCTAAGTTTAATAAATTTCTTTAAGACCAACAACTTTTATACAGAAAGTTTTTTTATATTGTGCACCATTTTTGAAATAATTGACTGTTCCGGGACTTTTTACACACTGTGTATGTAAATAATACCTATGATGATTTAATATCGAAGATCAGAAGTAAACAAAGCAACGTATGAAACATAACCTGTTTGTAAATGATGAAATGTCTAATTTTGCTCAACTTAGATATCTGAGTCGAAAATGCGGGTGTCAGATTCTGACTTGGTTGTGACAAATCGCGCGTGCAACTAAGTAACTTTTCCTGAAGTTAGGTCAGAATTTCTTCTGTTCGTAAGCAGGTATTATATCACTAATAGAGCTATCCAATTAGAAGTAATTTAATTAGCAGTGCATCCGTTTTATGACTTTTCTTAAGCACATTTTTTATGAACACTGAGGTGCAACATTTCTTTCTTTGGGATTCTTTAGGAAATGGAATTGTTCGAAGACTTTTTACGAGATGAGGAAAATTGAAATTATCGTTCACAAGCTTGTCGGGAACTAAAAAAGAACTGAAAATCCGGGCCCGTTCGAAAGGCGGAAGTAAAGTAATTATCTTACGATGGCCGAAAAACTAAAGAGAATTTTTATTGAGAGTAAATGAACAAAGGCCGAGGCGTTCGAAAGATGGAATTTTACTTTCTTAAGTTGTACCCTAATGAATTTATAGGGCCAAAAAAGGAATGATGGTAAGTAACGTTATTGAACGGCGAGAAACAAAGGAAAATATTTATATTTCTAATATGTATACAACGTGTCCAAGATAAGGAGGGCCAGTACAAGGATCTCGGAAACCGTAAGAGATACGAAGTCGGTTAAATGGAGGTAAAGTTGCGCATTTACGTGCCTAATAATATGCCGTTTAGAGAGTTTTAAGATCCCTAGTAGTTCCGGAGATATCCGGAAAAACCCGAAATTAAAATTATTTGTTATTTATTGAACTAGTCCAACATAAGTAAAAATTTAGAGCGTACTTATGAGATATTATTTATAAAATTAGTAGAAATACAGGAGCGTATCCCAAAATTTTCTGACGTTGTTCAAAAAACCCTCAAAACGTCATTAAACCACAATGTGTCATACATCGTTGCATTCGGGAGAAAAAAAGCTCTCAAATTCCAATATCAGGAAAACATGATAATGGCCCTTCGAAGACGACTCCTCGAATTACAAAACAATTAACGCTGTTAGATAGAGAGGTGGTGAAAAAGTGACAATGTAAAAGTGCAATTTGCTTTAGAATTCGATTTCAAACAAACCCAGGAAAACAATAAAACAATTTTTCAGAATTTCGTTTTTTTCCGGATATCTCCGGAACTACTCGGAATTTTAAAACTTTCTAGAGTGCATATTATTAGGCACGTAAGTGCGCAACCTTACCTCCTTTTAACCGACTTCGTATCTCTTACGGTTTCCGAGATCCCTGTACTGGCCCTCCTTATTTTGGACACGTTGTATATGCAAAATTAGTTGACACGTATTTAAGGATATTGCTGAAAATTTTATTTTTCCGAAAATATCCAAAAAAAGAAATTGTTTGTGAAAAAAAAATATTACAAAAGTGACCCCTATTCTTATTTTAAAGCCATTTGAACAAACCCGAATTATAGTCTAAAATAATACATAAGTTTTAGTTTAAGACTGAACCGCTAGATGCGTTTTTTTGATCGCTTTACCATTTTACTCTATTTTCCATGAAAAGTTAAATGTAAGCCTAACTTTTTAATTTTTGGATATCTCTTCGAACAAAGTCAGAAAAGACTAAAAACCGACACGCAAAATTATAGATTTTTTCACCTATTTTGAAAGCCCATGTATTTATTTGTGAATTTTTGCGCCATATTATTTGGTCCATAATTACGCAACGTTGCCCCAATTTAACCAACTTCGTATGTCTTATCGTTTCCGAAACCCCAATGGCGAGAGCCATATTTGTAACACCCTGTATAGAACGAAAATTTAAACATATAGGTAAATATCCTGCAAAATGTCTTTCTCAATCTCTCGATTTTTAGCTGACTGAACCAGCATACCTCTGGCAAATCGAATTTCTGTTTGAGACAAGACAATTAGGAAACAAATTTTCCTTAAATTCCTGCCGATGGGTCCTGTAAATTTTGATTGTCGGTGCAGTAGAACGCATTTTAAAATAGATAGGTGCTACGGTAACATACAAATGGCATATTGGCATAGTTATTTTCTTATCAAGTGCGAAAAGTGATATAAATAACACGAAGTGGAATTCGGCAATAGGATGACGCGTCGGTAAGTAATTTACTTACAGTTTAGCTGAATGGTAAGTAAATTACATATAGTTTGTCCAGAAGTCGGCATTCTTCTTAGATATTTATATTAAAAATAACTACAACATTTTTATTTAATGTCTGAATGTGTATAATAGTCGTACAAAAAATAGTATAAGCATTTCGAACAGTAAGGAGTTATCCTTACTATTCCTGATACTTAATATACTATACAACGTGTCCAAGATAAGGAGGGCCAGTACAGGGATCTCGGAAACCGTAAGAGATACGAAGTCGGTTAAATGGAGGTAAAGTTGCGCATTTATGTGCCTAATAATATGCCGTTTAGAAAGTTTTGAAATTCCGAGTAGTTCCGGAGATATCCGGAAAAAACGAAATTCTGAAAAATCATTTTATTGTTTTCCTGGGTTTTTTTCAGATCGAATTCTAAAGTAAGTAAATTACACTTTTGCATTGCCACTTTTTCCGCTCTATCTAACGGCGTTAATTGAGGTGTAATCCGACGAGTCGTCTTCGAAGGGCGATTATCAACTTTCTTTTTCTAATTACGGTCCTTTTTTTCTAATATTGCAATTTGATAGCTTTTTTCTTCCGAATGCAACGATGTATACACATTGTGGTTTAATGACGTTTCGAGGGTTTTTTGAACAACGTCAGGAAATTTTGGGATACGGTCCTGTATTTCTCCTAATTTTATAAATAATATCTCATACGTAAGCTCTAAATTTTTACTTATGTTGGACTAGTTCAATAAATAACAAATAATAATAATAATAAACCACAAATAAGTGAACAAAATACAGAAACATTATTTCAAACTTCTGTTAATTCGAGATTTAAAAGAAAAGTAGGAGCTTGAAACAAAAAAATTAAGATGGTGACGCGTGATTTGTTTCACTTGACATTCCCATTGTGATCGTTTGAGAGCGTTTTAAGAGGTTTTCTATTTTCCAGAAAATATGGAACATAAATTTACAAATGCTGAAAAGTTTGATATTCTATCGCATGTTTTATTTTATCTCAAAAAAAACTGTTATGTGGCAGTTAGAAGATGTTATTTGTGCTTAGAGAATAACGGAAATCATTTTGAACACCTGATTATGTAGTTCCCTAATTTTTTCGTTATTCGTTTCATTACTGTTTTGGAATGATTTTTGTACACTTATTTGTGGTTTATTATAAAAAACAGGACCGTATTTAAAAAAAGAAAGTTGATATTGGCCCTTCGAAGACGACTCGTCGGATTACAAAACAATTAATGCTGTTAGATAGGGCGGAAAAAGTGGCAATGCAAAAGTGCAATTTACTTTAGAATTCGATGTCAAAAAACCCAGGAAAACAATTTTTCAGAATTTCGTTTTTTTCCAGATATCTCCGGAACTACTAGGAATTTTGAAACTTTCTAAACGGTATATTATTAGGCACGTAAATGCGCAACTTTACCTCCATTTAACCGACTTCGTATCTCTGTACTGGCCCTCCTTATCTTGGACACGTTGCATACAATTATATACCATAATATTGCATTAAATTGTAATCACTAAAATTATTAATATTTGTTTACAATTTTAATCTTTTTGCAGTGTATTTATTCGCAAATATTTGTGAGCGTATTTAATCAAATTAATATATAAATTATCTAGGTGGTAAAACAGTTAATGGTAAAAATATCACAAATTAATATAACTGTATGTTCTTAACAATTTTTGAGAAAAATGCTAGACGGACGATCAGGAAGACACGGAAGTAATACTCTCCCGTATCTTCAGTTCCTTGATACAGAGAACTAAAAATAATTTTACCTTTAACTTCTGTAATATAGAATGCGATCGAAAAGTTCACATAGTCCTAATATAATTACGGCGTCCCTGCTGCAAGCAAATAGGGATAAATTGAAATTTAAGACTATTAGAGAAATTTGTGTTATCTGTTTTTAGTTAACGTAAACTTTAATGAGTTTTAAACTGGGATGCACAAATAAGTTCTTTAAGTTTGAATTATGGTAGACTTTTGAAAATTGGAAAATGTATATATTTTCCAGAGACACAATATATAGTTGGGAATGAAAGTCATAACTTTACAATAATTTCAAGAACCTGTTATTTTTAATGCCTTTTTGTTTTATCAGTTGATGAAACAGGATAAAACAGCCCGGAATCGAAAATTCCAGTGCATTAGACGGAAATGGCAAAATTAAAATATTAACATGAGTTACGTCACACCCCATACATGAAATATGCCAATTAAGCACTATGACAGCTCAGCATTATTTTCCCTTTTTATATTTGTAACCGTGCTTCACACGTCAGTTAGAAGTCAGACGCCGTTTGTAAAGGTTGTTATTCTTTGTATACTTTAGACTTAATAAATAAAAGTTGTTTTTTAAAAAAGGACAGTTCGTTTTCCAAGAGTTAACTCATGTCATTTTGACATTTATAATGTGGTTGTTTCATGTGGTTCACAAATTTTGCAAGCTTCTAAATGAAAGTACAGGGTGTCCCGTTTTCGACACTTTTATAGGGAATCTCCGTAATTGTTGGTGCTATAAAGAAGGTAATGTAGATGTCATGTGCTCTTTTTGGATCAAACTTAAAATGGTAAAATCCAAATTCGAAAATTTTCGCTCGCTTAAAAGATACGGGGGAACATCAACAAATTGACAATTTCTATATTACCCTATATTTTCTTAGTTAAAAGAGATGCAGAAAAATGTTTTATACAGAAGTTTATTTATAATAATTATTGTTAAATAATCTGCCGTTTTCAGAATAAGTATACGGGATCAGATAAGAAGGTTATCAGACCTAACCACATTTGTTTAAATGAAACACCCTGTATATTTTAATCTAAAAAGATAGCATTCTCTTTTCAAATATATAACACACCATGGATGATAGATACAAACAAATACATACAGACAAATTTATCAAAATGTTGATAAGTCTTTTCGCAAATGTATATGTAAAAATGAAATTGACGTTAAGTGTTAATAACAACTAGAATGTCAACAAGTTGTCTCTATGATATTAGCTTTTGTTTCATTGCTGTGGATGTGGTTTAAAGTAATAGGGTTTAAATAAATCGCCTAGGAAACCAATATTATCCAAGGTGCGTTATATATTTGAAAAGATAATTGAAAATGGTATATTTTTAAATTAAAATATACATTTTGTTCCATTTTAAAAAAATGGGGTTAGGCCCGATAACTTTTTTATCTGACCGCGTATACTTATTCTAAATACGCCAGATTATTAAAAAATCAATTTAAAGAAACTTTTGTATAAAACATTTTTCTGTATCTCTTTTAACTAAGAAGATATGGGGTAATTTTGAAATTGTCAATTTTTTCTCTTTCCCCCGTTTCTCTTAAGCGAGCGAAAATTTTCAAATTTTGATTTTACCATTTTAAGTTTCACCCAAAAAGAGTACATGACACCTATATTACTTTTTTGATGTCACTAACAGTTACGGAGATACCCTATAAAAGTGTCTAAAATGGGACACCCTGTACCTTGCTATATAGAATTTATTTATACATTTTAGGATATACTTGTATATGAACTTTTTGACTTACCAGGAATCATCAGTTAAAATAAATACATATCATTTAACACCGAGAGTAACACCCTGTATATTGGGAATATTTCTCTTCAATTAAATTTGTGTGAGCGTAAAGAATATTGTGTAAATTTCCAATTTCAATCATTTTCATCGACGCCTTAATAACATTTCAATATAATTACGTATTTGCTGCAGGCAGAAATAAATCAAGTGAAAACCGATTTCCGGTGATGATAATATAATTTCCGTTTTTCCCTTGCGTTTACTTTCAAGTTCGTTAGTATTTCCCATAAGCTCAGTGCCGTACCTAAAGAATGCTGCCCCCCTCAGACAACCGCTGGTCGCCTCATTTGCACCTACTAAGAAAGTAAGCTAATTTAAATATGTATATATGCACGGTGTTGAAAGAAGGTCGGTACCCCGGAATAACTCCGGTGCATCGCATTGCAGCGGAAAATGTCTGGGGAAAAAGTTGTTTGGTTTTGAAGCAGGAATAGTTTGCAATTTAAACCACCCCCACCCCCTCAACCCCCGGGCGCGGGTGGGGGTAAGGTAAGATTTTCAAATCATATTTTTTATTGGCGTATCGTGTTCTCCGACCAAAAATAAACATCTTTTGTCGGAAAAATTATTTTATTCGGGCCCATCCTTACCAAAAATCACCATGAGAAAGACAAAATCAGAACCGTCCGAAAATCAAGTTTTATCCCGGAAATACTCTGACCGTGGAAAAAGTTGTTTGTAATCATTGTGATTATTGGTGACGGATGGGCCCAAATAAAAAAAAATTTCGGACAAAAGATGTTTATTTTTGGTCGGTAAATAAAAAATATGGGGTCCCATTTGAAAATCTTAACTTACCCTCACCCGCGCGGGGGTTAAATTGCAAACTATTCCTCCTTCAAAACCAAACAACTTTTTCCCCGGACATTTTCCGCTGCAATGCGATGCACCGGAGTTATTCCGGGGTACCGACCTTTTTTCGCGTGAAAAAAATTTAAAGAAGGTAAACTCATCCCTTAAACAAATTGGCCACTCCGCTACTGAATTCCTGAATATGCTGCTGCTGGAACTAGAAAAAGGGGGCGCCAAGACCATGGAGGCGACGGGGCAAGTACCCAGATTGGAAAAAATAAGATGAAGGAAGATCAGAGAACTAAGACAATTTATCTTAGGTTGTACCTAATCGCCCCTACCGTGGTATTATGTTTATCGAATTCTATCTATATCTATATCTAAATCACCTCTCAGGGCGCAATTCATTTATAGAGTCACAGATCCCTCTAAAGAAAAATGTTATCTTGCACTACTATTGATCCGTATTTTTTGGTTTATTTGAAAGCTTACATTTTAGCAAATTGATTTTAATTGACTGGAATGTTAATGATGTATTTATCAATATTTGGTCATTAGAGATCAGGCATTATTTTCTTCCTTGAGAATTTCTGAACAGAATTGTTTTAATAGAGGAAGCAAAAACAAAACATACAAGCGTTAATTCAAAATATATTGTTTGTCACTTTTGTATCATATTAAATTCAGAATAGTCAATTTCGTTATATGATTTTTATAGCAAATAAATTATTATATCCATCCGGAAATATATTGTTACAAATTTTATTGTTTGATTGTTGATGTATGGCTAAAATACAAAATATTGTTACGCTGGGTTTACACGGCAATATACTACAATTGAATGGGGTCGTTGAATTCGAAATGGTATTCTGAATCGATAAGGCTACAAATATACTGGATGTGAAACCGAAAAGTATAATTGTATTGAATGCATTTCTCATGTGTACCTATTAAGTAAAAATATTGTACTAAATATATATGTGTATTTTTTAAATAAAGTTATTTAAAGTTTCCGAAGAACATCAAATTGTAATGTTTTAGGGAAATCACTGTGGTAACGCTGTATGATTCTTTTTACCTGCTAGAGTACAAATACTCCTGAAGTTTACCATTCTCATTCATTTCCGCTGGCGATGTTGTTAGCGCTTATTCGCTCCTGCTTTTATGCTATGCGTTTGTGATTTAATGTGTTTTTCGATTAATTTTCAGTGTTATTTCGAACGAAAACTATTTAGAGCTATTTATTAGCTATCTAAAATGGTTCGTCAGTGCGTGGTGTGTAAGAAATTCGACTATTTTTACCCCGGATTAACATTTCGTCGGTAAGAGATGAGACTATGTTTTTTTTCAGTAGTGGTGTAGCTAATTCTGTATTTTAAGTACATATTGCAAAAATATGATTTTTTTTTATATTATCTGAATTTCTGTAAAAAACACCCACAACGATTACCTATTTATGACTAATGTTAGGTCGAAATTTTTAATTTTCTTAAAAATTACGTAAAAAGGCTCTCTTAGTTCATATTGATAGGACTTTTTCATTTTGAGTAAAATCGTTTTGAAAAAAAAAATACGTTCATAAAAGAGTACATTAAAAATAATAATCATAGGGAAATTTGTAAATAGACGGCCATGGATTAAAATTGATAATTGTTGTTGAGACTTCCTGGGCGAAAAGAATTTGAGAGTATTCATAGAAATTTGGTGGAGAATGGTTCGTTTCAACATCTTAGTGGGCAAGGACGACCTATGTGGAATTATAATTTGATGCTCATTTTGGATGGCCAGTTCATAACTGGTTAGATGAGAATTATCCTGAAAGGTAGATAGGCAGAGGTGGACCAGTATCCTGGCCAGCGAGATCGCCGGACTTAAATCCACTCGATTATTATTTTTGGGGCGACATGTGTAACATAATTAGTGAGGATTTGCTTCAACGAATTTCTTAAGCTGGAAATTAAATAAGAAGAAATCGTTTTCAAATTCTTCGGGCATCTCACAATATTTGCCGTAGAGCTAGACTCTAGAAAATGGAGGTCTATTTGAGCACGTTCTCAATGAGTATTTATTATTTTAAATTTCTCTTATGGTAAGACTTGATTAGGTAATTATTTAATAAAAATAAAATTAGTAACTTCGTTACATTTTTTAAATTATATTAATGAACTCTTTTATGAACGTAATTTTTTTTTTCAAAAGGATTTTACTCAAAAACTGTAAGTCCTATCAATATAAACTAAGACAGCCCTTTTTACTTAAAATAATTTGATAAAGTCGGTTCGTTTTATGAAGTCCGATATCGGATTAAATCATTAAAGGTTGTTAAACAGTAAGACGGTTATCTTAACAGTACCTTCGCTATACTTGATCGTACCGAACATTCCACTGGTTCACTGTAGTCGGCTGGGCAAAATCAGCGGTTCCAAAACAAAATTATCTTAGAATTATGTACCGCGATAAATATTATTATCTTGTTTATTTTTCACTCATAGTTTTTTTTATTTATCAAATGAAAAACATTTTGCGCCAATAAGTTAAAGATGTTCTCAGGTACTTTTTCCTAGAATTTAGTTATTTTGGGATCATTATAGTTAAATCTATATAATAATCACTATTTTCCAAGAAATAATTAAAATTTGCTCAAGTGCAGGATGGTATGTTCTATTTTAAATAAGTAGTGTGAATTAAAAGCAGTTATAAATCAAAGTTATGGAAGATGTTCAGCAAGGTGACACAACGCCTAGAAGGTGTTTATCTCCAGGTGAACGCCGTTTGGTATTACAAGTGGAACGTTATTTTGCTTAGAAAAAGATAACTCGGGCCCGTTAGTGTCTGTTTTGGCAGTGCAAAAACGAACGTCTGATGCTTGCGGCATTTCAGATAAGACCTTAAGAAGACTTCGAAGAAAGAGTGAAGAGGAACTGGAGAGACCATATAAAAGGGTTCTACTCCGTTCTAAAACCTTTGATTTATCCCAAGGGATAAAACTATCGATTAGGAATATTGTTTATGATATGTATAAAGCAAAGGAATATGTTACCCTCAAAGTTATTCTTGAAAAGATAAAGAAGAAAGAACTTTGCGATATTGGAATTATCAGTTTGTCCATCATTTTAAAAGATCTGGGATTCAAATACAAAAAAATGAACAACAGAAAAGTGCTTTGCAAGCTGTCCAATAATATTTCAAAAAGATGGCAATATTTAAGGGAATATTTAAGAAACAAAAAATCGGAATCGTCAAAGCAAGTTGTTTTTCATGACGAAACATGGATATATGTAAAAATTTAGAAAATACCTAAAATGTAATTTATTGTTTGAGAGCCACCGACTACCCGGCTCTAGAGGTTTTATTGCTTATCGGACTTCATATACCGTACCGACTTTACTTCATAATTTTTAAGAAAATTAACAAAAGAATGACTACTTAATTAAAAAAGTTGGATTATTTTAACCATTAACCACCCCAGTATGTGACGCCTATGATTAAAGTTTTGAAATTCTGAATGCATGAACTGATTTAGCGTCAAAAGTTTATACACCGTACCTAATTGCAAAATTTTATTATGAACGGTTTCAAAAATATTTAGAAAAAAACGTCTTCAGGGTTCCCCATTCTAAGGGCCGTAGCCCCCTTAGCATGCATTTTTGCACTTATGCCCATATGACAAAATTATATTATTTTTAGCCGGAGAATATAGTGGTAAAGTATTTACCCTTAATTTCGGGACACCCTGTATAATATGTTTATGATTATTTTTATAGTAAAATTTGATAGTAAGTTTTCCTTTCCGTATGATCCGTTTGCAAATGCAAAACTAGCCCTTCCTAAAGTAAATCAATCGATGATTGCCTTGTCTTATTCACGAATTAATCTCGCTTGAGCTGCGGTATGATATGCCAACCAATCCGTAAGGATCTGCACTAAAACAAGGTCGGGAACTGTATATCCATGTTTACCAGCTTTTATCCGATTGCAGATGCCTGGATGAATTTAAACTGCCAAGTTGTCAGAAAACTTACATATTACTTTATACAGCATGTGCTATGTCTGCTTATAACTCTGTTACAAAATATGAGCCGTATATTTATATTTCAGCCTGATGTGAAGTTCACTGGTTGGAACAAGAAAATATATGTTTTTCATGGAAATTTGTTCATATCGATTATACAGGGTTAAGATGAAGAAACTGATCACTCTTAAATTATCTAAAAATCTCTCGGACCCGGCATTGTATTTTTTCAAATTTATTTTTTCGCGATATACCAGATTATAAAGGGACCATTCTCTGCAAGTCGCGATTGACGGATTTCTCTCGAACACCCTCACCATCAATGTCGATGTTCCCCAAGGGTTCATATTGTCTCCCACCCTCTTCTTACTATACATTAATGACCTTCTAGTGAAGATAAATCCGATATTTAGCTTTGCTAACGATAGCAGACTTTCCTCATCTTTCTCCTTGAATGCACAAACATCGGCTGCCGACGAACATCTTCGCATGACAGCATGAAGTATCACGCCTCGTCAAAGACCTGGAAGAAATTTTAGCTTATGGGGATACTAACCAAGTCGAATTTAACGCTAAAAAAATCCAGGCAGCAGTTTTCTCTGAAAAGGTTTACATTACAGAATCGGATATAGTCATGGCACGACACGCAATTGCACTGGCTTCATCTATTAATTTGCTGGGCGTCAATCTGGGAGAAAATATGTCTTGGCATAACCACGTTGTGGCAATCGCCAAGATCGCTTCGCATAAATTGTTAAAGGGAATAAAAAAAGTATTGAGGTTCCGATTTTTTGTTATATGACATACTACCTATATTTTAACATGTAGAATCTCCTCTACGAGTATCATGACACATTATCCGCACACCCTATATAATGTTTTGTGAGTTTATCATTTTTATATTCATGTAATAATTTGGTTGTTTACCTTCGGAACCAAAATTATAATAACAGTTAATATATTTGATCGTAAATTTAATCAGGAATTTTAACTGTATATCTAGTTATAAAAAAATTAAGAAATATTGCTGAACTATTTGTTATACAGGGTACACCAAGTAAAGTGGCATATTAGAAGTATCTCGAGAACTAAATGAGATTTTATTTTGAAAATTTGGCTGTGGCTATAAGAGATGGTTTTCTACGTTTGTCAAATATTTTGGATGGTGCGGTATTGCCGGATCATACCGAGAGTGGTAGCAACTTCGGAATCTTTAATGAATTACCCTATATATTATATTTTTTTGTAATCTAGGTAAAAATATAGAACAGTTTTCTATATTATATACCAATCTTTAAGAGTTTTTGAATTATAAATAATTTTGTGATTTTTTAACGCCGTATCGTTACCTGAAAAGAAAATCATATCTCTATAGCTAGAAAGCTGAAATTTTGACAATAGTTTCACAAGAGCATCGAAATTTTATAATTTCGAATAGTATTTAATTAGTTTTATACATGACCTCTCCATAACAATATTTTTGAGGGAGATGAATTATTGCAAAAATCTTCTTTTTTTAAATGGGACACCTTGTATTTGATATGTTTTGCTAATAGAGGATCGAATTTTCTATCTAATGATATTAAGTGTTCCTATACGTATCTTCAATATTTTCGGATTTATTGTGAATAAGAAAAATTATCTTATAAAAATATATTCTTTGGTAGTTGGCTGTGGAATGGATTCATTGAAACAAAATAATGAAGAATCCATTTGACGTTATGTCTGAGTTATTGTAATTAAAATTAATTAATTCACATTATTCGAGCTAAGATATTTTAAGTTTATTTTATATTCATGGGGAGTGTGGTAGAGTTTACTCTAGAACATTTATAGGTATAGGAACACTTAATATCCTTAGATAGAAAATTCGATCCTCCATTAGCAAAACATATCAAATACAGGGTGTCCCATTAAAGAAAAAGAAGATTTCTTGCAATAATTCAACTCTCTCAGAAATATTGTTATGGAGACGCCCTGTATAAAACTAATTAAATACTGTTCGAAATTATAAAGTTCCGATGGTCTTGTGAAACTATCGTCAAAATTTCAGCTTTCTAGCTGTAACCGCTAAAAAGATATGATTTTCTTTTCAGGTCCAGATACGGCTTTAAAAATCACAAGGTTATTTATAATTCAAAAACTCTTAACGATAGGTATATGATATTATACAGAAACCCGTTCTAGATTTTTACCTAGATTCCAAAAAAATATATAATATATGAGGCAATTCATTTAAAATTCCAAAGTTGCTACCACTTTCGGTATGATCCGGCAACACCGCATCATTCAAAATATTTTACAAACGTAGAAAACCATCTCTTATAGCCACAGCCAAATTTTCAAAATAAAATTTCATTTAGTTCTCGAGATTCTTCTAATAGGCCACTTTATTTGGTGTACCCTGTATAGGTAACATAATAAAAATCATGACACAAATAAGTAATTCATTTATCCATTTAATAAGAACGTTATTTTTGAACAAAACTCTTCAAGAAGTTGTACGTAACTAACTTGATTAAAACCATCAAAAGTCTAATACAACCGTGAGTTAATTACCCCCAGCTTCGCTGCAAGTGAGGGTAGATGAGCTAGAAAATGATTTCCGATTTTATTAACTAAATTTCCCCTCTTCCCCCATTTTTAGATTAAACGTTCATTTATTTTATGGTATTGCATGAAACATAAAATAAAGCAAGTTATTGCAGAAGTTATAAAATGGGTTTGAATAATTTACAAAGTGTTTTATTTTTAACTGCAATCCAATTAAATTTTCTAGCGTAACTTAATTATCCTTGTCGTAGTGTTATATGGAACAACGGTTTCCAATCGGTTCCGAGATTCGTTCTGCGAATATTCGGTTGTAGGCGACTTTCTAACTCATTACTGCTTTTTGTCAAGCAAAGCATGCTTGAATTAAAGACAAGCAGGAAAAATTATATTATTTATAGTGCTTACGTATTAAAAACAGTGTACAGTATATTCCACGAAAATTGGATATGACTTAATGATTTCCTGGGTCGGTCCCATTATGTCAATAAGAGCTTGGCAATCAACAAGTGAAGCATGAAGGGACGGACTAAGGAAAACAAGTAATGATATGATTATATTAATGTAATCAAATGAAATAAAAAATTTTTAAATATTACTAGTCATATTTATTTACATTTATAATGTCATTCTATAGATTGGTAATATACGAATTTTCTACAGATATTACGTGACGGACTGCATTTTTCCAACTACCTGGGGGAATATCATTAAAGCATTTTCGTATTAATTCTACAACACTAGAACTTAAAGTCGGAGAAATATTTTCAGACCTAACCAGTGATTTTAACTGGTTCCACATATGCTTTATGGGGTTAAAAATGCAATAATAGGGTGGGAGCCGTAGCACTGTATGTCCAATTTCTTCTGCCAATGTGTCACAAACATATACTTTTTTATACAAAATGTCTTTAAAACTTCTAAAAGGTTAACATTACAGAATAAAAGATCACTTTTCTTATAACTTTCTTCAAAATATATATCATTCGCCGCCATGTAGTTCTGAATCTCCAATTTTATATTATTTGAGCTTGGAGCTTTATGTAATTGGCGACTGTGATAGCTCGCATTGTCCATTACTATCACGCTATTCTGAGGAATGTTTGGTAAAAGACAATTCTTGAACCATTCCTCAAAAACTAACAAATTTTACCACAAAAAGATATTTAAATATAAATTAAGCAACCTATCCTACCTGATGTGCCTATATTTAATTATAATTATTACAATCCGGTCCTTTCCACATAATAATAATGTAGTATTTATAGTATTTATTAGTGTTTAGGGTATTGCGCCTCTACAACTTTATAGAACCTAAGTGTGTTGCCGGAAAGATACTTCCGACGGGTAGTGAAGGTAGTACGGTTTAGACGGTAAACACGTGTACATATCGTACCCGATGAATAAATAATGTCATAAGCAGAAGAGTCGTTTTAATGAGTTATCTACTAAGAAGGGACATTACAAATAACAAACGGTCATAAATAATGGGATGGCCCAGGTACTTTTACTGCAGTCATTAAGTTATATCCATTTTTCGTGAAACAATCTTTACTATTAAACGTTTTATCTGGAGGTTCTTGCATCAAAGCTATATCTTGATAATGTATCTTCTGTGGTAAAACGCACGGCGGCACAAAAGAATGATAGATCGGTACAGTTAACTGTCCGAGAATTTTATTATATTTGATGAAATAGTCGTGAAGAAAGTGTAGAATTCTGCTAGCGGTAATGACTTTACTCGGATTATTGAAAACAGTTTTGCCGACAACGGCCGTATTGAGCAGAACCCATCGATTTGGAAGCGATTAGTAATCATCTGCTGAGTGTACTACAAAAAAATCGATAGGAAATCGGACGCCATCTTTTCCATCCGATTTAAAAAGCGATTTGACAGCGATTTATGTCAGTTTTATTTGTCAGGTTGAGGAGTAGAATTTATAAAAAATGATGAAAGAAGGGAATTATAATTATTAAAACATATTATACACGATCTTTGCTAGTGAAGACGAGCTTTAAAAATATAATTATCCATTTCGTAAAGAAAAAAATGTAATATTTGATTATTTGATAAAAAGAAGAGATCCTAACCAAACACAAAACGACAACAAAATGCATTCAGCAGAACAGCAAATCGATCCACATCGTCCCATCGCCGATTAAAATTCGCTTGGATCCACTTAAATAATAACTGTCGTTATCATATAGAGAATAATAAGCTTCAATGATTGAATTTAACGAGTATTAAGTAAAATTTTACCCAAAAACCAATTTCCACATCAACTTCACATATTATACGAAAATTTGCAGTTTAACCAAGTTAGAAAGTACTTAATCTTGTTAATTGCTTTTATCCAGTTGCGTACACTCGATGAACTCAAACTGTTAATTTGTTCGAAAACTTTCATATTCCTTTTATCCTGTAAAACGCAAACATAAATGTTAGTCCTCTCGCTGCAGCTGGTAATACAATATAACATCAAAAATCCTCGGTCACAATTTCAAAATTGATAAAAGTAACTCCTGTCTATACAAGGTGTTCCTTAATGACGTGCTAGTATTTCAGGATGTGATTCCTTAGGTTATTTTATAAAGAAAAGTTCATATGAACATACATATGTCCGCAACGGCTTAAATTTTTTGCTACAGGGTGTTGAATTTTTATTTTTTTAAATGGATATTTTTTAATATCTCCGCAAGTACTTTAGATATTATTTTCAATTTTGGTATGTGTTAATACGACATAGAACCACAAATTTTAGTTAGAAAAGTTATTCAATTGTTCCACCAGTGGCGTCCCTGCAAACATGTCCTCTGATATTTTTTACAAGAAAGATGGTACATCACTGACATTTTTCCATGTGGATATTTTTTCTGATTAGCCTGGTCAATTCTACATGAAAACGGCCTCATGAGTTTTTCTCGTCAGGCATACCGTTCTTGATTAAAACCACTAAATTCATATTGAAACTCATTATTATTAACACTGATAAAATAATCACTCGTTCAAATATCCCATATTGTTTCACATGAGGTAATTTCCTCTCTTAAATCTTCTAAAGTGTTACTGGGAGTTTTATACACCAGAGTGCCATGCCTATTAAGTGAAGGTGGCTATTTCCAACAATTTTTATAAAACAAAATTTATCTTTAATTATTTTATCAATGTTAATAATAATGAGTTTCAATATGAATTTAGTGATTTCAATCAATCTGACGAGAAAAACTCAAGAGACCGTTTTTATGTAGAATTGACTAGGGTACATGGAAAAATGTCAGTGGCGTACCATCTTTCTTTTACAAAATATCAGAGGATATGTTTGCAGGGACGCCACTGATGGAACAATTGAATAACTTTTCTAACTAACATTTGTGGTTCTATATCCTATAATTGCCTCGCTTCCAGTAAATAATATTAAAAATCCGAAAGACACTTCAATTTTATTGTGAAGGGGGATCATAGGCGTAACTAGGGGGGAGGCCAGGTAGACCATGCCCACCCCAGATTGCTCGGATCCCCACCCCAGTATTTCTGAAATTCGAAGCCATACATACGTCATAGTGACATGTTTATAATATATTCTCATTTATTATGTATTAGCTACTTTTATCATATATATTTGATTAAAATCCTACTAGACTAGGGCCCCCCTACAAAATCATTCTAGTTACGCCAATGAGGGGGATGCTTTTAAATAGTATTTACAACCCTCGTGGTTTAACAGCGTGTTTGTTCGGGTTTGTTCGGGGTAAATCTTAGCCTTAAAATTTTAAATGGAATAAAGGCGGTCCAGTGGTACATCCGGTCGTTTAAATCTCTTTCCCATAAAACCATAATTTATTATTTTTTGAGTACCTACAAATCGTACCGAAAATGGACGTATTCATGTAAATTTTTAGGCGGTGACTTTACTCTGATAAAGAATTGCAAAGGGTGTCACCCGGAGTCACCACCTACGGACCACTAATTATTCGACTAAAAGAGGAGTCAACACAATAACGTTTGTTAAATAATAACATAAAAACCATAACTCTCAAGTCTCAATGCAGGTAAGTTCTTATTACGTTGTAATTATTGTATAGTGAAATACGTACTAAAAAGTGATTTGTTTAAACTGTGATCACATCACGCTTTTTATTGCTGCTAAGGAACTGTGACTACCTATGATTTGTTGATGTCAGTAATTAAATCACAGCTCGTGAAATATCGCTCACTACTAGTTGATACTTATACAATAATAAATATCTTATAACCTAAAAAACTACAATCTCTCAGTAAAGAGTCCATTTAAACTATGCTCCTAAAATTTTAAATACATTTTTCAAAGTATAGTTTAATCCATATGGTATCTTATATAGCAAAAGACAAGACAAAGCTTGGCAACTTAATAAAATGCTACTTTATTACAGAAAACGAAAAACGAGAATTTCAAAATGCAATTTGCGAAAACTTACTGCATTCATCAATAAGAAAAACCGGGACAGGTTTGCGAGCGATGACGCGATACGCTGCATCTAAGTTGAACAAAACAGACATGAGTAATTTAAAATGGCATCGCACGCTTCCCGTTTAATTCTATTGCCCAGCGTTTTGAAAAATTATAATTGCTTTATCTCCTCCGAATAAATTGGACACTCGAGATTTTTTACGTGCCCGGATTTATTAACTTGTGTATACGTTCCGCAAGTTAATAAATTTCTCTGGAGTAGCTGTTTTTCGATGCAGCTTAAAAATTATGCATTTTGTTTTGTTGCCTCGGACCAAGACAATGGAGAAGTCAGCAAACAAATTCCTTAAAAGTAGAACAAAATAAGGATATTAGGTTGGTTGGTTAAAAGCGGGGATCGGTTTAAAGGCCCGAACTCCTATCACTGCAGCCTACCGGCTGATTGTGTACCACGATCTTGTTAGAAGATGTTTGTTCCTTCTATGAGGTCCAGTAACCTTCTACAAAGCTTGTCATGTGGGAGGTTATCACCACGTTGTATGTTCCCGAAGATGTTTTGTCTTCTACGAGACAGCGCTACACTGAGCGAAATTTCGAGTTGATATAACTCAAATATGAGTCGTCCTAGGCCGAAGCGTGTTGCTAATAGGGGACAGCCCAGACTTCTGAATTATAGCAACCAAATTGAAGAAATTGCACCAACTCACTATTCATAAGTTTTGATGATGCACAGAAGATGGGTTATTTTATGCGTTGGAATAGCTCCCGCCCCACCATCTTAAATTATTGATAGGCTACCGTAGCTACCAGTATGTGATTTGTGATGCGTTACTAGTCGGGCTAGATTAACTCATGATTCGAGCTATCAAAACTTGACATTTAAGTTCTTCTAGCTTACGAAAGTGGCTGGAATAACTCACTCTTTGTGCTACCAGACTCCAAATTTTGTACTACAAGTACCTAAATTGTGGAGTATCGGAACTCAAAATATTTCTTTGATTTAACGCCTGCATATTGTGGACTTCAATTGCCTTTTGTTTTTTCAAGATATTACATTTTTGTTGTATATTTAAAAAAAATAATCAAATGAATTATAGACTCTGAATTATGCTCTCCGCATACTACGGCTAAGAAACCAATGCGGACGATTGCTTCAAAAGGCAACTTTAATATACTGTAAAGAAGCGGGTGATTATTTACGCCAATTGACCAAAATTATGCAAAAAAAAAATTTTCACGCACAGAGAACAAAGATGAAAAATTCCGCAAACGGCGCAACGGCCAACAGGTGTCTATACTCGCGATCGAAGAAGAATTGACGAATAACAATGGAATGAACCGCACCAAACCTGCACGAGCACGAATTCGGAACTGTCCGTGACCTTACAATCTTATGATTTACCCTCGATATGGGGTTTTGGAGTACGTTTCCTGAATTATTCCAACTCAAAATAATTTACACATGGTAATGAGTTAAAATAATGCACATCCAGATTAAGACGACACTTTATAATCAATTAGTAAGTTTTCTCAACCCAAAAATTGAGTTCAGGTAACTCATAAAATATTTACAAGATGAGGAATTGTGTTTATCCCAAATATATTTAAAATGTTGATTAAAAATCTCTTTCTGGGTTGAGGCGAACCAAAAGAGCCTGAGTTATTGTAATCGATAATTCGTAGGCTCAGTTAGAACAACATAGAGAGGTAGGTTGAGGTAGGTCCAATTTTGTAACCCACGACATTGGTAAATGCATTTTTTTCAGTGTACGCAGCAGTATATTATGTGTGAGGCGGTTTCATCCTCTTCGCCGCAGAGTCTGCATTCACTAGATCCGTTGTTTATACCTAGCCGTTGAAGGTGTTTTCGCAGGTGGCAGTGGCCTGTTAGCAGACCCATCGCCTGTTTCAGCTGGGGCCGCGTCAGGGTTAGCATCCCATTCGATAGTATTTTCGATGGTTTTCCAATTACGGCCCGTGCGTTTATTTGACCAGGTAACCCTTGCCATTGAGATAGGTGTTGTTTTTTCGACCATCTATCTAATGTTGATTTTGTTGCCTGTTTTGAAATCCCAAAGGCCGGTTCGGGGCCAGTGAGACTGTGAGCGGATCCGGCTCTCGCTAATCTCATTACCTAATGTCCCAGAGTGACCAGGGACCCACAAAAGTTCCACCTTGTTCCCCCTGGCCGCCACTTCTTTTAGGTTGGTGTAGCACTACAGTGTAAGTTTTGAAGTTAGCCGATTGGAGTTCAGAGCCTTAAGAGCAGCTTAGCTGTCCGACAGGGTGCGTATCTTTTGGGTGTGGTAACCCTTTTCAAGATTTTGTAGTACGCATTTATTTTTGTAGGCTCGGACCAAGACAAATGGAAAAATCAGCAACAAATTTCTTGAAAGTAGGACAAAATAAGGATATTAAGCTGGTTTTCGTTACGCGAATATATTTTTGTCATTTGAGCTATTGTAAGAATCTTCTGCTGTTGTTTACGTTAAAGGATTTGTTGTTTATCGATTTCTCGAATACTTTTTCAATAATAAATAGTGTAAACGCCAAATTTAATTTAAAATTTCAGCTCCGCAATTCTGTTATCGCTTTTATCGCATGAGAGCATAGTTTGTTATCTGTTAGTTTGAACATAAATGAACTTCAACGATGTTATTGCAGTTGGTATATAACTAAGCATCAGTCGCTGTTGGATTGTAAATTGATAAATACCTTTTTGCTTAAAACTCGTTACGGAATTAAAGTAATCATATAATTTTTTATACATTAATTACTACAAAAGTTAACAAAAGTCTATACCAACTGGTGCACACCATATAAGTTGCGAGGTGGTCTAATATTCGTTCTCCTATTTATTTGAGCTCAAAAATATACTTAAACTTTTTAAAGACTGCAATAAGCATAATGTCTTTGTTCAATTTAAAGTGTATGTTCCTAATAATTTAGAAGTTATTGAACAAAATGTAGTCCATTTGAAAATCTGGAGAAAAATTATTTTGTGTTTGTGTTTGAAACTTAATTATGTATAAATAAACGTTATTATATTCACAGTATCTCTAGACCTCTTGTCTTAAATTCTACTCAATGCATGGGTTAAAAAAGTTATTTTAGGTAGTTTTTTGAATTTTTTTCTAAGACTCCAAAACTTTTTTTAGTTTTTAATTTATTACTCTTAAACTACATAACCAAATGAAATAAAACTTTAGTCAATTATAAAGGACACTAATACGAACCTAAATATGCAATTAAATACTTGGTGTTGTTAAAAAAAGACAGCATTATGTTACCACACTTTTTTGGGCCAACCTGTATATTGGAAAATATTTTCCTGAAATACACCATATAATACAGTATAAATCGGCATCTGAATGAAATTTCTAAGTTAATTAGTATAGGAGCTATGGAAGCCTGACACACTATTGCCAGTGTATTTGCTCATTTTTACTATTTTGATTGCGATGAAGGTAGCTCCCCGGGATCGCATTTTCGGACCTCGGGCCCATGGAGACTTTTGATCAACATCGATTTTTGGATAATATCCCCGAGTATGAAAGTTCTTAACCGCGGGCCGATTACCATATGTTCCGTGCGGGGTCCTTTGCTGGACTTTTTATTCTCATTATTCTCTTTAAAATGCCTTAATAAAAGTGTTGTTAAAATCCATACGAGAGCGAATATTTGACCACCTCGCAATTTACATGGAAAATCCCATGTGCCCTGTTCGGACGCACCACCCGGTATACTTTATAAAATACTGTAACGTTCTTGATGAAATCATACTAAAAATATGCAAAAAAAAGGTGGATTCATCGACAACGGACGTTCTGAGTGTTGCAAAAATTCCATGGTTTAAAATAAAAGATGTAAAGAAAAGGGGTATAAAAAAGATACAGCGCCCGGATCAATTTTTTTTTTAAATTGTTGATAACACTCTAAAAAATAGTAAATTGAGACGAACGGACAATTTCCGTATGTTGCGCAGCTGTAGGGAGGGCAGCGGAGTCGGATCTCGTATCTGTATAATTCATGATCGCGGTACACGGCGCTTACATGGGACGGCTTGCTGTGTGGCTTGGTTGTCTATAACAACTCAGCATCAGGTATGTCCCCATATGCATTATTATTGATACACGTGCTGTGCTTCTCAAAAACATCACTCTGAGTCAAAAAATGAAAGGAACGGACGAGGCGCGATAACTATTACGACCACTTTTTTTACATATGTAAAGATGATTCTCAATGATTTCGCAACGTTGCCAATGTCCGTTCTTGTTAGTTTCCTTCTCAAGTCCTTATTAAATCACCAAAAAACTCAACTTTAGGTCGTGATCAGTCAAAAATCCTGGTAACAGGCTGCCGTACTATAAGTCAAAGAATAAATACCATAATATGTCTGCACCGGCTTACATTTTTTGATATCTCCTAAACTACTCTACTACTTTACATTACTTCTCATTAATTAGTTTATGAAACCTATAAAATAAATTAAGTTCACTTACCCTAAAATCTTCTATATTATCCATTAATCCCCTTACAAAATTTCTCCATTTTTTTTCAGTCAGTACACTAACAACGACTTTAAGGTCGAATAATAACGCGGGCACGGCGTTAGCGTATTGTCAAGATAGTTTAAATTATTACTGACAATTAAAGAATACAAAATAAATATCGCGATCGCGATAGGAATATTATTTAATGATTAATATCGATACAATAAATTCTCGGGACGATGCATGTTAAACCACGCTTATTTCATTTCGCTGCACAACGACACGAGACACGACTGCTGGGTCGTTTTTGATATTAAAACAAAACACTTCCAAAAAAGTGTCAATGGCAGTCAAGGCTTGCTGAGTTGGATGCGTCGCCAAGTGATGTGCTCGATCGATATCGAATTTTGGATTGATGCGTTGCGGGGGTGGTACATAATGCATGGACGAATATAAAACTGATAATGCAATAATTTCGTTGCCAGGAATAAATTCCAATTATGATTTTAAATTATTTTGTAAAATTGAGGAATATTATTAACATTATATTCTTAATAACCTGTTAATATTTAAGAAGGTTATTCTTTGGTCCATTTTCAGAAAGAAACTTCATAAGAACATATGTCCTAAACGTCTTAACTTTTGAGATACAGGGTGTTAAAGATTTCCATGTTTTTTAATAACTTGTTAAGGTTAATGACCTAAAAACGTAATAACTAGACTAGGTAGACAACTGTCAAAACTGTTTATGTTTACAAAACAAAATCTGCTTCTTACCTACTAGATCCTGTTTAATCTTTGTTAATACCGAATTTCACAACAGAGTACAGGGTGTGCCATTTTCGACACTTTTATAGGGTATCTCCTTAATTGTTAGTGCTATCAAAAAAAGTAATGTCGGTGTCATGTGCTCTTTTTGGGTCAAACTTAAATTTTTTTTTTTTTTTTTTTTTTTTTTGGACATATGATGAGAAATCTGTTGACAGACACGATTGCAGAGTGCAAAAGTAGTGTCGGGCTGGCTAATGACAGTCCGAATGGACTGTCGCCTACCGACTAAAACTCACCATGATATTGTGCTTGACACCGGTAGGTGTCCTTGCACGCTTAAGATTGAGTGTTGTGAGCATCAGAAAGTCATTTCTGAGTTTCTGATGCTCAGGAGAAGTGTGTGTGATTTTAGTACGAATTTTACTAGCTAGTTTAGAGACTCCATTTTGGGTGTAGTGTGCTTGTATGTGCGAGTGTGTTTTACTGTGTTTAGTGTTTTTGTACTCCAAGAGTAGTTACAATTGTAGCCTCTCACATTTCCCATTGGCCCTTTATGAGACGGTTGTCCCACTATTTCAGGGCGAGAACAATGCATCGCTGGACTTGGAGTGTAAATAAAGTCTCTTTACTTGGCAACAAGCGCGATTTTGTTTGTGTGTGTTAAGTGAGCATCAGAAAGTCATTTCTGAGTTTCTGATGCTCAGGAGAAGTGTGTGTGATTTTAGTACGAATTTTACTAGCTAGTTTAGAGACTCCATTTTGGGTGTAGTGTGCTTGTATGTGTGAGTGTGTTTTACTGTGTTTAGTGTTTTTGTACTCCAAGAGTAGTTACAATTGTAGCCTCTCACATTTCCCATTGGCCCTTTATGAGACGGTTGTCCCACTATTTCAGGGCGAGAACAATGCATCGCTGGACTTGGAGTGTAAATAAAGTCTCTTTACTTGGCAACAAGCGCGATTTTGTTTGTGTGTGTTAAGTGAGCATCAGAAAAACATTTCTCAGTCTCTGATGCTCAGGAAGTAGGTGTGTGTGGGTGAAATGCAGGGTTGATGATCTTCTTCGAGCTTCTTTTTATGTCGGGGGAGCGTTGAGGCTCCTATGACGTTTCCTGTTGGGGTCGGGGTTTGGATTTATTGGGAAGTTATCCCGAATCAGGGTGTTTGGGTGGAACCGCAGTTTTCTCAGAAACCAAACTTAAACTGGTAAAATCGAAATTCGAAACTTTATACAAGGCTAAACCTCATCTAAAAAATAAAGTACAGGGTGTCTCATTTCCGACACATAATAAAATAAAAATTTGAAAATTTTCGCTCGCTTAAGAGATACGGGGGAAAATCAAAAAATTAACAATTTCTAAATTACCCTATATGTTCTTAGTTAAATGATATACAGAAAAATCTTATATACAGAAGTTAATTTATAATAATTGTTGAATAATCTGCCGTTTCAGAATAAGTATACGGGGTCAGGTAAGAAAGTTATCGGACCTAACCTCACTTTTTTAAATGGAGCACCCTGTTTATTTTAATCTAAAAAGATAGCATTTTAAACTCTCTTTTCAAATTTATAACACACAATTGATGATAGATATCGTATCAAATTTTTCAAAATGTTGATGTCATTTTCACAAATGAATATGTAAAAATGAAATTGACGGTAAATGTCAACATCGTTGTCTCTATGATATTAGCTTTTGTTTCATGGCCTACTGTGGTTTAAAGTAAGAAAGTTTAAATAAATCGCCTAGGAAACCAATATCATGCATGGTGTGTATATATTTATACAGATAATTTAAAATGCTAACTTTCTATATTAAAATATACAGACAGTGTGTTCCATTAAAAAAATGAGGTTAGTTCCGATAACTTTCTTACCTGACCCCGTATACTTATTCTGAAAACGGCAGATTATTCAACAATCATTACAAAGAAACTTCTGTATAACACTTTTTTCTGTATCTCTTTTAACTAAGAAATTATAGGGTAATTTTGAAATTGTCAATTTCTTGATTTTCCCCCGTATCGCTTAAGCTAGTGAAAATTTTCAAATTTTGATTTTATTATTTTAAGTTTGATCCAAAAAGAGTGACACCTACATTACTTCTTTGATAGCACTAACTTACAGTTACGGAGATATCATATAAAAGTGTCGAAAATGGTACACACTGTACATTTACTCGATTAAAAATAATAATAAAGTTTATATTAAGAGAATGATGTTAAAAACCACCGGTATGCAAAATCGCGCAAACCTTCTCCAGAATTTATGTAAACTCGAACTGTTTTATTTTTCTAGTTTCGCAATCCCTTCGAGGAAAATAATTCTGCCAAGAAAAATAGGACTCCTAAAGGTCTGGGATTCGATTGATCCTTGGAATCGGGATAGGTGGGAAAAACTTACGAAGGTATTAAATTCCGTGAGGATTTTCGTTCGTTGGGGGAAATTTGGGTATATCCTTGTTTTACTAAATAACGTCGCTGACTCTTGTGATTTTTATTTAAATTGGGATCAGTTTATTGAAACATTTTCATAGAGTTAGTTTTCCTCATTCCTCTGAAAAGACTCTTGTTTTACTACTGTATAGACATTTTTTTCGGGGTTATTTCATGTGGGATACATTGAGAAAAGCTTCAGCTGAAAAACCCTTGCTACAATATAATAATATAATATAGAAAATATTCTACCTGTAACAACAAATTTGATTTCTTGTGATAGTAGAACCAATTTTCCTGGATATTCCTTTATTCTTGTTAGAAGAAACTCTGTTATTTTAGATATATTTAGTGAAAATTAAATAATTCTTTACAAATATTATTTTCTGTCATTAATTTATAATTTATATACGGATATTATGGAAATGACTTATTATATTTAAATGGGTGACTCCTTGGGAGTACTAGAGAAAGTATACCTACTTTTTTTTTAAATCGAATATCTAAATACTAAGGTAAAAACCCTTTTTACCCACATACTGTCGCGCCGTCCCATCTGGATTCACTTAGCAACAATGTGGGTCACTAAAGTATACTAACAGTGTTGTCAGATCACACCGCGTGTCTTGCCCTTGCTTCAATAGTGGCCGCACGCCCTTCATACTTCAGTATGTTTCGAGACGCGGGAGTGGAACGACGGCGTGTCGAGGGTTCCACATCCTTGACGTATACGAATTTTAAACGTTTTGTTAGTTGTATTGCTCGATTTTTTTTTGTTGTGAAATAATTCATAATAAGAAATGTTGTGATGTGATTTCAAATTTGTGTGATATTATCTACTGTTGGTTCTGTTGAAAAACATACTTTTTGTGTTTTATTTTTTTATGGAATTAAACTATAAAAGGATTATTTTAAAATAAGTACCTTAAAATTGTAGTTTTCTTTGTTTAAAAAGTTTGAAAAAGAAGTGGTAATGACGCGTCAAAAACTGAACACGTGCGTTTAGAATTCTGTGTTGCAATATGACAAGATCGCCTATAATGCGCTAACCTCTTTGAACCTCGAGACTGCCTCAATAAAATATTGATTGCGATTTCATATAAAGTGTATATTTCGCCTAATAATTCAAAGCGCCATTTATGGTTATTTTTCTTCAATTTATTTTCATCTCGGGATTTGCCGGTTTAAATATAATACGTCATTTCTATAATACCTATAATACCCTGTATCCTGAGGAAGGAATGTACTTTACTGTGATTACAAACAACTTTATAAAAATATCTTTGTAAATTTTTTTCTACTGGCACGGTAAATATTTTGATTGAAAGATGACCTTCGTCGCTTGTTCGGTTTCTCTCGGCCACTTTCGAAATTAAAGGACTTTAATTGTTTTTCTCTTCAGCTTTACATATCAAAAACAAACTTGCTTTATCGGTTGAAATATCATTTCAATTAAGTGTTGTGTTGTGTGCTATTTTGAGATATTATATTAGTTTTATGTTATAATGACCTACGTTTGGGCTGGGTTTGTTATGTGGTCTATGAACTGTTAGAACTATAACCAACCTCTGATTTATATACGTTGTACTATCACTTAATTTAAACTTCGTTCATATAATTTTCGTTTATAGTTCTTAATTTGTAATATATTTATTTTTAAGATTAAATCTAAAGACATAAATAACCCTATATAGGGAAACGGTATATTGTGCTGAATATTTTATATATTGAAGACCACATTTTGAATAAAACAGTTAAAAAAGTTACCCCATATAACCTCTCTTTTTTCTGGGCGTCAGAAAATAAGTTCATAATTGCTGTATCAATTGCTGAACAAAAAAAAACTTTATAATTCCAAATTTTAAAACCCAATTCATATAGGTAATTTTGTCGAAAATAATATATCAATTCTAAAAATAATAATAATAAGATAAATGTCCAAAAAGCATTTTGAACCTATGAGAAATATTATTATTTTTGACTATACGAAAAAGATTTTATTCTTCATAAAAAGTTCTGCTTGTTGAGAAAGTAACACAAATCAAAAATGTTGAGTTATCATTTACAGGGTGTATATAAAGTAAAAAATACAAATGAAATGCTATATTTAATTTTAAACAAAAGCCCCGTAATGGTGGTGAATTAAAATAACGTCTTGGAGGCATTGAAAAATTAATTCAACAATTTTTAATATGCCTAAAATATCTTGTATTTAACCGATTTAGATATTTTCTTATGGGGAGTCATTGAACAAAAAGGCCATGTCCACGGACCCTTCGAAAACATAGACCATTTAGGCAGAATTATCAGGGAATGTATCCAAGAATCTATTCTGATGATTAAAAATGAAAATGTTATTGTTGTTTAAACACAATTTTTTTAAAAAGTTTAAAGGCAAAGTAAGTGACAATAAAGTTTTTATATACGATCACTTTTTATTTCAATTACTTAATCAATCATATTCGTAATAATTAATTATTGTTATTAAATATAATAAATTTCCAATTAACATATCATTTTGGTATAATTATAATTAAATGCAGCCACCTAATGCATTTACAATATTTTAAATAATATACCCCTCATATAAACTCTTGTAAAATATCCACAAAATGAATATCATTCCGAAATTACATTATTATACGAATAACAAAGGCTATGGAAATAGTCCTAAAAGGGTTTTTATGTTTCCTATATATATATATATGTTACGTACATAATTACTACGCGAGCACTATGTACCCAAATGATACGCACTTTTTGAGTAAATAATAACTTTTAACCACAATGCCATTTTTGAACCATTTTAGTTATCCATGCTAATATTTGGAATAAATTTAAATAACTTGAATTTAGTTTCAAACTAGAAAGTAAAAAAATGTAAATTTCATTACCATATTGGTGACATAATGCCTCGTAAATAAAAGAAGAAGTGTACAAATACAAGTAAATGTGAATGTGTGTGAAACCTTACATAATGGACACCTCTGATAAGTGGACATTTCTATTAAGCGGACACTTTTTCATAGTCCAGAACTAGGTAGATGAAATTACATGAAAATCAACCTCTCTTAGGCGGACTATCCTTTGGGCGGACACGGACCGGCTGTTTTCATACAAAGAGTGCGAGAAACCCTCCTTTAAACGGACAAAAAAAAATTTTAAAGTATTTTAGAGACGAATAAGTACGGTGCAAAAACTCTCTGAAGACGGACCGGCAACCAATCGCGTATGAGTGGCAGTGGCAGCGCGAAAGGACTTCGCCGAATGAAAGTATGTGTGATTCCCCAACAGCAGTTCGCCGTTTATTTGTGAGTTGTAAGGTTAAAATCGTAAAGAATGGCATAAAAATGTCGCGTTTTGAGTCTGAAAGAGAATATTGATGTTGTGGAAGTTTTTAATTTGATATAAATGATTTGGGCGAGTTCATTAACATTGATAGGAATGTGCTATTAAAAGATGATAGTGACCCCATTCCTACCGATTATGTAGCCCAAACTGAAACCTCATCACTATCTGACGACTCTGATGAAGAAGTTGAATGCAGTAATCAAACAAATGTCACCAATTACCAACAAGCCATTAGTATGGTAAAGGAATTATAAGAGTATGCAAAGAATAGAGGTGACTCTACAGAAATGGAATTATTATCAGACTTGGAATTACATTTTCTAGATTGCAAGTTTAAAACGCAAACACGTCAAACTACGTTATTAGATTTTTTTAGTACTACATCCTAACTAAAAC
The DNA here is from genome assembly GCA_963991005.1 of Barypeithes pellucidus. Taxonomy (NCBI): domain Eukaryota; kingdom Metazoa; phylum Arthropoda; class Insecta; order Coleoptera; family Curculionidae; genus Barypeithes; species Barypeithes pellucidus. The sequence continues at coordinate 18,444,377 of OZ022561.1, read as the reverse complement.
TAGTGTATTTTTGTTATGTTATGTTTATTTTTACATATACTGGGTGGCCCAGAAGTCCGGAATAAAATTAATATAGCCTTAACCTGTAACTTTTGGGGAAAACGCTGGGACACGTCAATTTAGTTTTATATATGCTCACATTTTGACGATATTCGTTTTTTTTTATAGACATTTGTCAAAGATATGACGACATCGATCTTTGTTTTAAATAGAAACATACAGCTTGTGATACATCATTTGAAAGCTAATATCTCGTACAGTATGCTCATAATAATATAGCGCGATTCTGTCAAGCTATTTCAAAATGGCGACTGTTAAAAGTTTTTAAAAAATCTCTATTTAAATGGGCAGAAATTATAAATCTTTGATGTTTTTTTACCTTTCAAGGTAAGAAATCTTCATTGTGTCGCGTTCAGAAGACTCCTTATCTTGAAATTTAAAAAACATCAATGATTTAAAATTTCCGCTTATTTAAATAGAGATTTTTTAAAAATTTAATCAGTCGCCATTTTGAAATAGCTTGACAGAATCGCGTTAAAATTTATGAGCATACTCTACGAGATATTAGCTTTCAAATGATGTATCACAAGCTGTATGTTTCTATTTAAAAAAAAGATCGATGTCGTCATATCTTTGACAAATATCTATAAAAAAACAAACGAATAACGTCAAAATGTGAGCATATATGAAACTAAATCGTCGTGTCCGAGCGTTTCTCCCAAAAGTTACAGGTTAAGGCTATATTAATTTCATTCCGGACTTCTGGGCAACCCTGTATTTAATACGTTAATTACGTATATATTGCTATATATACAGGGTGGCCCATCGAAAACAGTCCAGCAAGGTTTACGGCTGTGTTTTCAGGGGGACACGATCCACTATCCCCGTAACCTCAACCCCCCTAGCGGGGGTGGCTACTGCCCTTGTTTTTTCAAACGGGAATGGGTATGTTGTGATACATCTTTTTAAAGGGCATTAAATTCTCTTTAAAATGGCGCTTCGTTTTGTAAATTTGAGCTACGCGCCGCCGAGCAACTGAATTTGAAACATTTCACTGCACCTCTTATCAAGTACACATGTTTGTGCGTAAACAATTGTTTTTTAAGTAATAAGTATCAGTCAATTCAACTTTATCTTCAGTAAAGTGGTTGATCCAGATCTACATACGTTATTTCTGCGCTATTGTTTTCTTTTGATTTGATCGTGACATAAAAAATGGTTTATTCTATTGAGGAGAGAGTGGAAATTATTGAATTGTATTGTATAAACAATCAACGTGCAAGAGTAACGGCAACTTTGTTTAATGATCCAGATAGACACGTACATCATGGTTAAGATGTATCACAACATACCCATTCCCATTTGAAAAAACAAGGGCAGTAGCCGCCCCCGCTAGGGGGGTTGAGGTTACAGGGATGAAATTAATAGTGAAATACAAGTTTACAGGTCCGAGGTTTTTTTTTTAATTTTCACGTACACAGCCGTAAACCTTGCTGAACTGTTTTCGATGGGCCACCCTGTATGGAATATAATAGTAAAAAACGGTATCAGAGTAAGAAAAGCACCAAAAAAAGGTCGTTGCTCTTCCAGATAGAACATAAATTTCATATAAAAAAAGGGTCGGATATTTTTGACTTCCGCTCAATAATTACTGAAATGTAAAAATAGTAATAAATTTGGGGAGTAAGGGTAATAGAATTGTTAAAATAGTAATAGATCTATTACAATTATAATACACTGGCAACGCTGACTACGCCATAAAAATCTCACCCACTTAAACACAGTAGTTAAGGAAGTCCTAGCAACTACATAAATAATAGCAAAAGATACTGAAGCATAAAGAGAGGAAGACAGTAAACCGCTGATAAGAAAGAAACAGATGTTCTATGCCTGGGAAGTTATAAATTCATTTTGCAAGTTTCGCGGATTTACTACATTAAAAGTTTTCTTAATAATAACTGCCACCGTCTTTGAATTATAATCACAATTAAAAGTATAAGGGCGTATTTCTAGTTTATTGCCTGAAATAGCTATAATCACATCTTAATGTGGATTTTACGATTTTCTCGGTTTTAAAATGGTATTTTTTAAATGGTACTTAATACTGGCAATAAAATTTATGATCTGTTTGATAACAGCTAAATCAGTGAGCTGAATAGTTATCACTGTCAATTCTTTGCAATCCATAAGCATAGTCCTATTATTATGGATAAGGGAAAGGACCGAGTAACATCTAGTAGACCGGACATAAAATTGGGAATACCACAGGGAAGTGTATTGGGACCGCTATTATTTGTTATCTATGTGAATGATATTACCGAGCTGTTTTCTACCGAAAATACACTAACAAATTATGCACATGATACCAATTTTCTTATTACGGCTCCAAGTCAGTTTACTCTAATAAGCCAAAAGGACTAAAAAAAATCATGATAGAAGCAGATAAGTGGTTTGTCAAAAATAAGCTCATTAAACACCTCAAAAACCAATGCTATAATATTTAACACAACAAGATCCACATTAGAAGAATTGGAATATGTCTCTTTTAATGCCGAGCAACTGAAAATATCACGAACAACTAAATTTGTGGGAATGGTCTTGGACAATACTCTGTCATGGGATCACCATGTACAGTATGTGATTGGTAAATTGAATAAGGTGTGCTACACCTTGCGCATTTTATCTAAATACTTGGACAGACAAGCGTGGAGAATGGTGTACTATATTAGATATGGAATTATTCTGTATGAAAAATGTAGGGATGCAGAACAGTTGTTTGTATGTCAAAAAAGAGTAGTGAGAACCATATTTTATTACAACTTTAGAGAAAGTTGTAGAGGTAAATTTAAAGCGAATGGGCTTCTTACTGTCCCTGTAATTTACATACAAGAAAGCATATTATTATTTTTCGAAAATAGAGATTTGTTTAGAAGTAGAACACAAAATGTATATTCAACAAGAACTTTGAATTATACGTTTCCCAAATACAGACTAACATTGTACGAAAGTGGTGCGTATTACAACTGTATAAAACTATACAATAGACTTCCACATCATATTAAAAATTGTGACAACATTAAAAAAGTTAAAAAAAGTGTATTTAAGCGTAAAGACATTGAACCCTACAACATTGAAGAATGTTTAACAAACACATCTAATGTGCTGTAATTTTTGACACTTTTTCATTTTATATGAAGTAATGTAATTCTGAAATAAAGAACGTTTACTATTATTGTTATTTACCTTAGTTCTTTCTTATATAGGGCGTTGAAAAAAGGTCGGTACCCCGGTATAACTCCGGTGAATCGCATTGCAGCGGAAAATGTCTGGGGAGAAAGTTGTTTTTTTTTTTTGAAGGAGGAATAGTTTGCAATTTAAACCCCAATCCCCCCCCCCCCCCCCCCCCCCGCCCAACAACTTTTTCCACGGGCATTTTTTTAGTACAAGACAGAGAAAAAGAGTATTTCCGGGATAAATAAAACTTGATATTCGCACGATTCTGATTTTGTCTTTCTCATAGTGATTATTGCTGAAGGATGGGCCCGAATAAAAAAAAATTTCGGCCAAAAGATGTTTATTTTTGGTCGGAGAACACGATGCGCCAATAAAAAATATGGGGTTCTATTTGAAAATCTTAACTTACCCCACCCGCGCCCTGTGGTTGAGGGGGTGGTGAGTGGTTTAAATTGCAAACTATTACTCCTTCAAAACCAAACAGACGTTTTCCGAGGTACCGGTGTATAATTTAGGTCTAAAAACAGGCTAGTGCGGTCGAATACTCTTTTCGTACTGCCTCTTAAATTGTAAATTGAAAAGGACGACATCTATGCATATATTTCCATTAAGTAGCTGGACGTCAGGAAATAAAAACTTTCTATGTTTTATATAATCCATTTTATCTTAAACGCTGCAGAATGTAGTCTCTAGAATAAAATACTCCATCATTCCAAAATGTAACAGAGATGAAGGGATAATGGCGCCGGCTACTTTAGGTTTAAGATTCATTACTTGAGTAAATGCTTTTAACACTTACGTTGTCGGCATATCGCTCGTCAGAGATTCTACTTAATTAAAACACTTTTTAAATTTAAAGTTTTGTGAAAGCAAATGGAAAAAAGGAACGACTGCTGTAGGGGAGTTGCTTTGGGATGGAAAAGAATAATACTGCTCTTGCAATAATACGTATAGAGTAAATAGTATATTAAAGAATAAGTGAATATTAAGGTCTTTTTCTATTTGGGTTTCATAATGGCTACATTATGAAATGCAATAGAATTAAATAACCTGCCACTTTATGAAACTGAAATTTTATTTTTTTATGTTAGCAGCAAGTAGGGTTCGAATTTTAGGCTTAGTTTGATTTCATTGAAATTAGTTTTCTTGGCATTATGGATTCGACAACAAAACTGTAAAATACTAACCTTTAACCTTGCAAATAGATCATTTTTAGTAGATATTTAGCTGAAATACCTATACTCGGAAATATATAACATGGTGACGGTGTCCGTCAACTAATTTCTAGTCACAACTATAAAACAACATAACCTAAAAATAATAGAAATATCTTCCAGTTTATGCTCTATTTCTAAAGTTTTATTCAATAAAGTACTATTTTTATTTTTAATTCAATATAGTATTATACATATTACTTTATATTATATACATATTTATAGTTACTGTAGACATTTCCTAGACATTAATTGTTATTCCTGTCAGATTCTGTGTCGACACAATATTTTGTTCAATAGTATTATTTATTATTTTGTTCAATATGTTGAACTTTGTTCTACTCGCACCATTACTCAAAGTTTTGCATATCCTTTTTAAAAGTTTTTCTAGATTATTTTCTGCAATTTCTCGTATTTCCGACGGAGTACAACTTTGTTCCTGACTCATTTATATTAACTATAATAATTTTTTTTTAATTATGACGGATGGGAAGAAGCTTTGTTGTGTTCAATTGTTTCTATCACGGCATATTTGATACTTGTAACATTTTATGAAATTGTAAAAGTATTACCAACCCAAAAAGAAAATATTAATTCAAATGGAAAAATTTGTTTCATACATTAAAGACCCAATTAGAAAAATTATTATAAAATACAAGGTTCATAAGACAATTAGAGCACTTGTACTTTAGAAAACTCCCCGCTTCGCGGATCACTTTCTAAATTATACGCGTGCTCTAAGATAATGTCTTATGAAACTTATATCTTAATATACTATTAAAACACTACACAAACACTGCTACAAAAACTAGAAATAAGAACTAATAAAGTAAAATGATTGAATTCGAAATGTGACACCATTGTCATGGAAATGAGAAAAACGAAAATTAATTTGCAATCTGTCACATACGATTAATTGTTGTCGCCACAGTTATTATTGGTTCTATATTGCTTAAAATAATGATAAAAAACATTGACTACTTAAATAGTAAAGCGAATCGCGGTTCATACTGCAAAAATCGGAAACAGCTTATGAAAAATAATACGAAAAGTTAATGAAACGGATGGATGGTGATAGCATTTTATATGACGTTAAAAGGAACTTCTGTCAGATCAATAATTAGAAACATTGATATTTAGACCAACGAATACTTATAACCAGGAAGAAGACAAACTGCCGTGTTAAATAATCGAAGCAGGCATGATACGGCGACATCCATTATGCCTGGCGCGCACGTGCTTTTCAAATGTCACTTTTGTCCAAATTTTTATTACTGTCAATATTTTAAAGTGACATTTAAGCAAAGAAAACATCGAAACCCTTTCATTTGATTTACTAAGTAGAGAAAATCAAATATTAGGATTTTGACATAGGTTTTCAGCTGTAAATATCGCTTTAAAATTGTCCTTACATACTTTTATATTATTATTGAATTAGTAACGAAACTAGAAATAAAGAATTAAGAGATTGAAGGTTGTAATTAGTTTTATTAAAAAATAGGAAATAAATCATAATTTACATAAAATATTTTACCATCTTCAACAAATCAAGGTAAATACAATATGTACAGCTACTAACCAAGTAAATATATGCACCATCATTATGATTATGGGCTTCCAATTTGTTTGTTTCGTAGCATACTCCTGGCAACATTAGTGATCGAAGTCCTCTTTAATGTTCAGTCATTATGGGATTCTCAATTAAACTATGAAAAGAAAGAATTATTATAATAATATATTACCGGACTTATCAAAATTATGGCTACGGATTAATAGAACTAAGCTGTAATTATTATGTTGTAGCTTTTGACTTCTGGATTGTAAAATTTAAGTAAAATTCTTTAAAAATGTGTTTGTTGCTAGTTTGCGTGACAAGTTTGGGACATAATGGGACAATTTTATAATGTAAAATAACAATAACGAATAAAAATTAGTAAAAAAATATTTCAATCATAAATTACTTACCTGCCACAAAACGAGAAGGTCCGTTTTCGTGAAAAGAATAGAAAATTAAAAATTATTTTAGAATTTAATGACGCTTCCTCCACCATTTTCAATCACATTATAAATCATATGTTACTTGATTTTATCCCCTTCCAGACGAAGGATGTTGGTTGTGAAATAATTTAAGAACGTGTGCTGCTCGCATTCTATGTCTGTCTCTGTCTGCATCAACCTCCTCCGATTCAATATAGGGAGACAAATATGGCCTAGATTAAATCGAACAAACCCAAAGTCTGATATTGACACAAAAGGATAAACCTATGGAGTAACCTGCCTGGCTGTGACGTCACTTGCACGGCCTACTTATATGCTTCGATCCCCGCCATAAGCGGTCTCACCGGGCTGATTTAGACCTCAAGTTTCTAGGTTTGTTAATATTGCCATGGTAACTTTAAAACACCCGCGTTTTTAAAAGTTGGACTAAGGGCCGACAGGTTAGACCTTAGCTAAGGTAGCCTTAACTTTATGATAAACCTTAAAAAAACTATGTTTTTAAATTAATATATGAGGGTCAATTCACGCGTTAAGTGGAAGATTACCACGTCCTTAGAGATCTACTTATTTATGAGAGTTAAAATGAACTTTAATATTCTGTCAAGCTTGTGTTAAGACCGATATTTCAAAGTCATCCTAAGGTACAGATTGACATACGTTAACATAAGTTTGACAGTAGATTAAAATTCTTTTTAATTCTCATCTAAAGGAATAGATCTTAAAAGACGTGGTAATCTTCCACTTAACGCGTCAATTTTCCCTCTAATTAATTTAAAACATAGGTTTCTTGCTTTATGGTTAGACTACGTAAGTCATAACAAGGTAACATTCAAATATCGGCCCTTAAACACGCTGATGCGTACTTTAAATAAGCATTATGGGGCACCAATAAAAAAAGAATATAAAAGTACCATGCCCTCAGTTGGATCTCGAAGCAACAAATTACGCACACAAGAGCTATTATTAGTGTATATAAAGGAACCAATCGCAACAGCTGTTATGCAACGTATTTCAAATTGAATAAATAATGCATTACCTACATTGCTAAGTGGTAAGCACTATCACTTTTATTACTTTTATAAAATCTTCAAATCTCCACACCGAATAAAATTGTTAAACGCACAATGCTTGGAAGAGTATTAATTTATTGCGATATTACCACTTAAATTAATAATTGTTTGTTGATTATTTCAAGCATAATTCTTGTTACTGTGATATGCAGTGGCGTATATAGGGGGCGGCCCGGGCTCCCCCCTCCCCCGAAATGTAATGTTTTAACCAATTTATTCAAAGATGAATTACCTAGGAAAAATATAAATCTTGATCTTACTAGATGTTTGTTCTTAGTAGATGATTGTTTTGTTCAGTTAATAATTAAGTGACGCATTCACCATTTTGTTTTTTTGATCAATATATCCATACTTTTTCGTTTTATCCTAAAAGCGGTTAACTACTCGTTTTTAGGAACGAATTATCTGAAGTTTAGGGTTGAAATTTTTTCAATTAATAAATTAATGGAAACAAGAAACAAAATTTTGTCAATTTCAATTTCGTTTCCTGCTAGCGGTAATTGATCCCCTAAAACCAGTATTATCGGATAAAACTAATAAGCAAAGAAACAAGAAGGCGAAAGCGCCACTATTATTTTTTTTATACGCCACTGGTCATGTGTATTTTGAAATTATGTTCGAAGTCAAGGAGAATAACCGAGGGCACATAATAACTACAAAATCCTAAAATTTTACAGCCTGTTTTTATTAGGAATACCAGCAGGGCACCAGAATAGGAAGTGCTCACTTAATGCCACATGAATAAGGGTTTATACGGACCGGTAAATCGGAAACTCTTTTGCAAGGGAGGTAATTTTCTTTTGTATGAAGCACGATACTTATTATCCCCACGTTCGTATATAAGGAACTGGCTCTTTTAGAATTTTTCTCGTTCTCAGCAGACATGGAATATACCGTCGAGAAATGTCAAACAAGTATATAAGTGGAAATCTTAGAAAATTGGAATGCCTTTATAAATTCTCTAAATTAATGAAAATGTTCATCTTCTATAAACCAAACACATTTAATTAATAAAATTGTTTTTATTCTGTCGGAACCATACAAAGTTTTAAACAGTAATCAATGATGCTAAGTCTGTATCGAGAGTCCTAAATCTACCGCCTGCGTTTAAAACCGAAAAGTATAATATTAATTATATTGAATGCATTTGTCATGTGCACCTATTAAGTAAAAATATTCTACTAAATATGTATGTATTTTTAAATTTTCCACTCGTAAAGCTATTTAAAAACAACAACAAACCCGAGCAAAGCCCAACAACATCAAATTCCAATATTTTAGGAAAATCACCGTGGCAACTCTGTACGCACGTGCTACCGATTATACTATGTGTATAACCCTGAAGTTTAGAACTTTCATTCATTTTTTCGGGCGCGGTGTTGCTCTACGGCGATTGTGCCCTTTTGTATTTTTGAATTAGTTTTTAGTGTTTTTAACTATTTAGAGCTATTTATTAGCTATCTACAATGGTTCTTCAGTCCGTGGTGTGTAAGAAATTCGACTATTCTAACCCCCGATTAATATTTCGTCGGTAAGTGAGATTAATAAGGTAATGCATTTTTAGGTTAACCAAATTTATATTTTAAGTAAATATTGGAATTTCTGTAAAAAATACCTATAACGATTATCTATTTATGACCAATTCTAGATCGAAGTTATCTAAACGCGTACCTTATTACAGCGTTGCCATTTTTAAAAACTGTGCATGATTGTAAATAAATGGTGTTTTATGAATGGAATGTTTTGTCTCCTATTTTATATTATATGTTTATGTGCAAAACTTATATTTTCCCCAAATTGTTTTCACCTAAGTAATTGCTTGTTTAAATATAATAACGCAATTCCATAACACCCTGTAGATAAATTTGATGAATATTTGGTTGCATAATAATTGTTCTTTGGAATGTGCGCAGACGTTTTCGCGCTGATAAGATATACTTAGGTAATATTATAAAACCAAATAAAATTTTATATCAAGACAAAACATAAAAACAATGCGTTATATGAAATTAAATAAAAAACGTAAAAAAAGTTATAGTTGCGTAAAACAATTGTCAAATTTCTCCAGAGCGACCATCATTTTCGATACATCGTTCTAGTTTTTCTTTAATTTTTTTATTGTTCTTCCTATTTATGCCCTCAGCAGCTCATTGCAGGCTTGTATTATTCTTTTTTGTAGAATTCCAGCACCCTATAAATAATAGTCTAGGGGCTCTATCTGTACCAAATTCTACCCATTTGTACGGGAAATTACTATTCAGCCAATAAAAAACAATGAAGGAATAGAATACTAGAAATAGAAAGTGACCTAATAATGTCCCATAGCTCAGCATGTTTAAAGAGGGAACATAATTCTAGAAAGAGGTTCAAATCGGCATTTTCTGGCCACTCTGTGCAATATCTACGAAGGTTTGTAATCAAGCAAAACTTTTTAGCAAGCGATAGAATGAAGTTTAAAATCACACTTTCTACCGCCCATGTTATACAGATACAACGTGTCCAAGATAAGGAGGGCCAGTACAGGGATCTCGGAAACCGTAAGAGATACGACGTCGGTTAAATGGAGGTAAAGTTGCGCATTTACGTGAATAATAATATGCCGTTTAGAAAAGTTTTAATATTCCGAGTAGTTCCGAAGATATCCAGAAAAAAACGAAATTCTGAAAAATCGTTTTATTGTTTTCCTGTTTTTTTTTTAGATCAAATTCTAAAGTATTGCCACTTCCTTCGCTCTATCTAACAGGGTTAATTGTTTTGTAATCCGACGAGTCGTCTTCGAAGGGTCATTATCAACTTTATTTTTTTAAATACGGTCCTGTTTTCCTGATATTGGAATTTGAGAGCTTTTTTCTCCCGAATGCAACGATGTAAGACGCATTGTGGTTTAATGACGTTTCGAGGGTTTTCGAACAACATCAGGAAATTTTGAGATACGGTCCTGTATTTCTGCTTATTTTATAAATAAGCTCTAAATTGTTTACTTATGTTGGACTAGGTCAATAGATAACAAATAATTTAATAATAAACCACAAATAAGTGAACAAAAATCATTCCAAAACAGTAATAAAACGAACAACGAATAAAGTAAGCAACTACATAATGAGGTGTTCAAAATGATTTCCGTTATTCTCTAAGCATAAATAACATCTTCTAACTGCCACATAACAGTTTTTTTGAGATAAAATAAAAGAAGCGATAGAATATCAAACTTTTCAGCATTTGTAAATTTATGTTCCATATTTTCTGGAAAATAGAAAACCTCTTAAAATGCTCTCAAACGATCACAATGGGAATGTCAAGTGAAACAAATCACGCGTCACCATCTTAATTTTTTTGTTTCAAGCGCCTACTTTTCTTTTAAATCCCGAAACAACAGAAGTTTGAAATAATGTTTCTGTATTTTGTTTACTTATTTGTGGTTTATTATTAAATTAACTGTTATTTATTGAACTAGTCTAATATAAGTAAAAATTTAGAGCTTACTTATGAGATATTATTTATAAAATTAGGGAAGTTACAGGACCGTATCCCAAAATTTCCTGATGTTGTTCAGAAAACCCTCGAAACGTCATTAAACCACAATGTGTCATACATCGTTGCATTCGGAAGAAAAAAGCTATGAAATTCCAATATCAGAAAAACAGGACCGTATTTAAAAAAATACAGCTGATAATGACCCTTCGAAGACGACTTCGGATTGCAAAACAATTAACCCTGTTAGATAGAGCGGAAAAAGTAGCAATGCAAAAGTGCAATTAACTTTAGAATTCGATCTCAAAAAAAAACCAGGAAAACAATAAAACGATTGTTCAGAATTTCGTCTCTTTCCGGATATCTCCGGAACTACTCGGAATGTTAAAACTTTCTAAACGGCATATTATTAGGCACATTACCTCTATTTAACCGACTTCATATCTCTTACGGTTTCCGAGATCCCTGTACTGGCCCTCCTTATCTTGGACACGTTGTATATTCTGAGCAGTCCAAAATAAAATATATTCGGAATTAAACCAGAAATAGTTTTGAGCTAAAAACGATATAATCGAACGATACAAATCAACCGATAATACATACAAACAAGTTCTCAACCTTTCCGTATTATTTTTTTATTATAAAGGCCAACATAACGCCAAAATCGAAGGCCCCCCGACGAATAACAATCCATACGGACCGGTAAATCGGAAGTTTTTTGTAAAGAAAGTAATTTTCTTTGGTAGCGCCACTCCTATTACCCGACGTTCATATATCAGGAACTGTTGATAAGCCCAAACATTTTTCTCGCTTTCAGCAAGCACGAATAACACCATTAAGAAACGTTAAGCACGTATGTGAATATTTTCATAACCAAAACGTAATGCAAGTTAAATCGTTCTGTGCAGTCTAGTATAAAGATATCAAGAAAAAAATCGGAAGTAGTTTTCAAAGATTAATCATTTCCGGAGGATTTGAAACGTATAAAATATTGAGACGCGGCATAGTTGTCACAACGAATATTCACCATCATGAAAAATGTATCGCTGAATTTATTTAAAGAAGTTGATGGAACGAGAATATATACACACTTTTCTCATAAACATAAATGTGTCAAGAAAATATTGCATAGCTTTCTTTTTCAACGTATGCATCAAAAATATTAAAATTACATATTTTGGAACTTGGAAGGGTTCTATGGCTTATTATATTTAAATGGATAACTCCTTGGGTATCCTAGAGCAGTGGTCCGCGAAAATATGTCTTTTATGACATACCTACCATAAAAATGGTTACATTATAAAATACGCGGTTCATAAGACAATTAGAACACTTGTACTTTAGAACACGACCCGCGAAGCACGTGCTCTAAGATAATGTCTTATGAAACTTGTATCTTAATATACTATTTTGCGACATCATATCTTTTGATCCGCTCAATGGATTTTGATAAACTTTACACTGGAGGATAACCCCACTATTTAGCTACACATTGACGTAGCAAAGTTTAATTTTTCCGTTCACTTAATTCAATATACGGGATGACATAAAAAGTGATATTTTTTACTAAAATTTAAATTGCGACAAGGGGGTTTTCAGGTATATCTAAATACTTACATACTCACGAGAGTACTGATTAGGTTAGTCTGTTTCCTATATTTTTTTCTTTATTTGTCTTTTTATCTTTAACAATGACAAATAAAAGAAAATATATAGAATAGACTCCGGATATGGTATTTTGACGTGTAAATATGACAGCACCGGCCAATATTCACTGACGTCGTTTGAGATTTGACCTACGCCAATTGATTGTGTACATACATCTCTCATAGTGCCTTCAACGTGGCTTTTCGGGTTTGATATAAAGTGATTTATCTCGCTTATTAATTCAGAACTTTATTTATGAATATTTTTCTTCAATTCGTTTTCATCTAAGGATTTGCGGGTTTAATAAGTCATAATACTTTGTACAGCGGCGGTTCTTCCGCAGGAGCACATGCGCACGTTCACATCCAAAACAAAACGAATAAAAAATATTAATTTATATTCATTGAATATTATTTATCGTATAAAGTCCGACCCTCATTAATATTTTATCGTACCATCAAACTAAAAAAGTCCGGCCCTCCCTAATATTTTATCATCCCGTCAAACCAAACGGTATAGATCCGGCAACCGTGCCTCGGTCGAGGTAAATGACGATTATGGCGAGACTTGCTCGCACGTGCGATTAAGTAGTGCAGTTTCTCTGTAGTAACAGGTGGCGGGTGGCAGCGGGGGATAGCGGGGCTATGGCGATTTAACATGGAAATGGCGCACAGTTTTTGTGTGCACCGCGCTGTTGTCTGTTCGTGCATCTAGTTAGAAACTCGAGCGTGTATGTTTTAATATTTTAATATTATATATTTTTTAAGTTGAAATGAGTAGTTGACGGTGGACTATTTAAGAAATAATTTTAGCTCTTTGAGTTTGGAGCAAAAAATTGAAGTGAAGAATGCGGAAACACCTAAACCCGAAAATAATTTAACGCAGATCACAAAGGATAAATCTAGGTACTTTAATAGAAAGTTTAAAAATGAAATATATGAAAAAAATGTATAGAGGGTATTCCAAATTAATGAGACTGTTATTGATCAATTTTCTACAATTAAGAACCGAAGAATGGACTTCTTATGTTTAAGCACTATTGTGTATGGTCGATAAATGTTGTGTTTCGATAAATGATACTCGATATGATTTTAAACCATTTTATTTAAGGATTTGAACAAAAAAAACACTGAAAATATGAAGAATGCCAACTTGTCAGTCTCGTGGCTCGATTCGTTCTCGTCATAAAACAGTTAACTATTATTCTCGTCTTGGTTGCGCCTAATGACGTAGCCCGTAGATGGCGTAGTGGTATTAGAAATCATTCGGTTTTCTTGATAACTCGTAGATGGCGGTAGTAGTATTGGACATCATTGGGTTTTCTTGATAGCTCGTAGAGGGCTTTAGTAGTATTGGTAGTGGACTGTATAAATATTGTTACGAGGGTTGCATGCGACGACGTTAAGATCCGACAGCTATACACAATAAGAAAACCTTTCTTATTTTCCAAAAGTTGTATTTCCTTGAGTAAAATAAAAAAAATAAATAAAAATATGTTTTACCTAACGCATTTCCTTATTACTTTTTTTTCTTTCCACATTTAAGACGACTAGAAAAATTTCACCATACTTGTAAACCCCCTCTATCATGGGTCACGAGCCGCCACTGCCTTAAGTTAGCATTTCATAGTAAGGAACCAAAAATTTAGATAGGAATGAGAATGCGGTCTACACCTGGGGAAACAGTAAATAAAAATATCCGGTTAGACAACCGCAACATAAAATATGGATTTATTTCACTGGCTGGAAAGCCGCAGTGTGTCATTTCTCATAAAGTTCTGTCCGCTGAAAGTATGAATTAGTCCGGCGGCATCTGGAAACGATACACCCCGTCATTACAAAGTAAATCATCCAAATCATTTCCAGGGTCAGTTACTTGACAAGTCAAAAGCTCTTTAGGCTATGCATTTTTACTGATTAATGATAAAAGTAAAGTTATACAACACCCAAGACGAAACATAAAGCCGCTAATCGTCAGCTAAGCTGCAAGAAACGACTAATTTTGCTAAGCACAACATATCCATTTTGTGCCCATACACTTTGTCAAGTAAATAGTTAGAGCCATAAAACACTCTGCCTGATACAGACTGTGTTAATAACCGACGCTTAAGGATAAAGACAAGAAATTGTACACGTAATCGCTCTGCAGACAGCTTTACCCGCTTATGGCTAATAGATCCCCAGTTTGTTATGTCCTCTGAGAAAAGTTTTGCTTCTGTAGAAGTGGACCTTATACACGGTGAGAAAAATTTATTTTGTTTGAAATATTGATATTCGCTATAAAAAATGCCTACTTTTACTGAGGATATTTTGATCATAATCATGATCTAACAATTTCCTGTACCCATCTCCAACCGAGTTAAAATCATTAAAAGACTTCTTATACAAAAATATGTCAAAGGTAATTTTACCTTACTTGCTGCTACTAATTGAAGTTAAAGATTTTAGCAAAAGTATGAAAAAATACCATAATAGTATATTAGTTTCATAAGACATTATCTTAGAGCACGCGTTTAATTTAGAAAACGACCCGCGAAGCAGGTAGTTTTATAAAGTACAAGTGCTCTAATTGTCTTATGAACCGTGTATTTTATAATACTTTTTCTATTTGGGTCTTTAAAGTATGAAAAACTATAGTAAATTTTTTCCATTTGAATTAATATTGTCTTTTTGAGTTGGCAATACTTTTACAATTTAATAAAATGTTACAAGTATCAAATATGCCATGATAGAAACAATTGAACACAACCAAGCTTCTTCCCATCCGTCATAATTAAAAATAAACATATTATTAAAGTTAATAAAAATGAGTCAGGAAGAAAGTTGTACTCCGCCAGAAATACGAGAAATTGCAAAAAATAATCTAGAAAAACTTTTAAAAAGAATATGCAAAACTTTGAGTTATGGTGCGAGCAGAACAAAGTTCAAAATATTGAACAAAATAATAAATAATACTATTGAACAAAATATTTTGTCGACACAGAATCTGACAGGAATAACAATTAATGCCCAGGGAATGTCTACAGTAACAATAAATATGTATATATAAAGTAATATGTATAATACTATATTGAATAAAAAATTAAAAAAATAGTACTTTATTGAATAAAACTTTAGAAATAGAGCATAAACTCTAAGATATTTTTATTATTTTTAGGGTTTGTTCGGGTTTGTTCGGATAAATATCTATTAAAAATGATATATATGTGGGTTAAACGTTAGTATTTTAAAGTTTTCTAAGAAAAATTTCTGTTGTCTCCATAATGCCTAGAAAACTAATTTCAACGAAATCGAAGTGGGCCTAAAATTCGAATCCTACTTGTTGCCAACATGAAAAAAATAATATTTCAGTTTCATAAAGTGGCAAGTTATTCAATTTTTTTGCATTTCATAATATAGCCATTATGAAACCCAAATAGAAAAATTATATTTTAAAAATTATACCTTCCTGTTATAATATAATAGATACTCATAAGTATAAGGTTTAATTTCTAAAATACTTTGTATAAAAAATTACCAGTATGAAATAAAAAGCACCATACATTTTCTAAATTTTCTGAAATTTTTAAATCTTTAGCAGCTGCATTATTTACAAAATACGGTCAAAATACCATTTTTATAAAAGAAAAGTCTCTAATGAATCTCATCTCAGACGGTTGGAGCAATTTAATGGGTCACTCACTGTGAATAGCCCTGTATAAATGCAGAAGGACGTAATATAAAAATGAGTCGAGGAAGTGTACGTCGTTGCACATTATTATGTTTCAAATAGAAATGTGATTCTTTCCCATCACTCTAGCTAGATAACTGTTGCATGGTGCTCTATATTGTTGTCCACAATTGTACATCTAACAAGGGTACATAATTCTGAATTCATTAAATGTATTCGACATTTTCTTTCATCTATAAGGTCAAGAAAAACCAGATCCTTGTGGATTCTCTTTAACCTCAAACCCGAACAAACCCGAACACACTAGAAATTAGAGAGTCGCATAGGTGTTGAATGTGGTGTTCATCAAGGATCCATTCTATCTATTGTCTATTTGAAAAATATGATTCTCATATTTTGAAACCCAATCGCTTCTCCGTTACACAAAGCCACTTTATATGAAAGATAATTTAGCTATCAAATTCAGATCAATCCACAATAAAGTTTCATTTAATTTAAAATAAGCTCCAAGTCAATCGTTCAAAAATGCAATCCGTTCCATGATTTTTTGTTCGGTTGCAAAGTAGATCAGTATGCAGTCTATACATCTCGGTAAATTCGGTTAATATCTGTAGTTACATTATTCAACGATATTTCATTTTATTACGATTTTTCCATAAATATTTTATATTATTATTATTCCCCAATTTTCAAGGGGTCCTATAGCTTAACGTTGGCTCCGAACCTTGAATCTCGGTCATATGCTGGGATTGGGAAATGCATACCCAGTCGGGCCCGATTACCGGCGTAGCTGGGGTAGGAATGGGGGATGATACATTTATCACTTCCCCCCCCCCCCACAATTTTCGCGACAGCGACAGTTAGTTAAGTTTTAGTTTTAGGTTAACTTCAATCTTCGCCACATTTATTATTGTTAGATTTCATTCGACACTAGCTTTCAGCAATAATCTAATTTTGTTATTGCCTGTAATTCTATACACACGAATATTAAATTAATTCTATAACATGTTTCATTTCTCGACATTCGGATAGAATACAAGATTGAGACGCTGTCTAGTTGACATAGGGGATCTCCGGCCTCATGAAAAATATATTACTCAGTTTATGAAGAAGTTGATAGAACGGGAATATATTTTTACCTGACTTTCTTTTGTACGCGTCACTGCCAGATGAATATTACACAGATTGAAAAAGAGAAATTTAAAGAAGGTCCGTGTGCTGCGTGTTACACGTAAAATAAAATTTATCATTTCTTCTCTGAACCGATGTTTTCTATCGCTTTTCTTACCACTTTATATAAAGCGATAGGTTTTTGACAATTTGCTTACAATAATTATTATGTAGGTAATGTATACAGGGTGTTATGAAAATGACGTATTGTATTTAAATGAATGACTCCTTGGGTGTCCTAGAGAAACGCTACATATTTTTTTTTTAAATCGACAGTTTTAAAAGTGGGATCCAGCCCCATAAACCCACACCTCATCCGGCGTTTGTTCGGGTTCGTTCGCCATGTCACCCAAACAGGTGTTATGTGCAATGTTGCCAAACTTAATGCAAAACTGAAATTCCATATAAAATTATAAAAATAAATTATTTATCTACCTACTTGAATTTATCTTTATACCTCCAGACACAAGTATTTTAAAAATACACTCAGATCAGATCATTAAATTTTATTACAGGCGACGCGACGAAATTTGACTTATTTGTCGGCGACATTCCATTTTTCTGTCAAGTCAAACGTCCAATACAAACTACTCGTTTTAACTGAGCAACTTAAGTTCGTCTATAAAAACAATGTCAAATAATATACAAAGTTTGGACGCGTAGCCCGAAAATCATTACAACTATTATACGCGTACCTTCTGAAAACAAAGCGGATAGCCGAGAGTATAAAGGGTTATCAACAGAAGCGACCGCACCCTAATTCTCTTCTACTATTACTGACACTTGCAAGCAGTGTTGCCACACGCTGTATTATTATGGGGGTAGATTTCTGGAAGGAGCGGGATCGAATTGGACCGATACGGAGTAGAACTTATGCCGATATAATATACTGTTATATTAAAATTTTGTCATATTCCCTCGTTAAATATTTTAACACCCGCTATGACATCTAGTGTGAAGCAATTGTTTACTCTTACTGTATTTTTGCTCGAGCGGGGTAGATTTGCTTGAGGGGAGCGAGAAAGTGAAATCATGATGAATCGGGGTAGATCTACCCCATGAAACTGAAATCATGATGAATCGGGGAGATCTACCCCATTTGGGGTAGCTGTGGCAACGCTGCTTGCAAGTCGCACGCTTGTACCCATAGACCTACGTCGGCACGGCGCCGAGTGGATTGTGTGAAAGAGATGGAGAGATGGCTGCGTGAGAAAGAAAATAAAATCTTCGCCGGTCTTGTCATTTGGAGTAGAGCTGGCTAATTTAATTTTTTAAACTTCTCAAAAGAAAAAGTATAGTGCAGTATTATCAGCTACCACTACCATTTTATTCCATTTGGTCGAAATTCTATTAACGCCATATCAATTAAACGCCTTGCAAGTTGCAAGTAATAGAGAAGAATCTCGTGAAATATCAAACTGTCAAATATTGCCCATCTCTATTCCGAGTTTTGAAGGTATCTATTTCGTTCATTCGTAAGTTGACTGTTTTGGTTCGTAAATAAAATGTCATTTTTAAATTGAAAGATTGCATTGTGTGTATTTAAAATATGTGTGTTTTAAATTAGTTAAATAAATAAATCTACGCGAGAAAAAAAGGACTAAAATTAAAACAGCGTTCGCGTGTATTCTTCCATGTGAATAGCTGCTATTTTTGAGGTTATGTGAGATGCTTTTCGTAAAACTTAGATTCTGTGTGGTTTGTCTAAAATTATGAAACTAACAATTGTATTTAAATAAGTAAAGGTAAGAAAGCATATGTCTTAAAAAAAGAGTTTGAACGATAATTATTATTTAAAAGGTCAATGACGTTTGACCTATATACTTTCCTGTGCTTGTAACCAATTTGAAATTTGTGTGTGATATTACCATTATTTGTTTTGCAAAACATATTTCGCCGTCGGGTTTCTGGAATCATATTTGTTCATAAATGATAGAATCAAAAATTGTTAAAATTATAATTTTTTTTCTAAAGAGTTTGCCATGTAGATATGACAATACCGGCCGAATTGAGCAGACGTCTTTTGACCATGCAGACCTCAGTGTTGATTGTTTACATATTACGCCAGTGCCCCACATGTGTTTGTGTGATTTGACATAAGGTGATATAATCCGGTAATTAATTGAAAGTGCCATTTATGGGTAAATTTTTTCAATTTATTTTCATCTCAGGATTTGCCGGTTTAAATATAATACGTCATTTCCATAACTCCCTGTATAAAACTTTATAGTTTTTGACTTTTTAATTAGTTTAATACAAAAAGAAAATAAAAGAAAGTGTAGGTATTTTTATTTTTCATGCGTAAAACTCTTATCTCTTGTTTTTTTTTTATTTCTTTTTATACCAAATTGCACAAACCGGATTAAACTGTCACACGTGTAGAATATAAAAATATTGACACATCCCTACACTGTTATTTGGTTTGCTGAACAGAAAAAAAACTGTAAAAAGACGTTATCAAACTTTCCTGATTTATGGACGTCCGGAAAGAGGAAGGTATCGTCTACAAAGAAAAATTATTTTTCTTCTTACAACAAGGTTTCGCTGATCGACAGCAAAGTGAGTGATGTCTATTTTGTTATACAGGTTTCCTTGAATAAAAGAAATTGGAAAATTTTAGCATTTCAGTTGTACGTGTGAATAAAATAAGAAAATGTAATACGGAACAAATCGAGAACTAAGTATTTTATTTACAACCATGCATGTAATAATGACATTTCATCTGTCTTTGGAAGGTGGAAAGTTGACGATTTTTTACTTTTACTTTCCACCCGGGTGGAAAGTAATTATTTTTCTAAAAATCGATATCTCAAAATAATATACGAACATTTTTAAAAATGCTAATAGCTTTGCGTGTTTAGATATATCTATTATATGTCCTCATCATTGAATATTGTTACCAAATCGTTGATATCTTCTTTGTCTTGGCATTTTCACTGAAATAAGCTAGTAGCGCCGACTCAGAACCAGGATTTTGAACTTTGTTTCCCGTACACCATTCTTTGAAACAGCTATATGCCTTGTCATATCTCGGGCGGCTTTTAGTTGACAGAAGATCTTCTTCTACTATTTTTGCTGCTTCTCGAATTTCTGGTGGAGTAGCAGCAAAATCAAATTCCTTATCTGATAGCATTTTTCTGTTGTTAAAATAATATATTGTTTGGTGACATGGAAACCATATTCAAAAAATGATATTTGCAATCTTGATGTGTATTATTACCTGCGTTATTTTAACACCTGCGGTAATTTGAAATTTCTGTCTAATTTTTCAATGGAAAAGTTAAAAGGACATTTATCTTTTATTAATAATTTTAATTCAATAGAATAAGAAGTGGATGTTGAATGTGGTTGTAAATAAAATATACGTAGATTCAAAAGCTTTGGATCACTCTGATTTTGGCATGTTAAGATAATTTCAGGAATGATTTTTTTTTTCTAAATCTTTATTTATGTTTATCAGTTAAAACGATGTCATTTTTTGTAGCAAAAAAAATATTGTCAAGACATTTGTTTAAGATAATATTTTCAGTGTTGTATTTTGTTGGCGCTGGCCAGTTAAATTTTTCGGTTCAGTGTGTAAAAATGAATCGCCGAGTAAAAACTGAAATTTATCCTACAAGAATAGTAGCTTTAGTTGAGGAAGGTAATTCCCAGAGTTTTGTTGCTGAAAGAATAGGGGTTTTTCAAAGTGATGTATCTCGACTATGGAATCGCCATCTAGAGACCAATTCTGTGCGAGACAGACCACGAAGTGGTAGAAGGCGTGTTACTAACGAACAGCAGAACCGCTATATTACGTTAACAATTCGGAAAAATCGTACTATGCCAGTCCCACAACTTCAGAGAGATGATACGTATGCAATTAGAGTTCGCGTATCCGTTTCTACACTAGGAAGACGCATTCTTGAATCCGGTTGAAGATGTCGGCGGCCAGTAAGAGTTTCCCAACTACAATATCACCACCGAGTTCATCAACTGCAGTGGGCTGAAACGCACGTTCGCTTACCTGAAAAATTTTGGAATTCTGTCCTAATTTCCGACGAGACCAGAATTTGTCTGGTAAACGATAGTCGCCGGATTCGTGTTTGGAGCGAACCAACAAGAGCCGCCCAACTTGCCCATGCTCGCCTCTTGCCTCCATTCGCGGGAGGAAGCGCCATGTTTTGGGCAGGTATTACGTCTGACGGGCGTACTGAGTTAGTCCACCTTCAAGGCATAATGACTGGCGACAAGTATATTAGGGATATTCTACATCCTTATGTTAGGACGTGGAGAGGGGCTGTTAATAACAATTTTGTGTTTATGGACGACAATGCCAGGCCGCATCGTACTAGAGCTGTGGATGAATACCTAGAAAGTTAGGGAATCATTCGCTTGGTGTGGCCTGCTTTGTCCCCTGACATAAACCTGATAGAACATGCTTGGGATATGCTCTCTAGGGCAGTTAGCGTTAGTAGAAATCCCACTAGAACTCTCCAGGAGCTTGTCGTCGCTGCTACCGAGGAATTCAGGCTATTAGACAAGAACGGATTGCTAACCTTACGCACAGCATGCGGCGTTGTCTTCAAGCTTGCATTGAGGTCAGAGGAGGAAATACACTTTATTAGAAGTTATATTTTTTAAATTTGACAAATTATACAATATAAATAAATTTTACTTCTGGTAACTTTTTTTCTTTTGGAAGGTTTAAAATGTTGTGGTAACATAAAAAATTTTAAAACTCATGATTTTTATTTTAAACTTATCAATGAACTAATATTTAGTCTATTTTCGCGATGACCTAATTACTTATTCGAGAATCAGAATGATTCAAAACTTTTGAATCTATCTGTAGTATACAAACCTCGGTGAAAAGTTTCATTACTATCTCGAGATTTAGTTAACCTCGCCGCTTCGTGCCTCGGTTAACTACCGACTCTCTCGACAGGAATGAATCGCTTTCCACCTCGGTACGTAATATATATTGTTTACCAAGTTTAATTTGAACGTTTCTGTATGAAGAGCGAGGATATGGATATTTTCAAAATCCAGTTATCAAAAATGAATTTGTTTTTTAATCATCAAATCTCCGAAAAATAAATGTTATTCGCTGACCAGCTCATGAACATAAAATTTAATAAACATAAATTTCCACTATATCACCTAACCAACCAGCGGCGTCTAACTTTTAGGTTTTACCAAAATACATTAATTAGAAAGTTCGAAAAACCAGAGTGCCCCAGTTAAGGCCACTTAATTTAACGTTTTAAGTTTAATTTCGAAAATTTACAGCTTGGCAAATTTATAATAATCAGTGAACGAACAGAGGATATTCGTAAGAGATATAAATTTTATATCTAATTATTTTATTTATTATTTTTGCTACGTTAAAGTAATTTAGAATGTTATACAGACATTTTTATAACTTTTTCTATTTGAGTTTCATAATGGCTACATCAACGAATACTTATAAACAGGAAGAAGACAAACAGCCGTGTTAACAAATCGAAGCAAGTATGAACAAACGAACACACCCGGCATCCATTACGTCTGGCATCAGCTGACAAACGCACGTGCTTTTCAAATGTAACTTTTGTCAAATTTTTATTACTATCAATATTTTAAAGTGACATTGAACCAACAAAAAACATTCAAAACCCTTTTATTTGATTTACTAAGTAGTGAAAATCAATATTAGGATTCTGACATGTTTTAAGCTGTAAATATCACTTTAAAATAATCCTTGCACACCCTTATATCAATTTTTGAACAAGTAACGTAACTAAAAATGAGAAATTAAACTTCAGAAATAAGCTTGTAAGTAGTTTTATTAAAAAATAGGAAGTAAATCATAATTTACATAAAATATTTTACCTTCTTCAACTGGGCTCTAGACCCTAGCAAATATTTCAAGCTTCAAGTCCAAGCATATTTTTGGACCCCATATGATTTAGGAAAAGAAATTATTATTGATGCTTACTCTCAGTAAAGATGACTAAATGAATATTTCAATTAGAAATTACTCACTTGCACCAAAAAGGAAACGACGTTTTTCGTGAAAAGATTAGAAAATTAAAAATTATTTTAAAATTTAAAGATGCTGCGTCTTCTCCACCATTTTAAATCACATCAGATGTTGCTTGATTTTCATTCCCGCCGGACGAAGGAAGTTGTTTAACAATTCGTGCCGTTCGCAGTTTATGCTCTATTTCTAAAGTTTTATTCAATAAAATATTAATTTTAATTTTTAATTCAAGATAGTTTATACATATTACTTTATATATACATATTTATAGTTACTGTCCACATTTCGTGGACATTAATTGTTATTCCTGTCAGATTCTCTGTCGACACAATATTTTGTTCAATAGTATTATTTATTATTTTATTCAATATTTTGAACTTTGTTCTGCTCGCACCATAACTCAAAGTTTTCTATATTCTTTTTAAAAGTTTGTCTGCAATTTCTCATATTTCTGGAGTACAACTTTCTTCCTGACTCATTTTTACTAACTTTAATAATACATTTATTTTTAATTGTGATGGATGAGAAGAAGCTTTGTGGTGTTCAATTGTTTCTATCATGGCATATTTGATACTTGTAACATTTTATGAAATTATAAAAGTATTGCCAAAAAGAAAATGTTAATTCAAATGGAAAATATCTACTATATTTTTTAAAGTTTTTCGGACATTAAAGACCCAAATAGAAAAAGTATTATAAAATACACGGTTCATGACAATTAGAGTACTTGTACTTTAGAAAACTCCCAGCTTCGCGGGTAGCTTCCTAAATTTAACGCGTGCTCTAAGATAATGTCTTATTAAACTTGTATCTTAATATACTATTATGGCGCATTAGAAAACTGACTGTAAAAGAGAATAAAATTAACCCTTTAAAATAATGAACTTCTATTTATTGAAAGCGATAGAGCATAATCTGTCGATCAGCCAAGAGCGCATGAAAACCGAAACGAACTGACTCAACTGACAGTATGCCATGCTGGAGTTAGAGCTACATGGGAATTAACTTCTCCATTCACTCAGAGAAGACTGTTCTGTGTGGTTTTCAAAAAAAGTATCGGAAAGAAATATCTATTCGTTGGTATTTATAGATATTTAATAAATCCGGCGCAGCATATTCGAAAGAGTTAATGGTGGAGGACATACTCCTACTAATCCATAATCGACCGAAAAGTCATCTGCACTAAGCAGAAGCTAACCTGGGTATCTAGAAGAAGCAATAGTGATCTTAGAGCCCCTGACTTGAACTTAACTCAGTTGTACATATTCCCTAATTGATGTTACACAACGTTTATGTGTCAAATCTGAGGTTTTTACACTCATAGATCTCTTTTAATGGTTATAAGAATGCTCTTAGGGAAAATTTATACAGCTTGATGGTCACAGTATTTGCTGTGAAGCTTACAATTAGTACTGGCCAAAGCCGGAAAAAAGTAAAACCGGTGTCGGATAAAGCCGGTAAGCCAAATAGTTGTTAAAACCAGTTAGTCCTAGTATCCGAGTAACCGGTTACCCGAATAACCTGTTTTCTGAGTAATGGTCAAAGATTATAAATTATCAATTTACAATACAAATACCGATTGCAACATACCTATAAAAATTAATGCTTTTCAGTAACTTGCTTCCTATTTTTGCTTAATTGTTCCCCAATGTGTACTTTTTAGGTGACCCACATATTACAAGTCCGTCTTGAATATTCTAATCTAATCATCGATTATCCTAGTAACCGGTTAGTGGGATGCTTCAATAATTGGTTATACAAATAATGGGATATCCAACTAAAGAATTTTCAGAATTGTAAAATAACCGAATACACTACTTACAACCTTTATATAGAAATGATGGTTGCGTTAGCATGCTTTTGATAAATAAAATAAAATTGTTGTGTAATATGTTCTTAATTTATAGCGGTCATGAAAAAAGTATCACGCTGTTAAATAAATTACGTTTCTCAGACGCTATCTGATTGATTGTTCCATATAATCCATTACTTATGGACCAAAAAGTAATCTTCTTCTTTTAATTGCTGATCGTATAGATAAAAAAAGGAAAATGGAATAAACACCCTTAAATAGATCATTAATTTTATTTGAAATTCCAATTAATTTACTAAGATTCGTAAGTATTCGCAGATTAAACTGTTTGTATTGCTATTGAAAGATGACTTTTGGTTTATGTGTTTACGCGTAGTAAATGGTGGATTCAACGGATAGGTTTAAACAACGGATCCATTCAATGCAGACTCTGCGGCGAAGAGGATGAAACCACCTCACACATAATATACCGCTGCGCAGCGCTGTCTCATACCAGACAAAACATCTTTGGGAACATGCAAGGTGGTGATAACCTCCCACATGACAAGCTTAGTATAAGGTTACTGGACCTCATAGAAGGAACAAACATCTTCTAACAAGATCGGTGTACACAATATTCCGATAGGCTGCAGTGATAGCAGTTCGCGCCTTTAAACCGACCCCCGCCTTTAACCAACCAGCCAACCAACCATAATGGTAAATGTCAAAAAATCAATACAAAGGACAAAAACTAGTTCATTATAAAGATGGAAAATATCTAGATCATTAGAATGAAAAATCAGGATCTTCATCTTCAATAGATTCCATTTTAATTACGTTTAGAGACTAAAATTACCCAAATCGCGGAATACATTTTATCCGGCTCTCTTCCTACCGCCTTTGACGAAACCAAATTATTATTTATTAAATTAATTAAATTAATTTTTCAGACTATAGGATGCCTAATCTGGCACAAGTTTCCCCAAAATAAGGGTCCCGTATACAAAAGGTCAGAGGTTAATGGAATTTCTATGTAAATGTTCGTTGAAGAAACAAAAAGATTAAACAAGTGACTTCTGACTTCACCTTTGTATAGCTGTATTTATTTTACTAAGATAAATAAATCATAAATATTGTCTAAAGTATTCGTATTTAAATAACATTATTAAGACAAAAATAGTTCAGTAAATAAGAATTTAACTAAATTCAAACAATCTTTAAAGGTATCCTAACATATTTTATTATGATTAGGATAAAACTCTAACTACTCGTTCTCATCTTTACATTTTAAATTAAAGGACCTAGACCTAGTGTACGTAAATCCATTTGTAGTTCCAAAAACATTTATAAGAATTAAGAATCAACTTTCTTCGAAGAATTTATCATCAATTATTGTCCTAGATCACGCTGAAAGTAATATTATCTTCCTCCTGACCATAAGGTATAAATAACTTCAGTGTGATCTAGGACAAGAATTAGTGATACATTTTTTAAGAGAATTGGTACTAATTCTTATAATTTTAACCATTAAATAGTATATTACGTACCGAGGTGGAAAGTGTTTCATTCCTGTCGAGAGAGTCGGTTAACTAAATCTCGAGACAGTAATGAAACTTTTCACCGAGGTTTGTATACTATTGTATTTACAACCACATCTAACATCCACTTCTTATAATTTTAAATTAAAATTATTACTAAAAGATAAATGTCATTTTGACTTTTCCATTGAAAAATTAGACAGAAACTTCAAATAACCGCAGATGGTAAAATTACGTAGGTAATAATATACATCAAGATGGCAAATATCATTTTTTGAATATGGTTTCCATGTCACTAAACAATATATTATTTCAACAACAGAAAAATGCTATCAAATGAGAAATTTGATTTTGCTGCTACTCCACCAGAAATTCCAGAAGCAGCAAAAATAGTAGAAGAAGATCTTCTGCCAACGAAAAGCCGCCCGAGATATGACGAGGCACATAACTCTTTCAAAGAATGGTGTACGGGAAACAAAGTTCAAAATCCTGCTTCTGAGTCGGCGCTACTAGTTTATTTCAGCGAAAATGTCAAGACAAAGAAGATACCAACGATTTGGTCAATGCTGAGGACCACCCTATCAATTAGGGAAAAAGTAGACATATCTAAAAACGCAAAACCATTAGCATTTTTAAAAAAAGTGTGTTCGTATATTATTTTGAGAGATTGGTGAAAAGACAATTTACTTTCCACCCGGGTGGAAAGTAAAAGTAAAAAAAGTCAACTTTCCACCTTTCAAAGATAGATGAAATGCCATTATTACATGCATGGTTGTAAATAAACATAATTGTGCAATATTTTATTTTAGATTTAATGAATGTATGAGTTCTCCTCACATTTATTCATAGATAGCAAATAGTTTTCACTATAATTTTTTACAACCTAACAACAAATATGACTTTATTATTTTATATTTCATGGTCAGAACCTAAAGATTAGAGTTGGATTTATTACAAGTTATTTATGTTCAGTAGCCTGAAAACAAATATTACGTTGTGAAGCCGAGTTTTATATAGTCTATTCGTCTCCGTTCACTGAATCTCTAACCATAAAACTTTAACGAACCGACTATATCATCTCGTTGCTCCCATAAAATTTCGTTATCGTACCGCATTAATTTTAAATTCTCGAAAATCCCAGACGGGAATATTTGTTAATTGACTACCAGGCGTCGGCAAAATTAACGTGGTCGACCAACAAATATTTCACACTACCCTTGAGCGGTGCGAAAACAGTTACTTTTCAACATTACAATGGCTTCCTCACAGGAGGTATTTTCACTTTAGAAAAGTGTTTTTGTATTTTGTTTACTTTCTTTCGTACATTTTATTTAAACTGGTGTAAAAGTCTTCAGCCAACAAATTTTTTTAATCATTTGCAGGAAAGTTTTTATAATTGAAGAAGTTACCTAATTGTGTAACTTCTTATCTTGCCCGGTCTCATGGTACAATAAACACAAGTTATCATATCGCTGGAGGTAAGGCTTAATTTTATTATATTACTGGTAACTTTACTTGCTCTCCTGGAAATTACTAGTGTTGGCAAAAACCGATGATTTTAATAATCGAGTACTTGATACTCGAACGATTTTAATAATGCTCGACGGCAGCCTAGCCGTTTACATGTGATCAGGTAGGGTATTTAGCAAGCACGTAACTACGGATGGGCACAGGTTTAGCTAAAAAATTGTAGTAGCCACCAAAAAAAAAATCCAGAAATTTATTTATTTGTGAATAATGAATTTTTACCACGTGTCTCGATACCAAAAAAAAAACTGCAAAAAATCACCCAAATATGTATTTATTGTTCGGGTTGGTTCGTTGTTTGTGCGTTTTTAACCTGAACAAAAAGTATTACCAAGACTTATTTTTCTTCACGTCTTTCTCAATCTACGAGTATAAAATATGTAGATATTTAAAATAGCTGGTCAAATTATTCCTCTTTAAATTATCAGGTGCCCGCTGTGTGCACTTCAAAAATTTAGGCTTAGTTACGCGACTGGCAAAATAAGAAAATTGGTTATTATTTTTTTAAATTCATGTACTCATGTATTCATAGTTACCTAAAAGTTCCTGTTTAAATTTAAGAATGCTTACTTTTGGTTACCAAAAAATTTGTCGAGATACCTATGTTTTGTTAACTATTTTGCTCGTTTTCTTATTTTCCATTAACATTTTCTATAATGTATGTTATTTTTAAGGAGTCTTCTTGAGTTTAATAATAAAAAGTTCCTGTTTAGATTTAAAAATGTTTACTATAAGATTACCAACGAATTTTTCTATATATTTTGTTAACCATTTTGTTCGTTCCGTTATTTTTCATTAACAATTTCTATTATTATGTTTTTTTGAGAAGTTTTCTCTTGTTTATAGTAATTAAAAATTTTAAAATTATATCCTTTAATTTTTTAATATTTACAATCGGAGACCTAAACCACTCCGCTGGCTAGCCAGTTAAAACAAAACTTTACAAAATGCATGTCGCGATGACTGCGCTAAGGGATTCGGCATACTTTTTTATATGCACCTTCTCGTTTATGTGCCTTTAAGAAAGACGTATGGCGCACTCAGCGTCAAACTCGAACGTCGCCAATCGGATTGCGCGGCGCGTAGACCGAAGGTCGTCTATCAGGTGACCGGCGATATTTTTCGGTTTTTCGCCTGAATTTATAACTAGAGTATTTCCTATCGAGCGAAAAACTGTTCGAATATACGAGCAGTTTTTTAACTCAATCACACTACAGCGTTATATTTCCGCCGGCGTCAAGCGAAGCTCGGGTATCGAGTGAAAGATAATAATGGAGCGTTTTTTTTTTTAATAATCGAGCGATGTCGGTAATTTCAATAATCGAGTGATCAAGCGGTTTTTCGCTCGAGCGATCACAACACTAGAAATTACCTAATTTTTTTCTGTTAATGATTTTTGCAACACAACTAACGGCAGCATAGCTTTATTTCTTGCTCCCATTTCATCCGATGCTCAGTAACTATTAGAGATACAATAGCTACCTGCCTACCTAATACTCACAAAATAAGCCAATGGTAGGATACACATAGAAGTAAAAAACTATAAACCCCTGCGATAACTAAAGTTAACAACTAAATAATGTTTTAAGCTTTTGGCGTTTCATAATGCCACAATTCCAGGTTTAGCTGTTTGGAGACGGCCAACGCTCGAAATTGAAACTTCTTCTCGGTAGCTTACATATTTAAAAATGATCAGATATGTAGGTATATTTTCTAAAATTAACCGAAATGTTTTTTTTGCAACCACATGTTGCTTGTCCGGCACCTAAACGGCTTGTCCGGCACCTAAACGGCTTGTCCGGCACCTAAACGGCTTGTCCAAAGTTAGAATCGATAAACACGTATTATAACGGACATGTTAGCTGTTCAGTATGGGGTAAAGTACCGCGTATAGACAACATGTTGCTAATATACAACAGTCCTTTATGAAGGGGAAATTATAGTGAGAATATAGGCCAGATTATATTATGTATCTGAAGTCTGAAAGTTTTAGGAGCAAGATTATATACTACAATCAGCAACTACATTTTTACATGTTTACATTATTAAGAGCCACTGAGGCAGTGGCGGTTCTTCCACAGGAGCACATGCGCACGTGCACCCCCAAAACAAAACGAATAAAAATATTAATTTATATTCATTGAATATTATTTATCGTATAAAGTCGGTCGGACCTTAATATTTTATCGTACCGTCAAACTAAAAAAGTCCGACCCTCCCTGATATTTTATCTTCCCGTCAAACCAAACTGTATATATCCGGCAACCGTGCCTCGGTTGAGGTAAATGACGATTATGACGAGACTTGCTCGCATGTGCGATTAAGTAGTGCAGTTTCTCTGTAGTAACAGGTGGCGGGTGGCAGCGGGGAATAGCGATTTCTATCAGACACCACCGACAGACCTCAGACAAACCCGAACAAACCCGAACAAACCCTCAAGGGTCCATATTGTCTCACACTCTCTTCTTACTCTACATTAACGACTTTTTAGTGAAAGCGGAAAATCCGATATTTAGTTTTTCTGACAATAGCACACTTATCTCATCTTTCTCTTTGATTACATAAACATCATCTGCCGACGCACATCTTCGCAGACAGAATGAAGTATCACGCCTTAACAAAGACCTGGAAGAAATTTTGGCTTGGGGTGACCGTAACCAAGTCGAATTTAACTCTAAAAAAACCCAGGCAGCAGTTTTCTCTAAAAAGGTTAACATTACAGAACCAAATATAGTCATGGACGGACACGCAATCCCACTGGCTTTAACTGGCGTCAATCTGAGAGGAAATATGTCATGGCATAACCACGTTGTGGCAATCGCCAAGATAGCTTCTCAGAAGCTTGGTGTACTTTTCCGAACCAGAAAGTTGTACACACCTCAACAACTTTTGACACTATACAAAGCCCAGACTCGACCATCACTAGAGTACTGCTCTCATGTCTTGAGTTCTACACCCAAACATACACTTCGGCTACTGGATTCCATCGAATGGAGGGCCATTTGTCTGATTGGAGACCACGAGCTGACGAAGAACCTCGACAGCCTAGAACATCGAAGACAGGTTGGGGATTTGACTCTCTTTTACAGATATTTTCATGGAAAGTGCTCGGCTGACCTTGCCCTCTTAATTCCGCCCAGAGAGGCGAATAGCAGAAATACACGACGAACCATTGCCGCCCATCCATATGTGGTTAATCTTAGTACTCCTCGAACTTCATTATTAAAGAATTCTTTCATCTGGAGGACTTCATCCTTATGGAACGACCTTTCCAAGGTCGGTTTTCCCAACGAATATAACCTCCAGTGCCCTAAAGGATTTTTCCTATAGTGCTTGTGTTTGATCATAAAAAAAATAAAAACACATTCATTTTCCCCGAACCCAACTGTAAATTTCGAAAATTCATGTAATGTTATTTACTGGGGTACGATAAAATAAATTCGAGTAGAATAACCCTAAATAAGTTCGCCGATGATTGATCGACCTTTGTTGGCAGTATAAATATTTATATTACATATTTTTTTTTTAAATAAATAAGAATCTTTTCGAATTGAAAACCAATG
The DNA here is from genome assembly GCA_963991005.1 of Barypeithes pellucidus. Classification (NCBI taxonomy): domain Eukaryota; kingdom Metazoa; phylum Arthropoda; class Insecta; order Coleoptera; family Curculionidae; genus Barypeithes; species Barypeithes pellucidus. The sequence goes on along the minus strand of OZ022561.1, from coordinate 18,412,480 downwards.
TTCAGTTCCATACACTTTACGTTGTTTACGCTCGCCTTAGAACATTAAATAACGGTATAGCCCCATAAACTGCATATAAAACGGCAGTAAACTGGATTATTTTTAATTGACTACGAGCCGAGAGGAAAATAAATGTGGTGAACCTGCAAATATTTTACAGCGCACTTTGCCGCGTGAAAACAGTTCCTTTCCAGGCGTTACAATGGCTTTGCCAGAAACGATGTTTCCAGTTTGCCAGCTTGGTTCTGCATTCTATTTAACAGACTACACGCCATTATTCACAATGGTGAATTCGGGACCAAAAAGCCGTTATAAAAGCAGGTAATATTCACGGAAATGAAATGAATTTTGTCTAAAGTGGAAAAACTGTTTGTGAGGATCCTTCTTGTCCCCGCAAATTGAATAAGTGGAAGTGTATGAGTGAAATAAGTACTGGGCCATTTATTTCATGAGAATATGAATAAAACTACGCATATGAATATTGAAAACAAAGGGGGAGACGGCTGGTTCATATTTTTTGACGAATAATTAATTCACATTCTTAGCTATGTTGTAAGCAACTTTCCAGGAAAACAATCCAGGCAGTCTGAGAATTGATATAACTTCTCTTTATCGGTTTGTGTTAATTAGACAATCGAAGTCGCCTTCGGGTGTTCGGGAAGTACTTTTTAAGCTACCTTGACATTTGTCGAGTAGTCGATAGAGTAATTCTTAACTCGATATGGTAAGACTGTGTCAAGTCGGTCGTAAACTGGATAATTTAAATCCAAATTTATCGTTCAGCATCCGTCGATTGCTTAAACGAGACATCAAACCAGCTTCGAAAACAGGGGGGAATATATATTTGCCGTTGATACTTGAAAAAAAATTCACCCCTTTCATGGGGGCGAGTGGAGGGGTTGGAAGGGGTCGGACGCGATATCCAACACCATCATCGTGCTCAGCAAAAACGGGGGAAAAGTGTGTTTCTCTGCAAGGAAACCTCTTGAAGCACGTTTAACCCCTCTGTTGGCCGTTTTGAGGGGTGCGCAACCCCCAAAGAGAAATTCTGACGCTGCCATCGTGTTCAGCATCCTCGAAAATGGAGGGGGGAGGGGGGGGGGTTACTCTTGTTCCAACTGAAAATATTTCGATTTTTCGGGGTTTTTTCCGACTCACACACACCACTAGAATAAAAAATTAGTTTTAAAAACATTTTAATTTTGCAAATTTTTCTTACTGTTTATATTTTAGCCAAATCGTACAAGCTTATAAATTTTTATTAGCTTTGTGCGTCCAAATTAAATATAACAAGCTTTTAAACTTAATTGAATCATATTTACTGAAGCTTAGTATTCTCAAATCCAATAAATAATAAAAAAATAATCTTTCACATCGTATAAACGTACGAGATAAAGAGCTATAAGAACAAAAAAGACTTTTTACAAATAGGTCCTTGGGGACTGCTGAATTCGGAAATAAGATTTTTGGTTTGTTGGAAAGTAATGTATCTTCCCTTGAATACGAAATATGTGTTGAGAAAATTATGTGTGGAGTTTCGGAGATATTTAATATCATACCTTCGATTAGCGTGTTTTCAAAAACAGTATATTTACTTCGCTTCCTGATTAGTTAACTTAATAGTTACATGATGGGCTTGCGCTCAATCAACCAATATACCCCGGTTCTGTTAGCGAAGCGGATGCAAGTTATCAAACAGCTCAGATGAGATCTTACCATTATTAGAGACTTTCCTGTAACCTTAAAAATTATACAGGGTGTTCGGAATAAGCATCGGGATATTGGAGAGGTGATTCTACACGTTAAAATAATGGTATAAAGTCATATAACAAAAAGTCAACACTTCAATACTTGTTTTTTCTATCATTAGAAAACTTTTTGAGATTTACTGTCAATAAAAACTTTAATGATACGCCAAGAATTAAATTCGAATTTCAGATAAAGTGGCCTTTTTTGGTGGTACAATAAAGAAATATTTTTGTAACGGAATGATAGAAGCCGTTAAGCCTACTCCAACTTAATAGTTCAAAAACAAACCGCAAAATGTTAAAAATAAGAAAAAAAGGCTATAACTCGACAAGCATCTGTAGAATCACCATCTCTTCTTATCTTCTGTCTGTTTCTGTTTTCATTCTTCAACAGGTAACCGGTTTGGTATGTATTTGTTAAGAAAAACAATCGACGGACGTTTTTTTATGATATATATAGGAAAAATCCTTTAAGGCACTATGGTATGCACATATATATATAACCATTATATTGCCAATACGAACGTTCCAAATTACAAAAGTGTCCCCGCTATGGGCGATTGCTTGGCACCATTGAGTTTGCGCAGTAGGGTGGAATTTTTATCGATTGTTTGTTGTTATTCGTCGCCATCTTTCGATCTGGATACTCTTTCAAATTACAGAATAAAAAGTGGTTCATCCACATTGTTGTCGGTATATTAGTGCTTATAAACTTTCATTACCTAACAACAATTTTTGTGAAGGATTTTTTAATTTGTGGTGATTCGATTCGCTGTTTGGTAGGTTAGTGGCTGGTTTTGTTTAAGATGACAGGACACAAGTGCATGGTGCTTCTTTGCAAAAGTCGTGGATCAATACCAGGTATAAAGTATTTCAGGTATGTTTATATATACGAAAATATTTTGCTTATCAGATTATCCGATCTTCGGAACCGAATTTCACTAAAAATCTTGTACAAAAAGAAGAGAGTGTCACTCGTATACAATATAATATATATGCGGTCACTACCTAAACGTAAAATTAATGTATTTTTAATTTGTTGCATTAGTAGCTGATAATTCCCAAAATGCTTAATTCTTAATTTTTGGTTTAGAAAAAAGTGAGGTTAAGAAACATACGACGTCGGATGAAAGTTAAAATAAAGCTCATCTTGTCGATTGTTACAAATATTCGGATGGAATTTGGCACCAAAAATTTACACCAATCAGGGCACCGTCGGATCATCATATCGTCAGAAATCGTACGCATGGAACGCTGTCTTAAATCGAACTAATCGAAATTTTTATTGCAATATGACAAATATGACAGTTGTTAATCTGGTAATGTCAAAGGTGAAAGAAGGTATGAATGATGGTCGTTCTAGTCAGGGCATTATAAAAAGTATGTACCGAAAGCTCGAAGGCGTAATGTCTTTGTCTAATTAACAGGAAACGACATAGAAAAATTATACTTATTTTCAGAGCTCCCCGATTGTTTCTCTGGAAAGTTGTTTACAATCCACCTAAAAATGTGAATTGTTTATTCGTCAAAGACTGTGAAACTAAGTCGTATCCACCTTGATGCAAAATCCTTCTGTAAAATCGACTAATTAATCATCTATGACTAGTTATATCATTCTTCTGTGATAGAAAATGACTGAAATTTAACAGCACCGATCAGTCGTCGGTGTATGACGCCATTTTTTAATATTAAAAACAAACTTTTACCGTAACGCTACTAAACAAGACACTCCTTAATAATAAGTGCGCTCCCGGACGTCAGCGTTGCATGTACGTCGTATGTATCCTGGAAATGAGCCACATGTTCATGCTTTATTTTGTGCCTTGACTCGAACCGATTCCCTCTAAATTGAAGCTTAATTAAGGGCCTATCATCCGGTGAGACAGGGATTTATTGAGGGGATTTAGTATGGATGGAAATTTCCGAAAATTGGATTTCTAAAAAGATGATTATCGTATTCTAATTTAACGAAAATAAGGTATAGATTTTGTTTGATACAGTTCTTCTAAATTAATTTGAGATAAAATGCTTTAAGGAAGGGACTGATTTTACTTTGAAACCCCAAAACTGTCGATAAACTCTTGAAATTTGGAAATTTTATGGTAAACTGGAAAACAACGAAACAGACTCTTGTTTTTAATTGTTATGGCTGTGACATATTTTAAATCAGCCGAGTAAATCATATCTTTTGACGCATGATTAAATTTATTTTATCATAAATTTAATATATGTATAGTGTTGCGCAAAAATAGTAGGACAGCATTTCAGTTGTGTAAGTATCACTGGCGGTTCTTCCACTGGAGCACATGCGCACGTGCACCCCCAAAACAAAACGAATAAAAAATATTAATTTATATTCATTGAATATTATTTATCGTATAAAGTCCGACCCTCCCTAATATTTTATCATCCCGTCAAACTAAAAAAGTCCGACCCTCCCTAATATTTTATCATCCCGTCAAACCAAACTGTATAGATCCGGCAACCGTGCCTCGGTCGAGGTAAATGACGATTATGACGAGACTTGCCGCACGTGCGATTAAGTAGTGCAGTTTCTCTGTAGTAACAGGAGGCGGGTGGTAGCGGGGGATAGCGGGGCTATGGCGATTTAACATGGAAAAGGCGCACAGTTTTTGTGTGCACCCCACTGTTGTCTGTTCGTGCATCTAATTAGAAATTCGAGTGTGAAAATGAATAGTTGACGGTGGACTATTTAAGAAATAACTTTAGCTCCTTGAGTTTGGAGCAAAAAATTGAAGTGAAGAATACGGGAACACCTAAACCCGAAATTAATTTAACGCAGACAACAAAGGGTAAATCTAGAAACTTTATTAGAAAATTTAAAAATGAAATATATGAGAAAGAATTTATAGAGGGTATTCCAAACTTAATGAGGCTGTTATTGATCAATTTTCTACAATTAAGAACCGAAGAATGGACTTTACGTTTAAGCACTATTGTGTAGGGTCAATAAATGTTGTGTATTTCGATAAATGATACTAGATATGATTTTAAACCATTTTATTTAAGAATTTAAACTAAAAAACACTGAAAATATGAAGAATGCCAACTTGTCAGTCTCGTGGCTCGATTCGTTCTAAAACGGTTAACTATTGTTCTCGTCTTGGTCGCGCTTAATGACGTAGCCGTGGATGGCGTAGTGGTATTGACATCATCCGGTTTTCTTGATAACTCGTAGATGGCGGTAGTAGTATTGGACATCATTCGGTTTTCTTGAGAGCTCGTAGATGGCTTTAGTAGTATTAGTAGTGGACTGTATAAATATTGTTACGAGGGTTGCATGCGACAACGTTAAGATCCGACAGCTATACACCCTAAGAAAACCTTCCTTGTTTTCCAAAAGTTGTATTTCCTTGTGTAAAATTAAAAAATAAATAAAAATATGTTTTACCTAACGCATTTTCTTATTACTTTTTTTCTTTCTACATTTAAAACGCCTAGAAAGTAATTGTTTGGTCGTTGCACAAAAATAAAATTTAAAAAATAATTTCACCGTACTTGTGAACCCCCTCTATCATAGGTCACGAGCCGCCACTGAATTTGGTTTAAAAAGGTTTAAATAGAGGCGATGGATGAAAGTGGTGTGTTAAAAAATGCAAATTATCCTTGTCGTAGCCATTTTCCTAACATCGGAAATTGCAGCGGAATTATTTTAATCGCTACTAAAAAGTTAGAATAGAGCACCTGCATCCCCTTAACGTCCATCTTTCTACGATTTTGCATGAAAGTTTAACCCACTAAGCTATAAAAACTCTGCCCTAATGAGTTTCTTACAAGAACTTATTTCAAATTTATTGTTTCTAAAAGGAACGCTCTAAAAAGGGATACCGGATAATTGAACTACTTTTAAAACTAACCTTATATTTATAGGAACTTACCCGGCTTAACTAAGTTAACTTAATGCATATGATCATAAAAATAAACACTTAAAGTTTAAAAACTTTGGCAATTTGGGACTGCAATTTTCTTCCTATTTAATTGCCTTTCATTTTAAGTGAGCCGTACTTTTTCACATTATTTGCAAGTTTTCGGTTTTTCTCATTAAAAATTCTACTTTGACTACTTGTTGGAATAAATTGCATTTTATACTAGTTGGTCGACTTTCGAATACGGCCGAACTAAAAAGTGCAATTTTTTTAAAGTGGACTAATGGAAAAGGCGACTTTCTAAAAAAAATCCTCTTTTGACGTGATATACATCAAATATACACTAACTGAATGAGTTCATAATAGGTTCGCAGACCAGTCACACATAGTTACAAACTTTAAGGTGTTCAAAGCAACTTCTGTAATCGCTGACCAAAAACTCTGTGTTCGTAGATAGAGTAAAATATATCGATTGTTAGCTGATTTGCAACTGTCAGAACAATCCGTACACTGGTTTGGAATTCAGCCAACAAACATGTAGTTCTCTCTTCCACCCATTACTGATTTTCAATAACATTTCACACAATCACAGCTTCAATTTTCAAAAGTTTTATGAATGGATTGTGGGATTTGTAGTTGGGTTCAGCTTAGAGGACGTCATCCTTATGGATCGAATTTCCTGAGTTCGTATTTCCCAAGGAATATAATCTCCAACGATTCAAAACCGACTTGAGTCGCTTCACACCACATATATATAACCATTATATTGCCAATACGAACGTTCCAAAATACAAAAAGTGTCCCCGCTATGTAGGGTGGAAATTGTATCGATCGCGTAAGAGCCGGCCCGACATTATTGTTTGTTGTTATTCGTCGCCATCTTTGGTTCTGGATGCTTTTTCAAATTACAGAATGAAAAGTGGTTCATCCACATTGTTGTCGGTATATTAGTGCTTATAAACTTTCATTACCTAACAACAATTTTTGTGAAGGAGTTTTTAATTTGTGGTGATCGATTCGCTGTTTGGCAGGTTAGTAACTTGTTTTGTTTAAGATGAAAAGACGCAAGTGCATGGTGCTTTTTTGCAAAAGTCGTGGATCAATACCAGGTATAAAGTATTTCAGGTATTTACATATATACGAAAATATTTTGCTTATCACATTATCCGATCTTCCGAACCGAATTTCACTAATAAAACATGTAAAGAAAGAAAAGAGTGTCACTCGTATACAATATAATATATATGAGGCCACTACCTAACCTTAAAATTAATGTATTTCTTATTTGGTGTATTAGTAGCTGATAATAATTCCCACAATAGTCAATATAGTCATTCATTCTTAATTTTTGGTTTAGAAAAAAGTGAGGTTAAGAAACATACGACGTCGGATGAAAATTAAAATAAAACTGATCGTGTCGATTGTTACAAATATTCGGACGGAATTTGGCACCAAAAGTCTACACCAATAAGGGCACCGTCGGATCATCATATCGTCAGAAATCGTATGCATGGAACGCGGTCTTAATTCGAACTAATCGAAATTTTGATTGCAATATTGTTCCTAACTAACCAGTGAAATTTACATTAACAAAGTTGAAATCCGGTCCTGTCGAATGTTTACTTTCACAAGAAAATTTCCGAACTGCGCAAGCTCACTATTCCCCGTTTGATGCCCATAGCGGGACATAATTGCAGATGGTATTAGCAATATAATGTTTATATTCATGTGCTTCGCACATGCATCACTCCTGGTGTATTAAAGGATTAGTGGGCCCCTTCTCGCAGCTAGGCCTTCCCGTCTGGCTGGCCCCTTATCGCTATGAGTGCATGATATCAATAAAAAAAATTTAAATACGTTAATTCATTTTCGAAAACGAAATTTCCTTTTAAAATTCCTTAGTTCAGGAACATAAAGGCCTTATACCCAATTAAATGTCCTTTACCAAAACAGTACAAAAAACATTACCGCGCTTAATTTAATTTTATCCAGACTTTCGCGTAAAAAGCATAGCTTGATAACGTTTAAGGAATTTTCAGATATTTCGGTTAATTTAATTAAATGTTTTTCGGAAACCTCGTCGCTCTTTTTAGTTTAAATAAACGATTTCCGTGGAAATTGGTTGAAAATTAAAATTAGCTTCACATTTTTTGATTTAATTCGAGAGTCGTGCAATAGAAGGACTGATAGCATGCGTTTTTATTAAGGTCTAGCTAAGAGCCTCTATTTTAAGCAAAATAAGCTTAATTTTGAACGATATTTTAAGGACACTTTTCGAGCGCATCTCAGGTTACTAGTCCGGACAACAACATTAGGGCCGGAAAATCTGTAGGAGTATACTGGTCTCGTGTGGGGTTCCCCAAGGGTCCCATTTTGGTCCTCTTCTCTTTAATTTGTTTATTAACGGCTTGGGGATGCAATTTGATTACTGTCAGTTCCTTCTGTTTGCTGATGATCTAAAACTGCTCATAAAAATCTCCTCATTTGAGAATTGCTTAACGCTCCGGTCGGACTTGAATAAATTGGTAACATGGTGTAAGATCAACGGTATGGAGATTAACGCCTCAAAGTGTCACTCTAGGTCGGAGTTTGAACAGCATTATTTGATTGAGGGCAATATTCTTACTATTGTTCCCAAAGTTGAGGATTTGGGTCTGACTATGGATGCTAAGCTTACTTTCATTCATCGCATTCAGAACACCATATTAAAATCTCTGAAACTCCTAGGATTTATTAAGCGCATAACCAGTGACTTTACTAATACCAAAGCTATAAAACAATTATATTGCTCATTAATAAGAACCCATCTAGAATACTTATACAGATACACTCCTGTGTCTATATGTACATATCTTGAATATTGAAAGGGTTCAACATAATTTTTTGAATTACATGACATATAGACTTAATACACCGCAACTAGATTATTCTCAACTTGAAGCAAGTATCCAGATCAGAATCCTCAGACTACGTCGGGATTATAGGAATCTTATAATATTGTATAACCTATTACATAACAAATATAACTGTCCTTTGTTACTTGACAGAATAGGATTGCACCTGCCATCTAGGGAAACACGTCAGAGGAATACATGTTCTGTACCACCCCATAGAACTAACTGTGGCCAAAATAGCTTAATATCACATCATGCAGACTAGCTAATGAGTATCCCATTAAGTAGATCAGATTTTATAAGGCAACTACTGACTATAGATATATAGATTACTTCTCTATTATAGTATTTATCAGTGAATTAACATTATAAACTTTCAATTCATTATAATGTTTGTATTTTTTATTTTACACTTGTAAATTTGACAGTTTACTCTTCTCATTTTTGTAAAATTGGGCGTTGTCCGTTAATAAATAAATATAAAATAAATATAAAATAGTATTTAATAACTGGATGCCAAAATATGGTATAAAATAATAAAAATTATTGGAAGACAGATCACTACAAACGTTCAATTCAAAGTGTTATGGACATAACTTATTATATTTCAGCCTTCAAATCCTAAGATTTGAAGAAATTGAAGAAAAATAATAACGCGCGATTATCCACCTTATGTCAAACCCGAAAAACTGGCCGGTGTTGCCATATTTACGCATCAAACACATCAAGTTAATACCTTATTTATTACCCAGAAATACTTTAACGTTTAAAATTCGTTTACAAACACGTGAGATTTCAAGGGAAAGACGCGCGCGATGACGTGTCCCTTTCGCATATCGAAACAGACGGACGACCGACCATCTGGGCATGCGTTGTGATCTGGCATTACTGTAATCCTACTGACCTACATACATTTGTTAATTGAAAACAGATATTTATGGTGCAACGGCATGTGGGGTAAAGGGGGTTTATCTAGGTATTTAAACACACAAAAAAAGGCATATGAGCTATCTCTAGGGCACCCAAAGAATTAGCAATTTAAATATAAAAGCCATTTACATGATACCCAGTTACGTGTACAAGACACTGTAATTTTCTAGCTCAAAAATGGCGTTGATATAACCCAGAGAAAACCGTTTCATCTTAGTAAAAAGTGGCAAGTAATTAGGAAAACTTCAAAGCCAACTTCAGGCCGCAGCACAGCGGTCTCTGGAAAGTTATGGCGCGATTCGTCACCTGCAGTTAACATGCTAAAGCTTGGCTTGCTCGGGGTCGGGACAAAGTTTTGGACATCTTTTTGCATTAAAAGCTATTTAAGTTTTGGCTTTTTGTTCAGGGTTGAATATAGGATATGACGACAGTCTTCAAGGATCGGGTTAAAAAAGAATGGCAAATAAACCTGAATAGATCTTATCAAAATTGGAGTAATCAGATAAGATGACAATAGACGTAAAGAACCAAATGAAACTGTAAAATTCAATGTAAAAAACTTACATGGTATGAAAAAATTGGTAATTAACAGAGAATACAACTAAACAGAAGCTGATAAAAGATCATTAGAAATTAGAATACTCAAATCCTCAGAACGGAGAAACGAAAGATACACCTCGCCTCACAAACAGAACGTTTATTTTCTATTTTCTTGAAATATCGTTTCCTCAGGAGCTGGTAGAATACCACCAATTAGGTTCTCGACGTATATATCTTAAAATCCCTATTCCTTAAACGATACTTGTTCATTAATATTTATACCGTGCTAGATTACAAAGGTACAAGATTGTTTCTGTAGTTTGAAGGAGCATTGTTCCGGTTTGTTCGCATTTTAGTATGCTTGAGTAGTTTTTAAAACTTGCATAAATTGTAAAGTGTACAGACGGAAATTATGCGGGCAGACAAGCAAGTGATAAAGCGAATTAAAACAACGAAATGTTAGCAAGAAATGCACACCATACCGGTGTTGCCAAATTTACTGCAAACAAGGTATAATTTTATCGGATTTTGACCATAAAAGCTCAAAACATAGGAAGCTGCTCCGCCATACAGACTGAATTACGTTCAATCAGCGGCGGTTCATCCACAGGGGCACATGCGCACGTGCACCCCCAAAACAAAACGAATAAAAAATATTAATTTATATTCATTGAATATTATTTATCGTATAAAGTCCGACCCTCCCTAATATTTTATCGTACCGTAAAACTAAAAAAGTCCGACCCTCCCTAATATTTTATCATCCCGTCAAAACAAGCTGTATAGATACGGCAACCGTGCCTCGGTCGCGGTAAATGACGATTATGACGAGGGTTGCTCGCACGTGCGATTAAGTAGTGCAGTTTCTCTGTAGTAACAGGTGGCGGGTGGCAGCGGGTGATAGCGGGGCTATGGCGATTTAACATGGAAAAGGCGCACAGTTTTTGTGTGCACCGCGCGGTTGTCTGTTCGTGCATCTAGTTAGAAATTCGAGCGTGTATGTTTTAATATTTTAATATTATATATTTATTAAGTTAAAACGAATAGTTGACGGTGGACTATTTAAGAAATAACTTTAGCTCTTTGAGTTTGGAGCAAAGAATGAAGTGAAGAATGCGGGAACACCTAAACCCGAAATTAATTTAACCCAAACAACAAAGGGTGAATCTAGAGACTTTATTAGAAAGTTTAAAAATGAAATATATGAAAAAAAATTTATAGAGGATATTAACTTAATGAGGCTGTTAGTGATCAATTTTCTACAATTAAGAACCGAAGAATGAACTGAACGATAAATGATACTCGATATGATTTTAAACCATTTTATTTAAGGATTTAAACGAAAAAACACTGAAAATATGAAGAATGCCAAATTGTCAGTCTCGTGGCTCGTCTTGGTTGCGCCTAATGACGTAACCGTAGATGGCGTAGTGGTATTAGACATCATGCGGTTTTCTTGATAACTCGTAGATGGCGGTAGTAGTATTGGACATCATTCGGTTTCCTTGATAGCTCGTAGATGGCCTTAGTAGTATTAGTGGTGGACTGTATAAATATTGTTACGAGGGTTGCATGCGACGACGTTAAGATCCGACAGCTATACACACTAAGAAAACCTTTCTTATTTTCCAAAAGTTGTATTTCCTTGTGTAAAATTAAAAAATAAATAAAAATATGTTTTACCTAACGCATTTTCTTATTACTTTTTTTCTTTCTACATTTAAAACGCCTAGAAAGTAATTGTTTGGTCGTTACACAAAAATAAAATTTTAAAAATAATTTTACCATACTTGTGAACCTCCTCATAAGTCGCGAGCCGCCACTGCGTTCAGTGCATTATAATTTAAAAAAAAAACCAGCACTCTCTCCATGCCACAATGAATAACTAATAGATGATGAGGGTCGTGTGATATCATAGAAGTGGGGGAGGATAGAAAACCGGTATTAGCCTCCTACTACTACCTTGATGACTCTTAAAGTTATGAGGAAAGCATTAACTAGTAAACTTATATTTCTCCTGTTCCTAAACGTATAAGAAATACTATCGTTAAATAATGAAAATTTAATTTTCTAGGATCTAGGGTCCATTACAGTATCTGTACGTCGCACATAGGAGTATGTGAACTGCAAACACGACCAAAAGTCGATTTCTAAGAATTTTGTTTGATGTGAAACCTTTCCGGGATACTAGAATTCTCAAGTAGCACAGGGCCGTCAGTTGTTGTTTCAGAGCTTTTGTTGAAGTGTGTGCATCTAATATTTTATCGATTATTGTAAATATTAAATATTCAAGACATACAGAAAGGCAAAGAAATTTAGCTGCGAATTTAGTAGTTAGCGGACATAGAAATTACTTACGATTTTTTAGTAATCATACATTCCAGAGCCTTCTACATGGAGATGAAAGTAAGACTAAATTTTCGGAAGTACAATTTTCAAATGAAGATTCTTTAGATGATGATGTGTGGACATTGTCGCTAAAATAAACGGACTTATAAATTTGTGTGTTTAAGTTATTAATTAGGTACAACGTTATAATATAAATAATGTTCGGGATAAAAATATTTTCTTTTAAGTTAAGCAATCGGGGACACAAGTGAAATACTTCAAATATTAGAGAACACATTTAAAACTTGTTGGGACAGTATAGTTATTTATGTATCAAGGGTACTAAGTAGATGATTATGCCCTGAGGGCGAGAGTCTTGCCTCTGGCCCGAGGGTTCGTAAGTCGTCTGAGGGTATATATATCTATTAGTACCCGTGGTGGATACAAACTTTTATGTCATACCAGTTCGTTTTAAATAATAAATATTTTTTTTAAATTTAATTTGATTTACCAATTTTTTATTTTTACCTGCGACATTACCTTGGCATTATTATAGCCTACGTTTTTGTTGCTAGGGAGATAAGTCAACAAATTTTTTATGTGTCAAAGTCAAAAATGGAACAAGGTTTTGAAATTCTCGACGAAATTGAAAAAAAGGCTGAAAGGGCAACGCAAAACCTGTTACCGAGAAAATCCAGAGACTCATACGATGGCAGAGTATCACAGTTGCTGAAGGATATTTAGAGGATAACATATCCTCAAAAAATGAGGTTTCAAGGATGTTGGCAGGCGTACCAACTAGATTTCGCATTTCCTTACAGAAACTAGAAACCCAGACAATGAATCATGAGTCAACCTTTGCATCCAGAGACTCATACGATGGCAGAGTATCACAGTTGCTGAAGGATATTTAGAGGATAACATATCCTCAAAAAATGAGGTTTCAAGGATGTTGGCAGGCGTACCAACTAGATTTCGCATTTCCTTACAGAAACTAGAAACCCAGACAATGAATCATGAGTCAACCTTTGCTGCAGGAAATTTAGCTATCACTGGAACCTTCCAGAATTGCCAGTTCTATGTAAATACAACCAAATAGTATATAAACGTAAATTTATATTTTGTTAATAAAGAATAAGTTAATCGAAAACTGTTTTTTGCTTCTTAATGCCAGCGCGGGCCATAATGTGTACTTTATGCCCGCATGGGCATAAAGTAATCCATTATGTAGATTTTATATAAGGTATAAAAACACAATAATGTACTGGTATGACATAAAAACAATTTTGACCCACTTTCCTTCTATGTGCGTCGTTGCGTAAGAAACTAACATTATATCTATTGTTGCAGGATGCTGTTGCTGATATGTCCCATCCTGCTCCTACTCGGGCCCTTACAGGAAGTCAGTTCCGGCACCGCCTGCCGGATTAGTGAATTTCCATGTCGAAACGGCAAGTGTATTCGCCTTAATGGATATTGTGATGGAAGGGATGACTGTGGCGATTTGTCTGACGAACCTATGTATTGTACAGGTTAGTAACATGCTAAAGTTGGATCTGTGATCGAATTTAAAATGAAATAAACAATCTATCTTAAAATAATTACTTAATCTTACCCAATGCCGTGGCTAAGAAATAGTTTTGGAATGTTTTTTTCTTTCCAGAATTTCAAAATTTATTTTAGTTTTAATTTATTGCTCTTAAACTACCATAGCAAAGTAAATAACATTTTCGGCAGTTACAGAGGACACTAATACGAATCTAATACACAAAGGAAAAAATATTTTTAAATACACCATATGATACAGTACCAGTCAGCATATGAATGAAATTTCTAACTTAATTCGTATAGGATACATGGAAGCCTGACGTACTATTGCAGGACCCTGTATATACAGGGTCATTGATGGTGAATGGTGCAGTGGATATGCTCTCTTTTTTTTAAATATTTTCAGCTTTGTAGTGCTGTCGAGAAAGTGGCACATATACAGCCTGTACCAAGTTAAGTGCGCACTATTGCTAACTTTTTTATTATTGTAGATACAAAGTCGGTTAAATTAGCAAAGTAGTAGCATTTTTTCTGCTGATTAAGACGGTGCGAACAGAAAAACAATTGAACATAGGGTTTTCAAATAAATGAGAAAAATGCAATTTTTTTAAACGGAACACCCTGTATATTTTTGACTACAAGGTTTGTAAATTATTTACAAAACAAAAAAGTTCATATGCACTATTGGCCTAAAACTGAAAATAACCGAATTATTACCATATTTATTTTTTAGACAAGTTGGCTGTGTATTTTCAAAATAAAAGCTTTATTTGATGTGTCATTAGATTATTCTGCTGTCAATAAGAGCCAAGCATTTTTGGTAATTGTTGTAATAGTTATTGGATGTTCTCTAGTTATAAAAATAATATAAAATGGAGTTCACGCATTTAGAAAAATGCGATATGTTAGAAGCATATCTTGTTTGCAAAAAAAATAGTTTCCGAGCACTAGAAAAATATGGTCAAACGTATCCTGAACGTGATCAACCAAACAGAAGGTATTTTTTAAATCTTTATAGAAAATTCAGAAATAATGAAGACGTTTTTGGAAAGGGTAGAACTAGAAAACAGTTTATAATAAGTGAACAGGTAGAAGTAAATAAAACAGCATATTTTGAAGTGTACAAAAATAATTCTACCAGAGATTTGGCAAGGGACAGTGGTTTATGTTTATTTACAATTTGGAGAATTTAAAAAAAATATAAGGTTGTACCATATAAGTACCGACTAGTGCAAACATTATTACCTGGCGACACTGAAAGAAGACTAATTTTTTTCCCAATTGTTTTAGATATGTGTAGGCAAAATATCAACTTTTTAACGCACATATTGTGGAGCGATGAAGCGAATTTTTCAAACAGGGGTATGTTTAATCGTAAAACATGCACTATTGGTCCAGAGAAAATCTATTTATTGCTCATCCCAGAAAGCCGCAAGTAAGATTTAGTATTAATGTTTGGTGTGGACCAATAGGCAGCCAAATAATTGGCCCAATTTTTTATGATGGCGTTTTAACAGGCCGAAGATATGTTGATATGCTGTCAGAATTACTGGGAGAATATTTACATCATGTCAACTTAGAGGCACGAAACCGAATCTACTTTCAACAAGATGGAGCTCCTCCCCATCAGTTCCACGAGGTGAGAATGTTGTTAGAAAGGCTTTTCCAAGATAGGTGGATAGCAACAAATGGTCCTATACGTTGGCCCCCAAGATCTCCTGACATAACTCCATTAGACTTTTACTTTTGGGGTTATGTCAAAGAGGAAATATGCGAACTTGGGCGAACTTCAAGATGGCATCAAACGCATTATAGCATCTATCGATGGCAGAACAGTTTTAAAAGCCACAAAACGTGTATTAAAGAATGCCAGAAAATGTATCGAACAAAACGGAAATGCCTTTGCACATTTAATGTAGGTTGTGTGTTTTCATTTATTTCATTTAAATAAAATAATAAGGAGATATTTGAGTTTTATTTCAAGAAGACACAGCCAACTTGTCTAAAAAATAAATATGGTAATAATTCGGTTATTTTCAGTTTTAGGCCAATAGTGCATATGAACTTTTTTGTTCTGTAAACAATTTACAAACCTTGCAGTCAAAAATATACAGGGTGTTCCGTTTAAAAAAATGGCATTTTTCTCATTTATTTGAAAACCCTATGTTCAATTGTTTTTCTGTTCTCACCATCTTAATCAGCAGAAAAAATTTTACTACTTTGCTAATTTAACCGACTTTGTATCTACAATAATAAAAAAGTTAGCAATAGTGCGCACTTAACTTGGTACAGGCTGTATATAAACAGTATATTGCCAATACGAACGTTCCAAAATACAAAAAGTGTCCCCGCTATGGGAGATGGCGCGGTATCGAGTTTGCGCAGTAGGGTGGAAATTTTGTAGATCATGTCAGAGCCGGCCCGACATTATTTATTTGTTGTTATTCGTAGCCATATTTATTTCTGGATGCTTTTCCAAATTACAGAACAAAAAGTGGTTCATCCACATTGTTGTCGGTATTATGTAGTCTTAAAAGCTCTTGAAGTATACAACGTATCCAAGATAAGGAGGGCCAGTACAGGGATCTCGGAAACATAAGAGATACGAAGTCGGTTAATAATATGCCGTTTAGAAAGTTTTAAAATTCCGAGTAGTTCCGATATTCGGAAAAACCCGATATTCTGAATAATCGTTTTATTGTTTTCCTGAGTTTTTTTTGAGATCGAATTCTAAAGTAAATTGCACTTTTGCATTGCCACTTTTTCCGCTCTATCTAACAGCGTTAATTGTTTTATAATCCGACGGGTGTATTTGTATTTATAATGTTGCTATACCTACCTCGAACAGTGTTTGACTTATGAGCATTTATTACACAAAATTTACTATGTACTAAAATGGCTAGACGCCGGCAAATACAGATTTTATTTTTGAAACAAATCCTTATTTCTATTTATATTGGATGAAAGAATAAAAATTTAACTTTTCCATAAATTTTTCCTCTTGAATTAAATTATAAAAAATGTTCTTCCAAAACCAGGACAATTTAAAAGCAATAAAACCACTTTTGTCAAAAGAATTTCGACGATTATTGGAACAATAACTCCCGCCATATTTACTTTAAACGGAATTTCTGCGTTCCTGTATTTAATTTATTTTGTCCAAAACTGAGTTTAAGTAGGTATAAGAATGCGGGCCCCTTCTTAATATAAATTTCGAATTTTAATTTGAAAAGTTTAAATTGCTTCTTCCTCAGACTTACCTGGCACAGGTCGCGGCAGCCATTTCCTTTGATATTTTTGGAAAAGTGTTTAGTGTAGGGCAGGCAAGTAAATTAGAGTAAATTGAACAACTTTTAATTGCTTTGAGTAAGTAATCAATTAGAGAATTACTTGTGAATGTCATTTTAAATTGAGAGGAATCATATGTTATACAGGGTGGCCGGGAAAATGTGGGAAATCTCCCGGATATAAAGAAAATAAGTGAAAAGAATACTACAAGTTCATATATACTTTTTTCGCATATTCCTCTACTTCGGAGATATGGGCTCCCAAAGAGATCCAATGGAATCAAGTTTTTTACGCATAATTATTGAACCACCAGGTATATTTAATTTATTTTTTTAATATGATGTATACTAGGTAAGACCCTTCAAATTACTATCAAATAAAGTGTTGTGAATTACTCACAGCTGTGACACTCATGGCCCCTATTTTTGAACGCCCTATGATAAGAACTTTGGACAACAGTTTTTACATACCTTTAACTATTAACTACAAATTAAGTACTGTTCATTCGTATCGCTAATCTTAACCGCACATCTATGTTCAAAATTCCGCTTTTTCATATTTAACCCGTGAGAAGTTAGGTGACTCAGTGTAAATAAAATGACGTCTTCTCGAAAGCGGTTCTGTTAATCTTTTCAATCAAGTTACCCATGATTTGACGTTTCACCGAATGTTTGCTGTCACTTTATTATAATTTGCAGTAATCGGGTTGCATGGTTTCAAGAGTTTGACAGTTTGTTTTGTCAGATGCGTCTATTATTAACCTAGGTCAATAATATACAGGGTGTTATGGAAATGAATTATATTTAAATGGGTGACTCCTGGGATGTCCTAGAGAAGCGCTACATATATTTTTTTTTAAATCGAACGTTTAATAAGTGGGGTAATTCACCCATAAACCCACAGGTCACTCCGCGGTACAATCATATTACACTGCCCAGCTGTGTAATAAACACATCTTCAGTTTTTTTGGTTTTAGTGGGTAAAGCTTATGCCCCACTAAAACCCCTTCGGCATTTTTCTTCCAATCTCAGAACGTGACCCTGTATATCGTCAGAGACACAGATCACATAGTGAAACACTGAACAAATTACCATAAATCACTTAAAGAAACACACACATGTTTCAAATTAGTTTTTTGAAGATAGGCACACAAAATCGATACACATTAATGCATGACACTTTATAAAAAGCACACAAATAGGAGGGAGGACATAAATTTGCCCTTGCTGGCAGGATATGTGCCTCCAGGCACATACATATCAGTTGTTTTAGAGACACTATTAGATTTTCTTACACAGGTTACAGGTTTCGCAAACAAAAGCACATTTCAACACGATATTTGGCAATACTTATACACAAAATTTACACATTACTGATTTCTGTACAATAGGCATCACAACAAATTTGTAGATTCCAAACTATCTTATTTCGCAACTGATCCATATCTGCGATTAACTCTTTGTAAACTATTCAGTAACAATCCGTAAACTGTGCTTGCAGAAGCCACATGTCCGTTATCCGAGCTAAAGGAACATTTTCTAATAGTTCTGGAAGGTCGTTTTGCAGGAAGGCTTGACACTTTCACAAAATTTTATTAGAAAACAATATAAACGCAGTAAATAAAACGTTCATACACGTTCTAAAATCAGCTGACATCGAGGTTGCCATTTGCCAATTGGCGCGGCAAAACTTAAAAAAATTTAAATTTAAAAAATATGAATTTTTTACTGCAACAGAGAAAGAAAATAATACGGAAAGTAATATTATAAAATTAAATTACTGAGCGTATGAATTTAAACTTATAAAATTGCAAAAACTCTTTGTCGACAAGGTGGATTTCGTCGAGAGTCGAAGGTAGCTAGTTGAAATGAGGCACAGCTAGTTCAGATAGGACGAAATCGGAGAAAGTCTATTAGTATTTGGTAGTTTGGCAACACCGCTTCGAAATTGACAGGTCGATTCACCCCATCACCCGGCACAACGGAATGTCAAATCAAACAAACACAACAAACAAAGCATAGCTGAAATGTTTATTTGTTTATTATTACACTTAAATTGCATATATGCAAATTGCAAAATTGCATATAGAGGCCGTAAATTTAATATCTGTGTCGAAAACTAAAATGCCCACAAATTTTTACGGGTTTGTTCGTTGTGTTAAAAACGATGTCCGTGTGTGAATTTTATGCGTGTTTATTGTAAGGTTACGTGCGCCGGTGAACTAAAACATATTATTTAGTGTATAAATAATTTTTTTATACAAATTATGGAACTAGTTTTTAAATAACAAGGGAATAGAGCATGTGTTTTAGAGAAAATTACATTTTTTTTCTAAATGAAGCCGAATCAAACAAAAAGTTGACTGAACATTGACTTTTGATATGTGTTTTATGTGTAATGTGACAAAAGTGCATAGAAATCTACGCAAAAAATTTTGTTAAAGGTAAGACTAAAATTCCTTATTTTATAATGAACTTCGTTTTAATCAAAAGATCATTCTAAAGAGCTTACTTTTTAAATATGACAACACTGCTGAAAATTCACTGACGTCTTTCAACATATGTGGTTTGTTTATTTCTTCTCAGTGTCACGGTGTGCATATTTTTGATTTGACATGAGGTCATATACAGGGCATATTAAATTAAAGCGCCATTTACGGATATTTTTCTTCAATTTGATTTCATCTCAGGAATTGCCGGTTTAAATATAATACGTAATTTCCATAACACCCTGTAGTTAAATAATAATGATTTCTTGCAGGAGGTGAAGAGAAATGGTTTCACAAGCTGAAAACCGGTTAATAATACGTGTTTAAATGGTTAGTAGTTTAAAAACTAAATTGTGCAATGTACTAATGTGGCCTTTTTAAAAATAAACAAAAATATTGATATGAGCGATCGGTATCATATTCATATTTATGTACATATTCTAGATGTAAAAATATATTCAGCTGGAGAAACGTAAATATTATGC
This sequence comes from Barypeithes pellucidus, assembly GCA_963991005.1. Classification (NCBI taxonomy): domain Eukaryota; kingdom Metazoa; phylum Arthropoda; class Insecta; order Coleoptera; family Curculionidae; genus Barypeithes; species Barypeithes pellucidus. Next base: position 18,392,344 of record OZ022561.1, on the reverse strand, counting down.
GGCGCGAATGGATTACAATAAAAACGAAAAGGAAAAAATCCCATAAATTTCCGGCTTATATTTCGAAATCGCTTAACAAAAGAGGGGACAACCTTTTTAGTTAATCCAAAGAAAGATGGGAAAGCGAAAAAGTTTAATCTTCATAATATATTGTCGATATGGGATATAAATTTATCTACAAGGATTCCGAATGGATTTAAAAGTTATAAACATGTTTTTTTCACAATTTTATTGGTTAGTATCATCGCCGTTTAGACGATGAAACATGTATTGATTTAGTTGAGGTTAACAAATAAACGGTCTGTACAAGAGTAGAATTTTCGACCAAGAATATACAGAGCTTGTTTCGTCAATAGCTAACTTTTCAGATAGCCCTATACAGGGTGTCCAGAAATCAGTGGTCATAAATGATATAGGTCACAGTGGCAGCTATTCAGAGGAAGGGGGAAGTACTAATTCCGCACCTTCGGCGTGAATTATATTGCCGCGTAACGATTTTATACTTTTTCATATGGTTTGCAAATTGCATGCTATAAATAAGCAGGTATTTCTCGACAATGGTAAAAGATATCGATTAAAACAAGGTATAGCTGTTTTTGTTAATTAATAAGGGAATAAAACTGCTGACGCAAGATGTGAAATTTCGGAACCGTCGTCGAAATTATACAGGGTGTCCGCTAATTAATGATACATGGAAAAACAACAGATTCTTTACGTAAAAATATTAGGATCTAATTATACTTAGCTATATCCAAAAGTTAATATTAACTGACATACCTACAAGGTGTTAAAGTTAAAACCTCATTTCTGTTTTTCTCTAATAACTTTGAGAGAAACTAACGTTTGTTTACAAAATTTGGCAATCATGGTTTTTCAAAGACGAGAAATTGATTTGAAGTTTTAATAATGTCCAATGTAGGGAGCGCTGTCTGCGGCATTATTTGCTCATTTATTAGGTCATAACTTTTTTGTGCCTCAATGTGTTTAAGTTTTTACTAAAAATAATACGTTTCTCACATTTATTATTTAAAAAAGTTATACTAAGTTTAGCTCGCCCAGAGTTACTGTTTCGGAGATATTTTCATTTAAATTGTTTAGTGCACCATGCCCAATTATTATTAATTTGCAAACAAAATTTTTTTCTTAAAGTAATCTATGAGAGAACAAACGAAATTTAGACATGCAATTGCTATGAAACCTGCATGTTGTTTTTTGTCTGTTGGTTATTGATAGATAGATAGCTTTACCAAAAAAATGTTTCATTCTTGAGTTTATGGTAAGTTTGTGTTTTTATTCCTGTTGGTTTCTTTCGATACAATATTGTCTAGGGTCAAAGTTATTTTAATTAAAGTAAGTTAAAGAACAATCCAATTATTGTATTGATTATTCCCAATTACCATTACTAGAACATTAATTAGCATGTAAAAGTTAATTGGTAAGAAGTTACAAAATATTATTTGCTTGCCTGAGCTAACGCACTAAACAATTTAAATGCAAATATCTCCGAAACGGCAACTCTGAGCGACCTGAATTTAATATACCTTTTTACGTAATAAATATGAGAAAAGTATAAAAACTTAAATACACTGAGGCACAAAAAAGTTATGGCCTTATGAATGTGCGAAAAATGCCGCAGACAGCGCCCCCTACATTGTACATTAAAATTTCACAAATAAATCAATTTCGCGTCCTAAAACAACATAATTGCCAAATTTTGTAAAAAAACGTTAGTTCCTCTCAAGGTTATTAGAGAAAAACAAAAACTTTAACACCCTGCATCTCAGTTAATATCAACTTTCGGATATAGTATAATTAAATCCTAATATTTTTTTGTAAGGAGTCTGTAGTTTTTCCCTGTATCATTAATTAGCGGACACCCTGTATAAACTCTAAAATTTATGTATAATAAAGCATTTCATGAGCCAATTTCACTAACCAAAGTTGTATTGCTATGAGTTACTACTTGTACCCAAATTTCGGGGTCGACAAAAATAAAAGAGTTCAAAAAATTAGAAATATTATATTTAACTTCTAACTATGAAATATTGTATATCAATAATGAAGCCAGATAGGAAAAATATTTATATGAAGTGCTGACATTTTTTCGACTTTCCCTATATATCACTAGTTTCTAGACTAGACTAAAGTATAATGAATTTATTTTAATATTTTTCGTTTCCCAATTAACAAGGTAAACAAAACGATTAAGAATAAATTAATTAAAAAAATTGCCAGAGGGTATTCCAGGTTAAATAGTTTATAACTGCTACAAATTGCAATTTTTTCTTCGTACGGATTTTCTGTAGTTGTACCTGTGAAGGTATAATTCTTATAACAGCATTGAATAAAAAATTCATTGATAAAAATATATTGTTTTTATTAAATTTAATACTGCTTATGCACTTAATTTTTGAAAATACCGGCCGGCTATTGTTAAGCCGAAGGTTATGCCAAAGTTCAATAAATATCACAAATTAAAATTAAAATTTCGTTATCAAGAAAGCTTATTATAATTTTCATTGTAATAATTTATTATTTAGAATGACATCCATCAGAAGTCTACCATGTTTTTACAAATAATGTGCTTACATTAATTTTATTGTTTTATACGGAATTGACTAAAACTAACCGAAGATTCACGCAATCATTGGTATACAATTTATTTCCAAAAAGCGTTTATTGCCTCTTTAAGCGGACATCAAATTTTTTAAATTTTGTAAAACCAAAATATACTTATGTCAAAGATCTATTCCAATGATTCATTAGGTAAATATCATGTGTCATATGTCATATTTTGTAATTTCATATGACATATGACCATATGTCCGCACCGGCTTGAAACAAATGCAAATGATCACAACTTGACGACTTTTTATTATTTATGAAATACCTATTACGTAAGAGTTCTTATAATATGATTTTTATTTAATTATACTTGACAATGGCCGTTTATAATAATAATTATGAAAATTATGATATATTGGCATGTTTTATATAATCGAATTTAATATTTTGGAATAGCTGTAAAAATTTCGAATTTATATAAAAATATCTGGTTCTTAGCTTCTTTTTGAATAAAATATAACGATTCATTTTTGTGAAGCCCAAAATATCGTTAATCAATTAAAAAAATAAAATATCAGGTGTCCCATTTGAAATTTTGTAATTCTATTAATATCTCGAGAACGAAACTTTTTAGAGAAAACCTGACTATGCCACTGAACTTTCACTTTTGACAAGATCAGTTCTTAACTTTTTTATAAAGTAACGCGTAATGGAAATAAGAGGAGTGTCTAAAAAGCGAGGATTTTCACAATCACCCTGTAGATTAAAAACTAAAAGAGCCATGACATTTTTGACACCTGAACTTACTGAACGTTATTAAAGTGAAAACCGCAACACTATATATTTGATAACTCCAATACCCCCCAGAAAGTGTCGATATTTTTTCCAAAAAAAGTCATATGTCACTGACATTGGACAAGTGTATATTTTTTCTGATTTCCCTGGTAAATTCTACATAAAAACGGTCCCTTACGGTTTTATCGTTAAACGCATACATCGTTCTTGATTAAAACAATTAAACTCAAATGGAAACTCATTATTATTAACATTGATAATGATAAATTGTATTTTATTAACATTGTTGCAATTGTTGGCCACCTTCATCTAATAGTCATGCTTCCGCCCGCATTTTCAATTGTTTTACTCAAGAACGGTACACCTGACTAAAAACGCAAGAATGTAGAATTGATGGGGCTAAACAAAAAAAATATCCATATGAAGAAATATCAGTAGCTTACCAATTTTTTGGTAAAAGTATGAAAGGACATATTGGCAGGTTACACGACGCCACTGTTGGACTGATAGAATAATTCTTCTAACTAAAGTATATGGTTATAGGATATCATTAGGGAGCACTCTGTATAAGTCGAGCATTAGTTGAACTTGTGAACTAGAAATTACAAAAGAAAATATAGTTTTTGCTAAGATCCACCCTTAAAAATGATTTAGTTAGAGTATGTCAGTTCTTTTAAATTAAACATAATGTCCATCATTTGCTTTAGCACCTACTATCATCCGTCACTAATTCGTGTTTCAATTGTCTAGCCCTCTCCGTTAACTCTTCAACACAGGAACAGTTCAATCTTCTGTTATTCATCGCTTGCAATTGCTTCACGGCATCCACCACTTCAATCGGCACGCACTTTATTTTGTGATTTGCCGTGATATCGAGCATTCTTACGTTTTTCACGTTTTTAAAGAGATCCCGCGGGATCTCAGTCAAATTGTTTTTTGCTACATTCAGCACATGTATTTGGGTCATCCCGCTAAAAATTGTACCATCTAATTGAGTCAGTTTGTTTCTGTCGAGCCATATCTGGCCCAACTTTTTCAACCCCCCGAAAGCCCGGGGATCTATTACGGAAATTTCGTTTTTACTTAAAAATATCTTCACGTCAGGAGCCTTCCTCTCATCATTCGAAACGTCCCTTTTGGCGAAATGTTTAAAGGCGTTTGCAGGAATTTCCTTTATAAAATTTCGTCTGACTGACACCAGGCTTAATAAGGGAGTGTTTTTAAACCAGGCGCTGTCCCAGGCAGAGATTTTGTTGGAATTAAGCTTGATTTTCGTTAATTTCGGCATATTATCAAAAGCATCACTGTCTATTGTTTTAATTTCGTTTTTGTTTAGGAAAAGAACGGTTATTTGGAGGGAATTAAACACCCCAGTCTTTACATGTTCAACTCCGTTTTCCTTTAAATTTATTCTTGATAATTTTGGCAAATTTCGAAAAGCTCCCGGTTGGATCTCACGTATTCCACACGACGACATTACTAGATCTTCTAAATATACAAGGTCCTTTATTGCTCCTTGAGGCAGAACGGGAATCACAGCACTCACTTTTAAGTAGGTAGTATTAGGCGCATTATCCGGATTAATACTTTGAATTTTCGAAAAATTCCTTTTTTCACCCCTTTTTTTCGTTTTATACCATCCAGTTCTAAATAACGCTTGTTTATGCGCACAATAATATACTTCAATTATAATTACTAAAATTAATAGTATTTTATAAACTAACATTTTGATTTAGGCGAAGAAAAAACTAACCGCGATTCCACCGAAATAAATTGAAATATCTCCTTCGTGGCAAGAATAATGATTCGATTAGAGATGGGCTGAACCTACTTCTAGAAGGAAGTCGACCATTTAAACTATTTATATTAAACCTAATCTGTGATATTAAAAAATTTACTTGAACGCAATTACATCACCCGTGCTGCCACGACCTTATTCCATCGAAAAAAAATTATCCCTGTGGCCCTCGAAATAGGCATCAAATCAACTTTCGATTCGTTATCGTCTGCAAAATATAGTCTCTTAGAAAAAAGAATAAACAATTCACATTCTTAGGTAGGTGGTAAACAACTTTCCAGAAAAGCAAGCGGGAAGCTCTCTTTATAAAGCCCTTATTGGAACGGCCGTCATTCATACCTGCTTTCACGTTTGACACGATCGGAGTAACAAGTGTCATATTTGTCGTTATTGTTAAATAAAATTATTTGTTGTTTTTCAGTGTTTGAGTGTTAAATTTAAGTATTGCTTGTGGAAAAAATAGCAATTCTTAAGTCAATATGGTAAGACAGTGCCAAGTTTGCCGTAAACTGGATAAAAATATAGACTTTTAAGTCCCGTCCGACGATTGTTTGTTTTTCCTAACCAAAACATATCAAACGATCAGATGTAGAATGAAAACAGAAACAAACACAAGATAAAGAAAGATAGGGATTCTCCTGATAGAATCCCCATATCTTTTTTATTGTGTTTATGTTCGTAATAACAAGTGTCCCTTAAGGTTTGTTCCAACACCCTATTTTTGTATCGTTCTTGAATCGTCACGAAACTGTAGGGATCGATTTTGTGCGCAGGCGTTAATTTTGCACTATTTGTTGCCGATGCACAAGGGACGCAAGGTTGGTACGTTTTTATGACCATTTTCCGTAAAAATCACAGCTGATCCTGATCGCCTGTCTGATTAGTTCCTAGTCTAGGAAAGAAGATTAATTAATTATCATAAATCATAACCCTACTTTTGTTCCTTAATTTCTTCATCTAAGCTTGAGTGTTATCTTTTGTCGTTTTGCGTTTTGTTGTATTTAATAATTATAGATATATATTTAATGGTAAGAATATCTTGTAGGTTTGAGAACCGGATTATATAAATTTAATAAGAATAAATTAAATAATCAGAATATTAACGAGGGCTTAAGCAACCACTCCTACAAAACAAGCCTAAAAGAACTTGCACGAATGCCAGGAATACAAAAACAACTGTTAAAATGTTCCTGCTCTTATCCATGTATCGTTTTCACCGTTCAGGAACTGGTTTGCGAACGATCACAAATTTGGTTGGAACACAAACGGGATCGCCCGATACACCGTTTTGTGTCGGTTGGAACGGCTTTCGACTACTACGCATGTGCGTGACCGTACATTGTACGATTTTTAGGGTGGTTGGAACGAACCGATTGACGTGTGCAGAGCAGATAGAAATACCCGATTGGCATGACAGTTAAGCTGCAAACACACTATTATCACGTCACGTGAGATTACATGCTATCACGCAATGTCACGGCATACCCGAAATATCTGCAAGGCGGTTTATGCGTGCTTATAAATAGGTTTAGAAGTACACTATAGTCACCTCATGCAGCTCACGGCAAGTCATACTTGACAGCACAATTTTATTTCTGCAAATTTACATATTCGGCACGCGTGATAACACTGTGCCAGAGTTTAACGCTAGAAGGCTACAAGATTCACTTGCGATCTTGACAAACAAAAAATATGTAATAAAAATGATCTGCAGTGTACGTAGTATGTTTCTAAGCCGTGACGGCATGTGCTACTTTGCCGATATGACAACACGTGAATTCACGTGACGTGATAATAGTGTGTTTGCGGCTTTAGATTCATGGGAAATGGGTTAGAGAATGGGAGGATATTTTTTTACAGCAAGAATGGACAGCCTAAGTGATGACGTCAGAAACGTCAAATTTTTGAAAACCTTTCCAAACAAAAAAAGATTGCATTGAATTTCCCATAAGAGATTTTTTATAGCATCGGTGTACGTTTATTAGTGATAAATAAGCAACTTCTTGATATTATTTATATTTTAGATGTTATTATTGATCTATTTTCAACCACAGATTGAGGTAAGTGTTTTAGGTAGATTTTTAATCACCATCTGAACAAGTTTGAGGTTATGTTATTGTTGTTTACTTTATTGTTTAGAGAGATTTAAAATGTTATTTTTCTGTAAAAAAAAGCTTATTGTACTGTATTTATCAACATAAGGTATGCCGCCACCATATAGCTTGAAATATTTTTTATTATAGATTCGAAATCTGCAAAAATGGTTGTGTTTTATAATGAGAAGTACCTACATTTGCAAAGGAAGAAAAGAAAGCCTGGATATCACTTATAAGGTACCTTCTACTACATATATGAACACAATGATTGGGTAAATCAATTATTATGTTAATGTTTGCTATTTAAAATAGTTCCTTTTTTTTAGAAAAGATAGGAAACCTTTACGGTTTGTGACGAAGACAGCTAGCAGGTAGCATGAAAGCTTATACTAGCTGACGAGGGTTTTTTAATAGAAGAGTTGCTACCTGAATGAGTCCATTTAAATATACCATCATTTTTGAGCACTCATCAATTTACAGAAGCTCGGGTTTATGAAATCCAGACAATTATGAAGGCAAGAATCCATGTCGAGAGAGCAAAACCGACCAAAATGCATTATTTTGCAACAAATACCACAACATTATATGTTCCAAATTTCAGTTATGTGTAGCACTTACTAACTTTCAGTATGCACTAATTAAAGAAATAGAATAATATATTCATAAATATTGTATTTATTTTTTAAATTTTCAGTGGTTAATATTTAAACGTTATACTTTATTGCCAAGTAGTGTTTTATTTCTTTATAGGTATGAACATTTTCGTCCTCGAGAACAAAACTATATAGCGTTATAGTGTTTACATGAGCTAATAGGTCAGACTCTAATTTTCCATGCTGCCGGACGTAGCTGTCTTGGTTCACAAAACAGCACCCACAAATCAAAATATTGGGAGGGTTCCCTATCTTGTCTAAAAAAAAAGAAACTAATTTGTAAAGCACACATTAACATAAATAATTGGGTTACCCAATAATTGTTTCAATATATTTATGGTGATATCCAGACTTTCTTTTCTTCCTACTTTGTAGGCAGTGTAAAAAACTTTCAAATTTTCTTTTCATTATAAGGTTTACAATCTGATATGAAACACAATCATTTTTGCATGTTTTCAATCTATAATAAAAAATATATTCCAACCTATAGGGTGGGTATACTCTATGTTGATAAATACAATGCAATAAGCTGTTTTTAACAGAAAAATAACAATTTAAATCTCGCTAAACGATAATGTAAACAATAATAACATAACCTCAAACTTGTTAAGATGGTGATTAAAAATCTTCAAAGAACACTTACGTTAATCTGTTTCTGAAAATGAATCAATAATAACATCTAATATACAAATAATATCAGGAAATTATTTATCCCTTATAAACTTGTACCGATGCTTTAAAAAATTTCTTATGGGATTTTCAATGTAATTTTAATTTGTTTGGAAAGGTTTTTGAAACCACGCCCCTCGTGACGTCAGACTTAGGCTGTCCATTACCTCTAATCGAATAAAGTTATTGCAGTACAAAGTACAAAACCTATAACAAACCCGAACAAATTGGATACGACAAAACAATATATTTGTATCTCTGGAGGTTGTTTATTCCCTAAGAAATATAGGAAATATTATACTTCTATAGATGGAAAGTAACATATCGATCAAACTTCATCGATAGAAGAACTGCCCATTCCTAAATTAAAGTTTAATGAGGTCTAAACGAGGTCGAATTAATATCGCGCGGGTTATCGTAAAGATTAATTACCAAAGCGTAATTATTATTTTAAATTGCGGGAAAAGTGAACTTGTTTAATTTTTCTGCTTTTCTAGGAAGATATACTTTGAAGCGCTGTGTAATCAAGTGTTCTCTGTATTAAATACTAGCCCAACAAATGTTTAGTTAGTAATTTTAATTTCTGCTCGGCTGTAGTTTTTTTTTACTTGGGTCATTCTTTTACAAACCGACATTTTATGTTTTAGAATCGTCCGAAATTCTTTTTACAACTGATATACGTAAAATTAGTTGACACGTATTTCAGGATTTTGCTGAAAATTTTATTTTTCCGAAAATATCATAAACTTTTGATAATTTGCTGGATATTCACCAATCTTTCATATTATTTGAAATTTAATATATCCATTTGTACATGGTGTCCATTTTTGGGTAGTTTTACAGAGTATCTCCGTTATTGGTAAAGATATAAGGAGCGGTTTTCGCATCTACTTTTTTGTCAAACAGAAGATGCCGTAATCAGAATTTTTCTAGGCCGATTTGTTTTTGATATACGGGATGTTTTTGAGAATTGTGCGTTTTGGGACACCCCCCATATCTCGGTTACCCCGTAACGTATCAACAAGAAATAAAATGTTCTTTTTGTAGTTTTTTACGTAGAATCCAGTGACGTACTCAGATTTTTTCTACATTCAATAGTTTTCAAGGAAAATAAACAAATTTGCTTTTTTAAAATGGGTCACCCCATATATTTTTTAATAATATAATTTAGTTTGGAACAAGCTTCTCAAAAATAGATAAGACTTTATTTTTAGTCTTAGTATTAGGCCCGAAATATATGTTTTTCGAAAATATACCAGGCCATGACGGATATTAAAAAAAATACTGGTTTGATTAAATATTGGACACAAAAATTGAAAATTTATTGAACTCCCTCATAAATATTGCTCTAATTGTTCTCCATTATGTCTTAGACATGTTTCACACATGGTTCTTATTCGCCTTAATGAATTAAAAATAATAAATGGACGCATTTGTAACTCCCTAAAAGCTCTGTCATTGGCAATTCTTAAATCTGCCATTGTTTGGTACTGAATGGAATAAATTTTATTTTGAAGGTATCCCCATAAGAAGAAATCCAAAACCGGTCGGGTGACCTTGGTGGCCATCTTACAGGTCCATTAGTTCCAATCCAATCCACCGACCTGTACTAAGACTAAAAATAAAGTGTTATACAGGGTGTCCCGTAACTAATGGTACACAGGAAAACTGCAGATTCCTTGGGTAAAAATACTGCGATTTGGCCATACTTAGTTTAGTTCAATAGCTGGTAATAACCGAGATACAGGGTGTCCAAGTAAAAATTGAATTTTCAATTTTCCTAAATAACTTATTTCTGAATCAATATTTTTGCACAAAATTTGGCGACTAGGGTTTTTTTGTTGAAAGGAATTTGAATTTGTTAATAATTTTGATCTAGATTATAGGGGGCGCTCTCTGCGGTACTCTAGATATATAAAAAAAAATGTAACTTTTTTGTGCCTTAGTATAATTATATTTTTATTAAAAATATCAGTTTTTCCGTCATTTTTAAGCAATATAGGTATACATTGTAAATGTCGCTCCGACTAACCGTTTTCGAATTATTTTCAATTACAATTTCTAATGCGCGCGTTTAAATGTTGATTTGTAAATGTGAAATTTGTCACAGTAGGCTTTGGTAAAAACAAATACAATGAAAGCACTTTGAAACCTCATTTCTGTCAAAGTTTATTTTCATTTGTCAGCATTGTGGGTTTTTGAAGATACTGTTATCAAAAATTAAACTAAAAATGCCGCGACATAACTGTTTTCTAACGGAGAAATACGAGACATGGTATGTGTATACGCACAAGAAGATTTTAACAGATGCGGGGCACATTGGCGGTATTTGGAAATGTATCCAAATAGAAGGTAGCCAGATTTTAAAATTACTGGGAGAAACAGGATCCTATACTATTACGTTTTGGACGCAGGGATCCTGTTTCTCCCACGAACAAACGAACAAACACACACAATGCTGACAAATGAAAATAAACTTTGACAGAAATAAGGTTTCAAAGTGCTTTCATTGTATTTGTTTTTACCAAAGCCTACTGTGACAAATTTCACATTTACAAATCAAAATTTAAACGGACGCATTAGAAATTATAATTGAAAATATCTCGAAAACGGTTAGTCGGAGCGACATTTACAAAGTATACCTTTATTGCTTAAAAATGACGGAAAAACGATAGTTTTAATAAGAATATAATTATACTAAGGCACAAAAAAGTTACATTTATTTTTATTTATATAGAGTACCGCAGAGAGCGCCCCCTATAATCTAGATCAAAATTATTAACAAGTTCAAATTCCTTTCCACAAAAAAACCCTAGTCACAAAATTTGGTGCAAAAATATTGATTCAGAAATAAGTTATTTAGGAAAATTGAAAATTAAATTTTTACTTGGACACCCTGTATCTCGGTTATTACCAGCTATTGAACTATACTAAGTATGGCCAAATCGCAGTATTTTTACCCAAGGAATCTGTAGTTTTCCTGTGTACCATTAGTTATGGGACACCCTGTATATTTTTGAGAAGCTTGTTACAAAATAAATTATATTATTAAAAAATATATAGGGTGACCCATTTAAAAAAGCAAATTTGTTTATTTTCATTGAAAACTATTGAATGTAGAAAAAATCTAAGTGCGTCACTAGATTCTACGTAAAAAACTACCAAAAAGAACATTTTATTTCTTTTTGATACGTTACGGGGTAACCGAAATATGGGAGGTGTCCCAAAATGCACAATTCTTAAAAACATCCCGTATATCAAAAACAAGGCGGCCTAGAAAAATTCTGATTACGGTATCTTCTGTTTGACAAAAAAGTAGCAAAGTGCTGCGAAAACCGCATCCTTCTATCTTTACTAATAACGGAGATACCCCGTAAAACTACCCTATAATGACCACCCTCTACTGATCAGATCAATATCGGTATTTTTTTATTTTATACTTTGTTACGTCAGCTTTCGAAGTGTAAATGAAAAATAATAACAATTTAATTGTTTCAATCGTTTTAACATGCTCTTGACCCATCTTAAATTAATTTTAAAAAAATACCATTTTATTCTTTATCCTCTTATCTACAAAACCCATTTTATGAAAAAGTGGTACCTCGTTTAGTTCGGAAGATATTAAATATTTTCAATCGCAAGTCATGCACAGCTTCGGGAATGAACCAGCGCGACATCTACAATCGAGCTCGGTACAGTGTGAATCATTAATATTTGCTTATTTTCCATCGTTCGAAAGCGTAGTTCTGCCAATCAATCGATCGAAAATATTTGATATCTTCCGAACTAAAAGAGGTGCCATTTTCTCGTAAAATTGATTTTGTAGATAAGACAATGAAGAATAAACGATTAAGAGCATGTTAACACTGTTTAAACAATTAAATTGTTATTATTTTTCATTTGTTCACAATTACAATTTTTTTTAATATTCTTCGAAAGCTAACGTAACAAACAACTACATAACACAATGTACAACTAGAGATATTAATTTTTAAAATATGAGAAGTTTGGAGAAAATCCAATAAATTATCAAAAATGTATTTATCGAAAAAATAAAAAGTCTATATTTTTCAGGTGGTATTAATATCAAATATCAATGTATGGAATAGTACATTACGTATCAAGGGCCGAAAAGAGGCTTTTACGGACGAGATGCGGAGAGTCCGGAAACGCCTCCGACGGCCCGAGATATGTACCGTATTTTTTTTTTACAAGTGCTCCGAAGCTTTGATGCCAAATAAATAAAGAAAGGCAGTTTTCCTGTCTACATGACATGAAAACACTCGCGCATGGAGAATGTAAATATCTATTTATTATATTTGACAAATAGGCTCGGTGGCCTAGTGGTATAGCGTACGCCTTGTGATCTGAGAGTGTGGGGTTCAAATCCCGCACTCGGCATCTCTGCTTTTATTAATTTTTTTCAAGTGCCCGAGTCTTTGAGGCCATATAAATAAAAAAATTCTTCAGACATTTTTCTAAAACATCTTTGAAAAATTAACTGCCAATTTTATTTATATATAATCCGCTATTTATTATCACTTGTAGTATGGCTCGGTGGGTAGAGTGTCCGCCTGGCGATCTGAGGGTCGCGGGTTCAAATCCAGCAACGACAATTCTGGTTTTATTTATTTATGAGCACTCGGGAAAAATCTTTCCCGCCCGCTTCGATACTTTCCCGCCCGCTCTCTTTGAAATCGCCACTTTCGGTGAAGGGAACATGCATGAAAAGAGGCACTTTCGGGGCACATGTAAAAATAAAATAATTATTTCCCAGACCACCCGATGATACCTTATACAATAAGAGCGTATTCTTGTCTACACAGTAGCACTTTAAAATACTAATTCAAATTGAATGGTACTACCAAGAAAAGGGAGCCTTTTCCACTGATAGGATGTCAATACCTGCAGACCGGTTTCGAATTCTTTTGTTCTCGTCAGTATAGGGTAGTTGTACATACCTATACATATCATCAGAGAACACTTTAACTTCACGCTTTATTATCAACGATAGTCGAGAAAATACAATGCGCAACGCCATGTCTTAGCAGTCCCAAAAAGGCTTCATTTTCTGAAATAGTATTTTACAGTGCAACTGTGTATACAAAAATACGCCCTTACTGTATACGGTATCATCTGGTAGTCTGAGAAATAATAATTTTTCCATACATTGGTATTTAAAAATTTATCTGTGGATATTTTCGAAAAAAAACATTTTTCCGCAAAATCCTGAAATACGTGTCAACTAACTTTATCTATGTAAGTTGTAAAAAAAAATCGGACGATCTAAAATATCAAGGTTAAAAATTTTGCGATTTGTAAAAGAATTACCCATTTTGTCCGTAGTAAATTCAAAGAAATTATTTGATGCAATTTATCCTGAATCGGTCGATCTAGATTACCCTTTTAGAATATCCAAGAGCTCTTTAAAAATTAAATAAACCTTTGATCTTTTATTCTCGCATAAAGTAATCAAGAGTAATCGACATACGAGTGGTTTTTTTTTAGGTTGATCTACCCGCATTTTCTGCAATTTTGCGATATTCAATCTGCGATTAAAGTTCCGAGAAATGAAGGAATTACTAAATCCAAGGGTTATATCTTTTTTATCCATACTCCAGATTGAATAAAGTTCACAAAATCTGAATCACTGGAAATTGTATACTGGGCAGAGTAAATAATTTTTCCTTTTACTGCACTAATTCGTAAATTATATCAAAAAATGTTCCTTATTGCACATGCTACCAATAAGATAAAGTCAATAAATGAAACGCTACTCATTCTGTTTCATAATGTTCTTTTTCCGAAAACCGTTCGGAAATATTGACATTTTTGATAACATTCTTGAAAGAAAAAGTCAATTTTTCCCTACACTTAGTCGTTCCTAGGTGATAAATGATTGAAAACACGTTGTTCATAAAGGCCGTATTAGACTAGGCAATTTTTTCTCTTGCGCCGGCAATTATAATGGCACGTATTCATGTGCAGTAAACCGTTTTCGATCAGCATTGTCAACGGTCAGAACAGCAGTGGGTACTGTCGAAATCCCTAAAATATCCCCAGAATTAGAGATGTGCAAACCTGTTCGTTTTGATTACCAGTTAAAGCAGCTACTGCTATTTACAAATAGGAAGTGCAAAAAGTTGCTGAATTAGCAGTCCATAAGTTTAATAAAGAATGTAAACTGCTAATTTAAGTACCAGTGGGTTTAAATGGCCATTACCAGTTCATACCTGGTTCGGCCAAATAATAAACAGTTAAAAATAACAGAATAATCCATGTCTACCCAATTGCGCCGGCAAGGGCAATTAAAATGGCGCCTGCCCCATTTCTGGTAATGAGAGACAGCTGATCGGGAACAGTGTACTACGCATGAATCCGTGTCATTTTAATTGTCAGAAGAGTAGAATTTCTGACTGTAGTACGGAGAACGGTGTACTGCGCCTGAATCATTGAATTATAATTGCCATTGCTGGCGCCATAAAAATTCCCAAGTGTAAGACGGCCTTAAGGAATTAATTTATATTTTGAAAACCTCAATGCATTGCAGAATACATTTTGAAATTAGTTTGTTATATTCACAGTTATTTGACAGTTAGTACAATTATTTAAAATTTGAGGAGCATTATTAGAACTATGAGAAACATTTTGGACAACATGCGACGTAGTAGGGTTATTTTGTTGAATATTTTGTCTGTGAAAATTTTATTTGCCACCTCAACCTTATTATTAAGAGATTCTTCAATATATCCTTCAGCAACGTTTGATGACTTCCATCCACCATGCCTCTTTAAGTTATGTTGGCATCAGAATCAACCAATATTGTTGCAGAAGACCGACGAAAGCAGTGACCAGTATATTCTGTCGGATTTACCAAGTTCAACGTTTATATTCATATTCGTACTTTTCTCTTGATTTCTGTGGCAATAATTCTAATGAAGCATTATTCACTGCCTCAACCAGCTCTGGAGGAGTCCCAGAAATGGAAAATTCATCATAACTTATCATTTTATACTGTTTTGCTTTCGGAAACGCCAACAATTAAATTTATATGAGTCAACATTCAACATTAATACGTTTCCATAGTAACGCAACCAATTTTATTACGAATTTCAAAGCACCATTTATTTGTGAATAAAATTATTCGCGTTTTCCAAAATTAATCCATATCTGTCAATTTTTAAACGATTTTCGGAAAAATAGTATGTTTACCTCGTAGGAAAAGTCACATTCCTAAACTCTGTGTTGCTTTTCAGTGTTTGTGTGTTAAATTTACGTATTTTCTGTGAAAAAATAGTAATTCTTAACTCAAGACTGTGTCAAGTCTGCCGCAAACTAGATAAACATATAGACTTTAGAGTCACATCCGTTGATTGTTTGTTTTTCCTAACCAAGACATATCGGACCGGCTACATGTTAGAATGAAAACAGGAACAGATAGAAGATAAAAAGAGATGGGGATTCTACAGATAGAATTCCCGTCGTAATAACAGTCATATTGACGTGTACAAAGCAGATAGAAATATCGGGTCCATGTTTGTTTCAAGTCGGCGAGTAGGGCAACCTTCACAGTCGTCCAGGAATGTTAGGCATTTCCTACTCGGTAAACAATGTACTATTTCTGAATCAGTAGATTTAAACTACCATTTTAGATAACGTTAGATTCGTGATGTTCCGTAATGTGGTTCTAATATTTTATACTGTGATTGTTTAGGTCATTTTAAGAAGAAACTATTGTAGAAACATATGCCCGCAATCAATGTCTTAAACGTTTTGCTACAAGGTACTGAAATTTTTTTGTAAATCGTTCTCTTTTAATATTTCCAAATACTTTAGATATTATTTTCAATTTTGGTATCTGTTAAAACAACATATTTTAGTTAAAAAGTTTATTTTATCGATCCAGAAAATGGCGCCCCTGCAAACATGTCTTATGATATTTTTTATAAGATGAAATAGTACATTTTAATTAAATTAAAGTTGTGGCATTTTTTAATTTTGATCTTTTTTCTGATTACAAATTTCTGATTCTATGTCGACGGACCCGTCCATTTTTCTGTCAGAGTAAAAGAATTAAATTTAAATTGAATTATTATAATTGGTGACCATTTCAAAAAAAATTTTAAAAATTATCATTATGAACGTTATATACCTGCGATGAAATACTCTTAAAATCATGTACTTGGCACTTCTCCCATTTATACAGTTTTATACTAGAATTAAGGTTTCTTAATAAAATATAAATAAGATTGTTTTAATTTTTCAGCTTATTGGCAAATAACTTATTTGAAAGAAAATCAAATATCTTTCTCTTGAATTGCTCTTAACCAGGGCCTTATAATTTTATGCAGGGCCGGAATTAACGTTGTCAATGTGGTGCCCATAAAAAAACAATTACGTAGAGAAATAGTATATTACGTCCCGAGGTGGAAAGTGTTTCATTCCTGTCGAGAGAGTCGGTAGTTCTAAGTAACTAAATATCGAGACAGTAATGGAACTTTTCACCGAGGTTAGTATACTATTTTATTCACAACCACATCTAACATCCACTTCTTATTATTTTGAATTAAAATTATTAATAAAAGATAAATGTCATTTTGACTTTTCCATTGAAAAATTAGACAGATATTTCAAATAACCGCAGGTGGTAAAATAACGTCGGTAATAATATACATCATGGCAAAAATCATTTTTTGAATATGGTTTCCATCAAATCCTGGTTCTGAGTCGGCGCTACTAGCTTATTTCAGTGAAAATGCCAAGAGAATGAAGATATCAACGATTTGGTCACAATATTCAATGCTGTGGACCACTATATCAATTACGGAAAAAGTAGACATATCTAAACACGCAAAGCTATTAGCATTTTTTAAAAAGTATGTTCGCATATTATTTTGGGATATGAATTTTTTTTTAAATTACAAAAAAATAATTTACTTTCCACTCGGGTAGAAAGTAAAAGTAAAAAAAACGTCAACTTTCCACCTTTCAAAGGTAGATGAACTGTCATTATTACATGCATGGTTATAAATAAAGTTTTTTTCCACACACACACAACAAGGTTGTACGTTGTAAATAGTACGAAATATTCAAGTATTGTTCTTTAGATGAGGGCTCCTAATGACGTGGAGGCCGCGGGGTCAAGCCTCAAGTGGCCTGATGAAAATTCGGCACTGATTTTATATATTGGCCAAACAAATTACTTATTACAATTTATCTGAACCCATTTTGATTGCCCTTACAGAGAATCGAAGAGTTTCAACCGTCCTTTTATTTTATAAGTTTTAAGACTTTGATCTGTTACCCTCGTATAAAGTAATCAAAGATAATAGCCATCAGAGTGGTTTTTGGCGATTACTTTTAAATCCCCTTGAAGACCTCTGTCCGCTATTTTCTATGATTTTTCGATATTCAATATATGGTTTCTTGAAATGAACTTCCCATTAAACTCAAAGGTTATTTCTTTTTATAAACTTCCTATTCTAAAATTAAATAAAGTCAGCAAAAATTCTACGAATGGCGTAGTGGTTCTCGTCGAGGTTAAATAATAAAAGTTTTTTTTAAATTTAGGTTATTAATTTTTTTTTATGTCATACCAGTGCATTATTGTGTTTTTATACCTTAGATACCATCTATATAATGGATTACTACACATATAGTACACATTATAGCCCGCGCTGGCATTAAGACGCAAAAGTAGTTTTCGATTAACTTATTCTGTATTAAGAAAATAACAAAATATCAATTTAAGTTTATATATTATTTGGTTATATTTACATAGAACTGGCAATTCTGGAAGGTTCCGCTGATAGCTAAATTTCCTGCAACAAAGCTTGACTCATGATTGTCTGGGTCTCTAGTTTCTGTAAGGAAATGCGACATCCAGATGGTACGCCTGCCAACATCCTTGAAACCTCATTTTTTGAGGATATGCTATCCTCTAAATATCCTTCAGCAACTGTGGTACTCTTCCATCCATTTTAAAAATTGGTCATATTCTTTGTCGTATGAGTCTCTGGATTATCTCGGTAACAGGTTTTGCGGTGCCTTTTCAGCCTTTTTTTCAATTTCGTCGAGAATTTGAAAACCTTGTTCCATTTTTTATTTTTTACTTTGACGCATTAAACATTTCAATACTTATCTCCCTAGCAACAAAAACGCTGGCTATCATAATGTCAAGGTAATGTCGCAGGTAAAATAAAAAATTGGTAAATCAAATTAAATTTTAAAAAAATATTTATTATTTGAAACGAACTGATATGACATAAAAGTTTGTATGCACCACGGGTACCAATAGATATATACCCTCGGGCGACTTACGAACCCTCGGGCCAGAGGCCCTCGGCTTTATAAGACTGTCACCCTCAGGGCATAATCATCTACTTAGTACCCTTGATACATAAATAACTATAAATATCTTGTATATAAAAATTTGTTATGCAGTGTGTCCCAGGATACGCGAATTTAGGGATGTAAATGACAAAAATTTTCGGATTGAAATTTTTGAGGGTTGATATTGAATAAAACATAAAGGATTAGAGCACTTTACTTTGGGTCAATTTTAAATTTTACAATTAATTCATTTGCGGGGATCTTAGTAAAAGAGTATAGTATTTGCAGAATTATATCGTTGATCTTTTGACTGCAATAAAACCTTATTATCCCTTGGACCATAAAATAAATAAGGAAATCCCAAATTTTAAAACCTTTTCGAGCAGAGCCGGACCAGGTATACAAATTCAATTTATACCTATGCCTGATGCATATATAAATACAAAGTGATTTTTAATAATTTTAATCTTTAGTGGTTTTCCGGCGAGTAATTTTTAGTTAGGCTTATTAGTGGTAGAATATGGCGTCCTTGGAATTGTGCTGATAGGGGGGAATCTTCAAGTGTAATTTTTAAAAGAAAGCATTTATCTACCGATGCCAAACTAATAATTAAAAATGTGTATCAATCGTTGTTGAGTAGAAATTTTAATTCGATGGATGGTTTCGCAGAGACGTCTACTTTGACAAAAACTCCTTTATCTTCGGTAAGAGACATAGTACTTAAACCTGTTAATCCTAGAAAAAATCAGAGTGATTCTGACACATTTAGAAGCATTGACGAAAATGACATGGATTTATTAAGAAGAAAGATTTACCAAATGTATGAGGCACAAACTGTACCCACTTTGATTTCTCTCAAAGAGCGGCTGATTGAAGACGAAACAAATATCTCTTACCTATCTATTTATTTTAAATTATAAAAATAAATCATGTGGTGTGGTATACATTTTCAAGCCGGCCCTGATCCCATTTATTGAGCTTTGAAGAGGTTCAGGCGTATACAATAGGGTTTAATCAGGTAGTTTATTTATGGCAGTAAGAGTCAACGGTATAATTCTGCAACAACTATACCGTAATTTTTTAGTTATTTTCGAAATTTCCACGTAAGTCACAATTTAGCACGTCGTCTACATGGGTATTTTCTGACTCATGGAGGACACTTGCAGCATTTTATTTGACTTTTGTGCATACGAGTTCATTATTCAAAGGTTTTAAATCATATATGCATTATCAAACCATTGGCATTAATTAATAAAATGAAAAATACAAAAAATCTGAGTACGTCACTGGATTCTACGTAAAAAGCTACAAAAGAAACCTTTTATTTCGGTTTGATAATGGTCTGTACAAAATTGCATAAAAATATCTAAGAGTGATCATAATGTTAATATTAAATTTTCTTCTGAAAAGAACCCAACTTAAGTATCGGCACTCAATTAAAAAACACCCTATATATAATAATTTTACAAAAAAAATTAATATGAACATAAAATATACATTGTGATCCTAATCTTCATTTATAAGTTAAATTCGGTATTTTTCTAATAAATAAGAACGCAACGGAAAACCCTGAAAGCATTCCATTTGCCAAAAAGAAAACAAGTTCCGTGTGGGCGTTCCATCAAAAAAAAAATTTGATCTATTTGATTGGGCGTTAAATATAAATTGGGAAGAGAAAATCAGTAACTGCTTGGGTTTGCTATCACGTAAAATAATAGTAATCCTCTCAATGTAATGATATCATGGCGGACGATATTGGCAAAGCGGATTAGCGGATTTCGGAAGTCGCTGACCTAGAAATGCTCATTTGATCTGAAAAGTTACGTCAATCAATAGTCCGCATTGAAGGAACGAACAATATTTTTGTTTTTGTTTCGTGCCGGGATTTTCCGGTTAAACAGGAAGTGTCCAAAATTTAGAGCGGTTTAGTTCTATACACGGAAAAATACTATAGTAAAATTATTATAGTAAAGATTTTATTGTAAAATTTCCTATATATAATAAAGGATTAATTACATTTCTTATTAGTAATCCCTACCAAAATAACATTGTAAACATAATTTATAAAAAACTATTGTAGGGTTTTCTAATAATTTTTTTCTATTTGGGTTTCATAATGGCTACATTATGAAATGCAAAAAAAATGAATAACTTGCCACTTTATGAAACTGAAATTTTATTTTTTTCATGTTGGGTTCGAATTTTCGTTAAAATTAGTTTTCTAGGCATTATTGATTCGACAGAAATTTTTTATAGAAAACTTTAAAATACTAACCTGTAACCTTGCAAATAGATCATTTTTACTAAATATTTATCTGAAATACCTATACTCGGAAATATATATCATGCTGACGGTGTCCGTCACCTAATTTCTAGTAACACTTATAAAACAACATAACCTAAAAATAATAGAAATATCTTCCAGTTTACGCTCTATTTCTAAAGTTTTGTTCAATAAAGTACTATTTTTATTTTTAATTCAATATAGTATTATACATATTACTTTATATATACATATTTATAGTTACTGTAGACATTTCCGGGGCATTAATTGTTATTCCTGTCAGATTCTGTGTCGACACAATATTTTGTTCAAAAGTATTATTTATTATTTTGTTCAATATTTTTAAGTTTGTTCTGCTCGCACCATAACTCAAAGTTTTGCATATTCTTTTTAAAAGTTTTATTTTCTGCAATTTTTCGTATTTCTGACAGAGTACAACTTTCTTCCTGACTCATTTTTCTAACTTTAATAATATCTATGTTTATTTTTAATTGTGACGGATGGGAAGAAGCTTTGTTGTGTTCAATTGTTTATATGATGGCATATTTGATACTTGTAACATTTTATTAAATTGCAAAAGTATTGCCAACCCAAAAAGAAAATATTAATTCAAATGGAAAAAATCCACTATATTTTTTTAATTTTTTCAGACTTTAAAGGCCCAAATAGAAAAAGTATTATAAAATACACGGTTCATAAGACAATTAGAGCACTTGTACTTTAGAAAAGTCCACGCTTCGCGGGTCGTTTTCTAAATTAAACGCGTGCTCTAAGATAGTGTCTTATGAAACTTGTATCTTAATATACTATAGTAAAATCAAGTCAGTTTAGAACCCCGTAGCAAAAAAATTAAGTCGTTGCAAATTTATATTCATATTAACTTTTCTAAAAAACCATATTTTGAACTATTATAACGACATTTAGGAACATACCGTATAGTGAAGAACCCCCTTGTAAATCATATGTTTGACAATTATTCTTATTTTACTTCTGTAATAAGTAATAAATAAAAGATTTATTTCTTCATCAGCGTAAAAATATTAAATTTACTTTTATGCGACTTAATTTTCCTTTCCTAAATATGCTTTTAACAAAACACTTTTAAAGTTACGATATAGTTAAACTCAAATAAAACTCCTGCCCGGTTTAGATGCATTTTATGTTTTTGTAAGTGGAAGTTCTGTACGTTATGGTTATTTAAAAAATAGGAAGTATAAGTACGCTTTGTATCGGATAGAACATCATTTTTATAGAAGGGTCAAAAAAAATTTTCAGGTAACTTTCAGTAAATCGGATTTGAAAAATAAATAATCTCAAAAACACCTGTTAATGTTTCTTATATTATCTAATTAGAGGAATTATATATGCCCGCGCAAAAGATCATCGTCACAAAGATCTTGGTCTTGTAGCATCGATTTTTTAATAATTTAACGCCCGTCACATGGCTAAATTTACTCTTCTGAATCATATAACGACAATATTTGGAACTGAGTTATTTTAATCAATCACTATAACATTTTTTTTATAACCGCATGTCTTATATTGGCTTAAACTTTTGGGTAACAAACCTACATATCAATTTATCTCCGATAATGCACAAATTTGTGGATAACAGCTTTTCGATACTTTTATAGGGTATCTCCGTAACTGTTAGTGCTATCAAAAAAGTAATGTAGGTGTCATGTACTCTTTTTGGGCCAAACTTATTTTCGCTCGTTTAAGAGATACGGGGGAAAATAAAAAATCGTCAATTTAAAAATTACCTTATATTTTCTTAGTTACGGGGTCAGGTAAAAAAGTTATCGGACCTATCCTCTAGTTTTTAAATGGAACACCCTGTATATTTTAATCTAAAGATACACTATTTTAAATTATCCTTTCAAATATATAAGACACCATGAATGATATTGGTTTCCTCGGCGATTTATTAAACTTTATTACTTTAAACCAAAGTAGGCTATGAAACAAAAACTAATATCCTAGAGACAACTATGTTGATATTCTAGTTGTTGTCTGTTAATATGTAACGTCAATTTAATTTTTTAAATATTGATTTGTGAAAAATACTTATCAACATTTTGAAAAATTTGATTATATCTATCATCCATGGTGTGTTATAAATTTGAAAAAGAGTTTAAAATGCTATCTTTTTAGATTAAAATATACAGAGTGTTCCATTTTAAAAAATGAGGTTAGGTCCGATAACTTTCTTACCTGACCCCGTATACATATTCTGAAAACGGCAGATTATTCAAACAATCATTATAAATAAACTTCTGCATTAAACATTTTTCTGTATCTCTTTTAAGTAAGAAAATATAGGGTAATTTAGAAATTGTCAATTTGTTGATTTTCCCCTGTATCTCTTAAGGGAGCGAAAATTTTCGAATTTTGATTTTACCATTTTAAGTTTCACCCAAAAAGAGCACATGACATCTACATTACCTTTTTGATATCACTAACAATAACGGAGATACCCTATAAAAGTGTCGAAAATGGGACACCCTGTACAGTTCATAGAGAAACTGCATTATAACCCTACAGAGGCCGACATGGTAAATCCATGTACTGAGTTTGAATACGTTTTGGTGAGCCATACCTAAGCTAAAGTCCGTTTTGTTGCAGTTGATAGCTCATATCGAGGGTTGAAGCCATAAAACAACCGTAAACCATAGGCGTTGCCAATAGTAATTACCTTATTTAATAAGAAAATTGGCCTCTGTCCATTGTTAAGTAGGATTAGGGTTAAAGTAGGTACAACAGGGGTAATTAATTTACCTATTTTTGCCTGCTTTAGGATGTTATTACGCCATTTGATGTGCGTTTGTCAAACTATGTATTTAGTTGTATTTAGATACTGCATTATCTCAAAGTTGAATTATTTCCTATACTTGTAACAATGGCTTCAAGTTTTTCGCCAACGTGTCTTCGTCAAATTAGCAAGAGTGCATATTCTCTCCGAGAAAAGACATTAATATTAAACGTGCATGATGCTCTAGTGTACCAGAAACCTGCAAGTGATGTTCGTAGCATCATTGCAGAGTGTGCCAATATGGTAGGAGTTGGAGAGGCTACTATATATAGGTTCTTGCGTGAAAGAAAATCTAAGAACCTCAGTGAGCCAAAACCACTCCCAGGAAAGAAACCGTTAGAAATTGACAATTTCATTAAAAATGGTATTAGAAGAAAAGTACATAGTTTTTATTTTGCCAAGGAAATACCAACTATAGACAAAATTTTACAAGCCATTAACTACGACGAGGACTTACCACAGCTATCACGAACGAAACTATGGAAAATACTTCATGATATGAACTTTCGATGGGAGAAGCAAAACAGAAAATCTTTTCTTATTGATAGAGCAGATATTATTTGCTGGAGACGTCAATACTTAAGGTCCATCCGAAAATACCGCAGCGAAGGCAAAAACATTTTCTATTTGGATGAAACTTGGCTGAACGAAGGGCACACCGTATCTAAAGTTTGGCAAGATAAAAATGTCCTAAGTTCTCGACAAGCTGTCATGGAAGGCTGGTCAACAGGACTTAGACCACCATCTGGAAAGGGACGCAGACTTATTATAACTCATATAGGAAGTTCAAATGGCTTTTTGGATCAAGGATTATTACAATTCCAGTCGAATTCTACTAAAGACTATCATGAAGAAATGACTGCTGATGTTTTCGAGGAATATTTTAAGCAAATGATAGAATACATTCCCGCTAATTCTGTAATAGTGATGGATAATGCCAGCTATCACTCTAGGCTAAAAGAGAATCTTCCCACAACTTCATGGAAAAAGGCGGAAATCGTAAACTGGTTACAACGAAAGGAATTGAGTTACGATAATACCATGGTAAAAAAAGAACTTTTGGATATTGTTAGGCTACATAAATCACAGTATAAAAAGTATGTTATTGACGAGATGGCAAGAGATCGAGGTATTATAGTGCTCCGTTTACCACCTTACCATTGTGAGCTAAATCCTATCGAATTAATATGGGCTCAAGTAAAAGGATATGTTGCTAGAAATAACAAAACTTTTAAAATGCAAGAAGTGCGACACCTCTTGCTTCATTCTTTAGCAAATGTGTCATCAGAAAATTGGCAAAACGCCATAAAACATGCTATAGTAGAGGAACAAAAAATGTGGGAACTTGACAACGTAATTGACACAACTATGGAAATTGAGCCTTTAGTAATAAGCGTAGGACATGATGACTCTTCAGATTCTTCTGAGGACCATTTTATCGAGTTATAATTATTGAAATTGTCAATATTTTTTGATCTGTAAATAAATTAGTTTTCTTGTAAATAAATTCATAAAATCATAAAATCTATTACATTTAAATAAAATAATAAGCGGTTACATTAAAAACCCAACTCTCCGACCATGATGGGCCGTTTTAATCATTATCCTTTCATTTCATTTTATGGCTCTATTGTTACTTTATCTGTTACCCGGTGGAATAGGTCAAAATTTCTTCATCTTTATGCTAGATGTACGTAAAAAGACCATTTTATAGGTAAAATATTTTAGGCCACCGGGCCCTTGTTTTGAATCTTTAATGAGGGTATCGAGCTATCAACGGCAACGAAACAGACTTTATTCAATTAAACGTAATGTCAAACCCACGAAACTCTCATAGTTCAGGTAATACAGTCAGTGGCAATATTTTAAATATTCGTTATGGTCAGCTTTACGTCAATTTTTGGTTTTTGGTAATAGTGTCATGGCAATTATTTGCTGGTGGTTACTGTATTACCGGAACTATGACAGTATCGTGGTTAGGCCATCATCATCATCACCATCATCAGTTTTTCTATAAAATGTACAAGGGCCAAAATTTTGCATTTTTTGATTAAATTGGAAAATTTTCTTCGTGTTTTCTCCACCAATCACAAGGATTTTCAGTGTAAATACAGGATCCGGTCCGGAATCCCGTCAAAAATGTTGGCGTTAGTTCCGGTATCCGGTATTTTCAAAAAGTGAACCCGGTAGCATCCCTATTTATTAGGCATAAACCAGTATTCCCTTATTCAACATTTATACAATAGAATGTGATATTTATCTAATTTTTCTCTCTTTTTTTTTTTAGTCTGTAACCGGACTTACTACGGCGACGTTGGAAAAACTTACGATCTACGTGTCATTAAGGCCCCGGAAGCGCGTTTGCCCTTCCTGTGCCATCTCACATTTACGGCCAACGGGCAAAGTCACGGGGACATCGTGCAGGTAATTACCCCAAACCGTAACAGTATCATTAAAAATGTTTTACACATTTACTTTATAAAATTTTATGACCTGGCTCCTGGAAGACACACTGGTTTTTTACAGTTTTATTACTGAACAGGAAGGTTCAGATTAATTATTTTAGTTTTCCAATATTCGTGTTAATGTTTAACTTCTTAGATAATATTAGTATATTATTAACAAAGGTTTAGAAAAACGCTATTATTGCCCGACTGTCAATCATGAGGCTTAAGCGCCTACGGATTTAGGACGTGAAGGCAATTGATTGCTTTCTAAACCGTGGTTAATATACTATTTTTTTCACTACTAAGCATGTTACATAGTTGACAATGGTAAATAATGGCGGTAAATAATAACGATTTCTTGCAGGAGGTTAAGAATAATATATTGTACGAGCGCAGAAGTTTCTCGCAAATCAAGCGAGGGACAAATATGTCATATTCTCACGTGTCGTACACTGTACTTTTTCTACGGATGCGTTCTTCTGACGTGTTTATAACGAGGTTCAGAATTAATAGTATATTGTCAAACAAGTACAACCAACGAGTACTTATAAACAGGAACAGCCGTGTTAAACAATCGAAGCAGGCATGAACAAACGAACAAACCCGGCATCCATTAAGTATGGCATCAGCTGACAAACGCACGTGCTTTTCAAATGACAAAATTTTTATTACTGTCAATATTTTAAAGTGACATTTACCCAACAAAAAACATTCAAAACCCTTTTATTTGATTTACTAAGTGGTGAAAATCAAATATTAAGATTCTGACGTGTTTTAAGCTGTAAATATCACTTTAAAATAATCCTTACATACTCTTATATCATTTATTGAGCTAGTAACGTAACTACAAATAAAAAATTAAACTTCAGAAATAAGCTTGTAAGTAATTTTATTAAAAAGTAAATCATAATTTACCATCTTCAACTACATCTTCTCTAGGTCCTAGCAAATATTTCAGACTTCAAGTCCGAGCGTATTTTTGGGCCCCATATGATTTATGAAAAGAAATTATTATTGATGCTTACTCTCAATAAAGATAACTAAATGAATATTTCAATTGCAAATTCCTCACTTGCACCAAAAAGGAAACGACGTTTCTCGTGAGAAGATTAGAAAATTTAAAATTATTTTAGAATTTAAGAACGCTTTGCTTTCGCCCTTTTCATTCATATGTTGCTTGATTATATTCCATGCCAGACGAAGAAAATTGACTTGTAAAATTATTTAACAACTCGGCCTGTTCGCATTTTATGTCTGTCTATGTCTGCATCAACCATTCCCGATTCGGTAAAGACAAATATGGCCTTGATCAAATCGCCTTCATTAAACACGCCCACTTAATGGCTTCCAGATATAACTACGTAAGTCTGATATTGACACTTATTGCATACTAATATATAAATATTAACGTAGTTTACTTGTGAGCGCATGGAGCAGAGTAGGCTTAGCATCACTTCCATGGCCTTCTTACGTGTTTCGATCCCCCCCATAAGCAGTCTCACCGGGCTGAGTACAACACCCTTTTGGCAAATTGACAGCAATAATAATTGGGCAGTGTTTCGGTTGTATTGTTACGGAAACGCCGGTAAATGTTTTCATGGCCTAAGGAGGTATTGCGCGCTAATCGTCGATGTTGCGTCATCAACATGGAAAACGTGCCGTATCAATTTGCCATGTAACAATTCATGGCTGCCTTGGGTAATCATAATAACATTGAGAAATTATTTCTCACTATAATGGCGGATATTTCTCACTGCGTGAGAAATTCTCCATTTTGAACGTATGGAAGCGATGAGAGAAGTGGAACATTCTATAGCATCCGTAGAAAAAAATGATTTTTCGACGTTCTTTACGTTATTAAATAGTTAGTAGTAGAAAAAGATGTTTACCTCATTTACCAAATCTGGTCTGCCAAATACAAACTATGTAATGTTAGGCGCGAAGCTCAAAAACGGTCAATGGGCGATATTTTTACACAATTCTAGGATTGGACGTTATAAAGCGACCACAAGCATCAAACCCGCAAACCTAAGGTAAAGCCACCACTGCTCTACAGGAATTTTATATATACTTTTTCGAAGGTACATCTTAATATCTTGCCCTTTCTAAGCCAACTAACAATTACTGCTAACGGCCAAAGTCTCGGTAATCCAGCAGCTAATTATCCTGGACCATAACAGTACCATTAGAAAACTTTTTCGCATTTTCTCTGTGAAATTATGACCGTGGGGCTTTTATAAATACGTAAAAGTTCTAAAAAGAATCCGTACTTCGTAGAGGGTAACTTTGCGGTAATATTCTTTTTTTAGATCAGTTTAGTAGTTCAGAATATCATTTTTAACCACCAAAAGAAAAAGAAACTCCACTCAAAACGATTTTTTTTAAATTTGCGTTACCGATTTAAATTTACATTATTCAAAAATAATTATTTGTAAGAATTTCGAATAGCCTTATTAGGAAAAGTTGTGTTATAATTATGGGAACTCAAAAAACTATTGAGTAATGTAGCACGAATTTGTATTTATTTAAATGTGAATAGTTCTAATTTTCTTTGAATTTAACCTCGCACAAATAAATAAAATCAATTATTGTTTTTTGTGAAATTGTGTATTAAAAAAGCATTTGGCAATCTGAAATTAATTTACGGTTAGAAAAAACTGAAAAATATGTTGTGCGAGTCCCTGGTCTTGTCACATTTTAACTATGCAGATGTTGTATATTATTATGGTCCTTGTCTTTAGGGTGAGGATGCTCGTCATATTCAACTAGTACAGAATTGTTGTGTAAGGCTGATAGGTTAATATTAATAATAATAATAATAAATAATAAAATAATTTGTAAAAGGTGCCCAGACTATCTCTACAACAAAGTTAAATTTCGATATGACTCGCATAATTTGGATCTACGTCATAAACTCATTATTACCCCACCGGTTTATCGTACAAATTATTTCCAAAGATCTTCCTCATATAATATAGCGAAATTATATAATAAAGTTGATTCAGAATTAAAATTGTGTTCAGATTTTAAATTTAGGAGGCTAATTAAAGCCTCGATAGGATCATGTAGTTTGTAGGGATACCCATCCTGATCTCTCTGGTTTAGAATTAAGTGTATTTTGTAAGGGTGTAAAAGTAAAATAAAGTAAGTAAAGTAAAAGTAAAATTTTTTTTTTCTCTCCTTATAATAAAATTCTATTGGGTTCAGTTGCTATGTAGGAATCGGTCAGAAGAATATGAATTGTACTAATTTACCATTTTCCTGTTATTTTATATTTTGTTTCATATTTTCTTATTTATTTTTCTTTTGTATTCCTTTCTTTTATTATTATGCTCTGACTGCTTGCTGCATTCTGCATTTTATGCGTATGGTGAGCAGTTAGAGTATATCAACTTATAGGGCCTGTATTAATCTTTATATCTAGGTTAAGCTAGGAGGGTCGGCCTCAACTTCGTCATTTGTAATCTTTTACAATAAAGTCATTTATTATTATTATTATTAAATACATTTAAAATTTTTTGTTTTTATATAAAAAAAACTATTGTAAGCGCAAAGTTAATATAATTTTCATTTAAATTTAAATTTGTGATGTTTTTCCCAGTTAGGGATAGTGGCGTATTCGCCATTTCGTTTTTTAATCAGTTATTCCCTTTATGTTTTATCGCTGACTGCTAAATGTCCTTTTTAGAACTCAATTATCTGCAGTTTAAAGTTTGAAAACTTTGAATTAATCAATTAATAAAAGCCCAAATCGAAATTCGGTCAAATTTAATTAAAGTTCGTCTTTTGCTTTTATTAATTATTGTTTAATTAAAAAATGTTAAACTTTAAAATGTAATTGAGCCGCTTTTGCTATACGGAAAAATTGTAGTAAAGTTATTATAGTAAATATTTTATTGTACGATTTCTTATAAAATATTGTAATAATTACATTTTTCTTTTTAATCCCTACCAAAATAATATTGTACACAAAATTTATTGAAAACTCTAGCTAGCAATGCTAAGCGATTTAATAAAAGTAAAAGTAAATACTAAAATATATTTTAAATTTTACAACGAATGTAAAGAAAATAATTTAGTAGTGATATATTTTTAAAATTTTGGTACATTTTACTGACGACTATCATTGTACTTTAAGTATTTTTTATTGTAAGAATGACCAAGCGAGATGCAAAATGCTTCTCACAATAATGAAAGGCTTACAGATGCAACGGATCCATCGACTTTCGACCTTCGTAACAAGTAATGGATGGGAAAACTTATACAGGAAACATACCATCGATCCAATAGTTCAAGCGACTCAACGCGAGGTTACCACTTGGTTGACCTGTATCAGTTCATTCATAGCTAAATTGCATTGACAAATAAATATGGCACCGAACACCCGTCCATACGTCCGATAACCTTTACCAACTGGAAAGGCTCTTCTGATCATGATTTTAAATATTTTATATCTATCAGACCAGGCAGTTGTTCGCCAACTTGTTAAACATTAAACGAAATGAATGACCGGCATGCACTCGGGTATACGAGTGTGCATTAACCCCCAATAGGGCAATATTTTATTAAAATCACCGAGAAAAATATAAACGTGTCCGAGCAATTGTCATAGATCATGGGGGTGAATACGGAAAATTCAAAAAGTGAAATTTAATGATTTATTTTTACTTTAACTGGAGTTTTTTTAATTATATTATTGTTCTCAAAAATAATACTATGTATGTAGTAGTGATGTCCTGCCTTACAGCACCTCCCTCCCCTTCTCTTAGGCCTCGCCCCTTTCCTGCATTGACACCTGCACTGACAGGTGGTAATTTCACCGACCTATAACTATGGATACGTACGTACTTATGAGATGCGCAGCAGCCCGGTGAGACTGCTTATGGGGGGGGGGGGGGGATCGAAACACGTAAGAAGGCCTTGGAAGTGATGCTAAGCCTACTCTGCTTCATGCGCGCACAAGTAACCTACTTTTACCTTATCATTTAAGCGTCAATATCAGACTTACGTAGAGTTAATATGAAATGCCAAAAAGTGAGTGCAGGCGACTTGATCCTGGTCATATTTGTCTCACTTTACTGAATTAGGGAAGGTTGCTGCAGACAGAGACAGGCATAAAATGCGAACAGCACGAATTGTTAAATAATTTTACAAGTCAAGTTTCTTCGTCTGGCATGGAATATAATCAAGCAACATATGAATGATATGTAAAGTGAATGAAAATGGCGAAAGCGAAGCGTCCTTAAATTCTAAAATAATTTTTAATTTTCTAATCTTTTCACGAGAAACGTCGTTTCTTTTTTGGTGCAAGTGAGTCATTTGTAATTGAAATATTCATTTAGTTATCTTTACTGAGAGTAAGCATCGATAATAATTTCTCTTCATAAATCATATGGGGCTCAAAAATATGCTCGGACTTGAAGCCTGAAATATTAGCTAGGACCTAGAGCCCAGTTGAAGATGGTAAAATATTTTATGTAAATTATGATTTACTTCCTATTTTTTAATAAAATGACTTACAAGCTTATTTCTGAAGTTTAATTTTTACGTTACTAGTTCAATAAATGATATAAGAGTTTATAAGGATTATTTTAAAGTCATATTTACAGTTTGAAACATATCAGAATCCTAATATTTGATTTTCACTAATTAGTAAATCAAATAAAAGGGTTTTGAATGTTTTTTGTTGGTTAAATGTCACTTTAAAATATTGACAGTAATAGAAATTTGGACAAAAGTGACATTTGAAAAGCACGTGCGTTTGTCAGCTGATGCGAGACGTAATGGATGCCGGGTTTGTTCGTTTGTTCATACCTACTTCGATTTGTTAACACGGCTGTTTATCTTCTTCCTGTTTATAAGTATTCGTTGATGCGCAGTAAAAAGTTAAAATTTTATGAGTGAAAAAATAACTTCTTGCGCACGGTTTACCGGTCATATTTTTAAAGGTTGCTCGTCGGTTGTCTTGCGCGCAATGTTGTCGCGGTCATATAGGCAACCCCGCTGATATTGGTGCCGGTTTGGTTGCCAACCAACGACGTGAACCAACGATGACCGTCCAGAACCTAAATCAGTCGTAGAGATGTAACAATATTAAAAATCTATCGATACGTGGACAATAGATATCAAAATTAATTCTGAAAGTGGCTTTTCAGTGATGGCCACAAGGCCTCCTTTTATGCGAGAAAATAGATTGTTTATTTCCCAGTAATTGATGTGCCAAAATATTGCCGTGCAATCATTTTCATTAAGGGAGAAGTACAGTCCTCTTCGTCGGTTAAGGTAAATAGTTTATCAGTCGGCATTGCGCATGACATCTGACGATCAGGTTTATTTACATCGGTCATGAATTTGTCACTTTTGCTTTTAGAGTTTGGCTATCCATAGATATAGGTCGATGAGTTACAGTAGATACTAAAAAATTGCGTTAAAACACAGCTTTTTCATTAATAATGAACCAATTTTTAATAAATTTTTGACTGATCGAAAATAGATTCTAGAGTTTAAGAATGAGTAGTTTACGTGTTGATACATCTAAGTGTACGGGTACTTAAATTTAAATTTGAACTATCTTACATAAAAATTGAATTTAATTCATTTTTGAAACAGCCAAGTAGATATATATGGGTGAGACACTGGCCCAAATGTGTCGCCATTCCACTTGAGGTAACAAAGAAACTCTGGGAGTGATGCGTGTGGGAATAAAGCGATTCACGTTGATTTTGAATCGTTAGAGGATATATTTGTTGGGAAGAACGACCTCGGGAAGGGTCGGATGAAGTCCTCCAGATGAAAGAATTCTTAAATAACGAAGTTCAAGGAGCACTAAGCTTAACCACATACGGATGGGCGGCAGTGGTTCGTCGGGTATTTCTATATTTACCGCTCGGGGCGGAATGAAGAGGGCAAGGTAAGCCGAGCACTTTCCATGAAAATATCTGTAAAAGGGAGTCAAATCCCCAACCTGTCTTCGATGTTCTAGGCTGTCGAGGCTCTTCGTCAGCTCATGGTCTCCGATCAGACAAATGGCCCTCCTTTCGATGGAATCCAGTAGCCGAAGTGCATGTTTGGGTGCAGAGCTCCAGACATGAGAGCAGTACTCTAGTGATGGTCGAATCTGGGCTTTGTATAGTATCAAAAGTTGTTGAGGTGTGTACAACTTTTTGGTTAGGAAGAGTACATCAAGTTTCTGAGAAGCGATCTTGGCGATTGGCACAACGTGGTTATGCCAAGACATATTTCCTCCTCGCCTCAATAACTAAATATTTTAATTAAGTATATCTACCTGTACCTATCCATGTGATAGATGACCTTTAGGCTTTATCAATGTGAAACCGACGCCTTATTATAATTGTCTTGTCGTTTATCAAAGATAATGTTTCAGGGATCGCTACCTCTTACATAACTGTTACAGTTCGCTAATTTCGAGAAATCTGCTAATGTTTTTGTGATGTCGTCCTCTCGGGAAGCCTCTTGATTAATGACCCTTGCTTACTTTTGTCGACGCCTTATCTGCAATTTATTGGAGATTTTTGAGATTGTAGCTGTACGTCGTGGTTAATTACCCAAATTATTTTTAAAATATTACATTAGAACCCTTTGTTCATAAAGGAGTGTACAATAGTATATTAAGATACAAGTTTCATAAGACATTATCCTAGAGCACGTGCTCAATTTGGAAAGCGACCCGCGAAGCGGGGAATTTTCTAAAGTACAAGTGCTCTAATTGTCTAATGAACCGTGTATTTTATAATACTTTTTCTATTTGGGTCTTTAAAGTCTCAAAAACTTAAAAAGATATACTTAGTAGATTTTTTCCAAGAATTAATATTTTCTTTTTGGGTTGGCAATACTTTTACAATTTAAGAGCTGCGTTTAATCACAGGTTGCCAACCAGGCACTATTTTATGCGAGCGTTTAGCCAAATATACTTCATTTATTTCTAATCTAAAACTGGATTCGTAAAGTTAAAGTAATGGAAAACGGTATGAAAAAATTGCGTTAAAAATTATAGTGTTATAAGAATAATAATATCATTTTCAAATATGAACAATTTTTTTTGTCACCTATCTTCCTGAAACTTGTTGATATCCCAATCGACATGTCAGACAATCTAAATATCAATAAATTAACTAAAAAGAACATTATTATTAACGGCTTAAACTTCACGAAAAGAAATATTGCTCAGCTGATGACTCTCGTCTCTTTCTAACCTGCCAAAAGGCGGCATATTTTTTAATTAAATTGATGCAACATAGATGGCTCTGATTGCTAATTTGGGATTGTTTTGGATAATAAAATGTTACAAGTACAAATATGCCATGTATAGAAACAATTGAACACAACAAAGCTTCTTCCCATCCGTCATAATTAAAAATAAATATATTATTAAAGTTAATAAGAATGAGTCAGGAAGAAAGTTGTACTCCCTCAGAAATACGAGAAATTGCAGAAAATAATCTAGAAAAACTTTTAAATAAAATATGCAAAACTTTAAGTTATGGTGGAGCAGAACAAAGTTCAAAATATTGAACAAAATAATAAATAATACTATTGAACAAAATGCCCAGGAAATGTCTACATAAACTATAAATATGTATAGATAAAGTAATATGAATAATACTATATTAAATTAAAAATAAAAATAGTACTTTATTGAATCAAGCTTTAGAAATAGAGCATTAACTGGAAGATATTTCTATTATTTTTAGGTTATGTTGATTTATAGTTGTGACTAGAAATTAGTTGACGGACACCATCAGTATGTTATATATTTCCGACTAAAAGGTATTTCAGATAATCTAGTAAAACTGATCTATTTGCAAGGTTAAAGGTTAATATTTTAAAGTTTTCTATAAAATTTTTTTTGTAGAATCCATAATGCCAAGAACACTAATTTCAACGAAATCAAAGTAAGCTTAAAATTCGAATCCTACTTGCTGCCAACATAAAAAAATAAAATTTCAGTTTCATAAAGTGGCAGGTTATTCAATATTTTTGCATTTCATAATGTAGCCATTATGAAACCCAAATAGAAAAAATATTGATTGTATAAAACAAGATTGTCTTAGAGGTGTTTAGATCAGACATATTTGCTGCTATATTTAAAGACTTAATTTTTTTTTAATGATTAAACACTATAAGAAAAATCCGGGGGTGGTGCTGGTTCGAATAAAGCGATTCACGTCGGTTTTGAATCGTTGAAGGTTGCTTCCCTTCATCGGAATTCAATGACACGCCCCTGTCCAAAATGTCAATTTAATTAAACGTTTAATAGCCTTTCGCCTAATTACACAAGAGGATGGAGAAAAATGCAATTAATCAAAAAATAAAAACAACCCTGGGAGTAACAGTAATTAAAGAGGAGATATAAACATGAGAGCCAAAAAACGGGAGAAGAGAATGTTTTTTGTGTCAGGTTTACAATGTAAATAATTTTGGCATTTTCGCCGGGAATTGCGTGAGCAAATTTAAAAAACTGGATAATGTACAACATGCCATAATGTTTATGATGTTTGGGAATATTTTTTCCTGCCGCTTCGAATAAATAATAAATTTGTGACTCAGTAGCAAGGAGCTTTTTAAATTCAAGAAATGAAGAAAAAGCTTGAATAAACCTGTACTAAGGATAACATTATTTTATAGGTATTCGATAAACCAGGATTTTGAATCGATACAAGCAACCAAACAATACTAAACTAAAAACCAAACGAAGTATAACATAATAAGATTGACCTAAAAAATTATAATATAATGCAAGTTCATCAAAATAGTATATTAAGATACAAGTTTAATAAGATATTATCTTAGAGCACGCGTTTAATTTAGGAAACGACCCGCTAAGCGGGGAGTTTTATAAAGTACAAGTGCTTCAATTTCCTTATGAACCGTGTATTTTATAATACTTTTTCTATTTGGGTCTTTAAAGTCTGCAAAACTTTAAAAAATATTAGTAGATTTTTTCCATTTGAATTAATATTTTCTTTTTGGGTTGGCAATACTTTTACAATTTTATAAAATGTTACAAGTATCAAATATGCCATGATAGAAACAATTGAACACAACAAAGCTTCTTCCCATCCGTCATAATTAAAAATAAATATATTATTAAAGTTAATAAAAATGAGTCAGGAAGAAAGTTGTACTCCGCCAGAAATACGAGAAATTGCAGAAAATAATCTAGAAAAACTTTTTAAAAGAATATGCAAAACTTTGAGTTATGGTGCGAGCAGAATAAAGTTCAAAATATTGAACAAAATACTAAATAGTACTATTTAACAAAATATTGTGTCGACACAGAATCCGACAGGAACAGGAACAATTAATGCCCAGGAAATGTCTACAGTAACTATAAATATGTATATATAAAGTAATATGATAATAATATATTGAATTGAAAATAAAAATAATACTTTATTGAATAAAACTCTAGAAATAGGGCCTAAATTGGAAGATATTTCTATTATTTTTAGGTTATGTTGTTTCATAGTTGTGACTAGAAATTAGTTGACGGACCCCGTCAGCATGTTAAGTATATATTTCCGAGTATAGGTATTTCAGATAAATATCTAGTAAAAATTATCTATTTGCAAGGTTAGTATTTTAAAGTTTTCTATAAAAAAATTTCTGTCGAATCCATAATGCCTAGAAAACTAATTTCAACGAAATCGAAGTAAGCCTAAAATTCGAACCCTACTTGCTGCCAACATAAAAAATAAAATTTCAGTTCCATAAAGTGGCAAGTTATTCAATTTTTTTGCATTTCATAATGTAGCCATTATGAAACCCAAATAAAAAATTTCACTGGAAACTTATGCAGGGTCATTCATGGTGAGTAGCCTATTAAAAAATCTTAGCAATTAAAAAAGATATATCTTGGATATATAGTAATAATAATATAAAGATGCCGATTTTTTCAATGAATATATTTTGATGTATTTATCACATCCGGCCATACCGGAAGTTAGGCTTATCTTTAACTAGGTTTATTATTCGAAAATTATATTGGTTATTGGTATCCGTATTATTATAATTACCTAAATTATATTATACGAAGAAAATTACTGAAATACCGAATTAAAGTGTAAAGTAACATGAGACTGAGACCCTTCATTCGACTTTAATGAAGGGAACGGACTCAAAATTAATTACTTTAAAACTTTTTCTTACATAATTATACTTCGCAAGAGTTTTATCATTAAAGTAATTATGCCGTTTTTTTCATGCCTCAGGTATGTTCTGTAATTATTGCAATTTATTAAATTTTAATGAATTTTTAGATCATTACATTGTTAGATAAAAAGAATGGAGTTATCTATATCTCTATTTCCATATTTTTACTTTGTTAAATCAAATAATTGTAGGAGGGAATTAACAAAAATTACGGTGAATTCAAACTGCGATTTTAATATTTTCGTCCAATTATAGCGAAGCAGTCATTTTAATATACGAATTTAATCAGCAGAGATACTCATATTACTCTTTGTAAGAATGCTACTGAGTTTGGCATATTCCAAGGATCTTAAAATAAGGAGGATAGGCTTTGGTTCACAGCAGTAGCGGTCAGTGGCGGTTCTTCCACAGGAGCACATGCGCACGTGCACCCCCAAAACAAATCAAATAAAAAATATTAATTTATATTCATTGAATATTATTTATCGTATAGAGTCCGACCCTCCCTAATATTTTATCGTACCGTCAAACTAAAAAAGTCCGACTCTCCCTAATATTTTATCATCCCGTCAAACCAAACTGTATAGATCCGGCAACCGTGCCTCGGTCGAGGTAAATGACGATTATGACGAGACTTGCTCGCACGTGCGATTAAGTAGTGCAGTTTCTCTGTAGTAACAAGTAGCGGGTGGCAGCGAGGGATAGCGGGGCTATGGCGATTTAACATGGAAAAGGCGCACAGTTTTTGTGTGCACCGCGCTGTTGTCAGTTCGTGCATCTAGTTAGAAATTCGAGCGTGTATGTTTTAATATTTTAATATTATATATTTATTAAGTTAAAATGAATAGTTGACGGTGGACTATTTAAGAAATAACTTTAGCTCTTTGAGTTTGGAGCAAAAAAATGAAGTGAAGAATGCGGGAACACCTAAACCCGAAATTAATTTAACGCAGACCACAAAGGGTAAATCTAGGGACTTTATTAGAAAGTTTAAAAATGAAAAAAAATTATAGAGGGTATTCCAAACTTAATAAGGCTGCTATTGATCAATTTTCTACAATTAAGAACCGAAGAATGGACTTTACGTTTAGCACTATTGTGTAGGGTCGATAAATGTTGTGTATTTCGATAAATGATACTCGATATGATTTTAAACCATTTTATTTAAGGATTTAAACTAAAAAACTCTGAAAATATGAAGAATGCCAACTTGACAGTATCGTGGCTCGATTCGTTCTCGTCATAAAGCAGTTAACTATTGTTCTCGTCTTGGTTGCGCCTAATGACGTAGCCGTACATGGCGTAGTGGTATTAGACATCATTCGGTTTTCTTGATAACTCGTAAATGGCGGTAGTAGTATTAGTAGTGGACTGTATAAATATTGTTACGTACGAGGGTTGCATGTGACGACGTTAAGATCCGACAGCTATACACACTAAGAAAACCTTTCTTATTTTCCAAAAGTTATATTCCCTTGTGTAAAATTAAAAAATAAATAAAAATATGTTTTACTTGACGCATTTTCTTATTACTTTTTTTCTTTCTACATCTAAAACGCCTAGAAAAATTTCACCATACTTGTGAACCCCCTCTATCATAGGTGACGAGCCGCCACTGTACTTCAGGCGTCAAAGCAAATAGAAATACCGGGTCCACGCTTGTTCCAAGTCGATGGTATATTCGTTAAAAAAAATGTTTTCTATTCAATTTTCCAATCGTTACGTTTGTAATTCGTTGCCTCCCGAATACTTCTCAAATATTCAATTCCCCAAATTCTAAACATCTAAAACCTCGTTCGCTCTGTCGCAAAAAAATACCGTCGGTGATTTGAGGCATAATATTGAAATGGAAAATACGATTAGAATGGTAGAATAGGGAAAATTTAAAAGAATATTCCTCGAGGATAATCCCTCCAGGAGGAGATTTCGATGCCACTACATGTGTCCCGCAAAAATAAAATCAATTTCTTTTACGGAATTGCTGACTTAAAGACTCTGGCAGTTTGTCAATAAGGTGTGCTTAGGACGTTTTAAATAG
This sequence comes from Barypeithes pellucidus, assembly GCA_963991005.1. Classification (NCBI taxonomy): domain Eukaryota; kingdom Metazoa; phylum Arthropoda; class Insecta; order Coleoptera; family Curculionidae; genus Barypeithes; species Barypeithes pellucidus. Next base: position 18,352,683 of record OZ022561.1, on the reverse strand, counting down.
CACTTTAAAAAATAAATGACGAAAAACTCGAGGAAACTACTTAAACAAACTGAATTAGCCAGTAATTCTCACATATAATATACAGGGTGTCCGGGAACTTGTGGGAAATCTCCCGGATATGAAGAAAACACGTAAAAAGAATACTATAGGTTCATATAAACATCTTTCGTATCGGCCTCCTCTTCGGAGATATGGGCTCCCAAAGAGCACCAATGGAATCAAGTTTTTTACACATAATTATTGAACCACCTGGTATATTTCAATTATTTTTTAATATGATGTATACCAGTTAAGACCCATCAAATTACTACCCAAGAAACTGTTGTGAATTACTCACAGCTGCAGGGAGGCACTAGCTGTAACACTCATGGGCCCATTTTTTTTACGCCCTGTATGATGAGAACTTTGGACAATGTTTTTTACATACCTTTAACTATTGACTAAAAATTAAGTACTCTTCATTCATGTCGCTAATCCTAACCGTTTTTGAGAAAACGTCATTTTAATTACATCATGTATTTGGCGTATCTCGGTAAGAGATCCATCTTTCTTCCTATGAAATGATGAACGTCAAAACATCATATTAAAAAATAATTGAAATATACCAGGTGGTTCAATAATTATGTGTAAAAAACTTGATTCCATTGGTGCTCTTTGGGAGCCCATATCTCCGAAGAGGAGGCCGATACGAAAGAAGTTTATATGAACCTATAGTATTCTTTTCACGTGTTTTCTTCATATCCGGGAGATTTCCCACATGTTCCCGGACACCCTGTATAAACAGTATATTGCTAATACCATCTGCAAGTATGTCAGCGCTATGGGCATCGAAGGGCGCGTTGTGAGTTTTTTCGCAGTTCGTTAATTTCCTTGTGAAAGGCAGGACCGGAATTCAACTTTTTTAATGTAAATTTCACTGGTTAGTTAGGAAAAATCAAATTTCGATTAGTTCGATTTAAGACAGCGTTCCATGCATACGATTTCTGACGATATGATGATCCGACGCACCATGCACTTGTGTCTTTTCATCTTAAACAAAACCAGTCACTAACCTACCCAACAGCGAAACGAATCACCACAAATTAAAAACTCCTTTACAAAAATTGTTGTTAGATAATGAATATACCGAGAACAATGTGGATGAACTTTTTATTCTGTAATTTGAAAAAGCATCCAGAACCAAAGATGGCGACGAATAACAACAAACAAATAATGTCGGGCCGGCTCTGACGCGATCGATAACATTTCCACCCTACTGCGCAAACTCAATAGGCCCGCACCATCTCCCATAGCGGGGACACTTTCTGTATTTTGGAACGTTCGTATTGGCATATACTGTTTATATATATATTGTAATTCTTTATAAAAATAGAACATAACATTGACTTAAATCAACGCATAAAAGTTACTGACAAGAAATCAAAATGTCCAAGGCCGGCGTCTCATCAAATTGCTTTAGTTTATTTTAAAAAACCATAAACAATAATATAAATGGAGAGACAAAACATTCCATTCATAAAGCACCATTTATTTAGAATCATGCACTGTTCTACAGTTTTAAATATGTTAGAAGATCGCTTTAAAAAATGGCAACGCTGTAACAAGGTACACGTTTAGATAATTTCGATCTAACATTAGTCATAAATAGGTATTCGTTGTAGGTATTTTTTACAGAAATTCAGATAATATAAAGTACTAATCCATAATTTTGCAATATTTACTCAAAATATAGAATTAGCTAAACCACTGCTTTACCTTAAAAATAACATAACCTCACTATTCTCACTTACCGACAACATATTAATCCGGGGTTAGAATAGTCGAATTTCTTACACACCACGCACTGGCGAACCATTGTAGATGGCTAATTAATAGCTCTCAACAGGTTTACTTCGAGGAAACACTAAAAATTTAACCAAACACACAATAGATCACAAACAATTACAAAAGCAACAACGAATGACAACAACAATGAATGAAATAAGTAAACTTAAGGATCATTTTTACACTATCAGGTAAAAACTAGCATACAGCGTTGACACTGTGATTTCCCTAAAACATTGCAATTTGATGTTCTGGGGAAACTATAAATAACTCTACGAGTAGAAGATTTAAAAATACACACATATTTAGTAAAATATTTTTACTTAATAGGTAGGTACACATGAGAAATGTGCAGTATAATTAATATTATATTTTTCGGTTTCAAACGCAGGCGGTAGATTTAGGAAGGACCCTCATTACAGACTTGACATCATTGATTACTGTTTAAAACTTTGTATGGTTCTGACAGATTAAAAACAATTTTTAAAAAATCCATATGTAATTTCTTAGTATGTAGTTTTGCTCTAATGCCCTTTACCCCACCCAACTCCCCAATTCACTCCATTGGTCCCGAAAGTTTGTTCGTTTTTTAAGTAGTTTTACTCTCAAATTGACACCATCTGTCATCTGTTCGAATACAGTTGCTTAAAAAGTATTTTACAACACTCGTGTTGAAAAATCTTTTCAGCACACGTGTGACATAATACACTTTCAAGTCAAGTTAGCCGTACGTCTTTCTCATTTTAGTAGATGGTCGTCGTAAAAATATCATTAAGTAAAATGTAGAGGTTCTAAAGGTTTTATATTCAATAATAATTCCTTTTATTTTATAATCAGTTGGTTTTTCCCATCTGAAGAACACACTGAACTGTACATCGTGGGTATTATTTACTTAAATTCCGTGTATTTTTATAGACAAGATACAATAACTACCGTTTTATCTATGAATTGTTTAGTCTTCTTCTTAAGGTGCCATGAAGGTTCCTGCGTAGGTGTCCATCCTTTCATCCTTATCAGATTTGTCTGTTTGTTGCAGCGCTTTGGAGTCTTTGGAAGTCCCGTATCCCTGTCCATTGTCAAATGTTTCTCAACCAGGATCATTTCTTTCTCCCTAACCCCCTTTTTCCTCCTTCAATTTTGCCCTGCAGGATAAGACGTTGAACCTCATGACGTTCTCCACTTATAATATGTCCTAAGTACGAGATTTTTCTTCTTTTTATGGCTTCAAATAGTTCACGATCTGTCAATTCTGCCCTCTGGAGCACTTCTTCATTTCTTACGTGATCGGCCCGTGATATTCCAAGCATTCTATGCAAAGTCCACATTTCGAATGCTTCAATTTTGTTTGTTGAAGTAGTTTTTAAGGTCCATGCCTCTACTCCGTACAAGAGAACTGACCAGATATAGCATTGAACTATTCTGTATCTGATACTGCAACTCAATTTCCTATCTGTGAGGAACTTCTGAAGCTTTAGCTCTTGTTTGTTCTATTCTACATTTTATTTCTTGGTCTGGGTCCCCCCCTGTTTTCGTTCAGTGTACACCACAAATATTTAAATTTCGCAACTCGCTCGCAAAAAATAGATTAGTCGCCTAGGTTAAAATCCAAAGAATAAGGTGATGGCTTCTTTACAGAAGGCTATCTCTTTAATGAAAAACCATGAACTTTAAACTAAAAAATCCTCTTAATAGCGTTAATGCATTTGCGACGCGCAACATTTTTTTCTCGTCGAAATGAATGGCTCGCCTTAATCTCGTAAAATTTATTTCTTCGGCTCAACCTGCATTAAAAATGTGTCGCTCTTACAAAACCTGACGTTTTTTACAACGAGCCATTTTTAATCGGCGTTTGGGGATTAAATTTAGGTTTATATTATGTCCTTTAACTTAAGTTCCTCCTCATTAGAGGATTAGAAAATGTTTGATAAAAAAGAACAATTTCTTTTGTTTTATCTTGTTAGGTGTTAAATTTGCTTTTAAAGTTTGACGATCAATTATCTTTTCTTTAGAGAAATTCGGGCTTTTTCTTAATCCTGCCTTTAGGGATTAAGCCGGCTATAGCACAAAGCACTAATTAGTAATGAAATAATCTTTTTAATTGCTGGAAAAGCATCCTTGGCACTTAGAAAATTGCCTTTAATAAAAGTATAAAGATGCAAACAATATGCAGGGTGTTATGGAAATGACGTATTATATTTAAATCGGCAATTCCTGAGATGAAAACAAATTGAAGAAAAATATCCAAAAATTGCGCTTTAATTTAATATGCCCTGTACATGACCTTATGTCAAACCAAAAATTACCACGTGGTGCCCCTGTTCGGAAGGTAAATACAGCAACATATGTCAACAGTGTTGTCATATCTTCAGGGTAAACTCTTTAGAAAGTCAATAACCGTTTGACAGATTGCAAGTTGTTCATTTTTCAGGGTACGAACCGCCGCGGATTTTATAAATGGTCAGGTATGTTCTCATTTGTTGGATTCGAACGACACCCGTCAGATCTGGACAACTAAAAAGTTTATAAATGCCACTTACCCTTTAGGAAAAAAATTCAATTTTATGTAGCTTTTCGGACTTATTTAAAACCAACTTAATTTATAAAAAAAACATCAAGTACCTAGGTAACCCGAACAAAAATAAACCGGCACAATAATCTCACAAAATCGCGTCTGATGAACACATCTAAGTACCATTCAATCTGGATTAGTAATTTAAAGTGCTACTGTGCAGACAAAAATACGCCCTTATTGTCTGAGTGGTCTGGGAAATAATGTATTTAACATCTAAAAATTTTAAAAATAAATAACACATTGGTTCCGTCGATCGATATTGAACTGCTGGACTGGGGCACTGCCGTCGCGAAAAGAACAAATAACTTAATAATTTAAACTCGGGTTTAAGTATTAACACAAAATTTAACACACAAATCTGCTTGAAAAAACAATAGGAAACCGGCCGGCTAATTTTAAACAGCTGAGATTGGACAATCGGGTTGCCTATTCTTTACGCGACTGCAGCGGCTGGGGTTAATACTTAAAAATACAGCGTTGCCACTTTCGATGTTTTATAAGGTTATATTCATAAAATGCAGAATTTCCTTCTGCAATAATTTTCTGTATAATGATAGTCTCGGAAATGGCAACCGCGCTAGTTAGACGAGACTATTTATTTTAAAGGGATGGAAGGATGGGAAGGAAGGGTCTATCAACATAATTATTTCATCATTCTTCTTCAGCAAAGGATTAATAAATTTGATTAGCCCATTAGAAATTAGCTTTTTTATTATTTCTGACTTTCTATTGCGAAATAATTTGTATCCTATCTTCTGTGTGTGCTGTTCTTCTATGTGTACGATAGTGTAATTATGCGTTAGTGTTTATGCTTTTGTGTAATCTAATAATAAGTGCATATCTTCAAAAAAAAGTTATTCGAAACTCGTGGGTGTCTGTGTGTTTCTTTAAGTGATTTAGTGCAAATGTTCCGAGAGATTGGAAATAAGAGGCCGAATGGGGTTTAGTGGGTATAAGCTTATTATGCAGTTCCACATTATCGTCAGGGTACGTGATGAGCATAAAGCTTCTCCCATAGAAAACCAAAGAAATAAAAACCTGAAGATGTATCTGCCCTGGATTACTTGCTAGTGTACTGGCACATGGATTCACTTCTATTTGGATACTAGATAAACTAAATATTATTTTTATAAGAATCTAAAGTTTTACATTTTTTACACAGTTGGCAACATTGGGAACATCTGTTGATTATACAGCTTGGCAATGTAATATGATCATATATGAATGCGCCGAGGAGTAACCGAGTGGGTTTAGGGGTAAATTACCCCACTTTTTAAAGTATGTAGCGCTTCTCTAGGACACCCCAGGAGTCACCCATTTAAATATAATACGTCATTTCCATAACACCCTGTATTAGGAGAAAATAGTAACAAAATCACACAGTAAAATAGTTGAACTAAATTTATTTAACGTTAACGTATCCAATACCACACAATTTCATATAATATAGCCCACAGTGTACATACATATTTCACAACAAATTATATTAAGGACCTACCCCTATTTACCCAAAATTATTAAACGAATATGAAAAGATTTGTAGTGGCAAATGAATTAATTAAGCTATGACGTTAATTTGAAAGTTTACACAAGTACATTATAACTTTGAAAGCGTGGTAAAGGCCCTACAAGGGCTTGTTTAGTTGACGAAGTTAACCCTGCGGAAGTATTTACATTATCATTAGGTTTTAAAGGACTTTTTGGTTGCTGAGCTTCATTTTTGGTTCAGGGTTGCCTTAATGTTTAACAACAGCGGTATTTTGGGAACTGGGTAATTATTTTCCATTTTTTTAAAAGGATTAACAAATAACATTTCATACCTTGAGGCCTCGTATCTCTGGAACATTTTTAATTCTTTGTTCTTTGTTTTGTTTTTAAACAGATTCCAACGATTATACAACACTGTAGGCAACACTGGTGGCCAGCTAAGCGAGGTACGCAGCTGCATCACATATATATAAACAGTATATTGCTAATACGATCTGCAATTATGCCCCCGCTATGGGCATCGACGGGTGCATTGTGAGTTTGCGCAGTTCGGAAATTTCCTTATGAAAGTAAACATTCGACAGGACCGGATTTGAACTTTTTTAATGTTTTTTTGTTCACTGGTTAATTAGGAAAAATATTGCAATCAAAATTTCGATTAGTTCGATTTAAGAAAGCGATCCATGCATACGATTTCTGACGATATGATGATCCGACGGTGCCCTGATTGGTGCTAACTTTTGATGCCAAATTCCGTCCGAATATTTGTAACAATCGCCACGATGAGCTTTATTTTAACGACATCGTATGTCTCTTAACCTCACTTTTTTCTAAACCAAAAATTAAGAATGAATGACTATATTGACTATTTTGGGAATTATTATCAGCTACTAATGCATCAAATTAAAAATACATTAATTTTAAGGTTAGGTAGTGACACATATATATTATATTATATACGAGTGACACTCTCTTCTTTTTGTACAAGCTTTTTAGTGAAATTCGGTTCCGAAGATCGAATAATGTGATAACCAAAATATTTTCGAATATATAGAGTGTTGAAAAAAGGTCGGTACCACGGAATAACTTCGGTCCATCAAGATCTTTGGGTCCATCGCATTGCAAATGTCTAGGGAAAAAGTTGTTTGGTTTTGAAGGAGGAATAGTTTGCAATTGAAACCACCCCCACCCCCTCAACCCCCGGGCGCGGGTGGAGGTAAGTTAAGATTTTCAAATGGAACCCCATATTTTTTATTGGCGTATCGTGTTCTCCGACCAAAAATAAACATCTTTTGTTCGAAAATTTTTTTATTCGGGCGCATCCTTCACCAATAATCACCATGAGAAAGACAAAATCAGAACCGTGAGAAATCAAGTTTTATCCCGGAAATACTCTTTTCTCTGTTTTGTACTAAAAAATGCCCGTGGAAATAACATTTTCCATACCTGAGATACTTTATACCTGGTATTGATCCACGACTTGCAAAAAAGCACCATACACTTGTTTATAAGCACTAATATACCGACAACAATGTGGATGAACCACTTTTTATTCTGTAATTTGAAAAAGCATCCAGAACCAAAAATGGCGAGGAATAACAACAAACAAATAATGTCGGGCCGGCTCTGACGCGATCGATAAAATTTCCACCCTACTGCGCAACTTCAATAGGCCCGCGCCATCTCCCATAGCGAGGACACTTCTTGTATTTTGGAACGTTCGTATTGGCTGTATCGCGGAAATCAATCACCGTACAGCTTCCGGAAAAATCTTTATAGGAAAAGTTGCGAAGAGAAATTGTGTGGAAATTATTTGCAAGTTTGTAGGAGGGCCGCTAGGGGCGTAACACTAATAGTAGTTTATTAACAGTCGATTCCTCTACAATTTCCTTAAATAATATATATTGGAAATACTTACAAATAAATCTCTCATGTATCGCGAACACCTTTGCTTACATAGTTTTTTCTCTAACCCCTCAAATTAAGTGGTGGGGGTACCGCAATCATTAATTTGGAAAAATTTAATATCTCAGGAACGCCTTATCGAAAAATGTTAAAATTAGTAATATTTGAAAGAGTTCTTCTCGCTCTATTAGCTACGCTACAGCGACGTCGTCGTCATTTTTACTGTAGACGCTAGATGGCGCTTCCTACAGATCTATCCTGAAGCATTATCCGAACACCCTATATAGTCAAATTAGTAAAGATTAGTACAGGGCTTGCAGGTCATTTTATATGTATAAAAAAAGTATGTGTTATTACAATGATGATGAATTAGCTTTAAATACCATAAACGTTAGGATACATTTTACCAACCCCATGACCTCTTTACTTTAGAGATCGAAATCCCATAACTCAAACTTTATAAGTGCGCACCGTCCAAACAATTACTAAGGTTGATGTAACCGAGGCCTTAAATAAACTCACAAAAGTAAAATGTTTAGAGAGGACTTGATTCGATATTTGCCAAGAACTTACGATGTTTGCCATCCCTAACTCACTTCGATCTGCTTTTAGTGCGTCCTATGTCTGAAAATATAAATGTTTTGATGGTTCGGTGTTTATTTTTCGGAAAATTTATTGATGTACTGGCTGGTGCTCGCTTATTTACCGGCATAGATTGACCAAAGTTTCGTTGTTTACTTAAACATTTAATTTTAGACTTTCCCATGAGAATTGGTATCGTCTTCTTGGGCTATTCGGCTAGCTGCTAGACAATTTTACCATTTTTGTTACAATGATTTCAATTCATAATTTTCATTACATTGTTATCCGATTTTATATCGACACTGAATAATTATTTTTATTGAAAACAAAAACTCCCTTCCAATGTTGTGTAAAAATGCAAATATCAGGGAAATGGTTTGATTTAACAAAACAAATTATGTAGACATTTTTTCTTTAGAAATTACCATTATATTATGAGTTTTAATCAGAATCCCAATAAAGGGTTGGGGTGTAGCTAACGCATTCTACAAGTTATTTGAAAACCCGAAATAGATTCATGTTATTCGCCCACAAAACCCCCAATTACAAATTTTCATGTCTATATCTCATATCTCAAAAATAACTTGAGCTATGAAAAAGAAATTAAATTAGAAATTACCCCTGATATTTTGGTCAAGTTTGATATTATATAACTTTTTTATTTTTAATGCGATTTTCATGATTTTGTTATCAGTTTGTAGATCAGTTTGTTTATTGTGATTTTCCTTAATGATTTTATAAAGTAATATTTTTCGATTAGGCTATATTATACAGGAGTAAATCGAACTGTTGTTTTTTTATTGTAATTTCAAAATACCCTGTAGGAAAATTGAGGTGGATAATTTTATTTACATACTGTCCCTTGTCATCATTGAAGTATTTTGAACATTTCGATTTTTGATTCATTCCATTATCTCATTTCTGCTGCGAGCTGCAAAATTTTAAATGAAACGCTGATTTGAAGCCTATTTTCATTAACAAAAACAATTATAATATCGTGTATTTCCTCCTCTCGGAGCAATAACAGCTTGCAGTCTTCGTGATATCGAATGAATAAGGTTACTTATCCTTTCTTGAGTGATAGCCTGATATTCTTCGTTCAGCGCCAGTCGTAAGTCTTGCAAGGTTTGTGGTTGTACAGGACGGCGACAAACGGTCCTTTTAAGTTGATCCCAAAGATGTTCGATTGGGTTGAGATGGAAGGCCAACTTCTTTCAGATATTCGGTAACTACATGTGCAACGTGAGCTCTAGCATTATCATGCATTAATGTAAATTGGTTCCCAATGAAAGGAGCAAATGGAACAACAACTTCTTGGAGGATTTCCTCAATGCAACGGTGGGCGATTAGAGCTCAACAAATACAAGATTGGTGCGTGCTTCGGTAGAAATACCCATGACATACATTTTCTAAAAATAACATCGTTTCATTTAAAATTTTGCAGCTCGCAGCAGAAATGAGATAATGGAATGAATCAAGAAACGTTTAGAATACATTAAAGATGACAAGAAACAGTATGCAAATAAAATTATCCACCTCAATTTTCCTACAGGATGTTTCGAAATTACGATAAAAAGCAAGAGTTTGATTTACTCCTGTATAATATAGCCTAATCGAAAACGTTACTTTATAAAATAATTAAGGAAAAACACAATAAATTGATCTATAAACTGATGACAAAATCATGAAAATCGCATAAAAAATAAAAAAGTTATAAAATATTAAACTTGACCAAAATTTCAGGGTGGCGAGTATATTTCAGAGTCATCCCTAATTTCCATTTTCTCGTCTTTAATTATATAAGGAGCAAATAATTTAATATTAAAAGCAGTTTAATATTTACCGACCATTTTCACTTTTGTCTTAAAATAAATAAAACAGAAAAAATCTTCTCTCGCTCGGCCTCTTGCTCCGATATTGATCGAGGTCATCCGATGACCTACTTAAACCAACGGAATTCGAAATTGTCATACTTTGATCGGGCCTAATCAAATAATCAACCTTTCGACCGACTTACGAAATTCGCTGAATTAATATCAATTTCCGCAAAACAATTTAATTATTTTAACGAATCTGAGCGCGGGGATTAGTAATCCATTAAAACCAAGCATAATTAGAAACTTGAACTATCTCCCAGAGAGGTTAGAGGAAACTAACCCTCAAAATCTACCGCATTTAGGAGATTTACGTAATTATACAAAATATTATATTACCTACAGAAGGAAACCATGCGTGACGTCTTTAAAAGCCCTTTCCGCATTTTCCTCCGTTTAAATCGTACCCTACTTAAAGGGGTGGCTTATCTTAATTAAAAACTATAGATTTAATTATGTATTACCTTAATCGAGCACAATACTAAATTTAATTATGTGACTATAATTGATCTTGCACTAGAGTTGCATCTAGTATACAGATTGCTCCATAATGACGTAATAATATTCCTTCTGGGTTTCATAATGGCTACATTATGAAATGCAAAAAAATATAATCACTTGCCACTTTATGAAACTAAAATTTTATTTTTTTCATGTTGGCAACAAGTAGGGTTCGAATTTTAGGCCTACTTCGATTTCGTTGAAATTAGTTTTCTAGGCATTATGGATTCGACAGAAATTTCTTATAGAAAACTTTAAAATACTAACTTTTAACCTTGCAAATAGATCATTTTTACTAGATATTTATCCGAAATACCTATACTCGGAAATATATAACATACTGATGGTGTCAGTCAACTAATTTCTAGTCACGACTATAAAGCAACATAACTTAAAAATAATAAAAATATCTTCCCGTTTATGCTATATATCTAAAATGTTATTCATAAAGTACTAATTTTATTTTTAATTCAATACAGCGTGTCTTCGGAAGTTCTTACCAAATGGGAAACTTTTTAATTATTAACTCTACGAAAAAAAGTGCCTCTTCCTAAAAAGTCCTGCTTGGTGAGAAAATGAATTTGTACAAGAATATTTGTATGGTGGCTTCAAAAAGTACCGGGTTTAAAATTTATAAAAGACGTCGGCTATATTTACAATACTAAAAACTTGGAGAGTGCATGTTTAAAGGCTAACAGACTATAACAATTACACAATAAAAACTCTACTTAAGAGAACTACTTTTATGACGGATAAAAATTCGTTCACTAATTTCTATGACGTTGCCAATTTCCAATTTCCCAATAACAAATAAAACTTAATGACTCCAAAAATAATCTAGGTCTCCACATGGCCCCCGTCTTTTTGCATACAAATGATTGTCCTTCTAGAAAACTCTGACACAGCGTTTCTGATCATATGAGGAGTAACTAGCCGGATACACTGCTTTATAGTTTCTTCTAGGTGATCAATATCACGGAATGGTCTGTGCTTGTACACCAATTGCTTCAAATGAATCCACAAGAAAAAATCTAGGGGTGTAATGTCCGGTGACCTAGGTGGCCAGGGTACTTCTGAACGGCGTCCTATCCATCTTTGTGGAAAAGTTCTATCCAAATATTCGTTGACTCTGGCTGCGCTGTAACAAGGAGCTCCATCATGCTGATACCAAACAGCCTGTCGCGCGTTTAATGGCAGGTCGTTAATAAATATAAAAATTTCGGTTCTAAGGAAATTTAAGCAAATCTCACTATTAATATTTTGATGAAAAAAATATGACACGTTATCTTGAACTGTCTTGTTTATTCCTTCCAATGAAATTTTTGGATTTTTCACAACCGCTTGCAATACTTGTAATTGATTTTCTTCAGTAAGTGTTCGAACTGCATGTTTCTTATTGAAATTATTTTCGACAGAGCCAGTATTTTTAAATTTATTGACGACATTGCCGACAGTAACGTGGCTAATATGTTTATATGGGTGTCTAGTATTAAAAATGTCGGCAGCCTCGCGATGTGTCTTATAATTATCGCCAACAATAACAACTATTTCAATTTTTTCATTAACAGTCAGTTTAATCATCACGATAATTGTTTAAAGTAACTAAGAACCGGAAAAACCTTTTTTAACAAGAAGTTCACGTTTTGAAACAGAAATTATAATTGCCAAACTGTCACTGCTAAAACGCCTATTCTGTTACCAACAACAATCAATTGTTCAAAGCCTACTTATCCAGAAATTCTTATTACAAATCTTTACGACTATTAGTTTTGTAAATATAGCCGACGTCTTTTATAAATTTTAAACCCGGTACTTTTTGAAGCCACCCTGTATATCCAACATACAAATATTCTTCTGCAAATTTATTTTCTCACCAAGCAGGACTTTTTAGGAAGAGGCACTTTTTTTGTAGAGTTAATAATTAAAAAGTTTCCCATTTGGTAAGAACTTCCGAAGACACGCTGTATAGTATTATACATATTACTTTATGCAGGGTGTTATGGAAATGACGTATTATATTTAAACCTGCAATTCCTGAGATGAAAACAAATTGTACTGTACATGACCTTATGTCAAACCAAAAATTACCACGTGGTGCCACTGCCAGGAAGGTAAACAACAACAGTACATGGTGAAAAATGTGAGTGAATCTTGAACAGTGTTATCATATCTTCAGGGTTAACTCTTTAGAAAATCAACAAACGTTTGACAGATTTCAAGTTGTTTATTTTTATAAACTTTTACGTTCAGTTCAGTTCACTGGGAAACAATCTCTGATTTATAAACTTGAACTGACTCGAACAAACCTCCGCGGAGTTTATAATGGTCAGGTATGTTCTCACTTGTTCAATTCGAACGACATCCGTCGGATCCACTTTACCCTTTAGATGAAAAAAATGTATTTACCTTTTCGGCCTTATTTAAAACCAACTTAATTTATAAAAGAAAACGCCAGGTAACCGAACAAAAACCCTCACAAAACATCAAAACAAAGTCACATAAATTCACATCGCGCATCTCGTGAACACATCTATGTACCATTCAATCTGAATTAGTATTTTAAAGTGCTATCGTGTAGACAAAAAGACGACCTTATTGTATAAGATTTTATCAGCTGGTAGTCTGGGAAATAATATAATTCTTTCATACAATGGTATTCGACATCTAAAAATGTTGAAACTAACCTTTGAACCTGTTCCTATATTCACGGGTCTATTGTCTATCTAAAAATACAGCGTTACCACTTTTGATGTTTTATAAGGTTATATTCATAAACTGAATAATTTCTTTCTATAATATTACTTCCCTATATAATTATAGTCTCGGAAATGGCAACCGCGCTGGCTCTACTAGCGGAGAGTTCTCAGAAAGACAGTCTGGTGGTGGACTAGACCATTTATTTGAAAGGGTAGTTCCTGTCAATTGTTAACATAATTGTTTCATTTTATCTTTAGTAAAGGGTTAATGGCCCATAGAAATTAGCGTTTTTATTATTTCTATTGCGAAATGATTAAGTGCTCTTGTTCTATGTATGCGGTAGTGTTATTTTAAAGTGTAATTATGCGTTAGTGTTTAGTGCTTTCGTGTAATCTGATAATAGGTGCATATCTTCAAAATAACTAATTTAAAACTCGTGGGTGTCTGTGTGTTTCTTTAAGTGATTTAGCGTTTCTTCGGTTTAACTGTGTTTTTTTTTCTTTCGACTTTATGCCGATTATATTCCGAGATTGGAAATAAGAGGCCGAATGAGGTTTAGTGATAAGTTTCTTTAAGTAATTTAGTGTAATTTCTCCTGTTTCACTGTGTTTTTTTTTCTTTCGACTTTATGCCGATTATATTCCGAGATTGGACCTTAAAGACCCAAATAGAAAAAGTATTATGAAATACACGGTTCATAAGACAATTAGAGCCCTTGTGCTTTAAGCGCGTGCTCTAAGATAATGTCTTATGAAACTTGTATCTTAATATACTATTGTGTGCGTGTATGTGTGTGAGTCCTTATAGCTGGAGAGTATATATATATTTCAAATATATAACACACCATGGATGATATTGGTTTCCCAGACGATAGAAAAAGGAGACAAAATGCAGCTAACTAAATGTTGCACAGTAGAAAAATTCATAGTTTTCATTTGATTGAATGAGAAATCTTTTATTTCAATAATTTGATATACGGGTCCAATTTTCCCAGGAAAATGTTATATAAAAGAATTTTTTCAACCCAGTGATGTTCCCAAACATACCCTTATAGGCTTAATTAGGTTGAAGATCCTTGTTTAATATTATAAAGAAAACCTGACAAAGAAACTTTGATAACAAAAGCCCCACCTTTTTATTAACCTCGCTAACACGAAATCGAATATAATTCGCTTTACCATCTCTCCATCATAAATAATACTCGAAGAAGAACCGAAAGGGCCCCGTTGTTCAACTGAGTGGAAAAAACAACCTCGGGGGAATTCTGTCAAGCAGAAGCACATATACTGCTAACAGCAAAACTTTGTTATAAATATTAACTTGGCTTAACTTATACTTAACTTAATTGTAGGATATGTGTGAGCTTAATACACACTTCAAGCAAAAATACTTTTGTTGTGTGTGTAAGTTTGTTGGTTTGAATTTGATATTCGGTATTAAGTTTAGTCGTGTTACAATTAAGAGCGTCCGACCTAAATGTATTCGCTGGTCTGTCGTCGTTTTTGGTTAAATTAAGTATTGTGTGTATAGTTGTTGCAGAATTATACCGTTTATTCTTACTGCCATAAATAAACAAACTGATGAAACCTAATGTATACGCCTGAACCTCTTCAAAGCTCAATAAATGGGATCAGGGCCGGCTTGAAAATGTATACCACACCACATGATTTATTTTTATAATTTAAAATAAATAGATAGGTATTTTTAGTTTTAGGTACCTATAATAATGATAACAATTAATGATAATTGAAAATAATATAATTTAAAAGTATAACTATTAGGATAACAAGTACAATAAAAATTAATTAAATCCTAAGAAACTATTGATAATTTATTAAAAATTTAACTCTGTATCACTATCACTATCTTCATCTAAGCCTGAACTTATAATTAAGGGTTGAACATTTGTAATCATACAATTGGAAGAATTTTCCACCTTAAGTACATGCTGTACACAGTTTTTCCAGCTGTCTGCAGAAATTTTTCTTACTTCGTTTTTAATTAATTCTACTACAGATGCATTTAATGTAGGAGAAATATTATTTCTCCTAATATTGGATTTTAATTGGTGCCATATAAGCTCAATAGGACTGAATATACAATAGTACGGAGGAAGACGCCACACTGTATGTCCATTTTCTGCTGCAAGTTTGCCACACTCGTATTCCTTATTTATTTTAAAAGCTTTTAATACTTCTAGCAGTTCTCGTTTTTTGTAAGTTTCTTCAAAATATAAATCATTTTCAATCATAAAATTTTGAATTTCTGCTTTTTTATTATTAGAATTGGGAATGATTTTTGCTTGCCGAGTATGATAACTAGCATTGTCCATTACAATGACGCTATTTTCAGGTATATCTTCAGTTTATTTTTTCAGTTTATGTTTAAACCAATCTTCAAAAAGTTGTGCGTCGGTATTTTGATGGTAATCTAAAGAAAAAAAACTTGTGTTAATGTTTGTCAAAGATGAAATATTTATGATCTTCAAAGAGCGTGAAAATCTTAAAACAATGCATATTCCTGATTTATTAATGTAAATAATAATAAAGTTTGTATAATGCTCAGGGATACTTGTAGAGGTAGAGATACATGTTAAAATAAGGGTAGAATACAACGTGGGAAAGATAAGGAGGGCCAGTACAGTAAGAGATACGAAGTCGGTTAAATGGAGGTAAAGTTGCTCATTTACGTGCCTAATAATATGCCGTTCAGAAAGTCTTAAAATTCCGAGTAGTTCCGGAGATATCCGGAAAAAACGAAATTCTGAAAAATCGTTTTATTGTTTTCCTGGGTTTTTTTGAGATCGAATTCTAAAGTATATTGCACTCTTGCATTGCCACTTTTTCCGCCAACCGCTAACGCTAACAGGTATTCTTTTGTCTTTAAAATGACGTATTTTTTCCAATAACACTCAAAGCAAAAAGGTTTCCCTTTCGCCCCTGTTTCAGACTCCTGTGACGTACTATACCTTCATTTAACATATAAAATCACTTCTATCACCCTGTATATGAATTAATACTAAAAATATTAATTAATAATAATATTTATTGCTCAATTTTTAAAGGCGTTGAGGAAGGTTCAAAAGTTATTTTTATTTAAACGAACGGTCTCTTCATCAAGAGAAATATATAATTTTTAGCTGTAATAATCCCATAATTCTCTATTGTATATCATCAGCTTAAATGGTTTTTTAAATGTTCTCGTTTTTGAAGAATTACCTAATTACGGATCCCTCACCAAACACCTGACTTAGATGGATTTCGAAACGCATCTGTGAAAGCAACCGAGATAAATTAAATAGAAGGGAAAACAAAATGGGAATTTAAAGACAACTACCAGCAGTTGGAACGTAATTTTTATAATTACTTTGATAAATATCTTATTAAAGAAATTAGGCAGGTGTAGGAAGTTTACAGAGGCAGTGGCGGACATATCGTCGGGCCAACCGGGGCAATGCCCCGGGGCCCAGACATTAAAGGGGCCCATCAATCCAATTTAAGATTTTGAAACAACAAACCACTAAAAAAATCTGAAATTGGAAATAACTTAAAACATTCCTAAGAGCGCCCATTCTTTGTCTACACGCGGCAACACCGAACATTACCGCTTTGTGATTACCGCCAGAATTCCAGACTTCTAATTATTAAAATAACGTATAGTTTAATAAGAATTGTGGTGTGAATTGAAAGTATTCATTTAAACAGTAAGGAGTTTTCTGTTAACGACTACGTATTTCTGGACTTTGTAAACTTAGTCTGGACCATTCACTTCTCGGGTGAACACCCTGTATAAATCAACGTTACAATATTCACAGTATCTCTAGACCTCTTGTCTTAAATTCTACTCAATGCCTTGGTTAAAAAGTTATTTTAGGTCCGAAACTTTTTTAAAAATTTATTACTTTAAACTACATAACCAAATTCAATTATAAAGGAGACTAATACGAACCTAAATATGCAATAAAATACTGGGTGTCCCATTTAAAAAAAGACAGCATTATGTTACCACACTTTTTTGGGCCACCCTGTATATTGGAAAATATTTTCCTGATATGCACCCATATGTTCCGTGCGGGGTCTTTTATTATTTTTATGAAAGAAATGCTTTAAGTTAAAAATTTGCTAATAGAACTTCTTATTCCTTTAACAGATGCATTTAAAGAATATAAAACCTTAACAAGCCTTCTTTTATCGCTCAATTTAGAATTTAGAACCACGATGAAAAATCTTTACGGCTCCACACTCAGCATTGATTGATGAAAGGAAACTTCCTGGCAAAGAACACATTTGATGTCCCTAATTGGCTGATTGCTCTTTGAACAATTTCTAAGAAATGAGGAGTAAGGCAGCAAGACTATTTATATTTTCTAGGAAATCAGTAAGGTGGAAAAACTTGTAATAATATACATGGCATTCTTATTAAACTGAATACAGGGTGTTTCTTAATAGATTGCTAATATTTAAAGAGGTTATTCTTGGGTCCATTTTCAGAAACGTTTTCATATTTTTTTAATAATTTGTTAAGGTTAATTTTTTTTATGATCAAACACAAGCACTATAGGAAAAATCCTTTAGGGCACTCCGGGAGTGGTGCGTGTGCGCAAAAAGCGACTCACGTTGGTTTTGAATCATTGGAGGTTATATTCGTTGGGAAAAACGCCCTCGGGAAGGTCCTTCAGATGAAAGAATTCTTAAATAATGAAGTTCGAGGAGTATTAAGCTTAACTACATATGGATAGGCGGCAGTGGTTCGTCGTGTATTTCTGATATTCGCAGCTCTGGGCGGAATTAAGAGGGCAATGTCAGCCGAGCACTTTCCATGACAATATCTGTAAAAGAGAGTCAAATCCCCAATCTGTCTTCGATGTTCTAGGCTGTCGAGATTCTTCATCAGCTTGTGGTCTCCAATCAGACGAATGGTCGAATCTGGGCTTTGTATAGTGTCAAAAGTTATTGAGGTGTGTACAACTTCCTGGCTCGGAAGAGTACACCAAGTTTCTAAGAAGCTATCTTGGCGATTGCCACAATGACTATATCCGGTTCTGTAATGTTAACCTTTTTAGAGAAAAATGCTGCCGGGGTTTTTTTAGCGTTAACCCCAAGCGAAAATTTCTTCCAGGTCTTTGTTGCGGCGTGATAACTAATGCTGTCTGCGAAGATGTGCGTCGGCAGCCGATGTTTGTGCATTCAAAGAGAAAGACGAGATAAGTGTGCATCAGCAAAACTAAATATCGGATTTTTCGTTTTCACTAGAAGGTCGTTAATGTAGAGTAAGAAGAGAGTGGGAGACAATATGGACCCTTGAGGAACACCGGCATTGATGGTGAATACCATACATACCATACCATAGGATCGCAGTTTACTTAATGACTTAAATACGTGACAACTAGACAAGGTAGACAATTGTTTATGTTTATAAAGCAATATCTTACCTACTAAATCCTTTTTAATCTTTGTTAATAACTAATTTCAGAACAGGGTACAAACAATAAAAATCAAGAGTCGACATTTGCTCAGCAAGGAATGATAATTTCAAAAATAATTTTTAATTAAAAAAAAAAGAAGTGGGCATACCATTTTTTTCTTCAAAAATACCGAGTGCAATTCCCGCACGAACTCCACTGGTCGGAATAGAAAAGCATGTTATACATCATAAAATACCCCTTGATGAACAGAAAGTGTGTAGCAAATATCACAAAAATATCTAGGGCGGTATCAAAGATATTAATAAAAAAGGAGAGTTTTTGAGACTCCTTAACACCCTGTATCTCAAAAGTTAAGACGTTTAGGACATATGTTCATATGAAGTTTTTTTTCTGAAAACGGACCCAAGAATAACCTCCTTAAATATTAACATGTTATTAAGAAACACCCTGTATATTTAATTGATAAAATTTTCCACCAAACACAAATAATAAGATGGCTTATCTCGTTTATTAATTCTAAGCGCCATTTATGTTTATTTTTCTGCAATTTTGTTTTCATCTCTGGACTTGCGGATTTAAATATAATAAGTAATTTCCATAACACCCTATATATCCTTTAAATAGCTCCTTTTGTGTTTTGAGTAGGATGCATCGTAATCATTGATACGCCAAGAAACACCAAATAAAAAATAAAAGTATTCACGAACACTCTTGTGGACTCCTAATCAGCCTGAAAACTTTTAGTTTCACAAACCTTTCAACTAAAGGAAGGTCCATAATTGACGACGTGCTGTAAATCTGATTTTTTATTGCCGAGGTTTCTTCTTCTACAACGTTAACTTTTTCCGGTTTGCTTGAAGCATAACCAGTTTTATCGCATGGAATTAAAGTATAAAGGGCTTAACAAGTCTTATTTGGGCGATCATTTCTCAAAGCATTAAGAACTCTGCTGAAAAATTCTTACGTCGTCACGCTGATTGATGAAAGGGGTGATCTCTAACTAGAAACGCGCTGCAAGAATGCATAGGAAACAGCCTTTTCTTGGAGCAATTAAAATATCTCCTTTTATGTAAAAATGATTACTACAGTCTGTACTTTATATCTTTACACATACGTAATAGATGTAGGTGGCAAGGGCCATCGTGACTTAAAACTCCCCATAAAAACCTAATAGTGTGTTGGCGGCATTGTGCAATACGTTTTGAATTTAATAACACGTTAAACAAAGACAATAGACAATATTGATTTTGTTTAACGTGTTACTAACCAAGATAAGGCTGGTGATTGAATCCCGTTTACAGTTATTTCCATGGCAAAGCTGAGTACTCACCCAGCATCATTGTTTAATAGATCCTCCATCTGGAGGTCGTCATCCAGAGCTGGGCAGTATTTGTACTCACAAATACTTTTTTTTATTTAAATACTTTTTTGTATTTAAATACTGAGTATTTAAATATTTTTTTATAATAGGTATTTGTATTTATTTCACAAATACTTTGCAAAAGTATTTAGTATTTAAATACTTTTTTTATTTTCCTTTCAGTATTTAAATACTTTTTGGAGTATTTAAATACTTTTTTAGTATTTAAATACTTTTTTAGTATTTAAATATTTTTTTTAGTATTTAAATATTTTTTGGAGTATTTAAATACTTTTTGGGGGTATTTAAATACTTTTTACTATTCAAGTACTGTTTTCTATTTAAATATGGTTCATGTGGACGACACAAGTGGAAAGAACGAAATGGTAGCTTTGATGGTCAGAAATCAAATGATTCTGGACCGAAAATCATAGCTGTTCATCCTGATCAATGGCGTAGGAATCTCGAAAATAGGTCATGCAGGCGCGTATAAAAGGAGGGGGGCCCTTGGTTGTAATTACCCCCCATATACGATGAAACTGGAGAGCAAAAGTAATTAAAAAAAATACGATAATCTTAGCACATGTTACGTAATATACGAAGTTATTAATGTATTTTGTATTTATTAAAGTGTGTTTTTTAAAAATATAATTCAGCTTCAAGTTTGCAGCTTAATTTTATCATATCACAAAAGAATGTACTTAATGTACAAAAGACTAACTACATTGCATTTTCTCTCACGGAAGCAAATCGTCCCCACTTTGAAAGCATTCACAATATATGCAAGACTCACAAACAGACATAGAAATGCTGAGAAAATATCCCATTATCAACAAATTATTTTTGAAATATAACACTACTCTTCCCTCATCTGCCCCAGTTGAAAGAATGTTTTCATTTGCAACATTTATTAATACGCCACGACGACATGCTTTATCAGACGATAATTTCGAAAATCTTGTTCTTATGAAAGCTAACGCATCGAACATTTAAAACATTACATTATAAATTATTATTCTTGCATTACAAATTTTGAGTAATTAGGTTTAGGTACAAAGTCTTTTGTTATTTTATCAGTTGAAGAATACAGGGATAAAATAAGGATTGTCAGAAAATCAGAGTTTTGAGATAAAATGAATTTTTTAGTATGGACATCCCTAGTTTTATTTCAGTACAGTAAAACTTTGACTCTAATTTCTACAGACGTTCCTAGTTTTATTCGGCTAATGTTTTGACCATGGAAAGTAACAACATGTGCCAACAGGTTGCGCTAGTAATCTCGATTTCGATAAATATGGACAATTCCTGTTTTATTCCTGTACCCTTAAGTTTATGTTGTCGTGGTTTTTTAATTAAAATTTACTGTCAATACCAATAAAATATTACAAAACACACTTTTTATTGCTGTTAGATCTTATTTGATTCTAAAATATTTTGAGGATTGAGGTACCTACCTATTCAACTGCCTACTTAGAGGAGACAAAAATACTACTATACTATTTAAATATTTTTAAAAGTAATTACAGTCGAACCTCGAACTTGAAGGGACAACCAAAAAAGATCGAGTTACAGAGAGTTGGAAGAGAGAAGGGAAAACCACATGAATATTCCAAAACATTTTTTTTATTACATACATTATGTCTATGTATCATTAAAATATGTACATAGAAATCTTGGGAAATGTACAAAAACCACTAAAAAGTCCGAGTTAAAGAGAGGTTCGAGTTATAGAGGTTCGACTGTAATTGTTTACAAAGTATTTAAATTTTGTGTTTCATTCTTAAAAGTATTTATAAATATTAAAAAAAAAAGTAATTAAATACTCAGAAAGTATTTATAAATACTTAAAAGTAATTAAATACTTAAAAGTAATTAAATACTTAGAAAGTATTTAAATATAGTATTTAAACCTAAAAAGTATTTAAATACTTTTTGTAATTAAGATTTAAATACTTCATTACTTCAAAAAGTATTTAATATTTAAATACTTTTGAATTTAATTAATTAATTAGTATTTAGTATTTAAATACTTTTAAAAAGTATTTGCCCAGCTCTGTCGTCATCCTTATGGAGCGACCTTCATGAAGACTTAGGTTTCAACGAATATAATCTCCAATGATTCAAAGCCAACGTAACTCTCAGAGTAGAGAGGATTTTTCCTATAGTGCTAATGTTTGATCAAAAAAAATAAATAACGACTGGCAAATGAAAGATATTAGTTATGATGATCCAAATCATTCGAATAAATAATAAATATTACAGTGAATACTTTTCTACAACTAATATTTCGTCAAAATGTATGCATAATCAAATAATCGACGTGACAATCCTCTGTGCCTGTGCATAGTACAGGTCGACAACTTTATCTGTAGCTACAAAAGGAATGCGGGCAAGAATATTTCTTGGGTTGTCACATATATTAAATTTTAATTTAATAACATGTTACCAAGTAAACCCTAAGATTAAATTTACCCATTTATTTCCGTACTATTTATTTTAATATTTAAATGCAAAATAAAATATTTTTTCATTAAAGTACCTACTTCTAAATCTAAAAATAGGGCAACATGGTGCAATATCCACGGTTACCATGTGTTACCGGTGGCTAGAGCTAATTTAATAGGTTATATCCCAGACAGAGGATGACGACACGCGTCTGGTGACACGCCCATTGTGCCGGCGTGGTTGTTCGGCGATGTCCAATATGGTTCATCCAGTTGCGTAGTGATAGGGTTTGTTTTAAAACTGTGATAATGAATGAATATACCATGGTAAAACCCTTCATAGTCAAACCCGTGAAGTGATTGCCAATGTGTACAGGGTGTGTGAAGGAATTACAAATTAATACATTTAAATTGCCACTTAAGCGAAAGCTGGAAAGGGTCGCAATGTATACGGGAGTAAGCGTGGGTGCAGTAAAAGACATTCACAAAGAAGATACTGAAAGGAAAGAAAATAACCCGGATCAATTGTTGTCATATCCTGTCAAAAAAAGGGCCCGTCTCTCTGCTGTCGAAAAAATCGAAGGATTCGACTTTGGCATTGTTAGGAGAATAATACAAAAGTTTTATTTGGAACTAAAAGTGGTTCCAACCTTAAAAAATTTGCTACAACAGCTGAGAAGTAACATAAACTTTCCGTTTTCACGTGAAACTTTGAGGTGCATGTTGAAATCAAATGGATTTTATTGGCGAAAATGCCAAAATAAACGAAAAATATTAATGGAAAGGCCTAATATATTGCACTGGCGATACAAATATATTCATGCCATGAAAAAATATATATTATACATTATTAAGATAATAATAGCACGCCCATGACTCGGCCATGTTTTAAAAGATATTGCTTTCCCCTTACCGATACGTCGTACGAACAACCTGATATTTCAACCGTATTCTTTATGGAAGATGCAAAATAAAAATTGAACCTGTTTGAATATAAATTAAATTTAATTGATCTTAATGGTCTTAAAGAACCATGAGTAATAAAATAATTGTTTCTACGTGAATAACTAATGAAAGTTACTCACGAATATAAAGTCTTCAATGAATAATGATTATTATTTCCCAAAAATGGCTGTATTGTTTTAAGAAAATATTCAATTCATTTTTGTGTTGACTTGTTTTTATTTATGTTACTGAAATTCCAAGATCTTAAAAGTGATTAGGACATGGGGTACAACTTAAAATATAGTTATGTTCATTACTACTTATGCCCCTAAGAAATCGACAGCGCCATAGAATTAGTTAGAACTCCGTCCCTGTTATTTATTAAACCATAAACTAATTTGAAGTTAAGAGGTAGTTTGGTAAATTAGTTTACGGCGCTTTTAAAATGTTTTAGTATTCCAAACTATACGACATGTGCCAACTGAATTTATTAAATTTTTAAGTTTTGCCGTAATAATGTTATAACATAAAAGAAAATGACAAGTTTCCCAAGTCTTGTATAGTGAATTAAGTTTAAAAACTCTGCGGCTACCGTAAAAATCGTTGCCAATAAACTTTCTGACGAAAATAAGATATATTTGCAATATACACGGTATATCAATTGTGCGATAATGAAAAATAACTTCGTTGTGGCTATAGATATAAACTAATTTCAATTTTTTTAAAAATAAGTACCATGATAAAGTATAATTTTTTTTTTAATGAACCCGTGTATTCACTGTATTCTATGGTATTTCTTAATTCTAGGGACCAAGTTAGATAGCTGTAAGTTTTCTACACAAAATCTGTTGCTTCTGATATAGTGGCATGTGAAAATTTACATTTTCCATAATTTATAGATAAATTAACTTTCCCATTCCTGTTAAACCGGTGAAACTTTTATTTAAAACTCTTTCAGCTCATCTCAGATCCTAGATAAAGATTCAGATTTTTGTGTTAAATTCTTGTTGTATTTGCTACCGATCATTTTTGTACAGGGTGTAATTTCTTATGTCATTTCCGGAACTTCAAAATTTGGAAATTATTTATTAGGCCCTATAAAATGATTTATTTAGTTAAGATAGATGAATATAAATTGGTAAATTATAGATACAGATGTTACTCCATAAGAATTTAAAATATAGACGATTCCTATGAGAGAAAATTTTTTAATGCTCTTTAGAAACTAAAGTTTATACTAAAAATCACACATATTATTATAATAATATTATTCCAAAACCAATAACAATAACTTTATTGTTTAAAATCACTTCCAGGAAATATTTACAAAAGTATAAGTTCTCGTAAAATTATAATTTATTTTAAAAATACATAATAAGATCGAATAATTAGAATATCATACAAGGCAGGTTAAAATTAGAAGTAACTTTAAACAAGTCGCAAAAAAGTTTTTTCTTTCCTCAAATAATTTAGACTTGCATGTTAAATCTTCTTATATTCTGAACAAAAAATATGTTAAGAGATTTTTTGATATTTCACTCGATTAACCTTTTATAACTAATTTTCTGACCAAATGTTTCTAAGCAGTTAATAACTGAATATCACAATGTTTACTCATCAGTAAGCAATGGAAACAATTATTGTATAAAATGAAACATAAATGATATTTGAATCAAAGAAATGTATTTCAGCTTACTAATAATAATAATCTACAAAAAAATTATTGAAAAATTGTTCATTTCAGATTTTACTTGCCCGAAAAAAAATTAGAAATTTTTGGTAGTTTTTTCTAGCATTATCAAATTGTTTCTGTCTACACCTTTTTTGTCGCACCACTTGTCTTGCTCAATTTTTTTGTTTCCATAATTTTTAACAAATATATTCCTACCCATATTACTCTCTAACAGTTGTTAACCGACTAAAGACTCTCTATGATGAAAAATACAAGTTTTCAATCGATAACCAAATTCTCAGTAAGAAATAATTCTTTGAAACACCGCCATACCGCCAAATAAGTATAAAAATATTATTTATAAATAACAAGTGCTGTATTTAGACCGGTTCGCTGTCGGTCCGAAGTACAAAGCTGTCGGGCGAGTCAAAGGAGCTTATCAAAGAACACCTATTTCGTTGCGATAGGGATATTTTATATTTTAAATTCAATTTTCTTAAATTATTTGTTTAGGAATAGGAAGTTTGCATTCAATTAAAAATACCTACGGTTACATAAAAACTTTAAAACGTTGTAGTTGTTAATTCCTTGTTACTATAAACATAATCCAGGACCTAGGTATTTTCCTACTAGGCCCGGTGGTTCTGGGCCTTGGGCCCCACTTTCAGAGGAGCTCAGTACGCGACACTATACTTATTCAACACAAACAAGACAAAAACTTACCTTATTTGCAAAACGAATATGTGTGCTTTTTTATTACAAAAAAAATTGTAAAAGTTCTTAAAATCTAAGGCGATCGAGAGATGTGTAGGAACTTCTTTTCTTGATGATAGTGCTAATATATAATATATATAATATATTAAATTCCAGCTATTTGGTTTTCTAATATACATATATTTAAATAAAAATTCAATGTGCAATGATCAAAACAACTAGTATAGTAAAGTTTTATTCAGACGTTTCAATTTGGAATAAAGGTCGTCGCACATGGTCGAACTTTCCGATTGGCTTCCTTTGCAGACGGTTATTCGGTCAATCAACGGTCCTGTTTGTGAAAGGCCGTGGAACTAAACAAACTGGATGCAGGCAATTTCCATATGAATGCTGAAAGTATGTGGCCTGCGAGCAAAGTTTTTTAAATTAGGATTTTTGAGTAAACATGAGCTCAACCAACTATGTTATTGGTCTTTCTGTTTATGTTTTAGTATAGTATGATATCATCTTATGGGATCACACTGGTATGCCATAAACAGACAGTGGTTGTAATTTAGAACAAGAACTTTAATAAGAAATTTGTCAATTTATTTTCAATTGTGGCATACCATTTTGATTTGGATACGAATAGGGACAAACTATTCTGAGATCGTAAAGTACTCGATAGGACCTTTAAAATGACGTATCGCAAGACCCCCACTTTCTATTCAATTTCTTTATCAAGATGGCGCCCATCTGCCATTTTGAATTTGAGCCTTGAAATATGCAAGAAAGTGTAGTTCTCTGATTCCTACTATACTATGCCTAAGACGGCAAATGAAATAAAAAAAATAAAGAAATAATAACTATTCAATTTTTAAAACGCCGCTATTTTGTTGTCGATGTATTGCAAGACCATTTTAATATTAAATTATCTTTGTCAATTGACAGTTAGAACTCGCATTCTTACATCAAAAGATGGTTTTTCTTTTTAAGTTTCATAATGGTTACATTATGAAATGCAAAAATATTGAATAACCCACCACTTTAAGGAACTGAAATTTTATTTTTTTTATGTTGACAGCAAGTACGGTTCGAATTTTAGGCTTACTTTGATTTCGTTGATATTAGTTTTCTAAGCATTATGGATTCGATAAAAAATTTGTATAGAAATCTTTAAAATACTAACCTATAACCTTGCAAATAGATCATTATAGATATTTATCTGAAATACCTATACTCTGAAATATATAACATGCTGAGGGTGTCCGTCAACTATTTTCTAGTCAACACTATAAAACAACATAATCTAAAAATAATAGAAATATCTTCCAGTTTATGCTCTATTTCTAAAGGTTTATTCAATAAAGTACTATTTTTATTTTTAATTCAATATAGTATAATACATATTACTTTATATATACAAATTTATTGTTCAATATTTTGAACTTTGTTCTGCTCGCACCATAACTCAAAGTTTTGCATATTCTTTTTTATTATTTTCTGTAATTTCTCGTATTTCTGACGGAGTACAACTTTCTTCCTGACTCATTTTTATTAACTTTAATAATATATTTACTTTTAATTATGACGGATGGGAAGAAGCTTTGTTGTTCTCAATTATTTCTATCATGGCCTATTTGATACTTGTAACATTTCATTAATTTGTAAAAGTATTGCCAACCCAAGAAGAAAGTATTAATTCAAATGGAAAAATCTACTATATTTTTTTAAGTTTTTCAGACTTTAAGGACCCACATAGAAAAAGTATTATAAAATACACGGTTCATAAGACGATTAGAGCACTTGTACTTTAGAAAACTCACTGCTGCGCGGGTCGTTTTCTGAATTAAACGCGTGCTTTAAGATAATGTCTTATGAAACTTGTATCTTAATATACTATTATCTTCCTCTATTGGCAACACCCAAATTTTGAAAAAAATATTAGCGGGTTCAAAAATTAGCATGGGGGGGGGACATTAAGGAGACGCACGGTATAATGTAATGAGACCCTGGGACAGTTAGAAGAGGAACAATTTTATAAATGCTGACATCTCTTGAAAATTACACTTGTATTAGAGACATACTCAATGTTGTCATCGGGTTTCATTCCCTTACTATTGAAATACTTTCATGACAGCTTAGGTTTCTTCTTTGCCTTTAAATTGCGATATTTTTTATCCACATTTAAAATATTTTATAAATATCAGCTTCTATAAATAGAAACAATTTGTAAATCATATCCGTTACATTCGTCACGTTTCCATTGTGACTTATCAACGTATTTCGTTACAAAGCATTATGCTATTAACTCTCGGACTCCCTTTATGTTCAGACAGACAAGAGGCTTAACATCGGCTTTTTAGTGTCGTGGACGGCCCTTAAGAAAAATGGACCGTAAACTGACAAAGTGCCCGATGTTATCCTTGGAAATCTTTGCTCTTAAACTTTTGTCAAAGGTGTAAACGAAATTGTTTGCGTTTTTAGGACTATAAGTGATTTCGGTCGACACGGAAAAATGACCCAACAATTTTTAATATTTTTACAATCCTTGTTATAGCCCATTCGTATACGTTATCTTAATGCAGATTATGAATTTTTAGAACGTATGTTCTATCTAATGTTAATACTCTCTTTATATCCCCGGTGGTACCCCCGGACGTTTTATCTTTCATAAATGGGTTGAAAAATTCTAACACGGGTGGTTTTGATGGTGTATCCAACAATATGTTGGAAAAAGGTAAATATTATTTTTGTGATGTTCTGGCTTTTCTTATTAACCTGTCAACAGAGGAGGGTATATCTCCTAGTCGACTGAAACTGGCAATGGTTATCCCAGTCTATAAGAAGGGCGATCCTAATGACTTGGCTAACTACCGTGCTGTTAGTTTGCTATCGGCCTTCTCAAAGGTATACGAAATAAATTTGAAAGATCAAATTACGTAATTTTTCTCTGAATACAATCTCTTGTCTCCGGCACAACATGGTTTCACGTGCAAGTCTAAGAGCACGGAAACTGCCCTTACGTCTTTTCAGAATAAAATTGTGCCTGCGCTAGACGACAAGCTACATGCTATGGGACTTTTTATTGATTTTTCTAGAGCTTTCGACTTTGTTTGTGGACCATTACTTGCTCCGGTATATCGGTATGGTGTTAGAGACAGAGCGTTTAATTTAATTAAATCGTACTTAGAGGGTAGATTTCAATATGTGATGTTGGACAACAGTAAAAGTGGTTCTAGGCTCTTAACGCAAGGTGTCCCACAGGGTTCAATCCTAGGACCCTTGTTCTTCATTATTTTTGCAAATGATTTGACATTTTTTCTTAGTAATAACTTTCAGCTTGTTTTTAATGGTGGGACCAGATTTAAAAACACTTAAAGCTACAGCTGAAAAGGTTTATGAAAAGGTCATATTGTGGTCCAAAAAGAATAATTTAGTAATAAACAAAAGTAAAACTAGTTTTATTGTTTTTTCATATGCTGGGCAAGGAAACGGTTTATCTCTTTTTCAGAATACATCTGAGTGTATAAACCCCTCTTTGAGCACAACGATGTTGTGGGTAATTTTTGATAACAACTTACAGTGGAATGAACATATAGAAACGCTTTGTTCTAGGCTACGCAGCGCCTTTTATGCCCTGAAATATCTAACTAATCATTGTAGTGGTGATACGCTGGTAGCAGTCTATTACTCGAATTTTCATTCTCACATTCGGTATGGAATCTTAAACTGGGGGACTGGTAAACATGTTGGGAGGGTATTTTTACTTCAAAAGCGCGCTATTAGATATCTGGAGGGATTATCGCACAGAGAGTCATGTAGGGCCAGTTTCAAGAAATTAAACATATTAACAGTTTTTGGTGTCTATATTATGGAGGTATGTATTTATGCTTTTAAAAATAAATCAGTTCTTGATGCTAATCGGCCTGATCATGGGCATAACACTCGAAGGCGGGGATTGCTGTTGCCAGACAATCACAGGTCTGCCTTTTATCAGAGGAATACTCTTTATAATGCCTGAAAATACTATAATGCGCTAAATGAGTTCTCATAGTATTAATATGTTTAAGTCTAGACTTAAGAAATTTTTAATAGGAAGAGAATGTTACTCTTTTCAGGAATTTTTCTAAAAGTTTTTACCCGATTACCTAATTGTAAATCGTAAAATAGTTTTATCTCTTGGCATTTTCTTCAATCATTGTATTGCTGACATGTGTTACTTTTTAATTGAAGAAATAAAAGCATTATTATTATTATTATTATTATTCTAAGCGCAGTTAATAGAAAGACCAAAGTTACAAGATCTGGCCTGGCCTGGAACAAGCCGAATTGAATATTTAAATTGAATGTTTGCCACTCTTTTTAAATCTAACTATAAACTATTATTATGATTTTCATATAAAATGACTTTATAATTTTAGAACATGATATACACGTTCTTATCTGCATCAAATTGCAACATAATTTTGATAAATACGATAAGCACTTTGTAAAATGAACGTTATATTCTAGAGCCAGGGGTTCTCAAAAGATGATTCGAACAAGCCCCAAAGAGCCCGCGATGTATTTTTTAGGGGCCGGTGATTCTACTAGTAGTAGGTACTAGAATAGAGAGAATAATTTTGTTTTGTTTATTTTTGTTTTTAAGGGAAAAACATTCCATTGATAAATAAAATGCTGCTTAAATAAGTTATAAAGCAGTTTTTGTAGTACTTTTACAGATTAACTGGTCATGAGCATGTTGCTAGCACCCGATTTCAGGGGTCCGGAATTTCTTTAAGTACCTCTATTATAATTCTCGTTTTTTGCTAAAAATTGTTTTTTATGGCAGAAATGTTCAGTTTAATAAGACGAATCGTTTGGTCAAGTCAGTTTCGCTCAAAGTAAGCTCTTTGATACATAAATGTGATATCAAAAGAGTTATTTGCAAAAATAGTCATACACTTCAGGTAATTAGTTGCAAAATTCGCTAAAGGCGTTAGAGCCAACAGCGTGCATTAGTATGATCACGTGATTTGCTGCCG
This sequence comes from Barypeithes pellucidus, assembly GCA_963991005.1. Classification (NCBI taxonomy): domain Eukaryota; kingdom Metazoa; phylum Arthropoda; class Insecta; order Coleoptera; family Curculionidae; genus Barypeithes; species Barypeithes pellucidus. The sequence continues at coordinate 18,321,674 of OZ022561.1, read as the reverse complement.
CTATGACCGTGCGTGCTTTCCGATCTACCTCTGTGCACTTTATTTATTTATTTTTTGCAAAATGGCTAGTTCGAACCCTTTCTTATTAGCGGTTTTGTTTTTCTGTTCGTACAAAGCTTTCAATAAAAAAAGACAACTAAGAAAATGCATTACTCGTGCTGTGAGCAGTTTGTTTCATTTCCTAAACAATTTACTTCCAATCATAGGGCGAGTTTTGCAAATAATAGTAATAAATAAATTTTAAATAAAATATCTTAGAAAATGAAGTTTCTTCACAACTTTTCTTATTTTCTGCTCCGGTTACTTGTGGTTGAATGCCAAATGTGATCACAATAATTCCATAACCAATGTTGTATCGTATTAACACCTTAAATGCTATTAAATCTTGTTCATCTAGTTGTCTTTTATATCTATTTTTATTGCAAAAAGATATAGATCGACAAGAACTTCCAAACATATACTTTGGAGCTAATTCATCACCCGAGTAAGGTAGAAAAAGTAAATTTATTGAGTGCCAATAAGTATATCAATGTAAATCCTCATACCCACACTTGACCCAACAAAAAATGAACCGAAGGTTTCGCCTGAAAAATTTGTCAAGATAGACGACTCTCTTTTAGCCCCTATTTTATCTAATGGTTAAAGCCGTCAAGGGCGGCCATATCCGAGCCTTGTAGTTTTTCTATTTTTATCCACTCACACAGCTTAATATCCTAAATCACAATTCTTTATGTGCACCCTGTGCCTCTTTCGTGTTTTTTTGTCGTATAAGCAAATCTCATGTTCGCAGTAACTTTTGATTTATGGGGATTTTTTGTTAATTCCGTTCAAGTGCCCCTTTTTCAGTAGTTCTCGATATTCTCTATTCTCTATCGGAAAATAGAAAGCAATTTAAATGTAATCTCAGTTCTATGTATCAATCAATGATCTTTATTAGTGTATTGTCGTAGTCATCATAAAAACATCTAAAACATTTTTTTGTTGCAGCTCATTTTCGACGAATTTAAACTAGGCCGCTACGAAGCGTCAGCGCTGGATGGTTGCCCCGACGGCTACATGCAGCTCAGCGAGCTTGGTCGACCATTTACCGGCGGCTCTTGGTGCGGCTCATCGTCCGGACCTGCAGCATACTACAGTGAAACCTCTACAGTAACAGTCAGTGTCAAGTTATTCGCGTCGCCGCAACTACCGTTCGCTTTTAGACTTCGCTACAGATTTGTATCTAGAAGAGAAGCCGTAGTAAGATTCGGCTCGCCCTCGTCGCCGCTAGAAAGAGGACAGGTTGCTCCAGGCACTTACTGCACTCGACAATTCGAGGAATGTTATCGCAAGCCGTGTCGGCTGCAATCCCCAAATTACCCGGGCATGTACCCTAGAAACGTTTCGTGTTACTGGAGCCTTAAGCAGAAATTTGTGCCCACTTGTAAACACGCCATGATCGCCGTAAGGCAAGAGGCCGCCCATAAAATGCACATGAAACGCTCAATTAATGTTGCCGGGTTGAACAAGACGGCCAGAGCTTTAAGGGCCTGGCGAGATTGCACGGGAGAACGTGACCACTTAATTTTCTACGACGGAGGATCGACCGATGATCCAGTGCTAGCGAAATATTGCGGCGGAGATTGGCTGCCGAGAGTAGTGTCTCGAGGCCCGGAAATGTTAGTGGCATTCCATTCGTCTCCTTACAGTATCCCCCTTCATTCGCCCCCTAGTCAGTCGCCTCTCAAAGGGTTCGAACTAGACGTGGATATAATTTTCGCAGACTCAGACTCTCTCGATTTTGCACCAACTAGCGCAAGCCACAAGTGTGAGTTTTATATAAATGCGACAAGTCCTGACAGCGACGAAATATGGACCGGAAGGGGTCGGAAAGGCAGACTCATTAGTCCTAAGCATTCGCTTCCGCCGAACACGACGTGTACTTATAAGTTTAGAGGCTATCCCGGAGATATTGTGTGGATTAGTTTTGTATCCTATAGTCAGAGAGCTTTACTAATCGGGGAAAGTGGCCATGCCTTACAGGGCAATAGCTCGTTTGGAGGAGGGTGTCTTACACGACTTAGAATTTGGGATAATAGGACTTTGATGGAAGACAAATGCGACGAGCCGCCTCTTATATGCGACCATAGTGCTCTCAGTAACTCTACTCGTGCAACTAGACCATGCGGCATTGACGAGAGCTACATCTCATCAGACAGGAACCTTGTTCTTCAGCATCACACCGAAGATGGCACGGCTTTGCACCCAGCTTCATTTAAGCTTAAACATGAATTTGTGGATACCCGAATGGGTGGGGATCCATGGCCTGACAAGCAAAACATAGGTCCATGCCACAGAGTTTTTAAACGACATCATGTAGGTGAAATAACGGGACCACGGAATGTATTTTTGTTTGGAAGAGGTGGCCGCAAAACTTTAAACTGTGTTTATCGATTTGAGGCGGGAATAGATGAAAGGGTGCGACTAATAATTAACAATGCTTCTTTCGGCCTAAATCCTTCATGTGAAACTGTGTCCGATCCTCATAGCGGACGACAAATTTGTGACTATTATAGTGGAGGAAGCATAGCAGAATTTAGCATATACGAAGTCCCTTGGCCTGATATTCAGATGCCGAAAGGCTGTGTATGTGACAATTCCACTCTTTCTAGTAAGCCGTTAGTTTATATCTCCTCCTCTCGAACGTTGGAACTTCATTTTAAAGCGAAGGATATGAAAATAACAGAAGACTATACTGTGCTGCATTTTCACGCTCTATTTGAGCTCGTTAAGTTAAATAGCTGTCCTAGATATCAGCGAATAAGAGGAGATGGTGGAGAAATACAATTTTCATATCCTCCTGCTGACAAAACTGAAACGTTGTGCCTAGGAATGCCCTGGCTGGTAGAAGCGAGACATAATAAAAGCCTATTCCTGCTAAGCTGGGGTGCTTTTTTGCCGTTAAAGCCTCGCCTAGATGAACCCACACGATGTCCTACGTCTAATAGAATCCTAGTTTATACGGGAAAGCCACCGAAATTAGTTCGCGCCATATGTCCTGCGGAACCTGGGGCTAGGCCTCTTGCAGTGCACGTATTTAGCGAAGAGTGGAGAGGAGAAAGCCTGGCTCATCTCGTACAACGACCCCCCCAGTTCGTCGTTGAGTGGATTGGTGTAGAGCCAGCTGTAGCTGCACTTAGCTGGTTAGAGATCTCGCGCTCCAGACACTCGCTGTTAACGCAATTGCAAGTGCCGGTGAATGCAAGTGCGAACGACACCGAACTGGAGTGCGCTCATAAGTGTCCGGAGCTGGACGCGTGTATTAGTTCCTCATTGTGGTGTGACGGGAAGGACCACTGCCCTTCAGGGTATGACGAGGCGGAGGCTCAATGTGGCGCCACCACAAAACTATTAAACTCATTGCCACTAGCGGCACTAGCAGCGGGATTCGCGGTGTTCGCTTCAGTGTTTCTTTTAATATGTCTTACAGTGCATCGACTTAGGGCTAGAAGGCGTAGAAAGTTAGCCAAAAAAAAGCTCAATATGGGCCCGAGGTTATTGGATCCCGGGATCAATTCTTGACATAAGGCGCCTCCTGTAGAATTTATTCATGTGGACCGAGAAACGACCGTATGAGAATTTCCGAACGCCGGTTCGTCCGTCCCTCAGCTCACTTATTATCTGTCGGTGCCTTTCAGTGATTTACAAATGTATCCCAGGGCGATCTCACGTTTTCGAAACAACACCCAAAAGAATAATTTGGGATACCATTTAGACTAAAATATGTACATAATTTTTCTTCTAGAAGGTTTTTTATTCGTATTTTTTCGGACAATCCTTGCCATTAAACTGTTTTATAATTTACTCGGGGCCTTTTCCGTATTTAAAATTTAGGGCAAATTTCCAAACCCTTATACACAGTGTCTACGCGGTCGTGGGATCTCTAGAAATCATATAAAATATACAGGGTGTTCGAATAATGCGTCAGGCTACTTGCACATAGTAAGTCATGTAACAAAACGTCAAAAGCATAAGCAGCAAAGCAAAGCAAAGCAATTCTTTTCGAGATACGACCTATCAAGGTTCAATTATTTTTCTGATTTTTAATAATATGTTACGGTTAGTTTTTTACACTATCAAATAAACTCCTGGACAAAATTAACGCAACATCATAAATTTGCCATCTTTTTGATGCTATTTTTTTTCCGAATTTATGCTCCGATTTGAATGATATTTTTTTTTTGCATTGTAGGTTGGTTCCTTGACAATGTCATAGTTTTCGTTGTTTATGATAAAAATTTAATTTTCGGGTTATACTGGGTGTACTAAAAATGCTATGTTTTTTTTCGAAAATTCGCAACACCCTGTGGAGTATATTAGCAACCAAAACATATTGCAGTTGACATTAAACGGTAGGTCCGTCTTTCCCCAACATTTTCTTTTTTGGTTTACTTCATTATCTCTGTTATTAAAGGAGATACACCGTTTTATAGCGTAACGTGTTTTTATAGACTTTAATATTCAACACATTCATTGTTAAATGTTTTCAAGTAGACTATGGACTTTTTCTGACATTGCAAGCGATGTGTCAGCAGATGTTGTGTTTTAAAGTTACAAAGGTCAAATAAAATTCGCCATACTGATAAAAACTGTTCGGAAACTGCTTATTAAACGTTCATTTCGTATGCCCAGTTGCCCGACGAGTATTTTAATCTTGAAACCTACTTGAAAACATTTAACAATGAATGTGTTGAATATTAAAGTCTATAAAACATGTTACGTTATAAAACGGTGTATCTCCTTTAATAACAGAGATAATGAAGTAAACTAAAAAAGAAAATGTTGGGGAAAGACGGACCTACCGTTTAATGTCAACTGCGATATGTTTCGGTTGCTAATATACTCCACAGGGTGATGCGAATTTTCGGAAAAAAACATAGCATTTTTAGTACACCCAGTATAACTCGAAAATTAAATTTTTATCATAAACAGCGAAAACTATGACATTATCAAGGAACCAACCTACAATGCAAAAAAAATATCATTCAAATCGGATCATAAAACAAATAGCATCAAAAAGATGGCAAATTTATGAAGTTGCGTTAATTTTGTCCAGGAGTTTAGATATTTGGCACAGAGATCACGCTTAACGACTTCTATCATTCCGTTATAAAAATGTTTCTCGACTGTGCCACCAAAGGCCACTTTACCCGAAATGCAAATTTAATTTTTGGCATATCTTCCTTGTTTGACAGTTATTGGAAAAAATCATATCTCATTAAAATTTAAAAAGTTTCAAATGGATGCCTTTTGTTATATGACTTACTATCTTCATTTTAGCAAGTAGAATCACCTCTCTAAGTATCATAGTACACGGTGTCCCATTTTCGACACTTTTATAGGGTATCTCCGTAATTGTTAGTGCTATCAAAAAAGCAATGTAGGTGTCATGTGCCCTTTTTGGGTCAAACTTAAAATGGTAAAATCAAAATTTGAAAATTTTCGCTCGCTTAAGAGATACGGGGGGAAAAACAAAAAATTGACAATTTCACAATTCCCCTATATTTTCTTAGTTAAAGGAGATACAGAATAAGTATACGGGATCAGGTAATAAAGCTATCAGACCTAACCTTATTTTTTTTAAATAGAACAACTTGTATGTTTTAATCTAGAAGGATGGCATTTTGAACTCTCTTTTCAAATATATAACACATCATGGATGACATTGGTTTCCTAGGTAATTTATTTAAACTTTATTGATTTAAACGACAATAGGCCATGAAACAAAAGCTAATATCCTAGCTATGTTGCCATTCTAGATGTTATTAACATTTAACGTCAATTTCATTTTTAAATATTCATTTGTGAAATTGACCTATCAACATTTTGAAAAATTTAATGACACAGTTTATATTGAAAGTGGAAAAAAACGAAGAAATAGATCAAAATTAATATTTTGTTCTCTATCCGGAAAGACGGCAACCATTTAAGGACATATTCCGACGATTGGAACATAATTTATAAATATAAGGCTCTTTTACTATGCCGAGATCAAAAACTTATAATATGTGTGTTATATATTTGAAAAGATAATTTAAGGTGCTATATTTTTCGATTAAAATATACATTTAAAAAAATGAGGTTAGGTCCGATAACAATTTTACCTGACCCCGTATACTTAGTCTGAAAACGGCAGATTATTCAGCAATGGTTATGAAGAAACTTCTTTATAGAACATTTTTCTGTATCTCTTTTAACTAAGAAAATATAGCGTAATTTAGAAATTGTCAATTTTTTGATATTTCCCCGTATCTCTTAAGCAAGCGAAAAATTTTGAAATTTTGATTTGAGATATGATACGTACATTACTTTTTTGATAGCACTAACAATTACGGAGATACCCTATAAAAGTGTCGAAAATGGGATACCCTGTACGATCTACGACTTCGAAAAAAATATTTAGCCTTCATTGCTACATTATGGTTCATGTAAAATTGGTAATCAATTTATTGTCGAACGATTTGATAACAATAGTTAAAATTTAGACTGAGAACTAGATAATCTGTCATAAAATTGGACATAAAACTCAGTTTAGCGCACTAACAATAAATTACACACGTTACCATATTGCACATTTGAAATGCGTTCTACAATTGCGTAATTAATATCTCCAGTGTTGCCAGTGTATTTGTAAAGTAAATTACCTTAAAACTGATCTAGATATGAAATAGAAATCGATATTTTGGCCTAATTTTCATTTATCCCTGTTTGATCACGTTCAAAAAAAAATGTTAGTTGTGTACAGGAATGAATAAGAATCAAATACCAATGTATGGAAAAGTTATTATTTTGCCATACCACCCGATAATACCTTTTACATTTATACACTAAGGGCGTATTTTTGTCTACACAGTTACACTTTAAAATACTAATTTAGATTGAATGGTACTACCAAGAAAAGGAAGCATTTTCCATTGATAGGATGTCACTACCTGCAAATCGGTTTCGAACTCTTTTGTTCTCGTCAGTACAGGGTAGGCGTACATACCTATCATCAGAGAAGACTTTATACTTCACGCTGTATTATCAACAGTGTAGTATCAGCGTGAAGTTTAGAGTCTTCTCTGATGATATGTATGTACACCCCCTGTACTGACGAGAACAAGAGAGTTCGAAACCGGTCTGCAGGTAGTTACATCCTATCAATGGAAAAAGCTTCCCTTTCTTGGTAGTACCATTCAATCTGAAATAGTATTTTAAAGTGCTACTGTGTAGACTAAATACGACCTTTTGTATAAGGTATCATCGGGTGGTCTGGGAACATAATAATTCTAAAAAATATTGGTCTTTTTATTCAAAAAAAATCTTCTTGTCGCAATATGAAAATTATCGGAATTTGTAAAAACTTCGTAAACTTTAAGTGTGCTAAAAATATTAGAATAATTAACAACAGAAAACCTCTTAACACGAGCATTGCTGAAAAAATGCACCCTATACGAATTTAGATAGTGAAAATTTGGCAATGTCAATAAGCCATTAAAAGCCAAATTTTGTGTCCAAATTTGCGTTTGCTAATTACAATTGGTCAACCAAATTGATTACGCCCAACTTCCCCCTATACTTTATTATGTTTCGGCGATATTTATAGCACACAAGCTATCAAATAAACGCCAATAGGGCATTAAATAACGCGTTTTATAACTTTAATTCTAAAATTTCAGAAATTGCACGCATAAATTATTACCGTTGTCGATATCTATTTTGGTTGGATTTATTTTAAATTATTCACCTATTAACACGTACAAATATAGAAATTTAAAATATTTTCGTGACAGCATTATACGGGGTACTCATTTAGTGTGGCAATGTACACGGTGTCCCATTTTCGACACTTTTATAGGGTATCTCCGTAATTGTTAGTGCTATCAAAAAAGTAATGTAGGTGCCATGTGCTCTTCCTGGGTCAAACTTAAAATGGTAAAATCCAAATTTGAAAATTTTCGCTCGCTTAAGAGATACGGGGAAAACTAAAAAAATTGACTATTTCAAAATTACCCTATGTTTTCTTAGTTAAAAGAGATACAGAAAAATGTTTTATACAGAAGTTTTTTTATAAAAATTGTTGAATAATCTGCCGTTTTCTGAATAAGCATACGAGGTTAGGTAAAGAAGTTGTCGGACCTAACCTCATTGTTCTAAATAAAACACCTTGTATGGTTTAATCTAAAAATATACTATTTTAAATTCTTCTTTCAAATATATAACATACCATGGATGATATTGGTTTCCTAGGCGATTTATTTCAACTTTATTACTTTGAAATGAAATAAAAGATTCAGATTAAGGTAAAAAAATAAGGGAATCATCGCAAATGTTCGGAATATGTCCTTAAATGTTTACCGTCTTTCCGGATGGCGAACAAAATATACATTTTTCGCCATTTCTTCGTTTTTTCCACTTTCATATGAACTGATATCATATCAAATTTTTCAAAATGTTGACAGGTCATTTTCGCAAATAAATATGTAAAAATGAAATTGACGTTAAATGTTAATAGTCAACATAAGGTTTGTTCCAACACCCTATTTTTGTATCGTTCTAGAACCCTCACGAAACTGTTGGAATCGATTTTGTGCGCAGGCGTTAATTTTGCACTGTTTGTTGCCGATGCACAAGGGAGGCAAGGTTGGTACGTTTTTGTGACCATTCTGTGTAAAAACCTCAGCTGATCGCCTGTCTGATTCTAGGAAAGAAGTTTAGTAATTAGTTAATTATCATAACATTCATAAATCACAACCCTACTTTTGTTGTTTTGATTTCTTCGTCTAAGCTTGAGTATTATCTTTTTTCGTTCCGTTTTGTTCTATTTAAAAATCTTGAAAGAGAATAACGTTTAATGTTAAGAATATCTTGTAGGTTTGGGAACCGGATTATACAAATTTAATAAGAATAAATTAAATAATCAAAATATTAAGCAACAACTCCAACAAAACAAGGCTAAAAGAACTGCATGAATGCCAGGAATACAAAAACAACGGTTAAAATTCTTAGGGCGCAAGTCAGTACAAGCGGTTCCTGGTCTTGGCCATGTATCGTTTTTACCGTTCAGGAACTGGTTTGCGAACGATCACAATTTGGTTGGAACACCAAAGGGATCGCCAGCTACACCGTTTTATGTCGGTTGGAACGCCTTTCGACTACTACGCATGTGCGTGACCGTACATTGTACGATTTTTAGGGTGGTTGGAACAAACCTATAGTTGTTTCTGGGATATTAGCTATTGTTTCATGGTCTACTGTGGTTTAAAGTAATAAAGTTTAATTAAATCGGCTAGGAAACCAATATCATCTATTGTGTGTTATATATTTGAAAAAAGAATTTAAAATAGTATATTTTTAAATTAAAATATACAGGGTGTTCCATTTAAAAATATGAGGTTAGGTCCGATAACTTTTTTACCTGACCCCGTATACTTATTCTGAAAACAGCAGATTATTCAACAGTCAATATAAAGAAACTTCTATATAAAATATTATTCTGTATCTCCTCTTTTAACTAAGAAAATATAGGGTAATTTTGAAATTGTAATTTTTTTGATTTTCCCCCGTATCTCTTGCGAAAATTTTCAAATTTTGATTTTACCATTTTTAGTTTGACCCAAAAAGAGCACATGATACCTACATTACTTTTTTGATAGCACTAAGAATTACGGAGATATCCTATAAAAGTGTCGGGTAAAGATGAGGAATATTAAAATCACCCCTCTCATTTTAAAGTTTTTTTTTATGAACACCACTGTGCAATGCTTCCTTTATTATCTAAAATATCCAAGAAATATTTTAAAATAAACCTAATAGGAATTGAATTGAATTGGTCAATATCGCAATATTATTTTTAAGCTCAAAAAAGAAGAAAGAATTTTTATTTACCCCTACACACTTATATTCTTGGAATATAACATTTTCTGGACTTTGACAAACTACATCTCCACTATCTGTACATTCGTGTTTAAAAAGTCACCATTCGCTTTAACTGTTGTGCCCGTAAAGCCGTATTGATAGGTTTTACAGTTAAACCTAAAGCTGTCGTTCTTTTTCGAAAAGAACTGTGTTAAAATGTACAAATTGTCATATTTCAAACGCCAATATCTCAAAAAAGTTGCAGGTTACCTGGATCGGTCCTTATAATTCATAAATACCATAATAGTGTATTAAAGTACTAGTTTCATAAAGCATCATATTTTAGCCGCAAGGGGCTCGTTTCCTAAGGGATACGTGCTCTGATAGCTTTAAAGAACAAGTGCTTTAATCCATTTTTTCTAATTTCGTCGTTTTGATAAAAAAAAAATGTATAAATTTGATGTTGGTAGTACTATTAAATTATGATTTTTATCAAAGAGTGCCATTTTGTCGCGAGAATTGAAAACTTTCTTAAAAATTATCCAATATGAACCAAGATAACCTCCTGAGTTGGCAGAAATTGCACAGCTTTAAATTGATATATTTGTAAAATATTATAGCGCTGTGTTGACAGTTGTGAGGTTAGTTTAGTAATTGTTTCTGCAACTAAACATACGTGACCAACCTTTACAAAAGAAAAAAACGGTTTCATAAGAAGCTTATTACGATACCAAAAACGATATCAAAATAATTTTGATATGAGACCAAAATAGAAAAATTATCTTATTTTAAAAAGTTATATTTTTTTTCTTTCTGCTCTTCTGACCCATCAAAAATAATACGGTATAAACCTATCGACCTAATACATACCAAGTTTGTTTCCACATTTTTTTATAACAACGGACCTATTGTGCTAAGGCACTAAATTTCAGGAACTAAACCGCATTCACACTATCAGGTTATTAAGCTGGAACTACAATAGAGCATAGCGCTAATGATACGGGGGTGTTGGGTCTAAATACGACAGGTGGATTACAGAATGAATACATTTGCCGTAAGGTATCATATGAAGCAATAATTATACTCTACAAAATGACATGCGAAGGATTTAGCTAAATATTTTCACACGGAGAAAATTGAAATACTGATGTTCATAATAATATGCATACAGGGCGTGATACAATAAACACTAGGTAAGATATCGCGCAGGAAGAGGTATGGCTTATGAATGTAATTATGATTTCAACGGATGTTTTGAAGGTTTACCAGGTTTTTTTTATTTGTTTTGCTAGATATTTAGTCTTTCAGCTTGAACCTATGTTATGAAATAAATATACTTAAATGCCATATTATTCTTCCATTTCACTCGCCATCAAAACCTTTTAAAGAAAATTAAAATCGCTACAACAACGTGAATCTCCATAAGAAATTTAAAAATAACTCAAACCATGATATCGCTGCGCGCGCCAGTCGATCAATATCGACCATGATATGAAGCCGTTCCAATGAACGGCTTCATATCATGGCTTACTATCATGCATACAACCATCTTTAAATGGGTAGCTCCTTGGGTGTCCCAGAGAAAGATTACGTACTAGTCTATTAATTTATAGCGTCATTTATGGTTATTTTTTTAAATTTGTTTTTATCGCATGATGTGCGGCCATATGCGGGCATAGAAATAATAAAACAATTTTATAACACCCTGTATATTGTATACAAGATATCTGTTTCGTGAGGCAAAGTTCAATTGCTCCGTTGGTAGTTTCAATATAGGAAAAATATGTATTTTAAAATGGGCTAACGAGGATCAGAAAGGCTACACCAAAATTATTTTTGCATTATCAACTTTATATTTTTTTAAATACGGTCCTGTTTTCCTGATATTGTAATTTGAGAGCTTTTTTTCTTCCGAATGCAACGATGTATGACACATTGTGGTTTAATGACGTTTCGACGGTTCTTTGAACAACATCAGGAAATTTTGGGATATGGTCCTGTATTTTTCCTAATTTTATAAATAATATCTCATAGGTAAGCTGTAAATTTTTACTTATGTTGGACTAGTTCAATAAATAACAAATAATTTAATAATAAACCATAAATAAGTGAACAAAAAATAATTCAATAATAAACACCAATAAGTGAACAAAAACCTACCAAAACAGTAATAAAACGAATAACGAAAACAGTAAGGAACTACATAATCAGGTGTTCAAAATGATTTCCGTTATTTTCTAAGCACAAATAACACCTTCTAACTGTCGATTCTAAAACATTTGACAGCATTTCTGGCGTAATACTTTCAAAGGCTTCAAGCACCAACCTCCTAAGTTCGTCTTCTGTTTCGAAGTTGTGTTTATAAACATAATTTTCGACATACCCCCAGAGGAAAAAATCTAACGGTGTCGTATCAGGCGAACGTGCTGGCGATGGTGTTTCAGAACACCTTACTTTTTTCTTTGTTCGTTTTATTTCTGTTTTGGTATGTTTTTTTGTTCACTTATTTGTGGTTTATTATTAAATTATTTGTTATTTATTAAACTAGTCCAACATAAGTAAAAATTTAGAGCTTACTTATGAGATATTATTTATAAAATTAGGAAAAATTCAGGACCGTATCCCAAAATTTCCTGATGTTGTTCAATAATCCCTCGAAACGTCATTAAACCACAATGTGTTATACATCGTTGCATTCGGAGGAAAAGAGCTCACAAATTCCAATCTCAGGAAAACAGAGACGTATTTAAAAAAGGGAGATGATAATGGCCCTTAGAAGACGACTCGTCGGACGCTGTTAGATAGAGCGGAAAAAGTGGCAATGTAAAAGTAGAATTTACTTCGATCTCAAAAACACCAAGGAAAAAAATAAAACTATTTTTCAGAATTTCGGGTTTTTCCGGATATCTCCGGAACTACTCGGAATTTTAAAACTTTCTAAACGGCATATTATTAGGCACGTAAATGCACAACTTTACCTCCATTTAACCGACTTAGTATCTCTTACGGTTTCCGAGATACCTGTACTGGCCCTCCTTATCTTGGACACGGTGTATACTAAATAAAAAAAATTGATACCTTAATATTGTTTAAGGTGTAAATTTTCTATATAGTCCAAGTATATCAACCAAAAAAAATTAATTTTTTACCTAATTATTTTTCATACTTAGCTAGCTATAAGGGCATGATTTTTAAAATCAGTACTCTCATTCTTGAAGTAACAATAAGTTCATAGTTAACATTTTTCTTCCTAAGCGTAGTTCCTATTTTCTACCAACAATTACTAGGCAATATTTTCGTTAATAAGCAATCGTATTAAATAATTTACAACGAAAACCTGAGATCGTCTGTAAAAACAGTGATTAATTATTAAAATTAGACAATCTTAGTGGCCAAAGCTAGGCTCAAACCATGGAAAAATTAACCTATAACCTTAACGCAATCTTTAAAAAAATCGGATAGTGCTTGATACGCGTAACTTAAACGACTTAAATAAAACTGTGTTGTGGTAATGTTAGGTTTTGATTAATGGTCATAAAAATATATTTATATGCTTGTCTGTAGTTATTTGATTTAGTTTTAAAATAGGGTTATTAAAAATTGGGGACATTTCGCCTAAGTTTATAGTAAAAAATGGATGCTAGTGTTTGTTGAACATGTTTAATATAGGATTAGCCTGTGGACCTGCTAAGTTCATTTTCTATGTAACAGGTATTTTAATAATTTTTATCAGCAATAATCGAATAAAAGGAATTTCCTCTGCTATAAAATTGGTTAAAATGGACTTACTAGGTCTTCACTTTAAGCCGCCAATACATAATATTTATTCAAAAAGGACGGACTTCATCAGTTGTTTTGTATAAACGAGAATAGCGTACTTTAATGTCCAAATATGCAGAGAGCAACATATATTTTTGTGATCACCTCATCCAGGTAATAAAAAAAAAATGTTAAAAATTATTCAAAGATAAAAGTAATGAATAAAAGTTGTATATTTTTAGATCTTACGAATTTCTGTAGTTTATAACATTTATAATTTTATGTATTCTTAGTTGTTTGGTGCTATTTTACCTATAATATTATCAAAATAAGGAGTATCTTAAGGCTTCCATGTTAATATTTTTACCATTCTCGGAAATAAGCACAATCAGAAATTTTATGACATGATTTTATAGGAAACAAATTTTCCAATCCCCGGAACCCATATTTCTGACATCAGTGCATGGGAATTATGCCACCAGCTTATCGAAATATGGCTTACGTGAGTATAAATATCACGGCTGTGATTTATAATTTTCGATATTAAACTTAACCAGCTTAAACGCCCCCGATTTTGTAATTTTTGCAGTTTAAATCGAAAAATGTTGAGATCTGAGACAAATTAGAGCAACTAATGTATTGCATAAAGATTTAGTTGAGGGAAAAAGACGAATTAAAGATATAAAAATTAAATGCAAAGTACGCCTAACGGTGATAAAGTAATAATGTATTTTCTAGTTGTTTTCTTGCTGACTACCACTGGATGTCGGAGACTGACACCCAGTTCGCACTTTTAGGGTAATTGTATTGACAAACTACAGAGATTGCCGATTCCCACGAGCTGTTTAATATCTGAAATGATAAGTGAGAGCCATGATATTAATACTGACGCAGGCTCTAGTGTTATAGTATCAATGTCCTAGGCATTATGATATCAGATTTAAGGACCCTGAGTACGGTGTGGTGTAAAATGCGCTATCTATCACTACTATCTTCAAGTTTAAAGGTTTTGACATTTAATTACCTACTTTTGCACAAATAACATTTTATTGGTCGGATCTATTGAGTAAAAAAGGAATTACTTTTATCTTTCCTAGTTTCTTTTTTGAGACCTCTTGAAAAAGCTGAAATTGGAATTTTAAGGGTATTTATTTTTTGGGTTAACAGAATGACCAAATCCAAGCCAATTCATTAAATGAAAACAAAGATATCAATCTCGAAAAAAAATGTATTTAATAAAGCATGCACCTTCCCCTGGGCAAAATTTGCACCTACCTCTGTAGTGAATATGCGGGCTTAGTTTTAATCATCTGGAAACTACAACAATAATTGTATCGGTAAAATTCAAATTTAGTGAAGATTTCTTCGTATCGTACTATTATTTACATCGTTTTTAAATCGGTAAAATCTAAAAAGGTTTCGGTAATTGCACAATCCTAATCAAGGCAAACAAATTGCTAGTGTTATAGAGCATAATGTTAAGGGGAAATCCTGAAATGGCTCCCCCATACAAGGCCTAAATATTTCGAACATAAAATGGCTCAATTTCCAGACCGGACCATTAAACCCTTTCTGATTATTAAAGGAAACTAAGGTTATGGTATGGATGTTTCCTGCCGTACAAGACATTTTAATAGTTATTTATTCATCTAACCGTAAAAAATAAAGGTTTAGCAGTATTCTAGATAATATAAATTATTCATAGAAGCGTCGTGCTCTATAATAAACTAACATAGTATCTCGTAATTTCAACGTAATTGTGCCATCGTGTTACAACGACGAAAAAATATTTCTCTTGTCCCTCAAAATAAACAATATTCCCTGATTAATATCTGTATTAATAAAATGTAAAGCAAATATTAATACTTGTTAAAAGTGTTATTTTGGTTTTCCCCTCGGGCTAGCCTCATTAAATATTTCATGTCACGCGCTACTCACTTTTTTCTTATGTTTAATATCGAAATATTTGCAATGTCCATTTTCAGTAACTTTTCTCTAGGGATATAATCATAGACATTTAATATAAAAGGAGAGACAAAACATTCCATTCATAAACACCATTTATTTACAATCATACACATTTCTACAGTTTCAAATAGAAATGGCCACGCTGCAATAAGGTACGCGTTTAGATAATTTCGATCTAACATTAGTATACAGGGTGTTATGGAAATGACGTATTATATTTAAACCGGCAAATCCCGAGATGAATACAAATTGAACAAAAATAACCATAAATGGTGCTTTGAATTGTTAAGCAAAATATACACTTTATATGAAATCTCAAAATTTACGTGGCCGCTCCTGAGGTCCTTCGCAATCAATATTTTATTGAGATAGGCGATGTTGTCATATTGCAACAAAGAATTCTCAACGCACGTGTTCAGTTATTGATAACAAGACGTCTTTGACGCGCGTTATCACTTCTTTTTCAAACTTTTTAGATAAAGAACACTATAATTTTAAGGTACACACTCTCTTACTTTCGATCTTATTTTTAAATAATCCGTTTTATAATTAAATTCCATAAAAAAATAAATAAAAAATATCTTTTGCAACAGAACCAACAGTAGATAATATCACATAAATTTGAAATCACATCACAACATTTTTTATTATGAATTATTTCACAACAAAAAAATCGAGTAATACAACTAACAAAACGTTTAAAGTTCGTATAAGTCAAGCACGTGGAACTCTCGACACGACGTCGTTCTACTCCCGAACCTCGAAACATACTGAAGTATGAAGGGCGCGCGGCCAGTATTGAAGCAAAGGCGAGACACGCGGTGTGATCTGACAACACAGTTAGTATACTCTAGTGACCCACATTGTTGCTAAGTGAATCCAGATGGGACGGTGCGACAGTATGTGGGTAAAAAGGGTTTAGATAATATATATAATAGATATTCGATTTAAAAAAAAAAGTATGTAGACTATCTCTAGGACTCTCAAAGAGTCACCCATTTAAATATATTAAGTTATTTCCATAACACCCTGTATAGGTAATCGTTGTAGGTATTTTTTACAGAATTCAGATAATATAAAGAAATAATCCATATGTTTGCAGTATGTACTTAAATATAGAATTAGCTACATCACTGCTTTATACAGGGTACACCAAGTAAAGTGGCTGTTAGAAGTATCCCGAGAACTAAATGAGATTTTAAATGAATTACCCTTTGTATAAGATTTTTTTGGAATCTAGTTAAAAATCTAGCTTTATATTCATGGGGAGTGTGGTAGAGTTTTATCTAGAACTTGCAGAAAATTTAATGAACTTCATCCTGATGCAGCTCCTATGACTCCCAAAAAGTTGATTGGCCGAGGAGGTCCATGGAAATGGACGTCAAATGGATTTTTCATTATTTTGTTTCTATGAATCCATTCCACAGCCAACTACCAAAAAATATATTTTTAAATTTCGCTATAAGTCCAAAAATATTGAAGATAGGTATAGGAACACTTAATATCATTAAATAGACAATTCGATCCTCCATTAGCAAAACATATCAAATACAGGGTGTCCCGTTTTAAAAAAATAAGATTTTTGCAATAATTCATCTCCCTCAAAAATATTGTTATGGAGACGCCCTGTATAAAACTAATTAAATTCTGTTCAAAATTATAAAATTCCGATGGCCTTGTGAAACTATTCTCAAAATTTCAGCTTTCTAGCTGTAACCGCTAAAAAGATATGATTTTCTTTTCAGGTCCCGATACGGTGTTAAAAAATCACAAGATTATTTATAATTCAAAAGTCTTAACGATAGGTATGATATTATACAGAAAACTGTTCTAGATTTTTACCTAGATTCCAAAAAAATACAATATATAGGGTAATTCATTTAAAATTCCGAAGTTACTCCCACTTTCGGTATGATTTGGCAACACACGCACCATCCAAAATATTTTATTAACGTAGAAAACCATCTCTTATAGCCACAGCCAAATTTTCAAAATAAAATCTCATTTAGTTCTCGAGATACTTCTAATAGGCCACTTTACTTGGTGTACCCTGTATAAAAATATAAGCTCATTGCTCTCACTTATCGACGAAATATTAATGTTGGGTTTGTTCGCACTGACGAATCATCATAGATAGCTATTAAATAGCTCTAAATAGTTTTAGTTCGATAAAAATACTAAAAATTAATCCAAAAACGCAATAGATCGCAAACAATAACAAAGGCAGTAGCCAATAAGCGTGAACAATACCGCCGCCGAGAAATGAAAGAGTCTCCTAAACTTCAGGGTAATGTGTACTATAACCCATAAGAAGGGCCATACAGCGTTGCCACAGTGATTTCCCTAAAACATTGCAATTTGATTTTTTTGGTTTCGTTTTATCGTAGCCATCATCAACTTTATTTTTTAAATAGTAGTAACATTTTATTTTATACTACATAAATTCCACTTTATATTCTGAATTCAAACATATATCCCACCTCCAATTAATCATTATTATTTTTGCGTTCTAAAATGATGCGCTTCTGAAAATGAAAAATATATTTTTTTTGATGGTGGAAATGGGAATAAATTCACAAAAAAACAATATTGAAATATTTACCCTTAAGAATCTGCCATTACAGGAGACTTTTTACAAGTTGGGCTCACAATGAAAGTCGAAAGAAAATATTATTTCAAGCGGTATCTATATTTTTATATTTCTGTTCCTAGAATCGATTAGAGGAGCTGCAAAAAATCCTTAATTGTTTCCATAAGACCATCATTTCTATAAGCTTATTTTTACCGATTAAGCTTCTTAAGAAACCTCACTAATTCATCTAAAAAAAAAGAAGCCTTAAGAAGAAAAAGCAGAACAATGGTACGAAATACAAAATGATTAATTTCTATAATGCCTGTGTCAGTTTTAAAAGCAAAAAACGTGTTTGTACGTCTGTTTTGTTTCGGAATTGTTTTTCGAGTTAAGTGACAAATTGTTGGCTTAAATTATATGCCCTATTGTTTTAAATATAAAAATGTGTTTTGGGTTTTTCGGTTCGGGGGGTTATTAATTAAAAACTCGGTTTAGCGAGATTTTAATTTGTAAACTGCACTTTGAATTTAAAACTGTTTGCGGGAAGTTCTGTTTTTATATGTCTTCCTATTTTTTGTTGAAAATATCTCTGGATGAAGTGACAGTATCCAGGGGGTCAAGAAGGGGCAAAATTTCAAAAACAAATTGATGATTCCGTAGATAACGTGATTTATTTTAAAGTATTGCTTATTTAGGTCAGTTTTAATATATTTCCCAACTAGCAGAATTTCCTTATAAGGTTTGGTTAGGAGAGATTCATGAATTATAACAGTTTTATAAAAGCTCACAATTTGCAGATTTTTTGAATCCTGACCCAAAAGTATCGCCATACCACTCTCGGTAACAAAAAAATTACCATTTTTCTAACTACGAAAAACGTTTCCTAATCAAGCAATGCTCACAATTCACAATTCCTTCCTTAAAAACGTACAACATTAAAAATACGCCATACTTAGTTTATATTTTTAATGGACAGCAAACAAATTAAAAAAATTATTATAAAACTTTACTTGTTGCAATGATTTTTATTTTAATTTTAGCAAAAGCCAAAAGTGGTAAAATGTTGCATTACGAAACGTTTTTTCGACAATATAACTCATTGTAATTTTTTTGTTACCTTGAGTGGCATGGCAATACTCTTGGGCGAGTATCTAACACGAACAAACCCAAAATAACAATTTTTTTAACTTTTTAACCAATTTTATGGATTTATTTGTGTAAAAAAAAATATAGGTTTTATAACGATCGTAGAAAAAATAATTTTAGAGGGTTCCTGTGTAATCGTTTTCTATAGAAAGATCTTATGCCCGCTAACCGCTTAAATCTACAAAGGTTGTTATTTTGCTACATATTGTTGTTAATTAATTATCAAGGCCTTTTGTCCTGCTGGAATATCAAGGCATCAGATTAAACTATCACTGTCACAGAAATGTCATACTGAGGAGTAACCGTCTAATTATCTATGCAATTTGATAATTACGCAGATTAAATATTAATATTAAATGATTACAAATTACGTCAGTAGTTTATGAAGGCATATTATGTCGGTTAAAACATAGGCATTTAATACCTTGTAAATTATTGTCAAACATTATACATTAGGGTGGAACAAAAATTTTAAAAAAATTCAATTTTCTTTTTTGTAATATAACCAATAAGTTGCCTAATGACCTTCTCTTTTCTACCCACAAAACTGTACGCTATAAAATAACACTCTCCCCTGCCCCAGGAAGGTTGAAATTTCTTTTAATAAGGCGAAGCTTAAACACAAGATATCTCAAAAACAAATATATAATATACCTACAGCTACATATTATATAATAAATAAATATATAATTTTAGTTATTCGTAGAATAATCTGACTTTGTCTCAAATTTCGGCCTCATTTTACGAGATTCCAACCTGGAGCGAATGAAACCGTCTCTGGAATCTGGACTGCAAACTGCTGTAGATGCTTCCGTTACTAACTTAACGCACCTTTAAAGAGGTTGAGTATGACATGAAAACTTTGAAAATTGCATAATAGTGCCACCTTCTGTCACACATCCCGAAGCTATGATATCCTTTATCTCCTTTAATGAATATCTCAAAGTTAGTGGTGGTTCGCTTAACTTGCAGTCTTGCCAGTGTATCAAGTCTATGTAATCTTGAGCATCCTTTTTACTAGTTCCAGTAAGTTCTCAGATCTGCTCTTGCATGACGGGTTAAATTTTATTATAAACCAAACTGAAGCATACGCTTTTACTATATGTGTTACCAATACTCGCAGATTCTCTGATGGAGCCTGAGTTCCAACATATAATCGAACTAGCCTATTAGCTAATGTTAACCATCGTAAGTGGGATAGTTTGCCAGGATACCTTCGAACCAAAGATTCACTACAGTTACCGGAAATAGCGGCACGACATATTTCTAACAAATATTTTTGGTCCGTACTTAAGTCCGTTTCATTAACTTCGGGTAATTCGGATTCTAGCGGAATTAAATCTATAACTTGAAGCTTTTCACATTCAGATATTTGTTTTCCGATGGGTCCCGAAAAACCAAGTGAATCAGTTGTTGGTCCATCTAAATGTTGAAAAAGATGACGAAAGGGAAGTTCGTTTCCATGTAGCTGGCAAACAAGCCATTGTCTTGTCTTCCAAAATGAACCACTAAAACACTACCTTTGGGCCCTGTATTGACTGCCGTTCCATCACATCCCATAGCCAGAATATTTGAGGTATCAATCTGATGATTTTCTAAATAACTCACTATACTTAAGTTAATATGACAGTTTTACGATAAGATGTGTTTCTATCTAAAACTAGTAATTTCTTCCAACAAAATACAACGCATTTAGTGCCAACATATTGTGCATTTCTTTCTTGGTTATATCGTTTCGTAATTATCTTCTTTGTCTTCATACTTTCATTCTATCTATTAGACTTGCTGTATCCATTTCTGAAATAATTCCATCTTCAAGTACTGCACTTGGTCAGGTCACTTTTGTGTACTATTAGATAATAAATCAGTACCCCTGCTGCCAGCCATAAATAGTGGCGGGGTATTAAAAAATGTGAGTATATTTTCCAAAAAGTATTAAAATTATACCTCTTGGGGCACCAGCAAGAACTCTAGTAGATTTATGAAATTTGACAGGTAAAACATACGTATCACATTTTCGGAAAAATATGAAATTTTTTGTTCCACCCTATTATACATGGTCTTCAAACATCATAATACAAAAATCTGCAAATTTAATGAGCAAAGCAGAATCAAATAGAATTAATAGCACTATGCAGGCAAGATATCCAGGTAATCATCAGTTTTTTGTTATTCACAGATATAAAACCAAATATATTGTCACAACCGACCTATAACTATGGATACGTACAACTTATGGGATGCCCAGTAAAAAGTTAAATTTCATGAGCGAAGAGATGGGTTGGTGCGCACGGTTTACCGGTCATATTTCTAAAGGTTGTTCGTTGGTTGTCTTGCGCACAATGTTGTCGCCGTATATAGGCAACCCCGCCGTATTAGTGGCGGCTTGGTTGCCAACCAACGACGACCGTCCAGAACCGAAATCAGTCGTAGGGATGTAACGATATTAAAAATCTATTGATACGTGGACAATAGATATCAATATTAATTCTAAAACGGGCTTTTCAGTGATGGCCACAAGGTCTTCTTTTATGAGAGAAAATGGATTGTTTATATTGCCGTGTAATAATTTTCATTAACGGTGAAGTAAAGTCCTGTTCGCCGGTTAAGGTAAATAGTTTATCAGTCGGCATTGCGCATGACATCTTACGATCAGCTTTGTCTACATGTGCGTGGCCATAAATTTGCCACTTTTGCTTTTAGAGTTTGGCTGTCCATAGATATAGGTCGGTGATTGTCACCCTCTCTAGAGATAAAGCAATACAGATGACTCCGATAATATCACACAGATGAATCGATCTTGGCACTATGGGTTTTAATTCAGGAGCTACTTCTACTCTTATGGCATCATACTGGCAAATATTTGCCTTTAATATATTCGTTTGCAGAAATATTATACCTAATTGTGCTTTTTCTAGTACAATACTCTCCTACAAGCTCAATTGATATAATTACTCTTGTTCTGCTATTCTACACTGCTTTGAAATAGTAAATCTATTGTTAAGTTTAGTATTTTTTATATATTTATATGAACATATTATTATTAATTTGTTGTAAGTTATTTGAAACGAAATAATGTATAGGTAAATAGAATTTATATATTTTTGAGTATAGGTTTATTAACATACCAATTTTAATGATTAATTTAGCCATTTACTGCTGGTCATAATTTTATAAATTGGGCTAATTTATTATCCAGATTATTTTGGTTTAACATATTTTACTGCTTAAAGGGGGTGAAACCCAGAGAAATAACTTTGTTGCTATTGTTTAATTGTTACCAGACTCCAGGCGGATTAAATTTAGCACCTAAGTCTTCCTTAAAGTCTCCAATTGTGTGTGTTTAAGCAATTTTAAATGAAGAACATTTTACTTTTAAATTAAAAAGTAAATGTCTTTCTAAACCACAAATATAGAATTTTTTCCATTCTCCTTTCGCCAGACTCGTCCGTAGACGCGTTTCGCCGTATCACGGCTCGTCATTAAGGAAATAGGCAACAAATTTTTATATTTGTGGTTTAGACAGAGTTTGCTTTTAAACTTTAACCACTGCAGGTGCAGCAGAATTTAATTTAGGGGAGAGCAAAATTGAGAGAAAAAGCCCTCCGCAGGAGAAACCGCCCGAGACGAAATTTGGTTTTTAGGACCACGCCCAAATATTGCGAAATTTTGTCAATAATTTATAGTAAGTACTAGAAAAACCGATGCAGTAGCGTGTGAATTCAAAGATCTTAACCAAGTTATACTCAAAATATAGTGCTTCGGTCGTAAGCCGGGCAAGGGGAAGGGGGGAATTGCCCCCATTGCCCCCCCCCCCCCCCCTGCATCCGCGTCTGAACCAGTGTGAGATGGACTACTACTTGAATCTTTTACTTTTAGTTATTTTTAAATAAGGATCACATTAATTTTAAGAGATATCCGAGATTCTCTTTCATAGCGATGCCACGATGGTGCGAATTACAGGAATTATAAAGTTCTAGATTATCGCGCCAAGATTTAGTGAATAGCTTAAAATAAAATGAGGATTTATGTTATGAATTTTATAGCAATTTTATACAAATACGGAGAAATCTTTTTATATTTTTCCAGACTAAAAATTAGAAATGTTTAAAGTACATATACACATTAATTAATTAAAAAACGTTTCTTTTTTATGAAATAATCTCCAAACTAAAGTTTTTCTTAAAAACAGCAGATTATGTCTCTTCACATAAGGTAAAAAACGGATATCTTTACTACGTATTTTATTTCTAAAAGTTAAAAACTTTTAAAGATCATAAATACAACTTTACTATCTCCAGTTGGCCTTTGCTTCGGAAAATTAGCCCTTTATGTGGCGGATTTGAAGAAAATGTGAAGAAATGTTCGAGATTGAAGTAATTTACAGAGATTTACCGTTTTATAGTTGAGGAAGTATTTATTTCTTTCTGTTAACAAGGACCAGTAAACTTCAAGATATACTGTTTCATACGATTGCAGGAATGAATATTTTTTTAAAAGTAACTTACTGCCAAGAATGTGATAAATCAGGTAGTAAAATTTTAACTCGCTTCGACGCTTTAAAGAACACATTAATATTTACCAAATCAAAGGTTATATCGTCTGCTGCTTGCAATGCATCCGGATAGAAATATATAATACATCCGTATCATCATCATAGAGATGATCACTACAACATAAGAATGACAACAGAGAACCTGAAGTGTAGAAGATAAGGAATCCTGACCCCCGTATGGAACCCTGAGGGACACCATTAGAAACGTTTTAGTAGTCCTAGTAGTCACCACCCATTCTTCAACGAAACGAATTTGGCATTACAAAATTATAGTTCAGTTCCAATAGTCTTAAATTTTAGAAAATTATTGCAAAATATCGCCTCTAAATGTGCTTATAAAATATTTAAATTCTAATTTCGTTGATGAACTATACCAAATATGTATTATTAATAAAGTCAAAATGTTCTGCGTACGCATTAATAATGGTTCTATTTGAATATAAAATGAGTAGAAAATAATCGAATTCGAAAAGGAAGAGAGCTAGAAACAGTTATTTATAGATCCATAGGCTATACATCGCACAAGTTTTATTACACCATTGAAGTATGGTCTATAAATTACGTAATATTCTTCCTCGCTAATATTAATTATTTAGACTTTACTTTAAAATAAGGCCACATTTATATTTTACTTTAAAATAAAAGGTCACATTTCCTAAACTCAAATTTACACATATTTCAATTAATTCGCCTAATTTAAATTTTGACATATCCATTGTCAGTTGCTCTTTGTAGTGTCACATTAAATCCTAAACACAGAGTAAAATAAACATTCTCGTTTTGAAGTTGTTGATGTTGAAAATGCAGCATTAGTCCCAGCTATATAATTATTTTCAACGGCCTGTACTTAATATGTTTTGTTCATGCACGGTTAATTATGTTGTTACTTTGAAATATCTATTGATATATTTATATTAAATAAATTGATCTAATTCGTCGATTACTTTGTGACGATACATTTTTAACTACTTAAATGAAAATCATTTCTTCAAGGAGCAATATCATGTTGATTTGTTTGTATAATTTACTAATATTTTATGGTATGAATACATTTAATTTAAATTCCTGTAAATGCGCCTGGAAGATATATTTGTACTGTAAAATATTTTAAATAAATTCAGTAACAAATAATAAATGAAATACGTGAAATGACTAGGCATTTCAGGGAATGACGGATATATTTTTTTACATTATTTGGCTAAACGTAATCAAAATGCCACTAATTACAAATAGGATTTTACAAATTATAATTGCAAGAAGCTTTTAACGAACACCTAATTTTTTTTACAACTAATTAATATCCTTTTTTTTACATGTGCCCCGAAAGTGCATCTTTTCATGCATGTTCTCTTCACCGCAAGTGGCGTTTTCCAAGAGAGCGGGAGGGAAAACATCCGTAAATAAAGAAATTCTTCAGACAGTTTTCATGTCATGTAGACAAGAATACTGTCTGAAGAATTTCTTTATTTATTTGGCATTAAGGCTTCGGAGCACTTGTAAAAAAAAATACCGTACATATCTCGGGCCGTCGGAGGCTTTTCCGGACTCGTACCGTAAAAGCCTGTTTTCGGCCCTTGATACGTAATGTACTATTAAATTAAGCCTTCACTAATCACCATATATTCGCTTAATTATTAAGCTATCTAACTTTTTTAATGAACGTTGGGATGTCGTTGAAAAATTACATTTTAACCGAATTAGACCCAATTAAATATTTTAAATTTTCAGTATAAAAATTGACTACACCAAGAAATATTAAGGAAAATCTGAACAATATGATGTACTTTTTTCATATTATTTCTAAATAGTAATTTCGAAGAGAGACATTGTATTTTACTGCTTTGAATATGGTTTCATTGAATTCACATCACTTCCTTTAGATTAGAATTTCCCATGTTTGCAATTTGTGTTAATTAATACGTTTAAAGTTTGCTTTAATTAACAGAACCTGGAGAATTGCAATCCAGATTGGCTTACACATAAATAAGGTAATTATTGTTTATTTGCATTTCTAGTGGGAAGTACCATCGAATTGATGTTTACTTAAACACGGTTGGTACATTAAACTTAACTATACAGGGTTGTTACTGAATCATCTGTTTTGACCACCTTAGGAAATATAGTACATATACAGGGTATACCGTAACTTATGGGCCATAAAACGGATATACTAAACATCAAACCAGACCGATTAAGTCATAACGTTTTTTCGAAATGTTTCCACATATACAGCGTTGCCCAGAAGTCCGGAATAAAATTAATATAGCCTTAACCTGTAACTTTTGGGGAAAACGCTCGGACAGGTCAATTTTGTTTTATATATGCTCACATTTTGACGTTATTCGTTTGTTTTTTTATAGGCATTTGTCAGAGATATGACGACATCGATCTTTTTTTAAATAGAAACATACAGCTTGTGATATATCGTACAGTATGCTCATAAATTTTAGCGCGATTCTGCCAAGCTATTTCAAAATGGCGACTGTTAAAAGTTTTTAAAAAATCTCTATTTAAATAAGCGGAAATTATAAATCATTGATGTTTTTTTACCTTTCAAGGTAAGACATCTTCTGAACGCGACACAATGAAGATCATCCTGTACGATATATCACAAGCTGTATGTTTCTATTTAAAAAAAAGATCGATGTTGTCATATCTTTGAGAAATGTCTATAAACAAACAAACGAATAACGTCAAAATGTGAGCATATATAAAACTAAATTGACGTGTCCGATCGTTTTCCCCAAAAGTTACAGGTTAAGGCCATATTAATTTTATTCCGGACTTCTGGGCCTCCCAGTATATAAACAGTATATTACTAATACCATCTGAAATTATGTCCCCGCTATGGGCATTGAAGGGGGCGTTTTGAATTTGCGCCGTTCGGAAATTTCCTTGTGAAAGTAAACATTCGACAGGACCGGATTTCAACTTTTTTAATGTAAATTTCACTGGTTAGTTAGGAAAAATATATTATAATAATATATAATAAATTTCGATTAGTGCCTAATTCCGTCCGAATATTTGTAACGATCGACACGATAAGCTTTATTTTAACTTTCATCCGACGTCGTATGTTTCTTAACCTCACTTTTTCCTAAACCAAAAATTAAGAATGAATTATTGACTATTTTGGGAATTATTATCAGCTACTAATGCACCAAATTAAAAATACATTAATTTTAAGGTTAGGTAGTGACCACATATATATTATATTATATACGAGTGACACTCTCTTCTTTTTTTACAAGCTTTTTAGTGAAATTCGGTTCTGAAGCTCATACTATCATACATACCTGAAATACTATATACCTGGTATTGATTCACGACTTTTGCAAGAAAACCACCATGCACTTGTGTCCTTTCATCTTAAACAAAACAAGCCACCAACCTACCAAACAGCGAATCGAATCACCACAAATTTTAAAACTCCTTTACATAAATTGTTGTTAGGTAATGAAAGTTTATAAGCACTAATATACCGACAACAATGTGGATGAACCACTTTTTAATCTATAATTTGAAAAAGCATCCAGAACCAAATGTCGGGCCGGCTCTGACGCGATCGATAAAATTTCCACCCTACTGCGCAAACTCAATAGGCCCACGCCATCTCCCATAGCGGAGGCACTTTTTTTTATCTTGAAACGTTCGTATTTGCAATATACTGTTTATATATATATGTGAATGTTTCTCGTTCATTTCCTTATGTAGTTTATTCTTAAATTGTTTTTTTGTTACTGGCTATATTGTTTTCATTAGAGTGCGCGTTCCAAAGGTGTATATGCCTACAGATTTGACATTAAATGTTTTATTTTTATTTTTTGATTGATGATCAATCCTAGCACTAGAACATACCCATGATCAGTCATCGTTTTCAAGTTATTAAAGGAAAAAATTATATTATTTTTCTTTTTTTTCTTTCCTTTTCCTCTTGAAACACCCTGTAGATAACACCGGAGCTATTGTAAATGGACAATCTGTACTTTAAGATTAATCTGAGAATAAGTATAATCATTAAATCACATTTTTACCGAAACTAAAGTAGTTTAAACTTTTCCGCTATAAAAATATTTTAAACTTTAATGAAAACTTCTGGATTACTTAAATTTCGAACAGTCTTCTTGAACTCTAGTCGTTTTTAACCACAGCTTTGTCAAAGAAAAGTTAAGCCCAGCACATTTCGGTAATATTTATGTTTCCGAAACTTTTCTTTAAGGGATTCTTTCGTATTATAGTCCTAAATATCGGGGATGTAAAGTTAAAGAAATATCGCTTTTAGGATTTAACGGACAAATTTGCGACATCATTTTCGGAATTAGCTTCCAGACCTTGTTTAAAAGTTTTTTATAGTAACCCAATAATATGAATTAACTGGCCGACAAACCGTTTCTTGTGGGCGACATTTTTGTTATAATGAGGGGAGACCGGGGTTTGTTGTTACAATGTGTACTTAAACATTGGTCATAGATATGTATTTAAATATTAAGAAAAGTTTATAGTAATTACATATAGTTCATAATTATATGTTAGTAATAAAAAATTAAATAAGAAACATAAAGTACACTGTACATATTTTTAACAGTCAATGTCAATCGATCGCCACAGCGGGGTTGGTTGTTACATCTTTGGGATTGTTACAGATTTAAGTATGATCTTCTGAGTCTCAATTCTGACATGCAAAGAACAAATGGGCGTTCCAATGGAAAAAGTCCTATCATTTTCATCATCACCTGACTCATAATGATCACCTTCATCAATTCATAAGTTTCTTTTTGTTTGCTGTGATTTTTCTCTTCGCGCCCTCATTTTTTTCTCTAGATTTATATTTTTACGGACCATAAACAGGCCTGTCCAGATGCTGAAGCTAATACGAACAGTATGGCTGTAGAGATAAATAACAGGTAACTTGGGAAAGATATATGCCTTGAAGAGACAGATTGTTGAAAGATATTATCTAAGAGAAAAAGAAGCATATAATAAGAGTGCAACAACCAGCCCCGTTGCCACTGTAACAATCTACCCCGGCCACATTTTTTGAACAAAATGCATGCACCAACCTAACCTGAAATTTAATTACAACGAGAATGGATCAGAAATGTGACTTAGATGTAGCTACACCCTCTGACAATACGACAACTCTTTCGCAGTTACACCGCCGATGATATAAAACAAATTGTTAGTGTACAAATAATCATCGGTAAAAAACACATAAACTGAATTTCTTCAATAAATACTCACTGAACCGTGCCACCGAGTAGACTGAACATGTAACTGTGATGCCAGCGCTGTATTATTCCTGGTTGGCATTTTAAACTAACCGTAACAACCTGCCCCTGTAACAACCAACCCCGGTCTCCCCTACTTTAAGAAATGAAATGCTCTTAGATCTGGCAAATTCAGAAGTTTTTAATTGGAAATAACTGTTGTACGATTGCTATTTGCAGTGTCTGCAGGTGGTTAGGACATTGTTTTCCATGCATATTTATACAGGGTGTTTCAAGAAACTTGTGCCATCGCTCACAAATAAAATAGTTCCTATCGACTATCTATCTGCTCGGGTTTATTCAGGATACCTTGCTTGAGAGATACAGGGTGTTAACATTTTTTTTACTTTTTCGGTGTGTCCGAAAGGGCTTTAGTAATTTCAGTGAAATTTTGGTTATGAAAAGTACCTAAAATAACAAATATTTAGAAAATAAAAATATGACCTGACCTTTTCACATTTTAAGAGCACAATTTGTTCGGGTTTAAATTACTTAAAAAGCATCTCTTAATATTTATTTGAAGTCTGTTTCGTTTACAAGATCAATGCCATTTTATTAAGTAGCGCATGTAGACAGCGTAACACCAACAGATAAACCTGTTCACTGTTTATTGCTAAAATATGTTCTATTTTAGGTACTCGCATAACCCAAGTTTCACTAAAACCATTTCGGATATATCTTGGAAACACGGAACAAATTTTAACACCGTTGTTGTTGTGCTGGAGCTCTGCACTCAAACATACTATTCGCCTACTGGATTCCATCGAGAAGAGTGCCATTCGTCTGATTGGAGACCAGGAGAGGACGAAGAACCTCGATAGCCTAATACATCGAAGACAGGCTGGGAATTTGACTCTCTTTTCCAGATATTTTCATGGAAAGTGCTCGGCTGACCTTGCCGCCCAGAGCGGCGAATAGCAGAAATAATAGACGAACCACTGCCGCCCATCCATATGTGGTTAAGCTTAATACTCCTCGAACTTCATTATTTACGAATTCTTTCATCTGGAAGACTTCGTCCTTATGGAACGACCTTCCCGAGGTCGTTTTTACCAACGAATCTAACCTCCAGCGATTCAAAACCAACTTGAATCGCTTTTTGCGCACACGCACCACTTACAGAGTGCCCTAAAGGATTTTTCCTATAGTGCTTGTGTTTGCTCATAAAAAAAACCTGTATCCTTCAAACAAATAATCTGCAGACCCATGTCGATAGCAACTATTTATGGGTAAGGAATCACCACACGCGCAATGGTACATGTTTTATGAAAACCCTGTATAATAATAGCACATACCCGCACTCTGTAGCTACAATGCTAACTATTGCAATAATTATTTAATATGCGTCCAATGTCTGTCAATCCCTGAGTCAACGCCCTTAAAAATTCTTATTCTAAAACTGACACGCAGAATTTTATTAAAACATTTTTCTTCGTTGCGAGAACTTTTATTTTCATGACTGAACATGGTTTCCATGATTTCCTCTGTGTAGTGTGCGAAGTGTAGTTTAAACCCACGATAAGAATGTTCTTAGGAAGAAAGAAGCATGTGTTATACGGGTCATTTTTCCCAACAAGAAAAAGAAAGACAAGGAATTGTTTAAACCGATATGAAGGTGGTGACATCATGCCGATAGAAAAAGCCTTTATATTCTTAGTAATACCGTTCAATCTGAATTAGGATTTTGTCTGTAATTAAGCGTTTGATGAGGCCCATAGCGCAGAGACTAGCTATTTAGCATTATTCTCTAATTTATTTATTTATTTCTAATTGTTCTCATGCTTGTCTACTTGACTACGAAATGATTTTCTTTGTATATATATGTAAAAAAAACGTTTGTTATTCTTTCCTAAAGACTTTAACGCAAAATTTTCTAAATATTTCAACTCCAGTCTATAGGGTGTAAGAAAATCAAAGTACAGTGTAAGTACAAGTAATTTATTTTATTAATACAAATAAAATGTAACTCTTAAAGCCAGCACTTTCTTAAGACTTTTAAAGGAGGCATTGAGTTTTACATTTTCGAATTATACCGAATTAAAAAAAAAAGTTAATTACAGGAAAGTACAATTAGTATTTTAATGAAGATGGTCAATTTAAGGAACAAAACGCCGGAAAACAAGTAAGTGTTGTATAGCGCTGAACGCATGAAAGACTCGATGAGGTCATCCTGTCGGAGAATAAAAAGTAGCAATGAGAAAGTGAAATTTATTTTTGGACATTTCTTCGAACAAAGTTAGGAAAAAATAAAAACCGAACCGAAAAACAAATACTTTGAAAGCCCATTTATCTTTGATTTTTTGCGGGCCTATAAAACTTTGCCCCAATATAACCAACCTCTCTCTCTCTCTCTCTCTTAATGTATCTCTATAGATAGAAGATATAATAACTTAAATATAAATTTTCGTCTTTGGCCACAACTTGTTCCTATAAATAATGGAGCGTCATACTATTAAATATTGTGGTCGAACAAGGGCATGTTTATCATACGTTATTATGTTGAAATAACCAGTTTCGTCAGTTGTCCCGGTTTGCAAGAATGACCCTTAAATGTCTTGACGCGGCTATAAATATTCGATGTGGTTTTGGGTCGCAAACGTTTTCCCTTTTTCGCACCCCCTTGGGGTTAGAAACTTCCGTTGCAGCGGATTTAAATGTTTTTGTTGTTGACCTGAAGTGATGGGGTCGAGAATCTACTTTCGTGGTGAGATTTATAAGATGCAATATTTTGTTTTTTAGGTGCCTACGAGTAGGTGTTAGTTTTCAAAGCAATTCAAATGAAAAAATAATTTCTTTAATTTTCAAACTCCTGGAGTAACCAATGAATCATATTTACTTTAAATTTTATTATTTGCAAAAACGGCTTGGTGTTGTCCTTAATTCATTTAAAATACTGGATAATAAATTGGCCTTAACTGAAAATGTAAATTTATTAATATAAAGGAATGTTTTTAATTTTTATTACACAGATCTATAATATTTATTTTCCATTCATAGTTATATTTAATATTGTTCTCTATTATACTTCTAAACATTTGTTAACTCCTTTGTAGAGCTGTTCCTTAAGCAATTACAGGGTTTTACGTACAGTAGTTGTAGCCTATTTGATTGTGCAGGAATTTGAGAATTAATAATTTTTTATATGTCCACTCGCATTTATTTTAATCGGGAAACATTTCCTTATAATATACAGGGTGATCTTTAATGACATGATAATATTTCAGGATGATTCCTTAGATCATTTTATAAAGAAAAGTTCTTAAGCTCTTAAGGCTTAAATATTTTGCTACAGGGTGTTGAATTTTTAGTTTTCAAATGATTATTTTTTTAATGTCTCCGAAAGTACTTTGGATATTATTTTCAATTTTGATATGTGTTAATATAATATATATTTAGTTAAATTTCAGTTAGAAAAGTTATTCAATTGTTCCACCAGTGGCGTCCCTCCAAACATGTCCTCTGATATTTTTTACAAAACAGATGGTACGCCACTGACATTTTTCCATGTGGATAATTTTTCTGATTAGCCTGGTCAATTCTACATGAAAACGGTATCTTGAGATGGTCAGACGCACCGTTCTTCATTGAAACCATTAAATTCATATTGAAAATCATTATTATTAACATTGATAAAATAATTAATGATAAATTTTGTTTAAAAAAATTGTTGGAGTGGGCAATTCGATGCGAAGATGGGCGGAAGCATACCTTTTAAATGAAGGTGGCCATTTCCAACAATTTGTATAAAACAAAATTTATCATTTATTATTTTATCAATGGTAATAATAATGATTTTCAATATGAATTTAGTGGTTTCAATCAAGAACGGTGCGTCTGACCAGAAAATCTCAAGAGACCGTTTTCATGTAGAATTGACCAGGCTAATCAGAAAAAGTATCCACATGGAAAAATGTCAGTGCCGTACCATCTTTTTGTAAAAAATATCATAGGACATGTTTGCAGGGACGCCACTAGTTTGACAATTGAATAATTTTTCTAACTAAAATTTGTGGTTCTATATATCCTATTAACACATACCAAAATTGAAAATAATATCTAAAGTACTTTCGGAGATATTAAAAAATAACCATTTAAAAGATAAAAAATCAACAACCTGTAGCAAAAAATTTAAGCCGTTGCGGACATATGTTCATATGAACTTTTCTTTATAAACTGACCTAAGGAATCACACCCTGAAATACTAGCACGTCATTAAGGAACACCCTCTATAGAAAAAGTCATAAAAATGTCGAAATACTAATAACTTCAGTAATTCCGTTGGTTGACACCCAAAAGAGGTTCTAGGAGTGCAACTAGAGGTCATGTTCTTTAATAGTAAAATAATATTCGGTAATAAAATTTCATATTATTTTTATGGCATAGCAAATTAGTTGACAGAATAACTGTTTTAGTAATTAAGGTGTTATATAAAGTACGAATAGAAAACTTGGTGATATTAATATACTATAATTTTTCTCGTCAACTATACTATTTCAGTCAGAATTTCAGAAAAAATTGTAAGTGCCGAATAACATCCAATGGTAGAAAAGACGAATGACAAATACGCCAATAAACTAACATGCGTATTGGTTATTTAACATTTTAACAATTGATTTTTAATTAAATATAATTCAATAAGAAAACTTAGTTTAATGTAATAAGGATGATTAGATTTTGATATAAATATTTATTCGTTTATTCGTTAATCTTCTATCGTATGTTGTGCTCATATATAAAAAGTAATATAGTTGCTGTTATAAAATACTTCCAATTCGAATAAATTGTTACGATTGATGTACAGGGTAGAGTGTTAATAAATAAACCATTTTTTTAAACTATACTAGTTGTAAAAGCTTGTTGTTGGTGTAAAGAAATTGTACATATTTGTAGATAATATTATTTATTGTATACTATGTATACGTAGTTAAGATATGGCTTCTTCATGTAAAAATAAAAATATTTATATTGTATGTGTAAGACTGCTAGTCGATATTTTATTTTTAGCTGGTCTATGAGTAATTTATACAACCCATTGAAAATTATAGTTTCTAAAATGTTTACTTTTATTGGTGCACAACAAAGGATATTTAGTTTGGTCATGTATCCCAATAATTATAGTTTCTTACGGTGGATCATTTCGATTAATTGTACAGGGTGTCCCATTTTCGACACTTTTATAGTGTATCGCCGTTATTATTATAGTGATATCAAAAAAGTAATGTAGGTATCATGTGCTCTTTTTGGGTCAAACTTAAAATGATAAAATCAAAATATGAAAAATTTCGCTCGTTTAAGAGATACGGGGGAAAATCAAAAAATTGACAATTTCAAAATTACCCTATATTTTCTTAGTTAAAAGAGATACGGAAAAATGTTTTATACAGAAGTTTCTTTATATTGATTGTGGAATAATTTGCCGTTTTCAGAATAAGTATGCGGGGTCAGGTAAAAAAGTTATCGGACCTAAGCTCATTTTTTTTAAATGGAACACCCTGTATATTTTAATCTAAAAAGATTTTTAAACTGTCTTTTCAAATTTATAACATACCATGGATGTGGTTGTTATCATCAAATTTTTCAAAATGTTGATAAATAAGTCTTTTTCACAGATGAATATGTAAAAAATGAAATTGACGTTAAATGTCAATAACAACTAGAATGTCAACATAGTTGTCTCTAGGATATTAGTTTTTGTTTCATGGCCTACTTTGGTTTAAAGTAATAAAGGTTTAATAAATCGCCTAGGAAACCAATATCATCCATGGTGTGTTATATATTTGAAAGGAGAATTTAAAATAGTATATTTTTAGATTAAAATATACAGGGTGTTCCGTTTAAAAAAATGAGGATAGGTCCGATAACTTTTTAACCTGACCCCGTATACTTATTCTGAAAACGGCAGATTATTCAACAATCAATATAAAGAAATTTCTGTGTAAAACATTTTTCCATATCTCTTTTAACTAAAAAATATAGGGTAATTTTGAAATTGTTAATTTTTTGATTTTCCCCCGTATCTCTTAAGCAAGCGAAAATTTTCTAATTTTGATTTTATCATTTTAAGTTTGGCCCAAAAAGAGTACATGACACCTACATTACTTTTTTGATTGCACTAACAGTTACGGAGATCGTAAAAGTATCGAAAATGGGACACCCTGTACAGTAGTTGTCAATACTCTTATTTTTCCATTAATTAATTGTAGGGGACCATTTTAAATATTTCAAAGTTCATATGAACATGGCTGAATTCTTTTTAAATAGTTATTTTTTAATATCTCCGTAAGTACTTTAAATATTATTTTCAGCACACCCTGTATGTTCATGTGAACTTTGCTGCATAAAATGATCTCATGACTCACACGCTGAAATATATGATCGTCATTAAAGGACACTCTGTATAGGCATGGGTTTGATTCAGCGATTTTTAAAACATTTTTGGAGAGTTACATCTGATGATTGTGATTCCGTACACTCTTTAAAACAAGATTTCTTCCCACGGGTCTATTCATCGATTAAGTAAAAAATGTTGTCTATAAAAGTTTTTAGAAATTAAACGAAGAATATTGGAACGTCGTTTTTCGTCATATACATACAGGGTGTTTTTTAATTGAGTGCCGATTGAGGGTTGTGAATCCTTGGGTGATTCTAAGAAGAAGAGTTAATATTAACATATGTCCTAGAGCTCTTCATTTTTGAACTACAGAATATTAAACTTTCAACAATAACTTTTTTATCATAATTATAATTTTAAAGTTCCGGTCTCGTGAAGACGTCCATGAATCTTAGAAAATATTTTCGGATTGGGTAGTACGCGATATGGTATATCTGTCTGGCTTCGTATGCATTTCCGTCTGCAAGCCCATAAGTAAAATGCATGTCAGTTAATTCACTGTTTGTAAAATTTACCATTTTTTTTTTCAGATGTTACGTCTTATTTAATAATAAAAAATCAATGCCAACCCTATTGTCTTTATGAAAAGAAACGTCAAAGTTATGAAGCTTTACCCATCCTACTAATTTTTATTTCTATAATATCCTTACCATTTTTTCTATTCAACCATTCAATATCAAAAATGCTCCTTAATGTTTATTATTAAATGTAGAAAAAATCTGAGTACGTCACTGGATTCTACGTAAAAAACTACAGAAGGAACATTTTATTTCTGTTTGATAATGGTGTGTACAATATTTCATAAAAATATCTAAGAGTGATTAGATATAATTATGGTAAAACAGTTATTGTTTAAATTTTAACATTCTGTAGCTTAAAAATGAAGAGCCTTAGGACATATGTTAATATTAACTTTTCTTCTTAAAATCACCCAAGGATTCACAACCTTAAGTATCGGCACTCAATGAAAAAACACCCTGTATATACAGTCAGACGAAAAATCCCCATACACATATGCTATTCATACATATTTTTTATTTGAATTATGAGGTAGCATTGCAATAAAATATTTCTATTAATTTTTATATTGGTTAGAACTGAAAGAATAATATAAATAGAGTATTTCATAGTTCCAATTAGCTGTTTAAAATTAATTTAAAAATATGTATAAAAAGTATATTGCATGGAGTTGATTAATTCTAAACAACTTTTATCAAAATAATTTTTAAAAAGGCGAACGCTAGGCTCGGAGCCCGCGCCATCGTGCGGAATTGCTAGAAATTTATCATTAAAAATGTAAATGCGGGTAGCTACGGAATCCTCGGTATTGGGTAAATGCGACATAACACATATTATTTATGGCTGACCCATCTTAGTCATGATACAATGACAAAAGGTAAGATATCTAGCCAATTTCTTCTGGCATGCGCAGTGACTTAACGGGGATAGTCATTTTTAAATTTCTTATGGAGATTTATATTGCTGTTACCGCTTTTAATTCTCTTTTAAAGGTATTAAAAGGTTTTACGCATTTAATAGTATGCGAAATGAAAGAATAATATCATGGTATTTAGGTATATTAATTTCTTTAAAAAATACCACTAAAATAAGACAAAATATCACTCCTCCCTCTGCATGGTATCTTACTTGGTGTCATTGTAACATGCATCTTAATCTATTCTCGCTAGGTGTACTTTAGGTCAAATTTGTTAATAATAGTCGATCACAAATGCTCGTAGAATTCTCCAAAAATTGTTTTGGAAGTCTGGTTCATGTTTAAGTTATTGGTATCTTATACAGGGTAACTACATAAAAATGGCCCTGTATAACAGTATAATCTTTCACAGTTAAATTCATAATTTACAATTATATATAATTTATATCATACTACTACGATTTATCAAGAATTAGTCAGAACATAAAAACTAACTTTGTAATGTATGACCACTTAGTTACTCTAGTCAGATTTGTTATACCTGTATTATTTGTCATAGAAAATATTTAATTTAACTATTTAATGCAATTAACCGGCAACGTATTGCGAAAATATGAAAGGCTGGGTTCTTTATTTTTCTCTCTTTATTTTTTTATTTAGAACCCAGTTATAAACTTAACCTTATGGTTAAGTTCATAACTTCAAATATAGTAAAGTTTACGTTATACAAGGGCAGTAGCCGCCCCCGCTAAGGGGGTTGAGGTTACAGGGATGAAATTAATACTGAAACGTGTCCCCCTGAAAACACAAGTTTACGGGTCCGAGGTTTTTTTTAATTTTCACGTACACAACCGTAAACCTTGCTGGACTGTTTTCGATGGGCCACCCTGTATATACATATTTATAGTTACTGTAGACATTTCCTGGGCCTTAATTGTTATTCCTGTCAGATTCTGTGGCGACTCAATATTTTGTTCAATAGTATTATTTATTATTTTGTTCAATATTTTGAACATTGTTCTGCTCGCACCATAACTCAAAGTTTTGCATATTCTTCTTAAAAGTTTTTCTAATTTATTTTCTGCAATTTATTATCTAGTCTGGTAAAGTGAGTGTGCAATTCTGCAGTTTAGTATGTGCCAGTTGTTTACCTTATGCAGGATTGCCGGTTCGCTCGTAATTAGTACGTCCTACCGTTAGTCTTGCCAGGAATTCCCTAAATCCAGGAACTTACAGTAAAAGATCCCTAACCTAATCTATTAACTGTTAGACACACTAATTTATTGGCACAGCAGTGAGAATATTTTTCAAATTTACTAACATCTTTTTCGTTTTCTAAATTGAACGCGTGCTTTAAGATAATGTCTTATAAAACTTGTATCTTAATATACTATTATACTCCGGCTCTGCCCGAATAGTTATAAATTTGGGGAATTTTATGGGCACAAGGATAATTAAGATTTTATGACAGTCAAGCGATCAACGTAAAC
This sequence comes from Barypeithes pellucidus, assembly GCA_963991005.1. Classification (NCBI taxonomy): domain Eukaryota; kingdom Metazoa; phylum Arthropoda; class Insecta; order Coleoptera; family Curculionidae; genus Barypeithes; species Barypeithes pellucidus. The sequence continues at coordinate 18,283,212 of OZ022561.1, read as the reverse complement.
TTTACTATGCTTAGATTTATCGGCGATGCATTAAAATTTCACGTGAAGCCCTTTTAAGACATAATTTTAATTACATTATTTTTTGTAACTCAACCCTGTTTTATATCTTTATATTATTTTATATCTTAATATGCAGCCCTCTGGAGTTTTCCTCTATTTGCAGTGGTTTCCTCTTTGACGTTAAAACCATACACTACCAAGAAACGTACTATAGATAACATAAATATGTTACGTCAACTATAAGTAAAATTTATTATTGTTACCTAGTCTTGTAAAGGCGAAAACTATATAGACATGCAAAGAACACTTAACTGCCGTTTGTAGAAAGTATTAAAGACGTAGAAGAATTTGTAAATAAATTATGATAATCAACTAGAAACATGGTAACTAGGTAGATATTATGCACTTTATACTGTAAGTATGAACACCGGAAATAAATAATTTTAAAATTAAAGAGTTTTTAGAAATCCCCTCCTTTCCCAGAGTCCAATGAATGACACGTAATGAAACAATTCGTACCAAACTACCAAAAAAATTCGTTGATTGTTCCTCGCGGAACCACATACGCTTCTTTGTAGAACCCGGGGGTTCCCCAAAACCCAAGCTGAGACTGAAGGTAGACGATGATGAAGCCAGAGTGACCAAATACTGCGTCTCGATAAAAAAAAATCATGTTCATTCTCATTCCTGTCAAATATATCATATACTGGGTTGCCCAGAAGTCCGGAATAAAATTAATATAGCCTTAACCTGTAACTTTTGGAGAAAACGCTCAGACACGTCAATTTAGTTTTATATATCTTCACATTTTAACGCGATTCTGTCAAGCTATTTCAAAATGGCGACTGTTAAAAGTTTTTTAAAAAATCTCTATTTAAATAATACTTCGGAAATACCTAAATTAATTTTACAAGTTTTCAATGTTACAAAATGTCAGAACGTGAAACAATGAAGATTTCTTAACCTGAAAGGTAAAAAAACTATTAATGATTTATCATTTCCGCTTATTTAAAGAGATTTTTAAAAACTTTTAACAGTCGCCATTTTGAAATAGCTTGACAGAATCGCGCTAAAAAATTTATGAGCATACTGTACGAGATATTAGCTTTCAAATGATGTATCACAAGCTGTATGTTTCTATTTAAAAAAGATCGATGTAGTCATGTCTTTGGTCTATGAAGACACAAACGAATAACATCAAAATGTGAGCATATATAAAACTAAATTGACGTGTCCGAGCGTTTTCCCCAAAAGTTAGAGGTTAAGGCTATATTCATTTTATTCCGGACATCTGGGCAACCCTGTATAAAACAATATAAACTATTATACACGGTGTTGAAAAAAGGTCGGTACCACGGAATAACTCCGGTGCATCGCATTGCAGCGGAAAATGTATAGGGAAAAAGTTGTCTGGTTTTGAAGGTGGAATAGTTTGCAATTTAAGCCACCCCCCACCCTCTTCACCCCTGGGAGCGGGTGGGGGTAAGTTAAGATTTTCAAATGGAACCTCATATTTTTTATTGGCGTATCGTGTTCTCCGACCAAAAATAAACATCTTTTGTACGAAAATTTTTTTAATTTGTGCCGATCCTTCACCAATAATCACCATGAGAAAGACAAAATCAAAACCATGCGAAAATCAAGTTTTATCCCGGAAATACTCTTTTCCTCTGTCTTGTACTAAACAAGCGATTATTGGTGAAGGGTGAGTTTGTTCGGGATTGTTCAGGTTTTTTCGGAAAAAGATGTTTATTTTTGGTCGGAGAATACGATATACGCCAATAAAAATATGGGGTTCTATTTGAAAATCTTAACTTACCCCCACCCGCGCCCGGGGGTTGAGGTGGTGGGGGGTGGTTTAAATTGCAAACTGTTCCTCCTTCAAAACCAAACAACTTTTTCCCCAGATATTTTCCGATGCAATACGATGCACCGGAGTTATTCCGGGGTACCGACCTTTTTTCAACACCGTATATATGAAAAAATGAACACAGTTATGATTAAGTCGTGTGTAAGTTATTTATAGAGGACTAAAATAAAACTATACTGTACGACCTTACCTTCTTTTATGTTAGATGACTTTACTTTCCAAGGGGAAATAAAATCGTGGACAACACAACCAAGATCGTTTTTTATTACCGGAACACTGCACGACTCAAAGTTAAACTAAATATTTTAGAAATGTCGACTTAAAATAATACCCTTTAGATTCAGGAAGCACTGACGGCAACAGTACAGTGACATCCCTGGCGAATTCCCGACCTAGGTAAAATAAGAAAAGATTTCAATTTTCGGCCATTCTGAATGCACACAGGCAACAAACTGCATATTTAATCACAAAGAGACGGTAAAAGGTTGAACTTGTATAAAGCTTGTATGTTAAATTACTTTGACGTCTCTATCAAGTTTACCTTCCCCTATACGGCTCGTACTCTATTGGCTTTATCACCAGCGACTTCAAATAAATGTTTTTGGAAGGTTGATGCCTGGATTAAAATCGCAACAAGCACTTATGTACAAAAACTAATTATTGCAGATAACAATAACACATCAATTCATCAAGGCTTAAGGTTACTTAACAAAATCTAAGTTGTAGCATCCAAGGCGACGTACAAATAATTTTTTTTTACTTCTTACAAAATTATTAAAGTTCGTAACAAAAATATACAGAAAATGTCTAATTCTTTAATAATTAATTTTGCTAAATAAATGCTCATATTTCAGTGAGCCATTTTGTTAGAGTTCAAAAATATCAGCCCTTCTCGGAAGACATGTTTTCAAAAACAAAAAGTTAACTTAATTATTATTATTTGGAGAACGATGACAGATAGGTATAGGAAAGTTTAATCAATCAATCACTCTGTATATACAGGGTGTTCCTTAATAACGTGCTAATATTTCAGGGTGTGATTCCTTAGGTCATTTTATATAGAAAAGTTGTCCGCAACGGCTTAAATCTTTTGCTACAGGGTGTTGAATTTTTATTTTTTAAATGGTTATCTTTTAATATCTCCGAAAGTACTTTAGATATTATTTTCAATTTTGGCATGTGGTAATAGGATATAGAACCACAAATTTTAGTTACAAAATGTATTCAATTGTTTTACCAGTGGCGTCCCTGCAAACATGTCTTCTGATATTTTTTACAAAAAAGATGGTACGCCACTGACATTTTTCCACGTGAATATTTTTTCTGATTGGCCTTGTCAATTCTACATGAAAACGGTCTCTTGAGTTTGCTTCGATGTCAGTTCTTGATTAGAACCACTAAATTCATATTGAATTCATTATTATTAACATTGATAAAATAGTAAAAATGATAAATTTCGTTTCGTAAAAATTGTTGGAGTTGGCAATTCGATGCGAAGACGGGCGGAAGTATGCCTTTTAAGTTAAGATTGCCATTTCCAACAATTTTTATAAAACAAAATTTATCATTAATTATTTTATCAATATGAATTTAATTATTTTAATCAAGAACGGTGCGTCTGACGAGAACTACTTACGAGTCAGTTTTCATGTAGAATTGACCAAGCTAATCAGAAAAATATGCACATGGAAAAATGTCAGTGGCGTACCATTTTTTTGGAAAAAATATCAGAGGACATGTTTGCAGGGACGCCACTGGTGGAACAATCGAATAACTCTTCTAAAAAAAATTTGCGGTTCTATATTCTATTAACACATACTAAAATTGAAAATAATATCTAAAGTACTTTCGGAGATATTAAGAATATCCATTTAAAAAAAAGTTCAACACACTATAGCACAAATTTTAAGCCGTTGCGGACATAAGTTCATATGAACTTCTCTTTATAAAATGCCCTAAGGAATCACACCCTGAAACATTAGCACGTCATTAAGGAACACCCTGTATATATATTTTTAAAAAGCATTTCCAATATTAATTGTATTAATTGTAAGCATCTTAAAATAAAATATAACTTTCCACTTTAGATTCGTCCAAATTTTTGTACAACTTAGGGTTTTAATTTTTAATAATCGTTAATGCTTCTTGTTTTAGAAAATTATTACGAAACTTTAATTTATTTCCCCTTATTTTATAATCCAATCTTAAACTTAATTTTTCCCTGTCTTACGATCAATTATTCAGTTGGAGCTACTCTTTTTGGAAGTATTTCTCGATATTCGAGAGGGTTGTATTATTTAAACATTTAACGTGCAGGAGAGAATATTTATGATATTTCGGAGAAATGATTTTGTTACCTACATTATACAGGTTATTACGCAATTGATTTATTATAACTTGATGCGAAAACGAATTTGAGAAATATAGTCATAAATGTTTTTTCCATTTAGATTTATTAACAAAACATGGATTATTTCTCATTATGAAATAGACCAATCAGACAACACCATTTAGTGGCGTCTGTCAGTCGGAAAAAACCCCGAAAAATCGATATATTTTCAGCCGACTATTTGATTATATTTTTTCAGTTGGACCGGAATGAGAGACCATTACAACCAAAACGAGAAGTACAACTATTTTCCACATTCTCAACATTATATTATATTAAATTACAAAAAACAACTGTTTTCTGTGTGAAAACAACACCACAGTCCAATATTGGTTACTAATTCTTGTCTTCAATTAAACTGTAGGTACCGAAAGAGATGCATGTTTTACCTTCATATAGATGTATTTTCGCCTTGGTTGGCCTTGCTAAAGGCCCTTAAATTAAATATAGAGAACCATGGTCTTCCACTAGACGCAACTTCCTGCGAACACCTAGCATTAGGTTTTGGATGGCATTCATATCGATTTCTCGGGTTTTTCTATATATCCTGCGTCGAAGTTCCTCCTCATTTTGTACTTCCCATCCTCCATCGTAAACTTTTCGAGATGAAAGAGCCCAAAAATCTTCTATGGTCCGAGCCTGGGGAAGGTTAGTAGGGTTGTCGTTTCACTGAACAAATGGTACGTTTTGGTCTGGTAACCAATTTTGGGTTTGTCTTGCATAGTGACAGGATGCAGGCCTGTCCAGAACATAATATCGTCTCCAGCATATTCTTCTTCAATAAAATGAACCAGTTTCGTAAGACAATTATCGATATACCTTTGACTATCCAGGGCTTCACCTCTTACTCGACCCACATAAGGCCTGGATACACCCCTGGTGGAAATAGCGCACCACACTAACACCTTATCAGCGAATTTGGAATTTTGTTTAAATTTTACATTATCAGGGACCTCTGCAATATTGTCAGAATAAAAACCATCTTTTCCTTTCATTTCAGAGTTGCTTAGTGTGAAATAGTTTTCGTCATCCATAATAATCACCGGGTTGTTAGACAAAATATACTCTTCTTAAGGCACGGCAGCACCTCGGGATTCTGACTAGTTGGTTGGCTGTATATTTCCGAGCTTTTCTTCTTTTGCGCTATTTCTGGCCATTCCGCGATAGATTGCGGGCTATGGTGTTCTTAGATGTTCGATATTATCGTGCTAGTTTTCTTGTTGATGTACCAAGTGTGTTTCTCGCCCATCTTACCAGTGTTTCTCATCTTACTCTGGTAAAAATTCTAGGCCTTCCACTTTTTGGAAGGTTCATACAAGGAACACCTTGCTCACATTCAGCAATTGTCCGATAAATGGTTCTAGGCGATATATTTTGATTTTCAAAAATGCGTATTATTTCGGATTTAAGGACCCGTCCAACTAAATTATAAATACTTTTCCGAATTTCTAATTTGTAAGCCATATCGACTTAATCAATTTAAAAACTGAAGTATCAACGTTAAGTGAAGGTGTCAAACAAGTTTTTGTTACCAGAGCAACTTGAAATTTTCTTCTTATTACCAATTTTATGTGTGTTCCGAAGCTTATGAGACATACATAAATAAAGTTTTTATCAATTGCATGAAATATAAAGAAAAAGTTATTTTCGCCATTCAGACAAAATTATTAAAACACCCAGTGCGGCGCTCAACAATTATATCAATAGGTACCTCTATAATAGTAATATTCTGGATAATGAATGAACAAGCGAATAATTAATATTTTGCTTCATGAAAAAACGTTTCCTATTTGCTTGAAAGGGATTTCAGTTGCCAGACTACAGCGACAGTATCGATTTTTCTTTACCTGAAAGTTTTTCGACTTCGGACATAAATTATAGGAATGCTGGAAGCAATTGAAATAAATTACAACGCGGTTAAAAATTTTTGCCTTATTTTTCAGAAAACTTTCGAGAGATTTTACATGAAATGGAAAAATTTACGACTAGGAAAATACAGGGATATAGTGTGGCTGTACGTAGAGGAGAACGGGGCAAAAGGGTAGTTGAGATTTGGAAAAAAATGTTGTTTGTCGGGACCATTTATTTGAAAATATAATACCAAAATATACAGTGTGTCCCCGGATCGATGCATGAATTGATGAAAAAGATTAAAAAATTTTTAATTGAAACTTTGTCTTCTCGGGCTCAGCCATGCTTGGATAGAAACTAATTTGTGTCGTAATTTTAATTTCAAAAAAATCAAGTACTTAGTTATGCCTTGGAAATTTACAAGAATCCTTTTCTCACTAGCAGTAAAATTAAGAAATACGATAAAATGTTATTAAGAGCAGATGTTCAGGAAGGAAAACTGAGTCAACTATGTATCTTTTTCACCTTTTAAAAGACTTTAAACCTTATTTGTTTTCCATTTTTTTATTTATAAGTACAGGGTGTGCCATTCTCGACACTTTTATAGGGTATCTCCGTTATTGTTAGTGCGATCAAAAAAGTAATGTAGGTGTCATGTGCTCTTTTTGGGTCAAACTTGAAATGGTAAAATCAAAATTCGAAAATTTTCGCTCGCTTAAGAGATACGGTGGAAAATCAACAAATTGACAATTTCTAAATTGCCCTATATTTTCTTAGTTAAAAGAGATACAAAAATATTTTCTATACAGAAGTTTATTTATTATGATTGTTGAATAATCTGGCTTTTTCAGAATAAGTATACGGGGTCAGGTAAGAAAGTTATCGGACCTAACCTCATTTTTTAAATGGAACACCCTGTATATTTTAATCTAAAATGATAGCATTCTAAACTCTCTTTTCAAATTTATAACATAACATGAATGATAGATATCATACCAAATTTCTCAAAATGCTAATAAGTCATTTTCACAAATCAATATGTAAAACTGAAATTGACGTTAAATGACAACTAGAATGCCAACATAGTTGTCTCTAGAATTGTAGCTTTTGTTTCATGGCCTACTGTGGTTTAAAGTAATAAAGTTTAAATAAATTGCCTAGAAAACCAATATCATCCATAGTGTGTTATATATTTGAAAAGAGAATTTAAAATGCTATCCGTCTAGATTAAAATATACAGGGTGTTCCATTTAAAAATGAGGTTATGTCCGATAACTGTTTTACCTGACCCCGTATACTTACTCTGAAACCCCCAGATTATTCAACAATCATTACAAAGAAGCAAGAAACATTTTTCTGTATCTCTTTTAACTAAGAAAATATAGGGTAATTTTGAAATTGTCAATTTTTTATGTTCCCCCGTATCTCTTAAGCGAGCAAGAATTTTCAAATTTTGATTTTATCATTTTAAATTTGACCCAAAAAGAGTACATAACACCTACATTACTTTTTTGTTACGGTTTTGATACCCTATAAAAGTGTCGGAAATGGGACAAACTGTACTTTATTTTTTAGATGAGGTTTAGCATTGTGATATCCCATCTTTGTTAAGAATGCATTATTATTGTCTTGTTAATGACCATCTACTCTTGATATTAACAGTCCGGCCAACATACAATTTCATTTTAATCGTTTATAGTCCGCTTCTCTTCTTACCTCGCTAGGCCATCTTGACCTGAGCTCCCCTATTAATTTTGTTATGAACATGGCGACTCGTCCTTTCCGCAAAAATCATAACAACAACAGCAGCTAACAATACCAAAGACAATTTTCCAAAGAAATAGGTTTGCAGGTTGCTACAATTATTAATAATATCTACTATGGGTAGGTCAAAAATATTTATTTTTCTTATGAATTTTGAGAAATTTTATTGGCTTTTACAGGGATAATTGCGGATAATGCATGTAAGGATATTTGAAGAGGCGATTCTACAAGATAAAATAAAGGTAGTAACTCATATAATTAAATGTCGAAGACTCAAATACTTATTTTTAACACATTGTGGGCAGTTTTTAAACTATCAAGTTGATATTTAGCACAGAGAGTACGCCTCTGCTATAACAATGCTTCTCTACTGTACAGATCACCTTATCATGGTGTAAAGATCTATAAGAGGTATGATTCCACGCCGATGGAGGCGTGGCTTGTGACGTCACCGGCGAGTGATTTTTAAATCTCTTATGGAGATTTATACTGCTGTCAGCGTTTTTAACTCTCTTTTAAAGGTATTAAAAGGGTTTACGCATTTAATGGTATGTGAAATGAAAGAATAATATGATGGTATTTAGGTATATTTATTTCATGAACATACAACAAAGATTAAAGCTAAAATACGACCTTGTTATGAACAAATTAAACTATTTTTTAAATAGATCATCTCTCAGTGGAGTGGATTTATGAAGAAGCCATGAAACCCATAGTCGGCTTCAGTAGTTAAATGATATTTTAATTTCCATACCTGTTTCGAATGCATACGCCCTCATCAGCTTCAAAATACGGAAAATACAAAAAGTAAATGTTAACAAAATAAATAAAACCGTATCCATTCTAATATTTTGTTTCTATCCTTAGGAAAGCCCTGATTTGCCCCCAACTGGCTACGGCCCTGGACCAAATAAGAAAAAATTCTGATGAACTTTCAAAATTTCCATGGAAAACTAATAAGTTAACTGTTGGAAACCTAATAGAACAGTAAAAAACGGTGTCAGAGTAAGAAGGTCGTTACTTTCATATGATATGGGGGACACCTCCACATTGAACATAAATTTCATATGGGGAGCCCCACAACAAGAATGAACAACCAAAAAATTGTTAAAATAGTAATAGATTAAAATTGTAAAAGATAGCAGGGATCGTCGTGTAGCTTTGGCTATCGTCGACCGGTTCCGATGGCGCGACGTTTATTTTAAAAGTTTGTCGAAATCTTTTCTTATTTTAGTGGTATTTTAGCTGTAATGTGTATTATATTTCTATGAAATGAATATACGTAAATACTTGTCACATATTATTCTTTCATTTCATATACCATTACATGCATAAAACCTTTTAATATCTTTAAAATAGAATTAAAGACGCTAACATCGTATAAATCTCGATAAGAAATTTAAAAATCCCTCTCCCTGTGACGTCATTGCGCGCCGCAGACGAAATTGGAACAGTTAGATATCTTACCTTTAGTAATTGTATCATGTCACTTTATACACCTGAAATTTAAATTCAATTTTTTGAATATCTTTTTTGTTTTAACAGTTATTTCAGAATGGATATGCATTTTAAAGACAATTGGATGCCTAATTAAAAAAATACCCGATACAAGTCGTTTAAGAAACCGTTTAGGCGTAAACTTGAGCGGAAAGTTTTTGTTAGCAGTAAAATCAGTTTTTCAAATGGAAATAAATATGTTTTCGACTGTAGTAGTATAGTATCGATGGATTTTTTTCTGCATAAAACTCACTTTTTCACTACCACACAGATACCATATTTCCTTCTTTTTTGTAATTTGGGCCAAGAAAGCGACTAAAAACGATTTTCCTTCAAATAATTTTTCGCGAATTCAAAATTTAATAAACTATAAGCTAGACATATTAAGGCTGATATCAATAAGTAAATTTATACCTGCCAGCGTGCCGTAATCAACAAAGTTTGTTTAAGTTTAATTAAAACGATAAATTAATATTAGATCGGTACGTTTTAGAGTGGAAAAATCAATTAATTTATAAAGATTAAATTTATTTTACGTTTTGTTGATAATGTTCGAAATATAACGTTATTGAATCGAATACTGTAACAAAAATGATTTCATAAAACATTTTCGGTATTGTTTATTCAATATATTGCGATCATTATTTTAAAATCAAAAATTTGTTACTAAAATGGAATCAGTCAAGTATAAAATTAAAACCACCAGGGGAGAGTTAAGTAAAACGAGAAAATTATAAAACTGTTTTATAAAAATTTTCTTAAATAACTGTAAGAACATCAATATAATATAGGTACATTTATTATACATAAAAATGGGTCCGTAAGCTTTTTTGCTAAAAGAAAAATATTGTTAATTCACTTTTTGATGGATTTAAATTCTGGTTCAGAACAAATTGTATTACCGCGAGGAACCCGCGGGTACAAATATTTTCTTTTTACAAGTGCCCGGAAAGTGCATGTTCACTTCATCGAAAATGACGTTTTCCAAGAGAGCGGGCGGGAAAGATTTTTCCCGCCCGGTTCGAGTCACCATGTGCTCATAAATAAATAAATTCAGAATTGTCGGTGCGGGATTTGAACCCGCGACCCTCAGATCGCCAGGCGGACACTCTACCGAGCCATACTACAAGCCACCGAGCCATACTACAAGCGATAATAAATAGCGGATTATATATAAATTAAATTGGCAGTTAATTTTTCAAAGATGTTTTAGAAAAATGTCTGAAGAATTTCTTTATTTATATGGCCTCAAAGACTCGGGCACTTGTAAAAAAAATAAATAAAACCAGAGATGCCGAGTGCGGGATTCGAACCCTCAGATCACAAGCCGTACGCTATACCACTAAGCCACCGAGCCTATTTGTCAAAAATAATAAATAGATATTTACATTCCCCATGCGCGAGTGTTTTCATGTCATGTAGACAGGAAAAGTGTCTGAAGAATTTCTTTATTTATTTGGCATCAAAGCTTCGGAGCACTTGTAAAAAAAAATACGGTACATATCTCGGGCCGTCGGAGGCTTTTCCGGAATCGTGCGGTGGCCTCCCTCACCTTCGACTCGGTCGGCCATCTCCGCATCTCGTCCGTAAAAGCCTCTTTTCGGCCCTTGATACGTAATGTACTATTCCCGGAAGTATACATTCATTTTACATAGGCATGTCAAATTTGCATCAAATCGGTTTAGTTCACTTTTTTTTTAGGTTTTATAATGGCTACATTATGAAATACAAAAAAATTGAGTCACATGCTGGAAAAATCTTTTCCGCCCGCTCTCTCGGAGAGGTCTGGAAAGCGCCACTTTCGGTGAAGAAAACATGCATGAAAAGAGGCACTTTCGGGGCACATGTAAAACAAATAAAATTAATAGCTTTTCTCCTATTTGCTTACGTTAATTACAGATTACAGATTCTGATTTTTTTTTAAATTTAATACCTAAAAAAAAAGACAAAAAGTTTCCTAAAGTTTCATCCATGCAGCGATGTACTAAAATTTATTGTCTGCGAAAAATCACCGAACAAGAAAAAAACAACTATTATAGTAAGTAAACATTATTACATTTTTAATAAGGAACTGCAAACAAATTCTCAAGTAGTGTTGGCTTATCTGGAAGGAGTTTATCGCAATAAAATATTTACCATTTATTCTGCAAAATTAAATTTAAAGAATAATGTGGCAAACGAGAAGAATTTAATTTTAGATCGACGAGAATGGAATATTTTTTAACCAACGTCTTCAAAGAACGAGACTATATGGTATATATATTCGAAATAGGTATACTAGGTACTATGTATGTATACAGGGTGTCCCAGAATATGTGGGCAATCTCCCGGGTTCAGATAGAACACTTAAAAATAACAGGAGAAGTTCTTATAAACTTTTCTTACTTCCTACGGCCTCCCCTACGGAGATACGAGCCATACCGGACGTCCCTGGAAATCGTTGTTTTTTAAATAATTTTTTTAAGTACTAGGTGTAATTTAATATTTTTTTAGTATAATGGTCACTAGATGAGTCTCCTTAAAATTCGCCCATTTAAACACATTTGGCTTATTTAATTTGCCAGGGACGGATTAGACGTGACACAAAAATACTTTTTTTTGTACACCTTGTAAGGTAAAACCGAGGGATATGACGCGGTCGGGGATATGCCGCAATCGCGATATCTCCTATGTAGGTATCTATGAACCTTAATGGTCGAATATCCTTTAGTTCGATTGGCCACCACCTCATCGACAGCACGCCATTCCGGCCATTCAGTGTTGAATCAGTTGCCATGAAAAGAAGACGCATCTTCTTCATCAAAATCAGGAGAGACTACAAAAGGCTGGATACGCCCCGACAAAAACGGCTTTGCGCAAGATGGCGTTTAATTTGGCGGAGAAAATGGACATAGTTTCAGCAACACATTTTTCCAAAGAAACCCGCTATGCGGGCAAGGGGTGGCTTAAAGCTTTTCTTAATCGACACAGTACTCTAACAATAAGGAAAGCGCAAGGGGTGTCCAAGGCTCGAGCTGACGGAATGAACAAACAGGAGGTCACCGAGTATTTTGCGCTTTTAGAAAGAACTCTCGCAGAATACAGCTTACTTAATAAACCTGCTAATATATACAATGTTGATGAAACGGGTCTCCAACTTAACAACCCACCACAACATGTTGTAGCTGCGAAAGGAAGTAAATCTGTTCAAGCTCGACAATCTGCAGAGCAAGGGGAAACCATGACAGTAGTTGCTTGTTCCAATGCTGAAGGGACTTTTTTACCTCCCTACATTATATTCAAGGGTGTTAACAAGCAGCAAGCATGGCTAGATAACCTGCCTAATGGAGCAGAGCTGGTAATGGGAGGGAAATCTGCGTACATAAACGAAGAACTTTTCTTAAATTGGCTAGAAAATCACTTCATTCCAAGAAAATCAGCGGGTCCTTGTTTACTCTTGCTCGATGGACATGGATCGCATACGAATTCTCCTGATATTCTAGAAGTGGCACTACAAAACAACGTGCATTTCCTTTGCCTTCCTAGCCACACCACCCATTACCTGCAACCCCTCGACCGTGCTTTCTTTAAGCCACTAAAAACGTACTACCGTAACGCAGAAAACACTCAAGAGTCCTGAATGTCCCGCATTAACTCCATCCAAAGTACTTGACATCGTATCCCCAATACCAATAGCGGATCCCTCATAAGTAAAAAGGAAGCAACATGCTCAAGTGCTGACCACTCCTGAAAATATCGCCAACAAAAAAGCTAAGAGGGATGCAAAAACTGAAAAGCAGAACAAGCGAGAGAATAAGTCGGTGTTTAAGCTGGTTCGCAAGCCTTTCAAGAAGCGAATTGCTTTCGAAGATGGACTACCTTCATCGTCCGGAGGTGAGTGGGATGAAGATTTTATCTGATGATGAACACGAAGTCGATGAAACCGACTTTTTCGAAAATGTCTGTAGCGTTAATGTCGACGACTACGTTTTAGTACAGTTCGTCGGAAAGGTAAAGCCGTTGTACTACATTGGTATTGTTACGAAATGTGAAAACCAAGAAGTAACTGTTAATTTTATGAAGAGGGGAAAATTGCAGTTTATTTTCCCGCAAGCAAAAGATGAATCAGTCATTCAAATGAAAACTATAAAAAAAATACTGCCACCTCCATCGGAACGTCGTGGACACTTTACATTCAAGGTCATATTTCCAAAAACCATTACACTTGTTTAAGTAATATTTTATGTATTATTTTCAGTATTTGTAGTATGTTTTTTATGTACTTATATAATTATTTCGAAATGTTTGATGTTTTTTATGTATTTTATGATGTAATTACTATTTTAATAAATTACATGTAAACTGCCATAAGCAATATCCCTAGCCCCCTAAACGTCATAATATCCCCAACCCCGTCCGGGATATGACGCAAAATTCAATTTTCATAAACAATTTAATTAATAATAGTTAGCACAATTTAGAATCACCAACACTTCCTGTTTATGATACATTAGGGTTACAGCTAGATAGAAATTCAAAATATATGGGAAATTTGTGAATGATAACTGAGAAATTGAAACATTTCAAAACGTGCGTCATATCCCTCGGTTTTACCTTATGATGAACGAACGACAATAATATTTTTGGATACTCTAAACTAAACCTTAAGCTGAGAAAAAGGTACTCTTGATCAATGTCGATAAAATGAACTGTTTTCGAAGAAAATATATTTTTGTTCAATATGATTTACATTCAGGATACGCAAATTCCATTACTACGTTAGTAACTAATAAGACAAGGAGAAAAACCGCAAATTTCAAGACACTACCATAAACTGACACTGGCATAAACATTCTTATTTAAATCGGTACATGTGAAAAAAACCATAGCAGCAATGAGGGAATTTTATGAATATAAAACAACAACCAATGCCAGAAACCATATTGAATAGAATTTTTTTTTTCGAAAACAGTTCATTTTATCGCCATTGAGCAAGAGTACCTTTTTTGAGCTTAAGGTTTAGAGTTTAGAGTATCTAAGAATATTATTGCCGTTCCTTCATCATACAAGGTGTACAAAAAAAAGCATTTTTGTGTTACATCTAGTCCGTCCCTGACAAACTAAATAAGCCAAATATGTTTAAAAGGGCGAATTTTAAGGAGCCTCATCTAGTAACCATTATACTAAAAAATTAATAAAGTACACCTAGCACTTAAAAAATTATTTAAAAAACAACGATTTCCAGGGACGTCCGTTATGGGCCCGTATTTCCGTAGGCGAGGCCGTAGGAAGAAAAATTTATAGGTACTTCTCCTATTATTTTTAAGTGTTCTATCTGAACCCGGGAGATTGCCCACATATTCTGGGACCCCCTGTATATAGGGTGGACAATCGAGAACAAATCAGCGTTTGTATGAGCACAAATTATCCGGCGTCTTTTATGAATCTTATAAATATTTATATTTATTGAGGTAATTACATAAAACTCCCCCCTTGTCATTTCCCATAGCGACGCCCCTGCTTATTATTATCATTTCCTTTTCCTCCTTTACAAAGCTAATAATTATTGAATATTTTGAAAGGTCGTCAACACATCATAACGCTTCTGTGTTTTCACAACATTTCAGTCTCTATTGTTATAAAGGCATTCAAGCGCACAATTTAGTTTGTTTGTGGAACAGAATAGGATCGCGATATTCCCGATTATGTGTACTTTATTGGGAGGCTCTAATGCAATGCATGCCTAGCCTAGTACACAAAGTATTCTGTCCAGGAATAAATGGTTTGGCGAATTCCTTTCAGGAATTACCGCACTGATATTTTCGTTTGCAGTACGCATGTTTGTAAATGACAAAAGGATTAAATTTAGTGTTTGATCTCGGGACTGTAAACTCGAACCATCGGAGTTGAATGTTCGATATCGAGGGGATGTTTTCCGAGAGAACACAAGACACAGTTGAAACTTTATTGATGATTTGTAGGATATTATCGTATCTATATTAAAAGTTAGAGGCAATGCGTATCTATGTAAAGTTGTCAAATAACAGCGAGTCCTCTGAGTTGAGGGGCCAGGACCCAAAGGGTACATATAAGTATAAATGCATACCTATAGTCTTTGCAGCGAACCCTCAAGCTTTTTCGACAATATTGACATCAGCAATATGTCATCCTGTTTGGGGACTTATTCAAATACCCCAGTTTTATACGAACCGCATTAAGCGTGTTGTGTTTTTAAATTTTTCCAGTTTGATTGGTGCTAATAGGTTTTAAAAGTGTATTTCCATCGTTTTAGTATAGTTTATTTTGTTTTGAAAACTTTCATTAACTACCTACATATCGAGTTGTTTGTGTATTTGTAAACCACAGTAAGTACTAATCACGTAACGAAGAATGTATAGGTTAATATTTTATTTATCTGTTTTTAGGCGAAAATAATAATTATGGAGCATAATTATTGTCTGCCTTCTACCTCAGCTGATGCCACCGTTAGAATGTTTTATTTCTTTCTGAGTGAGTTGAGATTTATTTCAGTTAAATATCAGGTAATTCTTTTGTGTGGCGACTTGAATGTAAACAGTTTGGTTAGCTGGGAAAGTAGGAAATATCTGCATGATATTTTTAATAGTCTTGGTCAGAATTCAAGTGCAATTATTGATCATGTAGTGTGTAATAATATGGTTATCTAAGTTCACTATTTTTAGAACTTTGCAGAGAACACTAAATATATTGTCGGAAGCTTTTGATTTATATATAGAGCTGATGATAATCGCCGAGCTCTAATGGAAAAGCCTTGTTTTGCTCAGAAGATACTCAGATTTCTTGAAATATATATGGCCAATGAGCAACTTGGTGCCGAAAAAAATTGTCCCAATTTAACTGACTTCGTATCTCTTTACTCTTACCTTTCCCGAAATCCCAATGGGGTAGGCCAAAATCCCCATTTCATTTGTTTTTTGCATAATATGAGTTACGTAACCTACGTATTTGCAATACCTATACGTAGCCTACGTATACCTACAGAAGAAGGGTGCATATAGAATTTGCTTGTTATGATACTATACACTTATAAGTTATTATTGAACATTAAAGCTAAAACAGAGGTAACAAGAGTGAACAATCAAGCAAACCGTATATTTAGTTTTTCAATACAATAACTTTTCCTTAGAAAAGGTCCATAGCTATGTTCAGAAATGTTTTTTTGTGCATCCGGTACAAAAACATGGAAAATTTTGATTTGTATTTATATAACAGGGAAAGAAATGATCAAGGATGAGTTTTTCGAAAAATTGAAGATACAATTTATTACAGGTATAGTTAAGTCCATGTGTAGACACATTGTATAAAGTTTACAGTAGGTAAAGATAGACATCCATGTAGATACGTACTTCCTATCTTTTTGTGAAATAGGTACCTACTAGACATGTAATTATAGATAATGACTTCATTTTATATATTTGAGTAAATAAATAACAAAAAAATACAGTGTGTATGTGTGTTTTATTCCCTATAATAAATAATAAAAAATGCATTTAAAAATATAAATAGACTCGTTTCATTTTCAAAATAAACGTACGTACTATTGTAGTACGGTCCTGGAAGGTCCTGAAATGTCATACAAACCTAGGCAAAATAAATAACCAGAAATAGGCAAGTCATTAATGTCACGTGACACTTGACATATCTGGCGCGAGGGTTCGCTGCAACGACTATAGTTATGAAGAGTCGCAAATTTATGAGTTAATTAAATTTTATCAATAATAAATTCCGTCGAGATAACATACAAAAAAGTTATTTATTTTTAGTTTACAATGTTTACGTGATCGGTTAACTTTTTGTCGTCTTGTAGACAGAGGACGACAAAAGTTGGTGAGCTCAGGACTAACAAAGGGTATAAATATTTAGGCTACTAAAAGCGAGCCAAGCACGTTCCTACCCTATATAATTTGTCGGTCTCAGGAGATTTTAATTTCGAGCCCTTGCAGGAATTTTGCTGCCGAAATTACTTGGCTAAAAACCGTCCAGTATAAGTTTGCCCATGTAGCCAGGGTTCGTATTCTTTTCCTAACAATAACTACTAAACCTACTTATACCTTTACTATACTTAATACTTAAAATTATGTCTTGTAATTTATATCAAAAAAAAAATTAAATAAGTTATAAATTCATGCCTAAAATACAATTTTTCTTTTCACTCTTATATTAAGATGACAATTATTATGGCTATATATTTCTGTGTTTTGTAAGTTTTTTATTTGACCCTACTAATTTCCAAATAACTAAAGTTATCGACCATAAATTAATAGCAAAGTTAGCACAAACATCAATATTAGCTATTCACCATTTCATCAGGAATATATTATTGCTCAAAAACACCTCATGTTTTGTTGGTTGCATACAAATAAGAGGTGCTGAATTTTTATTAATCGCTCTAAAAAGGATGAGTGAATTTAAAACCCCATAGCACAATTTTCCTAAAATAATTAGTATTGTATATTAAGCAAAATAGAAAAGTGGAGCTAATTCTGAGGACATTAATAAAAATTAAAAAATAAGTATGTTATCATCACATATTTAAGCGACCCACGCTCTTTCAAATTTTCGTCGATTGTCAAGCCGGACGCATGCGCGTGGTTCGAGGTTATCAGCTGTTCAATACAATATGGAAGTTTGATTGTAGTGTTTGTGTGTCGTATATTATTGCAAAAATTTCACAAGTAAATTAAAGCGTCATACGACAAGGATTTTTAAAAAACGTTAGAGGTTTCCTTTACCGAATTTTCAGTGATACTTCGCGAAAAAGGAGTGATTATCAGGACTCATGAGTAGCCCAAGTTCAGCAGATACCAATGGGACAAAAAATTTATTTGTGAATTTCAATCAAGACAGCACGTAAGTTTAGGATTTATGCGGGGTAACCTTTATGCGTATTTATTATTTACTAGAAATGCGCATTGCGTTATTTATTACTTGAACATACGCAGAATTATAAACAAGACAGAACTGGAGTCATCAAGTCTACCTGACATCTTTGTTCCTGCATGTATAATAATATATTAATTCCACCTACCAAGTAGCTTTTCCTTATCTTTTGGGTACCAGTTGAATTCAAAGAGAAAGGATTATGTATTCAATGCCAAGAAATTAGCATAGTATGAACTTGATGGTGATATTGTGTAATATCTATTAATTATTGCTTAATGTTAGGTGCTGTGTTATAGTGCTGACACAACACAAGGTGTTTTTAGACTATTAAACCGAAATAAGGCCAAAAATGTATATGGAATTAAGTTTCAGGTAAATACCATGGACAAAAATATGTTTAGTTGTTCGGGGTTGTTCGTTAATCAGTTAGACATGCACCCTATGGGGTGCACTAGCTAGAATTTGAAACTAAACTCTAAATTGACATTGTGGTATTACTGCTAATGAGTTGCATATCTGGCAAATGCGGGTTGATGACATGACTGATAAGTTTCTAACCCGGGGGTGACATTCATTTGTCTCTGGTGCACATACCAGATACCATGCCAAAAGAGATATAATAAAAATTGTCAGCTTTAGGTACTTCAAAACTTTTATAATCACATAGAACCTCTTGCTAACAAAAACAAAGGGAATATATTTTTGTTGCCTTGTGTCTGGCACTTTACCTTTTGTGTATTTCTATTTTGGTACTTTACCTAGAATGTCTAGTAGTAAATTTTTTTAAGGTTTTATTAAAGTGTGTTATCAGCAAACAACTTGGTTAAAGAAAACCCTTTTTATTTTAATACCTTCTGCTGCGTTCATTATAAATGTAAACCTTACAAATTGTGTACAATAGCAATACAATAATTCCCTTTATAGCCTGTTTTTAGTAGGAGATGGTAGGAGCAAACAGCAAGTACCTAGGTAACCTTTCATCCTTGAATAATGCACTTTTGCATTGTGTATAATCTGGCATTGTGTATGAATCATTTGATCCTTATGAGTATGACTTGCAATTGCTTTCTCTTAAGATTTACTCGTCAAATTGTATATGAACAAAACATTTTAATACTTTTCATTCAATATTAAGCATTTGTTTGATATTAACAAGTAAAACTAAAGCAATTGCTTAAATTTTATTGATAAAAGCCAAAATTTATTTGACTGAATGTTTTGTGTTTAGAATTTAAACAATGCTTAATCTAATTTATCCTTAAATTTATCTATTATTTTTATATACAGGGTGTTATGGAAATGACGTATTATATTTAAACCGGCAATTCCTGAGATAAAAACAAATTGAAGAAAAATATCCAAAAATGGCGCTTTAATTTAATATGCCCTGTACATAACCTTATGTCAAACCAAAAATTACCACGTGGTGCCCCTGTTCGGAAGGTAAACACAGCAACATATGGCAGTGAATCTTGAACAGTGTTGTCATATCTTCAGGGTAAGCTCTTTAGAAAGTCAATAACTGTTTGACAGATTTCAAGGTACATTATTATAAACTTTTACGTTCAGTTCGCTGGGAAACAATCTCCGATTTATAAACTTAAACTGACTCGAACGAACCGCCGCGGAGTTTATAAATGGTCAGGTATGTTCTCATTTGTTCAATTCGAACGACACCCGTCAGATCTGGACAACTTAAAAGTTTATAAATGCCACTTACCCTTTAGAAGAAAAAAATGCAATTTTATTTACCTTTTCGGACTTATTTAAAACCAACTTAATTTATAAAAAACACCACGTACTCACATCACAAAATCATATTAGTTTTCGCGTCACAACACATCTAAGTACCGTTCAATCTGAATTAATATTTTAAAGTGCTACTGTGTAGACAAAAATACGCCCTTATTGTCTGGGAAATAATGTATTTAACATCTAAAAAATTTTAAAATAAATAACACGTTGGTTCTCTCAATCGATATCGGCCGGCTTCTTTAAACAGCTGATTTTGGACAATCGGGCTAATATTTAAAAATACAGCGTTGCCACTTTCGATGTTTTATAAGCGACTATCATAAATTGGCGAATATCCTTCTATAATATTACTTTCCTGTATAATTATAGTCTCGGAAATGGCAACCGCGCTGGCTCTAGGTAGCGGAGAGTTCTCGGAAAGAAAGTCCAAGGTGGACTAGACCATTTATTTCAAAGGGTAGTTCCTGTCAATTGTTAACATATTTATTTTTATAAGAAACTAAAGTTTTACACTTTTAAACAGTTTGCAAAAATTGTTCCTGAATATCTGTTGATTACCCAGGTGGGCAATGTAATATGTTCATATATGAATATGCCAAGGAGTTGTGTGTGGGTTTAGGGGTGAATTACCCCACTTTTTAAAAATAAAAATATGTAGCGCTTCTCTTGGACACCCCAGGAGTCACTGATTCAAATATAATACGTCATTTCCATAACACCCTGTATAGTACATTAGATACCTTTAGATCATAATAAAATTTAAACTAAAAAACCAAAATAAATAATAAATATATGTAAATAGTTTTCTGCCTAGAACAGCGGTTCGCAACCTGTGCTCCGCTTCGCCCTGGGGTGCCGTGAAGAGTAAGCACGGGCGCGGTGAGGTGACCTAGTGGCAGAGTGTACGCCTGGCGATCTGAGAATCCCGGGTTCAAATCCCGCACCCGACATCTCTGGTTTTATTTATTTATCACGTAAAAAGCTATGAGGAGTACAAACGCTTTTCTGGTGGTGGTGCGGCCCCATATAAAAGTGACGACTTTTATATTCAATCTGGTGTGCTGAGGCTCTCCTATGGAAATAAGAATGTAGCAACCTTTTTTTGCTACTCAAGTAGGGCGCCACAAAATGCCAACCTCTAAGTGCGCCGCGAACTGAAATTGGTTATTCAGGGGCCTAGTAGATATATATACCTAATTAATTGCCTAAATAAAATTCCCTTTTTTATCGGAATGTATGTAGTATGTAGAGGAACCAGTATAGTAATTCAAAAATTAAAGGTCATAAAATAAAATGAAATAATGATTTATTTATAATTTTTATTTTATAAAAGTTCTTGTTTCTCAAGGACAAATCATTATAAGTAAGTACTGGCTTTATAGGTGTGTATTAAAACAAAAGCTAAAATACATTTTTTATCATATTTTTATCAATTAGTGGTTATCTATTATTGTTTATTGATCCATTCTTTGTTTACTTTTCTATATGGACTATAATATACAGGGTATTATGGAAATGGAAAAAGGAATTGAATAGTATAGTGTAGTAACCACATATGTATATCGATGGCCTCAAATCAATACCTCGTAAGTCCGGAATTCATCATTTTTGGATTTTGACTCCTTTACTTTCGTTAGAACTTAAGGCGCCATCTATTGAACGGTGAAGCATTTTTACAAAAATACGTTACCAAAGAAATGGCGCGAAATCAATACCATGTAAATCAAAGTCGATAAATGTCAAGTAAATACCTCGTAAATCAGCATATTTCAATACTTCAGAGTTGTGAATTAGGTATGTGTTGCGTTTAAATTGATTATAGCTAGAATTTGTAATTAATTTTGTGTTTGGATGTTTTTAAAAGAGAAGTAAGTAGTTTATAATTATTTTTTGGATCAAAACATTGGTTATAGCTTATTTATATTGCTCTAGAGTCGTGTTTTCGTTGAATATTGAGTTACGAGTTATTGGATTATTATCTGAAATTGACTTACAAGGTATCGTTTTTTTTTTAGGTGTGAAAAATAGTGATTTAAAAATGAACTCACGTACGAAAAGAATTTTAAATCTGTGCAATGTAGAAGAACGAAGCCCAAAGAGATCCGCTAAACATATAAGTGAATGCTTAGATATCACGACGAATGAACATCAAAATAATGATTCCCTATTCAATATAATGGACCTGCCAGTGGATATCGCAATTAATGAGAGTTTCTTGGAAATCATGGACCCCGAAACTGCAAACTCAAGCGCTCAGATTTCAAAATATATTTGTACTACTCCGACAGAACTTGCAGATAAGATGCTGGATAGTAATCGAAAGGATAATAATATAGTCGACAACAATTTGGAAGAAAACCCGGATGTTCATACCACGATTATGACTTTAGAGCAAGAACCCATGGAGTTGGTAGACAGTAATAATAGGGCAAATTATATAGGTTCAGATACTGACAGTGATTACCATCCTACTGAAAATGAGAATGAATCTGATAATGAAGGCTTATCTGACCAGTCTGCCATACAAGTAATTCGGCCCAATGAAGATAATATTATTGCTCACGATGATACGACTAATAGAGCAGTAAAGCGGGTCATTGGTATCAATACCAAAATTATTAATCAAGAACTAAGGGAAAAAGGCAAAAAATACCTGGGATATCGAAGACCAGCAAATCAGAGAAATACTTTCCATGATACACAGAGAAAGGATCGCAAATTGGGAACAACATGTAACTCGACGTTTTGTGCTAAATCTAAAAAAAGAAAATGCAATTATTTGTCTGAAAATGTAAGGCAAGAGATATTTTCAAAATTTTGGGACAGCTTTACTTGGGATCAAAGAAAAACATTTGTGTGCAATACGGTTACCAAAGAAAGTCCAAAACAACGCAAAACAGAAAATAACGAATCACGACGTAGTGGAACACTCAGATATACTCTGAAAGCTGATAAAGAAAACATCCCCGTCTGCAAGAAAATGTTTTTATCCACACTTGGTCTTCATGAATGGCAAGTACATAATTGGGTTGACCACAGTAAATATGGAATAAATAATGAACCTAAAAAAAAATCAGAAGGAATCTCAAGGTCTTTTCGGGTTCCCAATGAATTCATGAACACATTTATAGACAACCTGAATAAATTGCCTTCACACTATTGTAGAAAAGATACTAATAAAATGTATTTAGAGCAATCATTTACGACAATTACCGAGCTTTACAATGTGTATGTAAATGCCGCGAAGGAATCAAACCAAACTGCAATGAGCCAAAATTCCCTGACCAAATTGCTAAAAAAGAAGAATATATCACTCTATAAGCCAAAGAAAGATGAATGTGATACTTGTTGCCAATACAACGAAACAAATATTACCGAAGAAGAGTGGCAGAAACACCAAGACCAGAAAGATAGAGCTAGAGCGGAAAAGGCAAACGACAAGGAAGAAAGTTTGAGAGGAGTCCAGCATGTTGTGACCATGGATCTGCAGGCCGTAAAAGTGTGTCCCTCAATAATGGCAAGTGCTGTGTATTTCAAAACAAAGCTCTGTGTTCATAACTTTACGGTCTACAATCTTGCAACGAGACAGTGTACATGCTACTGGTTTGACGAGACCCAAGCTGACTTACAAGCATCCACATTTGCATCATTTGTTGTGGACTACATAAGAAGACATTTAAGTGATGGAAAACCCATTATAATTTACTCAGATGGTTGCACATACCAAAACCGGAATTGTGTCATGTCAAATGCTCTTTTTAATTTATCACAGGAACTTAACATTATCATTGAACAGAAATATCTCGTCAAAGGTCATACGCAGATGGAATGCGATAGTGTACATGCGACCATAGAAAGAAAACTACGCAATAAAAAAATTTATCTTCCTAGTGATTATGCCCGAATATCAGAAGAAGCAAGAAGATCAGAACCAGAGAAATATGAAGTCAAAATAGTAAAATATGATTTTTTTACCAATTTTAACGATAATCTAATATACTCGTCTATAAGACCCGGAAGAAAAGCCGGAGATCCAAATGTGGTGGATATAAGAGCCCTAAAATATACACCTGAAGGAATAATTTTTTACAAGCTTAATTTTGATGATAATTACACGCCATTGCCGCAAAGAATAAAACGAAAAAATGAGTCAACTATGCCTGAAAACGTTTTTAAGAAGCTCCATAAAGAAAGGCTGAAGATTAAAAAAACAAAATTTAATCATCTTCAAGAATTAAAACCCGTAATGCCTGAAGACTGTTGGATATTTTATAATAGTTTGCCACATTATGAATAATTTTATTGTTTTACTACATTTTTTCTAAGTATAAGTATAAGTATAGAAATTTTGTATAGTTGTATGGATATTAAAATTTTAAATTAATAAACTAACATGTTGTACAATAACTCGTAACTCCCATATTTTTTATGTCCAATACCTCTCAAGTCTAATTGAGCAAAATATCAGCAACTTTTTCTGAACATCCCATTTTAGACCTTCGTATAGGACAAGACGTTATTCATTTAGCTGTTTTCCTCTGTAAATTTATCATTTTCAGTATAACTACGAAGTTTTTTGTCTCTCCTGAAAAATTACAGTTTCTGACTTACGTGGTATTGATTTGAGGCCATCGATATATAAACAGTATATATTGTTAATACCATCTGCAATTGTGTCCCCGCTATGGGCATCGAAGGGGGCGTTGTGAGTTTGCGCAGTTCGGAAATTTCCTTGGGCAAGTAAACATTCGACAGGACCGGATTTCAAGTTTGTTAATGTAAATTTCACTGGTTAGTTAGAAAAAATATTGCAATAAAAATTTCGATTAGTCCGATTTAAGCCAGCGTTCCATGCATAGGCTTTCTGACGATATGATGATCCGACGGTGCGCTGATTGGTGTAAACTTTTGGTGAAAAATTCCGTCCGAATATTTGTAACAATCAACACGATGACTCGATGAGCTTTATTTTAACTTTCATCCGACGTCGTATATTTCTTAACCTCACTTTTTTCTAAACCAAAAATTAAGAATGAATGACCATTCTTAATTCACTATTTTGGGAATTATGATCAGCTATAATGCACCAAATTAAAAATACATTACTTTTAAGGTTAGGTAGTGACCACATATATATTATATTGTATACGAGTGACAGTCTCTTCTTTTTTTACAAGCTTTTTAGTGAAATTCGGTTCCGAAGATCGGGTTTTTTCGCAAAATATTTTTATGTACATACCTGAAATACTTTATACCTGGTATTGATCCACGACTTTTGCAAAAGCACCATGCACTTGTGTCCTTTCATCTTAAATAAAACAAGTCACTAACCTACCAAACAGCGAATCGAATCACCACAAATTAAGAACAAAAATTGTTGTTAGGTAATGAAAGTTTATAAGCACTAATATACCGACAACAAAGTGGATGAACCACTTTTTATTCTGTAATTTGAAAAAGCATCCAGAACCAAAGATGGCGACGAATAACAACAACTCACTCAATAGGCCCGCGCCATCTCCCTTAACGGGGACACCTTTTGTATTTTGGAACGCTCGTATTGGCAATATACTGTTTATATGTGGTAGTAACATACAAAAAACAGAGACATGTGAAACATGTTTTAATTTCCTAAATATACTTATTACTTTAATTTTAATTTGTAGATTTAGAGAATGATGAGTCAGGTATACTAAAACTTGATAACGTTATTTTATTCTAGATCCCTTGCAGTCGGCGGCAAGTCAGGTTACAAACTATTTTCACTCGGATCTGTAGACAATTTGGAACAGATCTATAGCAATGCCACAGAGGACTCGTGTATCGTCGAGAGGCTGTTCAGCAGCAGCCTTGTGGCTGTGGTATCGTTGGCAGCCCCCAGAAAACTGAAAGTTTGCCATTTTAAAAAGGGGACCGAAATATGCAATTACTCATACTCTAATACAATTCTCGGCGTTAAACTTAACAGGTAAGTTTGGTGTGTTTCAATTTTCTGTCAAAATTTTCATGAGTACATAGTTTTCGAAGGTCGCATTAAAGTCTGCAATACTTTTGCAATTTTATTGCTGTAAGTTAATTTTTGGCATGAAAGTTCCAGGCAATATGTCAAGCAAATCGTTTTACAGTTGGCAATTCTATTGCAGTTGCGGTTTCAACAGCGATGGCTGCCAACCCAGCAAAAAAAAAGTACCATGAAACTATCAAAATACGACGCTTAAATAGAATAAGAATATGGATAAACACACAAGACTTATTGTATGGTTTATTAAGTAATTTTTGGTTGGTATTGTAAAAATCAATATGTTTTCCGTCAGACTTGCAACAGAAGCTGCAACAAAAATTGAGTAGATCCGTTTTTTGGCCAGTCTTGCAAGTTGCAAGAATATTACTTTTTAATGCGCACGCCTTGCGTCAAGTTTATTGCAATTGCAGAAAGACTTGCTGACTGCAATGCGATCTTTATACATTATTGTAAGCAATTTTTAATAGATCTTAAGGGTTCTTCTAACAGATCTAACACATGGTTAGGTTAGTGTTGGGAAAAAGCGATTATTTTAATAATCGAGTACTTGATACTCGAGCGATTTCAATAATCGAGTGAATCGCTCGAGCGTTTAATCATTTGAAATTTTTATGACTAAAATTGCGCCGGCAATTATAATGGCACGTATTCATGCGCAGTAAACCGTTTTCGATCAGCTGGAGCATTGTCAACGGTCAGAACAGCAGTGGGTACTGTCGAAATCCCTAAAATATCCCCAGAATTAGAGATGTGCAAACCTGTTCGTTTTGATTACCAGTTAAAGCAGCTACTGCTATATACAAATAGGAGGTGCAAAAAGTTGCTGAGTTAGCAGTCCATAAGTTTAATAAAGAATGTAAACTGCTAATTTAAGTACCAGTGGGTTTAAATGGCCATTACCTGTTCATACCTGGTTCGGCCAAATAATAAACAGTTAAACATAACAGAATAATCCATGTCTACACAATTGCGCCGGCAAGGGTAATTAAAATGGCACCTGCCCCATTTCTGGTAATGAGAGACAGCTGATCGGGAACAGTGTACTGCGCATGAATCCGTGTAATTTTAATTGTCAGAAGAGTAGAATTTCTGACTGTAGTACGGAGAACGGTGTACTGCGCCTGAATCCTTGAATTATAATTGCCATTGCTGGCGCCATGAAAATTCCCGACTGTAATACGGCCTTTAGAAGAATGTGTTGATAAAACACCAGGGGTTGTTGTGGTAAGTTTTAGAAGAAGTTTAGTCTAGAGTTTTTATTAACGAAAACAGTTTATTCTGAGTTTTTTTTAAATTATATCCTTTAATTTTTTAAAAAATATACAATCGCCGCTGGCTAGCCAGTCTCCTCGAATATACAAGCAGTTTTTTACCTCAAGTGATCACACTACCAAGCAGCACATTTCGCATAATACTAGTGTAGGTACTACAGTACTTCTTAGTACTGTAGTACATCATGTTTTCAATTAATTCCTTAATTTTGGGATAAAACAATCAAGATTTTTTTATCATATCAAATATGATAAAGCTTTATATTATGTTTATTCAAAAAGTGCAATTTTTCAAAGTTCGATAGTGTCTTAAATATTCCATTAATTAATATTGTTTACATTACTTAAAAGTGCAAAGCTTATCATTTATATTGTCCCGTGTTATTTTTGTATTTCCGAATACAACAACATTTCATTTGCATTTAAATTCCCGAGAATATAAAAATAATGCGAATATTTATCTTCTTGTGTGTATCTCTTTCTGTAAAAAAAGTATTCTTTTATTTATTTTTAATTTATAAAAAATAACTTGGAATATTCAACAACAAAAACTTTCGTTGCGCACAAAGATTAAATAAATTTTACACTTCGTAAGGTTATTTCATTTGCATTAATAAAACATTGAACTCCGGCCATAACTTACATGGTATAAAACGTACTCCTCGATTTTTACCGTGGACTGAGTACCATATGTTGTTTGTACATTTGTTACCGGACAATTCGTTCAATTTTTTTTTGTCCCTAGAGTCCACTGTATACTGATTTAGATACTATTAAAAATACTAGAAACTAACCAAAGAGGTTTAAACAAAGGTATATTGTAAACTACAGATTCCATAATCAATTCGTAAAACTCTTGGAAAGTGAAGCTGTGATTGTGTGAAATGTTATTGAAAATCAGTAATGGGTGGAAGAGAGAACTACATGTTTGTTGGCTGAATGGCAACAATCTGATTATATCAGATGATTAAATATTAAAACATAACCATACTTACCAATGAAGGATAATCCTTATTTAAATGATCCACTGTAAAAAAACTACACATGAATGCACCATGATTATTTATAATAAAGATGAATTTTCACCAATAATCATAAAAGAAATACACAAATCAACCAAATTATATAATCAATCCGTTAGATCAAAGGGCCAACGTTATAATATTTACAAGATTAGTATTCATTCATATTTTGGGTCCTAATCGTAGCGTACATGTAGTGCAATTGTAAAATTAAAATAGATGTTGCCAGAGTGCAGTTGGATTAGTTCAAGATTCGTTTGATACTATTAAATATAATAATATTTTTTTAAAGAATCTCTCATCGCCTTTTACAGTTTATAGTACAATTATTGGTAAATTATTGAGCAATTGCTGATTAATGTTAAACCAGTTGTATTTGCCAAATTAACAAATTTTTAATTCGGATTTACAAGATATCTTTGCGATAAATATGTCAATCTGGCTATGCTGCAAAAATGACCGAAAGAGGTGGGAAAGACTGTTTGTAGTCGTTGCGTAGGCTATAAATGTACATTTTTCTGTGGTTTGTAATATCTTTGGGGTTAAATATGTTTTTTGCGAACAAAATATGAACATTTCTCATAAAAGGTTTCTTGACACCACCTTATACAGTGTTATTATTAATTTAGGTCAATCACATACCTTCAGAACTATTTAATTTTTCAGGGCCCGGTTGGTTGTTTGTCTTGAGGAAAGTCTGTACATTCACAATATCCGAGACATGAAGGTACTGCATACTATAAGGGACACGCCTCCTAATCCTACAGGTTTATGTGCCCTAAGTTCCAACAGTGAAAACTGTTATCTAGCTTACCCTGGCTCATCATCTGTAGGAGAAGTACAAATTTTCGATGCCATGAATTTGGTAAGAGTTTTTTTGTGGATATTTTTAAAAACGGAAGACAGATTGAAATATCACTTCGATGTCTGTCACACGCTATTTTCTCAGAAACCGTTTAACAAATAAATTTGAGATATTTACTTGTGATCCAAACATAGTGTGTGAATTTAAAAAAATTGTTTTCAAGCCAGTTAGGTGGGGATATATATTTTTTATTGTACATGCACTTGTGGATGTACTTAAATGTAGTGTTGGGAAAAACCGATGATTTTAATAATCGAGTACTTGATACTCGAGCGATTTTAATAATCGAGTGAATCGCTTGAAATTCCAATTCACCAAGCGATGACGTCACCGACAGCTCGACCGACAACCTAGCCGTTTACATGTGATCAGGTAGGGTATTTATTTAGCAGGCACGTAGCTACGGGTGGGCACAGGTTTAGCTAAAAAATTGTAGTAGCCGCCAAAAAAATTCCAGAAATTTATTTATTTGTGAATAATGAATTTTTACCACAAAAAAACTACAAAAAATCACCCAAATATGTATTTATTGTTCGGGTTGATTCTTGTGCTTCTTTAAAACAAAAAGTATTACCAAGAGTTATTTTTCTTCACATCTTTCTCAATCTGCGAGCATAAAGTAGATATTTAAAATGGCTGGTCAACTTATTCGACTTTAAATTATCAGGTGCCCTGTAGAATGTAGAATTAGTTACGCGACTGGCAAAATAAGAAAATAGGTGATTATTTTTTTAAATTCATGTTTATAGTTACCTAAAAGTTCCTGTTTAAATTTAAGAATGTTTACTTTTGGTTACCAAAAAATTTGTCGATACCTATGTTTTGTTAACTATTTTGCTCGTTTTCTGATTTACCATTAACATTTTCTATAATGTATGTTATTTTTAAGAAGTCTTCTTGAGTTTAATAATAAAAAGTTCCCGTTTAGTTTTAAAAATGTTTACTATAAGATTACCAACCAATTTTTCTATATATTTTGTTAACCATTTTGTTCGTTTGGTATTTTTCATTAACAATTTCTATTATTATGTTATTTTTGAGAAGTTTTCTCTAGTTTATAGTAAATAAAAATTTGAAAATTATATCCTTTAATTTTTTTAATATTTACAATCGGATACCTAAACTACGCCGCTGGCTAGCCAGTTAAAACAAAACCTTACAAAACCCATGTCGCCATGAGTCCGCTAAGGGATTTGGCATACTTTTTTTATATGCACCTTCTCATTTATGTGCCTTTAAGAAAGACGTATGTCGTGGAACGTCGCCAATCGGATGGCGCGGCGCGTAGACCGAAGGTCGTGTATCAAGTGACAGGCGATATTTTTCGGTTTTTCGCCTGAATTTATATATCGAGCAAAATACTTTTCGAATATACGAGCAGTTTTTTAACTCGATCACACTACAGCGGTACATTTCCGCCGGCGTCAAGCGAAGCTCGAGTAACGAGTGAAAGATAATAAGTCGAGCGATGTCGGTTATTTCAATAATCTAGTGATCAAGCGGTTTTTCGCTCGAGTGATCACAACACTACTTAAATGTTTACTGGGTTAAGATAACAGAAAAACAACTAGCCATATCAAATGCTGACGTGAATCCTCGTATAGTAAATTTAAAAAAAAAATATTTTCTTTTAATGTGTTAATGTTTATTTCAGAACGCCAAAATAATGATCCACGCCCACGATAGCCAATTGGCGGCGATAGCTTTCAGTCCGAACGGGCTCAGAGTAGCTACAGCATCAGAAAAAGGAACCGTCATAAGAGTATTTTCGGTAACCGATGGCACGAAGCTATTCGAGTTCCGCAGAGGGGTAAAGAGATGCGTTTCGATATCCTGCCTGGCGTTTAGCATGTGCGGACAGTTTTTATGTTGCAGCAGCAATACGGAGACCATTCACATATTTAAGTTAGAAGAGCCCAAAGATAGGTAATTTTGAAATTTCTATTCTTTTGAATTTAATTTTAGGGATTATTAGATACAAGTTTAATATCGGGTATGAATACAGGGTGTTCCTTAAAGACGTGATAATATTTTAGTGTGTGATTTGTTAGGTCATTCTATGGAGAAAGTTTCATATGGACATGTCTGTAACGACTTAAATTTGTTGCTACAATATGCTGAATTTTTTTTTCTATTTTAGTTTCATCATGGCTACATTATGAAATGCAAAAAAATTTAATAACCTGCCACTTTATAAACCTGAAATTTTATTTTTTTTTATGTTGCAGCAAGTAGGGTTCGAATTTTAGGCTTACTTTGATTTCGTTGAAATTAGTTTTCTTGGCATTATGGATTGGACAACAATTTTTTATAGAAAACTTTAAAATACTAACCTTTAACCTTGCAAATAGGTCATTTTTACTAGATATTTATCTGAAATACCTATACTCGGAAATACTATATAACATGCTGACGGTGTCCGTCAACTAATTTCTATTCACAAAACAACATAACCTAAGAATAATGGAAATATCTTCCAATATGCTCTATTTCTATAGTTTTATTCAAAAAAGTACTATTTTTATTTTTAATTCAATATAGTATTATCCATATTACTTTATATATACATATTTATAGTTACTGTATACATTTCCTGGGCATTAATTGATATTCCTGTCAGATTCTGTGTCGACACAATATTTTGTTCAATACTATTATTTATTATTTTGTGCTTTGTTCTGCTCGCACCATAACTCAAAGTGTTGCATATTCTTTTTAAAAGTTTTTCTGCAATTTCTCGTATTTCTGACGGATCACAACTTTCTTCCTGACAATCCTGACTAATTTTTCTTAACTTTAATAATATATTTATTTTTAATTATGACGGATGGGAAGAAGCTTTGTTGTGTTCAATTGTTTCTATCATGACATATTTGATACTTGTAACTTTTTATGAAATTGTAAAAGGATTGCCAACCCAAAAAAGAAAATATTAATTCAAATGGAAAAAAATCTACTATATTTTTTTAAAGTTTTTCAGACTTTAAAGACCAAAATAGAAAAAGTATTATAAAATACACATTTCATAAGACAATTAGAGAAAGCACTTTTCACTGTGTTCGATGCGAGACAAATTTATATCGAAATTGACTTTCTGTATTTTTATTTTTCTGTATTATTTTCTTCCTACGCTGATAAATTGTAAAAATAATTAATTTAGTTCTAAATTTGGAATTTTGGCGCCCAATATAAATGAAAATAGCAACCACGCCTCTAACTAGTTGAAGGTCAATAATTTCCGTCATGTCGAATTTAAAGTAACGGCTCTAATCTTCAAAATGCCAAGAACTCTCAAGTGATAAGATTTTGATAGACCCGCTTCGCGGGTCGTTTTCTAAATTAAACGCATGCTCTAAGATAATGTATTATGAAACTTGTATCTTAATGTACTATTTCCATCATTATTTTTTAATATCTCCGAAAGTACTTTAGATATTAGTTTCAAATTTGTTATGTGTTAGTAGGATATAAAGCCCCATATTTTAGATAGAAAAGTAATTCTATCAATCCACAAGTCTCCAAATATGTCCTCTGATTTTTTTTATAAATAAAGCGGTACTCGACTAACATTTTCCCATGTGAATTTTTTCTGATTAGCCTGGTAAATTTTACATGAAAACGCTCTCTTGCATTTTTTCTCGTCAGACATCAGATTAAAACAGTTTTTCCTAATGCATTGTTCACATGAGTTTTTATAGAGAATCACATTCCCTACAACTTTGTCCATTTTCGCAGAACAAACCGTGTATGGGTTGCAGAGCGTCAATTCTGTTAAAAGTAATTTTAAGTAAAAGTAAAAGCAAATTATTTCGCAAAAAGGGGTGTTTTAAAATCTAATTACACATTTCAGTCCAAGAAAAAGCGTCGAGGAGAGCAGCTGGATGGGATATTTGTCAACTTATTTGCCAACGCAGGTTACTGACGTTTTTACTCAAGGCAGAGCTTTTGCTACTGCGTACTTACCTTTTGGAGGAGTGAAGAATGTCATCTCAATAGTGTAGTAAGTATTACTGATCTTATACATCAAAAAACAAGCTAATCTTACCCCAGAATTTTTCTTTCGTTATTATTAGATACTTCGATCAGAAAACACAAAACACTGGGTTTGTTCACTTTAAAGCACCAAATGTTACACGCATACAGCTCCGTTAAAACTGTCATAATCTCAACAATTATAGCCTATAAAATTTTACCGTGTTCTGCGAATGGTACATTGACGCTACGTCAAAGCCAGCAAAGTAGATACAGTGGACTCCAGCTATAACTTACGTTGTACAGGTTGACAAGTTTATCTGTAGCTACGAAAGGAATGCGGGCAAGAAAATTTCTGGGGTTAACAATGCTCTCACATATATTAAACTTTAATTTAATAATCTTTTTTTAAAGGATATCCTAAAATTACATTTACGCATTTAAAATAAATTGTAAAAGGTATATAAGAAACCAAAATTCTATTATAGTTTCAATATTATTAAAACTTTCTTTCTTTCAATATATTATTTTGATATTTAAATGCAAAATAATATATTTTTTTTATTAAAGTACTGTTAATCTAAAAATACGGCAACATCGTGCGTTGTCAATGGTTACAGGTAGCTAGAGCTAAATTGATAGGTTATATCCCAGACAGTTGATAGCGCATGCGTCTCGTGTGACACCCGATGTGCCATCGGGCTTGTTCGGCGATGTCCGAAATGTACCCATCCAGTAAACAGGAAGAAGACAAACAGCCCATGGTATAAGTAACTATAGGTATGATTGCACGCCGATGATCACGTGGCTTGGCGAGTAAGTTTTAAATCTCTTATGAAGGTTTACATTGCTGTCATCGTTTTTAACTCTTTTTTGAATGTATAAAAACGTTTTATGCATGTAATGGTATATGAAATGAAAGAATAATATATGACGAGTATTTACGTATATCAATTTCATAGAAATATAACACACAAATACCACTAAAAAAAGAAAAGATATCAGAGAAATTTTTCGCGGCCATTTGAGCCGGCGACAATAGCCGAAGCATGCCGAAAGCTGCTCGCCGACCACTGCTGGTTTTGAAACAGTGTTGCCAAACTTTTACAATTATAATAGATCCACTAGTATTTTAACATTCTTGTTGTGTGGCTCCCCATATGAAATTAACGACCCTTTTTTTCGTACTCTTTTTACTCTGACCCGTTTTTTACTATTCCTATTAGGTTTCGAACCGGCACTCTTATTTCTTTCGATAACGGATGTCTGGCAACACTGCTGCATGGTTGCCGTAGTTTTTGGTGGACATTTTGTAAGTTTACCAGAACGTTTTCTTATAGTCTTGTGTTTATTAAAAAAAATATCTGAATTTTCATAAAATGAGGTGCGCTATGTTCGGTTGTGATATGGATAACCAGGCAAAGACATTTAATAGAAATATAAGGTTTTTCCGCTTTCCTAAAGATAAAAACAAACAATTAAAATGGATACAGTTGTGTAAGCGGAAAGATAATTAGGTCGTATTTTAGCTTTAATCTTTGTTGTATGTTCATGAAATAAATATTCCTAAATACCATGATATTATTCTTTCATTTCACATACCACTAAACGTAAAAACTTTTAATTAAAACGGCGTCAGAGTAATAATAGTACGAAAAAAAGGTCGTTACTTTCCTATTAGATGGGGGACCACCTCCAGATTGAACATAAATTTCATATGGGGAGCCCCACAACAAGAATGTTAAATAGTAGTGGATCTATTACAATTGTAAAAGTCTGGCAACACTGTTTCAAAACCAGCAGTGGTCGGCGAGCAGCTTTCGGCATGCTTCGGCTATTGTCGCCGGCTCAAATGGCCGCGAAAAATTTCTCTGATATCTTTTCTTTTTTTAGTGGTATTTGTGTGTTATATTTCTATGAAATTGATATACGTAAATACTCGTCATATATTATTCTTTCATTTCATATATCATTACATGCTTAAAACGTTTTAATACATTCAAAAAAGAGTTAAAAACGATGACAGCAATGTAAACTTCCATAAGAGATTTAAAACTTACTCACCATGCGCACGGCAGACGAAATTGGGACGGTTAGATATCCTACCTTTAGTTTATTGTATCATGCAAACAGCCGTATTAACAAATCGAAGCAAGTATGAACAAGCGAACAAGCCCGGCATCCATTACGTCTGGCATCAGCTGACAAACGCGCGTGCTTTTCAAATGTAACTTTTCTCCAAATTTTTATTAGTGTCAATATTTTAAAGTGACATTTAACCAACAAAACACATTCAAACCCCTTTTATTTGATTTACTAAGTGGTGAAAATCAATATTAGGATTCTGACATGTTTTAAGCTGTAAATATCACTTTAAAATAATCCTTACACACTCTTATATCATTTTTTGAACTGGTAACGTAACTACAAATGAAAATTAAACTTATTATTGATGCTTACTCTCAGTAAAGATGACTAAATGAATATTTCAATTACAAATTACTCACTTGCACCAAAAAGGAAACGACGTTTTTCGTGAAAAGATTAGAAAATTAAAAATTATGTTAAAATTTAAAGATGCTGCGTCTTTCCACCATTTTAAATCACATCAGATGTTGCTTGATTTTCATTTCCGCCAGACGAAGGAAGTTAGCAACCTTCCCTAATTCAGTAAAGTGAGACAAATATGACCAAGATTAAGTCGCCTGCATAAACAATCACTTTTTGGCATTTCATATTAACTCTACGTAAGTCTGATATTGACGATAGAGTGAAACAGATAGATAAAAGTAGGTTACTTGTGAGCGTATGGAGCAGAGTAGCTTAGCGTCACTTCCAAGGCCTTCTTACGTTTCGACCCCCCCATCAGTCTCACCGAGCTGCATCCAGTTGCGTTGTAATAGAACTGGCAATAGTGATTGTATTGTATTTCATAAATAAGTGTTCATTGTGTCGTGCTTTAGGGTGTTATTTTAAAATTTTGAACTTTGTGATAATGAATGAGTACACTTGTGGTAAGAACCTTCTCAGTCAGACCCGCGAAGTAATTGCAAATGTTTATTCAAATGTTGAATATTTTTTTAAAAATTTGTATCTTTGTTCAAATTTTTTTTCACATTGAAGAGTTTATTTATTTTCTTTGTAGTATACAAGATGGTTTACGACTAATAGTAGCCACAGAGGACGGAGTTTTATACATATATAATTTCGATAGTAAAGAAGGCGGCGATTTAGAACTTTACAAAAAATTTCAACTAGACGATGTCGGAATCGAACAAGTCGATGGAGAGACCAAAGGTACGGACCGACAGAAAGCTGAATCAGGTAAAAATTTGCTATTGATGTGATGTTTTTTTTTTAATAACCTTTAATAATGTGTAGTTTTAGGTGTGTGTTGTTTCTCTTGCTAAAGTAAAAGGCATTTGAAAATGTGAGAGTGTCCGAATCATCGATACTCTTATGAAATCAATGCCGACATTTTTTTTAGCATCCAAAACGATCCTTTGCATCCCTGATCTCACCTTTTAGATGTTTCCTCATTCTATAAAACATTTTCTAAAAAAGTTATGACAAAAAAAATTGAAATTTAAATATATATATATTTTTTACCAGTAAAATACAGGGTGTTGTAGAAATGAATTATTATATTTTAATGAGTGGCTCCTTGGGTGTCCTAAATAAATGCAATGTTTAAATAATTAGGTAAAAAAAATTAATGGGTACCCAATAAAATCTTATCATTATTAAATATTATTGAAAGATATTAAAACTGACATCGTACTGAATCGTATCCAGAACCTCTGACTTTTTGAACGAATACGCCAATTGCGTCCATATAACGCATTTCATTTTTATGTACAGTGAAACCTCTCTTAGGCGGACACCTACGTAACCGTCTAAATGTGTCCGCCTAATGGGAAATTTGTTATTAGGTAATATGTAAATGCAAAGCTATGTGTATGTATGTACAAATAAACATTTATTAAACATAACAAAAAGACACTAGTTTTAGTTAGGATTTAGTACTAAAAAAATCTAATAACGTAGTTTGACGTGTTGGCGTTTTATACTTGCAATCTAGACAATGTAATTCCAAGTCTGATAACAATTCCATTGCTGTAGAGTCACCTCTATTCTTTGCATACTCTTATAATTCCTTTCAGATAGTGATGTGGTTTCAGTTTGGACTACATAATCGGTAGGAATGGGGTCACTATCATCTTCTAATAGCACATTGCTAACAATGTTAATGAACTCGCCCAAATCATTGTTATCAAATTACAAACTTCCACAACATCAATATTCTCTTTCAGACTCAAAACGCGACATTTTTGTGCCCTTGCTTACGATTTTAACCTTACAACTCACAAATAAACGGCGGACTGCTGTCGGGGAATCACACATACTTTCATTCGTCGCAGTCCTGGTTGCCGATCTGTCTTCAGGGAGTTATTACCGTACTTATTCGTCTCCCAAATACTTTTAAAAATTTTTTGTCCGTTTAAAGGAGGGTTTTTGCACTCTTTGTATGAAAACAGCCTGCCCGCGTCCGCCCAAGTGAGGTTAATTTTCATGGAATTTCATATACCTAGTTCCCGACTAAAAAAATGTCCGCTTAATGGAAATGTCCGTTTATTAGAGGTGTCCGTTATGAGAGGTTTCACTGTATATAGTTTGGAATCTTTGGCGATTTCAAACCGGGGAGGGACTGATGACCAGTGTTCACTGAATAATCATATTTTTTAGTAAATGTTTTATAAGCACACTCAAAAAAATGAATGCATGATTGATTGGAAAATTTCACTTTTCAATAACAATTTTTCTATCCGTACTAACTTAAATATAGAAAGTTAATAAGAAATTCATGCATCCATTTTTACGGCCACTTTATACTTGTGTTATGAAAAGGACAATTTGCCCGTTATTAGTAAATTATTCGGATTCGAAAAAGGTATTTTGGCATTGAACAACATTTTCCGTGCATTTTTTGAAACTACATTTTTTGACGAAAAAAGAATTATATTTTAAGTATTTTTTCAGTAATCGAGAGTCGAGAAACTTTTATAAATAAATTTATACATTTTTCGAAAAAATATAGTCATAATAAAAGTAGGCAATCAAAGAAATTGTTTTCAAATTTCCGAATTCGTCCCCATAGGGCCTAACACATGCTACTAATGACCTTATGAAGAAAATTGGGTTGTTACCCGTCGGCAGGGTACGCATTACCCGGAATTTTAAAAGCAACACTTGCCCGTGCTGTGATGTTGCGGGTTTTATAAATTAAATTTTTTAATTTAACTTAAATTTTTCTGTACTGACGCGTTTAGTAGTTAAAAATTTAATTTTGGTTTTCCGTTTTATGTTCTACAGGAAATGGCAACACGTCGAAATCGTAGTACGTAATCAAAAAATGTATGGCAAAATTGACAAAAAAATTCGTGCGAAAAAACGAAAAAATTGTATATAGGAAACGAAAACACACAAGTTTAAGATGTGCCCTATTTCCTATATCCCTCGCTCCGATTTATTTGGTTTGATTTGATTATTGTATAATATCACATATATATAAACAGTATATTGCTAATACCATCTGCAATTATGTCCCCGCTATGGGCATCGAAGGGGGCGTTGTGAGTTTACGCGGTTCGGTAATTTCCTTGTGAAAGTAAACATTCGACAGGACCGGATTTCAACTTTTTTAATGTATATTTCACTGGTTAGGAGAACTATTTCAATCAAAATTTCGATTAGTTCGATTTAAGACAGCGTTCCATGCATACGATTTCTGACGATATGATGATCCGACGGTGCCCTGATTGGTGTAAACTTTTGGTGCCAAATTCCGTCCGAATATTTGTAACAATCGACACGATGAGCTTTATTCGTATGTTTCTTAACCTCACTTTTTTCTAAACCAAAAATTAAGAATGGATGACTATATTGACTATTTTGGGAATTATTATCAGCTACTAATGCACCAAATTAAAAATACATTACTTTTAAGGTTGGGTAGTGACCACATATACAGGGTGTCCGGGAACATGTGGGAAATCTCCCGGATATGAAGAAAACACGTGAAAAGAATACTATAGGTTCATATAAACTTCTTTCGTATCGGCCTCCTCTTCGGAGATATGGGCTCCCAAAGAGCACGAATGGAATCAAGTTTTTTACACATAATTATTGAACCACCTGGTATATTTCAATTATTTTTTAATATGATGTATACCAGGTAAGACCCGTCAAACTACTACCCAAGAAACTGTTGTGAATTACTCACAGCTGCAGGGACGGACTAGCTGTAACACTCATGGGCCCATTTTTTTTACGCCCTGTATGATGAGAACTTTGGACAATGTTTTTTCCATACCTTCAACTATTGGCTAAAAATTAAGTACTCTTCATTCATGTCGCTAATCCTAACCGTTTTCGAAAAAACGGCATTTCATATACATCATGTGCTTCGGGTATTTCAATAAAAATACATTTTTGTTCCGATCCAATGTTCAA
This sequence comes from Barypeithes pellucidus, assembly GCA_963991005.1. NCBI lineage: Eukaryota > Metazoa > Arthropoda > Insecta > Coleoptera > Curculionidae > Barypeithes > Barypeithes pellucidus. The sequence goes on along the minus strand of OZ022561.1, from coordinate 18,243,520 downwards.
CCTTCAAGATTCCGCTTTTTCATATTTAGCCCATGAGCAGTTAGGGGACTCAGTGTAAATAAAATGACGTTTTCTCGAAAACGGTTAGGATTAGCGACATGAATGAAGAGTACTTAATTTTTTGCCAATAGTTAAAGGTATGTAAAAAACATTGTCCAAAGTTCCCATCATACAGGGCGTAAAAAAAATGGGCCCATGAGTGTTACAGCTAGTCCTTCCCTGCAGCTGTGAGTAATTCACAACAGTTTCTTGGGTAGTAATTTGACGGGTCTTTCCTGGTATACATCATATTAAAAAATAATTGAAATATACCAGGTGGTTCAATAATTATGTTTAAAAAACTTGATTCCATTGGTGCTCTTTGGGAGCCCATATCTCCGAAGAGGAGGCCGATACGAAAGAAGTTTATATGAACCTATAGTATTCTTTTCACGTGTTTTCTTCATATCCGGGAGATTTCCCACATGTTCCCGGACACCCTGTATATTATATTGTATACGAATGACACTCTCTTCTTTTTTTGCAAGCTTTTCAGTGAAATTCGGTTCCGAAGATCGGATAATGTGATAAGCAAAATATTTTCGTATATATGTACATACCTGAAATACTTTATACCTGGTATTGAGCCACGACTTTTGCAAAAAAGCACTTGTGTCCTTTCATCTTAAACAAAACAAGTAACTAACCTACCAAACAGCGAATCGAATCACCACAAATTAAATACTTCTTTACAAAAATTATTGTTAGGTAATGAAAGCTTATAAGCACTAATATACCGACAACAATGTGGATGAACCACGTTTTATTCTGTAATTTGAAAAAGCATCCAGATCCAAAGATGGCGACGACTAACAACAAGCAAATAATGTCGGGCCGGCTCTGACGCGATCGATAAAATTTCCACCCTACTGCGCAAACTCAATAGGCCCGCGGCATCTCCCATAGCGGGGACACTTGGTATTTTGGAACGTTCGTATTGACAATATACTGTTTATATATATGTGTGTAGTATTTGTACGACATCTAGTGGTGCAATGTTCAATCTTTGACTGCGGTCCAAATTTTGAAACGAAGTTCAGAACATAGCGAATAAATTCATCATCAGTTGTGGCTAAACCGAAGTTAAACCTAATGCTCGGAATAGGCCACATTATCATAAATCAATCAATCGGAGTTTAGACTGTGTGTTACATGGAACTTTGTTTGGCACGCTTGTACCCATGCAGGGTGTTATGGAAATAGTTTATTATATTTAAACCCGCAAAGCCCGATATAAATACAAAATGCAGAAAAACAATCATAAAAGGCCCTTTGAATTAATAAGCGAGATAAGCCACCCTATGTCAAACCCGAAGTATCACCTGGTAGGCACTTGGCTAGAGATGTCAACAATCTAATAGGGTAGATCAATATGGTTCCTGACTATAATAGACGAAAAATTCTGGATGCTGCTGGATTTGTAAACAAATTGATAACATTTCTCAAATAAATACTGGTTTTAAGGGTCTCCATCGAATTTTTTTGATAGTACATTTAAAAAAAAATCACAAGGAGTCACCCATCTCGGTATACTAAACCATTTATTTCCATAACATCTTGCATTGTTTGGCACACTAGTCTGTTTTCCCTTCCGTCCCTATTTCAGACTCCTGTGTCGTACAATATACTTATTGTTTTTACCTTCAAAAATGTGTTAGAAATCGTTAAAATCATCAAATTCCCGCCTCTTGAATTTTACGACGATCAAACCAAATAAATGGAACCTTAATTCCCACCAATCCTCCGTCTCATCCCACACCCCGAGCATCCCTGTCTAGAATCTCTTGGACCATGAATCTTTGTGCTCAGCCCGTAGACAAGCCCTTTTCCGTAGTAAGCTGTGTAACCCTTATCCAACAAATGATTTTCTTTGTTATGCAAGGCCTTCTAGGTAGCTACGCTGGCATCGTGAAAGGGAACCCCTCGGGCGAAATGTCAGGTACTGGTCAGTATTATTTCTAACCATTAAACACATCGTCTCGATGTTCATTTTGGTGCGGATTTGTCTTTTTGGGAATTTTTTGGAAATTTTATGTTGGATTTATAAGTTTGAGAGAGCAGACTCTCATATTTACTACGAGGAACGACATTGATTGTTTACCGTATAGGGTCAATTGCTGTAAATGACTCAGAAAAAAGTGGTGCAAAACTGAGATAGGAAAATTTTTTTAAAGAAAATGCACGAATTTTAATTTAATTTTTTGGTCAATGATGAATCTTAACGTATCCTAATACACATTTGAAACTCACTTTTGTGCTCTAATGTCTCACTTTTCGCCTCAATCGAATTTTATTAACACCCTACATGAGAATTGTCTGTATAGTCCAATAAATGAAGCCCTTAAATAGGAATTTTTGTTAGAGAGCTGCTTTTTTGAAGGAGGGTAGACTTTATAATGTGAAAGAACATTTTAGTACTATTTTAAGTCTATCCACTGCAAAAAAAAAACCTCCAAATGGGGTTAAAAATAATTTTCTGGTCTATAACTCTTAAACGAAAAATAAACTCCTGGACAAAATTAACGCAACATCATAAATTTGCCATATTTTTGATGCTATTTTTTTTTTTCTGAATTTATGATTTTTTTTTGCTTGTTGCTTGGTTCCTTGACAATGTCATAGTTTTCGCTGTTTATGATAAAGATTTAATTTTCGATTTATACTGGGTGTACTAAAAATGCTATGTTTTTTCCGAAAATTCGCATCACCCTGTGGAGTATATTAGCAACCGAAACATATTGCAGTTGACATTAGACGGTAGGTCCATCTTTCCCGAACATTTTCTTTTTTGGTTTACTTCATTATCTCTGTTATTAAAGGAGATACACCGTTTTATACCGTAACATGTTTTTATAGACTTTAATATTTAACACATTCATTGTCAAATGTTTTCAAGTAGACTATGGTCTTTTTCTGACATTGCAAGCAACGTGTCAGCAGATGTTGTGTTTTAAAGTTACAAAGGTCAAATAAAATTCGCCATACTGATAAAAACTGTTCGGAAACTGCTTATTAAACGTTCTATGTTTTTTTCCGAAAATTCGCATCACTCTGTGGAGTATATTAGCAACCGAAACATATTGCAGTTGACATTAGACGGTAGGTCCATCTTTCCCCAACATTTTCTTTTTTGGTTTGTTCGTTCATTATCTCTGTTTTATAGCGTAACATGTTTTTATAAACTTTAGTATTCCACACATTAATTGTTAAATGTTTTCAAGTAGACTATGAACTTTTTCGGACATTGCAAGCGATGTGTCAGCAGATGTTGTGTTTTAAAGTTACAAAGGTCAAATAAAAACTGTTCGGAAACTGCTTATTAAACGTTCGTTTCGTATGCCCAGTTGCCCGACGACTATTTTAATCTTGAAACCTACTAGAAAACATTTAACAATGAATGTGTTGAATGTTAAAGTCTATAAAAACATGTTACGCTATAAAACGGTGTATCTCCTTTAATAACAGAGATAATGAAGTAAACCAAAAAAGGAAATGTAGGGGAAAGATGGACCTACCGTTTAATGTCAACTGCAATATGCTTCAGTTGCTAATATACTCCACAGGGTGACACGAATTTTCGGAAAAAACATAGCATTTTTAGTAAACCCAGTATAAATCGAAAATTAAATTTTTATCATAAACAGCGAAAACTATGACATTGTCAAGGAACCAACCTACAATGCAAAAAAATCATTCAAATCGGATCATAAATTCAGAAAAAAAAATAGCATAAAAAATATGGGAAATTTATGATGTTGCGTTAATTTTGTCCAGGAGTTTAATATGGAAAAAAGTTTTTCGCAAATGTTATAGATCATTAAATTTCGCACAAGAAAGGTTATTACTACTTTTTTCTTATCTACAACCGACAAGCCGTACGAGGTCCGAAAACAATTTTTCGACCAGGTCTTTAATAAATGGAGCTTAATCACAATATGGCACCACTGTGGCACCTGGGACTAGAATTGCAGCGTCAAAGTGTGGCATTTTACAAATAGCAGAATATGATCGGATTTTTAAATGCTGAATAATCCCGTAAATGATTTTTTGAGAAAACAGGGTGCGCAAATAATATATTTATATCTATACGTTGGTTTAGATGAAATTTGGTGGGTAGATTTAATACCTCGGCATCGCACATAGGGTAGTTTTCATTTCGAAAAATGTTCAAGTGCGAGTCGGACATCGCGCAAAGCCGAATGGGGCTGCTATATTATATAAATCGATATATGCATATTAAACAAAAAATCTGGCGTAGATTTTTTCGGAAAATTTAGTGCATGTCGGACGCCGGGCGAAGCTACTATATTATATAAATCGATAAAGGCATTATAATATGAAGCAAAAAATATTGCACAATAACACAGCGTAGTTCTCGTCTCGTAAAAATCGGAGAAGTGCGTGTCGGACACCGGCCGAAGCTGCTATATTGGATAAATCGATAAAATTAACACTACAGATATTTTATGGCTATTATAGGTAAAGAAGCTAATAAAAGCTATATTTTTTATTTTATGATTTTATTATTATTTTTTAGGCGATGAATCAATTTTTAACGTTTAACTAAAAAAGATGATGTTTGTTAAATTATTAAAAAATAACAGTACGCTCTGGACTGTATGTTACATAAAAATTTACTATAAAAACAAGTATGACTCTCTACCCTACAAAAATCGTATCTCCACACACTTGATTCGCAATGAGCATAATTATTATGCAAAATACACCCCAATAAAATTATGATATTATATCAAATAATTACAAACCATTTTATATTTTTGGCCTAATAGTTCATACATACGTTTCACAGGGTTATTTAGACACCATTTCGCAAAAATGTTTCACAAAACCTTAAAACATGTCAAAAATGCAAAATAATTATACTATATTAAAATACCTAACATACCAAAAAACTTTTTCAGACACCTGTGCCGATAGGCAGTGTTGCCCAAATTTAATGCCTTCGTGATGTTTCGCAGACGCCGATCAACTCTCAAAATGCAGATGATTCTATTGCTATAACTATCCGAGATATCGTAAAAATGAATATTAACTTCTTTATTCAGATTTAAATTATCTACAACTTTTGGCTGAAACTTTTTTTTCTAGTGTGTTTTGTTTCGAAGCTATGGGTCAAAAAATATTTAAAAGTAATTTTCCATCCCTTATGCAAGAGATAGACTTAAAATAGTACTCAAATGTTCTTTCACATTATAAAGTCTACCTTTCTTCAAAAAAGCAGCTCTCTGACTAAAATTCCTTTTTAAGGGCTTCGTTTATTGGACTGGTAGCATTTTTTTAGTCAGACGCGCACCGTTCTTGATTAAAACAATTAAATTCAAATTGCAACCCATTATTATTAACAATATTTCTTCACAAAAGCGCCCTCTTCTTTCAAAATATAATAGAGAAGACATAAAATTTTGGAAAAATTTTTAAAAGACACGGCTTCGCCACCAAATTTCTTACCTCTTTATGCTTCAACTTTTCAACTGTATTAATTTTTTATTTTCTGAAATCTACGACCAAATAAAAATTTGCTAGAAGTTCTTATTACAGCAATAATAATTTCTAATTGCTGTTAAAACGACATGTTGTTTTCTTGATAATTTTTATTCTGTCATAGATTTTGATCATTTCTATTTAATATATTATTATTTTTGTTCAGTTGTGATCTTGGTTTGACTATATTTAATTGAAATATTTTAATACACTGGTTCTTTGTACGTGTATGTTTTTTGCACAGTACTAATAAATTAAGTTTGTATAATTTTTTAAAAGTATTTGACAATGAAACGGCCAGCTTTTTAAAATGTTATGTCGTTTTGTGTTCAATGTATTGCTAGTTTGTTTCAGAATTAAAATGTCTAAGTCAGGCTAACAAAAGCAAAATTTGTGCTATAATATTTTTAAGTACAATAATTTTTGTTTTCAAATGTCTTTTAGGCCTTACATTAATTTATGGTTAAAATTGAACTATAAAATCTATCGCTATAGATTGTTTTAAATTATTGTGATTTAATTGGTCAATTCATTTTTCTATTAACAATGAAAATTAATGTAATGCTAAAGCTATTTATTTCATGTTCATAATGACTAATTTTTTAATGTTGCTTGAGAAGGTTTCTCTTTTTTTTCTCCAAATTTATAATGACCCAATTGATTGCTAGGTATGAGTTTTATCATTAAACAATGACACGAAAGTCTTTTTTGGGGTAATTGTATTTGTCGACATAGTTTCTCGGAACTATGACTGTGACATTGGCAGAAATGAAGAATCCAAGTATTCAATTATTGATTTTTTCACGTCATTTTAAATTCTGAATACCAAAGTTTTAGTTTATATGAATAATTTCGGCTTCTTCGTGATACTATTCACATAATTCTTCACTCTCGAGTAACATTAATAAATTTCATCAACTTGAAGAAATTCGAATTACAATTCACAGTTCTGACCAAAAATTTGTCTCCTTTAGAATCCGAGAAACTCCGCGAGATGGCTCAGGCTTCCGAAGTACCTCCGAAAGACGCTTTCCAGTTCGCCGATGACCAAGAATACCCCCCGCTCACCCAGAACAGCGACTGAGAGGAGCTGAATGGGGTGTACCTACTGTTCGAAGTGCACCTGCTGAGCAAAGAGGACAGAATGAAAATGATGTTAATCAGTGTATTAGTGATACATTACCTAGTACGACTTGTTGAGGATCTGGTGGTTTCTCTTTTAGGACATTATTCTTAAGGGGATATTTTTTTGGTATATGTAATTGGACCTAGAGCAGGAGACGCACACGGTGAGTTCGTTGGTCCTGAATGAGGTTTACAATTCGGAATACAAGAACTAAACGCGGGCGTGCGATGCAATCGGTTCCGATTCTATTTCTCTAGAATTTAGTAAATATGTCATCGGATGCATTTCTTTCTCTGTTATAATTAGGAAGAGTTGAAGCGAGCGTACTTTAAAAATTTTGGACTTGACCGATGTCACTAAAATTCGATATACGTACTTAATTCCATATACAGTGACCGGCAAAAAGTTTGCCACTTACGGGAAACTTTTTTATTATTGAATTATTAAAAAAACTGTTTCGTCGATTGCCTCTGCATGATTTATTTGGTCATGTGGCTACTCGTTTGGCTGGAAAATTGCACAAAGTATATTTTGTCACGGAAAACTGGTATTAGATCGCGAGATAGCAAAAAAAAGTTATTTCAAAAAAGTGTGTGTTTTACAAAGTTTGGACTCGATTTTCAAAAATTATATTTTTTCAGAAAAATATCCCGTATTAATTTCTGGAACATATTCTTACGGAAGGCCGTTTTTCTAATTTTAAGTTTCAAGTTTTAACGTGTCTACCAAAGTTGCTCTAACGAGATAAGAGATTCTAAGAAGATACTGAATGTTCTTTCTTCGTCCAGCCAGACGAGTAGTCACAGACATGACAAATGTCAAAATAAGTTTTTAGGTTACCAATTATACAGAGGCAATAGACGTAAAAAATTATTTTAATATATTTTTCTATTTGGGTTTCATAATGGCTACATTATGAAATGCAAAAAGATTGAATAACTTGCCACTTTATGAAACTGAAATTTTATTTTTTTCAGCAACAAGTAGGGTTCGAATTTTAGGCCTACTTCGATTTCATTGAAATTATTTTTCTAGGCATTATGGATTCGACAGAAATTTTTTATAGAAAACTTTAAAATACTAACCTTAACCTTGCAAATAGATCATTTTTACTAGATATTTATCTGAAATACCTATACTCGGAAATATATAACATGCTGACGATGTCCTTCAACTAATTTCTAGTCACAACTATAAAACAACATAGCCTAAAAATAATAGAAATATCTTCCAGTTTATGCTCTATTTCTAAAGTTCTATTCAATAAAGTACTATTTTTATTTTTAATTCAATATAGTATTATACAATACATATTACTTTATCTATGCATATTTATAGTTTCTGTAGACATTTCATGGGCATTAATTGTTATTCCTGTCAGATTCTGTGTCGACACAATATTTTGTTCAATAGTATTATTTATTATTTTGTTCAATATTTTGAACTTTATTCTGCTCGCACCATAACTCAAAGTTTTGCTTTTGCTTTTTAAAAGTTTTTTTAGATTATTTTCTGCAATTTCTCGTATTTCTGGCGGAGTACAACTTTCTTCCTGACTCATTTTTATTAACTTTAATAACATATTTATTTTTAACTATGACGGATGGGAAGAATCTTTGTTGTGTTCAATTGTTTCTATCATGGCATATTTGATACTTGTAACATTTTATGAAATTGTAAAAGTATTGCCAACCCAAAAAGAAAATATTAATTCAAATGGAAAAAATCTACTGTATTTTTAAAAGTTTTTCAGACTTTAAAGACCCAAATAGAAAAAGTATTATTAAATACACGGTTCATAAGACAATTAGAGCATTTGTACTTTAGAAAACTCCCCACTTCGCGGCTCGTTTTCTAAATTAAACGCGTGCTCTAAGATAATGTCTTATGAAACTTGTATCTTAATATACTATAATAATAAAAAAGTTTCCCGTATGTGGCCAACTTCTTGCCGGTCACTGTATACATACTGAAAAAATTTTTAGTTGTTAAAATGTAGGTATAATAATAGAATTGACTTTACTTTTTAAACCGACTTTAATCCAGCATTCTTATATTTTAAAATTTTTATTTTTAGTTGTTTTTCGATTTGTTATTTCATTAAATTATTTTCCGTGGTCTATAAAAATAAATATCCTCTTAAGTCTCGTGTCTCTGTTCTTTTTAACTTTAGTGTTGTTGAGTATCGGGAAATATTTTTATAATCGAAAAAATCAAAAACAAGACATAGTTTCAGTGATAACTATAAGCAACATTTCTCTTGTTGGGCGTATAAATATTACTATAAAATTACCAAACTTCCTATAAAAAATAGAAAACCAATATAACTTTACACGGACGAGCTAGCTTTTAATTTTTACAAAAGGGTTCGAGAAGTTTTAACTTTTTACATTTTCTAAAATAGTTTGGCCGATACTTATACCAATATCTATAAACAAAAATATATCTAGCCCCTTTGGCTATCGGAGAGCATCGTTACTTTTTACCCCAAGTATCGCCCTAAGCAACCAGGGTGCGCTGTATAAAACTGTAGTCTTTAGCTTTCTCCTACTACCGAAACCAGACCTTCTCACGGACACGTTTCCCGACATCAAAAGCTATTATTAATGTAAAAAACTAATAAGCCGTGTCCCGTAAAATTAAGCGACAAAAGAAGATACGAATACTTTCCTTTCTAAGTAAGTAACCGATAAAACAAACTCTATGTGTAAAATATGGCTGTGATATTTAAAAAAATTGTTTTGCTATTTAGCAAATACATTACAGTCGTGTAAAGCTATATTGGACCCTTCCCATTTGAATAGGTAGTTAAATGGCATTATAAAATATACCAAAAAAAAAATTAAATAATATAAATCTCCAAAAAAAACTTAAAAGGTTTTTCGAAAAATCGATAAAGGCATACGAACATATCAACGATGACCGCATGAGGGCCCGTAATTTAAGGATCGGTTAGAAATTTAAATAGATGTAAATGGGCCTTTTGAATAATGTCAAATTGCTATGTAACCCTGTAAGAATTAATACCTCGGCCCTTATTTTAAGCCTACAGCCGGAAAGTTACGAGTCGGTGTTGTAGCGCCAGCTGTCGGTTTGAAGGTAGGCTAGGCTGTACCAAAACTAATATTATAAGTTTTTAGATAAGTAACTGTATGACAATGCATATAAAATATTGATGGGAAAAATCCAGGTTTGATCGTGAAAATAGATACTTTTGTCAACGTTTCGATCGGTGTTCTGGGTGATCATCAGGGCCAGATTGTATTTTTAATAGTTATAAGTATTGACGGGGCACTCAACGTTGCCCCGCGGCGACAACATTAATACGGTATTAATATTATCAGGCAAAGTTTCGACTCGGGCTGTAGGTCATCATCAGGGCCAGATTGTACTTTTAATATCACATCATTATTATTATCAGTCAACGTTTCAACTCGGGATGTAGGTCATCATCGGGGCCAGATTGTATTGTATCAATATTATAGATAGAATTACGACTGTTAGACATTGAACTTGATTTCCGAAGGTTTCGATCCCAATTTAGAGAAGTTGGGCGAGCAATGTCAATTATAATTGCAGGGATTCATGCGCAGTACACCGTCCTCGATCAGCTGGCATTGCGGGCGCAATGCGAGAATGGAATCCGTATTACAATCGGCAATTCTACTCTTCTGGCAATTAAAATTGCACGGATTCGTGAGCAGTACACCGTTCCCGATCAGCGGTCTCTCATTACCATAACTGGGGCAAGCGCCATTTCAATTGCCATTGCTGCTGCAACTCTAGGTAGAGATGAATTATTCTGTTATTTTTAACTGTTTATTAGTTGGTCGAAGCAACTATGAAATGGCTATTTAAACTAACAACAACAGTTCACATTCTTTATTAAACATATGTACTGCTTTGTTGACCTGTTTTTTGTAAGTAGCAGTAGCTGCTTTAACTGGTTATCAAATGGAACAGGTTTGTCCATTTCTAGTTCAGGAGGCATTTTAGGGATTTCGACAGTACCAACTGCGCAACGGTTTAGTGCGCATGAGTACGTGCAATTATAATTGCCATTGCACGCGCAAGAGAAGAATTGCCGACTCTAATACGGCTTTAATGGAGTTGCTGTCGGTGTTTTATATGTTTCATTGTCGATTTAAGTTACGGTGTTCTGCTGTAACGCAGTGGCTGCTCTTCAGAGGAAGTAGGGAAAGTACCACTTCCTCGCCTTGGGCGTGAATTACATTGACGCTCTATATTTTCGCCCACGAGCCGCCACTGGTAACGCGAGATACTCTGTAATTCTACTTGAAAAACGAGCCTTTTGCACGAAATTCGTTCGGGATTTTGATATGATGATCCGTAAATTAAATACGAACAGCTTATCTCGCTCATTTTGCGTGGTGTTTAATACCGTGCGCATTTCTTCGTCAAATTATGTGAAAACTAGTATGATAATTCTCAAAATAATGATGATAAATGACAAATTACCCCACGTAGTAATAAACCGTTTGTGACCGGTTCGAACCCAGCAATCGCGTGGTCTGTGCAAGCGGATTCAATGGTGAGGGTTTTGCTTCCGTCGCCGCAAATGCGATTCGAGCGACATTGGAATTGTTAGACCGCTTCATAAAGGTCCATGTTTATCCTTCGGCTGAGTAATATTCCAGTGTTTAAAAACTCTATCGCGAATTGACTACCTACGACAATATAAAGAACTAATGATATTTATGGCATAGTATTATCATAAACCTCGAGAGTTTCCTCGCGAAATTAAATTTTTTCAAACGGCTCTTTTTCCGATGGTCGCTCTGTACATATTTATTAGGAAATGTTTTATTAGATATTTTTAAGCTTAGTAATTGGAAACTATTAATACAAAATACGGTTAATAAATGTGGATTCACAGTTAATAAATATGTGAAATGAGTATGTCGATGTTTTATTAATATATGTAGCAAGTTCGGTATTGCCTCGGCCAGGATCGGAGTTTTGAAAAATACCCATTGGTATGAGACCTACAGTACGCACAGGGGATCTTTACCCTGACGTCATCGCTTACACGTCATAAAAATCGTATGAATCAAATCAAAATTACGTGGAAGAAAAGTTGTCAAAACAAAAACTAATTTCATAACATTTTAATTGACGTAAATAACGTTCCCATATACGGATTTTTAAAAATTTCTTTAAAACTCCGAATCAAAATTTTGAGTCGGTCTTACATAAAATAGATTGTTAGGAATATGTAGGTATAAATCTGATATTCTTGAATTTTTACTGGCAGTTATGTACCTACTTCTTATTTGACAAAATGATAAACTCGGTTTGAATGTGACATTTTGATTACACAGATTAAAAAGCTCCGCCCATTCATCCCCTACAGGAATGACCCCAAAAAGTCAAGAGTTTTTTTCATTAGAATTGAAGATAAATGGTAATTTATGTCGTAAAACATGAAAAAAAAAATCAATTTACGAAAAAATGCAAGCTAATAGGCATTGCCTTGGAAATTTAAATAAATTATTCTATTGAACTGTCATATTTGTATTTTTCGACCAATATTTACCACATTTTGAGACGTGATTGTGAACTTAATTTGGCGATTTCAGATTTGATTTTGCCCGAAATACGTTCTGTGAACCTTCTAGTTTCGATACATATACAGAGCGTTTGGAAATTCGGGCGATTTTACTTATTTTTTTCGAAACTAAAAAGGCGTGTTTTTACGTTTTTGGGATGGCAAAATAGCGGAGCGGAGACTTATCCACAATTTTTAGGGTTAGGAATACTTTATTACAATAAATAAATAACAATAAATATCAATATGTACTTACCACTAACACAAAAAAGCGATACCAAAACTCTGAAAAGAACTGTTTGCAGGAGTAAATGAAGTTTTAATGCACAAAAATGTATAAAAACGAAAAAATTGTGAATCAATTATCACAATGACGTTTTTGCAATTTGTAGTACTGCGTAAGTCAAAATAATTATTTGGCAACTCTTCTTTATAATTATTTCTCTGTCTAACACGTTTAATTCCGGACGACGTATAATACAATTTTTATTCGCCTTTATGTCTGGATGTCGGGATATCTATTTGTTAGCGATGACGTCAGGGTAAAGATCCCCTGTGCGTACTTTATTACTATGGGTACATACAACTTATGAGATGCGCTGTAAAAAGTCAAATTTTATGGTTTGGTGCGCACGGTTTACCGGTCATATTTTTAAAGGTTACTCGTCGGTTGTCTTGCGCATGATGTTGTCGCTGTCATATAGGCAACCCCGCCGTATTGGTGCTGGTTTGGTTGCCAACCAACGACGACCGTTCAAAACCATAATCAATCGTAGGGATGTAAACGATATTAAAAAATCTATCGATACGTGGACAATAGATATCAAAATTAATCTGAAAGTGGCATTTCAGTGATGGCCACAAGACCTTCTTTTATACGAGAAAATAGATTGTTTATTTCCCAGTAAAGGAAGGTCTTTATGTGCCAAAATATTGCCGCGTAATCATTTTCCATAGATATAGGTCGGTAGTAGACGCTAGCAAAGATTTTGTCTCTGTCAAATTAGCTAATAATAATAATAAAGGCAGTACCGAACTCTGCCGATATACATACACATACGTATAGGTAAATTATTTTTAAATAAGTTAAGCCTTTGCAATTTATAGTCTCAGCTGATTTTATCAAAAAATTACCATTTTTGTAAATGTTAAGGTTGTTTCGCACGCGTTGTGCTTTGTAAATAATCGGTAAGGTGTTTAATAGAATATTTTATTTAAAGCGCCATATAAGTTTTTGTACATGCTGATATATTTTGTATCGAAAAAAAGATAAATATATTGATATTGACGTAATAATCACATGTTTTATTATAACATTTTTTCAGCAACGTACAGTGTGTCCCGGGATAAGCGAACCTATAGGTGTAAATGGAAAAAAAAATTTCTAATTGAAATTTGAGCATTAGGGAAAATAAATTTGAACATTATTTTGATTTTTATGAAATTAAGCAGACCTTGACTGGAGTAGTGTTGGGAAAAACCGATGAGTTTAATAATCGAGTACTTGATACTCGAGCGATTTTAATAATCGAGTGAAGAATGTGTTGATAAAACACCAGGGGTTGTTTTTGTAAGTTTTAGAAGTTTAGTCTAGAGTTTTTATTAAGGAAGAACAGTTGTTTCTAATTTTTTTTTAAATTATATCCTTTAATTTTTTAAGAATTTACAATCGCCGCTGGCTAGCCAGTCCCAGTCAAAACAAAACCCATGTTGCGATGAATCCACTAAGGGATTTGGCATACTATTTTATATGCACGTTCTCGTTTATGGGCCCTTTAAGAAAGGCGTATGTCGTGTCAGCCTTCTGAGCGTTAAACTCGAACGTCGCCAATCGGTACATTTCGGGTTTGTTCGGGTTTGTTCGCGAAGATCGAGTATCAAGTGAAAGGCAACAATTGAGTTTTCGCCTGAATTTATAATTAATAATAATTAATTTCCTATCGAGCGAAAAACTGCTCGAATAGACGTCGGCGTCAAGCGAAGCTCGGGTATCGAGTGACGGGTAATAAGTAACAAGCGACAATTTTCGCTTGAATTTATAACTCGAGCGATTTTTTTTTAATAATCGAGCGATGTCGGTTATTTCAATAATCGAGTACTCGAGCGGTTTTTCGCTCGAGCGATCACAACACTAGACTGGAGCATTATTTTTATTTTCTGTCCAGGTAAAGTGCCTCCTTTTTACCAAATATCGAAAAATTAAATTATATTAAGAAAAGTTGCTCGGAATTCAAAATCATGCAGGTGTGCTGAATTTAATAACCACATCAGCCCACATTCGTTTTTTTTCATTTTATACAACGTTTTACCTAGTTAGAAATTTCTACTTTCTTCAATTTTTTCGTCGTTTGTTATATTAGCCTATGAAATGAAATTTGATCATAATGAATGTATTTGTGTGGGGTTGCTAGTCCTCCATCGGGCGCCTCCCCAGGTGGCGGATAGGGGAATGCTTCCCAGATATGGGTGGTACCGGGGAAATAAAATACCCGGGGCGGACCAAAACTAGCGAAGCGTCTGTTCTTCAGTTTAGAAGCGGCTTCAAACGACGTCTGACTCCATGTTAGGGGCGGTCGAGTACCAGAAGGAAAACTAGAAACCCTTCAGAAGGCAACGGGAAACCACTGAAGTATTTACTTTCCCAAGAAAACTACATGGAAGAAGTTAAAAATGAATGGCCCTCAGTCTCCGGCAAAAAGAGGGTGCTAAGAATCCCCGGAGTCAAAAATCACCTATATATAGGAACGTGGAATGTACGAAGCCTGTATGAGGCTGGAAAACTGGCGAATACCGTCAGGGAAATGCAAAGATTAAACCTGGCAGTGCTGGGAATATGCGAGACCCGATGGCCCGACTCTGGACAGTGTAATGCCGATGGGGCAACATTCTACTATTCCGGCAACCAGGATAAACATCACAGACACGGAGTCGGCATTCTTGTGGATAAGAATGTGAATAAGAGTGTAACAGATTTTATACCGTATAGTGACAGAGCGATGTTATTGAAGATTGAAGCAAAGCCAATGAATATAAATATTATTCAAGTATATGCTCCCACCCTCGATAAGCCAGAAGAAGAAATAGAATCATTCTATGAAGGCATCAGACAACTCCTAAATTACACCAAACCACATGATTTGAACATCATCCAAGGAGATTTTAATGCCAAAGTGGGTAGGGGAGAAATAGTCGAAGGAATAGTTGGACCCTGGGGCCTAGGAGAAAGAAACATCAGAGGAGATAGACTAATACAATTCTGTCAAGAAGAAAAATTTAAAATCACAAACACTTGGTTCTCCTTGCCTTCAAGAAGGCTGTATACATGGAAAGCACCACAGGACAGACCTGGAAACATAGTTCGTAACCAAATTGACTTTATCCTGGTCAATAAGAGATTTAGCACAAGCGTTACAAAGGCACAAACTTATCCAGGGGCAGATGTGCCATCTGATCATTGTCTTCTAACGATAAACATAAGACTGAAAATAGCCTTGACAAAGGTCAACCAAAGCCAACTTAAAAAACTGGACACCTCGAAACTTCAACAGGAGAATATCAGGTCTGATCTCAGAAGCGAACTAAACCAAGAACTGGAACGTATGAATAACAATACAATAGATCAACACCCACTGGAACTATGGGAAATGGTTGAAACCTCCATAAGAAGTGTCGCGACTGAGAAGTTGGGATATCAGAAGAGACGTAGCAGAAAGAAGTGGATGACCAGCGAGATTTTACAACTGATGGACAAACGTAGGCAACACAAGAACGTTAACCACGATGAATACAAGAGACTAAATTCACTAATAAGATCAGAAATCAGAAAGGCCAAGAGGAAATGGTTAGAAGAGGAGTGTGAGAGCATTGAATACTTACAACAGACCCATAATACTCGTGAAGAACACAAAAAAATAAAAGAAGCATCGGGCATGTATAAAAAGCGACCTCCAACAATACTTACCGATGACACGAACAAATTTATAATAGAAACAAGCGACAAGAAGCAACTATGGGAAAAATATATTACGGATTTATTCGCTGATGACTCTCGCGAGGAACTAACAGATAACCACTTGAACACATCATTATCTGGACCACCAATATTGAAGGAAGAAATTAGGAAAGCCTTAATGGAAGCAAAAGATCAGAAAGCTGCAGGACCAGATGGAATACCGGCAGAGATCCTGAAACTGATTGATGATGAAAATATCGCCGTCTTACACAAAGTATTCAATCATATTTATGATACAGGACAATTCCCCCGAAGCTGGTTAAAATCCAATTTTATACCGCTACCAAAGAAAATCAACGCCCGAAAATGCAAAGACCATAGACTGATAAGCCTGATGAACCATTCCTTAAAAATTTTTCTCAAAATAATACACAGAAGAATGCAACACAGATGCGAGAGAAATATCAGTCCCAATCAATTTGGATTCAAATCGGGCATGGGAACACGTGAGGCGCTATTCGGACTTCAGGTCTTAATACAAAACTGTCGAGACGTTAACAAGGACATATTTCTCTGCTTTGTCGACTACGAAAAAGCTTTCGATCGCGTTCAACATTCAAAACTCATGCAAATTCTAAGAAAAACTGACATCGACGACAAAGATATAAGATGCATTGAGAACTTATACTGGTGTCAATCAGCAAATATTACAGCACAGAATATTACTACTGAAGATATCGAAATCCGTAGGGGCGTTAGACAGGGATGCGTTTTGTCTCCGCTGCTTTTTAACCTATACTCCGAGACTATATTTATTGAAGCGTTTGAAGATCAGGAAATGGGAGTAAAAGTGAACGGGGTACCAATCTCGAATGTCCGATATGCAGATGACACTGTCCTTATTGCTAATGATATGGAAGAACTCCAACAGATGTGTACCCGTTTAAATGACAGCAGCAACCAATACGGTATAAACATAAACGCCAGCAAGACCAAATTTATGATAATCAGCAGGAAAAACCAATTATATGCAAACGCTGAAATTCAGATTGATAATCAAATTATAGAAAGAGTAACACAGTATAAATACCTTGGTTGTTGGCTGCACATAGACTGGAATTCGGAGAAGGATATTAGATGTAGAACTGAGATGGCACGTACGGCCTTCATGAGATACGAGAAAATTCTTAGAAATCGAGATCTAAATATATCCCTTCGAATTCGATATGCGAAATGCTATGTCTGGTCAGTACTTCTGTACGGAGTGGAGTCGTGGACTATGAAGGCAAATATGGTCAATAGGGTAGAGGCCTTCGAGATGTGGACTTACCGACGCCTATTAAGAGTACCTTGGACAGACAGGGTAACTAACGAAGAAATATTAAGAAGAGTTCATATAAATCGAGAACTTCTAACAACTATTAAACGACGAAAAACGGCTTACCTTGGTCACATTTTTAGACACGATAGATACCAGTTGCTGCAACTAATTTTGGAGGGGAAAATACACGGCAGGAGAGGGATTGGAAGAAAGCAGATGTCATGGGCAAGAAATATTAGACAATGGACCGGAATAAGAACAATAGAAGAGCTTGTCAGCACAGCCAGAGACAAGGAACAATTTCAGCATGTGGTCGCCAACATCCATTGAGTGGATAGGCAGCTTGATTGATTGATTGATTGATTGAATGTATTTAATACCTTGAATTTTTTTTCTGTTTAGAGGTTCAAAAAAATTAAAAAAAAAAATCTGAAGGTTATTAAATTCGGTACGCTGCATGGTTTTGAATTCTGAGCAACTTTTCTTAATGAGAGGCCTGCTTAATTTGGCAAGAATCAAAATATGTTAAATTTTATTTTCTAATCAAGCAAGCCTTGCTCCCAAATGATAAAATTTCAATTCGAAATTTTTTTTATTTATACCTATAGCTTCGCTTATCCTGGGACACACAGTATATACCTTCAAAAGCGGTTTTTAATAACGTTTCATGATGAAAAAGTTCTAAAAAAGTATCTAACAAAGCTTTCCCACCTATACAGGGCGTTATGTAATTTTCTTATTATACAGGATGTTACGGAAATTATTTAAAGCGTGAAATTCTGAGATGAAAACAAATTCAAGAAAAATAATAAAGTTAATAGCTGAGGAAAAATCACCTTATCTTATTTGTCATAAAAAGCCGCGTGCACTACCGACATTTTGTAAACAAACACACGATTGTTACCTACTCAAGAGATGTCAGTGGTGGACAAAACTGTATGAGTAACCTAACTTACAGTTGTTTAAACGAACACGGATCTCTATGGGGTCGTCGTATGTGGAATAGTTTCAGGGATCTTTACCTAAGCATTTGGACAGTCCATTTAAAAAAAAGTATACAGGGTGTTATGGAAATCACTTATTATATTTAAATGGTTGTCGTAGAGAAAATTACATATTTTTTTTTCAAATCGAATATCTAAATACTAAGGTAAAAACCCTTTTTACCCACATACTGTCGCGCCGTTCCATCTGTATTCACTTAGCAACAATGTGGGTCACTAGAGTATACTAACAGTGTTGTCAGATCACACCGCGTGTCTCGCCCTTGCTTGGATACCGGCCGCGCGCCACTATTTTTGCTTCAGTATGTTTCGAGACTTGGGGGTGGAGTGACGCTGTCGAGGGTTCTACGTGCTTGACGTGTGCGAGTTTTAAACAGTTTGTTAGTTGTAACAGTACCCGATTTTTTTTCTGTTGTGAAATAATTCATAATAATAAATGTTGTGATGTGATTTCAAATTTGTGCCATATTATCTACTGTTGAGCTGTTGAAAAACATTCTTTTGTGTTTTATTTTTTTATGGAATTTAATTATAAAACGGATTATTTTAAAATAAGATCGAAAATTGTAGTTCGATTTTCCAAAAAGTTTGAAAATTAAGTGATAACGCGTGTCAAAGACGTCTTGTTGTCAAAAACGGAACACGTGTTCTGTGTTGCAATATGACAACACCGCCTATAATGCGCTAACCTCTTTTGAACCTCGAGACTGCCTCAATAAGCGGCCACGTAAATTTTGAGATTTCATATAAAGTATATATTTCGCTTAATAATTCAAAGCGCCACTTATGGTTATTTTTCTTCAATTTGTTTTCATCTCAGGATTTGCCGGTTTAAATATAATAAGTCATTTCCATAACACCCTGTATAGGCTTATTCTAGGCCACCCAAGTCAACCATTGAAATATAATAAGCCATTTTCATAATATCCTGTATAGTTTTTTAATAAGTTTTCTGGATTCTTGCGCTTATTTCGTTTTGTTTCTGGGTGAGAAAGATGATACCGATGAACGCGACGAAAAGCGAGACGTAGTTATAATCGACCACGGTGTGTAAGTATTTTCTTGCTTGGTTACATTATTTACTTCAGCGTAGCTATCCTGACCATTGCATTGTCATAAAAATTCTCGACCAAGATTTTTTTGCCAGGCGTATAAAACGGAACTAGTCGATTTTTTTAGAAGAAAAGATACAGATTGTCTTTAAAAATTTTATATTCACTTCACCATTCAATATATATGTACGTTAAAATAAACCGCCTTATATCTAAAAAAAAAAAGAACAGTTTTGTATATTATGTATTTACAGCATAAATAAATAAAAATCGTACGGTTACCACTTATGCATCGTTTTGATTAATTTAGAAAAATACATACCAATGTTGTCGAACTTACGTTTCTTCTTGTGCTACTATGGAAAGTCATCTACACGTTATTTGAATAAAATTCATCCGGTGCTTTGAACGTGGAATCTTTAATACACGGATTCATAAGGCGTCCAACTGTGTAATCGAGTTCCTACGCACGTCCTACTCGGCATGTCGAAAATAAATCGAATTCCTAGTAAACCTGGCGCTCGTATCCAAAAGCAAATTGTCAATTTTTAACCCTGTTTCTATGTTCGTCGGCCTCTGGCATTCAATACATACCATAACCCGATTACCCCGATTTAGCATCAAAATAAAACATGATAAAGAATGCGGAAAAGTAACAAGATTTCTGTTGATATGGAATGGTCTAAGACAGCGTTCTTCAAACTTTTTTGACCATGGACTCCTGAAAACGCCGCAATTGATTTGAAGAATGGTGCACTCTTATACATGGTGTTATGGAAATGACTTATTATATTTAAATGGGCGACTCCTTGGGTGTCCTAGAGAAAGTCTACATACTTTTTTTTTAATCGAATATCTAAATACTAAGGTAAAAACCCTTTTTCCCCACATACTGTCGCCCCGTTCCATCTGGATTCACTTAGCAACAATGTGGGTCACTGGAGTATACAAACAGTGTTGTCAGATCACACCACGTGTCTCGCCGTAGCTTGAATACCGGCCGCGCGCCGCTTCATACTTCAATACGTTTCGAGACTCGGGAGTGGAACGACGTCGAAGGTGCCACGTGCTTGACCCATACGATTTTTAAACGTTTTGTTAGTTGCATTGCCCGATTTTTTTTTGTTGTGAAATAATTCATAATAATAAATGTTGTGAAGTGATTTCAAATTTGTGTGATATTATTTACTGTTGGTTCTGTTGAAAAACATACTTTTGTGTTTTATTTTTTATGGAATTTAATTATAAAATGGATTATTTCAAAATAATATCGAAGGAAAGAGAGTAAGTACCTTAAAATTGTAGTTTTCTTTGTCAAAAAAATTTGAAAAAGAAGTGATAGCGCGAGTCAAAGACGTCTTGTTGTCAAAAACTGAACACGTGCGTTTAGAATTATGT
Organism: Barypeithes pellucidus; assembly: GCA_963991005.1. Classification (NCBI taxonomy): domain Eukaryota; kingdom Metazoa; phylum Arthropoda; class Insecta; order Coleoptera; family Curculionidae; genus Barypeithes; species Barypeithes pellucidus. The sequence goes on along the minus strand of OZ022561.1, from coordinate 18,222,557 downwards.
GTTGCAATATGACAACATCGCATATAATGCGCTAACCTCTTTTGAACCTGGAGACTGCCTCAATAAAATATTGATTGGGAAGGGCCTCAGGAGCGGCTGCGTAAATTTTGAGATTTCGTATAAAGAGTATATTTCGCTTAATAATTCAAAGCGCCATTTATGGTTATTTTTCTTCAATTTATTTTCATCTCGGAATTTGCCGGTTTAAATATAATACGTCATTTCCATAACACTCTGTATATCTAGTTCGACATTAAGTCGATTACGATATTTTGTTTCCGTGATATTTTATTTCCACTTACTTCCTAGCGGAGCCCCAAGGGGTCCGTGGACCCCAGTTTGAGAAACGCTGGTCTAAGTAAGTAAAGCCGTAATTACAACGTTATTGTAAAATCAACGGTAAGCATTAACCATATCAACAGAAATTTGCGATCAAATAAATGAATTTTATTCAAATTCAAAACTCTGCCACGTCTCAACAAAACGTAAAGGGGGATCACAGACGACAGGATCTGCTGTACCACAAGTTGTATAGTAAATATCAGCTTAAATTATTATATACAGGGTGTTCCTTAATAACGTGCTAATATGTCAGTGTGTCGTTTTACGAGGAAAAGATCATAATATGAACGTATGTATGTCCGCAATGGTTATTTTTTTTTTAAATCGTAATTTTTTAATATCTCCGACAGTACTTTAGTTATTATTTTAAATTTTGGTATGTGTTAATGATATAATACCACATATTTTAGTTAGAAAATATATTCTGTTCGGGTTTGTTCGAACAAGCCCACCAGAGGCGTCCCTATTCGACAAACCCGAGCAAAATATTTAAGCCGTTGCATATACAGTGACAGGCATCATTTACGCAGCATATTTAAGGTTAACTAACTGTTTTATAAATTTGTAAGTGAAACCCCATTTTTAAGAATCTCCAGCTGCTTCGGGAATAACGAACAAACCCGTATTTTTACTTGTATTGGAAAAAATGAAAATATTGCACACGATTGACATCTGAAGTAGCAATAAACTATCGCCGCTGGTATTTGGACTCGGGTAGGTCGGGGAATTACCGAAATTTATTCACGTCCGCGTCAATATCAGTATTTGACTTAAATGTTTTACAACGTTGCCACTATTAGCAATTTTTACTTATATCAACGTATATTAAATAGATCTTCGGCCGATCACTATATCAACATCATATTTGTTTTATCAAATTAAAAATTTCTAATTAAGAAAAAGAAAATTGTTCAAATCTGGCCTGCCATAGCGAAATATTTTTATGACCTCGACAAGATATACGCGTCTATGTTTATTAATATAAACTTTGTTCTAATTCTGCTATTTATTTATTTTTTTATTTCCCGCTAAACTCTTAAGGACGAACGCCACTGTGTAATGGTTTTTGAGGTTTCCGAGGATGCACCAACGATTGCCAATATCGGTTTTTGTTGAAATCCAAAAATATGCTGCGTATATTCTGACGGTCACTGTATATTCATATGAAACTTCATAATATGCCCCAAGGAATCACATTCCAAAATATTAACCCGTCATTAGGGAACACCCTGTATGGAAATTTTTATTGACGTTTTTTTTCTTTTCTACATTAAAAATTCCTAAATACATTTCCCGGATAAAATTTTTATTTAGTCGCACATAATTATAAAAATATTAAACAATAATGAAATGATGGTTCCACTGGAAGTGTTTTACAAGGACTTCAGGCAGAGAATACGGTTCTGCTGCCATGACAACACCTGATTTTACCCTTAATATTTATAATTTTTCAGTTGAATAAACATTTTTCAACCGGAAAGGTCCTCTGCACAGAACTTTATGAAATATGCGGTTCGGAAACGTCCTACCAGCAGGACGCTATGAGTTCTGTCGTCAATTCAAAGATTTTTTAATGCAGGCTATTTTCCAGCAAAATAAATTCATCATCTTATGCCAGGTTGCCAAACTTTTTCAGATCGCGGCGCACTTAGAAGTTTAGTGTTGTGTCTCTTTATGCAATTAAAATGCAACCGGAAAGCGTTGTTGCCGACTTGGAACAAAAAACAATGTGATCAAGATAAAATGATTGGCATCCCTCAATATTGAGAGTCAAAATCGTGCATGATAAAAAAAAAATTAACTGAAAAAGAACAATTTTTGTTTGGCGCCACCAAAATCTCCACTGACCAATACTATAATATTATTTGATTGATTCATCCGTGAACTTATAACCAAAATCCCCCATTCTGCAAAAAAAATTGTTGTACGACAAATCGCGCCCTCTGTGAACCGTTTAACAAACAACCGATCAAACGACACCTAAGTGCGAGATCTAGGTAAGTTGCACATCTCGCAATTTGGAATCTCCGGCTCGTTTATGAATGTGCAGAAAGGACAAGTCCATTTGGGTCCGCTAGATGGTGCGGCTGGGGCGGTAACGTTGCCAGCCGCTACGCTTCCAGGTCTGAAAAGTGAAATGTCAAATTGAAATCCACAGAAATAGTCTTTACTAGGTAAGAGTAACTAAAAGAACATCATTCTGTACATTTTATACCCTTCTGAAAAAAAAATGTACCAACCTTGATGGTGGCGGTGAGCTCGCAGCGATCAGCTGCTCGAGGGTAGCCCATTGCTCCGATCTCGACCATTCGCTCGCCGCAGCTCTATCTTTGTTCTTCAGAGCTTCCAATAGAGGAGCTAGATATTCGCGCATCGGTAACATATCCATTGTGGCGATGTAAAGGAGCATGTGAAAGTCGTCGATTGCTTCGTAGAATTCGTCAAAGGCGAACTGCTGGAGGTAGGTTGCGAGGGCATTAAAATCCTGGAATAAGAGACAGTTTACAGAGCGACTCAAATATTGTAAACATCACTTAAATTCACATTTTTCTATAATATTCGCAAAAAATTAATCCTCTTTTAATTTTTATAAAACGAGTCTATTGATATCGAAACGTTAATTTATGTTAATTTTATGTGGTTATGTAAGAATAAGGAAATCGTAAGTACCACAATGTATAGAAATGTTCATTAAATTTATTATTGTACTGTGTGTGTAATTGTTTCGGTACACACAGTCTACAGTAGATAAGCCTTTTTGTTGCAAAGACTCTAAAAATAAACAAAACTAAACGATTCATGCACTAAAAAATCAAGAAGAGAATGTTTGATTCAAACTTGTTTTTAAAAATTGCGACTGATAATATTACAACAAAGCAAATGCTTTTATAGCAGCTTGGGTCCGTTTAAATTATGAAATCCGTTGCAGGTACTTTTTATAAAAAACGCTAGATGGCAGCATGTTGCAACTGTTTAAAATAGAGAGCTAAACACCTTCTTAATTATATAATAAGGATAAATAACACATTTCTTGATTGTGTTACGGATATAGAACAATAGAATAGACAGTCACAACCGGGACCGCAAGTTAACTCCTATGTAGCATTATTTTAACAGCCAATTAAACATCAAAAGTATTGCGCAGTAATGACATTTGTTCGATTTTGTGGCAACGATGAAGGTGATCCCGTTTTGTCTGGGTTTGTTATCATACAGACCAATAAATACTATTCAATTCAGAAGCCCAAATATCTGGATGTTGAAATTTACTGAGAAGTAATTAAATGGTTTGCCGTTATTAAAATTGGTTCGCAGCAAAAAATAGCCATTAAATCATTTGATCAGCATAAAAAAATATTTGGTGGCAAAAAATAAAAATCAGGCTGCAACACTTGTTCTGCAAAAAATGCTACAAACTGTCAACAATTTAACCGATATCGGTCCGCTTGTAATATCATGTGTTCGCTTAATTAACAGTCGAGCTGAAAAATGATTACTTGGTCAGCAAGATTTTACAATTGGTCAGTAGAAAAAAACATGTCTGGAAGCAGTTTACTTCAGAGGTTTGCATATTATCAATATAAATCATTGGATTGCATTTGTTTTGAATAATCGGCAAAGTTCGTTATCGTGGGTGGAGCGAGAACAGTCGCGTGATACTGTAGCTACGTGTAGCTAATTGCGCGCGTGTGCACAATATAGAATAATGTTGGTGTAGCAGTCAAGACCCAAAAGGTGTAGCGGGGGCGGGTTTTCATTCGTTTTCCCACGGCACTGTCAATTTATGTAACTTTCTTGTGTTTTCTTTTGCCGAAAACAGAAGAAAATCGGCTACAAAAGGTGTAGCGGGGGCGCGTTTTCACTTGTTTTCCCAGGTCACTATCACTATTTCAAGTTTTATTGCTTTTTTTTTGATGACCAAGATTAAATATTTTGCTTACCCGCTGATTGCTTACTAATATCTGATTAAAAGTGGATCGCTCATCGCAGCTTATACACAGTGTGTAAAAAGTCCCGGAACAGTCAATTATTTCAAAAATGGTGCACAATATAAAAAAACTTTCTGTATAAATGTTGTTAGTCTTAAAGAAATTTATTAAACTTAGATCCCTGTAATTATACAGGGTTGCCCAAAAAGTCGTGGTAACCGAAACTTCATTTTTTTTAAATGGAATGACCCTTTTTTGATCACATTTTCTGATTCCTCTAAACATTCTAAACAACAATTATAGAACATGTCATATGGCTAAACCTATTAGTTTTAGAAATAATTTGAGTTGAAGGACATAAATGCGATAGGTACGATATTACTTTTTGCATTTTTATAAGCTGGTACTAGAATTTTTTGCGTCACTGTCAAAGTAAATTCTCAAAATGTCGCTCAGCGAAAGGGAACGTATAACTTTACTAATAATAAGAGGTTTTGGAGACCGACAAAGATCAGTTATCGAGACAAAGGAATTATTTAATACAACTTTTCCAAACCGAGAGCCTATATCAAAATCTACAGTTGTGAGAACAGTTCAAAGGTTCGAGGTAACCGGTTGTTGCAGAGATAAACTTCGTTCCGGAAGACCAAAGTCGGCAAGTAGTGATGAAAAAAAATTAGAGACATTACTTCATTTTGTTCAGAATCCACATTTGTCACTCAGAAAAGCTGCTACCCAAGTTGATGTTTGTTTTAAATCAATTGACAATATTTTAAAAACCAGTAATTTTCATCCCTATAAAATAACTCTTGTCCAGGAATTATCAGAAGACGATTTTGATCGTAGATTGGAATTTTGCGAAGTAATGATGCAAAAACATGAAGAAAATAACAATTTTTTTAATCAAATAGTTTTTACGGATGAGGCAACATTCATGTTGAACGGGTCTCTCAATCGCCATAATTGTCGTTACTGGGCTGATCAGAATCCACATTGGATGAGAGAAACACATACTCAACACCCCCAGAAAGTAAATGTGTGGGCTGGAATTATTGACAACAGATTAGTGGGGCCTTTCTTTATAGAGGGGAATTTGAATGCCGAAATGTATCTCCACATGCTGCAAAATGAAATTGTGCCAGCAATAAACAATGAAGTAGGACCACTATTACGCAATACATGGTTTCAGCAGGATGGAGCTCCTCCTCATTTTGGGCTAGCTGTTAGAAATTATTTAAACAATACTTTTCCTAACCGCTGGATAGGACGAAGAGGCCCCATAGAATGGCCTGCTAGGTCGCCAGACTTAACGCCCCTTGATTATTTTCTTTGGGGACACCTAAAAAATAAAGTATTTGTAACAATACCTGCAGATCTGATTGAATTAAGAGGAAGAATTATTGAAGAATGTGCATCTATTAACCAAGAAATGTTACAAAACGTCATCGACAAATTTTATTATAACCTAGCCCATTGTCAAACTGTGGGAGGAGGACATTTTCAGCATTTAATTAAATAACGACTTACACTTAATTTTATTTTTGTTCTTTTCAAGTTATTGTTAATTTTACTGCTTGTATTTAATAATTTAGTTGTTATTAAAATTTTGACACAACTTGAGTGAGGTTCATTTTACACGAGTTTAATGTTTTTCTTTTAATTTTAACGTAAAACATTTGAGCCGACTCGAAACAATGCAAAAGGTAATATCATACCTATCGCATTTATGTCCTTCAACTCAAATTATTTCTAAAACTAATAGGTTTAGCCATATGACATGTTCTATAATTGTTGTTTACAATGTTTAGAGGAATCAGAAAATGTGATCAAAAAAGGGTCATTCCATTTTAAAAAAATGAAGTTTCGGTTACCACGACTTTTTGGGCAACCCTGTATAATTACAGGGATCTAAGTTTAATAAATTTCTTTAAGACCAACAACTTTTATACAGAAAGTTTTTTTATATTGTGCACCATTTTTGAAATAATTGACTGTTCCGGGACTTTTTACACACTGTGTATATTTAATTTGCGTACCAAAATAATCTAGAGAACTCTAGTATGACATTAATTACTGACCGATTCAGAAATGTTTGCTGTCCATAAGTTGCTGACCAACTCGCCATTTTGGCTGACCGATTACATTTTTCTGTTCGCAAAAATATGAATATTTTGCTAACCAGTTAAATGATACCCAAATTTAATACCAATTACGTCAATAAATATTAAACCATAGAAAACAACTTAAAATGTGATTAAAAAAGGCAGAGGTCACGTTCACATAATATACATGCTAATATTTAAGGAGGTTATTCTTGGGTCAGGTTTTCAGAAAACAACTTCATATGAACCTACAGGGTGGCCAATTAGTGCGACAAAACTCAATATCTCTTTTTACTGCTAGGGATAGCGGAAAACTTTTTGACGAAAGTTATTAAGCGTTAAGAGGTGCAGCTTCTAAAATTATTTTCGACTATACAGGGTGCTCCAAAAGGGCGGTGTGATAAAAATTTCATATCTTTTAAATGGGACACCATGTATATTTTTACATATTTGAATTCACCGTAGACATTTGCACAACAAGGAATGATAATGATAATTTTTGTTGAAAATATATCAAAAATAAGGAGGGCAATTCCCTCACGAACGCCACTGGTCGGAATAAAACATGTTATACATCAGAAAATGCCTCTTGAATAGAAAGTGTGTACCAAATTTCACGAAAATAAGCAGTATCACAGATATTAATAAAAAATGATATTTTTTAAAAATCTTTAACATCTTATATCTCACAAGTTGAGACGTTTAGACATATGTTCATATGAAGTTTGTTTCTGAAAATGGACCCAAGAATAAACTCCTTAAATATTAGCATGTTATTAAGAAACACCCTGTACTGTTTCCAAACAAACCGATATGTTGTTGACTAAATTCCAAAAACGGGCATCATTAAAACACTACAGATTAAAAATAATCATACCTGAATATGTCCATCAACAAATCGATTTTCAACTGGAAACGGTTGCTTGGATGGATCCGGATTAAACGTGTATATTGGTGTCACTGGCGTAGAGGCTGGCACATCTACTAGAAGGTATTCAACAGGTAGCGGTCTTGCTAACCTTGACACTTCGTTGCCATACGAGTCTTTTTCCTGAAAGACAATAAATGCTTTTAGAATATGCATTAACATCAAATTTAAAAAAAAAAAACCCAAGGGCGTCTATTATTTATCTGAGTTACTGCACTGAGCGAAATTTCGAGTTGATATAACTCAAATATGATTTGTCCTAGACCGAAGCGTATTGCTAATAGGGGACAGCCCAGACCTCTGAATTACGGCAACCAAATCGAAGAAATTGCATCAACTCACTATTAATAAGTTATGATAGCACAGAAGATGGGTTATTTTATGCGTTGGAATAGCTCACGCCCCACCGTCTTAAATTATTGATGGGCTACCGTAGCTACCAGTATGTGAATTGTGATGCGTTACTAGTCGGGCTAGATTAATTCATGATTCGAGCTATCAAAACTTGACATTTAAGTTGTTCTAGCTTACGATGGTGGCTGGAATAACTCACTCTTTGGGCTACCAGAGTCCAAATTTTGGACTACCAGTACCTAAATTGGGGACTATCGGAACTGAAAATATTTCTTTGATTTAACGCCTGCATATTGTGGACTTCAATTGCCTTTTGTTTTTTCAAGATATGACATTTTTGTTGTATATTTAAAAAAAAAATAATCAAATGAATTATAGACAGGAGAGCATACTACGGCTAAGAAACCATGCGGACGAAGTGATGACGATTGCTTATAAATAATAAGGCTCCATTCCAATAATAACAATTTGTATGCATCTCCCTCCTGTCCCTCCATTTTACGCCAACTGACCAAAATTATGCACAACACAAATTTTCACGCACAGAGAACAAAGATGAAAAATCCCGCAAACGGCGCAACGGCCAACAGGTGTCTATACGCGCGATCGACGGAGAATTGACGAATAACAATGGAATGATCCGCGCCAAACCTGCACAAGCACGAATTCGGAACTTTCCGTGACCTTACGATCTTGCGTTTTACCCTCTATATGGGGTTTTGGAGCACTTTTCCTGAATTATTCCAACTCAAAATAATTTACGCATGGTAATGAGTTAAAATAATGCACGTCCGGGTTAAAACGACACTTTATAATCAATTAGTAAGTTTTCCCAACGCAGAAACTGAGTTCAGGTAACTCATAAAATAGTTACATGATGTTGGAGTTGTGGTGATCCCAAATATGTTTAAAATGTTGATAAAAAATCTGTTTCTGGGTTGAGGCGAACCAAAAGAACCTGAATTACTGAAGCGTTTTTAAATAATTTGTGATAATTCGTAGGCTCAGTTAGAACAACATAGAGAGGTGGGTTGAGGTAGTTCCAATTTTGTAACCCACGACATTGGTAAATCCATTTTTGTCAGTGTGCAAGGGACAGTGGCTGGCTATTTCATAAATTACAACTATTGAGGCTTTCAGCTTCTGAAAAGAGATTAAAAGAGGCCGCTGGGAAGAAAAGGGTTTATCTCTATGGGTTTCTCCCTGAATACAAAATATGTGTGAAAAAGGCCTGGACAAAACCATGTAAAATGCAGGTAAAATTGTTAGAAGCCTCGCTCGAGGCAACACCAGATTTAAGTTTGGTGTGGTTGTTTTTATTATCTATTCAGCCAAGCTTGACACTGCTAATATGCGTGTATAACAGATTACTTAGCGGCAAATCGTCGATTGATCGGTCGATTACGGCAGATGCCGCCACCGTGTTGGTACTTATGGCCATTTTTGCTATCACATGCGTGATGCGAATCGATAGCGTAAAAATATCGCCGCTCGATCGACGTGAGTTTCGACGTGAAGTAAGCGGCGACGCAACGATTAGACGTGTCGGCACGACGGCGCATCGCGGCTAACTTAACTGTAAACTCGGCTCGACGGACCAGTCGTCAACATGATGTGGCACATCGCGTAGCGGCCACCGATAGTTTTAAGTTTTTTCGTATTAATGCCGATACGGTCGGCATAAAACATATATTATGTAATGTACACGTCGAAAAGTACACGCATCATTCGCCGTTTTCGTTCCGGACCGCAAACTAAGTACAAAATAAACGAAAACCCAAAACCCGTTTTGCCGAACTCCAGTTTTTAATTAGAAACGACCAAATAAATAACGTATCGCTTTTATCGGAAATTTACCCAAAGGCTGTGTTACACATCGTATAGTTTAAAACGGTAAGATGCCTTCCAATCATGCAAAATAATTAGTAGTAATAAAAAAACATGAACCGTGTGACCACAATATTTTGACGGCGATGTAAGACGCAAAAGCCACTTGTTCGGCGGATCTCTACCTGTTTTGAACGTTAATTTTGGCGCCAACTGCCGACTCTATCGATTTTCGAAGCAACAGTGTTCTGGTGCTCTGTGAACCCAATTATTACCCCGATTTCCTTGTTTCTCGGTTATTTGTAATTTGCCAATTAGCGTAAATTAATCGACCCGCTCGTCGTGGTCATTTCCTTTTAATTAAAAGCAGCAGTAATAGAATCTAATAAAACGGAAGTTACAATTGAACATATAGACAAGAATTCAAGGGAATCCTTTAAAAATATCACCATAATATACTGGCCAAGTTAAGGGCCCTTTAACCATTTACCTGGCTAAACAGCTGACCCTGCTATTTAAGTAATTACTATTACATTATATTTTATAAGCGGCCCTTTGAATCGAAATAATTTATACCCTTATTTAATATGTCAATAAAGGGCCAGGGACTAGGACCTCAATATTTTAGAAATTAGGTTAGGCAATTTATTACATAAACACAGTGAGGATCATAATTACTTACATTATCACATAAAATTCTAATAATAAATAACAGTTTTAAGCGCTTATCATGGGGAGCATATGTGGAGCAGGTAATCCATGCGATAAATCATGATGATGAGTTTGAGATAACCGAGATATCAATCGTACATTTTATTTCATTTTTTGCTCTTTGGTGAATTCCATAGTGGATTTGACAAAATGTAAATAAACTCCTGGACAAAATTAACGCAACATCATAAATTACCCATATTTTTTATGCTATTTTTTTTTTTCTGAATTTATGATCCGATTTGAATAATTTTTTTTGCATTGTAGGTTGGTTCCTTGACAATGTCATAGTTTCCGCTGTTTATGATAAAAATTTAATTTTCGATTTATACGGGGTGTACTAAAAATGCTATGTTTTCTTCCGAAAATCACCCTGTAGAGTATATTAGCAAGCGAAACATATTGCAGTTGACATTAAACGGTAGGTCCATCTTTCCCGAACATTTTCTTTTTTGGTTTACTTCATTATCTCTGTTATTAAAGGAGATACACCGTTTTATAGCGTAACATAGACTTTAATATTCAACACATTCATTGTTAAATGTTTTCAAGTAGACTATGGCCTTTTTCTGACATTGCAAGCGATGTGTCAGCAGATGTTGTATTTTAAAGTTACAAAGGTCAAATAAAATTCTCCATACTGATAAAAACTGTTCGGAAACTGCTTATTAAACGTTCGTTTCGTATGCCCATTTGCCCGACGAGTATTTTAATCTTGAAACCTACTTGAAAACATTTAACAATGAATGTGTTGTATATTAAAGTCTATAAAAACATGTAACGCTATAAAACGGAGTATCTCCTTTAATAACAGAGATAATGAAGTAAACCAAAAAAGAAAATGTTGGGGAAAGATGGACCTACCGTTTAATGCTTCGGTTGCTAAAATACTCCACAGGGTGATACGAATTTTCGGAAAAAAACATTGCATTTTTAGCAAACCCAGTATAAATCGAAAATTAAATTTTTATCATAGACAGCGAACACTATGACATTGTCAAGGAACCAACCTACAATGCAAAAAAAAATCATTCAAATCGGATCATAAATTCAGAAAAAAAAATAGCATCAAAAATATGGGAAATTTATGATGTTGCGTTAATTTTGTCCAGGAGTTTATTATTGCCAAGAAATGCAACAATCCTATCTTGGTAACTTTTAACACCTTAATTCTAGTGTACCGCATGATTTTTCATGCTGTAATTGTAGTATAATAACAGTGTAGACAAAATTCTTGATTGTCTCTTACTATGAAACAAGATTTCTTTTTTTGACGACCCAAAGAGCAAGCTTACAATCAATGTCAATTATTAATAGAACAAAAATGCCATCCTTGTTACTGTATTCTAGATAAAGTTGTTTAGACAGAACAATGTCATCCCGAGCGTTAAAATATAAACACAAAACCACAGTATCCTCGCATTAGTTCCATAACAAATAACACGTTATCTGAATATAGTTAAAATGATTAAAACATCAATTACTGGAAACCCGAATGTATTCTCGGAGAAATTGGTAAGTAATTTCTTTTTTTAACTCTAGAGATTCGCCCGAAAATTCGACGGATCTGAACAGATATTTTAAACGAAACTATTAGTTTCAATAATTCGCTTTCCATCTAAAGCATTATCGCGGAACGAAATGGAATTGAAAGGGATGGAACGGAACGGAATGTAAATTTTGATTCTCCGCACATTATCACGGAATTTCGCGGAACAAGTATAGACTGTATAGACTTACCTCGACACTTCAGACAGAGAATTTGTGGCGTTGTTAGTTGGTTGAATTCGCTTAGTGAGTAATCCAAGCGGTTCCATTCCGTTCCGATCCATTCCGCGCCGTTCCGATCCGCGTTAGTGTGCGATCTCTAACTCAGTTATATGTATGTGTTTCAAAATTTCCATTGCGTTCCATTCCCTTCCCATCGATTCCGTTCCGCGATAATGTATGGCCTGTTTAACTCACTATCTAAGCTACATTACCGTAAGGATGCAGCTCAATAAGAAATTAGACTCAGTCAGTTGGATTGAATGAACGAACCCGAATGAATACCTATAACAACTCGATAAAGCTCGAAAAACCTAATCCATATGAAAAACGAGACGATACTTAAATTTTGCTTCAAACTTTACTTGATTCTGTATTTAAAAATTCGAAAAGCATATAAAAACATAAGTAGTTGACAATGCTGTGCAAATAAATTGCGTATAAAAATAAAACTTTTAATAACCTTGATTTATTAACCTTGAAGTGATATGAGAATATTTGATCACTTTTTTTCCTTTTCACACACAAAACTCATACGAATAATTTATATGCGAATTTTAATTATTACCGGAAAATGCAAATTCATAAAATATAATGGAAATGAATTATTTAAAATATAAGTTTATTTTTAACGTTGTACCATTATAACCCGTTGTCCCCCCTAAATCCCTAGTATTTCCTAATATTACAGGGTGAATACCTTAATATATCGCTTCAAGTAAATAATATTAAAAATAGAACACGTCAATTTTAGAGAATATTTGCAGCAATCGTGATTTATCCCTCTGGGAGGGGTAGGTAGACGTTATCCTTAAAATATTAAATGGAAAGAGGGGTTTGTTCGGGTTTGTTGATGGCACATCATTTCAAAGGTCGTTTTTCTATTTGGGTTTCATAATGGCTACATTATGAAATGCAAAAAAATTGAATAACCTGCCACTTTATGAAACTGAAATTTTATTTTTTTATGTTGGCAGCAAGTAGGGTTCGAATTTTAGGCTTACTTTGATTTCGTTGAAATTAGTTTCCTTGGCATCAATTTTTTATAGAAAACTTTAAAATACTAACCTTTAACCTTGCAAATAGATCTTTGTACTAGATATTTATCTGAAATACCTATACTCGGAAATATATAACATGCTGACGGTGTCCGTAAACTAATTTCTAGTCACAACTATAAAACAACATAACCTAAAAATAATATAAATATCTTCCAGTTTATGCTTTATTTATAAAGTTTCATTCAATAAAGTACTATTTTTATTTTTAATTCAATATAGGATTATACATATTACTTTATATATAGATATTTATAGTTGCTGTAGACATTTCCTAGGCATTAATTGTTATTCCTGTCAGATTCTGTGTCGACACAATATTTTGTTCAATAGTATTATTTATTATTTTGTTCAATATTTTGAACTTTGTTCTGCTCGCACCATAACTAAGAGTTTTGCATATTCTTTTTAAAAGTTTTTCTACATTATTTTCTGCAATTTCTCGTATTTCTGACGGAGTACAACTTTCTTCCTGACTCAGTTTTATTAACTTTAATAATATATTTATTTTTAATTATGACGGATGGGAAGATGCTTTGTTGTGTTTAATTGTTTCTATCATGGCATATTTGATACTTGTAACATTTTATTAAATTCTAAAAGTATTGCCAATCAATATTAATTCAAATGGAAATAATCTGTTATATTTTTTAAAGTTTTTCAGACTTTAAAGACCCAAATAGAAAAAGTATTATAAAATACACGGTTCATAAGACAATTAGAGCATTTGTACTTTAGAAAACTCCCCACCTCGCGGGTCGTTTTCTAAATTAAACGCGTGCTCTAAGATAATGTCTTATGAAACTTGTATCTTAATATACTATTTTTAAATTATAACTAAAAAATGATAGGTGTCGATATGTTCTAATTAAGGCCATTCTTGGAAAGCGATTTCGTGGAAACTACTAAGTACTCAAAAAGTAAACAACCTTTAAAATGATGTGCTACTTGACCCCCCCTCCATTTAAGATTTTAAGGATAACATCTCGCATAATTTTTTACTGTTTTGTAGTAAAATATTATTATTCTTAAAAAAATCCTTGTCCTTGTATTTGAATGTTAGTAGTAACTTGATGTAATAATAAATCATATTTCATTAATTATTAATATTAAATTCTCGGAAAAAAACACCTGCAATGTATTTTTATGCCACACAAAACTGTGGATGAAATAAATGCAAAATAGAACAAATCCGCCACACATATTGGGATTATAAAAGGTTTGCCGTTGATATAATTAGCAAACACCGATGTCCGGGTTTGTTCGCGTTGAGATCTAGTGCGATACCTTGGTGATGATAATATTTACTAGGATTGCCTGGCCATAGCTCATCATATCGTCTATCCCGCCCTAATTGTTTCACGACCCTATAAATATTCAATACCACAGCAGCTTAATGCCTTCGCAAGAAGTAGAGTCAGAGAAACAAATTCTTGATTAAAAATTAAGTAATCATCATTAAAAATGAGATAAGTCCCTAAATCATATGCAGACAAATCAAATACATATAAATTGATGCAACAACTACCTGGTTCAGTAGACAGAAAGAACAAAAGGTTAAAAACGTTACCTACAATCTCGTATGTGTAATTTCAACGTAAATTCAAACTAGTAATAGGATTTCACATATAGAGGTACATTATTCTATAATACAGGAATATTCTTTAATACGGACATTCCTCCAAGAAAATCAATCGTACCACAAGTTTTGTGTATTAAGACCAAATGAGCACTAACTTCCAGGCTAATTTCAATTAGACGTTAAATGACTTGATTGAATCCATTGAGACTTAATCAGCAATAACTCCTATGTAACATGGGGGGGGGGGGGGCTGTTACCACCACCTTGGTACATTCTTGATCCCTTGTCTCTTGCTATTTTAACCATTAAAAAGAAATGTGCCTTTTCTCGATACTTTTTCTAATGAGACTAAATAATTTTTAATGTTCTATTCAAAACTCCAACCAATAAAAATCGTAATTCACGTCATGCTACATCAGTTAAGAATAATAAATTAGGTAACATTTAGGTAAAAAGCATTATTTATTTCAAAATACTAAAATGGAGAAAGAAAATCGAGTTTATAGCATTTTTATGAAAATGACTGGAGTGGTAAAAAGGATATAAATTCGTGGTCATCGGATCATTTATGGTATTGTCGTCTTCCCGTCTTCTTATCTATATGTTGTAATAAAATATTTTCCTTGGTATAGGTCCAAAACGGGGTATTTTTTTCTAGGAGTTGTGGGGAATGGAGAAATAAATTTCTTTAAATGTTTGCAAAATGGCCAAAGAATAAACGAACACACTGTCACTCTAAAACTTTATGAGCCGGTCGGTTCTATTATCTCTTAATGCAGTATAGTCGTAAAAGATAATATTGAGTGTAACTCGTACGTAAACGGCCTTAAATAATTTTCATTGCGGCTCATTGTTGTCAAAAAGACGCTAATCGTTCAAAGAGAAATTTTTAATTTTAAAATCTTGAATCAACTGTGTCCCCAAAACGTTTGCGTATTGTGCGAAAATAACGACGCCTGCAAGTCTATCCTGCATATCAACAATCAGCAGGAATAACCAGGACTCTGTACCGTAACTCCCAAGGCTAAAAGAAAATCCTAACGAACAAATACATCTTTTGTGGCAGGGGATTTTGATAATCGATTACAGGAAACAAATCATCACTGTTGCTAGTTACTATTTAATTATGCATCAAGGTAGGAAGCGAGGGTGAGGAGATACCCCGGCCTGTGCGGAACTGCTTGCGACACCACCTCAACGAAAAGTTCAAGATTACCCGCGACCCGCACCTGTTCCTGTAGAGAATTACACTTCATCAAGCGTATGTGTTACTATCAAGAAAGTTAGAAAGGATCTAACTTGCTAGGATTAAAGAACAATACAGAGCCAAGCTATATCGATATGCTAGTTACTTTACTGCACAACAATGAGCAAGCGCATCAATCTGTGGCTATGGCTGCTATTTAGCAACATGGTTTACAAACATTCCATTGACCTTACAGCCCCGACCTAGACCCTAGCAGTTATATTTTGCTCTTTCAAATTCATTTCGGATATGCATAGAATTTTTTTGCCTATGATGAATACATTATGTATTCTAACTAGGTCATATGTATACGGGTTGAGCTATTTATCTAGTGGTAAAAAGTATTTAGCCGTTTACAAAATTATTGAAATAAAGTATGATGATCACATAGAATCGCAGAAACCTTAGGGTATGAAGTTATTTTTTGATATTATAAAAAAAAACTCGTAAAAAAGATCAGAAGAGTTAAAATACTTTCAACATTATGAAAAGTATTTCCAAACAAACGTTCGAACTGCATCACTCCGACATAGACGCATGTGGTAAAAATACTTTTTTACGAGTAAACCAATGTAAATATTTTAACAACTGGAATTGAAAAATGTCTGAATCGGCTGCCGGTGCCTAAAAATGAAATTTTTTTCGCGCTCATTTATGTCATCGCACCAAGTGTGCGATTACTCCTAAAATTACAGTCTGCATTTTTAGACGGCAGTGTTTATTTTCAGTATCGTACACCCAAATAAATATTAGCTTAAATTTTACCATATACGCACTCGGTCTACTTCAAGGTTGTTTGAATCAATAAATTGGTGTAACAATTAATGTTATTATCTGTTGTTTATATTTTACAGTTACAAAGTTAACAGCGGGTTTCAAATTCTATAACAACGTTTTTAAAATGACACAAAACAAGTGTATGAGCGATAAGACAGGCGGATATGTTTGTTTATCGCTAGCAACGAAAAAAGGCCGCATTTTTCTTAAATTTTGAAATAACTACAACGAAAAAAAAATAGCTTATTAGGTGATAATAGAACATGATATAAGCAGATAGTAATTATGTTTTTATGAACAGAAATTCTCACGAATTAGGAATTTCTTGCAGGTTACAACCACCGACCTATATTTATGGATAGCCAAACTCTAAAAGCAAAAGTGGCAAATTTATGGCCTCGGGCATGTAAACAAAGCTGATCGTCAGATGTAATGCGCAATGCCGACTGATAAACTATTTACCTTAATCGACGAACAGGACCGTACTTCGCCCGTAATTAAAATGATTACACGGCAATATTCTGGCACATCAAGACTTCTTTACTGGGAAATAAACAATCTATTTTCTCGCAGTCTCTAAAGAGCACATATATATAACCATTATATTGCCAATACGAACGTTCCAAAATACAAAAAGTGTCCCCGCTATGGGAGATGGCGTGGTACTATTGAGTTTGCGCAGTAGGGTGGAAATTTTATCGATCGCGTCAGAGCCGGCCCGACATTATTTGTTTGTTGTTATTCGTCGCCATCTTTGGTTCTGGATGCTTTTTCAAATTACAGAATAAAAAGTGGTTCATCCACATTGTTGTCGGTATATTAGTGCTTATAAACTTTCATTACCTAACAATAATTTTTGTGAAGGAGTTTTTAATTTATGGTGATAAGATTCGCTGGTTGGTAGGTTAGTGGCTTGTTTTGTTTAAGATGAAAGGACACAAGTGCATGGTGCATTTTTGCAAAAGTCGTGGATCAGTACCAGGTATAATGTATTTCAGGTAAGTACATATGTATACGAAAATATTTTGCTTATCACATTATCCGATCTTCGGAACCGAATCTCACTAAAAAGCTTGTATAAAAAAAAGAGAGTGTCACTCGTATACAATATAATATATATGTGGCAGGGTTCGGAGGATATATATCAAGTGATATATATCATGATATATATCACGATATATATCATGATATTTATAACTTGATATATATCCGATATATTCGACAATTTCATTTATTAAATTAAAAATGTTTTCCACCATTCTAAACATCCGAAAATGTCTCAATACGCCACTGTACAAAATTATAATTACTGTAGGGATTCACTTGGCTACCGCGCAAGCATCACCGCGCACCGATTTCGGGATTCCCAGGTACGCGACGATTTGTTTCGCGCTTGCTTTCCCAAATAATCTTTAATCTTTATTTCTGTGTTTTCACTCTGTGTTGACTTGACTGTAAGTTAGTTGTGATTTTTATTGAATATGCCAAAACCAAAGCATTCTGTTTGGCGATATTTTGACTGTATAATTAAAAACAAAAAAAGTACTGGAAAATGGGCAAAATGTCGAGAGTGTTTAAAGGAGATGCAGGGTATACCATCGCGAATGGAAAAACATATTTTAACACACCAAAAAAATATGCCCAGTGATACGCCAAGTCGTGAAACAACACAACAGCATCATTCTGTTCCTGAAGATGTTCTGCCTTCCACTTCCACTACTACAAAAAGAAGTGTCAACACATCAGGTACGTAGGTCATTGTTATATAAGTATATTATTACTAAATACCAATATCAATGTTAATAAAATAATGTTAACATCTGTTTGTTTTTAATTCTTTTCTTTTTACCTAATTGATGTTATAAGCTAATGTTAGAATAAAAAGTTTTTTTGTTTACAATATAAGTTTTAATTTTGTGATTGTGTTGAAATATTAATTTTAATAAAATAATACTAAAATCTGTTTATTTTATTATTTTTAATAATGATTTTTGTTTTTTCTGCTTAATTAGAGAGAGAGATATATAGAATATAGGTTTTTGTTAATGAGTTTGTGTTAAAATATAGTTTGTGCAAGAAACAATGCCGTTTTTTAATTAAGAAAATAAATTTTAAACATGATTGTATATCGGATATATATCCGATATATATCGGATATATATCGGATATATATCATGTGATATGATATTTATATAAATATCATGATATTTTCGAACCCTGATATGTGGTCACTACATAACCTTAAAATTATTGTATTTTTAATTTGGTGCATTAGTAGCTGATAATAATTCCCAAAATAGTCAATATAGTCATTCATTCTTAATTTTTGGTTTAGAATAAAGTGAGGTTAAGGAACATACGACGTCGGATGAAAGTTAAAATAAAGCTCATCGTGTCGATTGTTACAAATATTCGGACGGAATTAGGCACCAAAAGTTTACACCAATCAGGGCACAGTCGGATCATCATATCGTCAGAAATCGTATGCATGGAACGCCGTCTTAATTCGAAGCAATCGAAATTTTGATTGCAATATTTTTCCTAACTAACCAGTGAAATTTACATTAAAAAAGTTGAAATCCGGTCCTGTCGAATGTTTACTTTCACAATGAAGTTTCCGACCTGCGCAAACTCACTATTACCCCTTCGATGACCATAGCGGGGACATAATTGCAGATGGTATTAGCAATATAATGGTTATATATATGTGGCAAAGAGGCTTTACAACGTTGCCACTTCACTAGTTATGATTGACAGGTGTAATTTCTGTGGTTAACGCTAACAAAATGTCAGGAGTAAATCGTCATCTAAAAGCACGGCTTATTTGGTTATATCTACCCACTATACTGACCGACTACGATGTTCAATTGTTTTTCGCTTTTGCCATTTTAATCAGCGGAAAAAATGCTATAATTACTAATTTAACCAACATCTTAGTTCTAATTATAGCTGAATAACTTTATTTATTTATTGAAACCGAAGGAGGAAAGTCACATTTGCCAACCTTACATTTCTACTTTCCCTTTTTCTCATATTTGACCGCCCTAAACGATGAGATATTTCTAAAAATGGTATGTTCTCAAGAATAACGCTTATATTATTAGTGTATTCGCTAATAAGCAACGTTTTCGTGTCAAAAACGAATATTTTGGTTTTAATTGCGGTCTTTATGACTATATCCTTGACATTACGACCTACAACTTAAAAAAAAAAGAATAGTTCAAACCACATAAATTTTAATAAATAATTAATGAGATAACGCCCGACCGAAATGAAAATAACGCGCGCTCCAGACGGCAAAATATAAATTTATCGAATAGTTCCCGTGTAATATTTACAATCGCGTTTAGCTGGCCGCTTTTATCACTGTCGCGTTGATTAAACTGGTTATCTAAGGATATGTTTGGCAATATCAATAAAACAATGTCATAAAAATCGTTACAATGAGAAGGCATATTGAAATCGGATGAAACAATATATAAAAACAATAGATAATGGGTATCAAATTTAATTTGCAAGTGGAAATGCTTTTTCAAGGTGCCACCACATATATATAACCATTATATTGCTAATACAATCTGCAATTATGTCCCCGCTATGGGTATCGAAGGGGTAATAGTGAGTTTGCGCAGTTCGGAAATTTCCTTGTCAAAGTAAACATTCGACAGGACCGGATTTCAACTTTTTTAATGTAAATTTCACTGGTTAGTTAGGAAAAATATTGCAATAAAAATTTCGATTAGTTCGATTTAAGACGGCGTTCCATGCATACGATTTCTGACGATATGATGATCCGACCGTGCCCTGATTGGTGTAAACTTTTGGTGCCAAATTCCGTCCGAATATTTGTAACAATCGACACGATATGGTTTATTTTAACTTTCATCCGACGTCGTATGTTCCTTAACCTCACTTTTTTCTAAACCAAAAATTAAGAATGAATGCCTATATTGACTATTTTGGGAATTATTATCAGCTACTAATGCACCAAATTAAAAATAAATTATCTTTAAGGTTAGGTAGTGACCACATATATATTATATTGTATACGAGTGACACTCTCTTCTTTTTTACGAGCTTTTTAGTGAACTTCGGTTCCGATGATCGAATAATGTGATAAGCAAAATATTGTCATATACAGGGTGTTATGGAAATGACTTATTATATTTAAATGGGTGACTCCTAGGGAGTCCTAGAGAAAGTCTACATACTTTTTTTTTTAAATCGAATATCTAAATACTAAGGTAAAAACCCTTTTTACCCACATACTGTCGCGCCGTTACATCTGGATTCGGTTAGCAACAATGTGGGTCACTAGAGTATACTAACAGTGTTGTCAGATCACACCACGTGTCTCGCCCTTATTTGAATACTACGGCGCTTCCTTTATTATTCTTCAGTACGCTTCGGTACTTTGGCGGGGAAGGACGTCGAGCGTCGAGCGTTCCACGTGCTTGACGTATACGAATTTTAAACGTATTGCCCGATTTATTTTTTGTTGTGTAATAATTCATAATAAGAAATGCTGTGATGTGATTTAAAATTTGTGTGATATTACCTACTGTTGGTTCTATAGAAAAACATACTTTTTGTGTTTAATTTTTTTATGGATTTTAATTATAAAACGGATTATTTTAAAATAAGATCGAAGGTAAGAAAGTATGTACCTTAAAATTGTAGTTTTCTTTGTCTAAGAAGTTTGAAAAAGAAGTGATAACGCGCGCCAAGACGTCTTGTTGTCAAAAACTGAACACGTGCGTTTAGAATTTGAATGGCAACACCGCCTACAATGCGATGACCTCTTTTGAAACTTGAGACTGCCTCAATAACATATAGATTGCGAAGGGCCTCAGGAGCGGCCACGTAAATTTTGAGATTTCATATAAAGTGTATATTTCGCTTAATAATTCAAAGCGCCATTTATGGTTATTTTTCTTCAATTTATTTTCATCTCGGGATTTGCCGGTTTAAATATAATACGTCATTTCCATAACACCCTGTATATGTGCATATCTGAAATACTTTATACCTGGTATTGATCGACGACTTTTGCAAAAAAGCACCATGCACTTGTGTCCTTTCACCTTAAACAAAACAAGCCACTAACCTACCAAACAGCGAATCGAATCACCACAAATTAAAAACTCCTTCACAAAAATTGTTGTTAGGTAATGAAAGTTTATAAGCACTAATATATCGACAACAATGTGGATGAACCACTTTTTATTCTGTAATTTGAAAAACCATTCAGAACCAAAGATGGAGACGAATAACAACAAACAAATAATGTCGAGCCGGCTCTGACACGATCGATACAATTTCCACCCTACTCCGCAAACTCAATAGTACCACGCCATCTCCCATAGCTGGGACACTTTTTGTATTTTGGAACGTTCGTATTGACAATATAATGGTTATATATATGTGGGTGCCACTGGCTCATCTATAAGATAATATCATTATTTACATTTGTATCCATATTTAAAGACTGGCCCGTAGAACTTTTCTTCGAAGCCTTAGAAGTCCTTTGAGATATATAATTACAAATGTTTGTTTTTTTCACCCTTTTATGCTGTTTGAATGAGAAAATATACAAGGCTATTGACACTTCTTGATAACCATTATTCGTGTTAAGGGAATAAGTTGTTCTTCGGAATATTTACAGAGATCAACAATCCTACGCTTTTGTGAACTAAAACCAGACTCATGTATTAATAATATCAACAACTTGATGAATCAGAGTTAAATTTAACCGAGAAAATGGATCTTTAATAATTATGAACTACTCTTTACAATTAATAACACACTGACGGTTTTTACCTAATTGATTGACTACATACAATTGAACCGGGGAAAGAATGAAGCAATATCCAAAGATTTTTAATGTTTTTTTGTTTGAATCAGTTAATGAAAAGAGATAAAACATAGAGAAGTAATTAAATGGTTAGCCGTTATTAAAATTGGTTTGCAACAAAAAATAGCCATTAAATCATTTAGTCAGCAAATAAAAAGATTTTGCTTGCAATAAATAAAAATCGGGCTGCAACACTTGTTCTGCAAAAAATGCTACAAACTGTCAAGAATTTAACCGATATCAGTCCGCTTGTAATATCATGTGTTCGCTTAATTAACAGTCGAGCTGCGAAATGATTACTTGGTCAGCAAGATTTTACAATTGGTCAGTAGAAAAAAACATGTCTAGAAGCAGTTTACTTCAGAGGTTTGCATATTAAAAGAATGGTTATCAATATAAATCATTGGATTGCGTTTGCTTGAATAATCGGCAAAGTTTATTGTGGGCGGCACTGTCAATTTATGTAACTTTCTTGTGTTTTCTTTTGCCGAATACAGAAGGAAATCGGCTACAGAAGGTGTAGCGGGGGCGGGTTTTCGTTTGTTTTTCCAGGGCATTGTCACTATTTCATGTTTTATTGCTTTTTTTTTTGATGACCAAGATTAAATATTTTGCTTACCAGCTGATTGCTTACTAATATCTGATTAAAAGTGGATCGCTCATAGCAGCTTATATATATAATTTGCGTACCAAAATAATTTAGAGCACTCTAGTATGACATTAATTACTGACCGATTCAGAAATGTTTGCTGTCCATAAGTTGCTGACCAACTAGCCATTTTGGCTGATCGATTACATTTTTCTGTTCGCAAAAATAAGAATATTTTGCTAACCAGTTAAGGTGTTATTACGCAATATGTAAATGCAATATTATTACTATGTATATGTAGGTACAAATAACCATAACATAACAAAAATACACTAGTTTTAATTAGGATGTAGTACTAAAAAAATCTAATAACGTAGTTTGACGTGTGCGCTTTATACTTGCAATCTAGAAAATGTAATTCCAAGTCTGGTAACAATTCCATTGCTGTAGAGTCACCTCTATTCTTTGCATACTCTTATAATTCCTTTACCGTACTAATGGCTTGTTGATAATTGGTGACATTTGTTTGATTACTGCATTCAACTTCTTCATCAGATAGTGATGTGGTTTCAATTTGGGCTACCTAATCGGTAGGAATGGGGTCACTATCATCTTCTAATAGCACATTGCTATCAATGTTAATGAACTCGCCCAAATCATTGTTATCAAATAACAAACTTCCACAACATCAACATTCTCTTTCAGACTCAAAACGAGACGTTTTTCTGCCATTATTTACGATTTTAACATTACAACTCACAAATAAACGGCGGACTGCTGTCGGGGAATCACACATACTTTCATTCGGCGAAGTCCTTTCGCGCTCCCACGCATACGCGATTTGTTGCCGGTCTGACTTCAGAGAGTTTTGCACCGTACTTATTCGTTTCCCCCAAATACTTTTAAAATTTGTTTGTCCGTTTAAAGGGGGTTTTCGCACTCTTTGTATGAAAACAGCCTGCCCGCGTCCGCCCAAAGAAGGGTCCGCCCAAGAGAGGTTGATTTTCATGGAATTTCATATACCTAGTTCCGGACTATGAAAAGATGTCCGCTTAATAGAGATGTCCGCTTATCAGAGGTGTCCGTTAAGAGAGGTTTCACTGTATTAATAAAAAAATAATTATCAATTGATATTCTCTATAATCGGGATCCCATATCTTCACAGAGCCCAAAAAATAAAAACTTGCAAACATGCAATGGACTCTTCTTCTTTCAACTTATACACCGTTATGTAACCGTTAGAATTTTCAAACTAAACCGTCAGTTATTGATCAAAAAAAAAAAACTTTTGTCTTAAAACATCAGTTACGAACAAAAGAACGATGGTGTGTATAAAGTCTATAAAAAGAATTAATACCATAAAAAAAAGTAATATCAATTACGTCAAGTGCCGCCTGTTGTTATTGACGTTTTTTTATAAGAAAATTCTTCAAATAACCATTTCACAAAATGAAAAACTCATAAAATAAAAAAAAGGGAAAAATATTTAATTAGGGAAAGTTGCCAATCAATACCTACCGTGTCAATACAGAAAATTTATCTCTGGAGCACGTTTTTAAATATTAATTTTAAGACTTTTTAAGAAGCGATCTGTAAAAACTTTTTAAAAAGGGTTTCATGTTGGACGATAAATATTTTTGTAAAGATTGTTTCACGAAAAATGGATATAACTTAATGACTGCAGTAAAAGTACCTGTGGCCATCCCATTATTTATGACCGTTTGTTATTATTATGTGGAAAGGACCGGATTGTAATAATTATAATTAAATATAGGCACATCAGGTAGGTTAGGTTGCTTAATTTATATTTAAATATCTTTTTGTGGTAAAATTTGTTAGTTTTTGAGGAATGGTTCAAGAATTGTCTTTTACCAAACATTCCTCAGAATAGCGTGATAGTCGCCAATTACATAAAGCTCCAAGCTCAAATAATACAAAATTGGAGATTCAGAACTACATGGCGGCGAATGATATATATTTTGAAGAAGTTATAAAAAAAAAGTGATCTTCTAGAAGTTTTAAATACATTTTGTATAAAAAAAGTATATGTTTGTCACAAATTGGCAGAAGAAATTGGACACACAGTGCTACGGCTCCCACCCTATTATTGCATTTTTAACCCCATAGAGCATAATATGTGGCACCAGTTAAAATCACTGGTTAGGTCTGAAAATATTTCTCCGACTTTAAGTTCTAGCGTTGTAGAATTAATACGAAAATGCTTTAATGATATTCCCCCAGGTAGTTGGAAAAATTCAGTCCGTCACGTAATAACTGTAGAAAATTCGTATATTAGTCTGGATCGTATAATTAATCCAATTATAATTAATTTTGATGAGGATAGCGATAGCGAAACAGAACTATCTATAGAATGACATTATAAATGTAAATAAATATGACTAGTAATATTTTAAAAAAATGTTATTTCATTTGATTAGATTAATATAATCATATCATTACTTGTTTTCCTTAGTCCGTCCCTTCATACTTCAGTTGTTTATTGCCAAGCTCTTGTCGACACAATGGGACCGACCCGGGAAATCAGTCGTATCCATTTTTCGTGAAACAATCTTTACCAAAAATTGTTATTGGAAACTACATATGTCGAGTTTTCTGTAACATAAAAATACCGAATTCCCCCACTGCCTGTAATTATAATTATCAGTATCGCAATATTGCACATAGCTTTTAATTTTTTCTAGAAATGGATCCCGTAGTATCAGATTTCGAAGAGTTGATGGTATGCGGCTATTGCAAGCAAAAATTCAACGACTCAGAACTGAGCCCGAAATTGCTCTCCTGCAAGCACTACTTCTGCCTGCAGTGCACGCGCACCAGTCTGACGAAAGGACAGGAGCTGTACTGTGTATACTGCTGGAAACGCACCGAGTTAGGAGAGCTGGGTCCCGAATCTCTGCCCACGTATACGCCAGTACTGTGTCTCGCAAAGAATTTTTCACAACTAAATCTTGGCATGAAACCGCCCGATAAGGCATCGGTACCACCAAAAGTAAGTGTTTTTTTTTAAATTTTACCGTTACATACATGTACTTTTTGTATCTACATGTTGACATATTTTTTTCTCTACTTCGTACACCTACTATTTAACAAGCAAATCTGATCTGACCCTGCAACTGTGTAACATATCTTTCTTGTATCCTTTATTTTTCAATTGAAAACTTTTCTTTTTTAAGAAATTACTTAACTGCGAACGAACTCTTTCGTTAACACGTAAAAATATATTATCTGTAACTATTGTAGCATCTTGCTCTTATATTTTAGGTTGGGTCGGAAAACTGTCACACACACGCCATGCCTTTGGTTCTTTGGTGTCACACATGTTGCGCTCCACTCTGTCGCGCATGCGCAGCGACTGCAGACCACGCGAACCACAAAGTAAAATCGCAAGGAGAGGCAAAGGAACAGCTGGTGGCGGAAATGCAGATTGACCTAGCATCCATGAACAAGATGTTGTCCGAGATTCAAAGACTGGCCATGCAGCAGCGCGAATTCCTGCTAAAGATTCTCGAAGCGTGCGTCACGTTGAAAACGCACGTCGAAGCTGACCTCACGAATAACGCGTCTCATTTCGAAATCGGCGAGACGCGCGATCTATTGGCGAAACTTCGCCTCAACCTATCGATGGCTGAGAGCCTCTCCGACGTGCACAACATCTACTCGAACGTTAACGTGGAGAAGCAACGACTTCAGCTGCGCTATCACGAAATGTACCTGCAATGTCAACTAGATGACCTCATACGAAACTCCTCGGTGATCTTCGATTTTCAGCTGCTGAAGCAAGCGCTCAGCAGCATACACAACGGCGAAAGCGTGTTCCCAGGTAACTCCCGAGTTTTAACCGCATCTCAGCAAAACCCTATCCTTTTTCTGGCGAATTATTGCATGTCTCAATTGTATTCCCGTCATGTATTATCCAAACAACCGCTTAACGGAATGCTCGATTACCATAATCAAAACCATACCTCCTTAAACCACAACCAAAACGCCGTACCTTCGATAAACTACCTCGCCCATGCACATAATCCTCAACAACTTGTAGCTACACCTAAAAACATCTATCAAGATAACAATTTGATGATGCAGCCGATGATGTCGTCACCACAAATTCGGCAACCCTCAAATATGTGCCCGTTGTACTATTTCAATGTAGAAGTAAATGGCACACACATGGGTAGAATCGTTATAGAAGTAAGAGCTGACGTAGCTCCAAAAATGGCCAAGAATTTCGGGGTTTTGACTACGGGGGAGGCGGGTATGGGTTACAAGGGCTGTCAAATATTCCAATGCTGGGAGGGCGAAAGCGTCATTACCGGGGATTTCGAATTAAATAACGGGAGGGGTGGTAGATCGATTTTCGAAGAGTCCTACTTCCTGCCGGACGATACCAAGCTCGTGGCGTCGCGCGGAACGGTGGGCATGCGGAGGACCCAAAAGCGACACGATAATTTAGGAATGGTAGGCTCGCAGTTCCGCATTATCCTGCAGGAAATGCGCGGATTTACAGGGATATTCGGACACGTCGTAGAAGGTTTAGAATTAGTCGAGAAAATTAGCACTTATGGTGATACGGCTGGGAAACCGACAAAAAATATACTAATAGCTAAATGTGGTAAACTTCAGTAAGGTGTCAAGCTAAATTAGAATAGGTACGTAGAGCGCTAGTTTCTATAGGTGTGACAATAACAACGGTACATAATCAAAGCATTGGTTTCAAAACTTTATTTAGTTAAGGAAATGAAAGCAAACACGACTACACGTTGAGCGGTCCGCCAAATGACTGTGTTTTTAACTACAAAGTAGATACATTTT
The DNA here is from genome assembly GCA_963991005.1 of Barypeithes pellucidus. NCBI lineage: Eukaryota > Metazoa > Arthropoda > Insecta > Coleoptera > Curculionidae > Barypeithes > Barypeithes pellucidus. The sequence continues at coordinate 18,194,661 of OZ022561.1, read as the reverse complement.
CTATGTATCCAGATTACTGAAAATTGGACACAACGACAAATAGGATTGTAGTAATCGGGTTCCACACGCTAATCGTAAAACAGTTATTATACCGGAACAATACAAAGGTTTCTGTCGAAAGTTGTACGTAACCGTAACGGATTTATTTTTAAATGTAAAATTTGATAGATAGATATATTTTTAGAGACTGTTTGTCCCGGGTTGTGCGTAGTAATAATAATAAGGGGTACACAATTTGTTTGTCATTTGCCGCACTGTCAGAAGTTTCAGTAATTTGACGCTAGGGGGTAAAGTAAACGTATTTAACTTTAAGAAAAATCTATTTGGTGTATTTAAAACAAGAAAATAGATGTTTTTATGTGTAGCTTCAATACATCATAGCGTGATGATGTAAATCTAAGCTTAAACGAATTTCGAAATATATATATCTATATTTTCGTATTACCTGATAAATATCGAAAGAGCATATGGAACGATATTTTTTATTGTTGTCGATTTTTTAGCTTCTGAAGGTTAGGTTTATACATATATAGTCTTTGTTATGTTAGTCTACGGAGAGATCGAGAGAGAATGTTAAAGATATCAAAGTTTAAATGAAGATTGTACGAAATAATTCCGGAAACAAGAGAATGTATATTTTTGAACTTATTTATTGTAAAGAAAGAAATATATTCCACTAATAGGTACTGCCTGTAGAACGGTATTTTTTATTTTATAAAAATGCTTCCTAATTTTATATTTATTACTATATATTATAGTGATTTCATTTTACTGTACTTTAGTACCTTATAGATTTAGTTCAAGTGCAATTATTATTGCACTCTAAACGGCATTTATAGTTCGACCGCCCGAAGATTGCCGAGTTACCCTTTTTTTTCTATACAAATTAAATTATGGTGGTTTCTTAAACTATTCAATATGTTTACTATTATTTATCTATTTACACAGAGTGTTATGGAAATGACGTATTATATTTAAATGGGTGCCTCCTTGGGTGTCTTAGAGAAAGTCTACATACTTTTTTTTTAATCGAATATCTAAATACTAAGGTAAAACCCCTTTTTACCCACGTACTGTCGCGCCGTTCAATCTGGATTCACTTAGCAACAATGTGGGTCACTAGAGTATACTAATCGTGTTGTCAGATCACACCGCGTGTCTCGCCCTTGCTTGCATACCGGCGGCGCGCCACTATCATTGCTTCAGTATGTTTCGAGACTCGGGGGTTGGACTGACGCTGTCGAGGTTTCCACGTGCTTGACGTATACGAATTTTAAACGTTTTGTTAGTTGTAGCAGTACTCGATTTTTTTTCTGTTGTGAAATAATTCATAATAATAAATGTTGTGTGTGATATTATCTACTGTTGAGCTGTTGAAAAACATGCTTTTTGTGTTTTATTTTTTTATGGAAGTTAATTATAAAACGGGCTATTTAAAAATAAGATTTTTATTTTCTAAAACGTTTGAAAAAGTGATAACGCGTGGCAAAGACGTCTTTTGTCAAAAACTGAACACGTGTTTTGTGTTGCACTATGACAACACCGCCTATAATGCGCTAACCTCTTTTGAATGTAGGGACTGCCTCAATAAACTATTGCTTGCGAAGGTCCTCAGGGGCGGCCACGTAAATTTTGAGATTTCATATAAAGTGTATATTTCGCTTAATAATTCAAAGCGTCATTTATGGTTATTTTTCTTCAATTTATTTTCATCTCAGGATTTGCTGGTTTAAATATAATAAGTCATTTCCATAACACCCTAAAATACAATATTTGGTTATTCCTAACAATAGGTTCATTCGCAGATCAGTCAGAAATAGTGCCAACCTGCCCGAGGCATGCGCAGATAGTTTAAAGTGTTCACAGAAGCAAAATCTGTGACCGCCGACCAACAATTTGGTGTTCGCAAAACAAAATGTATCGATTGCCAACTGATGTGCAACCGTTAGAATAATACGCGTACTGATACGGAATTGTGGGTTTGTTCAGTATCAGAGTCGGCAACTTTTTTCCTTGCGCCTGCAATGGCAATTATAATTGCACGTAGACATACGCAGTAAACCGGCCTTGATCAGCAGGCACAATAATTCTTGCGTTACGAGCGTAATGCGAGAATTGAATCCGTATTACAGTCGGCAATTCTACTCTTGCGGCCATTGAAATTATACGGAATCATGCGCAGTACACCGTTCTCGATCAGCTGGCGCAATTAGTATTGCATTGCCAGAAACGGGTCGTTCGCCATTTTAATTGCCATTGCCGCTGCAAGTCTGGGTACAGATGGATTATTCTGTTATTTTAACTGTTTATTAGTTGGTTGACGCAGCTATGAACAGCTAATGGCTATTTAAACTAACTGATACTTAAATTAGCAGTTCACATCCTTTATTAAGCATATGTACTGCTAATTCGTCGCAACTTTTTTGAGCTGCTGTTTGTAAGTAGCAATAGCTGTTTTAACTGGTAATCAAAACGAACAGGTTTGCCCATCTCTAAATTTGGGGGTATTTTAGGGATTTCGACAGTACCAACTGCTGTTCTGACTGTTGGCAATGCGGCAGCTGATCGAGAACGGTTTACGGCGCATGAATATGTGCAATTATAATTGACATTGCTGGCGCAAGAGAAGAATTGCCGACTCTAATACTGCTTTAAACGAAGCAGAAATGGGCAAGAATAAGAATACTTGTAGGTCAAGAAGTCAATTCTCAGATTTGACAGTTGAAGGTTTGGCATTTGTAGCCGTTCACAGAGACGAAAAGCAGCAACCAGTTAGAAACTACTCCACAATCGAACACGCGTAGAACGAAAGCTCTGCGAATGAACCTATTAGAAATCCGATTTCGGATCAGAGAAAATGAGTAGATTTTGCTCGACCCGGGCAACTTGTAAATAAAAATTTGGCAATATTCGGTCGGTTCGACTGAACTTTTACAGAGATGTTTTAAATTTAGTTGTTAATTTGTACGTTAATGCATTCGCTACTTGAAACGCTGCGACAGTAAAATTTTTAAATAATGTATTAACTTACAAACGCATACTTTAACCAAAGTTATATAAAAACTGTAGTAGATGTGAAACCAATCGGAGAGTACGTCGTACATAAGGGCCTAATATTAGAAAAAAACGCTGAGCTGTACGAGTTTGACAGACGCAAGTAACCGAGGCTATCAGAATCGTACAGCTGGTATAAAACATATTTAGTACACAGAGTAAAGCGCAATGTTGTAATAGAAAGAGAGAGAGCACTTTGTGGCTTCGAAAAAAAATAAAACTGGTGATTATTATTGCTATGTAGCCATTTTTTTACTAACAGTCTAAGTTACTAACAATTTATCCTAACAACGAATTATTTTCACACCTTTAATATGAAAGATGCATATCATTTATCAGCTTTCTGGCAAACTATAAATTCTTTTGTGCCTTATAGTTTATACCCTCTTCTTAGAAAAATATTAGCACGGTTTTTTTCAGGTTGTGTATCCAGAGTTATACCCAAACTTAGTAAAATTGTTTTTATTCTTTTTTTAAGTCCTCGTCATTAAATACGAATTTAAGATTTTTCATCAGCAGGATTTACCCTACTTCCTCTAAATAGATGTGACAAAAAATTTAAAATCGTCATTTTAATTGTTGAATATACCCAACTGACAAATTTCCTTATATTTTTTTGGTTAAGACAGTTACTATATAATTAATAACATTTTTATAAACGCTCTCGATTTGGAAACTTGTATAATAGTCTCTCGATATACATTTTTGTTTTAGTGTCAAATACATATTACGGTGCAGGAAGTTCTGCCAAAAAAATTAACATAAAACCGTTTTATAGAGGTTTTTTACATTATAGAGCGTTTTTATGTAGCAAATTCATGGTTTTTACTCTTATCGATCTATTTTAATGGTTGTAAGAAAGTTATCAGGGTAAATTTATACAGCATGAAGCTCAAAATGCTTGATGTAAGGATATTCTTACAACCTTTATACAGAGTGTTTCTTAATAACATTTAGGGAGGTTATTCTAGGGTTCATTTTCAGAAAAAAACCTCATATGAACATATGTCCTAAACGTCTTAAGTTTTGAGATATAGTGTTTTTAATAATTTGATAAGATTAATGACTTAAATACGTGACAACTAGATTAGGTAGACAACTGTCAAAACTGTTTATGTTTACAAAACAAAATCTGCTTCTTACCTACTAGATCCTGTTTAACCTTTGTTAATACCGAATTTCACAACAGAGTGCAAATGAATAAATTTAATTTTTTTATACGAAAACTGTACGTCAAACGTCAAATAAGCAAGAGACGACATTTGCTCAGCAAGGAATGAGAATTTCAAAAATAATTTTTATTTAAAAAACAGAAGTGGCGTACCATTCTGTCCTTCAAAAATGCCTTGGGCAATTCCCGCGCGGGCGCCACTGGTCGGAATAAGAAAAACATGTTATACATCATAAAATGCCTCTTGATGTATAGAAAGTGTGTACCAAATTTCGTAAAAATATCTAGAGCAGTATCACAGATATTAATAAAAAAAGAGATTTTTTGAAAATCTTCAACTGTATCTCAAAAGTTAAGACGTTTAGGACATATGTTCATATCAAAGGTATTGTAAACCACAGATCCCATAATCTATTCATAAAACTCTAGGAAAGTGAAGCTGTGATTGTGTGAAATGTTATTGAAAATCAGTAATGGGTGGAAGAGAGAACTACATGTTTGTTGACTGAATGGCAACAATGCTGAAGTCTGGTTATATCAGATGGTTAAACATTAAAACATAACCATACTTATGGATGAAAAGATAACTCGTTATTTAAATGATCCACTCTTTTACAAACTGCATATGAATGCACCATGATTGTTTATAATAAAGACGATTTTTCACCAATAATCACAAAAAACACAAATCAACCAAAATATATAATGTTTAGGAGATTAGTATTCATTCATATTTTGGCTCCTGGATCGTAGCGCAGTAGCAAAATAGAAATAGATGTTGCCAGAGTGCAGTTGGATTAGTTCAAGATTCGTTTGATACTTTTAAGTATAATAATATTTTTATAAAGAATCTCTCATGGCCTTTTCACAGTTTATAGTAAAATTATTAGGAAATAAATTTATTTTAAGAGCAATTGCGGATTAGCCTTAAACCAGTTATAATTGTCAAATTAACAAATTTTTAATTGGGATTTTGCAAGATACAAGATAAATATGTCAATCTGGCAATGCTGCAATAATGACCGAAAGAGGTGGAAAAGACCGTTTGTATTCGTTGCGTAGGCTAGAAATATACATTTTTCTATCTGTAGTTTGTAATATCTTCGGTTCATATGAAGTTTTTTCTGAAAATGGACCAAATAATAACATCCTTAAATATTAGCACGTTATTAACAAACACCCTGTAGAGAAAGAAATGCTGGTTGGGTATTTACAATTATTTGATATTTTTTTTCCAAAATTTAGTCGTTCCTCGACATTGGTGACGTCACTCATAAAAAAAATACATTTTACCTCGCAACATCGCTTGAATTCACGTTTCCTCTGATTTGACGTTAACACTCCGAAACTACCGTTTCTTTGACCAAAAAAACTCTAAATCATACAGAAAAGTACAAAGGGTATGTGACTGAAAGTAAAATAAAGCCGATTCTAGTTTTGGTATATAAAAAACGTACTAGCAGAAATAAGTGTGCGCCTAAAAATAATTTATTCCGCCTGCAGTGGTGTTCAAAAGTTAAGATCATTTGTTGAAAAAAATTGTCGCCAGAAGAATAAAAATTAAGATTTAGATGCGTTTCGTCGTATCACGGCTCATCGGTAACGTTTAGGATCCACTGAAAGACAGCTCGTGATTACAACACCGACAAAAGTTTGGCTATTTTTGATCACCACTGTACTAGTACTACTCGTAATATATTAGAGTGTATTCTCTATGTAGTTTCTCGCTGTAAATGTTTAAACAAAATAAAATTAAGGCACGTATCATTGTGTATTATTAAGAGTAGGTACCTGCAACAAGCTATTTTTTATCAAGAAATTATTTTTTAATCAAAAATGCATCGTCGGTGAGGTCATAATTTTTATTGTTGGGAAGTCCATACTATTGATGGCCGCAATAGAGGATAAGTTATTATTAAGTTGTAATCGGGGAGTCCACCAGTTTACAAGGTGCTCGGATAATGCATCAGGATACTTGAAGAGGTGATTCCACATCTTAAAATATCGTAAGGGCCGATATTTGAATGTTACCTTAAGTGAAGGCCATTTCAAAGTCACCTTAAGGTGACATGACATGACATGAGGGGCGATATTTGGATGTTACCTTAAGTTAGACCTCAGCTAAGGTAGCCTTAACGTTGGTAAACCTTAAAAAAAACTATGCTTTAAGTTAATTTGAGGGTCAATCGACGCGTTGTGGAAGATTACCACTTCCTTAAACATCTATTCCTTTAGATGAGGGTTAAAAAGAACATTAATATACTGTCAAATTTGTGTTAAAGATCGCTAATGTCATTCCGTACCTTAAGGCGTAACCTAAGGGTCGATATTTGAATGTTACCTTAGGTTAGACCTTAGCTAAGGTAGCCTTAACGTCACGGTAAACCTTAAAAAAACTAAGTTTGAAATTAATTTGAGGGTCAATTGACGCGTTAAGTCTAAGATTACCACGTCCTTTAAGATATATTCCTTTAGATGAAAGTTAAAAAGAAATTTAATATACATACTGTCAAATTTATGTAAAGGATGACTTATGTCATTCCGTACCTTAAGGTGACTGATATATCGGCCCTTAGGGCCGATATTTGAATGTTACCTTAAGTTATACCTTAGCTAAGGTAGCCTTAACGTCACGGTAAAGCTTAAAAAAACTGAGTTTGAAATTAATTTGCGGCTCAATTGATGCGTTAAGTCTAAGATTACCACGTCCTTAAAGATCTATTCCTTTAGATGAAAGTTAAAAAGAAATTTAATTTTAATAATTTTTCCATACTGTCACATTTATGTAAAGGATGACTTATGTCATTCCGTACCTAAGGGCCGATATTTGATTTTACTTTAAGTTAGACCTTAGCTAAGGTACCCTTAAGGTCACAGTAAAGCTTAAAAAACTAAGTTTGAAAATAATTTGAGGGTCAATTGACGCGTTAAGTCTAAGATTACCACGTCCTTAAAGATATATTTCTTTAGATGAAAGTTAAAAAGAAATTTAATATACCTACATACTGTCACATTTATGTAAAGGATGACTTATGTCATTCCGTACGTTAAGGTCACTAATATATCGACCCTAAGGGCCGATATTTGATTTTACTTTAAGTTAGACCTTAGCTAAGGTACCCTTAAGGTCACGGTAAAGCTTAAAAAAACTAAGTTTGAAAATAATTTGAGGCTCAATTGACGGGTTAAGTCTAAGATTACCACGTCCTTAAAGATATATTCATTTAGATGAAAGTCAAAAAGAAATTTAATATACATACTGTCACATTTATGTAAAGGATGACTTATGTAATTATGTACCTTAAGGTGACTGATATATCGGCCCTTAGGGACGATATTTGAATGTTACCTTAAGTTAGACCTTAGCTAAGGTAGCCTTAACGTCACGGTAAACCTTAAAAAAACTATGTTTGAAATTAATTTGAGGGTCAATTGACGCGTTAAGTCTAAGATTACCACGTCCTTAAAGATCCATTCCTTTAGATGAAAGTTAAAAAGAAATTATTATACCTACTGTCAAATTTATGTTAAGGATTACTTATGTCATTCTGTACATTAAAACGTGACTGATATATCGGCCCTTAGGGTTACCTTAAGTTAGACCTTAGCTAAAGTAGCCTTAACGTCACGGTAAACCTTAAAAAACTATGTTCGAAATTAATTTGAGGATCAATTGACGCGTTAAGTCTAAGATTAGAACATCCTTAAAAATCTATTCCTTTAGACGAAAGTTAAATAGAAATTTAATATACGTATTGTCAAATTTATGTAAAGGATGACTTATATGTAATTCTGTACCTTAAGGTGACTTTGAAATATAGGCCCTAAGGACCCTGCCTATTGCAGAAAAGGATTTAAAAGACAAAAAACAACCTTAATAAAAAAAAGGTACTCTTGATAAACCACGCCGTTTAGGTGCACACTGGAATTAAAGTTTTTGTCATCAGTAAAATCAAATGGAAGAAAAAAATACTATTGAGTTTTTGACTTTTTGTTAATATGACTTGCTACCTTTATGTGAACATGTAAAATCACCTGTCCAAGTATCCTGATGTAAGCATTATTCGAACACGGTAGTCAACAAAATTATGTAGATCTTTCACAAACTGAAAATAAAGTTTTTAACATAGCATAACAACGCTGCTATTTTGAAATTTAATTAACTTGAATCAAAATATAGGGATATCTAATGTGTGTGTTTTAATGGGTAAGTTTTATGCTATAGGGAATGAGCATAACCTATTTTACCGTAACCGTAGGGTTAATTGTCTGACAAAAAATTATCAGGCAACGTTTCGTATATGCATACACTTCATCAGAATTTCACTTAAGTATATTCTAGAAACGACTTCTAAAGAAAGCCAATCAAACGAACACATGATTTCATTGTATAACAATTGATCTAATAATTAATTTTCCTAAATAAATGCTCATATGTCAAAAACTGTTCGAGATAGCCATAGCAACATTACACATTGAAAGATAAACAATTTCAATAGCTTTTAGGTCCACACATTAAAAAAAAACATGCTCTTTAATTTTTCCAAAATATTTGTATTTTGAAAGACACATAAAATATATTTTGGAACAGACTCCCAACCAAATCTCAGTGCGTTAATTTGTAAGAGTTCAAAAATATCGGCTCTTTTGACGGACGTTTTCCAAAAAAAAAAAAGTTGAATTAATTATCTCGAGAACGATAACATAGGAAAATGTTAAGGAAAGTTAGCATTAATAATAACCACTTTTCAGAAATCATAGTAGGGCTCGAAAATATGACGGGACCTGGGGATGTATTTGCTAGAACCTAGGGCCAAGTTCAATTGGAAACAGATCCTGGGAAAGAACTAAGAAAGTACAGTGAAACCTCTCATATCGGACACCTCTAATAAGCGGACATATCTATTAACCGGACATTTTTTCATAGTCCGGAACTAGATATATGAAATTCCATGAAAAACAACCTCTATTGGGCGAACGCGGACAGGCTGTTCTCATACAAAGAGTGCGAAAACCCTCCTTTAAACGGACAAAAAAATGTTTAAAGTATTTTGGAGACAAATAAGTACAGTGCAAAAATTCTCTGAAGACAGACTGGCAACCTGTAACCGACAGCAGTCCGCCGTTTATTTGTGAGTTGTAAGGTTAAAATCGTAAATATTGAATATTGATGTTGTGGAAGTTTTTAATTTGATAACAATGATTTGGGCGAGTTCATTAACGTTGATAGTGCTATTAGAAGATAATAGTGACCCCATTCCTAACGATTATGTAGCCCAAACTGAAACCACATCACTATCTGACGACTCTGATATAAATAAGTTGAATGCAGTAATCAAACAAATGTCACCAATTATCAACAAGCCATTAGTATGGTAAAGGAATTACAAGAGTATGCAAAGAATAGAGGTGACTCTACAGCAATGAAATTGTTATCAGACTTGGAATTACATTTTCTAGATTGCAAGTTTAAAACGCACACACGTCAAACTACGTTATTAGATTTTTTTAGTACTAGATCCTAACTAAAACTAGTATTTTTGCTATGATATGGTGATCTGTACCTACATACACATAGTAATAATTTTGTATTTACATATTACCTAAAAACAAATTTCCCATAGGAGGACACCACTATTAGGCACCCACATTTAGACACTCCCGTAGGTGTCCGCCTATGAGAGGTTTCATTCTATGTAAATTTAAGTTAAAATGATGGCGAAGTTGGTTGAATCAATTCTGTAACGCACTGGGTAACGAGTTTGGTAATTTTGGCATATCTTGTAAGTAATTAAGTAAAATCACAAAATAGAGGTTGGTCGTTATCATCACTAAGGTCCGCATATATAAAACAGTTGATGATATTTTCACTATAATGGCGTTTGTTCAAATTAAATTGTAAAAATGTCACCGATATTATAGGCAGATATATATTATAGTCTCAATATGCTTATGTAACTGAAATTTCTGTAATAATTATAATTTTAATTTGGTAATGGTGCATATGCTGCTTTTCTACCGTTAATGGACTTTAGGATTAAAAGATGTTGCTCCGTACATATTGTACTAGATGTAAAACTTAAATATGTGTGCGTAGAAAAAAATCGTTGTACGAGTTAATTATTATAGGACAGGGCGATAATAGTAGCGTCAGTTATTCCAGACCATACTAGACAGGTGCACACAAACTGCACAACAAATTTAAACCATATGTAGTCGCTTACATGAACTGCACAACAAAACATCCCTACTACGAAAATCTCTTAAATTTCTAGTTTTTTGAAGTCTAAATCCTCTATAAATTTATTTTAGGTGTTTATGTATCTAGCGCAAGAAGTTATTGTTTAGTTGTTAAGTTTAGTTGCAATAGTGTTTTCTATCTGCTGCCGCATGAATACAAGGATTAGATTTTTTGTTTCGATTCGCCGGATGGAATGGTGGGAAGTTGACGCTACTTGCCGCACCTTATCTATTGCTCAGTATAATTTTCTATGTAGCAACCGTTAACACTTATAACCGCACATATTTGTACATGTATCGACATGTAACGGGGACTACCAAATTTGAACATACTTTTAATCGATCCCAAGCTTCAAAAATTATAATAGATAACTTATAGACCTTAGGTAAAAACCCATAAAATAATCCAACATGATGCCAATATTTTGCAAGATTGACTAAACACAGCGCGGGCTTCGACCATCCGCCACGTCTCGTCCCGCTTGATATAGATCAATTAAAGAGAAACGACGAGGCTTCAGTGCTGCTAGAGACATGAAAGCGGCTATACGTAGACTAGGAAGGCTAATTCCCTTAAAATCACGAGCGTATTTGTTTTAAACGTTTAAAATTCGGTTGCTACGCACATACAAAATCTAACCGCCTCATCTCCATTACTACCTTAACAGGATTTCGGAGTACCTGTAAACGAGTTTTCTTCCCAAACGTTTAGGGAAAAAATGTCAAAGGAAAAAAAACTTTGTAATAGAACTAGAACCGCATATATATAACCATTATATTGCTAATACCATCTGCAATTTTGTCCCCGCTATGGGCATAGAACGGGTAATAGTGAGTTTGCGCAGTTCGGAAATATCCTTGTGAAAGTAAACATTCGACAGTGCCGGATTTCAACTTTTTTAATGTAAATTTCACTGGTTTGTTAGAAACATTATTGCAATCAAAGTTTCGATTAGTTCGATTTAAAACAGCGTTCCATGCATACGATTTCTAACGATATGATAATCCGACGGTGCCCTGATTGGTGTAAACTTTTGGTGCGAAATTCCGTCCGAATATTTGTAACAATCGACACGATGAGCTTTATTTTAACTTTAATCCGACGTCGTATGTTTCTTAACCTCACTTCTAAACCAAAAATTAAGAATGAATATAGACTATTTTGGGAATTATTATCAGCTACTAATGCAGCAAATTACAAAATACATTCATTTTAAGGTTAGGTAGTGACCACATATATATTATATTGTATACAAGTGACACTCTCTTCTTTTTTTAAGGGCTTTTTAGTGAAATTCGGTTCCAAAGGCCGGATAATGTGATCAGCAAAATATTTTCGTATATATATCGTATACATACCTGAAATACTTTATACCTGCTATTGATCCACGACTTTTGCAAAAAAGCACCATGCACTTGGGTCCTGTCATCTTAAACAAAACAAGCCCGTAACCTACCAAACAGCGAATCGAATCACCACAAATTAAAAACTCCTTTACAAAAATTGTTGTTAGGTAATGAAAGTTTATAAGCACTAATATACCGACAACAATGTGGATGAACCACTTTTTATTCTGTAATTTGAAAAAGCATCCAGAACCAAAGATCAATAGTACCACGCCATCTCCCATATCGGGGACACTTTTTGTATTTTGCAACGTTCGTATTGGCAATATAATGGTTATATATATGTGACTAGAACTCGCGGAAAGTCTATCTATCTGATACTCTTCATACCGTCTTAAAATATGTGGCAACGTATTACTTTAAAAATCCTGCGAAATTTCTAGAGTGAAATGCGATTTATGAAAGTAGCAAAATACATTTGTAATGAAAATGTTCGAAAGGTATTCAGACGAAGCGAAATTATAATTATATTTATCCAGAGTCCCGCTGCTCGGCTAGATCGTTAGGCAAATGCTCTAACTAGATTAGCTTTTTTCTTGTAGCAAAAATGATTAGAAAATCTCAAAGTGCGAATTTCCAAAATTAATTTTGACGGAAATTCGGCGATAGCTATTGATAACCGTCTATAAACACGACCTCCATCCGATTACTGTAAATTGTGGTTATAAGTGTAGCTAACTTCACCCTTAAGCGCGAAATTCAATGTAGCAGCCATTGTATGTGCCTTGTTACTTGTTACCCAACTAATATTTGTGATAACTGAGTACCTACCACCTCATGTTAGATGATTTCAAATAAAGTACTTTCCGCATCTGTGAACTTAGTACTTGTGTATTATTTATTTATCCCTATTCAATCGAAAAATGGTTAACTACATTTGAGTTCCCAATACCGACGAAACTATCAACCGTATAAATGCAGCAAGGCAAGCTCGCAATTGCTGCTGTTCCTTAGTGCGCTCCAGTTAATCGGGCGCCTAGTAAAAAGTAGCGCGCGTTATATGCTTTACTTACGTGGTCGATAGATTAGTTGAAGTATTTTGTTCGTGGAAAGTCAAATAAACTTAACTATTTTTTTTAGAATTGCCTTTAAACTTCTACCGATATGACCGATGCTTAAATATATTAGAAATACTGTACAGGGTGTCCCATTTTCGACACTTTTATAGGGTATCTCCGTAATTGTAAGTGCTATCGAAAAAGTAATGTAGGTGTCATTTGCTCTTTTTGGTCCAAACTTAAAATGGTAAAATCAAAATTTTACAACTTTCGCTCGCTTAAGAGAAACGGGGGAAAATCAAAAAATTGACAATTTCAAAATTACCCTATATTTTCTTAGTAAAAAGAGATACAGAAAAATGTTTTATACAGAAGTTTCTTTATATTGATTGTTAAATAAACTGCCGTTTTCCGAATATGTATATGGGGTCATCCTCCTCTTCCTCTAATAGATCTGGGCCAATATCGATGACATTAGAAGATGTAGGTAAGGTTTTGTAAAACTCGTGAAACACGGGTGGAACCAGGCATTTTTTTTCTCTTTTGAGATTGGAAGTAAACCATTTTTATATTTTCTGTCGACTAGGACATCTTTTAAAATATATTTTCTTCCTATTCTTAGAAAGCTTATAATTTTAAAATTTTCAGCGCTGTTTAAAGAAGTTTTGTAATTCACAAGACCATTGTCTTTGTATTGTAACCATTGTACAGATTGCCATGAGAACTGTTGACCGGATACATTTTTTTTCTGCATGCCAAAACTGATTTTAATAAACCAGAAAAATCTAAAAATTCTTCTTGTTGCATTTCATGGACCTTAAACTGTTTTTTTCTGCCTGTTGTCCTGACCAACTGGTACCAGTCATGCGGATGATAAACAGGTATTTCCATTTTCTTTTTATGTTTTTCTATCATGGAATGATCTACATCACATTCCATATGTGTGTGTGTCCGGCTGTTAAGAACTTATGGTTTATTGTCAATTGAGGTTTTTCGCTTTGGGCTTTTATGAACATTGCAGCTACATGACTATTTTTATTTTGTCCACCACACGTGTCTGCGTAAAAACATATTTCAGTGATGGTATCAGGAAGATCCTTGATGTGGCGATATAAGCAGGAAGCAATTTCATTGCCACATGTAATGTATTGATTCTCCAGTAGCATTATCATGGATGGTCAAATTATAAGTCCATAACTGCCTTTTGTAAAATGCAACTGAAGAAGCAATAAACGGTGTTGAGAACACTGCTGAAGATCGAAGGTAAAGCATTTCATTTGGGGATTACTTCTGGCTTTTTCTTTGTCTATCTTTTTTGCTCCGTATGCGGTACTTGCTTGCTCCTGATGCAGTTGAAGCTTTTTTTCTGCGGAGAGTTTATCCTCAATATTACCTAACTTGGAGGCAGCTTGTATCTGCATATTAAGAGTGTCACATTTATAACAAGTATCAACATAAGGTTTTTTGAACGAAAGTTTCAACTTATTTCACTATATATTTACATCTTTCACTCATTTTGATATGAATATATACTACAACGACATGCAAACAATTTACGAATGATGCAATCTTATACAAAAATAAGTTTGGTATGAAAGGCTTAACTTGACTAAAGCCCTAAGAATATAATTTTATGTTGAAAATATTATGGTCCAAAGGACTTAAGTCAACTTAAGACGTAAGTACCAAACGCTATATAACTTTCTCTGACTTACAGCCTATGTACCATTTTATTGCGCCTTATTGAATAGCGATAGACTTAAGCCCTTAATACCATTCGAAAGAGCGCAAAAAATAAACTTAAGCCCATTACTTTATTGGATTTGTAAAAAAGTTGACTTAAGCCCTTTGTACCTAACACTAGAGATATATAACACACCATGGATGATATCGGTTTCATAGGCGATTTATTTAAACTTTATTACTTTGAAACGAAATAAAAGATTCAGATTAAGGTAAAAAATAACGGGAATCATCGCAAATGTTCGGAGTATGTCCTTAAATGGTTGCCGTCTTTACGGATAGCGAACAAAATATACATTTTGCTCCATTTCTTCGTTTTTTTCCACTTTCAATATAAACTGATATCATATCAAATTTTTCAAAATGTTGATAGGTCATTTTCGCAAATGAATATGTAAAAATGAAATTGACGTTAAATGTTAATAGTTGTTTCTAGGATATTAGCTTTTGTCTCATGGTCTCAGGCCCGTATAGAGAAAATACCGGGCCCGGGGGGTACACATTACGGGCCCCTTACCTTCAAAAAAATTTTTTTCGGTAGTTCGGAACTGTGTATCGCATTAATTTACAAACTGAAATATGATCAAATACTTATTATGACAAAAATATGACATATCAATATCAACCTTAACGTCTTAACAATTTTTGCAAAAAATCATGCATCATTTTATTATTTGCTAATTTTATGTCGTTAACAATCCAAAAATCCGGGCCCCTCTCAAAAGTCCGGGACCGGGGGGAAACACCCCTTCCCCCCCCCCGTCTACGGGCCTGCATGGTCTACTGTGGTTTAAAGTAATAAAGTTTAATAAACCGCCTGGGAAACCAATATCATCCATGGTGTGTTATATATTTGAAAGGAGAATTCAAAATAGTATATTTTTAGATTAACATATCCAGGGTGTTCCTTTTAAAAAAATGAGATTAGGTCCGATAACTTTTTTACCTGACCCCGTATACTTATTCTCAAAACTGCAAATTATTCAACAATCAATATAAATAAACTTCTGTGTAAAATATTTTTCTGTATCTCTTTTAACTTAGAGAATATAGGGTAATTTTGAAATTGCCAATTTTTTGATATTCCCCCGTATTTCTTAAGCAAGCGAACATTTTCAAATTTTGATTTTACCATTTTAAGTTTGACTCAAATAGAGCACATACTTTTGATAGCACTAACAATTACGGAGATACCCTATAAAAGTGTCGAAAATGGGACACCCTGTACATGTGTATACCATATGGCAAACTTGTAATATATACAGGGCGTTTCGTTAGGAAAGGGGAATATTTTAATGAGGTCTAGAATGGTCAATTTAAGAAAAAAGGTCGTATAAATGTAGGCCGGGAAATGCTTTCCTTCCGAGACATATGGTTTTAAAAAAAGAATTATCTCAATATCTAAATAACGATTTATAATATTACACTGATCATGTGTAAGCGCTATACTGGCATGAAAATACGCTTTCTCAGTGGCGTGCGTAAAAGCAAAAAATTAAATTATTTTGGTAAACTAAAATAGTACCGGGTGTCCCACTAAGAATGGCTCTCGGCCGTATCTCTGAAAGTGTTAGTCGTATGGCTGGAAAAAAATTTTAATAGGAAAAGTGATCATAAGAAATTGCTGGAAATTATTTTCAAGTTTCTCAGTCGAGCGCTAGAGGGCGCAACCGTAACGGTAAATCCGTAAAGCTAATTTTTTTCAAAAGTTGCCGCGTTAAGGTTTATTGAAAATAGCATTTTCGTATACTTTAAGGTTTTATGAAGAAAATTTACTTATGACATATTTTTGTCACTTTTAAAATAAAGTGGTGGGGGAAGGTTGAACATTATTTTAAATAAATGCCTAAAACTCCGGGTTGGCTCAACAGAATTTAGTAAACTTTGTTTTGTTAGAAAGATGTTCCCTTACTCTATACTTTACTCTATAAACTATGACAATATGACTTTTAAAGTAGGCGCTAGAGGGAGCTATTTTACAACTTAACAATCATTGCGCATTTTTTCAAAAATTTTAAATACAACAGTATATTTAATTTTACTTCATCACAAAGATTAATAAAAGTTTAAAAAACTGGCGCAAACCACAACTTGATATCTTTTTTCAAACCGGAGATATTAACAAGAACAAAAATAAACACGGAAAAATATGATTATATTTAAGTTTCAACGGTACAGGTTTTTCAAAAGTCAAATTGGCCTTGGAAAACAAAATATAATTTAAAATTAGGTGCTTTATAATTATATATAATTATATTTTGTTTTTCCAAGGTCTATTTGACTTTTGAAAAAACCTGTACCGTTGAAACTTAAATATAATCATATTTTTCCGTGTTTATTTTTGTTCTTGTTAATATCTCCGGTTTGAAAAAAGATATCAAGTTGTGGTTTTCGCCAGTTTTTTAAGCTTTTATTAATCTTTGTGATGAAGTAAAATTAAATATACTGTTGTATTTAAAATTTTTGAAAAAATGCGCAATGATTGTTAAGTTGTAAAATAGCTCCCTCTAGCGCCTACTTTAAAAGTCATATTGTCATAGTTTATAGAGTAAAGTATAGAGTAAGGGAACCTCTTTCTAACAAAACAAAGTTCACTAAATTCTGTTGAGCCAACCCGGAGTTTTAGGCATTTATTTAAAATAATGTGCAACCTTCCCCCACCACTTTATTTTAAAAGTGACAAAAATATGTTATAAGTAAATTTTCTTCATTAAAACCTTAAAGTATACGAAAATGCTATTTTCAATATATCTTAACGCGGCAACTATTGAAAAAACTGAGCTTTACGGATTTACCGTTACGGTTGCGCCCTCTAGCGCTCGACTGAGAAACTTGAAAATAATTTCCAGCAATTTCTTATGATCACTTTTCCTATTAAAAAATTTTTCCGCCAGCCATACGACTAGCACTTTCAGAGATACGGCCGAGAGCCATTCTTAGTGGGACACCCGGTACAATTAAAAATATTAACCAGGGGGAGGTTTTTTGAAATCGAGAAATTTTTTCTCAGTACGACAAGTGACTAGTAAAAAATCCATAGAAAACTTACCTTATAATATACATCAGGAACGTACTGCTTATCAGAAGATTCACGAACATAACCCAATTCGGAGATGTCCTTAGTTGGCACAAGGCAATTGTCTCTCACTAGGGCCATGCACTGGTTCGACACTTGATAACCTTCCATATGGACTTGATTCGTTTTATCACCTGTCAAAAAAAAAAAACGGATATTATGTCAAATAAATATAAGGTTACTTTGGATGAGTTCATAATTTAAACTAATCACTTAATTAAACTGGGGAAAACCATGTTAAAAACACAACTTACCTGTAACACAAACTGTAACAAACTTAGATCCGAATGTGCCACTGGAGGCATATTTAGACGCGTTCGGGTACAAATTCTGAAAATGTCCCGCCATAATACATTCCTAAAAAACAAAAAACAATAAATTATTATAAAAAAAAATACTTCTTAATTTATCAATTCTACCTGTGACGACAAAAAATGTGATTCGACATTCCTAGTATATTTAACTGTTCCTTGTTTGACATCTTCAGGTAACAAATCGGTAAAAATCCAACCGACCCTTCGAAGATCCAAAGCGGTTGCTATTTGGTTGACTGCGGCTTCTTTTTCGTCCGGTAGAAGGCGAATCGAATCACGAGTGCTTTCCTGCGGTGGCTCATATATTGCCACTACATTAGCTCTTATACCTAGGGAAAATAGTATATACAATTAGTGTTGGGAAAAACCGATGATTTTAATAATCGAGTACTTGATACTCGAGCGATTTTAATAATCGAGTGAATCGCTTGAGATTCCAATTCATCAAGCGATGACGTCATCGACTGTTCGACGGCAGCCTAGCCGTTTACATGTGATCAGGTAGGGTATTTAGCAGACACGTAACTACGGGTGGGCACAGGTTTAGCTAAAAAATTGTAGTATCCACCAAAAAAATTCCAGAAATTTATTTATCTGTGAATAATGAATTTTTACCACGTGTCTCGATACCAAACAAAAAAACTGCAAAAAATCACCCAAATATGTATTTATTGTTCGGGTTTATTCTTGTGCTTTTTTAAAACAAAAAGTATTACCAAGAGTTATTTTTCTTCACATCTTTCTCAATCTACGAGCATAAAATAAGTAGATATTTAAAATGGCTTGTCAAATTATTCCACTTTAAATTATCAGGTGTCCACTGTGTGTCCTTCAAAAATGTAGGCTTAGTTACGCGACTGGCAAAATAGAGAAAATAGGTGATTATTTTTTTAAATTCATGTACTCATGTATTCATTGTTACCTAAAAGTTCCTGTTTATATTTAAGAATGCTTACTTTTGGCTACCAAAATATTTGTCGACACCTATATTTTGTTAACTATCTTGCTCGTTTTCTTATTTTCCATTAACATTTTCTATAATGTATGTTATTTTTAAGAAGTCTTCTTGAGTTTAATAATAAAAAGTTCCTGTTTAGATTTTAAAATGTTTACTATAAGATTACCAACGAATTTTTCTATATATTTTGTTAACCATTTCGTTCGTTTTGTTATTTTTCATTAACAATTTCTATTATTATGTTATTTTTGAGAAGTTTTCTCGTGTTTATAGTAATTAAAAATTTTAAAATTATATCCTTTAATTTTTTAATATTTACAATCGGAGACTTAAACTACTCCGCTGGCTAGCCAGTTAAAACAAAACGTTACAAAATGCATGCCGCGATGACTCCGCTAAGGGATTCGGCATACTTTCTAATATGCACCTTCTCGTTTATGTGCCTTTAAGAAAGACGTATGTCGTGTACTTGCTCAGCGTCAAACTCGAACGTCGCCAATCGGATGGCGCGGCGCGTAGACCGAAGGTCGTCTATCAAGTAAGCGGCGATATATTTCGGTTTTTCGCCTGAATTTATAACTATTTTCTATTGAGCGAAAAACTGTTCGAATATACGAGCAGTTTTTTAACTCGATCACACTACAGCGGTATATTTCCGCCGGCGCCAAGCGAAGCTCGGGTATCGAGTGAAAGATAATAAGTGACGGGCGACGGTTTTCGCCTGAATAGAATAATCGAGCGATGTCGGTTATTTCAATAATCGAGTGATCAAGCGGTTTTTCGCTCGAGCGATCACAACACTATATACAATGTGTCCGCGGATGAAGTCCCCAAGAGAGGGAAAATCATTATAATTGATTTTACGACAAAAAATCATTCTTTATAAGAAATTTTGCTTGTCGAGAAAATGAATTACAATATAAAAATTTTAGATTAGACGTACAGGGTGTTAATAAATTAGGAAAACATGAAAATGCTTCAAGAGGAGAGAATTACCATTTATTACTTTTAACAAAAAATTTTGTTTATAAACTAACCTAAAGGCGAAATAAAAATTCAAATATTTAAAAATAGAGTAATAATAGTGGCTTCTTGTACTGTTGTGATCGCTCGAGCGAAAAACCGCGTGAGTACTCGATTATTGAAATAACCGACATCGCTCGATTATTTAAAAAATCGCTCGAGATATAAATTCAAGCGAAAATCGTGGCTTGTTATTTATTACCTTTCACTCGATACCCGAGCTTCGCTTCACGCCGACGTATATGCGAGCAGTTTTTCGCTCGATAGGAAATACTACTCTAGTTATAAATTGAGGCGAAAAATCGAATCATTGCCTTTCACTTGATACCCGATCTTCGCGCGCCAGCCGAAATGTGCCGATAGGCGACGTTCGAGTTTGTTGAGGTCGAAGGCCTATTACAATGTGAATGAGTTTTATGATGACGACTTCTAAGTCACAGTAGTTTTTATGTCTATGTCTTGTCTATGTTTATACTTATATTTTTTATATGCCTTCGGACTTGGCAAATGAGAATTTATATTCTGATACAACGGAGTATATTTTGACTGATTGATTGAATCATATTGTAAGTGCCTGTTTATATCGTTTTTCAATACTGGCTTATCCGTCTTTTTATTCTGTAAATTATTGCTTATTGCATACCTGCCTTTTGTTTTAATTCTAAATTTATGTGATTTCGATTTGTTTAGATTGTTTTTGTGAGCCAGAGTGATTTTATTTTATATGTATTGTTTCACCATTTGTTTCTATATTTAGTTTTTCTGTATTTGTAAACCAATACTACTTACTGTGTATACTACTCTACTTCTTTTTTTTTTTTGTTTATTTGATGTTTACTAATTAGTTTTTTCTGCTTTGTTAACAAGAACAACGATTTCTTATGACAATAAAGCATATTTTGATTTGATTTGATTTGATTTGACGCTCAGAAAGCTGACACGACATACGTCTTTGTTAAAGGCACATAAACGAGAAGGTGCATACAAAAAAGTATGCCAAATCCCTTAGTGGATTCATTGCGACATGTGTTTTGTTTTGGACTGGCTAGCCAGCGGCGATTGTAAAGTCTTAAAAAATTAAAGCATGTAATTTTTTTTAAAATCAGAATCAACTGTTCTTCCTTAATAAAAACTCTAGACTAAACTTCTAAAACTTAAAAAAAAAAACCTTGTGTCATCAAAAATCACTCAACTATCAAGTACTCGATTATTAAAATCATTCGTTTTTCCCAACACTAGTTTCTTGTCGACGACACATAATTATTTTCATTTAACAAAAAATCTAGATGGTCGATTTTACATACATCCACTTACTTATTTACTATATTAAGCTTTAAAATTATTAAAATACAAGACAACTTACCTAATGGTACATCCGCATGAATCTCATAATTGCCATACAAAAATCCAATTCTTTGATGTCCAGTAACTCGCCAGTAATTTAAAAATCTCTCGACTAAATCAGTATTTTCAAAAGCTACATTATCAACATGTCGATATGCCTAGAAGTAAAAAGATTAAAATAATAACCACTCTTTCACTGCTTTTTATTTAATATTAAAATTTTTAATTTTTAAATCTTTTTTTATACTCCTTGTTAATTCACATTTTCCAGTGGCAAATCATTCTTTATCAACGTGCAAGCTTGTATTAGAAGAGAAGTTAATTTTTTTTATATTCATTAACAAACCCAAACAAACCAAGAACCATCTTAACAACTTATTTATTTTTCATTTTAGGAAAAAAGGTACTTCATAAAATGTTCTGCTTATTGAGTCAATAACACTCGAATCAAAAATTGTGCGCCAGCAATGGTCCCATAATCCATTCATAAAACTCTTGGAAAGTGAAGCTGTGGTTGTGTGAGATGTTATTGAAAATCAGTACTGAGTGGAAGAGAGAACTACATGTTTGTTGGCTGAATGGCAACAATGCTGAAGTCTGGTTATATCAGACGGTTAAATACTTTGATTAGGAAAGAAAGGGGATACCGCGCATCATACTCCGGCCAGGTTATCCGTCTGTGACCAAAAACTAACAGTCACGTGTAATTTTGGTGGAAAACAAACGAGTTGGTACAGTTCAGTTTCTTGTGATATTTTCGACTGTCTTAAACTTTATTGTAAAAAAACTGTGTACAGCATAAAGATGGGATGTGCAGCCTAATGTTGTAAAAGCCACAGCAGTAGGAAATATCCTGGAGTTACTTTTTACAGGTAATTAATAAAATGATATATTTAATCTGCCATATATAATCGCAAATATCTTAAAAAGTAGCTACTTTATTTCCATAGCTTATAAATATAATTTATGTTATACCCTTTTAAAGCCAATAATAATGGTTTGGAGTGTATACTTTTTAATTTTCATTCATAAATTAGCTTGTTTTTAAAATTGTGCAGAGTAAAATCGCCATTTTTCCAGTGGCGTTCGTGCAATTAAGGGTAATTATTTGGTTTTATTTTATAATCGATTATTTTTATTTTATAAATTGTAGATTTCCAAAGGATCTCCAGAGACGGAATTCTTGGATTAGTAATTATGAAGGTTGATAAGTGGCAACCATCCAACGACCGAATGTGTTCAAAGCATTTTGACGAGCGTTTTTTTTTATAAGACAGTTGAAAAAGTGTGTTTGTTGAAGGAAGCAGCCCTAACCATATTTCAGGAACCTCCTAAATATTTCCAATCTAATGTGGTACCTATATGTTATTTCATTGCCTTATTATTTATTTAAAATAGAACATTCAATTTGTATCTTACGATTTATAAAGTTTAAGGACATTATGAAATTAAAATAGAAATAGTATTATTATATTTGTATAAATGTATAATAAAACAAGATTTCATCACGTTTAATTTTCGTTTATTTTGATTTTAGTAATAAGCAATGTATACTTTTTATTACCATCGTATTTTTTATTATTCCTATATTGGTTAAAAAAAAACCAAAAATTGTTCTTATATTGCTCACACCATTTTTTTAACTCGTAATTTCACAATTTATTAATTTCCATTTGTCCTCTATTTTAAAATAGTTTCGCTTCATATATCTGTGAAACTACAACTACACTACAAAATGAAGCATATTGCAATAATAACAGAGATACTGACATTGCTTTCTGACGAAATTTTCATTTAAAAATCCGTGGTGTAGATTTATACATTTGCATATTAGAATCGGTTGACATGACAGCATTTATATTAAAAACAATCACATTACAACATACTCTGAATGAAAAATCCAAAATAATCACTCGATGTAAGTGTTCTTTCTATTCATAAACTAATAGACTAACAAATATTAATTTACAATCTTTTTTATTTTATGGCTGCGGCAACTCGAATGATACGCCACTGGCACTTTAACTTTGGTGCCAAATGGTATCAAACTCAGTTGGCGCGTTATCCGTCCTTTTTCTTTTCTAGTCTAAGGTTAAATATTAAAACATAACCATACTTTTGGATGAAGATAAATCCTTATTTAAATTAATATATCTGTAGTTTGCAATATCTTTGTGCGCCAGCATATAGATGTCAAAAAAGGTAAAAAATAAATATGCTGTGGATGGAATAGTTAACAAACAAATATATTGTTTTTTAAATTTTATATAAAAAAATAATTACCTGCATATTTAATGTAATTGCGTTTGGTTGACACTTGGAGCAAATACCTTTGGGCCATGGGGGATGATCCTTACATCCAGTCTTAATACTACAGGATATATCTTCTAGTGCCAGAAATTTTCCTCGGTCTACTCCAGACATCATTTTACGTAAATATGATTGGAAAGACAGATGTTTTATGTTGTGTTCTTTTAAATGGGCTTCATCGAATGGTTCTAATGGTGAGCAGTGCACGCACTTCGAGTTGGCATTGTGACGACAGCTAAAAACAAATTATTTAAATATTTCAAAAAAAAGAATGTCCATACAATCCAATCATGCTAGAACACCCCAGAGTGGTTTTTAATCTTTGTTAAAAATATACTTGCTTATAAGACTTATATGTAACATATCTTAATTTCCACGAAGTCTTACTTACAGTTTATCATCCCTTTTCCTTTCAATTCTACCCTCTACTTTCGACAATGTCTGGTCTACTTCATCTTCCTTAACACCTGATTTCGCAGTTGCTAATGCTCTACTCGTTCCACCTGAAGCAGTACCGCTTCTAGCACTACTGCTAGTAGAAGGACCAGGTTCAATAACTGGTTCACCGGATGGTGTATTAGTCTAAAAATGAAACATTTTATGAAACAGATGATTTTAAATTTGCGACTTTTTAGCATAAAAAAGTTGAGGAAATATTAGTCTTCTTATTGAAGGTATTTATCTGTGTCAAATAGGACAGGTTTTTTGAATTTGGTGGTCTATTAGGTACCTCAATTAATTATGGTAGTCTAAAGTTCAATAGACAAGATAATATTTGCCCAAGTCAGTTGTTAACAAAGAAAATATGATTGAGCTATATTAAAATTAATAACTAAAAATCGTGCCAAATTCAGTAGAATAGTGTACCAACTAATATGCAATGAGTACTTATTTTTATGTGAATTGACAATTTATAAAGTTATAATCTTACACTAAATAAAACTGAGCCGTTTAGGGGTAACAAATATACCATATCCCCATGTCGTAGCCCGGAATTCCTAAGCGTTTTAGTCTTACTGCTAGTAATTTCATCATTCTTGTTTCTTTGTTTATACAAAGCGAAAGCGAAACTATTTAAGTTGAAAGCATCATGTATGGTCTCGAACAACTGACAAGTAGTTGAGGAAGGACTAATCTCAATTCTCCTTGTCCCCTCTGTACTCTGGATCCGCAACAGCTGAAAATATACAAAAATAAATCTTTGTCGTCAGTGATATTTTTGAAACTTTTAGGTTATGACGATGATACATGATTTTTTATACAATTAATTAAGTGTAGACATATTGGCACAATAATTATGAATGATTCAAATTACATAAAATTACTTACAAATAGTTTTTCTTTGGACATTTTTTAAAAAATTAGAAATTTTAACTAGCCCGTTGGAAACTTTTGAGTTTTCCTGTCAGACAACTGTCAAACAAGGTGTCGAAATCTTTGGTTGGCTAACATGACGGTATTAAATTAATCAAAATTCCCCATAATTATTCAAAATAAGTGGCGCAAATAATTTTATAAAAAGATGGAAATGGTTGTTTTCTGTTATTTTTAAAATTTCACCTCTAAGAAAAAGGGAATTATGTGTGAAGTTTTTTCGTTTAAATCAGATATTTAGGCCATATAATTCATAAAACTTTGCAAAGCCTATTAAACTATTTTCGTGTTCATTTTTATGAATACCTATCTAAAAATACCTGTGAACAGGTAGATATTTTAAAGCCGCTTAGACTGCGCTTGATTAAAAATAGAAATAGGAGAGTATTGAGGACTTTACGTGGACAAATATTTCCGCGTTAGTTAGGAATTTTCCATTCTAAGATCAATTTGAAAATCTGTTATTATGGCGGGAATCCAAGTCGCGCAAAATACGAATATCATTCTTTCTAGAAAAAGCAACGTATTCAGGTGACAGTGCATAATCAATATTTTTATTACGTTATTAATAAATTGCCTAGTTTATGTGCTTCAGAGATTAATTAAATTTTTTTCTTAATATTTATTAATAAATTAAATCAACTTTTGGCATTCGGTTTATGAGTTTCGGGGGTGGTTGTCAAATTGATTAGGATCAGCTGTTTTTGACTGTTCTTCAAAATCTAAAAAGTTTAAAGGGCCTAGTTTCTTCGGAAAAAGTGCGGAAAAATGGAATCACATAGAGTAGAACTGTATATTTATGATCTATCCATGGGTATGGCTACTCACCTATCTCCCATTTTAATAGGTAAGACCAGTTTAAGTCATAAAATTAGTTTTTTCTACTTTTAGGTTAGGGCTATTTAGTACCCCAATTTAAATAATTTCTTACAGGCAAAAAAATTGATGGCATTTGGCACACTTCGATAGTAGTATACAACAGGGAGTACTTCTTTGGATCCCGTGGGGTAGAAAGTTGCAACCCTGTAAGTAAACATTTTAACAAATTATTTTCGTTTGATAACCGTTATTTCTAAAAACATAGTCGCAATTTGGCACACCCCATGTAACACCGAAATTTGGCGCATACCAAGTTGTTTTTTCTTTTATTTATAAACAAGTGACAGGAGAAAATATTTTCAATTCGCATAACTGAAGCGATGTATTTATAGATGGACTAGGAGAGTAGGGTTACATCAGTAAGATGGCTCTGATGTCTTGGCCCATTTCAGTTTAGTGCTAAGATTTTACTGTGGAAGTAAAAAAGTCTAAAATTGGGTTCGTTCTATAAATAAGTTTAGTGTTCTGTAAAGACCGAGTGGTAGCATTTAATTTCATTGTGTTTAGTTTCCAATTTTGTGTGAGATTTAATTGCTGGCTGGTAATTTAGTTGAACCCCATAAAACTAAAGTTCTACTTATATATTTATATATAACTGAATGTTTTGAAGTTGTTTTAGCCGGTATTTTCCTGAAGACCACATGGTTTTCTAATTATGTTCTATTAATAACTCGAAAATTATCTAGACGCATGACATTTTAATTTAAAAGACAATTGTGAATCTAATAATAAAGTTTCTGACTAAAGATATATTTTCAGGGGGCTACGGCATTAGGGAGTCCAAAGGAAGTAAAATATTTAGGCGATACCCAGGTGCCGTATTCAGTTTTTATTGACTATTTGGCTGGATTATCACATTCTACCTTTTCGTAAGTACTATACCTCCTTATTTTGTGTATTAAGTAATAGAAAATACCCTTTAAGAAGTAAATGTAGTATTGGCTATTTCGTTTTTTGTTTGTATTTTGAATATATTGGCTATTAGCTTACTTACAAGTCTTTATGGTCAGATTTTTTTATATTATTAAAGTACAGTGAAACATCTCTTAGGCGGACGCCTGCGGGACCGTCTAAATGTGTCCGCCTAATAGAGGTGTCCGCCCATGGGAAATTTGTTGTTAGGTAATAATAATATGTAAATGCAAAATTATTACTATGTATATGTATGTACAAATAAACATAACATAACAAAAATACACTAGTTTTAGTTAGGATGTAGTACTAAAAAAAATCTAATAACGTAGTTTGACGTGTTTGCGTTTTATACTTGCCAGCTAGAAAATGTAATTCCAAGTCTGATAACAATTCCATTGCTGTAGAGTCACCTCTATTCTTTGCATACTCTTGTAATTCCTTTACCATACTAATGGCTTGTTGATAATTGGTGACATTTGTTTGATTACTGCATTCAACTTCTTCATCAGAGCTGTCAGATAGTGTGTGGTTTCATAATATGTAGGAATCGGGTCACTATCATCTTCAAATAGCACATTATTGCTATCAATGTTAATGAACTCGCCCAAATCATTGTTATCAAATTACAAACTTCCACAACATCAATATTCTCTTTCAGACTCAAAGCGCGACATTTTTGTGCCATTGTTTACGATTTTAACCTTACAACTCACAAATAAACGGCGGACTGCTGTCGGGGAATCCCACATACTTTCATTCGGCGAAGTCCTTTCGGGCTGCCACGCATACGCGATTGGTGGCCGGTCTGTCTTCAGAGAGTTTTTGCACCGTACTTATTCGTCTCCCAAATACCATAAAAAAATTTTTGTCCGTTTAAAGGAGGGTTTTCGCACTATATGTATGCGTCCGCCCAAAGGAGAGTCCGTCCAAGAGAGGTTGATTTTCATGGAATTTCATACTACCTAGTTCCGGACTATGAAAAAACGTCCGCTTAATAGAAATGTCCGCTTATTAGAGGTGTCCGTTTATGAGAGGTTTCACTGTAATTATAAGTTTATTTGAAATATTTACAATACCAGTATTTGATAACCCAGGTCAAAACGTTGGCAGTTTTGAAGCTAAATTAACATTAGCCCAAATAAGCTGAATAACACTTCACATATTGTTATAACTTTTAAAAATAAGTTCCATGGAAAACTCCTGTTACTATCCAATGAGTATTTAAAGTAAACTTTTACTAACATTCTATTTATTCCCTGTGTAAGAATAACTTTCATGCCCAAAATAAATGTTTGTGTGGGTGACCCATCATTTTTTTATTTAGTTTTTGGATATTGCATAGATTATTCCAATGTTTTATTATGTATTTGAGACTAAAATTTATTTGGCATAAGTACAATTTACAACTTAGCAGTTCGGTTACAATGGTGGTACAAAATGGTGGGTTGAGAAATAATAATAATAAATAGTGATCGGCTGATACCGATATAAATATCGGTAGGTACGCACATCGACATGTCGGCAAATATTATGGATAATCGATATTTACAATACAATAACTATTTTATTAATTTGTAAGTGAAAATCCATTTTTAAGAATCTCCAGCTGCTTTGAGAATAACTTCTTTATCTGGTAATTGTGAACTGTTTCGTTCCACTGGTTTAAAAAAATTCAAATTTATTTTGTATTTCAAAAAAATAAAAATATTGCATTAGAAGAGCGTTATTTGACGTCGCAATGTACTACTACTAATTCGATACAAGAACTGAGCCAGTGCCGTCGATAGCTTTTTTCTAGGGGGTACTGGGATGGTGTCCTTCACCTTATTATCATATTAACCAAAAACAACCAAACCGAAAAAAGTGTGATTTCAGATAACTGCTCTCGAATCATTTTAAAGATAATATTGGAATTCGAACATTTTGGCATTATTTATTGTTTTTATGGATCCCATAAGCCATAAGCTCAAGCTTTACTTCTATTTGTAGGCAAATTGCCGATTCTGGTACTCCCCCCCCCCCCCCCCCCTATTTAATGCACGGGCGGTGAGTAAACTGGGCAATCACTGCTAGTTTAGACGCGGTAGGGGATTACCGAAATTTGTTAAGGCCATGTCCACGGCGATACCATTTGCCTTAAGATGAGGATCCTAAACAATCCCAAATTAGCAATCAGAGCCATCTATTTTGCATCAATTTAATTAAAAAATATGCCGCTTTTTGGCAGGTTAGAAAGAGACGAGAGTCATCAGCTGATCAATATTTCTTTTCGTGAAGTTTTAGCCATTAATAATAAAAAAATTTTAGTTAATTTATTGATATTTAGATTGTCTGACATGTCGATTGGAGTATCAACAAGTTTCAGGAAGATCTGTGAGAAAAATTTGAAAATTGTTCATATTTGAAATTGTTATTATTATTCTTATAACATTATATTTTTTAACGCAATTTTTTCATAGCGTTTTAAAAATGCTTTAAGTTTACGAATCCAGTTTTAGATTAGAAAAGAACTAAGTATATTTGGCTAAACGTTCTCATTTTAAAGATGCTTTACAATGTTGCCACTATTAACAATTTTCACATATATCAACTTATATTAAATAATTACAGATCTTTTAAGAATACCGATATTATATTGGGATCGCAAACTAAAATATAGATATCGGCATCGGCAAGAAAAACCCGTATCGGCCAATCACTAATAATAAATGCCTTACAACTATATTATGACTTATTATTCCAACAATTTAAATTATTTTAGCGGCAAATCGTACCAGCTTCTCAGTCATAACTGCAACAACTTTACCGAAGAAATAGCTCAATTTCTCAGTGGGACCGGCATTCCAAAGTACATCCTCGACTTACCGAACGAGGTCCTTAGTTCCAACCTAGGTGCCGCTATACCCGCTCTTGTAGGACAACTGGAAAAGAGCGCCAGACCTATCGAGGAAGAGCAACAGTCGCTATTCACCAGGGCCACTTCTCCGGACCTATCCAAGGAGATCGAAGAAGCAAGGTCAGAGTCTAAAGTAAACGGTGTGGATGAGACTGGGCCGCGGAACTGATGTCGCTTGACAGTGTGTAATGTCACTTGCACATTGTCGTAGATTGAAATTGTTTGTAAATAACTGTTTTATTGAAGGTGTTCAAGATAACTTGTTGATGGTATACAGCGAAAAGTCACATGACAATTTAGGAAAAGGAATGTGATGTAATACCAATAACTGGTAAAAATTTTGAAATTTTCCCAATGAAATAGAGGAATATGTAGGTTTTATAGATGAAAAAATATATTTTACAATTATAAAGTACAGGTTTTAATTTCACTAATTAATAAAACATTGAATAAAGCAAACTGTCTGTCTGTTACTATTTTAGACAGGGAGGTAGCACTGAATCCTTTTATTTATGCTTTGGTATTTTTTTTTTTACAAAAATTTTCTCCTGTTGATAAAAAAGAATCTTTTTCAGCTTTATCTGGCAAAAACTGAATATTATAATAAAATAATAAAAAGATTTGCTTATTATACATAGAATTTTTTCTTTTCGCTGGATGCATCACTGTCTTTGTAGTGTTTTAGCTTATTTGTCCAGTACCTACACACATTTTTGTCAGCCTTTCAGCTATTACTGCCAATCATTTTTCACTTGTCTTCCTTCCTGTATCAGCCATAAACAGGGTGTTTCAAAAAACATGTGCCATCGCTGGTGTGGTGATTCCTTCCTTACCCAAAAATAAGGCAAGCAACTGCATTGTTTGAAACATACAGGGTGACTAGGATCTATCTGTTGGGTAAATAATCAGCACACAAGCCATAGCACATGTTTTTTGAAACATCCTGTATATCTCCAAATCAAAGTACGAGACGACGCTGACAGGTCCAAAATACAGGGTGTTCCTTAATAACGTGCTAATATTTCAGGGTGTGATTCCTTAGGTCATTTTATATAGAAAAGTTTATATGAACATATGTCCGCAACTGCTTAAATTTTTTGCTACAGGATGTTGAATTTTTATTTTTTAAATGGTTATTTTTTAATATCTCCGAAAGTACTTTAGATATTATTTTCAATTTTGGTATGTATTAATAGGATATAGAACCACAAATTTTAGTTAGAAAAGTTATTCAATTGTTCCACCAGTGGCGTCCCTGCAAACATGCCCTCTGATATTATTTACAAAAAGATGGTACGCCACAGACATTTTTCCATATGGATATTTTTTCGGATTGGCCTGGTCAAGTCTACATGAAAACGGTCTCTTGAATATTTCTGGTCAGACGCACCGTTCTTGATTAAAACCACTAAATTCATATTGGAAATCAACGTGGAACGACCTTCCCGAGGTCGTTTTTCCCAACGAATATAACCTCCAACGATTCAAAACCAACGTTAATCGCTTTTTGCGCACACGCACCACTCCCAGAGTGCCCTAAAGGATTTTTCCTATAGTGCTTGTGTTTGATTATAAAAAAAAAAGAAAATCATTATTCACATTGATAAAATATTAATGATAAATTTTGTCACCTTCAACCTTCACTTAAAAGGCATGCTTCCGCCCATATTCCCATCGAATTGCCCACTCCAACAATTTTTATATAACAAAATTTATCATTAATATTTTATCAATACTGTTTTCATGTAGACTTGACCAGAAAATGCATCCATATGCAAAAATGTCAGTGGCGTACCATCTTTTTTTGTAAAAAATATCAGAGGACATGTGTGCAGGGACGCCACTGGTGGAACAATTAAATTACTTTTCTAACTAAAATTTGTGGTTCTATATCCTATTAACATATACCAAAATTGAAAATAATATCTAACATACTTTCGGAGATATTAAAAAATAACCATTTAAAAAATAAAAATTCAACACCCTGTAGCAAATAAAAATTTAAGCCGTTGCGGACATATGTTCATATGAACTTTTCTTTATAAAATGACCTAAGGAATCACACCCTGAAATATTAGCACATCATTAAGGAACACCCTGTATATAGCATTTTTCAACATTCGAAATTCTTTTTATAGTTTTACACTTTTACTTTACACTATAAAGATAGTTTCTTGAACACCGTAGTGACGTGTTTTTGTAACCAAATCGATTTTATTAAAGCTAATTAACAATTTTATTAGGTAATTTTTTCAAGTCGGGTTAGGGGTGTAAGAATTAATAAGCACGAAGGAAAATATGAACTTTTCAAAAATTTAATTGTGTATATAATACATTTATTACTATTCTTTACATTATAACTTGGGTTTGTTCCGGTAACTGATTTTTTAACATCTTCATCTTGAAAGGAAATAAAGCGCTAGAAACAAGCTTTTTAGCATGCTGAAAACTGCAGGTACTCACTAAATAAATAAATGTTACGGAATATTTCGAAAATATGCTTGTTAATTCCTATTGCCTTAAGAACAATCATTAATTATTTATGTTATTATATTGTCCAGGGTGTCTCTTACTAATTAGTCATGAGGTTTGGCAAGCACCGCCTTATTTGTTTAATTTATAACTTGTTAAGCAAATGCATGCATTTTTCCTTGCTTGGGCTCTACCAAAACTATATAACGATTGGCATTAGGAGTATTAGGACAACAAGATCGAAAGAGTATTAATCCCACCTTATTATTGCCTACTGCACACAATTCATCAAATTAAATTAGATCATAACTATTATTTCTCCGCGTAGTAATTTTCCAACAAGTGATTGTCCAGTTAATCTTTCTTCCGAAAATATTTCTACAAGTTTTGAGGTTATATAGGGTTAACCAAAAATAATGTAAATACCTTCGGTAAAATATCACATTTTAACCCGTCCCGAAATGAGTATGTCGACGTTTTATTAATATATGTAGCAAGTTATTCGGTATTGCCTCGGCCAGGATCGAGAAGTGAAAATAAAATATCTTGCTTTGTGTCTGTCAACTCGATTAGTTTTAAAAAATACCCATTTGGTATGAGCCACCGACCTATTACTATGGATACGTACAACTTATGGGATTTGCAGTAAAAAGTCAGATTTTATGGGTTGGTGCGCACGGTTTACCGCTCATATTTTTCAAGGTTGCTCGTCGATTGTCTTGCGCACGATGTAGTCGCCGCCATATAGGCAACCCCCGCCGTATTGTTGCCGGTTTGGTTGCCAACCAACGACGACCGTCCAGATCCGAAATCAGTCGTAGCGATGTAACGATATTAAAAACATATCGATACGTGGACAATAGATATCAAAAATAATTCTAATTCTGGCTTTTCAGTGATGGCCACAAGGCCTTTTTTATGCGAGAAAATAGATTGTTTGTTTCGCACTAAAGAAGGTCTTGATGCGCCAAAATATTGCCGTGCAATCATTTTCAGTAAGGGCGAAGTCCCATCCTGTTCGCCGGTTAAGGTGAATAGTTTATCAGTCGGTATTGCGCAAGATATCTGACGATCAGTTTTGTTTACATGCGCGAGAATATAAATTTGCCACTTTTGCTTTTAGAGTTTGGCTATCCATAGATATAGGTCGGTGATTTAAAAAAAATTTTCCGCAAAATCCTTAATTTTATATACACGGTGTTGAAAAAAGGTCGGTACCCCGGAATAACTCCGGTGCATCGCATTGCAGCGGAAAATGTCTAGGGAAAAAGTTGTTTGGTTTTGAAGGAGGAATAGTTTGCAATTTAAACCACCTCAACCCCCGGGCGCGGATTTGTTCGGGATAAGTTAAGATTTTCAAATGGAAGCCCATATTTTTTATTGGCGTATCGTGTTCTCCGACCAAAAATAAACATTTTTGTCCGAAATTTTTTTTTATTTGGGCACATCCTTCACCAATAATCACCATGAGAAAGACAAAATAAAAACCGTGCGAAAATCAAGTTTTAATATTCTTTTTCTCTGTCTTGTGCTAAAGTGTGATTATTGGTGAAGGATGGGCCCAAATAAAAAATTTCGGACAAAAGATGTTTATTTTTGGTCGGAGAACACGATACGCCAATAAAAAATATGGGGTTCATATTTGAAAATATGAACTTACCCCACCCGCGCCCGGGGGTTGAGGGGGTGGGGGGTGGTTTAAATCGCAAACTATTCCTCCTTCAAAATCATACAAATTTTTCCCCAGACATTTTTCGCTGCCATGCGATGCACCGGAGTTATTCTGGGGTACCGACCTTTTTTCAACAACGTATGTATAAGCTGTAAAAAAAATTTCGGATGATTCTGCAACGGGCTTTGAATAAAGCGTTTTACAAAGAAGCTAATATTTTTGGACTACCTTGTATAATTTTAAACATCTAGCAATCTGTTCGGTAGGAATGGTGCCACCTCACTATTTCAGAATCTTTTAGAAATTGTTAAATTAATGTAATTTGTTCAAAAATGTATATCTCGACAGTAAGAGACTCCTCAATATCATCCCCTTCTGTAAACTTTATAAAGCAAATTGTAGGTACTAAGTATCAAGTTGCCTCTATTCTATAAAACCCTAGTCAAATTTCTGTTTTATAGAAATTGTTCAATAAAGAGTTTTAGGTAAATGAATTTTGGCTTTAATTTCTTATGGAGTTTTCTAAAATTTTTGATAAAATTTTACCTAATAATCTTGGCTTGCAAAGAGTGTGTGGTGTAAGGATTTTTTTCTTTTCGTTTGTCTTCTTAACCGGAATTTTTTTAGCAACACAAAAGAGTACTTTTACTTGGTAAGTATTTTTTTAATATTTTCAAACCTGAATATGTTAAATTTTGGCTGAAATGTTTGCTTCATCATCAAAAATTTTTTTTTTTTGTACATCATACATTATTTTTAGACGAATTCATTTTTAAATAAATATCTTTGTGTTTTTCCTTTTCAAATAGATACAACAGTTTTCTTTTGGAGCAGCGTAGGAAAACTATTAAAGAAAAGCTCGCTAAGAAGGAGCGAAAGAAAGAGAAGAAAAGGAAGAAAATTTTAATGTCTGGTGGTGTTGTACCTGCAGAATTAGAAGTAAGTATTAACTAAAACGGGAGTTGGGGGGAGGTTCTTCCTTATTTTCATAAAAGAAAAAATCTGAACAAAGTCGGTTCGTTTTATGAAGTCCGATATCGGATTAAATCATTAAAGGTTGTTAAACATTAAGTTAACAATACCTTCGCTATACTTGATCATACCGAACATTCCACTGGTTCACTGTAGTCAGCCGTGCAAAATCAGCGATTCCAAAACAAAATTATCTTAGAATTATGTACCGCGATATATATTTTTTTTTATTTGTCAAATGAAAACCATTTTGCGTCAATAAGTTAGAGATGTTCTCAGGTACTATTTTCTAGAATTTAGTTATTTTGCGATCATTATAGTTAAATCTATATAATAATCACTATTTTCCAAGAAATAATTCAAATTTGCTCAAGTGCAGGATGGTATGTTCTATTTTAAATAAGTAGTTATGCTTTTTGCTTCTAGTTTGTTTCTCATTGTGTGTGAATTAAAAGCAGTTATAAAGCAAAGTTATGGAAAATGTTCACAACGCCTAGAAGGTGTTTATTAAGGTGAACGCCGTTTGGTATTACAAGTGGAACGTTATTTTGCTTAGAAAAAGATAACTCGGGCCCGTTAGTGTCTGTTTTGGCAGTGCAAAAACGAACGTCTGATGCTTGCGGCATTTCAGATAAAACCTTAAGAAGACTTCGAAAAAAGAGTGAATAGGAATTGAACAGACCATATAAAAGGGTTTGACTCCATTCTAAAACCTTTGATTTATCCCATGGGATAAAACTATCGATTAGGAATATTGTTTATGATATGTATAAAGCCAAGGAATATGTTACCCTCAAAACGAAAAGTGCTTTGCGAGCTGTCCAATAAAGTTTCAAAAAGATGGCGACATCGGTTCTTTTTAGAACCAAAACTTTATAAAAAAAGAATTCGTAAAACTAATTTGCCTAAATACTATAAAAGCTAAAAAATAATTATTTTTCTTTGCCTAAACAAATTTTTTATTTACTTTAAAGCATTTGATTTAGAAAATACATAAAATGTAATTTATTGTTTGAGAGCCACCGACTACCCGGCTCGAGAGGTTTTATTGCTTAGCGGACTTCATACACCGTACCGACTTTAGTAGCTTTAAAGCACAAGCATTCCTAATTCCTAACCTTTGCAGGCCTGTAAAAAATTTATTATACTTTTCACGGGAATTCATTGCACATTTAATGACTTTTGCAGGAAGTAGCAATGGCTGATGCGGAAACAGCTGTAAACGGTAGTTCTGAAACATCTCTGCCTTCAGAACAGGCGCTGGCTATGGAGGAAGAGGAAAAACGAGAAGAAGAAGCAAAAAAGAAAGCTAGGGACCCACCGATCGTGTACAAGGATGTTATCGATGTAAGAGAAATTTCTTTTATCATCATTCTAAGTGGAATTGCACTATTTTCAAACGATTTAAAGACTAATCTGTTTCATTAAAAGGTGAAAGAAGAATTTGATGCATTAGTCAATCTAATTGATGGAAAATTGAATGAAGATGAGCAACGATCAACTGAAGAATTACAACAGTATATAATTGGGGACGAAGGAAGTTGGGCATTGGGTGATGGGTTTTTAGATTATATCAGTAAGTACCTCAAAAATATCTATCCGACTGAGATTTAAGATTTATAAGAGTTTTATAAAATCTGTCAATTTGCAAATTCTGTTTGGGGGAGTGTACCTTAAGGCTCAAAAATTTTCTGTGAGAATATTCTTACAACCTTTATGTTGGTCGGGATACCTGTACCCAACATAGATTGGGAGGTTTGTAGGCCTCCCAACGTACCCCCTTGAATTTTGTGTCGGACTACTGTGTCCTTTATTCTACAACTTCCTTTTTTGTTTCTTCGCAGATCGTCTTCTAAACGACAAGCAACTGCCACAAGAAGTGAGAACGAAAATACTCAACATACTAGCGGTGGCCGCCCTGAAGGACGACGTCATTTTAGTACTACATCAAGACAGAAAAGATCACATCCTTATGAACTACGCATTTGACATCGATAGGTTAAGCAAAGAGGAACAAGAGGCGGTTGCTTTATTTGTAAGTATTTTTAATATGTGAATATTTGAATATTTCATCCGTGAAAAGACACCTTGTGTGTATATCTAATAATATACTTTATTGTATGAAGAATATAAATTCTCATTTACAAAGCACCTAAAGGTATATAAAAAATATAAACACAGACATAAAACTCGCACATCTTAAAAGAAAAGAATAAATAATTAATAAAAAAGAAAATTTTAAAAATCTTATTACATAATAAAAACAAAAACATACGCGACATACGCCACTGAACACACTGTGACTTAGAAGTCATCATCATAAAATCGACCTCAAAATACCTTAATGTCAATAATGGACTTAAGAGCTGCGTTTAATCACAGGTTGCCAAGCAGGCACTATTTTATGCGAACGTTTAGCCAAATATATTTAGTTTTTTTTTAATCTAAAACTGGATTCGTAAAGTTGAAGGATTGGAAAACGCTATAAAAAAAGGCGTTAAAAAATATAATGTTATAAGAATAATAATAACAATTTCAAATACGAATAATTTTCAAATTTTTGTCACAGATCTTCCTGAAACTTGTTGATACCCCAATCGACATGTCAGACAATCTAAATATAAATAAATTAACTAAAAAACTTTATTATTAACGGCTAAAACTTCACGAAAAGAAATATTAATCAGCTGATGACTCTCGTCTCTTTCTAACCTGCTAAAAATAAAAATATTTTTTAATTAAATTGATGCAACATAGATGGCTCTGATTGCTAATTTTAGATTGTTTGGGATCCTCATCTTAACATTAACAGATAAGTGATTATACAACTTTAAGCTTTCATAAGTGACAGAATTCTTGGCTACTGTACTTGGAATTGGAAGCGGCAAACTATTCCCATAACGTGTGTTATGCACGTTGGAAGGTACAACACGTTTAACGGCTCAGAGTGTCGTTCATGCAAGTACATGTCACGTAAGGGTGCGTTTATGTTGAACGTGTGAAAAGAGCGGCGTTGTACGGCGGTCTAGCCCCAATCAGGCCCAAACGGCAAAGTACAGATTTGAAATAATTATACCAATAATATTTTTTTAAAATCAGTCAATGCTACTTATAGTTATTAAATATTTACTATCGTAACGAGCGTTTAAAGCCCATTACTAGGAATATTTATAATATATACAATATAAGCGAATAAGCTGAAGGAAATCTTCAGCAAGATTAAAAAATTATTTTTATTTTAATATGTTATGCTCTCAAACGATCAATACAATAAATATAGATAATAAATAATGCCACAAATAAGCTTTTAAAAAATTATCATAACTTCAATTTTCAGATGACGAATATGTTTGAAAACCTCAGTTCGTCCGAATGGCTACTGTACATCTCGGAGTGGCAGTACAACAACCAAATGATCAGTAACATCAGAGTGACGACCAAGGTGGCCGTCCATTGTCTTTTGGCCGACAATATTGTGCTGCAAGAACGAGGGGCCGCCATCATCCATAATTTGGCGGCCAAGGAGGTAAAAACTGTGGTCTGTATCTCTTCATACTAATTTATATTGGATGTAGGAATTTTTTTTTTGCAGGAAAACTTTTTTGTTAGTAACTTTCCTTTTTTTATATTGTGTGCTTTAAAATGTGTTGATGAATATTCAGTTTCGTTGATATAGAGTTGCTGTGGGTTATAACAGTCTGCAGGACGACATAATTCCATCATTGTTTATGTGACCCGCTTTACCTTAGTAGTGATCAGCTTATGTTATCTTTATTAATTGTTTCTCATCATTTATAACTATCCAAAGTGGGCTTACTTCGATAATTCCAGATTTGGGGTAAAGTAGGTACTAACAATAACGCTAGGTGTGGTCCTCACTTCGCTTAATGATGATAGTTTGTGTTAATGATGTACCATCGTGCCGATAAAAATCTAGGACAGCAAAATCTCAAAACTGGGAACGGAAATACATATCTCATAGACTATAAGAGGTGCTCGACAGCTGTAAAGGTAAAAGCACCTAACTTTTAGAAAGTAACCTAGGTTACATAATTTAAGGTTTGTATTTTGCGATACGAGGTGGCATCAAAATATGTTACTTGTTTTATAAAGTTGAGCGGAAGTTTATATGGAGGAACTAAATGTATTATGCATTTTTTATTAAGAAAAAGTCAAATGCTTTATTTAAAGTAGGTATATTTAATGTCGCCAAAAAATGAAAATAAAACTGAATAATAAAAGAAATTTAACAGAAAGTAAAAATATACAAACACAAAATTTGTTGTAGCAACAATCATATCATACACAATAGTCATAGTTCGAAAACCCCTCCCCCATATTCAACACATTTTTCCAACTGCTTCCTAATGTGATCAAAACTGGCTTGAATCTCTTCAACTGATAATGATTCCACTTTTTTTTTAATATGTAGTCATAGAACATTCCCGTTTACTTCTTGATAATTACAGTATTCTTCTATTTTCATCTTTAGCCAACATTCTAGGGGAACCTGAAACTGCTCCTAATTATAGTTCGATGCCTTGATTTTTTGTTTTGCCAACAACACGGTATTTCTGTTTACTCCCTGTTCGCCTGCAATATCCCTAATAAAAGCACCATCTCGCAACTGACTGTGGATAATAGCCTTTTGTTGGGGGATTAATTGTGGCATATTTAAAAAAAAATGTGCTTGACAAGTTAATGATAAAGTGACAATCTATGTTGACCAGACTCGACAGTAAATAATTCATAATAGTCGAGGAGAAAATAAGAAATTTTGCTGTCCTAGTGTTTTATCGGCACGATGGTACATGATTAATATGCTTGTTTGTAACTAATGATCTATACCGATAAAGAGCAGATACTTTGCATCCATTTGTATTTTCAGAAACTGTTCAAAAATTTCCTCATCCGTCAGTTTTTGCCCAAAGGAAGCTTATCAAAGGTAGCATTCTCATTGGTGTGATGTTCTGTCACGCTTATTCACACATTTTACCGGAACCACGATAATTTACTCTTTTTATAACACCGTCTTGCGGGTTCCTTCACCATTTAAGTGTTGAGAATTATTATACAGATTTAAAATCGAAATTTTGTACTTCACCCCTTAATAACGCAAGCTCTGATATTATTGACCATTCATACAACACACTCAGAGACATAAGTTTTTTTGCCGACGTTTCGTTTGATTATACATTAAACTTCATCAGGACTAAATTATACAGAGAAAAGTTAGAAACTAAGCCTTCAACTGCAACTACTTTTGTACATTCCTGGAATTCAAATGGGTTCAGTATCTAAAACACAAAGGTTTACACCACATAACGAGCTTAGGGTTAAGAACATTAATTAAAAACCACAAAAACTGTAAAATTTTCTTTAAAATCTACAAACAAGTAAATGCAACGTACGGTCGGCGAAGAAATAATTTATAGGTTTTTTTTCCCGAATCCGCCAATCCAATCTAGGAGTTGCTGTTGACTATACTGATTTTTTTATAACGTCAACATATCTTTATAAACGTTGTATGAATATTCTTACTGTATAAATTTTCCCTGCTTATAACCATTAAATGAGATCTATAGTATGTCCGCGGATGCAGTTAATAAGAGGACAAATGGACCAAAAATTGGAAGATACGAAAAAAGTCTGCTTGTCGAAAAAATAGGAATTACGATGAGAAAATTGATTCTTATCATGCAGGGCGTCCCAAAATGCAAAAACATAAAATATAACAAGCGTAAATAGTGAGTTTACTACATTTACTTGGGTATTACCTTTACATTACTAAACATTAATAAAAATAAATAATAAATAATAATAATAATAAATTTACAATGGACAAGATATCATACACAATAGTCATAGTTCGAAAACCCCTCCCCCATATTCAACACATTTTTCCAACTGCTTCCTAATGTGATCAAAACTGGCTTGAATCTCTTCAACTGATAATGATTCCACTGCGCTGCTAATTCTTAGTTTTAAAATTTCGACATTACTATCCATTGGTTGCGCAAAAGTAAGCTGCTTTATACGGCCCCAAAGGTGAGAATCGGCTAATGTCAGATCGGGGCTTCTTGGGGGCCATAAAACTGGCCCATTTCTTCCTCTCTATCTCACACCGAATTTTCTGTTCAGCCATTCTTTGACCTCTCCAGCGTAATGTGCAGGGCACCCATCTTATTGAAAATATATTGCGTTGCGATAATCCAGGGGTAGCTCTTCAAGATGATCGCTAAAGAATGTATCTAGTAATTGCAAATAGCTCGCTCTGTTACAAGTACCTTCGAAAAAATAAGGCCCAATGATACCGTAATATGAAATTGCACACCACACATCGACTTTTTTAAAGTACTGACGTCTTGCGGGAATCCTAAATTCAGGATTCTCTTTACTCCAATATCTGACATGTTGAGAAGCAACAGTTCCGTTGGTTGAAATGTTGATTCATCAGAAAACATTATAAGCTTGTGAAAATTTCTATTGACGTTTAAAATCTCATTTCTAAACCATAAACAAAAATCTTGCCTTTCAGCTTCATCCCCAGTTTCCAAGGTTTGGTTGAAATGAGGCTTGTAAGGTTTTATTTTTAAACTGTTTGATTGGTAGTTTTTTAAA
Source organism: Barypeithes pellucidus (assembly GCA_963991005.1). Taxonomy (NCBI): domain Eukaryota; kingdom Metazoa; phylum Arthropoda; class Insecta; order Coleoptera; family Curculionidae; genus Barypeithes; species Barypeithes pellucidus. The sequence goes on along the minus strand of OZ022561.1, from coordinate 18,153,222 downwards.
CCACCTCTAAATGCCTAGCTCTGTTTCTCAAGGAAAGCAATGGATTTTCATTTAGAGATTGCAATATCAAAACTGTACAGGCATCTTCCTCATTATATTGCTTCTTCTCTTTTTTAATGTCAATAACTGATCCTGTTCTTAGAAATTTTTTCACCAGTTTGTATACACCAACTTTCGAGACGTACACGCCAGGAAATTTGCGTTGGAATTCCTCCACTACGTAGCCATAAGAGCACTGACCATTTCCATAACATTGCACTATAAATACTCTTTGTCAACGGTCAGCATTTTCAAGAATATTTATTTTCACACTGATACTAACAACTACAAAAACAGGTAATAATGTACAGGTACAGTCATAATAATATGAAAGTAGTAAAATGCGGACTGAAAAAAATGTTTAATTTTTTTTTTAATTTCATAAATTCCCATTTCCTTCAGTAAGTTCGAAATCAGGGATAGGACTAAATTTGGAGCAAGTTTTTATTTATCATTTCACGTTAAAAGGTCAAAAATCACTGTTTACTCTTGTTGTATTTTATGTTTTTGCATTTTTGAGACAATAAGAATCAATTTTCTCATTGTACTTCCTATTTTTTCGACAAGCAGACTTTTTAATGAAGAATGACTTTTTTCGTATCTTTCAATTTTTGGTCCATTTGTCCTCTTGTTAACTGCATCCGCGGACATACTGTATACAAACCCTAAATTTGTTACATATAGCCAAAAGCTTCAATTGATGTTACAGCTAGTTAAACAAAAACTTTTTTAAACTTTTTGACTATTGCTAAGGAGATTTTCAACCAAGCAAAACTTTTTGGCAGGAGTGACTTTTTTCGGTAAAATGAAGGATAAACATGTTTCCCACTTTCTATCACACACGCTGTATAATAGAGTTGGTATTAAAAGAAATAAATGGTGAATGAGCTTAATAAGGACTTTCATAAAATTAATAAATTACATACATACACAGTTGTTAAGCCTATTCGGCAGCATGGCCACAAATTAATGCACTTCCTAGTCGTTTGTTTTATAATGTTAATTGTGTCCGATTATGTGATAAATTTTACAGCGCCACGACAATGATAAGTTTTTAAACGAACCCGAAAAAACACGCTGTAGTTCATTGTATTTTTAATTCTGGGTTTGAATTTCGAACTATAAGAAAGACGGATATATATATGACCAATTCACAATGCGTTAAACTTCAGAATCGACCCGACTTCAGTGGGCGTTTCGTTTTGTAGCGCACGGATATTCAACGCGGCATGTCTGAGATCGAAATCCCGGTAAACCAGCCGTTCGTCTCCAAACATAAGCTGTCGGATTTTTACAACGATCCGTTTTTCTTTAACCTTCGATATTCAAAGGTTCTGGAGATCGAACCAAGTTAAGTTTCTGTAATTTTTCCTGCAACGTACACTATATGCAAACCGCAAAAACAAATTTTGTCAACCAGAAAAATAATTTTGGTAGAGATCAAATGACCTGCAAATAATTTATTGCTCTTTTGGAATTGTGAAAATTTGTTTTTCAAATGTTAATATCTCAAAAACGGTAAACGTATTAGCTGTTGTTTGTTCTCCCCTAGACCCAAAAAAAGCGACCTGTCCGATTTAAATTTTTGGACACCCGGTATATTTTGCAGTAATTTAAAAATTTGCATTGTAGTGTCCTGAACACTTATATACACGGTGTTGAAAAAAGGTCGGTACCCCGGAATAACTCCGGTGCATTGCATTGCAGCGGAAAATGTCTGAGGAAAAAGTTGTTCGGTTTTGAAGGATGAATAGTTTGCAATTTAACCCCCCCCCCCCCCCCCCTAACCCCCGGGCGCGGTTGGTGATAAGTTAATATTTTCCAATGGAGCCCCATATTTTTTATTGGCGTATCGTGTTGTCCGACCAAAAATAAACATCTTTTGTCCGAAAATTTTTTTTATTCGGGCCCATCCTCCACCAATAATTACCATGAGAAAGACAAAATCAGAACCGTGCGAAAATCAAGTTTTATCCCGGAAATACTCTTTTTCTCTGTCTTGTACTAAAAAATGCCCGTATAATACAAACAACTTTTTCCACGGGCATTTTTTAGTACAAGACAGAGAAAAAGAGTATTTCCGGGATAAAACTTGATTTTCGCACGGTTCTGATTTTGTCTTTCTCATGGTAATTATTGGTGGAGGATGGGCCCGAATAAAAAAAATTTTCGGACAAAAGATGTTTATTTTTGGTCGCAGAACATGATACGCCAATAAAAAATATAGGGTTCCATTTGAATATCTTAACTTACCCCCACCCGCGCCCGGGAGTTGAGGGTGGTTTAAATTGCAAACTATTCCTCTTTCAAAACCAAACAACTTTTTCCCCTCCCCAGACATTTTCCGCTGCAATGCGATGCACCGGAGTTATACCGGGGTACCGACCTTTTTTCAACACCCTATATATTCCTTAAACAATTAATCTTCATCTTCTATCTCCAAGACCACAAAGATGTTATATATTTTATAGACTGAAACCTAATTAATATAGATTTTTTTAGACATTCTTGAAAACCTCGTATTATATTTTAGGTTTTCGATGACGTAGCCGTAGAGCTCACAATGGCCCTTCTCCAGTATTTTAATCAGAAACCCTCTGAGGAGCAACTTTTCAGATGCATGAAGGCGTTATCCCGATTCGCCGACATTTCGCGTCAGGAAGTTCCGCAACTTATTCAAATGATCGGGCCTGACCCTAAATCTTTCAAAGGCACAAGTGAACGAATCGATGTCTTGATTGATCAAATAAGTTCCCGAATGCGCTGAAAAAAATTAAAATTTACCTCAAAATTTACTCATAACTTTTCTTTTTAAATTATAATTTGGGAGTTGTATCGATTTTTTAATTGTTATTTATTTATTTATTCTATAATTTGTGTACATACAAATTTAGGCCTGTCTGTAATGTAGCTTTTAAGATGGAATTGCATTTTTGTTTGTTTTTACCTTGATAATTTTTGTAAAATTTTTACCTTGTATATTGTCTTTTGAGTTAATAAAATGCATACTTGTTCGAAATTATTCATATAACGTTTAGGAAAATGAAATAATTTTTATTATTGCCAATGCCCTTATATACAGGGTGTTCCTTAATGACGTGCTAATATATCAGGGTGTGATTCCTTAAATCATTTTATAAAGAAAAGATCATATGAACATGTCATTGTGTCCGCAACGACTTCAGCTACAGGGTTTTGAATTTTTATTTCTTAAATGGTTATTTTTTAATATCTCCGAAAGTACTTTAGATATTATTTTCAATCTTGGTATGTGTTAATAGGATATAGAACCACAAATTTTAGTTCAAATCAAATCAAATCAAAAAGTACTTTATTAGTCAAAAAACATAAATTTTTGTTGACAAAGCATGATCTAATACTCCTAAAATAAACATTTAAAATGAAGAGAGAAAGAAAAAAAACAAAAAAAATTATAAATAGTAGCAAGCTTATTAGTAAAAAATTATTAAAAATTTAAACATACAGTCAATAACACAAAAGCACTAACTAAAGAACATAATTTAGGTACAAAACAATAAATGTACAATAAACAGTTTTCAAATAAAATTAGGGGTAAGCTGAAATTAATAATTGTACAGGCCAAACATAAACCTTGATATTTAACAAAAAAAAAAAAAAACGCATACAGTATAAAAATGCACAATGAACAGCACTAAAACTCAACATTCTCAAGAGCATCCCGATAGAATTCATCCAGACCATAATATGCTCTACTCAGAAGCAATCTTTTAAGCAAACGACGAAAGGTTTTTAGTGAATTAACCGTTCTGATATTAGTTGGTAAATGATTGAAAATCCTTCGACCCCCATAAATGAGTGACCTTTTTACCAAAGCGCTTCTCGGCAGTGGCAGAGGCAAATTGAGTACTTGACGAGTCTCATGCTGTGGGGTAGGACCCTGAAGCACAGCACGGTTTTTAAAAATGAGGGACGATGTCTCCAAGATAAAGAGAGACGTAAGGGTTAAAATTCGCTGCGCTATGAAATGTGGTCCAGTTAGAAGAATTATTCAATTGTTCCACCAGTGGCGTCCCTGGAAATATGTCCTCTCATATTTTTTACAAAAAGATGGTACGCCACTGATATTTTTCCATATGGATGTTTTTCTGATTAGCCTGATCAATTCTACATGAAATCCGTATCTTGAGTTATCCTCGTCAGACGCACCATTCTTGATTAAAACCACTAAATTTATATTGAAACGCATTATTATTAACATTTATAAAATAACTAATGATAAATTTTGTTTCATAAGAATTGTTGGGGTGGGCAAGTCGATGCGAAGACGGACGGAAGCATGCCTTTTAAGTGAAGGTGGCCATTTCCAACAATTTTTATAAAACAAAATTTATCATTAGTTATTTTATCAATGTTAATAATAATGAGTTTCAATATGAATTTAGTGGTTTTAATCAAGAACGGTGGTGCGTCTGACGAGAAAAACCCAAGATACCGTTTTCATGTAGAATTGATCAGGCTAATTAGAAAAAATATCTACATGGAAAAATGTCGGCGTACCATCTTTTTTGTAAAAAAATATCAGAGGACTTGTTTGCAGGGACGCCACTGGTAAACCTTTCGGGGATATTAAAGAATAACCATTTAAAAAATAAAAGTTCAACACCCTGTAGCAAAAAAATTAAGTCGTCCCTGAAGAATTAGCACGGGACCCTGAAAAATTAGCACGTCATTAAGGAACACCCTGGATTATAGGTGTCGTAACAAAATTGCAACATGCCGTCTATATGTCCAGCGCTTAGGCAGAACCCCACCGACCCTGTGGATGAGCCACGTACACGTCCTCTTGCTTGGACTTAAGCATAGACAAAGGAAGTTTGTCTATGGACTTAAGTGACTATTGGGTTTCTGATGGGGAATGTCACCTATGACACTTCCGTTCTTATAAATGTTCGTGAAATTCGAGATTATTCTGGACCTCGTCAAGCTGAAAAGAGAAAATTGGCTGGAGGCTGCTTCGTACGACCATTTTCTGTGCACATATTGTCAAAATCAGACATAACCTAATAAATTAAAGTTGAGACGGCTTCTCGAAGAGTTAATTTAATTTTTGTGTTTTTAGTCATGTTAAAAAAGTAGTTACCATGGGGATCTAATAAAATATTAACCCATTATTGGAAGATTTTAAACAATACATACACTTTAACAAATTAAAACGGTTCTCTAAGGGAATGAGGTAAAGAAGCACCTCGATAACAACCATGCCTTTACTAAGTTACAATTCAATGTTAGAACATGCCCTTATTGGCGGTGTTTTAACATTTGTATTTTTAATATCAAACTATTCTTTACATAGAATAGAGGAAGGCCATGTTGGTATTTATTTTCGAGTAAGTCATCATTTTTTTCTTTATAGCTTTTTACAGCATTGAACACGTTATTAACTTATAGGGTGGTGCTTTGTTGCCGTCGATGAGCTATCCTGGTTATCATATGATGATACCACTTATAACCTCATACAAGAGTGTTCAAGTAAGTACCTGTGAACCAGAAAATGTTTCAGTGATGTTACCCTAGCAACTAGCAACAGTACTCGAGAGATTTAAGATTCAGGCCACTAAGTCTACTATGTCACTATTAGTTTATCATTCAATAAATTTAGAATAAAAAATATTTTAATAATTCAGAGCTGGCAACATATCTTTTTTAGGTAACTTTGCAGACAGATGAAATTACAAATGTGCCATGTGGAACAAGTGGGGGTGTTATGATTTATTTTGACCGTATTGAAGTTGTAAATTACCTAAATGTTAATAGTGGTAAGTGCATGCCTTATTCTATTAGGGAATTAACATTAATACATAAAATCTATTCTTTTTAGTTATGGATATAGTGAGAAACTACACTGCTGATTATGATAAAACCCTTATTTTTAATAAAATTCACCATGAATTAAACCAGTTTTGCAGCATTCACAACCTCCATGAAGTTTATATTGATTTATTTGATCAAATCGATGAGAATTTAAAACAGGTTTGTGGATTTACTTTACTCAAACATTATGTATCTCAATTAGTACCTTCTTCAATAAATTTGAATTTAATTTTTAGGATGCCTACAATTAAGTTTTGCTCAAATTTCTAAATAATTATTTTTATTTTTTAGGCACTACAGAGAGATTTGTTGGAAATGGCACCTGGATTAACTATTCAAGCTGTGAGAGTAACTAAACCAAAAATTCCAGAACCTATAAGAAAAAATTATGAAGTAATGGAGGGCGAAAAAACTAAGTTGCTTATTTCTATTGAACATCAAAAGGTAATTTTAATTTTTTTTAAATTTTGAGTTTTTTAGAATTTGTTAAATAAACGCAAATTCTATTTAAACGAAGATATTTTGTGATCTGTCCATATGAAATGAACCGATTTAGTGTACATATTATTATGTAAAATAAGATTTGTAATCTGTAAAAAATATGTCAAAGTGAAAATATGCTTCAACGAGAAACAGAAGGCTAGTATCTGCGGCTTTGATCTTGGTGACTTAATTATGTTCTCTCTACAGAACTCAAAACCCTGGGTAGCTTAATGCAAAAAGAAAGCCAGTATGGATTATTAAAAGTTTTTTGTTTAAAAAAAATGTTTTAGTGAGTAAATTTTGATTTTCTTCAGGTTGTAGAAAAAGATGCAGAGACTGACAGAAAACGTGCCATAATCGAAGCCGAGAAAGAATCTCTGGTAGCGAAAATCCAAAATGATCAGAAAATAATGGAAAAAGAATCTCTACAATGCATGTCTCAAATCGAAGATGAAATGCATTTGGCGCGAGAAAAGGCTCAAGCGGACGCAGAGTTTTACAAAATAAACCAACAGGCTGACGTAAATGCGCGACTTTTTACCAAAGAATATATCGAATTGAAAAAATACGAATCTTTATCGAAAAATACAAAAGTGTATTTTGGAAGCAATATTCCCCAGACATTCCTTGGAGAAGTTTGTGAGAAAACTGTTGTCACTGCAGCTAGTGAAACGAGTCAAAATCCGAACCAAAAATTATAAATAATTATTTTTTAGTATTATTAATGTCTTAAGATCAAACATATTATATGACTACTTGATATTTTGCACAAATCTATATGTCCGATGTTTTTTTTAATTAGGATTGAGTATTTTAATGTAAGAAACCACATGTTAAAATTAAATACTTTTGAAATAAATTTAAAATTTACCCAGTATATTTCATATGTTTTTTCGTTAATTTTAAAGTGCGTACCGCACCCAGTGGCGCAGCCCAAGGGTCGACCCCCCCCCCAATTCTGTCATAAACATTTTTAAGTACGCCGGACAGCAACGTCATGACTTACACCATTTCATATTAAAAATTCAACAATTACATTCCACTACTTTTTTTTGAAAATTTCGATTTGAAGACCCAACTCATGTTTCCAGACTATATACACACCCTGTATATATAAAATTAAAGTGTCAAAAAGCGACGTATGGGATGTGGTTGAATTTCGAATGATGTTCTAAATCGATATAGCCAAAATTACACTGGATATTCTATTTAAAAATCCAAAGTTTACGTCATTTTCGGTTAAGCCAGAAGTGACAAAATTTAGACCGACATGTCATAAATGCAAATTAATATCACATAGAAACCACCAAATTTTATTTCTGTAATTTAAAAAATAAAAAAGTTATAGAAGTGAGCGTTCCGGCCGAAACACCCGGTATACACACCCAACTTAATTATAGTAACACACACATTCTCGCTCAACCTAACAGGTACGATTTCAAAGATCCACTGACCTGTACCACTTACTGCACGTAAATTAAGATGTATACACTGTAGCAGAAAAAGAGTATGAAACTTACTAAATATCGGACGACCGCACCACAGACACGGAAAATCAATGTCCGAAAATTCGAACGTCAGCAGCGAAACCCGACCTTTAAAATGATGTATCGCAATACCTCACTTCCTATTCAATTTTTTTTTCAAGATGTCGCTCCGCGGCCATTTTGAATTTGAGCACCATGAAATATGCAAGAAAGAGTAGCTCTCTGATTCCTACCACACTCTGCCAAGTTATTTTCCCAAGTCGGTAAATGAAATAAAGGATAATAAAAATAACAACTATGCAATTTTTAAAATGTCGCGATTTTGTTCTCGTTGGGCATTCAGAAGTAACATTCTGGGATCGTAAAGTACTCGATAGTATCTTTAAAATGATGTATCGCAAGACCCCCCCTTCCTATTTAATTTTCCTCCCGAAAATGGCGCCCATCCGCCATTTTGACAGTTAGTACTATCATTATTCCTTCAAAAAGAAGTTTACATTCCCTATAACCCACTCCCAAATTTCGTAAATAGCAAATTAACAGCTCAAAGCTTATTAAGCCGTTTCCAGACTATATACACACACTGTATATTATTATGTTAATATCTAAGTGTTTTTAGATCTAAAATTAATACAGATTTTATGTGGTTGGCACCGACCATACACAAAAACACATACAATTTAGCCCTATTTACTAACCTAGATGTTTTTCTCAGTGTAGCATAATCCTGTACCGTGATAGCTTGTTTCACGTCTACCCACAATAAATAATGCTGGACATAGGCAACTTCTAATACCTTCCACCAAAATTTATCTAAAACAAGCCGAGCGCGCTGGAAGATTGTTCGCTTAGAACGAAATTGAAATATCTCAATTTTTGGAATTGTAAAGATAAGACATGAAAGTTCTATGGTACATCCCTACTTTTTTCAAAAAAAAAATATCAGCGACGATATTAACCTTGAAAAATTCCTAAAAATACGCACTTTTGGTCCGACTTTTAAAAATTTTTTACGCACTTTTTTCAAAAAAGGGCTATGTACCTTAGAAATAGAAACAGTTGTTTACTAACATCTAACTTGTCCCGTCAGGTAGTTCAAATAGCCTTCCCAGAATCCTGCAGTAGCGAAACGTTGTTAATCATCCTATAAATTTGCGCATTGTGCGGCCTTAACGTCCACCTAGTGCGAATCGATGGGCCTGAATCCACGAACTCTCGTCCTGGATTTCCCATCGACTATTTATTTTATGGACATCGAGTTTATTCGGTGTCGAGATAGGGTTGTTTTTGAATTACAATAAATATAACTAAAAATGACCCTTATTCTTTATCTCATATTTATTGGACAGAAGTTACTTATAAGAATATAATATACAAGATCATCAAAAAGCTTGAAATAAATGGAAACGTTTTATTGATGAACATTCTTGCTTGTTCTCCTATCTCTAAATATTACATTGGCCGTTCATGACTTATTAAGTTATTAATAAAGCAACTTACAGGGAAAGGACAATGTTTCTGTTTACTTTTAAAGGTGGTATTGAGATTTACGGCACCTCTAAAAACGATTTCCATTCGTTGTAAACTTTTCCGATCGTATATGTATTTTTACTATAAAATGGTAGGTATATAAGTGCATTAACAATATTTTAAGTGTAACACCTCTATTGCAGCTTTAACTACATATTATATTGGATATAACAAAAGTTAATAAAGTGCTGGCATACAGGGTGTATTAGAAACGTTGTGTTTTTATTTTTGTCAGTAGTAAAATTGCCAATCGAGGGAAACCCTTAAATTATTGTACTCAAGAACGTAAATTATACACAGAATAATAATAAAATTATAAATAATAAAATAATACTAATGTAAATTCGGCTTAGTAAATTATTTAAATCACAAAAGTAATAGGAAATTAAAAAATTATATACATCGACTTACATTTTTTAATGTTAATTTATTTTTAAAAAAAATTAAGAAAATCTGACTAGACGAACTGGTAATAGAAAATCAAGCACCCTGTATAGGTATTTAAAAGTTACGCACTACATAGTACCACGGATTTATAAAAATTTGAGACTAAATGTTAAAAGTACTTCTTGGATGGCACGAAAATACTTTACTTTAATCTTTTTTCCATAAGATTAGATATAATTTTGGATAGCCTATAAATTTAAGAAGATAAATAAGGAAAAATGATTTAGTTTTATACACAAATAGACACATAAATTTAAAATCACAAAAACCTTAATACAGATATTTTATGATCGCGCCTCGTAACTAGTAGTTCAAAACGCATAATATGTTATATACAGGGTGTTCCTTAATAACGTGCTAATATTTCAGGGTGTGTTTCCTTAGGTTATGTTATAAAGAAAAGTTCATATGCACATATGTCCGCAACTGCTTAAATTTTTTGCTACAGGGTGTTGATTTTAAATGGTTATTTTTTAAAATCACCAAAAGTACTTTAGATATTGTTTTCAATTTTGGTATGTGTTAATAGGATATAGAACCACAAATTTTAGTTAGAAAAGTTATTCAATTGTTCCACCAGTGGCGTCCCTGCAATCATGTCCTCCGATATTTTTTACAAGAAAGATGGTACGCCACTGACATTTTTACATGCGGATATTTTTCTGATTAGCCTGGTCAATTCTACATGAAAACGCTCTCTTGAGTTTTTCTCGTCAGACGCACCGTTCTTGATTAAAACCACCAAATACATATTGAAACTGATTATTATTAACATTGATAAAATATTAATGACAAATTTTGTTTTATAAAAATTTCAATATTTGAACGAGTGGGCAATTCGATGCGAAGACGGGCGGAAGCATGCCTTTTAAGTGAAGATGAACATTTCCAACAATTTTTATAAAACAAAATTTATCATTAATTATTTTATCAATGTTAATAATAATGAGTTTCAATATGAATTTAGTGATTTTAAACAAGAACGGTGCGCGTCTGACGAGAAAAACTCAAGAGAGAGTTTTCATGTAGAATTGACAAGGCTAATCAGAAAAAAATCCGCATAGAAAAATGTCAGTGCGTACCATCTTTCTGATAAAAAATATTAGAGGACATGATTGCAGGGACCCCACTGGTGGAATTGAACAACTTTTCTAACTAAAATTTGTGGTTCTATATCCTTTTAACACATACCAAAATTGAAAATAATATCTAAAGTACTTTCGGAGATATTAAAAAATAACCATTTCAAAAATTAAAATTCAACACCCTGTAGCAAAAAATTTAAGCCGTTGCGGACATATGTCCATATGAACTTTTCTTTATAAAATGACCTAAGGAATCACGACCTGAAATATTAGCACGTCATTAAGGAATACCCTGTATATGTGGTTCAAAAGCACCGATTCAAAAGACTCGAGTATACGAGGTGCGCTCAACAGGTAATAGCATATGTATTGCCCGTCAGTAAAAAACAATTATGGATAGTTCAAGTACTGTGCTTAGTGTAAAATATAACTATAAACTTGTAAAGATGTTAACTTTTGAGTTAAAAATAATGTGCAAATTATGTGTAAGTATTTCACACTTAATAACTTTGACCGGCAAATTTTGTAAAGAGATCGGTGATCACGACCACGTTTTTAAATTATTACTCTTGGGAAAAAATGTGACACAGTTTCCGAGATAGCAGTACCGGTATTACTTACAGTTAATTCGATCATTGTCGTTAATATAAAATCCAAAATACAGTTAAAATAAAAAATTCGTACACCGTACATCTATCATTTAGAAAATTCGTATCACAATGTTTGTGCAATATTATTTAGTATTTATGTTTTGACTCTTCGGCCGCCAGGTTTGTTAAAACCGTTACGACTAGGTTTATGGCCATTTCTGGATTCTGAAAAACGGGGTGGCTTCGCACGTGTTTCAAATACCACATCGGAGTCGGTATCACTGTCCGATAGTTGACCTTTCCTTGAAGAAACTAAAAACAAATATAGTTTATGGATAGACAATTTTCCTCATTCTAAATTAGCCCAAGTAGCATTTTGGTCAATGTATCGTAACTATCGTTTCTGTTTCCGATCAAAATTGAAAACTTTTGGCAACAAAAATGGAAATATTTTCGAAACGTATACATTTTAAATAGGACATTTACACGTGTTTCCAAGTGGTTGGTACGAGCTTTCGCTGTTTCGATGCACAATCGAAACTTTTATCGAACATGTTTTGAAAAATTTCTAAACTGTTTCTGTTTATTCAAAAATGACCAGGATAAAGGGGGGGGGGGGCTATGTTAAACCATGCGCAAAACAATTAGGATACCTTCACTGTTGTAAAATAAAAGAAAAACAATATGAAACAATAATTTCGCCATGATGAATTAGTTATAAGTATATTTCCTATAAGTTATTTTATTTCATATATCTAGTTATTGCACATAAGAACCAAAAAATCATTGTCGCAGTAAATTTTATCGTGCAGTTTAATAATTTGGCTTTATATTTTTAACATGCCCTCGATGTATTTGCATTTACAGAAAAAAATATACTTTTTCAAAAAAATAAAAATTAAAATATTTTCAAAATTTTATTTATTTCTTTTATAAATCGACTTAGCTAGGAAAATGGAACTTATGTAACAACTTTTGGCTTTTCAAAAGATGCAGGAATTTCATTAAAAGTCATTTTAACAAAATAAAAATTCATTTCACAAAATGGCCGCTAGAAAGCAATAAATTATTCTGGTCCAAAATGGACTCAATACACTAGTCTTTGGCTTCTATAATGTTTCGCATATGCTTCGTATGATGCATAGAAAAATAAAGGGTTTATTAGGGGTGAATGCCATAGAAAAAAAAGGTTTTCATGTATGCACAGAAAAGGTCCGGTATGGTCAGCCTAAGTCTAACGTCACGAGAGGCGTGGTTTCAAAAACCTTTCCAAACAAATTAAAATTACGACAATTACGTTGAAAATCCCATAAGAGATTTTTTAAAGCATCGGTACACGTTTATAAGGGAGACCTGATATTATTTGTATATTAGATGTTATTATTGATTCATTTTCAGAAACAGATTGACGTAAGTGTTTTTTGAAGATTTTTAATCACCATCTTGTTTGAGGTTATGTTATTATTGTTGGCATAGGGAGGTTTAAATTGTTATTTTTCTGTCAAAAACAGCTTATTATAACTGTATTATCAACATAGAGTATACCCACCAGCCCGGTGAGACTGCTTATGGGGGGGGTCGAAACACGTAAGAAGGCCTTGGAAGTGATGCTAAGCCTACTCTGCTCCATACGCTCACATGTAACCTACTTTTATTTATCTGGTTCACTCTATCATTTAAGCGTCAATATCAGACTTACGTAGAGTTAATATGGAAAGCCCAAAAGTGAGTGTTTATGCAGGCGACTTGATCCTGGTCATATTTGTCTCACTTTACTGAATTAGGGAAGGTTGCTGCAGACAGAGACAGGCATAGAATGCGAACAGCACGAATTGTTAAATAGTATAACAAGCTAACTTCCTTCGTCTGGCGGGCATGGAAATCAAGCAACATCTGATATGATTTAAAATGGTGGAGAAGTGGAGAAGACGCATCTTTAAATTTTAAAATAATTTTTAATATTCTAATCTTTCACGAAAAACGTCGTTTCCTTTTTGGTGCAAGTGAGTAATTTGTAATTGAAACATTCATTTAGTCATCTTTACTGAGAGTAAGCATCAATAATAATTTCTTTTCCTAAATCATATGGGGCCCAAAAATATGCTTGGACTTGAAGCTTGAAATATTTGCTAGGACCTAGAGCCCACTTGAAGATATATGGTAAAATATTTTATGTAAATTATGATTTACTTCCTATTTTTTAATAAAACTACTTACAAGCTTATTTCTGAAGTTTAATTTTTCATTTGTAGTTACGTTATTAGTTAAAAAAAATGATATAAGAGTGTGTAAGGATTATTTTAAAGTGATATTTACAGCTTAAAACATGTCAGAATCCTAATATATGATTTTCACTACTTAAGTAAATCAAATAAAAGGGTTTGAATGTTTTTTGTTGGTTAAATGTCACTTTAAAATATTGACAGTAATAAAAATTTTGACAAAAGTGACATTTGAAAAGCACGTGCGTTTGTCAGCTGATTCCAGACGGAATGGATGCCTGGTTTGTTCGTTGGTTCATACTTGCTTCGATGTGTTAACACGGCTGTTTGTCTTCTTCCTGTTTATAAGTATTCGTTGATACCCACCCTATAGCTTGGAATATTTTTTTTTATTATAGATTGAAAATCTGCAAAAATAATTGTGTTTCGTACCCGATTGTAACCATTTTTGAAGATTTCGAATCTACAATAAAAAATATTTCAAGCTATATGGTGGTCGGCATACTTTATGTTGATAAATACAGCACAGTAAGCTTTTTTACAGAAAAATACCAATTTAAATCTCGCTAAACAATAACATAACCTCAAACTTGTTCAGATGGTGATTAAAAATCTACCTAAAACACGTACCTCAATATGTGGTTGAAAATGGATCAATAATAACTAAAATATAAATAATATCAAGAAGTTGTTTATTTATCGCTAATAAACTTACACCGATGCTATAAAAATCTCATGGGAAATTCAATGCAATCTTGTGACTTACCAAATATTTCGAAACAAACACATCTTTAAGTGTTTCTAGTAACTGAATTCGAAAATGTGTCGCAAAAGTTTCGTAACACATGTGTCGCGATACAACTTTATAATTTTAATCGAAAATGCTTCGAAACGTTTCTCAGCAAAGAATGTGTGTCTAATTTGTGTCTAGAAATGCTACTTGGATACTATTAGGGCTTGAGACAAAAGGGGTAATTATAGTGAGTTCTGCAACATCATGTATTCAAATTTTAAAAAATTCCGAATATATCTGAAGATCTAGTGTAGATAACACACACAAGCCTTTCCGAATAAACATAGAGGTGGAACAATACAGGAAATGACTTATTATATTTAAACCGGCAAATCCTCAGATAAAAATAAATTGAAGACAAATAACCTTAAATGGCGCTTTGAATTATTGTACGAAATATACACTTTATATGAAATCTGAAAATTTACGTGGCCGCTACTGAGGACGTTCGCAATCAATAGTTTATTGAGGCGGTGTTGTCATACATTGCAAGACAGACTTGTAAACGCACGTGTTCAGTTTTTGACAACAGACGTCTTTGATCCGCGTTATTACTTCTTTTTCAAACTTTTTAGAAAAATTTTTTTGAGGTACATACTCTCTTACCTTCGATCTTATAATCCGTTTTATAATTAAATTCCATAAAAAAATAAAACACAAAGAGTATTTTTTGCAACAGAGCCAACAATAGATAATATCACACATTTGAAATCACATCACAATATTTCTTATTATGAATTAAAATCGGGTAATGCTACAACTAACAAAACGTTTAAAATTCGTATACATCAAGCACGTGGAACCCTCGACAGCGTCATCACATTACCGAGTCAAAACATACTGAAGCAACGACAGTCGCGCGCGGCATGTATCCAAGCAAGGGCGAAACATGCGGTGTGATCGGTGTTGGTATACTCTAGTGACCCACATTGTTGCTAACTGAATCCAGATGGAACGGCGCGACAGTATGTGGGTAAGAAGGGTTTTTACCTTAGTATTTAGATATTCGATTTAAAAAAAAGTATGTAGACTTTCTCTAGGACTCCCTAGGAGTCACCCATTTAAATATAATAAGTATAATAGAAAAAAGCTCACAAATTTTCAAGTGACCTTAACTTACATGGTGGTAGATCGTCTGTATTTTCCAGTAACTTATAATTAGTGGGTTTGTTAGTGTCATGCCTGCTGTGACACCAACTGTAGCACATGTATACCAGCGCCCATGAGCAGCCAAAGAATGTTAAAACGCCACAGATCAGTCCCAAAACAACATATAGGACACTCCAGCTACAATCTGAATCCTCGGCGGTCCTTAAATACACCTTAAACATGTCCTAAAGAAAAATTTGGGTAAAATTATTTTTCTTGACGCTATAAGCCGAAGTAGCAATAATAAAACATTCTTACCTATATTAACCCCTAGAATACGTCATAAAAAATTTCCCTTGGCGCCCAAAACACCCTTATAACAAAATATAAGAAATCCAAATAATAGTAGTCATCATAAATATAAATACTTACATGCATCCAAAAAACTTCACATTCACACACCCGTGTGACCTCATTACATACTCCATGACCCGAGCAGTTATTCTGACAAATGACAGTTTGTAGCTTGGCCACGGAAAAACCTAGAAGGCTCGCGTCGACGTCAAGCTTTTGCCTCAGATGTCGAACGACATGATTGGCCGAAACTGGCTGACCATCGGGTCCTTCGAGGTAAAAAGTAAGCTTCACTTTACTGGTGCCCGATTCGGGTTTTACGTTTCTAACCTAAAATAGTAAAATCGTGGCGGTTTCATGTCTTCATGATAATTTAAAAAAACAATAAGAAAAGCCGTTTATGTTCCTTACTTGCAGCTTGGAAGCTTCGTTCACCAACAAAGCCAACTTAGCTTTGAGTGTGTCGAACTGTGCTTCAGTCAAAAACTTGGCATCAACGTCAATGGTTAAGTCAATCAAATAGAACAATTTCGGATCATTCCTGACTACCACCGTTACATTGTCGGTATCGCTCAGTCCTTGCTTGTCAAAAACTGTCAAATTAAAAATATACGTTCCGGCAAACACGTCTGTCAATATTAAAACAGGCGATTCGTCGGTTTTTTCCACAATATTCCCAACAGCCAATGATTTGTCGACTCTAGTCCACTGCCACTTGACTATTTCCCAATCATCCTTGGAGTCGGAACCATTTATTACTACCCCGTTTATAGGTAGTTCTACGGTCAAATCGGGACCTGCGTTTGCTGTAGGTTTTTGATTCTTGTCTAAAAAAAAAAGACTTTGAGAAACACTAGGGTAATGTTAAAATCGTAACTCAGACTGACCCGGAAGTGCCACTTAAATGAGGCCGATATAACATCGGTATCGGCATAATAATGCCCTTTGTAGTTCCAGGAAGAATAAATTGCCAATAACGAAGGAAACAAAATGCAGTTTACTTACTTTGGTTAACAATGACATACACTATATCACTGGCAACATTGTTATTATCGTCGGTGACACTAACTTTTAGTGTGTACAGTCCCTTAGTCAAACCTGTTACGTTACTTTTAGTCATATTGGCATTTTCAAAGGTCACAGTAGATGGACCCTCAACTTGCTCCCATTTAAATGACGTTATCTTGTTGTCATCAGAACTATTCGAGGCGTCAACAACTGCCCATGTTTGTGGCAAACTTTAAAAAAATAACATTTAAAAAATATATTAGCTTGAGAAAAAAATTACACTTGATAATGATTATACACGGTGTTGAAAAAAGGTCGGTACCCCGGAATAACTCCAGTGTATCGCATTGCAGCGGAAAATGTCTAGGGAAAAAGTTGTTTGGTTTTGAAGGAGGAATAGTTTGCAATTTAAACCACCGTCCACCCCGTCAAACCCCAGGCGCGGGTGGGGGAAAGTAAGGATTTTCAAATGGAACCTCATATTTTTTATTGGCGTATCGTGTTCTCCGATCAAAAATAAACATCTTTTGTCCGAAAAATGTTTTTATTCGGGCCCATCCTTCACCAATAATCACCATGAGAAAGACAAAATCAAAACAGTGTGAAAATCAAGTTTTATCCTGGAAATACTTTTTTCTCTGTCTTGTACTAAAAAATGCCCGTGGAATACAAACAACTTTTTCTACGGGCATTTTTAAGTTCAAGACAGAGAAAATGAGTATTTCCGGGATAAAACTTGATTTTCGCACGGTTCTGATTTTGTCTTTCTCATGGTGATTATTGGTGAAGGATGGGCCCGAATAAAAAAAATTTTCGGACAAAAGTTTATTTTTGGTCGGAGAACACGATACGCCAAAAAAAATATGAGGGTCCATTTGAAAATCTTAACTTACCCCCACCCGCGCCCGGGGGTGGGGTGTTGTTTAAATTGCAAACTATTCCTCCTTCAAAACCAAACAACTTTTTCCCCAGACATTTTCCGCTGCAATGCGATGCACCGGAGTTATTCCGGGGTACAGACTTTCTTTCAACACCCTATATATATATATATATCAACTTAAAAAATGTTTTAACTCTATACTACCTTATGGTTACGTTTCCGCCCGCCTCAGCTACAGGCGGTTTGTTGGTCGGCGGTTTCACAAAAACGTGTACTTGGGCTGTACTAGATTGATTGGCGCTATCAGTGACTTTAAGTGTAAAAGTATACATTCCTACAAAATATACACATACAATGTTCTTTGATATGGACAATACATCTTTTATATACTTATTATAATAACAAAGAATATTATAGTCATAGCTAATATTTTTGTCAATAATGAAAGAAATTGACGATCGACCCTCGTAACAAAAGTAGTTCATATAACTAAATACGAGATTTGCTTTACGATACAACAAACTAAATCGTAGAAAATATACACAGTGTCCAAGATAAGGAGGGTTCTCGGAAACCGTAAGAGATACGAAGTCGGTTAAATGGAGGTACAGTTGCGCATTTACGTGCCTAATAATATGCCGTTTAGAAAGTTTTTAAATTCTGAAAAATCGTTTTATTTTTTCCTGGGTTTTTTGAGATCGAATTCTAAAGTAAATTGCGCTTTTACATTGCCACTTTTTCCGCTCTATCTAACAGCGTTAATTGTTTTGTAATCCGACGATTCGTCTTCAAAGGGCCATTCTAAAATACGGTCCTGCTTTCCTGATATTAGAATTTGAGAGCTTTTTTTCTGCCGAATGCAACGACGTTTCGAGGGTTTTTGATCAACATCAGGATATTTTGGGATCCGGTCCTGTATTTCTCCTAATTTTATAAATAATGTTTCATAAGTAAGCTCTAAATTTTTACTTATGGTGGACTAGTCCAATAAATAACAAATAATTTAATAATAAACCACAAATAAGTGAACAAAAAACATACCAAAACAGTAATAAAACGAACAACGAAAAAAGTAAGGAATTACATAATCAGGTGTTCAAAATGATTTCCGTTATTTTCTAAGCACAAATAACATCTTCTAACTGTCGATTCTAAAACATTTGACAACATTTCTGGCGGAATAATTTGTAAACTTATGTTCCATACGTTCAAATGTTGACAACGATCACAATAGGAATGTCAAGGGAAACAAATCAAGCGTCACCATCGTAATTTCTTTGTTTTAAAGCGTACTTTTCTTTTAAATCCCGAATCAACAGAAATTTGAAAAATGTTTCTCTATTTTGTTCACTTATTTGTGGGTTATTATTAAATTATTTGTTATTTATTGAACTATTCCAAGATAAGTTAAATTTAGAGCCTACTTATGAGATACTATTTATAAAATTAAGAGAAATACAGGACCGTATTACAAAATCTCCTGATGTGGTTAAAAAAACCCTCGAAACGTCATTAAACCACAATGTGTCAAACATCGTTGCATTCGGAAGAAAAAAAGCTCTTAAACTCCAATATCAGGAAAACAGGACCGTATTACCGTACCGTATCGCTCTACCGACCACCAAATGGGGACTTTGGACTCTTTCTAAATAAAATGGAATAGCTCTTGTTATTGTGTGGAAATAAAGGTCATTTGGTTATAGCGGGAGATTTTAATGTCGATTTTAAGTTAAGTGGTAAAAATACTGGGGACCTAATCTCCCTGATCAACTCTTTTAATGTAAGTCATACTGTGACAGATTACACTCGAATTAGTACGACCAGTAAAAGTTGTATCGATAACATACTAACAAATTTTAGAGATGGGAGGGCTTCCCAAGTTCTACATTCTTGTATCTCGGATCATACAGCACAAAAATTAACCTTAAGTATAACGAAAGAAAAAAATGTACTAATTGAAAAAAGAATTTTCAGTGAAAAAAATAAATTAAAATTTAAAAATGTATTATCTGTTACAAGCTGGATGTCAGTTTTTGCACTACATGCTTATTCAGTAGACGAACAGTGGCGTGAGTTTATGAATATTTTCCGAAGTAAATTCAATGAATGTTTTCCAGTGCAAAAAGTACCAAACAGTAATTTAAATAAGTCTAGAAATAAGCTAGATAATCCCGAGATAAAAGAATGTAAAAAACAATTAGATGTCTTATATGTTTTGAAGAGTGGAAACATCCTGTTTAAAGACTTATACAACGATAAAAAGAAAGAATATAACAATCTGCTAGTTGAATCTAAAAAAGTATATTTTGCAGCTAAAATTAAAAATTCTGATAATAAATCAAAAAGTACATGGTCTGTTATCAATCAAATTAAAGGTAAAAGTGTATCTAAACCACAAATTAAAGTAAAAGGAGATCCAAAGACTGTTGCAAATAACTTCAACACCTTTTTCGCAAGTTGAGCCACATCTCTACTTCAGAACTTAGAAAATCTACCTTTCGAGTCTAAAATAGAATATAATGACAATACACTAGAAATGCGTCCAACTAACTCTAAAGAGATTCTTAAAGTAGTTAATAATATGAAAAATAAGCAAAGTAGTGGCCATGACGGAGTATCCTCTAATTTAATGAAATATATTATAAGTGAAATCGTTCAGCCCATTTCTTATATTCTCAATAACTCTTTAAAGTTTGGCATTTTCCCAGATAGTCTTAAAATTGCACATGTTGTACCAGTCTTCAAAAAAGGTGATGAATCAGTAATGGATAACTACAGACCAATTAGCTTGCTTTCGTCATTTTCTAAATTGTTTGAAAGTATAATATCTGAACGTTTGATGGAGTTTTTTATTTCGAATAGTTTGTTACGTGATGTAAAGGGTAAGTCTACACAAACTGCGGTATTTCAATTTATACAGTATATTTTAGATACTTTAGAGGCAGGAAAAGTCCCTTTGGGTCTATTTCTGGTACTATCTATCCAAAGCATACGACACACTAAACTTCAACATGCTTTTTGAAAAACTAAATTCTTATGATGTCAGAGGAACGTCTTTAAATTTATTCAAATCTTACCTTTCAAAAAGGACACAACAAGTTTTAATTAGACAGGACAACAAAGTATACTTATCCGATGAAGTATCGGTCGAACTTGGCGTACCGCAGGGTAGTGTTTTAGGACCGATCCTTTTTATCATATACTTAAATAATATCACAGAAATAGCAAGCAGCTACGAGGACTGGTGTAAAATAACAAATTATGCCGATGATACAAATATACTTATTAATGACGACAATATCATTCATGTTGTGGAAAAAACTATGAACATAATGACGGAAGCAGGCAGTTGGTTTGGCAGAAACAAATTAATCTTAAATAGTAATAAAACAAACATTGTAATTTTTAAAACAAATAGGTCACGGGTCGAACAACTACAAACAATTGTAATCGATGACAATTCTCTTAACATAAGTGGGAATGTTAAGTTTTTGGGGATTGTTCTGGACGATGTATTAGCGTGGGAAAACCATGTTGAATATGTCCGAAAAAAATTAAACACTATATGTTATAGCTTCCGTATCTTAGCGAAATATACAGACTTACACACCAAGAAAGTCATATATCACTCAAATTTTGAAACACATATCAGATATTGTATAGTTCTATATGGAGGTTGTAAGGATATAGACAAGTTGTTTGTATGCCAAAAAAGGGCATTGAGAATACTGTTGGGATTAAATTTTCGGGAATCGTGTAGAGGTAAATTTAGGGAAAATAAACTGTTAACAATAACTGCTATTTTCATTCAAGAATGTATATTGTTTTTTCTTAAAAATAGAGGGTTATTCAGGGATAGTGCTCCACGTAATATGTATCTATCTAGGCATTTAAATTATAACTATCCAAAACATCAGCGGCGGCTCCTCCATTAGGTCATTGGGTCAATGACCTCCCTATTAAAATTTAGGAAATAAAACTTTTTTTTAAATTAGAATTTACTACAAATGTACCTACTATAATAATTTACCTATAATATTTGAAACGCCCCCGTAAACGCAAGCGTGTAGTGCGATTCAAAATCGGGCTGGAACCAGTAATTGACCACGATAGCTTAAATGGAAACGAATTTATCCGAGCTCTGACGATTCCGGCAAGCGGGAGAAAAATACGCGAAGTTTACCGCCGCTGGGTCAACAGCCCGGTTTATTGAAAATCTGAATAAGATGTACCTATGAACCTATGTCGTCTCATCATTAGTAATTATTAAATGCTTGGAAAAGAGATGACAGGTTCCAGGTTGGACGTAGGTCGTAGGTCGCGCAACATTTTCATTTAGTCTACTTTAATTTTGGTTGTAATAATTTGTCTTAATACGAATAGAAAAACCATTTATAAATAGTATTGCTAATTTTAATGAGCGTGTTATAACTCATTTTGCAAATGTTAAAGACCGAAAGGTTGATCTAAAATTTAAAATAGTTTAAAAAAATAATTTTTTCTATATTGGTATCAACTCCAAGCTAATTCGATGCCGTTTTTAGTATCGAACTGAGCTTGTCTCGAAACAATTTTTTTTCTTTTTTAAAGGTTGGTAATTTAAGGTCATATATTTTATGTTTGTTTGCAGAAATAATTTCTAAAGTAACGTCACACCTGTGAAGTTTACTTTCTTTGTAAAGCTGAACACAGCACTACAATATTTTACAAATTTAAAGCTTTGCAATTTCCGTTAACTCAGGAGGATTAAAATCATCTTGGTTCATATTGTTTAATTATTTAAGAAAATTTTCAGTTTTGCGAAAAAATGATAGACATGGATAATTTATCAAATGCTATAAAATCATAATTTGATAGTACATATTACCAACATAAAATTTTCACATAAATATTTACGAAAGTTATATAAGTATAGCATGTATTTTTTTAATATGGATTTTTCTTATTAAGAAAACGTAAAATAGAAAAAATAGTACCTATAAAGTACTTGTACTTTAATATACTATTCTTGTATCGCATATAGCGTAATGACCCCCCAATGAGATTGACCACGAGCCGCCACTGCAAAACATAGACTAACCGTAACTGAAAAAGGGGCTTATTATAATTGTATAAAGTTTTTTAATTATCTGCCAGCGCAAATAAAAATGGATTACAATATTAAGTGTGTAAAGAAAACAATTTTTAATATGTTAGTAGACATAGAACCGTACAATGTAACTGAATATTTGGAAGGTGTTAAAAGGTTTTAGGTTTGTAACCCTTATGATTTTGAGTAATTTCTTTAATTTTATATTGACGTTATTTCGTTTTATGTTGTTAAAAACATACTTTTGAAATAAAGATTGTTTATTATTATTATTATTATTATTAGAAAAAAGAAAGTTGATAATGGCCCTTCGAAGACGACTCGTCGGATGACAAAACAATTAACGATGTTAGATTGACCGGAAAAAGAAGCAATGTAAAAGTGTAATTTACTTTAGAATTCGATGTCAAAAAAAAACCAGGAAAATAATATAACGATTTTTCAGAATTTCGTTTTTTTCCGGATATCTCCGGAACTACTCGGAATCTTAAAACTCTCTAAACGGCATATTATTTGGCACGTAAATGCGCAACTGTACCTCCATTTAACCGACTTCGTATCTCTTACGGTTTCCGAGATCCCTGTACTAGCCCTCCTTATCTTGGACATGGTGTATATTCCTATAAAAACAATAGTAAACTTACCTTCCTGAAGATTGGACAACTGTAGATACGGCGTCCTAGTATTCTGCATGTCTACTGTCTTTTGAGCATCATCAGCTGATTTTGTCCACTCCCAAGTAGTGATTGCATGGTCATCAGTACTGATACTTCCGTTCAAAGTTATGTTGTTATGGGGTAGGTAGATGATTTTGTCTTCACCTGGTTACAAGAATTAGTTTACCGTATAATTTACAACAAAATCTGGTAATTGTATTTTAACAGTATCACTACGTACCAGCATTGGCTTCCGGAGGATAATCAGTACCAGCAAGAACAGTTATATTTGCAATATTGCTACTCGTGGCTTGATCGGTATCAGTTACAGTCAGTTTGAATGAATAGTTTCCTGGCTTAGTTAGATCATTTAATTGAAGTGTTGGACTATCTTTTAACTGCGGTTGATAACCTAAAAAACCGGATTATCATTATATTTTTTTTTTGCATGTACAAAGATCTTAAATGGGAATACAGCTTTGGTTCACAGTTTTTGAGGAATAAACAATTCCCATTTTTAGCTATATTTGTAACAAACGTTCCAGGGGGGAATCAAATTTTGGTTTTACAGGGTATTGGTTGGGAAAACCTGGGGACTCAAGTCCTAGATGATGCAATGGCTCTATGTCACAGTTATCAGACCCCTGATATCATATGAGTCTGTAGTCTGGTGGACAAAAACACAGCAGATTACGACAGCGAACAAACTTAACAGTTTGCAGAGGCTGGCCTGCCTGTGTATCAGTGGGGCGATGAAAAGCACCCCCACTGCAGCAATGGAAGTCATACTGGGACTAATACCCCTAGACATACACATCAGAATGGAGGCTAATTGCAGCGCCTCAAGGATGATCACAAATGGGGAATGGACACAACACCCCATAAAAATTGGACACACAAGAGCCACGGATCTAATCAACAATGAGCTCTTGGATATGCAAACTGATTGTAGGAAAGCAACATACGATTTCACAAAGCCTTTCAAGATTAACTGGAACTTTGATAAATGGACAAACAGTGCGTCATTTGACAAGGATCTAGTTTGGTACACCGATGGATCAAAAACCGCCAACGGTGTGGGCGCAGGTATATTTGGGGAAAGGCCCAGGATGGACGTGAGCATTCCTCTGGGGACCTACGCCACAGTATACCAAGCGGAAGTTCATGCCATACAAGCATG
This sequence comes from Barypeithes pellucidus, assembly GCA_963991005.1. Lineage (NCBI taxonomy): Eukaryota > Metazoa > Arthropoda > Insecta > Coleoptera > Curculionidae > Barypeithes > Barypeithes pellucidus. The sequence goes on along the minus strand of OZ022561.1, from coordinate 18,128,437 downwards.
TGTACTACAAAATCTTGAAAAGGGCTACCACAACCAAAAGATTTACATCCTTTCGGACAGCCAAGCTGCTCTTAAGGCTCTGATCCAGTGGCGGCTCGTCGTATGAAGCAACTGAGGCCGGGCCTCACATGTAAAAATTACAATATGATATAAAATTGGTATATCATTTATTTAAATACAAAGCATTTTTGAACTAATTTCCAATTAATAAAATTATCAAAACAGCGAATTAACATCAAAATTTAAACCTTTATCTTTTAAATTTGGCGCGCACCCCTCCCAACTTTATTCTTATAAACGCTCAAGTCGTTGCCCGAGGGCATAATCAGAAATGTAAGCAAATAAATTTGGGCCTCTTATACGTCATATATCGTCAATACGACGCCATGCTCGCTACTCCAGCACATTCGCCGCACAAGCCAGTGAGGCACTGAAATATTTGCTTGTATGACGTATATTTTTAACAGCAGCTTGCATGTTGCCAAATGTTCGCTTTGATTTTGAACAAGGATACTTATTTACTTATTTTTTAAGTGTTGATTTAAAAAAAATAAGTCAGAACAACAAAAAACAAATAAAGATAAAAGATTTCTATTTATTTGTCTGTTACTATACTGCAATTCCTTCGCAGCCCTTGTTTCATGTTCCATCCATATTCCATAGCATTACAGGTGGGTGACTATTTTATCTGAAACTTGGCAATGATTTATTGGGAACCACCTATCACCTCATCTTGAAGGATCAAGTGTCGGCAGTTGATTACCGTTACTATATATTTTCTTTGACCGTTACGACGTGTGCCATTCGTTGTTTTTGTTAACCTATTTGTGAATTGTGATTTTAGATTTTCGAGGTGGGTTTGCGGGTTAAAAAACTGATAATACTTAATTAATATTGCTGTATTAGTGAAAGGAGGTAAGGTAAGGCAGAAGCCATTTACAGTTTACTCTACATCAAGTAGGTAAGGTAAGCCAATTTGTTTTCAATTTTTTACTTAAAATTTTTTCGTTTGTTTTTGTTGTGCCTATTTTAACTTAAAAACAATTATTGTAAAAATTATAATGAATCCCTCTCACGATATTGTTTTGTCTTTGCTTGAAACTCCTTTCTCGCGACGACCTGAAGTGGAAAAACGACAAATTCTGGAGAGTCGACCAACACCAAAAATAACGGCCGTTTTTAGCGAAAAGAGGATGGGCCGGGAAATTTCGCGATCGTTTCAAACTTCATGGTATGATTGTTACGAATGACTTTGCGGGAGTTCATATAAACAAAGTTTGTATTGCTGGCCGTGTATTTTATTGGGTAAAAGTAAAGTGAAAAATGCATGGTGCTCAAAAGTTTTAAAGACTTGAAAAATTTTTCTCGTAGTACCAAAATGCACGAGGCTTCTAAAGAGCACATAAAAAATTTTACGGCTGTAGTGCGGTTAGAACAAAATAGGGCGACCATTCAGGATGCGTTAAGGGAAAACGCCCATTTAAACTTAATTTTATTCAACGAAAATGTCCGGAAAAATAGATTATTAATTAGTTATTTAATAGATGTCACACTTACGTTGGGAAAACAAGAACTGCCTTTTCGAGGACATGATGAAAGTTTAGAGTCTCTAAATCGCGGCAATTTTAAAGAGGTTTTTAAATGTCTAATTAAACGTAATCAAGACCTTACAGAACATTGCGAAAAATTCAGTAATATTTTTACAGGACAGTCTAAAACTATACAAAACGAACTAATTTTTTGTATTCATGAATATTTGACAGATTTTATTAAAAATGAAGTTATCGATAAAGAATGCTTTTTTTTCGGTGTAATGGCAGATTATACAACAGATATAACAGAGCGTTCCCAATGCGCCATAACTATTCGATACGTCATAAAAGGGCGTCTGTATGAAAGATTTTTGGGTTTTTTCGATGTAAGCGAAAATCGAACTGCAGATGCTCTTTATAATTTGTTAGAAAGCGTTTTGGAGCCATATAATTTTAGGGAAAGATTAGTGGCTCAGTGTTATGACGGGGCCAGTGTTATATCTGGGGAGTTCAATGGACTTCAAGCGCGCCTTTGTTCTCGATCAAATAGTCGGGAAAAGGATACCACGTTCGGTCGAAACTCGCTGGTATACCCGTTCAAAAATTCTGAACTTGGTTGCCACTGAATGGGACAACTTAATATTAGTATTTCAAACTATAATTAACGACAAAACTTCAGGTTCCGAATCGGTAAATTCGGCAAAGGGATTTTTAAAACATTTTGAAGACTTTGACTTTGCTATTTTGACCAAGATCTATTACGAAATTTTTGCATGCACAGATTTACTTTTCCAAATTCTGCAAACTAAATTCCTAGATATAAACTACTGCTCTAATCAAATCAAAATTGCCGCCCAACGAATTTCTGAATTAAGAAACGAAGACAAATTTAAAGAATTTTTTAATTGGGCACAAAACAAAACTGATTTACCACGAAAACGGGGCAAAAGTGCCAATGAATTAGAAATATTTTCGAGCTATAAAATGTTGTGCTACGAAATTATAGATTGTATTTCCCTTCAATTAAGTACTCGCTTTAATAACCTCCATGATTTACATTTTCTTTCATTAGTAGATTCTTCAAAATTTACCGAATATGTTAAGAATTTTCCCGATAAATCATTTGAATGTTTAATAAAAATGTATCCAAACGATTTTAAAATAGATCGGCTAAAAAACGAACTTAGTGTTTTATACAGGGACGAACAATTTTATAATCTAGATGTTCAACAGATATTAGAGATATTATACAAGGGATTAAAAATGATCTTTTCGGAAACATGCAAGCTGTTTTCCCTAGTGTTAACTATTCCAGCAACAAGTGTGTCGGTAGAAAGAAATTTTTCGTGTCTTAAACGCATTAAAACATATTTAAGAAATACGATGACACAAGAGCGCCTAACGGGTTTGTCAACATTGGCTATAGAAAAAGGAATTTTGCAAAGTGTTAGTGAGCATAACCAGTTTTATGAGGACATTATAAATAAATTTGCAGCTTTAAAAAACCGTCGAATAGACTTAATATATAAAAAGTGAAATGTTATAATATTTTCGAGAATATTTTATTAAAAAATAAAATAAACAGCATATTTGATATTTTGATGTTACCTTATTTATTTGTTTTTGTATTTGAATAAAATTTTCATAGTTTTGAAGTTATTTTTTTATGGTTTTGGTAGGGCTATTGGCGATGACCTCCATGAAAAAAAAGGTCAACGCATCATGGAATAATACCTCAGGTGTCTCGGCACCAAGGTGATGTGGAAATTTATTCCTCTTTTTGGGCCTCACCTGTTTGAAGCACCACGAGCCGCCACTGCTCTGATCTCCAATCGGTTTACTTCACATACCAACCTAAAAGTAGTGGCGGCCAGGGGGAACTCTTGTGGGTCCCTGGTCACTCTGAGATATTAGGAAATGAAAAAGCGGATGAACTAGCGAGAGCCGGATCTACTCAAAGCCTCAGGGGCCCCGAACCGGCCTTTGGAATATCAAAACAGGCAACAAAAATAACATTAGATAGATGGTCGAAAAACAACACCTATCTCGATGGCAAGAGTTACCTGGTCAAATACACGCACGGGCCGTAGAAAACCATCGAAAATACTATCGAATGGGATGCTAACCCTGACGCGGCCCCAGTTGAAGCAAGTGATGGGTCTGCTAGCAGGCCACTTTGAAGTTCGGGCCTTTAAACCGACCCCCGCCTTTAACCATCCAACCAGGTATAAATAGGTAACAAAGGCTGATAAGGAATGTAATTTTTGTGTTAAAATGTCTTCTTGACTGGCTAATTCTGCAATTTTTGTAATAACCGTAACAGTGTACCTAAAGAGCAATGAGTTTTACATATTTTAAGGGACCATAGCGATTAAAAACAGTACCTAAAGGACCTTGCTGTAATTCCCAATGCCAAGCAACAATTCCATCGTCGTCGGTAGAAGAAGACGCGTCCAACACTGCAGCAGCATTAGGTTGTTTGATCGTTTGGTTAGCAGGAGTTATAACAATTGTTGGAGGTGTATTTGTACGGGCTTCAGGTAAAACAGACACGTTTACAAAAGTTTCACCATAAGACGTAGGATTTGATACGCTAACCTACAAGAAAATGTGAGCATATTATATTAAATTTGTAAAATTCAAAAAATAGTACAGGTATGCATAATTCATTACCTTTACAGTGGTGAACGTGGTAACATTAAATGTTTTACTTTTTAAGTATTTAACTACATTTGTTACAAAGTAAGGTCAAATTACCTGTGACCTGTTTTTTTATAAAAAAGTCCTTTAAAGAATTTTATTGCAGAAACAGTTGGAGATGGGTATAGGAAATTGTTAACAAAAGTTACTTGGATTTTTGCATACTAGTATACTAAATACAAATCAATAATCTACCTTAAACTCATACAAGCCCTCAGAAAGCTTTTCCAATTGCAACTGATTCTCATTCTGATGCTTCACGGCCGTACTACTTTCAGGTTGGTGAAGGGAAGTCCATTCATATTGATATTTATCTTGTGGATCTTCTTCAGGCACAGTATTTGCTATTAAGGTTACTTCATTTGTAGGCAATTTAACCTAAAACATTGTTAGACATCAGATCAAGTAACAATAAAGGAAGCTTTGTCAAAATTTTATAAAATAATCTTAGTTTTCCTGCCTTTAAATTTAAGAACATCTTATGCTGATTAGCGCAAAAATCCTGCGAAATTAACACAATGTAAACACTTAACTGAAATATTTTTAAAAAGTTAAAAAAACAACTTGAATCTACTTACTGATTTAGAATCAGCTATCACCGTCAAGTGCTTTCTAGTAACAGGAGCTGATTTGTTAACTGTCAAATCCAGTATCCTCTCAGTTATTATATCGGGTAAACCAATATCCTTTAAATCAACAGCAATACACATGCCATCTTCTTGGCGAATATATCCGGGCTTACACTGACAGATTCCTAGAACACCATAATTAGGTAATTATTTTAACACAAAATTATATTGGATATTTTCAGTTTAACAATATAATAAAAACTAATTTTCTGTATTTTAGAATTAAAATAAACTGGTCTCAAGGTATTTTATTTTTAATAATAAACAATGTTAAATAGACCTTCTTCTTACCATTTCTGGATCTCTCATGTTTCTGCACACAAATTTCATTTAGCAAATTACATGAATTATCAACTCCAACTTCACAACTCATTTCGTAAAGTCCGTCATCAAATAAATCATCTTTCTCTAAAGTTTTGTAAGCAGTTTCAAATCGATTTCTATCACTAAGTATGTTATACATTTCTCTGTCTAGTTGAGAATTAGAAAACTCTAAAATAAATAATTGTCATATTTAGATATGTTTACAAACAAAAATTAACTGGTGTTCCAAATTCCATGCTCTAAAAATGATGCTGTGGGAGCAAATCACCCCATCAGTATCATATTTTCAACTTTCTTTCCTGTTTTTCTATAATTGTATCGCCTATATTCTATAGCTTAGGTTTATTTTCCTTTTTGTGACGATGCTTTGTTAGTTTTAAATAATTTTGTTGGCATTAAAAGATATTATTATTTGTTGGGTTTAATATTTTATATAATAAACATTACCCTGGGGTGCCAGTAGATCTTCCCAATTATCATCATCTGTAGGCTTTACCAATACCATAGCCACATGGTCGACAGTAGCCGGATTTAAATTTTGGGCAGGCATGCATAACTCATTACTTTTACAGTTAACATGGTAACATTTATCATCAGTCATAAATGCAACATGGCAATTATCCTTTGTGCAACATTTAAGAACACATGGCTTTAAAGTACTTATTTCTGTTATTTCCTCATAGATACCTGGAAAAAAAAATTGTTGGTAAAAAGATAACATAGAGATAAAACTTTTTATTGAATTAAATATCAATTTGCACATGATTGTAAAATTGTCCTCATAAAACCATAATATGGCTTGTTATATAAAAATGCAATTTAAATTGATATGTGCTTAGTTTAGACATAAAAATGACTCGTAAATTATTACTAACGATGTAACCTCTAGGATTAGAGTGTATCAAGTATTTCCGTCTTTTATCATTCTACCTAGTAAATTATGACAGAAATAACTTCAGCGTGTACTTATTTTACTGTTAAAAAAATACAAAACGGACAGTTTGAATTAAAAATTCCATTATTATTTATTTTAATTATCCAACATACCTGCAGAAATATTTCCCCTTGGAACATACCCCTTAAAAACTTTTTGAAGAAGCCTAGGGCATTCCGCCTTGAAGGAAGCTGAGGGAAATACATACACTTCGGTAAAACAACTTAGAAGAAGCAGGCCTAAAGTTATCAGTCGTTGCTGCTGCATTTTCTACAAGGGAAAAATACTAAAATCACACATCAAAACTATATAACACCTTTTGTCAAAACTTACTTACGTTCGTCAATGTAATTGACTTATAAAAACTAATAATAGAGAATTAACATCGCATAAAACTATGACACCAATACAAACAAATGTGGGAGCTCGTGATGGTTTATCAATTTTTTATCAGTCGGCAAAAATATCCACACACTTGCACTAAAATTGAAACGTCAAGTGACAGTGTCAGTATGACAGTCACGTCCTTGAAATTATGTAATCGACACGTCAACGATGGAGAATCTTGTTAATCTGGTTGCCTATCGAGGAACCTTGCTATTCGACCTTGTCCTAAAAAATATTATTTTCAAGACTTTTCCATATAGCATATAGATATTTATTGTTCTCTTGTTAAATATGATACCATATGGAGTTTTAAAATTGATTTAAGTACCTATTAATTATTAAAAAAAACGCAGCGCCAATTATTTCTTATCACAAATTATAAGTATTATGTTCAGATACAATCATCGCTAATAAATAACAGTTTGAGGATTAAATGGATTAAAATGCAAATTATAACAATGCTATCGATTTTATCAAATATCTGCTTAAAAAGGACCTATCGATAACCTATCGATAATATATTTTAATTATATACTGTTTCCATAGCTTATTATTGATTTTTGTCAAGTAATGAGTAAAATTCAAGTGAAAAGCAAAATTATGTCAAAGAAAAACTGTTCCAACAATTCAAGCAATATACAAAAACTAAAGACACTTGGCAAGTTTTGAAATCCATTTTAAAAATTTAAAGCTAAACTTCTCCGATTTCTATAATTAAATAAAACTTATTAGCAATTTGCTAATTCCTTTATTATGATTTTCCAGTAAAGGTTATGTAATATCGATTTTCTTATTTTAATCCACACAAATTTTAAAGTGCAGATAAACGCCCAACGCAAGGAATTTTTTAACAGACATTGTTTACTATTGATAGGAGCCAGTAGTGGGAAAATATTTTAAACGTAACCTTTCAGAATTAAAAAAATTGCGCCAAATAAAAATTTTGAAAAATTTTTTAGATGAAAGTATCCAAAATATTATTAGAGAAGCTATAGAGGCTAGGGAATATGCCTACTGCCCTTACAGTAAGTTTAAAGTAGGTGCTGCTGTTTTATGCGCAGATGGTAAAGTTTTTTCAGGATGTAATATAGAAAATAGTTCATTTACGGTGGGAACTTGTGCAGAAAGGTAATAGATCCCTTTATAAGTTTTTTCCAAGCCAATAACTTACATGATTTTTTTAGATGTGCTTACAGTAAAGCCATCAGCCAAGGAATATTAAAATTTAAAGCTGTAGCTGTAGTGGCCCAACAAGATCAATTTTTCACGACTCCCTGTGGTGCATGTAGACAGTTCATGAGTGAATTTGGTAATGTGGATATTTATATAGCAAAACCAGGACAGGACGACATCTTAGTGTCAAATTTAAAACTAATGTTGCCATTTCAATTTCAGACCACTGATAAAACTTTTGTATAAAAGGAAATTCTTTACTTAATTAAAAAGAAAACATATTAAGCAACCGTATTTTTTTATTACCAAGTAGTTCATCTACATTGAACAATGTTTGTGTAAAACAGAAACAGTGCATATATAGTTTCTCAATATGTATAGATACAATAATGATGGCTATACTTTGGTTTATTCTACAGTCTACAGTGTGTATAAATATTTTAAACATTTTGTAAAAAATTCAACTTTTTCATAAAGTTTTCGTGTGTAAAAGAATGACCATAAGCTATTCTATACGTATATATTTTTTTAACCTTCGTATAAAATTTTTAAACTTAGACAATAGTGATAAAAATATAAATTTCCTCTATCTAAAATGAGATTTTTTAAAACTTTTAAATGCTTTCTTTAATCCATATAGTGTATTTAGGTAGAATAAGGCCTAATAAGTTATAAATTGTCATGAATCATTTTTTAAATTGTACTAAGAAACATTACACCTATCACTTCGAGTACTTCGTGCAGTACTGGTTGCTTGTGCCTCAGATGCTTGAAGCTGTTGAGCCAGAGCTAAGTCTAATTCCTCTTGAGTTTTCTTACTGATGGTACCATCCTGCATCGATAATGCCAAAGCTCTTGCTAAAGCTTCATCTTCACTTAACGATCCTTGAACAGTTTGGGAATTATTTTGCTGTGCCTCAAAAATCCATCTTCTTTTAGCACCTCGTCCTTCACAGTTGTGGTCAGACACATGTCTGTGTTTGAGGCAAAAATTCAATGAACATTCATTACATACCACTGGTATAACTTCCTTTGTTTTACACCTTTTGAATGAACATTTATTTGTGAACACTTTTCTTCTAGATTTAGCAGGGTCACTTTGACAATCAGAATCTATATGAGCACCAACAACATAGTCTGGATGAAGTCCTCTTTGAACTGGAATGGGAATGTTACACAAAGGACACACAGGTACCTGGTTGTCCTTTTGATATGCATTCGGGCAATTGTGAGTTGTGTACCGAAAATGTTCATCACAGAAAAGTAACTTACAGACGTCACATTTTATGGGTAGAAAGTCTAGCTTCTTGCAGTCTGATTTTGAGCAATGGTTTCCTAGATGAGGCAACTCCATGTTTTAAGTAAATATCACCAATAGTTCGTGTAAAGCACTGTGTTAAGAACTGTACAGGTCGGTCTGCAAAAACTATTAAACTGTGAGAAAGCTGAACGTCTTGTTATATTTATCTTAACTAATATTCTTGAATGTTCTGGTGAAATGAGTGGAACGATGACAAAACAAAAATTTTTACTGGGAATTTTTTGAAACTTGTCCGATAAATGACAATCAGCTGAATTATGTCAAACTCATCCTCTTTTCTATTTCGAGGGTTTGTATCCCGTAAATGAAAACTCTTGTGCCTAACTTCACTTTTTATATACTTTTCTTGGAGTATTCAGGATTAGCAACGTTGCACTAGTGAAAGGAAGGACGACAACCTTGTAATGGGTGACGTCAGATGTTTATCGTGTAATGTTCGTTCGTTGTAATTCTCCCGCCAGCAAAGAAAAAAACACCGCTGTATTTTACTGCCAAAACCACGGACAATCATTAATGAGTGTTGGAGGATTATTCTTTGTTCGTATTACATTTATAGCAAGTCAACGTGGATGATTATAAACACAATTCGCGTGAATTGTTATTACTCTACGTAGTCTACGTTCGTTGCTTAATCAGTCTATCATGTTTTGTGATGTATTCTATTTTACCTTGAATTTATGTGAAATACATTCACGGGCACGATACATCGAACGAACTAAATTTTCCTATGACTCATTACCAGTCTTCTGACAGCTAAAACGTCATCGTAATTTTTAGTAATATTTATATTCTTCAGAGAAAAGGCAGGTTTTTCTTCCTTTCATTGAGTAAAAATACAATATTACTATAAATTTTGATTTAGTTCAGTTGGAGATTGAGTCACATTAGTTGTAGAAGTTAGCCAGTGTTTATTTTTATGCAATTATTAAAGTAAGTCAAAAATTTTACATATTAAATAAGTTAGGCTGGCGAGGTCAAATATACAATATCCTTCAATAAAATAACAATTTGTTCTTTGTTTGGTGATGCCTTCTTATTGTTCAATTTTTCCAAGTATATAAAAGCAAGCAGTTTTATTTTGTTATGCCTGGTACACCACATTGTCCTGGGGCATAACTATTGTATTGTGTACTTTATTTACTATAAGTACTCTCAACATTTGAGAAACCACCAGAGTACCTAAATATAAATCTTAAAATTAGTATAACAAAACTTTCAATCCAAACAAATTGTTTTCCAGATTGTATGGAAATATCTGACACCACCTACTACTTCCTTCTAGCACTAGTTCTACTTCCAGTCTACCTTTTCTTTACCCTTTGGTCTTGGCTGGGATTCGAGCTATACAAGAACAACTAACTCAAAAATGAGCCAATATAATGACAGCAACCGTCCCAACGTGTCCAACATGAAGAGGAATCTTACTTTAGACTTTAATCAAGCTAAGAAGAACCTGGCTTTTCCATTATCAACAGGAGAAGCGGGAGGTTTAGGAGATGTTCTTTCTTCGCCCGATTTGATGAAGTTGAAGGTTGACACCCCTGAGTTGGAAAATATGATATTAGGTAGGAAAGGCTTTTCTCTTAAGTTTAATCATTTTATTCTGAAAAAATTACTATTAATAGGCAGAACAATACATTGATCATTCCCCGTCATCTCATCGATATACAATTCATTTTTTTTATTCATTTTGGATATTAATACAATTATATTTTACAATATACAATAATTGTTGTCATATCTATAACTAATTGTATTTTGACACCTAGGTACACTTTTATACCTGTATGTGTCACATAAATTACTATATTTATGTTATCTTCTAAAACTATTCTGAAAATAGTACTTATTACATGTTGCATTACTTCTTACTAACCTATGGAAAAAAAAACAAAAAAAACAAAAGAGAACAATCGAAAAGAAAAGAACAATAAACAACAATAAATGATTTTTTTAAGGGGTAGTTTTTTTTTTCTCTCCGAGGGCTCCCTCAGATTATACTCATTTAACATGTTGCAATGTAAGCTAGAAAATGAGACTTACTGACTTTAAAATGAAACTTTTAACTGAAATATTTTTTAGATAATCCATTGCCAAATACGCCGAACCCCTCTTTTCCTTTCCCCAAGAATGTAACAGCAGAACAAGAAAGATTCGCTGGGGGTTTCGTGGAAGCCCTAAGCAACCTTCACAACTCCAATTCACAAGAATCAGACAGTAATGCCAGTACTACCTATGATAGCCCCTATTTATCACACATTAAGGAAGAACCTCAAATTGTGCCTAATCTCAGCAGTAGCCCTCCTATGTCACCTGTCAATATGGAGTATCAGGAAAGAATGAAGTTAGAGAGGAAGCGGCAAAGGAATAGGTAAGGAATGAATATAGATAATAATCTCGATTTGAATTATACTGATACAGGTTGATGACGCACGTTTATTCTCTCGCCGGATCAACTGTAGTGTCTTACAATGGCGGCAATTCAGAGGAAGTAGGGCAAGTGCCACTTCCTCGCCTTTGGCGTGATTTATATTGACGATGGTCCGTGTGTTTAACATTATTTTTGCTTGGCTCTTCCTCTATATTGTCGCCGCCGAGCCGCCACGGGGGTCTTAATGGAACCTAAAGCCCTGGTTTTTATTATATTTCGTTACGAAATATTTCGGTGGATTGGAACGGAAAAGTTCGTCATTGGTCACATGTGTGGTTTTTACTGCAGTACAAGTGCGTGGTTAAAAATGGAAGATATTAGTAGACTCATTTGTACATGGTGATCACGTATTATGTCCTTCCATCTTAACCTTTTTATTTTATGTACTTGAGAAAAATTAAAATGATTGGTATACAAGGTTTTTAAAGTAGTACTTGCAATGGGAACAAATATCATTTAGATCTGTTGATTTACAAGTAGGGTTGGTTTTACTCGACATGATGTTGAGGCCCTTTGTTAGACACCTCTTTTATAATATGCAACCAAGTAATTTACGAAATAACCTACAGATTTATGTACAGGACATATGTATAAGACGACACTAACTTGTGATCGTATGATATTAGTAAATCATAATAAATTACTTTTGCATAACTTATTAAGGAAAAAACATTTTTTGAAGTGATAAGGGACCCCGAATTGCGTAACGAGCCTAAGGCCCCCTATAACCAAAATAGGCACATTGTATATTCCGATTTATTAATAATAATAAAGTCGGTGAAAATAATGAGCGCGTTTAGTTACGCCGATTCTTTATTCTGTCGTAGATTTTCTTGCCCTGTTGTCAGTTTGAGGCACCGCACGCCTAATTTATTTGTCAATTTAAAATCGTATTTTTTATTTTAAACTCTTTTATTTTTTGGTTCTTTTCCAGGCCCCTTTAAATGCTAGGCCGTATGCTAGAGCCTAGTATGCCTAGTGATATATCCGAAAACAAGGAACCCATAACCCGTGTCACTTAATAATGACACACGTCAAGCGGAATAACTTTTCGTTGACGAAATTCCGTCGGTATCCAACCTTTTGGATTATTATTGTGGGAAATCGTGATTGCTATGGAAACAAGGAACCGATAACCCGTATCACTTAATAATGACACACGTCAAGCGGAATAACTTTTCGTTAACGAAATTTCGTCGGTATCCAACCTTTTGGATTTGAACGGAGTTTTTCGGCTGCAGATTATTATTTTTGTGAACTTTTATTTTAGTAACTATGAGTGGAAAATACCATAAACTAGAGTTTAGTACCTTAGAAGATGAATTGTTTATAGAAAGTAAAAGTAGATAGATAGAGGTAAAAGAAAATCCACCCATATATCCAAAAAAATTAAAAACTTTTAAAGACATACAAATGAAGGAGAATGTTTGCAAAAAATAGCAGTAGAATTTGGATCAAATAAAACAGGTATGTTCAACCCTACTTGTAAATCAACAGACCTAAATGATATTTGTTCCCATTGCAGATACTACTTTAAAAACTTTGTATACCAATCGTTTTAATTTTTCTCAAGCACGTAAAATAAAAAGGTTAAGGTGGGGGGACATAATACGTGATCACCCTGTAAAAATGAATGTACTAATATCGTCAATTTTTAAACACGAACTTGTACTACAGTAAAAACCACATATGTGACCAAATGACCAACGACGAACTTTTCCGTTCCAATCCACCGAAATATTTCGTAACGAAATGTAATAAAAACCAGGGCTTAAACCAACAACTCCTAGAAAACAAGGACACAGCGCTTAAGAAATATTTGCTGATGACGTCACTGCATGTAGGCCGATGCCATCGGACCGCTGTTTTGTCTCAAAATTCCAATTCGTATTTCCCGCTTTGTCGGGACCGCAACATTGTCAGATTTGTCCATAATTCCCAATTATTATAATTGGCATGAATTAAGTTGTATTTTTTGTTAATAATTACGCAAACTTGGTTATTAGCATAGGCCAACTATAATGTTACAGCAGAATTATTTCATTGGAAATACTTTGAAATTAAATAAAAACATAGAATAACAATTTTTAGTAAACGGTCCAGTAGATAAGCGAATCGCTAAAGTCGATCTGGCAACGTTGCACTAATTTGGCTGTCATCCGGCAGTTTGTTTAACTGGTTAGTTGCGAATGTTCCGAGTTTCTTTGGTATTATTTTTTATGTTTTTAGTGCAAAATTTGAGTTTATTGCCGGTTTAAATGGTATTTTAAATAATTTGATAATGCCGTACAAATGCTCTGTAGTTGGTTGTAAAGGTAATTACGTAAACGGACCATCAGTGCGGGTATTTTGTTTCCACAAAAGTGCGACACGACGCTAACGCTATTCATCGTGAAAATTGTATTCCTAATACAAACAGCAGAGTATGTGAGTGTCATTTTACAGAGGAGGATTTTATTTGGTAGATTTCCCAACAAGACATGAAAACGGGTGAGATCGTTTCACTAAAATTAAATATACCCAGATTAAAGGAAAATAGCGTATCTAGCAAGTTTCCCAATTGTCAAAAATATCTTACAAAAACTTTAACGCATCGAAAAAGTAGAGAAGAAAAGCTTAGAGAACTACAGGAAATACAATTTCAAAAAGGTATTGACGAAAGCAATCGTGAAATTTTAACACATAAACAACTTACGAATTATGAAACTTTTGAAGAGTTTAATAATTTGTTTATAACATTTAATTTAAAGGAAAGACGGTTTATCATCGATGAAAAAACTTGCAAGACTCTCTTTAAGATTAAGCATAATCCGGGGCTTTCTATTACGTGGGCTGTTAAAATAAATAACAATTTAGAAATAAGTACATATTTATATGGGCAACCAGTAAGCGTAAAAATTGATCAACAAAAGACCCCTTTTTTTCCATGTAGTTTGGATGAATTGCGAAATTTACTAGATATTATTGATTGTTCGATGAATATTCTTCCTTTAAATACTGAACAAGACAATAACTCCAATCATGACCCTAATCCTGAATGTGACAATTGTAAAAATAACACCGATATGTCAAACATTAATGAAGTTTTAAACTTTGTTCATGATTTGCTTAAAAACTTAAAAGTAGACAATGATAGTTTAGCGCATAAACTGCAATTTCTCTCCGAACAAGTAAAATTAAGAACTTTGTCAAAAGAATGATACAGATATTCCACTACAACTATGGTATTTTGTTCAATAGTATATACAATCAGTCCCGAGTGACAACAATGCAATTAATGGAAAAGCCATGTCACATGTTTCACCAAAAAAGGAACTTAATATAGTGTTCCCACATACGGTTGATGCTAAAAGACTTTTATTTTACTTGTTCGATTCTGTCCATCTGTTAAAATGTATTTTTAATGCTTGGCTAAACTCAAAACCTGATCAGACATTTACATATCCCGACTGAACAAAAACGATCATTCATATTTTACTTAGTAGTGTTACCAACACTTTGCTCAAAAATTACTGCGGCAAAAAAAATAACCGATTAGGTAAAGGTCATAAAAGGAAATTAAATACATATTCAAAATAATTCGACATACGTACCTACAATGTTACTTTTTAACTTTAAAGCTATAATAATATGTACTTATTAATCCAATGATGAATTTCAGTGAATTTTTCTCAAAATTTACTCATAAATCCAGTATATCTAAAGTTTTGAATAATTTGCTATCTGAGGATACACACATCCAAAACAAACTTTTTAGGATTTGATAGTTTAATATTTGTATTATTACATATTTATCCAAAAACAACTACCTACCTAGAATCATGCTACTTACAGTAGCTAAATCATTTTAGACAAAATACTTAGTTATTTTTAAAATCAATATATATATAGTAGTGCATCTGGACACTAATTGTTTTTCTCACTTACGTTTTTAACCTTTAACGCATAATTTACTTAAATACAAGTTTAAAAATTTAAATAACGATCGTCTGAAGTGTATATAAGTAATTTTAGAAGTCACGCAAAATATAAATCCCCCACCAGGCCCGTTCCTGGGGTGTTTGGCGCCTACGTGCAGGTTTCCTTGGTGCGCCTTAGTTTAAAAAAAATTGTCCTATTTTTAAAAATGTATTTCGGGAAAAACTGGTAATGTTTTGAATTGTAAGAAAACTGATAAAAAATAATTAGAAAATTTTTTTATTAATTAAATTACCAAAACAAACAAAATCACAAAAAATATTTGGTAAGTATATTCACAAGAAAATTAAAAGAGAATAAAATTAACGTAAATAAAATAAACAACAAAAACATAAACAATATTATACCTAATACTTATATAGTAGGTACCTAACAGCAATATTTTAATGATAAAAAAATAAACGTTTCAAAAATGAAAAAATACTATTTTTGTAATAAACAAAACAAAAAAGGAACGATATACCTAAAATAATACACGTCTGGCTTTCACGGATGCAAGCTCGTTGATCATCTGATTATGATCAAGAGCCTGAGAAATATCATTTTCGATCGAAATAATGGCCAAATCTGATAGGCGTTCTTGACTCATAGATGTCCTTAAATAATTCTTTATTAGTTTTAACTTAGAAAAACTTCTTTCACCTGAAGCTACTGAAATGGGTAATCTAAGATATATCCGTAAGACTATAAATAAATTTGGAAAAAGAGACTGTAGATTTTTTTTAGTTATATAATTTAAAATGTCTATGGGAAAGGATGAATCAGTAGTATTTTTAGGATTAAGAATCTTATATGTTAAAATTTCATTATGTAAATCTAAGCCGTCAATGTCTTTAGATATTACTCTATCAATCTCAACTTGCAATTCGGTATCTAAATTTACACATGATTCTTTAATTAAGTCAGATTCTAAATTTTCAAAATTACATAAGAACCCAAATAAATTTTGAAATTTGTTTATACCCTCAAACCGCTTTTGTAAAGACTGAATGGTTGTATCTAAAATTAAAAAATAAAAATCGATTTTAAATTTTTGCTTTGGATCTGCTACACATTCATCCTTACTTTCATATGAAAATTGTTGCTTAAATTTTCGTTGCCGTACTATTGGGAATACCTGCTCTACATCGTTTTTTGCTGCTTCTTCTTTAGCTTTATTGATGAGCAAATCAAAATTTTTGTCTGAACGTTTTTCGTTAAAATAAAGATTAAGATTTTCAATTTTTTTTAGGGCAGTCATTTAAGTTTCTATTCGGATCTTGTAGTATTTTACTTACTATATTAATTTTTTCTAAAATATCATGCCAGATTAAAATCGAACAAATAAATTTAAAAGTCTTAATTTGATCCAATAAAGATTGTGCACTATGTTTAGTCTTTATGTCTCGTGATGTATCTTTGGTCAAAAATTCTAGGCTATTACAAATTTCTTCTAACTGATATCTAAGAGGACGAATTGCTTTAATTCTACTTTCCCACCTAGTTTCACTTACTGAGCAAACGTTTGGTAACATTTTTAGACATATTAAAATGATAAAATATATGATTTTTTTGTTAATTTGTAATAAAGAATATTGAATGACCGTCGATTTTGCGCCCCTAAAAATTTTGCGCCTGCGTGCATGCACGCCCCGCACGCTCGCCAGGAACGGCCCTGTCCCCCACAGAACGCATATAATATTATATTGCATATTGCAATCATAGGACCACGGATGATGACGTCACAAGACAGCGCTTTGTCCTTGTTTTCTAGGAGTTGTTGCTTAAACAAAGGCATTGATGACGAAATATTTATTTTAGATTGGCTGCGTCAAAATGTCGGTCCCGAAAGCTAGAAAGAATTTCTAAACTTGAAGACAAGGTGAAGCTGCTGAAAAGTGAAAATTCAGAATTGGGTTCCGTCGTAAACCAGCTGAAGGAAACAGTCGGATTGCTAAAGTTAGAAGTAATAGAACATAATAAGAGTGGATGTCAAATAATGTTGTACTAAAAAGTAGTTTTAGTTTTGTACTCTGCATGTATAGTTTAATTCTGTTGTTATAGAATAAGACTGGTTTAATGCCGACTGCCACTTACGCAACAAGAACTAGTATTTTTCAAGTGTATAGTCGTTTCTGTTCTGCAGCAGCCGCATATGCCATGCCGTTTAAACAAGTAGGTGAATATTGTTCTATTGAAACAGAATTTGAAAAATATAGATTTAGTTTTATACTGTATATAAGTGATAAAAGTTTATTTTTTACATAAACATATACCATTTACAATAAAATTGTTATTACACATTTTTACACAAGGATGATGTGGAGGATTCTATCAAATATGGGAAACCATGACAAACTTAAAATAACTTTTTTATTATTTAACGTCTTTGGGAACTCCAGGACTCGGGCCTGGTGAATTTTAGTGGCGTAATGCAAAAAATAGGAGTGAAAAATGTATCATCCCACAACTCTGCCCCATTTACCACAGTAACTGCAGGTAGGATTTTTTAAAATTAATTTGTACTTTATACATAATATACAGGGTGTCCCAGAACTTATGGGCCATAAAGCAACTGGAGATGCAAATCAGCAAACTAGGCCGATTAAGTTGTATAAGTTTTTGGAAATGTTTCTCGTTCTACATTCTACAAGTTTATTTTCGAAAATAAGCCATAATTTGAAAACGGTTTCAATGTATCGGATTGACAGAGTTGGGACATCCTGTAAACAGGGTCCTGCAATAATGTGTCAGGCTTCCATAGCTCTTATACGAATTAACTTAGGAATTTCATTCGTATGCCGATTTATACTGTATTATAGGGTGCATCTCAGGAAAATATTTTTAAATATACAGGGTGGCGCAAAAATGTGTGGTAACCTAATGCTGTCTTTTTTTAAATGGGACATCCAGTATTTTATTGAATATTTAGGTTCGCATTAGTGCCCTCTATAATCGCGTAAAGTTTTATTTCATTTGGTTATGTAGTTTAAGAGTAATAAATTAAAAACTGAAAAAAACAAGTTTTTGAGTCTTAGAAAAAAATTCAAAAAAACTTCCTAAAATAACTAATTTAACCAAGACATTGGGTAAAATTTAAGAGAAGAGGTCTAGAGATACTGTGAATATGATAGAATTTATCTATTTTATACAGGGTGTTCATAATTAGATTTCAAACAAGACACATTTCAAAATAATTTTTCTCCAGATTTTCAAATGGAACACCCTATATATTATTTAGCTATTGAATGTAGAATTCATAAGCATTCTTTTTTGTAATGGAAGCATATAAGTTATTCCCAGCCATGCCCGAAATAATTGCAAATTTCATAAATTATGTTGTTTAAATACAGTTTTTATTATGAAAATTAAACATAGGCGACTAGATAAATAATTAATAAACTTAAGTAAATGTTCAAAATGCCTACCATGTTGATCTGAGCACAAGTAAATACGTTCTTCAAATGATCTATTTACATTCCTCAACATTTCATATGAAATACTAGCAAGACGGCTGCTCATTAGTGATGGTTATGCCTAAAAACCTTGGTAGACTTTGAAACAAAATATGAATTCATTTGTTTATTATAGTTTGACAATTCTTTAATTTAATATTGTTGTTATTTAGGGCTAAATACTATAAGAGATTAAAATTTTAATAAAAATAAGTTGATCGATATGGTCTTTGTACTTGGTGAGAGCGAAAAAAATTGTTTGTTAGCTGTCAAACGATAATAAACAAAAGAATTGTTATTTTATTTCAAAGCCTACCATGGTTTTTATGCATAACCATCACTAAAGAGGCGTCTTGCTAGTATTTAATCTGTACTGTTGAGGAATGTAAATAATCATTTGAAGAGCGTATTAACTTGTGCTTTTATTTCGAGAACGTCTGCAAATAACTTGCTTCCATCCCAAAAAAGGATTCTTATGAATTCTACATCCAATAGCTAAATAATATATAGTGTGTTTCATTTGAAAATCTGAAGAAAAATTATTTTGAAATGTGTCGTGTTTGAAACCTAATTATGAACACCCTGTATAAAATAGAATGCTCTCATATTCACAGTATCTCTAGATCTCTCCTATTAAATTCCACCCAATGTCTTGGTTAAATAGTTATTTTAGGTAGTTTTTTTGAATCTTTTTCTAAGACTCCAAAACTTTTTTTTTAGTTTTTAATTTATTACTCTTAAACTACATAACCAAATGAAATAAAACTTTACGCGATTATAAAGGACACTAATGCGAACCTAAATATTCAATAAAATATTGGGTGTCCCATTAAAAAAAGACAGCATTTTGTTACCACACATTTTTGGGCCACCCTGTATATTTAAAAATATTTTCCTGAAATGCACCCTATAATACAGTATAAATCGGCATATGAATGAAATTCCTAAGTTAATTCGTAAAGGAGCTATAGCTACACACTATAGCAGGACCCTGTATATTTTTAAAACAAAATTTTTGCGCTTCCTATGTTTGTTTAGTGTTTTCTACCGATCCTCCATATGCCTTAGCACCGGTTTATACACTTCCCTCTATTTATTTGCGCTTCTATCGACCGAATATTTTTATAGTATTATACCTTAGATTTGTTTATCAAGTATGTATAAGTTTGGCGAGTTACCTACCATTAGTTTTTATATTAAAAGTTTGTTGTTTATACCATAATATCCAGAGTCTTTTAATTAGTAAATATTTTAAAAAATAATGTAGTTTTTTTTTTGGTAAATTTAAATTTATTAAGGTAACTACAGTCAGGTGCGCTACTAAGTCAATTACACTGTCATCTATCGTGTTTCCTTTCGTGTAGAAAGTCGTAAACAGTATTTTTGGCAAAATCGTAAGTACCGAAAAATATATATCCACCTAAAAAGATCCACAGAGTTCGTGGAACTATCCCTGAACACAACCTAAAACATAAATAAATGGATAGCTTAGCGTGTAAAAAAATTATCGTGTATTCAACAATGCACGTCGAAATTAAGCTGATAAGAACCTATTTTAATAACTTTTTAACCGACAGTTAACGGATCCAAGAGTTTAAGCCAGAGCAGTGGCAGCTCGTGACCTATGATAGAGGGGGGTTCACAAGTATGGTGAAATTATTTTTAAAATTTTATTTTTGTGTAACGACCAAACAATTACTTTCTAGGCGTTTTAAATGTAGAAAGAAAAAAGTAATAAGAAAATGCGTTAGGTAAAACATATTTTTATTTATTTTTTCATTTTACACAAGGAAATACAACTTTTGGAAAATACGAAAGGTTTTCTTAGTGTGTATAACTGTCGTATCTTAACGTCGCCGCATGCAACCCTCGTAACAATATTTATATAGTCCACAACTAAAGCCATCTACGAGCTATCAAGAAAACCGAATGATGTCCAATACTACTACCGCCATCTACGAGTTATCAAGAAAACCGAATGATGTCTAATACCACTACCCCATCTACAGCTACGTCATTAGGCGCAAACCCGACAAACCAGAACAATAGTTAACTTGTTTTATGACGAGAACGAATCGAGCCTCACGAGACTGACAAGTTGGCATTCTTAATATTTTCAGTGTTTTTTAGTTTAAATCCTTAAATAAAATGGTTTAAAATCATATCGAGTATCATTTATCGAAATACACAACATTTATCGACCCTACACAATAGTGCTTAAACGTAAAGTCCATTCTTCGGTTCTTAATTGTAGAAAATTGATCAATAACAGCCTCATTAAGTTTGGAATATACTCTATAATTTTTTTTTCATATATTTAATTTTTAAAGTTTCTAATAAAGTCCCTAGATTTACCCTTTGTGGTCTGCGTTAAATTAATTACGGGTTTAGGTGTTACCGCATTCTTCACTTTAGTAATTACTAAGTAATAAATTTAAATAAATCGCCTAGCCACTTAAAAAAAATGAGGTTAGGTCAGATAACTTTTTACCTGACCCCGTATACTTATTCTGAAAACGGCAGATTATTCAACAATCAATATAAAGGAACTTCTGTATAAAATATTTTTCTGTATCTCTTTTAACTAAGAAAATATAGGGTAATTTTGAAATTGTCAATTTTTTGGATTTTCCCCTGTATCTCTTAAGCGAGCGAAAATTTTCAAATTTTGATTTTACCATTTTAAGTTTGACCCAAAAAGAGCACATGACACCTACATTACTTTTTTGATAGCACTAACAATTACGGAGATACCCTATAAAAGTGTCGTTGAGGTAGATTTTGGGCATGAGTATGGTACAAGATGAGTAGATGTTAAGTATCCTATACATAGACTGACACTAACAAAGAAATCTCCACAGTATATGTGCCTTAAGTTATACAGGGTGTTATGGAAATGACTTATTATAATTAAATGGGTGACTCCTAGGGAGTCCTAGAGAAAGTCTACATACTTTTTTTTTTAAATCGAATATCTAAATACTAAGGTAAAAAACCCTTTTTACCCACGCGTCGTTCCATCTGGATTCACTTAGCAACAATGTGGGCCACTAGAGTATACTAACAGTGTTGTCAGATCATACCGCGTGTCTCGCCCTTGGTTGAATACCTGCCGCGCGCGACTATCGCTGCTTCAGTATGTCTCAAGACTCGGGAATGGATTGACGCAGTCGAGGGTTCCACGCGCTTGATACTTTAGTATGTTTCGAGACTGGGGAGTGGAACGACGTCGTGTCGAGGGCTCCATGTGCTTGACGTATACGAATTTTAAACGTTTTGTTAGTTGTATTGCCCGATTTTTTTTTTCTTGTGAAATAATTCATAATAAGGAAATGTTGTGATGTGATTTCAAATTTGTGTGATATTATCTACTGTTGATTCTGTTGAAAACATACTTTTTGTGTTTTACTATTTTATGGAATTTAATTATAAAACGGACTATTTTAAAATAAGATCGAAGGTAAGAGAGTGTGTACCTTAAAATTGTAGTTTTATTTGTCTAAAAAGTGTGAAAAAGAAGTGATAACGCGCGTCAAAGACGTCTTGTTGTCAAAAACTGAACATGTGCGTTTAGAATTCTGTGTTGCAATATGACAACATCGCTATAATGCGCTCACCTCTTTTGACCTCGAGACTGCCTCAATAAAATATTGATTGTGAAGGGCCTCAGGAGCGGGTTTGTTCGTACGTAAATTCTGAGATTTCATATAAAGTGTATATTTCGCTTAATAATTGAAAGCGCCATTTATGGATATTTTTCTTCAATTTATTTACATCTCGGGATTTGCCGGTTTAAATATAATACGTCGTCATTTCCATATGACACACAAAAAGTATTTAAGAAAGAACTAAGAAAATTTCTGATAGATTTAGAATTAGAATTTTGTGGAGGCTTGTGAACTGTGGACATGGTACTAGTGCAATTGGTTTTTCTTTTCTTTTTTGTTTTGGTGTGACGTCATTTCATTGTTTTGCTCTGTTTGAAGTGTAACAAGTTGAAATAAAGATGATTATTATTACTAAATTAGCCGTTTTACTACCTAAACAGTAACAGTACTACTACAGGCACCAAATCCCTATTATTTGGTAATCACCAAAGGAGGTAGCGAATTGCAAGAATTAGAAAGTATATGGTATCAATTTAGAATTAGTGCATGCGTTGAGTGTTAACAGCAAACCAATTTATATCTTAATGAATTCCCTTGAAAACTGTGGAGGGAGACGAGAATGGACTTACCCTTTTACACCTTCTTTCCTAAGAATAGTCTTAAATGTATTTACGAATGTTAGAGAGCCACTTTTGGCCGATTTCCTGTCCGCTAACATAATTCTAGTTTTAACAACATCTAAAGGCGTAGTTATAGCTGCCGAAAGACCCCCTACAATAATAATTCAAATTAAAAAAAAAATTAGTTGATTTCTTGCTTTCTAATAAATTTAGCAAAATCAACTATAAATTTTGTAGTTTTTGTCTTAAGTAGATTATAGTTTGTGTCTTAAGTAGATTGCACATTTATTGAATTTATTATTATCAATATAGTATCTATACATATTATACATTACGAATGTGATCGCGGCATTTGACGGCAAAGGCCTCGACTTCGACCTACTTATATTGACCCTTGAAAGGAGAAGCGTCTAATAAACCATTTCTGCTTTCAAGCGTCGACAGAAAGTTTCGATAAAACCGAATTTTGTATCGCTATTAGTCCACATTATACTGTTCTATTGGGACACTATACAGGGTGTTCCTTAATGACGTGCTAATATTTCTGGGTGTGATTCCTTAGGTCATTCTATAAAGAAAAGTTATATGAACAAATGTCCGCAACGGCTTAAAAATTTTTTCTACAGGGTGTTGAATTTTTATTTTTTGAATGGATATTTTTTAATATCTCTGAAAGTACTTTAGATATTATTTTCAATTTTGATATGTGTTAATAGGATATAGAACCACAAATTTTAGTTAGAAGAGTTATTCGATTGTTCCACCAGTGGCGTCCCTGCAAACATGTCCTCCGAGACTTTTTTACACAAAATATGGTACGCCACTGACATTTTTCTATGTGGATATTTTTTCTGATTAGCCTGGCCAATTCTACATGAAAATGGTCTCTTGAGTTTTTCTCGTCAGACGCACCCGTTCTTGATTAAAACCACTAAATTCATATGGAAACTCATTATTATTAACATAAAATAAATAATGATAATGATAAATTTTGTTTTATAAAAATTGTTGGAGTGGGCAATTCGATGCGAAGACGGGCGAAAGCATGCATTTTAAGTGAGGGTAGCCATTTCCAACAATTTTTATAAAACAAAATTTATCATTAATTATTTTATCAATGTTAATAATAATGAGTTTCAATATGAATTTAGTGGTTTTAATCAAGAACGGTGCGTCTGACAAGAAAATCAAGAGACTATTTTCATGTAGAATTGACCAGGCTAATCAGAAAAAATATCCACATGGAAAAATGTCAGTGGCGTACCATCTTTTTGTAAAAAATATCAGAGGACATGTTTGCAGGGGCGCCACTGGTGGAACAATCGAATAACTTTTCTAACTAAAATTTGTTTCTATATCCTATAAACACATACCAAAATTGAAAATAATATCTAAAATACTTTCAGAGATATTAAAAAATATCCATTTAAAACATAGAAATTCCACATCCTGTAGAAAAAAATTTAAGCCGTTGCGGACATATGTTCATATGAACTTTTCTTTATAGAATGACCTAAGGAATCACACCCTGAAATATTAGCACGTCATTAAAGAACACCCTGTATACATAGTGTTCATTTTAAGTGTTTCAAGTACTTAGTCCTAGTCTGGAAGTGATAAAAGCAACGTAATGTAAAATTAATTATCACTTAAAATAAACACCCTGTATAA
Source organism: Barypeithes pellucidus (assembly GCA_963991005.1). Classification (NCBI taxonomy): domain Eukaryota; kingdom Metazoa; phylum Arthropoda; class Insecta; order Coleoptera; family Curculionidae; genus Barypeithes; species Barypeithes pellucidus. Next base: position 18,103,695 of record OZ022561.1, on the reverse strand, counting down.
TTTATTAATTATTTCCTGCCTACCTGCAATGGATCCACAGACAGCTACTTCCCAGGAATCAAGCGGAATATTATTTTTAAATTTTCTTCTATAATATGATTTACAAAATTCTAAAGTAGGAAATTGTATTATTGAAAAAGGAATTTCTCTTATTATCGTCGACCCAAATCCTCTATAGATACCCTGGAAGAACCGAGACTAACATTTAGAAACTAACAAGATTTTTTATACGCCTCATTTTAAAAAACATGCAATTTTAGGCTTTATTGCAAGATTTTTTATATTTAAATGCTCGAATAACTGGAAGACTGTTCAAAATATGACTTTCAAACAAATAATTACAAAAAAAAATGTTAAAAACAACCTGTTTTATTCTGCACTTTACCCAAAATAAAACAAACTTAGGATACCTTAAAAAATCCTTCATATTTATAGGCACTCATGAGTATTTTCCATGAAGATTTATGTACCAGAGAAGTTTGTTTCCTTTGCTTGACAACTTCCATAGGAACTCTGACTAGGCATGCCATCTATAAATAAAATTCTTGTGAAATATAAGTTCATGAGTACAGAATTCCCGAAAAAGTTTGAAACAAATACTTCTTACTGCCCTATGAAAGATAAATAGTCATTATCATTCATCAACAACTGAAATAAACAAACAATTCAATAGATATTTGTTTTTCTTTAAGGGCCCACAGATTGCACATCTTACTACACATTAACAGCCTGTCAAGAAAATCCAATTCTCAGTGCACAATCTTTCCACAAATAGAAAATTATTCTTTATATATAAGTACATATCTTTGGTACATAGATATATTATAGGATACAAATTTTGTGAGGGCTTTGTGATGACTATGTTACTGCGGCGTATTTCAGTTCTAAATAGTTTAAAAAATACTCACAACTTCAGATACAGAAGCCCCGAACATGTATACAAGTGGCATTGCTCCTGGGGGCACTAGCGGTTCGGAATAATGCTTTATAGATTCATATGTTAGAAAAAAGAGGGCAGCTAAAAATACAGCATATAAGAAATAATATCCATGCAAATTAACATGTATCATTTATAATAAACTTCTTTCTAGGAAGATTACGTAAGTATTATAATTCGGCATTACAAAATTAAAATACATAAAAAAAACATTTCTTTATCTTTCGAACAGTGGTAAAAAAATTTTGAGGCTGCAAAATTGTTAATTAAATTTCTTTTAAAGTACCTCAACTCAAATTCAGTTATGAACAAGGAATTATTTTATGTAAATCAGAGTAGCTCCTCATCACTAATCAAGTCACTAAATCTTGACAGTTTAATTCTAAATCAAAGTCTTAAATTAGGTATAAGAAAAACAATAATGTATTTTGAATTCTCACTGTGTATGGTAGTAGTATGTATAGTTGCCTAAACTATTATTGCAAAATAATGTTCAAAGTGCAACATTAAGACGAAAACAAATTTATTTTATCTCCTAGCTAATGTGATTATCATTATAACTTATAGCAAAGCTGGTAGCGTTAACAAGCACAAATCATAACAAATATATTGAATAAGTATTGCAACACATACCTACCTTGAGGAGCACTCCCAATAACTTGTGGGCCTAAACCCTTATATATGCCTTTAAAACCACCAGCATTTTTAAAACCCTGCTCGGCCTGTAACCTTGTTTTTAAAGTGTCTAATGGAAACAGAACTATATCGACAAACAGCCCTGCAGCTCCACCTCCCTAAAAGTTCTTATAATCTTTATTCTTTAGTGTTAATGTATCTACGTTCTTACTAAAAATGCAGACCACATCAAGCTGTTTTTGGCATTATCCACTTGTAGAGACATATTTATGCCCTAAAAAATTAGCTGTCCTGTTCCCAAATTGATATCTTATATCATTGTGGCCTTTCAATATAAAAATATTTTCCGATTCGTAAATAAATTGAAAAAATATTTAGTCACTTTGGCATTTTAGATTATGTATGACCCAATAATTAATAATTTGAAAATTTTTAGCACATGAGAAGTTGGGTTATGTAAACCTGACAGTTGACATAACCTCAATGTTATTCCAGGAGTTCGTTCGATGTTGGTTCAATAAATACTGAAACCAAAAACAACTGAAACAATAATATACGCTCCAAAGAATATATGAACTAATATAATTGTTTTGGGCTAATATATTATAAAATAAATTCATTTGAATCTATATGCAGAAAAATAGTGTAAATGGAACATGCCATGATCCCACTGCATACTGAACCGGACCTATGTTAAATATCCAAATCCCTCGGTGGGAGCGTAACAACTACCAAACCATAGGTTGATTTAATTCTATTTTGGTTCGTGTTTTCTGTTTTGGATAGCAAAATGGAAAAGAATTTGGAACGTGTTATGGAAGAGATGTAAATACTCGTGCTTTTCGATTTTTAATTATTTAAAGTAATATTTTTTTAGATGTAGCACTCCTGAGGTTTTGGGTTGTGTTTTTGCAGACCAGCAGGGCCTTTGCATAGGGGGTAAGAAGTTTGTTCAACTTGTAAATAAAATTAAATAATTTGTCTGTTTCCTTTTACCAGCAAAGGGAAAAGCCTCAAATGACAGCGCTGGTTATATAGCTGCTATAGCCAACCAGGCCGCTCAGATAGAACCAAATAATAAGATGCCAATTATTACACTAGAAAATGATAGCCAGATATGTATAATTCAAAAAGCTGGGTCCATCACAGGTGCAATTTATAAAAAGATTTAGGGACTGATAAATTAAAGATTGAAAAAACTTAATTCCATAATGAATGATCTTGCTGTATATGTATGACTATAACAATAAGTGATAAATAGTATTGGGAGTTTCCTTATTTAATTAATAAAACCAATTTTCTTTCCCTGTAAGAATTTTAAGGCACAGTTTTAGGTTATGTTGCACTTAATTAAAGGTTTTTTACAAATTTTTAACCACTTATTATTGTTAGAATGCATATCAAATACTGTGGGATGTGACATATATCCTAAAAAACATATACTATGTAAATATTTAACCCAGTACAAATACGAAATTCTTTATATAACAAATGATTTATTTAAGAGATAACTGAAATTATATGTATAACAACTTTCATTTTGTAAATAACATTATACCTACTTATCACAATAAAAATCAGTCTGACTTTAGGGAAATCCTTCGTTTGTACTTTTCATAACTGTATTTTAATACACTTAGATTTTCTGATGCCCATATGGTTAGGGTCATCAAGAAAAATACTGCTCCCAGTCCAATATGTAATATAATTGATTTCGGCAGTAAATAATTCTGAAATTAAGACATCAACACTCAGAACTCGGAAACTTAATATGTCTAATTTAAAACTATTTAATTTCACAACTACAAGTTTAAAGTAACCAGTTTAATAAATAAATAATAATAACTTGGCTGTAATGTTGGGTTGTTGAAAGATTGTAGTCAATAATTTAATTATGCAGAGAACTTTGACCATGACATAAATGATTATCTCAGTGATCTGTTTTGTTAGTTAATTAGGGTTTAACATTTTTTTACAACCCAATATAAGCAAGACAATTTACTAATAAATATGACCTGACCTACCAATACATTATAGGCAAAAGAAGTTTTAAGCATCACTGTTACAACATCATTTTGTTAAATTGTAAATCCCTTTTGTAAATATGGTGGTAAGTATGCACAACAAAAACTTACCTCTGAAAATTTGGTGACTATACCAGATAACACCAACACAAGCACAAATTTAAAACTGGGTAACAACCCTTCCAGAGGGCTGTACTTTGTCCCTAAGTATTTCTGGTTGATGAAGAACAAGCTGTGTATTATTCTTGCACCCATATTTATACAGTTTGCCAAAATAAAGCCTACTGGTCCCAATATATTTGTAAGAATGTAGGAAATCAACAAAAAAGTTATGGAAAAAGTCACCATTAGGTAATTATACCTAAAAAATAAAAATTAAAAGCATTTACATATAGTATATGTATAGTATTACAAAGGCAGCATATCATAATCTACACAAAGAATTTTTAGTTCCTTACCTGTCTAGTTGTTTATTATTCATTGTAGCAAATACATAGGCTTCAGTTACACCATTCACAGCTAACAATACTATAGCAAAACAATGAAATTGCAAAAGAGTAGTAGGTAGAGTACTTTCTATAAGCCTATTGCCTCCATATAAATATAATAAAGTGTAACTATAGGATTGTCCAAATGTTACTACTACTAAACCGATGCTAGTGACTACTTTGCAAAGTTGGCTTAAAACATTAGCGGTTTCCGAAACATTAGCCTAAAAAGTAAGGAAAATTAAATAAATTTATATAGTTTTAACAGACATACCGTTGGGCCAAGGAAATAATGAACATGCGTACCTCTTTCTGTTTTTTTAAAGGCTCATCTCGATGAATCATCTGGGTAAAATAGAAATATGCCGATTCTTCTATGGGGCGAAATATAAATCTAAAAGTTAAAGTGTATATAAATATGCTGTTTGTATATATCCAAAAAATGTTTTTACCTTGCTGCAAGACTACCTAAATTATTTACAATATCATACATCGACTGTTGGCTAAATGACAAAACTGGAGATACAGTCATGACATATCTTTCTCCTTCTGTTAATACTTGCTTTATTACTGATTGCTTTACGAAACTTACTGTTAAAAGAAGAAGTTTCTTGTTTATTCTTTCATCCTAAAATAGTAACTCGTATTATTAACAATTGAGAAACAGAACAGGTTAACACTTTGGAGTCTGACTGTTCATAACAACCTTTTCTGTGATCAACTTGGACAGCTGTAATATGGCATAGTTACTTAACCCTACACCATGCAATTGACTGTTTTTTTACCTCATTGAACATAAATCCTGGGAAGAAATTTAAAACACTTTTAAAGGGAAAGTCATCCATATCTGAAAACATAGCATTATACTTTTTGTCTTTTTTATCATCATCATCATCATCTTGTTCTTTAATTTTATTTAATTGTGGAATGTACCAAGCAAAAAATCCATAGTAAAGAGCACACAATATTACTGAAGAAACTATTTGTGCTAACGAAAAGGCGTTGATTGCACCTTCTGGATAGCTAATAACCAGGTAAACAAAAATAAAAGTTCTGCTCAATATATACAGTGTTTCCAAAATAATCTAAAAAGAAAACAATTATTATCAAAAATAGTGAAATTGTCAAACAATTTTTTATACCTTTAGTCTTACAAAGCAAAAACTCTGAGCCACTAAAACAACACTTTGTGTGGCCTGTTCTACAATACATGATAAAGCAATGGCATAACACCCAAGTTTATATTGGGAAGAATACATTTCATCAGTTGGACTTAAAATGTTTGTCCAAATGTATACTAGTACTAGACCCAGAAATGCCGATATTGGAACACTAAAATAATAAAAACAATAAGGATGTTTAATAATGCACAAAGAATATACTTACGAGAGCCAAATTAGATTTATGACTTGTGCCCAGTTGTGGAACTTGGCATTTGTGAGGCAAGCTTTTAAAAGGGGTTCTTTAGATAAAAAGAGTATTGTCGATTCAAGTAAAAGCAACCTTACGTTCATAATGCCTAAAACATCTTGTCCAACCGTTCTTATAATGAAAGCGTTTAAAACAAATGTTATGCATCTGAACAGTATCTAAAAAGAGCGAATATTAGATGACAATTATTGTTGAAGTAATTTTATAATACCTGAAATATAATGCTAAATGATGCATTTTCGACACTACTTTTTAATATATTTCGTGCCATTTTATCAGTTTTTAAAATATTTGGATACCGAAATCGTCATATCAACATCGCTTATGCTTCAAGGCCACGTCTAAATTTGAGGTTATGTTAAATGTCAAAGGAAACTGAAGTTTATATATACACTTCAATAGTGAAAATAGTGATTTACTTATAGATACGGCAATGAAGTTTTCACAGCAGTAAATAATAGGTGTCGCTACTAGGCCGGTCTTACTCTGCGGTAGTCGTCTGTAGAGCTGGGAACTTTAGTTCACTTTGCTGATTTCGATCTTTCGATCTCGATCAGACAAGTGAATAGTACAAAAGTTTACATATAGTTCACTTGTTCCTACGCTTATTTTTTAGCGAATTAGATCGGAAAAGCGGTACAAGCACATTGTTTTATTATTGTAAATGAGACAAACAATATTTTATTCAATCTTTAATGAAAAGAAAAACACATAATATAATAAGAAAAAGGTTATAACGACATTTTTGGAAACAAAAATATTAAAATAAAAACTTAGTACCTAAACTTGGTTATTGTAGGTAGGTAACAAGAACTACTTAAATACATTATTATGTAAACAGTTTGAAACATACAATAATAATTATAAATTTGCATTCAAAAATAAAATCTTACTAACTTTAGAACTTTTTAAAGATAATCGCTTTTGATTTAACACTAGACCAGCTTTGGAAAAAGTTCGTTCACATGGGACGGAAGTAGCTTGAATACACAATCGTTTTTTGACATATTCAAACAGGTTGGGGTATACGTGTTGTCGTGACATCCACCATGATAAGGGATTCTCATCCCTTTTAAGCAAAGGCTCACTTAAATACCGATCTAATTCGATAATAACCGCGACACTAGCATTCTGGTCAGGTAACAAATTGCCGATGTTTTCATCAAATTCGCACCATACTTTTGATTTTTTTGAAGCCTGAACTGGTTCCATACATTGCTGTATTTCTGATGAGTTATTTTCACATGTCTGATGTGTTCGATTAGCACTTAATCTTTTTCGCAAATTCGCAACGGCAGCTGTATATTTGCCTTCATCTTTAAATCCATATTTTTTAAATCTTGGATCTAAAACTACTGCTTCAGCGAGAAGATTATTGTTTTCAATGTCACTAAACCGCTTATAGAATTGATTCAGCATTTCAGTGACTACACTTTTTAATTCGTTTGGAAAATTAGGTTTTGTTGAAAAGTCTCTTAAATGGAAATAAATTGCTTTAACAAAAATAAACATTTTTGACGAGGTAACTGTTTTTTCTGCACTAATCTCATCCGTTATATCTTTAAATATGTCTAATAGATCTACTAGCTGCTCCAACATTGACCATTCTTCTCCAGTTAAAACATTTAAATTGGGTGACTCTAATGCCAATGTCGAGATAATGGAATCTTTTATTTTACACGCACGGTTAACCATATCTAGAGTGGAATTCCAGCGGGTTCGCACGTCTTGTTTAAGTTTTAATTCTGGTAAACCCATCTGAATTTGCATTTTTTTTAATTTGGCAAGCGCCGTAGAACTACGTTTGAAAAAAGCAACAATAGCTTTCAGTTTTTCTAAAACTGGATCGATTATTTTTAAACCATTTTGAACTAACAGGTTTATTGAATGAGCAAAACATCGTTGAGATTTCCATCCACCCTCTCGTACAGCTGCAATTATGTTGGCGGCGTCGTCACTAACCACACACACAATTTTTTCTTGGATTTTCCACTCGTCAAATCTTTCAGCCAAAAGTCTGGAAATATTTTGTGCAGTATGTTTTTCATCATATTGAAAACAATCCAACAGACGAGACTTTAAAACCAACTGTGATTCTTCTACACTTAAATAATGAGCAGTTATGGCAGTGAAGTTATCATTGTTTGAGGACGTCCAGCTGTCAGTCGTTACACATATAGAATTAACGTGGACTAATTCTTCTTGAATAGATTCTCGTAATGACTGATACAATTGCTCAAGCAAATTATTACTCAAAGTTTTTCTTGACGGTACTTTGTAGTTAGGACAAAGCATTTCACAAAATGTTTGAAACTCTTTCTCTTCAACAACTCTGAATGCGTGATAGCCTTTAACTATCCAGCGTAGTAACTGTTTATCTAGTTCTTTATTTCTTACTATAGATAAAGGTTTTTTTACGTATGCGAAATTACTGATAACAGATTGGGTTTTTTCTTTTTCACCTTTGGAGCTATTAGAACTACTACTAGCACCAATATTTACACAAGTACCAGCGTTACTAACATTGACACTCGCACTGGTACTCGCACTTTCTCCATCTTCGATTTTCCTTATTTCGGCAAGCTGGGATACCGAACTTGATGATTCTGGTGTCTGAGAATGAGTGGTTGGTAATGATGCGGTTGACCCTCTAGCGATGTTTATTGTAGGATGCTTTGTCTTCATGTGACGATTTAAATTTCCCATAGATCCATTTTTAGTCGATAAAACTTGTTTGCAGTATTGGCATTTAGCTGAAACTTTTTCAATTACAACTTCAAAATGAAACCATATGTCACTTCTTTGTGGGGCCATTTTTTAATTTGCCACAAATAACATACTTTTTATAAACAAAATAACAATATAAAAATATATATATAACTAACTTTTTACAAAGAACGCAATTACGAACATAGCTTCTGAACTGAACCAACCGTACAACAATACATTCGATGTAATACTGACTACAATAAAAGTTAATAAAACTAAATAATTTCTCTAAAGAAAAACAAAATATAATTTATTTTATCCTACGGCAACATCAAAAGTTCGGCGGCCGCCCTCCAAAGACCATCAAAAGTACCGAAACACCGCCAGCCGCCGCTCGCCAGTGCTTTTAATTCGACCGCCGTGCCGCTGCTGCGTTGCTGCCGGAATCCTACGAGCCATCCTGCCATCCATGCTTTCGCGTCGCAACTCTCGCGAGGATTCAATCTGCTCGTCCGTCTCGCTCTTACCGATACTGATATTATTATGTATCTGCATAGGACGTTCGTTTTTTAGTTGGCAGTTCGTGTTCGTACTTCGTACTTCGCGTTTAGGTTTAGTTCATGTGGAATCAATCTTTTCATTCTTGGTGACCGATTCTTTTAGTTCACTTCTAAGATTCGATCTTTTGAACTAGTTCGTTCACGACCTACACAGCTCTAGTCGTCTGTCATTATTATATTATCAATTTGTCAAGTTTTTTTTGGTAATATAATTTTTCTGGAACTTCCTCTCGTAATTTTATACGTTGTACTTTGTAAAGTTTGCAAAAACCAAGTGAAATGTTTACTCTAAGACCAATCGCTACTGCTGTTGCCAGGTATGTGCCATTATTTGGATCGCTTTAAATTTTTTCCTACTTTTTTCATATCTGTAGAGCTGCAAGATCAAAACACACTTTGCCCGAGTTGCCTTACGAGTATGCAGCTTTGGAGCCAGTTATATCACGTGAAATAATGAATTTACATCACAACAAACATCACCAAACCTATGTCAATAACCTCAATGTTGCTGAAGACAAGTTAAAAGCTGCCGTCGAGAAAGGAGATATCAGGTTAGGTCATTTTTACATTTAATAGATGTGTTATTTTATTTGAAATGATTATCTTAGGTCTTCATGCATCTTTAGTTGGCCTGGACAGTACATTAATACAGCATTTCTCCTAATACCATAACATATAGTACTGCATTTTAAGTTCCAACTGTATACCTACTTACTCAAAGTGAGTGGGCACCTGCGTCACTAATCTTAATTAAAAATAGAATGATTTTAAAATAGCAATTTTAAAAAAACATTTTAATTACCTATACTTAACTGGTTAACATCTATTGTAGCGCTCAAATTTCCTTGCAACCTGCGATCAAATTCAACGGAGGAGGACATCTGAATCACTCAATCTTTTGGGAAAATTTGAGTCCTGGTAGTAGTCAACCAAGTGCGGAACTATGCAGCGCTATAAATAATTCATTTGGCAGTTTAGATAATTTAAAGAAACAGCTAGCTGCTGTTACTGTTGCTATCCAGGGTTCAGGATGGGGTTGGTTAGGATATGAAAAACAAACAGGTATTAATATTAGAAATATACCGGTAATAGATTAAAATGATTTTAATTATGCATTCTTATATCAAAAAGTAAATCTTGCTGGTTTGTTATAGCAAAAAAAACACAAAATATTAGTAGTTATGCAGGTATTATGGAATTGCCTTATTTTTTTAAATGGATGACTTCTTGAATTGAATGTCTAAGTTCTAAATACTTAGGTAAAAACCCATTACATTACCAAGTGTATGCCAAGTGTAACGCCATACACATCAGTTTTCAGTTAACAAGTGCATGTAGGTCAGTAGGGTTACAATGAGGCCCGATCACAACCTGGCTTCGGCCTTTTCCAATGGAAATCATTATTCTGACGCGCCTTTAGTATGTTTTAATAATGCGAGACACGGCTATCCCGCTATAACGTGCTTGTATACCGATTTTAAATGTTTTATTTATATATTCTTATATATTATTTATATGTATTTCTGGCTTAATTAATAAGAGGTTAGATTTACCAGTTATAGCATTACCGCTTTTTTGTGATAATTTACAAAAGGGTTGTAAGTTCAAATTTGTGTCAAACATACATTTTGTCCTGTATTTTCTTCATGGAAATTTTGAAATTGTTTTCAAATAGACCGAAGGTAAAAGAGCATCTTAAAAATAAGAGACAACGCAGGTCAAAGACATCTTGTTGACAATAACTCCGCCATTTGAGCGAAATTTCGAGTTGATTTAACTCAAATATGAGTTGTCCCAGACCGAAGCGTGTTGCTAATAGGGGACAGCCCAGACCTCTGAATTACGGCAATCAAATCGAAGAAAGTGCATCAACTCACTATTCATAAGTTATGATAGTACAGAAGATGGGTTATTTTATGCGTTGGAATAGCTCACGCCCCACCGTCTTAAATTATTGATAGGCTACCGTAGCTACTAGTATGTGAATTGTGATGCGTTACTAGTCGGGCTAGATTAATTCATGATTCGAGCTATCAAAACTTGACATTTAAGTTGTTCTAGCTTACGATGGTGGCTGGAATAACTCACTCTTTGGGCTATCAGACTCCAAATTTTGGACTACCAGTACCCAAATTGTGAACTATCAGAACTCAAAATATTTCTTTGATTTAACGTCTGCATATTGTGGACTTCAATTGCCTTTTGTTTTTTCAAGATATGACATTTTTGTTGTATATTTTTAAAAAAAATAATCAAATGAATTCTAGACAGGAGAGCATACTATGGCTAAGAAACCATGCGGACGAAGTGATGACGATTGCTTAATAAATAATAAGGCTCCATTCCAATAATAACAATTTATATGCATCTCCCTCCTGTCCCTCCATTTTACGCCAACTGACCAAAATTATGCAAAACACAAATTTTCACGCACAGAGAACAAAGATGAAAAATCCCGCAAACGGCGCAACGGCCAACAGGTGTCTACATGCGCGATCGAAGGAGAATTGACGAATAACAATGGAATGAACCGCGCCAAAGCTGCACGAGCACGAATTCGGAACTTTCCGTGACCTTACGATCTTGTGATTTACCCTCAATATGGGATTTTGGAGCACGTTTCCTGAATTATTCCAACTCAAAATAATTTACACATGGTAATGAGTTAAAATAATGCACGTCCGGGTTAAAACGACACTTTATAATCAATTAGTAAGTTTTCTCAACCCAGAAACTGAGTTCAGGTAACTCATAAAATAGTCACAAGATTAGGAATTATGGTGATCCCAAATATGTTTAAAATGTTGATAAAAAATCTCTTTCTGGGTTGAGGCGAACCAAAAGAACCTGAATTACTGTAGCGTTTTTAAATAATTTGTGATAATTCGTAGGCTCAGTTAGAACAACATAGAGAGGTGGGTTGAGGTAGCTCCAATTTTGTAACCCACGACATTGGTAAATGCATTTTTGTCAGTGATGGTTCTTCTTCTTCAATTTGATTTCATCTCACGATTTGCGGGTTTAAATATAATAAGTCATTTCCGTAACACCTTGTATAATTAAAAATGGCAGGAAGCCTATTATTTTTAATTAAAATATCAAATGTCGGTTGATTTTTTTGAAACATAAAACGCGAGAGAAGTAGTATTAATCGTTATATTCTGCAGGTCTTTTACGTATTGCTACTTGTTCAAACCAGGACCCTCTTCTGACAACCACCAGCTTGTTTCCTTTATTGGGCATTGACGTATGGGAGCATGCTTACTATTTACAATACAAAAACGTTAGAGCAGATTACGTAAATGCTATATTTGATATTGTTAATTGGAACGATGTAAGCAAAAGATACCAAAAAGCTACTCTCAGTGCTTAAAATCGTGATGTTTTATTTTGGTTTAAATTTCGAACCACCTTCTTTCTAGTTATGTTTTGTCGAATGTTATAAAAATACTTAAGCCTATACTCATTCTATTTTATAGAAATCATGGACCTTCTCGTTAATATTTTTGTCTTGTTATTATTTTTGTAGATTGTTGAGAATAAAAGACTTGCAATAACATTAATATGTATATTTATTTGTCATGTACAACTCCTTAAACATAAATAGTTATTAAAACATAACCGGTTAATTTACAAAAAATTTATAAAAATAGTTACAATCTAATATCACATTTTCACCTTTACAATAAATAAAAATATCTTACAATATTAATAATTAATACATGTACAATTTTTTGTTAATGACTTATTTACAGTGTTTAAGGCTGCTTTATTACTAAAAGCGCTGGGACTTAAAAGGGTATATTTTTTTGTAGGCACTTTAAATTTGTGTAAATAATTGTCTTGCGAACATAGACATACATACATACATATCCTCGGCGTCATATGAAAACTAACTCGGTTTTTAAAGCCCTCCCTTTTGTAAAGTACTCAGGCTTTGTTTTTCCCCAGACTTGGGCCATTTTTCATAATAATTCATTGAATAGTTTTTCGTCCCATGTAAAATTGACTTGTTTGTGCAATTTTCATATGACGCCGATATCAAACCACGAGAAATCATGAGAAATTGTTCTGATTGGATAGTTATGATATACAGGGTGTTCCGTAATGACGTGCTAATATTTCAGGGTGTGATTCCTTCGGTCATTTTGCTACAGGGTGTTGGGTGGTTTAATTTTTTAAATGGTTATTTTTTCATATCCCCGAAAGTACTTTAGATATTACTTTCAATTTTGATATGTGTTAATAGAATATAGAGCCACAAATTTTAGTTAGAAAAGTTATTCAATTGTTCCACCAGTGGCGTCCCTGCAACCATGTCCTTTGATATTTTTTACAGAAAAGATGGTACGCCACTGACATTTTTCCATGTGGATATTTTTTCTGATTAGTCTGGTCAATTCTACATGAAAACAGTATCTTGAGTTTTTCTCGTCAGACGCACCGTTCTTGATTAAAACCACTAAATTCATATTGAAACTGATTATTATTAACATTGATAAAATATTAATGATAAATCTGTTTTATACAAATTTCAATATTTGAGTGGGCAATTCGATGCGAAGACGGGCGGAAGCATGTCTTTTAAGAGAAGGTGGCCATTGCCAACAATTTTTATGAAACAAAATTTATCATTAATTATTTTATCAATGTTAATAATAATGAGTTTCAATATGAATTTAGTGGTTTTAATGAAGAACGGTACGTCTGACGAGAAAAACTCAAGCGACCGTTTTCATGTAGAATTGACCAGGCTAATCTGAAAAAATATCCACATGGAAAAATGTCAGTGGCGTACCATCTTTTTTGTAAAAAATATCACAGGACATGTTTGCAGGGACGCCACTGGCGGAACAATTGAATAGTGTTTCTAACTAAAATTTGTGGTTCTATATTCTGTTACCAAAATTGAAAGTAATATGTAAAGAACTTTCGGAGATATTAAAAAAAACCATTTAAAAAATAAAAACTCAACACCCTGTAGCAAAAAATTTAAGCCGTTGCGGATATATGTTCATATGAACTTTTCTTTATAAAATGACCTAAGGAATCACACCCTGAAATATTAGCACGTCATTAAGGAACACCGTGTATATTATAATTTGAGTTGAGAGTGATGTTTTTGAACAAACTGACGTCGCCATGTTGTACCTTTGGCACGCTTGAGCTAAAAATAAATATTTGTGTTGACGTTTCTATATAAATGAAAACGACTGTGTGCTTCTTCACTGAATAACCGTATAGTTTTTTTGGGGCCTGTTTTTAAAATAATTTTGTCAAATTGTCCTGTTTAACATATTAAATATTACTATCTACACTCTACTGACAGGCACATTATGCGAAGTACTAGCAAAAAATATGTCAAAAATAGTTTTTTTCTCATCCACAATAATACTTTTAGTATTGTTTATCAGGATGGTATTGCTATTTTTGTTGTTATTTTCTCTACTTTTAAATACTTTCGGCAGTAAAGATGACAAAATACTCTTTCTCTGATTTGAACTTTCTTCGTTTGCCCCTTTACAGAAACAAATAAGATCTCGCCACATATCGAATGTCTTCGGACTGTACACCCACAGGGTGGAAAAAATAATACTCGTTTTTCTTAAAACTAGTTTAACTAAAGCTACGGTAAAACTGTTATAGAACTGGCACATTAGATACAAGAAGTAAGGCACACTTATTCCAATGCTAATTACTAAAAGGCGATAGAACAATCTTTCGAGTTTTAACGGTGATCTTCCCGCGGTTAGAAGCGTTTTACGGACGTTTTTCAACGCGACTGATGTAAGAACCGCAAGAATGCTGCTTACAACCATAAAGAACAGCTGGAAAAAAACTAGCACCCTGTTGGTCACCTCGCAGAACCCCGACAGGTGGTTGATGCTGATGTGATTGGACATAAGAACATAAAACATGGGTATGGCTGAAAATATCCAGACGACGGCATGGAGTCTTGTAGCGATCTTCTCGATGGCCTCAGTGGACCATTCTTTCATGGCACTGAGGAACCAGACGAAGCAGAAGACGGTCCACCATAGAGTGTAAGCTATGTCGCAGAAAAGAAGGATCAGCGATATCCCGACGCAGGATAGGCTTTCAGCTGGTTTTTCGTAGGCCAAGTTACCTGAAGAATAAACTTGAGTTGCATAAAATTATTTTACAAAATCGGCATTATTCACTACTTTCACTATGTGTATCATCAGTGTATACAGGATGTCTCGAAATTAGCGCGCAATATTTCTAGGGAGTAACCTAGACCCAAAAAATAAGACACGAAATTCATATAAACATGCCCCTGAAAGTAATGTTGGGAAAAACCGATGATTTTAATAATCAAGTACTTGATACTCGAGCGATTTTAATAATCGAGAAATTCAAAATTCACCAAACGATGACGTCACGGACTGCTCGACCGGCAGCCTAGTCGTTTACATGTGATCAGGTAGGGTATTTAGCAGGCACGTAACTACGGGTGGGCACAGGTTTAGCTAAAATATTGTAGTAGCCACCAAAAAAATCCAGAAATTTATTTATTTGTGAATTATGAATTTTTACCACGTGTCTCGATACCAAACAAAAAAACTGCAAAAAATCACCCAAATATGTATTTATTGTTCGGGTTTATTCTTGTGCTTTTTAAAACAAAAAGTATTACCAAGAGAAACTCGATCACACTACAGCGGTACATTTCCGCCGGCGTTAAGCGAAGCTCGGGTATCGAGTGAAAGATAATAAGTGACGAGCGATGGTTTTCGCCTGAATAGGTAACTCGAGCGGTTTTTTTAATAATTGAGCGATGTCGGTTATTTCAATAATCGAGTGATCAAGCGGATTTCCGCTCGAGCGATCACAACACTACCTGAAAGTGCCTCTTAAGGGAGTTAGAGCGTCTTAACCACACCCTGTAGATAATTTTTGTCTTATTTTGGAGTATAAATTAGTCATCAAAAAACACCTTAGAAATATTGCGCCCTGATTTCAATACAAGCTATACCGGGTTATGCATCGTTGAGTTGAGAGCATAGGAAATCGCATGTCATTTTTGAGGTTGCCAAATATTGACTCCCCTGTACATTTTATAGAAAAAGTGTATTACGACTTCTTGAAGGAACTGACATGGTAAACCCATGCGCTGAGTTTTAATACATTTTGGTTGGCCAGTCCCAAGCTATTGAATTAAACGTGATGGCAAAACCACGAAACTCATAGTCCAAGTAATACAGCCAACACCAACAAATAATTTATATGAGGCTATTGCCAAAAATTTACGTAAAACTGAATATAACGAATAATGAAAATGTAGTCACCGACACTAATTTTCGTTTCGTCAAAGTAAAAACTTAATTTGCTCGTGTTTGCTGTATTACCTGAACTATGAGAGTTTCGTGGTTTTGCCATCACGTTTAATAGAATAGCTTGGGATCGGCTCATCAAAACGTATTCAAACTCGGCACATGGGTTTACCATATCGGCCTCTTCAAGAAGTTATAATGCAGTTTTTCTATAAAATGTACAGGGGAGCCAATATTCAGCCACCTCAAAAACTACATGGGATATCCTATGTTCAACTTGCTTCACCCGATATATCCTGTAGTATCGTAAAACAATAAGTAGGTATGTTGTTAAGTAGTTAACAGTTTTATGTTGGTAAGCATATTTCTTACCGGCACAAGTGTATGGTCCCTCAATCCACCGAATAAGATAGATGGAACAAGTTACAAAGCCGCACGAAGTTAGGTACAAAATTGGTCTGGCTGGCCACCGGAATCTTTTCGGTTGAATGATGAAAGTTATTAGTCCGAACAAAGTGAAAACGAGACAGATAATGGACCACACTGCTACCCATATCTGAAAAAAGAAATAGATATATACAACGTGTCCAAAATAAGGAGGGCCAGTACAGGGATCTCGGAAACCGTAAGAGATACGAAGACGGTTAAATGGAGGTAAAGTTGCGCATTTACGTGCCTAATAATACGTTTAGAAAGTTTTAAAATTCCGAGTAGTTCCGGAGATATCCGGAGAAACCCGAAATTCTGAAAAATCCTTCTATTGTTTTCCTGTTTTTTTTTTAGATCGAATTCTAAAGTAAATTGCACTTTTGCATTGCCACTTTTTTCGCACTATCTAACAGCCTTAATTGTTTTGTAATCCGACGAGTCGTCTTCGAAGGGCCATTATCAACTTTCTTTTTTTAAATACGGTCCTGTTTTTCTGATATTGGAATTTGATAGCTTTTTTTCTTCCAAATGCAACGATATGACACATTGTGGTTTAATGACGTTCGAGGGTTTTTTGAAGAACATCAGGAAATTTTGGGATACGGTCCTGTATTTCTCCCAATTTTATAAATAATATCTCATAAGTAAGCTCTAAATTTTTACTTATGTTGGACTAGTTCAATAAATAACAAATAATTTAATAATAAACCACAAATAAGTGAACAAAATACAGAAACATTATTTCAAACTTCTGTTGATTCGGGATTTAAAAGAAAAGTAGGCGCTTGAAAGATGGTGACGTATGATTTGTTTCACTTGACATTTCCATTGTGATCGTTTGAGAGCGTTTTAAGAGGTTTTCAATTTTCCATAAAATATGGAACCTAAATTTACAAATGCTGAAAAGTTTGATATTCTATCGCATGTTTTATTTTATCTAAAAAAAACTGTTATGTGGCAGTTAGAAGATGTTATTTGTGCTTAGAGAATAACGGAAATCATTTTGAATACCTGATTATGTAGTTCCTTACTTTTTTCGTTGTTCGTTTTATTACTGTTTTGGAATGATTTTTGTTCACTTGATTGTGGTTTATTATTAAATTATTTGTTATTTATTGAACTAGTCCAACATAAGTAAAAAATTTAGAGCTTACTTATGGGATAGTATTTATAAAATTAGGAGAAATACAGGACCGTATCTGAAAATTTCCTGATGTTCAAAAAACCCTCGAAACGTCATTAAACCACAATGTGTCATACATCGTTGCATTCGGAAGAAAAAAGCTACTAAATTCCAATATCAGAAAAACAGGACCGTATTTAAAGTTGATAATGGCCCTTCGAAGACGACTCGTCGAATTACAAAACAATTAACGCTGTTAAATAGAGCGGAAAAAGTGGCAATGCAAAACTGCAATTTACTTTAGAATTCGATCTAAAAAAAAACCAGGAAAAAAAATAAAACTATTTTTCAGAATTTCGGTTTATTCCGGATATCTCCGGAACTACTCGGAATTTAAAAACTTTCTAAACGGCATTTTATTAGGCACGTAAATGCGCAACTTTACTTCCATTTAACCGACTTCGTATCTCTTACGGTTTCCGAGATCCCTGTACTGGCCCTCCTTATCTTGGACACGTTGTATTTACACACAAACATACATTATTATGACAGACGATATTTTTAAGAAAGTTACCAGGTTTCTTGGGAAATTAATCTATAATTTAAGGAAAATTTGGTCAAAATTAAAAACTTATTTAATATCAAACATATAAAGTTTTTTTTATCAGGAGGCGATGTTTAACATTTTCAACTAATCTTGTAGCAATATAAGTGGAATTTTTACCTCAAAAGTCGCAGCTTCCTCCAGATCTAGATGTTGCCTACTTTTACAAAGGGAGACGCATTTTCCGGCACTCGGAGTGGTGTTTGGAGGACAGTTTATCGTAAACGAAATTTCCTCTGGATTAAAAACGGGTGCTTGAGCCTGCTCTATTTCTTCCGGCTGTTGCATGCACAAGGCAGGTGGTTCTGGAAAACTGAAAGAAAAAGTTTATAATTCTTTGTGTTTTATATGGGTCTTACAATTTGAAGGACCCAATAATTTGCAGCAGGGTTGCAGAAAAACATGTATTTTTAATTTTAAACAAAACAAGTGTTTTTTATTTAAACGTTTTTTTTTTGTTTTAAACATGTTTTTATCTTGCTATTAAAGTCCATGTTTTAAACAAATAAAAGATGGTAGAACGCTGTGGTGAGGTGAAGAAAAAGATGGATATACAAATAGCCAGATATTTATATGCGACGAACACACCATTTCGTGCAGTAGAACATCGTGAGTTTAAACTGTTGATTAATTTGCTACGTCCTGGATAGTCACCACCAAACAGAAATGTTGTTTCCAACGATTTGCTCGATACGGTTTATAACTCAGTACAAACAACAATGAAAGACAATTTGTGTCAGAAGAAAGTTTGTCTAGCCCTTAACGGTTGGAGTAACGTCCATAATGAACCTATAATAGGCATATGTGTCACATATATAGAAAATCTAATAGAGCCCGTAGCCACACATCAGAGTGTTTATTACAACTACTTAAAAAAAGCTATACAAAAATGCGAAGAAGAGTATGAATGTCAAGTTACCAGTGTAGTAACAGACAACGCTTCGAATATGACTAAAATGAGGAAAAACCTTTTTCTTGAATTGGACCGAAAGGATATAATAACTTATGGTTGTTCAGCTCATATATTCAACTTATTTCCTCATGATTTAGAAGTGCTGGGAGTCAAGAGTAACGTAAAGAGAATTTGTAAATACTTTAGAAATTTGACGCTAGCGCAAAATTTAAAGAAGCTGGTGGCCTCGCTCTCGTATTATCTCGGGATATTCGCTGGAACACTTTATCAGACTGCTTGTAGAGTTATTTTAGAAACGGGCCAATATTATTTGATGTGCGGATACTAACAGAATACTTATTGAGAACGACATCATAAAATTAGTTACTGACGTTAATTTAAAAGTTAATGCACAGGAGTATCACAAAAAATTAAAATGCATTGCTGTGGCTCTAGATAAAGTTCAAAAAAACACTTGCACGATAAGAGAAGCGACAGAAATATGGCTCGAACTATTGGAGACGTTTGAAAAGAAAAATTCAAATGGGAAATTTTCAATGAGTGACGTAAATAAGGTTATAGAACGTTTGGAGATGGCCCTAACTCCAGTTCATTTTTTTATCAAACTCGTCGTTTTAGGGGAGATAGACTAACTTAAAGGCATAAATTAAGTATACTATTGTTAAATAGTCAATTTACTCAAAAAAAAACACGTGTGTTTAATTTCAATGTTTTAAACATGTTTTAACAAAACATTATTTTAAACTCAAACGATTGTTTAAAACAATTGTTTTATATAAAATGTTTAAAATGAAACATCCCTAATTTGCAGCTAAAAATGCCTATTTTAATCCTCATTCGTTTACTTTTATACACTTGGGCAATAACGACTTTGTATTTTAACTCACCTTGAACAATTCAACTCTTGAGGCCAGTGAAATCCCATTTTCGACATTGTTTCCATACAATCATCTTTCACTTTTTCGCATAGTCCTTTGCAAGCTGGAATAGGTCCTGGAACATGTTCGGAACACATCGGGACGTACACTGAACAGACGAATAGTCGGATATATTTGGAGCACTCGAGATTGAATAGCGGTTCGTACATCATCACCTGGAATTAATAATAACGGTAAAGAAACATCCTTTACTCAATATCTTGTGAACACAGAAATGTCCATCGATAATGAAGGGTATCCCATTTAAAAAACAACTTTGTCCCGAATCTTAATTTTTAGACAACTGCATATTTTTAAATAATTACCTAATGTGCGCATTACGGTCCTGAATAATTTTTCTTTATGAAATTTTCATGTATTTCTAACCGTAACGGAGTTATTTTACTTTATTGCACTATTGCGACACTCTCTGTATAATAGTATATTAAGATACAAGTTTCATAAGACATTATCGTAGAGCAAGCCTTCAATGTAGAAAATGACCCGCGAAGCGGGGAGTTTTCTAAAGTACAAGTGCTCTAATTAATTGTCTTATGAGCCGTGTATTTTATAATACTTTTTCTATTTGGGTCTTTGAAGTCTGAAATACTTTAAAAATATAAGGTAGGTGTATACAATATCGCCATGTTGACAATATCGCCAAAAGGTGTTATTTAGTCTAGTTTGACTACCAAATAATAGATTACGCTAGGAGTATTACCTCGGCAATAAACCAAGCTTGTACCGACAAGTGGTATCGGCTATATCCTCAAATATTAGTTCTATGTTAGATTTACTGTTTTAATCGCGTGCGCTACAAATTAAAATATCAATTAATTGTTTTATTGCTCAGTCTACACTGTGGTAAGTATTTTTTGAAGTTAGTATATTGTTTTAGTGATTATTAAGGAGTAAGATGCAGCTACTATTTTTTTCAAAATACCATTTTTTGTTAAAGTAAACAAATTCAAAAGTGGAAAATATGATTGTTTGCAATATCGCCAGCGCAACTGTTCGGCAATATCGCCATGGCGATATTGCCGAACGAATTGTAACATACCAGCAGAATTCCATCGAAAATATCGATGCTCCAGTAACTCCAGGGCCCTCGGGCCCATCCAAACAAAGTCTAGCGAGTAGGGTAGTCACACCTCCTCCAGGTCCCTCAAAAATTGTTAGGAAGCATCAAATAAGCCAGTCAATAAGTTCCAGTAGTGAGCCAGAAGAAAGTGAAATTGAAGGGATGAGCACCAGCGATGAAGACACTAGTGAAAATGCAGAAACTGATGGGGCAGGAAAGAAGGGGAAAGAAAACACTTCATTTACCGATATACTCTCTACTCCTGAAATGGGGCGTAAATATGATACAAGACCTAGGAAGCCTGCAATTAGCAGCAGAGCGCAAGTGATTACCAAAGATCTTTTCAAGAGCTCTGACTTAAAGGGAAATACGTCGACAAGGCAAAGACTTCAAAAGCACCATTTACTGCTGGTAAAAAGGAATCTCAATCAAAAGTCGATAGTAGTAAAGGTGAAAGCTGGTACTGCAAAGCCTGCCACGAGGACAGAGTTGCAGACATGCGATTATGTGTCCTTTGCAAATGTTATTTGCATGATGACTGCTTAGGACTTACAAAGGAAGACAAAATTAATGTATACATATGTCCTTACTGTTCGTAAAAACTACTCATATATATTTTGATCTTAATAAATGGTATTTACAGAATTTGAATTTTATTTTTACATTTTATCGTAAAAAAATCTGGAGTAATACAAAAAATCTGCATTGGCGATATAGCTTACCCCCTGTTGACAATATCGCCAATTTGCAAAATTTTTAAAAAAATTAGAAAAACCTTTTTAGCCTACTTAAAATGTTGCCAAACATTTTAAAACTATTAGTATATAGTCTAAATAATATGTTCCACATACATTTTTCGCAAAAAAATGTTACACTTTTCTAGGAAAAAAAATTTAAGCTTAGCATGGCGATATTGTATACACTTACCTTAGTAGATTTTTTTCCATTTGAATTAATATTTTCTTTTTGGGTTAGCAATACTTTTAATATTTAATAAAATGTTACAAGTATCAAATATGCCACTCTGGGAATCCCCAATCGACGGTATACCACGTAGTTGGAGAATCCAAAATCGACTAAAATTACTGCCTCCTGCAGAATTTCTTTATCCGTCTCTTGTAACGTTACATTGCGTCATCCTGGCCGATTTAATCTACCGGTGACGCCATGCCCGTTGCGGCAAGAGAGATAAGGAACCAAATACTACCGACACCGCAAAACTATAAAAGCCCGTCTAATTTTGCATATGGAATTATTTAGAATAATTTGACGGAAAAAATAAATTCATTAACTTTCTGAAACTGGAAAAAAAGTATTTTTACAACATTATCCCAACAAATCGTTTGCCATATAGAGCTGAAATTTGGCATGGCTGTGATAAATCGCGGCCCAAGGTAAACCAAAAAATCAATATTTCAAAAAATTGACTATGAGGTACTTTTAAAAATATCAGCATGCCCCGGTTACGGAACGCTGGTGAATTCACACTTGACCATTTTTATACCTGTTCAACCACAGGGACTCAAAACGCCTCCACTAAATTTATATTTTTATGATAAGCAAACACATAAATTTTTATTGCTCTGTTTATAAAAGTGTTTCTGTGCGCGGCAATTTGAAAGGTTATTATTATTGAATATCGCACCGATGCCTTATCGACTTTTATCAGTAAATTTGTCGTAGTGCGCTTTGTCGGTAAACTGAGACTTTCGATTTTTTTACCACTTTAGACATTGTCGTACAGGGTAAATAACAATACTGGCACTAATATTAATATTATATTAAATAATAAATTTGATATATACTTTGGTTTTACCTGCTATACGCGAATGCCCAATAAGAAAATGTACGCGCGCTTACTTCATGGCACTATTGAATTGGGTAAACCTCAGGGGCAGACTGGCCCCCGTTGTCTGCGCCCCTAAACTCTAATACAAAGGGAATTACAAAAAATACGATTGCACGAGTGCAAATGAGATTATATTGTGAATTCAGGCGACATAAACCCTTTCGTTGTTCGGTTCGTAGTCTGCTAAAACTGTTTCTAAAACCTTTAAAAAATATGAACAAACTTCCGGAATGGATATTATATATTCTTATCGTATCGTTGCAGAAAAACTCTCCATTTATTAAAAGAATGTTCCAAAACACAGCACACAATTGAAGATATGTCATGGAAAAATTGAAAATAGACAATTTTTACGTGATAATTGACAAAGTTGTTAACTCTATTGACTCTATCGAAATTGCTGACGATGGCACACTTATCTCATCTTTCTCTTTGAATGCACAAACATCGGCTGCCGACGCACATCTTCGCAGACAGCATGAAGTATCACGCCTCAACAAAGACCTGGACGAAATTTTGGCTTGGGGTGACAGTAACCAACCAACTGGCTTCATCTATTAATTTGCTGGGCGTCAATCTGGGAGGAAATATGATAGCTTCTCAGAAATTTGGTGTACTCTTCCGAACCAGAAAGTTGTACACATCTCGACAACTTTTGACACTATACAAAGCCCAGATTCGACCATCACTAGAATACTGCTCTCATGTCTGGAGCTCTACACCCGAACAAACCCAAACATACTCTTCGGTTACTGGATTCCATCGAAAGGAGGGCCATTCGTCCGATTGGAGACCACGAGCTGACGAAGAACCTCGACAGCCTAGAACATCGAAGACATGTTGGGGATTTGACTCTCTTTTACAGATATTTTCATGGAAAGTGCTCGGCTGACCTTGCCCTCTTAATTTCGCCCAGAGCGGCGAATAGCAGAAATACACGACGAACCACGGACGTCGTGACTCTTTCATGGAGCCTTCATAGTGATCCTTCGCCATGCTTATCTGTCTTCCACAGTATGCATCACTTTTGACACTGACATTTGTGTGAGATCTTTTATTTGGTCTATATATCTCACCGGTGACCTTCCTCTTGACCTTCTGCCATCAACCTTCTCATGAGCTTTTCCATACCGTATTACGTGCCCGAAGAATTTAAGCATGCGTCGCTGGACTGTTGGTAACAATCTTTCATTGATTCACAACAGTTTTTTCCCGGATAGTTTGCCTTTAAAGTACAATTTCTGTGCAGATGTGTATCCTGATCTACAGATTGTTTACCCGTATATATACGACTCGTGCATTTATATTACATACATTTTTTATGGCCCCCGTATTAGTGCCAAATATTCGATGTTTTCGAATTGCCCTCTTGGCTCACCACACTATTTATTGATTATATCCTTTTACAATAATATGATTTCATTAGCGTCAATAAACGTGTAAAGTTCGCCTTATCGCACCTTTTACAACTTTGTCAATTATTTCGATCGCGATAACGGAAATACATATGATTTCAGTTTTATCTGCGAGATATTTTTTTTCCTCGAAGCTTTTAAGTTAATGGACAATTATTATCTTGAAATCGCAATTATCGATACTTTAAATACTTAAGCACAAGTATTTGATTTAGCCCAAGACAATAACACTGATTTATACAATACATAATAACATAATAAACGTTTACAGCTAGAGGCCAGCAGTTAAAAAAAAATTACTTTGCCCCCTCCATTAAACTATCATTCCTATAATATCGTATGAATAAAACCGTTTGCTTTTTTAATTGAGCATAATTTACTATCAAAACTAGCATAACATTTATTAAAGGCTGTTTTACATGCTTCAAGTTTTTTTCTATGATCAAACACAAGCACTATAGGAAAAATCCTTTAGGGTACTATGGGAGTGGTTCGAGGAGTACTAAGCTTAACCACATATGGACGGGCGGCAGTGGTTCGTCGTGTATTTCTGCTATTCGCCGCTCTGGGCGGAATTAAGAGGGTAAGGTCAGCCGAGCACCTTCCATGAAAATATCTGTAAAAGGGAGTCAAATCCCCAACCTGTCTTCGATGTTCTAGGCTGTCGAGGTTCTTCGTCAGCTCGTGGCCTCCGATCAGACGAATGGCCCTCCTTTCGATAGAATCCAGTAGCCGAATAGTATGTTTGGGTGCAGAGCTCCAGTACTCTAGTGATGGTCGAATCTGGGCTTTGTATAGTATCAAGTTGTTGAGGTGTGTACAACTTTTTGGTTCGGAAGAGTACACCAGTTTCTGAGAAGTTACCTTGGCGATTGCCGCAACGTGGTTATGCCAAGACATATTTCCTCTCAGACTGACACCCAGCAAATTAATAGATGAAGCCAGTGGGATTGCGTGTCCTGCCATGACTATATCCGGTTTTGTAATGTTAGCCTATTTAGATTTAGAGAAAACTACTGCCTGGGTTTTTTTAGCGTTAAATTCGACTTGGTTACTGTCATCCCAAGCCAAAATGTCTTCCAGGTCCTGGTTAAGGCATGATTCTTTATGATGTCTGCGAAGATGGGCGATGATTGTGCATTCAAAGAGAAAGATGAGACAAGTGTGCTATCGTCAGCAAAGCTAAATATCGAATTTTTAGTTTTCACTAGAAAGTCGTTAATGTAGAGTAAGAAGAGGGTGGGAGACAATATGGACCCTTGAGGAACACTGGCATTGATGGTGAATGTGTCTGAGAGAAATCCCTCAATCACCACTTGCAGAGAGCGGTCCTTAAGAAAGCTGGACAACCATGCACAGAATCGACTGGGCATACCATAGGATCGCAGTTTACTTAGAAGCCCCTCATGCCAAATACGATCAAAAGCTTTAGAAATATCCAGTGCAACAGCCCGAGACTCCCCATGATGTTCGATTTCGTTGTTCCAAAGATGAGTGACATAGGCGAGAAGATCTCCAGTTCATCTGGACTTCCGAAAACCATATTGACGATCACTGATAACGTTCAAGCCTTCCAGGCACTTTAGAAGTTGTTGGTTAATAGCTTAGATGGGGCAAGTCTTTCTGTAATTGCAATAAACTTTAAGAAAGGCATGCGCATTATTCAGGAACCAGCCTATTTCTTTTTGCAACTTGCATGAGTTGCCAAGAAACGGGCCTACTGGATTTTTGTTGCAATTTCTGCTGCAAGTCTCGTGGAGAACATGGAGATTTTTACATAGAGTCGTCCAAATCCGTCTTCCTGCTCCTCTATCCGGGTTTTTTTCTTTCAGTTCGTCTTAGCAACCGGTCAACGATAAAACATTTTACGATTACCAAGCGAAATCGCTTTTTATTTTTTTTATGGTGCTTAGTACCAGGAAAAGTTCCTATTGCTAGTCGTGGTTAGTAAAGTAGATAATTTTTATATTTTGGAGAAATAAATGCGTTGGTTTCGTTGGGGTTTGTGGTTTTTATTAATAATCAGTGTTTATTTTTGCGTTTTATTTGGTTAATACTGATTGGACTGACCTTCGCAAAAATTAGGAACACAAAAATGTTATTTTTATAGTATAATATAATGCATTGCAGACGAGAAAACGTCCGGCCTTATTATAAAAAATCAGGCTTCTTTTTATACAATTGTCCTACTTTTACACATTGTTCATCTGACAACCCTATTTTTACATTACGAACCAAAATAAAAGTTACTAAATATTATAACCTTAAAATACGTCTCGTGTGTTTATTGATGATCGTTTATTCGTATTTATTTATATTCTTATTCAGTTTATAGTTGTGTTTTGGGGAGTTTAGCGTTCTTATTTTGATACTTACACGATATTTAGTTTTGCTGATGATAGCACACTTATCTCATTTTTCTCTTTGAATGCACCAACATCGGCTGCCGACGCACATCTTCGCGGACAGCATGAAGTATCACGCCTCAACAAAGACCTGGAAGAAATTCTGGCTTGGGGTGACGGTAACCAAGTCGAAATTAACGCTAAGAAAACCTAGGCAGCAGTTTTCTCTAAAAAGGTTAACATTACAAAACCGGATATAGTCATGGACGGACACACAATCCCACTGGCTTCATCTATTAATTTGCTGGGCGTCAATCTGGGAGGAAATATGTCTTGGCATAACCACGTTGTGGCAATCGCCAAGATAGCTTCTCAGAAACTTGGTGTACTCTTCCGAACCAGAAAGTTGTACATACCTCAACAACTTTTGACACTATACAAAGCACAGATTCGACCATCACTAGAGTACTGCTCTCATGTCTGGAGCTCTGCACCCAAACATACTCTTCGGCTACTGGATTCCATCGAAAGAAGAGCCATTCGTCTGATTGGAGACCACGAGCTGACGAAAAACCTCGACAGCCTAGAACATCGAAGACAGGTTGGGGATTTGACTCTCTTTTACAGATATTTTCATGGAAAGTGCTCAGCTGATCTTGCCCTCTTAATTCCGCCCAAAGCGGCGAATATCAGAAAAACACAACGAACCACTGCCGCTCATCCATATGTGGTTAAGCTTAGTACTTCTCGTACTCTTTCATCTGGAGGACTTCATAATTAAAGAACGACCTTCCCGAGGTCGTTTTTCCCAACGAATATAACCTCCAACGATTCAAAACCAACGTGAATCGCTTTCTGCGCACACGCACCACTCCCAGAGTGCCCTAAAGGATTTTTCCTATAGTGCTTGTGTTTGATCATAAAAAAAAAACAATAAAAAAAACTTCTTCTTGTTGGGTTGGCATCCCTCGCCGCTCGCAATAGAATTGCCTACTGTAAAACGATTTGCATGACATATTGCTTGCAACTCTCATGCCAAAAATTAACTTGCAGCAACAAACTTGGAATATTACTGCAGACTGTAATGCGGCTTTAGCCTGCAAAATATCGAACCGGCGCTGCAGGTGCAAGAGACTTGCGAAAATAGATCAGTTGAGTCGCCTCTGGGTAAGATCTGTTGCGTCTTGCAGGTTATCTTGTAACTTGCAGCATGTAAAACGGCCTTAAGTAATAAAATATCAATATTTCAGAACGGTGGTAATATATTTAACATTATTCACATAATCTATCACCAAATAATAGACACTGGCAATTTAATAACGGTTTGTTAATATTGTACTAGTTTTAGAATTTAAATTATTTTTAATTGCCTCTCATTAATAGCAATCATAGTAGATTCGACTTAAAAAAAACATTACTTAATTATCTTCGATCCTCCGAAAATTGTTGATGTCGAAACCAGTAAAATATATAAATTAAAAAACTTTAAAATTTTAAGTAGAAATAAATCAGCTGGATATTTCTTTCGAATGTATAGAATTTATGTAAATATTTTATAAAAAGCTATTTTAAGCTGGTTTTGAGATGTGGTGATGACTGAAACCAATGAAATAAATTTTGGAAGATACGGAATTGCAGTTTATTTAAAAAAAATCCATTAAAATATGGTAATGTAATTCCATAGCACGAATCAAAGAACCTCCGGTTTGATATACGTAGTTAATACAGTGAATAACGGACACCTTTAATAAGCGGACATCTCTATTAAGCGGACATTTTTTCATAGTCCGGAACTAGGTATATGAAATTCCATGAAAATCAACCTCTCTTGGGCGGACTCTCCTTTGGGCGGACGCGGACAGGCTGTTTTCATACAAGGAGTGCGAAAACCCTCCTTTAAACGGACAATTTTTTTTAAAATATTTGGGAGACGAATAAGTACGGTGAAAAAAACTCTCTGAAGACAGACCGGCAACAAATCCGTATGCGTGGCAGCGCGAAAGGACTTCGCCGAATGAAAGTATGTTTGATTCCCCGACAGCAGTCCGCCGTTTATTTGTGAGTGGTAAGGTTAAAATCGTAAACAATGGCACAAAAATGTCGCGTTTTGAGTCTGAAAGAGAATATCGATGTTGTGGATGTTTGTAATTTGATAATAATGATTTGGGCGAGTTCATTAACATTGATAGCAATGTACTATTAGAAGATGATAGTTCCCTACCGATTATGTAGTCCAAACTGAAACCACATCACTATCTGACGACTCTGATGAAGAAGTTGAATGCAGTAATCAAACAAATGTCCCCAATTATCAACAAGCCATTAGTATGGTAAAGGAATTATAAGAGTATGCAAAGAATAGAGATGACTCTACAGCAATGGATTGCTATCAGACTTGGAATTACATTTTCTAGATTGCAAGTATAAAACGCAAACACGTCAAACTACGTTATTAGATTTTTTTAGTACTACATCCTAACTAAAACTAGTAGTAATAAATTTGAATTTACATATTACCTAATAACAAACTTCCAATGGGCGGACACCTCTATTAGGCGGACACAATTAGACGGTCCCGTAGGTGTCCGCCTAAGGGAGGTTTCACAGTATATTATAATTATTTTTAAGAACTATGATAAAATATTATCAAAATCAAGTGCGACCGGACAACCGGAAACAACAACTTTAATGGTAACACGACCGATGTGTATATTATAGCCTTTTTTTCGGGATCACTTGACATAGAGAGTTGAAATTTGTTAATAATAATATAATAATATAAGCACAGACCAAATTTGCCATTAAGCAACAAGTTTAGTTTAAAATTCTAAGTGTGGGGTATAATCACAATTTTTTCAATACAACACAACAATGAGCCAACATAAAGGAGACCACTGGAATAGAGATAGATAGTCTCTTTGATCACGTCGACTCATCCCGAGTAATCATTCTTATCAATATAATTATTATTCGTCGGCCCAAATTTTGATTTATCATTTACTTCCGCCCTATTTTCCTTAAGAGATAATTTCGTTCAAATAATTTTTAAATAAAAATGTTAAACATTGTCTTGGAACAAACTTCCTCGCTTAAATATTAACTCGGATAAAATCTTAACCAATTTATGGCTGATAACATAATAAAATTTTACCTGCAACGCGTTTGAGCCACCTGTGCCAGGGAACGGATTTATTCGATCAGAAAAAAATGGGTAATGTAAGCCCATTCAATTAGGCATGTATCGTCTTTCGATTGGTTATTGTCCAGTAAATTGGCGTGTCCTCAGATATAATCTGAATAAAATGAAATCAGACGGAGCCAAATCCGGGCTATATACACTGGGCGATTCAGCCACATATATATAAACAGTATATCGCCAATACGAACGTTCCAAAATACAAAAAGTGCCCCCGCTATGGGAGATGGCGCGGGCCTATTGAGTTTGCGCAGTAGGGTGGAAATTTTATCGATCGCGTCAGAGCCGGCCCGACATTATTTGTTTGTTGTTATTCGTCGCCATCTTTGGTTCTGGATGTATTTCAAATTACAGAATAAAAAGTGGTTCATCCACATTGTTGTCGGTATATTAGTGCTTATAAACTTTCATTACCTAACAACAATTTTTGTAAAGGAGTTGTTAATTTGTGCTGATTCGACTCGCTGTTTGGTAGGTTACTGGCTTGTTTTGTTTAAGATGAAAGGACACAAGTGCATGGTGCTTTTTTGCAAAAGTCGTGGATCAATAGCAGGTATATAAAGTATTTCAGGTATGTACATAGTACGAAAATATTTTGCCAATCACATTATCCGATCTTCGGAACCGAATTTCACTAAAAAGCTGGTAAAAAAAGAAGAGAGTGTCACTCGTATACAATATAATATATATATGGTCACTACGTAACCTTAAAATTAATGTATTTTTAATTTGTTGCATTAGTAGCTGATAATAATTCCCAAAATAGTCAATATAGTCATTCATTTTTAATTTTTGGTTTAGAAAAAAGTGAGGTTAAGAGACATACGACGTCGAATGAAAGTTAAAATACAGCTCATTGTGTCGATTGTTACAAATATTCGGACGGAATTTGGGACTAAAAGTTTACACCAATCAGGGCACGGTCGGATCATCATCATATCGTCAGATATTGTATGCATTGAACGCCGTCTTAAATCGAACTAATCGAAATTTTGATTGCAATATTTTTCCTAACTAACCAATGAAATTTACATTAAACAAGTTGAAATCCAGTCCTGTCGAATGTTTGCTTTCACAAGGAAATTTCCGAACTGCGCAAACGCATAACGCCCCCTTCGATGCCCATAGCGGGGACATAATTGCAGACGGTATTAGCAATATACTGTTTTATATATGTGGATTCAGCTCAAGAAAGTGATACTCTAGCTAGACTCTAGGAGAATGACTGGGCTTGTGAGCTCACGCATTGCCGTAAAGAAATATATAAATTTGGCGCAAATCAGGACGTTTTTAGCCAATATAGCCAGCCATAGATACATATGCCTATTAATATTATACAGCGTGTGATAGAAAGTGTAACAAATGGGCAACCTTTTATCCCTCATCTTATCGCTAAAAAGTTGGCTAAGGAGGTTTTCAACCAAGCAAAACTTTCAGGTCCTCCGCCCCCTAATGGTCCTTGCTCTTTCCGCCCTAGACCCATCGCACGCCACTGAGTATCCAAAACAATTATTTTTGTTCTGGCTTTATTGTTATTTTTATAATTTTTGTATCTCAGACGACGATTTTACAAATGACACTACAGAAAGTTCTTTTGAAATTAACAAATTTTTCGGCATCGAAACCATATTTTGCTCCATTTCAACGGAATGTTCGGGTCGGTGTGTAATGTTCCGTGCAGTTTTTGCCGGGGCATTCTTTACAATTCGTCTTAGCGGGGACCGGGACAAATTTCGAATTATAGTTTTTACTTGCGTGTTTTCATCTCCGGGCCCCGTCTCGGATTCTCTTCGTCAAGGCATCGAGAACCCCGTACAAGTTTTTGTGTCGGCTTCCAGAGGCGGGTGTCGCAGTTTTTAGATACCATGTAGTGTTTGAAAAAACCGATGATTTTAATAATCGAGTACTTGATACTCGAGCTACTTTAATAATCGAGTCAATCGCTCGAGCGATTAATCACTTGAAATTCCGATTCACCATTGGTGAATCATTTTTATGACTAAGAGAAACATCAGGGGTTGTTTTTGTAAGTTTTAGAAGTTTAGTCTAGAGTTTTTATTAAGGAACTACTGCTACTACTACTACTGATCTGTCATACTTTTTTTGTATGCACGTTCTCGTTTATGTGCCTTTAACAAAGACATATGTCGTGTGTCAGCCTTCTGAGCGTCAAACTCGAACATCGTCAATCGGAACGGGTATCAAGTGAAAGGCAACGATTTTTCGCTTGAATTTATAACTAGAGTAGTATTTCCTATCGAGCGAATATACTCGAATATATGTAGTACGAGCAGTTTTTTAACTCGAGCTATCACATTCCCACGCAGCACATTTCGGTCGGCGTCAAGCGGGTACCGAATGAAAGGTAATAAGTAGCAAGCGACGATTTATAACGCGATCAGTTTTTTTAATAATCGAGCGATGTCGGTTATTTCGATAATCGAGTACTCCCGCGGTTTCTCGCTCGAGCGATCACAACACTAATTATAGTACCTATCTAACTATTGCAAAAAAATGGAAAACGTTGCCATAAATTATAGTAGTTTTTACAAAATCGTTTTAGTAAACGTTAAAATAAAGTATAGTATTTTTTACAAAAAATGTTAGTAAAGTTTGCAAGAAATTGTAGTAGTTTCTTCAAAAAATTTATTAAACGTTGCAATTAATTATAGTATTTTTTACAATAAATTCTGGTAGCCTTAAGGGGACTGGAGCTCAATGATTATTCAACATGTTAACTTCTAATACATTTTTTTGCAGAAGCCTTTTTGCATTTAGCAAAGAAATTTATTAGAATTTATTTAACATGTCGAAAAATCAGTGAGCTCCAGTTCCCTTAGGCATGGGGGCGTCGTTTATAAGAGGCAAGAGGGGGCAGTTGCCCCCCCCCCCTGTAATTTGATAACTTAATAACACATCAAAAAACTTTTAGTTCGTTCGCGGAAAAGGTAGGTAGTTCGTATGTTTTTTCTATTTTTTCTTAAATTTGATAGTTGCTATTGCATCGGCGTTCGTCCCACATTATGTGGTTCGTCCTAAACATAGCGGGCTTTTTAGCATGCGGGGTGGTTGTCGCCCGATGTCAAAATTATACATCAATAATCTTTTATTTCGTTAGCGGAAAAGATGTATGTTTTTTCTATTTTTTCTGAAATTTGGTACGTATTAGTACGTCTGAAGTAAATTTGACATTCGAGGCGATGCATAGTCGGATATTGTTTCTCCAAAAATATTTCTCTTAATCGAAGCTAAGCCAAACGAAGAAAAATTCTAATATAACGGATCCGAAGCTGCTATACAGTGTGTCTACTTAAGTTGGAACCATATGGAAAACTTTTTTATTATTGGTTTTATGATAAAAAATTATTCTTCATAAAAAGTTCTGCATGGTCTAAAACTCAAAATGCAACCTTAAGTATCAAAATTTCTCAGTCATATACGAGGTATATTAGAAATTACGAATTTTGCTCAAGAGTAAAGTACCTTTATTTTTGACAATACAGAAGAATGTTATGAAGAAATGTTATTTTGAATTAAAAGTTATATTCAAATATGCAATTACAGTTATTTAGCATGAAAATTTAGGTGTTGTGATTATTTACTAATCATTCCGTATTAACTATTCTGGCTTGATAGAATTTAACGTAATCTAGGATGCACTGACAAGAAATATTTGACACGGAATGTCATAGTGCGTTGGTATTTATAAAATACATTAGAAATGGCAGCTTTACTAAGTTGTGGAGAAAAAATAGAAATTGTTTTAATAATTAATACGGAATTATTAGTAAATAATCACAAAACCTTAACTTTCAGGCTAAATAACTGTAATTACATATTTGAATATAACTTTTAATTCAAATAACTTTTCTTCATAACATTCTTCTGTATTGTCTAAAATAAAGGTACTTTACTCTTGAGCAAAATTCGTAATTTCTGACAAACCTCGTATATGACTGGGAAATTTTGATAACTGAAGGTTGCATTTTGAGTTTTTGGCCATGCAGAACTGTTTATGAAGAATAACTTTTTATCATAAAATCAATAATAAAAAAGTTTTCCATATGATTACAACTTAAGTAGACACACTGTATAAACAAATTTATAACGAAATTTTTGGCACCGTTATTATTTAAATTAAATCTAGATTTTCCGACATCAGTGGATTAAATTTTTTCGATTTATTGACCAACAATAATTTTTAATCATATTCACATTTGTTTCCGCAAGAACTATTTGACGTTGAAGCAATTTACGATGAAATTATTGCATATTTGGCATTACAACCGTATAATACCATTAAAATACAGTTAAACATACTAATCAATGTTACTTAAAATAAATAAGTATGGAGTTATTTTTTGGTTTGTTTTCCGCTGTCTCTTTTTGTATATAGCTCGTAAAATCGGGATCAATTTAAAAATACTGAAAAATATACTGAAAAATCCTCAGGAAAAGGAAAACCCTTCTTGAAAAAAAAAATTACTTTCGTTCGTCTGTTGTAACTTAAGTAAAAATGTTGCGCTTTTTAAATCGAGTATAATGAGAACACCTTACTGACCTTTCCGCTCGGTTTTTCTAGTATTTACTATAAATTATGGACTCAATTTAGATATGTATTTTGGGTTTGCTCGTGGGGCGTGGTCCATAAATAATTGGGTTTGTCCTGGTTTTTAAGTTTATAAAATTACCCATTTTATCATGGCCCCCCCCCCCCAAAAAAAAAACTTTCTAACGACGCCCTTAGGCTACCAGATTTTATTGTATCATTCCCCCCCACAACCCCCCCCCCCCACCATCAATTTAACACGAAAAATACCATATATACCGGTTTGACTAACGCGAGTAACGCGGCAGGGTATTACTTTTCGTAACTTTTCCATGCATGACCCCCCCCCCCCCCCCCCCCCACCGAAGTTCTGGATCCGCCCTTGATTCTGCCATTACAAAGCTCTTATCAAATAATATGCCTTGTACCTATATTGATCAACTTGAATCGGTCCACTAAAATCGCTTCCAGACACTGTGCGATGCGATGGTGTCTTATAATAGCTGAATTTGTAATCTTTTTTTGTAAATTGTTCGACCATCTTAATATTATTTAACTTTTCAAATGTTTCTTGCTAAGATTTTACAAAATCAACACTGTGTGTGTGTCTTACCTGCTTTATGCAATCACATTAAAAATGCTAAAGTAAACTAACTCAAAGTTTTAACAGATTTCCGTCACTTTTGGCAGACCAAAGGCCGATTTTTATTTACTTTAGCCTGAGGTGCGAAATTTAATATTTATTTTTAATTTATACGATCGTATAACTTGTCTAAAAATAAAGTTTTAAGTTGATGTTGCTTTCCGTAGTACAAAGCGACTTGCGTCAGGTCTGGAAATTCGACAAATTTATAGTACGTTTGAAAAGTGTAAAAACTTTTTGCGTGTCGGAAAATGTGGATCTTTTCGTGCAGTTTTGGGGTCTATCTAAGTTTTTGTATCGTTGAAAAATTAGCTCATATTTTTTTATGACGTATACGCACATTTTTCTATTAATTAGTCTTATTGCTTGGTTCCTAGGAAAATTATAAATTTTTAAAGAAAAACAACTTCTTTTTGCCATTTATTTTCGATATCTCTATTGGATCCCCTCCTTTATTAGTAAAGATAGAGGGATGATGTTCTCAGGAGAACGTGATACTTTTTGGAGCGACGAAGTGGACTCTTCTATATTATATACAGGGTGTTTCCTAATCTCTCTGAACAAAACGACGGAGGTGAATCCTCACCTTATTTTAAGACGAAAATGCGGTGGTATAAGAGTTTTTCGCTTTGTTTTCGAAATACAGGGTGAAAAAAAAATTGTATTTTTCATTTTATTAATTCATGCCAATGATTTGATAATGCATATGATTTAAAAACTTTGAATAATGAACTCATATGAACAAAAGTCAAATAAATTGATGCAAATGCCCTCCATGAGCCAGTAAATACCCATGTAAAGACTGTTTCACGAAAAATGGATATAACTTACTGACTGCTGTAAAAGTACCTGGGCCATCCCATTATTTATGACCGTTTGTTATTATTATGTGGAAAGGACCGGATTGTAATAATTATAATTAAATATAGGCACATCAGGTAGGTTAGGTTGCTTAATTTATATTTAAATATCTTTTTGTGGTAAAATTTGTTAGTTTTTGAGGAATGGTTCAAGAATTGTCTTTTACCAAACATTCCTCAGAATAGCGTGATAGTAATGGACAATGCGAGCTATCACAGTCGCCAATTACATAAAGCTCCAAGCTCAAATAATACAAAATTGGAGATTCAGAACTACATGGCGGCGAATGATATATATTTTGAAGAAAGTTATAAAAAAGTGATCTTTTAGAAGTTTTAAAGAGATTTTGTATAAAAAAAGTATAGGTTTGTTCCACATTGGCAGAAGAAATTGGACATACAGTACTACGGCTCCCACCCTATTATTGCATTTTTAACCCCATAGAGCATATGTGGCACCAGTTAAAATCACTGGTTAGATCTGAAAATATTTCTCCGACTTTAAGTTCTAGTGTTGTAGAATTAATACGAAAATGCTTTAATGATATTCCCCCAGGTAGTTGAAAAAATTCAGTGCGTCACGTAATAACTGTAGAAAATTCGTATATTAGCCTGGATCGTATAATTAATCCAATTATAATTAATTTTGATGAGGATAGCGATAGCGAAACAGAACTATCTATAGAATGACATTATAAATGTAAATAAATATGACTAGTAATATTTAAAAAAAATGTTATTTCATTTGATTACATTAATATAATCATATCATTACTTGTTTTCCTTAGTCCGTCCCTTCATACTTCACTTGTTTATTGCCAAGCTCTTGTCGACACAATGGGACCGGCCTAGGAAATCATTAAGTCGTATCCAATTTTCGTGAAACGTACTGTACACGACGTGCTAAATTGTCTCTTACGTTTAATGTATTAAAACCATCAATAATATGCAGTCGAAGGTCTTCTTTAGTTCAATTTAACAGGATATTATTTAAAAGACAGAACAGGAGACGGAGAAAACAAATGTGGTCGCCATGGAAGGAAGCAAAACCTACTCGTATAATTTGTAGATAAAAATACCAAAATAACTAAAAAATTAAGGTACTCTTTTACCCAGATCTCCACAAATGAACTAATTGTAAAATTTAAAATTGACACAAAGTAAAGTGCTCTAATCCTTTATGTTTAACAAATATCATTAGAATATCGTTTGGCATTAATTAATAAATTGAACAATACAATATTTTTTTAACACCCTGTATTTCGAAAACGAAGCGACATGCGAAAATCTTTTATACAATATTTTCGTCTTAAAATAAGGTGAGGATTCACCTCCTTCATTTTTTCAGAGAGGTTAGGAAACACCCTGTATATAGGGTAAATTTGAAAATTTAAATCCGTATCTCTGTTATCTTGTTATTAGGAAGGTAAAAAATTATTATAGGATTTTTACATTAAATCCAGTGGCGTAGTGTTTTTTTAGTACAACCATTTTTTAAAACTCGGCTAAAATTGAATTGCGCGTCGCAACTATTTTGGTAATCTATCCAAATTGTTCGTGTTTGTTTCCTTATAACATTTGGTTGTTGTATAATGGTCTACCGGGATACGTCTTTATTTTTAGGGCCAAATAACTGCAACGTTGCACAATGCCAAATTATAATAATGTTTTAAAAAAGTTTTTTAAAAATAGCTGTAAGACCATCAAAAGGACTTACAATGACTTACTTTATACCAGTGGCAGTTATTCCACAGGAGCACATGCGCACGTGCACCCCCAAAACCAATAAAAAAATATTAATTTATATTCATTTAATATTATTTATCGTATAAAGTCCGACCCGCTCTAATATTTTATCGTACCGTCAAACCAAACTGTATACAATAGGCTGTCATCGTGTGCGATCCGGCCGGTGCGCCAGTCGTTAAATGGATGACGAGAAATGCTCGCATATGCGGTCATATAGGCGGGACATAATGCAGTTTCTCTCTAGTATCAGGTGGTGGGGAATAGCGGGGATATGGCGATTTTACATGGAAAAGTCGCACCGTTTTTGAGTGCGCCTTTGTCTGCATGTTCCTGCATGTGTAGTAATTCGAGCGGGTATGTTTCTATATTTTAATACTAAGTATATATTTATTAAGTTAAAATGAATAGTTTGACGGTGGACTATTTAAAAAATAACTTTGGCTCTTTGAGTTTGGAGCAAAAAATTGAAGTGAAGAATGCGGGCAGACCTAAACCCGCTATTAATTTAACGCAGACTACAAAGGGTAAATCTAGCGACTTTATTAGAAAGTTTAAAAATGAAATATACGAAAAAAATAGCTGGATTTGTGGATGCAGCACGACTAACCGTGTTTTTTCCTGTTTGGTGTTTGGTCGCGGCGTTGTGGAGCCTGCCTGGACAAAAAATGGAATAGCCGACTTGGGGGCATTTAACACAAAAAATTAAAAAAACATGAAAACACTCAAGCCAATGCTCAGTTGGAGATACAGCTGTTGTTTAAAATACTTTCATGATACTAGGTCACAAGTAGGGAATCCAATCCCGCACCCAAACTTTAATCCCGCGAACCCATTTTACGCAATATTTTCCTAAGGCTTGAAAGGCTACAAGAGATATTTGTTTCGTCTTTAATTAGCCGCTCTTTGAGGGAAATCAAAGTGGGTACAGTTTGTGCCTCATACATTTGGTAAATCTTTCTTCTTAATAAATTCATGTCATTTTCATCAATGCTTCTAAATGTGCCAGAATCACTCCGATTTTTTCTAGGATTAACAGGTTTAAGTACTATGTCTTTTGCCAAAGTAGACGTCTCTACTAAAGCATCCATCGAATTAAAATTTCTACTCAACAACGATTGATAAACATTTTTAATTATTAGTTTGGCATCGGTAGATAAATGCTTTCTTTTAAAAATTACACTTGAAGATGCCCCACTATCAGCACAATTCCAAGGACGCCACATTCTACCACTAATAAGCCTAACTAAAAATTACTCGCCGGAAAACCACTAGATTAAAATTATTAAAAATCACTTTGTATTTATATATGCATCAGGCATAGGTATAAATTGAATTTGTATACCTGGTCCGGCTCTGCTCGAAAAGGTTTTAAAATTTGGGATTTCCTTATTTATTTTATGGTCGAAGGGATAATGAGGTTTGTTCGGGTTTGTTTGTTTTATTGCAGTCAAAAGATCAAAGGTATAATTCTGCAAATACTATACCAATAACCGCACCGACAAATAAATAAAAAATACATTTGAAAAAGAAACCCGTGTGGACACCCCATTGAAGTCATATTGTGTAATTCCGAAATGGTATCGGCCTAGTACCGCTACTGGACCCATCGAGTAGGTAGGTAAAACTGGACATAATCAAGCATACCAAGGCGCCTTTGTGAAACTTGCCGCCTTGTAATTAGCCCCGCACAGGTGCCGCTCGGGCTTTAGGGGCCCAAGGCCCGTCTAATAATGGACTGCTTCAGTGTCGGATTAGGGTAAATTTAGAAGTTAGGTCGGTATTAAGTCGGGTACTAATTCAACTTAATGATAGCGAATTATGATATTTATGACTAATAATAACAATGTTCATTCTTCTGCATAGAAAATAGCTATTGGAAAAGGTGTTTAGATCGAGAATACACAGCGACAAATTCCTATTTCGGTCCACATTACAAGTTGCAAAGCATCTATTTTTCGCCCGAAGGCGATAAAATAGTATGTTATAAACCAAGGGACTAAACTAACTCATTTAATCCCGCGAATGGAGCTTGTTACATCGACCATTCAAGGGATTAAGGCAGTGGCGTAACTACCGGTGTTCCATGTGTTCCAGGAACACAGGCCCCCGAGCTTTGGAGGCCCCTTCGGCCTGGGTAATTTTAGAAAGCTGCAAAAATTTTTGTGACCATCACCTTTGTGGTGTCGTGGATTACGGAAAATTCATGAAAAATCACATTTTTAGCAATTCAGATCTTTGGGGGCCATTCTGTTAAAAAATTACTCCTCAAGCAGTAGTTTTTCTGAAATTGTTACAGCATGTTGTCTGTTTCTCACCATCCCAGTTACCGTCGCAAAAGCAGAAAGATCATTTTCGAAATTAAAGATAATAAAAAATTATTTTCGCAATACGATGGGACAAAAACGATTAAGCTCTCTGGCTCTAATTTCAATCGAGAATAATATAATGGAAAAGATGGATGTACAAAACTTGGTAACAGCATTTGCTGTTTAAATGTTATGAAACCTGTAATGTGACTGTCGGCTGTAAATAAACTTATGTTCTACGCTTAGAAATGTCGTTTTCTATAAAGTAGGGGGGGCTACCGTCACCGAACACAAGTTTTTCTGACGTAGTTACGCCACTGGATTAAGGCACTTTACTCCCGCTGTATATACAGTAACATTTAGGTATAAATATAAAAACACCTAATAATGTCACAATTCAATGCAATTTTAGTTGAATATTTTATTATATTAGTCTACTTTGACAGATAAAGGTGACAGTTACAGTAGAAATAAACAAGTTGTCAGTTTTGCGATCACAGTCGAAATGGAAATGGTATCAAGGAAAATACATAAAGTGTAATTTGTAAGATAGTTCTATGAACAAAAAGTGGAAAATTTCAACGAATTATGCAACGAATATTAAGTACCTGGAAGGCTTCAACATTATTAGTCATTATCATATGGTTTTTGGAAGTCCAGATCAACGGGAGATCGGGAGATCTTCTAGCCTATGTCACTCATCTTTGGAACAAGGCAATGGAATATCATGGGGAGTCTCGGGCTGTTGCACTGGATATTTCTAAAGCATTTGATCGTGTTCGGCATGAGGGGCTTCTAAGTAAACTGCGATATTATGGTATAGTCGATTCTGTAAAGGGTTGTCTAGCTTTCTTAAGGACCGCTCTCTGCAAGTGGCGATTGAGCGATTTCCCTCAGACAGATTCACCATCAATGCCAGTGTTCCTCACGAGTCCATATTGTCTCCCACACTCTTCTTACTCTACATTAACGACCTTCTAGTGAAAACTAAAAAATCGATATTTAGCTTTGCTGACGATAGCACACTCATCTTTCTCTTTGAATGCACAAACATCGCCCATCTCCGCAGACATCATGAAGTATTACGCCTTAACAAGGACCTAGACGACATTTTGGCTTGGGGTAATAGTAACCAAGCCGAATTTAACGCTAAAAAAAACAGGCAGCAGTTTTTTCTAAATTGGCTAACATTACAAAACCGGATATAGTCATGGCAGGACACGCAATCTCACTGGCTTCATCTATTAATTTGCTGAGCGCCAGTCTGGGAGGAAATGTCTTGGCATAACCACGTTGTGGCAATCGCCAAGATAGCTTCTCAGAAACTTGGTGTACTCTTCCGAACCAAAAAGTTGTACACACCTGAACAACTTGATACTATACAAAGCCCAGATTCGACCATCACTAGAGTACTGCTCTCATGTCTGGAGCTCTGCACCCAAACATACTCTTCAGCTACTGGATTCTATCGAAAGGAGGGCCATTCGTCTGATCGGAGACCACGAGCTCACGGAGAACGTCGACAGCCTAGAATATCGAAGACAGGTTGGGGATTTGACTCTCCTTTACAGATATTTTCATGAAAAGTGCTCGGCTGACCTTGCCCTCTTAATTCAGCCCAGAGCGGCGAATAGCAGAAATCAAAGATCTTGCAGAAATACACGACGAACCACTGCCGCCCATCCATATGTGAAACTTCATTGAAGTCCTTCATCTGGAAGACGTCATCATCATTCTTCCTATAGTACTAATGTTTGATCATAAAAAATTCCTCCAGGAACATTAAAAATTTGTATAGTCCAATCCTGAGCCTCCCCACCCTCCAGATTCGACCCGGTAGAGTGCGTTCTTAGAAAATATCACTGTCAGGATGATCGTACGAAGAGCGGCGACGACGGTTCGTCATGCCTTCAGAAAGACGGTCATTACGATTTTAGTTCTGCCCGAATGGCTTTCCGCTGTTGCCACATGCTTAGAATTACTATTCTGGGTATAAAACCGTGGGGAGACCAAGGAGAGACCTATAATCTAGCTCAAAAAACGAACATTATATGGCCAATGAAATGGCGCTTTTAGATTTGGAATTGCAGGTTATTAAAATAGTTATATAATAAAAGTTAATTGATACCGCCGTATGTATGTAGGTAGACCTAGTTCTAAGGAATATAAAAATGAGGTTATTATTTTTAATTTGAACAAAAAAAATTAGTATACTTAGTTTTTTCTTGGTTTTGATCAAAAATCCCGAAAACAGTGAGACATTACACTAAATTGTAGCAAAGATTATTATAAAGCCACACTTATTTTCTAAAAAGTATTTTTTTCTCAAGTCAGTGGCGTAGTATCTACGCCTTGATGCAATTTTAACCAAAATAGTATATTACGTACCGAGGTGGAAAGTGTTTCATTCCTGTCGAGAGAGTCGGTAACTAAATCTCGAGACAGTAATGAAACTTTTCACCGAGGTTTGTATACTATTTTATTTACAACCACATCTAACATCCACTTCTTATTATTTTCAATTAAAATTTTTAATAAAAGATAAATGTCATTTTGACTTTTCCATTGAAAAATTAGACAGAAATTTCAAATAACCGCAGGTGGTAAAATAACGTAGGTAATAATACACATGAAGATGGCAAATACCATTTTTTGAATATGGTTTCCATGCCACTAAACAATATATTATTTTAACAATAGAAAAATCAGAT
The DNA here is from genome assembly GCA_963991005.1 of Barypeithes pellucidus. Taxonomy (NCBI): domain Eukaryota; kingdom Metazoa; phylum Arthropoda; class Insecta; order Coleoptera; family Curculionidae; genus Barypeithes; species Barypeithes pellucidus. Next base: position 18,060,925 of record OZ022561.1, on the reverse strand, counting down.
GAGGAATTTGATTTTGGTGCTACTACACCAGAAATTCGAGACGCAGCAAAAATAGTAGATGAAGATCTTCTGCCAACTAAAAGCCGCCCGAGATATGACAAGGCATATAACTGTTTCAAAGAATGATGTACGGGAAACAAAGTTCAAAATCCTGGTTCTGAGTCGGCGCTACTAGCTTATTTCAGTAAAAATGCCAAGACAACGACGATATCAACGATTTGGTCACAATATTTAATGCTGAGGACCACTCTATCAGTTAGGGAAAAAGGACATATCTAAATACGCAAAGCTATTAGCATTTTAAAAAAAGTGTGTTCGTATATTATTTTGAGATATCGATTTTTAAAATAATTACAAAATAAATAATTTACTTTCCACGCGGGTGGAAAGTAAAAGTAAAAAAACCTCAACGTTCCACCTTTCAAAGATAGATGAAATGTCATTATTACATGCATGGTTGTAAATAAATAATAATTATGCACCCCATGTTGCACGTCATTAAAATTGCCCCTTTTATCTTGCAATGTTTGATTGCCGATCAAAATAAATGTTAATATAAATTATTAATACTTTTAATAACGGTCAGTTGTTATATTTACAGATGTAAAAGAAGAGATTGATATTGTCGCCATCTACAGGTAAAACAACACAAAAGATTTGATTTTTCTACGTATGATTCGAGTCCATTTTTATCCATTTAGCGGAATGGGGAACTCTTACAGATCTGTGCAATGCCTGCTACACCCTATAATTACGAGAGCTGGCAACGCCGCTAATTCGTTTCGTAGAGGTACTATGCCACAGCGGTCATAAACATGAATGCTTCTATAGTACCTTTTGTACTCGGGATTAATAACTCATCTACTACATCTTTGATGTTATTTGATCTCTACAGGAAGTCTTGGCTAATTTATGTGAATAAAACACATTTTAGGTTAAAAAATAATTTGACTTTTTGAATAACGTATTGAATGAGTTGGATTGAAGGTTATTTGGTAATAAATTAAAATTATGTAAGGTTTAAATCTGGTGGTCTAGGCGGACGTATCTCCGTATGGGGATTGGGTTTGGAGAATTTCTTGCGTACTTTTCAAAAAAAAAACTCTCCTGAGGCTTTGTTATATTTCATCTTTAATTACTAGAGACTGCTTTCATGGAACCAACGTAGGCCCAATTTGCTCTTCGTACTATACAGGGTGTTGCTAAATTACATGCTAATATTTAAGGACGCCATTTTCATATGACATATGACATATGAACATATGTCCCGTCTTAGCTCTTGAAATACAGGGTGTTTCATGTTTTTTAAATAATTTGTTAACTTAAATACGTGACAATTAGACTTGGTAGACAACTGTCACAACTGTTTATGTTTACAAAACAAAATCTGCTTCTTACCCACTAGATCCCTTTAAATCTTTGTAAAACCTAATTTCATAAAAGTGAAAATGAATGAATTTCATTTTTATTTTTATACGAAAATTAACGACAAAAAAATCAAGCGGCGACATTTGCTCAGCAAGGAATGAGACTTTCGGGTCGGTTGTACGCTGATTTTGTCATAAATAAAACAAAACAAAACGTCTAGCTTGTCTTCAGCGTAATTTTTAAATGCTTTTTAGAATACAAGCTAGACGTTTTGTTTTGTTTTATTTATATGACAAAATCAGAGTACAACCCCCCCCCCCCCCCCCCCCCCCACCACCCCCACAGATATTATAGTAAAGATATAATTGTAAGGTTTCCAGTAAAAATATTGTAATAATTACAATTTTCATTATCAATCCGTACCATAATAATATTATAAACATAATTTACAAATAACGATAGGATTTCTAAAAAATTTAGCAAAATCAACTAAAATATGTTGTAAATTGTATACAACCACTTTGAGAGAAAATAATTTATTTATACTCATTAGGTAAATATTTTTAAATGTACGGTACATTTTAACTGATGTCTATTATTGTACTTTAAGTGTTTTTTATTGTAAAGATTACCAAGTTTAAATAAAGTAAAAATGCTTTTTACAAGAATGACGAGCTTAAATCAGATGCAACGGATCAAACAGAACTCGCTCTACGTTATGAGACTAGGTGGGGACAACAAGAGGAAGCGTTTCGTCGATCACTGAAGTCAAGCGACGTTGGGCACGATTCGTATTTTAGTAAATTTTGCAAAAGATCTTGCAATGGCAGTTCTTATTAAAAGTTATTCCAGTTACTTATAGAGTTATGGTTAGTTTTACTATTTTTATAGTAAATTTAATTAAGTGTTTCCGATTGTAGTCCGATTAGTGCAATTGAAAGGTCTAATAACGCGCTATATGACCTAATTTTAATATAATAACCTGCACCAGGCGAACAATTAACAAAAAATATGATTGATGGCCAAAAAGGGGGCATTATATCACAAATAATGGCGAGTTCGAAGTCCTTTCGTGCAATTAAACTTTCCCAAGAATAAACAACTAATTTTAAAAATATTTTCACATAAAACTTGTGAGTTAAGACATGTGACTGAAATCCACCGCTCTCGCATATCAAGGTCTATTTGCCGAGAACGGCAATTAAGTAATTTGGAATTTATTAGTTATTTACTTAGTCCTACAAAAAGCATAAAACTTTTAGATGATTTTTATCGCAGATGGCAGATACGTAAACAAATGAAAAATCAAAGCTAACTTTGATATACATTAAAGCAAGTAGAGATGCTTTGATGTCTGAGAATGTTTATTGGTCGAAAACAATTTGAAACCGTTTGTTTAGAACTTGTGTCGGCGACTGGTTTTCTTGGCTTTAAAAAAAAAGAAATAATTATTTATGTAAGTTGCGAGGAGCAATTTTTAAGGCATTAAGGATATACGTTCGTCAATTCGTCAAAACAGTGCTGTTAAAGTCGTTTTACCAATAAATCTGCGAACCAATAATAAATACTTATATAACTAAACTATATTTTATCTCGGTTTATTTATCAGCGCAAATCTAGTGGAATTGTGTTCTTACCGGGAAAGTTTTGGGGTAGTTTTGAGTTGAGTAGTGACCGTGATGGTGTAAATATTCCTTCTTTATTTTGATCTTAAGAATTACTAAGTACAGGGTGTCCCATTTTCGACACTTTTATAGGGTATCTCCGTAATTGTTAGTGCTATCAAAAAAGTAATGTAGGTGTCATGTACTCTTTTTGGGTCCAACTTAAAATGGTAAAATCAAAATTCGAAAATTTTCGCTCGCTTAAGCGATACGGGGGAAAATCAAAAAATTGACAATTTCGAAATTACCGTGTAACCAATTCGTCCCCTAGTACAGGGTCTCCCATTTTTGACACTTTTATAGGGTATATCAGTAATTGTTAGTGCTATCAAAAAAGTAATGTAGGTGTCATGTGCTCTTTTTAGGTCAAACTTAAAATGGTAAAATCAAAATTCGAAAATTTTCGCTCGCTTAAGCGATACGGGGGAAAATCAAAAAATTGACAATTTCGAAATTACCGTGTAACCAATTCGTCCCCTAGTACAGGGTCTCCCATTTTTGACACTTTCATAGGGTATATCAGTAATTGTTAGTGCTATCAAAAAAGTAATGTAGGTGTCATGTGCTCTTTTTAGGTCAAACTTAAAATGGTAAAATCAAAATTCGAAAATTTTCGCTCGCTTAAGCGATACGGGGGAAAATCAAAAAATTGACAATTTCGAAATTACCGTGTAACCAATTCGTCCCCTAGTACAGGGTCTCCCATTTTCGACACTTTCATAGGGTATATCAGTAATTGTTAGTGCTATCAAAAAAGTAATGTAGGTGTCATGTGCTCTTTTTAGGTCAAACTTAAAATGGTAAAATCAAAATTCGAAAATTTTCGCTCGCTTAAGCGATACGGGGGAAAATCAAAAAATTGACAATTTCGAAATTACCGTGTAACCAATTCGTCCCCTAGTACAGGGTCTCCCATTTTCGACACTTTCATAGGGTATATCAGTAATTGTTAGTGCTATCAAAAAAGTAATGTAGGTGTCATGTGCTCTTTTTAGGTCAAACTTAAAATGGTAAAATCAAAATTCGAAAATTTTCGCTCGCTTAAGCGATACGGGGGAAAATCAAAAAATTGACAATTTCGAAATTACCGTGTAACCAATTCGTCCCCTAGTACAGGGTCTCCCATTTTTGACACTTTTATAGGGTATATCAGTAATTGTTAGTGCTATCAAAAAAGTAATGTAGGTGTCATGTGCTCTTTTTAGGTCAAACTTAAAATGGTAAAATCAAAATTCGAAAATTTTCGCTCGCTTAAGCGATACGGGGGAAAATCAAAAAATTGACAATTTCGAAATTACCGTGTAACCAATTCGTCCCCTAGTACAGGGTCTCCCATTTTTGACACTTTCATAGGGTATATCAGTAATTGTTAGTGCTATCAAAAAAGTAATGTAGGTGTCATGTGCTCTTTTTAGGTCAAACTTAAAATGGTAAAATCAAAATTCGAAAATTTTCGCTCGCTTAAGCGATACGGGGGAAAATCAAAAAATTGACAATTTCGAAATTACCGTGTAACCAATTCGTCCCCTAGTACAGGGTCTCCCATTTTCGACACTTTCATAGGGTATATCAGTAATTGTTAGTGCTATCAAAAAAGTAATGTAGGTGTCATGTGCTCTTTTTAGGTCAAACTTAAAATGGTAAAATCAAAATTCGAAAATTTTCGCTCGCTTAAGCGATACGGGGGAAAATCAAAAAATTGACAATTTCGAAATTACCGTGTAACCAATTCGTCCCCTAGTACAGGGTCTCCCATTTTCGACACTTTCATAGGGTATATCAGTAATTGTTAGTGCTATCAAAAAAGTAATGTAGGTGTCATGTGCTCTTTTTAGGTCAAACTTAAAATGGTAAAATCAAAATTCGAAAATTTTCGCTCGCTTAAGCGATACGGGGGAAAATCAAAAAATTGACAATTTCGAAATTACCGTGTAACCAATTCGTCCCCTAGTACAGGGTCTCCCATTTTTGACACTTTCATAGGGTATATCAGTAATTGTTAGTGCTATCAAAAAAGTAATGTAGGTGTCATGTGCTCTTTTTGGGTCAAACTTAAAATGGTAAAATCAAAATTCGAAAAAAAAAATTGACAATTTCGAAATTACCGTGTAACCAATTCGTCCCCTAGTACAGGGTCTCCCATTTTTGACACTTTCATAGGGTATATCAGTAATTGTTAGTGCTATCAAAAAAGTAATGTAGGTGTCATGTGCTCTTTTTGGGTCAAACTTAAAATGGTAAAATCAAAATTCGAAAAAAAAAATTGACAATTTCGAAATTACCCTATATTTTCTTAGTAAGTAGTACTTGTGAACCCCCTCTATCATAGGTCACGAGCCGTCACTGCTACAGGAAAAAGGCAAAGCATGATGTTTCCTAATAAATTCCTTTTTCTAACGACCTATAAGAATCACATTGCTATTTTATTGATAATACAGTCATTACAGTTGATGAAAATAGAAAGGAAACAGCTAATTTCGGCGCTCAACATGAAGCTAACGAAGCTAATCAATCTACTTATAAGTGGCTAGAGGATAAAAACCAGCAGGATCTTCCGTATTAAATTCCCTTTTCTTAAAAATCATGTTATTTTATTAAGAGAAGTAGTTAAATGGTGTGCCGTTATTAAAAGTCGAGCTGCGAAATGATTACTTGGTCAGCAAGATTTTCCAATTGGTCAGTAGAAGAAAACATGTCTAGAACCAGTTTACTTCAGAGGTCCCAGGGCACTGTCAATTTATGTAACTTTCTTGTGTTTTCTTTTGCCGAATACAGAAGGAAATCGGCTACAAAAGGTGTAGCGGGGACGGGTTTTCACTTGTTTTCCCAGGGCACTGTCACGATTCAGAAATGTTTGCTGTCCATAAGTTGCTGCCCAACTAGCCATTTTGGCTGACCGATTACATTTTTCTGCTCGCAAAAATAAGAATATTTTGCTAACCAGTTAAATGATACCCTTTTATTAATGCCCGATGAAAAATATTTGTTTATATATCAAACTACAATTTTAAGTTCTCCAAAGATAAAACATAAGTGCTTAATGCACCTCTTATAGTTTTTAATTAATTCGGCGTCAAATAAGAACCATAAACTTAAACCAATCGTTATTAACTGCAATAAATAAAAATTATATAAATTGTATGGTTCAAATATTACAACTTTCCGTGTTTTTATGATGCCATCCATACAAGAGGATCATATAAAAAGGATCACGATAACGGAGTACCATAAAGATAACATATTATGGAAGATAATAAATTTGTAATTACCCCTAGATCGGCGTTGATCTGACTGTCATGGCCCATAAAGTTCGGCATCAACGTTGAATTGTATCCCAGGTTCTTGCATAATTTTAAGGATATTGTCTCACACCTTTCCGCTATCGCATCCCCAACATAACAGACTGTGACCAGGAACAAAACAAAAACACGAGCCTTCATTTTCGTAACTTGTCATAAAGTTTTCAATTATGACCCAAAAATTTCCCGTCCGAATCAAAGAAAAGTACAAAAAATCAGCTTAAAATCAAACTTGCGTTCACCAGTTTCGTTTTCGTCCATTTTCATCCGAAAAACACGCGAAAATTCAAGTTTTTCACCAAAAAAAACCCGCACGCTCAATCAACGAAGTGAAATAAATGAATAACGAACGACTTTCGAAGCGCTCTTGATACGAGGCAGGCAATAAACGGACTAACGGAGGGAAGAGAAATAAATGAATGCGGCTCCGTCGGCCCGATACAAAACAACCGCTTTACAAAAGATAAAGTTTTTAGTGTGCCGTGATAATTTCATGGATGGTTCAAGTTGATTTAATATTAGGCTGGGGGGAAATGTTGAATTGTGAGCTGATTTAGCTTATACAAAGTGTGCTTGAAGAAAAACTATATTTGCGGCAAAATTGATACTTTATTTGGGAGCTCCTATATGAAAGTACTTTTTCTTTTTGATAAAAGGCGACTATCAATATGTTCCATGACCGCGCCAAAGATTCCTGGCGCGTCCCTGGCTACTCCTTACAGGCACTGGTGGCGACAAGGGGCCAGCTGCAAGCCTCTCTGGCGCCTTCGTGAAAGTCATTTTCAAAAGTATACTATATACATATTGTATTTGTCAAAATTAGACCACAAACTTCGAGACGCATGGGGAATTTGTTTCGCTAAATTTCCAATAAAAACTGTCGGGGGGGGGGGGGGGGGATCTATCGCCCCAACTGCTTAGAGGGGGTTTGTTCGGGTTTGTTAAGTTAGGGACAGGATGAGAAAAAATATTATACTCAAGTATTGTACAGTTGACAGACACTATGACGTCAGTTTGTGTCTTCCAGAAATAATATACAGCGAATAAGAGCGAATTGAGGTGGGGGGTTGGCAGAGGGCAGCACCTATTTAGCACATAGGCACTAAAAAAACCCATTTTAAACGAGAAAGTCGAATTTGCACCAAATTTCTATTAAGAAAACTAGCAAAAACGCAAATCTTGAAATCCTAAACCTACAAACAGCTAAAACTTAAATTGAAGGAATATTGAGATGGGTATAAAAAAATATGTCAGCGATATTGGACTCTTAATAATGAAAAAGAACATTGCATAAACAACTTTTAACAGTGTTCCACATTGACTAGTTTAAAATAACAATTTTCACACAACATTTTTTAGTTATAGCGCATACAAAATAATAATCAGACACCCACATGTAGTCAGTTCTAAAAAATTTGTAATATTGTCTGAAAACCGTATTCTGAACAACCATCTACTACAGAGTTTTGAAAAAAACAATCTTTATTTTAAGACAATAATGTACATTCACCTGAATACTATACTCTAATCAGCGTCTGATAGCACTGGCCTCGATCATCAATAAGTAATAAATTCACAATGCTGGACGTATCCTAATTAAATCCCTAAATACAATTTCACTCGTTTAACAAATTGACATAATTTTCTAAGATCTCTAATGTCCTCTGGTATTTTATTATAAGCCTTAGCCGCTCTTACTATTGGGTTACTAAATCCTACATTTGTCCTGGTTACACAATATACATAAAATATATTATTTTGAGATCTAGTTTCGTGACTGTGTATGTTATTGGACAATAAGATGTTTATATTACATCTTTGGTTATTTTTTAAAACTTTATACACTAATTTACCTGCTTTAATTCTAGAAGCATCTCCAATTTTGGTATTTTCAACTCTCTATATAAAGTTTCTGAACTTGTCAACCAATCATAATTAAAGAGAATTTTTAATACTTTATTTTGGAGTACTTGGACTGCGTTAAAATTAGTTTTCCTACATGTTTCCCATATTGGCATTAGATATCTAAAGTGTGACATGAAGAAGGCATTGTACACATTCAATTTAGTTTTATTGGTAAGATAGTTTCGACATCTGTATATTATAGGTAGTATTTTGTTTGAGAGATGCCTAATGTGTTGGGACCAGTTAAGATCCTTATCAATCACCAAACCCAGATACTTTAGATTCTGAACTTCTAAAATTAAGTAATTTAAAATTTAAATGGTCTATTTGCTTATTTTTTGATTAAATATCATATATTTCGTTTTGTCTACAATCATTTTTAGTTTATTATAATGTTGAATATGAATAGGAAACATTTTGTATGGATAAATTACTGCCTAAAATTTGAAATATCCAGTGCTGAATCGATTCAATAGCTTACTCCGAACCTCTGTCATGATATTCCACCGACGATTTTATCGACGCGAACCAGCTCGAAATCATCGAAGGTTCACGAGGAATGTTTCATCGAGATCAAAGGTTTAAGCCGCCACAGCGAGACAAAATGATGGTTTAAAGCGAGACCAAACCCTGAAAATGGCATGTTATTATTTAATTTTGTTAATTTCCTTTCTTTGTCTCCATCGAAAATAAACGTATCATGGTTTTGAATAGATCCAATATATTTATAAGAATGGTTTAATTTTTATAAATTTATATTGAGAAGCGATATAATGTTATGGTGCTTTGAAAAACTATACAGTGGGACAAGTGCGCGTTTTAGGATAAAATTTGTTCAGTTCAGTGGTGGAGTTTGGGAAGTATGTTTTTCTATTTGGGTTTCATAATGGCTACATTATGAAATGCAAAAAAATTGAATAACCTGCCACTTTATGAAACTGAAATTTTATTTTTGTATGTTGGCAGCAAGTAGGGTTCGAATTTTAGGCTTACTTCGATTTCGTTGAAATTAGTTTTCTAGGCATTATGGATTCGACAAAATTTTTCTATAGAAAACGTTAAAATATTGACCTTTAACCTTGCAAATAGATCATTTTTACTAGATATTTATCTGAAATACCTATACTCGAAAATATATAACATGCTGACGGTGTCCGTCAACTAATTTCTAGTCACAACTATAAAACAACATAACCTAAAAATAATAGAAATATCGTCCAGCTTATGCTCTATTTCTAAAGTTTTATTCAATAAACTACTATTTTTATGTTTAATTCAATATGGTATTATACATATTACTTTATATATACATACATATTTATAGTTACTGTAGAATTTTCCTGGGCATTAATTGTAATTTCTGTCAGATTCTGTGTCGACACAATATGTTGTTCAATAGTATAATTTATTATTTTGTTCAATATTTTGAACTTTATTCTGCTCGCACCATAACTCAAAGTTTAGCATATTCTTTTTAAAAGTTTTTCTAGATTATTTTCTGCAATTTCTCGTATTTCTGACGGAGTACAACTTTCTTCCTGATTCATTTTTATTAATTTTAATAATATATTTTTATTTTTAATTATGACGGATGGGAAGAAGCTTTGTTCTGTTCAATTATTTCTATCATGGCATATTTGATAGTTGTAACATTTTATTAAATTGTAAAAGTATTGCCAACCCAAAAAGAAAATATTAATTCAAATGGAAAAATCTACTATATTTCTTAAAGTTTTTCAGACTTTAAAGACCCAAATAGAAAAAGTATTATAAAATACACGGTTCATAAGACAATTATTAAGAGCACATAACTGTTTTGTGTTTAAAGTGACAATTTTCACACTTTCAATTTATATAATAATTAATGTTCTAGTAATGGTAATTGGGAATAATAAATACAACAATTGGATTGTTCTTTCACTTACTTGAATTAAAATAACTTTGACCCTAGAAAATATCGTGTGGAAAGAAACCAACAGCAATGAAAACACAAACTTACGATAAACTCAAAAATGAAACATTTTCTGTTCGGGTTTGTTCTGCTGCATCTCTAAAATTCATTTGTTTTCTAATAGGTTACTTTGAGAAAAAAAATTTGTTTGCAAATTAATAGTAATTGGGCATGGTGCACTAAACAATTTAAATGCAAATATCTCCGAAATGGTAACTCTGGGCGACCTGAAATTAGTATACCTTCTTTACGTAGTAAATATGAGAAAAGTATTATTTTCATTAAAAACTTAAATACACTAAGGCACAAAAAAGTTATGACCTAATAAATGTGCAAAATATGCCGCAGCGAACAAACCCGAACAAACCCCTACATCGTCTTGAAAAAACCATAAAGCCCAAATTTTGTAAAAAACCGTTTGCTCAAAGTTATTAGGGAAAAACAAAAATGAAATTTTTACTTTAACACCCTGTATCTCAGTTAATATCAACTTTCGGATATAGCTAAGTATAATTAAATCCTAATATTTTTACGTAAGGAATATGTGGTTTTTCCATGTCCCATTAATTAGCGGACACCCTGTATATTGCGCGAATATTGTGTTTGTTATTTAAGAATCGTCTTTTCTATTGGTGTCATAAAAAGACCAATAATGCTCTATTGGTGGTCTTAAAATATACGATCTCCTGTATATATCATCTTCATTAGCGATGGTAATTGTTAACGATTTACAGGAAGCGCGGCACTTTTAAACTCGCTGTACAATCCGGTATAATAAAAATAAATGAACTTATGCATGAATAATTTTTAACGTATTACTCGTTTTACAAATTTGATACTTTATAAGAATGGGTAATTATTATCAGAGGCGTCTCTAGACAATATTTTATCACAATTTGGCAACTGTTGTAAAAAATACTTTTTTTCCAGTTCCAGCAAGTTAATGAATTTAGTTTTTCCGTCAAATTATTCTAAATAATTCTACATGCAAAATTGGACCGGTTTTTATAGTTTTGCGGTGTCGGCAGTATTTGGTTCCTTCTCTCTCTTGCCGCAACGAGCATGGTGTCACCGGTAGGTTAAATCGGTCAGGATGACGCAATGTAACGTTAAAACAGACGGATAAAGAAATTCTTCAGGAGGCAGTTTTTAGTCGGTTTTGGGTTCTTCAAGTACGCGGTATACCGTCGATTGGGGCTTCCCAGAGTCGTACTCAAACGCGATTTAGTTTTTTTTAAAATATTTAGGTAAGAAGGGTGGTTCGTATTTTCGGCTACAGGTTTTAGACTGCTTATCACCGAAAATTCCGAGAAAAGTTAAACCGCGGATCTTTCCCTCAGTGAATTTTATTTTTAAACACTCGTGTTTCCGGCGAGTATAAACAACACTGGAATATCTTCAAACACTCGTGGTTCCGGCGAGTATAAACAACACTGGAATATCTTCAAACACTCGTGTTTCCGGCGAGTATAAACAACACTGAAATTTCTTCGAACACTCGTGTATTTTAGTGCGAGTCTAAATATTAACTAAAATTGATCTCCGAATACTCGTTTGTGGCGTGAGTATAAATAAGACCATAAAAAACACTTGTATTTTAGTGCGAGGATTTATTCAAAACAGACTTTGTGTCCAAAGCTAGAACAATTTTCGAAACTATAATTTACCTAATTGTGACATAAAAAGTATTCTGAGAGCTGAAAAGAAAGTAATGGTAACTATAAGTTCAACATGAAATATCTTAAGTTAGTATTATAAGCCTCTACCACGGGTTATAATTTTTTGGAAATTATTAGGGTAGTTTGAGCTCTCTTTAGTTGAAAAAAAATATTATTTTAGGATAGTTTTATATTGTAAAAAGTGTAAATATCAAAATTTAAAACTGATTACGTGATAGATGAATGATCGCTTGGATTGAAAAAACTGAGTATTAGTCTAGGTTAATTCTTATTCTACATAAAATGTAAATAATTAACTTACGAGTACTTCGGGTCGCGTTACTCGACTTACGAAAGGACTATCCCTTAATTACCCTCATTGACAAAGACATTAAAAAATGAAATAAGTAAAAGCCCTCCATGTTCAATATAATAACTTGCATTGTTATTGTATTCATTGGACATGCCCGAGCCAATACAACAATAAGTATAGCTTAAACAAAAGTTAGGCCTCGTCCTACGTTCAAACAACTATACTTCAAATACTTAAAATCATTCATCTTAGACAAAATTCTTGCCCTCATTTCTTCATGCGCTCTGGTGGACTGCTGACAGCTTCCAGTTGGCGGGGAAAGGATGGTGGGCCCACCCAAAACCGACTGACACGTGCGTGTCAAGTCGGCAATGGCATTACGCCTGGCATCCCTGACAATAAACAACGAGAAATCGTAATCGACCAAGATAAGCGTCCGTAAAACTAATTAAGTAGGAACGTCTTCAGTTGCGATGACTTTTTCATTAATTAGTAAGACTGGCGACATAACTGATAGTGTCGACCAGCAATCATACATTTTCAAAATTTAAAATGATTCAAATAGATTGGCTCTAAATAAATAATTCCTGGGTGGGGAATTCACCTCTGGATAGAATAAAAAAATGGGGACAAAATTAAATTTCCAAAAAATAGCCGTCTACTTAATAATCTGATTAAATTATATTCAAATAAAACTTAATAGGAAACTTGGTTATACGGGGGTTATCAAAAAACGTCTTACGTGAAACGCGCAGATAAGGAGAACGTTTAGAGTTATCTATCATTTATTAAGCGCAACACGGACGGACGTTTCGGTCTACGTACTCCACTCATATCATGGTATAATGTACGTACGTTCCGCTTGAAAAAATTCCTTCGTGTCTTTTTCTCAATTAGGCGACACAACATACCCAATACGCAAATTGCCCACTTAATTTTTATTCATTTTTAGTTGTAGAATTTGCAATTAAGGACGGGAAAAAATAAATCTACAGATCTTAAAGATATATTTTTATTTAACAAGGAACTTTTATAGTTAACAAAAGATTTAATTATTCTACCTTAATTAGATTAAGAAAAAGATTGCACAGTCCGACCAATAAAGATAATAGATAAACAATTCCTAAAATATCTCACAAAGTATAAATATTATTCAGCTAAAAAAATACTGTCTAGTATAGATATGATTCAAAAATATTAGAAGCTACCATATATCGCTGTATACAGGGTGTTCGTATAATGCATCAGGATAATTGGAGAGGTGGTTGTACATGTTAAAATAAACGTAGTAAGTAATATAACAAAAAGTCCAAAAACTTTCTGCTTCCATTTGAAGAACTAATTTTACTACTAACGGCAAGACGAGCCTGAGACGCGCCCGAGTCGCGCTTTTTTTTTTCAACGAACCTGTCACGAGCCTGCTGCGAGCCTCTTTCGATTTTTTTCCTTTTCGCATGGCAAGTCGAGCCCATCACGAGTTTCGCACGAACCTATTTTATTTTTAGTTGTACATGGTGAGCCGAGGAAGGTAAGGCTATGTCTGACGACAAAGAACATATTATAATAATACCGTTATAATAAAAAAATACCTTTAAATATCTACAAAGATATGCATTAAATACCACAAAATACTCATAAATACCCCAAAAAATTCCAAAAAACCACATTTTTTAGATAAATTCCAAAAAAATACCCTTGACTGGTACAATAAAATACCCCAGTGGTTCACCCCTCGGATCCAAACATATTAGAGAATAATTTGTAGGTCTTCACTAAATAATAATAATAATAAAAAATGCCTTTATTATTTAAGAAAAAGAACAATTATTGGTTTCATGGCGATATTTATGCCTTCCTTGTAGCACACTATATTCTATAAAAAATGATCGAACTCGCTGCAAACAGAACTTCTTCAGGAGCCAGCCACAAACCCGTTCCACTATACGCGCCAAATCCCTTTGAGTTCGAGGTAAAAACAGAAAGTGGATCTCTGCGAGCCTCTGATGAGCCTTCCTCGAGAGGCTCGTGCTAGGCGCGTCCGAGGCTCGCAGCCCGTATCAATATGACGAACCAGGCTAGTTGTTGGCGTGACTCAGGCGCGTCTAGGCTCGTCTCGCGATATTTATACGCACCTTTATATGACTTATTACCTTTATTTTAACATCTCTTCAAGTATCTTGAAGCATTAAAAAGTAATTTATATCCAGGGGTTGAAACTAATCATTTTTCTTTGAGAGAAAACCCTCTTAAAACAATCACAGTTTAATTTGTTTTCAATTTTTCGTAAATATTATTTAAATATACTACCTACCTAATTTCAAGCTTATAAAAAGAGATTTAAAAGGTTTCAAGTATTTAAGAAGCTTAAAGAAATTAAATCGTTGAAAAATATTCTACCTGGAAATAACAAATATCCTTCTGACAAACTTTAATTTCAACAAACAAATGGAGGGATTTAGTTTTTGTAAACGATACTGTCAACAGCAGTCATTCTTCCGAAAATTTTTCGGAAATTTTAACAAATCCGTTTTGGTAATTTTTTTAACTGTACAGGGTGTCCCATTTTCGACATGTTTATATGGTATCTACGCAACTGTTAGTGCTATCAAAAAAGTAATGTAGGTGTCATGTACTCTTTTTGGATCAAACTTAAAATGGTAAAATCAAAATTTGAAAATTTTCGCTCGCTTAGAGATACGGGGGAAAATCAAAAAATTGACAATTTCAAAATTACCCTATATTTTCTTAGTTAAAAGAGATACAGAAAAATGTTGCATACAGAAGTTTATTTATAATGATTGTTGAATAATCTGCCGTTTTCAGAATAAGTATAAGGGGCCAGGTAAGAAAGTTATCGGACCTAACCTCATTTTTTTAAATGGAACACCCTGTATATTTTAATATAAAAGATAGCATTTGAAATTCTCTTTACAATATATACACAACATGCATGATATTGGTTTTCTAGGCGATTTATTTAAACTTTATTACTTTAAACCACAGTAGGCCATGAAACAAAAGCTAATCCTAGAGACAACTATGTTGATTGAGATTAAAATATACAGGGTGTTCCATTTAAAAAAGTGCGGTTACCTCCGATAACTTTCTTACCTGACCCCGTATACTTATTCTGAAAACTACAGATTATTCAAAAATCAATATAAAGAAACTTATGTGTAAAACATTTTTCTGTGCCTCTTTTAACTAAAAAAATATAGGGTAATTTAGAAATTGTGAATTATTTGATTTTCCCACATGATATCCACCAATCATTTTTGATAATTTGCTGGATTTTGTCAAATCTTCTTATATTTGAAATTTAATATCTCCGGTTGTACTGATCGGATCAATATCGGTCTTTTTTATTTTACACTGTTAGGTTTCGAAGTGTATTAAAAAAATTGTAATTGCGAACCAATTAAAAATAATAACAATTTAATTGTTTAAATAGTTTTAACATGCTCTTAACGCATCTTAAATTAGTTTTAAAAAATATCATTTTGCTCTTCATCCTCTTATCTACGAAATCTATTTTACGAAAAAGTGGTACCTATTTTAGTTCGGAAGTTATTAAATATATTCGATCGCAAATCACCAAGCCATTTCTTCGTTTTTTCCACTTTCAATATAAACTGATATCATATCAAATTTTTCAAAAGTTATTTTCACAAGTTAATAACAACTAGAATGTCAACATGGTTGTTTCTAGGATATTAGCTTCTGTTTCATGGCCTACTGTGGTTTAAAGTAATAAAGTTTAAATAAAGCGCCTAGAAAACCAATATCATCCATGGTGTGTTATATATTTGAAAGGAGAATTTAAAATGCTATATTTTTAGATTAAAATATACAGGGTGTTTCATTTAAAAAAAATAGGTTAGGTCCGATAACTTTTTTACCTGACCCTGTATACTTATTCTGAAAACGGCAGATTATTCAACAATCATTATAAAGAAACTTCTGTATGAAACATTTTTCTGTATCTCTTTTAACTAAGAAAATATAGGATAATTTTGATATTGTCTATTTTTTGATTTTCCCCCGTGTCTCTTAAGCAAGCGAAAATTTTCGAATTTTGATTTTGCCATTTTAAGTTTGGCCCAAAAAGAGTACATGACACCTACATTACTTTTTTGATAGTACTAACAATTACGGAGATACCATATAAAAGTATCGAACATGGGACACCCTGTACATACGTTGTAAAAAAATTCGTACGATTCTAAAATGTCAAGGTTAAGAAGTGTGCGGTTTGTAAAAAAATTACCCATATATTGTTTGCCCTAATTTTTGGGATTATAACTAGTGATACCACCAGTTCGACTTTTTGAAAATGCCGTATACCGGAACCAATGGCCACATTTTTGGCCGGATCTCGGACGAGAATCGGATCCTGTATTTGCAAGACGTTCTAAAAAGGGATTAAATTGACTGGTGTAAAAAATACATAGAAAATTTTCCATTTAAGAAACCGGTAGAAAACCGGCCGAACGAACCATTATTTATTAAAAAAGAAGACCGGATTCAACAGATACCAGATTTCAGAACAAGTATTTCCAAGTATGAATTGATTACTTAATTTCATACCAAAGAATTCATTTTTCAAAATAAAGAAATATATTTTCATAACAAGCATTTAAATATTTTACATTTTTAAACTAATAATTTATTTTTTGTGTGCAGTGACATCACTAATTATAATCCTTATTTATTATTCCTGGCCCTACCGTAAAAAACATTTGTATTGTTTAAATAATACGAATCGCGTTAACACTAACACTAATTATGAAAATTTTGTGTAGTTGTGTTCTATGTGCGTTTATAAAGTAATTTATTGAAATAACTTCTATAACTATACAAGTTTACAACATCGAAAGGCCACAAACGAAAAAAAAATTCATAGAAAGCATTCTAAGGACAATTATATAATTTGGAAAACGTTTAAAAAACTTTGTTTTTCTTAGGCACCATTATACATATAAATTTTTTACTCAAATAAGAATAGCACCAACCCCAAATATTTCTTTTTGGGGCTAACTATTACCTTGCATGTCTTTGGGCATAAAAATGGGACGGATCCTTTTCAAAAACAATAAACTCCAACATTGAAGTTCCACATTCAAAAATATAATTAAATAGAATTTTTCTTCACACGTATTATTTTGAGCCCCAGACGAGGCAATTTATGCAGTTGCGCAAGAAAAAGTTGCAAGTGCGCGACGGACCTTAGGAGTATTTTAGAAGTTATCTAAGTCAATAAATTTAAATCCCCGATTGAATATGAGAACCATATAACTAAAATCTCAGTGAAAATTGCAAGAACATAGTTTTGGATGCCAAGAAAGCATGTAAGGGATAGGTAACCCATAAAAAGTAATTTTTCTTCTCCCTATTAAAAATTCTTACAGAAAAATAATTCAATTAAGTCTGTCTAGCTTTATTAATATTTTCAATTTCGGTCGTAGTAAACCCTAAAATACTCTGAATGGCTTTCAAGTGCCCTTGGTTGTTTTCCTTGTCGGTTAGAAAATAATAAACGGCCGATTTTAGAAACTGGAGAGTAATTTCTGGATCTATCTTGTTCTTGCTTTTGGCTTCCATTAGCTGACGGTACATCGCCTGTAAAGAAATAACAAGAAATTCATGAAATTGTTAAATAATATGGCTGTGTTCACCTACAAGCAAGAAACACCAGATTTTTCTACAGTTGGCTAGTCAAACTCGACAATAATATGATGGCGCCTATCTAATAATGTCACTGTTTGCAGGCAACTTGCACATCAGCATTAGAAATCTTGCTAAAGACCGTATTAGAGTCGGCAATTTTTGTCTCTTGCGCCAGCAAGGGCGTACGGGTTCATGCGCAATACACTGTCCTCGATCAGCTGGCCCAATACTGCTCGCATTGTGGGCGCAATGCGAGAATGGAATCCGTATTACAGTCGGCAATTCTACTCTTCTGGCAATTAAAATTGCAAGGATTCATGCGCAGTACACCATTCCCGATCAGCGGTCTCTCATTTCCAGAAATGAGACAAGCGCCATTTTAATTGCCACTGCCGCTGCAAGTCTGAGTAGAGATGGATTATTCTAATATTTTTAACTGTTTATTAGTTGGTCGAAGCAGCTATGAACAGCTAATGGCTATTTAAACTAACTGGTACTGAAATTAGCAGTTCACATTATTTATTAAGCATATGCTGCTATTTGTAAGTACCAGTAGCTGCTTTAACTGGTAATCAAAGCGAACAGGTTTGCCCATTTCTAGTTCTGGGGTTATTTTAGGGATTTCGACAGTACCAACTACTGTTCTGACTGTTGGCAATGCGACAGCTGATCGAGAACGGCTTGAATACGTGCAATTATAATTGCCATTGCAGGCGCGAGAGAACAATTGCCGACTCCAATGCGGCTTTAAAGATTTTAGTCCCATTTTTTATTTTGGCATCACATATACAAGGTGTTATGGAAATGACGTATTATATTTAAATGGGTGACTCCTTGGGTGTCCTAGAGAAGCGCTACATATTATATTTTTTTTAAATCTACCGTTTTAAAAGTGGGGTAACAAACACTCTTACTCACAGGTCAGTCCGCGCTACTGTACAACATTTCACCCAGAGCCAATGGCAATGTTGCCAACCTTAATGTAAAACTGAAATTCCATATAAAATTATAAAAATAAATTATTTTCTACCTACTTGTATTTATCTTTATACCTAAAGAGCGAGGAAATCCAGGCACAAACACAATCAGTTTTTTTTCTTTTTCTGGAAACACTTTATGTACACACAGTAATAGTGAAACAGAACCGATAGTTAGCTTTTGAAAATACAATAATACAGATTATACTACAGATTATTAGATTTTATTACACGCGACGAAATTTGACGTCCAGAAGAAACGGGTCATTAAAAATAATATTCAAAGATTATTTATGGACGGGAAAGATACACGTGTAAACCGAAAAAAATAGAGCGGATTGCTGAGAGTGTGTTGGTGATCGACGAGACACAACGTATTCGGCCGCTTGGTCTTCAACTAACAGATCGCAAGCGTGCGGCACTATATGAAACTACTTCGCTCAGCCGATGTAAGGCGTCAAGAGGCCATTGGCATTTGACTTGGTGACGTACGTGGCTATTATATTCCATATGTTTTTTCGGGTTGTTTAAAATATAGTCCGTCGTAAATGTTCTTCAATTAATTGTACAAAAAGGTATTACAGAATGGAAAAGTGTTTAAATTATTTTATTTTGTCTAAAGAGTTTAAGGTGTACATATGACAACACCGGCCGGAATTCCTTGATTGCTTACAGGTATCGCAGTGCCACACAGATTTTTTTCTGGTTTTACGTCAGGTCACTTTTACCGCCGAATGAATTGAAAGCGCCATTTATGGGTATTTTTCTTCAATTTGTCTTTATCTCAGGAATTGCCGGTTTAAATATAATACGTCATTTCCATAACACCCTGTATATATTAAATAAATTTAAAAATGTTTATTTTATATCGGGATCTAATAAAAATACATATACACATACAATTACCACTGGTAAGCACAAAAAGAAAGAAGCAAAGCAGATTTAATAATGCAAATAATAGGTATTAAAAAAATACTATTTAAAAAACAATCGACGCCCTATAGGAGAGATGAGCAGTGACTCTTAAGTCACCGGTGTACCGGTGACAGCGACCACACAGTAACTGGTTACTTTTAACAGCGACTTAAGTCGCGTGTCAATGCAGGCGGCCTCAACGACGCACCGCACCTCGTCTCGCCCATAACCTACCTTTCGCATACAAGTAATGCAATGATTTACTTCGCCCAAGCGAAGTGCGGTGCGGCGTTGTGGAGACACCCAAAGGGACACCTAGTATGATACAAACTAAATAATTTCTATGCCAACAACTAACAAATTTATGTACTTCGATCATGCAAGTGCACGTAGCCCTAAAATAAAATAAAATAATTATTTATTCGTGCCATAGGGTACAAGTTAGCTTTTTACTTGTTTTCTACTCTAAAAGCTCTACGGGGTGCACAAAAGAGGTGTCTATGGTTACCTTTCGTGCACCGAGTACCCAAAGTGACAGTGCCTCTTTCGCACTAAGTAATGGTTGGTTAGAAGTCGACGCGTATTCTATGTCCTAAAAATCACAACACACATGTATGGTTATGGAAAAAACAAAAACTAAGAAAAATATACAGAAGGTGAAAAATGTATATAAAAAATTATCTGAGACGGAAAAAATTAATCCCAATTGAAAAATAGTATATTATGTACCGAGGTGGAAAGTGTTTCATTCCTGTCGAGAGAGTCGGTAGTTAACCGAGGCGCGAAGCGGCGAGGTTAACTAAAACTCGAGACAGTAAAGAAACTTTTCACCGAGGTTTTTATATCTTATTTACAACCACATCTAACATCCACTTCTTATTATTTTGAATTAAATTATTAATAAAACATAAATGTCATTTTGACTTTTCCATTGAAAAATTAGGCATCAAGATGGCAAATATCATTTTTTGAATATGGTTTCCATGTCACTAAACAATATATTATCTTAACAACCCAAAAATGCTATCAGATGAGGAATTTGATTTTGCTGCTATTCCCCCAGAAATTCGAGCAACAGCAAAAATAGTACAAGAAGATCTTCTGCCAACTAAAAGCCGCCCGAGATATGACAAAGCATATAACTGTTTCCAAGAATGATGTGCGGGAAACAAAGTTCAAAATACTAGTTCTGAATCGGCCCTACTAGCTTATTTCAGTGAAACTGCCAAGACATAGAAGATATCAACGATTTGGTCACAATATTCAATGCCGAGGAATTGGGGAATTAGGGAAAAAGTCGACATATCTAAACACGCAAGGCTATTAGCATTTTTAAACAAGTGTGTTTCCACCCAGGTGGAAAGGAAAAGTAAAGAAACCTCAACTTTCCACCTTCCAAAGATAGATGAAATGTCATTATTACATGCATGGTTGTAAATAAAATATATCAATCCCTGTGTTGAATATCGACATGACTAATTAACTACAGAGGAGATTATGTTGAACAATAAAATAATTAGGTTTATGTGATCATTTGTTAGATATAAAGCTTTTTTGGTATGTACCTCTCGTATATGTTTTGTAAATATTTCTTAAGCAAAATTACATTGACAAAATGTGTACCATATAATATGAACCTGTTATTTTTTTGGTTTTTGCATAATTGTTTATTAAAAATGAAGGACAATCACAAAGCGATAATACCGGATATCCGGGAAGTATAGAGAGATTTTCCTCCAGCGCACAAGAATAGGTCAAAATAATACTCATAGTTCATATAATAATTTTCCGAACAAAGATATCGGACCCCAAACACGCACCTGAAGATTTACATTTTCGATTATAACTTTTGAGCAACCCTGTATATTTTGATGATATTTTGCAATTTTGTACAGCTCATATGGAGTAAGAAACTCCTTACTAGAATCATTCTTGGATATAGCTAGGAACACACTTGTCGGGTTCGCTCGGGTCAAATCTTTGACACATGTCAAGTTTGGAAAACTAAAAAAAAAATACAAAATTACAAAAGTACAAAATTTCATTAAAGTATACAGGATTGCTCAAAAGTTATGATCGAAAATATAAATATTCAGGTGCGACTTTTGTACCCGATATCTTTAATAGGAGGGACATTAATTATTATACTAAGTATATTTTTGTGACCTGTACGTTGGCGAAGTTTTGTCCTATACTTACTGGACACCCTGTATAACGATTTAGTATCATATGTAGGTATATACCTTAATATTTTCTAATTCGTTTTTTGTAACTTGAAGTTCGTTCAACAATTCTGGAACTGACACTCTTGTGGGATGTTGACGAGCAAGTTCCATCACCTGCAACCAAACATGATCTCTATTTTTACTACACTCATGCATGACATTAGTTGAATATGTAGATATCAGTGTAGATATAATTATAAATAAAATATACAGGGTATCCTGTATGGCAATTTATTTGTTACTGTTATTACATTGCTTATTTTTAGCATCGTTAGAATACATAAATTAATTAATATTTTATTTTGTTGTGTTAAAAGTAATTGAAATTAATTTCGTTAAACAGACAACCAAAAATAGCAATGCCTTTAAAAAATCGGATTTTAAATAAAATATATATTTTCAAAAATATGTTTTTCTTTTTTTCTCATGAAACATAATTTTTAATCGATCGATCACTTGTTTTCGTAAAATGCATTAAATTGCTTTAGATTGACATAAAAAAGTGGAAAACTCAATGTAATTGTTTATTTCTATTACAGTTCTTGCATTAAAAAGCGAACTAGAAATATGTCCAATTAAAAAAATTCTAGTCAAAATGCTTGATTCAAGAATAAAATCATACTTACTGCATCTTCTTGCTCTAATCTAGCCGCCGTCTGTCCTTGAGTATACATCTGCACGTAATTTTCCTTGGCCTTCTCCTCGTGGTCTTGCAGTTTCTTGCTAGCTTCTTCCAACTGTTGCTCCAGTTCTTTGATTTTTTCCCTAGCAGCGTCTAATTCTGGAACTAATTCCCAATATCTAAAAAGTAAAGGCTAGTTCTATTACCAAAAAATTTACAGTATTAAGGTGCTTCTGAAGATTTCGTTGCAAATACAATGATTTTGATGACACATTTATTTCATTGAACATGAGTGATCGTTTTTCTAGAACCCTAGTACCGTAAACTGTACCATAAAAAATGTTACTGCTTGTTTACCTGGAATTAATTTCAGTTATCCTCTGTAGAAGTTCCTCGACTTTATCATTGTGTTTTTGCTTTAAATGGTAAGTATCTTCCTCATGTGTTCTTACTAATTCCTGAATCCTTTTTTCGTACTCCATAATCAGCTTGCTCTGCTCAGAATTTCTATCGAGGATACCCAGGTGGGCTGTACAACCTTTGTCTAATGTTTCCACAAGTTTTAATTTGTATGGAGACCTGAAACCACATTTCTGAATTATCATATTTATGGCTTTAGATACAAGAGATGATGATAATTTTATAGCACAGATAAACCCGAACAAACTACAGATACGATTCGGACCCAAAAGAGGAATGAATAACTAATCTCGTTGATTTGTGTTTTTTTTGTGATTATTTCGACTTTATTATAAATAATCATGATGCATTCATATGTAGTTTGTAAAAGAGTGGATCATTTAAATAAGGATTTATCTTTTCATCAATAAGTATGGTTATGTTTTAATATTTAACCATCTGATATAACCAGACTTCAACGTTGTTGCCATTCAGCCAACAAACATGTAGTCCTCTCTTCCACCCATTACTGATTTTCAATAACATTTCACACAATCACAGCTTCACTTTCCAAGAGTTTTATGAATGGATTATGGAATCTGTATTTAACAATAGCTTTTGTAAACACCTAATGTTTAGTTGCAATATGTAATCGGAAGTAAGTTGAACAGTGCATTCATTGATATCCTACACTAGTAGAGATATAGGTATGCTAGTGGATGGGCACCTACTAGAATTTTATCTCACCTAATATAATCATCATTGGAATGGATTGAAGAGTTAGTACCATCCTCAAAATGGCCGGAATCTGCAAACGAACTAGTAAGTTCATTTGGTAAATGATGGTGTGCGGGAGAATCATTAACATCAGCTTCAGGCGTCGTTTCTTCACTTGTATTTTCCTAAAAATAGACTATGGTCAATCAATGCAAATGACTTCTCGTACAGTCTTAGGCAATGAAAATAACATTGTAACTTTAAAAGCAATATGATCGTTTGGTATCACTTGTGATCTCACATTTACTTTGATGATGTTTTATATAAATGTTAAGTATATTTGCTCAATACTGTTTAAACACAAATTCATCCAGAAATAGGTCTTTTAAAGGACTTACTCTAACGGTAACTGCATCACTACTATTTGATTTGTCTTCCGGAGAATTTAGAGCTGCCTTGTACAGTCTTAATTCAACTACTTCTTTGGTTAATTTTAAAATATCACTATCTCTTTGCTCTAAGTCTTTTTTGGCTTGATGGAGAAGGTATTTCAGTTTACTAACTTGTCTGAAAATATAGTGGCATCATTAAATATAACTTTTTGATGATTCTTCAAAATGTTAGCTAATAGAATTTTCTTTTATAAAACTAGTTACTTAAACTTGGGTATCATTTAACTGGTTAGCAAAATATTCTTATTTTTACGAACAGAAAAATGTAATCGGTCAGCAAAAATGGCTAGTTGGTCAGCAACTTATGGACAGCAAACAATTCTGAATCGGTCAGTAATTAATGTCATACTAGAATGCTCTAAATTATTTTGGTACGCAAATTAAATATATAAGCTGCTATGAGCGATCCACTTTTAATCAGATATTAGTAAGCAATCAGCGGGTAAGCTAAATATTTAATCTTGGTCATCAAAACAAAGCAATAAAACGTGAAATAGTGATAGTGCCCTGGGAAAACCAGTGAAAACCCGACCCCGCTACACCTTTTGTAGCCGATTTTCTTGTGTATCCGGCAAAAGAAAACACAAGAAAGTTACATAAATTGACCGTGCCCTGGGAAAACAAGTGAAACCCGCCCCCGCTACACCTTTTGGGCCTTGATTGTTACACCGAATGAAAACACACGCACGCAATTAGCTACTCGTATCGCGCGACTGCTTTCGCTCCGCCCACAATAACGAACTATGCCGATTATTCAAACCAAACGCAATTCAATGATTTATATTGATAGCCATTCTTTAATATGTAATTTTCTGAAGTAAACTGCTTCTAGACATGCTTTTTTCTACTGACCGATTGTAAAATCTTGCTGACCAAGTAATCATTTCGCAGCTCGACTGTTAATTAAGCGAACACATGACATTACAAGCGGACTGATATCGGTTAAACTGATCAAATGATTTAATGGCTATTTTTTGCTGCGAACCAATTTTAATAACGGCAAACCATTTAATTACTTCTTCTTAAACTTTACCTGTGTGCTCTTTGGGTAGGCGTTAGGTAATCATCTCCTGAAGCTCCCGCATGTTGATTGCAATGGAAAACATATCTAATGAAATTGTAAATTTTAATATACAACCTTCTGGACAGTTCAGGCGATATATTTTGCAACATCCCCCTGTATGTTCTTAAATTATTTACGAGTACGTAAAAACGAACAAACGATAAATATTGATTGTTGCTGCCAAGGGCATTTACTCTGTTATTTTATCAAACATAGAACTAAAAAAATATTCTTGGGACACCGGCTAGATAACTATTTATAAATTAAACTTACTTCATACTTCTTCCTGAGAAAGTGGTGCCGTTCCTTGCCACGCTCGCATGGTCGCAGGATGCCACACTGCTTCCTGCAAACACATAAGCAGATAAGAACCATAAATTCTATAAAAACCGTTCGTATGTCTACTTTATATGTTATCATTATGATCCGATGCTATGATGGGTCATTCCGATATAATATAAGCTTTGTATGTCTTGTTATTGTATTTTTAGTCGGATACTAATTTTGTAACAAATTATTTAGGATCGGTAATCAAAGGAATCGATTTTAAATACGGTCGGTTTAACAACTTGAACTGGAAAATGACATTTTTGATTACAGAATAAAACCTAAGATATGTAGGTAAAAGCAGTACTTTTAGAATATGCGAGAGTTGCAAGTAGATGTAAGGCAATATCGCATTTTTAAATAAAATTTACATAAATAAATAAAAGTAATGTTTTTTTTTTTGTAATTTAGGAGAAAGTAAAATAATTGCGCGTGCAAGTGCTTTCATTCTAATAATTCATGAGGCTAATTTGAAAATAAGTAATAAAAATTATAATTTAATTATGCTTGTAATTATGGTTAATACCCGCCCTTGCTTTGGCAGACTTTTTTATTGGTATTTTACAGAAATGAGACTTATAGTAATATTATAGGTAATATTTTCAATATTGAGTACTTTTCACGGACTTTTCTTTCTTCCAAAATTAAAGATCAATTATTGGTGTCCCCTAAAACTGTGGTTTTACTTGTAGGTTTGTAAAATTCGTGAGCACGACCCAATTTTTTTTTTCGTAAAATTTTTCACATTTTTCAGAATATTCTTCTGGAGTGGGCAATTCGATGCGAAGACGGGCGGAAGCATGCCTTTTAAGTGAAGGTGGCCATTTCCAACAATTTTTATGAAACAAAATTTATCATTAATTATTTTATCAATGTTAATAATAATGAGTTTCAATATTAATTTAGTGGTTTTAATTAAGAACGGTGTATATGACGAGAAAAACTTAAGAGACTGTTTTCATGTACAATTGACCAAGCTAATCAGAAAAAATACCCACATGGAAAAATGTGAGTGGCATACCATGTTTGCAGGGACGCCACTGGTGGACAATTGAATAACTTATCTAACTAAAATTTGTGGTTCTATATCCTATTAACACATACTAAAATTGAAAATAATATCTAAAGTACTTTCGGAGATATTAAAAAATAAAAATTCAACACCCTGTAGCAAGAAATGTAAGCCGTTGCGGACATATGTTCATATGAACTTTTCTTTATAAAATGACCTAAGGAATCACACCCTGAAATATTAACACGTCATTAAGGAACACCCCGACTTCAGTTAAAACCCCCGATATTCCTAAGAAACACTAGTTTTAACTGTCCTCCCCCCCCCCCCCCCCCCCCCAAACAACAATTTAACACGAAAAATACCATATATAACGGTTTGACTAACGCGGCAGGGTATTACTTTTCGTAACTTTTCCATGCATGACCCCCCAAAACGAAATTGGACCCCCCCCCCAAACCGAAGTTCTGGATCCGCCCTTGGTTGTTAAAACTAGTTTTTTGAAGGAAGATCGGGCTTTAACTGCAATTTAGTTTTTACCGTAATATATACTATATTCCAAATAAAATGTCGTTGCATAACTTTTACTTATTACTAGAGAGATCAATTATTATAATAGTGATAAGCTTATAAATAATATTATGGATTGCAACACGGATAATAGTAGCGATTATTATTAATATTAATTATTTATTTAAGTTAAAGGTAAATGAACTTCTTCAAGTAACGATATTGATTAATTACTAGACTGCTATATATATAGGATATATGTTATTGTCAGTTATTGTACCTAGCTTTTCTTTATGATGGATTATGGAAACCGCAGTTCCTTTTTTCCTGAACAAGATTATATGAAATCTGTATCTCGTATTTTTAATGTAAATATAGTTTTTACTTTCTAATTGTTGAAATAAATTAAAACACTATACAACTACAGTGAAACCCCTCATAACCGACACCTCTACTAAGCGGACATCTCTATTAAGAGGACATTTTGTCATAGTCCGGAACTAGGTATATGAAATTCCATGAAAATCAACCTCTCTTGGGCGGACTCACCTTTGGGAGGACGCGGACAGGCTGTTTTCATACAAAGAGTGCGAAAACCCTCCTTGAAACGGACAATAATTTTTTAAAAGCATTTGGGAGACGAATAAGTACGGTGCAAAAATTCTCTGAAGACAAACCGGCAACCAATCGCGTATGCGTGGCAGCGCGAAAGGACTTCGCCGAATGAAAGTATGTGTGATTCCCCGACAGCAGTCCGCCGTTTATTTGTGAGTTGTAAGGTTAAAATCTTAAACAATGGCACAAAAATATCGCGTTTTGAGTCTGAAAGAGAACATTGATGTTATGGAAGCTTTTTATTTGATAACAATGATTTGGGCGAGTTCATTAACATTGATAGCAATGTGCTATTAGAAGATGATAGTGACCCCATTCCTACCGATTATGTAGTCCAACCTGAAACCACATCACTATCTGACGGCTCTGATGAAGAAGTTGAATGCAGTAATCAAACAAATGTCACCAATTATCAACAAGCCATTAGTATGGTAAAGGAATTATAAGAGTATGCAAAGAAGAGAGGTGACTATACAGCAATGGAATGGTTATCAGACTTGGAATTACATTTTCTAGATTGCAAGTATAAAACGCAAACATGTCAAACTACGTTATTAGATTCTTTTAGTACTACATTCTAACTAAAACTAGTGTATTTTTGTTATGTTGTGTTTATTTGTACATATGTACAAATAAACACATATACATAGTAATAATTTTGCATTTACATATTACCTAATAACAAGTTTCCCATAGGCGGACCCCTCTATTAGCCGGACACATTCAGACGGTCCCGTAGGTGTCTGCCTAAGGGATGTTTCACTGTATATTAATTAAAATCTAATTTTCTTTAATCTATGACCTACTATATATACATATATGTTTAAAGGGTTTCGATTTGAAAACGCACTACCCTCATGTTTATCAAGGTTACCCCTATCTTTTTTAAAAATGACCACTATTCTTTTTACAATTGCCAGAACCGCTAGTTTTCAAAATTACCCCTTGTCGCCGATATTTAATGTTCACTTTCAGATATCTTCTCATCGGATTTAACTATCTTTGTATTGAATCTATGAAATAAATAACTAATATGTATAGTCGCTCTGTTTAGTACAGATGAATATATTTTGCTGTTAGCAGGGTAACTCAACAATCTGCTTACCTATGCTTGTAATGCTTTCCGTGTCCCAGGAATCCAAGTGACTTGAAGAATACTTTTTTATATTTCCTGGGGATATAGGGTTGTTGGGCGATGACGTAGCTATAGACGGCGATTTTGGACTGTTTATTCGAGTATTCGATAGCGACAGTGACTAAAAAAAAAGTACAGTTTACACTCGACGAAAGTTTTTACCTAAAACGTTAGGAAAAGGTATATTTTCTCAAGAAATTCAGAAGGTAGACAGATAGATTCAGAAATGCTATTAGGACTCATCAATTGGCCATACTGATTTCAACCTGTCCTGTGTACACCTTAAGCAGTACGTATTTTTTAAAATATACCATTAATGCCTAATTGTCCAAAGATACCATCAACTTTTTTATCGACTTATTTGAAAATTCCAGCACTGTCAAACTTGCCTTGAATTTTTGCATCTTTCTCGTCCACAACTTAAAACGAAATGCCAACTGAAATACTATCCACTTGAGCACTTTGTAGTCAGACACAAACTAACAGGGAAATATAATACCTGTTGGCATGTAAAAATAATATAAAGCGGTAAAATGAGGTTCTCATAGCATGTCTTTTATTCTGTATGGTCGAGAAACTCGAACGACTGCAATAATATTGTTATAATGGTGTAATTTCAGGTGGGAAAGTATTTTTTTCATTTCCAATCAGACTAATGGTTTTGTATTTACGCGTGTGTTATTAAATCGTATATATTTTATTGTATTATAACTGCTTATAGGGGTTTTCCGGGACACTCTCAAGGCGGTTCTCTGAATCGTTTCGACTCCCTCGGTGAGGTTTTTATATCACCCCATATTAGAATACGTGGTCTAAAAACATACTTTCAAAATTTTCATAAAGTTCAAACACATACAAAGTCATCGATGATGCCGTACTCCTAGATAATTTTTATAGTAAAAAGTGCATAACTAAAAAGAACCATGCACCGTATTCTGTATACGGGGTTTCACGGTGAGCGACCTATTAGAAGATCACGGTAACCTTGGGGGAGGGATAAACAATTTTTTGTTTCCAGGAAAAGCTGTTTTCACTTTTTTCCATACCGTTTTTATTTTTGTATTTGGTGTAATGTACAGTTATTGATATGAAGAATCACAAAACCATCAATAGTTTCTTCAGTTGACAAAATCTTTATAAAAAAACAAGTCCAATGGGGTAGGGGATATATCCTCTATATGCCCCGTAAATACGTAATACTGTAAGGGTCCATTTAATAAAGTTCCTTATAATTTATTAATTTCTCCTCGGGTGACTAACCTACTATTCCCGGAAGAGAATAACTACAATCAATATTGGTAAAATATGTATAAGTATCTGTTCCTAGGATCGGTGTTTTGGTTCTCATTTCCCAAGGTCCTTCGCTATTAATATTAAAAAAACACATGCAAAAATACATATAATACAAAAAATATGTTATTTAGTTGGACAAGCTCTATTTCGACAATATACCAGACCATTAAAAACGGTGAAAAGCCATATCATTCATTCCTTCATATTTATTTTCATATTAGAACTGTAATATTTTTGGGATTTCCTGCACCCTACCTGACTACGCCATTAGTAGTAGTTATTTTATTATCGAAATTTTATTCTTACATAAGAAGCAAACCCGCCCCGATACACCTTTTGGAGACGATTTCCTATTGCATTTTAATTAAAAAAAAAAAAAACAGCTACTCGACATATAAATAAATGAGAAGTAATTAAATGGTTTGCCGTTATTAACAGTCGTGCTGCGAAATGATTACTTGATCAGCAAGAGTTTACAATTGGTCAGTAGAATGAAACATGTCTAGACGCAGTTACTTCAGAGGTCCCAGGGCACTGTCAATTTATGTAACTTTCTTGTGTTTTCTTTTGCCGAATACAGAAGGAAATCGGCTACAAAAGGTGTAGCGGGGGCGGGTTTTCACTTGTTTTCCCAGGGCACTGTCACGATTCAGAAATGTTTGCTGTCCATAAGTTGCTGACCAACTAGCCATTTTGGCTGACCGATTACATTTTTCTGTTCGCAAAAATAAGAATATTTTGCTAACCAGTTAAATGATACCCTAAATAAATTAGGGAACTATAACAAGTATTTATTATTTCTATCCTAATGTTCATCTGTCCTACACGATCTCATTGGCCAACATGTCTATTCCAAAGATCAAATTTCGAATCATACTCGAACCCGAAACTTACACACTATACCAAATAATTTTTCCATAACGAAATACACACGAAACAACAAAGAAAGTATGCACATTCCATCCTTGTTTGTCGACTTCCGCTCCCTCCGCGTCGTAAGGGTGGGTAGGGCGAGAGTAGGGCAATTGCAGAAACGAATATTTCCGATTCAACACGAAGTGACTTTCGGGAGTAGGACAGATGCACTTTAGGGCAGTTGTGGTTCTCCCTGAAAGTAAGCATGGCCGTGTTCTCACTTATTTGGTCTTGAACCAGCTTGAGACGATGAGTAATGCAAAAAATTCATGAGGTCGATTTAGTAACATTATAAATATTTTATTTTTTCCGAAAACTTTAGGGACATACATTATACCTAACTATTGTAATTTCTTTTAAAATGTACCATAATTGTGACGTGGGTCCGATACACAATCCGGTCCTGATATTGTAAAAGAAATTTTGCAATTCACCTCTCATAATACAATTATCGGCTTTTCTCGACGTGGAAAAGAAATTAATATATATTTGCATTGATTATTTCAGTATTTGCCACCAATAAGAGAGAAAAGTTCATAAATAAAAGCTCCTTGGTATGGTCTATTTACCGCTCTGATAAATGTTCCGTGAAAATTACTTCCATTAGCTTTATTAAAGATCGATTATCGAGAATGTCCTTAAATAGAAATAATTACTTCTTTTACTGAAATATATAGAAGTACTGGCACTGGCCGATACAGACAGCCCCCCCCCCCACTGTCTTTGGCATGGCCCCTTTACTACTAACATACCTAACAAAGCAAAGACTATCAAAAAAAAAAAACTGAAAAATCAAATCACAAAGCCTGCAAATAAAAAAAATTATTTTTAATATTAATTTTTGACTGATTGTGGAATAAAAAATAACAATATGTCAAAAGCAGGGTTGTTTCGTTTTAAACATTTTGTATAAAGCAATTGTTTTAAACATGTTTTAAACAATCGCTTGAGTTTAAAACAATGTTTTGTTAAAAATGTGTAAAACAGGTAAATTAAACACACGTTGTTTTTTTTTAGTAAATTGATTATTTAACAGGAGTATACTTAATTTATGCAACAACTTGGTGTGAAAAATAGTTATTGATAAATAGTAATAAAACTACTTACTAAAACAGTAATTTCCATTCAAATTAACAAATTAATAAAAGTTAGGTACCTAATGAACATCAAGCACAGAACTTGGGTATGTTCAAAAAACTACAAATAAGTGTATAACCCGTAAGAAAAAAAAAACGAATAAAGTATAATTATATAATAATCACTGATCGGAAGTGACATCAGTTAGCACCGTAAGTGGGTGCATTAGAATTTAGTTCTTTAAAAATTGTAACCAACTTAGCTGCTCTGACATTGCCTAGCTTATTTCGGAGTTTGGAATGAACTAAACCATAAGACGAAAAAAGTCTCTGTATGTAGCTGTTGGACAAGTTTCATTGCTCTTGTATTTAAATGTTTAATAGACCGCCACCATAATGGTTTTACATTTTCAAGTCTCTGTTGAGAAAACATATACGGCATAAATGGTGCACACCTAGCCTGAAAATTAACAATTGTTGGCATTGCCTCTGAATGGTAGGTTTCTACATATTCCATGGCAATTTCTAATTGCCTTTGCGTTACTCTGTCTCCCCTAAAACGATGATCAAGCAAGTTTGCTAAAAAATGAACTGGAGTTAGAGCCATCTCCAAACATTTTATAACCTTATTTACGTCACTCATTGAAAATTCCCAATTTTATTTTTTGTTTTCAAACGTCTCCAATAGTTCGAGCCATATTTCTGTCGCTTCTCCTATCGTGCAAGTGTTTTTTCGAACTTTATCTAGAGCCACAGCAATGCATTTCAATTTTTTGTGATACTCTTGTGCATTAACTTTTAAATTAACGTCAGTAACTAATTTTATGATGTCGTTCTCAATAAGTATTCTATTAGTACACACATCAAATAATATTGGCCAGTTTTTCTAATAACTCTCCAAGCGGTCTGATAAAGTGTTCCAGCGAATATCCTGAGGTAATACGAGAGCGTAGCCACCAGCTTCTTTAAATTTTGCGCTAGCGAAATTCACATTTCTAAAGTATTTACAAACTTTCTTCACATTACTCTTGACTCCCAGCACTTCTAAATCATGAGCAAGTAAGTTGAATATATGAGCTGAAGTTATTATATCCTTTCGGTCTAATTAGAAGGTTAAAAGGTTTTTCCTCATTTTAGTCATATTCGAAGCGTTGTCTGTTACTACACTGATAACTCGACATTCAAACTCTTCTTCCATTTTTGTATAGCATTTTTCAGTAGTTGTAATAAACACTCTGATGTGTGGCTACGGACTCTATTAGATGTACCCGTTCACTTTCTATATCTGTGACACATATGCCTATTATAGGTTCATTATGGACGGTACTCCAACCGTCAAGGGCTTGACAAACTTTTTTCTGACACAAATTGTCTTTCATTGTTGATTGTACTGAGTTATAAACCGTATCGAGCAAATTGTTGGAAACAACATTTCTGTTTGGTGGTGAATATCCAGGACGTAGCAAATTAATCAACAGTTTAAACTCACGATATTCTACTGTACGAAATGGTGTGTTCGTCGCATATAAATATTTGGCTATTTGTATATCCACCTATTTCTTGTCTGACTCGCTCGTTCGAATAATAAAACTTGACATGCTGCTACTTGATACTGAACCAGTAGAAGTAGACGATTTCGAGAGCACCACAGCGTTCTATCATCTAACAAACTAAGCATCTTGAGAATGTCATGTTTCTCGGCAATAATCCTAAATGCCGTAAAACTCTATGAATAGAAAACATTCTGAGATGTCCACTGGGAAAGGAGTTTAAGTTATCTTTTAAATTCTACTAAAAACATTGAAAACATGTTTTTAATAAGGTTTTATTTGTTTACAATATGCACTTTAAAAGCAAAAAAAAACATGTTTAAAACAAGAAAAAACGGTTTAAAACAAAAAAAAAACACTTGTTTTGTTTAAAATTAAAAAATACATGATTTTATGCAACCCTGGTCAAAAGGTGTATTTCAAAATATAGGCGCCCCAAAAAGACTTCGCCCCTCTCACTCCTAAACCTTGGCTACCCCACTGATTACAGACCATAAAAATAATTTTAATTTATGGAGCAGCTGTATATTTTATGATATATTGACCAAAACTTCAAAGTTTGCGTCATAAAAATATTTTGATTCCTCACGATGGTGCGCCAATTCACAAAGCAGCCAGAGCCCAACCCATCCTCCCCTGTAACTTTCATTATACCAAGATTTAGCTGTTGTATCAAAGTCATCGAAATGATATTTCTCTGTCGTAATTTTTTTTTGTATTTATTCCGTTTAATTGTTCTACACTTGGTAAATTGCAAATAAACAAAACGAATTATGAAATCTGTTCTACAATGTGTTACCGTAATAACCCAAATCTAAATGGCTAATAAATTAAATTATTCATAAAATTATACTTCTCAATTAATGTTATTTGTAAATCTACATTTCAAGACATTTTTATGTTAACAATACAATACGTGAAAGTAAATTTGTTTAAGGCTGGGTTCACACGGCAATATAGTACTGCACGTTTTTTAAAACTGTTCGGTTTTAACCGAATAAACAGCAGGATGATACATTTTTATTCGTGTAAAAAATCGAATAACCGCAGTTTCCGGTTGGACGGTTATTCTTGACGTAAGAGAACGATCATATCGAGATAAGTGATTATCCCTGGTCATTCTCCTAAGTCGAGAATAGACATCCTGGGACACAGGGGGTATCGCGATGGGCGTCGTTAGAAAGTTTTGTAAGGGGGGTGGGGGGGGGGGGGGAGGGGGGGGGGGTGGGGTGTTGCGCTATGATAAAATGAGTAATTTTATAAACTTAAAAAAACACCAGCGGAGCAACCGGGAGAAAAAGCTCGACGCGAACGAAATTATTTATGGACCACGCCCCACGAGCAAACACGAGCATCTAAATTTAGTCCATAATTTATAGTAATAGTATTAATTATTAAAACAATTTTTTCTTCACAACTTAGTAAAGCTGCCATTTCTAATGTATTTTATAAATGCCAACGCACTATGACATTCTATATCAAATATTTCTTGTCAGTGCATCCTAGTTTACGTTAAATTGTATCAAGCCAGAATAATTAATACGGAATGATTACCAAATAATCACAAAACCTAAATTTTCATGCTAAATAACTGTAATTACATATTTGAATATAACTTTTAATTCATTCAAAATAAGTTTTCTTCATAACATTTTTCTGCATTGTCAAAAATAAAGGTACTTTACTCTTGAGCAAAATTCGTAATTTCTGATATACCTCGTATATGACTGGGAAATTTTGATAACGGAAAGTTGCATTTTGAGTTTTAGACCATGCAGAACTTTTTATGAAGAATAACTTTTTTTCATAAAACCAATAATAAAAAGTTTTCCATATGGTTCCAACTTAAGTAGACACACTGTATAGCAGCTTCGGATCCGCTATACTAGAATTTTTCTTCGTTTGGCTTAGCTTCGATTAAGAAAATATTTTTGGAGAAACAATATCCGACTATACTTTAAACTTTAAAAATACGTACCAAATTTGAGAAAAAATATAAAAAATATACTATCTTTTCTGCCAACGAAAACAACAAAAGATTATTGGTGTATAATTTTGACAATGGGCGACAACCACGCATGCTAAAAAGCCCGCTATGGTTAGGATTAACCATATAATGTGGGACGAATGCCGATGCAATAACAACAATAAAATTTAAAAAAAATAGAAAAAACATATGAACTACCTACGAACGAACGAACTAAAAGTTTTTTGTTGTGCTATTAAGTCAAATTCCATGGGGGGGGGGGGTTGTTCGGGGGGGGGGGCTGCCCCCTCTTGCCCCTTATAACCGACGTCCATGAGTATCGCAGCTGGTATAACAGAATATTTTGGGTTCATCCTATATAAATGTAACAGCACGTAATAATATACTTGAAAATTTGAACGAAAAGTTAAGTTTTTTAATTATCTTTGTAAACTTAAAAAGTTTATTAAATTGTCTTAAAGAAATCAAGTGTATCAAAAATTAATACAAATATGCACAAGACGTTATTTAATACGAATACGTTTCAATTCAGTCGGTTTGGTTGATAAGTCCGGCGAGTATTCGGTGGACGTCTTCAACCGTATACGTTTAGTTGCAGTGCAAGCAAAAAACGTGCGGTGCTTTGCCGATTGAACCTTTCAAAAAACGCGCAGTGTGTTGCCGTGTGAACCTAGCTTTAAATATACGTTTTTATTACAATTACTATTGTTATTTTATTTAAAATATTTCTTGCATTAAAACTTCCGTTAAAAATTCGTTTCTCTAGACTCAAGGATTGCACTATACAGGGTGTTCCTTAATGACGTGCTAATATTTCAGGGTGTGATTCCTTAGGTCATTTTATAAAGGAAAGTTACTATGAACATATGTCCGTAGCGGCTTAAATTCTTTGCTACAGGATGTTGAATTTTTATTTTTCAAATGGTTATTTTTTAATATCTCCGAAAGTACTTTAGATATTATTTTCAATTGTATGTGTTAATAGGATATAGAATTAAAAATTTAGCTAGAAAAGTTATTCAATTGTTCCACCAGTCGCGTCCCTGCTAACATGTCCTCTGATATTTTTTACAAAAAAGATGGTACGCGACTGACATTTTTCCATGTGGATATTTTTTCTGATTAGCCTGACCAATTCCACAGGAAAACGGTATCCTGAATTTTTCTCGTTCTTGATTAAA
Source organism: Barypeithes pellucidus (assembly GCA_963991005.1). Taxonomy (NCBI): domain Eukaryota; kingdom Metazoa; phylum Arthropoda; class Insecta; order Coleoptera; family Curculionidae; genus Barypeithes; species Barypeithes pellucidus. The sequence continues at coordinate 18,024,129 of OZ022561.1, read as the reverse complement.
GCCACTAAATTCATATAGAAACTTATTAACATTGATAAAATAATTAATGATAAATTGTGTTTTATAAAAATTGTTGGAGTGGGCAATTCGATGCGAAGACGGGCCGAAGCATGCGTTTTAAGTGAAGGTAGCCATTTCCAATAATTTTTATGAAACAAAATTTATCATTAATTATTTTATCAATGTTAATAATAATGAGTTTCAATATAAATTTAGTGGTTTTAATCAAGAACGGTGCATCTGACGAGAAAAACTCAAGATACCGTTTTTATGTAGAATTGGCCAGGCTAATAAGAAATAATATTCACATGGAAAACTGTAAGTGGCGTACCATCTTTATTGTAAAAAATATCAGAGGACATGTTTGCAGGGACGCCACTGGCGGAACAATTGAATATCTTTTCTAACTGAAATTTGTGCTTCTACATCCTATTAACATACACCAAAATTGAAAATAATATCTAAAGTACTTTTGGAGATATTTAAAAATAACCATTTAAAAAATAAAGACTCAAAATTTAAGCCGTTGCTGACATATGTTCATATGAACTTTCCTTTATAAAATGACCTAAGGAATCACACCCTGAAATATTAGCACATCATTAAGGAACACTCTGTATTTACGTTCGGAGTAAGTCTAACACTCACAAGTCTTTTTACTTCGGATGTCTCGGTCGAAGATCGGCTGCAGAAGAATTCGTTTCTATTAAATTCAGAACCGGCAATCTTATTTTGTAATTGAAAACATTTAATTATCTAGCAAGCAATGAAGCAGCAACAATTGTATTTAATATTTTTTTACACGGTATTTTTTTCATTGTTTTACTATGATTGGAGGTTACAAAAAAAAACGTTAAATTACCTTGAAAAGTTTTCGCGAGTTTTATCAATTTCCTGTTATCATTATTTCAATTTAACCATATAATAGACTATGACTATACCATCGCGAGTTTATTTTGCCCGTCACCTGTCATATTACTAAAATTGTTGTTGAAATCGGATATTGCGCCAAACATTTTTAAAAAAAAATTATACAACGTGTCCAAGATAAGGAGGGCCAGTACAGGGATCTCGAAAACCGTAAGAGATACGAAGTCGGTTAAATGGAGGTAAAGTTGCGCATTTACGTGCCTAATAATATGCCGTTTAGAAAGTTTTAAAATTCCGAGTAGTTCCGGAGATATCCGGAAAAAACGAAATTCTGAAAAGTCATTTTATTGTTTTCCTGGGTTTTTTGAGATCGAATTGAACCCTTTCTGCTCTATCTAACAGCGTTAATTGTTTTGTAATCCGACGAGTCGTCTTCGAAGGGCCATTATCAACTTTATTTTTTTAAATACGTCCTGTTTTTCTGATATTGGAATTTGAGAGCTTTTTTTCTCCCGAATGCAACGATGTATAACACATTGTGGTTTATTGACGTTTCGAGCGTTTTTTAAACAACATCAGCAAATTTTGGGATACGGTCCCGTATTTCTCCTAATTTTATAAATAATATCTCATAAGTAAGCTCTAAATTTTTTACTTATGTTGGACTAGTTCATAAATAACAAATAATTAATAATAGACCACAAATAAGTGACCAAACATCATTCCAAGACAGTAATAAAACCAACAATTTTCAAACAACAAAACTTTTCAGCATTTGTAAATTTATGTTCCATATTTTCTGGAAAATAGAAAACCTCTTAAAACGCTCTCAAACGATCACAATGGGATTGTCAAGTGAAACAAATCACGCGTCACCATCTTAATTTATTTGTTTCAAACTCCTACTTTTCTTTTAATTCCCGAATCAACAGAAGTGTGAAATAATGTTTCTGTATTTTGTTCACTTATTTGTGGTTTATTATTAAATCATTTGTTATTTATTGAACTAGTCCAACATAAATAGAAATTTAGAGCTTACTTATGAGATATTATTTATAAAATTAGGAGAAATACAGGACCGTATCCCAAAATTTCCTGATGTTGTTCAAAAACCCTCGAAACGTCATTAAACCACAATGTGTCATACATCGTTGCATTCGGGAGAAAAAAGTTCTCAAATTCCAATATCAGGAAAACAGGGCCGTATTTAAAAATATAAAGTTGATAATGGCACTTCGAAGACGACTAGTCGGATTACAAAACAATTAACGCTGTAAGATATCTCCGGAACTACTCGGAATTTTAAAACTTTCTAAACGGCATATCATTAGGCACGTAAATGCGAAACTTTACCTCTATTTAACCGACTTCGTATCTCTTACGGTTTCCGAGATTCCTGTACTGGCCTTAGAACTTTATAAAAGATTCACCTAAGTATTTTAATCTTGGAAAATGTGTATACCATACATAAACAAAGTCGAACCACTCCAAAATTTATCATTACTTAATCTTTACCTCTATATTATTTCATAATTTAAAGAGCACTTTTAGTAGAAAAAGTGATTAAAAATTAAGCAATAAAGATTTTATGTAATACTTTACAATAAATAATAATAATGTCGAAGAAAAAAGACTTACCAAACTCCTAATCCTATTGGGCGACTGTGGCGAATTAGCTGCACTCGGCGGCCGCAATCCTGTCGACGTTTTACTGCTAATTTTAACAGTTGTCGGCCGATGGGCCGATGCCGTCGATAGTTTTCCTCCATCGCTGCCGGTCCGTTGTTCACCCCTCTCCATGAACGAGTTACCCCGTTTCAGCAGAGGGTTGTTGGCACACTGCCGACGGATTCCTGCTATGCCGTTTCCTGCCCGAGTTGCAGGAACGCTTTGGCGGTTGTCTCCGCTAAAATTTTTATCGATTAGGACATTTCTGTATTACTGCTCTGGATTGGATAACCAGATATAAACAAAGCGGATCAGGGTTGGGCATGCGCAATGCCGAATTATAACCTAAAATAATGAACAGGACCGTACTTCAAAATTTCTTTTCATTACTACTTACTACTTACTATTTTTAGAGATGCACGAAATTTTAGTAGTATTAAATATTATTAATTATTAAATTAATCATTAAATTAATTATTAATTGTATTATTAAATTAATTAAGTCCGAACCCCGTTATTTTTACCTTGCCGATTTATTCCCGTGTTCCATTATATTGGATTCGATACTAAAACTTCTTTTATAAGGAATATTCCCCCCTTCGCCCTTTGATCGTAGGCCGTTATGTCTACGAAAAGGGATGGGGGAGGACGGCACTGGAATCTTGGATTCTAATTGTTTTGGTTGGTGGTGATGGTGGTCTGGATGAGTTTCTGCAGGAAACATTTTTCCACTCATGGTTTGTGGGTGCCAAGAAGAGCTCCCTGGAAAATATTACAAGTTTGGGATTATCTAAAGGTCACGGTTAGCGAGAAATGGGTTTCTGAACCATCCAATACCGAAAATAATTAGATGGGAAGCGCCTGTTTCCATCGTGGCAAGAATTCTGTACCTGTAATGATATAAAATCACACACTTTTTCAAATCGGTCACTCTGGAGCTCGTCAGATGAGATTTCGCCTGTATCCTCTGGTAACGTAGGCAGGCTGCTATATGTTGGAATTGGTATTTCATCAGAATGCTGAATAGGTCTTCTTGCTGACTCCAGGTTAGGATAGTTCCATATTTCCATTCAAAAAAACATATTCTTGCAATGAAACTCAATTTTCAACTAAATCTTGCAAATGCATGCAGGCAATATTCCACATATGGGGATTATATAGGTACTAATATAATAGGACACAAGCCAAGTTAACGAATTAATTTATGAGGCTTACGATATACAATTTCATTCTCTTTTATTGCCTTCTAATGTATTTTTTGTGCTAATTGCAAATACGAAAATAAGAAATCTGCAGGTGCAAAAAAATTCAAGGATAAATTATTTCTTATCTGTAATAATTATATGGTCTCTTGCCCAATATAAGATTAGGTATTTAAAATTAATAGAAAATTTTTTTTTTACTAAAATATCAGTCTCATAACATATTTTTTGTTTCAAATTGTATTCAGGAAAAGCCACCGCGCCTAACTTGATAAAGAAAACCTTTTAGACGTAAATATGTGTTGTTTTATACCATAATAATCTATATCAAAATTTAGTGTAATATCTCAAACTGGTTTCGAGATTTTTGATAAAAAACAAAACCAAAAAAAAACTGATAACCCTGTATATCAAAAACAAAGCATTTTGGGTCATAATATGTATACGTATATGAACTTTTCGATTTACAATTGTTATAATAATCATCATATAGTGTTATAAATAAATTTTTTTAATACAAAGGATCGTAAAATAATCGTATTGATATTGACGATTACGATTAATCAAATAAATTCAATAATCGGATAATGGAACTGATCTTTGGAACAAAAATTCTTAGATCACACATTCCTAGTGTCGGCATCGCGTAACCAATTAAATGAAAGATTTTTTGTTAAATTTGGGATACATCTGTTATAAGATCCTTTCGTATCGATGCCACCGGAACCGGATCAGGATCCGGAATCCGGCCTTATTTTTTTCATATCGGGAAAATGTTGTCGCTGGTTCCGGTATCAGGCATTTCAAAAAAGAAATTGGTCCGGTGGCATCACTAATCGTTAGTAAATAATAAATGTATTTTCTGCATCATTAGTAAATGGAAAATTGTCAATGAATCGAGTTCACCACTATTATTGATAGCGGAATTAAATTAACCATAAAGATGATTTCTCTAATAATAGTTTAAGAAAGCTGAACAGACATTAACCTAAAAAAAATTCCTATTTATTTTTAATTTTCAAATAATTTAAATACTAGGATATTATTCACGGCCCGGTAGTAACAGTAATAATAATAATAAACATTCTTTACTTCAGAATTACATTACTTAACATAAAATGAAATAGTGTCAAAAATACAGCAGATTATTGCGAATCATAGATTTGACGTGCTTGTTAAATATTCTTCAATGTTGTAGGGTTCGATGTCATTAAGTAGCTTAAATACACTTTTTTTAAAACATTTTTAATGTTGTCACAATTTTTAATATGATATGGAAGTCTATTGTATCGTTTTATACAGTTGTAATACGCACCACTTTCGTACAATGTTAGTCTGTGTTTGGGAAACAGCATAACGTATGACGATGAAATTTGTGACATGAACTGAAAAGATGTTTATTTTTGGTCGGAGAACACGATGCGCCAATAAAAAATAGGAGTTCCATTTGAAAATCTTAACTTACCCCCACACGCGCCCGGGCGTAGAGGGGGTGGGGGTGATTTATATTGCAAACTATTCCTCCTTCAAAACCAAACAACTTTTCTCCCCTCACATTTTCCGCTGCAATGTGATCCACCGGAGTTATTCCGGGGTACCGACCTTTTTTCAACACCCTATACAGGGTGTCCGGGAACATGTGGGAAATCTCCCGGATATGAAGAAAACACGTGAAAAAAATACTATAGGTTCATATAAACTTCTTTCGTATCGGCCTCCTCTTCGGAGATATGGGCTCCCAAAGAGCACCAATGGAATCAAGTTTTTTACACATAATTATTGAACCATTGGTATATTTCAATTATTTTTTAATATGATGTATACCAGGTAAGACCCGTCAAATTACTATCCAAAAAACTGTTGTGAATTACTCATAGCTGCAGGGACGGACTAGCGGTAACACTCATGGGCCCATTTTTTTTACGCCCTGTATGATGAGAACTTTGGACAATGTTTTTTTACATACCTTTAACTATTGGCTAAAAATTAAGTACTCTTCATTCATGTCACTAATCCTAACCGTTTTCGAAAAAACTTAATTTTATTGACACTGAGTCCCATCAGTTCTCACGGGTTAAATATGAAAAAGCGGAATTTTGAGGTTCGATATTTGATAGGAACAAAGATGTATCTCTTACCAAGATACGCCAAATACATGATGTAATTAAAATATCGTTTTTTTCGAAAACGGTTAGGATTAGCGACATGAGTGAAGAGTACTTAATTTTTAGCCAATAGTTAAAGGCATGTAAAAAACATTGTCCAAAGTTCTCATCATACAGGGCGTAAAAAAAATGGGCCCATGAGTGTTACAGCTAGTCCGTCCCTGCAGCTGTGAGTAATTCACAACAGTTTCTTGGGTAGTAATTTGACGGGTCTTACCTGGTATACATCATATTAAAAAATAATTGAAATATACCAGATGGTTCAATAATTATGTGTAAAAAACTTGATTCCATTGGTGCTCTTTGGGAGCCCATATCTCCGAAGAGGAGGCCGATACGAAAGAAGTTTATATGAACCTATAGTATTCTTTTCACGTGTTTGCTTCATATCCGGGAGATTTCCCACATGTTCCCGTACACCCTGTATACATATAATCCTAGTTTTCTATTATTATATTACAATATCAATGGGGTACCTATATTTTTAAGGAGCACGTCACTGGATCACCCCGTATATGACTGACTTTTTCTGAACTAAACCATAGTAGTAATTGTGGTTAATTGCATATAAACATAATTACTAGACAAGAACAAAAATACCTTCTCTTACCTCCCGTATTTTCGTTATACAACTTTGAATTTAATCATGTTTTGATTTGTTGCCCCTTCACGGCCGCCTTTGATAACCTTGTAACAAGTTTTGTATTCAAATATTCAGGATAAAAGAAAATCAACTATAATTTTTATAATCAGTGTTTTTAAATAATATTATGTGAACGGCCATGATGAAATTTTTGTATCGTGCTGGCGAACCACCCATTATTAACATGAAATTTATGTAATTTTCGGTTATTTGCAAATTAACTTACCATAATTACATGACGAAATTTGGAATGGTTTTTTGACTATACTACACATACACTAAATGAAGCCATTCTATACACAAATGTTTTTATTTTTATAACAGGAGTACGTTTCGGTAAAAACAATGCCACGCTGCATCTACAAGCTTATCAGCTCTCCTACACGTTAATCTTATCAGTCAATTCACCTGTATATACAGGGTCCGCAAACGAAGCGTGGACGTAAGATTAAATCGTTATCGAAGAACTTATCAACAATACTAAAACAGCATGAGATATTGGATTAAAAGCGGCATGTTTTAAAAATATTTTACATTATATAGGGTGGCCCAAAAAAGTGTGACAGCATAAAATTATATTTTTTTAAATGGGACACCCAGTATTTTATTGCATATTTAGGTTCGTGTTACTATCGTTTATAAGTGCCTCAAATTTAATTTAATTTGGTTTTGTAGTGTCGGAAAAATAAATTAAAAACTAAAAAAAAAAGTTTTGCAGTCCTGAATAAAAAAATCAAAAAAACAATCCAGAACTATTTTTTTAACCTCGGCATTGAGTGAAATTTATGACAAGAGGTCTAGAGATACTATGAATGTAATTGGGTTTATTTATTTTATACAGGGTGTTCATAATAAGCTTCCAAAAACCTCACATTTTAAAATAATTTTTCTCAAGTTTTTCAAATGGAACACCCTGTATATAATTTGGCTATTTGACGTAGAATTCATAGACAATTTTTTTTTGTAATACAAGCATATAAGTTATATCCAGCCGTTTTCGAAATAATTATAAATATCATAAATTATGTTGTTTAAATACAGTTTTTATTGGAAAATTTTGTTATAGGCGACTAGACTAATTATTGTAAACTAAAGTGAATATTAAAAATGGCTTCCTATTACTCTTAGAGTTTACCGTATTTTAGTTATTTCGATATAAATTTTAAAAGCCTATATTTTTGCTACTTTTATTTATTTAATTTTATTTTTTATTCTTAATCGAGTTGCCATGTTTTTTTTTTGTTTAGATTGTTACTATGACAGCCAAATAAAATTATTTACATTTGTTCAGTCGTCGAAATTAAGTACTAACTTACACAAAATGTCGAATTTTACAACTTTAGAAATGGTAAATATGATTGTTATACTGGGTGAATGTGCAAGAAATTGCCTCCTCGCGAGCCGAGTGTATGCTGAAAGATATCCAGATATTGAGTGAAAGCCGAGAAACCTTCGAGAAGTTGTTGCAAAGATTTGTAGCAACAGGAAGCGTTGCGTACACAAAAAGGATGATAATCAATAAACCCGTTATTAATGAAGAAAATGAATTAAGAGTTCTGTTGGCAGTAGAGCAAAATCATTAAATTAAGTAAAAGGAAGCTATTTTGAACATTTACTTTAGTTTACAATTTTTAGTCTAGTCGCCTATAACAAAATTTCCCAATAAAAACTCTATTTAAACAACATAATTTATGATATTTATAATTATTTCGAAAACAGCTTTATATAACTTATTTGCTTGTATTACAAAAAAAAATTGTCTATGAATTCTACGTCAAATAGGTAAATAATATACAGGGTGTTCCATTTGAAAAACTTGAGAAAAATTATTTTAAAATGTGAGGTTTTTGAAAGCTTATTATGAACACCCTGTATAAAATAAATAAACGCAATTACATTCATAGTATCTCTAGACCTCTTTTTATAAATTTCACTCGAAGCCGAGGTTAAAAAAATTGTTCTGGATTGTTTTTTTTGATTTTTTTATTTAGGACTGCAAAAATTATTTTTTTAGTTTTTAATTTGTTTCTCCCAAACTACTGAACCAAATTAAATAAAATTTGAGGCACTTATAAACGATAGTAATACGAACCTAAATATGCAATAAAATACTGGGTGTCCCATTTAAAAAAATATAACTTTATGCTGTCACACTTTTTTGGGCCACCTTGTATAATGTGAAATATTTTTAAAACATGCCGCTTTTAATCCAATATCTCAAGCTGTTTTAGTATTGTTGATAAGTTCTTCGATAACGATTTAATCTTCCGTCCACGCTTCGTTTGCGGACCCTGTATATAGTAGCAATTTGGTCGGCAATTTACGGGGTGAACCAATGAAATCACTTTGATGACCCTCCACCCACCACAGTATGAGGTTTCAGCTCTTCACATGTTTACCGGAGCAGAAAAATGATTAGGTTTCTTCGTAGAGTAGTCAGAAATAGTTACAAACTGCCCGATGCATGCGCAGTTGCAAGCCTATAACTATGGATACGTACAAATTAAGGGTGCGCAGTAAAAATTAAAATTTTATGAGTGAAAAAATGTGTTGGTTCGCACCGTTTACCGGCCATATTTTTAAAGGTTGCTCGTCGTTTGTCTTGCGCACAATATTGTTGGCGTCATATAGGCAATCCCGCTGGTATTGGAGCCGGATTGGTTGCCAACCAACAACGTGAGAACCAATGACGACCGTCCAGAACCGAAATCAGTCGAAGGGATGTAACGATATTAAAAATGTATCGATACGTGGACAATAGATATCAAAATTAATTCTAAAAGTGGCTTCTTAGTGATGGACATAAGGCCTTCTTTTATGGCGAGAAAACAGATTGTTTCTTTCCCAGTAAAGAAAGTGTTGATGTCCAAAATATTGCCGTGTAATCATTTTCATTAAGGGCGAAGTACGATCCTGTTCGCCGGTTAAGATCACATAACCATTATATTGCTAATACCATCTGCAATTATGTCCCCTGCTATGGGCATCGGATGGGTAATAGTGAGTTTGCGCCGTTCGGAAATTTCCTTGTGAAAGTAAACATTGGACAGGACCGGATTTCAACTTTTTTAATGTAAATTTCACTGGTTAGTTAGGAAAAATATTGCAATCAATCGACTAGATCGATTTAAGACAGCGTTCCATGCATACGATTTCTGACGATATGATGATTCCTTCCGAATATTTGTAACAATCGAGACGATGAGGTTTATTTTAACTTTCATCCGACGTCGTATGTTTCTTAATCTTACTTTTTTCTAAACCAAAAATTAAGAATGAATGACTATATTGACTATTTTGGGAATTATTATCAGCTACTAATGCACCAAATTAAAAATACATTTATTTTAAGGTTAGGTAGTGACCACATATATATATTATATTGTATAAGAGTGACATGCTCTTCTTTTTTTGCAAGCTTTTTAGTGAAATTCGGTTCCGAAGATCGGATAATGAGATAAGCAAAATATTTTCGTATATAGTATGTACCCTACATACCTGAAATACTTCATCCACGACTTTTGCAAAAAAGCACCACGCACTTCTGTCCTTTCATCTTAAACAAAACAAGTCACTAACCTACCAAGCACCACGCACTTCTGTCCTTTCATCTTAAACAAAACAAGTCACTAACCTACCAAACATCGAATCGAATCACCACAAATTAAAAACTCCTTTACAAAAATTGTTGATAGGTAATGAAAGTTTATAAGCACTAATATACCGACAACAATGTGGATGAACCACTTTTTATTCTGTAATTGGAACAAGCATCCATAACCAAAGATGGCGACGAATAGCAACAAACAAATAATGTCGGGCCGGTTCTGACGCGATCGCTAAAATTTCCACCCTACTGCGCAAACTCAATAGTACCACTCCATCTCTCATAGCGGGGACACTTTTTGTATTTTGGAACGTTCGTATTGGCAATATAATGGTTATATATATGTGGTTAAGGTCAATAGTTTATCAGTCGGCATTGCGTATGACATCTGAGGATCAGATTTGTTTACATACGCGAGGCCATAAATTTGTCACTTTTGTTTATAGAGTTTGGCTATCGATAGATATACATATGTCGGTGTTTGTACCCGTTCACAGAGTCAAACATAACCAACCAGTTAGAAACTCGTCCAAGTTCGCTCTGCGAACGAACATATTAATAATTCTGGATAATAAAAGTACATGGATAAAGCAGCCATTTATTTGTTACACTCAAACACAAATAGTAACATTGCCATTTTACCAAATAATTTGCACAATCTTAATTAGTCTCAATATTTTAATTTTAGGGACAAATAGAGTCAACAACTATTAATCCTATCCTGTAAGTGTTTGGATATTGATGACAATAAATTCCTTCTCAATTGATTTGTACTGAAACATAGAAACTGGAAGAATCAATAGATTGTATTTTAAAAAATAATAGGTACAGTGAAACCTCTCATAACGGACACCACTTACAAGCGGACACCTCTGAAGATAGACGGGCAACCAATCGCGTATGCGTTGCAGCAGGACTTCGCCGAATGAAAGTATGTGTGATTCCCCGACAGCAGTCCGTCGTTTATTTGTGAGTTGTAAGGTTAAAATCGTAAACAATGGCACAAAAATATCGGCGTTTTGAGTCTGAAAGGGAATATTGATGTTGTGGAAGTTTGTAATTTGATAACAATGATTGGGGCGAGTTCATTAACATTGATAGCAATGTGCTATTAGAAGATGATAGTGACCCCATTCCTACCGATTATGTAGCCCAAACTGAAACCTCATCACTATCTGACGACTCTGATGAAGAAGTTGAATGCAGTAATCAAACAAATGTCACCAATTATCAACAAGCCATTAGTATGGTAAAGGAATTAAAAGAGTATGCAAAGAATAGAGGTGACTCTAGAGCAATGGAATTGTTATCAGCCTAAGAGAGGTTTCACTGTACCTACTTGCAATAGTACAAACACTTCATTTCATTTTATTAGCATATTTAAATTTTTACGGAAATAAAAACGAATTTGTGCTTTTAAATGATTTTATTCTCTACTGGAACGTTTCAGGATTCAGGAAACGTAACGCCATAGGCGTAACTAGAGGGGGGGCCAGGTGGGCTATGCCCACCCCAGACTGCTCTGGTGCCCACCCCAGAATTTCCGAAGTTCGAAGCCATACATACGTCATAGTGACACTTGCCATTAAAATCCTACGCGACTAAGGGCCAGGCCCCCCCTACAAATACATTCTAGTTACGCCAATGCGTAACGCCTGTTAATCTTATTAAATTTCTAATATTCATTCCTATATAGTATAATAGAATATTATGATTTGCCCATTAAATATAGTTAAAAATTGAGGAAACAATTATTATTAAACATGTTAAAGGTATTAAAATTATGTAAAAATGACAAAATTAACGCTACGTTTCCCAGTGTATTAATTTTTGCATTAAAAAACTCTATTATCAAGTATATTCGTTACGTATCAATCGGTTGATCTATTATACAGGGGTACAATTTTCTGCCCAATATTCTTAGGTATCATTATATTTTAGAAAAATAAATAAACTTTTATAACAATTTTCGATAAAATTTTCTCTGTTATGACATTATAGGAGTATACAGAGTGTTACTTAATGATTTGTACTTATTTTAATGGGACTAATTCTATGTCGAAAAGTAATATACACCAGTGGCGGCTCGTGACCTATGATAGAGGGGGTTCACAAGTATGGTGAAATTATTTTTAATATTTTATTTTTGTGTAACGACCAAACAATTACTTTCTAAGCGTTTTATATGTAGAAAGAAAGTAAAGTAATAAGAAAATGCGTTAGGTAAAAGATATTTTTATTTATTTTTTTTATTTTACACAAGGAAATACAACTTTTGGAAAATAAGAAAGGTTTTCTTAGTGTGTATAGTGCTTAAACGTAAAAACCATTCTTCGGTTCTTAATTGTAGAAAATTGATCAATAACAGCCTCATTAAAGTTTGGAATACCCTCTATCATTTTTTTTCATATATTTAATTTTTAAACTTTCTAATAAATTCCTTAGATTTACCCTTTGTGGTCTGCGTTAAATTAATTTCGGGTTTAGGTCTTCCCGCATTCTTCCCTTCAATTTTTTGATCCGAACTCAAAGAGCTAAAGTTATTTTTTAAATAGTCCACCGTCAAACTATTAATTTTAACTTAAAAAATATATAATATTAAAATATTAAAACATACACGCTCGAATTTCTGACTAGATGCACGAACAGACAACGACGCGGCGCACACTATAATTTTGCGCCTTTCCCATGTTAAATCGCCATAGCCCCGCTATCCCCCGCTGTCTCCCGCCACCTGTTGCTACAGAGAAACTGCATTATGCCCCGCCTACTTAATCGTATATGCGAACAAGTCTCGTCATAATCGTCATTAACCTCGACCGAGGCACGGTTGCCGGATCGAGAGACTATAATATACAGTTTGGTTGACGGTACGATAAAATACTAGGGAGGGTCGGACTTTATACGATAAATAATATTCAATTCAGTTTAATATCTCAAATTGTTTTCGAAGCAATTAAAAATTATATCACGCTAGATAAAATAGGAATGAAAAGTTTCGCCAAAATTGGACTAACCAAAACTAACATAAAAGAAAGTGCATGACATGACTAGACAATAAACTGAATTAAATATGTCCTTTTAATCTCAACTTACAATTTATTGTATAATTCGTAAACTGCCTTCAATATCTAATTTTTTTGACAGTATTAATTACCCAAATTTTTCTATAAATCAAAATATGTAGGTATTTCTGGCATATGTACAAATTACATACGTAAGGTATATTTCAAAATAAGTAAGTGAAATAAAACTAAGAACAGAGGCGCCAATTAAGAACGATTTGACGATATAAAACTTATGTCAACGTTGCCTTAAAATATGTTAAACAATTTGATTTCAATAGTGATTTTATTCAACGGCATGGAGGCAACCAATGAGAACGCTTCAATATTGTCAAATGTAAAAACTGACAAATAAAAAAATTATATTTTTAAAAATATCTAAAAAATCTACTTCAACTTACCAACCGCGATAAATTTCAATATAATTTTATTCCAATAATCAATATTAACAACAAAAACAAGAATATGATAACGATACAAACAAACAAAACAAAATATAATTTATTTAAACTACCGCGTTAATTTTGTTTACGCCCGTTCTAACCGGAACTGGGTTTGAAATAACCATTTCTTGCATCTAAATCGAGGTTTGCAAGACTTTTGAGGTTGCAAATCTAGAAATAATGATTATTTTGGTTCCCCTCTAGTTAATTTGAAAAAAAGAAAGGGGGGAATTTAATGCTAACTCTCGCTCTTGGTCAAGTGTGACATAACAGTGGGAGGGTACCTTGTAATATTTTTCTCTTGCACTTTCTCGAAACAGGATCTTTTGACCATCTATAAGCTTTGTTCACCGTCGTAGATAAGGGGGTACTGAGGGGCCAGTGAACTTTGCAGCTTTGAAGTCACGTTAAGGTTTTCAAGTTGGAAGTTTCATCGCCTAAGCCGTAATAAGAATTTAAGGTTACCAGAGCAACTTCTCTACAATTAGAGATAAAAAAAATAAAATTTGATTTTTCTTCCAAATTCCATCTTTTCCACTTATATGAGATGTTACCATATACAATACATACGATTATTTTTATTTTAAAGGGTCAGAACACAGCGGTCTCGTCGCCATAATAATAAGTAAGCAAGCAAAGAAAATAATGATACTTGGTACCAATTCAGAACATGGTTTCGCAAAGTTATATTAGTTATATTATGCCGCGTCAGTAATAGTACCACTTGCAACTATAGTTGCCTATACTGCATCTATATCTGTACAGAAAATAACTATTTTAATCTGAGATATAGAAACCTGTAATCTATGATCATTCACCCAAGTCAAAAATAGACGTTCTTTAGTTCAAGTATAAGCCTCGAGGAGTTTTGGTGGAAGAAAGCAGGATCCTGAAGAAAGCTCTTTCTTCTTATCGGAAATTCGTGAAATTGGCTTAAGATATCTGATGATGTTTTCTACAACTTACCGACGGTTATTAAGCAGCAACGTCAACACCAAAATTTCTCTGCAAATGAAGCTCAGAAGTCTTATTAGAAAACGTTTTCGGAACATAATAATTTTAGTTACGTTCTTTGGTCGTTTGGTTCCTCAATAAAAGTTTATACCAAATTTAAGTTTTTATATTTTTATAAAAAGATAATACGTGGTCCCTAACGCAAAGGTTATTTTATTATTTACTATACAGGGTGTTATGGAAATGACGTATTATATTTTAACCGGCAATTCCTGAGTTGAAAACAAATTGAAGAAAAATATCAAAAAATGGCGCTTTAATTTAATATGCCTTGTACATGACCTCACGTTAAACCAAAATTAAGCACGTGGTGACACTGGGAGAAAGATAAACAAAACAACATAGGGCGGAAAACGTCAGTGAATTTTGAGCAGTGTTGTCACACTTTAGAAAGTCAATAACCGTTGGATAGATTGGAAGTTGTTTATTTTTCAGGGTACATTATTATAAACTTTTACGTTCAGTTCAGTTCGCTGGGAAACAATCCGTGATTTATAAACTTGAACTGACTCGAACCTATCGCCGCGGCGTTTATTAGGGGTCAGGTATGTTCTCATTTGTTCAATTCGAACGACACCCGTCGGAACTGAATAACTTAAATGCCACTTTACCCTTTAAAAAAAATGTAATTTTATTTACCTTTTCGGCCTTATTTAAAACCAACTTAATTTATAAAAAAACACCAAATAGGGAATCCAAACAAAAACCGGCACAATAACCTCACAAATTTGTTCTGTTTCACTATGTATTTCTTTTCTCTCGACGATATGCCGGTTATGTTCCGAGATTGAAAATAAGAGGCCGAATGGGGTTTAGTGGGTATAAGCTTATTATGAGCATAAACCTCTTCCCATAGAAAAAAGAACTGAAGGTGTCTGTGCCCTGGATTCCTTACTCGTGTCGGTGCCCTGGATTTAATTTCTAAGTAAGCTAAATATTTATTTTTATAAGAATCTAAAGTTTTACACTTTTCCATAGTTTGGCAACATTGCGCCAGAACATGTGTTTATTACACAGCTGGGCAGTGTAATATGATTGTGCCGCGGAGTGACCTGTGGGTTTATGGGTGAATTATCCCACTTTTTAAACGTTCGATTTAAAAAAAAAATATGTAGCGCTTCTCTAGGACACCCGAGGAATCACCCATTTAAATATAATACATCGTTTCCATGACACCCTGTATATTACTGAGCAAATTTAGCAAAACTTGGGCGTGGTCTCAAATCTCAATAGTGCTTGCTGTCTCTTAAATGTTCAGAACCACTGATCTAACTCCTACACCTCCTACAATACAAGAATCGTCGCCATTGTGACGGGAACGGCAGATGTGAGTCAGTTGGCCACAAAGTTGCTTGGTTTTACCGAACTCCTGCCAACTTTGATGGTGTCATGGCATTTGGTCATTGGCAAAAATGATTCAGTCACAAAGATGTCCGGTTAGCTAATTCTTGATTCAAGAAACCAGGTAATAGTGTTTTATTTAAAACCATGCATGTAATAATGACATTTCATCTATCTTTGAAAGGTGGAAAGTTGACGTTTTTTTACTTTTACTTTCCACCCGGGTGAAAAGCAAATTATTTTTTTGTAATTTTTTTAAAAATCGATATCTCAAAATAATATACGATCACACTTTTTTAAAAATGCTAATAGCTTTGCGTGTTTAGATATGTCTACTTTTTCCCTAATTGATAGAGTGGTCCTCAGCATTGAATATTGTAACCAAATCGTTGATATCTTCTTTGTCTTGGCATTTTCACTGATATAAGCTAGTAGCGCCGACTAAGAACCAGAATTTTGAACTTTGTTTCCCGTACATCATTCTTTGAAGCAGTTATATTCCTTGTCATATCTCGGGCGGCTTTTAGTTGGCAGAAGATCTTCTTCTACTATTTTTGCTGCTTCTCGAATTTCTGGTGGAGTAGCAGCAAAATCACATTCCTCATCTGATAGGATTCTTCTGTTGTTAAAATAATATATTGTTTAGTGACATGGAAACCATATTCAAAAAATGATATTTCCCATCTTGATGTATATTATTACCTACGTTATTTTACCACCTGCGGTTATTTGAAATTTCTGTCTAAATTTTCAATGGAAAAGTCAAAATGACATTTATCTTTTATTAATAATTTTAATTCAAAATAATAAGAAGTGTATGTTAGATGTGGTTGTAAATAAAAGAGTATACAATCCTCGGTGAAAAGTTTCATTACTGTCTCGAGATTTACTTTACCTCGCCGCTTCGCGCCCTCCGACTCTCTCGACAGGAATTAAACTTTTCACCTCGGTACGTAATATACTATTAAATGTCCAAGCACCCGAACAATCTCGAACAAATAAGCCACAACAAGCATTAAATTAATTCTCGGGTCGTTTCATTATTTCCGCTGCTCGTTGATAATTTGATCATGTCGCGAATTAATAATAATGTTTATATTATTAACATAATATTATATTTTATCGGTGTGGAACAGTCTTACATATATTTACACCGGAAGTAGCATAGTATCTACCTATTTTATTTACAGAGGGGCTAAACAAAAGTTTTTACGCGGAAATCGACAGAACTACTAGGAAAAGTCGAGCATAGTAGTATTTGTATTTCCAATTTTATAATGCATTGAAAAAGGGAATCTTGTTTCTACCCATGAAAAGTCATTAGCTTTTGTATATGATTATACGATTGATAATCGGACAGTTTCACGCGTTAATGAGTTTAAAGATCTTGGAATCATTTTTGATACTAAACTTTCTTTCTGTTCTAATATAAATACTGTTATTTCTGAGGCATCGAGGGCATATGGGTTCATTCTACGATGTATTTGTTGCAGAATTATACCGTCGACTCTTACTGCCATAAATAAACTACCCGATTAAACCCTATTGTATACGCCTGAACCTCTTCAAAGCTCAATAAATGGGATCAGGGCCGGCTTGAAAATGTATACTACACCACATGATTTATTTTTATAATTTAAAATAAATAGATAGGTATTTTTAGTTTTAGGTACCTATAATAAATGTAAAATAATGATAACAATTAATGATAATTGAAAATAATATAATTTAAAAGTATAACTATTAGGATAACAAGTGCAATAAAAATTAATTAAATTCTAAGAAACTATTGATAATTTATTCAAAATTTAACTCTGTATCACTATCACTATCTTCATCTAAGCCTAAACTTATAATTAAGGGTTGAACATTTGTAATCATAAATTGTAAGAATTTTCCACCTTAAGTACATGCTGAACATAGTTTTCCAGCTGTCTGCAGAAATTTTTCTTACTTCGTTTTTAATTAATTCTACTACAGATGCATTTAATGTAGGAGAAATATGATTTCTCCTAATATTGGATTTTAATTGGTGCCATATTAGCTCAATAGGATTGAATATACAATAGTACGGAGGAAGACGCAACACTGTATGTCCATTTTCTGCTGCAAGTTTGTAACACTCGTATTCCTTATTTATTTTAAACACTTTAATACTTCTAGCAGTTCTCGTTTTTTGTAAGTTTCTTCAAAATATAAATCATTTTCAATCCTAAAATTTTGAATTTCTTTTTTTGTATTATTAGAATTGGGAATGATTTTTGATTGCCGACTATGATAACTAGCATTGTCCATTACAATGACGCTATTTTCAGGTATATTTTTAAGGAGTTTATGTTTAAACCAATCTTCAAAAAGTTGTGCGTCGGTATCTTGATGGTAATCTAAAGAAAGCAACAGACAATTTGGAACAAACCCGTTCTCTGAACCAGCATGTAATATTGTGATTCTTTTGCCTTTATTTGATGGTGCCTTGGTTTGACATTTTTTGGAAGAATCATCCCAACCTTTTCTTGGAGTGTCATGGGTATCGAACCATGTTTCGTCAAGGTAAATAATTGGACGATTTTCTTCTCTAAATTGTTTAACAGCTGTTAAATATTTAAGTCTCCATTCCCGTAAACGTTGAGATGCCATTAATGTTTGTCTTTTATCAATGCTTCGGTATTTAAAACCCATTTTACGCAATATTTTCCTAAGGCTTGAAAGGCTACAAGAGATATTTGTTTCGTCTTTAATCAGCCGCTCTTTGAGGGAAATTAAAGTGGGTACAGTTTGTGCCTCATACATTTGGTAAATCTTTGTCATTTTCGTCAATGCTTCTAAATGTGCCAGAATCACTCCGATTTTTTCTAGGATTAACAGGTTTAAGTACTATGTCTCTTACCGAAGATAAAGGAGTTTGTGTCAAAGTAGACGTCTCTGCTAAAGCATCCATCGAATTAAAATTTCTACTCAACAGCGATTGATACCCATTTTTAATTATTAGTTTGGCATCGGTAGATAAATGCTTTCTTTTAAAAATGACACTTGAAGATGCCCCCCTATCAGCACAATTCCAAGGACGCCACATTCTACCAATAATAAGCCTAACTAAAAAATACTCGCCCGAAAACCACTAAAGATTAATATTATTAAAAATCACTTTCTATTTATAAATGCATCAGGCATAGGTATAAATTGAATTTGTATAACTGGTCCCGCTCTGCTTGAAAGGTTTTAAAATTTGGGATTTCCTTATTTATTTTATGATGGTCGAAGGTACAAGGGATTTCACGAATATTCAGGCTATCATCAGTTTCTACAATGCCTATGTGCGATCGAAGTTGGAGTATGGATCTGTAGTGTGGTCCCCGGGATATGGTACTCACAGTGACAATTTGGGAGGGGTTCAGCGGAGGTTTTTAAAGTATGTTACTCTTAAGCGGGATGGTACCTATCCTCAGCAGAGTTTCCCGCATGAGCAATTGCTTAGCATGTTTGGTTTTGCTTCTTTGAAGGAGCGGCGGAACTTCTTCTTATTAACAACTCTCTTTAACATTTTGAATAATCTGATTGATTATCCAGACTTTCTGTCCAAGATTAAGTTCTGTGTACTACGATTAAATAGTCGTCATAATAGCTGTTTTTATTTGGCGACTGTACAGTATGTGTGATCTGTATAATGGGAGTGATGTCAATGTTGACCTTTTTAACTCCTCACTACCTGAAATATGTTGTTTTGTTCAACGCTGAAAACCTCTGCTATGATTTTTAGTTTTTTCTTTTAGTTTCTTTTAGTTTTTTTTTTGTTTCTAGTTATCTTTGTATATGTTTTTGATTTTTGAAATATCCTGTTTCATTATTTTGTTACTGTGTTATGCTTATCTTGGTTTTTGCCTTGTAATTAGGTTTATCAAAACCTGTAAGGCATGTACTTAAATAAATAAATAAAAAAATAAAATACATCTCCATTAAAAATTTGATTACTGTTCCATGCTCATGCAAACTCATAGTTTAACAGTACAGTAAATATAATGAAAACTCATATGAAATTATTAACAATAACATCATAAATATTCAGTGACTGGCAGAATTCTAGCCCCATATGAAATTTTTTTTATTATTGATATCTCAGAAAAGTTTATTTTTTTTATTAAGTTTCTGCGTCCCCTTAAACTAAAAAAGCGCTCATTAAGATTGAAGAAAACTGTAGCGTATACGAGGGATATTTTTTATAAGTTGCTCAAGAGAAAAGTACTCTTATTTTTAGATACAATTTTCATTCGTAGTAAAAGTTATATCCGAATTCGAAGTCACGGCCTTTTATTAAAAAAAAAAGAGAAAAACACTTATTTTTTGTGCTGCCCTGTATACAAAATAGATTGAAGACATCAAATTATTTTTATGTCATACCAGTGCATTATTGTGTTTTTATACCTTAGATACCATTTACATAATGGATTACTTTATGTCAGTGCGGGCATAAAGTACACGCTGGCATTAAGACGCAAAAAACAGTTTTCGATTAACTTATTCTTTATTAACAAAATACAATTTTTCGGATAGATCATTAAAGTACCCTAACAGCACAGTTTCGTTAATGTTTTCTACAGCATTTTCTGACATCCACTTCAAAAATTGGTCATATTCTTTGTCGTATGAGTTTCTGGATTTTCTCGGTAACAGGTTTTGCGTTGCCTTTTCAGCCTTTTTGACACATTAAACATTTGAATACTTATCTCCCTAGCAAACAAAAACGCAGGCTATAATAATGTCAAGGTAATGGCGCAGGTAAAAATAAAAAATTGGTAAATCAAATTAAATTTAAAAAAAATATTTATTATTTATCACGAACTGGTATGGCATAAAAGTTTATATGTACCACGGGTACTAATAGATATATACCCTCGGGCGACTTACGAACCCTCGGGCCAGAGGCCCTCGGCTTTGTAAGACTGTAGCCCTCAGGGCATAATCATCTACTTAGTACCCTTGATACATAAATAACTATTTGAGAATATTGGTCAAACTTTCAAAATTTCTTGTTATTTCTAATTTTTCTGAAACAATTCGGGAAAATGAGGTATGCCAAATTTCGTTTATTTTTGGAGCAATTAGGTTTAAACCAAAATAAATTTTCAAAGACTTAAATTAATTTTTATTATAATTCAGGAAGACAAATCATTTTTAAGTAATTTAAGAAGATCCTGAACAAATTCTCTAAAATTAATTTTGGGTTCAAATCTAATTGCTCCAAGAAATAAACGAATTTTGGTATAATCTTTCGGTTTAATGGTTTAAGAAAAAGGAGAAATTTAAGTTTGAGGAATATTCGAAAAGGAAGAAGACTAAAAATAATTTGATATTTTCAATCCAGTATCTACAGGGTAAGACAAAAAATATGTATATTTTTTGTATATAAAAATATAAAAAATATGTATATTTTTTGTCTTTTGAATAGAATGTTAGAAGGTTTGGTATTCCGACAGAACTTTAAATTCTAAACAACTTTTAAAAATGAGAATGGCATCTGAGACAAAAAATAAGAGTACCCGCTCTTGAGCAACTCTTAAATAATTGAATCTCCCTCGTATGCACTACAGTTTTCTTCAATTTTAATGAGCCATTTTTTAGTTTAAGGGGGCGCGGAAACATTTATCAAGAATATATTTTCTGAGAAATCAATAATAAAAAAGTTCTCCATATGGAGCGATAATTTCTGGCTGTCCCTGTATAGGTACCTTATCTTCCATAAATGTTGCCAAGTAGCCATTTGATATTGCAGGAAGGAGACTACCCAGGCTAGACTATCGGAACCATCAAGTCGCGCGTCCTGCTACCGGTACCATTTAATCACCGATTTACGTCGAAAAAGCAACGACGTAATAAAAAAAACGCATGAATCGAGCAAAGAGCTACGTGGTACCGGTTTTACTCATGGCTAGCCGTCCTGCTCTGGTTCTGGTACCATCGATGGTATCCCCTCTTCTTTGTGTCTTGCAGATGTTTGGGTACAGTTAAGAAGAAAAGTAAGTAGGTATGACGAAACGTATTTTTTATACTAAATTTTATGTTATACAACGTGTCCAAGATAAGGAGGGCCAGTACAGGGATTTCGGAAACCGTAAGAGATACGAAGTCGGTTAAATGGAGGTAAAGTTGCGCATTTACGTGCCTAATAATATGCCGAAAAACCGAAATTCTGAAAAATCGTTTTATTGTTTTCTTGGGTTTTTTTGAGATCAAATTCTAAAGTAAATTGCACTTTTGCATTGCCACTTTTTCCGCTCTATCTAATAGCGTTAATTGTTTTGTAATCCGACGAGTCTTCTTCGAAGGGCCATTATCAACTTTCTTTTTTTAAATACGGTCCTGCTTTCCTGATATTGGAATTTGATAGCTTTTTTCCCCGAATGCAACGATGTATGACACATTGTGGTTTAATGACGTTTCGAGGGTTTTTTGAACAACATCAGGAAATTTTGGGATACGGTCCTGTATTTCTCCTAATTTATAAATTATATCTCATAAGTAAGCTCTAAATTTTTTACTTATGTTGGACTAGTTCAATAAATAACAAATAATTTAATAATAAACCACAAATAAGTGAACAAAAATCATTCCAAAACAGTAATAAAACGAACAAAGAAAAAATTAAGGAACTACATAATCAGGTGTTCAAAATGATTTCCGCTATTCTCTAAGCACAAATAACATCTTCTAACTGCCACATAACAGTTTTTTGAGATAAAATAAAACATGCGATAGAATATCAAACTTTTCAGCATTTGTAAATTTATGTTCCATATTTTCTGGAAAATAGAAAACCTCTTAAAACGCTCTCAAACGATCACAATGGGAATGTCAAGTGAATCAAATCACGAGTCACCAGTCACCAGTAATTTTTTTGTTTCAAGCGCCTACTTTTCTTTTAAATCCCGAATCAACAGAAGTCTGAAATAATGTTTCTGTATTTTGTTCACTTATTTGTGGTTTATTATTAAATTATTTGTTATTTATTGAACTAGTCCAACATAAGTAAAAATTTAGAGCTTACTTATGAGATATTATTTATAAAATTAGGAGAAATACAGGACCGTATCCCAATACATCCTGATGTTGTTCAAAAACCCTCGAAACGCCATTAAACCACAATGTGTCATACATCGTTGCATTCGGTAGAAAAAAGCTATCAAACTCCAATATCAGAAAAACAGGACCGTATTTAAAAAAAGAAAGTTGATAATGGACCTTCGAAGACGACTCGTCGGATTACAAAACAATTAACGTTGTTAGATAGACAACTTTAGAATTCGATCTCAAAAAAACCCAGGAAAAAAATTAAACTATTTTTCAGAATTTCGGTTTATTCCGGATATCTCCGGAACTACTCGGAATTTTAAAACTTTCTAAACGGCATATTATTAGGCACGTAAATGCGCAACTTTACCTCCATTTAACCGACTTCGTATCTCTTACGGTTTCCGAGATCCCTGTACTGGCCCTCCTTATCTTGGACACGTTGTATAATTTCACAATTTTGTTGTTGGCTATTTGTCCTCTATCCTCTAGCCAACTCGCCTTCGACTAAAACAGACTATTCTTGTAAATTTTCACAAATTTTATAAAGTGGCCTTAAAAGTTAAATTGCGATTCTATCGAAAAAAGTCGGCGCATATAGTGTGCCGAACACTCGATAAAAAGGCAAAAACCGACTCGCGAAAGATGAAATATTATATTTACCTGCTCTTTGGAAAGGTAGAAAATTACTCGTTACCATGTTTCCGATATATTACTTTCAACTTTATCCAGGGTTGATCTCAAAGGTTTCTCGAACATAAAATATAACATACTTTCAATTTTCGTTTAGTTCCAAACAACTGTAATTTGAAAATGGCTTTGATAAAATTATATTGTGATAAAATATGTGAAACTATGTATGCATTTTTTTCCAATTATGTACCATTTTTATGTTGATTTGTGCTGTGGCATTTACTTCGCAAATATTTGCGAAATTTAAAAATATAATCTATCAAATGCAGTTTATTCCACATGTTTTGTACTTGTGTTGTTGTGTGTTTTGTGTCTTGTCTTGTGTGTTCTCCACATGTTATTTGGTAGTGGCGGTGGATGCACCAAGAATATAATTAGTGTCTAAAAATATCGCCCCTAAACATTTTATTTAATATCGGCTCCAATATTTCTCATACTGTAATTAGTGCATCCCAAGTGTCGACTGTTTACTTTGTATTTTTGAACCAGCTCCATCAAGAGTCTAGTGGTGTGAGATCTGGAGATCTTGGAGGCCAACCAATAGGACCAAACGGGACCACTCCAACGCCCTGGATACCTGGATATATTACAGTTACATTATAATATTTACATAAATTCTGTGCTGAAAAACCAAAAAAAAATTGAAAAAAGTAAAAATCGTCAAAATGCTTCATATTCCCCATATTTTTTTCGAGACGAAAATTTTTCGTTTTTTTCTATAGTCGTCATTTGCGTTCTAATTTTTATCTTCTTTTTTCATATATTTGCGGCACTGTGTGGCGCCTCAGAGTCGCATTCTTCCAGCATTCGTCGATAGAACTTTGAAATGGCAGTAAAAAATATTTTCGAGAAATATGTTATATTGAATACTGTCCTTCTGACGAGTATTTATCGATGGAGTTCATGCAATAATGCTCATAATGAGCTTCAAAAAGATTTCTTAAAACATCGTTTTACACGTCTCTAGTTCGGTAAAGGCTTCACCCCTATGAAATCGGTTTACAGATTTCCAAATATTGTTTGCTGTAGATTAATTGCCCGAAACCCCACCCACGTAACCAGTGGCGAAGGAAGAACGTCGTGCAAAATTTCAAGTAAGTGATATTTCGTTATATTAGTTGACGGAAGGGGGAGGGGGTGACCTCACAACCTCAAAATTAAAGGATTTGTTCGCTATGAATCATACAATGCCCGGGGGAAATGATCCTTCTGCCCTCTCCATTCTTGATTGGGCCCCCTGTTTAAATTGATAATTAACCTAAGTTAACATACTGTTCGGCATTATCTGTTTCATGTCAATTATTATGTTTTAATAAAAACTAATACCCGTTGATTTATAGTTGTTGCAGAATTATACCGTTGATTCTTACTGCCATAAATAAACTACCTGATTAAACCCTATTGTATATGCCTCAACCTCTTCAAAGCTCAATAAATGGGATCAGGGCCGGCTTGAAAATGTATACCACACCACATGATTTATTTTTATAATTTAAAATAAATAGATAGGTATTTTTAGTTTTAGGTACCTATAATAAATGTCAAATAATGATAACAATTAATGATAATTGAAAATAATATAATTTAAAAGTATAACTATTAGGATAACAGGTACAATAAAAATTAATTAAATTCTAAGAAACTATTGATAATTTATTCAAAATTTAACTCTGTATCACTATCACTATCTTCATCTAAGCCTAAACTTATAATTAAGGGTTGAACATTTGTAATCATACAATTGTAAGAATTTTCCACCTTAAGTACATGCTGTACACAGTTTTTCCAGCTGGCTGCAGAAAATTTTCTTACTTCGTTTTGAATTCATTCTACAACAGATGCATTTAAGGAGTTTATGTTTAAACCAAACTTCAAAAAGTTGTGCGTCAGTATCTGCTATGTTTTTAGCTGAAAGCAACAGATAATTTGGAACAAACCCGTTCTCTGAACCAGCATGTAATATTGTGATTCTTTTGCCTTTATTTGATGGTGCCTTGGTTTAACATTTTTTGGAAGATCATCCCAACCTTTTCTTGGAGTGTCATGGGTATCGAACCATGTTTCGTCAAGGTAAATAATTGGACGATTTTCTTCTCTAAATTGTTTAACAGCTGTTAAATATTTAAGTCTCCATTCCCGACACTTGAAGATGCCCCCCTGTCAGCACAATTCCAATGGCGCCACATTCTACCACTAATAAGCCTAACTAAAAATTACCACAAAGACCACTAAAGATTAAAATTATTAAAAATCACTTTGTATTTATATATGCATCAGGCATAGGTATAAATTGAATTGAATTTTATTGCAGTCAAGAGATCAACGATATAATTCTGCAAAAACTATACCATTACTTTTGCGTCAAACTGTACCTTCATGGTTCGTGGTCGTACCGCATTAGCCCACGGTCGGCTAAACGAAAGTTAAAACACAGTGAGTCATTGCGACTAACTAGTTCCAAATGGAACCAAATGCCAGTTGTTATTGTCCTGCTGGGTTTATTTATTTTTTTATTTGTGCGTAACGCAAGTGATGCTGCCCCGCAAATCCAGCTTTGTATTTTAACGGAGTATCGTTAACGCTAAAAGTAAGTAAAGTTTACTTTTCATACAGTTTATGTTTACGTGTATAATTATTTCGTCCTATTTGTATGTGTTAATTATTTATTTCACCTTGAGTAATCGCGATTGGCGACCAGGTATTATACTATTTGCATTACAGAATCCAGTATTTGTATTAATAATTGTTTGCCATGTGAGGCGTATAGGGAAATAAGACAAATTGTCCATCTTTGCAAAAAACCCTTCAAAATTGTTCCTCAAATTATGCCAGATATTTGGTGGCCACTTTAAATTGTCAGGCGCCTCTCCAAAGATTTAGATCTAGTTACGTGACTGTAACCGGCATTTACAGGCTTTGTGAGTTTTTGGTGGTACATATGTCCTTTTTGTTAGGTATTCAAGTAGTGAAGAGGAGGCCAGGTTAAGCGGTACGAGGGGTAAATTGCCCTCCTGTGTTTACGCCACTACGTGTCTAGCAAGGAACGAACTCTCAGTCCGGTGATTTCTGATAAACATTAATGGATTTGTGGTTGTGAATTAAAAATCCGCCGTCTTGTTTCTATTGCTTGTTATTCGGAGAAATCTCGTGGACAAAACTAGGTTTTTAATCAAAGCAAATAAACATGCTATTTAGAAAACGATATAAATTAACAAATAGAGGACAAGGGCAGACGGCATTGTTTTTTTATAAATGTATCATTACACGAAATTTAAAAAACACCATTTTTTAATTAATTAAAAATGTAGGTAGTGGGTTTGTTCGTTTCGTTTGTTTCGTAACGACGAATTAGCGGAGGCGGTAATTTAACGAATATAACGCTTAATTAATCTTGCCACCGTCTCTCTGCCAAATTAAAAAACCATCAAAGTATGTATGTAGTATTCAATGAAGACTACATTAAAAAATAATTATCGGAAACATACGTTTTTCATTAATAAAAAACTATTAATCTTTATTGAATAAAATTCTAGTTCAAGCGAGTTCGGCCCTTTTATCTAACAATTTATTATAAACGGCTGATTCCGTGGTTAAAGCGGTAGTCCCTATGACGACAGTCTGTAGGTTCAAACCCCACGTCCGGTAAATGCAAAAAATAGGGAAAAATGTATCATCCCCCATCCCTACGGTACGCACTTCCCAATCGGTAGGTCAGACAGCACTGCGAGAGACCAAGGGTTGATAGCCCTTGGGTAATGGTGTATGATCGAGGCTCGTGGTTCGGAGCCTCAATTACCTGTTTAAACCACATATATATAAACAGTATATTGCTAATACCATCTGTAATTATGTCCCCGCTATGGGCATCGAAGGGGGCGTTGTGAGTTTGCGCAGTTCGGAAATTTCCTTGTGAAAGTAAACATTCGACAGGACCGGATTTCAACATTTTTAATGGACATTTCATTGGTTAGTTAGAAAAAATATTGCAATCAAAATTTCGATTAGTTCGATTTAAGACAGACAGCGTTCCATCCATACGATTTCTGACGATACGATGATCCGACGGTGCCCTGATTGGTGTAAACTTTTGGTGCCAAATTCCGTTCAAATATTTGTAACAATCGACACGATGGGCTTTATTTTAACTTTCATTCGACGTCGTATATTTCTTAACTTCACTTTTTTCTTAACCACAAATTAAGAATGAATGACTATATCGACTATTTTGGGAATTATTACCAGCTACTAATGCACCAAATTGAAAATACATTAATTTTAAGGTTAGGTAGTGACCACATAATATAT
This sequence comes from Barypeithes pellucidus, assembly GCA_963991005.1. Lineage (NCBI taxonomy): Eukaryota > Metazoa > Arthropoda > Insecta > Coleoptera > Curculionidae > Barypeithes > Barypeithes pellucidus. The sequence continues at coordinate 17,996,051 of OZ022561.1, read as the reverse complement.
ATTATATTGTATTCGAGCGACACTCTCTAATTTTTTTACAAGCTTTTTAGTGAAATTCGGTTCCGAAGATCGGATAATGTGATAAGCAAAATATTTTCGTATATATGTACATACCTGAATTACTTTATACCTGGGTATTGATCCACGACTTTTGCAAAAAGCACCATGCACTTGTGTCCTTTCATCTTAAACAAAACAACTAAGCTACCAAACAGCGAATCGATTCACCATACATTAAAAATTGTTGTTAGGTAATGAAAGTTTATAAGCACTAATATACCGACAACAATGTGGATGAACCACTTTTTATTCTGTAATTTGAAAAGGCATCCAGAACCAATGATGGTGACCAATAACAACAAACCAATGATGTCGGGCCGGCTCTGACGCGATCGATAAAATTTCCAACCTACTGCGCAAACTCAATAGACCCGCGCCATCTCCCATAGCGAGGACACTTTTTGTATTTTGGAAAAGATCAACGTTATAATGTAAACATTTTGACGTCATAGAAGTATTGCGCTAGGAAGGAATTTAATCATTGATAAGCAGTTTTTCAGTTTTATTTATTTTTTGATTATATTTTCCTGCAAACCTATCCACCACTGGTTGACAGCATTGACAGTGAAACGACAATAATTTATGACTTCATAACAATTACCTATCGATACAGGTATCTTATCTCTCTGCAATTTCAAGGTAACCCAAAAGTTGTAGCAAAAATTGATAATGGACGAAAATGATAAGTCATATCGAAAATATTAAAAATTTATGATAGTTGTACCTACATGTTCAAACTTAACGACTAAATTCCTTTTAAAAATAACTTTTTTCAAAATAACAATACTTTTAGCGGGAAAAATGAACTAGGTAGCTGCAAGAGTTGCACTATTTAAGAAAATTGACTTAATTGTGAAATAATGCAATGAAACTTTGTTTCGTGATATGGTAAAAGCAGAAATAGGCAAATAGGTATGAAGTGTTATCTTTTTTTCTAAACTTTAGTATTTGTGAATATGTATAATAATATTAGAAGGCTTTTCTGTTCCTTAACAAAAGTATGAACCCACAAAAATCAGTTTTTATAATTTCTTAACCACCGGAAGGAATGAGTTCTTGTTTTAGAGTCTGTTGTTTTTATTTTCTTTAAATTGTTACATTTTTTGAGTTTTGGAATGTTGTTTATTTCATTTCATTCAGTTTAAAGTTGACAAGATTGTGATAATAGAGTTTATTAGGTATCAAAAGTAATGCAGATATTAGGTGAGGCTTCGCCTAACTTGCTTCACCTGGAAATCGGCCCCTGCCTCATCTCAAATGATAATTATTTATTTTTTAATTATCTTAAGATATATATTTAGTCAACTCTGGACTTCTGTAACTTTTAAATATTTTGTTTGCAGATGCAAAATTACCCAAAGACTGATTTTGTTATTTATGTTGTGAATTTAATTATGGATAAAACCTTTTCTGGACATATTGACAAGCGACTTCCTGATTTTCTAACTCTCCGCAATTTTTTTTTGCATGCTAAATTCTATTCTCTTTTGAAAGTTGCAGAGAGTATATATTTTCACACGGCAAAAAGGTCAAAAAGTATTAATAGTCCGATGCAAAGTATTAGTTCTTGTATTATTCTGTACAAAGAATACGTCAGTATCTATTTAGTATTTTTTAGTTGTGGTTTTATCAACAACAACGAAATATCTTAGGTCAATGGCCAGAAAAGCCTAATGTGCTTTTTATATGTTTTTTAGAGTTTTCCTTATCTTCTATTGTTTTATGTGCATCATAACATCCATTTTAACAGTTCTTTGGTAAATTTCCTGATCCTGTAGTCATGATAGGTCACCTTTAACTGATAGAAGGTATTCCTATTTGTTGACATTTCGTCTTGTGACTAAATTAAAAGAATACGCGTCAGCTCATCATACATTACCAAGGGTATCATTCAACTGGTTAGCAAAATATTCTTATTTTTGCGAACAGAAAAATGTAATCGGTCAGCCAAAATGGCTGGTTGGTCAGCAACTTATGGACAGCAAACATTTCTGAATCGGTCAGTAATTAATGTCATACTAGAGTGCTTTAAATTATTTTGGTACGCAAATTAAATGTATAAGCTGCTATGAGCGATCCCCTTTTAATCAGATATTAGTATGCAATCAGCGGGTAAGCAAAATATTTAATCTTGGTCATCAAACAAAAAAAAGCAATAAAACGTGAAATAGTGACAGTGCCCTGAGAAAACAAGTAAAAACCCGCCCCCGCTACACCTTTTGTAGCCGATTTCCTTCTGTATTCGGCAAAAGAAACCACAAGAAAGTTACATAAATTGACAGTGCCGCCCACAATAACGAACTTTGCCGATTATTCAAAACAAAAGCAATCCAATGATTCATATTGATAACCATTCACATTCTTTTAATATGCAAACCTCTGAAGTAAACTGCTTCTAGACATGTTTTTTTTCTACTGACCAATTGTAAAATCTTGTTGACCAAGTAATCATTTCGCAGCTCGACTGTTAATTAAGCGAACACATGATATTACAAGAGGACTGATATCAGTTAAATTCTTGACAGTTTGTAGCATTTTTTGCAGAACAAGTGTTGCAGCTTGATTTTTATTTATTGCAAGCAAAATCTTTTTATGCTGATCAAATGATTTAATGGATATTTTTTGTTGCGAACCAACTTTAATAACGGCTAACTGTTTAATTACTTCTCCATTACCAATACCAATTCACCAGTGGCGTCCCTGCAAACATGTCCGCTGAGAAAAATGTCTACATCCACATCACTTTTCCATGTGGATATTTTTTTTTCTGGTCGATTCTACATGAAAACGGTATCTTTTTCGCACCGTTCTTGATTAAAACAATGAAATTAAATTTTTTTATTATTATTATTAAAATTGATAATAATAACTCTTGATTTACTAAAATTATTGTCGGAAATATTGCATTTCAATTTGAATTTAATTGTTTTAATCACGAACGGTGGGTATGACGAGAAAAACTTAATAGATCGCTTTTATGTAGAATTAACAAGGATAATTAGAAAAATATCCACAACGAAAAAATGTCATTTCTTTGTAAAAAATATCAGAGGACATGTTTAAAGGGACACCACTGATGGAAAGAATAGAATAACTTTATTAACGAAAATACGTGGTGCTTTCGGAGATATTAAAAAAGTTCAACACCCTGTAGCAAAAAATTTAAGTCTTAAATATTACCACGTCTGTATAGAAAAAATTTTTATGTTTAAAATAAATTAAAATTAAAAACTGTTATAACACTGCAGAAGATTGTTCACGTCCGTAATTATAGGGGCCATCAGCAGAACACTAAGTATAAAGATTTTTTAAAGGTAATTTACTTAATTATTGCATCCAATATTTACACATACCTATTTACATTTCGCAACTCGGTATTTTATGGTTAGATAAGCACACCGTAAAACATTTGCAACGTTTTAATAATTTTTTAGAATTAAATTTAGTTCATTGTCGGTTTTGTCTGGATAAACAAAGTGTGGTGTCAACATCTCGTCAGTTAACAACATTTTAGTAAAATACATATTATTCTAAATCTGAACATCTAAATTATCAAAATGATTTTGGATTATTCTACAAATATTACCATAAACGTAAGGCGTATTTTTTTAAACCCTTTTGAAATGTGGTACATCATACCAACGGCTCTACAAATCTACCTTAACTTCAAATCAGTTGCGTCGCCAGTGTTGCAACTGTTGCAAGGACCTTTTATTCGATCAGACAATTTGAAAAATGATTAACCTATTTAAAATACTGCGGTTTAAGAGGGAACGCATTTTGTTAACCTTGATTTGTTTTTCCAGATTAACTTAAGCTTATCCTCTAATAGAGTTTATTACTCATAAATCTCATCCTATATCTTTACAATCATGCATCACACTATTAATTTAAACATTGTCTTTAATCTACACAGTTTTTTAGTCTCCCAAGATGGCAGAGTACATCGATTACGGCTTCCGAAATAGTGATCTTCTTAATGGAAACGCTAACAAGACACCGTACAGAAACCTAACGTCCAATGATAGAGATGTTGCTGTCAAAGCCTTAAGGAACCTCATAAAAAATTGTGACGATTTCGAGTTTAAAAACAATATATCGCAAGACGAAAAGACTTTGCACAAGTTTCTGTTTGCTAGGAAGTTTATACTTGAAGATAGTTTCGAACTGTTGAAGAACTATTATTGGTATCGGAAGAGAAACCCTGATGTTTTTAGAGAGTTAAATATGAATGCTGTTGATATTAGGAGAGCTTTAGAAAATGGTAAGTTCTTCAGGAGTGAATAATAACGATATTAGTAAAGAGGTTGCTGGTTCAGATTTTTAAAATTTATAATTAGATATTAAAAAATAAGGCGGTTAGTCTACCCGATTCTTATTCAACCAGTGTATAAAATCTCCCTCCACGATCGACAGAGGGTACCTTGTTCTATTTCCTCTTGTATAGAGATGAACCCGCATATATAGGCTTATTTAAACTAACGTTGTTTTAATTCCTTTTAGGCTTACCAGGGGTTCTAAAAGACAAAGATCGTAAGGGTCGATGCGTCCTACTCCTCACAGGAAGCAACTGGGACTGTACCTACACCCTGTTGAGTATATATAGGGCGATGCTAGTTTGCTTGGAACACTTAACCAACGATATTCACAATCAGGCAAATGGTTTTGTAGTTATAGTTGATTGGACAGAGTTTACTTATAAACAGACGTCGTATTTAAAACCTTCGGGTTTAAGGCTTATGATAGAAGGATTGCAGGTATGGTAACACTTCCTCTATCTAGGTATACCATTTTAGGATTTTTCTGGTGCTGTTACAAGTCTATGTGTTTTAGGTATTCAATTTATTAACCTGTTTTCTTCTAATGATCTACATGATATTTCCATTATTTTTCTCGCGTTCACCATATTGTCAAAAAGTGGTCCTTGGAAACCGCCCATACATCTCTCATATTACAGGGTGTTATGGAAATGACATATTATATTTAAACCGGCAAATCCCGAGATGAAAATAAATCGAAGAAAAATAACCATAAATGGCGCTTTGAATTATTAAGCGAAATATACACTTTATATGAAATTTCAAAATTTACGTGGCCTTCGCAATCAATATTTTATTGAGGCAGTCTCGAGGTTCAAAAGAGGTTAGCGCATTACAGCGATGTTGTCATATTGCAACACAGAACTCTAAATTCACTCTCTTACCATCGATCTTATTTTAAAATAATCCGTTTTATAATTAAATTCCATAAAATAATAAAACACAAAAAGTATGTTTTTCAACAGAATCAACAGTAGATAATATCATACAAATTTAAAATCACATCACAACATTTCTTATTATGAATTATTTCACAACAAAAAAAAATCGGGCAATACAACTAACAAAACGTTTAACATTCGTATACGTCAAGCACGTGGAGCCCTCGACACGATGTCGTTCCACTCCCCAGTCTCGAAACATACTGAAGTATGAAGGGCACGCCGCCAGTATTCAACCAAGGGCGAGACACGCGGTGTGATCTGACAACACTGTTAGTATACCCTAGTGACCCACATTGTTGCTAAGTGAATCCAGATGTAACGGCGCGACAGTATGTGGGTAAAAAGGGTTTTAACCTTAGTATTTAGACATTCGATTTAAAAAAAAAGTATGTAGACTTTCTCTAGGACTCCCTAGGAGTCACCAATTTAAATAGAAGGCATTTCCATAACACCCTGTATACATACTATATTAGAGTATGGAGAAGTCGATTGGTTGAAATCGCATTTTGTATGAAGTGATTTAAATATAGAAATAAAACCATATATTTAATATTACTGGCTTGTAGGAAATGAATTAGTATTCTTCTTCACACCCAGGACAGATATCGGATTCTCCTCAAGACAAATCTTTTTTAGTTCCTGAGATCTTCTAATAGGCTACTCACCGTGAATAACCATGTACATTGTTAATTTTGCTCAAACGTTATACTTGTTATAGGATTGTTTTCCCGCAAGATTTAAAGGTGTACATTTTATTGGACAGCCTTGGTATGTGGACACAGCATTAACTGTTACGAGGCCATTTTTGAAAGAGGAAATGAAAGAAAGAATATTTAGTCATGGAAATAATTTAAGTAATTTACATCAACTGGTGCACAGGTAATTACATTAAAGCGAGAAACGAACTATCATGGTTTCCAACGAATCAAATCCAACCATAAACCTTTATTATTGAGGAACCTATAAAATTCAATATTATTATTGCGATTGGAGGCCAAAATTTGAGGAATCCAGCGTTAAAGAGAATAACTCATTCCGGACAAAAAGGATCATCTAACTCACAATCTAAACTTTTATTTAGCGGATTCTTTATACATCTACCTATACAGGGTGTTCCTTAATGACGTGCTAAAATTTCAGGGTTTGATTCCTTAGGTCATTTTATAAAGAAAAGTTCATATGAACATATGTCCGCAACGGCTTAAATATTTTGCTACAGGGTGTTGAATTTTTATTTTTTAAATGGTTATCTTTTAATATCTCCGAAAGTATTTTAGATATTATTTTCAATTTTGGTATGTGTTAATAGGATATAGAACCACAAATTTTAGTAAGAAAAGTTATTCAATTGTTCCACCAGTGGCGTCCCTGCAAACATGTTCTCTGATATTTTTTACAAGAAAAGTACGCCACTGACATTTTTCCATGTGGATATTTTCTGATTAGCCTGGTCAATTCTACCTGAAAACGGTCTCTTACGTTTTTCTAGTCAGACGCACCGTTCTTGATTAAAACAATTAAATTCAAATTGCTTTATTTAGCAGTACCTATTGATGAATAATTTTTGAACACATACATCTAGTTATCCTGGAATGAATGACTTTTTACAAACATCCTTTTCCACAGAACACTTGTTGACATAAAGTAAGTTGTTGGTGTTCAAAACCATCTCATAAGTATTATTTCTTCGGTTTTTAGTGTTCAATGTTAATAATAATGAGTTTTAATATGAATTTAGTGGTTTTGATCAAGAACGGTGGGTCTGACGAGAAAAACTCAAGATACCGTTTTCATGTCGAATTGACCAGGCTAATCAGAAAAAATATCCACATGGAAAAATGTGAGTGGCGTACAATCTTTTTTGTAAAAAACATCAGAGGACATGTTTGCAGGGACGCCACTTGTGGAACAATTGAATAACTATTCTAACTAAAATTTGTGGTTCTATATCCTATTAATACATACCAAAATTGGAAAAATTTAAATATCTAAAGTACTTTCGGAGATATTAAAAAATAACCATTTAAAAAATAAAAATTCAACACCCTGTAGCAAGAAATTTAAGCCGTTGCGGACATATGTTCGTATGAACTTTTCTTTATTAAATAACCTAAGGTATCACACCCTGAAATATTAGCACGTCATTAAGGAACACCATGTATTTTAGTTTGTCTCGATATTGAAATATCCTTGTATTGTTTTTAGGGATATTTTGCCGGCAGAATTAGGCGGTGAGCAACCCAGTTACAATCCCAGGTCATTTTTGGATTCTTTAGAGGATAAAAACCGAAATGAAACTTCCTAACAAATATAGATCTCCAAAATGTAATGTGAGGAATGCAAGGAAAATGACAATAATTTTTTTGAAATGTGTGAAATTATTAGTATTATTTATTGATACTAAAAATATGTACGAGCTTGATTTGAAAATTTGAGTATGCAATATCAAATGCATTTATTTCGGATTGGAGACAGTGATTATAGATTTGTAAATCAAACTACTGTCTCAAAAAACAGTTTATTGATATTGCAAATAATATTAAATTGTATAAAACTTGTTTTTTTGTTAGAAAAGACTGAATATGCTTTATTTTGTGTTTTTAATTATATTATACTGACGATAAATCAATAGTATTTTTAGTTCTAGTTGAAGTCTGTGCGATTCTGATTAATATTATCGATCTCTCTCCCATAAATTCCTATAGCTTCTTTTTATTTTTAATATTCCATGAGTTCCACGGCACTTTTCTGTATATGCAATAACTTAGGATTAGGGCCACACTATGTAAATTTAGTAATCTTTTAATAGTTAATACCCCCAGTGCCCAACCTGATGCAATCTTCTATGATATAATATATTTACCATAAACATGTTGATTAAATGTTTTTGATTTAGTAGTATACCAACCGGTAGGGTTTTTATTTCAAAAACTTGTTAACATTAATACACTAAAAGTATAAAGTTACGAGAGAGAAGAAAAATTATTCATTGCTGTTATTTATGGACATTGACCTTATTGCTGTAAAGTAAATAAAGAAAACAAACAATATACTTTTTTAATTAAATTTTGTCCTTAAATGATAATTTCACAAAATTGCCCCACTGTGGTGTTGGGATTTACCGGATTTCTTTTATCACTTCTTGGTATTTGTTATGCAGCCAAAGATACAATCTATTCTGTGACCAATGGTGTGAAATAATTTTTGACAACAGGCCTCTGGAAAATCTTAACCTCAACAAGTTTTAAAATAAAAAACCTTGAAAATCAGTGAGTGTAGTGCAATTATCAATAAATTTAAAAATACAAATTAACAATCTAATCGTATCAACCACGACCATATCGTTTTTATCGCTTAAAGCTCTCTAGAGTCATGATAATAGTTTTTATAGTTACTACATAACAGCTCGCTCAAAGGTTATTTCTTGTAAAAAGTTCAAAGGTGTTTACCAGATAACCCAGCAGTAAATTTGAGTTTTTATTTTCCTTTAGTCTTGCGGTGGCCTTCTGAAGTCTATAATGAGCGTGCGAAAAGTGGGACACCTGCTCATAGCAGCACATTTTTGGTATGGATGTTACTATAATTGGAATCACGTTAATATTCCTATTGAAATAACGGATATGGGGGATTCTGTATTTAACACCAGGCAGTTGAAATATCTTACTTTTTGGGACGCGGTAAGTATCATCCTGTTGCTACGACTGTATTGAGTCTGTTCCATCATCAAGAATGACATGAACTCTTATATTTTAATTCTGTTAGGTAGGTACTCCTCGAACAGATTATTATAAATTTATCGACCATGGGGAGAAGGTTAGCAATAAATAATTATTGTCCTCTGACACATAATTTTTCTGTTTAGCCACAAAAGACAATAAACTTATTACTGTTATTTTAGTTGCTGCAGTCTATGTTTTTTACAATATGTTTTCTTAATGACATTATTGGAACAAATGAAAATTTTCCCAAGAGAACTCCGGTGATCAGAAAAATAAAAGATATTGTAAGTATATTAAATATAATACAATTTCACTTTAGCTAAGCTAATTATATAATATGTATACTTAAGGAATCTATCCTTATCATGATACATACCAAAACCAGTGAAGCAAAATAATTTTATTTCTTACAAAAATATTCATTCATATTTTATTTTGATTAACTCGGTTGTGGTATTCTTGTAAGCTAATATTAGCTGTTTCATAAATGTGATATACCATTGATTTTTTGCAATTTATTCTTGCTTAACTTAAGATCTACGGAACTAAGATATACATATAATTAATATGTAATTTTTAAATAACCTAAACATCAATATAGATACTTACGATCTAGAATACCTGTTATGAATTTGTTCCTTTGGCTTTGTACAGGAATGATTCTGGTCATGTTTCTTAGTCCATATGGACTGTACAAAGTTACAAAATGTAACTAAGATATACAGGGTTGTTTAAAAGTTATTATCGGAAATGTAAATGTTCAGGTGCGTCCAAATACCCTAAACTTAGTCAATAAGTTTTATTTTTCAGATATTACCAGCTCTAGCTTTCCCCCTGTCTATGTTCGTAGGACTAACATTCTGGGGTCTCTATCATATGGATAGAGAACTAATATTCCCAAAAATTCTAGATATGTACTTTCCATTATGGCTAAACCATGTAGTGCATACCAACGTTATGATATTCTCCCTCTTGGAATTACTGACATCCTGCAGAAAATACCCGGCAAGAAAATTGGGGATATCTATATTAGCTTTATTTGCTGCAACTTATCTTGTATGGATACACTACATACACTCGTACACTAACAAGTGGGTGTATCCTATTTTAGAAGTTTTAAATTTACCTAGTAGAATTCTATTTTTTGCATTGAGTCTTGTTCTAATGATAGGGCTTTATGTTTTAGGTGAAAGTATTAATGGCATGAGGTGGGGAACTAAATCAAAATCAAAAAAAACCTTTTAACTAAACATAAATTGCAAATATAAAAGGTCCACCTGATAAATCTTTTTAATACAAATTTGCTATAAAATTGAAAAAAATAATTTTTAAAATTTAATTAAAATAAATTTTTTAAATTAAAATTATACCTATAATAAATTGATTATACAAAAATTCATTCCGGTAAGTTCAGCGTTGATTGCTGATTATTCAATTTTCGATGTTTATAGACCAAAAAATTTCTAAATAATATTTAAAATAATCTTAATTTTAAAAATACTTTGGAATTACCGGCGCTCAGACTCTAGAGCTATATACAGGGTGTCCGGGAACATGTGGGAAATCTCCCGGATATGAAGAAAACACGTGAAAAGAATACTATAGGTTCATATAAACTTCTTTCATATCGGCCTCCTCTTCGGAGATATGGGCTTCCAAAGAGCACTAATGAAATCAAGTTTTTTACACATAATTATTGAACCACCTGGTATATTTCAATTATTTTTTAATATGATGTATACCAGGTAAGACCCGTCAAATTACTACCCAAGAAACTGTTGTGAATTACTCACAGCTGCAGGGACGGACTAGCTGTAACACTCATGGGCCCATTTTTTTTTACGCCCTGTATGATGAGAACTTTGGACAATGTTTTTTACATACCTTTAACTGTTAGCTAAAAATTAAGTACTCTTTATTCATGTCGCTAATCCTAACCGTTTTCGAGAAAACGTCATTTTATTTACACTGAGTCCCCTAACTACTCATGGGCTAAATATGAAAAAGCGGAATCTTGAAGGTTGAACATTGGATCGGAACAAAGATGTATCTTTTTTCGAAAACGGTTAGGATTAGCGACATGAATGAAGAGTACTTAATTTTTAGCCAATAGTTAAAGGTATGTAAAAAACATTGTCCAAAGTTCTCATCATACAGGGCGTAAAAAAATGGGCCCATGAGTGTTACAGCTAGTCCGTCCCTGCAGCAGTGAGTAATTCACAACAGTTTCTTGGGTAGTAATTTGACGGGTCTTACCTGGTATACATCATATTATAAAATAATTGAAGTATACCAGGTGGTTCAATAATTATGTGTAAAAAAACTTGATTCCATTGGTGCTCTTTGGGAGCCCATATTTCCGAAGAGGAGGCCGATACGAAAGAAGTTTATATGAACCTATAGTATTCTTTTCACGTGTTTTCTTCATATCCGGGAGATTTCCCACATGTTCCCGGACACCCTGTATAGATAGCTATACTCCTCTTGCAGGATGATAGTCAAGGTCTTGTCAAAAAGATAGTGTCCCTTAACTCAATAAGCGGGCTTTGTATTTCTTTTTGGCCGGATTTGCATTACCGCTGTTTTAAGAGCTGCGTTTAATCACAGGTTGCCAAGCAGGCACTATTTTATGCGAACGTTTAGCCAAATATACTTAGTTTTTTTCTAATCTAAATGGATTCGTAAAGTTAAAGGATTGGAAAACCCTTAACAAAATATAATGTTATAAGAATAATAATAACAATTTCAAATATGAACAATTTTTAAACGTTTGTCACAGATCTTCCTGAAACTTGTTGATACCCCAATCGACATGTCAGACAACTAAATATCAACAAATTAACTAAAAATCCTTATTATTGGCTAAAACTTCACGAAAAGAAATATTGATCAGCTGATGACTCTTGTCTCTGTCTAACCTGCCAAAAAGCGGTATATTTTTTAATTAAATTGATGCAACATAGATGGCACTGATTGCTAATTAGGGATCCTCATCTTGAATAACAGGCGGATACTTCAAAATTGACAGTTTTGACATTACTATTTTTGACAGTGCTTTCATTATATTGTAACAGCATAGCTATACAGGTGGTCGGCTCTCTACTGGGATCTATGAAAAAAAGTAACTGCTTCCTGACAAAAAAACATTAGACTATAAAAATATATATGTTAATTCTTAATGGCATCATCCATATCTTGTAGTCTTTTCCCACACCGGCAAATAAATTTATTAGTCAATAATTAATAATAACATCGTAAGTGTCCGTTCTGTCGGAGCACGATGGCGGTAAAATTAAGCCTAGAAGATATAACTAACGTTTCCTTATGCCCTAAAATGTCAAATTTTGAAATTTTTTCTAGTTTATCACCACTCTGTACATGCCATTTCAAGTTCTAAAAGTCTAATATTATTTTTTCAGGAAGTAGAAAAAATTCCATGACTTGTCATCAATTTTGAATTCCATGACTTTTAAAGTGTTAAAGCAAGTAACAAAGTTACAACAACTTGTAAAACATGTTGTAAGAGGTGTAGACTTTTATCATAAAAATATCAATTACGTAAATTTGAATGACAAAAGTTGCATATTTATTTGAAAACACTTTCCGATATTTGCACTGATGAGAAAAGTGTTAATATTACATACAACTGAACACCAAAAAAAGTTCAACATAGGTCAAATTTTAATTTTACAAATACATATACACCGTGTCCAAGATAAGGAGGGCCCAGTACAGGGATCTCGGAAACCATAAGAGATACGAAGTTGCGCATTTACGTGCCTAATAATATGCCGTTTAGAACGTTTTAAAATTCCGAGTAGTTCCGGAGATACAGGACCGTATTCTAAAATATCCTGATGTTGTTCAAAAAACCCTCAAAACGTCATTAAACCACAATGTGTCATACATCGTTGCATTCGGAAGAAAAAAGCTCTCCAATTCCAATATCAGGAAAACAGGACCGTATTTAAAAAAAGAAAGTTCCTTCGAAGACGACTCGTCGAATTACAAAACAATCAATGCTGTTAGATAGAGCGGAAAGTGGCAATGTAAAGGTGCAATTTACTTTAGAAGTCGAGCTCAAGAAAACCCAGGAAAAAAATAAAACGATTTTTCAGAATTCGAATATCTCCGGAATTACTCGGAATCTTAAAACTTTCTAAACGGGATATTATTAGGCACGTAAATGCGCAACTTTACCACCATTTAACCGACTTCGTATCTCTTACGGTTTCCGAGATCCCTGCACTGGTCCTCCTTATCTTGGACACGTATAGAGTTTTGGTATAGAACTTTTAAAAATAAGTATCGGATATATATTTTTTTCTTAGGTACAAATTAAAAAAAAATTATTTTAGAAAAATTATTACTCATTCCACTAATACACGTTTTATATTTACTAATTTTTACAAACTCTCTAGTTTGAAGTAGAAAATATTTATTGAATAACAGAAAAGTTTTGGACTTGCATTGTCTTTATTTGTTATATATCACAACGTTTCAACTGGTAAGTATCTCCAGTCGTCTTCAGGTGAATACTAAATAAGAAAAGTAACTACTACGTTAGATGGCTTCTTAAGGTGTCTCTCGAGCTGAATACCGTTCTGATGTTGTCCTAGTCTTCTAATTCTGTCGGATATTCCTTTGACATATGGAATGTTGAGCCTCTTTTGGTGTATTTGGCCGAGTCTTACGATTTTCCAAAATTTTATCAACTAATTTCGTGGGATAGCCATAGCCACTGGAGATACTTACCAGTTGAAACGTTGTGATATATAACAAATAAAGACAATGCAAGTCCAAAACTTTTCTGTTATTCAAGAAACACCATTGTCTACAACCTTCAAACAGACACCAAAATATTTATTGTTGTACCATTAGATATAGACAAAATCCTTTTCCATCTACATTCGGTATACAACAATAAAATTGGCCTAGAAATTTTGCCTTTACCCAGTGTCGTAGTAATTATTAGAAATATGTTGGGTATTTTGTAAAGTAGAAATAGTTTAATAATATTTTGTAAGTTCTCTATTTACACAATCATGACATGACACTACTCATCAAATAAAAAAATAAGTTTCTTATAACATAAAACATAGTCTAGTTATGAAAAACATATTTTGTCTCTATTAATTTAACTAAGAAGCAATAAATATACGCATTTAATAAAAAACATGTTTTGCTAGTAAAAATGTGATTATGATTTCAATAGTAAGCGGCAAAAACCCGTTCCTACTGTAAAAGGGGGCCCATTTTTCATGTTTGTTCAGGGGCCCAACCCTAGGTACTCATATCCACTGCTGAATTCACAAACATATTGGTCAAGGATCAAAACAGCCCACCCCAATTAATTGATTATGCCAATTTAACTTTGCTTATAAAGGTATTTTATTAAGAATTTTTCGTCAAAAAATCTTTAAATTAAACATCGCTTCTTACTTAACAAAATTTATTTTAGTTACAAGTTATGTTTTCTTGCTACCTAAAATTATACCGTCATACTTCTGTTGGAACCACTTCATAGCGTCTTCTTTATGCAGCCTATGTGAGAAACCAACTTTTCCTTGTTTCCCGCGCCGGTGGGCAACATTGAATCCGGGCCTGCCCAATACTACGTAGAAATCTAATCCATAGATTCCAATACTGGGGTCATACTTAATACCCAAATCAATGTGTTCCTGAATACCAAATCCAAAGTTGCCAGATGCTAGAAAAAATTAGGAATGTAACCGATTCAAAGTGGAAAATATCTTAAAATAAAGGCCAGCAAATTGTAACATGGTATCTACGATGGATTTTAGAAAATTTACATTAAACTTAAAGCCTGTACATACCTGAGAAGTTGTCTTTCCTCAATTCATATTCTCTAACTTTCAGGCCCCTTTCTAAAATTTCCTCAGCTTTTGCACCCCTTACGGTGCAGTGGACAGCGATTTTTTCATTACGCCGAATACCAAAAGATCTTACAGTATATCTGGCCTTTGAGAATACAGGCTGTTGTCCTGTGAGCTGCTCCAATACCTGAAACAACCATAAATAAAGACTAACATGAACAACTTCATGGAGTAAAATGGTAACAAAGTTTAATTTTAAAAAATATTAAATGCGCTAAAGAGCCCTGCTAAATCTGACAAGAGCACAACACATGCTGAATAAAATCTATTGAATCTTCAGAATAGTCTGTAAAACTCTATATAATTAAAGAAATTAATGGTTGTTTACTGATAAACCATGGTAAGAAGCAATATTATATATTACCTTTGCAGCTCGTGTAAGTCTGTCGCCACTTTCTCCTACACAAATATTTAGGCACAATTTACGAATGTGCAATTCTTTCATGGGGTTCTTGCTCTTGTCTTTAGCCCCCTTGACTTCTTTCTTATCTTTCTTCGCTACAGGCTAAAAAATAAATGTTTGGTTAGTTTTTGCAAAACAATGTTGTGAAAATATATTCTCATTCTCATGTAATTATTGGAAGGATTTATGCACCAAATTACTCAAAAAAAGAGTTTGCAATTTTCAGGAAAAAAATAAGAGAGTTATAGAAAGTTAACTAAATAAGACCACATAAAACATCAAGTGAAACCTCGGTTTAAATAATTTATTTACAACACAATTTATAACAAACTGGCCAAAATATCGCCAAACTTATATGAAGAAACGATTTATCTGCAAATAAAGAGGAAAATATATAAAGAATTTCATTAATTTAGGCGGATGATTAAAGAAAATATTAGTTTACGAAATCTTGTATCACTCACCGCCATAGCTCAATTTTGAAGGAAGATGTCAAACTCAGTGTTGCCAACTTGCTTGTAATCGTCTTAATTTGTAACTTCATTCGTCCTTAAAATCCATATTTATGTAATATTTCCATATTCGTGGAACACTTTCTATAAAGTTTTATAGAAAATCATAATAAAACGTACTCAGTAAAATAAAATTATGTTCTATTCTGTTTCTGAAGAGGAATCACGGCAACGGTGTTGGTGGGTAAAAACGGGAACTCTGGACAGTTGTACCGATTGAGCACACGTTGCTAAGCCGTGGGAAAATTTGATTGATCGAAATTCATTTTGATTGACATTTTTAAATAGTTAATTTCCTCGGATATTAATTTAATTTCAACATGTCGTTGTATTTTCACAAAAGTATTGCAAACGGCACTGGCACTCTCCTTGTTGAGGAAGTTGAGCCGCAAATTACATCCGCAGATCCAGCAGAACGGAAATTAGCAAGAAAGCTGAGAATTGAAAGGCGATTGGAGGCTTTACAGAAAAGGTTTATAATGTTAAAATTTTTTAATGTATTAATTTGTATCTCAAGAACTTATTTTACAAAAAAAACTATAATATTCCTGGCGCATTCACCTAATACTCTTTCACGCCTCACTAGTCATGCGGGAAGTACAACTTCACACAATCACACACCGGTGCGTGAAGTACTATCTATTCCTTATGGGATTTACTTCACGTACACTTCCTTAAGAGCCCATGTAATTAAAATGACTGCCGTAGGAAACGTATCGTGTACGTGCAATGTTTGTGCAGGCAAACTGTTGTAGGTATACTCGTTCGGTTTACAACACTCGCTTACAGCTCGTGTTGTCGTATCCTGTTGTCGCTCCTGACTCATATATAACCTATCTTCACCCACTTGTTACACAATGTTATATATTATATTACAGTAAGCAGAATGTTCACGAATTGGCGGACAAGCCGAATCAGGAGGATGACCATGACCATAAAGAGATTTTAATGCAGCTGCAGAAGAGCACGGAACTTTTGGAAAAATATTTGCTACAAGGTAAAAAATGCGTTCTAAACTATTTATTGATAATATATTGAAATTTACTATATATTTTTCAAGGCGAGGAATATATAACCAACGTAAGGATAGCGAACAATTCACGAGAAGTTGATCGACGGGAACTCGAAGTAATTAGCAGGGAAACAGTTCTTGGACAATTAGACGAAGAATCGACACTCGCTAGTGAATTGTTTCATAAAATTTCTAACAAATGGACGGTAAGAGGAAATAAATAACTTTATTACAATCATGCGTATCTATTCTCTATTCAAAACAAACATTGAAATTTCATATTCTTTAAAATTTCTTACTCTGCTCCAGTGAATTTTTGCATTTACTAATAAAAGTGTGGTTCCAATATTATGGTTATGGCTCTTTTACTTACTCATTATTATCATTCTTAGCGCTACAACTAGTGTTGTGATCACTCGAGCGAAAAACCGCTTGATCACTCGATTATTGAAATAACCGACATTGCTCGATTATTAAAAAAACCGCTCGAATTATCTATTCAGGCGAAAACCATCGCCCGTAACTTATTATCTTTCACTCGATACCCGCGCTTGGTTTGCCGCCGACGGAATTTACCGCTGTAGCGTGATCGAATTAAAAAACTGCTCGTATATTCAAACAGTTTTTCGCTCGATAGGAAATACTCTAGTTAAAAATCAGGCGAAAAACCGAAAAATATCGCCGGTTATCTGATAGACGAGCTCCGGTCTAAGCGCCGCGCGATCCGATTGGCGACGTTCGAGATTGACGCTGAGCAAGGACACGACATACGTCTTTCTTAAAAGCACATAAACGAGAAGGTGCATATAAAAAAGTATGTTGAATCCCTTAGCGGAGTCATCGCGACATGATTTGGTAAAGTTTTGTTTAAACTGGCTAGCCAGTGGAGTAGTTTAGGTCTCCGATTGTAAATATTAAAAAATTAAAGGATATAATTTTAAAATTTTTAATTACTATAAAGACGAGAAAACTTCTCAAAAATAACATAATAATAGAAATTGTTAATGAAAAATAGCAAAACGAACAAAATGGTTAACAAAATATATAGAAAAATTCGTTGGTAATCTTATAGTAAACATTTTTAAATCTAAACAGGAACTTTTTATTATTAAACTCAAGAAGACTTCTCAAAAATAACATACATTATAGAAAATGTTAATGGAAAATAAGAAAACGAGCAAAATAGTTAACAAAACATAGGTATCGACAAATTTTTTGGTAATTAAAAGTAAGCATTCTTAAATTTAAACAGGAACTTTTTGGTAACTATGAATACATGAGTACATGAATTTAAAAAAATAATAACCAATTTTCTTATTTTGCCAGTCGCGTAACTAAGCCTAAATTTTTGAAGTGCACACAGTGGGCACCTGATAATTTAAAGTGGAAGAATTTGACAAGCTATTTTAAATATCTACTTATTTTATGCTCGTAGATTGAGAAAGATGTGAAGAAAAATAACTCTTGGTAATACTTTTTGTTCGGGTTAAAAACGCACAATAATAAACCCGAACAATAAATACATATTTGTGTGATTTTTGGCAGTTTTTTGTTTGGTATCGAGACACGTGGTAAAAATTCATTATTCACAAATAAATAAATTTCTGGAATTTTTTTGGTGACGCTATAATTTTTTAGCTAAACCTGTGCCCACCCGTAGTTACGTGCCTGCTAAATACCCGACCTGATCACATGTAAAGGGCTAGGCAGCCCGTTAAGCAGTCGGTGACGTCATCGCTTGGTAAATTGGAATTTCAGGCGATTCACTCGAGCGATTAACTCGATTATTAAAATCGCTCGAGTATCAAGTACTCGATTATTAAAATCATCGGTTTTTCCCAACACTAGCTACAACCCTGGGTTGGTCTTGGCATGGCTGACTGCACAACTCTGTTCCAAATGGCACGGTCTTCCGGGGCCAAAGGTCTGACCTAATAGTAAGAGAGACGGTGACAATAGGGGGTCCGTAAAGTGGAATATCAGTAATTTGGTTTTTCGTGTAGTTTAGGTCCCCCTCTACAACTTTTATATCTGATGAAATGCCGTAGAGCGTTGCTGAGAGGTGCTGTACCGCTTTAGAACGGAAATTCTCAATAAATTCAAAATTATATCGAGCCATGTCTGAAAATGAATTTACAGCATCTGCGTGATCCCAAAGTCACGGGAAACACATTTTCTGACAAGTCAACCCTTGCATATATACTTTTCCGAGGTTATTTTATTATAAATTAGGATCAATCATATATATAAATCATCAAGCTGAGCTTATATAATCAAAAATCTATAATCGTTTTCACAGTATGGGATGTGAAACGGTTTTTTGAAAATTTGTTTGTGATGCAATATTCTTTTTTTACATGTGCCCCGAAAGTACCTCTTTTCATGAATGTTTCTCTTCACCGAAAGTGGCGTTTTCCAAGAGAGCGGGCGGGAAAGTATCTAAGCGGACGGGAAAGATTTTTCCCGCCCGCTTCAAGTCACCATGTGCTCATAAATAAATAAAACCAGAATTGTCGGTGGGGGATTTGAACCCGCGACCCTCAGAACGCCAGGCGGACACTCTACCCACCGAGCCATACTACAACTACAATAAATAGCGGATTATATATAAATTAAATTGGCAGTTAATTTTTCAAAGATGTTTTAGAAAAATGTCTGAAGAATTTCTTTATTTATATGGCCTCAAAGACTCGGGCACTTGTAAAAAAATAAATAAAACCAGAGATGCCGGGATTTGAACCCGCGACTCTCAGATCACAAGGCGTACGCTATACCACTAGGCCACCGAGCCTATTTGTGAAAAACAATAAATATATATTTACATTCTCCATGCGCGAGTGTTTTCATGTCATGTAGATAGGAAAACTGTCTGAAGAATTTCTTTATTTATTTGGCATCAAAGCTTCGGAGCACTTGTAAAAAGAAATACGGTACATATCTCGGGCCGTCGGAGGCTTTTCCGGACTCGTGCGGTGGCATCTCCGCATCTCGTCCGTAAAAGCCTCTTTTCGGCCCTTGATACGTAATGTACTATTTTATCAGAAAATTGTTTACGAGTCATCTCCATGTGAATACAAATCGATTAAGCCCACTTGCACCCATCTCACTTATTGAGAATTTTTCCATTAATCTTTTTGACACACTCGGAAAAGTATATGCAAGGGTAGACTTGTCAAAAAATTTTTTTCCCATGACTTTGGTGTCACCCAGATGCTGTAAATTCATTTTCAGACATGGCTCGATATAATTTTGAATTTATTGAGAATTTCCTATCTAAAGCGTTACAGCGCCTCTCAGCAACGCTCTACGGCATTTCATCAGATATAAAAGTTGTAGAGGGGGGCCTAAACTCCATGAAAAAACAAACTATTGATATTCCACTTCACGGACCCCCTATTGTCACCTTTCTCTCTAACTATAATATTATCTCTGCAGAGTATTCTGGGTCATTCGAGTGGCCTTTCTCCTGTTGATACCTCTTAAAATGCCTGTCTTACTAGTCTGTCTTCATGAATCAAGTCTTTGCACGTGTCTTGTCCAGCTTAGTCGTCGGGATTTAACATCTTGTACGATATGAGGGTCATTGTATAGTTCTTGGATTTCGGCATTAGTTCTGATACGACATTGGTCCGTGCTCGGGTCATCATGGGGTCTAAAAATTTTCCTGAACATTTTTCTTTCGAAGCGAGTTATTCCTCCTTTGCTTTGGTCATTGTCCACTGTTATGGTGTTCATAAATCATAGAATGTGTACTTTTAGTAGGTAATAATTATGTTAACATTTACTGACTTATTCTCACTTTTACTGTATCAGAAGAAAATCTCTCAATGGCGCTACGAGCTCTAAATTTACGATTCTACAACTACGTACATGCAGGGCAGGGCATGTGGGTTTTGCGGGGGCTCGGGAAAATATTATATCGCTCAAAAGGAAAAATGGCACATGAACATAATTTATGTCATTTTATTTAATGAAATATTTATTTCTTCAATTTATTCAATAACATGCAAACTTAAGCATAATATTTTTTATTCCTATTTCGTACAAACTTTTCTTATTGCTAATTCCTCGATAATATCATCAAAATGTATCTGTTTGGTTACCTCCTGCTCTATTGACAAAGCCACCCCCTCTAACCTATCTTGTTGCATGGTTGATCTTAGATAATTTTTTATTCATTTTAATTTGGAAAACTGCGTTCGGCGGAAGCTACTGAAACAGGCGTTGCTAGCATAATTCTCAATGCAGTATATGTATTGGGATATACATCGTCTACATTATCTTTGCAAATTTGTTTCAGGCAATCTAATGGAGTTGTATTCTCTTGAATAATTTGTGACAAAAATTTCAACTCATGAAATAAATTGTAACCATCACTATCAGCATTTTCGCCATCTTGAAGAAATAGATGAAAATCGTTGCAATATTTTTTTAATTATACTAGACGACAACAGTTCTTCCGGTGAATATAGTGTATCTTTTAATGTTGCTCGGCCTATCCAGCCTGTAAAACTTTTTATAAATTCGAGTAAAACAGAAGTTGTAGGGATCGATTCAGCATTCAATTTAAATGACTTGGGAGATGAAGAGAATCTAGGTTCAAATCTAAACCCAGACGCCGAGGCATCAAGCTGCGGTAGAACTCTTAATTTTGACCATCTTCGAAACGTATTCGTACAAAATTCCTTGTAATTACTCTCAACAACACAAAACGTATAATACTAACTAAGAAATGAACGGTCTTTGCCAATGGTATACTATAAAATTCCAGAAAATTTGAATTAGAAAAAAAAAATTACTACTACATTGCTACATCAATGAGCGAGATGTTAATGCAGGGGAAGACCTCGACTCGTAAAAACATTTGGTGTCAAAAAATTGCCCTGGCTACTAATAATTGTTAGAAATATGAAAGCGCGGGGCCCCTTTAAACGCGAGGTCTCGGGAAAAATCCCCGAAGTCCCTACCTCTGAGCCGGCCCTGCCTACATACGTCTATTGTTAGCAATTTGGTAAATTCGGTTCGAATTTGATTTCGATTACAGTTAATTCAACGCCAGAATGATCCGCTCAATATAAACGAAGAAATTATGGATCAGAAAGAAAAGTGTGATATGTTGATTAAACAGAAAGATGCCATGATTGCCATGTTAAACGACCAAATTAAGAATGACGAGAGGCAATTTACAAAGGACCAAAGGAAGCAAATGGACGATATTAACACTTTAGCGAAAAGAATAGAAACACAGGTATTTATTATTTATGGGTAAAAGTATGAAATATTTGTGATTTTTTTTATAAGGTGGTATTATAGAATGGGAATGATGTTTTCACATGCTTGATATGCACAAATACGTACAGGATGTTATATTATTAAACTTCATTTTAAGATTTCATTTATGCGACGTGCATACCGTCAAGAGCTACGTCTTTTGGAAGATGTAATACTACAAGAGAGAGCATTCTTAATCGATTGCACCGACAAAAAATGGGATGAGCTTTTTAGAAAAAGGGAAGATCAAGAAATTTCGAACAGTAATAAAAAGTTCGAACAAGTGGAGGAATTCAACGAACGCATGGACAAATTAAGAATGGATTTTCAGGTTTCGTCATCATTAAGTGCGGTGTTACACTGTCCCGCAAAACGGGAGCCGTTCGGCGGGATGGTAGAAATACATATCTTATCTCTACTGTCATATCTCTCGCGCAAAAACGCATTATTTTTACCATTGGTCCGAGCTGCTTCCCCAAAACGGGACAGTGTGACTGCGCACTAACAAATTAATAATTTTAAAAATTAGTTTTTGGACCGAAATGAAGTGTTTTAAAACTTGTTTATTTTCAATCCGATTTTCATTATTTTTTAACCAGTTTGTAAATACATTTATTTTATTTTTTTATGATCAAACACAAGCACTGTACAGGAAAAATCCTTTAGGGCACTCTGGGAGCTGTGTATGTGAGAATAAAGCGATTTACGTTGGTTTTGAAACGTTGGAGGTTAGATTCGTTTGGAAAAACGACCTCGGGAAGGTCGTTCCATAAGGACGAAGTCCTCCAGATGAAATAATTCTTAAATAATGAAGTTCGAGGAGTACTAAGTTTAACCACATATGGATGGGCGGCAATGGTTCGTCTTGTATTTCTGCTATTCGCCGCTCTGGGCGGAATTAAGAGGGTAAGGTCAGCCGAGCACTTTCCATGAAAATATCTGTAAAAGAGAGTCAAATCCCCAACCTGTCTTCGATGTTCTAGGCTGTCGAGGTTCTTCGTAAGCTCGTGGTTTCCAATCAGACGAATGGCCCTCCTTTCGATGGAACCCAGTAGCCGAAGAGTATGTTTGGGTGCAAAGCTCCAGACATGAGAGCAATACTCTAGTGATGGTCGAATCTGGGCTTTGTATAGTGTCAGCAGTTGTTGAGGTGTGTACAACTTTTTGGTTCGGAAGAGTACACCAAGTTTCTGAGAAGCTATCTTGGCGATTGCCACAACGTGGTTATGCCAAGATATATTTCCTCCCAGACTAACGCCCAGCAAATTAATAGATGAAGCCAGTGGGATTGCGTGTCCTGCCATGACTATATCCGGTTCTGTAATGTTAACCTTTTTAAAGAAAATTGGTGCCTGGGTTTTTTAGCGTTAAATTCGACGTGGGTACTGTTACCCCAAGCCTAAATTTATTCCAGGTCTTTGTTAAGGCGTGATACTTCATGCTGTCTGCGTTTTAATAATTAATATTTCTTACTTAGGTGACCTTGTACCTGGGTAAATTAAAATGTTGTTTTTGGTTACAATTTCAAAACACCCTCTGGAAACACTGAACCGGATAATTTTGTTCATAATCTTTTTTTAATCGATTTTAAAGATTCATTTATTGACAAAAATAAAAACCAATTGAAGTTATTAACAATAAAAATTATAATATCGTGTCTGTATAGTTGATTCTGTCAGATACAAATAAAAGTTATCCCTTAATATTTTGCATTATTTTTGCGAGAAGATATAACGAAGCCGACGGGGCCTCCTGAGCTAATTGGTCCGAAGACGGCGTAGCGGTGTAGGACTTGCAAAGAGCCGTTGCCGGCAAAAAAACATATTTAAAATAAATAATTTAAGAGAGAAGTTTTAATTCCGTGGGACTTCGATCAGAGAATCAAATATCAACTATACACAGCTCGCAGTCTTCTTGGCATTGAATGAATAAAGTTGCGGAGCACGGCGACAACGAACAGCCCTTTTAAGTTCATCCATATAATATATCCACGAATTGAGATAACAAGAGGAACAACTTTTTTATTTTGTATTTTTCGACAAAATGTTATTCTTCATAAAATTTTTTACGTTCTATAAAACTATGAATGGTCTCGAATTTGAGTTTCATCTTACAGGGTGTCTAAAAGAAATTTTTAGAGAAAAACGGTTTGTGTTGCCGTTTGATTTAATGGAATAATATAGCGATATTTTTATGAAAACCACAGTATGTCCACGGATTGAGGAAAAATTTCTTATTTTGCACTTTTCAACAAAATGTTATTTTTCATAATTTTTTTGCTTGTAATAAAAATAGGAATAGTGTCGACTAATAAGAAAAATTATTCGAAAAGATCGCCACCAATAGTCTCGAAAAATGTGTCGAAGTTGATGGAGATCTTATAGAATGAATTTTCTTTTCAAATTCAATTGTTGCTGTGTGTCTTCTTTAGCAATTTTTTGGTTTTTTCTTTTTTGAAACACCCTGCATGAAACTTTAATTAGTCGATGCCATTCCAAATTTTATTATAAGCAAAAAAATGTCTGAAGAATAATGTTTTGTCGAAAAATGCGAAATAAATGTGTTTTTCTTCTTGTTCACTCCATCCGATGGACACACTGTATATTACAGTGTTAATTTAAAATTGTGTAGCTCTTACAAGAAATAATGTGATAATTCAAGAATCAAAATGTTAGGAATACATGTAAGATTATAGCAAAAAGATTATAAACAAAATTATATTCCTCAATTCTACAGGGCGCTTTGAAATTGTAAATGTATTTACACACTGGTTAAAATCATGAAAATTGGGGTAAGAATAAAAAAGTTGTAAAAACCCGAACAAACTTTGCCAAAATTTTGAAGTGACGGAATTTTGTTCCAGGGAGCTAGGGAATCCAATCCCGCACCCAAACTTTAATCCCGCAAACCTGCGGGATTGAGCCTATCGATCCCGCGGATCCGCGGGATTTGCGGGATAGCAAACAATGAACTGCGGTATTTTTGGTCGACGCGTCGGGGATTCCCCATGCTGGGCTATTTGAATATAATCCATGGAATTTAAAGAGCAATCACAAAAATGAGTATCAGTGTAGTTTACATAGAGAATAAAGGTTCAAGTTTAGTTTGGAATTATTTTTTAAAGTCTGAAGCTAAATGTAAGTTATGCCCTAGCATTATCAAAATCTCTGCTCGTTCCACCAAAGGTCTTCACACCCACTTACAAACAAAGCATAATATTAATTTGAAACGCCAGAGCAGCAGCGGTAGTGTTGATATTGATAAAATAACACAGGAAATGAAAGCTAGTACCAGCAGTTCGAGTAGTTCGTTTAGTTCTATTGCTAGGCGCTCAGATGTTAGTGGTTCTCTGTGCTACCTAAGAAAATGAAATTGCAGATTTGTTTTCATCTGAGAAAAAAGTTTCGATGGAGGAAAGAGTGCCTCGAATGGTAACTAAAGATGGTATACCCTTTGCAAAGTTTATCACACTATTCGAATTAGAGAGCCACAAATTGTGTAAAATCTATTCCGCCGACAAGTGTCGGAGGTGAACGTGCGTTTTCAGCCGCAGGATACCTGTGCACTAAAATAAGATCAAATCTAAAAGATGAAACATTAAACATGTTATCTTTTCTCCGAAAATACTTTCAAAATCAATGTAACATGTAATCGTTAAACTAGTCGTACTATTGTATTGTACCTATATGCAATAAATATTTTCCTGCTACTCTGTTCTGTTTTTAATTGCATAAAACCACTATTTATTAACATACCAACCCACATCGAGTCCCGCGAATCCCGTAATGCCAATCCCGCGAAATCACTGCGGGATCCAGCATTTGCGCGATTGGATTCCCTACAAGGAGCATTTTTTATACAATTTTAGTTTCTTGGTCGCTTTGAATATTTTGTTTTAAATTTCTAGGAACATTGCCGCGAAACGAAAATTAAATTGGAAACTGATATCGAAGATCTGCAAAGAGAATTAGAGAAAATCAAAGCGCTGGCGTTGCTAAACAGCGAGAAGCTCGACTACAATTATCAAATTCTCAAAAAGCGCGAAGACGAGAACATAATAATAAAGTCACAGCAAAAAAGGCGAATGAATAAACTGCAAGACGTAATCAACGATTTGAGACGAATGATTTCCGAATACGAAACGAATACGTCGAATAAAATTAAGAAACTCTCGGACAATATTAAAAAATTGCACAAGTCAATTTTGGACGTAAGTCCGTCGTCAGTCTGCATGAATGTTTTTAAAGAAGATATTAATGAAAATTATTACAAATCTTAACCCCAGAATGGCCAGCGGTTTTGATGATATATCGATAAAAACTATTAAAATGGTCAAAAAAAAATCGTTCCCATCTTGCAATCTCTCATTAAATTATCATTTATTACGAGTATTTTCCCAGGAAAAATGAAATTGGCAAAGATATCTCCAATTTTAAAAAAGGGCCAAAAAGTGATCCTAATAGTTATAGACCAATTTTTGTTTTGCCTGTTTTATCTAAAATTTTGGAAAAAATAATGAATAAGACATTGCACAAATTTTTTAGAAAATCAAAATATGCTATTTAGTGATCAATATGGATTTCGTAAGTCTAAAGATACAGAAATATCTGCTATTGATATGATTACTGACGTTCAATTAACTTTAGACAATAATAAAAATATTGTTTATTATCTTTAGACTTGCGAAAAGCATTTGATACTGTGAATCACGAAATTTTATTACAAAGTATTTTCAATATTGGTATTAGAGGAAATATTTACAATTGGTTTAAAAATTATTTATATAACAGAAAACAGTACGTTTATATTGACGATTGCTCAAGTTCTCAACAAAATATTACTTGCGGTGTTCCTTAAGGATCAATTTTAGGACCTACTTTATTCCTTATATATATAAATTCAATTTCTAAGTTAAATCTAAAAGGTAATGTCAAATTGTTTGAAGATGATACTACAATTTTATATTTTGGCGAGTCTTTTTCCTATATTCAAACTGATATTACTAATGATTTGAAAATTATACTTTCATGGCTGCAATCCTAGAAACTTTCTTCAAACTTTCAAAAGTTTCCAAATCTTTCACGTTTATTTCTAAATGTGCAATTGGGAGCAATATTTCTCCAATAGTTTTTAATGGAAACGAAATTAAGTATGTAAAATCAGTAAAGTTTTTAGGCTTATATATAGACGAAAATTTAAACTGGAGGAAACATGTTGAAAACCTTCGAAAAAGCGTATCACCACTCATTGGAATATTATATAAAATTCGATATTATATACCTTTAATACATTTAAAAAACATTTATTATTCATTAGTTTATTCAAAATTTCAATATTTAATATCAGTTTGGGGATCTGCATGTGTCACAATATTAAACCCTTAAACAAAATTATAAAATGTATTCATAAACAAAATTGTTTGGAACCGACAACAAATTTATACAAATCAAGAGGATATCTAGATCTGAATAGTTTATACAAATTATTATACTAGTTCATGCAATTAATAATCAAAGTAAAAAATCTTGTATAAAATTTGTAAAATCAATACACAATCATAATACCAGAAATATTTACCATTAAAAAAAAAATCAAATTAAAAGTAGCATAGGGACGAAATCAATTTTATTTGATGGAATAAATATTTATTAGTATTAAAAAAAATTTAAATTTACGGTTATTTTAAAAAATGCAAAGAAAATTTTCTGGAAAATATACAAATTACTTAACCATTTATAATAATTTTAATTTTTAATTTTTATATTGATTAATTACTTATTTATGTTCTATGTTATAATATTCCCTGTAATGGATTGAAATAGCTCGTTGGGAATTAAATAAACATTATTATTATATTATTAATGTGATTGCTTAGGTCCTAATATATCCTAAATTTCTTTAGATGTTATTTTGAATTTTGGTATCAGTTAATATAGGGTGACCATATTATGTACGGAATTTGGATTTAGATAAATTAGGGATTTATGATCAGGGAGAGCAATGGTATAATGCTAAACATTACTATGACGAGTGAAATAATATTGTTTTGTTGTAGGTAGAAGCAAAAGCAGATCATTTTGCCCGCGTCAATGACGAGAAATTCCATATGGTGTGGGAAATGAACAAGAAGCACGCCCAAGGTGTCCTGAGAAAAATTTTGGAAACCGATAAGGTTCTCTATGAGCAGCAAATGGGTTTGGATTGGGAGGCTCCGCTCAATTTTATTGTCGATAAGAAATCATTGCCTTCATATAAACTTGCCATGACGTGTGTTG
This sequence comes from Barypeithes pellucidus, assembly GCA_963991005.1. Classification (NCBI taxonomy): domain Eukaryota; kingdom Metazoa; phylum Arthropoda; class Insecta; order Coleoptera; family Curculionidae; genus Barypeithes; species Barypeithes pellucidus. The sequence goes on along the minus strand of OZ022561.1, from coordinate 17,967,639 downwards.
CGCCCGAATTTATCAGCGGTAAGGACAGTGGCGGCTCGTGACCTATGATCGAGGAAGTTCATTAGTAGCGTGAAATTATTAAAAAAAAAATTTGGTGTAACGACCAAACACTCTTTTCTTAGGCGTTCTAAATGCAGAAAGAAAAAAAAAGTAATAACACAAAGCTTCAGGTAAAACATATTTTTATTTATTTTTTAATTTTACATAAGAAAAACATTTAGAAAATCAAGAAGGTGATAGTGTGTACAGTGCTTAAATGTAAAGCTAATTTTTCTGTTCTTATTTGCGGAAAATGTATCAATAAGAGCCTTTTTTACTTCATATTTTGGTCCAAATTCAAAAGAGCTAAAGTTATTTTTTAAATATTCCACCGTCAAATTATTCATTTTAACGAAATAGCTTATTAAAATATTGGTACAAGCAAGCGCACCTCGAATTACCGCATATACAGGGTTGCCCAGAAGTCCGGAATAAAATTAATATAGCCTTAACCTGTAACTTTTGGGGAAAACGCTCGGACACGTCAATTTAGTTTTATATATGCTCACATTTTGACGTTATTCGTTTGTTTTTTTTATAGGCATTTGTCAAAGATATGACGACATCGATCTTTTTTTAAAATAGAAACATACAGCTTGTGATACATCATTTGAAAGCTAATATCTCGTACAGTATGCTTATTTAAAAAATAATAAATCAATGATTTATAATTTCCGCTTATTTAAATAGATATTTTTTAAAATCTTTTAACAGTCGCCATTTTGAAATAGCTTGACCGAATCGCGCTAAAATTTATGAGCATACTGTACGAGATATTAGCTTTCAAATGATGTATCACAAGCTGTATGTTTCTATTTTAAAAAGATCGATGTCGTCATATCTTTGACAAATGTCTATAAAAAAAAACGAATAACGTCAAAACTAAATTGACGTGTCCGAGCGTTTTCCCCAAAAGTTACAGGTTAAGGCTATATTAATTTTATTCCGGACTTCTGGGCCACCCAGTATGTATACACGTGCAAACGGGCACAGGCGCACTCCAAAAGTGTGCGCCTTTTCCACTCAAAATCGCGATATCTCCGCAATCCCTCGTCGCCTGATAGTAAAATGTTACGTCCCGTTGAGCGCATATGCGACCATTCCTCGTCATCAATCTGACGACCGGCGCGCGGATGACGCCACGGTCAAAGCTATTACGTATAAGTTTGGTTTGACGGTACGATAAAATATTAGGCAGGGTCGGACTTTATACGATAAAAAATTTGAAATGAAAATAAATTAATATTTTATTAATTTGTTTATTAATTTTGGGGGTGCACGTGCTCAAGTGCTCCTATGGACGAATCGCTACTGGAGGAACAGAGTAGGGAAATTAAGGAATTTTTAAGTTTTAGTTTTGAATCCAATTTTTTTATATAATATGGTGTTCCATGATGTGCTAATATTTTAGAGTGCGATTCCTTAAGTCAATTTACGAGGAAAAGTTCATTTAAACATACAGTTGAACCAGGGAAAGAATATAATGGATGTTCACTCATTTTTAACCCTGCGTTATTCATTCCAATTTATGCATGTTTAGCATGACTGAAAGTTGCAGGCGTGTTTTTCATCCTCAAACTCATTTGACAAGATAATAAACAAGATATCCGTCAGTTTTCCTGCTGATTTTGGGAATTGCTAATTTGAATATGGGTGCAAAACCATACGATTTAGCTGGAGCAAAGGCACTTATAGAACTGTATCAAAATCAACCGATTTTGTATTACCAAAAATCAAATTAAAAAAATCATAGATGTGTAAATTATGGGGACTTTTGATGCATATGTGTTACAGCTGATGCATCCATGATTCAAAATTTATGATCATTGTGATTTTAAAAATATTTTCGTAGTAACCAAGCTCTAGAGATGAAATGTTTGTCCTCCCGAGCAAACCCGGAAAAGTATATGTAAGGGTTGACTTGTCAGAAAATGTGTTTCCCCTAAACTCCACGAAAAACCAAACAAACACGAACCCCATATTGTCAACGTCTCTCTAACTCAAGCGCGGATCCAGGGGGGTCATGGGAATCATGACCCCCCCCCCCCAAACCATCAAACACGAAAAATACCATATATACCGGTTTGACTAACGCGACAGGGTATTACTTTTCGTAACTTTGCCATGTATGATCCCCCCAAAACGAAATTTGACCCCCCCCAAACCGAAGTTCTGGATCCGCCCTTGCTCTAACTATTTCCTTTGTATTTTTAGAGAGAGTTCGCACTGGCGAGAGAACTGCGACAAAAGTTTCTAGAAAATCGACAGTAAGTCAACAGCAGAATATGTCGTGCTCAAACGTATTCCCGGCGTCAGTTGTCGATGACGTCTCCAATAATTACAAGAGGGTACTGAAACATATTTTAACAAGAATTTCAGATAAGTCGGGATTTTTAGCCGAGAAAAGGCTGAAGGAACTCTTAAGTAGCTATGTGGATGATCAGAAACATCTGGTTAGGTTGGATAATGTCTTTGCAGTAAGCCAAAGTTTTTTTAATAATAAATACGTTCCAAAAATGGAAATATTAGAATAATCTAATTAGAGGAATTATATATGTCGGCGCAAGAAATCATCGTCACAAAGACCTTGGTCTATAGCATCGATTTTTTAATAATTTAACACCGTCACAGGCTAATTTTACTCTTCCGAATCATATAACGTCAATATTTGAACTGAGTTATTTTAATCAGTCATTATAACCATTTTCCTATTATTTATAACAGCCCTGTCTTATATTGGCTAGAAGGTGTAAACGAAACTTGCACATCAAAATATATTTTTCCTTAATGGTTTAAAAATGGTTAATAAAAATATATTGTATATAGCTTCGGATAACAAACCGTCACATCAATGTATCTCCGGTAACATTTTCATGCGTTACCGGCGATACAAAAATGCACAAATTCGTGGATAACAGCTAATACAAGCTATTTCTTAAACTTTTTTTAGACTGAAATGAGTATCTGTACTCAAGAGAATGACTTCGTGTAGTATTTTTCCCTTAATTAAGACTACTAGGCCTGTGACCGGCGATACAACATGAAAACATACGCCTGGTAAAAAGTAGGCAATGTTCTAGTTTATACCTAAATAAACATAATAAGGAACTTACCTAAACAGGAGCACGCCTCACACAAATTCCGTCATATTTGTAAAACTATTAGGCCGACCTGTAGTGGCGATATTTATAAGTAATGTCTGCCGTGACCGGCGATACATGCAGCTGCGGGGACGGAACTTCTGGTTAATAATTGCGTTAGAGAATCTAAACTGTTGATCTTTGAACATTATTTTTTCAATACAAATTGTAGTAGGAGTGTAAATTATTTATATATAAAAGTAACTTTAGTAAAATGACGTGAAATATAAAAGGGTATAGTAAGAAATTATTGACTGGGGGGAGACACGTGACCGGCGATACATTTTTAAATTCAAATTTGAATACTGCAGCTATAATCTAAAAAAAAAAACGTTTAAAATTGCTTTCTAATGCAGGAAGTAACACGTATTTCGCAAATTATAATCGTTTCCACAGGCAAATAGTTTATTTTAGTATATATGCTAAGGACTGAAAGTTGCCTGTTAAAAAATTTTTACCCATAGTTCTTCATCATACAGAATTATAGCGGGTGCCTCAACATGCATTCCACCTTACCTCGCCCATATTAAATGTTACTCATGGGAGAGGGGCGCGTGGGGCGGGGTGGTTTATAGCCCCTCTAGCCCGTGAAGAAAATATATTGGCATTGAAAGTATTGGAATTATTGGCTGGGACGCGAGTGATTTTTCACTTTCGTCGTTGTTTTGCCGTATAAAGAAATTAATTTAGAAAGTTGCAGCGTCATTGTATTACGGGAACAACGAATATGAACTTTTTTTTTCTTAAAATGACCTAGGAATCACATTCTGAAATATTAGCATGTTGCTATACTAAATAAATATAAAATTAATTTTAAAAATAAAAAAATATTGATTTTTAAGGCCCTTAGAATACAAGGCAGTACATACATAGATATATTATTTAAAAATTTTGAACCGTATATCTATTGCCCCGTTTGCCATGGTTCGATGATAATACCAACGTCAAGAATGGAAAGTAGAATCAATTCTGCTGGATCTCAAATATCTTCCATATTCGCACGTAAGTATATACAACAGTGTTTGTTTGAAGGTTAGAGGCAATGTTGTATCATGCGACGTATTTTGGACTTCCATTGCCTTTATTTATTTATAACCAGAGCTGGGCAAATACCTTTCAAAAGTATTTAATTACTAAATACTAAATACGTAATCAAATTTAAAAGTATTCAAATATTGAATTGAATTGACATTTTAAATACCTTGTAAGTATTTAATTACTTTTAAGTATATATAAGTACCTACTTTTAAGAATTAAATACAAAATTTAAATAATTTGATATTTAATTACTATTAAGTATTTAAATCATATTTACAGTAAGTATTTATAGAATGCTGTTGAGAGTTAAATACAAAATTTAAATACTTTTTAAAAGTATTTAATTACTAAATAGTTAATCATATTAAAAAATATTCAAATATTGAATACTTCTTGAAGTAATGAAATGAATGAATCTTAATTACAATTAATATTTAAGTACTGTTAAGGTTTAAATATAAAATTTAAATACTTTGTAAGTATTTAATTACTTTTAAGTAGTTATAAGTACCTACTTTTAAGAATTAAATACAAAATCTAAATAATTTGATATTTAATATGACTTTTAAGTATTTAAATCATATTTACAGTAAGTATTTATAAATACTTTTGAGAGTTAAATACAAAATTTAAATACTTTTTAAAAGCATTTAATTACTAAATACTTAAGCATATTCAAAAGTATTCAAATATTGAATACTTTTTGAAGTGATGAAATATTTAAATCTTAATTACAATTAGTTTTTAAATACTTTTAAGGTTTAAATAAAAAATTTAAATACTTTGAAAGTATTTAATTACTTTTAAGCATTTATAAGTACCTACTTTTTTAAGAATTGAATTAATTTTGTTAATTATTTTTAAGTATTAAATCATATTTATAGTAAGTATTTATAAAATACTTTTGAGAGTTAAATACGAATTTAAATACTTTTTAAAAGTATTTAATTACTAAATACTTAATCATATTAAAAAATATTCAAATATTGAATACTTTTTGAAGTAATGAAATGAATGAATCTTAATTACAATTAATATGTAAATACTCTTAAGGTTTAAATACAAAATTTAAATACTTTATAAGTATTTAATTACTGTTAAGTATTTATAAGTACCTACTTTTAAGAATTAAATACAAAATTGAAATAATTTGATATTTAATTACTTTTAAGTCATATTTACAGTAAGTATTTATAAATACTTTTGATAGTTAAATACAAAATTTAAATACTTCGTAAATATTTAATTACTTTTAAAAATATTTAAATAGTTTAGTAATATTTTCGTCTCCTCTAGGTAGGTATTTGAATATGTAGCTACCTGAAAATATTTTGGAATCAAATAATATTTAACAGGAGCAGCAATAAAAATTATGTTTTGTAACATTTTATTGGTATTGACAGTAAATGTATTTTAAGTATGTAACAAAAACAGTAAGTTTTAGTTTAGGTACCTAACCTGTAGTTAAGTAGAATTTCGGATTTTAGATTCAAGTATTTTGTGTCTCCTGGTGGTTAGTACAAAACATAATACTCCAAAAAAATATTTAAATTCTTAATAAATGAAAAGAGAATATTTAAATTTGTAACGTATTTGTGACAATAAGTACAAATACCTATTATAAAAAGTATAAAAAAGTATTTACATAAAAAAGTATTTGTGACTACAAATAATGCCCAGTAATGTTTATAACACAACGTTTTAACTGGCAAACATCTCTAGTCATCTTCAGGTGAATGCTGATTTTTTGGTATGAATGAATATTCTGAATATTCAGTATTCACCTGAAGACGACTGGAGATGTTTTCCAATTGAAACGTTGTATTTTAAATAAATAAAGACAATGGAAGTCCAAAATACGTCAATCACTCATTATACAGGGTGAGTCGGGAGGAACGGACCAAATTTCAGGAGTGTATTATACACGCGAAAACAATGTAAAAAAACCCATATGTTCTTATCGGATATTCATTTGTTTTCAAGTTATAGCGCAATATCCAATAATTTTTCTACGTTCCACTTTTATCAAAATTTTCACATAATTAGAGTATGCCATGCTCAGGATTCTAAACTATTTGACACCGATGTTGTCTTGACAATGTATCAGTCTATTGTGGCAGTAATTAAACGTTTATTTTCAAGTTTGAGTGATTGAAGTGATACAAAATGCCAAATATTTATTCAAATTTAGAATATGCAAATATGGTGTTGATTTATGGTTTCTGTATATAGCTGCTGTTGAAGAATATCGTCAACGGTATCCACATCACAGACATCCGACTAGAAACGTGTTTATCAGAGTGTTTAGTAATTTGTGCGAGAATGGTAATCTTCCCAGTGCCAACCAACGAATACTTATAACCAGGAAGAAGACAAACTGCCGTGTTAAATATTCGAAGCAGGCGATGATACGGCGACATCCATTATGCCTGGCGCGCACGTGCTTTTCAAATGTCACTTTTGTCCAAATTTGTATTACTGTCAATATTTTAAAGTGACATTTAAGCAAAGAAAACATCAAAACCCTTTCATTTGATTTACTAAGTAGAGAAAATCAAATATTAGGATTTTGACATAGGTTTTCAGCTGTAAATATCGCTTTAAAATTGTCCTTACATACTTTTATATTATTATTGAACTAGTAACAATACTAGAAATACAGAATTCAGAGATTGAAGGTTGTAATTAGTTTTATTAAAAAATAGGAAATAAATCAAAATTTACATAAAATATTTTACCATCTTAAACTTTAAACAAATCAAGGTAAATACAATACTATATGTACAGCTACTAACCAAGTAAATATATGCACCATCATTATGATTATGGGCTTCCAATTTGTTTGTTTCGTAGCATACACCTGGCAACATTAGTGATCGAAGTCCTCTTTAATGTTCAGTCATTATGGGATTCTCAATTAAACTATGAAAGGAAAGAATTATTATAATGATATATTACCGGACTACGGGTTAATATAACTTATATAGCTGTAAATATTATGTTGTAGCTTTTGACTTTTAGATTGTAAAATTTAAGTAAAATTCTTTAAAAATGTGTTTGTTGCTAGTTTGCTTGAGAAGTTTGGGACATAATGGGACAATTTTTTAATGTAAAATAACGATAACGAATAAAAATTAATAAAAAAATATTTCAATCATAAATTACTTACCAGCAACAAAACGAAAAGGTCCGCTTTCGTGAAAAGAATAGAAAATTAAAAATTATTTTAGAATTTAATGACGTTTCCTCCACCATTTTCAATCACATTATAAATCATATGTCACTTGATTTTTATTCCATTCCAGGCGAAGGATGTTCGGTTGTAAAATAATTTAAGAACTTGTGCTGCTCGCATTCTATGTCTGTCTCTGTCTGCATCAACCTTCTCCGATTCATTAAAGGGAGATAAATATGGCCTAGGTCAAAACGAACAAACCCGAGTCTGATATTGACACAGAACGATAGACACAAAAGGATAAACGTATGGAGTAACCAGCCTGGCTGTGACGTCACTTGCACGGCCTACTTATATGCTTCCATCCCCGCCATAAGAGGTCTCACCGGGCTGGTGCCAACATTACATCTGAACGAGCTACTCGACAAGGTTTAGGAGAAGTAGAAAATATTCTGGATTTAGTAGAAGAAGATGCAATGACCAGCTCAAGAAGAATTGGTACTCAATTGGGCATTTCACAAAAAAGAGTATTAAACACACTCCACGAGCAAGTCTTATATCCATACCATGTACAGGGAGTACAGCACCTAGAACCGGAAGATTATGCTAATCGTATTGAATTTTGTCGGTGGATAAATAATAATCATCGTGTTGTATCGCATATACTTTTTACAGATGAAGCAACATTCACCCGTGACGGTATTAATAATACTCGTAACTCTCATGTATGGTCAATCGAAATTCCCCACGCAACAGTTGAAAGTAATTTTCAACATAAGTTTTCGGTTAATGTGTGGTGTGGTATGCTCGATAGCTATTTAATTGGCCCTTTCATTTTGGAGAATCGCCTCACAGGAGACAACTGCCTACATTTTTTACAACATGAGTTACAAGACTACTAGAGGATGTTCCTGTAAATATCAAAAGGCGAATGTATTACCAGCACGATGGAGCTCCTGCACATTTTGCTCGTCAGGTCAAGCAACATTTAGACGAAACAATTCCAGGGCGTTGGATTGGTCGCGGTGGTCCAATTAATTGGCCTCCAAGATCTCCAGACCTCACAGCACTAGATTATTGTTTATGGGGTTGGTTTAAAAATTAAGTGTACAAAGTAAAAGTGGACACTCGGAATGCACTAATTCGACGTGTTAGAAATACTGCAGCCAATTTTAAAGAAGAAAGAAATGAAGCAATTAGAAGAGCACCTTCGTAGACGAAGCAGAAAATGTTTAGAAGTCAATGGCGGTATTTTTGAACATTTATTAAAAGAACGCTATGATTAGGAAACCGTTAATATATGAACTTTTCTTTATTTGGTATTGCGCTATAACTTGAAAACAAATGAATATCCGATAAGAACATATGGGTTTTTTTACATTGTTTTCGCGTGTATAATACACTCCTGAAATTTGGTCCGTTCCTCCCGACTCACCCTGTATATACAGTGTATTCCAGGATAAGCGAACTTATAGGTTTAAATGAGAAAAAAATTTCGAATTGAAATTTAGTATCTAGCCCTGCTTAGATAGATAATAAAATTTAACATATTTTGATTAATAAATCAAGCAGGCCTGGGAGGGAGTGATATTTTTATTTTCTGTCTACGTCACAAAATATCGAACCATTTTATTAAGAAAAGTTGCTCAGAATTCAAAGCGCACCGAATTTAATAACCATTAGTCCACATTAATTTATTACTTCGGATATCAGATTTGATGACGAAATTTCTTTTTCTTAGACTAATATGACAATCGATAATAGTTAGAGAGACGGTGACAATAGGGGGGCCCGTAAAGTGGAATATCAGTAATTTTAGTTTTTATATCTGATGATATGCCTTAGAGCGTTGCTGAGAGGCGCTGTACCGCTTTAGATAGGAAATTCTCAATAAATTCAAAATTATATCGAGCCATGTCTGAAAATGAATTTACAGCATCTGCGTGACCCCAAAGTCACGAGAAACACATTTTCTGACAAGTCAACCCCTGCATATACTTTTCCGAGCGTGTAAAAAAATGAATATTAAAAAAAAGGAAAAAAAATCGAATTTGAAGTTGAAACTTTCTAGAACGGAACATTTTTGTTAAAGATTATGTGCAAATTTTTAAAGCGGTACAGCGCCTCTCAGCAACGCTCTACGGCATTTCATCAGATATAAACGTTGTAAAGGGGGACCTAAACTCTACGAAAACCCAAATTACTGATATTCCACTTCACGGACCCCCTATTGTCACCGTCTCTCTAACTATAAAAAAATTGAGGAAATTAGAAATTCCTAACTAGGGAAAACATTGTATAAAAAAACTTCCTAAGCCTCCGAAGGTGCGGTTGAGGTGGGAAAATCTTATTTTTAGTAATATGTTATTTTTGATATGGTTAAATTTATTAAATTATTTTATACAAAAACTGCATTATAACCTTTTGACGATGCCGACATGGTAAACTCACGTGTAGAGTCTGACTACATTTTGGTGAGCCAATCCTAAGCTATTCAATTAAACGTGATGGCAACACCACGAAACTCTCATAGTTCAGGTAATACAGCAGCAAATAATTTCTATGATGCTATTGTCAAAAATTTACCTAAAGCTGAACATAACGAATAATGAAAATATTGTCACTGACATTAATTTTCGTTTCGTTAGTGTCAAAATTTCATTCGTTGATGTTTGCTAGATTACCTGAACTATAAGAGTTTCGTGGTTTTGCCATCACGTTTAATACAATAGCTTGGGATTGGCTCATCAACATGTATTCAAACTTGGCACATGGGTTTACCATGTCGATCTCTTCAAGGCGTTATAATGCAGTTTTCCTATAAAATGGACAGGGAAGCCAATATTCAGCCACCTCAAAAATTACATTGGATTTCCTATGCTCAACTCAATGATGCATCTTTAAAATTTTTGATCTCATTATTTCCAAAATTGTCGCTTCGTTAATTTTTTTCAAGCCACCACGTGCCCCGGTATTTCTAATTTTACTTTTAAGGGTTCGGAGATGCCGGCGACAATTTCAGGATTTCCGAACTCGATGAAGTGATCGATGCTATTCGGCAGCCGGACGACGTATTGAATGACATTATTACTGATCTGGTAACATCTGAGGATCTATACGAGCATGATTCTCTCTCTGATCTGTCGGAGCACGAGCAAATTGAGGATATATGTGGCGTTGCTACTCTCTAGTAAGTTATTATATTTAGATGGATGACTCCTTGGGGGTCCTCAAGATACCCTTCATATCTTTCGGCCGCCCAAGATCGTGGGTAAAATTATACCACATGATTCGTTAAAATGTTGATCACATTTCAGGGATTTTTTTTTAACACTCTGACACGCCAATTACTTGGTATTTAGGGTGTCCTAGGTGTGAGGGATCACGTAATCTAATATTTTTTATTTAAAAAAAAATGTAAGACCCAGTATATTATGTCAATTTCGAATTCCATGATAAAAACTGTAAACTTTTTGTATAACCTACCATACCGCTGGAAATAACAAAATATTGACGTTTGTATATTTATTTTGAAGGTACGGCAACAACTACTTATTATCGCAACTAGGGAATCCAATCCCGAACCCAAACTTTAATCCCGCAAACCTCCGGGATTGAGCCCATCGATCCCGCGATTCCGCGGGATTTGCGGGATAGCAAACAATGAACTGCGGTATTTTTGGTCGACGCGGGGGGATTCCCCGCTATGCTGGGCTATTGAAAATACGTTAAACAGAACGGTTTTCTTGCGTACGTGCGAAAGTAAGGGCGTTATTCTACTAGTATCTAGTGACATTTATCAAGTGGTTGAATATAATACATGGAATTTAAACAGCAATCACAAAAATGAGTGTCAGTGTAGTTTACAAAGACAATAAAGGTTCAAGTTTAGTTTGGAATTATATTTTTTAAAGTTTTATGGTCTTACAGCTAAATATAAGTTATTCCCGAGCATTATCAAAATCTCTGCTCATTCCACCAAAGGTCTTCACACCCGCTTACAAAAAAGCATAATATTAATTTGAAAGTCCAGAGAAGCAGCGGTAGTGTTGATATTGATAAAATAACACAGGAAATGAAAGCTAGTACCAGCAGTTCGAGTAGTTCGTTTAGTTCTATTGCTAAGCGCTCAGGTGTTAGTGGTTCTTCTGTGCTACCTAAGAAAATGAATATCACACATTTTTTTTCATCTCAGAAAAAAGTTTCGATGGAGGAAAGAGTGTCTCGAATGGTAGCTAAAGATGGGATACCCTTTGGAAAGTTTATCACATCGACCGATATGCGCCAACTGTTCGAATCAAAGGGCCACAAATTGTGTAAAATCTATTCTGTCGGCAAGTGTCGAAGCTGAACGTGCGTTTTCAGCCGCAGGATACATGTGCAATAAAATAAGATCAAATCTAAAAGATGAAACATTAAACATGCTATCTTTTCTCCGAAAATACTTTCAAAATCGGTGTAACATGTAACCGTTAAACTAGTCGTACTATTGTATTGTACCTATATGCAATAAATATTTTCCTGCTGCTCTACTGTGTTTCTAATTGTATAAAACAACTTTTTATTAAAATACAGCACCCACATCGAGTCCCGCAAATCCCGCGAATCCCGCACGTTTAATCCCGCGAAATCACCGCGGGATCCCGTATTTGCGGGATTTTATTCCCTAATCGCAATGATCCTGAATTTATTTCAATCAGGCTTCGAAAATATCATGATATTTACATAAATATTTAAATATCCGATATACATGGTGTTAATTAAATATGTGCAGTAATTTTAAGAGACGATTCTTTGGGTGATTCTAAGACGAAAAGTTCATATAAACATGGGTCCGCAAATGCTTCGTTTTAAAGATACAGGGTGTTAAAAAATTGTTTCAATAGGGTTTTCGTAAATATCTTAAATATCCTTTTGTCGATATTGTTAAAATTTTGCAGTTTTATTTGTAGTGTTAAGGGGTTAATTTAGCCCTAAGTAGATTAAATTTATTGAGTCCAGTGGCGTCCCGGGCGGCACCTTAACGAATATTATTTGAAAAAGAAAGTCAGCCACTGTTTTTTTTGGAATTTATATATTTTTCTCGGATTAAGCAACTAAAAATACAACACTTTTATAACAACTGTCAAGTTAAATGCTGCAATTATTTTCCAAAGCAAACCTTGATTGAAAAAAATTCAGTTGCTTAATCCGAGAAAAATATAAAAATTCCTTACCTTTTTTTTTCCAATAATATTCGTTCAGGCGCCCGGGACGCCTCTGGACTCGATAAATTTAATCTACTTAGGGCTAAATTAGCCCCTTAACACTACAAATAAAACTGCAAAATTTCAACAATATCGACAGAAGAATATTTAAGATTTTTACGAAAACGCGATTAAAAAATTTCTTTTAACACCCTGTATCTTGAAAACGAAGCATTTGCGGACCCATGTTTATATGAACTTTTCGTCTTAGAATCACCCAAAGAATGGCCTTTTTATTACTGCATACTGCATCTATCACCTATAATTATATCAACTTATCAATTTTTTCTTAAATTTATTTCTTGTGTTCTTTTGGTTTAAAATTAATAAATTAATCATAATAAGAAAAAGGTTTCGATAAATGTATGGAAAAGAAGTACACTAAATACTTAAGAACCCTAAATTTTTAATCTAAGCCAAAAATAAATTTAAGATTGAAAAAATTATGTGAGGTTCATTTTCTGAATCAGAACACAGCATTCGTTCGTATAAAAAACCGTCCACACGACGTGATCTTTTCATAATCTTGCTTTCTCGCTCCTGATCGCTCATTTGGCCTGGAGCTAGCTTAACAGTCTCATTTGTATTTAGTAGCTCGACAGAGAGATCGAAAGATAAAGTTAAATCTACCACGATGCGAAAAAGAATGTCCCAGTTGAAAACGACATTAGATTCATTCGCTTGTCAGTACCGTCATCCGTTGGTCATAAGCCCTGTGTATGTTCTAAGAGCCCTGAAGGAGTTTGTTGCCTCATATTATATCGGAAAAACTGGGTAAGTTATCCATCAGAATAGTTTTACTTGCATTTAGTTGTAATTAGGTTCCATTTTGATTTTATGTTCGTTTAAATATAAAAAGGAGATCATTTAACTGGTTAGCAAAATATTCTTATTTTTGCGAATAGAAAAATGTAATCGGTCAGCCAAAATGGCTAGTTGGTCAGAAACTTATTAACAGCAAATATTTCTACAGACAGTGTCCTGGGAAAACAAGTGAAAACATTTTGTGTTCCATAGCAACTGCATCTCTAAAATTTCAGTTGTTTTCTCATAGGTTCCTTTGAGAAAAAATTTTGTTTGAAAATTAATAGTAATTGGGCAGGGTGCACTGAACAATTTAAATGCAAATATCTCGGAAACGATAACTCTGGGCGACCTGAAATTAGTATACCTTCTTTACATAATAAATAGGAGAAAAGTATTATTTTCATTAAAAACTTAAATGCACTGATTCACAAAAAAGTTATGACCTAAATGTGCAAAATATGCCACAGACAGCGCCCCCCCCCTACATTGTACATTAAAATTTCACCAAAAAATCAGTTTCTCGTCGTGATTTCTGTCAAAGTTATTAGAGGAAAACAAAAATGAAGTTTTAACTTTAACACCCTGCATCTCAGTTAATATCAACTTTCGGATATAGCTAAGTAATTAGCGGACACCCCGTATATAAAATTAGTTGACACGTATTTCAGGATCTTGCTGAAAAAATTCTATGTCCAGTTGTACCGATCTGATCAATTCGGTCTCTTTTTATTTTACACTTTGTAATGTTAGCTTTATAAGAGTATCAAAAAAAATTGTAATTGTGAACCAATGAAAAACTATAACAATTTAATTATTTAAATATTTTTAACATGCTGTTAACCCGTCCTAAATGAATTTTAAAAAATATCGTTTTGTTCTTCATCATCTTATCTACAAAACCCATTTTACGAAAACGTGGTACGGTACCCCTTTTAGTTCGGAAGTTATTAAGTATTTTCGATCGCAAGTCGGAGTGCGCGACGGGTCGAAGAGTGGCAGAACTACGCTTTCGAACGACGCGAAGGATGGAAATATTAATGATTCACATTGCACCGAGCTGGACCATACCACATATATATACAAACAGTATATTACCCATACGAACGTTCCAAAATATAAAGAGTGTCCCCGCTATGGTAGATAGCGCGGGCCTATTGAGTTTGGGCAGTAGGGTGGAAATTTTATCGATCGCGTCAGAGCCGGCTCAACATTATTTGATTGTTGTTATTCGTCGCCATCTTTGGTTCTGGATGCTTTTTCAAATTACAGAATAAAAAGTGGTTCATCCATATTGTTGTCGGTATATTAGTGCTTATAAACTTACATTACCTAACAACAATTTTTGTAAAGGAGTTTTTAATTTATGGTGATTCGATTCGCTGTTTGGTAGGTTAGTGGCACAAGTGCATGGTGCTTTTTTGCAAAAGTCATGGATTAATACCAGGTATAAAGTATTTCATGTATGTACATATATACAAAAATATTTTGTTCATTACGTTATCCGATCTTCGGAACCGAATTTCTCTAAAAAGCTTGTAAAAAAAGAAGATAGTGTCACTAGTATACAATATAATATACTTATATGTGGTATTTTTAATTTGGTGCATCAGTAGCTGATAATAATTTTCAAAAGTGTCAATATAAGTCATTCATTCTTAAATTTTGGTTTAGAAAAAAGTGAGTTTAAGAAATATACGACGTCGGATGAAAGTTAAAATAAAGCTCATGGTGTCGATTGTTACAAATATTCGGACGGAATTTGGCACCAAAAGTTTACACCAATCAGGGCACCGTCAGATCATCATCTCGTCAGAAATCGTATGCATGGAACGCCGTCTTAAATCGAACTAATCGAAATTTTGATAGCAATATTTTTTCTAACTAACCAGTGAAATTTACATTAAAAAAGTTGAAATCCGGTCCTGTCGAAATATTAATAATTTTCGAAATGCGCAAACTCACAACGCCCCCTTCGAAGTCCATAGCGGAGACATAATTGCAGATGGTATTAATATAATGTTATAGTTTAGTTAGTATGTTTATAAATATGTGGATCTTACTCGCCACGACCCGCCGCGCTGGTGATTCACTTGGCTTACTTGTTTCTTACCTTGGCCCCCTTTTATGCAAATTCAATAATTTGGAAATATGGTTATCGATGTAAAAGGGAGTACCTACACGGGCGCTTTCTCAATTATATTTAATTTGAAATTTTTTTAGATCACCCACAACGGGGGCAAGATTGGAACAGAAACGCCTCACTATTTCTAGATATTTACCTGAATGTGATATAAAGAGCTATTGGGAAAAATTTAAACAAAATTTTGCAGAAGATAGAGTCCGAGTTTGGGAGGCTCTTTTATCTGGTCTCGTGAAATATCACGAAATATTAAAAGGTTATACTGTGGAGTTTTGGATTGAATCCATGTTTTAACTTGATTTACAACATAAGTGCAAAAAACGTCGAATTTCAATAAAAATATAATATATTTTCATATAAAGCGCGTTTCATGCTATTTCGTTGACTGTAATAAAACCAGATTAGAATGCAAGAACTGCGAACAGGATCGGCCCTAATCAAATAAAAGAAAAAATATAACTATAATATAGTAAGGCTAGTTCTTCTCCGTTCCGTATACCTGTGCGGTTATAATTTCGCACACGTATTTTTTGTTATTTCGAGATCGAGTATAGATCCCTGTATAGAACATTCTTATCCGGTATGCCTTGTATATATTGAAGTAATTACCATTGTTTTGCAACGTAACGAAAGAGCATAAAACGTACTTTACATATACCGCGTAATAAGTGATATACCATATATACCGTATATCATATAAAGTTCTTTGTTAATTTAAAATAAATTCTTAGAGACGAATAACATAAAACGTAAAATATTTAATTACAGACTAAAAATAATTGATTGTAAAAAAATGTATATCATATAACGAACAGGTCCAGCGATATTGGCGCAATGTAGCCACGCAATGTGAGTTTAGGTTGTTAGTTAAATCTAACTTTTCTCGGCCTGAACACTTTTTTTATATTTTCCAGATCGAAAAACCATTTGCGAAGAAGTTCTAAAATACAGGAAAGAAAATGCCGAACTTAAAAGGCTATTATCGAACTACCTGGACCATAGCGAATTTTTGCCTCCATCTTGTGCAAAAGAAAGGCCCTATTATGCGAAATAAAACTAGTTCTCATGCACAATTTTTTATATTTATATTATTGTTTGTGTGTTTAAACATCGATAACTACAAATACATGATATTAAATTGAAGCGTCTGTGGTCATTCCGGGCCATGTATATGACTAATATGGAAAATTATACATGTATAGTGTGTATTCAAAAAGTGATGTACGAAAATTACCACTTCTTTCCTGAGAAAATCCAAAATTACGTCAAATTAATAAACACTTGTAACATTTTTACTAACCTTTACTTCACCTTTAACCTTACTATACCCTTCATTTCGTGGTTTAAACCAGTGGTCTTCAACTGCCGGCTCACAGTAAGTTTACACCAGTCCGCTTTATAGCACTTCGTCTGGGCACTTCGTTGCGGAGGAGATTCTCGAACATTATAGAATAAAAGCAGCAGCAGCAAAGGATCGGTTCGCAAAAAAGGATTATTATATACCTGTCCGTCGGAATAAAAGGTTGAAGACTACTGGTTTAAACCACCAACCTTTTTTTAAACAGAACCGTATCTCATATAGCGTTAAATTAGCAGATATACTACTTAACAACAAAACCACAGCAGATGCACTATTTAACAGACATTTTTTATAATAACTGAGATACGACTTATAACTCCAGAAATTATATCCTCAGGAATATTTTAACAGTTCCTGCTTACCAAGGGCCAGAGTCATGCAAATAACTAGTGTTTCAGATTTATCTCCCTAAAACTATTTTTAACCAAGTATCACAAGGCCATTAAAGAAAAAATGAACCCCCTAATAGTTACAGAGACGGTGACAATTGGGGGTCCGTGAAGTGGAATATCAGTAATTTGGTTTTTCGTGGAGTTTAGGTCCCCCTCTACAACTTTTATAGCTGATGAAATGCCGTAGAGCGTTGCTGAGAGGCGCTGTACCGCTTTAGATAGGAAATTGTCAATAAATTCAAAATTATATCGTGCCATGTCTGAAAATGAATTTACAGCATCTGCGTGACCCCAAAGTCACGGGAAACACATTTTCTGACAAGTCAACCCTTGCATTTATTTTCCGAGCGTGTCAAAAAAAAATGAGTCTCAAGTGACATGGGTCCCAGTGGGCTTAATCGATTTGTATTCACATGGAGATGACTCGTAAACAATTTTCTGATAAAAACAATATTGCGAAAGTGCAGCATACTTTCAAGGATATCGCGAAAAAGAAGACTATGAAAGTCGGTACGAAGGTGCACGAAGTAAGACTGCAGCGAGATCTCTTTGGACAATTGATGACTGCATCGCTCTTTCAAAAAATAGATTTAGAGAAAGTTTTGCAGTATCCGATTACTCCAGTCTCGCTTTCTCTCTGTCATACCTTCCGGTATCTCTGCGTAATGTTGTCAGAATTTCGCCTACCTAGGTGCGATTCTCCTGAATTTATTTTCCACAATATTTGGGTGTCAAGAAATGTAGCGTGACAATTTTCTGACTTGTCACGATCGTTTTCCGAATTTCCTCCGAGGAATCCAATAATGAAATGGCGAGACCTGGAACGACAAAATTTTTTTCACATTATCTTTAACATATAATGTTCCATTCTAGAAAGTTTCAACTTCAAATTCGCTTTCTTTCTTTTTTTTTTATAATTTTCATTTTTTTTTGACACGCTCGGAAAAGTATATGCAAGGGTTGACTTCTCAGAAAATGTGTTTTCCGTGACTTTGGGGTCACGCAGATGCTGTAAATTCATTTTCAGACATGGCTCGATATAATTTTGAATTTATTGAGAATTTCCTATCTAAAGCGGTACAGCGCCTCTCAGCAACGCCCTACGGCATTTCATCAGATAGAAAAGTTGTAGAGAGGGTCCTAAACTCCACGAAAAACCCAATTACTGATATTCCACTTCACAGACCCCATATTGTCACCGTCTCTCTAACTGTAATGAATGAATTCAGGATCAAGATGATTTGAAATTTTTTAGGAAAAAATTAGTGTTTCTTCATAGGATTTGTTATAGCTATATACCTTACATAACATGTTCTATATTATTTTTGCATCGTGACTTGACTATGACTTATTCAACAGTATTTTTGGAAGTACGAAACCAATACTTAATATCCACCAAACTATTATTTACCAATTTATTGGTATATACTTTTTAACCTAATATAGGTTTTAATTATGTTGTACATGTACAGCTCACGCACAAATATTTTAATTAATATATATGTATATAATTGACACAAAAATCAAAACATATAATTATATGCCATTCATTTACTAATATTAATTTTAATTTTAACAATATTCTAGAAATAATTTTCGTTTCGAAGCCTTTTAATAAACACTGGTTCCATATCTTCATCTTCCTAAAAATAATAATATTGTACAATAATTAACAGATATACTTAATTATAACTGGTTCTTTAATGCGGTAAATTTACATTTTAATTATTTGTTTCTACATCATGATATTTTTTCGTCGTATTTTAATGACGATTTACTTTCGGTTTGAGGTAGTTTCGGTTCGAGGTACTTTCAATTCGAGGTACTTTCGATTCGACGTACTTTCGATTCGAGACGCTTTCAATTCGAGGGTTTTATTATCACAATTTAACGGGATTAATTTTAATTGGGGCTGAAAATAATTAAATAACTTACTGCAAAATAGGATGGAGCCTCGATTTCCACCGGGTTTTGGGTGCCGCCCTCTTTGCAAGTTAGCCAAAAAGTCTCCAACATACCTTTTCCCTAAAATTTGTAATAGTTTAAATTTTGCAACAAAACGATTACAATATTACTAGTAGACAATTTCGTAGTCTTTCTATACAGGTTGTTCCTTAATGAAGTGCTAATATTTCAGGGTGTGATTCCTTAGGTCATTTTATAAAGGAAAGTTCATATGAACATATGTCCGCAACAGCTTAAATTTTTTTCTACAGAGTGTTGAATTTTTATTTTTTAAATGGTTAGTTTTTTAATATCTCCGAAAGTACTTTAGATATTATTTTCAATTTTGGTATGTGTTAATACGATATAGAACCAAACATTTTAGGTAGAAAAGTTATTCAATTGTTCCACCAGTGGCGTCCCAGCAAACATGTCCTCTGATATACGCCGTTGCGGAGATATGTTCATATGAACTCTTCTTTATAAAATAACCTAAGGAATCGCACCCTGAAATATTAGCACGTCATTAAGGAACAAACTCTATACACATTATTACTGCCAGCGAAGACTCGGGTACTAACTCTTTCATTTCATTTTACATTAGTACTTTTCATATTATTTTTACATAATTTAACTTACTTTAACTTCCACAAGACCTCTATCTTCAATTTTGTAACCTCCAATGGCATCTAGGGCTTTTTTCATTTCTAAGCTAATATGAATTTTCGATGCTAAAACATAAACGTTTACTACTATTTTTGTAAGAAGAAAATCAAAATAGTTTCAATACCTTCCCCGGTAGATTCCATTCTGGATGCTGTATTAACTGTGTCTCCAAATAAACAGTATCTTGGCATTTTTGAACCAACTATTCCTGCAACGACTGGTCCGGTGTGAGCACCAGATCTGTCAAGAGATTACTTATCTATATAGGGTGTTCTAATGGTATGATAAAGTAGAATAACTCAGTTGTATTGTATATGTGAAATTTCCCGTGTGCTTTACTAGTGTATCCTCTATGTTCCTATTACTACTACTACTACTACTTGATAGCAATTACGACTTCGCTATAAAGATGTTTGATTACATCAAAGCTGACAGATCCTTAATTATAATAATTTAGTAATAATAAATTAATAAAAACAAGTACCTTATTTGTAATTTCTCCGATTTTCTATGAGGAATTTTAAACTGTTTTGATCCCGCCAGTAAATCCAATGCCATGCTGGCTATTTCTGAAACATGTTTGTTCGGGTTTGTTCCTATAATATAAAAAATTCAATTTGTCTGCAAATTGTAAATCTATAAAAAGAAGCACTTAATAAAAATGGTGCAAATTTGACAATATCTCCCAATAGTAAATATAATAGAAAGGTAGTGAACAATATTAAATTATATAAAATTACTATAAGAATATGAAATTACCATTTTTAACAGGCAATCCCGATGCAACCATATAAGAGTCACCAATTGTTTCCACTTTATACACATCGTAGCATTCAATTTTGGCGTCAAACTGTTTATATATCTTATTTAGAAACGTGACAACCTTAAAAAATATACTAATTATATTACATTTAAATATTATATATAATTAAAATTATATTTAAATAGGCGGGGTTTTATCGGCCGTTTAAGAGGCATCCCACAGGTACACGTACAGTTGTATTCATTGAAAATGGGGACACTAAATTTGTTATAATGTAAATCGGTCTTCACTGATTTTGACTTCCTCAAAAGTTTATGGTTGACGACGCTGTCACTGTCAGAATTCGCAAAATAGGTACCTCGCCATTTAACAGAACTTGAAAAAGTTCAAGTAGTAGCCAGAATTGAAGATGGGTGGTCAATACGTGCACTAGCAAATTTATACGGAAAAGACAAGAACACAATTTTAACAGTTAAGCAACTTTGGGGACAAGAAGGGTCTTTGAAAAGAAAAACTGGTACTGGTCAGGCCCTCATTTCCGACCCAAAAGAATCGGAGCTAAAAAACTCTCGGATAGTTAAGTGACGAAAAGGTTTTTCAATCTAAAGGTAATGAATTCGGGTAACTATACGTTATTAGTTATGTTACGTTGGTAAAACATGTGTTATTACAGAAATACTTTTATAAATTTATCACATTTAATTAGATTATTTTCTTTTGTTTAGAGACGCCAATGCTTATTGCTCATAACCTTAAAAACAATAAATCAATTAGAAAAGCCTGATTTACGCAAATATGACAAAACTAGTCATAAGACTTGTCCCCATTTTCTATGAATACAACTGTACCTCTTGACAGGTCATTCAATCTCAAAATATAATTTTGATAGCATAACAGCAACCATGCAGTGTTGCCAAACTTAAATTTCAAAAACAGTTAATGTTACACGTTTCGTCACACGCTACTCGTCCTATAGCAATGAGAAAATTAAAACCGATCTCAATGTTAAATGACCGATATAATTTTACTAAGAATTGCTTTTGGCATCACCATGGCACCATGGTGGTTATCAAGAGCCGCGATGCGCCTATATCGCTATTCAATCGATCGAAACAACCACGAGCCATTGATTACTAAGAATATAAATTGTATACCGTAAAACTACATGTTGTGATATAATATAAATGTAGATCATGGCATTATAAATTGCGGTAAACATAAGATACTGTCAATCATTAACATACAAATTGTAGCAACATATTTTATAATGTGAAATATTGCAATGTACCTCTAAAGGCGTACTTATAGCTGCTATTTCCGTAAAACCCACTATGTCACTAAAATACACGGTAACGGATGCATAGTATTCTGCGGGTACCTAAAAAATTAATAAAAAAAACCTCGTTATATCATTTGATTTAAAAAAGTAATAATATATGTTTATTTAACTTTAACTTACCTGTCTGGTCTGTTTTAGCTGAGTGGCCACACTCGGAGGAAGCATTTGGAACAAAAGAAGGTCGCTTTTTTTCTTCTCTCTTTTTAACTCCTTGGCTTTTTTAGACAGATTGGCTGCGTAGAGCTAAAATTATTACATTATAAAAAAATGTTAACGCTAAAATTACATCCGAATAAAAATCAATATAATTATCTCGACCTACTTGAATTGTGGCTACAGCATTATGTATCAGCCAAATTATTACAGGAGATACAGCCAAGACTACGATCAGAATGCTGATGCCTATGGCCTCTTGTCGGGCCGCATCGTGCAGATTGTCACTTACATAATCCCTATGAAAAATATGATTAATTGTTCTTCGTCATATTGCATACAAGTTACAATATTTTAGGAGATGATCGTACATACTTACCCAATGGTGAAACGTAAGGATCGTTGTAGTTTTCTCAGTTCATCTGTATACAACGCAATGGAATCAAAATAGTCCAAAGCTTCTTCGTAGTTTGGTTTTCTCATTATATTTTTAATTATTATGTCATTTCTATAACAGAACTATTTGATTATTTCCTTGAAATCTTTTTATCATTATCGGTTTGCCCTCTCTGATAGCCGCAATATTTGATTTTTGATTTCACACGTATAATGCCTATGTCATTTGCTTGTTTACTT
Organism: Barypeithes pellucidus; assembly: GCA_963991005.1. Taxonomy (NCBI): domain Eukaryota; kingdom Metazoa; phylum Arthropoda; class Insecta; order Coleoptera; family Curculionidae; genus Barypeithes; species Barypeithes pellucidus. The sequence continues at coordinate 17,944,801 of OZ022561.1, read as the reverse complement.
GTTTAGATAGACTATGTATACAGGGTGTTATGGAGACGGTGTATTATATTTATATGGGTGCAGTGGCGGTTAGTATCCTAAAGTATGGTGAAATTATTTTCAAAATTTTATTTTTGTGTAACGACCAAACAATTACTCTCTAGGTGTTTTAAATGTAGAAAGAAAAGAAGTAATAAGAAAATGCGTTAGGCAAAACATATTTTTATTTATTTTTTAATTTTACACAAGGAAATACAACTTTTGGAAAATAAGAAAGGTTTTCTTAGTGTGTATAGCTGTCGGATCTTAACGTCGTCGCATGCAACCCTCGTAACAATATTTATACAGTCCACTACTAATACTACTAAAAACAATCTACTAGCTATCATGAAAACCGAATGATGTCCAATACTACTACCGCCATCTACGAGTTATCAAGAAACCCGAATGATGTCTAATACCACCACGCCATCTACGGCTACGTCATTAGGCGCAACCAAGACGAGAACAATAGTTAACTGTTTTATGATGAGAACGTATCGAGCCACGAGACTGACAAGTTGGCATTTTTCATATTTTCAGTGTTTTTTAGTTTAAATCCTTAAATAATATCATATCGAGTATCATTTATCGAAATACACAACATTTATCGATCCTACACAATAGTGCTTAAACGTAAAGTCCATTCTTCGGTTCTCAATTGTAGAAAATTGATCAATAACAGCCTCATTAAGTTTGGAATACCCTCTATAAATTTTTTTCATATATTTCAATTTTAAACTTTCTAATAAAGTCCCTAGATTTACGCTTTGTGGCCTGCGTTAAATTAATTTCGGGTTTAGGTGTTCCCGCATTCTTCACTTCAATTTTTTGCTCCAAACTCAAAGAGCTAAAGTTATTTCTTAAATAGTCCACCGTCAACTATTTATTTTAACTTAATAAATATATAATATTAAAATATTAAAACATACACGCTCGAATTTCTAACTAGATGCACGAACAGACAACAGCTTGGGTATGTGGTGTGCTTAACATTTTTTTTTTAGATTCTTGTAAATAATTGAAATATTGAATAATATACAGGGGGTTCCATTTAAAATAAAGTAACTTTGTTCTTCCATGGCTTTTTGACTGATCCTATATACTTAGTTTATGTGTAGTATAATAGATTTCTAAAAACCCTAAAAGTTTTGTATTTAACATTCTTCGCTAGCTATCTTACTTTAGCAAATAATCGACCGTTTCCATACATAAAAGCGACCCTGGATAAGTCATTATCATAACATCCTATATCATAGAATATGGTAACTCTCTTTTCCTACCTACCATATTTATTTATGAATCTCAAGATTGAAATGATTTAAAAAAATCTATTACAAATTATTCCTTATTTAATTAACCATCTCTTATAATAAATTAGAATCGACACTCGAATTCAAGACTCACTGTAAATTAATTTAATTTTTCATTTAGCTATTCTACTCACTTTTGTTTTATATTGCCATAATCCTTCATTGTTAAAGTGAGATTCTTGTATTCCTTTTTCAATTTAATCACATAGTTAAGAGATGTGTTCAATAGGTCCTTTGCTATGGAGTCATGTTGAATGTAACTGATATAATTCGATTGTTTTAAATGTCCTTTACCAAAGTAATTTACACCATATACGCTCGCTATGCCAGTGCTCTCTATGCTTTTCAGTAGGTTTTTAAAAGCTAGCAAATATCTAAAAAATGTGTCTTTAAAATAGTATGTCCATTGGCGAGTAAACGTTTTAACGAGCAGTTTATTTAGATTGCTTGCATTTGGCTTGCATTTGTAGCATATAAAGAGTTATGTAATTATAGCAATTTCTTACCGCCATACTCCGCTCGTATCTGTTTCTTTTATTTGCTGAGTTAAATGTTCTAACATTGCAGCATTTACGGACGTATACCAAGCTAGTACATCTGCAACTGTAGTTTCCTCAGACTGTTTAACTGTTTGTCTAAAAGAAATCATAAAACTAACTATCTACAACAAATCCGATTTTCAATATCGCCCACCCCTACTCAGAATAAACCAGATAATTCGGCAAATGGCGGTGTTGCCCAGAAGACAACATTCGACTATACTTTTTCAAAGAAGAGTCCTCCTTCCTCGCAGTCGGACTTTTTTGATTTTCGAAAAATATACAGGAAAACTACTGAATTCCATCGAAAGGAGGGCTGTTCGTCTGAGTGGAGACCACGAGCTGACAAAGAACCTCAACAGCCTAGCTAGAACATCAAAGACAGGTTGGGCATTTGACTCTCTTTTACAGATATTTTCATGGAATGTGCTCGGCTGACCTTGCCTTCTTAATTCCGCCCAGACGGCGAATAGCAGAAATACACGACGAAGCACTGCCGGCCATCCATATGTGGTTAAGCTTAGTATTCCTCGAACTTCATTATCTACAAATTCTTTCATCTGGAAGACTTCGTCCTTATGGAACGACCTTCCCGAGGTCGTTTTTCCCAACGAATATAACCTCCATCGATTCAAAACCAACCTGAATCGCTTTTTGCGCACACGCATCACTCCCAGAGTGCCCTAAAGGACTTTTCCTATAGTGCTTGTGTTTGATCAAAAAAAAAACTAATGCAGTTTTTACGTAACACTGCACTTTGCCGAATTATCGATAATTTTGAATACACTAGTGCAGGGGTCGTCCACTTTTTGAGACGGGTTTCTTCGCCAAAAGGTTATAATTTACACAATTTCTCAGTTTTTAAATAGCCACTAACGGCCGCAATTTGATATCGAAAGAGACACAACTTGACATCGAAAGAATCGCGTGCGGCTCGCGAGCAGTAGGTTGCCGACCCCTGCACTAGTGGTATTACGTCAACAAAATTATCCTGTCTATTTACCAAAAATGTACTGGTTTGTGTCAGACGAATATCGTCACTTATCACGAAATACACGCGCTCACAAAGCAGCTAAATAAATCACTTACCGAAATGTAGTAAGATTCTTTAAGAATGTAGACTTATCTAGATACACCTTCCGACTATCTTCGAACTGTAAAGTAAGCGAAGGCCAGAAGCTCATATTGCGCAAGGCTTCGTCGGTCAGTTGAAACCTTGCATCTAAATTTGTCCTATAAGAAAAATATTATTGATCTTTACTCAAATTATGGAACTCGGGCAAAGCATGAAAAATAGTTCATTATAAACTCCTGGACAAAATTAACGCAACATCATAAATTTGCCATATTTTTAATGCTATTTTTGTTCTGAATTTATTATCCGATTTGAATTATTTTTTTTGCATTGTAGGTTGGTTCCTTGACAATGTCATAGTTTTCGCTGTTTATGATAAAAATTTAATTTTCGATTTATACTGGGTGTACTAAAAATGCTATGTTTTTTTCCGAAAATTCGTATCACCCTGTGGAGTATATTAGCAACCGAAACATATTGCAGTTGACATTAAACGGTAGGTCCATCTTCCCCCAACATTTTCTTTTTTGGTTTACTTCATGGTCTCTGTTATTAAAGGAGATACACCGTTTTATAGCGTAACATGTTTTTATCGACTTTAATATTCAACACAATCATTGTTAAATGTTTTCAAGTAGACTATGGACTTTTTCTGACATTGCAAGCGATGCGTCAGCAGATGTTGTGTTTTAAAGTTACAAAGGTCAAATAAAACTCGCCATACTGATAAAAACTGTTCGGAAACTGCTTATTAAACGTTCATTTCGTATGCCCAGTTGCCCGACGAGTATTTTAATCTTGAAACCTACCTGAAAACATTTAACAATGAATGTGTTAAATATTAAAGTCTATAAAAACATGTTACGCTATAAAACGGTGTATCTCCTTTAATAACAGAGACAATAAAGTAAACCAAAAAAGAAAGTGATGGGGAAAGATGGTGTTGTATAAACTGGGTTTATACAATAAAAACCACCGTAAATAATCAAAAAATTAAGAATAAAATATGGTAATCAACACGCGGTATTGATTTGGGTTTTGTTAAATAGAGGGAGAAATGATATTTCATAATAGGAAGGTATAAAGTCTCTTTGTATAAAATATTTTAAAGTCTGCATAGCAAGATAGATTTCATAGAGCCATAAATAAATAATTTTATGTAATAAAATATCTAAATATCTCGCCTTTCAAAGGGCCCAGAAATCTAGAACCGTTCACTCGCCCGTCCGTCCGCTCAGACCTAGTCTTAAAAATCGGGGCGTGGCCAAGCGCTGCTGCGGCACGTGGCGCGAAGGAAAAATTCGATGCATGTTAATAATGTTTCAATTACAAAACAAAATACAAATTGGAGATAAGTAAATTTTGATATCATAATAGGCAGTACTATTACCTACAGTTCGAGGTATGACTTATTATTTTAGGACTGACCATTAGTTAGAAAATCTCATTTTGAAAATTGTCGTCATCCTGAATTTTACGCAAAGAGCTGTAGGATTATTCTGACCAATTAGAAAGCTTTTGCGGTCTATAAATACCCAGGTGACGGAAATTAAGGGCAAGTTTAGTGAGAGCCCTCGACAAGTTAAGTTGTAAGATACAGGACACGGTTCCCTCTTGACAATTAACTGAAAAGGTTGTGAAATCGAAAGAAAGGCTAGTCCAAAAGTCGAATAACCTAATCTCCAATAAATTACGAAATTAGGGGACTTCGGCCAATGGTGAACAATTGTGAAAGTTTTTATTCAACCGCGTTTAGGGTGAACGCGCTTGCACGGCGTGTATTGTCAGTGGGGGAGGTATAAATGAGACTATCTGTTTACGAAGCTCGTTTGTAAGTAAGGCTGGTTTCTGTCGTCAGCCAAAAAGCTTAGACAGTTAAAAGAAATTCGTGCCCCCTGACAAACCGCCATAGTTTATAACCGCAGATAGCCGAAAACTATAGATATTGTTCAAGTTCAAATCTATAGTGAGTAACTATATAGAACTTTATTTAACAAAAACTTTGACCTTTAAGATTCTTTCGGGAGTTTATAAAACTTTGTGTGTCAGTAGTAACAACTATTCAAGTAATGCTTTTGGACATATTTTGATGATTCTAATATGACTTATGCATCCTTAAGGGACGTATATCTTTTTGCCGTCCATAGAAATTGTCTAGTGATTGTTTCTTGGACTATTTAGTATGATAGGAGTTACGAAGTGTCCGCAAGGGACATTATCCTTTTATTGATGACTTTTTATGATTTGTGAATTCTTGGAAGAAGTATGTACTTTTTGCGGTTCATAGAAATTGTCTAGTGATGGTTTCTTGGACAATTTATTCGAATTTTTTTTGTGTTCCGCAGGAACAAGATTTGTTGTGAAACAAAAGAAAATTTTTTTTTTTTTGTGAATTTATTATAGACGACAGCGTCGATAAAATTATTTATGATAATTTTGGGGATCTGTATTAAAGTTATAAGCTTTACTTATAAAAGATTTTGTAATGATTAGACATAAGTAAATTTAAGAAATCTTTTGTAATTCGGATCCGAAAAACTCCAACTACCCCGATTTGTAAATAAAACTTAAAAGCAGGCCGTAGAAATATTTTTGCGGTTTTCTTTTAAATAAGTAAAAAAAACTTGTGAGAGAAATAAGAAGTTTTTTAAATAAAAGCTACAGGGAGTAGTTGCAAAATAAAAGGCCATTGCCTATTCAAATAAATTTTAATGTTTTAAAAGATTTATTTTTATATTATCACCCGTTGTGATAATAAAAGAATTTATTTAATTTCAATAAATAAATTTAAAAGTCAACAAATCTTTGAAAATGTCTGACTCCTCAAGTCATAGTCAAGTTGAGGCGTCAGATCTGACAAGTCTGGCGGGTGGCAAGGTGGGTTCTCACAGGCCCCCTTCAGGGGCCGTGCTTGATAGCTTGTTTGACGAAATTATTGCCAGTCCTAATTATATGTGGGACAAGGTAAATAACTCTGATACTTTAAGAAAGTCAAACAGCCCCCATCATGACAGTATTAGCTCAGGTGGGGAATCCAGCATTATCTTCAACGCAAAAAGGCCTCTCCCGTCTAAAAAACTTTTTATGAATAGTCAAAACCCAGAAGTTGTAGGTATAGTTAGGGGATATAATCTTATTGACTTAGGCAATAGTGATCACTTAGATTCTAATTTTGATCTAGGCGACGCGACAATGGATTTCCGCCATCCCCCAAACAACATGCTTTTACAAAAATGGACCTATCGTTTAATGTCAACTGCAATATGTTTCGGTTGCTAATATACTCCACAGGGTGATACGAATTTTCGGACAAAACATAGCATTTTTAGTAAATCCAGTATAAATCGAAAATTACATTTTTATCATAAACACCGAAAACTATGACATTATCAAGGAACCAACCTACAATGCAAAAAAAATCATTCAAATCGGATCATAAATTTAGAAAAAAAATAGCATAAAAAATATGGGAAATTTACGATGTTGCGTTAATTTTGTCCAGGAGTTTATTTATGTTATTGTTGTTCGTTAATATTACTTATTATAATTTTTTTTGATAATTTATTTAGTTTCTACAAAATAAAACGCTTTCTAAGATTAAGATAAAATTAATAGCTATTTTAATAGCTAAATTAAAGCTCAGTTCTGGTAATTACATGGTTAATACGGTCGTCGCTGGTAATTCTAGCATAATAGTCTTATGATTCATAATGCATCTTCCGAGATTGATTGATGTTACTTATATAAATAAATAACCCAAATTATATGATTCACATGCTAAAAATATAAATATAAATAAAAACACTGTCCGTAAACGATGCTTTTATATTAATATATTATGATTATGGCGACATCTCATAGTTAGTTATCATTTATAAGGATGATTTATCCCTTCCTTTCATTGTAAGGGATTTTTCATTCCTCAAAACGTCCGTAAAACATATAAGAGATAAATATAACGAAGTCAATACGATGTGTAAAAATTTGATGGAAGGAAACAAATGTTTTAAAATTAAAGAAATTGTGAGGGTTCAAATGAAAAATTATATTCCGCCCCTTACCGTACAGCCTTGTTAAACGTCATATGGACCTGTATTTAACTTACCGATAGTGTGTTCCGTTTGTGTAAACATAGAAAGCTACTTCTGATCTTTCCAGCTGCATTCTCGTTACAACTTTTCCTAGTTCTGTAGCTGCTGTTACCTAAAAGTAATTTAATCCTGAAATTAAACGTACGTCAGGCACGTCATCTTACAGACGATCGCCAATTCAAAGCGCTTTATTGATGTCTGTTGTGAGAGCCAACGGGAAATATTTTTTAAGTTCTCATGTTGTTAAAATATCAAAAAAAATCTTATTCTACGACCGTGCGTGAAATACACTTAAGGATCACAGAAGTACCACCTCACACACTGGTGCGTGAGTTACAGGGTGTCCATTTTTCCATAGTTTTATGGGGTATCTTTGTTATTAGTAAAGAACAAACCCGAACAAGTCATGTTGGGGCAATTGCCAAGATGGCTTCTCAGAACCTTGGTGAACTCTTCCGAACCAAAAAGTTGTACACACCTCAACAACTTTTAACACTATACAAAGCCCAGTTTCGACCATCACTAGAGTACTGCTCTCATGTCTGGAGCTCTGCACCAAAACATACTCTTCGGCTACTGGATTCCATCGAAAGGAGGGCCATTCGTGTGATTGGAGACCACGAGCTGACGAAGAACCTCGACAGTCTAGAACATCGAAGACAGGTTGGGGATTTGACTTTCTTTTACAGATATTTCCATGGAAAGTGCTCGGCTGACCTTGCCGTCTTAATTCCGCCTTGAGCTGCGAATAGCAGAAATACACTGCCGCCCATCCATATGTGATTAAGGCTTAATACTCCTCGAACTTCATTATTTAAGTCTTATATTTGGAGGGCTTCATCCTTATGGAACGACCTTCCCGAGGTCGCTTTTTCCAACGAATATAACCTCTAATGTTCAAAACCAACGTGGATCGCTTTATTCGTACAAGCACCACTCCCAGAGTGCCCTAAAGGATTTTGCGACACGACACTCTGTAGATGTATATAAAAGTCTGATATTCGCGTTTAATGAAACAACCATATAAATCCGATAAAGCGAATTATATTCTATATACTATTGTATTTCAATTAGGGTATTACAACACAGCATAAAGCCGTAACAAGCAAAAAAAAGAAAAACGACTCTCAGCTACCTAATTAGTTTGACACTGAAATTAACAATGTAATAAAATTAGCAACAGTAAAATTGTATTTTCCGCCAGTTCGATAATGGCAATAAAGTTCCCGCAGGTGGTAAATGACCCCATTGTAGTATACATATTGATATATAGGGTGTGTGACTTGCAACCTTTTGCCATATACTTCTTGCGAATATATTTCCCCAACAGAAAATTATTCTTTTTCTCCATTTAAACTTTACTTTTGTAATGGATCTTCATCAAGCAAAGGCGGATCCAGAACTTCGCTTTAGAGGGGGTCGAACTTTGTTTTGGGGGGGGGGGGGGGGGGTTACGACCCCCTGGATCCGCTCTTGTCATAAAGTAATGGTTACTTTAGACTATTTTTAAAATGATACCTTCCTGGTATACTATCATTAAATATTCATAGGAAAATTTCTTAATTTAGACATTACTTAAGATAGAAACATCTATGTATAGCTGTTGCAGAATTATACCGTTGATTCTTACTGCCATAAATAAACTACATGATTAAACCCTATTGTATACGCCTTAATCTCTTCAAAGCTCACTAAATGGGATCTGGGCCGGCTTGAAAATGTATACCACACCACATGATTTATTTTTATAATTTAAAATAAATAGATAGGTATTTTTAGTTTTAGGTACCTATAATAATGATAACAATTAATGATAATTGAAAATAATATAATTTAAAAGTATAACTATTAGGATAACAAGTACAATAAAAATTAATTAAATTCTAAGAAACTATTGATAATTTATTCAAAATTTAACTCTGTATCACTATCACTATCTTCATCTAAGCCTGAACTTATAATTAAGGGTTGAACATTTGTAATCATACAATTGTAAAAATTTTCCACCTTAAGTACATGCTGTACACAGTTTTTCCAGCTGTCTGCAGAAATTTTTCTTACTTTGTTTTTAATTAATTCTATTACAGATGCATTTAATGTGGGAGAAATATTATTTCTCCTAATATTGGATTTTAATTGGTGCCATATTAGCTCAATAGGATTGAATCTACAATAGTACGGAGGAAGACGCAACATTATATGTCCATTTTCTGCTGCAAGTTTGTCACACTCGTATTCCTTATTTATTTTAAAAGCTTTTAATACTTCTAGCAGTTCTCGTTTTTTGTAAGTTTCTTCAAAATATAAATCATTTTCAATCATAAAATTTTGAATTTCTGCTTTTGTATTATTAGAATTGGGAATGATTTTTGCTTGCCGACTATGATATCTAGCATTGTCAATTATAATGACGCTATTTTCAGGTATATTTTTAAGGAGTTTATGTTTAAACCAATCTTCAAAAAGTTGTGCGTCGGTATCTTGATGGTAATCTAAATAAGAATCTGCTATGTTTTTAGCTGAAAGCAACAGACAATTTGGAACAAACCCGTTCTCTGAACCAGCATGTAATATTGTGATTCCTTTGCCTTTATTTGATGGTGCCTTGGTTTGACATTTTTTGGAAGAATCATCCCAACCTTTTCTTGGAGTGTCATGGATATCGAACCATGTCTCCTCAAGGTAAATAATTGGACGATTTTCTTCTCTAAATTGTTTAACAGCTGTTAAATATTTAAGTCTCCATTCCCGACACTTGAAGATGCCCCCCTATCAGCACAATTCCAAGGATGCCACATTCTACCACTAATAAGCCTAACTAATAATTACTTGCCGGGAAACCACTAAAGATTAAAATTATTAAAAATCACTTTGTATTTATATATGCATCAGGCATAGGTATAATTGAATTTGTATACCTGGTCCGGCTCTGCTCGAAAAGGTTTTAAAATTTGGGATTTCCTTATTTATTTTATGGTCGAATAGATAATGAGGGTTTATTGCAGTCAAGAGATCAACGATATAATTCTGCAAAAACTATACTGAAAGTAATTGTAAATTAATTTTGAATTTGGGACTCTGGTCTTACTTAAATGTATTTAAATAAATAACTAAATATTTAACTGTAACGTTATCAGTCGATTAAACTTATTAGGGGACATCTTGCAATGTTAATTACTTACAGTTATCAGTATTAATTCAGAAACTCAAATAGTCCAAGCCATTACTTATTTTAGTCAAATTTTCGCGAACTTTCTGGTTTAAAACCTTGATACAAATTCACAAACTCACTTGCAATGGCGGAAGGAGTTCCTTTTTGATTACGTTGTAAGCTTTCACTATCAGGCTCTATTCATTAGATATGCTTATTCATTGAGTGTATCTAAATAATTTTATTACAGAACATAGCCAGCATAATTTAGGAAGCCAGCATAATCTAAGAAGTACGAATTTTGACAAGTATATTAATGTTTTGCCCAATGATAAAAAATATAACTTTAGAAGGGGCCTAAATTTCAGAAGCTTTTTCCTCCCCTTAGAAAGAAATAACACGAAATGCACTGATGCGAATTAAAATATTTGAACAACAATTCAGCGACGTGACTTGCTTTATCTCGGATTATATGATGGGCTACATTCATTTTAATAAATGCCACGGAATTCTCCCTACCAGTCTCGCTTTCATTAATGACGAAATGATTGATGATGACAATTTTAGTATACGTAAACAAGACAAAGGATATCTACTATAAGTTCATTTTACTAATGATATGAGTTCATTGAAAAAACAAATAATTTCAGTACATTTGTTCCAAATGTAGGTAGTCATTTTATACATAAAATGGCGAAAATCTAATTTATCCATTTCCAATCGCAAATATTTATTTCAGATTGTTTGTTTAGCAGTTAACTGATTCAATGTTGGCTTGTAGGAATTAATTAAAAATTTAAACGTGATATTGATTCTATAAAAAAAAATTAATTAAAAAACGGGTTGGCAAAAAATATCTTGAAATTTGAATTTTAGGCTTAGTTGTTATAGCGAAGCTCTATAATTTAGTGACCCATTTCCACGATTCCAAACTCTATACAACTAACACAAAAATTGAATAAGTATATTGCCGAAATAGGTGCCGATATCTATTTTTGATGCAAAGACATTAAACTTTTTTCAATTAAAAAAAATACTATTGATGCAAGTCGATAAGATATTTTCCCGTTATATTTAAGACGGCCGTTTAATCAAAGATCGCCAAGCAGGCACTACTTTTATCAGAGTTTTAGCCAAATATACTTAATTTTCTTCTAATCTAAAACATTATTTGTACAGTTAAAGGATTGGAGAAGGAAATGAGAAAATAGCGTTAAAATACATAATGTAATAAGAATAATAATAACAATTAGAAATATGAATAATTTGCAACTTTTTGTCACAGATATTCCCGAAACTTGCTTAATGCCTAACTAAAATGTCAGACAATCTAAATATCAACAAATTAAATAAATACATTTATTAATAACGGCTAAAACTCCGATAAATAATAATAAAATAAATATTGATCAGCTGTTTACATAAACTGTCAATGATAACTTCGTTAGAGACGTAATTGTGTCGTAACCCAAGCACGTCTAAAGTTTGGACATTCTCTTCCAGGGTACATCACTAGTTTTCATAAAAGATACCTGTAACATACCGCAGCAGAATAAAAGATACCTGTAATATAGGTACCGGCTAGCAGAATAAAATATCAGGAAGGGAGATTTTGTTACAACGGTGTTCATACTCCCCTACATTCCTCAATGTAGGGGTATTTGTCTCCATTTTATAAACCTAATGTATTTTTGACCAAATAAGTCTTTAACAGGGTTGCCGATATATCAGAAATTACTGGAAATTGTCAGGATTATCGGTCCGGTCAGTTATTTAGCCAGGAATGACAAATTACATAATGCTTCATATATTAATTGTCTCTTTTGTGTTAAAAACTATTAACACTACAATTTCTCCATTGTGGGCTTTCTATTTAATTAGGTTGTGCCATAACCATGGCCATTGGGAAGTAGAAAAAAAATCTACCTGTCAGTGCACACATTAAATTGACATAATGAGTACAGTATATTTTTCAGACTTAAAAATATCTATTGCTAATAATTTTGGTTATTTTAGCAAAAATATTTTTTCTGATTTTCGAACAAATCCCGTTTAATATATTTTGTAAGTATTGACAGAAGACAAAATTTGTTAATAATTTCTTGAGACAATGGCATCGGGTATGATAATGATGCGAACTTTTACGAGTAGGGATTATGACGTACTTATTGGTAATAAGCCATAGGTAATAACTAAGGAAATTTAGCATTTTACCGCTCCAAACCGATCGAATAATCTTAATGTAAAATTTGGTTATTTTGTTATCATGTTCCCGCGGCAACACTGTTTCAAACATAAAGAAATAGAACGCCACGCCGCGCCGGCGCCGGCCACATACAAATTAGTATAGAATTAGTAGTTATATGATCAAATTTATTTTATCACCACTGCTGAATACATGTAATTCCTAACTCGAAAACTGTTCACCTTATAATTTGTTTTAAATTAGTTGGTTCTAGTCCGATAAAATATTAAAATTATTACCATACAGCCTAACAGCTTTTTTAACGTTTTTGTTGCCACCGCATTTTGTCGTAGGCAGCATTCCTAACTTAAAAATAATGTTATAATATTAGTACATCATTACCGTTACTTATATGATTCTCATTTCTTTACTTATTCTTATTTGCGCGACCCTTAGTTCCTGTCGTATTTACGATTATTACGTCGTCAAAATTTGCAATCGTTATTAAGTATTTTAATTAAAACTTTATCCAATTAAAATTTCTTCCAAGTCTTAACTGCTGACGAAGCATTATTAATAATATTTACCAATTTATCGAGAATTATGACTGAAATTACTACAAATGATTCGATAAGTCTTAAAAACAAACATCAAAAATCCTTGTTTTTTTTTTAGTCAAAATTACATGAAAATGTACGCTTCACTACTGTATCGAAGTAACGTAACGTATCAGTAATATGCAATTCCTTGACACTTATTAATAGGGTATCATTTAACTGGTTAGCATACAGAAAAATGTAATCGGTCAGCCAAAATGACTAGTTGGCCAGCAACTTATGGACAGCAAACATTTCTGAATCGGTCAGTAATTAATGTTATAAAAAAGTGCTATAAATTATTTTGGTACACGAATTAAATATATAAGCTGCTATGAGCGATCCACTTTTAATCAGATATTGGTAAGCAATCAGCGGGTAAGCAAAATATTTAATCTTGGGCATAAAAAAAGCAATAAAACGTGAAATAGTGACAGTGCCTTGGGAAAACAAGTGAAAACCCGCCCCCGCTACACCTTTTGTAGCCGATTTCCTTCTGTATTCGGCAAAAGAAAACACAAGAACGTTACATAAATTGACAGTGCCCTGGGAAAACAAGTGAAAACCCGCCCCCACTACCTTTTGGGCCTTGACTGCTACACCGAATGAAAATACACGCACGCAATTAGCTACTCGTATGACGCGACTGCTTTCGCTCCTCCCACAATAACGAACTTTGCCGATTATTCAAAACAAACGCAATCCAATGATTTATATTGATAACCATTCTTTTAATATGTAAACCTCTGAAGTTTTTCAGTTTTCAGTTTTCTCTAAAAAGGTTAACATTACAGAACCGGATATAGTCATGGACGGACACGCAATCCCGCTGGCTTCATCTATTAGTTTGCTAGGCGTCAATCTGGGAGGAAATATGTCTTGGCATAACCACGTTGTGGCAATCGCCAAGATAGCCTCTCAGAAGCTTGGTGTACTCTTCCGAACCAGAAAGTTGTACACACCTCAACAACTTTTGACACTATACAAAGCCCAGATTCGACCATCACTAGAGTACTGCTCTCATGTCTGGAGTTCTGCACCCAAACATACTCTTCGGCTACTGGATTCCATCGAAAGGAGGGCCATTCGTCTGATTGGAGACCACGAGCTGACGAAGAACCTCGACAGTCTAGAACATCGAAGGCAAGTTGGTGATTTGACTCTCTTTTACAGATATTTTCATGGAAAGTGCTCGGCTGACCTTGCCCTCTTAATTCCGCCCAGAGTGGCGAATATCAGAAATACACGACGAACCACTGCCGCCCATCCATATGTGGTTAAGCTTAGTACTCCTCGAACTTCATTATTTAAGAACTCTTTCATCTGGAGGACTTCATCATTGTGGAACGATCTTCCCGAGGTCGTTTTTCCCAACGAATATAACCTCCAACGATTCAAAACCAACGTGAATCGCTTTTTGCGCACACGCACCACTCCCAGAGTGCCCTAAAGGATTTTTCCTATAGTGCTTGTGTTTGATCATAAAAAAAAAAAAAAAAAAAAACCTCTGAAGTAAACTGCTTCTAGACATGTTTTTTTTTCTACTGACCAAGTGTAAAATCTTGCTGACCAAGTAATCATTTCGCAGCTCGACTGTTAAGTAAGCGAATACAGGATATTACAAGCGAACTGATATCGGTTAAATTGTTGACAGTTTGTAGCATTTTTTGCAGAACAAGTGTAGCAGCCCGATTTTTATTTATTGCAAGCAAAATCTTTTTATGCTGATAAAATGATTTAATGGCTATTTTTTGCTGCGAACCAATTTTAATAACGGCAAACCATTTAATTACTTATGAATATCTTGTATTAATTTTCTTGACGAATATTTCTCGTGCTTAAATTATTCCTGGAAAATTTTCTTGGTCGCGAATAGTTTTAAAAAATTATCTTCTTCGACTACAGTTACCAGAAAAATACTACGGTTTAAAAATTAAGATTAAATTATCATTCTGAATTAGATGATTTCGTTAAATTATCAGACTAATCAGTGATGCAATAGTAACGCAGTTATTTAGGCCATGTATTCCAATTAAGTACATAAAGATTTACTGCAAACTCAATGGTAGATCTTTATTACGTACAATTCCCTGAAGTTCGCTTACTAATTATATATTGTTGGGATAGTTAATTACTAAAGAAGTTCTAACGAGTAACGAACGATAAAATTTGAATATTAAAGGTAGGTAACTTTCTTTAAGTGTCCACTATATATTGCGGTGAATTTGCCATCCCAGAAAATTATTACAAAAATTGCTTTTTAGTAAAAGTAAATACTGTAAACAGTAAATTTAATACAAACCTCGGTACAAAAATACATTCCTGTCTCGAAATATACTTGATCCCGACTCTACGTACCATGGTTAACCATATATCAATTCTCGACAGTAATGGCATACTTTATTTCCACCTCCGTTTGTAATATATTATTAAGTTCAGGCCTTTTTAGTGCCAAAGTTCGCAAAAGGCATGAACGTAAAACATAAATATTGAATTTTTCCTTCAAGCTATGGTTTAAAAGGTTTGTTATACGATACTTATTATACTTAGTAAGTTATATTAAAAATCTGATTTTTTATGATGGTAATAAATAATAACACAATCTCTAGGTATGTGACGTTCCTTTCTTTAATCATCGTGTTTATTTATTTTTTGGGAACCACCCAGTGGCGGCTCGGGACCTATGATAGAGGGGATTCACAAGTATGGTGAAATTATTTTTAAAATTTTATTTTTTTTGTGGTCTGCGTTAAATTAATTTCTGGTTTGTTCGGGTTTGTTCGTTCACTTAAATTTTTTTACTCCAAACTCAAAGAGCTTAAGTTATTTTTTAAATAGTCCACCGTCAAACTATTCATTTTAACTTAATAAATATATAATATTAAAATATTAAAACATACACGCTCGAATTTCTAACTAGATGCACGAACAGACAACGGCGCGGCGCACACTAAAATTGTGCGCCTTTCCCATGTTAAATCGCCATAGCCCCGCTATCCCCCACCTGTTACTACAGATAAACTGCATTATGCCCCGCCTACTTAATCGCACATGCGAGCAAGTCTCGTCATAATCGTCATTAACCTCGACCGAGGCACGGTTGCCCAATCGAGAGCCTATAATAAACAGTTTGGTTGACGGTACGATAAAATATTAAGGAGGGTCGGACTTTATACGATAAATAATATTCAATGAATATAAATTAATATTTTTTGATTCGTTTGGGGGTGCACGTGCACATGTGCTCCTGTGGAAGAACTGCCACTGGAACCACCGCATTAATTTGAATAAACTTTCGTTGATGATCCTAGAATGAACCCGTTTTATATGAAATTAATATGACAGATTATAGAAGATGGCGCTACACATGTGATTTCATTCAGTTAGAAGCTCTTTGTGGTATGATTCAATATGGTCGACGAAGTACGTATGATACATTGTTCCTTTGAGTTACAATGAAGAAAATACGTTCCATATTTTCCTCTTCCCTTATTCAATTCTTTATTTGTTAAAAGCAAACCGAACAAACCCGAACTGAAAGTCTTGTTTATTTTCCGTGTTAATAGACTTTTAAACCAAACAAATTTGTTCACAAAACAAAATAAACGCTTTTCACTTGTTGGCGTGGTTCCATTGAAATAACTTAATTAAGAGAGTCTAGCTACCCTTAAATTTTAATTACAAATATATTTAAAGGACAACCAGTAATTACAAGGTGACCATATATTTTAATTTGTCATTTGCTCGGTGTAATTAAGTTAATAAATGACTGTTGGGGTATTAGGGATGTGGAGAGGGTTAGAAATACACACCTTTTGTCAATACTTGCCTAAATGATACACGGTGTATAAGGAATATGGGAAAAATATACCTGGCTAGTTCTACAATATTTGAATCTAGTCTATTTTTCATACATGGGGTTTGATACGGTTCGATTTCATTTAATCACTGTAAGTCAGTTTTATAGACCTTGAAGTATACAGGGTGTTATGGAAATGACGTATTATATTTAAACCGGCAATTCCTGAGATGAATACAAATTGAAGAAAAATATCCTTAAATGGCGCTTTCAATTCATTCAGCGGTAAATATAACCTGACGTTAAACCAGAAAAACACCCGTGCTGTACTACGATACATGTAAACAAACCACGAATTCTGGCCGATGTTGTCAGAATTACACGTTACATTCTTTAAGTTTGAAATACGCAACTATGTAACTAGGTCAAATGTCAATGACCCTTTGACTTTTGAGTGATTGGCTGACTGATTTTTTAATGTAATTTTATTTAGGCCACATACATACACTTACCTTGTCGGTCTTATTTAAAAATTAGTGTCAATTTCTATAAAAACTTGTACAGCGTTTTAGTAAAGAAACCGGCACATCACATAACCCATAACCATAATCGCAAAACTTCACATGAACACTGGCCATAAAACTGCACAAAATTCACTTGGAGAAATCGTTTTTATTAACATTGGCTTCTCTCGCCTAGATTTGTATGAACTTTTGTTTTTAATTAAAAAACACATTGTAAAATGTAAATAACATTTCTTTGAATTAAAAATGACATTTTAACTGAAACATTTAAAACACGAGCTGTCAAAAAGTAGAGATGTACTATTGCAAAGCGTGTTTTTCCGCTAGATTCCAGCGCATTCACCAAAAAGGTTGACATAAATAATTATAATAATCTACAGCACTTATTAATTGTTTTCCTTCACTGCTGTAGGTACCAATAAAGATTAAAAACTTGTTTATCGCTGCTCTGGTGCTCTTTTTCATTCGAAAAGCTTAAAAAAATTAAATCGATCGTTTCACAGCGGGATTTTAAAACCAAAGATTAGCCATCTCTACTATAAATCGACAGAAGGTTAGAAGTTGACATTTGCTTGACAACAAAGAAAGAGTTTTTTCGGGATAGTTAATCAACTGTAACAGTGCGAATAAGTGTGAAAATGTTTAGTACATACAGAAAAATCAAGTCGAAGGCATATTAGAAAATGTTCCTTTAGTAAGAGACTGGAAATTGCAAGGTCACCGGATCTTACCCCAGGCAATTTTTTTCTATGGGGTACGATGAATAAAGGAATAGTTTATAAAGTCGAATATATGGATCAGTTGCGATATAAGATATTCGATGCAGCACATAAAATAATTGCTGAACGTTTTAGTTTATAAAGGGCCAATTTGTGTTCTCTCAATCTCAATCTCCTATTTGTGTATTTGTTAAAGAATGCGTTAGTGTGTAGCGATTTTGTGTGACAAGGGCCTATCTTCAAAAGACTAATTTGAAATATGTGTGTGTTTCTTTAAGTGATTTATGCTAATTTCTTCAGTGTTTCATTATGTGTTCTGTGTCTCTGACGATATACAGATACATGTTCTGAGATTGGAAGAAAAACGCCGAAGGGGTTTTAGTGGGGTATAAGCTTTACCCACTAAAACCAAAAAAACTAAAGATATATGTGCCCTGGATTACTTGCTAGTGTACTGGGACCTGGATTCACTTCTATTTGTTTATTCTTTTATGTCAATCGTTCTGTGTCAATACCAGACTTACGTAGCTATATCTGAAAGTAAAAAACGTGAGTATATTTGTTCGGGTTTGTTCGATTTGATCCAGGCCATATTTGTCTCCCTTTAATGAATCAGGGAAGGTTAATGCAGACAGAGACAGACATAGAATGCGAGCAGCATATGTTCTTAAATAATTTCACAACCGAACATCCGTCGTCTGGAATGGAATAAAATCAAGCAACATACGATTTATAATATGATTGAAAATGGTGGAAGCGTCAGTAAACTCTAAAATAATTTTTAATTTTCTATTCTTTTCACGATAACGGACCTTTTCGTTTTGTTGCAGGTACGTAATTTATGATTGAAATATTTTTAAAAAATGTTTATTAGTTATTGTTATTTTACATTATAAAATTGTCCCATTATGTCCCAAACTTGTAGCGGAAATGCCGCAAACTAGCAACAAACACATTTCAAAAAATTTGACTTAAATTTTATAATCTAGAATTCAAAAGCTACAACATAATATTTACAGCTTAGTTATATTAACCCGTAGTCAGAATTTTATTATAAATTACTATTGTAAAACAATTTTTGTTTGATTGTTGATTATTATGAGCAGTAAAAATTATTTTATCACACTGTAAAGTCGTACTATTGTACAATTATTTTTATATGTCCACTGGCGGCGCATACGGGGAGGTCCCAGCTTCGAAAAGGGCCCTCAGCTGCTTTGCTAATTTCCAATAAAAAACATACATAAAAAATTTTGGCGGGGGGCTCGAATTCTTATTACCTAGGCCACATTATATCATCATATTGTCACCTTCCTCATGAAGAGGCCCAACTAGCATTTGAAAAGTTTTACAGGAGGGCTAAAAAATGAAATTTAGTTTTGAAGCAGTATACTTATTTCTTTTTTAATATTTATATGGAGATATGCCAGTTCGTCAGCAAAATATCTAGATATTCATAATTATGTTAGTTAAGGTCGGTTTGTGAGAACAGCGACGATATTTGTTAATCATCATTTGTAATTTTATAAATTCGATAATATATTATTATAATAATTCTTTCTTTCCATAGTTTAATTGAGAATTCCAGAATGACTGAACATACAAGAGGACTTCGATCACTAATGTTGCCAGGAGTATGCTACAAAACAAACAAAATGAAAGCCCATAATCATAATGATGGTAAAATATTTTATGTAAATTATGATGTACTTCCTATTTTTTAATAAAACTAATTACAACCTTCAATCTCTAATTTCATTACTAGTTCAATAATAATATAAAAGTATGTAGGGACAATTTTAAAGCGATATTTACAGCTGAAAACCTATGTCAGAATCCTAATATTTGATTTAATTAAAGTTAAAATAAAGCTCATCGTGTCGATTTTTACAAATATTCGGACGGAATTTGGCACCAAAAGTTTACACCCCTCAGGGCACCGTCAGATCATCATATCGTCAAAAATCGTATGCACGGAACGCTGTCTTAAATCGAACTAATCGAAATTTTGATTTTCAATATTTTTCCTAACTAACCAGTGAAACTTACATTAAAACAGTTGAAATCCGGTCCTGTCGAATGTTTACTTTCACAAGGAAATTTCCGAACTGCGCAAACTCACAACGCCCCCTTCGATCGAGGACATAATTGCAGATGGTATTAGCAATATATTGCTTATATATATATGTGGAGATAGACCACTAACAGACATACACAGACAAAAGTTCTGGTTCTCGGTTAAAAGCGGATGAACATAAGATGTAATTTTAATGATCAATTTTTAGGATATTCTTGTAACTTCAGTTAAAATAGACTTAAGTATAGGATATACTTAAAAATCGAGTTGTAATTATTTAGATTGATAAACAAGCCAACGTGCATGGGCTTAAATGGAGGAGTTTGAAAGCAAATATTACAAAAATTAAAATTAGTAAATTAACGTAACTACAATTAATGAGAAGCATATTTTCTAGACGGTAGGTATACTGAAAATAAGGATACAATATCCATGCTATAATAGCTTTCTTTACCAATCCAAAATTGATTAAATAACATTTGTTAAGGCTAACGAAGCTTAATTAACAGGAAATCAATAGCTTCGTAACAACCGAATAACCAAAATGATAGATCAGGTAAATTCTAGAAAGTAGCCATTTCTAAAAGTCATTTCTTTTTAATATATTACTATGATTTATAAGACCTTTTAATATATTTTTGCTCTTAGTTAGAGCCCCAATAACGCTTGGGGATGATTTATGAGCAATTAACTTTTGGATTGCCGGGTTGACTTGCCCGTTCAAGGCGTATTATAGAAAAATATAATACGAAACATTTGCCTTCGTCGCTTACTCTCTTAGATATGGGTAATTTTTATAAACCGCACAATTTTTAATCTTGACAATTTAGAATCGTCCGAAAATATTTTTACAATTTATACAGGGTGATTCATGACGAGCTTGCATTAGAACTTTATGGAGAACTACTGAATATATTATGTTTCTGAAACTTTGGGAATTTAGGTTTGTTATGCTCTCTTGAACTAAAATATTCACATGTTTCCGTCATTTCCGGTTATACCGGAAATAGCTGCCAACTTTCGTTTTTTAAATACAACATGATAATTTTTATTATATTTTTCGATTAAGCGTTAAATACTAAGCACATTTTATAGAATATGTTTTTGTCAGACTCTGTTAGTTTTTGAGATATCTGGATTTTTTTGTAATTATTTGGCAAATGCATGACTGTGAAATAATCCATATAATTTTTTTACCTTAGCTCTTGAACTAAAAATTTTTCTCACCGAATTGTTAGAAGATCTCTCAAAAATATTTCAAATTCGGCAAAAAATGTGCAGGGTGGTCACAATTCAAGGTTCATTGTGAATCATTAAAATCTTTCTTATTTTAAATTAATTAATTAATTAATTAATTAATTAATTAATTTTTGTTTAATTTGATGGCAAATTAGTTGTTCTTTATAAATAGCATTTACCTATATTAATGCGTTTTCTCAAAATATCCAATTATATTCCGAAAATACGATTTGTTCAAGTGTGCTATGAGGGCTGTATACTGATATCTATACGGATTTTCAAGTGAAGATTTTTTAAATTTATATATGGTTTACATTGAATGCGGCAAAATTAAGTTAAGAGCATGTCGAATATATCGGGATATGGATCATTTGAAGCCAAAGTACGAAGAATTAAACCAATACTGGATAATGAGGGGTTACCATTTTATCCAAGTTTATAAACTTGTTTCCTTCTATTTTTTAAAAAAATAATATTTAAACCATTAAATTTAAAATAATTAGAAACAATCAACTGCATTTTATTTATAAATTCAATTAAGCAACGCTTTAGAACGTTGTATGTTCAAGCAATCAATCACTTTTCCTCCGTATAGACATCAGTATAAGTATAAATGTTTTCATAGCACACGTGAACAAATAGTAATTTCGGAATAAAATTTGATTTTTTGATAAAACTCTTTGATATATGTATAGGACAGTAAATACTATTTATAAAGAACAACTAATTTGCCATCAAATTAAACAAAAATATACAGGGTGTTCCATTTAAATAAGAAAGTTTTTTTAATGGTTGAATTATTTCAAAATGAACCTTGAATTGTGGCCACCCTGTACATTTTCTGCCGAATTTGAAATATTTCTGAGACTTGGTGATCTTCTAGATCTAGCTATTCGGTGAAAACAATTTTTTGGTCCAAAAGCTAAGGTGAAAAAATTATATGGATTATTCCATCGTCATGCATTTGCCAAATAATTACAAAAAGTCCAGATATCTCAAAAACTAGCAGAGTCTGACAAAAACATGTTCTATAAAATGTGCTTAGTATTTGCTTAATCGAAAAATATAATAAAAATTACCATGTTGTATAAAAAAAACGAAAAAGGCAGCTATTTCCGGTATAACTGGAAATGACGGAAACATGTGAATATTTTAGTTCAAGAGAGCATATCGATAAACCTAAATTACCAAAGTTTCAGAAACACATATTCAGTAGTTCTCCATAAAGTTCTAATGCAAGCTCATCGTGAATCACCCTGTATACATAAAATTCAGGATTTTGGTGAAAAAAATCTTGATGCTCCATATTTTTTGTCATGTAGGCCGACCTCTAGCCGACCTATGCGATGTTGTAAGATATATAAAGAGACATATTTAATTGCCGTTAGTTATAAAGTAATTAGGCTAGTGCAATTAATAATCTTTTACTCTTTAGAAAAAAATAACATAAAGTATTGATAGTGTTGGAGATACCTTTTATCATACTAAAAGCCTCCATTGCTGCATTGTTTAAAGACATAAGAATCAGGTCAGCTATCTTGAAAAATTAAATTTTTTTCCAAAAAAGCGTCTGTAACTTCGAAATACACCAAAAATAGTTTTTTTTGAAGAGATAAAAAATAAAGACAATAAAAAATACATCTAAATTTGATTTTTTTATAACATTATAGTACAGGGTTGGTCAAACAACGCAGAAGACTAACACGCAGCTTACTAATCAAGTGGGTAAAAATCCGCACAAAAATTTTTGATAATTTCCTGAATTTTCTTCAATCTTCTCATACTTGAAATTTAATAGCTCCAGTTGTACTGATCGTATATCAATGTCAGTCTTTTTTTAACACCTTGTTATATTAGCTTCCGAAGAACATTAAAAAAAATGTCGTTATGAACAAATACAAAATAATAACAATTTAATTGTTTAAATAGTTTTAACATGCTCACCTCCCCACTTTAAATTAATTTTATAAAATACCGTTTTGTTCTTTATCCTCTTATCTGCAAAATACATTTTACTAAAAAGTGACAGTTCTATTAAATCGGTAGTTATTAAATATTTTCGATCGCAATTTGGTTTCCTTAATGTTTTTTTGAAAATCATGCTTCTAGTCTAAAATATGTTCCTTGAATAATGATTTTTAATTTTAACATATTTTAAGCACATTTATTATTTTTGAATCATTATAAGAACTTAGTGTTGATGGGTAGTCCTTTATACCCGTTTCTTATTGTCTGAACACCCTATATTAATAATTACCAAAATATTATAAAAATCTATTAAAGCAGGACCTTTTTGTCAAAATTTATCTATATATATAGTTTTTCTTATTACATACAGTGTGTCCCACTGTCACAAATGACAAAAAAATTTCGAATTGAAATTTTACCATTCAGGATCTAGGCCTACTTGATTAGCAAATAAAATTTAACATATCCTGATTTTTATGAAAATGAAAAATATGTCACATACCTGATTATCAATCTCCATACTATCCCGTTTCAGAATCATAATATCCCTTAACATTATTGACGTTTGTACTATCAACGCCAGAATAGGTATGAACGGAAGAACCAGCATCTGTATCAAATGAAGCTTCCTACCCCGTCCGTCGGCAGGATTTATAGATTTGGCACAGCAATATCCTCTTGGTGTAACTTGAGAAATATCTTCTGAGCTCAGAGATCTGAGCGAAGAATCGTCACCTTCTGAGATATTGTTCGCAATAGCCTTTTGGGTATTCTTTGTCA
This sequence comes from Barypeithes pellucidus, assembly GCA_963991005.1. Lineage (NCBI taxonomy): Eukaryota > Metazoa > Arthropoda > Insecta > Coleoptera > Curculionidae > Barypeithes > Barypeithes pellucidus. Next base: position 17,920,727 of record OZ022561.1, on the reverse strand, counting down.
TAGCTGAAAGCTAAATAAATATTATAGAGATATGTTACAGACAGATATAACAAATGTACTAAAGGTTTTATGTACATATACAGTGTACTGGCTTCGATATAAAGCGAGTGAATTTTCCTCTACGTCTTTCTGCGTTCAATATGATTGAAATGAAAAGAAAGACGAGGGTTCAGTGCTTTTAAAGACATGGAAGCGTATTAGCTTACAATACTTGTTCGTGTTTGGTGCTTTCTCAGTATAGTATTTGCAGAATTATACCGTTGATCTTTTGAATGCAATAACACCTCATTATCCCTTTGACTATAAAATAAATAAGGAAATTCCAAATTTTAAAACCTTTTCGAGCAGAGCCGGACCAGGTATACAAATTCAATTTATACCTATGCCTGATGTATATATAAATACAAAGTGATTTTTAATAATTTTAATTTTTAGTGGTTTTCCGGCGAGTAATTTTTAGTTAGGCTTATTAGTGGTAGAATGTGGCGTCCTTGGAATTGTGCTGATAGGGGGGCATCTTCAAGTGTCATTTTTAAAAGAAAGCATTTATCTACCGATGCCAAACTAATAATTAAAAATGTGTATCAATCGTTGTTGAGTAGAAATTTTAATTCGATGGATGCTTTAGCAGAGACGTCTACTTTGACAAAAACTCCTCTATCTTCGGTAAGGGACATAGTACTTAAACCTGTTAATTCTAGAAAAAATCGGACATGGTACTTGTTATCCTAATAGTTATACTTTTAAATTATATTATTTTCAATTATCATTAATTGTTATCATTATTTTACATTTATTATAGGTACCTAAAACTGAAAATACCTATCTATTTATTTTAAATTATAAAAATAAATCATGTGGTGTGGTATACATTTTCAAGCCGGCCCTGATCCCATTTATTGAGCTTTGAAGAGGTTGAGGCGTATACAATAGGGTTTAATCAGGTAGTTTATTTATGGCAGTAAGAGTCAAAGGTATAATTCTGCAACAACTATAATTATGGTGTGAAATTTATCCATTGTTATTATTTCAAGAACGCTAACTGCATCGCCTCGATCACTATCGTAAAGTTGTGCGTAAAATAATTTGCTTCCATGCGTGTGTTGTTTATAGTTTGCAAAATATTTTTTGTTGTCATCTTTATGGAAATTGTGGAAGGAATGGTTGAGGCAAGAACTTATTAAAATTGTAGTATAAGTGTTTCCTCTAAAGTTGTGACTTTTCTTGAATGGGTTATTTACAAAATTTCAGCAGCGTAAACAGGTTTTTATATCAATGAGATAAGGTGATTCTTCTTGCTTATTAACTTAAACTTGTTCGGGTTTGTTTAAATAGAGAATAAGGCGATTTCATAATCATAACACACACCTAATAGTTTGTCACAAAAAACTATCTTCAATTCACTAAGCCTAAAAGCGAGCTATTTTTCCTCTAATTTTGAATAAAAAAAGATGACGAAGTCGTAACTGCTGTCCAAAAGGGACATGGTGGATTATTTTTTTGTTAAAACATTAAAATTGGCCAAACTGGTTCGGTAGAAAGACATTTTTTTGATTCGATTGAAAGCTGATCCGGTCAGGCATCGATTACTCTTTTTATTGTTTTGTTCGGGTTTGAATTATTTTATACTTCTTGGTGTTATTTAGCGGTAAATTTATAAAATTTGATAGAGCTATGTCGGAATGATAGAACCGCAGTTACTGGAGCTACACGATCTCAATCCATATCAGCAAAATTTGTAGGTTTATAGTCTCGCTAGTAAATACATATTCAAAACTTCTGGTAAACACTGTCACCGATCACTTTATAATTAAAAATTTAAATAGTGTCACATCGTGCTTGTAAATTAATGAGTGAGCAACCTTGATTAATATAGAACAGTATTTATTAAATAAAACAGTTTCAACCTTGACTAGTCCTAATTGATGATATCTTATCATCTTGTATACATGGTGTTATGAAAATGACGTATTATATTTAAACCGGCAATTCCCGAGATGAAAACAAATTGAAGAAAAATATCCAAAAATGGTGCTTTAATTTAATATGCCCTGTACATGACCTTACGTCAAACCAAAAATTACCACGTGGTGCCCTGTTCGGAAGGTAAACACAGCAACATATGGCAGTGAATCTTGAACAGTGTTGTCATATCTTCAGGGTAAACTCTTTAGAAAGGCAATAACCGTTTAACAGATTTCAAGTTGTTTATTTTTTAGGGTACGTTAATATAAACTTTTACGTTCAGTTCGCTGGGAAACAATCTCTGATTTATAAACTTGAACTGACTCGAACGAACCGCCGCGGAGTTTATAAATGGTCAGGTATGTTCTCATTTGTTCATATATATAAAACACCAAGTACTCAAATCACAAAATCACATAAGTTCTCGCGTCACAACACATCTAAGTACCGTTCAATCTGAATTAGTAATTTAAAGTGCTACTGTGTAGACAAAAATACGCTCTTATTGTCTGGGAAATAATGTATTTAACATCTAAAAATTTTAAAAATAAATAACACGTTGCTTCTCTCGATCGATATCGGCCGGCATCTTTAAACAGCTGATTTTGGACAATCGGGCTAATATTTAAAAATAGCGTTGCCACATTCGATGTTTTATAAGCGACTATCATAAATTGCCGACTTTCCTTCTAGAATATTACTTTCTTGTATAATTATAGTCTTGGAAATGGCAACCGCGCTGGCTCTACTAGCGGAGAGTTTCGGATAGAAAGTTCGACTGGTCCGAAGGTGGATTAGACCATTCATTTCCTACAGTTCCCGTCAATTGTTAACATAATTGTTGCATTTGATCTTTAGTAAAGGGTTAATGGCCCATAGAAATTAGCGTTTTTATTATTTCTATTGCGAAATGATTAAGTGCTCTTGTTCTATGTGTGTTATTGTAAAGTGTAATTATGCGTTAGTGTTGGAGTTTAGTGATAAGCTTATTTTGTACTCCCACACTATCATCAGGACACGTGATGAGCATAAAGTTTTTCCCATAGAAAAAAGAACTGAAAGTGTCTGTGCCCTGAATTCCTTAATCGCGCTGGATTTACTTTCTAAGTAAGCTAAATATTTATTTTTATAATAAACTAAAGTTTTTCACTTTTAAACATTTTGGCAATAATGTGCCTGAACATCTGTTGATTACCCAGCTGGCCAATGTAATATGTTCATATATGAATGTGCCGCGGAGTTGTGTGTGGGTTTAGGGGCGAATTACCCCACTTTTTCAACGTTCGATTTAAAATAAAATATGTAGCGCTTCTCTAGGACACCCCAGGAGTCACCCATTTAAATATAATACGTCATTTCCATAACACCCTGTATATCCATGTGCTTTTGTAATAAATAATTCATATAAATTTAAGGTAATTAGTAAATTTTACTCCTGTTCGTATAATAAGGGAAGAAAAATAGTTTTACGGTTTGTGTGTTTTTACGGGATGAACATCAGCAGCAACTGGTGAACTTTTCCCGCAACACTATCGCGAAAAACTTTAATAGATATCGATTAAAAAAGATCTACCGAAATAATTATTTATTTTAGTCTCAATTATCGATACTCGCAGCGGCGCTGCTGACGTGACACTATTTCTCTCATGGCATGCCACTGATATTAAAAAACAAATAATAATAAATATATTCACACGTGGTCACATCGTACACCCGACACTGCTCAATTAATTAAATGACCCAACGACAAGAAAAATTAATAAATTCCAGTGCTTAAATTTTCGCAAACATAAAAAAAATTATCGGAAATTTGAATCCAATTACTCGCCGTGACAGATTTTAAATTGACTTTTTGACGCGTTACCTTTCCGAGGAATAAAATACGCGTGGGCTCAGAAGCGCATTCAGGAGGACCGTCGATATTACTACGGAACAATACAACGAATCGGATGCGCGGTAAAAAGTTAAAGTATATTATAAAGGTTGCTGCGCAGAGTATTTAAATGGAATCTATTTTTCATTATTTTCATGTAGAATTGATCAGGCTAAACAGAAGAAGCAAACCCGAACAAATGCAAAACTACCTTAGGCGTACCACTTAATTGTAAAAAATATGTCTACAGGGATGCGACTGGTTGATGGATGGAATAACTTTTGTTACTAAAATATGTGGCTTTATATTGTATTAATAAATACCAAAAATGAAAGTAGTAACTCAAGTTCTTTCGGAGATAAATACAAAAAACTATTTTAGAAAAAATTCGACATCCTGGAGCAAAAAGTTGTAAGTATTTTTTTGGATAATCTCAACCGGGTCGACGCCATTGTTGATTGTTCGTGGCGCGATGACTGCAATATTCTTGGATTTAGTACTCTTATGTTGTATATCACGTTATAGTACTCTCATATATATATATATATATACAACGTGTCCAAGATACGGAGGTCCAGTACAGAGATCTCGAAAACCGTAAGAGATACGAAGTCGGTTAAATGGAGGTAAAGTTGCGCATCTACTTGCCTAATAATATGCCGTTTAGGAAGTTTTAAAATTCCGAGTAGTTCCGGAGATATCCGGAAAAAAGCGAAATTTTGAAAAATCGTTTTATTGTTTTCCTGAGTTTTTGGAAATCGAATTCTAAAGTAAATTGCACTCTGCATTGCCACTTTTTCCCCTCTATCTAACAGCGTTAATTGTTTTGTAATCACGAGTCGTCATCGAAGGGCCATTATCAACTTTATTTTTTTAAATACGGTCCTGTTTTCCTGATATTGGGATTTGATAGCTTTTTTTCTCCCGAATGCAACGATGTATGACACATTGTGGTTTAATGAGGTTTCGAGGGTTTGTTGAACAACATCAGGAAATTTTGAGATATGGTCCTGTATTTCTCCTAATTTAATAAATAATATCTCATAAGTAAGCTCTAAATTTTTTACTTATGTTGGACTAGTTCAATAAATAACAAATAATTTAATAATAAACCACAAATAAGTGAACAAAAATCATTCCAAAACAATAATAAAACGAACAACGAAAAAAGTAAGGAACTAGATAATCAGGTGTTCAAAATGATTTCCGTTATTCTCTAAGCACAAATAACATCTTCTAACGCCACATAACAGTTTTTTTGAGATAAAATGGAACATGCGATAGAATATCAAACTTTTCAGCATTTGTAAGTTTATGTCCCATATTTTCTGAAAAATAGGAAACCTCTTAAAACGCTCTCAAACGATCGCAATGGGAATCTCAAGTGAAACAAATCACGTGTCACCATCTTAATTTTTTGTTCCAAGCGCCTACTTTTCTTTTAAATCCCGAATCAACAGAAGTTTCAAATAATGTTCCTGTATTTTGTTCAATTATTTGAGGTTTATTATTAAATTATTTAACTAGTCCAACATAAGTACAAATTTAGAGCTTACTTATGAGATATTATTTATAAAATTAGGAGAAATACAGGGCCGTATCCCAAAATTTCCTGATTTTGTTAAAAAAACCCTAGAAACGTCATTATACCACAATGTGTCATACATCGTTGCATTCGGAAGGGAAAAAGCTATCAAATTCCAATATCAGAAAAAAAGAAAGTTGATAATGGCCCTTCGAAGACGACTCGTCGGATTACAAAACAATTAACGCTGTTAGATAGGGCGGAAAAAGTGGCAATCCAGAGTGCAATTTACTTTAGAATTCGATTGCCAAAAACTCAGGAAAACAATAAAACGATTTTTCAGAATTTCGGTTTTTTCCGGATATCTCCGGAACTACTCGGAGTTTTAAAACTTTCTGAACGGCATATTATTAGGCACGTAAATGCGCAACTTTTCCTCCATTTAACCGACTTCGTAGCTCTTACGGTTTTCGAGATCCCTGTACTAGGAGGGCCAGGGCACGTTGTATTATAGTATTCTCTCGTAGTACACGGTGTTCCAATTTCGACGCTTTTATAGGGTATCTCCGTTATTGTTAGTGCTATCAAGAAAGTAATGTAGGTGTCATGTGCCCTTTTTGGGTCATACTTAAAATGGTAAAATCAAATTTCGCTCGCTTAAGAGATACGGGAAAAAATCAAAAAATTGACAATGTCTAAATTACCATATATTTTCTTAGTTGAAAGAGATACAGAAAAATGGTTTATACAGAAGTTTCTTCATATTGATTGTTGAATAATCTGTCGCTTTCAGAATAAGTATACGGGGTCAGGTAAGAAAGTTATCGGACCTAACCTCATTTTTTTAAATCGAATATATTTTAATCTAAAAAGATAGCAGTTAATCTCTCTTTTCAAATTTATAACACACACCAAAAAATAAACGGTATCGTCAACCTCAAAAAAGTTTAAATTTTGAATGTAAATTGTTAAAACGTATACTCATACTTGTTGATTATTAATCAACCCCGAGCCTGCATGATTTCATGGTGGGCGGTTTTCTGTGCGTCGTATTTTGCGTAGATCGCGAATGTGCCATTAGTACAAAATAATCAAATACGTGCTCTCATACCCTAGTTCTTTACATCCCTATAATTTTTTTATATGTTATTGCTGATATCTTGGCGCTATATACTATAAAACTGACTTCACGGGTCGTATTATGATCTAATATTAAATATACAGGGTATCAATTTGAAAACTTTCCACCCCACTCCCATTTATGATTTTATGGGTAACATCGATCCCTTCCAGGGGGTTAAACCACGAATAGTGCAATAGTATATTACGTACCGAGGTGGAAAGTGTTTCATTCCTGTCGAGGTTTATTCTACTAAATCTCGAGACAGTAATGAAACTTTTCACCGAGGTTTGTATACTATTTTATTTACAACCACATCTAACATCCACTTCTTATTATTTTGAATTAAAATTATCAATAAAAGATAAAAGGCATTTTGACTTTTCCATTGCAAAAATTAGACAGAAATTTCAAATAACCGCAGGTGGTAAAATAATATAGGTAATAATACACATCAAGATGGCAAATATCATTTTTTGAATATGGTTTCCATGTCACTAAACAATTTTAACAAGAGAAAAATCAGATCAGATCAGATGAGGAATTTAATTTTGCTGCTACTCCACTAGAAATTCGAGAAGCAGCAAAAATAGTACAAGAAGATCTGTCAACTAAAAGCCGCCCGAGATATGACAAGGCATATAACTGTTTCAAAGAATGGTGTACGGGAAACAAAGTTCAAAATACTGGTTCTGAGTCGGCGCTACTTATTTCAGTGAAAATGCCAAGACAAAGAAGATATCAACGATTTGGTCACATTATTCAATGCTGAGGACCACTCTATCAATTAGGGAAAAAGTAGACATATCTAAACAAGCAAAGCTATTAGCATTTTTAAAAAAGTGTGTTCGTATATTATTTTGAGATATCGATTTTTAAAAAAATACAAAAACATAATTTACTTTCCACCCGGGTGCATCCTATGTTATTTAGTTCTCTTTCAGGTTGAAAAATTTACGTATTTTAAAATAATTGAAACAAACAATGCATTATTCAAATCGTATTCAGATATGCGGTAAAATCTAATTTGTGTATCGAAAATGTGCTTATATAGGACAAAGTATAGGGGAATAGTAATAGCTTACCTTGGGGAAAATCTTTCGAAATATTGGGGAATTATCGCCGAGTTTTTATTACGTAAATTTTTATCGGTGTTTCTAGATACTGAAGGAATGCAAAAGATGATCGATAACAATTAACAGGATTCCGGAGTACCTGTAAACGAGTTTTCTTCCCAAGCGTTTATTCCTGTTTTAGGAAAAAAATGTCAAAGGAAAAAAACGTTGTAATAGAACTAGAGCTCGCGGAAAGTCTATATTTTTTTGGTTCGGAGGATTTTTAGATTTAATGTTTACTTCTCCATATAGGAAAAAAATATGGACTTTCCTGGAGTTGTTAACAAAATTTAATATTTTTTTAAATGTACCGTTTTCATAGGAACCGAAAACTCCGTTTTTCAGCGTAGACAATAATTGAAGTATAAACCCCGATCACGTGCAGTCTCTTTTTTCCGATTATCGTTGTTTCTGTCGGCGTACCGATTACGGGCGGACGCTCGACGTATTATTCAAACTGCAAGGGAAGATCCAATTCGCCTCGTGCCTTCAAAGCGTGAAACGAACAGGGGTCAAATCGGAGATTTCGACTGACTCCGGCATCCTCTTAAGTTTTGATTTATGGATATTTTAAAACAAAGTGTGGAATTTGAAGGGGAGCATTTTGACGAACTTTTAAAGCACGACGGACGATAAATAAGTTGAAATGAAATGACCAATTTATTTAATAACTCAATACATATATCATAATTCCGAATTAATTTAATTTTTTTTACATGGGACCCGAAAGTGCCTCTTTTCATGCATGTTCTCTTCACCGAAAGTGGCGTTTTCCAAGGGAGTGGGCGGGAAAGTATCGAAGCGGGTGGGAAAGATTTTTCCCGCCCGCCTCGAGTCACCATGTGCTCATAAATAAATAAAACCAGAATTGTCGGTGCGGGATTTGAACCCGCGACCCTCAGACCGCCAGGCGGACACTCTACCCACCGAGCCATACTACAAGCGATAATAAATAGCGGATTATATATAAATTAAATTGGCAGTTAATTTTTCAAAGATGTTTTAGAAAAATGTCTGAAGAATTTCTTTATTTATATGGCCTCAAAGACTCGGGCACTTGTAAAAAAATAAATAAAACCAGAGATGCTGAGTGCGAGATTCGAACCCGCGACTCTCAGGTCACAAGGCTTGCGCCTTACCACTAGGCCGCCGAGCCTATTTGTCAAAAATAATAAATAGATATTTACATTCTCCATGCGCGAGTGTTTTCATGTCATGTAGACAGGAAAACTGTCTGAAGAATTTCTTTATTTATTTGGCATCAAAGCTTCGGAGCACTTGTAAAAAAAAATACGGTACATATCTCGGGCCGTCGGAGGCTTTTCCGGACTCGTGCGGTGGCCTCCCTCACCTTCGGCTCGGTCGGCCATCTCCGCATCTCGTCCGTAAAAGCCTCTTTTCGGCCCTTGATACGTAATGTACTATTACGTAACAAGTTCCGAAAGTGATATTTTACGGGATAAATCCTGCGAGTCCCGTAAAATCACTTTTGGATCGGGTTCCATACAATATTTTTTCTGTAGCTGTTTTGTATGTTAAAACAATATCGATAGATAATCACGTATGAACTTTATATAGACAAATATATATGACAATCATACTTAGCAGCAAAAATAACGCACAACCAAAAATTATGCTCAATTTTAAACTTAATTTTCTCGCGAACCGATAAATCGAACTATAACTTTTTTCTTTGGTAATGGATCTGTGATAGAATCGTTCATTCAGATGTCAGTTTTAGGCTTATACAGGGTGCAAAAATGAGAAAAGTTTTTTTACGTTAATTGAGACATCCTGTAGGGAGCATTAGCAGCAACAACGAGTGTATGATGAATCATACTGTAGCCTCGTGTTTTCTAAACATTTTGTCTCTTTAATTTGTCTGATATCTGTAATATCAAAGAAAATACACAGTTTTATACCAAAACATGTTATGCACAGTGCAACATATGTGAAACAACTTTATTTAATTGAGGCTATGTGATGTTTTGGGCTGGTATTTCCTTAACAGCACGGACCGATATCGCACCTTCACGTGGAGGTTCCTTAAATAGCGAGAGGTATATCAGTGACATTTTGTCTCAGAATGTTGTCCCTTTCGCTCCGTAGATTGGGAATAATTTTTTACTTATGCACGATAACGCAAGACCTCATGTTGCGCGCAGTCAATGAATATTTACATGAAGTAAATATTCGAACTATAAATTGGCCACCGTGCAGTACCGATTTGAATCCTATAGAGCACTTATGGGATATTATTGGTAGGGCATTGGGACAGCATCAACCCCCTCCTGCGAAACTGCAAGATGTCCAATAATGGTTACCGATATTTGGAATGGACTTGACCAAAATAAAATATCCAATTTAATATCGAGTATGCCGAGGCATTAGAAGTAGAGGTGGGAACACGCGTTACTAATGTACTTTTCTTGCTATTTATTGTTAATTATTGTTATTGTTATTCTTAGTTTAATGTTGTCAAAATGTTATTTTAATTTTAAAAAACATGTTCTGGTATAAAACTGTCTATTTTCTTTGATATTACAGATATCAGAGAAATTAAAGAAACAAAATGTTTGGAAAACATGAGGCTACAGTATGATTTCAGCATACGCTCGTTGTTGCTGCTAATGCTCCCTACAGGGTGTCTCAAATGCAAAAAAACTATTCTCATTTTTGCACCTTGTATACGCCTAAAACTGAAATTTGAATAAAAAATCCTATCATAGTGCAATTACCAAAGAAAAAAGCTACAGTTCAAAAGAAAAATTAGCGAAATCGATTTATTGGTTGGCGAGAAAATCAAGTTTGAAATTGAGCATAATTTCTGGCTGTGCGTTATTTTTGCTGCTAAGTGTATATATAGTATTTTTCATATTAATTGTAGACTTAAGCAACGAGAAATTGCTTCAGAGGCTTGATGGCTTTAAAATTTTAGATTTTTTCAACAAATATGCAAGAATCACTTGATCATTTATAATATACACATTTTTATCATTGCTACAGTTTTTAAATAAGTTGTAGACCAATTCATAGCTCTCTCTTAACTTTACCGGCAATAATTCATAAGTAGCCGCTTTAGTAGATTCAAGTATTCCATGCGGAATTAATTTAGCCTCACTTTCACTACTGATTTCCATTTTTTGGATTTGAAAAGCGAATAAGCACACACCAATGTTACATGACAAGCGCTGTCATAATAAAATACAAAGTTCATCATAGATATTCAAATCATCCCGAAAGTAACAAGAATCGTCCCGAAAGTAAAGAGATTGCTTCGAAAGTGAAATAAATCGTCCCGAAAATAGCTACTTTCAGTACCATTTGTGTTAAGTGGTACTTTCGATTTAATAAATCATACCGAATATTTTATTTTCGAGACGGCTGAAGAAAAAAAATCATTTTTGGTGTGCCCTGATTTTTCGGCATGCCGTGTATATTTTAGAATTGATTCTATAATATGCAGCCTAGAGTCCCCTATATTTTTGTATCTCTAACAATGAACAAATCCGAACAAATTCGAATAAACTGAATAGTAAACAGAACTCTTGGTCCTATTTAGTTATTATGTTTTCGTTCAGGTATATAAAATATCGGCATCTTATTATTGAAGAAATTTAATTTCTTGTACTTTTTGAAATCACAACGATTAAAAATTTGAGTTCGAAGATAGCGTTTTTCTATGTGAAAATATTATTTATAAATAGTGAGCTGAAATGATGCCCGTGCATACAATGAGACACCCTATAGACATAAATCCCAATTTATACACTTACCTAAAGCGGTCGCCTGCGGACTTTACTCGCCACACATGGAAATTCAGACAAAACACAACCAACGAAATTTATGTCTGTAATTTCCTTCTCCCAGCAACTTGTTGATTGCGTAATCAACCCCCTGGAGAAACACACCAGGCAAAATTTCAGAAAAGACTAAACTTACGTGTTGCTGTTTGGATGTTTGGCGCCTAATTCCTCTTGTGGAAACTTGCGCGAATTGTTGAAAAAAAAACGGGAAAAAGAAAAGTAAAAAGATTATATTACAAATATACATGGAAAAGCAATAAATGTATTCAACATTTAATCAAAACTTATACGTGGTTTTATTTCTAAGAAAATATTATACACTATGGGGAGAACTAAGAAAAATTTCTTCCAAGAAATGAAATAAGAGACGACTATCGATAATGATTTGGATCTCCATCAACTTTCCCGCTTGCCTTTTTTGGCAATGCATATATGCAAGTGTTGAACTTTTCTACGTTTCCTTTGTTTAATAAATATTTTATATACAAACATGTTTGCTATGTATCAGCAAAAGGAGTTTTATAACTAAATTATTTAATTCTAAATTATTCCAAAGTTAATAATCATTATTGTACAGTGTGTCCCATTTTTGACACTTTTATAGGGTATCACCGTAATTGTTATTGCTATCAAAAAAGTAATGTAGGTGTCATTGCTCTTTTTGGGTCAAACTTAAAATGGTAAAATCAAAATTTGAAAATTTATCTCGCTTAAGAGATATGGGGGAAAATCAAAAACTTGACAATTTCAAAATTACCCTATATTTTCTTAGTTAAAAGAGATACAAAAAAGTGTTTTATACAAAAAATTCTTTATAATGATTGTTGAATAATCTGCCGTTTTCAGAATAAGTATACGGGGTTAGGAAAAAAAGTTTTCGGACCTAACCTCATTTTTTTAAATGGAACACCCTGTATATTTGAATCTTAAAAGATAACATTTTAAACTCTCTTTTCAATTTTATAACACACCATGGATGATAGATATCATATCAAATAATTGTTCAAAATGTTGATAAGTCATTTTCACAAATGAATATGTAAAAAATGAAGTTGACGTTAAATGTTAATAACAACTAGAATGTCAACATAGTTGTCTCTAGAATTGTAGCTTTTGTTTCATGGCCTACTGTGGTTTAAAGTAATAAAGTTTAAATAAATCGCCTAGGAAATCAATATTACCCATGGCTTGTTATATATTTGAAAATAGAATTTAAAATGCAATGCAAACCTCATTTTTTTAAATGGAACACCCTGTATATTTGAATCTTAAAAGATAACATTTTAAACTCTCTTTTCAATTTTATAACACACCATGGATGATAGATATCATATCAAATTGTTCAAAATGTTGATAAGTCATTTTCACAAATGAATATGTAAAAAATGAAGTTGACGTTAAATGTTAATAACAACTAGAATGTCAACATAGTTGTCTCTAGAATTGTAGCTTTTGTTTCATGGCCTACTGTGGTTTAAAGTAATAAAGTTTAAATAAATCGCCTAGGAAATCAATACTACCCATGGCTTGTTATATATTTGAAAATAGAATTTAAAATGCAATCTTCTTAGATTAAAATATACAGGGTGCTCCATTTAAAAAAAATGGGGTTAGGTCCGATAACTTTTTTACCTGACCGCGTATATTTATTTTAAATACGGCAGATTATTCAAAAATCATTATAAAGAAACTATTGTATGAAACATTTTTCTGTATCTCTTGTAACTAAGAGAATATAGGGTAATTTTAAAATTGACAATTTTTTGATTTTCCCTTGTATTTCTTAAGCGAGCGACAATTTTCAAATTTTGATTTTATCATTTTAAGTTTGATCCAAAAAGAGTACATGACATTTACATTACTTTTTTGATAGCACTAACACCCTGTACATATTGGGAAAAAAATTATTCTTCAATTTTTAAAATTTGACTTCACCATAGGTTTTTGCTTCAATAAGAACCAATAATGACATAATCATTTGGAAAAGTTTTTTGTATTGTAATTTTATGCCCACATACCAAATTTGAATCGCTTATGATAACTTTCGAAATGTCCTCTATTAAATAAATTTCGGAAATTATCAGAAATTTTCTTAATCAAGTTTTCGTCCATCTATTAACTTTATCTCAGGATTACACAAACGCCATATCTCTGTCTTTTATTTTTTTAAATATATTTTGAAACAATAATTTAAAATTTCTTTACAGGCAAATATGCAAAATTGATCGAATTGGGATGTGTTACTCCTGGTTTAGGTCCAAATGGATTTTTTCCTGGTGGACCTGGGGGACCTGGTGGACCTGGCGGACCAGGGGGCCCTGGTGGGCCTGGGGGACCGCCTGGACCTCCTGGCCCTCCTGGCCCTCCGGGCCCTCCTGGACCATTTGGACCGAAACCTCCGACTCCTCCTTCACCGCCTCCAGAGCCAAAACCACCATTTCCGCCGAAACCACCTAAAAAGAACAAAATTGTTCTGGGCGATTTAAAAATAGTGCATATTTTATTGTCGCATTGACATGAAGATATATTATTTAGTATACAGGGTTCTGCAATAGTGCGTCAGGTTTCCATGGCTCCTCTACGAATTAAGTTAGGAATTTCATTCATATGCCGATTTATCATATGGTGTATTTCAGGAAAATATTTTTCCATATACAGGGTGGCCCAAAAAGGCGTGATAATATAGTGTTTTATTTTTTTCGTAGTGTCCTCTATAATTACCTTAAAAATTATTTAATTTGCTTGGGTAGTTTAAACGCAATAAACTAAAACTAAAAAAAATGTTGTATTCCTGTGAAGAAAAATTAAAAAAATATTATTAAATTTAATAATAATAATATTTAAAATTAATTTTTTGGACCACGGGATTAGGTGATCTTTATAACAGAGCGTCTAGAGATACTATGCATCTAATAGTATTTTTCTATCTTATACAGGGACGGAAAATGACTCCTTGTTAATAAACAATTTTTCTCGCTTCAGTTACCAAAATCATATCAACCAACTAATAAAATCCATTTTAATTTCTTATTATAATTTATTCGCCCTAATAACAATTTTTTAAGTTAAAGAACTAGTAAAACTATAACTAACAAATATTTTATTTCACAGCCGGCAGGGTTTTTAGGTTTAACCACCAGTAATGAACCGTTGTGCTAGTATTTCACCTCAAATGATAAGGGATGTACAGTACGTTTCACGAAATTTGGATACGCCTTAATGATTTCCTGGGTCGGTCCCATTGTATCGAGAAGAGCTTGGCAATAAACAAGTGAAGTATGAAGGGACGGACTAAGGAAAACAAGTAATGATATGATTATATTAATGTAATCAAATGAATAACATTTTGTTTAAATATTACTAGTCATATTTATTTACATTTATAATGTTATTCTATAGATAGTTCTGTTTCGCTATCGCTATCCTCATCAAAATTAATTATAATTGGATTAATTATACGATCCAGACTAATATACGAATTTTCTACAGTTATTACGTGACGGACTGAATTTTTCCAACAACCTGGGGGAATATCATTAAAGCATTTTCGTATTAATTCTACAACACTAGAACTTAAAGTCGGAGGAATATTTTCATTTCAATAATAGGGTGGGATCCGTAGCACTGTATGTCCAATTTCTTCTGCCAATGTGTCACAAACATATACTTTTTTTATACAAAATGTCTTTAAAACTTCTAAAAGATCACTTTTTTTATAACTTTCTTCAAAATATATATCATTCGCCGCCATGTAGTTCTGAATCTCCAATTTTGTATTATTTGAGCTTGGAGCTTTATGTAATTGGCGACTGTGATAGCTCGCATTGTCCATTACTATCACGCTATTCTGAGGAATGTTTGGTAAAAGACAATTCTTGAACCATTCCTCAAAAACTAACAAATTTTACCACAAAAAGATATTTAAATATAAATTAAGCAACCTAACCTACCTGATGTGCCTATATTTAATTATAATTATTACAATCCGGTCCTTTCCACATAATAATAACAAACGGTCATAAATAAAGGGATGGCCCCAGGTACTTTTAATGCAGTTATTAAGTTATATCCATTTTTCGTGAAACAATCTTTAAACAGATCTTTTCAAGAACATGTTTACTTGTGCACCTACCAAAATGGAAGACATTTAAAACATTTACTGTAGTTTACAATTATTAGACGAGGCTCCTATGATATTTAAACAAATAATTTATGAAATGACATGTTTGTATTAAGGTGCATTTACACATGCATGGATTTAGTAGCGCCAGTGGTCGCACCATTTCTATTTGCACGCCAGTAAAGGTTTACACTTTGTTGAGAAAACAATAATAAGTGGCACGACAGTTTAATTTTTAAAGTGTTTTTTACAGAGCGCACTATTTCGAGTGAACTTTTCGAGGCCTGTAAAATAGTCACTATTAGATTCATAGTATCTTTAGACCTTTTGTTATAAAGCTCATTCAATTCCGTGGTGAAAAAAATAATTTTATAATGATTTTCTGATTTTTCTTTCCAGGACTGCAAAACTTGCTTTTTAAGTTTCTAATTTGTTGCCCTTCAACTACCTAAGCAAGTCAAATAATATTTTAGGAAATAATATGAGAGAAAATACTGTATATAGAAAAATATTTTCCTGGTATAAGCCCCATGATACGATATCAGTAAGCGTATGAATGAAATTTCTAACTTAATTCGTATAGGAGCTAGGGAAGCCTGATGCGCTATTGGAGGACCCTGTATAAATATAATATTTATTTGTTTGACTGGTTTTCAGACATTGCATTGCTCAGGGGGTATTTTACCACTAAATTAAAACTATTGAGAAGGTTGAAAACGACTGTGAGTCACCCGAAGTTTGAATGTTTATTGACTCTTTTAATTTATTGATACTTTGAAAAGAGACTAGTATAAATAAATGAAAGTTCCTAAATGTCAAAATTCAGAAAAAGGATATTTTTTGAATATTTTGTTAAATATTTCCATATTTTAACAGGCTGGTTAGGTTTTATAAAGGTCAAGGTACTCGTACTATTGACGAGATAGAAGAACAGTTTGAATAGATATATTTGAAATGAATCATTTGCAATATAATAATTGTTTTATAATAATTTTACTATTAAAAGAATGACGAATAAACATTTACCTGAAAGTGCATAGGGAGCTTGAGCCCCTTAAAGGGAGCAACCTGAAGGGAGATTTTTTCAAATATTTCCGAAACCTCTCAATATAAAATTAAGAAGAAGAATCACTGTATATTGTATTTATTTATATTATTTTTTTCCTAGGGGGGTCATATACAAGGGGAACAGTTTTTTTTCATACATTTTTATAAAAAAAGTGTTCGTCTTCCAAATGATAGACCTACGAATTACCGTAATGTTAGATTAAGGGGTTTCGGAACTATTTGGAAAAATCCGTCTTCAGGGTGCCAACGTTAACGGGCTCTAGTCCCATGAAGAATGAATTTCATATCAACTTTTTGTCTTATTTTGGAGGACTAGATTATAGATTGGAAATTTTGTGCGTTAATTTTGGTACACCCTGTATACATATAAATCAATGTGAGTAAGGAAGACAATTAGAGAAGATTTATTTTGTATACTTTATGGATTTTGAATGTTTCAACCTGTAGGTTAACTTTTGCAAAGTTCAAGGTATACAACAACAAATAAATCACCGGACGTCGATATATTTCATAATAAAACTTTTTACAAACACTCCAATCGAATTAGAGAACGCAAAAATCTCCTAAAGAAGACACACATTGTTTCGGCATATAGTCATTTTTAAATAACTACAATTGTCTCAGTCAATCAGTCTATTTCAATGGAAAATGTAAATGCCATACTTTGGTTCTCAGTTGTATTCAACATTCCAAGAGTAAACTCTTAGTAAAATGTTGAAATACAGGCTATTAAATTTTAATTTTGTGTTTTTTGAGGGCAACTAATATGCATATATTCCCGTTTTTCATATAACTTTTCACATTTTTTGTTGTAATGATTCTAATTCATAATTTTCATTACATTGCTATCTAATTTCTTGTCAAGACTGAATGACTATTGCTCTTATATAAATTTCCACGTAATGTTCTTTAAAAATATGCAAATATTTCAAAAACTGCTTGAGCTATAATTTTTTTTTGAAATTAAAGTTTAACAAGCTGTGTCTCATTAACGACCAATATTTTACCAGGGCATGTTTAGCTCAAGCCTATTATTTTCATGTGTAGAACTTGTGACTGAACTCTATGACGCATATATTGGAGACCACCCTGTATATACAGGGTGTCAGCTAATTAATGGTACATGGAAAAACCACAGACTCCTAACATAAAAATATTAGGATTTAATTATACTTGCCTATATCCGAATGTTGATATTAACTGAGATACATGGTGTTAAAGTTAAAACTTCACTTTTGTTTCCTCGAATAACTTTGAGAGAAGCTAACGTTTTTTACGAAATTTGGCAATTTGGGTTTTTTTAGGACGAGAAATTGATCTTCTTGTGAAATTTTAATGTACAATGTAGGGGACGATGTCTGCGGCATTTTTCGCATATTCATACGGTCATAACTTTTTTGTGCCTCAGTTTTTAATAAAAATAATGCTTTCCTCATATTTATTTAAAAGTAAAAGTAAGTAAAAAGGTATAATAAGTTCAGGTTCGCGCTAGTAATGGTAATTGGGAATACTAAATACAACAATTGGATTGTTCTTTAACTTATTAAAACACATTATACACAAACTTACGATAAACTCAAAAATGAAACATTTTCCGTTCCATAGCAACTGCATCTCTAAATTTTATTTGTTTTCTCATAGGTTACTTTAAGAAAAAATTTTTGTTTGCAAATTAATAATAATTGGGCAGGGTGCACTAAACAATTTAAATGCAAATATCTCCGAGACGGTAACTCTGGGCGACCTGAACTTAGTATACCTTTTTACGTAATCAATATGAGAAAAGTATTATTTTCATTAAAAACTTAAATACACTGAGGCACAAGAAAGTTATGACCTAATAAATGTGCAAATAATGCCGCAGACAGCCCCCTATATTGTACATTGAAATTTCAGAAAAAAATCAATTTCTCGTCCTAAAAAACATAATTGCCAAATTTTGTAAAAAAGCGTTAGTTTCTCTCAAAGTTATTAGAGAGAAACAAAAATAAAATGTCAACTTTAACACCCTGTATCTGAGTTAATATCAACTTTCGGATATAGGTAAGCATAATTAAATTCTAATATTTTTACGTAAGGAGTCTGTGGTTTTTCCATGTACCATTAATTAGCGGACACCCTGTATAAAATGTGTCTTGTGGATCTCCGCCATATTTATGTGACATACCTTGTGCTCCTACAATGTGATCATATGGATTATCTTCGTGAATGTACTGCCCTGAGTTGTCAGGATGGTACTGCCCGGAGTCATCCTGGTAGTTTGTATTACTGGGACGATAGTTGCCTAGAAATTAAAAAATTTAGCAGAACCTTTGTATTTTTAAAATTATTCTTATATCTTACAAATATTCAGAAATACCATTGCAGAGATGTTTTATCCCTAAAAATAGGGACAAGTGTAAAATATCTCTATTGCTGCTCCCTTCACGTCGGTACCCAGACCGGATGAGACAAAATAATGTTTTTCTGCAAGTATTCCTCTGTTACCGAATAAAGAAACTTTAAAAAACATATTTATTTGAATAAAAAATATGTTTAACCAAAGCTATGACCAAAAAATCCATCTAACTAACAATATCGGGATTGAATGTGAGTTAGATGAACTTTTTCTTTTGCTATCCCTGACGTACCTTCGCTTCCACTATATTTTCCAGAATATTGATTATATTGTCCAAAGGTGGATTTCTTGGCGGTGTTAAAATACTGACGCCTTACCCTTGTGGAAAGGACTCGAGGTTTGGATAAATTTTGAATTCCATCTCTAGTAATCCTAAATGTTGCTGCTGTAGCAACGGCGATCAACGCCAATAGCACTACCTATAAAGAATAAGGTACGTAAAATTATCTAATAAAATAGATGCCAACCCCCAATGGATTATTATAGAAAATTAATCACAAATATTTCGAATCAATTTGGACGAACACATATTTCATAGCCAAGGGTCTATAATCATTTCTTCCATCCATCGAGCTGAAGCCGAAGGTAAGATCTTGTTTGAGGAGTCGGACACACTCGATAAATTTGCGTGTTAAGAATTAATTAGCTGATGTGGAACACAGCAGAAGATTCAGAATTTCTAAAATTTCTTTCTTCTTCGTACTCCATCTCGAAGTGGAGCGAAATGATTAATGGGGAAAGGAACTCAAAATCTGCTCCTCTAGCTTAATAACGAATTTTAAAACATGTACTCATTCCATACATGTTTCGAAGGCATAAACCTTCATCCTCAGTAGAATTTTATATGCGAGAACTAATGACATTGCCAAAATTAAAACTTTTGCGGCAGAAAGTAAAAAAATTATGAAATTAACTTTACATACCCCGATCGGCTTCATGATGATTTTACCTAAGTACAGCCCACACACTGGAAGCGATTTTTTTAAAGACGTCCTTTATATACAAATGTCACATAATGTTAAACTAGTTGCTATCCTAAGAATAAAAGAGTTTTACAGCTAAATGCTATAACGTATCGTATTGTCCAGATTCCTAAAAATGTGTTTTATTGAAATAAATGTGTGTTGCTGACTGAAACAGTTTACTAAACTAGAAAACATTTTTGTTGAAAACTGAATCATACACATTTTCTATTTCTCAATTAACTAGCACAGCCGCAGATAAGGAGGGGGAGGGTACTGGGTAACCCCCCCCCCCCTCCCAAACGGGAATTTTCTTGTAAGTTTGTTTTACGGACCTAACTAGTAATACCTTTTGGAAACGTATCAGTGTGTTCACTAAATAGTTTAAAAAAATAATGCATATTTAATATGTTTACCCACCGTTATAAAATCTCAATGCAAGAATTATCGGAAAAATATTCTCGAATGTAAATGAGGCATTATGTCTAGGTCATGATTATTGAAATTTATTAATATATTTTATTACATTAAATAGGTAATAAAAATTACATGTTAAATCTAGTTTAAAGAATAGATATAGGAATTAATAGTGTTTACAAATTTTGAAAGATAGGAAATGTGATAGTACCTAATGGAAATTATTTATTTCAAATTAATTTCCTTACTATAGACCAGGAAAATGCTAGGAAGGTTGTTTTTGTTCTGGCCATAAATTGGTTTAGAGAAGCTGGCAATCTCGCTTTCAGTAAATAATCTTATACATCGCAAAGACATGAGAAGGTTTTAACGAATATTTGCAGCCTTCGGGGTTTAACGCACTTGAAAGGGCAAATATTCTTAAATAGGAAGGTAAAATGTCACATCAAGAGTAATGGAGAAAGCTATTAACCAACATCTTCTAAAGTACCTAGAAGGCTTCAACATCATCAGCGATCATCAATATGGTTTTCGGAAGTCTAGATCAACTGGAGATCTTCTAGCCTATGTCACCCATATTTGGAACAACGCAATCGAACATCAAGGGGAGTCATGGGCTGTTGCACTGGATATTTCTAGAGCTTTTGATCGTGTTTCGCATGAGGGGCTTCTAAGTAAACTGCGATCCTATGGTATGCCCAGTCGATTCTGTGCATGGTTGTCTAGCTTTCTTACATGGCCGGACACGCAATCCCACTGGCTTCATCTATTAATTTGCTGGGCGTCAATCTGGGAGGAAATATGTCTTGGCATAACCGACACTATACAAGGCCCAGATTCGACCATCACTAGAGTACTGCTCGCATGTCTGGAGCTCTGCACCCAAACATACTCTTCGGCTACTGGATTCCATCGAAAGGAGGGCTATTCGTCTGATCGGAGACTACGAGCTGACGAAGAACCTCGACAGCCTAGAACATCGAAGACAGGTTGGGGATTTGACTCTCTTTTACAGATATTTTCATGGAAGGTGCTCGGCTGACCTTGCCCTCTTGATTCCGCCCAGAGCGACGAATAGCAGAAATACACGACGAACCACTGCCGCCCATCCATATGTGGTTAAGCTTAGTACTCGTCGAATTTTTAAGAATTCTTTCATCTGGAGGACTTCATCCTTGTGGAACGACCTTCCCGAGGTCGTTTTTCTCAACGAATATAACCTACAACGATTCAAAACCAACGTGAATCGCTTTTTGCGCACACGCACCACTCCCAGAGTGCCCTATAGTGCTTGTGTATGATCATAAAAAAAACATGATTTTAAAGGTCCGTCTATCCACTCTTTCGAATAATGCCATAATAATTTAATCTTTCTTGAGTAGTATGTTCAAAGAAATCTTGTTCAAAAACAGCTGGCTAATACTCACTGCTTTATGCCTAGTTCTAAAACGTGAACTAAAATAGCAAAAGGAAAAAATAGTAAATATTATTTCTTAAAAGGCCACCATTTTGTTTTGGGTACGAGTAGAGACTCAATATTCTGGGATCGTATGGTATCCGACGGGACCTTTAAAATGATGTATCGCAAGACCTCACTATTCATTTCTTTTTATCAAGATGGCGCACATCCGCCATTTTGAACTTCAGCACCATGAAATATGCAAGAATGTGTAGGTCATACTGTACTGTGCCAAGTTGTATTTATATCAGCCGGTAAATGAAATAAAGGATAATAAAAAAATAATAACTATGCAATTTTTAAAAGCCGCCATCTTGTTTTGGGTGCGACCAGAGAAGTAATATTTTGACATCGTCAAGTACTCAGTAGGACCTTCAAAATGATGTATCGCAATACCCCTCTTCCTATTTAATTGTCTGTACCAAGATGGCGCCAATCCGCCATTTGGACAAGTAGAACTTCGTCGTTCGTGAGTCAACAGGTATATTATCTTCCCCTACATGCCGCACCCAAGTTTTGTAAAAAATAGCGTGTCAAAAGTTGCTATCATGGTCTAGGTAACAAAAATAAAGATTCGTCGTTATTCAGTTCCGCTTTTAATTGGTCATATGCAATTTTATTAAAAAGTCGCTTCTCAAGGTAAGACCGTCTAACCTTCGCCTAGACCTTTTCGACACATATTAAGTAAAATTAGATTTTATGTACTTGTCCAATCTAACCAGTTATTAATCAAGCTTCGGTGCCAGATCAATGGTATAAACCCCATGGGATGCAAGGCATCATACTTTTTTTATCTATAGTAGAAATTATTTAAACAGACCGAAATGGCAATAAAACGTACAACAAAGGAAGCTACAGCGTCTAATCTTCCTTTTTTCTTCTAAACAAATCATAGGCATGAAATCAGCAAGTACCAACCCTCAATTGCCTATCTTTGTCAGGTATGAGAAATTAAATCGGAACAAAGACCCATTTCCGAGGTACCCAAAAATGCAGGTACGGCCGAGGAACTTTGGGGTTTATTCGACATTCGACTTAGACTAGAATATTTGGTGCAAAACTTTTCTGAAATAATACGTTCCGGGTCTGATTCAATATCCCACCAGCATTCACCAGAGATACCCATCAGGATAGAAAATACACCCTCATATGACATTATGTATGTCTTCCTCAGGTACACGCTTCGGTACCTGGTAAAAGATAGAACACTAAGACTTATGTGATTTATACTGTTTTTGAAGGGCGTCAACTTAATATTCCCTTTAATTTATTCTGGCTAAGCTTCTGGCCCAGACAATATTCCTGTTATAGAACTAACACCAGTATTTTGTAGACTTTTTAACTTTACAAACAAGGAATATTTCCATCGTGCTGGAAGATGGGGCGAGTCCAGCCTATACCAAAGGAAGGTACGAGAACCCTGCCTAGCAACTATCGACCAGTCGCATTGCTTTCAGTTATATCAAAAGTAATGGAGAAAGCTATTAACCAACATCTTCTAAAGTACATGGAAGGCTTCAACATTATTAACTGCAAGAAACAATAAAGTCCAAAATAAACCAACATAAAAATAACTGCTGGTCAAAAATCCTCCAAGGGCTACAAACTTAAAATAATTCTTTGTGGAAATTGACCAGGAGATTAAAAAATAAATTCAATAAAATTCCATCCCTAACACCGGGAAATCCGCAGAGTGACTTGGAAAAAGCTAACACGCTTGCAAATCACTTTGCGGAAATACATAAAGGCCAACCTAATACAAGCGCAGAGCAGGACCACATTACACAAATTGTGAACAATACAGTGAGGCAAAAATATCCTATCCCGCCTACCGTCCTAACCAAACTCCTAGTCAACCCAAGAACCCTATCCAGAATTATACAAAAACTACCGCTAAATAAAGCGCCTGGGGAGGATGGACTGCCCAACATTGTACTAAAAAATCTGCCAAGAAAAGCGTTCATACAACTAATGTACGTGATAAATGCAGTAATGATTCTCCAGCATTTCCCATCACAATGGAAAAAATCCATTGTGATTCCCATTCTTAAGCCAAATAAACCACCCCAAAATCCTGACTCATACCGCCCCATCTCATTGCTTAATACACTATCGAAGGTTACCGAAAAAGTAATTTTAAAAAGCTTCGACACCTTCCAATTGGAAACGCGTATTCCAGATGAACAGTTCGGCTTCAGGAGCGGGCATAGCACGGTAATGCTAATCAGTAAAGTGTTACAGGACGCATTGAATAAGATCAATATGAAACAAACCACCGTCATGCTCGCTCTTGACGTTAAAAAAGCCTTCGATAGTGTATGGCTGAACGGTTTATTATATAAACTCATCACCTATCATAACTTCCCCCTCTACCTAGTATCATTGCTGCATTCCTACGTCATGGGCAGAACCTTTGAAGTCAGAGTGGAGGGTAGACACTCACTCCCAATGCGCATTCATGCAGGGGTACCCCAAGGGGCGGTACTCTCTGCTCCGATTTTCCCACATATCCCAATACCCAAAAAGGCCTATTTGCGGATGACGCGATGATATATGCTCATTCGTTTTCCGCAAATGTTGCGGCCACTCATATCAAATATCACCTCTTAAGACTGCTGCCATGGCTTCAAAAGTGGAAGGTTACACTAAATGCTTCCAAGTGCGAATGCATTGTGGTTACTAAAAAATTCAATGATATTAAAATTAATATACCAATTAAAATTAACAACGAAATAGTAAAGCAAACAAAAACCCTAAAATATCTCGGCGTCACAATTGACCAGAGGCTCTTCTTTAAATCACATATATCAAATATTTTGAAGAGGAACTTCCTGGCAATGCAAACACTATACCCCCTACTCTCTCACAAATCGCATCTTTCCCCCCAAAATAAGTTAACCTTATGTAAGCAAATACTGTTACCGGCATTACTCTATGCTGCACCGGTGTGGTGCAGCATATCAAACACACAGATGGCCAGACTCCAGCGCATGCAGAACAAACTACTAAGATTCGTAACATCTGCAGGGCGCTACACGACAATAGACGAATTACACGACTTAACAAATATGCCACTCATAAAGGAACATATATATGAAATATCAGACACATTCTACAGACATACAATACAACAATCTCCTCTAACTCAGAACATAACATCAGTTAGAGCGGTTCATGAACCTAGGCATAAGCCATTATATGCCCGGCTACCAATATATTATGAACAATAAACACACAGACGAACAAACATTTGCAAAACCCAAAAATCCTTTTTAGAACCTGCTAAAGTATGATCAACCACGAAGTATAACACTTGGAAACGATGGACAGCAGTCTCTCTCTGACTACGCCCACTATATAAATTTAATGCTCTGAGTACAAAATCCAAATCCGTATCGAATACAGACATGGCAACACTGCACATAAGAATCACAGTATGAATGAGATGAAACAAGAATGAAAGGAGAACGAATGAGGAAGAATGAATGGAGAAAACTGTAAATATGTAAATAAAACTAAAAATGTAAATAAATGTAAAAACAAACAAATGTAGAAATATGTACATACCTAACTAAACCCACGTAACTATCATGATACCACCGCATGTTCCTCCCTTTAAAACTGGTTTTTTGATTAAATTTTTCCAGTAAAAGCAAACTCAAATACTGAAATACTCTTAACCGCAAGGCTCATAAACTTCCCGACAGGGTCTTGACTCTCAAAAGCCTCCAAAGAGCACTGACTTGAAAAAGGCTTAAATAAAACAAACAAAAATGTTAAAGCTACACCTAGGGCCACCACCAACCCCGGGCAGGTCTCCCCCTGGCTGCTTGTCCTGAGCGGGAAACCGACAGGAATCCATCGCGCAGAGTGTATATATATTTTTATGTATTATATATTGTATATACTATATAAAATAACTGTGTAGATATAACAAGTATTGTAAATATAAATATCGAAATAAAAAGTTAAGTAAGTAAGTAAGCTTTCAGTTATATCAAAGTAATGGAGGAAGCTATTAACCAACATCTTCTAAAGTACCTGGAAGGCTTCAACATTATCAGCGATCATCAATATGGTTTTCGGAAGTCCAGATCAACTGGAGATCTTCTAGCCTATGTCATCCATCTTTGGAACAACGCAATCGAACATCATGGGGAGTCCCGGGCTGTTGCACTGGATATTTCTAAAGCCTTTGATCGTGTTTGGCATGAGGGACTTCTAAGTACACTGCGATGCTATGGTATGCCCAGTCGATTCTGTGCATGGTTGTCTAGCTTTCTTAAGGATTGCTCTCTGCAAGTGGCGATTGACAGATTTCTCTCAGACACCTTCACCATCAATGCCGGTGTTCCCCTAGGGTTCATATTGTCTCCCACTCTCTTCTTACTCTACATTAACGACCTTCTAGTGAAAACGAAAAATCCGATATTTAGTTTTGCTGACGAAAGCACACTTATCTCATCTTTCTCTTTGAATGCACAAACATCGGCTGCCGATGCACATTTTCGCAGACAGCACGAAGTATCACGCCTCAACAAAGACCTGGAAGAAATTTTGTCTTGGGGTGACAGTAACCAAGTCGAATTTAATGCTAAAAAAAAACAGGCAGCAGTTTTCTCTAAAAAGGTCAACATTACAGAACCGGATATAGTCATGGACGGACACTCAATCCCACTGGGCTTCATCTATTAATTTGCTGGGCGTCAATCTGGGAGGAAATATGTCTTTGCATAACCACGTTGTGGCAATCGCCAAGATAGCTTCTCAGAAACTTGGTGTACTCTTCCGAACCAGAAAGTTGTATACACCTCAACAACTTATGACACTATACAAAGCCCAGATTCGACCATCACTAGAGTACTGCCCTCATGTCTGGAGCTCTGCACCCAAACATACTCTTCGGCTACTGGATTTCATCGAAAGGAGGGCCATTCGTCTGATTGGAGACGACGAGCTGACGAAGAACCTCGACAGCCTAGAACATCGAAGACAGGTTGGAGATTTGACTCCCTTTTGCAGATATTTTCATGGAAAGTGCTCGGCTGACCTTGCCCTCTTAATTCCGCCCAGAGCGGCGAATAGCAGAAATACATGACGAGCCCCACTGCCGCCCATACATATGTGATTAAGCTTAGTACTCCTCGAACTTCAATATTTAAGAATTTTTTTATTTAGACGACTTCATCCTTATGGAACGACCTTCCCGAGGTCGTTTTTCCCAACGAATATAACCACCGACGCGACGATTCAAAACCAACGTGAATCGCTTATTGCGCACACGCACCACTCCCGGAGTGCCCTAAAGGATTTTTCCTATAGTGCTTGTGTTTGATCATAAAAAAAATTCTTGCTTTTGATTTGTATGAAAACAAAGAATACCCTGTAGCGTTCTCTGTTGCATGTTTTATTAGGGTTTCGGTCTTTCTACTATATCTACCACAAATATGCTGTGTTATTTTGCTTATGCCGTTTTCTTTTACGGGGTAATATTTGAAAATATATCACCAGTGCGAAGGATCCAGTAGAGCTTTTAAGTTTCAAGACACATTAACTTGGTAGGTGATTTAATTTTCTTTTAGAATGCATGCTACTTTCTATGTGCCATAAATTGGTTTAATTTGACGTTTACCTATCCTCTGGATAAATACCACTCAGACTGGTATCTACAATGGTAGAAAGTAAACATAAAATAAAGCAAATTATTTACATAAAAATGTAATTACACAGAATATTATTTACATAAAAGTTAATATAACCAAAGTCGTAAATACAGGATATGGAAATAATTACTGTACGATTAAAAGTTTGGCTTATCGGTAATTAGTGCTGATAGGAAAGAACATTCAGTTTATTTTAGATCTTAAAAATCAAAAAATAAAGGAAAACTTTTTAATAAAACTATTTTGTTTGCAGTGACAGTATTTCTTAGCATGGTCAGAAAAATCTTTTGGGTTGGTCACATTCTAATAACTTAATAATAATTAATAATTTATAGCTTAAGTGTTGTAATATAAATGTTTTTTTTTAACAAAATTATTAAATATCACAAATTGAAGACAACCAGAATATTATATATACAGGGTGTCCGCTAAGTAATGGTACATGAAAAAACCACAGACTCCTTACGTAAAAATATTAGGATTTAATTATACTTACCTATATCCGAAAGTTGATATTAACTGAGATACAGGGTGTTAAACTTAAAATTTAATTTTTGTTTTTCTCTAATAACTTTGCGAGAAACTAAAATTGTTTTTTTTTTAATCTGGCAACTATGTTTTTTTTAGGACGAGAAATTGATTTCTTTGTGAAATTTTAATGTACAATGTAGGGCGGCATTTTTCGCATATTTATTAGGTCATAACTTTTTTGTGCCTCAGTGTATTTAAGTTTTTAATGAAAATAACACTTTTCTCATATTTATTACGTAAAAAATGTATACTAAGTTCAGATCGCCCAGAGTTACCGTTTCGGAGATATTTGCATTTAAATTGTTTAGTGCGTTAGCTCAGGCAAGCAAATAATATTTTGTTACTTCTTCTTACCAATTCACTTTTACATGATAATTAATATTCTAGTAATTATAATTGGGAATAATAAATACAACAATTGGATTGTTCTTTAACTTACTTTAATTAAAATAACGTTGACCTTAGAAAATATCGTGTCGAAAGAAACCAACAGCAATGAAAGCACAAACTTACGATAAACTCAAAAATGAAACATTTTCTGTTTTCTGTTCCATAGCAACTGCATCTCTAAATTTTATTTGTTATCTTATAGGTTACTTTAAGAAAAAAAATTTGTTTGCAAATTAATAATAATTGGGCAGGGTGCACTAAACAATTTAAAAGCAAATATCTCCGAAACGGTAACTCTGAGCGACATCAATTTAATATACCTTTTTTATTTTATTTTATATATTTTTAGTATTATTTTCATTAAAAACTTAAATACACTAAGGCACAAAAAAGTTATGACCTAATAAATGAGCAAATAATGCCGCTGACAGTGCCCCCTACATTGTACATTAAAATTTTACAAAGAAATCAATGTCCTAAAAAAACCATAATTGCCAAATTTTGTAAAAAAACGTTAGTTCCTCTCAAAGTTATTAGAGAAAAACAAAAATGAAGTTTTAACTTTAACACCCTGTATCTCAGTTAATATCAACTTTCGGATATAAGTAAGTATAATTATATCCTAATATTTTTACGTAAGGAGTTAATTAGCGGACACCCTGTATATGCACAGATCTTTAAACATTAATGAATACGTAAATGGCACTTTTTCTCCCTCGGGTAACACTTTACTCCATTGCGTAGCAAAAATTTAATTGTATTTAAGATATATTAATAATTAAACATCTCCATCCTGTATATTAAACTGTTGCTCGGGGTCGTGCAAGAAAGTGGCATTTTACGCCTTTGACCTCTCTTGTAACCTAAAAAATTTTTCTCCTCTGTTCCTTAAAAAATAACTTAATTTACAGTTATTTATAGTATGCAGGTAAATAAGCTTTTACAGGCAATTATTTTAACGGAGGCAAGTAAGAATTTTTTACCGGGATTACAGGAAGTTTCTTCAGAGGGGGAAAAGTAGTATATTTTACCGTTTTTACTGGAATTTTCTTAACGGGAGGTAGATAATTATTGTTTACAGGTTTTATAACCGACTTCTTGAGAGGAGGTAGATAGTTGTTTACCGTTTTTACAGTTATTTTCTTAACGGGAGTTAGATAATCATTGTTTACTGGTTTTATAAGCAACTTCTTGAGAGGAGGTAGATAGTTGTTTACCGTTTTTACAGTTATTTTCTTAACGGGAGGTAGGTAATCATTGTTTACTGGTTTTATAATCGACTTCTTGAGAGGAGGTAGATATTTGTTTACCGTTTTTACAGATAATTTTTTAAGGGGAGGTAAATAATTAATTTTGTTCGATATCGTAGGCACTTCTTTGCGCGCAGGTAAATATTGAGAAGTTATTTCTAGCGTAGGTTCGATTGGTTTCTTGTAGTCGTAGCCCGGTCCATTTGGTCCTCCACGACCATCCGGACCAAAGCCGCCATATCCACCGAAGCCTCCTAGAAAAGGGAAACAGGTGAATTCAGGTTTAATATCTACAAGAATAGTTATTTATTTGATCGTGATAATTTTTTGTTTTTGAGTGTGACGGTCTAAGTGCACAAGAGTATTATTTCAATTCACCTGGAGGTGCTTCCTGGTATAATATTGTAATAATAGGAATAAACATATCTATATTAGCATAAAGGAGCCCGGTATATACAGGGTGTTATGGAAGTGACTTATTATATTTAAATGGGTGAATCCTTGGGTGTCCTAGAGAAAGTCTACATAAAAACCCTTTTTACCCACATACTGTCGCGCCGTTCCATCTGGATTCACTTAGCAACAATGTGGGTCACTAGAGTATACTAACGGTGTTGCCAGATCACACCGCGTGTCTCGCCTTGCTTGAATACCGGCCGCTTCATACTTCAATACCTTCAGTATGATTCGAGACTCGGGAGTGGAACGACGTTGGTTCCATGACATCGAGGGTTCCACGTGCTTGACGTATACGAATTTTAAACGTATTGTTAGTTGTATTGCCCGATTTTTTTTTTGTTGTGAAATAATTCATAGTAATAAATGTTGTGATGTGATTCCCAATTTGTGTGATATTATCAACTGTTGGTTCTATTGAACAACATACTTATTGTGTTTTATTTTTTTATGGAATTTAATTAAAAAACGGATTATTTTAAAATAAGATCGAAGTTAAGAGAGTATGTACCTTAAAATTGTAGTTTTCTTTGTCTAAAAAGTTTGAAGAAGAAGTGATAGCGCGCGTCAAAGACGTCTTGTTGTCAAAAACTGAACACGTGCTTTTAGAATTCAGTGTTGCAATATGTCAACATCGCCTATAATGCGCTAACCTCTTTTGAACCTGGAGACTGCCTCAATAAAATATTGATTGCGAAGGGCCTCAGGAGCGGCCACGTAAATTTTGAGATTTCATAAGTGTATATTTCGCTTAATAATTCAAAGCGCCATTTATGGTTATTTTTTTCAATTTATTTTCATCTCGGGATTTGCCTGTTTAAATATAATACGTCATTTCCATAACACCCTGTATAGGAGTTTAGATTGTGAGTTAGTTGGTACTTTCTGATGGTCACGTCTGCACACATATTATCTACCCTGCACGAGATCTAAGGGATGGTTTATCTGGGAAATTTAGTTACACTGGAAGGGAAATAGTGGGAAATTATGAGGTGCAGAAGGGAAATTATGAAGAAATGACGGTAATTAACGGAAATAACGAGGAAATCATGGTGAAATTACGATATTTTAGTATTTATATATATAACAACTCAAACTGCGGGGAAATTAAGTGTACACATTTGAATAGTTGACGACATCCTTGTGATAATATTATTTTTTAAATACTTTTCCGGTGAAATGTAAGTATTACAAGACGAGAATGGCTTAAAATATTTTCGTTAAAAGCTTATAATTTTCTTACCGTCTGGTCCTTCAATGTGAACATAGGGCACATGTTCATGGATGTACTGTCCTGAAGTATCACCGTCATATTTTCCTAAAACTAACACATTATGTTAAAAGGGTGGTGCATGGTTGTATTGAACATAGGAAATTAAATGTAATTTTTGAGTTGGGTGAGTATTGGTTCGCCTGGATATTTTATAGAAAAACTGTTGTTTCTTGAAGAGATATGGTGAACCCATGTGCCGAGTTCGACTACATTCAGGTGAGCCAATCCTAAGCTATTCAAATAAACCTAATGGCAAAACCACTATTGACCATACCACACCACACATTTACCGAAAATTTGTTTTTAAGTACGCTACAACTGGAAAACAAATGAAAATTGTGAGTGTATATCATCTCCCTATAAGATATACAATCTCATATCGGTGTAAATGGAAACAAGGGCACAGTGGCACAAAAGTTTTATAACAAATACTTAATATTTTAAAAGCTATACATAATATCACGCAATTTCTTGATAGGATGGCGAAACCCACATTTAAATAACTAAATTTTTGTATTTGATTATTTGTCTCGATGTATTTTCAAAATAACTCGTTTAATGGCGCTTCTGAGTAGAGCCTGGAAAAGTATTAGATTGATTCAGGGGCCGCGAATTAAAAACGTAAATTATTTTAAGATTCTTTAAAACATAGCTCAAGTAAAATTTTAATAAACACGTACCATTTGGTGGTTCATCGTGAACGTAAGGGACATCCTCGTGAATATATTTTCCAGAGTCATCATAGTAGTATCGACCTATAAAAAAAATAATATCTCTAGAGTTATCTAGTTCATAGTTAACTTACTTATTCATGCACATTTTTAAGGCGGTTACTTTGACCCTGGTGAAGAATTGAAATGGATGTCACCCGGAGTGACCACTTACTGATCCCTAATTATTCTACTAGAGTAGTCAACACAATAATGTTAAAAACCATGTGAGTTCTCATTACGTCCATTTTTGGAGTGCGATTTCTGGAAAATTACTATTCAAAAAATAATAAATTAATTTATTATCATATCCTGTTTTATTTGGATTTTATTTTTGGGTATATTAGTAAAGTATGAGTGACTACGATATTCAGATTGAGGGACCGCCACGGGAAATTACATTACAAGTTTCTTCCGCAGCAAATAATTTATGACTAGAAAGATCCAGGGAGTGGTAAGTGTATCAAACATGTATTGACTGGTGTTCTGATAATCGCCTCGCTCGTGCCGTAAGTTTCGAGATCGTGTGTAATAGCCTTCTTACCACTCATCGTATGTAATGTAATATACTATGTCGTCTTCCCTATTTTTTGCATGACGACGTGACGCCATGAATTATACCACTAGAATCCACCTAATGATTTACTGGCGATGGGGTTTGAACTATAAATCTCCTTACTTACCACTATGATCATGATAATATCTTCTGGTATCTCTATTTATTCGAGCACCAGAAAATGTAGACCGGGACTCTAGCTTTTCTATTACATTATTGCCCAATCCACAATAAGGATAGCATCCCGAATAGGGTGCTGCGGTGGCCGTCAATAGGAAGGAAAGGAGTAGAACCTAAAAAAAATGTTTCAGCATAATGTTGATTAATATTGTAAAATTCCGATTTATACTTCAACAGTAGAAGAAAGTGGCTTAATAGGATACACCTCTATAATATAATGTTATTTCTGAAAACATTTTTAGTATTGACTAACATTAAAGTCGTACTGTGCATAGTATATTCTTTATAAATGGTATGGTAAGGCCACATTTAGATATATATTGCCAATACAATCGTTGCAAATTACAAAAAGTGTCCCCGCTATGGTAGATGCCTTGGCACCATTGAGTTTGCGCAGTAGGGTGGAAATTTTATCGATTGCGTCAGAGCCGGCCCGACATTATTTGTTTGTTGTTATTTTTCGCCATCTTTGGTTCTGGATGCTTTTTCAAATTACAGAATAAAAAGTGGTTCATCCACATTATTGTCGGTTATTAGTGCTTATAAACTTTTATTACCTAACAACAATATTTGTAAAGGAGATTTTAATTTCTGGTGATTCGATTCGCGGTTTATTAGGTTAGTAACTTGCTTTGTTTAAGATGAAAGGACACAAGTGCATGGTGCTTTTTTGCAAAAGTCGTGGATCAATACCAGGTATAAAGTATTTCAGGTATGTTGGTACATATATATGATATATTTTGCTTATCACATTATCCGATCTTCGGAACGGAATTTCACTAAAACGCTTGTAAAAAGAGAAGAGAGTGTCACTCGTAGACAATATAATATATATGTGATCAGTACCTAATCTTAAAATTAATATATTTTTAATTTGTTGCATTAGCAGCTGATAATAATTCCCAAAATAGTCAATATAGTTATTCATTCTTAATTTTTGGTTTAGAAAAAAGTTAGGTTAAGAAACATACGACGTCGGATGAAAGTTAAAATAAAGCTCATCGTGTCGACAAATATTCGGACGGAATTTGGCACCAAAAGTTTACACCAACCAAGGCACCCTCGGATCATCATATCGTCAGAAATGATATGCATGGAACGCTGTCTTAAAGCGAACTAAACGAAAATTTTCGTTAAAACCAGTGAAATTTACATTAAAAAAGTTGAAATCCGGTCCTGTCGAATGTTTACTTTCACAAGGAAATTTCCGAACTGCGCAAACTCACTATTACCCGTTCGATGCTCATAGCGGAGACATAATTGTGAACAAACCCGAACAAACCCATGTAGCATCGTCAGTCATTGGCGTCGCTAGAATGTCTTGTAGGGGATGGCAATGATAAAATGAGTAATTTTATAAACTTAAAAACTAGGACGCTAGTGGTAGCGAAAAGGGAAATAAGCTCGCTGCGGGCAAAATTTTATATGGACCACGCCTCACGAACAAACCCAAAATACACAACTAAATTTGGTCAATAATTTATAGTAAATACTAGAAACACCGATGCGTTAATTTGTGAATTCAGATAACTTGACAGAAATTTTGACGAATTCTCGTTGTACCTACTTAATTTAAAAAGCGACATTTTTATTTAAGTCACAACAGATGAACAAAAGTATTTTTTTTTTGAGGAGAGTTTTCCATTTTCTGAAGATTTTTCAGAACTTTTAAAACGATCCTGGTTTTACGACCTATATACAAAAATAGATATCCGAAATCAAACCAAAAAATAACTCCATATTTATTTTAAGAAACATTGATTAGTATGCTTATTTGTATTTTAATGGTATTCTACGGTTGAAATGCCAAATATGCAATAATTTCATCGTAAAAAAGTTCATTGTTTGTTAATACTACAACGAGATCTCCTTGCGAGTGTCCTTGCTAGTTGTATTTCATATTTCCCTCGTAACAAAATGCTTCTCTCGACTGAGTCAGAAGTTCATTTTTCAGTTGAACACAATCAAACATTTTATATTACTTCAATAAACTGTCAAATAGGTTTTGCGAAAACAATTTTGAATAGGATAAAAAATTATTTTAGGTCAATAAATCGAAAAAATTGAATTCACTGATATCCGAAAATCTAGTTTTAATTTAATTAAGGACGGTGCCAAAAAAATTCTTTATAAATTTGTTTATATAGCAGCATCGGATCCGCTATTTTAAATTTTTTCTTCGTCTGGCTTCGCTTCGATTTTAAGAGAAAGATTTTCGAAGACACTATCCCACCATGCACCACCGCGAATGTCGAATTTATTTTACGACTTTAAAAATACATAAAATAGAAAAAACATACTAAACTGCTGGCCATTTGCTTTCGAGCAAGAAAAATTTCGCCTAAATTTAAAAGTTAATATTTTATGAACCAGATATAGCATCGATCTCCGGTTTTTAATGGTTGATAGATTTGTCCCTTAGGAAACAATTGCCAAAGTTAGATTGTCTTAAACTGTCAGAAAATTTTATATACAGGGTGTTAAAGAGGACCATGATTTTTGCTCCAATTTCAATAGCATGTAACTTTCACAATAATATTTTTACATTTTATCACTGTACGTCAATTGAATCACTGGTTCATAGCAAAGAAAGTAATCTGTAAAATTTTTGATATCTGCTATATTTTAAGAGATACCGATTTATTTTAAAAACTTTTCTTTTTTTCAACTTTTTGTTAGCTAGATCCCACTATGCGTTGTATCGTGCCTTTCAATGTAAGTTTAATTTTAGGAATAGTGTCGTGTTAGAAAGTTAGAAATTAATAAATAAATTTTTTCAAACAATTAAATAAAAAAATTATCTTTTTTAAAATTTTGTAGACACTGTATGATATACCTGTAGCGCGATATGAAAAACTAAAAAATAAGGAAAAACTTGCCTAATCTAGGGGCGAGTACTTTCCAATACAAAAAAATTGTGAGATACTCATAAAGCATAGACATATAAGTGATTATAAGTACGCCACTGTACATCACAACATTTAGGTACAATTGTTGTTACTGAATATAAACAAGCTTTTCATAAGGTATAATAATCACTTGCAAAGTTTGCACGATACAACGCACAGTGGGATCTAGCTAACAAAAAGTTGAAAAAAGCAAAGTTTTTCAAAAAAATTGGTATCTCTTAAAATATAGCAGATATCAAAAATGTGACAGATTACTTTCTTTGCTATGAACCAGTGATTCCATTGACGTACAGTGATAAAATTTAAAAATATTATTGTGAAAGTTACATGCTATTGAAATTGGAGCAAAAATCATCGTCCTCTTTAACACCCTGTATATAAAATTTTCTGACAGTTTAAGACAATCCACCTTTGGCAATTGTTTCCTAAGGGATAAATCTATCAACCATTAAAAACCGGAGATCGATGTCATATCTGGTTCAGAAAATATTAACTTTGAAATTTAGGCGAAATTTTTCTTGATCGAAAGCAAATGGCCAGCAGTTTATTTTGTCGCTAATAAAATAGATTATTGATGATGTATAAAGTTGACAACTTCCGGGAGGGGGGGGGGGGAGTGCCCTGCTGGCCCCTCCCAAACGACGCCCATCTCTGTCAAGTCACGTAACCGACTTTTAAGATAAGATTAAAAATTTTTTAATACGTCAGAAGGAATTGTTAAATTTATAAAGACAATTACGAGATAATGTTCATTGTATGTGACTCCGACATATTGACGTCTGCCATATGGGCATAGGATTTAAAGCACTGTTCTACTAAATTATTTAACATTCACAATATACACCCACATATATAAACTTATAAATTCAACCTATCAATAATGGCATTTAACTATCCAGTATGGTCAAATTTAATTATCTATTTGACCTGCAGATCTTCCCACAACTGTAAATCTTAAATATTTTTAAAAAATTTTTTATAATATGGCGAAAATAAGTAAATTTAAGAAGTATATTTATATTAACCGTCCGCTTTATAGATTTTCGCGTTATACAGGGTGTTCCTTAATGATGTGCTAATATTTAAGAGTGTGATTTCTTAGATCGTTTTATGTGACTAAAGTTCATATGAACATAAATCTTAAGTTTTTCTACAGGATGCTGAATTTCTTTTTAATGGTTATCTTTTATTATTATACAGGGTGCACCAAGTAAAGTGGCCTATTAGAAGTATCTTGAGAACTGAATGAGATTTTATTTTGAAAATTTGGTTGTAGCTATAAGAGATGGCTTTCTACGTTTCTAAAATATTTTGGATGGTTATCTTTTATTATTATACAGGGTGCACCAAGTAAAGTGGCCTATTAGAAGTATCTTGAGAACTGAATGAGATTTTATTTTGAAAATTTGGTTGTAGCTATAAGAGATGGCTTTCTACGTTTCTAAAATATTTTGGATGATGCAGTGTTGCCGGATCATATTGAAAGTGGTAGCAACTTCGGAATTTTAAATGAATTACCCTATATATTATAATTTTTTGTGGAATCTAATTAAGACTTTTGATTTTTTTAATGACGTATCGGGATCTGAAAACAAAATCATATCTTTTTAGCGGTTACAGCTAGAAAGCTGAAATTATGACAATAGTTTCACAAGAGCATCGAAATTTTATAATTTAGAACGATATTTAATTAGTTTTATACAGGGCGTCTCCATAACAATATTTCTGAGGGAGATGAATTATTGCAAAAATCTTCTTTTTTTAAATAGGACACCCACACCCACATAGGGGGGGGGGGGGGGGGAATTTAAGACCCGGAGACCTTTTATTTTTTTTCCTAAGGCGCATCATTCTTGTAAAAATCATTAAATTCAAATTGAAACTTATTATTAATGTTGATGATGATAAATTTTGCTGTCGAGAAAAATCCATCATTTCTGAATGTAATTATATTATTAATAAAATTGTGAACAATGAAGTTTTTTCGAAAAATATAAAATAAAGATTAGTAGTTAAACTTCAATTAAGTGACAAACAGAGCACTTGTTAATAATAAATAGAAAATTAATAAATAATACACTAATGAGTTTAGTTAGAGTTAAAAGTGTTTATATTAATGCTTATAAAAAATAAACTATTAAGAAATAGTGTCAGATGTACATTGTATGTAGCTTGTCAAATATTTTTACATAAATATGTCTTGGTGTAAGTAATGCTTTATTATTCATATATACATTAAATTATCACTTATGCGAACTCACGAGAACGTCACTTAAAATGCAAGAAAATACTGTAATTTGAGAAATTACATACCAGAAGGAGCTTCATGATGAACTAGAAAAAACCGACTAATCAATATTTTTTACAAAACTGGTTTTTATATATAATAAAATTCGTCACAACAATGAAATGTTTTGATATACTTTTCAGATTAGTTTACGCATGTTATTCTTCGTCATTCGGTTACGTTAAGTTTTATAGTAGCCCACCCAAAACCTACTTAACTCTGCACTATCGAGTTTTTTTTTTTAAATAAAAATGATTTATAGGAATTTTCATTTCATATTTTTAAAGCCATAAATAGAGGAACTAGAAACGATTGTCCCGATGTACAGGTGTCATTATTAGTTCATAAATCTTCGAAAAATATCATAAACAAATATGATTTAAAATGAAAATTTATTTTTACCCTGAGATAATAAATAATTCTGAGATTCATACATGCCCACGAAGTTTTAAGAGTATAGTTCTGTCATCGGTTCTATTTAGATTTATTCTACTTCCAGGAGGTACGAGTCGGTAATTTAGTGCTTTTAAATGAGCCTGATGAAATTATATTATTAAATTATTGATTTTATGAACAACTCAAGAGTTGAAATATTACAATTCAGTGCATATAATACCCGAATAAACACGAACAACCTCTCGGAGTAAATTGGGATGTTGGATGGGGTAAATCCTTGTGGTTTATGATAAATATAGAAAACGGAATATAGAACTGTTGGGTAACCCATTACCCATAATAAGTGATTGGGTAAAGGAGTAATGAAATAAGTACCGATTTATTTTCGAATTTTACAATTATCAAGGATCTAATATGCATACAGGGTAATTACCTGATTTATGTAATTGTTGTAATAATCATTTGAATATTGATTTAAACAAATATGTAAATCTTTCATAATTGACAAATTAACGACATTTAACTCCATTTCTATAAATATTGAGGTTATGAGTTTTATAATTTTCCTGGAATCGTATGTATTTACTTCCCTAATAACACATGACATTTAGAAAACGTACAATTTAGGTACGAATTAGGTCCCAACGTCCTGGACTCAGATATTATGTTCTGAAAACGTTTATTTAGAATGTTTTACAAACGTTATTTAAAAACATACATAAAACGTTTTTAATGGACCTAGTTTTGACTTCGGTAGTACTTAATATTTTTGGACAGTCCAAGCCCGAGATTATTTTTGAATACTTTTATTGACGTATATTATTTTTTTTATGGGCAAATTGGTAAATCAAAATTTCATGCCGAAATAAAAAAAGCGCGGGTTTTCTTCATCTTTTTTTAATCGCGTGAAATAAACAAAGATAAAAGATCAGTATGTTATCATTTTCGAAAAAACCAAGGAAAATTATTCGGATTTGCGAATTTATATTTTTTTCCCCTACATAATAATAAACATGAATTTTTACTTTGATCAGTTGTGCAAGAATCTTTATGCAACGTGAACGCACCCAATGCAGTGCATAATGAACGGGTCCCTAGTTGGACAATAGACATAACATCAAAATTTGCAACACGTTGTGAACTTCGGTTGTGAAGATATATTAAAAACGGATAAACGGATGTTACAATTCGAACGTTTTCTCAAGTGCTTATATAGTGTTTTGCAAGTGAAAATATTATATACTTACCATATTTGGTTTTATGTAGCAATAATTGTTTAGTTCCTTTGTATAAACCAAATGAAGTTCGCTACTAGTTTCTAGGTTTTTTGACTATTATATTTTCAAATTTAAATATATATTGTTTCTATTTATATTTACAGTTTATCTACGAAGGTATCCACTATCCGATGGTATTTGAGGATATTTTTCGTAGAGGAATACTAATAAAGTAAAATAGTATTCCTCGAAGGTATTTTTTATTTTTTTAACCTCATAGAGCATATGTGGCACCAGTTAAAATCACTGGTTAGGTCTGAAAATATTTCTCCGACTTGAAGTTCTAGTGTTGTAGAATTGATACGAAAATGCTTTAATGATATTCCCCCAGGTAGTTGAAAAAATTCAGTCCGTCACGTAATAACTGTATATTAGTCTGGATCGTATAATTGATCCAATTATAATTAACTTTGATGAGGATAGCGATAGCGAAACAGAACTATCTATAGAATGACATTATAAATGTAAATAAATATGACTAGTAATATTTAAAACAAATTTTATTTCATTTGATTACATTAATATAATCATATCATTACTTGCTTTCCTTAGTCCATCCCTTCATACTTCACTTGTTTATTGCCAAGCTCTTGTCGACACAATGGGACCGACCCAGGAAATCATTAAGTCGTATCCGTTTTTCGTGAAACAATCTTTACATTACTTGTAGGTGCCTCCTAAATACCTCCTCGTTTGAAATTCACCGCTTTCAATACTCGTTATATAATATACTAATTTCAATTTAACGTTTCTTCTGCAAAAACTTTTTAGCATCTTCTCAACTATTAATAGGACGACTATTATTTTAAATGTTAAATGCATCATAAAGACAAAATCCTCCTTGATAAAACAGACCTGCGTTAAGGTGTAGCATTTTATAGAATTTTTATGGGATTACACCCACATGCATACCACATTCAAATTATATCGTCGATAATAATTGTTTTGTTTTAATATATATTGAATAAGGAAATAGGACATTTGAATGCAAAACAATATTTTATTATAATTTCCTTTTTAAGAGAGTCCTGGAATTAATCTTGTATATAATTATGTAAGAGAATTATTTTCTAATCACATGAAGATGCGTCACGCAATAAGGTCTAAACAAATAATGATAAAATATATAATTTGCTGGATATAGGCCCCGTCGAGCGCTGAGTACAAAGAAAAGATTGGCCGTGTTCTATAGATGTTCACATTGAATGGCACTACTGAGAAAGCGCAGTCTTTTCTTTGGTAGGATGGCCATCTGCATAACGGGCGTGAACTCTTCTATTCTCATCATATATGGTACACTGACAAAATCGCATGTACCAATGTCGTGGGTTATAAAATAGGAGCTACCTCAACCCACCTCTTTATGTTGTTCTAATTGAGCCTACAGTAATTCAGGTTCTTTTGATTCGCCTCAACCCAGAAAGAGATTTTTTATCAACATTTTAAACATATTTGGGATCACCACAATTCCTCATCTTGTAGCTATATTATGAGTTACCTGAACTCCGTTTCTGGCTTGGGAAAACTTACTAATTGATTATAAAGTGTTGTTTTAAACCGGACGTGCATTATTTTAACTCATTACCATGTGTAAATTATTTTGAGTTGGAATAATTCAGGAAACGTGCTCCAAAATCCCATATCGAGGGTAAATCGCAAGCTCGTAAGGTCACGGAAAGTTCCGAATTCGTGCTCGTGCAGGTTTGGCGCGGTTCATTCCATTGTTATTCGTCAATTCTTCTTCGATCGCGCGTATAGATACCTGTTGGCCGTTGCGCCGTTTGCGGGATTATTCATCTTTGTTCTCTGTGCGTGAAAATTTGTATTTTGCATAATTTTGGTCAGTTGGCGTAAAATGGAGGGGCAGGAGGGAGATGCATACAAATTGTTATTATTGGAATGGAGCCTTATTATTTATAAGTAAAAGTCATCACTTCGTCTGCATGGTTTCTTATCCGTAGTATGCTCTCTTGTCTATAATTCATTTGATTATTTTTTTAAAAAATATACAACAAAAATG
The DNA here is from genome assembly GCA_963991005.1 of Barypeithes pellucidus. Lineage (NCBI taxonomy): Eukaryota > Metazoa > Arthropoda > Insecta > Coleoptera > Curculionidae > Barypeithes > Barypeithes pellucidus. Next base: position 17,879,001 of record OZ022561.1, on the reverse strand, counting down.
TCATATCTTGAAAAAACAAAATGCAATTGAAGTCCACAATATGCAGGCGTTAAATCAAAGAAATATTTTGAGTTCCGATAGTCCACAAATTAGGTACTGGTAGTCCAAAATTTGGAGTCTGGTAGCCCAAAGAGTGAGTTATTCCAGCCACCATCGTAAGCTAGAACAACTTAAATGTCAAGTTTTGATAGCTCGAATCATGAATTAATCTAGCCCGACTAGTAATGCATCAGAATTCACATACTGGTAGCTACGATAGCCTATGAATAATTTAAGACCGTGTTGCGTAAGCTATTCCAACGCATAAAATAATCCATCTTCTGTGCTATCATAACTTATGAATAGTGAGTTGATGCCATTTCTTTGATTTGGTTTCCTGTAATTCACAGGTCTGGGCTGTCCCCTATTAGCAACACGCTTCGGTCTAGGACAACTCATATTTGAGTTATAACAACTCGAAATTTCGCTCGGTGTAGGGTTCATACCTTACTAACAGTAACAAGTAATCATATCAGGATATTAGCGATTAGTGTTATGTCTCAGTAGTTCTATATAATCTGAGCAGAGACCCTTATGGTCCTTGTATCGTAGGACAACAGAAAGTATACTAGCAGGTGGTAATAACAAATTTTCATTTAAAATGTCGCAACTATATTTCCAAATTTATTTAAATATTGTGCCACTTTTGAAGATTTACTCAGTTCACCCGTTGTATTCCCCCGTTATAATAATTTTCAAATAGAGTCACTTATACAGGGTTCCTAACCTCTCTGAAAAAATGAAGGAGGTGAATCCTCACCTCTAATCCTTTATGTTTAACAAATATTATTAGTATATCGTTTGGCATTATTTAATAAAATTAAAAACACAATATTTTTTTAAAACCCTGTATGCGAAAAACTTTTATACCACATTTTCGTCTTAAAATAAGGTGAGGATTCATCTCCTTTATTTTTTCAGAGAGGTTAGAAAACACCGTGTATATTTGCTAAACAATTTTTTACAGTTTGTGAGTCCCTTTACTAGTTAACGTAGGAATTGTATTCGTTGTAAGAAAATCAAATAGTTTTTCATAACAATTTATTTACACAACAATAAATACATAAAAAAATATCACAGAAATACAAAGTGAATTCCAGGTTCAGTATTATGCCATTTTTCGTATATTCGCAGCACATCCAATATCTGGGCTGACACAAGCAGCAAAACTGATCAAATGAGGTATAACATTTTCTTCCATAACACCAGTAAAGAGATGGGACCAAGGTCCTTTTGCAAAAATAGCTACGTCATCGGCTCCGTGGGTTTCCTTTTCTTTAGGTGCCGTCGCCGGCCATCTAAAGCTTATTTTATCTAAAGGAATAAAACATACAAATATCACAGATTATAATGCATACAGGGTGTTCCTTAATGACGTGCTACTATTTCAGGGTGTGATTCCTTATGTCATTTTATAAAGAAAAGTTCATATAAACATATGTCCGCAACGGCTTAAATTTTTTGCTACAGGGTGTTGAATTTTTATTTTTTAAATTGTTATTTTTTAATATCTCCGAAAGTACGTTAGATAATATTTTCAATTTTGGTATGTGTTAATAGTAAATAGAAACAAAAATGTTAGTTAGAAAAGTTATTCAATTGTTCCACCAGTGACGTCCCTGCAAACATGTCCTCGGATATTTTTTACAAAAAGGATGGTACGTCACTGACATTTCTCTATGTGGATATTTTTCTAATTCTACATGAAAACGATCTCTTGAGTCTTTCTCGTCAGATGCACCGTTCTTGATTAAAACCACTAAATTCATTAAAACTCATTATTATTAATATTGATAAAATAATTAATGATAAATTGTGTTTTATAAAAATTGTTGGAAATGGCCATTTTCACTTAAAATGCATGGGGCCATCTTAAAACTCTGGTGTATAAAACTCCCATTAACACTTTAGAAGATTTAAGAGAGCGAATAGTTACCTCGTGTGAGACAATAAGGAATACGCTGGAAATATTTGAACGAGTGGCCATTTCCAACAATTTTTATAAAACACAATTTATCATTAATTATATTATCAATGTTAATAATAATGAGTTTCAATATGAATATAGTGGTTTTAATCAAGAACAATGCGTCTGACGAGAAAAACTCAAGAGACCGTTTTCATGTAGAATTGACCAGGATAATCAGAAAAAATATCCGCATGAAAAAATGTCAGGGGCGTACCACTTTTGTAAAAAATATCAGAGGACATGTTTGCACTGACGCCACTGGTGGAACAATTGAATAACTTTTCTAACTAAAATTTGTGGTTCTATATTCTATTAACACATACCAAAATTGAAAATAATATCTAACGTACTTTCGCAGATATTAAAAAAAAAAAACCATTAAAAAAATAAAAATTCAACACCCTGTAGCAAAAAATTTAAGCCATTGCGGACATATGTTATGAACTTTTCTTTATAAAATGACCTAAGGAATCACACCTTGAGATATTAGCACGTGATTAAGGAACACCCTGCATGTAACAAGAAGACTACATATTTTATTCGACTAGTTATATAGATAGCTCTAAGCATTACTACTTACTCATCTCTTCTGGTGATGGTACGTGTCTGCTGCCATCACTCATTGGTGGTTTATAGCCAGGTCCATTAGCATAGTTCAGAATGGCATATAGATTGTTGTCGCCTGCCATACCAGCGTAACCAAATACGTTACTTCCTCTAGCAGCATATCCTGCGTAACTCATCGTATGAGCGTGATCTGAAAGAATTACAATAATATAAAAGAATTAATATTAGAATTGGGTTTGGGTTGGAATTCAACCAAAATAGTTTTTTATTGTATGTAGAAATGTATGTCTCATTTACCTGACGTCACTACGATCAACGTTTCTTCTTCATTTACAAGTTCAATTGCTCTTTTTATTGCTTTTGAAAATTCTGCTGTTTCATCTAATGCCTTGTGGGCCCAGGTACCATGATGAGCGTGATCAATTCGTCCGCCTAAAACAAAATAGATATCATTTTAAAAACGCTGAATTTAAATTTACTGTAATTGAATTCAAGTTCTTCTTCGGTATAATTTAAAAAACTCATACCTTCTACAAAGAGAAAGAACCCATTGGAATCGTTTTTATTTAGAATCCTTAATGCTCCTTCTGTCATTTCTGCTAACGAAGGCTCAGTTTCTACGTTCCTTTCCTTGTTGTAGTTCATATGAGACGGGCCAAATATGCCTTTAAAATAATGGAGGTTTAGGTAAATTTCTGGGGATTATGAAAATGTAGTGGAAGGCAACTTTATGTAATTTAAATTGAAATATAACTCAACATTACGCTCTATTATTAAATAATTCCTAGACAGTGACCGTTTTTAAGGAATTCAAGCAGACGACGGAAAAATATTCACTTTACAGCGATTATCCGTCAGTATATTATGTAAGTGTAAATGCATCTCTGGCAAGTGAATAGAAAACTTTGTTTCAGGTCCGAGATAGACCTATTCAATGGCATAATTTGCATCAAATCTCTGATGCCTTTAGTCAAAAGCAATTACCCAAAAGATAATCGGTTTCATTCTTTGCTGCCAGCAATTGATCTCTATTCCATATATATTCATAACTCTTTTTTTGACTTTCTTTGATCTCTTTCCATTTCTCAATCAAATTGGTGTCATTATATCTCCTTCCTGAAATGCCTTCCTCATCAATAATGTTCTGAGGCAACAAGTTGTTTCCACCACCGCCTTAAACAGAAAACCATCAATTAGTTAAAGAACGATAACTTTGTAATATATTCTGCCATACCTAAAATGACATTTAGTTTTTGTCCTGTTTCCCCATAAATTAGCTGATGAGCTATGTCCTCACAATGAGAGGGGTCTGCCCCGGATAATATAACATCTATGTCCGATTCCCAGTGGCGGTTAGCTGTGTGAGCATATAGTCCTGGAAAAGCAACAGAAACATTTGTATCTTCTATGGATTACTTTATAATAGTCACGCAATGGAAATTAAGTTAACCCCTGGTCATAGGCATTCACGATAGTTTTGCAGGCAACAAAATAACTCAAAATTGCAACGGACTGATTTATAAACATGAGCGATGACAATTGCAATTAGTTCAATATATCTAACTTCTCTAAATATACTATACAACCAAAAGCTGTATTTTTACCTGCGGGTGAGGCATGTGTTACTCTAGTCGTAGTAACCAAGCCTGTTCTTTTTCCATTTAACTGGAACAGCGTAGCAATGGAATCCACATGATTTTCCGCGAGGTTCATCGCTCTGCAGTCGTGCTGCTTAACAGCAGCCGTTACACCTACTGTACCCAAGTTAGCTTTGACTCCTGTAAGGTAAGCTGTAGCTGAACATGCCGAGTCTGGAGTTTGGTGATCGACGCAGTATGTCTAAAAAATTTTTTTTAAAAATTATTATAGGAAAATCAGGAACAGAGATTTCTGGGACACTAAACGAGAGTTCCTGCAATAGCATCAATTAATTATCTTTAAATTGTCTGCTGGGAAGCTAATGTCACTGTTTTTGGGGTTCAAATTTATTTTTTAAATTGTTCTTAATTAATATCTCCGAAAGTACTTTACATATTATTAACAATATTGGTATGCGTTAATGGGATATAAAGCTACATCTTCTAGTTTTAAAGGTTAGTCTGATAATTAACCAGTGGCGTTCCTTGATATATTCTTCCTGACGAGCCTGGTTTTTCTCTTCAGAAGCACCATTGTTGATTACAGCAATTAAATTCAAATTGGAAGTCATTATTATTAATATTGATATAAATATAAAAAAAAATAAATCAAATGTTCCTATTAAAAACCAATCTGATTAGGACAAGGATACATTTTATTCTAAAAATGACAGAACTAAATTCCAAATAAACCAAATTTATGTTCCCTTTTGAAATAATTAGCAACTAATATTAAATCAGTTAAAAAGTTTTATTACCATTTTTATTACTTGTCAAATATGTAAATTTTTATCAATAATAAATAATATTAATTTGTGCTGAAATGTCGCGAATTCCATCGAATTCATGGTCCTTTAAATTTTGCTCTTGAAATAATCAAAAATCGACCTAGACTTTAATCTAAATTTAAAATTTAAACCTTCGGAGATTATTTTGTGGACGAATGAAGACTATAATATAAAGAGTTCAATCATAAAGTTGAAAATTTTAACTAAATATTTTAAAGGTAATTCAGTTTGAAAATTTTATATTGGCGGAAGTATAAGAATAACCTTCTTAAATATTAGCATGTTATTAAGAAACACACGGTATATTTAGCGGTATAAAAATTTGGAAAACATAACTTACTTTAGAGAGACCTGTATAAGGAAAATCCTCAAATGACAGCGACATCTCTTCACCCCCCATATAAACTCTTGTGGCCGAAATGGTCGGTATAGACAGTCCATCTCCAAGAAAGAGTATGACGTTTTTGGCAGTATCTAAATAAGAATAATATAAATAACATTAAAATTTGTCATTGTTCTCTTCCATAGATAAACTATTTTATTCTTTCAATGCTCAACTTAAGAGCTTTAGACTTTAGACAAATATAATTTTTTTCCCTGAGAATGTTCTTACAGGCATCAACAGAGATCCATAAGTATATAAACTCCATACTGGCTATATAAAAGTTGTATATCAGCATTTAGAAAACATTAACAACCAACTTATATGCCAATAAAGCTTATAGAACCTTTTTGGTATATAATATAACTCCCCGACTTACTTATACCCTAAAAACTTATACCGATATAAAATAAGACTTGTTTATACTTACTTAAATTTACCTTCTGTGCTAATTTTTTAGCTAATATATTAAGAGCGTTATTTTTCCAGAATTCTTTAGTTTCCTCCCTGCGAATTTCTTCTTGGGTTTTGTTCCGGACCATTTTGTTTTCGTATAGTAAAATTTTCTCATCTAAGAAATAATTTAATACAATTTAGGTAAGTATCAATAACTAGAACCAATCATAAATATTAATTTTATTACAGGCAGCTACAGGGTGTCCCACCGGAAAGCGCCTCGATCTATACAGGGTGTTTCTTAATGACGTACTAATGTTTCAGGGTGTGATTCCTTAGGTCATTTTATAAAGAAAAGTTCATATGAACATATGTCCGAACGGCTTAAATTTTTTGCTACAGGGTGTTGAAATTTTATTTCTTAAATGGTTATTTCTGAATATCTCCGAAAGTACTTTAGATATTATTTTCAATTTTGGTATGTGTTAATAGGATATAGAAGCACACAGTTAGATTTTAGTTCAATTGTTCCACCAGTGGCGTTCCTGCAAACATGTCCTCTGATATTTTTTACAAAAAAGATGGTACGCCACCGACATTTTTCCATGTGGATATTTTTTCTGATTAGCCTGGTCAATTCTACATGAAAACGGTCTCTTGACTTTTTGTCTTGATTAGAACTACTAAATTTATATTGAAACTCATTATTATTAACAAAATAATTAATGATAAATTTTGTTTTATAAAAATTGTTGGAGTGGACAATTCGATGCGAAGATTGGCGGAAGCATGCCTTTTAAGTGAAGGTGGCCATTTCCAACAATTTTTATGAAACAAAATTTATCATTAATTATTTTATCAATGTTAACAATAATGAGTTTCAATACGAATTTAGTGGTTTTAATCAAGACGAGAAAAACTCAAGAGATCGTTTTTATGTAGAATTTACCAGGCTAATTAGAAAAAATATCCACATTGAAAAATGTCAGTGGCGTACCATCTTTCTTGTAAAAAATAACGGAGGACATGCTTTCAGAGACGCCACTGGTGGAACAATTGAATAACTTTTCTAACTAAAATTTGTGGTTCTATATCCTATGAACACATACCAACCTTTCGGAGATATTAATTTAAAAAATTGAATGTAACAAGAAATTTAAGCCGTTGCGGCCATATGTTCATATGAACTTTTCTTTATAAAATGACCTAAGGAATCACACCCTGAAATATTAGCACGTCATTAGGGAACACCCTGTATAAGAAAAAATATACATAGGAAAATTTTGAAAATGACAGCTGATTGGGGCAACTTGGCTAGAATATTTTCAATATGGTAGCACTTCCGGTTACAACGGAGGGCGTCAACTTGCTTATTTTAAATGGAATACCCTATATACTATGACATTTTTGGATTCTACGCAAGATTCTCGGCAGATTTTGTATATCATGTCCTATACCTAAGTCTAAACGTATGTGACATATTTAAGTTTTTATATCAAAAATGCAGACCTTAAAATAAATATTAATTTTTTTCTATAAGGAAACCTTTATTGTTTAATTTGGGTTGTATTCTCTGAAAAGGATCTGCTTCAATATACTTTTTATAATATTTTGATAACTATTAATACAGGGTGTCAAAAAAAGTTTAAAATTAAATTAAGTGCATATATGACCTTTCTGCAAAAATCTACATTTTCAAATGGAAACTCTCAAATTTTATAATTATTTTATATTTAGCATCAAAAATAAGTTATACATGATTATTAATAATTTTCAATTGGTAAGTGATTAAGATTACAGCTTTTCCTATGTACTCGTATATTTATTTATTTATGGTGTCCGCTAATTAATGGTACATGGAGAAACCACAGACTCCTTACGTAAAAATATTAGGATATAATTATTCTCACCTATATCCGAAAGTTGATATTAACGGAGATACAGGGTGTTAATGTTAAAACTTCATTTTTGTTTCCTCTAATAACCAACGGTTTTTTAAAAAATTTGGCAATTATGGTTTCCTTAGGACGAGAAACTGATTTTTTAATGTACAATGCGGCATTTTTCGCACTTTCATTAGGTCATAACTTACTTGGGCCTCAGTGTATTTAAGTTTTTAAGGAAAATTATACTTTTCTCATATTTATTATGTAAAAAATGTATATTAAGTTTAGATTCGAGTTACCGTTTCGGAGATATTTGCATTTAAATTGTTTAGTGCGTTAGCTCAGGCAATCAAATAATATTTTGTTACTTCTTACCAATTCACTTTTACATGATAATTAATTCCTTAACTTACTTTAATTAAAATAACTTTGACCATAGAAAATATCGTTTCGAAAGAAACCAACAGCAATGAAAACACAAACTTACGATAAACTCAAAAATGAAACATTTTCTGTTCCATAGCAACTGCATCTCTAAATTTTATTTGTTTTCTTATAGGTTACTTTAAGAAAAAAAAATTATTTGCTAATTAATTATAATTGGGCAGGGTGCACTAAACAATTTAAATGCAAATATCTCCAAAACGGCAACTCTGGACGACCTGAACTTAGTATACCTTTTTTACGTAATAAATATGAGAAAAGTATTTTTCATTAAAAACTTAAATACACTGAGGTACAAAAAGTTCTGACCTAATAAATGTGCAAATAATGCAGCAGAAAGCGCGCCCCCTACATTGTACATTAAAATTTCATAAAAAATCAATTTCTCGTCCTAAAAAACCATAATTGCCAAATCTTTTAAAAATCGTTATAGGTAAGTATAATTAAATCCTAATATTTTTACGTAAGGAGTCTGTAGTTTTTCCATGTACCATTAATCAGCGGACACCCTGTCTATTAACGAAATTAATTTTTTAAAGGAACACCCTATATTTTTTACCTTTTTGGATCTTAGAATCAAGTCTAGATAGTTTTCATGTATTATAAAATGTTCTATTCCTATATACAACTGTAAATATATTTCGTATTTTTTTTGGCCGTCAAAATCTTTCAAAAGGCCTATTCAACTCGAATTTATGAATAAAATATAGGAACGGTTTATGAATCTCATTCTCGAATCTCCTAATTTGGATAATAACAACAATCGCCGTTGAATGCTAATATTTCTCATGGACTAATAAAATTTAAATAAAACAACTTTTTTATTTTAATATGAGCTAATAATAATGATATTAGCAAGAAATTGCATGTCTTTTGAAATAGTAGGTTGTTAATTATCAATGCCTAGCCAATAGGATTATTATGAAATTAAATATTGCCTTTATTACTTCCTGTTATAAATTACATCAAGAATAATAAAATATAGAGCTCTTCCATTTTTTGGCATACCAGTTATTTAGATACAATTACTATGGAATATATTTGAGGAAAACTGTGTGTCTTCTCCAGATTCATTTATAGTTTTTTTAAGCCTAATCTCTTTCGAGATAAATATGTTTTCTTTTCGATTGACCACCCCGTATAATATGTATATAATTTTGAATTTATCTTTTATTTCAGTTTTTCTACTACCTGATTGAAGTTAATATATGAATTTCAATAACTACCTGAATACATTTACATTTTTTAACGTAATTATTGATATTATTTTCTAAGGTAATTTAGTAAAACACATGTAATATTTGAGAAATAATATTAATAGGGTTAAACGGGTTAAAATCCGATTTTCATTGGTTTTCAAGTTATAACTTAATTAAAAAAACAAATTTTCGGTAAACGTGTTGGTATCACTTCTTGGTGGTATGAGGAGAATTAGTTGCGTTCGGCCGAGTTTAAGCGTCGTATGCAGTGGCGGCTCGTGATCTATGATAGAGGGGATTCACAAGTATGGTGAAATTATTTTTAAAATTTTATTTTTGTGTAACGACCAAACAATTACTTTCAAGGCATTTTAAATGTAGAAAGAAAAAAGTAATAAAAAAATGCTTTAGGTAAAACATATTTTTATTTATTTTTTAATTTTACACAAGGAAATACAACTTTTGGAAAATAAGGAAGGTTTTCTTAGTGTGTATAGTGCTTAAACGTAAAGTCCGTTGTTCGGTTCTTAATTGTAGAAAATTGATCAATAACGGCCTCATTAAAGTTTGGAATACCCCCTATAAATTTTTTTCATATATTTGATTTTTAAACTTTCTAATAAAATCCCTAGATTTACCCTTTGTGGTCTGCGTTAAATTAATTTCGGGTTTAGGTCTTCCCGCATTCTTCACTTCAATTTTTTGCACCAAACTCAAAGCGCTAAAGTTATTTTTTAAATAGTCCACCGTCAAACTATTCATTTTAACTTAATAAATATATTATATTAAAATATTAAAACATACACGATCGAATTTCTAACTAAACTGCTGGCCATTTGCTTTCGAGCAAGAAAAATTTCGCCTAAATTTAAAAGTTAATATTTTCTGAACCAGATATGATCTCGATTTCCGGCTTTTAATGGTTGATAGATTTGTCCCTTAGGAAACAATTGCCAAAGATTGGATTGTCTTAAACTGTCAGAAAATTTTATATACAGGGTGTTAAAGAGGACGATGATTTTTGCACCAATTTCAATAGCATGTAACTTTCACAATAATATTTTTAAATTTTATCACTGTACGTCAATTGAATCACTGGTTCATAGCAAAGAAAGAAATCTGTCAAATTTTTGATATCTGCTATATTTTAAGAGATAGTGATTTTTTTCAAAAACTTTGCTTTTTTTCAACTTTTTGTTAGCTAGATCCCACTGTGCGTTGTATCGTGCAAACTTTGCAAGTGATTATTATACCTTATGAAAAGCTTGTTTATGTTCAGTAACAACAATTGTACCTAAATGTTGCGATATGCAGTGGCGTACTTATAATCACTTATATGTCTATGAGTATCTCACAATTTTTTTGTATTGGAAAGTACTCGCGCCCCTAGATTAGGCAAGTTGTTCCTTATTTTTTAGTTTTTCATATCGCGCTACAGGTATATTATACAGTGTTTACAAAATTTTAAAAAGGATAATTTTTTAATTTAATTGTTTGAAAAAATTTATTTAGTTTAATTTTAGGAATAGTGTCGTGTTAGAAAGTTAGAACTGATTGTGAGATACTCATAAAGCATAGACATATAAGTGATTATAAGTACGCCACTGCACATCACAACATTTAGGTACAATTGCTGTTACTGAACATAAATAAGCTTTTCTTAAGGTATAATAATCAGTTACTAAGTTTGAACGATACAACGCACAGTGGGATCTAGCTAACAAAAAGTTGAAAAAAAGCAAAGTTTTTCAAAAAAATCGGTATCTCTTAAAATATAGCAGATATCAAAAATTTGACAGATTACTTTCTTTGCTATGAACCAATGATTCAATTGACGTACAGTGATAAAATTTAAAAATATTATTGTGAAAGTTACATGCTATTGAAATTGCTGCAAAAATCATCGTCCTCTTTAACACCCTGTATATAAAATTTTCTGACAGTTTAAGACAATCCAACTTTGGCAATTGTTTCCTAAGGGACAAATCTATCAACCATTAAAAGCCGGAAATCGAGATCATATCTGGTTCAGAAAATATTAACTTTTAAATTTAGGCGAAATTTTTCTTGCTCGAAAGCAAATGGCCAGCAGTTTAGATGCATGAACATACAACGGCGCGGCGCACACTAAAATTGTGCACCTTTCCCATGTTAAATCGCTATAGCCCCGATATCCCCCGCTGTCTCCCGCCACCGGTTACTACAGAGAAACTGCATTATGCCGCGCCTACTTAATCGCACATGCGAACAAGTCTCGTCATAATCGTCATTAACCTCCGCCGAGGCACGGTTGCCAGATCGAGAGCCTATAATATACAGTTTGGTTGACGGTACGATAAAATATTAGGGAGGGTCGGATTTATACGATAAATAATATTCAATGAATATAAATTAATATGTTTTTATTCGTTTTCGGGGTGCACGTGCGCATGTGCTCATGGGGAAGAACCGCCACTGGTCGTATGTTGACAGTTTCAAGGTACTTTTTTTTTGCTGTGTTGGTAGCCCTCGCCGTTTAAACGGCAATTGCAATAAAATTACCGATATTGCTTGCAACACTCATGCAAAGAATTGCAGCAACAAAATTAGAAAAGTATTGCAGACTCGAATGACACCAGCATTGATGGAGAAGGTGTTCGAGACAACCATGCACACGGCAATGACGATATTTTTGAACATTTATTAAAAAACGTTATAAAATTTTTTTTAATTACGCTATAACTTAAAAACAAATGAATAATCGACTAAGGAGCTTTTTTCATTATTTTCACTTGTGCATACACAACTCCCGTCTCACACTGTAGATTCATCTAATAATGAGAATCGGCGAATAATCAGTAAACTTCTTAAATTATTTATAAATACATTTCTATTTTTACACTCATTACCATTATGTGCTTACCTTTGTCATTGCCTTTTTGGTATACCTTCGGTAGAGACAAAACACAGTTCAGTGTACAACTAACAAAGATTAGAAAATAAACCGTGGAAATCATAATAAATTAACCAAGTCGATAGTGACACAATGAGCCTCGTTGTGTAAGAAGCTGATTTTATCTAGGTAACTGTTTGCACAATTTGTTAACTATTTATTTAATTGCACTATTATAATAAAAATGATAACGACAATTAATTTTTATTAAAGGTAAATGATATAAATATTCGCAAAGCAAAAATTATTCTCCCACCGCCTGATGTAATTTGTTAAGGTCGAGAAAGGTATTAAGAAAACTGGTTAATAAATTAATCAAAGGTTTATGTATCGTTTTTACACTAGGTAGTTCTTGGACTTTTCCTGCCCTTGTATTTTAATAAACCGAAGATATTGGGACATTCTCCAAAAAAGAACAAAATTGTATGCTCTAAAAATTTAATATCAAATACCAATGTATGGAAAAATTATTATTTTCCCGGACCACCCGATGATACCTTATACAATAAGGGCGTATTTTTGTCTACACAGTAGCACTTTAAAATATTAATTCAGATTGAATGGTACTACCAAGGAAAGGAAGACTTTTCCATTGATATGATGTCACCATCTGCAGACCGGTTTCGAATTCTTTTGTTCTCGTCAGTACAGGGTAGGTATACATACCTATCATCAGAGAAGCCTCTATACTTCACGCTGCATTATCAACGGTAGTCGAGAAAATACAACGCCCTGTGCCATCTCTTAGCAGTCCCACACAATCTGAACAGACGTTATTTGAATAAATCCAAAAATAAGAAATCTTTAGACTTTTTATTTTTGGAAAAATTTAACACTTTTTGTGGCCCCAATAAATTTCAAATTACTCAATTTAGTACGGGTAATGCACCTTTACGGTAACATTCTAAAAAATCTTAGTGCCAGTTTTTCTGGCATCTTAGAGATCGAATAACATAGATGAGTAACTTTGAAATAAATAAAAGCGTACTAGGAACCGTAATATTTTTGATACATGAGGAATTCCAAAATATAAAATTTATATACAGTGTGTACATAAAGTAAGGAACAAATTCATTATCTAGGAATCTAAAAATATTTCGGAAAAATCCTCGGACACGTGTATAATAATTTTTAATGGCGCATTTTTTTCCCATACAAACTTAATATACAAGGTGGCTCATGTAGTAGATATGACATTATCGACGATTTTTTTAAATGGGAACCCCTATATTTTAGTTCAGATCTGATTCAAAAACAGAACAGCTGATTTCAAAAATATAACACACTTAGGGCCTAAAATTCATAGTTTCGTTACTACAGGGTAAAACAAATAATTTTATTTAAGATATTTTTAATTTAAAAAAATGTAAAAAAATTAAATAAGCTATTTAATTAAGTGTTGAAATTGTCCTCCTTCTGCTGCCTGACAGTACCCCAAGCGATCAATAAATTCGTGTTGGACTTTTCTTATGGTTTCTTCTGAAATGTTCGTGCATTCTGTTGTTATTCGATTTTTTAAATCTTCAATATTGGCAGGTCTGACTTTATAAACAACATTTTTCAGGTGACCCCACAAGAAAAAGTCCAGTGATGTAAGGTCTGGAGACCTAGGCGGCCATTCCACGGGCCCACGTCTTCCAATCCACTTTTTCGGAAAAACTTGGTTTATGTAATGGCGCACTACTGCTGCATAATGTGGAGATGCGCCGTCTTGTTGGTACCACAAATTTTCATCTAGAATTCCTTGATTATTTCTACTAGGGTATAAGTTAACTTGCGTAGGGATAAGAAAGTTCTGAAGAAAATGAAGATAATTTAGCTCGTTTACATTGTTGTCAAAAAAATATGGCCCAATAATTTTGTTTTCACAATAAGAGCCCAAACATTATTTTTTTGAGGATATTGAGTATGGTGCTCACGCATCCACCTGGGACTTTCTTTTGCCGAGTATCTACAGTTTTGCCGGTTCACTTCTTCATTTAATTTAAAGGTAGATTCATCCGAAAATAGGATATTTTCAACAAACAAAGGATCTAAGTTACATCTTTCCATTAATATTTGACAAAACTCCATCCTACGATCTGGATCAACTTCATTCAACTGATCGGATTTTAAACGGGTGCCATTTTTCTACCGTTAATAGGTTATGAACGGTCATAGCAGCCGCCCCATGATCAATGCTAATCTGGCGGACGCTGTTGTGGGGATCTTCTTCCATAGCCAATAAAATATCTAATTTCTTATCATCCGGAATAGTTGGACGGCCTTTTCTGGGAATATCTTCCACTGAACCCGTTTCCCGAAATTTTATTTCAAGTTTACTCACAGTTGATCTAGTAATTGGTCTTGCTGGATACTTAGTGTTAAACAAAATGCAAACTTCTTGTTGAGTACGGATCCTATCACCATATCCAATCATCATAAGAATTTCTATTCTTTGTGTTAAAGATAAACACATAGTAACTCAATATGTTTTAAAATAAAATTTATTACTTCTAATAAACTTACTAGAAAAATACAATGTAATGACAATGACATTATCTAAATACCATAGTTATATAACAGCAAATAAGCCTACTTGAGAAAAAACATAAGTAACAGCAAATGATGGTGCGTCCATTAATTACGTAAGGCTTTCAGGGTGATGGCGGAAGGGATTGAGCCAAATGTCACGAAATCTTTTATTGGGGGAAGGGGGGTTGAAAAATCGCTAAAAACGCCTCACGTAATTAATTGATGCCTCCCAAGCCAAAAAAAAATATCTTAAATAAAATTATTTGTTTTACCCTGAAGTAACGAAACTATGAATTTTAGGCCCTAAGTGTGTTATGTTTTTGAAATCAGCTGTTCTTGGAAATTACAGATCTGAACTAAAATATAGGAGTTCCCATTTAAACAAATCGTCGATAATGTTATGACATTATCGACGAGCCACCTTGTATATTAAGTTTGTATGGGAAAAAATGCGCCATTAAAAATTATTATACACGTGTCCGAGGATTTTTCCGAAATATTTTTAGATTCCTAGATAATGAATTTGTTCCTTACTTTATGTACACATTGTATACCGATTTGACTAACGCGACAGGGTATTACTTTTCGTACTTTTTCAATGAATGACCCCCCCCCAACGAAATTTAACCCCCCCAAACCGAAGTTCTGGATCCGCCCTTGAAGTAATGAGAAGCTATTTTCTGGATTTTTGCATCCCCAAGCAAAAAATGGTGTTTAATTTATTAAACTATTTCGAAAATGAAAGAAAAAGTGAAAATTCGCCAACCAATATGCAGGAAAACGTAGCAAAAGCACTAGGAATTAGTTTAAGGGCTGTGCAGAAAATTGTGCATGAAAGAAAGCATAATACCGAAGAATACTAAAAAATGTTAACGAAGAAAGCCAAATACTGAAGATATAAGCGAAAATATTAAAATGGGAGTTCGGAATGTGATTTATGATTTATGCAGAACAAAAACCAATGTAACTCTTCCAGTTTTAAAAGAAAATTTAAACATTTGAGGTGTTTGGAAAATCGGACCTGAATCACTATCGAAATTAATAGCAAAAGTTGGGTTATCGCTATAAAAAAGACTGTAACCGGAGATTTTTATATGAGCTGCCACAGATAGCGAGCCACCGTGTTCAGTTCTTAAAAAAATATACGGAAAATTACAAATCAAAATTTAGAAAAGTAGCGCGGATGATCATTGATCCATTTTTTTTTTATGATCAAACACAAGCACTATAGCAAAAATCCTTTAGGGCACTCTGGGAGTGGTGCGTGTACGCAAAAAGCGATTCACGTTTGTTTTGAATCGTTAGAGGTTATATTCGTTGGGAAAAACGACCTAGGGAAGGTCGATCCACAAGGATGTAGTTCTCCAGATGAATGAATTCTTAAATAATGAAGTTCGAGTAGTACTAAGCTTAACCACATATGGATGGGCGGTAGTGGTTCGTCGTGTATTTCTGCTATTCGCCACTCTCCATGAATATATCTGTAAAAGAGAGTCAAATCCCCAACCTGTCTTCGATGTTCTAGGCTGTCGAGGTTCTTCATCAGCTCGTGATCTCCGATCAGACGAATAGCCCTCCTTTCGATGGAATCCAGTAGCCAAAGAGTATGTTTGGGTGCAGAGCTCCAGACATAAGAGTAGTACTCCAGTGATGGTCGAATCTGGGCTTTGTATAGTGTCAAAAGTTGTTGAGGCGTGTACAACTTTCTGGTTCGGAAGAGTACCCCAACCTTCTGAGAAGCTATCTTGGCGATTGCCACAACGTGGTTATGCCAAGACATACCTCCTCCCAGATTGACGCCCAGCAAATTAATAGATGAAGCCAGCGGGATTGCGTGTCCGGCCATGACTATTTCCTGTTCTGTAATGTCAACCTTCCTAGAGAAAACTGCTGCCTGGGTTTTTTTAGCGTGAAATTCGACTTGGTTACTGTCACCCCAAGCCAAAATTTCTTCCAGGTCTTTGTTGAGGCGTGATACTTCATGCTGTCTGCGAAGATGTGCGTCGGCAGCCGATGTTTGCGCATTCAAAGAGAAAGATAAGATAAGTGTGCTATCGTCAGCAAAACTAAATATCGGATTTTTAGTTTTTAGGTCGTTAATGTAGAGTAAGAGCGTGGGAGAGAATATGGACCCTTGAGCAACACCGACATTGATGGTGAAGGTGTCTGAGAGAAATCCGTTAATCGCCACTTGCAGAGAGCGGTCCTTAAGAAAGCTAGACAACCATGTACAGAATCGTCTGGGCATTTTATAGGATTGCAGTTTACTTAGAAGCCCCTCATGCCAAACACCATTTGAGGTATTTTCAGAATTTCTAAGTTATGTTGACAGTTTTTAGTCTATATAAACGGTTTTCTTTGTTTACATTTTTTAGTATTCTTCGGTATTATATTATGCTCTCTTTCGTGGACAATTTTCTGTACAATCCTTAAATTGATTACCGGTGGTTTTGCTACTGTTTTCAACTTATTGGTTGGCAAATTACCATTTTTTGTTTTTATTTCTTGAAATAGTTAATCGGATTAAATTCCATTGTATTTTTAGGTTAGGTAATTTTATTGCTAAAATAAATTACACTGTTTATTATTCTCGTTTTTAATAAATAGATTTAGTAGATATACTATTTACAGGGATGGCGAACCAATGGCACGTGACATAAAATTTTGGGCACGTCACCGATCACAAAGATTACTATGAATTATTATATTTTTTCTTTAGAAAAAATGGCACGTTAATACATAAAGGTTCGCCACCCCTGAATTATTATGTAAGTAACATAATTTGTGCAAAAATAGTAATATTATAATGTTGCTATCTTTACCACAGTTAATATAATAAAACTATATTTATTTTCTCCGGGTTTATTGATACCTACATAATCTCACAACATTTTGATAAGCTCTGGAATTTTCGATTTGATTCATATGATCGGTGACCTTTGGACCCGCATAAGATGACTTTTTTTTTACTGTATATTTTTGAATATACAGAATAAATCAAAGATATAATAATAATTGTTAAAATTTAATAACAAAAATCTTATAACATTTTACTACTTAAAAGCAAATTAATTTTAATGAACTAGCCAATGCCACTAAAATATAATAATAGACCTTCTGCCAGCGCATGGAAGTAGTAACAACTCCACCATTAAATCCAGTAATTTTCTTTTAACTATTAGGATTTTCCAAATTATGAAAATATTTGACCGTAAACATGACGTTAAAGGTTTTAAAGTTAATAAAAATAATTTAAAAATAACCATTTGTTTTGTTTCATGTTTCCACTGATCAAAGAAAGTTCCAAATTTCCGTCAACTCGACACTTAATTAAATATGCGTTAGGAGTTTATGTGTTAATAAAGACTTTCTCTAATAGTTTCTTAATAAATATCCCATTTTCATTAATAACGAGTGAATATTTATACTGCCAACCTTTAAAGTATCTTCAAAATTGTTTTTTTTAAATAGAGTAAATTCTAATTGCAAGAGTTTTTTTGTTTATTGAATAATGATCTAATAAACTCCTGGACAAAACTAACGCAACATCATAAATTTGCCATATTTTTGATGCTATTTTTTTTTCTGAATTTATGATCCGATTTGAATGATTTTTTTTTGCATTGTAGCTTGGTTCCTTGACAATGTCATAGTTTTCGCTGTTAATGATAAAAATTTAATTTTCGATTTATACTGGATGTACTAAAAATGCTATGTTTTTTTCCGAAAGTTCGCATCACCCTGTGGAATATATTAGCAACCAAAACATATTGCAGTCGACATTAAACGGTAGGTCCATCTTTCCCCAACAACCATTACTTCATTATCTCTGATATTAAAGGAGATATACCGTTTTATAGCGTAACATGTTTTTATAGACTTTAATATTCAACACATTCATTGTTAAATGTTTTCAAGTAGACTATGGACTTTTTCGGACATTGCAAGCGATGTGTCAGCAGATGTTGTGTTTTAAAGTTACAAAGGTCAAATAAAATTTGCCATACTGATAAAAACTGTTCGGAAACTGCTTATTTAACGTTCGTTTCGTATGCCCAGTTGAACGACGAGTATTTTAATCTTGAAACCTACTAGAAAACATTTAACAATGAATGTTAAAGTCTATAAAAACATGCTACGCTATAAAACGGTGTATCTCCTTTAATAACAAAGATAATGAAGTAACCCAAAAAAGGAAATGTTGGGGAAAGATGGACCTACCGTTTAATGTCAACTGCAACAACTGCACAGGGTGATGCGAATTTTCGGAAAAAAACATAGCATTTTTAGTAAACCCTGTATAAATCGAAAATTAAATTTTTATCATAAACAGCGAAAACTATAACATTGTCGAGGAACCAACCTACAATGCAAAAAAAAAATCATTCAAATCGGATCATAAATTCAGAAAAAAAATAGCATAAAAAATATGGGAAATTTATGATGTTGCGTTAATTTTGTCCAGGAGTTTATGTTCAATCCCAAAATAACCTATCAAGAATTATATTTTAAAAACTTTTAATTATTTTTTATAGTTATTACTGAAAAGATAGAAAGTATATTTATTATTTAATGGTTCTTTGGTTAATTCGAATTAATTAAAGTTAAAGGTAAGGACAAGGTAATAATACGGTGAATATTCTCTATTTATGTGTTTTTCTGTGCTTGCTTCATGGCTATTGAACCTTAATTAATAATATTAATTTATGAACAAAAAAGTACTAAATTTTGACTAACCCCGTTACAGAAACTGGAATTTAATTAAGATTAAATTAAAATTAAAAGTACATCTTTTAGTGTCGAGTAAGTAGGTCAGTTCTTAGAAGTTTCAATTTTTTTATAGTTTCAGTTCAAAATTTCAGGTTTTTCTCATTTCTTTTAGATATTATACTATAGTTAGAGAGACGGTGACAATAGGGGATCCGTGAAGTGGAATATCAGTAATTTGTTTCTTCGTGAAGTTTAGGTTCTCCCTCTACAACTTTTATATCTGATGAAATGCCGTAGAGCGTTGCTGAGAGGCGCTGTACCGCTTTAGATAGGAAATTCTCAATAAATTCAAAATTATATCGAGCCATGTCTGAAAATGAATTTGCAGCATCTGCGTGACCCCAAAGTCACGGGAAACACATTTTCTGACAAGTCAACCCTTGCATATACTTTTCCGAGCGTGTCAAAAAAAAAATGAATGGAAAAATTATAAAGTCTCAAGTGACATGGGTCCAAGTGGGCTTAATCGATTTGTATTCACATGGAGATGACTCGTAAACAATTTTCTGATAAAAAGAATATTGCGAAAGTGCAGCATACTTTCAAGGATACCGTGAAAAGGAAGACTATGAAAGTCGGTACGAAGGTGCACAAAGTAAGACTGCAGCGAGATCTCTTTGGACAATTGCTGACCGCATCGCTCTCGCAAAAAATAGATTTAGAGAAAGTTTTGCAGTACCCCATTACTCCAGTCCCGTTTTCTCCGGTATCCTGCGGTATCTCTGCGTAATATTGTCAGAATTCCGCCTAGCTAGGTGCGATTCTCCTGAATTTTTTTTTCCACAATATTTGGGTGTCAAGGAATGGAAAGGAAGGTGTGACAATTTTCTGACATGTCACGATCGTTTTCCGAATTTCCTCCGAGGAGATTTTTAAAAAAATCCAATGAAATGGCGAGACCTGGAACTACAAAATTCCTCCAATCTAGAAAGTTTCAACTTCAAATTCGCTTTTTTTCTTTTTTTTAATTTTTTTTGACACGCTCGGAAAAGTATATGCAAGGGTTGAACAAACACGCATTCTTCACTTCAATTTTTTGCTCCAAACTCAAAGAGCTAAAGTTATTTCTTAAATAGTCCACTGTCAACTATTCATTCATTCATGTTAAATCGCCATAGCCCCGCTATCCCCCGCTGTCATCCGCCACCTGTTACTGCAGAGAAACTGCACTACTTATTCAGTCAACATGTTAACGGGGCTCTTAAACCTTACTTATCTGATTAAATTCAAATAAGGGAGATCTGAGAGCAGGACCGAAAAACACAGCAACGCCTCAAGGCTTAACCTAAAAATCATACTGATGATAGACAAAAATAGCACATCTAGTGAAAAGGAGTAAAAAGTTTTTTACCTGACTCACACGGGGAGTTTAGTCGGTCGGAGCTCCTCACTCGGAGAAGTTTATGTCCATCCCGACACTACCTTACAGCCGCGTCTGTAAGGTGTCTGTAAGCAGATTCTCCACGGCTGTCCCAAAAAAAAATGCACTACTTAAACGCACGTGCGAGCACGTCTCGTCATAATCGTCATTTACCTCGACCGAGGCACGGTTGCCGGATTTATACAGTTTGGTTTGACGGGATGATAAAATATTAGGGAGGGTCGGACTTTTTTTAGTTTGACGGTACTATAACATATTGGGGAGGGTCGGACTTTATACGATAAATAATATTCAATGGATATAAATTAATATTTTTTATTCGTTCCGTTTTGGGGGTGCACGTGCACATATGCTCCTGTGGAAGAACCGCCACTGCATCTTTTAGAATTAAGAAAAATTAAAATAAAACACTACAATTATATAATTTATTTCTCGATTATAATAGATACATTTTTCCTTATTGCAATATGATATATTTTCGGTGATTTCATCAATTGTGGATTAAACACATTTTAATAAATTATCAACATTATGCAAGCCTGCAACAGCCGGTGCAGAATCATGCATTTAATACATGTTTGTCAATTAGAATTTGACAAAAAGAAAACACAACCATTATTAAATATAATTGTCCGTTTTTCATCAAGATTGCGAAGTTCTGCAAATAAAATTAAGAAGCTATGAAGATTTTATTATTTAATTTCTATGCTCTCAAAATTACTACTCTTCCCTTACTTTCTTACTCGGGAAGGTACGAGTATAGCATAAAATATACGTTTGTTTAGATCTCTTATGATATATAGGGAACATTAGTGTCATAGTACATATCTGACGGAAGAGTACAGGTGTACCATTTTCGACACTTTTATAGGGTATCTCCGTTATTGTTAGTGCTATCAAAAAAGTAATGTAGGTGTCATGTACTCTTTTTGGGTCAAACTTAAAATGGTAAAATCAAAATTCGAAAATTATCGATCGCTTAAGAAATACAAATTGACAATTTCTAAATTACAATATATTTTCTTAGTTAAAAGAGATACAGAAAAATATTTAATACAGAAGCTTCTTTATAGTGATTGTTGAATAATCTGCCGTTTGCAGAATAAGTATACGGGGTCAGGTAAAAAAGTTATCAAAGTTATCGGACCTAACCTCATTTTTTGAAATGGAACACCCTGTATATTTTATTTAAATAGATACCATTTTAAATTCTCTGTTCAAATATATAACACACCATGGATAGTAATGGTTTCCTAGACGATTTAACTAATAATACTAATAACTAATAAAATACAACTATGTTGACATTCTAGTTGTTATTAACATTAAACATCAATTTCATTTTTTATATATTCATTTGTGAAAAAGACTTATGACTTATGACGCTTAACAACGCAATCGAACATCATGGGGAGTCTCGGGTTGTTGCGCTGGATATTTCTAAAGCTTTTGATCGTGTTTGGCATGAGGGGCTTCTAAGTAAACTGCGATCCTATGGTATGCCCAGTCGATTCTGTGCATGGTTATCTAGCTTTCTTAAGGACCGCTCTCTGCAAGTGGGGATTGACGGATTTCTCTCAGACACCTTCACCATCAATGCCGGTGTTCCTCAAGGGTCCATATTGTCTCTCACTCTCTTCTTACTCTACATTAACGACCTTCTAGTGAAAACTAAAAATCCGATATTTAGTTTTGCTGACGATAGCACACTTTTCTCATCTTTCTCTTTGAATGCGCAAACATCGGCTGCCGACGCACATCTTCGCAGACAGCATGAAGTATCACGCCTCAACAAAGACCTGGAAGAAATTTTGGCTTGGGGTGACAGTAACCAAGTCGAATTTAACGCTAAAAAAACCCAGGCAGCAGTTTTCTCTAAAAAGGTTAACATTACAGAACCGGAAATAGTCATGGCCGGACACGCAATCCCACTGGCTTCATCTATTAATTTGCTGGGTGTCAATCTGGGAGGAAATATGTCTTGGCATAACCACGTTGTGTCAATCGTCAAGATAGCTTCTCAGGAGCTTGGCGTACTCTTCCGAACCAGAAAGTTGTATACACCTCAACAACTTTTGACACTATACAAAGCCCAGATTCGACCATCACTAGAATACTGCTCTCATGTCTGGAGCTCTGCACCCAAACATACTCTTCGGCTACTGGATTCCATCGAAAGGAGGGCTATTCGTCTGATCGGAGACCACGAGCTGACGAAGAACCTCGACAGCCTAGAACATCGAAGACAGGTTGGGGATTTGACTCTCTTTTACAGATATTTTCATGGAAGGTGCTCGGCTGACCTTGCCCTCTTAATTCCGCCCAGAGCGACGAATAGCAGAAATACACGACGAACCACTGCCGCCCATCCGTATGTGGTTAAGCTTAGTACTCCTCGAACTTCATTATTTAAAAATTCTTTCATCTGGAGGACTTCATCCTTGTGGAACGACCTTCCCGAGGTCGTTTTTCCCAACGAATATAAGGGTATATAGGGTGTTCCTTTTAAAAAAATGAGATTAGGTCCGATAACTCTTTTACTTGAGCCCGTATACTTATTCTGAAAACGGCAGATTATTCAACAATCATTATACAGAAACTTCTGTATAAAACATTTTTCTATATCTCTTCTAACTAAGAAAATATACGGTAATTTCGAAATGGGCAATTTTTTGATTTCTCCCGTATCTCTTAAGCGAGAGAAAATTTTCGAATTTTGATTTAACCATTCTAAGTTTGACCCAAAAAGAGCACTTTTTTGATAGCACTAACAATAACGGAGATACCCTATAAAAGTGTCGAAAATGGGACACCTTGTACTTTATGGTTTTTAGGTTATTATTAAAAAAAAACGTTGACTCATCTTTTAGTAGAATGATTAGAGATCTCTAGTCACTCTGGTTGATATCTTTTCCAATTACTTACCAGGGGCCAAGTCACAGTCACTTGACCTTCATTCCTGTTTCAGATTTTACGAGTAACAGGGACCAACGATACCTGCCATTAAGGGAATAGACGTCAAAATGTGGTTAAAATGACTAAAATTCTAATAATTATTTTATTTTACCTTCAATTTGTTTAAGGAGGACTTTGAGAGCATACGAATTTAAATAACTTACATCTAACAATTAATTTAAATCATTAAATAACTACGATAATTGTAAACAAAATGGAATAAAGTTGGGAGACAATATTTGTTGAACTAATATTAAATTATTTTACAAATGATATGTACAAAATTATTTTATATGTCATTATTAGTTAGGTATGTTTTGGGATAATTATTTAAAAAAAAAATCTTCTTAGTCAATATAAGAAGAACCATCCTATGTTGTTTCCAAAGAATGATTTTAAGTTAAAGGCATTAAAGTTTTTTTTTGTAACATCACATTAAATTATATGTAATTTTATGTTTTGTCTAACATGTGAAAATATAAATATATTCGTACATTTGTTGTATTTTAATAATTAATAGTAAAGTTGTATAAGTTTTATTTGATAGCAGCAATGGACAAATATGCAGAATTTGGTCCGTTAAAAATATTTGTTTATTGTTTTTTGTTTGCTTTTAAATTTAACTTTGCAATTTTTAGGTAAACATCTTGCATTCCATCCAATTTTTTTAAAATATATATTTTTTATTGAATTTTGCATATTTCGCTCTAATGTCGATTCTTTAAGGTTAATTAGGTGTAAAAATTAAAATAATCAGATTTTTTGAATTCCTTAATTTGTGTTTTAGGTAATATTACATTGAACACAAAATATAAACATATTTTCTAGAGAGCATATAGATGAACATGAAACATTTATTCCAACTCTAATCTAGTTTTTCTAATCCATTTATTTTTTCCCGTATATTATATTTCTCATCATTAACACACCATCACGGCTTATTCTAGGTAAACATTAATATTTTAGTATTGAGGAAAACTGTATAACGAATGTTATTTTTGCACAAATCTACTAATGTTTTCAAATTATGAATTTTCTTTAAGGCCAAGATTTTAGCAGTTCCTTTTGTGTAATTTTGGTAAAAAAATTAAACAGTAGTGCACATTCTAAACCATTACTTTGTTATGTCCGTCCCATTGAAGGGCATTGAAGTTTGCTGATTTTTATTAATTCAATACAGTTTTCTCTTAACACATAAACCCAAAAAATCTATAGAAGTTTATATTAACCCTGTTTAATATACCATTTTAATTCGTTTCTACAACTACAATGATATTTTGAAGACATTAATTTAAATATATAGCTTAAGATACAGTAAAAGATGTTGAAGCGGTGCTGTTTTTATAAATAGACATGGGAAAATCTAGGTGTCTAATGTCGGTGATTTTATCTTTAAATTGTTAGTTGGTTTATATTATAATATTAGAAAGAGAAAAATTAATTAAATAAAATATTATTTATGGAAATAAAAAATTAAATATTTAAATAAAAAATATACCAAGCATACGGTATCCGCAAAAAAGTGGGCAGCGAACCGAATTTTTATTATTTTGTGTGTTTAAGAGAAACCTTCCTTCGGCAGTAGATCTTGCTTGTCTAAAAATTAAAAATCACTTACATATCACCTTGAATGTAAAACCTCTTAACTCTAAAAGCTGCTTATTTACACTAGGAGAGTATAAAAACTGTTTACATGCTTATTTGACTACTGGATATATGAGGTTTACGTTTGACATTTTATAGGCTTTATGATTATTTTGGAGTGTTGCTTGATTAAACGTCCGATGCCTACAAAATCCTATTGGACTTAAAATGTGGAGTGAAGATGGTATTGCAATTAGGGTGACGATATGCATTTTTCGTTAGTAAAATTAACAATGGAGTAGCAAGAACACATATATATATAAACAGTATATTGCTAATATCATCTGCAATTATGTCCCCGCCGAAGTTCGGAAATTTCCTTGTGACAGTCAACATTCGACAGGACCGGATTTCAACTTTTTTAATGTTAATTTCACTGGTTAGTTAGGAAAAATATTGCAATCAAAATTTCGATTAGTTCGATTTAAGACGGCGTTCTATGCATACGATTTCTGACGATATGATGATCCGACGTTGCCCTGATTGGTGTAAACTTTTGGTGCCAAATTCCGTCCGAATATTTATAACAATCGACACGATGGGTATTATTACCAGCTACTAATGCACCAAATTGAAAATACATTAATTTTAAGGTTAGGTAGTGACCACATATATATTATATTGTATTCGAGCGACACTCTCTAATTTTTTTACAAGCTTTTTAGTGAAATTCGGTTCCGAAGATCGGATAATGTGATAAGCAAAATATTTTCGTATGTGAAATACTGAAATACTTTATACCTGATATTGATCCACGACTTTTGCAAAAAAGCACCATGCTCTTGTGTCCTTTCATCTTAAACAAAATAAGTCACTAACCTACCAAACAGCGAATCGAATCACCACAAATTAAAAACTCCTTTACAAAAATTGTTGTCAGGTAATGAAAGTTTATAAGCACTAATATACCGACAACAATGTGGACGAACCACTTTTTATTCTGTAATTTGAAAAACCAAAGATGGCGACGAATAGCTGACGCGATCGATAAAATTCCACACTACTGCGCAAACTCAATAGACCCGCGCCACCTCCCATAGCGGGGACACTTTTTATATTTTGGAACGTTCGTATTGGCAATATTCTGTTTATATGGTATATGTGAGCAAGAACGAATACCAAAGTAAAAATCCGGAATTTAAAAAATCTAATTCCATACCGACTTTTTGCGGACATTGTATGAACTTTGGGGTTGAAAAATTTAAAATATGTAAAAAATTGATAATATTTACAATGATAAAATTTCTATTATAATATAATTTTTAATATAAATTTTAAAAAAAATTGAAACTTAGACGAATAAGTTTAATACACGTTTCAACCTTTAAACCCACATTGTCTAAGGTAACCTTATTTGTCTCTTAGTAAATAAAAAAAGAAACACCAACCGGGGATGAAAACATTTTAGAAATTAAAGAAAACATTACAGAAATACTATCAATAATTAACATGATTTAATAAATCGAAAATGTTCTTGTATATCTGAGTAAATTTGATAATTAATTCTAAAATTTCAGTAGCTGCAAGCCTTAATATATTTTTAACTTAAGAACACATTTTTTTGGTTTCCTGCAAAGATTTAGGAGTTTGGTATTAAAATATGCTCGCCATTTTTTGGTAATATCTAGATATACAAGATTTCAATTAATAGGTAATTATTATGTTATTCATTTATGGATAGTTAGTAGAGCCGTGGTTTTATCGTAAGCAGTCAATAGGTTTTATTTGGACCATTTTTCCTTGCAGTCTATCTAACTAGTGTTTGGAAGTCAGGATACCCACGAATTCTGAAAAATATTACATATTACAGCATAATTTAAATCAGTTTTATGCATATAAACCTAAATATTCTCCAAAATGATCAAGATGACGTCCAGGGTCATGCAAAAATAGAGAAGAGTGTAAAGTGTATTTTTTCGCATTCTCAGCTCATTCACCCCGATACTTAGCAGATGCGGTCAAGTATCGCTTAGGTTTGTTCAATCGGTAGGTCAAACCATGATGTTTGAAACCAATGGCGACTCGTGACATATGATAGAGGGGGTTCACAAGTATGATGGAATTATTTTTAAAGAAAATACGTTAGGTAAAACATATTTTAATTTATTTTTCATTTTACACAAGGAAATACAACTTTTGGAAAATAAGAAAGGTTTTCTTAGTGTGTATAGCTGTCGGATCTTAACGTCGTCGCATGCAACCCTCGTAACAATATTCATACAGTCCACTACTAAAGCCATCTACGAGCTATCAAGAAAACCGAATGATGTCCAATACTACTACCGCCATCTACGAGTTATCAAGAAAACCGAATGATGTCTAATACCACTACGCCATCTACAGCTACGTCATTAGGCGCAACCAAGACAAGAACAATAGTTAACTTGTTTTATGACGAGAACGAATCGAGCCTCACGAGACGGGCAAGTTGGCATTCTTAATATTTTCAGTGTTTTTTAGTTTAAATCCTTAAATAAAATGGTTTAAAATCATATCGAGTATCATTTATCGAAATACACAAGATTTATCGACCCTATACAATAGTGCTTAAACGTAAAATCCATTCTTCGGTTCTTAATTGTAGAAAATTGATCAATAACAGCCTCATTAAATTCGGAATACCCTCTATAAATATTTTTTCATATATTTCATTTTTAAACTTTCTAATAAAATCCCTAGATTTACCCTTTGTGGTCTGCGTTAAATTAATTTCGGGTTCAGGTGTTTCCGCATTCTCACTTCAATTTTTTGCTCCAAACTCAAAGAGCAAAGTTATTTCTTAAATAGTCCAGTGCCAACTATTCATTTTAACTTAATAAATATATAATATTTAAATATTAAAACATACACGCT
Source organism: Barypeithes pellucidus (assembly GCA_963991005.1). Taxonomy (NCBI): domain Eukaryota; kingdom Metazoa; phylum Arthropoda; class Insecta; order Coleoptera; family Curculionidae; genus Barypeithes; species Barypeithes pellucidus. The sequence goes on along the minus strand of OZ022561.1, from coordinate 17,850,645 downwards.
CGAATTTCTAACTAGGTGCACGAACAGACAACAGCGAGGTGCACACAAAAACTGTGCGCCTTTTCCATGTTAAATCGCCGTAGCCCCGCTATCCCCCGCTGCCACCCGCCACCTGTTACTACAGAGAAACTGCACTACTTAATATACCCGATGCTTAACAAAAGAAGCAAGTTAAGCACAAGGACGAAAGTCACGATGTACAAGGTGTTCATCAGGCCGCTGCTATCATACGGGGCAGCGTCATGGTGCACACTGAGTAGACCTGACTTAAAGAAGATACAAGTAATGCAGAACAAGGTACTTAAAATAATACTGAATACACCTAGATACACTAGAAATGACATTATACACCGAGATCTCCAAATTGATACAATTTCGGAGTTTCTCGACAAACTAATCATAAAATATCATACTAAGCCGAATCTGACCAATAACGAGAAGATAGCCGCATCGCACATTCCTAAACTACCACACCACAAACACAAAATGCCTAAAGACTGGATCACTCACTAAAATCCAAACTCAAAATTATTTAAGAACTTGTTCTTCATACAATCATACTATACACAAAACACTACACGACTATTGTAAAAATACACCGCCTACCACACACCTACCGCCAACATGTTAGGAGCCCTTATATCTTGCTCATTTGATTAAATTCAAATTAGAAAGATACTAGAGCTGACACCAAACATCATCAACAACGCCTAAAGGCTTAACCCAAAAATCATACTTATGATAGACAAAAATAACACGTCGAGTGAAAGGAGTTAAAGGCTTTATACTTGACTCAAACGGTGAGTTTAGTCGGTCGGCCCGCCTCTCAGAGGCGGATCTTTTCCCTCAGAGAAGATGATGTTGATGGAGGTATAATCCCCACAAGTTGCTAAGCCCGACACTACCTTGCAGCCGCGTCTGTAAGGTGTCTGTGTGCAGATTCTCATCGGCTGTCCAAAAAAAAAAAAAAAAAAAAAATGCACTACTTAATCGCGCGTGCGAGCAAGTCTCGTCATAATCGTCATTTACCTCGACCGAGGTACGGTTTCCGGATCTATACAGTTTGGTTTAACGGGATGATAAAATATTAGGGAAGGTCGGACATTTTTAGTTTGACGGTACGATAAAATATTAGGGAGGGCGGACTTTATACGATAAATAATATTCAATGAATATTAATTAATATTTTTTATTCGTTTTGTTTTAGGGGTGCACGTGCACATGTGCTATTGTGGAAGAACTGCCACTGCTTGATACCCCTTCAAGATGTATCGTGTTACTTAAGATCCTTGTTCGGAACCCACGTTAAATTATAGGTCCACTCGGGATTGACCATGCTAGCCAAAAAATAGGAGAAACGCGAAAAAAGGTTTTAACCCAACAAAACCAAACTTATTTTACCTTCATAATTAACTTGTCCATCACCATCTAAATCGGCTTCTTTAATCATGTCATCAACTTCTTCCTCAGATAGTCTCTCGCCCAAACTGGTCATAACGTGACGTAGTTCTATGTTGGATATAAGGCCGTCGTTATTTTTATCAAAAACTCTAAAAAATCAATAGCTTTAATAACTGGTCAAAACCAGTTATTTTTTTCTACGCATTTTTGTAATTTAACACACCGAAAGATTTTTATCGTCAAAGTTAAAGCAAAAAATGTAGCCACGATAGGCATACGACTTAAAGGATTCATTGCACATGTTAAAGCTGTAAAACCGGTTCACCAGTGTAAGAGTTAGTTAGTTAGTTACTAAGTTAAAGCAAAACATGTAGCCAAGATAGGCATACGACTTTCATTCATTGCGCCTGTTAAAGCCGTAAAACCTGTTTGCCAGTATAATAGTTAGTTAGTAAGTTAAAGCAAAAATGTAGCCACGATAGGCATACGACTTAAAGGATTCATTGCACCTATTACAGCCGTAAAACCAATTCACCGGTTTAACAGTTAGTTAGTAAGTTAAAGCAAATAATATAGGCACGATAGGCATACGACTTAAAGGCTAACAACTTAAAGGATTCATTGGAGCCGTTAAAGCCGTAAAATCGGTTAACCAGTTTAACAGTTAGTTAGTTAGTTAGTAAGTTAAAGCAAAAAATGTAGCCACGATAGGCATACGACTTAAAGGATTCATTGCACATGTTAAAGCTGTAAAACCGGTTCACCAGTGTAACAGTTAGTTAGTTAGTTATTAAGTTAAAGCAAAAAATGTAGCCATGATAGGCATACGACTTTCATTCATTGCGCCTGTTAAAGCCGTAAAACCTGTTTGCCAGTATAATAGTTAGTTAGTAAGTTAAAGCAAAAATGTAGCCACGATAGGCATACGACTTAAAGGATTCATTGCACCGGTTACAGCCGTAAAACCAATTCACCGGTTTAACAGTTAGTTAGTAAGTTAAAGCAAATAATGTAGACACGATAGGCATACGACTTAAAGGCTAACAACTTAAAGGATTCATTGGAGCCGTTAAAGCCGTAAAATCGGTTAACCAGTTTAACAGTTAAATTGGAAGTGGGAATTTTGGGATAAAGGATAAAAAACCGCAAGCTATCTTGTTGCTGTACCATAAGCTTCACCTAGTCAAAATATAAAATATATCATTTTTCAATTGTGAATATCTCAAAAATAGAAATAGGAAATATTACCGTCGTTTTACTTTGTTAGGCCCCTAAATAGGTTCTTATTTTAAAAAATATATATCTTGTAGAATCCGGTATAATTCTATTTTATTTTATAGTCTAACCCCAACAGATTATCTTTTCCCATTTTTAAGAAGCGAGAATTCTAAGCTAATGAATTTTTCGACTCCACTCTTATTGATAAACTAGCAGAATAAACCCTGCGAATATTTACATCGCTCCAAGATAAATAGCTCGTAATTATGCTAATATATCAGTCAAAAATGCATTCACTTGGCTTATTCCCAAGTATGTTTCGAAACTTGGAAATTCTAAAAAGTTCCATCTCTAAACACGAAGCATTATTTACTATCTGCTTACGACAAGATAAGCTTGTTCTAGATAGATGCACAACTTTACATTACCCAGTCTTCTTAAAACTTTAAGAGCAAAAGTTAATGCCAAGTTAGATTGACATAATAATTTTCTTGTTTAAGTTCTAAAATATGGGAAAAATAAGCGCTCTAAAATAAAAAGTTTTATAAAAGCACACATTTTTTTAATTTGAAATTTACTTTTGACATGATTCACTGTGGCATAAATCCTAAAAAGTCTAGCGTGAAAAGAAGGGCCGTAACGTGTTATTTCTTCCCTCTGAATGCTTATAATATCAATTTTCCATTAAAACAGCATCAGCGTCGTTACTTGCCTGGGCACCGCATTGTTATTGTTATCTTACAAATATCAATAATATGCAAATAAATAAGTCCGATTCCGAAGGAGCGAGCTCATTTCACTGCGCTCCAGACGAAATAATTAATAAAGCCAATGAAGCAACACAAAATTTATTGCCTGAAAAATCGAAAGAAGGTTACAAAAAGGAATATGATACATTTATTAAATTGCATTGGATCAAAAGCAAGGGAATAATTTCAGCGAACGGGGTATTTTCAACAAGTAGTGTAGTTAGCAATAGGTAAAACATTTTTAAATCTTCGACTTTATGATCATGCTATTCTAAGCAACAATCAACAAGACATTATTTTAAGGACGCGCTCAATTTAGAAAACGACCCGCGAAGCGGGGAGTTTTCTAAAGTACAAGTGCGCTAATTGTCTTATGAACCGTGAATTTTTTAATACTTTTTCTATTTGGGTCTTTAAAGTCTGAAAAATATAGTGAATTTTTTCCATTTGAATTAATATTTTCTTTTTGGGTTGGCAATACTTTTACAATTTAATAAAATGTTACAAATATCAAATATGCCATGATAGAAACAATTGAACACACCAAAGCTTCTTCCCATCCGTCATAATTAAAAATAAATATATTATTAAAGTCGATAAAAATGAGTCAGGAAGAAAGTTGTACTCCGTCAGAAATATAAGAAATTGCAGAAAATAATCTAGAAAAACTTTTAAAAAGAATATGCAAAACTTTGAGTTATACAAACTTCAAAATATTGAACAAAATAATAAATAATGCTATCGAACAAAATATTGTGTCGACGCAGAATCTGACAGGAATAACAATTAATGGCCAGGAAATGTCTAGAGTAACTATAAATATGTATATATTATACAGCCTGTACCAAGTTAAGTGCGCACTATTGCTAACTTTTTTATTATTGTAGATACAAAGTCAGTTAAATTAGCAAAGTAGTAGCATTTTTTCTGCTGATTAAGATGGTGAGAACAGAAAAACAATTGAACATAGGGTTTTCAAATAAATGAGAAAAATGCCATTTTTTTAAACGGAACACCCTGTATATTTTTGACTGCAAGGTTTGTAAATTATTTACAGAACAAAAAATTCATATGCATTATTGGCCTAAAACTGAAAATAACCGAATTATTAGCATATTTATTTTTTAGACAAGTTGGCTGTGTATTTTCAAAATAAAAGCTTTATTCGATGTGTCATTAGATTATTCTGCTGTCAATAAGAGCCAAGCATTTTTGGTAATTGTTGTAATGTAATGTTCTCTAGTTATAAAAATAATATAAAATGGCGTTCACGCATTTAGAAAAATGCGATATGTTAGAAGCATATCTTGTTTGCAAAAAAAATAGTTTCCGAGCACTAGAACAATATGGTCAAACGTATCCTGAACGTGATCAACCAATCAGAAGGTATTTTTTAAATCTTTATAGAAAATTCAGAAATAATGAAGACGTTCTTGGAAAGGGTAGAACTGGAAAACAGTTTATAATAAGTGAACAGGTAGAAGTAAATGTGTATTTTGAAGTGTACAAAAATAATTCGTCCAGAGATTTGGCATGGGACAGTGGTTTAAGTTTATTTACAATTTGAAGAATTTAAAAAAAAAATAAGGTTGTACCGTATAAGTACCGACTAGTGCAACCATTATTACCTGGCGACACTGAAAGAATCAGCTTCACTTTCAACTTTTTAACGCACATATTGTGGAGCGATGAAGCGAATTTTTCAAACAGGGGTATGTTTAATCATAAAAACATGCACTATTGGTCTAGAGAAAATCTATTTATTGCTCATCCCAGAAATCCGCAAGTAAGATTTAGTATTAATGTTTGGTGTGGTCTAATAGGCCGCCAAATAATTGGCCCAATTTTTTATGATGGCGTTTTAACAGGCCGAAGATATGTTGATATGCTGTCAGAATTACTGGAATAATATTTACATCATGTCAACTTAGAGGCACGAAACCGAATCTACTTTCAACAAGATGGAGCTCCTCCCCATCAGTTCCACGAGGTGAGAATGTTGTTAGAAAAGCTTTTCCAAGATAGGTGGATAGCAACAAATGGTCTTACACGTTGGCCCCCAAGATCTCCTGACATAAGTCCATTAGACTGTTACTTTTAGGGTTATGTCAAAGACAACGTCTATAAAAAGAAATATGCGAACCTGGACGAACTTCAAGATGACATCAGACGCATTATAGCATCCCTCGATGGCAGAACAGTTTTAAAAGCCACAAAACGTGTATTAAATAATGCCAGAAAATGTATCGAACAGAACGGAAATGTCTTTGCACATTTAATGTAGGTTGTGTGTTTTCATTTATTTCATTTAAATAAAATAATAAGGAGATATTTGAGTTTTATTTCAAGAAGACACAGCCAACTTGTCTAAAAAATAAATATGGTAATAATTCGGTTATTTTCAGTTTTAGGCAAATAATGCATATGAACTTTTTTGTTCTGTAAATAATTTACAAACCTTTTAGTCAAAAATATACAGGGTGTTCCGTTTAAAAAAATGGCATTTTTCTCATTTATTTGAAAACCCTATGTTCAATTGTTTTTTTGTTCTCACCACCTTAATCGGCAGAAAAAATGCTACTACTTTGCTAATTTAACCGACTTTGTATCTACAATAATAAAAAAGTTAGCAATAGTGCGCACTTAACTTGGTACAGGCTGTTATAAAGTAATATGTATAATAATATATTGAATTAAAAAGAAAATTAGTACTTTATTGAATAAAACTTTAGAAATAGAGCATAAAGTGGAAGATATTTCTATTATTTTTAGGTTATGTTGTTTTATAGTTGTGACTAGAAATTAGTTGACGGACACCGTCAGCATGTTATATATTTCCGAGTATAGGTATTTCAGATAAATATCTAGTAAAATTATCTCTTTGCAAGGTTAAAGGTTAATATTTTAATGTTTTCTATAAAAAATTTTGTCGAATTTTTTTGGCGAATCCATAATGCCTAGAAAACTAATTTCAACGAAATCGAAGTAAGCCTAAAATTGGAACCCCAACCCCAAAAATAACAATTCAGTTTCATAAAGTGAATATTATGAAAACCAAATAGAAAAACTATATTATGATAAGCACTTCATTTACCTAAATGCTTCCTTTAATTCCTCCTCTCCATCTGCATCTTTCATTTTCTTTGACATCATTTGCAGAAATTCATTAAATTCTATAGTCCCGTTTCCATCTTGATCTACTTCGTTTAGCATGTCTCTTAGTTCAGTTTCTAAAAATAAATATTATTTATAACTGAAATGTCGTAAAGTAGGTATAGTGCCTATTTTCGGGGGTTTGGTGACCCAATCGTAGGTGGGGTCAATAAAGTCAAACGCAAATGTTATATACTGTCTACTTTACGTATTAGTTACATAATAGTTTAATAGTGTCACTTGGAGATTATTATGATTATTTCCCTGATACATAAATACTGGTTTATGTACAGGGTGTCCTATTCTCGACACTTTTATATCTCCGTAATTGTTGGTCCTATCAAAAAAGTAATGTAAGTGTCATGTGCTCTTCTTGGATCAAACTTAAAACGGTAAAATCAAAATTTGAAAATTTTCGCTCGCTTAAGAGGGTCAAAAATTTTGACAATTTCAAAATTACCCTATATTTTCTTAGTTAAAAGAGATATAGAAAAATGTTTTATACAGAAGCTTCTTTGTATTGATTGTTGAATAATCTGCCGTTTTCAGAATAAGTATACGGGGCCAGGTAAAAAAGTTATCGCACTTAACCTCATTTTTTTAATGGAACACCCTGTATATTTTAATCTAAAAGTACTATTTTAAATTATCCATTCAAATATATAACACACCATGGATGATATTGGTTTCCTAGGCGATTTATTTTAACTTTATTACTTTGAAACGAAATAAAAGATTCAGATTAAGGTAAAAAATAACGGAAATCATCGCAAATGTTCGGAATATGTCCTTAAATGGTTACCATCTTTCCGGATAGCGAACAAAATATACATTTTGCGCCATTTCTTCGTTATTTCCACGTTGAATATAAACTTATTATCATATCAAATTTTTCAAAATGTTGATAGGTCATTTTCGCAAATGATTATGTAAAAATTAAATTAACGTTAAATGTTATTAGTCAACATAGTTGTTTCTAAGATATTAGCTTTGAGTTCATGGTCTACTGTGGTTTAAAGTAATAAACTTTAATAAATCGCCTAGGAAACCAATATCATCCATGGTATGTTATATATTTGAAAGGATAATTTAAATAGTATCTTTTTAGTTTAAAATATACAGGGTGTTCCATTTAAAAAATGAGGTTGGTCCGACAACTTTTTTACCTGATCCCGTATGCTTATTCTGAAAACGGCAGATTATTCAACGATCATTATAAAGAAACTTCTGTATATTTCAAGAGCACATGACACCTACATTACTTTTTTGATAGCACTACCAATTACGGAGATACCCTATAAAACTGTCGAAAATGGAACATCCTGTACACATAATTCTCACAGAATTGAGCCAATATTTCCATCATAGGTTAAGTGCAAACTTTGTTTAGTTTTTAAACGGCTGTTAAGGTTACGTTTTGTGTACTGTGGTGAATATTGTCCGACCATTCATAAACAAACCCGAACAAACCTCGAATTGCTCATGTGAAAAAAAAAAATATCAGGAATGGAAATTATTTTTTTTCTATAATTTTATTAATCTACATATTACAAAAAATATTGTCGCGTGGATTGTCATATATCATTTTATAAGTCCTATCCCCCAAGATATTTAAATTGTAATAAAGGATGTTGCCAGACGGGGATTTAAATTTCTTTAACGGAACATAATCTACTATCTTTTGTGCAAGATTTAAAAACCTTTTTAATATCTTTTGCAGTTTTATTGTCCTCGTAATTCTCTAATATATTCATAAACTCGGTTTTTCTTTCCGCATGATACGGTTTAAACAAGGTAGTTATAATCGTAAAATTAATTTCGCTTCTCATACAAAAAGGGTTTAGAGGTACCTTGTAGACTAATCCTGAATGAACGAAATTTAATTATAATATATTCCTACAGTTTATACAAAGTTTGACAGATTCAGAAACCTTATTTTTGAGAAAATTAATTAAAGGAATTTAATACGCTTATAATTTTCCAAGTCAATAAAGATGGACAAAGTATTCATTTCAGCTCAATAAGAGTTATTACTATAAAGAACTACCAAATAAGTTATTAGATTCATTGGGGCACCAAACGGGGGAGGTCAAAACCCGAACAAACTCGAGGAAACCTCGAATTAGTTGTATTTGTTTATCATAGACATTTTAATTAAATGTAACATTTAACTATATATTTGGGTCAAAAATTTTTTACAGGCAACTTTCAGTCCTTAGCATATAACTTATTAAAATAAACTATTTGCCTGTAGAAACGATTATAACTTGCGAAATATATGTTACTTCCTGCTTTAGAAAGCAATTTTAAAAGTTTTTTTTTTAGATTATAGCTGCAGTATTCAAATTTGAATTTAAGAATGTATCGCCGCTCACATGTCCCCAGTCAATAATTTCTTACTTTACCCTTTTATATTTCTCTTCATTTTACTAAAGTTACTTTTATATATAAATAATTTACACTCATACTACAAATTGTATTGAGAAATAATGTTCAAAGATCAACAGTTTAGTTTATCTAACGCAATTATTAACCAGAAGTTCCGTCCCCGCAGATGCATGTATCGCCGGTCACGGCAGAAATTGCTTATAACTAACGCCACTACAGGTCGGCATAATAGTTATACAAATATGACAGTATGTGTTTGAATTAGGTAAGTTCCTTATTATGTTTATTTAGGTATAAACTAGAACATTGCCTACTTTTTACCAGACGTATATTTTTATGTTGTATCGCCGGTCACGGGGTTAACTCAGAACTAGTAGTCTTAATTAAAGGAAGAATACTACACGAAGTCATTTTCTTGAGTACAGATACTCATTTCAGTCTAAAAAAGTTTAAGAAATAGCTTGTATTAGCTGTTATCCACGAATTTGTGCATTTTTGCCGGTCACGGATGAAAATGTTACCGGAGATAAATTGATGTGACGGTTTGTTATCCGAAGCTATTTACAATATTTTTTATTAACCATTTTAAACCATTAAGGAAAAATATATTTTGATGTGCAAGTTTCGTTTACACCTTAGGTAGATTAAAAATATGACTAATTTTCTTAGTATTTTAACATTCTATAAGGAACATTCCAAAACTTTAAGCCAATATAAGACAGGCTGTTATAAATAATAGGAAAATGGTTATAGTGACTGATTAAAATAACTCAGTTCCAAATATTGGCGTTATATTAGATACTATAAGAAACCTATTAAAAAATTAACAAGTGTTTTTGAGATTATTTATTTTTAAAATCCGATTTACTGAAAGTTGCCTGTAAAAAAATGCTGACCCATTTATATAAATCTCAAATTTAAGAAAAACTTCTGGGTGCTCCACTGATTAAATTCATTGGCAAATTTTTTTGAAATTCACTATAAATTGGTACAGTTCAAATCGTATTTAGATTTGGATAGTTTATATAAATTAAAAAAGTGTACTTATTCATGCAATTAATAACAACGACTAAAATTACGTATTAAATTTACACAGATATTAGAAAAATGACAACAACCCATAAATATTGACCTCTAAAAAAATCAAATCAATAGTTATAATCAATTATTTAAAACATTGAAAAATACTGTTAATTTTAAATTATATTGCTTATGACCGCAGCGTGACTCCGTTACTAATCTTAATTGTGGTTAACGAACATTTTAAAGTTTGATACACTTCTTTTGTGCCATAAATAACTGTACGATTTTTAAACGTGCTTAATTCTTATAAATTATAAGGTGCTGATAATAATGAATTATATTTAAATTCGATTATGAAAAATATCTTTTTAATACGACTATATACCAACTATAATATGTACGTACCATAACACTGTGTTATTTTGAAAATAATCATAAAATATCAAAAAATTGCAAAAAATTACCTGTTGGTCTTTGGCCCAACGATCTCATCACCACACCCAATTCCGCAATTGTGATTGTACCATCTTCGTCTTTATCAAACAGCATGAATGCCTCTTTAAATTCGGCAACTTGGTCTTCTGATAAGCCATACTCGGTCTGAAAATTTTAAATCGATTTTTTTCAGTTTTTCTTTGGTTTCTATGGTAAACAATTAGAAAATATAAAGGTTTTAATGAAATATTTTTAAATTGTAATACCCAGAGGCCTTTCACTATGTTTCCAAATATTGGTTATAATAGTACAGGGTGTTTCAAAATATAAATATTTTGATTGATTGAAAAAATTGTAAAAAGCACGTAATTTTAAATGAAACTTCATGTATTTTATCTATGGTCCTAAAAGCTCTTGAAATTGCCTATCTTTCTATGTGTAATGTTGTTATACCTATCTTGAACAGCTTTTTACTTATGAGCAAAATAAATTGTTACAGTTAACAATTACAAATCAATTCATACAAGCATACAAGGCGACATACAAATAATTTTTTTTTACCTACAAAGTTATTAAAAGGTGTTAAATAAAAGTAAGCAAAAAATATTAATAACAAAATAATTAATTTTGCTAAAAAAATACAGGGTATTGCATTTAAAAAACATAATTCTTATAATTTTTCAAACGATCAAAATATTTTTATTTTGAAATACCCCGTGTTATAATTTGGAGCACAGTAGAGGGCCCTGGGTATTAACTGACTCCCAATCAAATTTCAGTGGGCTAATTTGGTCAGCGTTAAAAAATATCAGCCTTTTTTGAAGGACATGTTTTCTAAGAAAAAAAGTTTGACAGCGATACCAGATAGATATAGGAAAATGTTAAGGAAAATTATTAAGATATTAATAGGGATATTTAAAAAAATAATACAGAGGGTGTTTCATTTAAATTATCAAAGTTGATATTACTTTCTAGTAGAAGCTGCAGCCACTACACGGCTGAAAATAGTTTTAAAAGAAATTGATCTTTTGGCTAGTTCTTCATAAACATCTAATAGCCCATTCACTATCAATATACAGGATGTCCCAGAATATGTGGGCAATCTCCCGGATTGATAGAACACTTAAAAATATAAATTTTTCTTCCTACACAAAAATGCTTTTTTTACACCCTGTATAATGAAGGAACGACAATAAAAAATTTTTTGGATAGTCTAAACCTTAAGCTGAAAAAAGGTACTCTTGATCAATGTCGATAAAATGAGCTGTTTTCGAGAAAAAAATATTTTGGTTCAATATGTTTTTTTGCATTGGTTGTTGTTCTATGTTCATAAAATTCCCTCATTGTTGCTATGGTATTTTTCACATGTACCGATGTAAATAAGAATATTTATGCCAGTGTCAGTTTATGGTAGTGTCTTGAAATTTGCGGTTTTTCTCCTTTGCCGTATTAGTTACTAACTTAGTAATGGAATTTACGTATACTGAATATGCCGACATGCATTTAATGTATGAACAAAAATATTTTTTTTTCGAAAACAGTTCATTTTATCGATATTGATCAAGAGTACCTTTTTTTCAGCTTAAGGTTTAGAGTATCCAAAAAAAATATTATTGTCGTTCCTTCATCATACAGGGTATAAAAAAGGATTTTTGCGTTACGTCTAGTCCGTCCCTGTCAAACTAAATAAGCCAAATGTGTTTAAAAGGGCGAATTTTAAGGAGACTCATGTAGTAAACATTATACTAAAAAATTATTAAATTACACCTAGTACCAGTAGCACCTAGTAGGGCAGTACCTAAAAAATCAACGATTTCCAGGGACGTCCGTTATAGCCCGTATCTCCGTAGGGGAGGTCGTAGGAAGAAACATTTATATTTATATGTTTTTTTTTTTAAGTGTTCTATCTGAACCAGGGAGATTGCCCACATATTTTGGGACACCCTGTATAAATATTGCAGTAATGATTCGTTTTATATGACAACGATAAAATATTACTTACACTCGATTGTTGAATTTCAAGTTCACTGGTTAATCGCTTTAATCTTGAATATTCTTTATCGTACCGATGGCTATCAGTCATTTTTTATACCCGATTACAGTATGACAAATAAATTTAATGCTGGGTCCGACTAAAATATAAATACATCCCATCTATTTTTAATTTTTTAAAATTTGTTTAACGGGAAAATAAGTCCGAGAAGGTCTTATAAACAGAGGTTAAGTAATTAAAAGTTTTTTTATAGGTTTCTTAAAACGGATTCGTGTTTATATTTTAACTATTGTTTAACATTCCTTCTTAATTTAATTTAAGGAAAGGCAAAAATAAAGTAAACTAAATTAAGGTGAACGTTTACAAAGCATTTTTGTATCGAATCAACTAAATCTTAATCGTGTTCATTATTTGCTCAAGAGTTATTGCAAGTGACTACTTTTCTTTTGTAGATTAGAATTTAAAAAACTCAAAAATATTTATTGCTTCCAAGGATTCAAGTTAAGAAATTAAAATCGGTAAGATTTATATACTTTGGAAATAATTTTGCATATTTGGTATAATACATGGTGTTCCTTAATGACGTGCTAATGTCTTAGGATGTGATTCCTTAGGTCATTTTATGAAGAAAAATTCATATAGACATATGTCCGCAAGGGCTTAAATTTTTTGCTACAAAGTGACGAATTTTTATTTTTCAAATGGTTATTTTTTAATATCTCCGAACGTACTTTACATATTATTTTCAATTTTGGTATGCATTAATAGGATATAGAACCACAAATTCTAGTTAGAAAAGTTATTCAATTGTTCCACCAGTGGCGTCCCTGCGAACCTGTCCTATGATATTTTTTACAAAAAAGATGGTACGCCTCTGACATTTTTCCAATTGGATATTTTTTTGGTTAGACTGGCTAATTCTACATTAAAACAATCTCTTGAGTTTTTCTCGTCAGACGCACCGTTCTTGATTAAAACCAATAAATTAATTTTAAACCTCATTATTATTAACATTGATAAAATAATTAATGATAAATTTTGTTTTATAAAAATTGTTGGAGTGGGCAATTCGATGCGAAGATGGGCGGAAGCATGCCTTTTAAGTGAATGTTGCCATTTCCAACAATTTTTATGAAACAAAATTTATCATTAATTATTTTATCAATGTTAATAATAATGAGTTTCAATATGAATTTAGTGGTTTTAATCAAGAACGAGAAAACTCCAGAGAACGTTTCCATGTAGAATTGATCAGGGTAATCAGATAAAATATCCACATGGAATAATGTCAGTGGCGTACCATCCTTTTTGTAAAAAGTATTAGAGAGATTCGCAGGGACGCCACTGGTGGAACAATCGAATAACTTTTCTAACTAAAATTTTTGGTTCTATATCCTATTAATACATACCAAAATTGAAAATAATATCTAAAGTACTTTCGGAGATATTAAAAAATAACCATATAGAAAATAAAAATTCAACACCCTGTAGCAAAAAATTTAAGCTGTTGCGGACATATGTTCATATGAACTTTTCTTTATAAAATGTATATTAACAAAAATTTTTGCATTGCAATTTTAAGTCCATATACCGAATTTGATTCACTAATGATAATTTTTGTTTTCTATCTAGTTTTGCCCAATATCTATTTTTATTGAAAGGGAAGTCGACAATCTATTTATTTACACACTACTCTTCTTTTAAATTCATTTTTATACCAAAATGTTCATTTACCTCAACAAATTAAATTTCAGTTTAAAAATGTTGCCATCTGCGGAGTAAACGCCTTCTAAGTTGAAATATTTAATCGACGAAGAGAACAATCTTGTTTTTCAAATAATAAATATGTTGAAAAAACTGGACATATTAGAATAATAGCCCTGTTGTTTATAATTCCGGAGGTAGGGTTGACTTCCGTTTTCAATGAAAATAGATATTGGCCAAAAATAGATATAAAACAAAAATTATCATCAGTATTTCAAATTTGGCGTGTTGACATAAAATTACAACACACAAACAACTTTTCCTTATCATTATTTTTTAAATTTGATCAATAAATACTATTTGGTGGAGAAAATGTCAAATTTGATAGTTTACAGACACTGTAGAGCTTAAAGCCCAAAATATTTGTTTGAAAAAATACTATTACTACAATCTTTAAAAATAAATACACGTTTAATTGAGTCTAGTGTGTTTTGGACTGTTTTAATATAACATATCTGTATTTTATTGGCTTATTACTGGAAGTTTATGAGCCTGCAGAGTAAGATGAAGGAAAAAAGGAAACTTTGTACATACCAAATAATATATCAATCTTTTTTGTATTCTATGCCTATCTTTAAAGTAATTTAAATATAAAAATCGCGATTTTGTATGCGAAAGTCCGACTTAAAACAGTGACTAAAATCATGCTGTGTTTATTTTAGTGTCTATTTATTTATTTAAAGTTGGCACAGTCGACAAAATTCCGTATCATCTTGTTTTCGAGAGAGTGACTTCAATTTGCAGCCAATTTTTTTAAATAACTAAACTTTATATTATTCTATTAATCAAGACAGAATAAAATGTGTTTTTTTTTATAAACATTGTAATTTAAAACATTTTAAAACTTATTGGATGAGGTTCAATACAAGGCCAATAAACTTCCGATTTTTATCGATGAGTCTATGAGTTTTTATTGCCGTCCCTCACTTTGTTGGCAAAAGTAAGCTCCTTGAACCAAGTGATGGAATATGTAGTGCATTGCCCCATGTACGGGCATACATACGTATGTGTTAAAATTGATCCGGATGAATTCATGGTCGTCTTGGACCAGAGGTTTCAGGGATAAAGGTGCATGGTTTTTTCCGAGATAGATATGTCTGATAGATTAAGGAGCTCAGCGGCAACATCTTATGAAGTTGCACCATGGAAACGTTGAAGATTGTAATCCAGAGTAATTAGTTGCTGGTAAACAATTGGGGGTCAGAACCCAAGGGAACCGTTGGTACTGTCTAGCTGATATTATCCTGACATATAATCGGGTTGGCACAAAAGGTCATTCTGGTTCTACTACTATACTAGCCTTAATGAATACTGTCGGACAAATATTTTTGTTGTTCTGTTCCCAAAAACTTTCTACAGCTATTTCTCATTCGTATTGTTGTCAACACGAATTATATTGAGGACAATTGTAGTTTTCGTTGACTAAGTAAACACCTACATGAAATTTTACAGTATTTTCTTTATTGTAAACTAGATTTTCGAAAACTTATTTATCGGAAACGTTTTACGTTCCTATTTTAGCCGATGCGATACTAAGTTGATGAAGATTTCAGTCTTGCTTAAGCGTTTTGGCAATTAAGAGCGTGGGACAGATACACGGTGTTGACATTATTATTACTGATCCGTTTTTAAGAGTACATAAGCTACAAAAGTATTGAAACTAGGATTGTTTATAAGAGTAAAGAAATCATTAGTTGATCGAAGAAATGATTTTCTTTTTGGTTAAGTTTTTGAACAGACAAAAAAGGGGTTTGAAATCTGTTACTGGAAAGATTATTGCAATACTTCATAAACTACTGAACAAATTTTTCTTAAATTGCATAAATAAGGAGTTAAAATTTTTTTTAAAAAGTAACACGAAGTTTGAATACAATTTTTAATGATGGCAGTAATGGAAATGGACATTTTTTTATTGATTTTTTGGATTACAAAATTATATTCGACTATCAAGTATATTCTACATTTGAATTTATAATCCATTTGGTCTTCTGACTTCCTGAACTCCTATTGTATTATTGATCGATTCAAATGAAATTAAATTTTCAATGGTATAAACACTCTTAACAAAATTTTCTTATATAAAATAATAACTTAAAGTAATAATTTAAGAATCTGATACACATTAAAATCTGGCCGACATTGACACAGATTGGAGACTGAAGGAAAGACCATGAAGGCTAAGGAAATAAAATTTGCATCAATGAATATTTTCAATTATATAAAAATATTTCGCATAAGTAGCGAGAAATATATTAAATTTGGTGTAAAAATAATATTTTAGGAATAGGAGAAATAATTTTTGATAAAAGTTTTTAAAATAGTTGTAACAATTTATGGTTAACTGCCCTATAAATAAAAATAATAAATGAACAATACATGCTGTGCCAATTGGATTCCGTACTAGGATACTGACTTATACTAGTTAACTAGCACAAGCACTACAGGAAAAATCCTTTAGGGCACTCTGGGAGAGGTGCGTGTGCGCAAAAAGCGATTCACGTTGGTTTTGAATCGTTGTATTCGTTGGGAAAAACGACCTCGGGAAGGTCGTTCCATAAGGATGAAGTCCTCCAGATGAAAGAATTCTTAAATAATGAAGTTCGAGGAGTACTAAGCTTAAACATATATGGATGGGCGGCAGTGGTGCGTCGTGTGTTTCTGCTATTCGCCGCTCTGGGCGGAATTAAGAGGGCAAGCTGAGCCGAGCACTTTCCATGAAAATATCTGTAAAAGAGAGTCAAATCCCCAACCTGTCTTCGATGTTCTAGGCTGTCGAGCTTCTTCGTCAGCCCGTGGTCTAAAATCAGACGAATGGCCCTCCTTTCGATGGAATCCAGTAGCCGAAGAGTATGTTTGGGTGCAGTGCTCCAGACATGATAGCATGGTCGAATCTGGGCTTTGTATAGTATCAAAAGTTGTTGAGGTGTGTACAAATTTCTGGTTCGGAAGAGTATACCAACAACGTGGTTATGCCAAGACATATTTCCTCACAGATCGACGCCCAGCAAATTAATAGATGAAGCCAATGGGATTGCGTGTCCGTCCATGACTATAACCGGTTCTTGTAATTAACCTTTTTAGAGAAAACTGCTGCCTGGGGTTTTCAGCGTTAAATTCGACTTGATTACTGTCACCCCAAGCCAAAATTTCTTCCAGGCTGTAATACCTGACAAGATGGCGAACTTAATTCTACTCTCGGTTTTGTACTAGAAATTTAAATTGTATAAAATTCCATTTCCATTATGCAATGCTTACCAAATTAATTGTAACAATTAAATCATGCTGATGATGCTTTCCCTTCTTGGTTTTCTTAGTTTTCTTCACTGACGCTGCCGCTTCGTATTTCGCCGGTGCCTGTTTTATCGGTTGGCCCTTTTGTTGCGACGCTCCTTTGGATGGAGTCTTTGGTCCTCCTTTGGCACCGTGTGTCGGAGTCCTTGGGCGTGGTTGGGCATGGCCACTACCATCAGCTGGCTTGTTACGAGCCTGAAGCAAGAAAAGAGAATTTATATTTATTTATATTTATAATTCTTTATTTTTATATTTTCAACCAAGTTGTATCTCGGTGGAGATCTATGAACTGAAATGCAGCGTTGTCAAGTAATTAATTTTTTTCTGAAATTTTACTAATTTTTAAGGGTACGATTTAAAAATCATAGTAACCTGTTGAAACAACCACCTGAACAAATACAATTTATACTGTGGCTTCCCTAAAGTACGTAATATCGATCTATGCAACTATTTTTTTAAATCTCTTATACAAAGCGTTTTAGGGTCACCCTGTAGCATGCAGAATATTTTTGGGTTATGCATTTTAGTACACCCTTTAACTTTTGAATGGATTTTTCTTCTATCTTTAATAATTTAGGTGCTACCGAAGCCAAACACCTGACTGACACACCCTGTCTATGAGCGATAAAATGAAATGTTAAGTAGTTCCAATAAAAATATAATTAATGTTCCTAAGTTCTGGCCATGCAAATTTAAGAGCTTCAAATTCAAAGTTCTTCGATTTTGTTGGTTCTAAAATGACTGGCGCCAAAATATTTATAGAATCCAGAATCGCGTCTCGCGGGTAGACCTTAAACTTCATCCAAACCATAAATTACGAAAATCTTCTGTTTAAATCTCACCAAAAAGTGTTTACATGCTACTTGTTCTACTTACGAAATTTATTTTGAGGAGACAACTAATAAATTCGAGTGGCTATTTACGGCCAATTATCTAGTTCAAAAGTTATACAGACGAATGAAAAATTTGTTGGTAATAATTTAAAAAATTTCGTTTAGTAGCGAACCCAGAAGTGTAGAAACCTGCTTTATTTCAACAGAGATGACATATTTTCCATGTGTTGTTCATCATGGCTCGGGTTTCGAAAAATATTATTTAGGAAAAAGCGACTGCAGTATATCATACATAAAATTAGTAAACAAGTTTGACGGCAAAGATTTTTAACAAATAATAATACTAACAAAATCTTCATTTTAGGCAGTCTTCATCTTGATGGGATTTAATAATAAACAATAATGAAGAAATTATATAAACTCAAGAATTTACTATAATGATAGTAAAACTAACCATAATTTATATCTATATGTGACCACATATATACAGGGTGACCCATCGAAAACAGTCCAGCAGCGGCTACTGCCCTTGTTTTTTCAAATAGGAATGGGTGATCTTTTTAAAGGGCATTAAATTCTCTTTAAAATGGCGCTTTGTTGTGTAAATTTGAGCTACGCGCCGCCGAGAAATTGCGTTTTAAAAAATGTAATTTTATTGAGTAGTATACTTACATGTTATCTTATTAAATATTGAAAATGTCCGCCATTCATCTCCATACAATAGTACAACAACTGTTCAAAGCGTTCTCGGACATTGTGAAGAACATCTTTACTTATACTTATTACTTAAAAAAAAATTGTTTACGCACAAACCTGTGTATTTGATAAGATGTGCAGTGAAATGTTTCAAATTCCGTTGCTCGGCGGCGTATAGCTCAAATTTACAAAACGTAGCGCCATTTTAAAGAGAATTTAATGCCCTTTAAAAAGATGTATCACAACATACCCATTCCCAAAAAAGGGTAGTAACCGCCCCCGCTAGGGGGGTGAGGTTGCAGGGATGAAATTAATAGTGAAACGTGTCCCCCTGAAAACACAAATTTACGAGTGCTAGGTTTTTTTTTTCACGTACACAGCCGTAAATGTTGCTGGACTGTTTTCGATGGGCCACCCTGTATAAACAGTATATTGATAATACCATTGCAATTATGTGCCCGCTATGGGCATCGAAGGGGGGTTTGCGCAGTTCTTCAATTTCCTTGTGAAAGTAAACACTCGACAGGACCGTTTCAACTTTTTTAATGTAAATTTCACTGGTTACTTAGGAAAAATATTGCAACCAAAATTTCGATTAGTTCGATTTAAGACAGCGTTCCATGCATACAATTTCTGACGATATGATGATTCGACGGTGCCCTGATTGGTGTAAACTTTTGGTGCCAAATTCCGTCCGAATATTTGTAACAATCTACACGATGAGCTTTAGTTGAACTTTCATCCGACGTCGTATGTATCTTAACCTCACTTTCTTCTAAACCAAAAATTAAAAATGAATGATTATATTGACTATTTTGGGAATTATTATCAGCTACTATACTAATGTACCAAATTAAAAATACATTAATTTTAAGGTTATGTAGTGACCACATAATTATATTATATTGTATACAGTGACACTCTCTTCTTTTTTTACAAGCTTCTTAGTGAAATTCGGTTCCGAAGATCGAATAATGTGATCAGCAAAATATTTTCGTATATGTGTACACACCTGAAATACTTTATACCTGGGTATTGATCCACGACTTTTGCAAAAAAGCACCATGCACTTGTGTCGTTTCATCTTAAACAAAACAACTAACCTACCAAACAGCGAATCGAATCACCACAAATTAAAAACTCCTTTACAAAAATTGTTGTTAGAATGAAAGTTTATAAGCACTAATATACCGACAACAATGTGGATGAACCACTTTTTATTCTGTAATTTGAAAATGCGTCCAGAACCAAGATGGCAACGAATAACAACAAACAAATAATGTCGGGCCGGCTCTGATGCGATCTATAACATTTCCACCCTACTGCGCAAACTCAATAGGCCCGCGCCATCTCCCATAGCGGGGACACTTTTTGTATTTTGCATCTGACTTATGCCTTTTATTCTTGAAAAAATGATTTTAGGACACTTCATTTAAACTTGGTAATTTTTGCAATAAAAATTACAATAATACCTTGCCGGGGGGAAATATACCATACGTTTTTAAATATTTAACTACTGTAGTTATAACTTATCTTAATTTACGTTCGTTGTAAAATTTACAATATATTTTACTAAATTTATTAGAAATACTAAATATACTTTTTTATAAAGTATATATTGTTTTATAATTAACACTATATTTTGTAGGCAATCGTACAATAAAAGCTTTACTATAATAATTCAACTATGTTTGATCCTGAACTTTAGTTTTTTGTAATCTGTGTTTACACTATTATTTCGGTACGGATTACTAAAAGAAATTTAATTAATACTATATTTTATAGGAAATTTTAAAAATCCAACTTTTTTATAATAATTTTACTATTGTCTTCTATTCCTTGAAAATGTACTTCTTTTTCTAATAATCCGACATTCCCAATTTTATAAAGTTTCCTAATTTTTGTAGTGGCATTACTAGTAAACCAATGTCTTTTCCGATTAAATTATTCAAATCCTATGATCTTATATTTGTGTAGGTGACTATTGTTTAGGTTTGTTCTAAAATTAATAATGTAACTCAATGAATTGGTTATCCAATGTCATTTATTACAGTTTTATCTGTTCGCACTAATTTGATTTACTAATACAATGAGAGTACAAATTCTATAGAATAATATTTCATATTTAACTCTTAATTTATTATTTATTTGTTCATGGTATGCCCTCCTTAGGTCGTTTTATATTATACAGGGTGTTCAGTTGCAAACTTCTCACATTAAATATCTCGTTTCCAATAAATAATTCCTTGGGAAGATTCGTCAATTTTATTGTGAAGATTTTAATAGTATACTAAGATACAAGTTTCATGAGTCATTATTTTAGAGCACGCGTTTAATTTAGAAAACGACCCGCGAAGCGAGGAGTTTTCTAAAGTACAAGTGCTCTAATTGTCTTATGAACCGTGTATTTTATAATACTTATTTTATTTGGGTCTTTACAGTCTGAAAAACTTTAAAAAATATGGTAGATTTTTTCCATCTGAATTAATATTTTCTTTTTGGGTTGACAATACTTTTATAATTTCATAAAATGTTACAAGTATCAAATATGCCATGATAGAAACAATTGAACTCAACGAAGCTTCTTCCCATCCGTCATAATTAAAAATAAATATATTATTAATGTTAATAAAAATGAGTCAGGAAGAAAGTTGTACTCCGTCAGAAATAAGAGAAGTTGCAGAGAATAATCTAGAGAATATGCAAAACTTGAGTTAGGGCGCGACCAGAACAAAGTTCAAAATATTGAACAAAATAATAAATAATATGTACTATTGAACAAAATATTGTGTCGACACAGAATCAGGAATAATAATTAATGCCCAAGAAATGTGTACAGTAACTATAAATATGTATATATAAAGTAATATGTATAATAATATATTGAATTAAAAATAAAAATAGTACTTTATTGAATAAAACTATAGAAATAGAGTATAAACTGGAAGATATTTCTATTATTTTTAGGTTATGTTGTTTTATAGTTGTGACTAGAAGTTAGTTGATGGACACCGTCAGCATGTTATATATTTCCGAGTATAGGTATTTCAGATAAATATCTAGTAAAAATGATGATTTGCAAGGTTAAAGGTTAGTATTTTAAACAACCTAAAAACGATAAATCTCAAGTTCTATTACTCAAAAAATTAAAAATGAACGGATAATTGGAAAAAGATATAAACTACCTTTAAAATAATATTACACTTGACCCCTTCCCATTTAAGATTTTAAGGTTAACATATACCACGTGCCACTTGATCCCCCTTTCCCATTTAATAGTTTAAGAGTAACATCTACAGGGGTTTTAACCGCGACGATTGCAAATATTCTTTAAAACCCCCTTCACAATAAAATTAACGTCTCTCTCCGATTTTTAATATTATTTACTGTAAGCGGGGTATAAAAGGTGGGAAGTTTTTAAATTCGCACCTTGTATATAATAGTTTAATTAAATACAATTTATATTTTGACAATTACTATAATAACGGTGAAACCTCTCATAACGGACTATCTCTATTAAGAGGACATTTTTTCATAATCCGGAACTAGGTGTATGTAATTCCATGAAAATCAACCTCTCTTAGACGGACTCTCTTTTGGGCGGATGCGGACAGGCTGTTTTCGTACAAAGAATGCGGAAACCCTCCTTTAAACGGACAAAAAAAATTTAAAGTATTTTGGAGTCGAATACGTACGGTGCAAAAACTATCTGAAGACAGACCGGCAAGCCAATCGCGTATGCGTGGCAACGCTAAAGGACTTCCCCGAATGAAAGTATGTGTTATTCCCCGACAGCAGACCGCCGTTTATTTGTGAGTTGTAAGGTTAAAATCGTAAACAATCGCACCAAAATGTCGCGTTTTGAGTCTGAAAGAGAATATTGATGTTGTGGAAGTTTGTAATTTGATAACAATGATTTGTGCGAGTTCATTAACATTGATAGCAATGTGCTATTAGCAGATGATAGTGACCCCTTTCCCACCGATTATGTAGTCCAAACTGAAACCACATTATTATCTGACGACTCCGATGAAGAAGTTGAATGCAGTAATCATACAAATGTCACCAATTATCAACAAGCCATTAGTATGGTAAAGGAATTATAAGAGTATGCAAAGAATAGAGGTGACTCTACAGCAATGGAATTGTTATCAGACTTAGAATTACATTTTCTAGATTGTAAGTATAAAACGCAAACACGTCAATCTACGTTATTAGATTTTTTTAGTACTACATCCTAACTAAAACTAGTATTTTTGTTATGTTATGTTTATTTGTACATACACATACATAGTAATCATTTTGCATTTACATATTACCTAATAACAAATTTCCCATGGGCGGACACCTCTATTAGGCGGACACATTTAGACGGTCCCGTAGGTGTCCGTCTAAGAGAGGTTTCACTGTATTTACAAATTTAACATTACTATATGAGCATTGTAAAATATTTATTGATTAAGTTTGGACGCTACAAATCTTATGAGTGTTGTTGTATTTAAAAAAATATCCCGCTATTTAATATACCATTAAAGGGAATTCAATTACCGATAAGTTTAAATAATATTAATAATAATAATAACATTCCATAAATGTTTTAAAATTATAAGAACACACATTAGCAAAATATAGAAGAACGAGTTTCAAGCTCCACTTACACCAAATTTACACAAATTGTAGAATAACTTTTTGAAACATTTGAAACACTATGCTATGCTATAATCATCGATTACAGCGCAACACCTACATCTCTATAATAATAATAAAAAAATAAAATAATTATGTATATCTTGAATTTTTAGAACAAAAAATACAAATTGGAGCCAAAAAGCTGGAAACTTCTATAATTTTATCTTGGCCGTCGCACAGCGATTGGTTGTAGAAACTAGCTGGACATAAGTGAAGTTTTCAAACGTAATAGAAGACAGTGTTATTAAATACATGGAAATATTAGAACAAACACTAAATATAGTAATTTTAGTCCTTTAACCAAGTGATGAACTCGGCAGATAAAGTACACACTGCTGTTATACAATTTTAGAGTAGAGAAGAGACAAAAAATGTTGTTCTATAATTCAAAATTTAAGATGTTCCTGTCCTTTTTGATAGAACCGATGCTATTATCTTGTAACCGGACAATAAACATCAATATGTTTACTTTACCGTAAACGTGTACCGTGTGATATTATCTATAGCAATTTAATTGGTCCTTTCATATTTTAATTTATTTAAATTTTTTTACAAAATGCATTACAAATACTATTAAAGGATGCTCGTGTAGACATCAGAATGCAACTATATTATCAGCATGATGGAGTTGCATATTTCGCTCATCCGGCCAAGGACTATTTGGACGAAAGGTTTACATAGTGTTGTGATCACTCGAGCGAAAAAACCCTTGAGTACTCGATTATTGAAATAACCGACATCGCTCGATTATTAAAAAAACCTTTCGAGTTATAAATTCAAGCGAAAATCGTCGCTTGTTTACTTATTGCCTTTCACTCGATACCCGAGCTTCGCTTGACGCCGACGTATATTCTAGCAGTTTTTCGCTCGATACGAAATACTTTATTAATTCAGGCGAAAAATCGAATCATTTCACTTGATATCCGTGTGCATATAAAAAAGTATGCCAAATCCCTTAGTGGATTCATCGCGATATGGATTTTGTTTTGACTGGGACTGACTAGCCAGCGGCGATTGTAAATTTAAAAAAAATTAAAGGATGTGCTTTTAAAAAAAATCAGAATCAACTGTTCTTCCTTAATAAAAATTTTAGACAAACTTCTAAAACTTACAAAAACAACTCCTGGTGTTTTATCAATACATTCTTCTTAGTCATAAAAATTTCAAGTGATTAATCGCTCGAGCGATTCATTCGATTATCAAAATCGCTCGAGTATCAAGTACTCGATTATTAAAATCATTGGTTTTTTCCAACACTAGTTTGCAGGGCTTTAGGTTGGTGGCGGTGGCTTATTAGTTGGCTCCTCCAAGATCCTCACACCACTAGACTATTGTTGATGGGAATATAAAGTTTACAAGGCCAAAGTCGACACTAGGGATGCACTAATTCAACCTAATTAGAAATACTGCAGCCGATATTAAAAAGAAAGACATGAAGCAATCAGGGGAGTAACATGCACTCTTCATAGACGAAGCAGAACATTTTAGGAGATATTTTATCATTAAACAACACCATTAACAGTTCTTGTTCTTTTAATAATCCAAAAAGTTCTATTCCATGTTTTTGTTGATTTTATATGTATTAAATATCTAAGAATTATGAAACAACGTAGAAACTCCCGTTAACATTTGGCCGGCCACATTTCTAATAGGGCTCACTGGATATTATAACCGATTGCGAACGTTTTTGTCTAAATTTAAATTTCAAGCGGTTTGTTCGAAAACATAAGGTAAATATATATTTTTGAATTAGACCATCTCGATCCAGTCTCAGGTTCTTGCTGGACCAGTCTGGAATTATTGGCCAACCGGAATTGACTCACGACACTTAAAATGGTTAGTGTTTATTTAAAGTGTAGTTCTTGTGTTGTTATGTGTGGATGACATTAGGATGAGGTGTATAATTATTATTAATATGTTTTTTAAAAAATTTAAATAATTCGTGAAATATTTATTTTGTAATTTTCTGATGCGGACTTTATTGTCCCTATTTATTTCAAGTTTTTCATATTTTTTATTAATTATTCATAATTTTGGTATGTGTGTGATTTGCTTCAAACCAAATGCCTTGCTGTTATTATATTTATTAAATTAAAAGAAAGCATAAAATATAATACAGAAAATTAAGGCAAAGTTCGGATAAACTTGCCTGATAATTATTTATTATGTATGATAAAAAATATATACCTATGCTCTATTAATTATTTCCAAGTTTTATTAAATGCAATATTTTTTGGAATTGGAATATTATAAAATCGTATTTTAATTAATTGCATGGAAATTAATTTACAAACCTATGCCTTTTTGGTATAATAATAAATACTCTAACGTATACAGGGTATCCCAGAATATGTGGGCAATCTCCCGGGTTCAGTTAGAACACTTTAAAATAACAGGGGAAGTTCTTATAAATTTTTCTTCCTACGGCCTCCCCTATGGAGATACGGGCCCATAACGGACGTTCCTGAAAATCGTTGTTTTTTAAATAATTTATTGAGTACTAGGTGTAATTTAATAATTTTTTAGTATAATGGTTACTACATGAGTCTCCTTAAAATTCGCCCATTTGGCTTATTTAGTTTGCCATGGGCGGACTAGACGTTTTTAAAAAATGCTTTTTTTTGTACACCTTGTATAATGAAGGAACGACAATAATATTTTTGGATACTCTAAACATTAAGCTAAAAAAAAGGTACTCTTAAACATTGTCGATAAAATGAACTGTTTTCGAAAAAAAATATATTTTTTTTCAATATGATTTATATTCGGTACACTGAATTAAGTTAGTAACTAATAAGACAAAGGGGAAAACCGCAAATTTCAAGACACTACCATAAACTGACACAACAATGAGGGAATTTCATGAACATAAAACAACAACTAATGCAATAAACCATATTAAACAAAAATATTTTTTTTCGAAAACAGTTCACTTTATCGACATTGATCAAGAGTACCTTTTTTCAGTTTAAGGTTTAAAGTATCCAAAAATATTATTGTCGTTCCTTCATCATACAAGGTGTACAAAAAAAAACACATTTTTGTGTTGCGTCTAATCCGTCCCTGGCAAAAAAAGCCAAATGTCTTTAATAGGGCGAATTTTAAGGAGCCTCATCTACTAACCATTATACTCAAAAATTAATAAATTACACCCAGTACTTAATAAATTATTTAAAAAACAACGATTTCCAGGGACGTCCGTTGCGGGCCCGTATTTCTCCCTAGGGGAGGCCGTAGGAAGAAAAATTTATAAGATCTTCTACTGTTATTTTTAAGTGTTCTATCTGAACCCGGGACTTTGCCCACATATTCTGGGACACCCTGTATATATTTTTCTTTATATGGAACCCTGTATTTTATTTACAATTACGTGTAAAATAACATTCTTTATCTAATTTTTTGTACATGTTTCTATCTTAAATAGTTTTTAAGTTAAAAAATTGACTTATGTGTATTTATTACAAGGTACAGAAAAGTTGTAGTATGTATTTCTATGAAATAAGAAGACCTATTTCTAAATTTTCCCAAATTTTCAAATCTTTAACTGCATTAGTTATAAATTAAAGTTAAATTACCTTTGAAATATGTTTTTATAAAAAAATCTCTTCATTAAAGGAGTTCTGAGATGAAATTCATTAATTAATCACAATCAATTGGAGCTGGATATGGGAAATTAATAAACAAAAGTTACTTGCATTTTTATATACAATCGAAAAATGCCAAAATATACAGGGCAAGCGATAGATACGTTAAAATATCTTCATTAAAAGGATCGGCATCCTTTAAGCGAGTGCTAATATTTAAAACAAATATCTTTTTTAGTTCCCATCATCTTTTAGTAGGGCACTCACTGTGAATGTTGTTTACTATTAATACAGGGTGTATTAATAGTGAACAAAATCTAAAAAATATAAGAGCGTTTAAATCCTTAATATTTTTATTAATAACGGCGTAATTACAAGCAGTGCAACGGACTAATTGTCAACAACTGCATCTATTCTCCCACATATTCCCTAGACACAATTTAAAATTATATCAGACAACGCAATTTTACAAGATGCCGTCTTTCAATGCCGTTTTAATTGAAGCCTATGATAGATTGAACTGTTTTTGAATACACGCCAAGAATGGAAAATAAAGTAATACAATATACACTACTAGACTTGTTACCTGATGTAAAATCACGAGTGAAATAAAAAGTACCGGAGGTCTTCAAAAAAAACATATTGCATGAAAGCTGTCCCTACTCCTAAGGATTATATTTAAAATATATCTTATTTTAAACATTTTAAGTACCTAATTGTTATGCGTTATTCCCATTTAAACTCGAATAATGTGATACTGATAATACTTGAAAGCTTATAATTTTAGGTCGAGATTTAGATTATTTTTATACCCAGATATCAAGCAAGAATCACAAATATTAATAGAAATCTCTGACATTATTTTCCTAAATTTTGTTAAATTTTAGCAGATGTTTGTACTTGGCAACCATATTATGCCCGTTTCATAGAGGTTTACTGTCTATTGTTGCCTGTAATAATATGTAATATTATAGCTAGGTTAAGCTAGGAGGCTCAGCCTCAACTTCGCCATTTGTAACCCTTTACAATAAAGTCATTTGTTATTATTATTATTATTACGTACTAAAAGTGGTAAGACGCCTATTACACACGATTCCGAAACTTACGTTGCGAGTGTGGAAGCAGCTTGTAATGTAATTTCCCGTGATGTTCCCTCAATCTGAATATCGTATATTTTACCCAAAAAAATCCACATTAAAAATGTTGACGTTTAGAATTTCTTGACATTTACGTTGTCAATGCGACCCGACGGATTTCACGGCCGACTTTGCATGAAATCTATTGGAAACATTGACGGTTTTGGCATATTACGGGTAATATGATTTGTGGAACTGTTACATAATATATATTACGTAACAGTAGACGCGTATGTAGTTATTACTAGTATAGGAGTAGAAAAAGATTAATAATATTTCGTCGCCTATCGAGACTTAAGTGAAATTTAAGTTACCGAATATTAAAAGAAAAATGCATTACTGTTCAAACGAATTGACGAGTCGTTTGAAATAATCAGCTTTTAATTCAACTTGGCAGAAGCTGGCTGGCACCGAAATTTTCAACTTTATTATTATATCTACTTTGCAACCAGATATCATTTTGTAGCTTATTTCGAATATTTACAGGATTTTGTCGACATTTCATTTTTATTTTTATATTCGATTATTTATAGGCCGAATCTTTATTTTATTTTATCGTCTTTTGAAAATAGTTTGTGTGTGGTGTCACATGCTTCGATGATATTTATATCTGGATTAGATGTTGAATAGCGTATTTTTGTAATAATATGGAAATAAGTACAATGGATATTAATTTTTATTATTTTTTTAGGCGGACGACCAACAAGTTGCAAGTAAGTATTTTTCCGTCAAACCATTAGAAAATGAAACTTGAAAGGCTATTTCAAACTTTGAATATTGATATTTATCGTCATTTAAGGAAACCCGTTATTTGAGAACAACTAGTTTACTTTATTGATATAAA
The DNA here is from genome assembly GCA_963991005.1 of Barypeithes pellucidus. Taxonomy (NCBI): domain Eukaryota; kingdom Metazoa; phylum Arthropoda; class Insecta; order Coleoptera; family Curculionidae; genus Barypeithes; species Barypeithes pellucidus. Next base: position 17,821,448 of record OZ022561.1, on the reverse strand, counting down.
AATACGCATAAATCCTGAAACACAATTGAAAACATTTTATATCCAGGGTGTCAAATTTCCTACCCTCAATGTCTTGCTTCTAGGTAGTAGTAGGGGTGGGTAGGAGGAATTGCCTCAAGACCCACAAGGTTTAATGGGCCCTTACAGACCTTGGACGCTACCCAAGAAACTAGACACTATTGGTGATTCTTTTTTAGTTGTTTTTAATTTGGTGGGAGGACCATATTAAACGAAAAACAAACCATATTTTTTTTAGTAATCAACCCCTGCTTGTGCCTACAAAGAGCCTTTGAATTTAAGATTTGATTGGTAACATCTACTCCTCCCAAGAGTGTAAAACCACAAAAGCTGCAAATTGATCATAATAAATACATAAATTATGCGATGTCAATGATCTGCCTGGCACTAGTGCTAATTATTATTTTATTTAAAAGATTACTTGCATGTTGTTATTATAACCAAGCATTTCCTATTCCAAAACATATTTTTAGCAGAGATATTAGTTATATTTTGACACAAAAAACATTCACGCCAAATTTTCAACGATTGCATTATAAGGGAGGAAAGTGTATCATTTGCTCCCTAAAGGTGGAAATGTCACTATACTCCAACGGAATACATATGATTTTCTCTATGACTTTTCACTTCGTATTTTAAAAAAATCATATGTTTTTTTGAGTTTTTGGCCCTTTTAAGAAGAAAAATGTCTTAAATTTTATTCATAAGGACCATTATTTTGTTGAAACATTTGTCGTGGTTACAATAAACATTTAATGAATATTTTGAACCGTTGTCTAAATGCTATTTTAAAGCACAACACAATACAACTATTTATTTCTGACAGAGGAAAATCCCTAAATATTTGTTTATTTAATAAAGTCTAAAATTAAGTGAAAAATAGTTTTAAATTAACCGCATCTTCAAATAAGATTGTTTTTCCATCTGGAATTATGGAGAAAATTCTTGCCTAAGCGCGTGAATCTCTAAAAATAAATATGTGTCCCTATAAATACAGGATATACGATGAATATATTATAAAGGAATGCGAGGCTTTCCGTGTTATTTATAAAGTTCGCTTCTTTTAACAGAAACAATATTTAAATAAAACGCTCGTTTAATTCGGTCCTATAGTTTGTTTAACAACAAAAAATCGTAATATTACAAATAATATAATTTTTTTAATTGATTTTTAAAAATATCTTTTACGCGTGCACATTGCAAAATTTTCAATTATTATTTCACAAATAATAAGGAACAAAGTAATTCTTAGCCTAAGCAATATTGCCCACCGTAAAACCGTGCTAACGCTCATAAAAATCACTTTCCGAAATGAGTTGTGGGTTAATAAAAATGGATTATAATCATTATTTCGTCGAATAAAGTCATAAAAGAAGCTATAATTTTAGGACGACAAGTATTTGGATTGTCGAATATTTATATTTACATTCGATGTAACATAATTTGCTTTTTTAATTGGCTTATTTCTTAAAATATATTAACAAAAGGACAGACAGAAAGTAAGAGATCCGAAGCAATCAGCAATTCAGTAGCTTGACACAGTTGGTTTCTTGGCCTTTAAAAAAAGTATTATAAATAAACGTCTTAGTTAGAAATAAATTAAATTTTCTCCCTCATAGAAGCTTAATTTAACTTGACAAAATAAAAGTTAGTTTTATTACTGCTGAAGATGGAGATTCTTTCCTCAGCAAGTATACGGAAGAAAAACTTAGCTTGAATTTACTAGAAAAATATTGAAACTAACTGTAATTTATGGCTGTATATATGTATGTGACTGGAACAACTATTGTTAAAAAATGCCATTAAATTATTAGCAAAATTTTAACATAAATTTTTGGTAATAATTACAAAAATATTTAGTAAACCAAAGTTTTTGTAAAATTTACTAAAATCTATTGTAAAATTGACTAAAATTTTTTGTAAAAATTTTGACGCACGCGATCTCCATTCATTATTTGTTAAAGCCGTATTAGAGTCGTCAATTTTTGTCACTTGCGCCAGCAATGACAATTATAATTGCAAGAATTCATGCGCAGTACACCATCCTCGATCAGCTGGCCCACTACTGCTCGCATTGCGGGCGCAATGCGAGAATGGAATCCGTATTACAGTCGGCAATTCTACTCTTCTGGCAATTAAAATTGCATGGATTCATGCGCAGTACACCGTTCCCGATTAGCTGTCTCTCATTGCCAGAAATGGGGCAAGCGCCATTTTAATTACCATTGCCGCTGCAAGTCTGGGTAGAGATGAATTATTATGTTATCTTTAACTGTTTATTAGTTGGTTGAAGCAGCTATGAACAGCTAATGGCTATTTAAACTAACTGGTACTAAATTAACAGTTCACATTATTTATTAAGCATATGTGCTGCTAATTCATCGAACCTTTTTTGAACTGCTATTTGTAAGTAGCAGTATCTGCTTTAGCTGGTAATCAAAACGAACAGGTTTGCCCATTTCTAGTTCTGGGGGTATTTTAGGGATTTCGACAGTACCACCTGCTGTTCTGACTGTTGGCAATGCGCCAGCTGATCGAGAACGGTTTAGTGCGCATGAATACTGGCAATTATAATTGCCATTGCAGGCGCGAGACGAGAATTGCCGACTCTAATACGGCTTTTAGGAAGATCGAAATTCCAGAGATCCGTTGAATCTAATTTGAGCCCTTTATTCTTGTAGAAAAACATTTTTCCAACACATCATTTAAACTTGCTCATTTTTACAATAAGAAATACTTAAAATACAATAATAGTCATCATTAAAACACCATATATCATAAAATATTTAACTACTGGAGTTATAAATAAATTATTTTCACTTACATTCGTTGTAAAATTTAAAATATCAGTTTAGTATTTACTGGATTGTGCTAAATTGATTAGAAATACTAATTATGGTTTTTTATAAATTATGTCTACAATATTATTTTGGTACGGATTATTAATAAAAAAATTATTTACGTACAATAAAGTCTTTACTATAATAATTTTACTGTAGTATTTTTTCCGTGTAGCTCTATATTAAAGAAAAAGGAGCAGATTTTGAGTATTTATTTTACTTCGTTTTTAACTCCAAAACTCGAAAAAATGCGAATCATAACTGTACTTTTGCTAATTATTGTTATAAAACGACCCGTCAAGTGCGGATCCAGGGGGGGTCATGGGGGTCATGCCCTCCCAAACCGACGTTCTGGATCCGCTCTTGCGATCCGTCAACTTTATCCATTATGTAATGGGCTTTAGTCAACGTTTTCAAGTTACAACAACCTGAGTATAGTCCTAAAAATATCCACACTGTTATTTCCTGGTGACTTCAGGCTTAAAATAGTAAACGAACGAATTTACATATGTATGCTATTTACAAATAACGGATTTTCTTGCATGCGAAAATTTTTGAATTTATTAGTAACTTTAAAAGTGGTTAAAAGTTTATACTTTTTTTTAGTGCTTAGGAAGGCTTTCCAGATGTTTGACACTGCTAACAGAGGAACACTTGACAGAGAAAAGGTGAGGACAATTCTAACTACCCTTGGGCATTCATATGATGACAAAGAATTAGAAGCAATGTTGAATGATGAAGATCCAGGAGGTACGTTGTTTCTTTTCAGGGAGATAATGGGAAATTGAAAATAGAATTAATTAAATACAGCAAAAAACACCATTTACACCGGTAACCAAAGATAAGATAAGATCGGATATATCATGGAATATGAAAAACTTCCCCAATCGGTAGATCATGTGTGAAATAAAGGGGAACCCGTTCTATGACTTAAGATCATCACTTTGGGCTCACGTTAAACTGTCGGGTGCCGGTCAAAATTTTTTTACAGGCAACTTTTAGTCCTTAGCGTACAACTTACTAAAATAAACTATTTGGGTGTAGAAACGATTATAATTTGCGAAATATATGTTTCTTCCTGCATTAGGAAGCAATTTTTTTTTAGATTATAGCTGCAGTATTAAAAATTGAATTTAAAAATATATCGCCGGTCACGTGCCCCCGGTCAAAAAATTTCTTACTTTACCCTTTTATATTTCACGTCATTTTACTAAAGTTACTTTTATATATAAATAATTTACACTCCTACTACAATTTGTATTAAAAAAATAATGTTCAAAGATCAACAGTTTAGTTTCTCTAACGCAATTATTAACCAGAAGTTCCATCCCCGCAGCTGCATGTATCGCCGGTCACGGCAGAAATTGCTTATAAATAACGCCACTACAGTTCGGCCCAATAGTTTTGATACATGCTTCAAATAACATTGTAAGTGACATTTTGACCAATTTCAGAGTTCAAAATAAATTTCAATGTTTCGAACCTAAAATTTGATTTTTTAGCTTAATTTTTTTTAAATGCCTATTTCATCCCATTTGTATCTGATTATTTTGATATTTTGCCTGTAGTATCATGGTAAACTAATATACCCGAACCTGTTATGTCTTCTCCTATAAGAGCACGATTTGTCACTTACAATGTTATTCACGAAGTCATTCTCTTGACTACAGATACTCATTTCAGTCTAAAAAGTTTAAGAAATAGCTTAGAATTAGCTGTTATCCACAAATTTATGCATTTTTGTATCGCCGGTCCCAGTAACACCGGTCACGCATGAAAATGTTATCGGAGATAAATTGATGTGACGGTTTGTTATCCGAAGCTATATACAATATTTTTTTATAAACCATTTATAAACCATTAAGGAAAAATATATTTTGATGTGCAAGTTTCGTTTACACCTTAGGTAGATTAAAAATATGAGTAATTTTCTTAGTATTTTAACATTCTATAAGGAACATTCCAAAACTTTAAGCCAATATAAGCCAGGGCTGTTATAAATAATAGGAAAATGGTTATAGTGACTGATTAAAATAACTCAGTTCCAAATATTGGCGTTATATGATTCAGAAGAGTAAAATTAGCCATGTGACGGGCGTTAAATTATTAAAAAAATCGATGCTATAGACCAAGATCTTTGTGACGATGATCTTTTGCGCGGACATATATAATTCCTCTAATTAGATAATATAAGAAACCTTAATAAAGATGTCACACATACATCATATTTTAACAGACCACACATACACCTACATATTATATTCACACAACAAACATATTTAAAATATTTTAAAACAACAAAAGTCGTCTTCGTTTCGCTTCGAGTTAAAATAACGATGTACCAACAAAGGTTTGCACAATATTTCAAAGAAGTTACTAGCCTATTTACATCTCCTCTAATGAGCTCTGTTAATCATTTGGAATATTTTCTGTTAGTTCTGGCAAAATTCCAGTCAAACTTCCTGCTACGATCTAATTGGATCGGACCAAAGTGGCGTTAATGGTTATTACCGCGAAATTTAAGCGGAACGAGATTAAAAATGAAGTTTTAATTATTTTTAGGGGTAGTTTAGCGGAAGGCTAAAAAAGGTTTTGAAGAGCTTTTAGTCGACAATTCGGCGATGATTGGTTTAAGCGTGGAAAACTTTATGGGATAATATAGAGCTTTTATAGATACTTTTAATATACTAAAATCTATGCGTATAAATTAATTTCATGAATGAAAGTACTACTAATAAACGTTTTATTCGAAACAGTTAATACTAAAAACGGACATGTTTTAACTTGAAATGTAATTCTGGGAAATACCCAGATTCGAGGAAAATTGAAAAAAAAAATTTTTTGGTAATTGAGGAATTAATAATTTTAAATAATTTAAATTAATCAGAATTTAAACCCTAATGCCTGGTTATGCAGTAACAGAAATTAAGTAAAGTTCAATATTTTAACGTTTCAACACTGACGTTTGGAAACTATTATAGGCAATTCGTCAAGACGTTCATTTCATACGAAACGTCTCACGAATATTTACTCTACAATAATTATTCCATAACAATTGTTACAGATATATCCGTCTTTGTTAAGTTTTGTCATAAGTTATGGGCTTTTCCATTCCCAATCGACTACGAGTACTACGACAAGTCTATTAGGAAATAAGGGGGCGCTTAAGGCTAAAGAGGGCATTTTGGTGATAAATTTTAATATATTGGGCGTTGAGTTGGGTTGCAGAAATATTTTAGATAATAATATTTGAACATAAGAGGAGGAAGTCGATTGTATACCGTTTTGTCAAATAAAATAAAAACAACACGTCTAAATAGTATTCAGCGTAATTTAATTCTACTATCGCCTAGCGCTTTCTGCCTTTTAAAATGTCATCATCAGTGCTAAGGCTCTATAAGAAATAATAATAGCTTATATATAATATATACAGTGTGTTTCTTAATAACATGCTAATTTTTAAGGAGGTTATTCTTGGGTCCATTTTCAGAAAAAAAAACCTTATATGAACATATGTCCTAAACGTCTTTACTTTTGAAATACACTGTATGTTTCAAAAAATCTCCTTTGTTATTAATATACAGGGTGTTATGGAAATGACGTATTATATTTAAATGGGTGACTCTTTGGGTGTCCTAGAGAAGCGCTACATATTTTTTTTATATCGACCGTTTTAAAAGTGGGTTAACAAACCCTCGTACTCACAGGTCAGTCCGCGCTACTGTAAACATATATCACCCAGACCCAATGGCAAAGTTGCCAAACTTAATGTTAAACTGAAATTCCATATAAAATTATATAAATAAATTATTTATCTACCTACTTGTATTTATCTTTATACCTAAAAAGGGAGGAAATCCAGGCACAAACACAATCAGTTTTTCTTCTTTTTCATGGGAACACTCCTGGAAACACTTTATGTACACACAGTAATAGTGAAACAGAACAGATAGCTAACTTTTGAAAATACAATAATACAGATTATACTACAGATTATTAGATTTTATTACACGCGATGCAATTTGACATCCAGAAGAAACAACAGGTCTTAAACTGACCCATTTAGTTTCGTCAATAAAAACAATATTCAAAGATTATAAAAAAAAATGAATGAATGAAATACTCTTTTTCTCTGTCTTGTACTAACAAATGCCCGTGGAAAAAGTTGTTTATATTCCACGGGTTTTTTAGTACGAGACAGAGAAAAAATTTCCGGGATAAAACTTGATTTTCGCACGGTTCTGATATTGTCTTTCTCATGGTGATTATTGGTGAAGGATGGGCCCAAATAAAAAAAATTCAGACAAAAGATATTTATTTTTGGTCGGAGAACACGATACGCCAATAAAAAATATGGGGTTCCATTTGGAAATCTTAATTTACCCCCACCCGCGCCCAGGAGTTGAGGGGGTGAGGGGTGATTTAAATTGAAAACTATTCCTCCTTCAAAACCAAACAACTTTTCACCCAGACATTTTCCGCTGCAATGTGATGCACCGGAATTATTCCGGGGTACCGACCTTTTTTCAACACCCTATACAGGGTGTTTCGGGAGGAAAGGGAAATATTTTGGGAACATGTTCAGAAGGTCGAAATAAGAGAAATTAACCCATATGTTTTAATCCGATTCTTAACCGTCTCTGAAATAATCGGTTCTAAAGTTTTTTTTGTAACTATTTTTTATTTCAAAAGCAACACCAATAGATACTAGTAAAACAACAAAATTCCACTAATTTAGAATGTTTTCGAAAATACCCCCACCAACTTCAATACAAGCTGCACCACGTTTGTTAATCGCTCGTGTTACGCGTTGAATTGCTTGGGGGATTGTTTATAATGATATTTGCAGCATTAAAAATTCGATTGTGGAGTCCTTCCACGGTTTCTACTCGTGTTTCGTATACTAGTGATTTCATCCACCCCCAGAGGCAATAATCCAGTGGGTTTAGGTCTGGTGACCTCGGTGGCCAAGCTTGAGGTCCTCATCTGCCAATCCAACGATCAGGAAAACGATTATTCAAGAAATTACTCACCCGGTGACTAAAATGAGGTGGGGCTCCATCGTGCTAAAAGAACATTCGGTGTCGAACATCATCCAACATGTGTGTTAAATGGTCTTCCAAAAACCGTAAATATCCATCTCCAGTAAGACGCTCATTCAATACAAAAGGACCAAACAACTGGTCGTTGAGCATTCCACACCACACATTAATACTGAATCGATGTTGAAAGTTTCGTTCAAACGTGGCATGAAGATTTTCATCTGAGCACCGATGTTCATTGTGACAGTTATTGATTCCATCGCAGGTAAACTGAGCTTCATCGCTAAATAAAATGTATTTATGTAGGCCTCGATTTTGTTGGATCCATTCACAAAATTGAACCCTTAAGCCATTATCACCTTCTTGAAGATGTTGGACCGGTTGAACATGGAAAGGCTTTAAACCGTTTTTTCTAAGTGTCTTCCAAACGCCCACATATGATTCTAATCGAAGTTTTTTCGTAATCCGCCTCGTACTAACACCTGGGTTCTCTTCAGCCATATCCAGAACATTCTCTTCATTTTCCATTAGACCCGCCGCTCGTTCAGCATCAATCCTTACGCTTGGAAACATTCCTGTTTCCTGAGCATTTGCAAAAACTTTTTGAAACACTTTTCGATTAGGAACTCTTCGATTTGGAAAACGACATCGGTATTCATCAACAGCCCGTAATGCGCTACCATTGCAGAAACCATACACGAATATCATGTCAGCATACTCCCTATGGGTGAATGTGTGAGGCATTACTCATGGAACCTTTTCTCTTTTCGAGTCGAAACGCTCAGAATAAATCAAACTGACAACCATGCTTGTCAATTAAATTAGGTATTGACAAGCAATGAAATACCTACAAACTGGAGTTAGAAATACAAAACTTCTTAATTACTCCAAAACTTTACAAAAAAAACTTTAGAACCGATTATTTCAGAGACGGTTAAGAATTGGATTAAAACATATGGGTTAATTTCTCTTATTTTGACCTTCTTAACATGTTCCCAAAATATTTCCCTTTCCTCCCGAAACACCCTGTATATTCAAAAAAGATTTAAAATTGTCATGATTATTGGCAATAAACAAGTAAAAATTAAAAAATTAAAATTAATTAAGTATACTCGCTAGTCAGAACCACATGCACCCATGCCCATATCTGAGCAAATACCATACCATACCTCAAAATAATAAAGTACGATGCTCTTAGATTAACAGACGCCTTGAACCTGACGAAACACGGGGATGTTTAAGGCTAAGCCTCCCTTCACTACTACTACTAGATGATGAGGATTGTAATATTGCGAAATAGTACCTGCAAAACATGGCACGGAATACTTATAATGCGAGTTCCACTGGTATATATCATTGTAAAGGTAGTTATCCCTTTTTAAATCTCTAATAATTGTTACCTCTCAACTTTAAGTGTGCTAAACCAAGATTAAACATTACTGTACAAATGACGTTTTAAGTAGCCTACTTCTTTCTTTTTAAAAAGATGGTAAAACATTTATCAACATTAAGAATAAAAGAATGGGGATGGATTTCTACAAATCCCATCAAACTTTGTAATAAAAAAAGATATTTGGCTTAACATTTATAAAACTTTTCTCGCTGTGACTGTTTCGCGCGTAATAAATGGGCTTATAATTTTTCCTCCGAAAAAGTTTTAAAACGTCTAAAAATGAACGATCAAATGATAAACTGAAATGAAATTAAGTTAAAATACCGGTATTTTTTGTCAAAGTTAATTGTGGATAGCATTCTTCCTGTTGTATGGTTATCATACGGGGTGATTCATGGTCTTTGGTAGGTTAGACGTATATGGGAAACGAGTAATAGAACCGTTGCTTCTTTTGTAGAAAATAAAGATACATTATATTAAATAATCTGTTCATATTGTCCACGTGAAACAAATAATTTCATAAGAACTTCATTTTACAAATATTCTTTTTCATTTTAGGATAGTTTTTTTTTTAGAAAAGGTTAATAAGAATTTAACAATTGTGCGTCAAATTTTTTAAGTGTAATAATTCTTAAATACCATGGCTATACAGGGTGTTATGGAAATAACTTATTATATTTAAATGGGTGAATCCCTGTGTGTCCTAGAGAAAGTCTATATACCTTTTTTTTAAATCGAATATCTAAATGCTAAGGTAAAAACCCTTTTTACCCACATACTGTCGCGCCGTTCCATCTGGATTCAGTTAGCAACAATATGGGTCACTAGAGTATAGTAACAGTGTTGTCAGATCACACCGCATGTTTCGCCCTTGCTTGGATACCTGCCGCGCGCGAGTATCGCTGCTTCAGTATATCTCGAGACTCGGGAATGGATTGACGCAGTCGAGGGTTCCACGCGCTTGATGTATACGAATTTTATACGTTTTGTTAGTTAGCATTTCCCGATTTTTTTTCTGTTGTGAAATAATTCATAATAAGAAATATTGTGGTGTAATTTCAAACTTGTGTGATATTACCTATTGTTGGTTCTGTTGCAAAACATACTTTTTGTGGTTTATTTTTTTATAGAATTTAATTATAAAACAGATATAAGAGGTAAGAGAGTATGTACCTTAACATCGTAGTATTTTTTTTTAAAGTTTGAAAAAGATTTGAAAAAGAAGTGATAACGCGGGTCAAAGACGTCTTGTTGTCCAAAACTGAACATGTGCGTTTACAATTCTGTATTGCAATATATGACAACACCGCCTCAATAAACTATTGATTGCGAACGTCTTCAGTAGCGGCCACGTAAATTTTTAGATTTCATATAAAGTGTATATTTCGTACAATAATTCAAAGCGCCATTTAAGGTAATTTTTCTTCAATTTATTTTCATCTCAGGATTTGCCGGTTTAAATATAATAAGTCATTTCCTTAATACCCTGTATAATATATGAAATGATCCCAAAAGACGATAATTTTTAAAAAACTGTCTCTTTTGAGGGAACCTCAAGGTTTTTTTCAAAGCAAATCTATCTTTTTTTAAATTTTAAAAATAATATAAATCAATAAGGAAACAGCCACTGACAGCTTATAAGTAACACAAATATACATACATCAACATACTTTTAACCTTCCTTGTATGATGTCGAATCGATTTTTCTATAGGGATTGAAAACATTAGGTTTCCTTAAACTATCACCAAAATTTCAACATTCCATGAATTCAGCCAACAACTTTACAAGTGTTTAAACTAAAGTCAATAGTATACATAGGTATACAATTCTTGTCTCGGAAACAGTAAGAGAGTAAGAGTAAGAGAGGAACTTAATAATATACGGGGTGTTCCGTTTAAAGTAAGATAGTTACTGCACTTTTTGGTAGAAGCGGCAACGCAACTGGCCAATGCAGCAGATGCGTCCATATACATACATCTGTATATTTTGGCGTGATATCAACAGAAAAAATCAAGTCGTTGCAACACTGGACTGAACTGAAATATGTTGAAAAATAAAATTAAGAAACAAACTTTGTGTTATATCTAGGGAGGGAGGAAAAATGGGAGGGTTTCCCTGGTACGAACAAGAAATTTTTCAATATCAAAATATTGACCACAAAGGTTTCTTTTGTCGTCTAAATAAAGCGAATAGCAAAAATTTACTCCACACGAAAACCCTCGGATTTGTTTAAATTAAATTTGAGTGAAACGCGCTTTATCCATTAAATTGGAAACAGCAGAAACGCGTCCATCCAAGTGGACAACATCATTTATCCTCAGTCAGCAAAAATGACTGAATTTTCACCCCCCTTTAAATAAGTGAAAATCCATTAGTTTTTTCATTGTTAAAAAAATAGGGTGCTTGAGTGGGCTAAAATGGAGCGTTTTTTTCTCGATTTTGATTTAGGAATTTAAAAACAGGGTATTTGTTAATACTAAATTAATAATAATTAATAATAAGTTAATAATCAGTATCGAGCACATATATATATATATATATATAAACAGTATGTTGCTAATACCTTCTGCAATTATGTCCCCGCTATGGACATCGAAGGGGTAATAGTGAGTTTGCGTAGTTCGGAAATTTCCTTGTGAAAGTAAACATTCGACAGACCGGATTTCAACTTTTTTTAATGTAAATTTCACTGGTTAGTTAGGGAAAATATTGCAACCAAAATACCGATTACCGAACAAACCCGATTTAAGACAGCGTTCCATGCATACGATTTCTGACCATATGATGATCCGACGGTACCCTGATTGGTGTAAACTTTTGGTGCCAAATTCCATCCGAATATTTGTAACAATCGACACGATGAGCTTTATTTTAACTTTCATCCGACGTCGTATGTTTCTTAATCTAACTTTTTTCTAAACCAAAAATTAAGAATGAATGACTATATTGACTATTTTGGGAATTATTATCAGCTACTAATGCACCCAATTAAAAATACATTAATTTTAAGGTTAGGTAGTGACCACATATATATTATATTGTATACGAGTGACACTCTCTTTATTATCTCTCTATTTTTACAAGCTTTATAGTGAAATTCGGTTCCGAAGATCGGATAACATCGGCACCATGCACTTGTGTTCTTTCATCTTAAACAAAACAAGCCACTAACCTACCAAACAGCGAATCGAATCACCACAAATTAAAAACCCCTTTACAAAAATTGTTGTTAGGTAATGAAAGTTTATAAGCACTAAAATACCGAGAAAAATGTGGATGAATCACTTTTTATTCTGTAATTTGAAAAAGCATCCAGAACCAAAGATGGCGAGGAATAACAAACAAATTTCCACCCTACTGCGCAAAATCAAAAGGCCCGCGCCATCTTCCATAGCGGCAATATACTGTTTATATATATGTGGTATCGAGTGGCTTATATTTCAGCTGATTTAGAAAACTATTCTTCATAAAGTATTTTAATCTTGACTACTGACGATGGGGATATTTATTTGATTCTATTTAATCCGCGATATGTTTTTATTAAGTAGCTGGAGCAGATTATGATCTCTAATTTACCTTCTAGACTTTTATTCCACTACGAGGCGGACTATTTTCACAAAATTAAAATTATTACTCAAAATCTAAATATGTACAGTAATTACCTAAAATGTTTAATTCTTTTTAAATTTCTTTTTAGAAACTGGCCTAGTAGATATGGATGCTTTTTGCCGTGTGGCGGGTCATTTCTTGGAAAATGAAGATGAAGAAGCCATGCAAAAAGAACTTAAAGAAGCTTTCAGATTGTATGATAAAGAAGGTATGTAGTTTGGGAAAAGTTGCATATTATATAGGGTGTTACGGATACTTGAAGGAATGATTTACATGTTAAACTAAAGGTTTGACCGTGTTTGTTCGGATAAGTCATATAATAAAAAGTCGAAAACTCGTAATTTTCGTTTGCTTTCACTTGAAAAACTGATACTACTGCAGATAAAAACTTTTCCAGTTTTGCGTCTAAACGGTGTGGAAACTTTGGGAGTGGTGCGTGTACGAATAAACTATAAATCGTTGTAGGTTATATTCGTTGGGTAAAACGACTTCGGGAAGGTCGTTCCATAAGGATAAAAGAATTCTTAAATAATGAAATTGTAGTACTGAGCTTAACCACATATGAATGGGCGGCAGTGGTTCGTCGTGTATTTCTGCTATTCGCAGCTCTGGACGGAATTAAGAGGGCAAGGTCAGCCGAGCACTTTCTATGAAAATATCTGTAAATCAAATCCCCAACCTGTCTTCGATGTTCTTGGTTGTCGAGGTTCCTTGTCAGCTCGTGGTCGCCGTCCATCGAAAGGAGGGTCATTCGCCTGACCCTCCTTTCGATGGAATGTAGTAGCCGAAGAGTAGGTTTGGGTGCAGAGCTCCAGACATTAGAGCAGTACTCTAGTGATGGTCGAATCATATGACTTACTGCATTTATTTTAACATGTAGAATCACCCCTCCAAGTATCCTGACGCATTATTCGAATACCCTGTATTGCATGTACATAACATGATATTTTAAGAATTGGCGGTGATGTCATAATAAAATTCTAATAATATTTTTAAAAATATGCATGACCTTGCGACCAATAATTTTAAAAGAAATATGATAAAAAATATTTTACTGTAACGATCGACAATATTCATAATAAAATTCAAAAGCATATTTAAAATGAGCTATAAACATCACAAAGTTTCCTCATTTGGGTCACACTCGAAACATAACTCATTAATGTACATACTTCGATTTAATTCATTTATCATGCATTTGAAATGAAATGACTGGAAGAAACTTTAGGTATAACAATTTATCACATATTCGAACTAGAAAAATAACTGTATTTTTGATATCTTCTAACTTTCAAATCCGTCATTCCATTTGATAGATGATCATCGAGAAATCACAATATCATGATTTTAGGTAATCACGGATGAAAGTGCTATAATTTATTCGATAGAGATTTTCGCAAATTTTATTTCTGGAACACAAATAAATGTATCCTTAATTTTCCAACTTGATGCCAAATGAATAGAATAATAAAAATTGCAATTTTGGGTTATGAAGGTATTCTTTTTCCAGGGAAGAATTAATTTTGACAACAACTATCATTATCTGACAACACAATAAACTTTACTATAATAAAAATGATTACACACACACCCGGAAAGGAGATATTTATTTGGCCCACAGAGTCGTTATTAAGTTAAACAAAAGATATTGTAAACTACAGATCCCGTAATCCATTCATAAAACTCTTGGAAAGTTAATCTGTGATTGAGTGAAATGTTATTGAAAATCAGTAATGGGTGGAAGAAAGAACTACATATTTGTTGGCTGAATGGCAACAATGCTGAAGTTTCGTTATATCAGATGGTTAAATATTAAAATAGGGTATCATTTAACTGGTTAGCAAAATATTCTTATTTTTACGAACAGAAAAATGTAATCGGTCAGCCAAAATGGCTAGTTGGTCAGCAACTTATAGACAGCAAACATTTCTGAATCGGTCAGTAATTCATGTCAGACTAGAGTGCTCTAAATTATTTTGGTGCGCAAATTAAATATATAAGCTGCTATGAGCGATCCACTTTTAATCAGATATTAGTAAGCAATCAGCGGGTAAGCAAAATATTTAATCTTGGTCATCAAAAAAAGAAGTGAAAAGTGAAATAGCGACAGTGCCCTGGGAAAACAAGTGAAAACCTGCCCATGCTACACATTTTGTAGCCGACTTCCTTCTGCATTCGGCAAAAGAAAATACAAGAAAGTTACTTAAATTGACAGCGCCCTGGGAAAACAAGTTAACACCCGCCCCCGCTACACCTTTTAGGTATTGACTGCTACACCGAATGAAAATACACGCATGCAATTAGCTACTCGCTCGAGTGCTTTCGCTCAGCCCACAATAACGAACTTTGCCGATTATTCAAAACAAACGCAATCCAATGATTTATATTGATAACCATTCTTTTAAAATGAAAACTTCTGAAGTAAGTTGATTCTAGACATTTTTTTTTACTGACCAATTATTGTAAAATCTTGCTGACCAAGTTATCATTTCGCAGCTCGACTGTTAATTAAGCGAACACATGATATTACTAGCGGACTGCTATCGGTTAAATTGTTGACAGTTTGTAGAATTGTTTGCAGAACAAGCATTGCAGCCTGATTTTCATTTATTGCAAGCAAAATCTTTTATGCTGATCAAATGATTTAATGGCTATTTTTTGCTGCGAACCAATTTTAATAACGGCAAACCATTTAATTACTTCTCATTAAAATATAATTATACTTGAAAAGATAAATCCTTATTTAATTGATCCACAAACTTACAAACTACACGATGGTTTATAATAAAGACGATTTTTCACCAATAAATTAATCATAAAAAAACTCAAATCAACCAAAATATATAAACAATCGTTGTAATGTTTACGAGATTAGTATTCATTTATATTTTGGCTCCTGGATCGTAGCGAGTAGTAAACAAACAAATTTTTAATTGGGATTTTACAAAATACCTGTGCGATAAATATGTTAATCTGGCTATGCTGCAATAATGACCGAAAGAGGTGGGAAAGACTGTTTGTATTCGTTGCATAGGATAGAAATGTACATTTTTATATCTGTAGTTTGTAATATCTTTGAGTTAGACAGACCCTTTACAAATTCGAATTAGGACCAGTATAAATTATCCGACATTTAAATTTTAAAATGTGACTCCAGTAATATGTCCAGGCAGAGAAAAATCTTTAAAAAACGACGTATCAGATGTGCGTTTAATCAAAGTCCTCCAAAAAGTTTTCTGTTTCATAGCTAAAACCCATGGTCCAAAAATGTCCGAATTTTGCGATAAATCATTAATAACAATATGAAATTGACGAGAGGGTGCAAAGCTGTTGACAGTTTGAGGATAGAGTAAAGCCCATCGATCTATAAGACCGTTTTCTGTGTGACAATTTAGACTAGAGTGTATTCTGCAAACCCTTCGGTTGGCGTTTATAAAATCGCATAATAAATAGTCCTGACTTGTTGTTACTGACAACCAAGCATAAAATATATTTAAATTATATTTAAGGAATTGTACCTAGTATGTTACAAAATATTTTATCCCTAGTGAAATTGATGACGGGGACTTTTTTTTTGTAAATTTTCCCGATCAAACTATTGTTTAATATATAAATTTTAATATTTTAAGGTATTGGTTACATCCCTACTTCCTGCTTAAAAGAAATTCTGGCCGCTTTAGATGACCAGCTAACCAATGATCAATTAAATGAAATGATCGCTGAAATTGATACTGACGGCTCAGGAACAGTAGATTTTGATGGTAAGAAATAATTTTAGAAAATAACGGGCATATATAGGAAATCTAGAAAGAGAGAGGAAGAGAAAGGGAAGAAAACAATCTGCAAATCATTGCAAAACACATAGAGCATATTATTTTAGCCTAAAAATAAAGAATTGTAGAAATATGCAGAACGAAGAGGAATCGAAACTTTAATGAAATGTTAAAATAGAGTAACCTTGCTTAAGGTATGGTTTCGATAGAACTGCTGGCAGTAACGACTGGCCGGTTGTTCCCCTAGAACGTTCGAGACGTCACGGTTCAACGGTTAGCAGTCGACTGCTGTATACATACTACTCCGAGTCCAGTCTACACGTGACTACCCGACTGCTTGCATGTAAATTTTATAACCAGATTTGCTTCTAAAAGTCTTTAATGTTGTTATTGAAATGTTGTATATGAAAAAGTTTCAGATCTGCCATGAGTAGCAAATTTTTTTTAGCGGAGGATGATGAAATGCTCATTTCAGAAGTCAGCAAATTCAATCAATTATACGATCAGTAAGATAAGGATTATAAAAATTTAGAAATATGAGCAAATATTTGGATATATACACAGATATCACAGTACGTCTGCTTTTCTCAACGGGGATAATTGACTACAGATGGCTTCCAGCAATTGCAGGGAACACACTCGACAGTTAACGGCTGGTCGAGACTGCCAGACGTCGCGGTCAACAGTTCTACCGAAACCATACCCTTAGGCATTTACACACATTTACAATTTTACCAAAAATTAAAATTTATTAGATGAATTTTTGCACAACAAACAATTAATTTTAATAATTCTGTGCGAGGTTAAATTCAGGAAAGCAACACAAAACAAGTTCCTTCAAATGCCGAATTTCTTCTCAGCCTATTTAATATTTTCAATAAGAAAATAATGGGCATAAAAGCACTATAAACGCTTTTAATATTTTAAGACTAAATGATTGATAATTTTCTTTTTCAGAATTCATGGAAATGATGACTGGAGACTAAGAATTTTTTTACCACCTTAATTAAGCCATAATTTAGCCATTTTAAAGACAATAGACTTCTCTGTCTTTTTTTAATACCATACCATCTTTATGTAAAAATTTTTATTTAAAAAAACTAAGTTCTTATTTTTATTTTAACCCCAATGTGTTTTATTTATAGTGTGTATGTGCGTAGAAATAGGTAAATATTTTTAAATACTAAAAATACGTTTTGGGTCACTCTTTTGCAGTGAATTTTTTTTTACCAATAATCATAATAAAATTAGCCGACCCGTATTTCAGGATTTTGCTGAAAATTTTTTTTTTCGAAAATATCAACGCATAAGTTTTTGATAATTTTCTGGATTTTTTTCAATCTTCTCATGTTTGAATTTTAATATCTTCAGTTGTACTGATCCGATCAATGTTGGTTTTTTTTATTTTGTACTTTGTTACTTTAGCTTTCGAAGCGTATTAAAAAAAATGTCATTGCGAACAAATCAAAAATAATAACAATTTAACTGTTTAAATATTTTTATGTTTATATATTTTTAACATTTTACGAGATAGTGGCACCTCTTTTAGTTCGGAAGTTATTAAATATGGTCAGTTGCAGCGCACAACGTGCCACAATCGAGCTGGCGACAGTGTGAATCATTAATATTTCTGTTCTATTGTTCGAAAGATCGAAAGTGTGCCATGTTCATCTCATTATTATAAGCATACTGTTTTTATATAAAGTTATACGTTGAGTTTTGATGAAATTCAAGAATCAAAAAAATTTCTGAAAAATTCGATCGATGCCTTAATCCTTTCGATCTGTCTCGTCATCGAAAAGTAGGTGTTAGAAAACCATCATTTAGTAGCTGTTACCAGTAACGAATGAGTCCCTTAAATAAAGAATCTGTAGTTATTGTCATACTAAAGTTTCTGAACTACACAAAGATTTTGAGGAGGTAAATTTTACTGTAAATAATGATTTTTAAGTAAATTGATGGAGTTTGTGTCCTTTTCAATGTTCTATTGACTCATATTTTTGTCCTTTTTTGGAATAAGAATATTAATGATTCACACTGTACGGAGGTCGATTGTAAGTTCTAATACGCTTCGACTCGTCGGTTTAATAACATCCGAACTAAAAGAGGTGCCACTTTCTCGTAAAATGAGTTTTGTAGATAAGAGGATAGAGAACAAAACTGTATTTTTTAAAATCAATTTAAAACAGCATGTTAAAACTATTTAAACAATTAAATTGTCATTGTTTTTCATTTGTTCAAAATGACTTTTTTTAAAATACATTTCGAAAGCGAACGTAACAAAGTGTAAAATAAAAAAAGAGCGACATTGATCCGATCAGTACAACTGGAGATATTAAGTTTCAAATATGAGTAGAATGGAGAAAATCCAGCAATTTATCAAGAATTTATGGGTGGACATTTTCGAAAAAAAAATTGTTCCCCAAAATCCAGAAATACGTTTCATCTAATTTTATGTAAATAAGTTGTAAGAAAATTTCGGATGATTCTAAAATGTCAAGGTTAAAAAGTGTGCGGTTTGTAATAAAAATGCATTATAAGTATGTTGAAACAGAATAAAAACACGATATTTGTTTAACTAAGATCAACTACATAACTAGTAATTAAAGTACGTAAAAATTTACATCTAATATCGTATTCTGATCCTTAAAGTAAATAACAATATGTAGGTTCCCTAATTACTCTATTCCTGAAAGAGACTAAATTGAAGTACCAGGTACATAAAAGATTGAAATCTTGTTTTGACGAATTTGGAGAGGTATACAATTAGTAATAGGTTTTTGTTTAGCAATCAGAAATTAATGAACATGAACATGTTAATTAAATAACTTTTTGTACTTAGATTTAATTAAAAGATTTAATAAACAGCTTCTTAGGAAACTTTAGATTTATTTACAAAAAAAAAATCTGAAAGAATTAAGGACAGTGAGTTTTTCATTTTACATAACGTACAGGGTTGTTATATACAGGATGTGCGATCTCTTAGGTCATTTGATAAAGAAAAGTTGAGATTACTAACATATGTCCGCAATGGCTAGGGTTTGTTCGTTTCATTTTGCTATAAGGTGTTGAAATTAAACGAAAAATCCTTGTTTTTTAATATTTCTGAAAGTACTTCACACCGCATGTCAGAGCAGCTAATTATACCATAAAGCCACGAATAGTTTTTTTTATCTTATATAATATTAATTAGTGTTGAGAAAAACCGATGACTTTAATAATCGAGTACTTGATACCCGAGCGATTTTTATAATCGAGTGAATCGCTCGAGCGATTAATCACTTGACATTTTTATGACTAAGAAGAATGTGTTGATAAAACACCAGGGGTTGTTGTAAGTTTTAGAAGTTTAGTCTAGAGTTTTTATTAAGGAAGAACAGTTGATTCTAATTTTTAAAAAAATTACATCCTTTAGTTTTTTAAGAGTTTACAATTACCGCTAGCCAGTCCCAGTCAAACCAAAACCCATGTCGCGATGAATCCACTAAGGGATTTGACATACTTTTTATATGTACCTTGTCGTTTATGTGCCTTTAAGAAAGACGTATGTCGTATTAGTCTTCTGAGCGTCAAACTCGAACGTCGCCAATCGGCACATTTCGGGTGGAGCGCGAAGATCGGCTATCAAGTGAAAGACAACGATTCGATTTTTCGCCTGAAGTTATAACCAGATATTGAAACCAACGCCAACATATTTTGCCGGATCCCGGACCGGACCCGGATCAATAACAAAACGTTCTAGACTAAACAGAGATCAAAATCCATTTGACTGGTGGAAAAAACATGAATGATATTTACGACATTTTTATCAGAAAAGCAAGAAAAATACTTATCTGCATCAAGTGTTTATAGTGAAATTCCTTTTTGGGAGACCGGAGGCGATGTCTACAAAAGAAAAAAAAATAGAAATTGCCTCTATGGAAGCAACGGGAAAAAAAAATTCTGCACACAATTACACACATTCGTGGGTTACATATTATTTATTAATTCCAGAGTTTGAATTTTGTTTTTATCTTAGTTTCGTTAGATTAAACAGCTTTACTATTTCGCTGTGGTTCTGTTCATAACTTCTACAACATATTTTTTTAAATTAAGTTCCGGCCAGATTCGTTACAAAATCCGGCCGAATCGGAATCCGGATATTAAATATGGCCGGATTCGCCTGATATCGGATCCAGATACGGTTCCGGCGGCATCACTACTTATCGTCCGCGCCATATTGAAGGCGATTAAATATTAGTGAAAGATGAATAAAAAATAGGGTACCGAAAAGTTACCATGAGAATATTCTCGCATCTTTAACCTGACATTTCATCGTGAAATATAAAATAATAAACCCGAACAAACTCCGACTCTTTAAACTAATATTTGGAAACTCGTTTTAGCTCTTATACCTCCGGCTAAAATATTCATTATTCAGATAGACCGTTTCTGTCATTAAATTTTGATCGCCGTAAGAGGTTTATTGCTCTAGCGAAATTACCTCTTTATACAGGGTAGTCCATTGAAAACGCACCGCAAGGCATTGCAGGCTGGGAAAGAACTTTTCGACAAATTCCAAAAACACGTCAAGTTTATTTGTCAGGGGACAACTTTTGACAAGGAAGCATAGCAAAATCTTCAACTCCTTAAGTGGAGGGTGTCATCCCCCAATTTTTTTCAAATGGAAATGGGGGTCAAGTAAGACCTCATTGGAAAGGGCTTTTAATTTCCCACATATTGTTGCTTAGTGTTTTAAAATCGATCCACTCGTTTAGCGAATATGGGGCTTTGAAATACACTGATGAGCAAAAAATTTAGGTCACTTCAGAAATTGTAAATATTTTAGAAATAAAATTAGTCAGGGAATCATTGGTCCAGTAGGCGGTGCATCATTTGTTGCCCGAGAAATCTTATCTGCCATATTTGTTATTTGTCACGTATTGTCACCATAGTTACGCCTTTTGGGAAGTAACGTTAATTTAATACTATTTTTTATTTTTATTTCATTGCTTATTTCTCAGTGTATTGTTGTTTTCTTTTTCTAAAATCTACCGGTCTTACGGTGTAATTGTTTGTAGTGTTCATTTAAGAGGTCATAATGCCTTTAGATCCTATTCTTATGGCAAGAAGCGTAGCATTGATAGAAGATGGCATTCTAGTCCAACTTCATCCAGATATTCGTTCACTACATGTTCAACGTGAGGTATAGCATTATCATGCATTGATGTAAATTGGTCCCCAATGAAAGGAACAAATGGAACAACAACTCCTTGGAGGATTTCCTCAATGTAACGGTGGGCAATTAGAGCTCAACAAATACAAGATTGGTGCGTTCTTCGGTAGAAATACCCATGACGCACATTTTCTAAAAATTGCATCGTTTCATTTGAAATTTTGTAGCTCGCAGCAGAAATGAGATAATGGAATGAATCAAGGAACAACAAATGTTTAGAATACATCAAAAATGACAAAAAATAGTATGTAAATAAAATTATTCAATTCAATTTTCCTACAAGGTGTTTTGAAATGACGTCAAAAAATAACAGTTTGATTTAGTCCTGTATAATTTAGCCTAATCGAAAAATGTTACTTTATAAAATAATTAAGGAAAAACACAATAAACGTATCTACAAACTGGTAACAAAATCATGAAAATCGCATAAAAAATAAAAAAGTTATAAAATATCAAACTTGACGAAAATTGTAGGGTGGCGGAATTTTGTGCCGGCGAGTATATTATTTTAAAGAGATGTGAACGACCTTTAAAAATATGTACCCACTTCCCATTTAATATTTTAAGGGTAATACCCCTCTCAGGCGGATTTCAAATTGTCAACTTGTTGTTCTTCAAAACTTTTAATCTTAGTGTGTGTGTGTGTGTGTGTGTGTGTGTATACCTACCTATTTTTTCATCTTTAAACTTTAACTTTTTTCTGCACGCCGAAAAAGCCGTGATTATTTATATAGTGGTCGACAGCCAGGTCTGGCCAGAAATATTAACTTATTGACAATCATCACGAAACTATATCTGAAAACTCCATTTGCAGCAATTCATATTTTACCTCGAGCTTCCTTTCCCAACTAAACTTTATTACATTGCCATGTTCAAGTCACGAGAAAGCGTCATCCCTCATCAATCTACGTTACGATTCATTATGGAACACCTCTGAACATCCTGTGCCCCCAACACGAATATTTGTAACCACGTTAATGCCTTTCAATGCAACAACTTTTTATTTTTAAATATTAATTGTTAAAAAAAATGTATACGGCTCTGATGACGCCGTAGTTAAAGGGACAGTCCCCCAGGACGAGAGTTCGTGGGTTGAAATCCACGACCGGTAAACTTATTCGTACTCGGTAGATTTTAGTGGTATAAGTCATGGCGGTACTCTCCGGCAAAAAATAATGAAGATAAAATGTAGCATTCCTCATCCGAACAAACCCGAACAAACCTGAACATCCTGTGCCCCCAACACGAATATTTGTAACCACGTTAATGCCTTTCAATGCAAAAACTTTTTATTTTTAAATATTAATTGTTAAAAAAAATGTATACGGCTCTGATGACGCCGTAGTTAAAGGGACAGTCCCCCAGGACGAGAGTTCGTGGGTTGAAATCCACGACCGGTAAACTTATTCGTACTCGGTAGATTTTAGTGGTATAAGTCATGGCGGTACTCTCCGGCAAAAAATAATGAAGATAAAATGTAGCATTCCTCATCCTTACCACATTTACTCCGGTAACCAGGCCGGATGAGATCCGATATCTCGTGGGGTGTGGAAGATGGTATGCACTCCCCAATCGGTAGGTCATATGAGAGAACCCAACCAAGAGTTGATAGCCCTTGGGGGACCAGCGTTAAACTGTAGGTCGAGAATCATGCGAACGAAGAAGAAAAAATCATTTGAATTGGCTAAGGTAAGGTGGGGTAAGTGTGTAAAAGCCGTATTAGAGTCGGCAATTTTTGTTGCGCCAGCAATGCCAATTATAATTGCAAGGACTCATGCGCAGTGCACCGTCCTCGATCAGCTGTTCCAATACTGCTATAGCGGGCGCAATGCGAGAATGGAATCCGTATTACAGTCGGAAATTCTACTCTTCTGACAATTAAAATTGAACGGATTCATGCGCAGTACACCGTTCCCGATCAGCTGTCTTTCATTGCCAGAAATAGGACACGCGCCATTTTAACTGCCATTGCAGGTGCACTTGAGTAGAGATGGATTATTTTGTTATTTGTAACTGTTTATTATTTGGTCGAAGCAGGTATGAGCAGCTAATGGCCATTTAATGGCCACTGGTACTTAAATTAGCAGTTCACATTCTATATTAAACTTATGGACTGCTAATTCGTAGCAACTTTTTGCACCTCCTATTTGTAAATAGCAGTAGCTGCCTGAACTGGTAATCAAAATGAACAGGTTTGCCCATCTCATCTCTCCAGGTATTTTAGGGATTTCGACAGTACCAACTGCTGTTCTGACTATTGGCAATGCTCTAGCTGATCGAGAACGGTTTATTGCGCATGAATACGTGCAATTATAATTGCCGGCGCAAGAGAAAAAATTGCCGACTCTAATACGGCTTTAAATAAAGAATTAATTTTTAAATCAAATATGTATAAGTGTTGCCATCTATGAAATACGGAAGAAGGTTACTTGTACCTCAAATGTAATAAAACAGCGACAGAGTATATTTTCATTTTAGATGCAAATAGTCTTTCTTTCTCAACTAGTGTCGTAAGGTGAACATGCAGTTGGTAGCAATATTTTGAATCTATGATCGATCAATTAGTAAATAATCTCAAAACCTAAATTTTCAGGCTAAATAACTGTAATTGCATATTTGAATATAACTTTTAATTCAAAATAACTATTCTTCATAACGTTCTTCTGTATTGTCAAAAATAAAGGTACTTTACTCTTGAGCAAAATTCGTAATTTCTGATATGACTGGGAAATTTTGATAACTGAAGGTTGTATTTCGAGTTTAGACCATGCAGAACTTTTGATGAAGAATAACTTTTTTTCATAAAACCAATAATAAAAAAGTTTTCCATATGATTCCTACTTAAGTAGACACACTGCATAAACAAGTTTATAAAGATATTTTTGGCATCGTTATTATTTAAATTAAATCTAGATTTTCGGACATCTGTTCGATTTATTTCCGCAAGAACTATTTGACATTGAAGCAATTTACGATGAAATTATTGCATATTTGGCATTTCAACCGTAGAATACCATTAAAATACAAATAAGCATACTAATCAATGTTATTTACTTAAAATAAACAGGTATGGAGTTATTTTTTGGTTTGTTTTCCGCTGTCTCTTTTTGTATATAGCTCGTAAGATCGGGATAATTTTAAATATACTGAAAAATCCTCAGAACGTACGCCGCTTTAGGATTTGTTACCAAAATGTAAATTTAGATTATTGGAAATGTAAATGTTAGACTTTTTGGATTGTATGTCAAACCCAAATAAACTCCTGTTGAATTCTCTATCGATCCTCAACATTTGTTCATGGAAATATTTCTTAGACTATGGATAGTATTTTTTTTTGTATCACACCTCAAACATCTTTTGTATAAAATCTTATCTTTGAGAACCTATCACATAAACATACAATTCTGTAACCAGTAAACGGTCACAAAAATATGTTGTCGCCCTTTCTCGTAATCCCACTTCGTTTACCATCGATTTACCGAATTGGGGACCTTTCCTAAATCGCTTGTTGTATGTTTTATCCCTTTTTCGCACGTCGTAAATTTTGTATACGTGTTTTTAATGTGACTTCGTATTTTTGATAAAAATAAAATCTTTCTATCTGAAATTTTATTTTGATACTTTATTTTATATTCCTTTAAGTTTTGAGAATGAGTACATTCCGAAAGTTTGTGCTTTATACTAAGGTATATGGTTATTATTCTTAAATAGAGTCCATTCCATAAAGAATAAGAACTATTTCCCCAAATAGAGATATATATATTTATAAAGAAAAATTAATTAATTAGATGATGAGGGCAAATTTTAAATCACTAATCATATATACAGGGTGTCAATTTTAAAACTTCAACCCCTTAATAGCTCGTTTTCAGTAAATACTATTGAAAATTGGAAAAGGATGTCAATTTGATTGCGATTTTACAGAATTTGCACTTGCACTTTCTGGTTTAACCCCGTACTGATGTTACCCTTAAAATCTTAAATAGGAAGAAAAGTGGTACATCATTTCCTTTGTACATCATGTCCTTTAAATCTCTTCCCAATAAAACCCTAACTTATAACACTTCCATAGCAACACACAGTAGCAATTTCCAAGAATAGATTTCTAATCTTTCTCAACATGTTTATGTCTAGATTGTCCTAATTAGACCGCACACGCGAACAAACCCCCTACTGATATTACCCTTAAAATCTTAAATAGCAAGTCAAGTGGTATATCATTTTAAAAGTCCCTTAAGTCTCTTCCTAATAACACACATAGCAACACACAGTAGCACTTTCCAAGAATGGATTTCTCATTTTGCTCAGCATGTTTATGTATAGATTGTGCTATTTAGACCGAACACACGCGTATCTTTAGCTCTATGGTCTATTGTAATCTCAGCTTATTCATTTTATATTCTGAATGCGGTTTAATGAAAATTGACAGAAATTTTACTAAGTTGACTAGGATTTATAAATGCCATATACAGTGTGTGGATATAGTCTAGAAATGGATTAATAACTTTTGACCCACTAATTGCGTTTTTACAAAATTTGGTTATGGCCAAGACCCCCTGTTCCTAGTTAATTTTCTGTACCAAGATGGCGCCCTACCACCATTTTGACAGTTAGTACTGTTATCTTTCCGTGAGAAAGTAGGCTACCTTCCCCTATAAGCCACACCCAAATTTTGAAAAAAAAATTAGCGAAACCGCTACATAAATATTTTTTATCTTTGTCGTAATCCTACTTCATATAGCATCGATTTACCGAATTTGAACAAAACAAACAAATTCTTGGATATTTTATCCCTTTTCTCGCACGTCGTAAATTTCATATAATATGTATTTTTATTGAGATTTTGTCGATTTCAGTGATATCAACGTGTATAAATTTTAAGAATAAATAAAATTAAAATCCAACCCATATCCCAATAGGTAAAACCGGTTTTATTTTATGTTACTTCCAGTAAATATACAGGGTGTTCCATAAGAAACTGGAGATACTAAACATCACACTAAACCGATTAAGTCATATAAGTCTCTTCGAAATGTTTCTCGTTCTACATAGGGTATTGTTGAACGTGAAAGTTTGTTTTTGAAAATAAGCCGTAGTTTGAAAACGGTTCAATTTTATAACAACAATCGTATGACTGTTAGACACAATGAAATTTATAATTATACAGGGTGTCCGGGAACATGTGGGAAATCTCCCGGATATGAAGAAAACGCGTTAAAAGAATACTATAGGTTCATATAAACTTCTTTCGTATCGGCCTCCTCTTCGGAGATATGGGCTCCCAAAGAGCACCAATGGAATCAAGTTTTTTACACATAATTATTGAACCACCTGGTATATTTCAATTATTTTTTAATATGAAGTATACCAGGTAAGACCCGTCAAATTACTACCCAAGAAACGGTTGTGAATTACTCACAGCTGCAGGGACGGGCTAGCTGTAACACTCATGGGCCCATTTTTTTTACGCCCTGTATGATGAGAACTTTGGAAAATGTTTTTTACATACCTTTAACTGTTTGCTAAAAATTAAGTACTCTTCATTCATGTCGCTAATCCTAACCGTTTTCGAGAAAACGTCATTTTATTTACACAGAGTCCCCTAACTGCTACGGGCTAAATATGAAAAAGCGGAATCTTGAAGCTTGAACATTGGATCGGAACAAAGATGTATATTTTATTGAAATACCCGAAGCACATGATGTATATGATATGCCGTTTTTTCGAAAACGGTTAGGATTAGCGACATGATGAAAAGTACTTAATTTTTAGCCAATAGTTAAAGGTATGTAAAAAACATTGTCCAAAGTTCTCATCATATAGGGCGTAAAAAAAATTGGCCCATGAGTGTTACAGCTAGTCCGTCCCTGCAGCTGTGAGTAATTCACAACCGTTTCTTGGGTAGTAATTTGACGGGTCTTACCTGGTATACATCATATTAAAAAATAATTGAAATATACCAGGTGGTTCAATAATTATGTGTAAAAAACTTGATTCCATTGGTGCTCTTTGGGAGTCCATATCTCCGGAGAGGAGGCCGATACGAAAGAAGTTTATATGAACCTATAGTATTCTTTTCACGTGTTTTCTTCATATCCGGGAGATTTCCCACATGTTCCCGGACACCCTGTATAGTGTATATAGGGTGTTCCGTAATGACGTGCTAATATTTTAGGGTGTAATTCCTTAGGTCATTTTATAAAGAAAAGTTCATAGAACATATATCCGCAACGGCTTAAATATCTTAATACAGGGTGTTGAATTTTTATTTTTTAAATGGTTAGTTTTTAATATCTCCGAAAGTACATTAGATATTATTTTCAAATTTGGTATGTGTTAATAGGATATAGAACCACACATTTCAGCTAGAAAAGTTATTCAATTGTTCCACCAGTGGCGTCCCTGCAAACATGTCCTCTGATATTCTTTACAAGAAAGATTGTACGCCACTGACATTCTTCAATGTGGATATTTTCCATGATTAGCCTTATCAATTCTACATGATAACGGTCTCTTGAGTTTTTTTCGTCAGACGCACCGTTCTTGATTAAAACCACTAAATTCACATTGAAACTCATTATTATTATCATTGATAAAATAATTAAGAATAAATTTTGTTTTATAAAAATTGTTGGAGTGGGCAATTCGATGCGAAGACGGGCGGAAGCATATTATTGCGATTTTCAAAATATTTTCGTAAAAACCAAGCTCTAAGAGATTAAATGTTTGTCCTTAGCGATGGGACATTATATACTTCTAGTTCCCATCACTGGTTGTTATAGGTTATTCAAAGAAAATCCAATTTTTTGTAACTAAATATACAATATAAAAAAGCACTACTTACAAAAAGGAAAGCAAATTTATAACTAATAGATCTTATAAGAATTGACTTTGATGATTACATTGTATATATCACAGTACTTTCATTTAGACTCCTGAAAAAGTAACAACACGAAACACAATATTTAAATGTTAAAAGTGATAAATAATGACAAGTCAATATCTCTCGCAAAGGTATCTTGCAAAATCCCAATTAAAAATTTGTTAATTTGGCAAACACAACTGGTTTAAGATTAATCCGCAATTGCTGTTAAAATGAATTTATTTCCCAATAATTTTACTATAAACTTTGAAATTCTTTAAAAAAATATTATTATACTTAAAAGTATCAAACGAATCCAACTGCACTCTGGCAACATCTATTTCTATTTTACAAATGCGATAAGCAAAAGATGAATGAACATTACACATTGCAATGTTTGTTCTTTGATCTCACGGATTGTTATATATTTTGTATGATTTGTGTTCTTTTGTGATTATTGGTGAAAAATCCTCTTTATTATAAACAATTATGGTGCATTCATGTGTAGTTTGGAAAATAGTGGATTATTTAAATAAGGATTTATCTTTTCATCGCTAAATATGGTTATGTTCTAATATTTAACCATCTGATATAACCATCAAACTCTATATCTATACTAGGTAGATATATTCCCCCAGAAACCAAGAAAATGCTGTACCATGCGAATTTTGAATCACATATAAGGTATGGACTTATCATGTATGGGAATTGCAGAGATATAGGAAGAATTTTTATTTGCCAGAAAAGAGCTCTTCGAATTTTACTGAATCTAAATTATCGAGACTCGTGTAGGGGAAACTTCAGGGAGTATAGAATATTGACTGTGTCTGCAATTTTTATTCAAGAATGCATACTCTTCTTCTTTAGGAATAGGTCTTTCTTGTTAAGTGTGAAGCACAACAAATATATCCAACAAGAAGTCTAGAATATACATACCCAAGACATAGATTAGCAATGACAGAAAAGGGTGTGTACTATCAATGCTTAAAACTTTACAATCACATGCCAAACGATATAAAAAAAATAGATAACTTAAAACAACTAAAGAAGAAGATTTTTAATTTTCTGTTGGAAATGGAACCATACAATGTGGATGAATATTATAGATGTCTCGGCCATGGATAAGATCTTGTAGGATAGATAATGTTATTTATAGATACATGTACATACTTATTTACAGTATTTGAATTCGACACTATCTAATTGTATTTACTCTTAAATAAAGATAATTTATTATTATTATTATTATTATCTTCAGAGAATAATACAATGGTTGTACTAGTTCTATGCGGAACACCCATATCTTCGTTTTATAGCATGTTGTGATCTCAGCTTATTTAATGTGTATCGTGAATGCGATGCAGCTCCTATTATACATGCTGATGTGTTACAAACATGAATAAGAACATTACCGCTATTCAGATAAGCAAACCGACATTTTAGCTTGAGCTTGTTAGACGGAAGAGATGATATAAAGGTTGTTAGAGGTGATGAGCTCGTGTCGTTAGCGTTAAGCGAAGTAATTTTGTGTAATGGTTATTGTTCGATATGCAGAGTTATATTATAAATATAACCTAAATATTGTAAAAATTAAGGAATTAGGTTCGTTTGCAGAGCGAAATTTTTGATCCATGGTCACAGATTTTGCTTCTGTGAACACTTTAAACCAATTGCGCATGCCTCGGGCTGTGTGTAACTATTTCTGATTGCTCCGCGATTTTTTTTATTTTATTGTTAGATGTATTCTCTAAAATCTATTTACCTAGACACACGACGATCCTGCAGAAATTATAGGTTATCCCGAAGCATCTTTTAATAAACCTTGACACAGATTGATGTGGGCTGATGCCTCCTCATAACTTAAACATGTCGGGACACCGCAGGTAATAAAGTTTACTTTCTTCGAGGGGGCGCGAAGTTTTGGGGAGAAATGTGATTTGTTACGAATGGCTGTGTTATACTTTGGAATAACTCCGTATTTAATAGAATAAGTTATTTCTTGTTCCTAAGTCGCCCGTAATAAATGTCTAAAAGTTTCTTACTATATATTTTTTGTAAATCTGTTTCTGTCGAAAAATCTATTGCTATCCATAGATTCTCGTATTCTGGAAATAGTTTTGGTACAAACCCGAATATTTTTTTTTTAGAATTAGATAGGGTTTGTTAGGAAGATTTTTTTTTAACCGATACAAAACCTCCTACCTACCTATCCTATAGAGTAGCACATACAATCTAGATGCAATTTCCTAAAATTTAAATTGGCGGTATCTGACCTAGAAATTGAATATAATTTATTTTTTAAACTATACGAGTTAGAGATAAACAATACATTTTCCCTCCATATGGTTCCAACTTTAATGGGGTGACACTGTACATATACAGGGTGCCCCAGAATATGTGGGCAATCTCCCGGATTCAGATAGAACACTTAAAAATAATAGGAGAAGTTTCTATAAATATTTCTTCCTATGGCCTCCCCTACGGAGATAAGGGTCCATAACGGAAGTCACTGGAAATCGTTGTTTTTAAATAATTTTTTAAGTACTAGGTGTAATTTAATAATTTTTTAGTATAATGGTTACTAGATGAGTCTCCTTGAAATTCGCCGTTTTAATCAGATTTGGCTTATTTAGTTTGCCAGGGACCGACTAGACGTAACACAAAAATGTTTTTTTTACACCCTGTATGATGATGGAACGATATACTCTAAACCTTAAGCTAAAGAAAAGAAGCTTATTAATGTCGATAAAATGAACTGTTCTCGAAAAAAAATATATTTTTGTCCATACATCAAAAGCATGTCGGCACATTCAGTATACGAAAATTCCATTACTAAGTTAGTATCTAATAAGACAAAGGAGAAAAACCGCAAATTTCAAGACAGTACCATAAACTGACACTGGCATAAATATTCTTATTTAAATCGGTACATGTGAAAAACTAACAACAACAGTTCATTTTATAGACATTGATCAAGAGTACCTTTTTTCAGTTTAAGGTTTAGAGTATCCAAAAATATTATTGTCGTTCCTTCATCATACAGGGAGTAAAAAAAAACATTTTTGTGTTACGTCTAGTCCGTCCCTGGCAAACTAAATAAGCCAAATGTGTTTAAAAGGAAGAATTTTAAGGAGACTCATCTAGTACTTAAAAAATTATTAAAAAAAAAACGATTTCCAGGGATCTCCGTATCTCCGTAGGGGAGGCCGTATGAAAAAAAATTTATAGGAACTTCTCGTGTTATTTTTAAGTGTTCTATCTGAATCCGGGAAATTGCCCACATATTCTGGGACACCCTGTATATTACGAGTAGTTTAACTTCAACAATAAAATACCCAAATTTTCTGTTCTTAATAAGTTTCCAAATGTAACAAAGCCATTTTTAAGAGCATTCTTTGTTTATTCTTGGTTTAAATTATTTACTAAATAAATAAAAAGTTGTAATTTGGTATCTATCACTAAATAGAATATTTTTCTTCTCTTTCATATTCTGAAATTTGGAAATGGATTTGAAATATTTTTATACAAATATTAGCTTAACAGGATCGGTAGTTGTTCTCTTTCGATCGGTTGGAGAAGGGAAAGGCAAAATATCTTTTATTGTCTCTTGAAAAAAAAAACCTAATAAACTAAGTTGCTTTAAAGGTATAAAAGTAAAAACACATACTAATGTGTATTAGTAAAATATCATGCAAAATTCAATGGAATATTGTTAATCTAAAACAAGCAGAAACTTTCTAAATTTGTTTTCTAGCAATGTATTTTAAAATCGCTTTCTATTACACAAGTTTAAATATATCAGTTTTATAAGACAGAAGGATAATTAAAAAACAAGTATTATTTACGGTCCAAGTGACATTATCATAAATGAGTTTAAAATGTGAATCAGATTTTTTTAAAAATTGTAAAAATATACATAATAGGGTTTTTAGTAATTTTTAATTAAATATGCAGTGACAATAAATCCATAATTTCTCTTATTACAATTATTTTTTTATCGATATACTAATGATTAAATAATAAAGTAAAATAAGGGTACAACGATTTTTCCTTCTTAAAATTTCTAAATGATCCCTTCCTTTCTGTAATACAATATTAATCCTTACAAATGAATATGTGTTTAATAAACTTGTGTAATATTTAAAGGAATTTGAAAAGGTATCCCCAAAAATTTCACTAAATACAGCTAGGATTTGCTAAAAACTGTTGTAACAGTTACCTGTTGACTTAGACTTCTATAGGTAGATGCGCTTCCGCTACGCGCCTGAAAAAAGGTATTGTTAAAATAAAAAGATAAAATAAGAAAATAAAATGATTCCTTAAAATATAACTGGAAGTGCAATAAAGTAACTTAATTAAATTAGGTATAATTTTACGGGTGTATAACAAATACATTAATTATACATTTTGGGAACAACTCAAATTAGGAATGCGGATTTAAAAAAAATCCAAAATTGACTGGTCAATAGTCATTTTATATTAAAGTTGAGTAGGGGATCAGTATGATTACACAGTCAAAAGAATACATTTTAATGTAATTTTATAATAATTAATAAAAATATAATAATTAATATATAAAATGTGAGTTAATGCATTAAATGTATTTTGAATTTTATTTAGTTATATCAATTCAAATATGGTTTATTGTTTAAAATAATACAAAGGTACTTAAGCAATTACTTATAAAATATGCCAAGAAAATGTTTCGTTAGTCTTGAAATAGTTTCATCCAGAAATATAAGTTCATAGTTGCTATTTTCAAAATATTTTTGTAGAGACCAAACTCTTAGAGATGAAATGTTTGTAATTACCGATGGGACATTAGATACTCCCAGTTTTCAGAAGAGTAGGTCTTGAAACAAAATACAATTTTTTGTAACTAAATATACAATTTAACACTACTTGCAGGAAAGGAAGCAAATTTGTAACAAATCATTCGTATACCCCAACAACAGATCTTCATTAAATTCTATATACTCTCGTTTAGAATACTGTATAGTATTTTAACAGGTAAATGTTGCTAAAGTTAATTGATTACCTATTTTTGATAAAATACTTTAAACTTGAACTACGGAGTATATTGTATATCACACCTTGCATATTAACACCTAAGCAACTATTTAAATTAAAATCTTAATACCTCTACAATTAATTAACACAATAACATATACCTATTTCCTGCATATTCGAAATTTAATATAAATTCTAGAAGGTCGCGAAGTCACTTTACGGTGACTCAGCTCGACAAACTGTTCTTCATTAAGAAGCTGGGGGCGCCCTTTTGTCACATAGATAATGATTAATATAAGTTCATTTCAGGAACTGTTAGTGCAAGAGTAATATATATTTCCTGGATTTTTTTGTTTCAATTATGTAGTTTCTATAAAATCATAATTTTTTTGTTGCTTGAAATTGAGGTATTTATTACAAAAAAATAATATAATATATGATTTGTTTCCATTAATTTTAATCATGCGAAACTAGCTTCTTAAGTTGTTGCAATACATTACGTGAAATGATTCCTCTTTGGTTAATCATTGCATTACTTTCAATATTATGATTCGCAGTTTATTTAATTATTCATTACCTTCAATGATATGACTATCTAATTATCAATTATAATACGATGATCAATTAGTTACATTTGTTTTCATAACATCAACAACGGATATCTACTGATTTATTATGGAAACATAAGAATATAATATGTTCTTTTGCAAAACCGGGAAGTCAACATGATTATCGGCATTGGATTTAAAACATATATCTTAGAGTAGCATGCAATTCCAAGAGTTGACCATTCCATATATATAATATTATATTTTGCTACTGATGCTATACTATAAGATTGTTTGATTTAGTTATTAAGATACTATACCTACAATAACAGACATTTTGTTACCTTGCTTTTCCCTCTAGGGTGATATTCTTCTCTCGATGGTTTTCTTCTCTTGTCTTTCTCTTTCAGAATCATGCGGGCGGCCGCGAACGCCATATTTATTATTAACTTGTCACTTTTCTATTCGAATTTACATTTTACATCTTTCAGGGTATAATTCCCTTTAAATTAACAGTTATTATATTTTAGTTGCCATATTGGATATACATAGTATAAATAAACCAAAATTAAAAAATAGTAATTTATTGGAAGGGTGACACGGGATCACACGAAAAGGGTGTAAAGAATTTAAAAAGGGTATTTAGTATAACTATGAAATAACACAAGTTTGTTAGATGTGACTGCTTCAGTCTCAGTCATTTTCATGCATGACATGATCGCTTCTGTAGTTTTTTTTTATCATGCTAAGTTATGTTTAATATAATTTATTTATTAATAATAATTTAAATTATGTTCAAGTTTAAAATTAAATAAATTCTCATAGTATGGCGTGTGGCTATTATATTAAATATTTTTATTTAAATCGCATTCCCAATAATGAATGTTACTTTTCCTGCTGTCCCAAACTAGCTAGAGTAAATGGAAAAATTTATCGGATAGATTAAATCTTCGATAACGTTTTTAATAATCACACGCAATGGAGGTCAGGTGTATAAATTTAATCTTAAGTCTAAATAATATTTACTGTTTTTTTTTGGCATATATATTAGTCTGTTCAAGTTGCTGATAAAATAAACACGAACCAGTGATTATAATTGCTTAAGATTTATGAAGGATTTGCGTTTTACGCATTTTCTTTTTGAAATAATTTTAGCCTGGTGACCTATTACATAACGAAATATCCTTGAGTATAGCCTTCAAAGTATAGAATAGTACAAGAATCTGTAAAAATATCAAAAAAATAGTACCATCAAATTAGCTCTCTGACAAAAGAAGTCGGAAGAGACAACTTAATACAAAATAGTTATTATCAAGCTTCTCTTATCTTGAGCAGTTCTGTCCATTTTCCACAAAGTTATGTTTTCAGAATGAATCACTAAACTATTTTTAACCTACCGTATAATATGACCAGTGATACCAGTCGTGATATCAAGACAAATCGATGACACCCTTTTATTTCAAATGAGCTTGAAATTCTAGGGTACAGATGGGACTGGACAGATATAAGGGTCAATTACATTAACCTCTACTTCAATTGATTAGAATCAATGGATATTATAAACA
Organism: Barypeithes pellucidus; assembly: GCA_963991005.1. Lineage (NCBI taxonomy): Eukaryota > Metazoa > Arthropoda > Insecta > Coleoptera > Curculionidae > Barypeithes > Barypeithes pellucidus. The sequence continues at coordinate 17,785,572 of OZ022561.1, read as the reverse complement.
AACTGTTTGAAATAAGCAGGAATATACGAGGCCCTGTCTTTTGACCCTCAAAACATGGTTTTATGGACTAGACCCTGTATTACCAGTTCATATAAATAATCTTATGTATTGGAATTGATGTTAAATGTTAATAGTCAACATAATTGTTTCTAGGATATTAGCTTTTGTTTCATTGGCTACTGCAGTTTAAAGTAATAAAGTTTAATAAATCGCCTAGAAACCAATATCATCCATGGTGTGTTACATATTTGAAGGGAGAATTTAAAATAGTATCTTGTTAGATTAAAATATTCCATTTGAAAAAATGATGTTAGTTCCGATAACTTTTTTACCTGACCTTATTCTGAAAACGGAAGATTATTCAACAATAAATATAAAGAAAGTTCTGTATAAAATATTTTTCCGTATCTCTTTTAACTAAGAAAATATAGGGTAATTTTGAAATTGTCAATTTTTTGATTTTATAACACGTATATCAGTACAGTACAGTAACAGTATAACACGATTTTAGCAAATTAGGAATTTATTGCTATGAAAGTATATCTACCTAAATAAAATTACAGGAAATGTTGAAAATGGCCTACAACTTTATTATACGCATTCAATATTCTATGTAAAGATCTTCTGACACAAAGATAAAGATTTTGCCGAACTCTGACATCTTTTTTCTTCGTGCATTACGTTTCTACTCATTCAAAACTCCATCGGACACTGCTTGAAAACCTCACGGTACCGTGGTAGTCTATGGTAATTTTTCCATACTAAGATATATCACTGACGTTTAATTTAATATATTATAAGTGTTTTAAGATAACTTTTCAAAACCATACCTAACTTTTAAACGTAACAACCCTATTGATTTAAACTGTTTGGTAAGAGAGGCAGGAATGTTTATTTACAACGCTGAGTAATTTGTTTAAAATGCCATCTCATCCACAGTATCCTAAAGAGATTAATTCTTGTTAAGTGTATTAAGCCCCATTTAGAAACAAACCGAGTTTAAGAAATCAAATTAACCAATTCCTTTCGTTAAAAATAATTCCCAGACCAACTTAATCCATTAATGGTACAACTAAGATATTCGTGTAAAAATTGGATTGGAAAAAAAGGATTGTTAATTTTTTAACCTAAATATTTTAGCAAAAAATAAAAACAAATTAAAGCACAGCGCTTGTGGGAGAATCGCTATAAAATCAATAGCTGTCCAAAAGTATTTAGAACAAAGTTCTATTCGAAGTTAAGGCCCTTAATGAGGTTAAAGGTGTAGCTTTGTTCCTCACTTTTATAATTTCCTCGTTGTGACCTAATTTGATTTAGATAAACTTAGTCCTTGTTTTTGAGTGAAGTAGCCTCTAATAATAAAGGTATTTTTAGAATATTAGGGGGAACGTTATTATATCCAAAGAAAATAAGTTCTGAGTATTAGATCGATGTATATTTTTCGTGCTTGTGTAAATTAAACAAAATAAAATTAAAATTCGTAAATAACATTAATCATAAATCTATTCCGTGTTGTAGCTTTTAATTAACGCAGTATAATATAATATATTTTTTAGAAGGAGGGATTTAATCAAAAACCTATTTTCTTTCGTTGAACAGCCATCGAAATTTCATGGGGTTCAGAAGTCTATTCGACCCAAGGATATAGTGCTAATTATTGGGTACTGTGTATAAAACTTTAGCCTGTATGCATATTCCATCTTTGATAATTGTAAAAATTGTTTTTTCTACTTTATCCAAGTAGCTTTAAGTAATATTTAACATTGATCTAGCACCTTTTAGCCCACCCAGCACCCCAATTCACTCGACGGGTCACGCAAGTTTGTTATTTTTTGATTAAACAGTTTTACTGTCGAATATATACCAGCAGTCCTCCGTCAAAATTGCAAAAGTCTTTGCTTGCTTTTTTTGCTCGTTTTCGTAGATGGTCGCAGGAAAACCTACATTACATTCTGATATTGTAAAATTTTAGAAATGTGTATTATTCAAATAAATTTTGAATGCTCAATGTTCTATTTTTATTGTTATAATTTTTAAACTTTCCAAACAATCTGCAACAAACTATATATAATAACTATAACTATAATCTGTCTAAATATTCCTGTTCCACTATGTACCACTTGTGGAAAAGTTTCTCATACGACTGGAGTTGAAGTTTTGGGACATGTAACATCAAAACTGACTAGAATTGACTGCAAAATCCAGAAGTATACAAATTTATAGGGTGTTTAAATTGAAAAATTTATTGTGATTGTTGATACATGTAGCATTTTGTATTCTTTAATAATTTTATTATGGATGTTCATCAAGTTAAAGTTGAAACTATAAGACTAAAACAGATTTATACCAGAAATGGAAAGAAATAATAGAGGAATGGAAACAAAATGTCAACACCGTTACAATTGTATAAATTTTAAAATTTAATTTCGACTCCACCTGAATAATAAAGCATTTCAATTTCAATACCAAAAGTTGTATTGTTTTCACCCAAATTTCAGTGTCTCCCAAAAGTTTAAAAAATTTAAATAATTTCAAATTTCATTATTTAACTTATAACTTTGAAATTGTATATATTAATAACCAGATAGGAAAATAATGTATAAGAAGTACCGACGTTATTTCGACTTCCCACATCTATTCTATCATTTACTACCTAGTTTCTGGACACCCTGCATAGGGATTGATTCGTTTCTTTATCAGAAACACGTGCATGCGTGATCTTTAGAAAATAACTCCTAATCTGATTTGCATGCTAGTTTTAATTGTTTCCTCAGTAAAGAAGAATTACTAATTATTTTATATATACAGGGTGTTATGGAAATGACGTATTATATTTAAATGGGTGACTCCTTGGGCGTCCTAGAGAAGCGCTACATATTTTATTTTTTTTAAATCGACCGTTTTAAAAGTGGGGTAACAAACACTCTTACTCACAGGTCAGTCCGCGCTACTGTACAACATTTCACCCAGACCCAATGGCAATGTTGCCAAACTTAATGTAAAACTGAAATTTCATATAAAATTATAAAAATAAATTATTTTCTACCTACTTGTATTTATCCTTATATATTATACCTAAAGAGCGAGGAAATCCAGGCAAAAACACAATCAGAGTTTTTTTTTCATGGGAACACTCCTGAAAACACTTTATGTACACACAGTAATAGCGAAACAGAACCGATAGTTAGCTTTTGAAAATACAATAATACTATAGATTATTAGATTTTATTACACGCGACGAAATTTGACGTCTAGAAGAAATGCGTCGTCAATAAAAGTGTCTAAACAGTTTAAGGTGTACATATGACAATACAGGCAAAAATTCCGTGATTGCTTATATATATCACAGTGCTACACCGGTGTTTTTCTGGTTTGACATCATGTCACTTTTACCGCTGAATGAATTGAAAGCGCCATTTATGGGTATTTTTCTTCAATTTGTCTTTATCTCACTAATTGCCGATTTAAATATAACACGTCGTTTCCATAACACCCTGTATATACTACTGCTTTATTTAAAGGGGCATAGTCACAAGTATTTCATCCACTATAAATCAAAATGCTCAATTTTAATAATTCTAGGAGATTAAAAAATGAACAGCGCGTCATTTTGAAAACTTCCCACCCTAATTAAGGACTTCCAGTAAATAATATTAAAAATCGGAAACTAACGTCAATTTTATTATAATTAGAACTAACCAGTACTGAGACTTATAGTTTTTAGGCTATCATTTAATAGTATATTAAGATAAAAGTTTCAGAAGACATTATCTTAGAGCGCGCGCTTAATTTAGAAAACCACCCGCGAAGCGGGGAGTTTTCTAAAGTACCAGTGCTCTAATTATCTTATGAACCGTGTATTTTATAATATTTTTTCTATTTGGGTCTTTAAAGTATGAAAAACTTTTAAAAATGTAGTAGATTTTTTCCATTTGAATTAATATTTTCTTTTTGGGTTGGCAATACTTTTACAATTTAATAAAATGTTACAAGTATTAAATATGCCATGATAGAAACAATGGAATACAACAAAGCTTCTTCCCATCCGTCATAATTAAAAATAAATATATTATTAAAGTTCATAAAAATGAGTCAGGAAGAAAGTTGTACTTCGTCCGAAATACGAGAAATTCCAGAAAATAATTTAGAAAAACTTTTAAAAAGAATATGCAAAACTTTGAGTTATGGTGCGAGCAGAACAAAGTTCAAAATATTGAACAAAGTTATAAATAATACTATTAAACAAAATATTGTGTCGACACAGAATCTCACAGGAATAACAATTAATATCCAGGACATGTCTACAGTAACTATAAATATGTATATTTAAAGTAATATGGATAATACTATATTGAATTAAAAATAAAAATAGTACCGTATTGAATAAAACTTTAGAAATAGAGCATAAACTGGAACTTATTTTTAGGTTATTAGGTATTTCAGATAAATATCTATTAAAAATGTTCTATTTGCAAGGTTAAAGGTAAGTATTTTAAAGTTTTCTATAAATTTTTTTGTCGAATCCATAATGCCTAGAAAACTAATTTCAATGAAATCGAAGTAAGCCTAAAATTCGAACCCTACTTGCTGCCAACATAAAAAAAAATTAAATTTCAGTTTCATAAAGTGGCAGGTTATTAATTTTTTTTGCATTTCATAATGTAGCTATTACGAAACCCAAATAGAAAAAGAACATTATAGTGTTGACTCCTCTTTTAATAAAAAAATTAGGTGTGCGATAGTCACTCCGGATGATACACACATAATTCTATAGTCAGTCAGAGCCTAAAGAAAGTTCTAATTACTTCTATTTTTCAAAAAATAATATACTAATAATATGTTATTGGAAAGAAATTTAAACCGTCTTCAAAAAGATGACCCCCCATTTTATGTATATTTTGCCCCTTCATTTCGTGAATCATACCTATTTTTTTTTAGTTGAAATGGTAATCGTATTAACAATCTATTTAAACAGAATATATACAAGCGCCATTTGTGTTATTTCTTTCAGAAACACGCAGAGTGATCCATATTTAGATTACAAGTTGACAAATATGGGAAGGTCGATACAAAAAGTTATATAGGGTGTTCGGATAATGGATACTTGTAGAGATGATTCTACATGTTCAAATAAAGGCAGAACGTCATGTGACAAAATGTCTAAAACTCAATCCTTTTTTTTGTGTCCATTTTTGTTTCCATCCTGTATAAGGCAGAATATTACGAAGCTATGGAAGAGTTATATTATTAGGTTCTTTAAAGAACTAGTATTTTAATTCTGAAATCCCATATTAGTCTGTCTTTGCACTTTCTATATAAAATATAATCTTCGCGTAAGTCGATAAGGATTTGTTCCTATAAAAGCAAGCCTATTAAACAATTCTTATGAAAGCTCGTAGCTGTATTTTTCTTAGAGCACAATATGTTTTGTAATTGGCGCTCGATTATTTTTGTTATATAGATATTTTCTTATTATAAAGCAAAGTTGGGAATTTTATTTAAAAAATAAAGTGTTGCAAAGAAGAGAAAATTTTTCAAAATCCTACCTATTTAAATTAGAGAAATCTGGTTTTAAAATTTTGTTAGGCGATATTTTCCCACTAAACGTAGTCATTTACGAGTACAAGCTCTCTTAATTCTTCTAAAATTTTCTGAATCTCTTGAATTTTTTAATTAATACGGTATGACCTTCTAATTTTAATTAGAATGTCTTGTATATTTTGGCATTTGTCCATTCTATGTAAAATTCCTAGTAGCTCTTTTTAACAATTTCCTATATCCATCTCCAACCACTACTGAGAAAAAAATTCATTAAAGAAATGTTTTATACAAAAAAACACGTCAAAGGTAATTTTACCTTACTTTGTACAGGTATCATCGGTCTTTTTATTTCATAAAAGTACTAGACTCTTTTATACAGGGTATTTTAAAAATTATACTGTAATAATACCCATAGGACAATTTTTTTAACTCTGAAACTACTTAAGATAAAAATATGTGTGTACTGAGCAATTAGATACAGAATGTAATTCTACACGTAATGGTAAATTAAAATACAGGGTGTTCCATTTAATAAAAAATACTCTTATGTGTATTTATTATATTATACCAGAAAGGCATATAATAAAACATGTCAAGTACTTTTATAAATTAAAAATAACCATACATTTTCCAAATTTTCAGGAATTTTTGAATCTTTAACTGCATCAGTTACAAAGTAAGGTCAAATTACCCTTGACATGTGATTTTTTATAAAAAAATTCCTTTAATTAATTTTAGCACGGTTGGTATTCTATTTAAAATAACAATGTTAAGTCTAACTTTCGATATAACCGGAAGTGACAGATACGTCAAAACATCTTCATTAAAAAGATCGGCATATTTTATAGCTAGTACAGAACGTTTCACGACAATTGGATACGACTTAATGATTTCCTGGATCGGTCCCATTGTGTCGATAAGAGCTTGGCAATAAACAAGTGAAGTATGAAGGGATGGACTAAGGAAAACAAGTAATGCTATGAGTATATTAATGTAATGAAATGAAATAACATTTTTTTAAATATTACTAGTCATATTTATTTACATTTATAATGCCATTCTATAGATAGTTCTGTTTCGCTATCGCTATCCTCATCAAAATTAATTATAATTGGATTAATTATACGATCCAGACTAATATACGAATTTTCTACAGTTATTACGTGACGGACTGAATTTTTCCAACTACCTGGGGGAATATCATTAAAGCATTTTCGTATTAATTCTACAACACTAGAACTTAAAGTCGGAGAAATATTTTCTGACCTAACCAGTGATTTTAACGGGTGCCACATATGCTCTATGGGGTTAAAAATGCAATAATAGGATGGGAGCCGTAGCACTGTATGTCCAATTTCTTCTGCCAATGTGTGACAAACATACACTTTTTTTATACAAAATGTCTTTAAAACTCCTAAAAGATCACTTTTTTTTATAACTTTCTTCAAAATATATATCATTCGCCGCCAGGTAGTTCTGAATCTCCAATTTTGTATTATTTGAGCTTGGAGCTTTATGTAATTGGCGACTGTGATAGCTCGCATTGTCCATTACTATCACGCTATTCTGAGGAATGTTTGGTAAAAGACAATTCTTGAACCATTCCTCAAAAACTAACAAATTTTACCACAAAAAGATATTTAAATATAAATTAAGCAACCTAACCTACCTGATGTGCCTATATTTAATTATAATTATTACAATCCGGTCCTTTCCACATAATAATAACAAACGGTCATAAATAATGGGATGGCCCAGGTACTTTTACCGGAGTCATTAAGTTATATCCATTTTTCGTGAAACAATCTTTACCACTATTTCAAAATTGTATTTGTATGTACCGAGGTGGAAAGTGTTTCATTCCTGTTGAGAGAGTCGGTAGTTAACCGCGGTGCGAAGCGGCGAGGTTAACTAAATCTCGAGACAGTTTGATACTATTTTATAATATAAAAATTAGACAGAAATTTCAAAGAACCGCAGGTGGTAAAATAACGTAGGTAATAATACACATCAAGATGGAAAATATCATTTTTTTTAATATGGTTTCCATGTCACTAAATAATATATTATTTTAACAACAGAAAAATGCTATCAGATGAGGAATTTGATTTTGCTGCTACTCCACCAGAAATTCGAGAAGCAGCAAAAATAGTAGAAGAAGATGTTCTGCCAAGTAAGAGCCGCCCGAGATATGACAACGCATATAACTATTTAAAAGAAAGGTGTACAGGAAACAGTTCAAAATCCTGGTTCTGAGTCGGGCTACTAGCTTATTTCAGTGAAAATGCCAAGACAAAGAAGATATCAACGATTTGGTCCAATATTCAATGCGAGGACTACTCCATCAATTAGGGAAAAAGTAGATATATCTAAACACGCAAAGCTATTAACATTTTTAAGAAAGTGTGTTCGTATATTAGTAAAAGTAAAAAAACCGTCAACTTTCCACCTTTCAAAGATAGATGAAATGTCATTATTACATGCATGGTTGTAAATAAAATTATCCTTTTTAGTTCCCTAAATCTTTTTATAGGCCAATCGCTGGTAATGACCCTGTATTAAAACATATTCGGTACAAAAATTAACTAAAATAAACCTCATTCAAAGTAATCAAATGGACGATAGTAAATATTAATGTTACTTGCTTTTAGAATACTGCTCGTTCGCCCTAAATTATGCACAGTTCCTTCCACTACAAAGGAAAATACATTTTTTAAACGTTCAACGAAATAGCACGCTCATTAAATTTTTCAAGTACAGAGATTTTTAAAAAGGGTTTGTTTTTGTTTTTGAAGCTTTTTAAATGAACACTTAAGTTTCTGTTTATATAAACTCCAGTAATATTAAAAAGAGAATTAAAAAAAAAACAATTTCGTAGCTTTATAATACCGTTAAAACAAATCGGGTTGACATTCAATTTTAATTAATCATATACAGGGTGTTCCTTAATCACGTTCTAATATTTATGAGTGCGATTCCTTAGGTTATTTTGTTAAAGAAAAGTTCATATGAACAGTACAGGGTCTTGATGTAATATCTCCGATAGTATTTTAGATTGATATAGTACCAAGAATACCAAGATGATTATGAAAAGTATAAATTTTGATTGTTACAAGAGATATATTGCGTCAATCTCCAGTATTCTATATAATGAATTAATTTTTTATTATTTCCATTATCCAAAAAGCGTCCTCAAGATATCCGTTTTTTATTATAATGGTGCAAAAAAGCACACCTGAGACCTCGATGTCATAAATATTTTTATCACCTCAGGAAGCTATCATCTCTTTTATTATTTATCTTTTTATAATCTTTTACGGGTAACGCGCAGACATACTTTTGCTTTTAAAAAGCTCTTTATTTTGGAACGAAAAAATCCGATTTAGAAATTAACATTTTGACATTTTGTTTAAGGACTTAATAAAATTGCAACATTTTAGCTTTACGAAAGTTTTTTTAGTTGGAATAAACAGGGTCACTGTTACGTGCTTAGAATAATACACATAGATTCAAAAGTTTTGCATCACTATGATTTTGGCATGTTAAGATAATTTCAGGAATGATTTTTTCTCTCCAAATGTTTATTTATGTTTATGAGTTAAAACGATATCATTTTTTGTAGCAAAAAAAAATATTATCAAGACATTTGTTTAAGATAACATTTTCAGTCTTGTGTTTTGTTGGCGCTGGCCAGTTACATTTTTCGGTTCAGTGTGTAAAAATAAATCGCCGAGTAATATCTGAAATTGATCGTGCAAGTAGCTTTAGTTGATGAAGATCATTCCCAAAGATTTGTTGCTGAAAAAATAGAGGGTGGTTTTCAAAGTAATGTCTTTCGCATATGGAATCGCGCAAGGCGTGTTAATAACGAACAACAGAACTGCTATATTACGTTAACAATTCGGAGAAATCGTACTATGCCAGTCCCACAACTTCAGAGAGGTGTTACGCATGCAATTAGAGTTCGCGTATCCGTCTCTACACTAAGAATTTTTGAATCCGGTTTAAGATGTCGGCGGCCAGTAAGAGTTCCCCAACTACAATATGACCACCGAGTTCGTCGACTGCAGTGAGCTCAAACGCACGTTCGCTTACCCGAAGAATTTTGAAATTCTGTCCTATTTTCCGACGAGACCAGGATTTGTCTGGTAAACGATAGTCGCCGGATTCGTATTTGGAGAGAACCAACAAGAGTCGCCCAACTTGCCTATGCTCGCCCCTTGCCTCCATTCGCGGGAGGAAGCGCCATGTTTTGGGCAGGTATTATGTCTGACGGGCGTACTGAGTTAGTCAAGTCAACGTCAATATTTAGTCTATTTTCGCGATGACGTAATTACTTATTCGAGAATCAGAGTGATGCAAAACTTTTGAATCTATGTGTATTTAGTTATACAGGGTTCAATTTAAAAACTTCACACCCTTAATATCTAACGTCTAGTAAATAATATTCGAAACCGGAACGACACGTGAATTTTATTGTAAAAAGAGACGTTTTAACGAATATTTGCACCCTTTCTGGCTTAACACTTATCCTTAAAACCTTAAATGGAAACCAGGGGTGAAGTGAGACATCATTTTAAAGGTCGTTTAAATCTCTTCCCAAGATTACCTTTCAAGTAGCATTTTCCGAGAAATCGCATAATAAGAACTTACCTGCACTGAGATTTGTGATTCTTAGGCTATTATTTGAAAAACATTATTGTGTTGTATACACTGGAATGACTAGGGTAGCTAGTCACTCTGGGTGACAACTTTTATTAATTTCCAGGGGCGATATCACCGTCAAAAATTTTTCGGATCATGATTTCTTGGAAACTGTTTCTCAAAAAATAATAAATTTTGGTATTATGGGAAAGCGATTCAAACCACCTTTAAAAGGATTCGTCACTTGATCCTTCTTCTCATTTAGGATCTTAAGGGTAACATCTACCCCTCTCAGCGAGTTAAAGCACGAAGACTGTAAATATTCTTGCATAGCATCCCTCTTCACAATAAAAATACTGTATATTTTTTAATTAAAATAGTGAAACCCATATAATTTATATTTCCTAAAGCCTCGCAGTCGATTAAAACTAAGCAAGACACAATTTAAGTTTAATAAAAATAAAAATGGGGAAACTTAGTGAAGCGAAGAGTTTACCTTTTGGAACTTAAAACGTAATAAAAGATTTTTAATATACGGATGGCAAAAAAGTTCTTTCCTTGTCAGCTTATACGATTTCTTAAGATAATTACATTTCTTTCTAACAATATAAAATGTTTTATTTGACCGTTATAGCGACTAGTTTTCTTGAAATATCAGGAATTTAACAACCTCATTCACGAAACACGTTAAATTCAGTACCTTAATATATCTAGATCTTATAGTCACCAAGTTGTGTTTTCACCATGTCATTATTTTTTTAAGTCTACGACTCTGTTGTCGTAATTTAATACTTTTGCAGTTGCCTTCTCCGAAGAATATTTTTACCGAGCTCTGTAGTTGCCAATATAAATTAGGCAGTTGTAGTTCTATCAATCAACACCACATGTGAGGATGAATAATTGTATAATAATTGTATTATGGACTATTTACTGAAATAATTTTTATTTTTAATTTAGTAAAATGTAGCATTGATGGTTATGACCGTTTTTTCGGTGCATTCGGAATTTCAAAATATTATTCATAGTCGTCACATATTGGGGTAGTTAAGGCTTAAAATAATCCCACTTTTTTAATTAGTCCTTTTTTTAATTTAACAATTTAAAAATTATGAAATATTAAAGTATTTTACGTAAAATGGCTCTCTTAGTTCATATTGATACGACTTACAGTTTTCGAGTAAGATCGTTTTGAAAAAAAATTACGTTCATAAAAGAGTTTATTCAAAAATAATAATCATAGTGAAATTAGTGAATAGACGACCATGGATTAAAATTGATATCTGTTCATTTTGACAATTCTGTATCAGATATCGTCTGAGTCTATTATTGTTAGAAAATTAGACTTAAGAGATAAGAAAATGCAAAACTTTTCAAACCACGAGCTTGCTGATATACATTTTACGGATATTGTAATGGACGTTCCTTCGCTGCGGTATGGTGTCTTCCTGGGCGAAAAATATTTGAGAGAATTCATAGGAATTTAGTGGATAATGGTTCGTTTCAACATCTTCGTGAGCAAGGACGACATATGGGGGATTATAATATGGAAAATGCACTTCAGCAAATAGAAGATTATAGATAGGTCTATTTGAGCACGTTCTCAATGAGTCGTTCTTGTTTTAAATTTCCCTGTTATTGTGAGACTTGACTAGGTAGTTATTTAATAAAAATACAATTAGTAACTTCGTTACAATTTTTTCATTTTATTAATGAACTCTTTTATGAACGTATTTTTTTTTCAAAACGATTTTACTCAAAAACTGTAAGTCCTACCAATTGAATTAAGAGAGCCATTTTTACGTAAAATACTTTAATATTTCATAATTTTAAAGAAAATTAAAAAAAGAATGATTCGAAAATATTTAGAAATAAACGTCTTCAGGGTTCCCTATTCTAAGGGCCGTAGCCCCCTTAGCATGCATTTCTGCACTTATGCCCATAGGACAAAATTCTATTGTTTTTAGCCGGATAATATGGTGGTAAAGTATTGCCCCTTAATTTCGGGACACCCTGTATAAGTGGTAATTGCTTTGTTACCTAGGGTATCACGACGATACTTTTGGCCCGCATTTAACCCAGATACATCTCCAATTGGTTTACCTACTTAAATAAATGAATTCAATTCATTTTTTTTGCAAGATATGTAAATTTTAGGAAATTTACATGCACCTAGATTCTAGTCACTACCCTGTACAATTAGACATATTAGGCTATAAACTACTCTACGCTATACTTTAGAACCTGTATTCTATTAGTTGAAATAAGAATTATCAAAATTGGTTTATTATTAACCAAATTAAATATTTTTTAATATTCGATTTCAATTACTAAAAGTACACTCGAACAAATCAGAAGTGGAGTAAAAAAACAGATAAATACACATTTGCCACCTGGTATAATCAAACCCTCAAAACTTTATATTTATAATACAGAAAGTAAGCTTAAGTTTGGAGATTCAAAAAGAAAAAGCAACAACTTAACGTGGAAAGATGGTAAATTTAAATTTGAAATTTACTTTGCTTATTCTAGAACTTATAATACGCAAAGTTTACAAGCTAAAATGTAATAAGAATACGATTTTGTTAAGACTAAACTGTATCGTTTAGTTGTATATGTAAAAATGTAGTTAACTTCACCGTTGCACCACAAAGAATTCAATCATTTTGAGCGCTATGCATATTTCCATGGATTAATTTACAAAATATTTGCTATTTCTAAACAGTAAGTACGGAAAACAAGGCTGGAATTTGGGTATTTATTTCTACGGTATTTTAAGATAGACTTTGATCGATTGCAGCCAAGTTTCCTAAAATTTTACGTTAACCCACGAACTATTTGTATTTCTTTACTTTTCGTAATAAAAACATGAATATTTCAACTTCTAGCAAATTGTAGAACTCCCATTGGACCTGTTCTGAAAAATTTGATCTCGGGTTGAAATAATACAAATTTTCAGAGTTCTTAGATTCGGCTTTTCTATGTTCTGGTTTCCACCACGGTACAATTCTTCCGTTTTTAGTCGGATTTTTGACCAAAATTACGCCATAGCTCTTTTCTTACATAGTTCTGCACAAATTAATTTATAATTCAGGGATTTTTTTTTAAATACACATCATTTATTAATTTTAGTTGCTCATTTTTTAAGGTAAAACGTTGATATAGGTTGTCTGAGGTGGGAGGTTTGACGTTTTCTATGCTTTTTTAGAACGGAACATTCAAAACAACGTGTCCAAGATAAGGAGAGCCAGTACAGGGATCTCGGAAACCGTAAAAGATACGAAGTCAGTTAAATGGAGGTAAAGTTACGCATTTACGTACCTAATAATATGCCATTTAGAAAGTTTTAAAATTCCGATTAGTTCCGGAGATATCCGGAAAAGAACGAAATTCTGAAAAATCGTTTTATTAATTTCCTGGGTTTTTTTAGATCGAATTCTAATGTAAATTGCACTTTTGCATTGAAACTTTTTCCGCTCTATCTAACAGCGTTAATTGTTTTGTAATTCGACGAGTCGTCTTCGAAGGCCAATTATCAACTTTTTTTTTTAAATACGGTCCTGTTTTTATGATATTGGAATTTGATAGCTTTTTTCTGTCGAATGCAACGATGTATGACACATTGTGGTGTAATGACGTTTCGAGGGTTTTTTGAACAACATCAGGAAATTTTGGGATACGGTCCTGTATTTCTCCTAATTTTATAAATAATATCTCATAAGTAAGCTCTAAATTGTTACTTATGTTGGACTAGTTCAATAAATAACAAATAATTTAATAATAAACCACAAATAAGTGAACAAAAATCATTCCAAAACAGTAATAAAACGAACAACGAAAAAAATATGGAACTACATAATCAGGTGTTCATTTCCGTTATTTTCTAAGCACAAATAACATCTTCCAACTGCAACATAAGTTTTTTTGAGATAAAAAACATGCGATAGAATATCAAACTTTTCGGCATTTGTAAATTTATGTTCCATATTTTCTGGAAAATAGAAAACCTCTTAAAATGCTCTCAAACGATCACAATGGGAATGTCAAGTGAAACAAATCACGCGTCACCATCTTAATTTTTTTGTTTCAAGCGCCTACTTTTCTTTTAAATCCCGAATCAACAGAAGTCTGAAATAATGTTTCTGTATTTTGTTCACTTATTTTTTTATTATTAATTTATTTGTTATTTATTGAACTACTCCAACATAAGTAAAAAGTTCGAGTTTATTTATGAGATATTATTTATAAAATTTGGAGAAATACAGGACTGTATCCCAAAGCTTCCTGATGTTGTTCAAAAAACCCTCGAAACGTCATTAAACCACAATGTGTCATACATCGTTGCATTCGGAAGAAAAAAAGCTATCAAATTCCAATATCAGAAAAACAGGACCGTATTTAAAAAATGATAGTTGATAATGGCCCTTCGAAGACGACTCGTCGGATTACAAAACAATTAACGCTGTTAGATAGAGCGGAAAAAGTGGCAATGCAAAAGTGCAATTTACTTTATAATTCGATCTCAAAAAAACGCAGGAAACAATAAAACCATTTTTCAGAATTTCGTTTTTTTTTCGGATATCTCCGGAACTACTAGGAATTTTAAAACTTTCTAAACGGCATATTATTAGGCACGTAAATGCGCAACTTTACCTCGGTTTAACCGACTTCGTATCTTTTAGGGTTTCCGAGATCCCTGTACTGGCCCTGCATATCTTGGACACGTTGTATACTCACGTATTTGACTTTGACGTTTTTTGTAAGGTAAGTTGTCATGTCTAAGGAAATAAAGCATAAATAAATATAGGTTGTCTGAGGTGGGAGGTATGACGTCATCTATGATTTTTTTAGAACGGAACTCCCAATATATGTATTATGTCAATTTCGAACTTCTTTTTTTTAGTTTATTTTTTTTAATAATAATAGTTACAAAACGATGGAAAATATACTCGTTCGAACAATTCCGTTGTTTTGTATCCATTCAATTTATTTAAGTAGTCTGTTGTACCTTTGTGTTATAAAACAGTTTCGCCCATAAAACATAAATCAATCAACAAAGCACTTTACTTAAACGTAAACAATTTCATCTGGTGCTTTCACAATGCCTAATTTTAACTCTACCAATTTATCATTAATAAAGCCAATATAGCCAAATGAGCCATAGTTAAATTTATTAATATGCATGAAAAGTCTTGGCGGTATCGTGAAAAAGAACAGTTTCGTTGCCCAGAGGTCAAATAAAAGACCCAGTTACGTTATTAATTCGGGCAGGCAAGCCACTTGGGGGATTGAACTAGGTAACTGATTTAACTTCATGAAAACTATATTATGTATTAGTTATTCTTAAGTTATAAGTTACGCAACATAAATTTAATCATATCATACTATTTGAATAGTGTAGAACAGGCCCAACGCGGTGAAAGTGGGCCCCAGGCCTCCCGGACCTATTTGAAAAATATATCCTGCAAATAGGCGATTACAATGATGTTATAATCCCATTTTTTAAGAATGACTAGCTGAAAATTTGAAAAAAATTTTTTGTAATTAGTTTTTAACGACAAATACGAAGCTTACAGTAAACGTTTTAAATTTACAACTTGTAAACACGAAATTGCTTGTTAGAAAATTACATTGCTTTGTATCTGAATCATCAAAAATATAGTGCTCTCCTTGACTGCATGGTATAAAATAATGCTTTAAACCAGCTGCCAGAAGTAAAATAACTACGAAGCAGTATTCAGCTTTAAGCTCAGCTTCATATTAGCTAATGTATTCTTTTTACAGTTAAAAAGAAAACCTTAGTGCAATTAAGTTAAATGTGTGATTCAAATCTTTAAAAATTAACATAATGATTAGTATCACCAATAAACATAATTTTGCAAAAGAAATATATAATTTAACTACGAAAACAAATATATTATATTGGGTAATATAATAAAGGGCTCAAAAAAGAGAAACATTTATTTTTTTATTTATTTTCAGAAAAAGGAAAAAACATACCTACTGTCGTAAATACAATTATGAAAAAGAAACTTCTTTTGTGGAATATCCTAAAGAAGAATAAAGTATTGTGACACGCGATCTGATTCAGTAGTAATAAGAATTTTAATTAAATTCTTTTTGGGTGTAGAAGCCTTCTAAAAATAATCATTGACTAAGGGACATTGTTATAGTGTTTTAAACAGAGTCATTAACGATAGGACAAACTTTAACCGCGTTAAGTTTTTTGGATACGCTTTTATTTTTTATGAAAACTATATTGCCTAGAAATTTAACGAGAACAAGCGAACTGATATCTAGTACCGCTTGTTGGAGTTTAAATTGTTAAATAGCAATCTAGTTTGAGTTTATAAAAGTTTCTCAGATCTTAAAAAATGATCTAGTGATATTTAGCAACATAAGTTCATAATATATAATATAGATACTAAGAAATAATACTATACTAATACTATGTTTATATTTATAGTTCTAACGCAAGTTAATTTTTAATAATCTAATCGCAAATCAACAGTTCTATCACTGATAAACATCATTTGACATCATCAAATTTGATCGTAACAATATATTATGTTGCTGGGCAACGGAAAATAAATGTTACTTAATTTTTAGCTGGGGAAGTTTTTATCGCTGTAAAAAACGATGCACCTTTCTTATCGATGTCAATTTACAAAAGGCATATTATTAAATGTGGACTTATCACAATAAAAGTGTCGATAATTTACACAAAATTGTTTAACAATTTTTAAAAATAGGGATTTACAAATTCAAGTTTGTGGGATCTAGAAAAATTAAGTGATTCAAGAAAATTGGTACTTATTTAATCACGAATGTAATTGGAGATATATGGATAAGAAAACGTAAATTTGTGTTTAGAAAGAGCTCAGAAAATATATACTTTTTCGCACTCTCTTACTCACTGGAAATATAAAGTGTTGGTAGAATTAACCCATTTCAAAGTTTCACGAAAATATTCTTTACAGTCTACTATAAATTTCAAATTTTGTATTGTGAAAACACCTGGGTATCGTATAATGTAGAATCATTAAAGGTAGTTCATATCCTACATACCTTAAATATTTTTTATGGAAGTAAAAATAATTATATTTTTTATCGTTTACTTTTTTAATTATCAATTTCAATTTTTATAGATAACTTGTAATTTTTCTGGAAGCAATAGTTTCATATGCTCTTTTATGATACTTTCTAAATCTAATGCTAAAGTTTTCTTTTTAAAACCTAACTTTTGACTCGCTTGGCAACAATTCTAAAATTAATCGAAAAAATCTCTGAATTATAAGTATTGTGAATATAAACCTTTATTTAAATTACCCTAATTAATTATTGTTCCATTGACACAACAAACCCGAACACACTTAATTTATTTTTTCAGACTAATCTGAGCATAATATTAGAAAAGGTCAATCGTATTCAATTATGTCTTAACAATATAACAAAAAGGAAGTCATAAGTTGATAAGTATGATTAATCAACTAGACTTCTGGAAGCAATCGTTTGCTAAACTTTTCTTTTTTAAACCTTTTAAAAAATCTTCGTCTTATAATTATTGTGAATATAAACCTTTATTTAAATTAATTACCCTAATTAATTATTAAACGTAAAGCCGAAAACGAGTCAAATAGAAAATTAAAATATTTAAAAATACTTTTCTATTTCCAAAGTGGCAACTAAAATACCGCCTAATATATTTTTCTTACTCAACACCCGGTATATAATGTCACCCAAATTCACACGTGGCCCTAAAATAATAGGGCAAACTGCCGTGTTCCTCGCGGGATGGGGTTAAAGACTGAATCAGGTTCGGGCACGCGGTCTAACCTATACCTTCTTCCTTGCGCGCGTGAAACGAAATTTGGAAATCATGGAAATTTAATGGCGGAGGATATTTGAACATCGGATAACCATGATATAGGCGAAGAGGTCACCAACAAAATAATAAATGCTGGAGTTCGTCAGTGAAGTGTACTAGGTCTTTTATGATTCGAGGGAGTCAATGGCCAAGAGCTCTAAGTAGCTTTTCTTACGAAATAAGTTAAATCCAGAAATAGAAACTAAATGCTCGACTCCATTTGCAGGCAAGAGATTCAACATCAATTACATTTCCTCTGAGGTTATTTCTCGATGTTTTTTTTCATGATCCAACACAAGCGCTATGGGGAAAATCCTTTAAGGCACTCTGGTGGTAGTGCCTGTGCGAGGGGACATGACATCGAGATGGTCATTCCATAAGGATAACGTCCTCTAGATGAAAGGACTATTAAGTAATGAAGTTCGAGAAGTACAGTGTTGAACCACATACGGATAGCCAATATTAGTCAAATATTTGCGATGTAACTATCTATAAAAGACAGTCAAATCTTCAACCTGTCTTCGATGTCTAGGCTGTCGAGGTTTTTGGTCTTGTGGTCAGCGATCAGACGAAGTGCTTTTCATTCGATGGAATCCTGTAGCTGAATAGTATGCTTGGGTGTAGAGATCCAAACATAAGAGCAACATTCTAGTAATGGACGAATTTGAGATTTGTAGAGTCAGAAGTTGTTGATGTATATACAACTTTTTGGTCCGTAAAAGATCACTAAGTTTCTACGAAGCTGTCGTGGCGATTGCAACAACGTGATTATGTCAAAACATATTCCCACCCAGATTGACCAGATTCATTAAACTCTATTCAATCGTTCTTGATCTAATTGCGTGCAAAAATTTGGGATGTAGACAGACCACTGACAGATAGAGAACAACAGAAACGTTTCTGTCGATGACGAATATATTCGCTCACATCTACGAGAAGCCTCTAAAACTCACCTTCTAATAAATATGCAATTCAATGGATAAACTAAATATTTTTATGATCAGAAATGCTGCGAGGCAAGTTCATTTTTATACCGATGGAATGGTGGCATTAGTACTGGGCCAAAATTATCGATGACACCAACGACAGCTTTATTTATTTTACCTCTTAGGGTGAGTTTCTGCTGCTAAATAATTGCGCAACTATAAAATTGTAAATGCGAGAGATGACGTCGACAACTATTATTTGTATGGACCTAAATATCCTTCGCCCAAATGCAAGGATTTGGAATATGTTTGGAATACGAAGAAGAGAAGAGGAGGAGGTCAAATGGCTGTTTAAAAGTGGGCTTCAAAAAGTTTTAAAACAGAGTTAACGAACGAAGGGAGAGGAGGAATGGTCGATTGAATATTTAGCACGAATTCGTCAAACTCAATAAGAGATTTTGTATCTTTCGGGAAAATCAAATGTTATTAAAAAACTTTTGACGGTCCTTTTCTATTATTGGGCTTTAACAAAAAATATTACGTGGAACAAGTGTGTTGGATAGACATTTAAATTCAGGGAAAATCGTGCAATCCCAAATTTAATTTATTACAACGTTTTTGTCAATGTGTATCTGAAAATCGGCATAGCGATTACATAATGCATATGGCTGTGGCCTATGGGGAAGAATCAATATTTATTATCTACCATAGGACCGTATTTGCCAATTATTAAAGTATTTATTTATTATCATTATGTAATTCATATTATTTATTTATGTATATGGTGAATACAAAGATTTATTATTATTATTATAAAATATACTTCGAATTTGGAAGCTATTAATTTTTTCATTTCAAAAACTGTTAAATACACCATAACAGTTTGATCAGATACCCTGTATAATATGTTTTATCCCAAAAATAAAGAATTGATAATCCGATCCGATTCAGGAATTTTGTGCGATCCATCTTTAAATTTTGCCCAATAAAAAACACTATTTTAATTAAATCAATTGTTTTTATGAATGTATTATATATTTATTTAGAGGTCCAAAGTATTTCAATTATTTTTAAATTATTTTTCTAAATATGTTTGTTATCACACAGAATTAAATTTTCGACCGATTCGATATATTAAAATAATTATAGTCCTCTCGCTCAAATAAATTAATACAGAATCAGATTTTTTTATTTGTTTCATTGACACAACAAACCCGAACACATTTGATTAATTTTTTCAGACTAATCCTAAGAAGTACTGCATAATATTAGAAAAGGTCAATCATATTCAATTATGTCGTAACAATATAACAAAACGTGAGTCATAAGTTGATAAGTAATAATTGAACTAGACAAACTATTTGCTCCATAGTGAAAGTATATTAGAGCTCTATAAATAAAAATTCAATAAAGTAAATTATTTATAAGTTATTAAATAAATACCGTTTATTTGATTAACATACTACTAAAGGCAAGTTATTCCAGGAAACCCTCATAATCATGCTAATCTTGCCTAATAGCACATAAATATACTTAATTAATAAAATAAATTGTACAAAATTATAGATTAATCGGAAAATATTATTAAATAAAACTAATGTTGGGAAAAGCCGATTATTTTAATAATCGAATACTTTATACTCGAGCGATTTATCACTCGAAATTCCTACTCATCAAGCGATAAACCAATGTTGCCAACCTTATCATGAATAATATCCAAGTGCGAGGACGAAATCTGTCATATTACATAAGAATATATTGTTTTGAGAAATTGCCAAAAGGAAATTAAAAACCCAAGAAATAATGAGTTGAAAAAATTATAGAGAAAACTGTAGCCTGTCTGGTAATGTGACTTAAAAAAAGCTTTCTGAAACTGCTAAAATGTCCCAAGAAGAAATAACCTAAATATTTCTTTATCCCACAGAGACCTGAATCTTCCCACGAAATGGGACATATCCCACGGGTTTGTTCGCTTAAATCTATAACTCGAGTCTATCCAATACTCGAGTTATCGCTTGAATGCTCGAGCGGTTAATCACTCGAAATTCCGCGACTCATCGATCGATGATGTCACCGAGTGTTCGACCGACAGCCCAGCCACGGGTATAGAGTGATGAACGACAAGCGACGATTTTCCTTTGAATTTATAAGTGGAGTAGTCTTTCCAATAATCGAGCGATGTCGGATATTTCAATAATCGAGTACTCGAGCGAACGCAACACTAAGTAAAACCCCTAAAATTTTTCTCTTTAAAAGAAATCGCATTATTATTTCCCTTTAAATATAATATAGATAAGTAACGCCACCTTTTGTAAGGTAAAATGCTTAAAAGTTTAATCAATAGTCTGGCTGGCGGAATTAAAACGACATCTTAGTGTAAGATTAGTATGCGAAAATGTAAATTCAATAATTTATTAGTAGGTGTCTCTTATCTTCAGGTTATTTTTATAAACGTTTTTAATAAATTATATCCGAACGTAATACGTATTACGTATATTTTGGTGGCCATTCCCAGCAATCTTTATAAAACAATATTTATCATTATATGTTAATAATAATGACTTTCAATTTGATTTTAATTGTTTCAATCAAGAATTAAGACTAGGAAAATGTATCTAGAATTGACCAGGTAAATCAAAAAAATATCCACATGGAAAAATGTCTGTGAAGTATCACTTTTTCATAAAAAATATATGAGGTCATGTTTGCAGAGATGATATTGATGGATCGATATAAGAATATCATTTTAAGTGTTTTTTCTTAATACCTACACTAGAAAAATTCGTTGAATGTTTGAATATTTGTTTTAATAAAAATTGGAATTAAATGAAAAGATAATTGCGTAACTTTCTGTATTATTGACTTTACTTATTGAAATGATTACTATTTTTTATTTAGGGAAAGGCAAAAGCGATAAAATGGCGCATTGATTGTTTGCGAGAAGCTTTTAGACAATATAACGTATTTAGAAGAAACTGTAATTTTATTGTTACCTAAAGTGATATGGCTATTCTTTTGGACCAGTGTCTGACCCAGATATCTCTCTAATTGTGTTAGTTTAAAAAGTAAATTAAATTCAATTATTATTTATTTAAATTTCTAGTAAACCTCTTAATTTGAATAATACCAATATTTCAGGACCTGTGGAGTGAATTGGGGAGCTGACTGGGGTAAAGGGCACTATACTAATACTGCACATTAACAAAATTACATATTATTAGTCTTCCTTTTTAACCTTGATTGAAATCTGCCACTTTCAACACTTGTTATATTATTTCTATACACACCTTCTGACATGAAAATTCCAATAAGAACTTTATGATTTTAAAATGAAATAAAATTAAAATTATTTCAGATAAAACCAAACTTTTTATATTATATTAAAGTACAGTCGATAACATTTATGTTTTGAATAACACATCGTTTAAATATCCACCTCGAGTTCGTCTACACGAGCGAATTCAACAACCATATTTTCGTTGGTTTTGTACAATAAATCTTGGGTGATCTGACGAATGCAGCGTTCAATGTTCAATCTTAATGTGTCAAGTGTTTGTGGTCTGTTTGAATAGACCTTAGATTTCAAATAGCCCCACAAGAAGTAATCTAAAGGAGTTAAATCACAGCTTCTTGGGTGCCAGTGAACAGTTGCATTCCTTGCTATTATTCTTTCATCAAACTTTTCTTGCAATACGTCGATAGTTTCATGAGCAGTGTGACATGCTGGAACTACATATCCTCTAAATAAAGTGCATCTAAATTTGTCCACAAAAAATTTCTTAACATCTGTCGGTATCGTTCACCGCTCACTGTAACTGAATCATTTTTGAAAAAAAATGGTCCGATGATGCCACCATACAGTTACTTTCAGCGGATACAAGGGCTTCTCGTGATTGTTTTCGCACCAAAAATGGCAATTTTGCTTGTTGACATATCCACTTAAGAAAAAATGAGCTTCATCTGAAAAGATATTTTTTTTTTGCAAAATTTGGATCGCTTTCAAGTTGTTCTAAACTCCAAGCAGTAAATTCTCGGCGTCTATGATTATCCAGTGGCTTAAGTTCTTGAGTCAAAACCATTTTATACGGGTGTAATTTCAAATCTTTTTGCAAAATCCAAAGTTGTCGTGTTCCTAACTGTTGAGCACGACGACGAATTGACAAATTTGGATCCTCTGCAACACTTTCTCTTACAGCAGCAACATTTTCAACAATTCTGGAATTTTGACGTCTTGCTGATGTGTTTACATCGTGAAGAGTAAAATTATTTTCAAATTTCTCAACGATGCGGCGAATTGAAAGCAAAGAAGGGCGATTATTTGGACCAAAGTTTTCGCGAAGTGCGCGATAAGTGTTCACTAAACAACGCCTGTTTTCGTAAAATTTTTGGATAATAACAAAACGTTTTTGAATTGCATATTTAGCCATAATAAATTGTTAGAGTATACTGAACATAAATTACAACTAATGACAGGTATAATTTTATTACCATCGGTACCATATCGTTTCAAAATCATATCGTTCTTATTGGAAAATTCTTTATATCCTTTAAAATTTAAATTACAATAGAATATTAAAGTATAGATACCATTAAACCCACGGAAGTAAAATTTGCACGGTCGTATATTTTTATAATACAATATTCTTATGATTTTATTTTTATTAATATTGTAAGCTTAAATGTAATTTATATATTACGTTTTGTTGATTTGAATTGATATTGTTGAATGTATAGATTTTTGTAGTAGTTTTGTTACTCTTTGGTATTGTTAAAATGGTCATTGAATTCTTTAGTTTTGTGATTGCCGAAAAAAGTCAGTGTTAATATACCACACTTTATAAACAATCGTCATCGAAGTTCTCAGGCGAAATTCCGCTCTGGTTATTTAAAACTTCCCAAGTATAAGAATAAGAATAGAATAATAAAGCCTCTAACTCAATCATTTTTATAAAAATGTAATTTTTTTTCATCAATTATGACAGCTTTTCTTGTAAAATCTACTTCGCTTCCGATAATTTATTTTTAATAAAAGGCATATTTTTGCGAGGAAGGAGTTTTTTTTTTATTATGAATTCTTGTTTGTATCCTGGAGGAAATATCGGAAAAAGTTATCTGGTATTTTTAAGAGACTAAATATTTAAGAGAGATCCTTTAGGGTTTATTTGAGGGGTTAAGGGCGAGGGATTATACCCATTTATGAGCTAAGACAAAATTTAAGGGTGGATTTGGTGAAAAAAAATTCTGATTGGTTGTACGACAAGAAATGATCTAAGGTCATTTAAAGAACCAATGAAATGTTGATATTAATTATTGTCATCAACTGTATTGATAAAAACATATGGCTAGGGGGAAAGATTGGGGCAAGGATTGTCCAGATGGGGAAGTTGGTCAATTAAAGAGTGATCACTTAGACAATATTTTTTAAATTTTGGGTTATAGGAAAATACTTGAAAACTTTTATACATTTATTCATTAAAAATGTTAAAGATTTAAGTATGAAAATGAAAGTTCCGAAAAATTTGTTTGTATTATAGTTGTACAATATACTATCTTATATTGTTTTAACATTTATTTGGTATTAATGCCACTTTGTGAACTAATTCACTAATTTATTAACAAAATACCCATTCGCTTCTCTATTATCAAGTCTATGCATTATGCAAACTCCATTATTTCCTTACTATGATCATTAATCACAGCTTTATTCAACAAGTGGTTCTCTCAACGGTTTACATTACTCCTCCGCAGTAACAACCCTACAGGAAGTATCGTTTTCATCCCTGAACAATAAAAGTAAGCTTTTATCTTCTGGCACTAAAGCGATATTGGATGTATATTATTTGAGAACTACGGCCAGTCCTGTAAGTTAAATTTTAGGATAATACTGTTCAGCCACAGAAAATATTCCAAAAATACATGCATTTTTAAATAGGCAGATGCTAGAAAGCTTTTCTCTAACTATAAGAAATATTGTTCCTTGAACTAGGTGTGCATACCTGATTTTTTGGTGATTGTTCTTATCATGTGGTTATTTTCCTTTTGTATTTGAGTAGGTTTCCGATAGATGACCTGAGCGTAGTTGATTAGGAAAATCCAGGCAACAATTTCCTCTAAAAAGGTTAACATTGCAGAGCCATATATGGCAGGCAACAAAATCGCATCAGATAGATGGTCGAAAAAACAACACCTATCTCGATGACAAGGGTTACCTGGTCAAATACATGCACGGGGCGTAATTGGAAAACTATCGAAAATACTATCGAATGGGATGCTAACCCTGACGCGGCCCCAGCTGTAACAGGTGATGGGTCTGCTAACAGGCCACTACCACCTTCAACGGATGGGTATAAACAACGGATCCATTGAATGCAGATTCTGCGGCGAAGAGGATGAAACCCTCTAACACATAATATACCGCTGCGTAGCGCTGTCTCGTGAAGGAACAAACATATTCTAACAAGATCGGGATACACAATAAGCTGGCAGGCTGCAGTGATAGAAGTTCAGGCCCTTAAACCGACCCCGGGCTTTAACCAACCAAGCCAGATATGGACATGGCATGATATTCAATTCCACTGGATTCATCTATTAATTTGCTGGGCGTCAATCTGGGAGGAAAATTGTGGCAATCGCCAGAGTAGCTTCATAGAAACTTGGCGTACTTTTCCGGACCAAAAAGTTGTATACACCTCAATAACTTTTGATATTCTACAAATCCCAAATTCGACCATCCCTAGAATATATATATTGGCTCTTAAAACTGGTGCTCTCCACTCTTCACCTTCCGGATTCTATCGAAAGGAGAGCCATTCGTCTGATCGGAGACCAAGAACTTTGACAGCCTAGAACATCGAAGACAGGTTGGTGATTTGACCATCTTTTACATATATTTCCATAGACCATAGACCTAGAGCGACGAATAGCAGAAATACACGACGCACAATATGTGGTTTAGCTGAGTACTCCTCGAACTTCAATGTTTACGAAACTCTTTCCTCTGGAGAACGTCATCCTTGTGGAACGATCTTCCTGTCATGTTTCCCAATGAGTATAACTGACGATTCAAAACCTACGTGGAATCGCTTTATTCGCACAAGCACCACTCCCAGCGTTCTTTAGAGGATTTTTTCTATAGGGCTAGTATGTGACCATAAAAAAAATAATAATTTGTGATAAATCTGTGGTGTAGCTGTTGTGGAAGTTGTTGAGTTATGTCTGTTGAGTCCTAAAAGGACAAAACTGTTCTTTAAACGTTCCTTCTAAAATAGATTTACTATTTATTGCCAAAAGTTATTAACAAAGTTAAATGGTATTTATAAATGTACAGGCTATAGCTTTCGGTGTGAACAGCTTTCTTAATGAAATGATTCTGAAGGGTATTTGCTGTGGATAATTTTCACATTGTATTCAGCAGCATAATTAATGACACTCTCCTAAGGATTATATTGACAGTTGAATAGCACCTAAAAATGTAGGCAGTAGAATTTGGATTATAATTTGTAAGAATATGATAAAAACATCAAAGAAAATATTAAAATTTATGTGATCTTCGTATGCAAACCATTTTTTTTATCAACCTCCTTTTTATGCGCCGAAAGTATATTTAAATCTTAAATATATGATACAAATACTGTTTAGTTTGCACAGTTGGAAAATTCGGTTATTTTTGAGAGTTATGCGGTTAATTTTCGGGTTTGTTAATTTTATTTATAAAAAAATACGACGACAACGCCATATATCATTAATATACAGGTTGTCAATTTGAAAACGTGTCACTCTTAATATCTCGCTTCCAGTAAAAAAGTATTAAAAATCGGAAAGACCCATCAGTTCTATTGTGAAGGGGAATGCTCCCCGGGAGGAGGATAATAGTAAATAAAATTCCGATTTAAAATAAATTTTGTAAAATTTAAATATTTACATGCTCCTATAACAAAAAATACATTTAGCTTCTGTATCTGAAATTTAAATATGCCCTTGAAATAAATCTACCATTTTAATTTGTAATCCTTTGCTATGACTCCTCTTCGACTTTTAATTGCCATTTTCGTTCGGACTAATCAAAATGTAGTTTGGCTGCATAGCAACTTCAGATTGAACAGCACCGAGACAACCGGCACAATAGAGTGTTTGAGGTCAAGTTATAATGAAGTTGCACTGCATTATATCGAATAATTTTGCTGATATTGGACCTGGAAGGTTCTGAGGATATAAATTAGGTGAATTACACGGAAACAATGGAAGCACTAGTTCTCCACTTTCATGGCACAAATAATGAACTATAACTTTTTGTATAATTATATAATTTTTAATTGAATAATATCAATGCTTATCTGGCTCTGCCGGGTTTGCAAAATTCCCCATCGTATCTTAAGGCACATTGATTTTTCCTTCCAAGGCAGGTAAGTAGGTAGATGGTATATAGGTATTTTAGGAAATTAAATGGTAAAGCAATACATTCAAATTTTTAAATAATAAATACATTTTGGATATGAATATCAAAATAAATAGGAAATAATATTTTTGAAAAAAATTTACTAAACGTGAGAAACACTGTATTGACGGCCTCGCCTTGAGGAGGAGAATACGAAGATATCATACCGTGGTAGAGCGGGAAAGCAAGCGGATTAGGATAATAGAGGGAAATTTGTTTCCTCTTGATTCAATTTTTAGCTGGTACATAAGTTCTCTTTTTGTCCCCTTCCCCCATATTATGTATATTGAAATTTGTTGATGATAAAAGTAATATTCCTTTACTTACTTACTTCTTGATATTAATACTAAAAAGATTTAATTTATATTCCATCAAGGAATATTAACTATCTATTACTAACTAGAAAAAAATTAAATTTACAATATCTTCTTGCATCCGTTTATCGATATTAAATTGAAGAATTCTTTTCCTATATCCCTCTGGATATGGACTTCGATTGCCCCTAATACAAGTTTTAACCCTCAGTCTCCACTTTGTAATGATTGTTTGCGAGTTTATACGATGAATATTATTAGTATTAGTTATATTCCAATTTAAGAAGAGCAAGAGATGACACCGAAGGGAATTTTGTCCGACGCAGGAATAATGTTACTGGCGAAAGGGAATTTTTATAGACATTAGGGAGTTAATATTTTAGAATGCTTCACAACGTTTGCTTTGACTTGTCTTTTAACCCCTATATTAAAGTACCTTAATAGATGGTGATTATTAGGGATAGGAGAAGAGAGACATCGGGATGTCTGATAAAAGGTAACATCTTTAAAACATTTGTGTATACTTTTGTTTAAGAAGTTAAAGTGAATAGTAGAGAGCAAGAATTTTCCTTGCATATTTATATAGTTTATGTAATAAGGATATTCCATTCATAAACTCCAATGCCTTTTTTATATATATGCCGGTTTAGAACGTCTTTCTTCGTTGTTATGTTTCTTTCACTCATGGACTTCTATATGGACTTTTGCCATTCTAGTCTTGGTCTTCCTCGTCTTCTGTTTCCTATTGGTTGCCAATGTAGTATTCTTTTTGGCCGCCTGTCATTTGGCATTCGTTCTACGTGTCCGTACCAGATAAGTTGTTTCCTTCGATGTCCTGAGTTATCGTGCCTTCTATTCCCTTTTGCTGCTTTATGTGGTCGTTTCTTATTCTTTCTCTTTGTGAGATTCGCATTGATCTTCTAATTGAGTCCATTCTTCCAATGCCTTTTTTCCGTGTTTTAAATGCCTCACAAATATTTTCGTCTAAACCACGACTGTCACGACATTCTACGTTACATGCTCTTCATTCGGTATGTCATGATGTAGACTCTAGACTTAATAAACCCGCAGTTTTCCGATAAGATTCCCCCAGGCCTCGTCATATCTCGACCCAAAATGCTCGATGTCGTTTGAGCATCTTAATCTAAAATTGCTTCGGCAGGCAAATTACATTTTGATTGGCCTGGGCTGAAAGACAAATTATTTAAAATGTAATAAAATGTTTTGAAAGTCGATAAGACGGAAAGTATTGTTCGGATATAAGGACAGGACTAACAGTGGTTTTAGTAAAATCTACATTTAAAATACCAATTCAAAATACCCAGTTAGGAATTAGTTGAGGTTGTCTTCCATTTTTTAGTAATAAAAACGTATTATGAACTTGGTTTCGATTGCACAAGTTGTCAAATGGTTTGCAGATTGACTGTAACTGTGTGAAATATGTGAAAATAAATCATAGATGATTAATCGTCTCGAATTCCCCAGGAAAGCGTGATAATTTTTTTTTCTAGTTTTCGGACATATTCCAGAATGTCATCCCGTATTCCACTATTAGACACATTTGAGTTTTCTGCTAATAACCTAAAGCCTTTCAGAAGAATAGTTTTATTCAGTTGAATTCGCCTGTCTGGATCACTAATTCTCATATAATTTCTTTCAGGTACACCGGAAATATGCCTCTAACGATGTTTTCAACGAAAGCTAATGAAATATTCTGGAATTTACAAAGTTTAACAAAGTTATACACACTGTTCTCGGTATAAAGTAAACCTTAAATACAGTTTTAGTGAATAATGAACTGCTCAAATAACCAAGATTTACAAAGGATTGTATATAATTATCTAAATAAATAAACCATAAACCATTCACATATCACATCATTTTAGGCATATAAAATATTAAATTAATTGATTCAGCCGATACTAGGTGGAAATCCATATCTATACTATTATGGGAAGAAGTAAAACAGAGTTGAACTTTTTAAAATTCCACTATATTACAAAAAGGAACATAACATGTTTCGCTATACTTTAGCTTCGTTAGATGAAAGTGATATAATAATTATTATTGTACATTTTTTCATTAGATCTTTATTATATCACTTTCATCTAACGAAGCTATAGTATAGAGAAACCTGTTATGTTAATTTTTGTAATATAGTGGACAATTACAAGTTCAACTCTGTTTTACTTCTTCCCATAATATTATATATAAAACATTATCTAAATCTTGGCCTTAAGAATTGTTAACGAAATTTCGAAACGTGCATATTTCCTTTATTCCATATGAGAGACAAACTTTACGAGTATTCAATCTGTAAAAGCATGGAAATGATTGAAAACTTTAAACAAGTTTAATGTAAAATCATGCTCAGCAAAAGTTTTCGATATTTAAATAAGAATACGGGATATTACCAAATCTAGTTTGATGGGGAGAATAAGCCTGGTTATAAAGGATATCTCAACAAGAACTTGAATTTTAAATTACAAAATTAACAAAGTAATTCTTTTTAGTTTTCTTGGGTTTTTTTTTATTATTATAAAATCATTTTAATTATCAATTTGATAATTTTTTCGTTATGTTCATAAAAACTGAGAGCTGTGTCGAATTTCTTAATAAGCCCCTGTCGTTTAACGATTAAGTTTTGAAATATTAATTAGGTATAAAGCTTCTCAAAGTCGCCATAAAAAGCCTGAAATCAGATTATTCGAAGCAGAAAAACAAACTTTGTTGGACGGATTTCATGTTAATTTTCTTCAAATTGCCAGTGATCCTGAATTTATATTTAAGACTCAATAAATTTTCATAACGACAGGTATTTAGAAGAAATAATCTGTAAACTACCAAAAGTTCTGTGTTTTTTTTTTTTTACTTTCCGGGTTTCTATACCAGCCAAGATTTTTCTTTACAAATGTTGTAATAATATTCTCAGCTTTAAGCTATATTAATTTTCTCTGAAATTGTTCTTATAACTATTAAAAGAGATCTATAAATAAAAATCCCAAATTTGGTATATAGAAATGGCTTTTAGAACACATGAAGAGAAGCACGCAAAACAACGTTTTAAAAATATTTTTTTTCAAATTTTATACAAGTTTACATTATTTAAGATTATATTAGATATCAATATAATTTCCTTTAAAATATCATACATGGTGTTTCCTAACCTCTCAGAAAAAATGAAGGAGGTGAATCCTCACTTTATTTTAAGACGTGATATAAAAGTTATTCGCATGTCGCTTCGTTTTCGAAATACAGGGTATTAAAAAAATATTATATTTTTAATTTTATTAATTAATGCCAAATAATATTCTAATGATATTTGTTAAACATAAAGGCTACTTTGGTATCAATTTGCCATTTTACAATTAATTCTTTTGAGGGAATCTGGGTAAAAGAGTACCTTATTTTTTAAGTTATTTTCGTATTTTTATCGTCAAATAATACTAGTAGGCTTTGCTTCGTTCCATGGCAACCAAATTTGTTTTCTTCGTTACATTTGCCTGCTGTTTAGCGTCTCTCCAATAATAACCTTATGAATTGTTTTTGAATTTAGAACTTCGACTGCGTATTATTGATGGATTCACGCCAGTCCCGAAATTTTCCAACACCTTGTATTTCGAGAACGAAGCGACATGCGAAAAACTTTTTTACCACATTTTTGTCTTAAAATAAGGTGAGGATTCGCCTCCTTCGTTTTTTCAGAGAGGTTAGGAAACACCCTGTAAAAAATACAATAATCTTAAAAATTACAAACATAAATATCCATCTTATTAAATATTCCCGTGTGCTTTTCCGTTTATTAAAGTTGCTTTATCAACGTTTCTTACCGTTCGATCAATTTAATTTTTCAGAGTTAAATAATTTTTTTCCTTAAAAAACGATTGGATTACTCGAAATTCAATTTGGGTGCGATACAAATTGAATTTGAGCCGCAGAAATGACAGACATTTTCGAGCTTTTCAGACGGGACAAAAAATAAATTACGGGCAGAAAGAGCCTCAAATTACGGGTGAAATAGGTTTAATAAAGCCTATGGCGTAATATAGTACTTTGGCAGTATACAGGGCGAGTCACGATCTATGGTAGTATATGGAAAAGGAGTAATAGAATCGGTTAAAAAATTTGACTTCTTATATAAATGCACTTGTTGCATCGAACTGATTGCTGGGTTGCTGCTTCAACCGAAAAATTGTAGCAACTTTGTTATTTTAAGTGAAACACTATTAAATTTTTAGAATCATCTGTTAGTTCTAATAATATTTTCTTATAACTTTCCTATACCTACGCATTCCGCGATAAAATAATTATTTCTGTCTAATATTGCCCAAATTAATATTTGGCCAAAAAATATTAATTAAACACTTGCCAACTTGTAGCCTGAAATCATGGGAAATTGAAATTTTGGTTATAGTTTAAGGATACACAACATATTCAATACCCATAGAAAAATCGAATCGTTATCATACAGGGAAAGTTAAAATTATCGTTATTTCCGTTATTCATAAAAAACGGTCAGTGGTTGCTTTTTTTTAAAGGAACCCCTGTATATTATTTTTAAATAGAAAGAACGTTAAATTTTCATTCACAATGTATCATATCCCTAAACCTAAACTGTCAGGTTTCCTCAACAGGGTCAGTTTTTTGGAAATTATCATCATTTGAGGCTATTCATAGGTTAGATATAGCCAAAAAGGTGATTCCAAAAACTTAATAATACACATCCATTTAAAATAACAAAGTTGCTACAATTTTTCGGTAGAAGCGGCAACGCAGCAGCGCTGAACATATTTTAGATGTATGCAGCAGGTACGACAAAGTTACTCGTTTCCCATCATAGACCGTAATTTTTTTCCCTATAAATTGAAAAAAAAAAAAAAATTTAAAATTTCTAAATGTAGCCGATTTATCAGGATATCAAGGGTGTCCGCGGCAAGTATAGGAAAACTTTAAAATAACTATTTTGTCTTGCTAAGTTTAGTTAAGTAGCCCCAGGAAGGGTCGAAAATGGGACACGCTGTAAATTGCTAAAGTTTCCTTATATTAAATAAATTTCCGTGGTTTAATTTTAATTAAAATTACTTGAAAATAATTAAGTGGCTTATATACCGATGTCCTTTAATTAAAAATTTTTCATAACAGGCGGGATTGTGGTTCTTTATAATATTCACGCAAATTACGCCTCGCTGTTTATAGGGGGTGGAAAATTAATTGTTATAACGAAAAATCCTGAATCAGAAAATCGTTTAAGTTACACTACACTCTGGTAAAAATATTTATTTGCAAGGAAAACTAATAACAAGAAAAGTTTTCGGAAGTTGCTCAAATACAGGGTGTTCCTTAATGACGTGCTAATATGTCAGGGTATGATTCCTTATGTCATTTTATAAAGAAAAGTTCATATTAATATATGTCCGTGAAGGCTTAAATTTTTTGCTACAGGGAGTTGAATTTTCATTATTTAAATGGTGTTTTTTAAATATCTCCGAAAGTACGTTAGATATTATTTTCAATTTTGGTATGTGTTAATAGGATATAGAACCACAAATTTTACTTAGAAAGTTATTAAATTGTTCCACCAGTGGCGTCCCTGCAAACATGTCCTCTGATATTTTTTACAAAAAAGTGGTACGCCACTGCCATTTTTCCATGTTGATATTTTTTCTGATTAGCCTGGTCAATTCTAAATGAAAACGGTCTCTTGAGTTTTTCTCGTGAGACGCACCGTTCTTGATTAAAATCACAAAATTCATATTGAAACTCATTATTATTAGCATTGATAAAATAATTAATGATAAATTCTGTTTTATAAAAATTGTTGGCGTGTGCAATTCGATGCGAAGATGGGCGGAAGAATGCCAGGAAAAATGTCAGTAGCGTGCCATCTTTTTTGTAAAAAAGATCAGAAGACATGTTTGCAGGGACGCCACTGGTG
The DNA here is from genome assembly GCA_963991005.1 of Barypeithes pellucidus. Taxonomy (NCBI): domain Eukaryota; kingdom Metazoa; phylum Arthropoda; class Insecta; order Coleoptera; family Curculionidae; genus Barypeithes; species Barypeithes pellucidus. The sequence continues at coordinate 17,751,914 of OZ022561.1, read as the reverse complement.
GAATAAATTGAATAACTTTTCTAACTAAAATGTGTGGTTCTATATCCTATTAACACATACCAAAATTGAAAATAATATTTAAAGTACTTTCGGAGATATTAAATAATATCCATTTAAAAAATAAAAATTCAACATCCTGTAGCAAAAAAATTAATTACATAACAGGGCCAATGGTCGATATTTTTGCTGAATCTTGGGATTCGACGTTTTAAAGCAACCAAAAAAGTTTGGGATTTGACCGTGTCAAAGCTTAAAATATTCTTTAGTTGTTAAGTTTAGATGAAATACATTTGTTTAATCCAAATATTAATCCATGGTCCATTTTATAAAATTGTTTCCATTGCCAGCTGACTAAAAATAGTGATTATTGAGTTATTACAACTGCTTAGAAAGATTTGGACAGAAAATTAGTCATAAAAGCTGATCCGAACAGAATATCAAAAAAAAATCATCGAAGAATGTTTATTGTTGAGTATAAGAGTATAAGAGTATAAGAGTATAAGAGTATAAGAGTATAAGAGTATAAGAGTATAAGAGTTTTTAACATGCAATTACTTGAAAAAATTAATAACTTATTTTTGCGACTAGTTTAAAGTGACTTCTTATTTAACCTGCCCTGTATAAAATTATAATTTGACCTTATTACTTTTAAATTAATTTTACCACAGCTTTCACTGTTGTAAATATTTTCTGCAAATCTGGTTTAGTCATTCAGGAAATAATAATCTGGTCACTTTTTTTGGCCCACCGTGTATATGAACGGTCGCCGGTTCTAATATACTTAGCATTTGGCCACAAACACGTTTTTATATTCAATTAGGACCACGTATATACCGCCAATCAGTCCACCGAGGAATAAAATTGCCTTTATATCCAGCCGGGAAGGCGTAAAATGATCCCGAGGGACCCTTTAAGTCTCATGCAGGAGTCAAATTTATTAAGAACGAATAAGGTAGTTTTCCGGAAAAAAAGGTAAAAGTAGAGTCCCATCTTTGAATAACAGAATAAGTAATATGAAAAAAAAATAAAATTTATGGGATTATTGGGAAATATATTATTAAATAATAGATATTGAAGAAAATAACACTAGAGGCGAAATAACTTAGTGAATAACAGACAGCTATTGCAGAAGAATAAATGCGAATTACAAGAGGGAGAGGAGATATTAATTTTTGTCAACTTGAACGAATTTTTAATCATTATTAATATAGTTCTTAGAACTAGTTAGGTTATTAAGGAAGCTACCCTATTTCGGTACTTATACCCAAGGCTTCATACCCAGGTATACAGGTAGGTAGCTCATTGGATTGGTAAACTTAGTATCAAATTAGTAGAACTAGTGCTCGTAGAATTTTCTTCTTAAAAAATGTCAAAAGTATGTAATTCCGTATCCACAACTTAGAGTTCTCAGAGGACAGTCTTTTGCAAGTCCCGCTCAAAAAAAGGGAAATTTTACCTATTTTTAGACTAAAATTATAGTTTATTCTCTGATATCGGGGTTTTTGCCGCTACAATTAATAGCGGTTCTAGGTTTACGTTGGGAAAAAATTAATTGTCGATAAACACAAAGTGCAAAGCAGTAAATCCGAAAGGCGAAAAGTCGCAACAATCATTAAAAAATTCAATAAAATTATAAATTAACATCATTTTTACAGAATATTCCTGACAAATCTACCTTGAGGACATGATTATTTTTGTAAAAAAAATGTTATGGCCTGTATATACTTAAGTATAATTAGTTTAAATATTTCTGAAACTATATTATTATATGCATATTTGCAGTATATACTTGCATTTAATTGCGCATATTTTGCGCTCCAATTTAACCAACTCCTCACTCACGAACTCATACGATTTCCAATATCCTACTAGGATGGACGGCTATACTGCCGTAGAGATCCTTAGAGATGTCATAAACATTTTAAATCCCAAGAAAAGAACAGACTCAGCATTTATCTAAAGTACATAAAGCAGTAAAAAATCTGTTGCTTTGCTATTTTCGAGTATTCTCAACGTGTAATGGCACCTTTCAAGATTTATACGATAATATAAAATGAGTAAATAAATAATCGTTCTTTATTGTAATTTACAAGATTTAAATTACATTTTGTTATTATTACATGCACTTGTTTCAAATTCATTTAGAAGAGTGGCGTTTCTTGAAAATATACACTAATACATATAAGATATAAACACATCTCAAAAAGTGAAATTTTTCAGATAGGACAACTAGTCTTAGCACGGCAGTACAGGGTCCTGCAAAAGTCCGTAAGGCCTCCGCAGCTATTACAGGACCCTGTATAATAGACAAACTTATAATAGCAGTTGTGTCTACCTTAGTTTTTCTTTAATTCGTAATAAACTACTTTTACGATCTACGTTCTCAAGTAATTCCTTTCCTCTTACAATTAATATCGCTGAAAAAGCCGTACATCGCGTGAAATTCATTTAACATGCAAGAATTGTATAAATCAATTAAAAGGCTGAAGTTCTAAGTGTTTCAAACGTCTTTGTCAATCAACTTGTTTTGTATTATTTGGAGCATTGCTGTACAGTTTGCAAGAGGAAAACCATATAAGAACGTTTCCCGCACTTCTGCTGACAACAATATATTATACGTTTCAAAGGAAAAACGGAATAAGCACAAATTTGCTTCTGCTGTTATCACAGGGGTTTGTTTTTTTATCAATTTAGAAGAAACAGTCAAAAATCACATTTTCATTTTAATGAAAAAGTCGAACATTTATGTCCGAACATCATGTATAACATGTTTAATTATATAACATTTCAACAAACTTTTCCTGCTAACTAGCCAACAAATATGTTTTTGGAAATTTTAAAGGGTTTGTCGATGCCAGTCAGTGCAAACATGGAAATCGGAACTATTTGCAAGGTTGTGCCCTAGATCCCTTTGTTTCGTAACTTCAATTAAACTCGTCCATTAGACCTTGTTATTTGCATTTAGAATATATGGCCTGCCTCGGGGGCAGGACATTGAAGAATAGCCTTATTTGTAATTGTACTCTATTGAGTGATGTCCTTCTTTTTACCCATTTGTTATATAAAAAAACTTTTTTTATATATACCCCGTGTCCTTTGAAAATCAATGTTTAACTAGGGCTCAGCATCGACCTATAACTATGGAAACGTACAACTTATGGGGTGCGCAGTAAAAAGTTAAATTTTATGAGTGAAAAAATGGGTTGGTGCGCACGGTTTAACGGTCATATTTTTAAAGGTTGCTAGTCGGTTGTCTTGCGCACAATGTTGTCGCCGTCATATAGACAACCCCGCCGTATTGGTGCCGGTTTGGTTGCAAACCAACGACGTCGATAACGACGACCGTCCAGAACCGAAATCAGTCGTAGGGATGTAACGATATTAAAAATTTATCGATACGTGGACAATAATTGTCAAAATTAATTCTAAAACTGCCACAAGCCCTTCTTTTATGCGAGAAAATAGATTGTTTATTTCCCAGTAAAGAAGGTCTCGATATGCCAAAATATTGCTGTGTAATAATTTTCATTAAGGGCGAAGTACGGTCCTGTGCGTCGGTTAAGGTAAATAGTTTATTAATCGGCATTGCGCATAACATCTGACGATCAGCTTTGTTTACATGCGCGATGCCATAAATTTCCCACTTTTGCTTTTAGAGTTTGACTATCCATAGATATAGGTCCATGGGTTTCAGTGAGTAGCAAGCAGAGCCATCTATGGTGAAATAATCGAATTATAAATGTCACTGCTTGACAGGTCAGAAATAGACGGAGAGCTATCAACTGATTGATATTTTTTAAACTCAGTTGGGCATGGGCATATTTTTAATTAATTTTTCGATATTTCGACTTTATAATGAATGAATTAGGAGCTAAGTAAATCTTGAATATATCTGTAACAAAAAAATGGGATATAATGGAAAAACAAAGCGTTTCGTCAACAGTTTCAAATAAAATTGCATAACAATTTAATCTTTGTTGCATATAATCTAAAAAAAACAAATAAAATGAATTTTCCTGCTATAAACAGCTGAAGCGCTTTGCAGGTTTTTTAAATTGTATTATTGTTTACTTTCGAAAAGCTTCCAGAGAAATGTGAAAACCCGAGATATACAGTATGTCCACGGATGGGGTTTACAAGAGGACAAATGGACTAAAAATTGAAAGACACGAAAAAAAGTCACTCTTAATAAACGTTTTTGTTTGTCTAGAAAATACGATTCATCATAAGAAATTTCAATTTTTTTATACAGGGTGGGTAAAAACTGCAAAAATGTTATTTTGCTTAAGAGTAAACATACTTTATTTTGAAAGATACGAAAAAAGTCACTCTTAATGAATGTGTTTTCTACACAATAAACCGAAGTAGAACAATTCATTAAAATGTTTATTTCCCAAAAAGTATTCTCTGAAACACCTCTGACTGGTGAACCTAGTTAAAATAATAATGACACTTAAGGTGATAGGTATACTTGTTGTCAATGTATTTATTTAATGAAGTTATTCTTTAAGTAGAAATGCTATCTACTGAACAAAGAGTTTTTATAATACAATGTTATGGGGATGGTCAAGTTTCATACCGCTACGTCATGGAACAATTTACCGAGAAATTTGTAGGAATCCCAATAACTAGGATGGCGATCTGCAAGTTAATAAAAAAGTTCAAGAGAACTGGTTCGGTTTTGGACCTCAAAGAAAAAGGAGAAATACGACCATGATGAAGCTGCTACAGTCTTAGTGCTTCGTCGTCGTCGAAAAAAGTCAAATTCAGAAGATCCTTAAAGCAAATAAATTGTAGTCGTATAAACCGCACTTTAATCAAAGATGGAAGAGGGAGACGACGCGAAACGACTTGATTTTTTCCTGTGGATAGGAGACAAAATTTTAAGTGGAATTGTTGATTTTTATAAATGTATCATGTTTTCTGATGAAAGTACATTTTCAACAAATGGAACCGTCGCAACCCAGCACGTTAGGTACTGGTCTTTAGAAAATCCCGAATTAAGAATTATGACGAGAAGACAATATTTCACAAAAGTGAACGTGTGATATGCGATATCCATCCATGGCATTATAGTGCCATATTTTTTTGATAATACGTACAATAGATTATCATATTGAGAAATGCTGGATACATTTTTCAATGATGAACTCGAAAATCTACCATTAAATTTTCGACAAAATATGTATTTTCAGCAAGATGGTTGTCCAGCCCATTTCGCTCGTGAGGTTAGAGAATGGCTTGACCGCAGATTTCGTCCAAGGTGGATTGGCAGGAATGGCCCAGTTTTGTGGCCCCCAAGAAGTCCCGACTTAACCTTGGCCGATATGTTTTTATGGGGCCGTTTAAAACAAATTGTTTTTGCAACCGCAATACCAAATGATATTGAAGTGCTGAAGCGCAGAATTATCCAGGCTGTCCAATCGATATCTCAGGAAGAAATCAGAAATTCTTTTACTTATTTGAGAAATCAATTAGAAAAATGTGTCGAGTATGGGGGTGGAGTTTTTAAATTATGAAATCGTTATCGTATTTTTTTCATGTTAATAAAAATGTTCGTGTTATTATTATTATTATAATTACTTCATTAAATAAAGACATTGACAACAAGTATCACCTATTCATTATTCAAGTAAAAATGTTTATTAAGAGTGACTTTTTTTCGTATCTTTCAAAATAAAGCATGTTTACTCTTAAGCAAAATAACATTTTTCCAGTTTTTACCCACCCTGTACAAAAAAATTGAAGTTTCTTATGATGAATCGTATTTTCTAGACAAGCAAAAATGTTTATTAAGCGTGACTTTTTTTCGTATCTTTCAATTTTTAGTCCATTTGTCCTCTTGTAAACCCCATCCGTGGACATACTGTATATAGGGTTCGGATAGGATTATATTTTCCAATAACTGTCATTTTAAGTCATCCTTAACACAATGTTGACAGTATATCCGGTCCAGGTCCGTTTAATTCTCATCTAAGGGCCGATATGTCAAAGTCATCTTAAGGTACAGAATGACATAAAACACAAAATTGACAGTATATTAAGGGACATGGTAATCTTCCACTTAACGCGTCAATTGACCCTCAAATTAATTTAAAACATAGTTTTTTTAAGGTTTACCATAACGTTAAGGCTCCCTTAGTTAAGGTAACATTCAAATATCGGTCCTTAGTTTCGTAAGTTTTGTCAAGCAATGTCACAAATTTTTGGATATTTATTTTTAATATGACCAACACGGTACAATATGAAACTAGGTCAAAACTTAAATTTCTCGTTATACAACGTTATATTTAATTACGTAACGCAATGCCAATTACATAACTTAATTAAAAAATGACTAAAGCTTTTCACCTTCGTACTTCCATATTATAATTAAATTGTATTTTTCGTTGGTAGTTTATTAGCTAAAGTGACACTGCGTGTTTTCCTAAATGTTTAGGGACTATAGGAAGGTCGTTTGGTCAAATTGTAGATATAATTTACTTCCTACATGTTGCTATAGGGTACAATGACCAATTACAGGTCAACGGGGGTAATATCTTCTTCAACTAATAAAAAAGGTACCTACCCAAACAAATGTTGTATAAAATTTTAAAATTAATGATAAGAAATATTTCAAACATTCGCATTCACAGTTTTCACAATATTACCACCAATATTTAGAATATATATGCCAATTTAAGTGATAAAGCATCACAAATGTGTTTAACTTTTTCTCCCGGCCGACTTCAACGTAATTGTTTGTATCATATGAACAATAGGGAGAATTTCACAACATTTTACAGCTAAATTATTCAAAATCCAGGAGTGAATCAATTATTCTTTCATTTTACCCTCCCTATAAAAGGTCGGAAAATCTAAAAATCTAAGAAAAAACCTGAAACATGTTCGCCAACCAACCAAGCGCTAACAAAATGACTACGTTTTTCAATCAGAGAAAACTTAGTTACAGAATAATACGAACTTCCACTTGAAAGAGCAATCATTATATTGTACCGGTATATTGTATTAATAAACAAAATGTGGTATCAGGAGACACATTTTTAGTTCCCTGTCTATTTTGGGGGGTGTAGTGTAGTGTAATTTTGAAATTTTAAATAGGATCGAGTCTACGGAAAAAAGCCTACTTATTATCGCGCTGATAACAAAATAGGCCATCAAAATCACCAAACTGGGAAATTAAATACATACTTTAAACGATACTCTAGAGCTGGAAAGGTAAAAAACACCTTTTAGGAAGCTACCTAGGTAAAAAATAAAACTAAATAATAAATAAAATAAATAAATTCAATAAAAAGTAATAGAAATACAAACACTAAATTTTTCCAACTAATTTTTGATATTTGCTCATAGAATTATTTTTGTTTATTACTTTACTTCTTGAAGCCTTTGCGGCATGCTTAAAACGAGGTATCTGCATAATTCGCCTGGTTGATATATCTTGTAGAGTAATTCATCCCTGTTTCGTGGTCAAAAATTATGTTTATGCATGGATTTCACCATTTTATCTCAAAAAGTTTTCGGTCGTTCCTGAGAAATAGAGTTTCAAAAAGGGACTTATTCAAGTTATTTTTTGGTTGGTGACTTTGACCCTCGTAAAGAATTGCAATGGTTGTCATCATAGTAATTACCTATGGACTATTATAGGAAAGAAATTTAAACGACCTGCCACGACTCCACTTCCCATTTAAGATTTTAAGCGTAACATTTACTACTCCCATATATAATATGCAGGGTGTCCCAGAATATGTGGGCAATCTCCCGGGTTCAGATAGAACACTTAAAAATAACAGGAGAAGTTCTTATAAATGTTTCTTCCTACGCCCCCCCCCCCCCCCCCCTACTGAGATACGGGCCCATAACAGACGTCTCTGGAAATCGTTGATTTTTAAATAAATTTAATAATTTTTTAGTATAATATTTACTAGATGAGTCTCCTTGAAATTCGCATTTTTAAACACATTTGGCTTATTTACTTTGACAGGGACGGACTAGACGTAACACAAAAATGCTTTATTTACACCCTGTATGATGATGGAACGACAATAATATTTTTTTTGGATACCCTAAACCTTAAGCTGAAAAAAAGGTACTCTTGATCAATGCCGATAAAGTGAACTGTTTCCGAAAAAAAAAATATTCTTGTTCATACATTAAATGCATGTCGGCATATTCAGTATACGTAAATTCCATTACAAAGTTTGTAACTAAATGTAAAAAGACAAAGGAGAAAAACCGCAAACTGACACTGGCATAAATATTCTTATTTAAATCGGTACATGTGAAAAATACCATAGCAACAATAAGGGAATTTTATGAACATAAAACAACAACCAATGCAAAAAAACCATATTGAATAAAAAAAAAATTTTCGAAAACAGTTCATTTTATCGACATTGATCAAGAGTATCTTTTTCAGCTTAAGGTTTAGAGTATCCAAAAAAAATATTATTGTCGTTCCTTCATCATACAGGATGTAAAAAAAAAGCATTTTTGTGTTTCGTCTAGTCCGTCCCTGTCAAACTAAATCAGCCAAATGTGTTTAAAAGGGCGAATTTTAAGGAGACTCATCTAGTAAACATTATACTAAAAAAATATTAAATTACAACTAGAATTTAAAAATTATTTAAGGATCAACGATTTCCAGGGACGTCCGTTATGGACCCGTATCTTCGTAGGGGGTCGTAGGAAGACAAAATTATCTGAACTTCTCCTTATATTTTTAAGTGTTCTATCTGATCGAGGGAGATTGCCCACATATTCTGGAACACCCTGTATATAATATAAATCGAGCAGTATATACAGGGTGTCCGCTAAGTAATGGGACATGGAAAAACCACAGACTCCTTACGTAAAAATATTAGGATTTAATTATTCTTACCTATATCCGAAAGTTGTTATTAACTGAGATACATCGTGTTAAACTTAAAACTTCATTTTTCTTTTTCTCTAATAGCTTTGACAGAAACCAACGGTTTTTTACAAAATTTGGCAATTATGGTTTTTATAGAATGAGGAATTGATTCTTTGGTGAAATTTTAATGTACCGGGTGATTCATTAAGGGTGACGAGCTACCGTATCTCAGGAACTAATAGTCGTACGAGTTTAAAAAAAAAGCCCTTAAATGAAATCGGCCAAGAGAAATTGCTGGAAATATTTTTTAAATTCATATATCCACCGCTAGGGGGCGTAATTGCTTCGATCGTATAAAAAATGCAGTTTTCTTGAAAATTTTCCAAATAAGTTGAAAAAAAAATACTACCACAGTAATACTTCTATAATTGTCCATCTTTTTGGTTTAACACTTTTTATTGTGGAACGTAAAATAAGGGCGGGAGGGGATGGTGAACTTTTCCTTACTAAAGTGCCTATAGATTTGGTTAAACTTAACGGAATTTAGCAAACTAGGTCTCGTTTAAGAAAGGAGGATATATTGAACAAAATAAAAGACAACTACGTCATTCTGGTTCTTGCCGCCCTCGCTAGGGGGTGTGTTTTACAAGTTTAACCGTATTTTAAATTTTGCTCCGAAATCTTAAATGGAACAGTATGATTATTTTATTAGATTCGAAAAGTAGACTAAATTTGCAACAAAATATGTTTAAGCCGCATGTCGATATCTTCATTCGTTTAAACGTTATCACTTAAAGAATATTGCATTAACAAATTTATTAAAGAAACAAAATAGATAATTCATAATCGAGCATGCCATGGACAAATAAAAAAACAATTTAAAACTTCATTCTCATTTTAATTTAATCACAACAATAATGATATAACATAACAAGCAAGAAAACAACAATTACAATATTGACATTTTTTTAACGTTTTATATGTTCAAAGTGTCCACCGTTATTGGCCACGCATAAATTAAGTCTTTCAGTTGTGGATAATACACTAACTTCAATTTCGGCGGCGGAGATGTTGCTAATGGCTTCCCGAATTCTGTTTTTCATATCATGAGGTGTTGTTGGACGGTCTTTATAAACTAGATCTTTAAGCTTAACCCATAAATAAAAATCCAGTACCTACCGTAAGGTCGGGAGACCTCGCTGGCCAAGGAAAAATGCTGTTCCTACCTATCCATTTATCCCTAAACTGAAAATTTAAAAATTTTTGGACGTTTCGAGCATAATGGGCTGGGCATCCATCCTGTTGGAACCACATGTTCATTCTGTCCTCCAAAGGAACATCTTCTAATAGTATAGGTAACTCATCTTCCAAAAATTGTAGATAATTTACGCCATTTAAATGCTGATCAAAAAAATATGGCCCAATAATTCTTCCACCCAAAATCCCGCACCACACATTTACACTCCATCGATTTTGAAATTGAACTTCCCTTAACCAGTGAGGATTTGTTTCTGACCAATAGTGCATGTTGTGATTATTAACTTTCCCTGTACTGCAAAAAGTTGCCTCATCAGTCCACAATATTTGGGATAAAAAATTTCTGTTTCCGTTCACCATCCCCAATAGCCAATAACAAAAGTCCAATGGATGGTCGAAATCGGCTGGCTTTAATTGTTGATGTAACATTACATGGTACGGATGTAATTTATGTTTTTTTAATATACGTTGAATTAAGGAATATGTAAATCCTAGATCTCTTACCAAATCTCGAATGATTAAATGAGGGTCGGCAGTAATATAAGCTAACACATTTATTATATTAACTTCGTTTCTTGCTCTCCGTACTCTATTTGGAGCTGCGACTGGCTGGACATGTCCGGTCTCCTTCAATCGTTTCGCTAATCTTTTGAAAACATTTCTTGAATGATGACGTCGTGCAGGATATCTAAATGCTTATTCGTTCTCGGCAATAACGTCATGTTGCAAACATTCAAAATAAACTGTTAGCATATCAAAAGCCTCCTCGTTCGTATACGGCATATTTTAAAAATTTAATTGGGCTGTTTACAAATTTAAATGTCAAAGAATAAACTATCCATTTGTTAAAAATCGCCGTTTCCATGGAAACTGTCTTCCAAGTCTTTTCACGGCCTTCTAAGATGAGCATTTAATTTTAGGCTAAATTGTTTTTTTATTTGTCCATGGCATGCTCGATTATGAATTATCTATTTTGTTTCTTTAATAAATTTGTTAATGCAATATTCTTTAAGTGATAACGTTTAAACGAATGAAGATATCGACATGCGGCTTAAACATATTTTGTTGCAAATTTAGTCTACTTTTCGAATCTAATAAAATAATCATACTGTTCCATTTAAGATTTCGGAGCAAAATTTAAAATACGGTTAAACTTGTAAAACACACCCCCTAGCGAGGGCGGCAAGAACCAGAATGACGTAGTTGTCTTTTATTTTGTTCAATATATCCTCCTTTCTTAAACGAGACCTAGTTTGCTAAATTCCGTTAAGTTTAACCAAATCTATAGGCACTTTAGTAAGGAAAAGTTCACCATCCCCTCCCGCCCTTATTTTACGTTCCACAATAAAAAGTGTTAAACCAAAAAGATGGACAATTATAGAAGTATTACTGTGGTAGTATTTTTTTTCAACTTATTTGGAAAATTTTCAAGAAAACTGCATTTTTTATACGATCGAATCAATTACGCCCCCTAGCGGTGGATATATGAATTTAAAAAATATTTCCAGCAATTTCTCTTGGCCGATTTCATTTAAGGGCTTTTTTTTTTAAACTCGTACGACTATTAGTTCCTGAGATACGGTAGCTCGTCACCCTTAATGAATCACCCGGTACAATGTAGGGGGTTTGTTCGCGCTGCCTGTGGCATTTTTTGCACATTTATTAGATCATAACTTTTTTGTGCCTCCGTGTATTTAAGTTTTTAATGAAAATAATACTTTCCTCATATTTATTACGTAAAAAAGGCACACTAATTTCAGGTCGCCCAGAGTTGCCGTTTCGGAGATATATGCATTTATATTGTTTAGTGCCTATTATTAATTTGCAAACCAAATTTTTTTTTAAAGTAACCTATGAGAAAACAAATGAAATTTAGAGATCCAGTTGCTATGAAACCTCCATGTTGTTGTTTGTTTCTTAATTAGGTATTGTGCTTCGGCATGTTACTTAACTTAGGATCAACTCAAAAATATTTCATTTTTTTTTACACAGCTATTTTACAATAATCAACAAGCAAATAGCAACATAGAGGTTTCATAGCAACTGCTTCTCTAAATTTCATTTGTTTTACTTTAAAAAAAAATTTTGTGTACAAATTAATAACAGGCACTAAACAATATAAATGAATATATCTCCGAAACGGTAACTCTGGGAGACCTGAAATTAGTGTACCTTTTTTACGCAATAAATACACGAAGGAACAAACAAGTTATGACCTAATAAATGTGCAAATAATTCCGCAGGCAGCGCCCCCGACATTGTACATTAAAATTTCAACAAAAAATCAGTTCGTCATCCAAAAAAATCAATAATTGCCAAATTTTGTAAAAAACCGTTGGTTTCAGTCCAAGTTATTAGAGAAAAACAAAAATGAAGTTTTAACTTTAACAGTTAGTATCAACTTTCGGATATAGGTAAGTATAATTAAAGCCTAATATTTTTCCGTAAGGAGTCTGTGGTTTTTCCATGTCCCATTACTTAGCAGATACCCTGTATAATATAAATCTAGCAGTTGAGGGTTTCAAGGAACATTATTTCAATGATTTCCCACTTCACAACGTAATAAATTTATTGCAAATAACTTTTGAAATGGACAATGCCATTACGAATTATGTTTAATTAAAAATTATAATTTAATTATATTTTTCGAATAGTAACAATAATTATACAAATCAATTTGGGTGGGTTCCTTTTTACCCATTATATGGCACAAAATAATAAAGGTATCCGATTTTTAAAATTTCCTTTCGCTAAGAATTCCATTAAAATATCAATATTTTTAGTACACACACCTCGATTTTTGTTTGACAAATTTAAAAGAACGGTATTACACATCTAATTTGGTAATTCTTTTTCTCGAACTGAAATTTCCTTTGGAAAAACACCGGCCTGTTTTTCTTACCTGTTGAATTCGTCAATAAAATAAAGCAATTGGTTAATATATTAAAATACAAATTTTGGCAAAAGCATTGTTATAATCGTTTAAACGGTACAATGAGCGTACTTCGACAGCCTTTTTCACAAAAAAAAATCATGCAAGTAGCCCGCTTAAGAATAACATCTTTATACATATGACAAGCGTAAGAGAACATCGAGAAGCGGTGCACATCGTGACATCGACCTTACCCTTCGCATAACTCTTAGGGAGAATGAAGAGGTCTTCATTTTTAATTCTTCTTACAGAAAAGGTAAGTAATGAGTAAAGGGTAAGTGATAAATTTAAAAAATTGGCAAATTGGTAGTGGATTTTAGGAAGTCCGTGCGGCCTTGTTTGAAACCCGATCGACACTGAATTTTATCTCCGCGAGAGTCGAGTGGTGTATGCCATGGGCGGTAAGCTCTCGGCGTTGTCATGGAAAAAGAAAGGTGCGTTCGTGATTTTCATTATAGCTTTTCCATGAACCACCGGCAGCTCAAAAATTAACTACTGCTAGTCCGACCAGAGATTAGATTTTATGGTTGAACTTTGTTTGGGCCCAGACTCATATGGGATTTTGTCTTTAGCGACGTTTAGATTTCATCTAAATCATCTTCAGGCTGTAAAAAAGAAGCCCCGAACGATTATTTGACCACAACGACAAATAATAATATGCTATAATAAATACTAACAATTAATACATATTTCAAAAGGAAATAAAAAATATATACAGGATGTAATGGGACATGGAAAAACCATAGACTCCTTACGTAAAAATATTAGGATTTAATTATACTTACATATATCCGAAAGTTGATATTAACTGAGATACAGGGTGTTAAAGTTAAAACTTCATTTTTGGTTTTCTCTAATAACTTTGACGGTTTTTTACAAAATTTGGCAATTATGGTTTTTTTAGGATGAGAAACGGATATTTTGGAGAAATTTTAATGTACAATGTAGGGGGCGCTGCCTGCGGCATTTTTTGCACATTTATTAGATCATAACTTTTTTGTGCCTCCGTGTATTTAAGTTTTTAATGAAAATAATACTTTTCTCATATTTATTACGTAAAAAAAGGAAACTAATTTCAGGTCGCCCAGAGTTGCCGTTTCGGAGATATATGCATTTATATTGTTTAGTGCCTATTATTAATTTGCAAACAAATTTTTTTTTTAAAGTAACCTATGAGAAAACAAATGAAATTTAGAGATCCAGTTGCTATGAAACCTCCATGTTGTTATAAATTTGTTGATTAAGTATTGTGTTTCAGCATTATTACTTACCTTAGGATCAACTCAAAAATGTTTCATTTTTTTTACATAGCTATTTTACAATAATCAATAAGCAAATATCAACATAGAGGTTTCATAGCAACTGCTTCTCTAAATTTCATTTGTTTTTTCATAAGTTACTTGACCATGAAGATTAAATATTTTGCTTACCCGCTGATTGCTTACCAATATCTGATTAAAAGTGGATCGTTCACAGCAGCTTATATATTTAATTTGCGTACAAAAATAATTTAGAGCACTCTAGTATGACATTAATTTATGACCGATTCAGAAATGTTTGCTGTCCATAAGTTGCTGACCAACTAGCCATTTTGGCTGACCGATTACATTTTTCTGTTCGCAAAAATAAGAATATTTTGCTAACCAGTTAAATGATACCCTATTTTAATGTATCATTACGTGTAGAATTACATTCATTATCTAATTGCTGAGTACACAGTTTTTAAGTTATAAAATAAACTTACGAGTATTTATTAAGTTTATATGTTATATCATCAAGGTATAATTTTTAAAATACCCAGTAGAAATAATGATATTATTATGAAATATACATTTTCTAAATTTTCTTAAATTTTAAAATCATTAACTGTATTAGTTACAAAGATACGACAAATTACCTTTGACCAGTGGCGGCTCGTGCCCTATGATTGAGGGGGTTCACAAGTATGGTGAAATTATTTTTAAAATTTTATTTTTGTGTAACGACCAAACAATTACTTTTTAGGTATTTTAAATGTAGAAGGGAAAAAAAAGTAATAAGAACATGCGTTAGGTAAAACATATTTTTATTTATTTTTTCATTTTACACAAGGAAATACAACTTTTGGAAAATAAGAAAGGTTTCCTTAGTGTGTATAGCTGTCGGATCTTAACGTCGTCGCATGCAACCCTCGTAACAATAGTTATACAGTCCACTACTAACACTACTAAAGCCATCTACGAGCTATCAAGAAAACCGAATGATGTCCAATACTACTGCCGCCATCTACGATTTATCAAGAAAACCGAATGATGTCTAACACCACTACGCCATCTACGGCTGCGTCATTAGGCGCAACCAAGACGAAAACAATAGTTAACTGTTTTATGACGAGAACGAATCGAGCCACGAGACTGACAAGTTGGCATTCTTCATATTTTCAGTGTTTTTTAGTTTAAATCCTTAAATAAAATGGTTTAAAATCATATCGAGTATCATTTATCGACCCTACACAATACTGCTTAAACGTAAAGTCCATTCTTCGGTTCTTAATTATAGAAATTTGATCAATAACAGCCTCATTAAGTTTGGAATACCCTCTATAAATTTTTCTCATATATTTAATTTTTAAACTTTCTAATAAAGTCCCTAGATTTATCCTTTGTGGTCTGCGTTAAATTAATTTCGGGTTTAGGTGAACAAACCCGCATTATTCACTTCAATTTTTTGCTACAAACTCAAAGAGCTAAAGTTATTTCTTAAATAGTCCACCATTTTAACTTAATAAATATATAATATTAAAACATACGCGCTCGAATTTCTAACTAGATGCACGAACAGCGCGGTGCACACAAAAACTGTGCGCCTTTTCCATGTTAAATCGCCAAAGCCCCGCTATCCCCCGCTGCCTCCCTCCACCTGTTACTACAGAGAAACTGCACTACTTAATCGCACGTGCGAGCAAGTCTCGTCATATACCTCGACCGAGGCACGGTTGCCGGATCTATACAGTTTGGTTTGACGGGATAAGATATTAGGGAAATTAATATTTTTTATTCGTTTCGTTTTGGGGGGTGCAGGTGCGCATGTACTCCTGTGGAAGAACCGCCACTGCTTTCGACATGTTTTTTTATAAAAAAAATCGGAAATGGGCATTCTTTATATAACAATGTTAAGTCTAACTTCCGGTATAACCGGAATTGATAGATACGTCAAGATATCGTCATTAAAAAGACAGACATCTTTTCAAGCAAATATTGTAGTTCTCAAGATTGATTAATACAAAACTCACCGAAACGAAAACAATCTAAACTGGTCAATTTCTCGGGTCGGTTTTCGAAACCACAGGAAATTCAAATTTATATTTTGCAACGAACAGAAAACTAACATTTATGTATGCCTATTGTTTTGTAAAATTCGTCATATTTACTGTGTAGAAATTATTAAACTAGATAATAAAAGCCTACAAAATACATAATACCAACTTAATTCAAGGCATTGGTTTTTGATCACGTACGGATAATTAAACTAAGGTATATACGGATAAAACATTTTATTTTGCACAACAACAAGAGGTGATAACAATATAAAAAGTTATTAAGAACTAAAAAAAGCAGAAAGTTCTGCTCTGTTAAAGACCACAAAAATACAGGGTTCCAAACAAAAGTTGTCACCTTGTCTACACTTTCTATAGCAGTCATCTTTGCCAATCAATAATCGGGTATGTATAGATATCAAGTAGTTGGTGAGAAGGTGGATTTAAAGCCAAACCCAAATTGAAAATTATTTCAAAGCATGTACACCAGGGTCGTTTATTATGGATTTATACGTGACAACACAGTAATTTTAGCAAATTGTTTCTGGCACTGATATCTATAATTTTACTTAATTTTATACATAGGTTTATGGGGAGGCAAATTTATATACCAACCATGATAAAGTAAGTTTGAATTTAAAAAATCCTCTTTGAAAAAAAACATTTAATTCCGCCAATACATTGTAATATCTCTCAACAAAATGTGATGCCATTGCCACAGGATTCATTTGAAACTTATTATCGTGCATGTCTTGCCTTCTCCCGAATAACTGAAAAATTATTATAATTTTAATAAAAACTAATATACGAGCCCATGTATTGGACCAAAGGAATATATAAGAGTTTTTTATTTCTCACCTAGTATTTATTGTGTAATAAATAC
The DNA here is from genome assembly GCA_963991005.1 of Barypeithes pellucidus. NCBI lineage: Eukaryota > Metazoa > Arthropoda > Insecta > Coleoptera > Curculionidae > Barypeithes > Barypeithes pellucidus. The sequence continues at coordinate 17,734,693 of OZ022561.1, read as the reverse complement.
GCGGTATTGTTGATTAATTGTAAATACCATGTAGTATCAAATAAACTTAGTTGTATTTATTGAACCTATTATATACACAATAAATACTAGGTGAGAAATAAAAAACTGTTTTATACAGGGTGTTCCTAAATGACGTGTTAATGTTTCAGGGTCTGATTCCTGAGGTTATTTTATAAAGAAAAGTTCATATGAACATATGTCCGCAACGGCTTAAATTTTTTGCTACAAGGGGTTGAATTTTTATTTTTTAAATGATTATTTTTTCTCTCCGAAAGTACTTTAGATATTATTTTCAATTTTGGTATGTGTTAATAGGATATAGAACCACAAATTTTAGTTAGAAAAGTTATTCAATTGTTCCACCAGTGGCGTCCCTGCAAACATGTCCTCTGATATTTTTTACAAACAAGATGGTACGCAACTGACATTCTTCCATGTGGGTATTTTTTCTGATTAGCCTGGTCGGTCTCTTGAGTTTTTCTAGTCAGATGCACCGTTCTTGAATAAAACCACTAAATTCATATTGAAACTCATTAAAATAATTAATGATAAATTTTGTTTTATAAAAATTGTTGGAAATGGCCACCTTCACTTAAAAGGAATGCTTCCGCCCGTCTTCGCATTGAATTGCCCACTCCAACAATTTTTATAAAACAAAATTTATCGAATAATAATCTTATCAATGTTAATAATAATGAGTTTCAATATGAATTTAGTAGTTTTAATCAAGACCGGTGCGTCTGACGAGAAAAACTCAAGAGAACGCTTTCATGTACAATTGACAAGGCTAATCAGAAAAAATATCCACAAGGAAAAATGTCAGTGGCGTAACATCTTTATTGTAAAAAATATTAGTGGGAATGTTCACAGGGACGCCACTGATGAAACAATTGAAGAACTTTTCTAAATAAAATCTGTTTCGGAGATATTAAGAAATAACCATTTAAAAAATCAAAATTCAACACCCTGTAGCAAAAATTTAAGCCGTTGCGGACATATGAGGGGTCTAGAATCAAAACTCACATTCTCCGCATTTTTGCGAAATCGAGTTAGGGGTGCCATCTTTTAGACAATGTATCTATCTATGTATTTAGACTATAAAACAGCAACAAAAATCACTTTTTCCCATATAAATTGTGGTGGAAAGATTGGGTTTGGTGGCAAAACTCACATTATCCACACGCACACAAACTACTATGGCTTCTTTCTGCGCCTGAGAATACAGATCAAGTGGAAATTATTTTTCCTGTTACGGGCCATAGTTACATACCTCCTGACAGAGTGTTTGGGCAGATGGAGAAGGAGATTAAAAGACTGGAGGTAATACTACAGCCTAAAGAATATCGACGTATATTCTCAAACTATGCAACAGTAAAAAAACTTGGAAAAGACTGCCAAGACTTCGATTGGAAAGAGGCAAAAAAGAACGTTTTGAAACGCCCTAGATACTGGCATTTTCAAATCAGTCAGTGTAAGAGATTGATTTTAACACGAAATGCTCAAAACACTAATGTACTGGTTCAAGGGGAGCCTTTTTATAAGAGTACTGTTAGTGTTGCCAAGAGCATTTGCAAGAAGGGAAAGACGGTGGGTTCTGTTGATCCAAACAAATTTATAATTAAAGAAAGAAATACTTTGAAACCCGACATAAATGCACTTTTATCTAAACATTATGGTCAGGACTGGAGGGAAATTGAAGACCCAGAGTTAAGTTTTAATTTCTACAAACATATTCTTGATGCTGGGGAAGACGAAGAACAGCTTTATGATGAAACAGATTTATGCGAGCCACGAGAAGAAGTCTTAGTAGACCCCAGAATTTAAAACTTATTTTTTTTTATTTACCTACTAGTAATATTATTATTTTGAAATTTTGTTTAAAGGTTTGTTTTGTATTAAAAAATATTAAAGTTTTTTTTATAAAATTATTAGTGGAGCTTTTGCTATCTTTACACTACATCTTGACAATGAACAAAAACAATAAAACAGAAAAATCTTTGGTAATCGTTGAACGATTGTCAGTTTCAAAACTCAAATTTTTGGAAAAGTTAGTTTCAAAACTCACATTTTTCACAAGTTAGTTTTAAATCTCACATTCTCCAGCATAAAATATCAAATTAAGAGAAAACAATAATACTATCGACAATAATTTCACTCATTAAATATCATCTACATGCCTATCTAAAAATGCAAAACAAAAAAAAACACTTTAATTTACATAGATACGATCATAAACGTTTTTTGCGTTTTACTATAAACCATAAAACTAGGAGAATGTGAGTTTTGATTCTAGACCCCTCATATGTTCGTATGAACTTTTCTTTATAAAATGACCTAAGGAATCACACCCTAAAATATTAGCACGTCATTAAGGAACACCCTGTATATTCCTTTGGTCTAATACATGTGCGATAGGGCTCGTATATATATACATGCCTTTAAAAGGAGTTCCATATAATTTAGTCCTGGCCATACATGTACCTACATAACTATTTCTAAAAAATATGAAACAAATGTTCTTTTATAAAATAATATGTAACCTAATAAGTTTTAATAATAAAATCCACGAAAGCTGAGCAACTCTCCAAGAAAAAGGGTCACAGCTTCCTGAATTAAAAAAAAATAATATTTCAGAATAGATTGGCCAGCTAAATATCTGATATTTTAAAAAATGAATAAAATCAACCGTTAAAAGTATCGATTTTCACGCGTACAGAAATGATATTAAAAAATATCTGCAACGCAAATTCTGTGAAATAGTCGTATAAGCCACGAATACGACAATTAATAGATTAAGAAGAATTATAAACGACGTAACTTCAGTAAAATTATTTTTACTGTAATATTGATAACTATCATTCCAGAATAAAGAGATCCCCCTCCTGTCCATCATTTTCTTTTATTTAGAGATTTCTGTATTATTCACCATTACAATAATAACTATCCATATACAGTATGTTCCATGAATTATATGGAACAAATTGGAATTGTTTTTATTAGTTGCACAATTCAAATACAAATGCCTTAAAGGCGTCGAAATGCAAATGCAGTTAAGACAATCGATTCCAATTTTTTGAATGGACCATACTGTACAATGTAAGCAGGGAACCAAAAACAAAAGAGGTAACTGGAACTTTTTTTCAGTTCCCTCACTAAATTAACTTTTTATATAATTTATTAATCAAAAGTTAATAAAACGTTGCTCTGGCAGGGTTGTAGATAGTTAGGTTAAACCCAGTTCAGTTCAATAGAACTTGAGCTGGTGGCTAAGCTTCTCCAATTAAAACACAAGTTCTCCAGAAGTAGGTTTAATCTAGCGACCAACAAACCGGCCTTTAAATTTGTTTTTAAATCGACCAGTTAAAAATATTCAAACAAAATAGCAGTAACTAAAACCAATTAAAATATCCTTTTTTCGCAGGACTTTTCGGAGTTTTAGGGGTATCGGGGGCACTTAATCCTGCAGGACTGTCTCCGACATCCTCACTATCGGCAGTGTTAGTAATTTCAGAATTTTGTGCAACTTTAGCAACATCGCTGCTTTCCTGCAATAAACTATTGGTTTGCTGCTGTAGTTGCGATTCGTACTTTCTTACATCTTCAATAGTCATGTCAGTCCATTCATCCATCCAAGCAAACGCTTGTCTGTGTCCTAGCAGAAGAATTTCACGAATACACTAGAAGAGAATTATGTATTGCAAATAGGGATTCATGATAACGTTCCAAGATAAGGAGGGCCAGTACAGGGATCTCGGAAACCGTAAGAGATACGAAGTCGGTTAAATGGAGGTAAAGTTGCGCAGTTACGTGCCTAATAATATGCCGTTTAGAAAGTTTTAAAATTCCGAGTAGTTCCGGAGATATCCGAAAAAAAACGAAACTCTGAAAAATCGTTTTCCTGGTTTTTTTTTAGATCGAATTCTAAAGTAAATTACACTTTTGCATTACCACTTTTTCCGCTCTATCTAACAGCGTTAATTGTTTTGTAATCCGTCGAGTCGTCTTCCAAGGGCCATTATCAACTTTCTTTTTTTAAATAGGGTCCTGTTTTCCTGATATTGGAATTAGAGAGCCTTTTTTCTTCCGAATGAAACGATGTATGACACATTGTGGTTTAATGACGATTCGAGGGTTTTTTGAATAACATCAGGAAATTTTGGGATACGGTCCTGTAGTTCTCCTAATTTTATAAATAATATCTCATAAGTAAGCTCTAAATTTTTTACTTATGTTGGATTAGTTCAATAAATAACAAATAATTTAATAATAAACCACAAATAAGTGAACAAAAATTTCAAAACACAATAAAACGAACAACGAAAAAAGTAAGGAACTACATAATCAGGTGTTCAAAATGATTTCTGTTATTCTCTAAGCACAAATAACATCTTCTAACTGCCACATACCAGTTTTTTTGAGATAAAATAAAACATGCGATAGAATATCAAACTTTTCAGCATTTGTAAATTTATGTTCCATATTGTCTGGAAAATAGAAAACCTCTTTAAACGCTCTCAAACGATCACAATGGGAATGTCAAGTGAAACAAATCACGCGTCACCATCTTAATTTTTTTGTTTCAAGCGCCTACTTTTCTTTTAAATCCCGAATCAACAGAAGTTTGAAATAATGTTTCTGTATTTTGTTCACTTATTTGTGGTTTATTATCAAATTATTTGTTATTTTTTGAACTAGTCCAACATAAGTAAAGATTTAGAGCTTACTTATGAGATATTATTTATAAAATTAGGAGAAATACAGGACCGTATCCCAAAATTTCCTGATGTTGTTCAAAAACCCTCGAAACGTCATTAAACCACAATGTGTCATACATCGTTGCATTCGGAAGAAAAGAAGCTATCAAATTCCAATATCAGAAAAACAGGACCATATTTAAAAAAAGAAAGTTGATAATGGCCCTGGCTGATAATGGACTCATCGGATTACAAAACAATTAACGCTGTTAGATAGAGCGAAAAAAGTGTCAATGCAAAAGTGCAATTTACTTTAGAATTCGATCTCAAAAAAAAAACCAGGAAAACAATAAAACAATTTTTCAGAATTAGTTTTTCCGGATATCTCCGGAACTACTCGGAATTTTAAAACTTTCTAAACGGTATATTATTAGGCACGTAAATGCGCAACTTTACCTCCATTTAACCGACTTCGTATCTCTTACGGTTTCCGAGATCCCTGTACTGGCCCTCCACGTTGTATTTACTAAAAATAGTTCAAATTTGTGAGTTTTTACGTTTCTCATGGCAGTGACTGAAATTCTATCTATTCCTATCTACTGAACGTCAAAGAAATACTAACGGAATGTATAAATTCTTCTACTTTAGTCTGCAATCCAAAGACCTCAAAATAAGCATTTACTAGCTTGTAGCTGCACATTATGGTCGGATAATTTGTTCTCCAACCATCAACAAGGGGACCGCGCCCCGTTTTCTTCGATTGAAAAAACTTCAGATCTTCCTCTTCTTTATAATGTTTGGCAGACACTTCATCATATGCTATATCGATATGTTCTACAATTCTTTCTGCTAGTTGTTCAGGAGTTAGATTTAAACACTAAAAAAGAAGCTGAACGATCAAATTTAAACAATTACTGAAAAAAAAGGTTTGCACAATTTTTTTTCATTATTATTTTATTTATTGCGTTTGTGTCATAAACCAAACCGAATTTAAGTTATATTATATATCTCCTGCAAAGAAGTATTCCTTACAAAATAATATGCAGCAAAATTATAAATTTTGCCTTTTATCTAATATATTTTATATATTTAATAATGCTCACTTGAACTTACATTTTCTGTAGATCCATTATTATTTTCATATCTAGTCTGAATGGATATATGGAATTTTGGTATAAAGGAACACTAAAAAAGTATAGTATAGTTGATATTCAATTCTGTGATTGAATTCCCACGGAAACAACAACTCTCTCTTAAATTATTTATTTTAAATATTATTTCTTGCTGGCGACTGCTTGTTTAGTAGGTTAAATTGGGGCAAAGTTAGATAAAAAAAAATCAAAAATAAATACAGGGGAAAAATCGAAAATTTTGTGTTTTGTTTTGTTTGTTCGAAGAGTAGTCCAAAAATAAATATCACTTTCTCATTACTACTTTTATTCTCCACAAGATGCGACGTTTTGCCTTTAGGTCACCATCATCAACTTAATTTTTTAAATCCGGGCCTGGATTACTTTGTTTAAATTATGGAAGAGGGCACAGGTCTACGTTCAGCCGTATACAACGCAAAGCTAATATCCTAGAGACAACTCTGTTGACATTCTAGTTGTTATTAACATTTAACGTCAATTTCATTTTTACATATTCATTTGTGAAAAAGACTTATCAACATCAGTATAAATAAACTTCTGTATAAAACATTTTTCTGTATGTCTTTTAACTAAGAAAATATAGGGCAATTTAGAAATTGTCGATTTGTTGACTTTCCCCCGTATCTCTTAAGCGAGCGAAAATTTTCAAATTTTGATTTTACCATTTTAAGTTTGACCCAAAAAGAGCACATGACACCTACATTACTTTTTTGATAGCACTAACAATAACGGAGATACCCTATAAAAGTTTCGAAAACGGGACACCCTGTACTAGTACTATTTCCTATAAATTATTTATCAAATTATATGGGTGTGGCCAGAAATTTTTTTTCGCCTTAACGAGATTTTCTTAGTCCCCTAAATCTAATCCTAGATTCGCCACTGATGCCGTTACTGAATTCTGAATATTTCAATTTTAATTTGTCAATATAAATTTAAGTTTTAATGTTTATATCTATATAAAAAAATGTTAACTAAAAATGTAAACATTAATCGGCATTAATCAATAAATTGATAGAAACCTGCAATTCAGAGGGAGGATAGAAAATAAACATTTTTCTTGACCTAATGGCGAAGGATCCGAGAAGTATTTCCTCGTCTTAATACAAATAAAAAACACACAAAAATACGTTTAAGTGGTCAAATCACTTACTGTATAGTCTGTTATAGTATAAGGATAATAATTCCATGCCTTCTCAGTGACATAAAATATCTTTGGTATAACAGCTTGAACCCAATATGGAAGTCGACTAAAACCAACAAATACTTCTAAATAGCAAATATATTTGCAGGGTGTACGGATAATGCATCACGATTCTTGAAGAGGTGATTCTACATGTTAAAATAAAGGTATTAAGTCATATAACAAAAAGAAGATTCAATACATTTCAAAGTCAAAGTCAATGTTCAATTTTTTTTTTCTATTTTTAATACCTTGCGGTTAGTTTTTAAATTATCAAGTTGATATTTGGCACAGGGACTATGCTTAACAAGTTCTATCGTTATGTTTTAAGAACGTTTCTCTACTGTGTCAGCAGATGCCACTTTACCTGAAATTCAAATTTAATTCTTGTCATATCTTTTTTGTTATGACAGTTATTGGACAAAAGGATATGTAATTTTTAAACAAAATAATACCTAATAAAAAATTTGAGTCGATAAACCCAGGTGCAAACTAGAATTCAAGATATTAGTATTGAGTTTTCGACTTTTTGTTATATGACTGATTACCTTTATTTTAACATATTATAGAATCACTTGATGCATTATAAATACATTTTTTTCCTCATTGTTTTTAATCTGTTGCCAAACACCACATACTAGTGTAAAATAGTAGGTACAGCAAAAATATATCCAAATATAGTGAGCAGACAATAATTTTTCCTTTCACAGAATATAAATTCTACTGCAGTTTAAAATATAATATGTAAATAATTCAATTACACATCAAAGCTATACAAAACTTACAATGGAAAATTATGATATATAGTTGTGATAAAAACGAATGCCATTCCATAACACACCATCTAACCAACATTTTAAGATAGAATTTGATGTTGTTAATATAATTTTCCAATTATCTATTGCAGTTTTTACTGTACCCATATAGTAAAGTAATATAATAATAGCGGTTAATAAAATTTCAAAATTATTTACTTTGATAAATGTATTCTTTTCTCAGTATACTGGCCCTTTCCATGTTCAGAATCTTCAATTTCCTTATTTTCTACAACCTCTACTCCTTCCCCATCCCCAGACTGTTCGAGACTGTGTCTAGCTATCATATAAAGTTGACCTATTTGGTACTGAAACATGAAATTTATTACAAAAAAACCTTTAAAAAATTAATACATTTTTTTCGCAACAAAACTGAAATAAATTATTTGCGAAATTAAGTTTTTGTTTCAGCTTTAACTAAAGCTTCATGTATAAGCAAAACTATAAAAATTTTCAAAAATAACAATATTATGATGTAATGTGTATGTAATAAAAATTAATCAAAGCTACATAGTAGCATAATATGCAGTTATTACGGATGTGCACTACAGTAAAAAAAGACTGTGGTATCGCAAATTATATAGAACAATGTAAAAACAGCAAATTAATCTGTGGATTATTTCTATGTTTTTATAAGATAAACATAATAAAAATCTGATAAAATTTTCCCCAAATCCATAGCTTAAGGCTAGTAAAGTAACAGCTTAAAACGGATTTTGTTAAATCAAGGCTAAATAAGGGCCTTTATTAGCTATATTTAGAAGTAAGACATCGATTTTTATAAAAGTAGTATTTTGTACTCACTTCCTCCACTGTTAAAGGCATACATATTCGATATTCTTTGGTCAAAACCATGGCGATTATATTCGGTGTAATAACTCTGCGTAAATTAAAGTTACATGAATTTTTGCAGTATAAAAACTCCAAAATGTGTTTTTAATAATGTTTTTAAAACTTTGAATATGTTGACTGACAGAAGAACTGACATTGACAATCAGCTGACGAATACCTATAAGTGACTATATAACCGACACATCGGATATTTTAGCGAATAAGTTTACTTCCTAGGTTGTTCATAAACTCACCGAGTGTCACCGACCCTAGATCACATTAAGGCCAATTTATAAACTCGACGGTGACGATTGACGGTGCAGTTTGACGGTGCTGTTTGACGGTGCCCTAAAAAGCTGGATTTATAAACTTGACGGTGGCGACGATGATAACATAACCTATTTTTCTAGGCTTTTGTGTATTTTTATGTGATTATATTAATTTTGGTGTTTATGTGATCTGAATGATACTATCCACACTTATCAACAGTACACTTTAAAATGGTTAATAAGATGGTATAAAATAAAATAATATTTACTAAATATCACGTGACAGGCAAACACGGTTTTGATTGGCTGTGTAAACTTGCTACGAACGTTGCTACGACCGTCCACCGTCAAAAGATAAAATTGGTTCATGTCGGCCGTCACCCACCGTCAAACTGCACCGTCATCGTCAAATATAAATGGTCTTATGCATTTCAATATGTTTAAGGCCAATTTATAAACTCGACGATGACGATTGACGGTGCAGTTTGACGGTGCTGTTTGACGGTGCCGTAAAAAGCTGGATTTATAAACTTGACGATGGCGACGATAACCTATAACCTGTTTTTCTTATGCATTTCAATATGTTTAAGCTGTACCGTCACCGTCGAACAGCACCGTCAATCGTCAACGTCGAGTTTATAAATTCAGCTTTAAGCTGTACCGTCACCGTCAAACAACACCGTCAATCGTCAACGTCGAGTTTATAAATTCAGCTTTAAGGCCAATTGGCCTAGTTTTGAAAGATACCATCAATGACATGGAATGTATCTCGGTCTTTTAGATAGCATAACTGAACACATCACGTGTCTAACTGTTACTAAGAATCAAGTAAGTTGAACTTTATGCATTGGGTACAGAAACCACCATATATTGCAGATTATGAGTACACCAGTGATGCCACCTGATATATGAAAATCTAACTAACAAGTCCACATCCATAGTAATATCGATAAAGAAAAATAATTCTACTCTGTTGCGCGAATCTAAAATTGTTATGTGAAATAGTCAAATAATTTAAACCTGTTGTAGTAAAATATTACCTTTTTAAAGGAAGGACATTAAGCCCTCGACTCGGATTGGATTAATAAATCTCTCACTAGGCCAATGGGAAAGTCCATTCCTCTGCACTGCTACTATTCACTACGACACATGCTCGAAACTGAACACAGCCAAATTAATCATTTAATTAAAAGTACGTGACGTCGCTGTAAGAACAACTCAATATTTGACAACAGAATTAACCCCAAAACCCCATTTTGACGTGTTTTTAAAGTTTGTTTTGTCTGATGTGGCCAAAAGGAATGCAAAAGTGATAACTACTGGAGAAAAATAAGCCCGACGACGTTATGTCGTGATCGTGTCATTGTACAAATAAAGTATTTTTGTAAAATTTAGGCTTAGTCAAGAAGGAAATTAAAATGGCTTATCAAACGCTGAGAAACGAATATTTGAATACACCACCTATTACTAGGGCTTATACAACAGCTTGCGTTATTACGACTTTAGCTGTAGTAAGTATTTTTTTTATCAATGTACATAATACTTGACTATTCTCATTTCTATGGGAATGGCTGACTCGTCCCAATGCAATTTTAGCTTCTTTATCAATTAACATTACTGAATATCTAAATAAAATGTTTTTTAGCAACTGGAGTTAGCTTCCCCATTTCAACTATACTTCAACCCAATATTGATTTTAAAAGGCCAAATATGGAGACTAGTGACTACCTTCCTATTCTTTGGGACATTTGGATTCAATTTCTTTTTTACAATGATATTTACATACAGATATTGCCGAATGTTGGAGGAAGGATCATTTAGAAATAAGTCGTCAGACTTTCTGTTGATGTTTTTGTTTGGAGCCACGCTTATGATTGTATCCTTTATAATTATTTAAAAAATTAATTAAGGGTACCTGTGTACTTTGCGAGACGACCTGGAGTTCACTGAAAGCCCTTAACAAATGCTTTAAATTCTTTAAAAGAGCTCACATACTAATATATGCCTCGATCAAAGAGGTACCTAATGGTGATGACATTTGTAATTTGAACCAGATAATTCAAAAGTACTTGCTTTCAAATATTTTAAGGGATTTTCAATCATCAATAAAATATTTAAAACAATTTCAATCACAGTATTTGCCCATTGTCAGCATATCCCCGTATCCCTAAGGATTTTTACCACATTCTAATAATTACTTTCCTTAATAATTTTACAGATTTTTGCCTTTTTTGTTAATTTATTATTCCTTGGGCAAGCATTTACAATAATGTTAGTGTATGTATGGTCTAGAAGGAACCTTTTTGTGAGGATGAATTTTTTTGGATTATTAAATTTTCAGGTACAGTATTTTAGTGATGCTTTGGACTTTTTGTTCTATTTATAATTTTCAATAAAAATTGTTGTACAAACCCCTGATACAGTGGAAATAGTGATATTTTGTGAACTTGTGTCATTATTTGTATAAGATTTTGTTCAATTATATCCGTATAATTTTTAAAATTTCTTTTTAGGCGCCCTACTTGCCATGGGTTTTGGTAGCATTTTCAGTGCTTTTAGGGAATGCAGTTTATGTGGATTTAATGGGAATAGCTGTAGGGCATATTTACTACTTCTTGGAAGATGTTTTTCCAAATCAGAGAGGAGGATTTAAAATTCTAAAAACCCCAACAATATTGTAAGTACTTATTAATGACTAGTCCGAATTTTAATAGCCAAAAACAATGATTATGGATAGGAAATAATGATGGATGTTTAATTTCACACATCTCATATCTGCATATTTTTATTCAGAAGAGGTCAACGTATAATACTAACTTTTTTCTCATTCCAGAAAAATTCTTTTTGATGAGATGCCAGAGAACACTGATTACCAAAGATTGCCAGAAGATAACCCCGGTGGATTTGAATGGGGTAATCAAGAAAATAGAAGAAACGAAAATGAAGAGAATGCTGACAACAATCAGTGATAATGGGACAAATTTTTTTGTACCATAAGTTTATTGTTTTTTAAGTTATAATAAATTTTAAAGTTCTTACTAGGGAATATTTTTGAAAATCAGTTTGATTTCCTTCTGCGACAATACTTTCCTATTTCTATAGCTGAGCTGTGTAACTCTAAACAACGCCATTTTTTTTCTTCCTATATCAAACACAAGCACTATAGGAAAAATCCTTTAGGGCACTCTGGGAGTGGTGCGTGTGCGCAAAAAGCGATTCACGTTGGTTTTGAATCGTTGGAGGTTATATTCGTTGGGAAAACGAGCGGGGAGGTCGTTCCATAAGGATGAAGTCCTCCAGATGAAAGAATTCTTAATTAATGAAGTTCGAGGAGTACCAAGCTTAACCACATATGGATGGGCGGCAGTGGTTCATCGTGTATTTCTGCTATTCGCCGCTCTGGGCGGATTTAAGAGGGCAAGGTCAGCCAAGCACTTTCCAAGAAAATATCTGTAAAAGAGAGTCAAATCCCCAACCTGTCTTCGATGTTCTAGGCTGTCGAGGTTCTTCGTCAGCTCATGGTCTCCAATCAGACAAATGGCCCTCCTTTCGATTGAATCCAGTAGCCAAAGAGTATGTTTGGGTGCAGAGCTCCAGGCATGAGAGCAGTACTCTAGTGATGGACGAATCTGGGCTTTGTATAGTGTCAAAAGTTGTTGTGGTGTGTACAATTTTCTGGTACAGAAGAGTTTCTGAGAAGCTATCTTGGCGATTGCCACAACGTGGTTATGCCAAGACATATTTCCTCCCAGATTGACGCCCAAAAAAAAATGACTATATCCGGTTCTGCCTGGGTTTTTTTAGCGTTAAATTCGACGTGGTTATTGTCACCCCAAGCCAAAATTTCTTCCAGGTCTTTGTTGAGGCGTGATACTTCATGCTGTCTGCGAAGATGTGCGTCGGCAGCCGATGTTTGTGCATTCAAACAGAAAGATGAGATAAGTGTGCCTGCATTTATTCATATCAGCGCATTCGTCGTTTTCCGGTCGCTGCAACGATTAAGCGCGATCGAGCTCAATCCACGTCGTCAAAAACAATGCCGCTAGAAACCACGTCAAAGCAAGTGTACGTCGACGCTTGAAGGTTACTAGTGTGAACCCTGAATTATTGGTGATAAGCTTAAAGAAAACATATTTGTATTTAATAACAACTATTTATTAACTAATCGGCACCCGCAGTTGCAAAGAAACAAGTGAACTGAGTATACAATAACTAACTTAAGCTAAGAAAAAATGAACTAAATGTATTTAAACCTAAATATTAGGCAAAAACATTTGGTTTTAGCATCACTATTTTGTACCTGAGCGATTCTCGTCGATACTAAATATTTAGGTAACAAAATTTAAAATAGTTCAAATATTTGGATCGTATTATATTTTAAGAAAAATGTATTTTTTCTATGGCAAATAGAATAATTAGTGACAAACTCGCCTTGCCAGTATCGAAAGTGTTTTAGTTTGTCACTAATAGTAATTGGCTGAATCAATCGTCCTATTTGAAACATCTTCCTAATTCTACATTAAAAAAAAAATGAACCAACGAAAAAAACAAAAAGATCTTGGTCAAAAGAACTTTGGCAAGTCCTTTTTATAATTCCAATACTATTTTGCACACGTCACTTTCCTTAAAAAATAAAGACGGCACGGTTGTAGCAAAATAGCAACAGTGAAAAAGAATAGCAAGAGTTTGCTGTTAAAATGGGAGCAACAGTTTGTGAACTTGTGACCAAACAAGTGAATCATCATCAATCAGAGAAAATTAGTTTGTTGTTTGAAACGGTTACAAATGTATTCATACCCACAGCACCATCGAGATACAATGGAAGTAGTGTTCTGTTCTATAATGTTACTTTAAAAACACTTTAATTTGTAAAATATAACTATGACCTTATTTGCCAGTCATCCCCATAATTAAATTTATGCAGATAGAGGAAACAAACATGATAAAGGAAATTATTTAATTATTCGAGGTCTGATTAGATTAATGCTGAAAGCGCAAAGGATGAAGTTTCACGTGAAAAACTGATTTTGTCATAACTAAGGAACTAAGATAATGAAAAAAATGGCCAGAAAACCCACTCTTACATTTGCCTCGAAGATGCTGTTGAATCTAATGCATAGCTCCTATTAGTAGGTCCAGTAGATCCCTTGTCGTTAGCATAATTTAAAAATGCTTGGTTGTACATGAGAAATATATGTATATAGGGTGCTGAAAAAAGGTCGGCACCCCGGAATAACTCCGGTATATCGCATTGCAGCGGAAAATGTCTGGGGAAAAAGTTGTTTGGTTTTGAAGGCGGAATAGTTTTGCAATTTGAACCACCCCCTCAGCCCCCGGACGCGGGTGGGGGTAAGTTAAGATTTTCAAATGGAACCCCATATTTTTTATTGGCGTATCGTGTTCTCCGACCAAAAATAAACATCTTTTGTCCGAAAATTTTTTTTATTCGGGCCCATCCTTCACCAAGAATCACCATGAGAAAGACAAAATCAGAACCGTGCGAAAATCAAGTTTTATCCCGGAAATACTCTTTTTCTGTGTCTTGTACTAAAAAACGCCCGTGGAAAGAGCTGTTTGTATCCCACGGGCATTTTTTAGTACAAGACAGAGAAAAAGAGTATTTCCGGGATAAAACTTGATTTTCGCACGGTCCTGATTTTGTCTTTCTCATGGTGATTATTGGTGAAGGATGGGACCAAAGATGTTTATTTCTGGTCGGAGAACACGATACGGCAATAAAAAATATGGGGTTCCATTTGAAAATCTTAACTTACCCCCACCCGCGGGTTGAGGGGGTGGGGGGCGGTTTAAATTGCAAACTATTCCTCCTTGAAAACCAAACAACTTTTTCCCCATACATTTTCCGCTGCAATGCGATGCACCGGAGTTATTCCGGTGTACCGACCTTTTTCAATACCGTGTATAACCTTTTCTGTGGAGTATTTTTTCCAGCTTACAATTTATTTTATATCTATTATTGTCGTTTGATGCGGCTAGTTTCAATGAACTTCGATTAGTGCTTTTTAAACATTATTTATAACATTTAATCGAGGTTTATACAAAATCCAGCTGGGATTTAACTTCCGAAGCAACAAACTAATGTCATTGGGGCAATACCGTTTTCCCTGGAATCGGTTTGTGAATTTCCGTGCTATCCACCGGTCGACAAGAGTTTACGGATTCTTTGAAATAGTTGGTGAACTCGAGGCTAAAGTTTGAAAGCTATTTGAGAATTTTATCTCTTCAAGACCAAGCTTCCACGAATACAAGTGTTTAATTTTTGGACAGAGAAGTCGTTTATTAACAAACGTATTAATATTAAAAATCTCAGGTACAATTTAAACTATAAAACTATACAATGCTCGAAGAAATTTTATTTAGGAAAAGAAGTTTTGTATTTGATAGTAATTTTATGTATACTTTGTCGCAAATATCTTGCGCCTTTAGATTCATTCAAAACATTCATTGTGCAAGCGAAATTACCATTACGAAGCTGTGAATTGGATATAAATCTAAACACACAAAATATTTGCTGAATGAACCTAAACAGAGTAAAGACGATTTCACATTATCACTTAGTTTCAGCAATATTGCAAGCCCATTTTACACTGTAAAAAATTTGACAAAAGTACAGGGTTACATTATAAAGTACAAACCCCTTCGCGCACATGCAACCGCAACAATTTTGTCTGGCAATTGAAGCGTTTCTCGGAAAACCCTCATAAGTCCATTTCCTCGAAATTTAAACATTGGCGTGCTCACCCGTTTCCGAATCCCCATAACACATATACAAATACTTATTTCCCGTAAAAATGGCATTGATTCCATAATATTTAAAGATCAATTTTGGCTTGTCCATCTAAATACAACGTGTCCAAGATAAGGAGCCAGTACAGGGATCTCGGAAACCGTAGGAGATACGAAGTCGGTTGAATGGAGGTAAAGTTACGCATTTACGTGCCTAATAATATGCCGTTTAGAAAGTTTTAAAATTTCGAGTAGTTCCGGAGATATCCGGAAAAAAACGAAATTCTGAAAAATCGTTTTATTTTTTTCCTGGGTTTTTTTGAGATCGAATTCTAAAGTAAATTGCACGTTTACATTGCCACTTTTTCCGCTCTATCTAACAACGTTAATTGTTTTGTAATCCGACGAGTCGTCTTCGAAGGGCCATTATCAACTTTCTTTTTTAAATACGGTCCTGTTTTCCTGATATTAGAACTTGAGAGCTTTTTTCTTCCGAATGCAACGATGTATGACACATTGTGGTTTAATGACGTTTCGAAGGGTTTTTGAACAAATCAGGAAATTTTGGGATACCTGTATTTTTCCTAATTTTATAACTAATATCTCATAAGTAAGCTCTAATTTTTTACTTATGTTTGTTATTTATTGAACTAGTACTAGTCCAACATAAATTGTAGAGCTTACTTAAGAGATATTATTTATAAAATTAGGAAAAATACGGGACCGTATCCCAAAACTTCCTGATGTTGTTCAAAAAACCCTCGAAACGTCATTAAACCACAATGTGTCATACATCGTTGCATTCGGAAGAAAAAAATCTCTCAAATTCCAATATCAGGAAAACAGAACCGTATTTAAAAAAAGAAAGTTGATAATGGCCCTTCGAAGACGACTCGTCGGATTACAAAACAATTAACGCTGTTAGATACAGCGGAAAAAGTGGCAATGTAAGACTCCCAACCGAATTCAATAGGTAACAATTGGGAGATAAAAATGTTGCAAGTGCGCGTGAGGTAAATGCTTGAGTACTCTAAATTTGGATCACTTTATGAGAAATTGCCCGCGTAAAGCAATATATAGTTTCTCACCAACGCGATTTGTGCACTATCAGTACCTTTATTTACTAACATTTAAACTTAAAAAAATACACATAAACGGCTGAAACAAATGGGAATGAAAATATCTCTTTATGATGAAAATGAAAATTATAAATAACAGCACACAATGACGGTACAAAAATAAGTGAATGAGAAATCGGGCTCGCAATCGTTTTCGCTATCGACTGTTATATTGCAACCGTTGCTAGAATGACAGTTATATCATCAGGTTTTCCACCTAAAAAAGAAGAAATAAAATGTAATGGATAAATAATTAATTAATTTACCGAATACACGCCTGGAAGAACAACGGTTGAGGATTGCGTGTGTACTAAACATAATATCTATTTTACCATTTACACGCAGCGGTACGATGAGAAATCGTACCCCCGCAACGAAATGCAACAATAGGCACATTTTAATCTACTGCAGTTTGATTTGGAAATAATTCTCTGGTTATTCACTTTTTAGTATGAAAATGTACCCCTAAGAATTGACTTGTAATACAGTTAACAATTGAAGACCTTGGTGCAAAAACCAAAAACAAAAATTAAAATTTGTGGTAAATCAAGAAAAACCTTCTCAATTTGAGAAAAAATATGAGATTGACTTTAATTTTGGTGCGAATAAAGATATTATGGGTATTAGTTAACTGATCGGATATAATATGGATATCTTGCAAAAATTGCCCCAAATCTGATTTTTGAATATTTGGACTTGGCAGACTTTTGCACCAAACCATTAAAAAGAAAACAAAAATAGTACAAAACTACATAAATGAAGAGTCTGACTGATAAGCCTCATTATCTTCAGTTTCTAACGCCCCTTCTGGTTCTATTTCTGGTGCTTCTTCAAATATTCTTCTGTAGTAATCCTGGTATGCTTCTGGTACATATTTTATAACTAACTGTTTTACATCCTGTACCTTTTTTTTGTTTATTGGCAAAGGATACACCTGAGTCATCTTTGTCGTAGGGAACGATAAACAGGTGTCAAGCTTGGTAGCCGAAAATTTATAGTAAAGTGGAAGGGAAACGTTAATGCTACATTCAATAAAGTTTGAACCGCTCTGATATTTAAATAGTCGAAATGTTGAGATAGAAAATTTTGTTTTATTTTTTGGGCTGGTAAACGTTGCTTTAAAAATGGATTTAAAGTGTTGAGTGAAGTCCATTATTATATCCTGAGTTACATCTACGACGCGAAAATTTTTGCTAGTTTTTCTTACAAGCTCTTTCCATTCGTCGGGTACGTAAACACGTTCTCTTCTTCTTTTTTCCTTCTTGATTAAGCCAAACGAGCGGTCGCATGGAAAGAAGCTATGACCAGGCTCTGGATATTGATGAACAACTTCAGTAATATTTTTAGCATATACTAGCCTACTAGTACTAGGCTGATCGCTATCAGATGGCAAATATTCACTTCCGGATGATATAAAAGGCTCCTCTTGCACTCTGCCACAGCAGTTATTAACAACAAAGTTTTTAATAAATAAGAAAGTCGAATGTATCTACGCATAACGCACGCATTCGATTGACAAAAAAAACGTTCGTAAAAGCGGAGCGCGTGTTTGTCTACGGTCATGTCCTCCAACTACTCTTTACCTTGATGCAAAAATCGGACAAGTCCTGGACATGACTGGTTTTTGCCCCAAAGGGTATGGTCAGCCAAGTCCTTTGAGCGTTTTAAATCATTGATTTATTCCGGACTTGTCTGATTTTTGCACCAAACGATCGGGGAGGCTTTAAATTATATATCCAGCGAAAAAACGTAATTTCACCAAAAGTGGACTTGGCCGGTTTTTGCACCAAGGTCTTCAATTACAATAAGGTTCTCTGTTTAATTTTGAACCCAAAGGTAGGCCTTTATTTCATCAGACAATGAAGAATAAATCAATGTTCTTATGATGATATTGACATATCATTGTTGACATTTATATTGTGTGGTTCACAAGTTTTTATATGAAAGTACTTTGCTACATAAGAATTTAATCACCAAAATTAGTTCTTATAAGAACTACTGGTTATAAATTAATTCGTATTTCTGTAAGAAGTGTTAAATATTGTATACAGGGTGTTATGGAAATGTATTATATTAAAACCGGCAATTCCTGAGATAAAGACAAATTGAAGAAAACTACCCATAAATGGCGCTTTCAATTCATTCGGTAAAAGTGACCTGAAGTCAAACCAGAAAAATACCTGTATGGCACTGCGATACATGTAAGCAATCAATTCTGGCCGGTGTTGTCATATGTACACACACACTTTAGACAAAATAAAATAATTTAAACACTTTTTCATTCTATAATATCTTTTTGTACAATTAATTGAATAACATTTACGAGGGACTAAGTTTTAAACAACCCGAAAAAACATATGGAATAGTATTAAATAAGTTTTAAATAGGCACGTACGTCACTAGGTCAAATTCCAATGACCTCTTGACTCCTTAGATCATATAGCGCCGCACGCTTGCAGTCTGTTAGTTGAAGACCAACCAGCGACCGGATACGTTGTGTCTCGTCGATCACCAACAGACTCTCAGCAATCCGCTCTGTTTTTCGGTTTACGCGTGTATCTTGCCCGTCCATAAATAATCTTTGAATATTGTTTTTATTGACGCGTTTCTTCTGGACGTCAAATTTCCTCGCGTGTAATAAAATCTAATAATCTGTAGTATAATCTGTATTATTGTATTTTCAAAAGCTAACTATCGGTTTTGTTTCACTATTACTGTGTGTACATAAAGTGTTTCCAGGAGTGTTCCCATGAAAAAGAAAAAAAACCGATTGTGTTTGTGCCTGGATTTCCTCGCTCTTTAGGTATAAAGATAAATACAAGTAGGTAGAAAATAATTTATTTTTATAATTTTATATGGAATTTCAGTTTTACATTAAGTTTGGCAACATTACCATTGGCTCTGGGTGAAATGTTAAACAGTAGCGCGGACTGACCTGTGAGTAAGAGTGTTTGTTAGTTACCCCACTTTTAAAACGGTCGATTTAAAAAAAAATATGCAGCACTTCTCTAGGACACCCAAGGAGTCACCCATTTAAATATAATACGTAATTTCCATAACACCCTGTATGGATAGCACAGGGAAGAAAGGGGGAAGGTCAATTGTTGGTCAAAACGTGTAGAAGGTCTAAAACTACAGGTAAATACTAGTGTTGGGAAAAACTGATAATTTTTAATAATCTAGTACTTGATAATCGAGCGATTTTAATAATCGAGTGAATCGCTAGAGCGATTAATCGCTTTAAGTTTTTATGACTAAGAGAATGTGTTGATTTTGTAAGTTTTAGAAGTTTAGTCTAGAATTTTTATTAAGGAAGAACAGTTGATTCTGATTTTTTTTTAAATTATATCCTTTAATTTCTTAAGAATTTACAATAGCCGCCGACTAGCCAGTCAAAACAAAACCCACGTCGCGATGAATCCACTAAGGGATTTGGCGTACTTTTATAAGCACCTTCTAGTTTATGTGCCTTTAAGAAAGACGTATGTCGTGTCAGCCTTCTGAGCGTCAAACTCGAACGTCGCCAAACGGCACATTTCGGGTGGCGCGCGAAGATCGGGTATCAAGTGAAAGGCAAGGATTCGATTTTTCGCCTGAATTTATAACTAGAGTATTTCCTATCGAGCGAAAAATTGCTCGAATATACGTCGGCGTCAAGCGAAGCTCGGGTATCGAGTGAAAGGTAATAAGTAACAAGCAACGATTTTCGCTTTATAACTAGAGCGGTTTTTTTAATAATCGAGCGATGTCGGTTATTTCAATAATCGAGTACTCAAGCGGGTTTTCGCTCGAGCGATCACAACACTAGTAAATACCTATAGAATGAATGTATAATAGTATGGTTCAAAACAAGCTAGAAGCGGGCGTTGTCACAGTTAAACCATGCCCAAAGAAAAAGAAAAATTCCCTGGCCAAAAACAAAACAAAAACGTCTTTTACCAAATAAATATGTAAACATTTTTAATTATTAGTTTAATAAACATGCCATTAACATTCAGAATACGGTTTGAAACTATTGAATTTTAGTTTCTTCAAAACATTAAAAGGTGACATTCCCTCTTTTTCCCCCATACTCTAACTTTTAGTCATAAAAAATTGTAGTTTGTTTGAATAACCAGTGTTGGGAGCCGGGAAGGCCTAATATCCAATCACAATAAAGAACGTTTACGTTTACGGCCTTCTTAATGTTACATGATGGCCTGTTAATGTTATTTGATCTATATAATATCGATTTGAATCATACTGTTACAGGTGATAACGATCGTTCATTCTTTCCCCAGTTCAAGTAGCTAAAATGGAACGCAGATAAATTTTGACCTTGCAATATTACTTTAATTTGTCAGTTGCG
Source organism: Barypeithes pellucidus (assembly GCA_963991005.1). Taxonomy (NCBI): domain Eukaryota; kingdom Metazoa; phylum Arthropoda; class Insecta; order Coleoptera; family Curculionidae; genus Barypeithes; species Barypeithes pellucidus. The sequence continues at coordinate 17,713,537 of OZ022561.1, read as the reverse complement.
TAGAAAAGGTTTGAAAATATACATAATTACGAGGGTTGTAAAAAAATTACTTATTTTCAAAGAAAAAATGCATTTTTAGTAACATTTCCAGCTTTTTTGGCGTAACTATGTACGCAACGTTCCCAGCCATGTACTTCTACCAGAACGGATTATCTCCGTACCTTAGAACACCTGGATATTTCAAAAATAAACCGTCGTAAAATTGTTTACAAATTCACTAATAATTTTACTGCGAAAATGTAAAAGAGCATAGCATGTGCCAATCAAAATAAAATAAATCCTTCATAATGAAAGTTAGCAAACTTTACTACCATTCCATAAATTACAATTTTATAGGTAGAAGCAGGCTATTGGTTGCCAAATAAAATTTTTATTGTAAAGACGGCATCAATCAAAAACATATTTGGGATTCGTTCAAATAGCGAAATTTCCAGCCGGTTGAAAATTTCATTACGCGCAACTTCCATAACATGTTTCGAAGGCATATACCCTCATCAGCTTCAGCGGAAGTAAATGTTAATAAAATAAATGAAACCGTATCCATTCTAATTTTTTGTTTTTCTAATTAGGAAAGCGGAAACAACATATATTTACTAAATAAAAAACAGTTCTGGTGAACTTTCAAAATGACCATGGAAAACTACGGCAAACGGTACTCACTATGTGGCGACCAGTGTTGCCAGAAATCTTTGATCAAAAGTAATGGGTTGACGGTTCGAAACCTAATAGAATAGTAAAAAACGGTGTCAGAGTAAGAAGAGTACGAAAAAAAGGTCGTTACTTTCCTATGATATGGGGGCACCTCCAGATTGAACCCAAATTTTATATGGGGACCCCACAACAAGAATTAACATCTCAAATATTGTTAAAAGAGTAATGGATATATTAAAATTGTAAAAGACTGACAACGCTGGTGGCAACAAGCAGGGTTGGCCGAGTAGCTTCGGCTATCGTCGACCGGTTCGAATGGCGCGGCGGATGTTTTAAAAGTTTGTCGGTCCTTATTTTAGTGGTATTTTAGCTGTAATGTGTGTTATATTTCTATGAAATTAATATACGTAAATACTTGTAATATATTATTTTTTCATTTCATATACGATTAAATGCACATAAAACCTTCTAATACCTTTAAAATAGAATTAAAACCGCTGACAGCAATATAAATATCCATATAAGAAATTTAAAAATCTCTCTCCATGTGACGTCATTGCGCGCGGCAGACGAAATTGGGAGGTTTAGATATCTTACCTTTAGTTATTGTATCATATCATCATTAATTGCAACTTATAATAGCGACTTCCGTTAGTTCACTAGAATAAGGGTCGACGACATCATCGCATACAAATCGTATTCACAGCTACGGTATTTAACTTACCTATCGTGTTGATACCGTTAGCGAAGGCCCGCTCAGCGAACGGCGATATAAAAGTTTCGTCGAATGCTAGACTTCGTGCCATCCATGCTATCGAATTTGCTACCATTTGCAGTCTACTTGCACATCTCTCACCTTGACACTAAACAATAGAAACCATAGTTAAACAAGTTTATTCTGCAATTTGACGCTTCAAATTTAGAGTAAGAGCGAAAAAAATTCCCTATAAAAAAACATCTTAAGTCTTATCCAATTGGCAATATTATATTATGACAAAAAAAAACTAGTTATTTTATAATGAACACAGGATATTATGGCAATGGTTTATTTATTATATTTAAATGGGTAATTCTTTGGATGTCCCAGAGAAACCCTACAATGTTTTCAAATGCGACGATGCCTTGAACGTGTGTGTTGCGAGGTTGCCAAACATCTACGCGGGCCCCGACCGCATATACAGGGTGTTATGGAAATTACGTATCATATTTAAATCGGCAATTCCTGAGATGAAAACAACCTTACGTCAAACCAAAAATTACCACGTGGTGCCACTGTCAGGAAGGTAAACAAAGCGCAACATATGTCAACAGTGTTGTCATATATTCAGGGTAAACTCTTTAGAAAGTCAATGACCGTTTGACAGATTGCAAGTTGTTTATTTTTCAGGGTACATCATTATAATCTTTTACGTTCAGTTCGCTGGGAAACAATCTCTGATTTATAAACTTGAATTGACTCGAACGAACCGCCGCGGAGTTTATAAATAATCAGGTATGTTCTCATTTGTTCAATTCGAACGACATCCGGCAGATTTGGACAACTCAAAAGTTTATAAATGTCACTTACCCTTTAGAAAAAAAGATGCAATTTTATTTAGCTTTTCGGACTTATTTAAAACCAACTTAATTTATAAAAAAACACCAAATACCTAGGTAACCCGAACAAAAACACAAATAACCCCCAATAATCTCACAAAATCGCGTCTCATGAACAGATCTAAGTACCATTCAATCTGAATTAGTATTTTAAAGTGCTACTGTGTAAACAAAAATACGCCCTTATTGTCTGAGTGGTCTGGGAAATAATGCATTTAACATCTAAAAATTTTAAAAATAAATAACACGTTGGTTCCGTCGATCGATATTGAACTGCTGGACTGGGGCTCTGCCGTCGCGAAAAGAACAAATAACTTAATAATTTAAACTCGGGTTTAAGTATGAACAAGCAATTTAACACACAAATCTACTTGAAAAACAGTAGGAAACCGGCCGGCTAATTTTAAATAGCTGATCTTGGACAAACGGGTTGCCTATTCTTTACGCGACTGCAACGGCTGGGGATAATACTTAAAAATACAGCGATGCCACTTTCGATGTTTTACAAGGTTATATTCATAAAATGCAGAATTTCTTTCTGCATAATGATGTCTCGGAAATGGCAACCGCGCTAGTTAGACGAGACTATAAGGGATGGAAGGGTCTATCAACATAATTATTTCTTCATTTTTCTTCAGTAAAGGATTAATAAATTTGATTAGCCCATTAGAAATTAGCGTTTTTATTATTTCCGAATTTCTATTGCGAAATAATTTGTATCCTATAGTGCTGTTGTTTTATGTGTACGGGAGGTTATTGTAAAGTGTAATTATGCGTTAGTATTTAATGCTTTTGTGTAATCTAATAATAGGTGCATATCGCTGTAAACGTTTAAGTGTAAAATTTAGCAGTAGATATAAATATTTCAACAACGCCGACACAAAGTCGAACCGCGTCGTCTTGATCACTACCATAAAGTTATGTCGTGTTGTGAAATAATTGGCTTACATGTGCTTTAGATTTTAAATTGGTTACGCGTGTTTATCTCGTTTGCAAAAATATATTTTTTGTAAAATTGACATCAGCGCTGACGTAAATAAAATTTAGAAAAATTAATGTTGCCAACAATAATAATATATCTTTTTGACATTTGACATTTCCTTTTACTGAAAAAAAAGCGTTCATATCTTGTAATTCATTCCAAAAATGAGCTTACCTTCAGGAGTTCACTCAAAATAATATTCTGAGGCAAATTGTCAAAAACCCCATCGGTGGCCACTAGAATGACGTCACCGTCTTCGACAGGAAAATTATCACTAGATGCCGATTCGGGTCGGTCGCTCAATACGTCGGCTCGGTAACCTGGCGGAGGTAGCGACAGCTGGAATAAATAAATAAATTTTAATGAAACGCCAAATTGGACCGTACAAACTTTAGGTTTTCGCGATTTGGCTTATAAGTAATTTGTCGTAATGCCAAATTTCGCTTCTCTTAAACCGTCAATAATTTTTTTCGACGTAGGTAGTCCATTTTTGAAAATAAAATGCGTCTTACCTGAAAAGGTGTATTAAAATAATGCTGTTGCTCTTCGGATCGCCGAACAACACGGCCTTTCCGTACGATCATGAAGCCGCTGTCGCCGATGTTCGCCGTGTAGAGGGTGCTGTTCTCGCGATTTAGGAGCACCACGCACGCTGTGCTACTACCTGCAACAAAAAAATTATTATTAAAAAATAATAAAAATACCAACATGCAAAATGAAAACAAGATTCGTTTGTACCAACAGAAAGATTGCACAAAAAGTAAAACTTTAATTACACAAACATACATCCCTGTTTCTCTCCTCTCCCCTCATATAATAAAAAAGAAGACACACACACAGATAATATTAATAGCCTTTATTAAGAATTGATGAACATTACAGCTAGAAGTCTGGATCCAACATGAACCCATGACACAATAAACACAAGGTATGATATCGCGCAAGGAGGCACGGCTTAGGCCCCCTTTATGCACGCGATTTTGACGCCTGTCGCTCGCCTTAAAAAATCGCGGCCTTGTAAGTTTACCGGATTTTTTTCTTATTTTAGTGGTATTTATTAAAGAGAAAGTAATTAAATGGTTTGTCGTTATTAAAATTGGTTCGCAGCAAAAAATAGCCATTAAATCATTTGATCAGCATAAAAAGATTGCTTGCAATAATTAAAAATCAGACTGCAACACTTGTTCTGCAAAAATGCTACAAACTGTCAACAATTTAACCGATATCAGTCCGCTTGTAATATCATGTGTTCGCTTAATTAACAGTCGAGCTGCGAAATGATTACTCGGGCAGCAAGATTTTACAATTGGTCAGTAGAAAAAAGATGTCTAGAAGCAGTTTACTTCCGAGGTTTGCATATTAAAGAATGGTTATCAATCAATATAAATCATTGGATTGCGTTTGTTTTGAATAATCGGCAAAGTTCGTTATTGTGGACGGAGCGAAAGAGTCGCGTGATACGAGTAGCTAGCTAATTGCGTGCGTGTGTTTTCATTCGGTGTAGCAGTCAAGGCCCACAAGATGAAGCGGGGGCGGGTTTTCACTTGTTTTCAAAGGGCACTGTCAATGTATGTAACTTTCTTGTGTTTTCTTTTGCCGAATACATAAGGATATCGGCTACAAAAGGTGTAGCGGGGGCGGGTTTTCACTTGTTTTCCCAGGTCACTATTTCACGTTTTATTGCTTTTTTTTTGATGGCCAAGATTAAATATTGCTTACCCGCCGATTGCTTACTAATATCTGATTAAAAGTGGATCGCTCATAGCATATATTTAATTTGCGTACCAAATTAATTTAGAGCACTCTAGTTTAATTACCTACCGATTCAGAAATGTTTGCTGTCCATACGTTGCTGACCAACTAGCCATTTTGGCTGACCGATTACATTTTCCTGTTCGCAAAAATAAGAATATTTTGCTAACCAGTTAAATGATACCCTTTATTAAAATAATTATCCTAATATTCATAATATGAGGTGAACTGTGTTTGGTTATGGTGTGGATAACCAGAAAAATAATTGATATATAAGATTTTTCTCCTTTTCTAGAGATAAACAAAAACAATTCGAATAATGATATGTTTTATGAACATTCGTGCTTCAAATTAGCACAACACTTAAAAATTGCTCTCGCTTATTTAGTGACACAATGTAAGTTTTATCATACTTTTAATTGTTACCTAGGTAGTATTTTAGCTTTAATCTATGTTATATTTTTATGAAATAAAGATACCTTAATACCATCATATTATTCTTTCATTTCACACTACCATCAAATGTATAAAACCCTTTAAAAGATAATTAAAAAGATAACAAACAACGTAAATCTCCATAAGCACGCACCAGACGAAATTGGAACAGCTAGATATCATACTTTGTGTTTATCCCATCATTACATTAACCCTTAAAGCCGCAAACACACTATTATCACGTCACATGAGATTACATGCTATCATGTCACGGCACACCCGAAATATCTGCAAGACGGTTTATGCGTGCTTATAAATAGGTTTAGAAGTACACTATAGTCACCTCATGCAGCTCACGGCAAGTCATACGCGACAGCACAATTTGGTTTCTGCAAATTTACATATTCGGCACGCCTGATAGCACGGTGTCAGAGTTTGACGCTAGAAGGCTACAAGATTCATTTGCCTTGCTTCACAAACACAAAATATGTAATAAGAATGATCTGTAGTGTTCGTAGTCTGTTTCTAAGTCGTAAGAGCATGTGCTATTTTGCCGATATGACAGCACGTGAATTCACGTGACGTGATAATAGTGTGTTTGCGGCTTAAGAGTTACACAACACCGACTGTTCTAAAAAAATTCCAGGGCGATATAAGGTAAATTAATCTCTCTCGTGGTTGTTTGAAGGAATATCAACTCAAAAATATCTGTTACTCCTACATAAATATTGTAATCACGTTAGTGTCGGAACATGCAGTCACGCGATAATATTTGCTACCTATCTTAAAAATAGTGGAACAACGTTCGATAATTTAAAACCCAGTCAATAGACCCATATCAATTAAGTTACCAAATAATTTTTGAAAATATAATCCACACGCAAAACATTTATTGTTGTCTGTAATTAAATGGTATCCATATTGTTATTAAAAAAATTTAACTGGGTGGTCGATTTATCACTATAATATAAAATTCGTGCAACAATTACGATTAACCGCCGATTATTGAATTTATACGATTAATCGTATAAAAAAAATATTTTATAAAACTTCTCTATCTCTAGCAATTCACAAACTAGTTTTTTGCGAATAAATTATAGCTTTAAAAATAATTGTTGACATCATTATAAGATTTGCAACCTGCTAAAACAATAATAAACCCCTTGCAATTAACTTTTTTCATCTTAATTCCTGCTGTCGTTTAAATAAATAACTATTTTGTGAAAGCACCATAATATTCGTCACAATTTTATCCAAAACATACGTTCAGGTTTATTCCGATTTTCTTTTGTATAACAAAGATAAAAATTTCTGCACATTCTGTATACTGTGATTCCCTACATCATAGAATAAATAAAATAAAATCTGGTAATGAGTAAGATTTTTTATCATCTAGCCGAAAAATTGCCTAGTATATTACCACAATTTATTAAACCTCAAACCAGGTTATCACTGGTTTTGTTCGGTTTCTCAATACGCACGACAAAATAAAAGTGTTATTTATTAACTTATTACAGTTTGCTTAACTTTTTTAATTCGCTTTATTAATTGAACTTAAATTGTTTATTAAAAAACATAATATTAAAGATAAAAATACTTAACTTAACAATTTTTAATTTTTTTTTTAAATCTATATCAGGGGGCGAAAAACATGTTTCCTTTTACATTTATTAACCCGTTATTTTACGGCAATGTTCCATAGACTGTGAATTAAATTCTTTTTTTTTGGTTCGTCTATAGTCTATACCAGGGGTCGGCAACCTTTTGAGACGGAGGAGCCAAAAGTTATAATTTACACAATTTCTCAGTTTTTAAAGAGCCACTAAAGGCAGCAATTTGATATCGAAAGAGACACAACTTGACATCGAATATACCAACCAGAGACAATTTTTTAATGAAGAATGAAAATATTTTGAGCAGAAACTGTATCTACGACTTTATGTCAAATAAACGCTTCTATGCATTATATAATTGATTATGTAAACTTGTTTATTGCCTTACAACATTATAACTAGGGGACTTCTTCATATCAACTCCGCACCTAGAAAATGATTTTTCTAATAATAACCAGACTGTACGTCGTAAACAGTTCAATATTGAACGTTAGCATGTATGTATAATTTTCGCAATTATACCTATCGCATTGTATAATGCGTACAAAACTTCTCAGCCTAAAATTTCTGGGTCAAACTTTTAATAAAATAGTATAAAATAATGAGATGTTCACGGATTTATAACTGTTCCTATGCTAACCATACAATAAAACATTAAATATAATTTTGGTAAATAATACCATTTTTCAGTGACGTTCAAGCACGAATGGTTTAACTCAAATTATGTTTTAAAATAATTTCCAATAAAAGCACGGCTGTGACAAATTGGAAAAACATTATTTAAACATTTACAGAGGTTACTTTCACATTTATTTTTTGGCATCCTGCGCCTATACAGTGTGGAACAAACACCGCTCAGCACGGAACATAATTCGTGGTACATGGTGCCGACTTCTGTTTTATTGAACGAAACAAGCTTTGCTTGTGAATCTTGTTTCAAAGGCTCAACAATCCAAAGCTAGTTACAAGATTTGCGTTTAACATACACTGACAGAAATGCATTTACCAATGCCGTGGGTTACAAAATTGGAGCTACCTAAACCCACCTCTCTATGTTGTTCTAAATGAGCCTACGAATTATCACAAATTATTTAAAAACGCTACAGTAATTCAGGTTCTTTTGGTTCGCCTCAACCCAGAAAGAGATTTTTTATCAACATTTTAAATATATTTGGGATCACCACAACTCCTCATCATGTAACTATTTTATGAGTTACCTGAACTCCGTTTCTGGGTTGGGAAAACTTACTAATTGATTATAAAGTGTCGTTTTAACCCGGACGTGCATTATTTTAACTCATGTGTAAATTATTTTGAATTGGAATAATTCAGGAAACGTGATCCAAAACCCCATATCGAGGGTAAAACGCAAGATCGTAAGGTCACGGAAAGGTCCGAATTCGTGCTCGTGCAGGTTTAGCGCGGTTCATTCCATTGTTATTCGTCAATTCTCCTTCGATCGCGCGTATAGACACCTGTTGGGCGTTGCGCCGTTTGCGGGATTTTTCATCTTTGTTCTCTGTGCGTAAAAATTTGTGTTTTGCATAATTTTGGTCAGTTGGCGTAAAATGGAGGGACAGGAGCGAGATGCATACAAATTGTTATTATTGGAATGGAGCCTTATTATTTATAAGCAATCGTCATCACTTCGTCCGCATGGTTTCTTAGCCGTAGTATGCTCTCCTGACTATAATTCATTTGATTTTTTTTTTAAATACACAACAAAAATGTCATATCTTGAGAAAAAACAAAAGGCAATTGAAGTCCACAATATGCAGGCGGTAAATCAAAGAAATATTTTGAGTTCCGATAGTCCACAATTTAGGTACTGGTAGTCCAAAATTTGGAGTCTGGTAGCCCAAAGAGTGAGTTATTCCAGACACCATCGTAAGCTAGAACAACGTAAATGTCTAGTTTTGATAGCTCGAATCATGAATTAATCTAGCCCGACTAGTAACGCATCGCAATTCACATACTGGTAGCTACGGTAGCCTATCAATAATTTAAGACGGTGGGGCGTGAGCTATTCTAACGCATAAAATAACCCATCTTATGTGCTATCATAGCTTATGAATAATGAGTTGATGCAATTTCTTCGATTTGGTTGCCATAATTCAGAGGTCCGGGCTGTCCCCTATTAGCAACACGCTTCGGTCTAGGACAACTCAAATTTGAGATATATCAACTCGAGATTTCGCTCAGTGTATGATTAACGGAACTCCGAAGAGTTCCCAATGATTCCACCATGTAGTAGCCACGCTTACGAAATAGAATAAACAATTCTGGATCTATTAATAATCATTTATAATTCTATTTTTGTATTTTCGTCCAAAACACATGATTTTTACTCATCACGAGGATCACGTTAAGGTTTGCACTAGCATAGGATCAGTCTTGTTGTTTTTGGAAATTATCAAAATAACCCACTTTATTAGCACATTTACTGTAATTTATTTGATAACGTTATAATTGGCCCAGAAAAAGTCGCCTACGGTAAAGGTGTTATTTATGACTTATAATAATCAAAGTCCATGTAATAAGTAGGTCTTTAGTGCAAAAGTGGTAAAAGTAATTAAATATTCAAAATACATTACTCTCGAACCAGTGACGAACAACGAATAAACCCGAACAAACACGGGGGGGCCGAGTTTAAAGTCACAAAAATTACGACTTTTTGACTCTGTTGAGCCAGTGCAGGGATGTCGGAAACCTTAAGAGATACGAAGTCGGTCAAATGGAGGTAAAGTTGCGCATTTACGTGCCGAATAATATGCCGTTTACAAAGTTTTAAATTTCTATTTTTAAATACGGTCCTGTTTTCTGATATTGGATATAGAGAGCTTATTTCTTCCGAATGCAACGATGTATGACACATTATGGTTTAATGACGTTTCGAGGTTTTTTTGAACAACATCAGGAAATTTTGGGATACGGTCCTGTATTTCTCCTAATTTTATAAATAATATCTCATAAGTAAGCTCTAAATTTTTACTTATGTAGGACTAGTTCAATAAATAACAAATAATTTAATAATAAATCACAAATAAGTGAACAAAATACAGAAACATTATTTCAAACTTCTGTTGATTCGGGATTTACAAGAAAAGTACGCGCTTGAAATAAAAAAATTTAAGATGGTGACGCATGATTTGTTTCACTTGATATTCCCATTGTGATCGTTTGAAAGCCTATTTAAGATGTTTTCTATTTTCGAGAAAATATGGAACATAATTTTACAATGCTGAAAAGTTTGATATTCTATCGTGTTTTATTTTATCTCAAAAAAACTGTTATGTGGCAGTTAAAAGATGTTATTTGTGCTTAGAGAATAACGGAAATCATTTTGAACACCTGATTATGTAGTTCCTTACTTTTTTCGTCGTTCGTTTTGTTACTGTTTTGGTATGATTTTTGTTTACTTATTTGTGGTTTATTATTAAATTATTTGTTATTTATTGAACTAGTCCAACATAAGTAAAAAATTTAGAGCTTACTTATGAGATATTATTTATAAAATTAGGAGAAATACAGGACCGTATCCCAAAATTTCCTGATGTTGTTCAAAAAACCCTCGAAACATCATTAAACCACAATGGGTCATACATCGTTGCATTCGGAAGAAAATAAGCTCTCAAATTCCAATATCAGAAAAACAGGACCGTATTTAAAAAAAGAGAGTTGATAAAGGCTTTCGGAGACGACCCGTCGGATTATAAAATAATTAACGCTGTTAGATAGAGCGGAAAAAGTGGCAATGCAAAAGTGCAATTTACTTTAGAATTCGATCTCAAAAAAACCCAGGAAAAAATAAAACGATTTTTCAGAATATCGGGTTTTCCGGATATCTCCGGAACTACTCGGAATTTGGAAACTTTCTAAACGGCATATTATTTGGCACGTAAATGCGCAACTTTACCTCCATTTAACCGACTTCGTATCTCTTACGGTTTCCGAGATCCCTGTACTGGCCCTCCTTATCTTGGACACGTTGTAGAGTCAAATATCCAAGTTTACTGGTTCTTAGGCATATTTAAGTACACAGATAAGTTAGTCTAAACATATTAGTAAAAAATTTTATATAAAAAACTTGGTATTTTTCAAAAAATATCAACTGCACAGCAGCAAATCACAAACAATACATTGTGTGTCGTGTTTCTAACCACTTATTTTCCTGTTAATTGAATGAGTCTTATGATTAGCTTAAAGGCGTTACCCATTTTATTAATCTTTATGGGTATCATGTATTACCTATTGTAATTTACAGGTACGTCGTTAAAAAGAAATAAAAGAATACCTATAATACTTACCTAAAATGGCTTTCTTATTGTGTAAAAGTTCATAATAACTATTCGCTAACAATTCAGACGGGTTGGTGGGGGTGAATCTACCTAAATTAACTAAGCGCTCACAGGTCTTCATCAAGTGAAGGGAAAACTCCCCCGGGTCGATCCCGTACGCCCTCCACCCTCCCACACCATCAGCCACACCTAAAATAATAATATCAACATTAATAAAACGATATTTTTGGGATAAACGATTGTGTATAGACTAAAAAAATATGTTACCACAATCATAAGACTGAGATATCATATATTATACAGGGTGTTCCTTAATGACGTGCTAATATTTCAGGGTGCGCTTCCTTAGGTGATTTTATAAAGAAAAGTTCATATGAACATATGTCCGCAACGGCTTAAATTTTCTGCTACGGGTGTTGAATTTTTATTTTTTAAATGGTTATTTATTAAATATCTCCGAAAGTACTTTAGATATTATTTTCAATTCTCGTATGTGTTAATAGGATATAGAACCACAAATGTTAGTTAGAAAAGTTATTCAATTGTTGCACCAGTGGCGTCCCTGCAACCTGCAAACATGTCCTCTGATATTTTTTACAAAAAAGATGGTACGCCACTGACATTTTTCCATATGGATATTTGTCCGATTAGCCTGATCAATTCTACATGGAAACGGTCTCTTGAGTTTTTCTCGGCAGACGCATCTTTCTTGATTAAAACCACTAAATTCATATTGAAACTTATTATTATTAACATTGATAAAATATTAATGATAAATTTTGTTTTATTAAAAATTGTTGGAAATGGCCACCTTCACTTAAGATCAGAGTTACATGAAATTTCTATTGTAAAGCTCCGCGCCATTTTAAAATTCTTAGAAACTATTTAGTTTTGGAGACATGTGGAGGCAGTTATTCAAAGATAAAAGATTAGGCTCGGCGATAACCAATTTTTATTGGAAACTGTTGCTAAATAACCACGTAATAAATAAATAAAAATTATGACAATTTCAAAATTTTTTACACAAAATCGAAAAATATTGTTTCTCCTAAAAGGCAATATTATTAGTAATGGTTTACATAAGTTTTAGGCAAGGAAACGCGCTATTACAGCAATGGTCTATTTTTATCGAAATATTTTATCAGCTGGACGACGTTTGGCAGCCATATTTGCACTTCGCCGCGTCATATAGTCGAGTTACGAACCAACTGAAAGTTCAGCTACTGTGTCAGTGAGGGCAGCGAAGTAGCTCGACTCGGTTGTGTATACTCGTGTGAAAACCCGATTTCATAATCGGGTATATTTACTCATGTAAATATACAGTGCACCAAATATAAATATAATGTAGAAATTTCTTTAAAAATTGATATTATAAAATGATACTGCTTATTCGCCGAGTTGTGAAAATCAGGAACCATTAAAAGGTTGTAATTTCTGGTAGTATTTAGGGTTGCCAGATCGACAAAGTGTAAAAATAGGATAATTGTATAAAAAAGCCTCAATTTTTATAAAAGGCCAGACATTTTTTTCCTGAATATATAACATAAAATTTTTTAATTTTTAATTTTTGCAAGTTCAATCACTATTTACCACATGAAGCGAAAAAATTAACACCGATTATTAATAAAACGACAAAAACTAATGAATGCATTTATTTCCTCAAAATATTTTACTATTACATAAGATTATCACACTATTATTAAAAAAGTCTCGTTATGTAGTCTCAAGTCTTTATTTAACCAGTAAAAGTCCTCAACTCGTACCTACATATTATCTTCTGCTCTTCGAGACATAACCACAAAGGAAATAATTGATAAAGAATTGGAACTGTCAAAATCTAATTTGTAAAAATGCATTTAAATATCATTTTTGTAAAGTATATTGCATAACAATCCCTGACTAATAAAACAGTATGGTTTTCCGTTATTCTAAAATACTGTAACACTAATTAACATAAAACGATAAATAATAACAAATTTCATTCATCATTCAAGTTCAAAAAGACTTAGTTATTATATCATTTGACTCAGTTCAATTGATAAATCCACATTGTAAGCTTGCTTATACATGGACAGACAAAGTATGCACCATATCTCGGGTCCTTTCTCCCTAAAAGAAATCTTTTTGGTAATACGAATAAAATATTTAACGTTAATAAAAACATTATCGTGAAGGTACATTTCAGTTGTCATTGTTGAATTATATAATTCAGCTACCCGTAAGGTCTTTCTTCGTAAAATAACCATAATAAAATAATGTTCGTGGCTGTGATTATTAATTTTGGCACCTTGATTGTGTTGTAGTGACGACTACATTTTTAATATAATCTGAAATATAGGTAAAGTTTAATTAAAAAATACAATCTGAAAACATACTCAGCTTACGTCAATATTATAGGTAGTATCCTCTATACTAGCATATATTTTCCCTCTAATAAAACCTTGGCAGCAAATCAAAGTATTTTTATAAACAGAGGGACTCTTAAAAGTTTTTCACCTTCTTACATAATTGTATTAGAGTGTGCAAAGAAATCATTAATGCTGGACATCCTTTCTTTGGACACTGAAGGTAAAGCTACCTCTGTCTTAACGAAGCAGAAACTGTGCCGAAGTCCATTTTTGCATTGGGACAATGGACACAATAACAGCAGGTACATCGGTACAAAAAATCATACCTTTATTTCTGTTGATATATTCCACAGAAAAAATTGGTTTAGCACCGACTTTATGTTAATGTCTCACCTGAAAAAGAAAATTATATACATTAACTTAAATTATTACATTCCGAAACATTAGTGACACTCTGTAAATTTTCTTATTTCAAAAGTGGAAGATCTTATAACAAAGTTGGTCACTCCTGCACTAGGTATCAAACACTTGAAGTAAACAAAAATAATTACCTTTCCAACCATGACATAAAACTCTTTTACAACCTTCATTCCAAGATTTATAACAAAACTGGCTGAAAAATATTAATGAGCTTCAAGGGTTTTGTAGGCTTCCATCTGCTCATGTGTATAAAACCTATATCTTAAGGCTACAAAAATGGAAATATGTTTAGATGATAGATCACTGGTAGAATAGAATAGAATCCCATTAATGGTGTAGTCCAAATCAACAACTGCCATGGTAAAAAGATCCAAATCCTTTATTAATTTCAGCTTCATTAGAAATCTAAAACAAATTAAAATTTTATATGATTTGAATGTGATATTGAAGCATAGAATGAGAAAAATTGTTATGAACAAAGATCTCAAAATGTAAACAAACATACCTCTGGTCTACGTCTGAGCATTATTGCAATAATTTCCTCAAATATGAATTCTGCATGATAAAACACACTGGTACGTTTTCACAATTAAATGGTCTTAAAAGAACTAGCCAGAACTAACAAATATTTAGAATTTACATGGTTTAAAACTCCCAAGAAAGGTAATAAACCTATCTGAATCAACGGGTTTGTTTGCCCTGCGAGCCCATATTGACAGATGAAAAGTCACGTGTCTTCGTATACCTATGTACATTGGTCCTATCAGCTGTTCCCAATTTTTGTACGTTTCTGATTGTCTTAATTGTATCGAATGTGGTATAAATGTACCATTTTTTAAAGATATTGTTCAATGGAACGTTAATTAAATTTTTCTTTTGTATTTCAAGCAGTTTTATGTCGAGGTCGAAATTTAAAAAGTGATCAAATAATAATGTAAAGTATTTTTTTATGTGTTTTTTTTTAACATTGTTGATTATTAAATAGTATTATGCAGCCGTATTTATTTACAAAAATATTGATCAAGGTAGTAACGAAAACTTACTGTACTTAATTTGGTACAAAAGTACGTCTGGGACAATCTCTAGGTTTGTTCCAACACTCTATTTTTGTATCGTTCTAGAACCGTCACGAAACTGTTGGAATCGATTTTGTGCGCATGCGTTAATTTTGCACTGTTTGTTGCCGATGCACAAGGGAGGCAAGGTTGGTACGTTTTTGTGACCATTCTGTGTAAAAATCTCAGCTGATCGCCTGTCTGATTCTAGGAAAGAAGTTTAGTAATTAGTTAATTATCATAACATGCATAAATCACAACCCTACTTTTGTTGTTTTGATTTCTTCGTCTAAGCTTGAGTATTATCTTTTTTCGTTCCGTTTTGTTGTATTTAATAATCATGAAAGAGAATAACGTTTAATGTTAAGAATATCTTGGGAACCGGATTATACAAATTTAATAAGAATAAATTAAATAATCAAAATATTAAGCAACATAAGCAACAACTCCTACAAAACAAGGCTAAAAGAACTGCATGAATGCCAGGAATACAAAAACAACGGTTAAAATTCTTAGGGCGCAAGTCAGTACAAGCGGTTCCTGGTCTTGGCCATGTATCGTTTTTACCGTTCAGGAACTGGTTTGCGAACGATCACAATTTGGTTGGAACACCAAAGGGATCGCCAGCTACACCGTTTTGTGTCGGCTGGAACGCCTTTCGACTACTACGCATGTGCGTGACCGTACATTGTACGATTTTTAGGGTGGTTGGAACGAACCTTCTGTGTCGACATGAAAAGACAAGGTCGTGTGACGTCAGGACTATTCTCGTTCTTTATATTCATTATATTCAACTTGAGAATTATTGTTCGAGCTGCCTGGGTAATGGCTGGTCTGCGCCAATAGTGGCGTCTGTGAGTATAGGACGAACATCGAAATATTTTCTCAGCCGGAACAAGAGTACCTCACCCCCCCCCCCCCCCCCGTTTTCGAGGATGTTGAACACGATGGCGGCGTCAGAATTTATCTTTTGGGTTGCGCAACCCCTGAAAGCGTGCAAAAACCACCCCCCAGAGGGGTTAAACGCGCTTCAAGAGATTTCCCTGCAGAGAAACACACTTTCCCCCCGTTTTCGAGGATGCTGAGCACGATGGTGGTGTTGGATTTCGCGTCCGACTCCTTCCAATCCCTCCACCGGCCAATACTTGCCCCTGAAAGGGGTGAATTTTTTTTAAAGTATCAGCGGCAAATACATATCCCCCTCCCTCGTTTTCGAGGATGCTGAGCACGATGGTGGTGTTGGAAATCGCGTCCGACCCCTCCCCTCCCCCCCGTTTTCGAGGTGTTGAGAATGGGAAAAATAGTTGTACTTCGCTTTTTTAATTTTTTTCTTTAAATTTGAATTAAATAAAAAATCATAAAACAGAAAGTAATTAAAAAAATTTTTTTAACCACTCGTAATTTTTTTCGAAATTTTTTTTTTATTAAAAGGTAATATCGTTCCATAATGGGGGCGAGTATTTTCGGTGGAGGGGTTAGAAAGGGATATTCAACACCACACAACAGGGGAAGCGGTATTGTTTGAAAAAATGCTGAGAATGAAATTTCTATTTGAGTAATCTTCCTAAATTTATTTAAACGTTTTTCCACGATTTACGTAACTTTTTCTTGTCAAACCGAAGTTCTACATCCACCCTTGTATGTAATAGATTAATGAAAACAAGTACTTATATTATATTATAAACATTGTTTTAATAATATATGCAATAGGTGACCACAATAAAAATGTACAAAACAATTGCACTGTATGTATATATATGTAGGTATATAGGTACATAAAAAATTCTCAAATCTTAATTATGTTGATTAAAATCAACATGAGTTTATCGTATTATCGCACGGTAAATAAACAACAACAAAATGAAATGAGACACGAGTATAATTTCGTTCTCTGTGACTCTTTCTTCTTTGATTTTTCGTACATCGATTTAACAAAAATGCATAAATTTTAGGTTTGTAATATTCATCATATGTCCAAAATTATTTCCAATATACACTCTCCGTATAAATGAATTTGCCAATATTTATAGAGGGTATGCGATTAAGCAAGAAGAAATTACATGAAAGCTCCCTCCTCCATTTAGAAATAAATTAAATCAATATAGTATTACAGTGGTGGTACTGACAAACCTTATAATATACATGCAGGGAATCCCTGCATGTATATTATAAGGTTTTTCTTTTTCAGTTCGTGGCGCACTTAGAGATTTAGTATTCTGTCATGGCGTCGTACTAAACAAAAGTGACCATAGTAATAAAGTACCCATAAAAAATGATCGTTACCTTAATATGGGGGCCTCCACCAGATTGAATTTCAAAATTTTGTCACGGCGTCCTATTATATGAGCAAGAAAAAATTGCTAATCTCTGATTGGGAACCCCTGAGCTATAGGCTGAAGTAAAACTAATCCTACTTATGAACATTTGGAAGGTTTTGTAAATTTTAATTTAAATACTACTACTACGACGGCGCAATAAAATCTATGAAAAATATCACCAAACATAGCGAACATAAAAATGTAGTTAAATAATTTAATGTTTTTCGTGATATATCAAAAGTCACATCTATGTGTTCAAAGAAAAGGTAGCAGTGCCGAAGATAGCTTTTCTTGGGGGGGTACTGGTATCTACACCTTCACTTACGTTCCCATTTCGAGGCAAATTCTCACTTCTGGAGGGGGTGGGGGAGTCCCACAGTACCCCCCTTTTCTCACGTGTTAGAAAATACTTCTTACGAGCTAGTAAAAAAAATTTTTTTTTCACAATCCCACATTCCAAAACATTGCATTTTGAGCAAATACAGCACGGTATGAAGTTGACATATCTTCTCAGTGTGATATGATAGACTTGTGTATTAACAGAAAAGTTTCTCGAAAATGCAATGTTTTAAAAGTAATTATATATTTTTATCGACGGAATTTTCCAAATGACATCAGCCAGCATAATATATTATGTTGAACGAGATTTGTTAATATTATACAGATTTTGCTTTTCTGTCGAAAAATATAATTAAATGGGGATACAAAATTGCATTACTAAAATCATTTACTCAACATTATTACAATAAACGTAATTAAAAAAAATTTACTTACCGAGCTCTTCTTCTCGCTTCCCACGTCTTCCTTGCAGCCTTAGCTTTTTTGGTCCTCTTACGAGTATATGTCAATGACTTTGGCATTTTAAAGTCAATTCAATAAGATCACTAACCACAAAAACAATAACTGAAAACACTAAATTCGCACGACACAAGACGGTTACGAAACAAAAGTAAAATAGCCCGGGTTCTACGTGCAGGGTATAGTAGGTGAGGGGGTGGGGGTGGAAGGTTTTTACCTGCAATATGGATTTATAAGTTTTTCAGGCATCAAAACAAATATAATATTTTTATCGGAATTTTACCACGTTTAGGATTACTGCAATAATAGATCATTAACACACAATCCCAGGAAAGAGTGGCCTTTTCAGGTAATATTTAAAGGTGTACAAAGAGTAATTTAAATGAAGATTTTACAGCCGTCTTTATGCTATGCCTAATCTGAGTTGTAAATGTGTATTATATTGTAGGGTCATTAGTGGGTTTTTCCTATGTTTAAATTTTTGGAATAGTCCCAACAGGCGTCAGAAATAAGAATTTTCTAAGAAATACCCTGGTCTAGAGGCCTGCTTATATGCCTGAACCGAGTTATTTAGTTTGATGATTTTTATTACTATCGACCCCTGGTAGAAAGATTCAACCACGAGGAACAGCCAAAATGAAATGCAGATGTTTTATTGCATTCTCTCCAGCACGTACAGGGTGACCCATTTTCGACACTTTATAGGGTATCTTCTTATAATAGTTAGTGCTATAAAAAAAGTAACGTAGGTGTCATGTGCTCTTTTGGGTCAAACTTAAAATGGTAAAATCTAAATTTGAAAATTTTCGCTCGCTTAAGAGATACGGGGGAAAATCGAAAAATTGACCTATATTTTCTTAGTTAAAAGAGATACAGAAAAAGTTTTATACAGAAGTTTTTTTATATTCATTGTTGGATAACATGCCGTTTTCAGTATACGGGGTCAGGTAAAAAAATTATCGGACCTAACCTCATTTTTTTAAATGGAACACCCTGTATATTTTAATCTAAAAAGATACTATTTTAAATTCTCCTTTCAAATATATAACACATCATTGGCGATTTATTAAAGTTTATTACTATAAACCACAGTAGACCATGAAACAAAAGCTAGTATCCTAGAAACAACTATGTATTATTAACATTTACATCAATTTCATTTTGACTTATTCATTTGCGAAAATGACCTATCAACATTTTGAAAAATTTGATATGATATCAGTTTTTATTAGTGTGGAAAAACAAGGAAATGGCGCTATCCGGAAAGACGGTAACCATTTAAGGACATATTCCGAACATTTGCAATGATTCCCGGTATTTTTTTAACCTTAATCTGAATCTTTTATTTCGTTTCAAAGTAATGAAGTTTAAATAAATCGCCTAGGAAACCAATGTCATGCATGGTGTGTATATATTTGTAAAGAGATTTTAAAATGCTATCTTTTTATATTAAAATATACAGTGTATTCCATTTAAAAAATGAGGTTAGGTCTGATAACTTTCTTACCTGACCCCGTATACTTATTCTGAAAACGGCAGATTATTCCACAATCATTATAAACCTCTGTATAAAACATTTTTCTGTATCTCTTTAACTAAGAAAATATAGGATAATTTTGAAATTGTCAATTTTTGATTTTCCCCGTATCTCTTAAGCGAGCGGAAATTTTCAAATTTTGATTTTACTATTTTAAGTTTGACCCAAAAAGAGCACATGATACCTAAGTATTACTTTTTGATAGCACTAACAGTTACGCAGATACCCTATAAAGTGTCGAAAATGGAACACCCTGTACACTGCATTGATTAGGATACCCACAAAATACTTGATCTTGATATTTTGTGTGTATGTCCGCTACATCAGTAACATTATATGTATTTCTTATGGTTTGGTGCAGATCGCCCATGTATTGTATTAATTTGGTACACTGTATATCTGCGGATATAGATTTATTACGGAGGTCGCTCCATCTCTAAAGAAATGAAAGATACACATGGTTCGGTAAATTGCAAATCTGGAAAATCAATATTCAAATAATTTCATAAATTAGTACAGTAGGCGCCATCCGATAAATACATTAGGAAGCAATATTTAACACATTTTGGAAGCAATTTTGTAGACGCCCCAGGGCTTGGGACTCCGCTCTTAAAAGGCATGCTTCCGCCCGTCTTCGCATCGAATTGCCCACTCGTTCAAATATTGACATTTTTATAAAACAAAATTTATCATTAATATTTTATCAATGTTAATAATAATGAGTTTCAATATGAATTTAGTGGTTTTAATCAAGAACGGTGGTGCGTCTGACGAGAAAAACTCAAGAGACCGTTCTCATGTAGAATTGATCAGGCTAATCAGAAAAATATCCATATGGAAAAATGTCAGTGGCGTAGCATCTTTTGTTGTAAAAAATATCAGAGAACATGTTTGGAGGGACGCCACTGGTGCAACAATTGAATAACTTTTCTAACTAAAATTTGTGGTTCTATATCCTATTAACACATACCAAGATTGAAAATAATATGTAAAGTACTTTCGAAGATATTAGAAAATAACCATTTAAAAAATAAAAATTTAAGCCGTTGCGGACATATATGTTCATATGAACTTTTCTTTATAAAATAACCTAGGGAATCGCACCCTGAAATATTAGCACGTCATTAAAGAACA
Source organism: Barypeithes pellucidus (assembly GCA_963991005.1). Taxonomy (NCBI): domain Eukaryota; kingdom Metazoa; phylum Arthropoda; class Insecta; order Coleoptera; family Curculionidae; genus Barypeithes; species Barypeithes pellucidus. Next base: position 17,692,600 of record OZ022561.1, on the reverse strand, counting down.
CCCTGTATAGGTGTTGCGTGTGACTCCGTGATCTGCAGAGTCTATCTATACTTGGGTTATCAAGTCATTACACATGCCAAATTTCAGCATTCTAATTCCAACGGTCTCGGAGAAAAACGGCGGTCGGACGGATAGACCGTTAAATTATGCTAATAAAGGTTTAACTGTGAAATTAAAGAGGTAAAGTCCAAAGTCCAGTGCTGCTAATACTTCAAACTACAGTCCATCAGTCAAGGACTAATAAATAATCGATATTTCTTTGAACAGAATAATTTAAACGGTGGAACAGATCCATCAGTGCTTGGTTTGAATTAAGTAACATCAATTCAAATTAGATTATTCGTAAAACCTGTAATAAACAAATCCAAAGTACAACTTGTGAGTCGTCATGTTAGGTTCAGATTATTATAAGCTTAACATAAAATGTAAAATTATACAATAATAATAGAAAGAGATTATCAATGTTTTTATTAAATTAATGTTATTTAGGAAAGTGTTACAAAGAGATTTGTTATTGTTGTAATTTAATAAACAAATACTGAAAAAGAAATGGCAAGATAATTTCATAATTCATGGCAAATGAAATAAAATGTATATTAAAACTAATTTCCAGTTTGTAGCATTTCTATTAGTTAGAGAGACTGACAATAGGGGGTCCGTGAAGTGGAATATCAGTAATTTGTTTTTTCGTGGAGTTTAGGTCCTTTATATCTGATGAAATGCCGTAGAGCGTTGCTGAGAGGCGCTGTACCGCTTTAGACAGGAAATTCTCAATAAATATAAAATTATATCGAGCCATGTCTGAAAATGAATTTACAGCATCTGCGTGACCCCAAAGTCAAGGGAAACACATTTTCTGACAAGTCAATCCATGCATATACTTTTCCGAACGTGTAAAAAAAAATGAAAATTAAAAAAAAATAGATAAAAAGCGAATTTCAAGTTGAAACTTTCTAGAATGGCACATTATATGTTAAAGATTATGTGAAAAAAAATTGTGTATTTCCAGGTCTCGCCATTTCATTATTGGAATTTTTTTAGAAATCTCCTCGGAGGAAATTCGGAAAACGATCGTGACATATCAGAAAATTGTGACACTACATTCCTTGACACCCAAATATTGTGGGAAATTTTTTTTAGAAGAATCGCACCTAGCTAAGCGGAATTCTGTCAATATTACGCAGAGATACCGGAAGACAGGTATCGTTCAGTTTTATGACGGGGAAAATGATTTTTTGATTTCGCAATATTCTTTTTATCAGAAAATTGTTTACGAGTCATCTCCATCGATTAAGCCCACTTGGACCCATGTCACTTAAGACTTTATAATTTTTCCATTCCTTTTTTTTTGACACGCTCGGAAAAGCATATGCAAGAGTTGACTTGTCAGAAAATGTGTTTTCCGTGACTTTGGGGTCACGCAGATGCTGTAAAATAATTTTCAGACATGGCTCGATATAATTTTGAAATTATTGAGAATTTCCTATCTAAAGCGGTACAGCGCCTTTCAGCAACGCTCTACGGCATTTCATCAGATATAAAAGTTATAGAGGGGGACTTAAACTCCACGAAAACCCAAATTTCTGATATTCCACTTCACGGACCCCTTATTGTCACCGTCTCTCTAACTATATACATGGTTCCAAGAATGTAAATGTAATCCATATAGGGTTTGCCAGATTGGTTTCAGAGTTTCCCGGGAAAATTTCTATTGCCGGGAAAATGCCGGCCGTTCCGGGCCACCTGACAACCCTAAATCCATAGTAAGTATTTCAGAGGGGGGTTTCCTAGTAAATATTAAGCAAAAAAATGTATGTAGGTAACCATTTACAATAGGCGGAAAGAGATTTGAATTGAATGATTAATATTAAGCATGTAATTACAACCATGACAAATTTTAGACCTTCATGACCAACGTGTTTCGGAAGAGAAAAGGCTTTGAAATATACACAGACAACAAAGTGCTTAAAACAGTTGGGTTGGTGCTGGGTACTTTACACATAATTCAAATTTATGATGTTTAAGTAGGTATTTGACAAGTTTAAATACTACTAATTGTGTTTTTTTAAATAATTTATTGCTGCAATAATGTGCTCATAAATATAAGTTAATTGGTTTGAATCATCATTTTTATTTGTCATTTTATTTTTCTAGTTGGGTTTGTTGTATTTGGACACACTATTTTTTGTCCTAAACCTGAAAGGAAAGACTAATAATTAGTTCTAATTTTGTAAAAGTTTTTATATATTCAAAGGAGTTGTCCTTCAGGGTTCGCAGAAGCCCGGGTTTTTTTCAGTCGTTTGGTGGGTTTTTATATCTTTGTTGGGCAATTGAGTTAATGATGGGTTTTTGCGGTTTTTGGTAAATTATTGTTTATCTAACCTCAATTTTATCAAACAAAATATAAAACAAAACCGTAAAACCGAACACCCTATTTTACATTGCTTCTTACTTTTGCAGTTTAATTTACTTGAGTTGTTTTTTTACTATATTGTATTTGAATTGTTTGTTTAAATGTTTGCAGGTCAAAATATCAAGAATGAGCCACTTTAAAAGAGAAAAAAACAAATTAAAAATGTGAGTTGTTCTTCAATCTTGTTGCCAGTTTAGTCTTGACTAAGATTTCTTTGATTTTTTCCAGTTTATAAGTTGATAGTGACAGACAATGGCCATTAGTTTTCCAGCGATGATAATAAATTGAAAAATAAATGTTGTCTATTTTGAAAGACAACAGGAAAAAAAGAAACTACTTGAAAGTGTAGTTTTTTTCCTATATCGATACTTACATGCATTGAATAACATTTCAGTGACAAATCGTATTCTTACAGGAGAAGACATAAAAGGTTCGGATCTATTACTTTACCGTGATACTACAGGCAAAATACCAAAATAATCAGATACAAATGGGATGAAAGAGGCATTTTAAAAAAAAATTAAGCTAAAAAAACAAATTTTAGGTTTAAAACATTGAAATTTATTTTGAACTCTGAAATTGGTCAAAATGTCACTTACAATGTTATTTGATGCATGTATCGATATAGTTTAAGCAGCACCAATATAATTAGATGTGCATATTTTTTTTGCAATTGGATTTACCAATCTAATAATAAGTAATACCTAGTAGTATTTGTTTTCATTTTTATCATGTCTAATTCTATTTTTGGCATGTTTACCTAAAAATGTTGGTATAGCATGTTACGGATTTCCAAATTTGATACTCCGTAGTATTAGCAGAAATTACCTAATAAATAAAGTCCTTATTAAATTTCCACACGGTTCTACTAGCTCATGACGAGGTGAGAGATGAAATCTAATATTCTACCTGTAAAATTGGTTTCTAAAAAAAATCTCCATGACTTACTATTTGTTAATAAAAAATAAATATTGTCCAAATCTTAGTAATTCTATTAGAAGAACTAAACTGTGTTTTGGCAGTTAGGATAGGATCTTTCAGCTTAGCACAGCTTTATTGTGTTAAGATCTCTGTGAGCTCCAAATGATGATGATGTACAAAATTTGATATACAGTAAATAACCCCATTGATTTCCTTAATGTTATTCTTGTAGAAACAAACAATTTAATAAATTCTCGTGTTATGCAAGTTTATATTGACGCAAATGAGCCAAAAGGTTATGTTTAACTTCTTACCCAAGACATCTGAAGACTTGTACTTTGCAGTGAACCAGGCATCGTCTCCGAATTGCCCTTTAACCAGTCTTTGGATTTTTCTCTCCTTTGAGAACCCACAAACGGCAGAGACCAAATGGGGTTCAGTTTTTTGCTGTAACTTCGGGTCTGTCGCAGTGGAAAAGTTATGAATTCCATTGAGTAAAGCGCGAGATATAAGGCGTCCAGTTGCGAATAAAGAGTGCATTATATACACTAACTGTTTTAATCACATAATATTTAAACGTTAAAGGGGTTTCACAGCACTACAAGTCTAAGAACATTCATTTTGCCAAATTATTTACGTCTATCCAACCTGCAGCAAAACGAATCCCACACGGTCACAAGATCACAATCACATCTGACATCTGACAGTGAAAAAGACAAGGCGTGCGTTTTCGATTAAAAAAAGACAGAAGATGGGTCAGAATGATGGTACTTTATACTGGGCAGTGATGACAAGTATATATGTTGACAAAAATCTTATGAACATTGAGTTTTAAATATTTACTGCACCATTTACTGTAATTCTCAAAGCAAATTAAATTAAAATCTAATTGGCTTTATTTATCGTGTCCGATTAAAAAATTAAAGAGCTTGACAACACTACCTTAATAAAGTCTCTATAGGAGTCCATCTATTAGAATATCATACAAGTTTGAGTATGAAGTCTAGATTTCTATTATTGGAAAGTGCTTGATTCCACGGTTGGCACATACATGTCGCTGCCAACTGTAAATTTATATATTCTTGACAATATGGTGAGCGACATTTTTAATTTTTTTATTTCTCAAAGTTTTAGTAATTTACAACGATGACAAGTTCAATTTAATCATTCGACCTTTATTAAATTAAATGTGTATGAGTGTATGGTATTAGTTTAAGAGCTTAAGCAAAAATAGGAAGCTGATAAGACAATGATTCAAAGATGCATGTTTTTATCCTTTACTATATGGGTGTATTTTCTGCTTGGTTGACCTGAATGATATTAAGGGTTCTTTTTACTTCAAAAATTAAACACATTAAATTTATTCACAAATAATAATTATATTTTCGGCACAAGCTACATACAATATTTCTTAAGCTTACAAAAATAGTGTTCTAAAAATTGTATGACACTATCTTAACAACCTTCGAGCGATTCAAACTTATTTATTAGACATTTAATTCTAAAATTTTCGTGTAACAAAAAGACACTGTTGTCTTCCCGTAATCGAGCTGCTCTACTGGTTCCCAAAAGGCTTTCGCTTCTCAAAATGTATTTTTTCGATTTTGGTTTTTCATCATTTGATACTTTTATACCTAAATAAAAGGTTACTGTTAGATTATTCCGCACTCAACGTTATAAATTTTAAGGAGAGAACGATTTAGGGGCCTCTCCGCCAGATTTGGCCCAGTCTGTTTTTTTCCAAAGTGGGGCGTAAGGCCCCTCTTCTCAAAGCTGGCACAGTGGGCCCCACCAGTTGGTTGCATTATGGAATAAATTAAAATAAATTCAATATACAAACCGGCACTTTCTTCCTTGGGCGTATATTTTTGGATAAATTCTCCTTGGGGGCTGATCTTACTGCTGTGAGGCAGAGTACTGGACCATTTTTTGGTAAGAGATTTTTTTGCTTTCGCCGTGTGAATGTTTTCGATAATATCTAAGAGTTTTGATTGGTCTTCTTTTGGTAAAGATGATGTAGCTTGTTGAAATACCTAGAAAAATATAATATCTTGTACTTTTCCTTTCGCCAGATTCTGGAATAAAGGACTTTAGAGATAAAATAATACCTGATAAAAAAGGTACTTTTTAGTCGTGTCGATACACATACATACATACACACCCTTTAGGCACAGAACTAGAATTACAATTACAAATTTTTGCTGGCAGTAAAATCAGTTTTTCAAATGGAAAGTTTTCAACTTTTTGTATTAACTTCTAGAATCTCCTCTCCAAATATATCCTGATATATTATCAACACCCTGTATATACCAAAGGTTTAAATAGATACGGGTAAAAAAATGTTTACAGGCAACTTTCAGTAAGTCGGATTTTTTTAAATAAATAATCTCAGAAACACCTGTCAATTTTTTAATATGTTTCTTATAATATCTAATTAGAGGAATTATATATGTCCGCGTAAAAGATCATCGTCACAAAGATCTTGGTCTATAGCATCGATTTTTTAATAATTTAACGCCCGTCACAAGGCTAATTTTACTCTTCTAAATCATATAACGCCAATATTTGGAACTGCGTTATTTTAATCAGTCACTATAACCATTTTCCTATTAGAACGTTTTTTCCTTATAGAACGTTAAAATACTAAGAAAATTAGTCATATTTTTAATCTACCTAAGGTGTAAACGAAACTTGAACATCAAAATATATTTTTCCTTAATGGTTTATAAATGGTTAATAAAAAAATATTTTATATAGCTTCGGATAACAAGCCGTCACATCATTGTATCTCCGGTAACATTTTCATGCGTGACCGGCGATACAAAAATGCACCAATTCGTGGATAACAGCCAATACAAGCTATTTCTTAAACTTTTTTAGACTGAAATGAGTATCTGTACTCAAGAGAATGACTTCGTATAGTATTTTTTCCTTAATTAAGACTACAGGTCTGAGTTAACCCTGTGACCGGCGATACAACATAAAAACATACGCCTGGTAAAAGTAGGCAATGTTCTAGTTTATACCTAAATAAACATAATAATGACCTAAACAGGAGCACGCTTTACACAAATTCAAACACATACCGTCATATTTGTAAAACTATTAGGCCGACCTGTAGTGGCGTTATTTATAAGCAATTTTTGCCGTGACCGGCGATACATGCAGCTGCGACGACGGAACTTCTGGTTAATAATTGCGTTAGAGAAACTAAACTGTTGATCTTTGAACATTATTTTTTCAATACAAATTGTAGTAGGAGTGTAAATTATATTATACAGTAACTTCAGTAGAATGACGTGAAATATAAAGGGGTAAACTAAGAAATTATTGACTGGGGACACGTGACCGGCGATACATTTTTAAATTCAAATTTGAATGCTGCAGCTATAATCTAAGAAAATACTTTTGAAATTGCTTTCTAATGCAGGAAGTTAACATATTTCGCAAATTATAATAGTTTCTATAGGCAAATAGTGTATTTTAGTAAGTTATATGCTAAGGACTGAAAGTTGCCTGTAAAAAATTTTTTTGACCCATACGGAAGTCCAAATACTTACGCTCAGCTTTTGCATAGATGTCATACTTTTGAGGATATCACCAGCGCCTCTATGTTGTCCCTTTCTATGCTTTTTACTCAAAATAATAGTAAGGGGGCTGTTGATCTTAAGAATTTCATGTTGAGGTATTTCCATGCTCCCACTCTTCATCAAGGCTAGAATAATACCAATGCCATTTACGAGAAAGAATTAATTTGGCGTTTTGCAACTGAATTTTCGAAATAATGAAATTTTATGTCATCATTCCAGATACAATTATCGACTAAGTTAACAGTTGTTAAAAAAAAATTATAAAATTACTGAAAATTAAATTACAAGGTAGGTAATCATGTTTACGAAAATTGTAAATATGTGTGTAACGATCTCAATAAGGAGCCAGGAGGCAATAGTAGTTGTATAACCAATAAAATAGGCAATCGTGCCTACAGAAGTTTCGTAAAAAAATAACATAAAAGTGTGATTGGTAATTATTATATCCTATAAGTACCAATAAAAAATGCAATTGTAACTACAATAATTGTGTAAAAAAATAAATGATACCAGAAATTTTATTGACAATAGTGCGTTCCGTTGATATGGTTCCACAATAATTATCATTTCTTAGTCGGTTAGAAACAAAACATAATGCTTACTCTGATTAACCAGAGAACTAAAATAGTTCCTGCCAGGTAAGGTAATCCTTCTTTTAATAGATCTACTCTTCATCTCCTTGTCGCTCCAAGTTTTGCTCCCATTTATCTTAGTGTCGCCTTCCGTAGTATACGAAGGCATTGACAAAATATGTCGGTACACCTTCCCTCTACCCTGTACAAAAACCAATCTAAGGGTATTCCTTTCCACCATATTTAGCATATCTTTTGCCCACGGCCAGTTCTTATTGATAGAGTCAGTAAGACCTTGTGCAGGGGTAATTTTAACAGAATTAACCAGACTTGAAAATGAGCCTACGGCTTCGATCTCGTCGTTCTTAAGTCTTTCCTTGATCAGCTCCAAGTTGTACGAAACGTGGTGACTGGTACAGAAAATGTTGCTCAGGAAAGGTCTTAGAATTGGAGCTAAATACTTTTTATTCTGGTCCATTGCTTTATAGAGCCACTTAATGATGACCTTTACCATTGTCAGATCGTCGTGTAACTCTGTATGGTTTCGGGAAAATTGTTCTCTATCTTTTTTTATAAGATCGAGCAGTTTTAAAACGTAATTTCGATAATTGGTTTTAATTTTTGCCTTATGTTTGACAATATTTGGGTTCGGTTGAGATAAGTACTGATCTCTGGCTTGGTCGAGTATCGTTACCAATACGTAAATTAAATCTTCCAGCGGATGTAAATCCTCTTCATCATCCGGGGATTGTAAGTCATCGACAGAAAAATTTTGATGTTGCTAAAATAAATGGAATCGTTACTACAAAATTGCTGAGTGATAATTGAACTTACATGCAAGATATTCTGCTTGACTTTCAGCATATTGTGTATAACTAATCCTATATATTCCATTTGGCGCGTTGTATACTGGGTATGTACGATATCTCGCCTATTTTTAGAGCCAGCAAAGCATAGTCGACTACCTCTTCTGCCAGAAGATGGAAGAAGGCCTTCCACTAAATCTTTCCATTTGTAGAGGAGAGTCATTTCAGTCTCTTGAGAGATTAGAAGGTTTGAAAAGTCTATGTTTCCTAAAATACGTACTATGAAAGGGTGTGAGACCCCAGTGGGTCTGAAGTCGAAGGGTCCAAATAGCAAGGCATCTTTTAGTAACTTTTTACTGCGTATCCATATCTTTAGTGAATTTTTGCTGCGTATTGCGCTGTATTTTTTTAATATTTTTTCTGACTGTGATCATTTTATAGTACATTAAGATAAAAGTTTCATAAGACATTATCTTAGAGCACGAGTTTAATTTAGAAAATTATCCGCGAAGTGGAGAATTTTCTAGAATACAAGTGCTCTAATTATCTTATGAACCGTGTATTTTATAATATTTTTTCTATTTGGGTCCTTAAAGTGAAAAACTTTAAAAAATATAGTAGATTTTTTCCATTTGAATTAATATTTTCTTTTTGGGTTGGCAATACTTTTACAATTTAATAAAATGTTACAAGTATCAAATATGCCATGATGGAAACAATTGAACGTCATAATTAAAAATAAATATACCTATTATTAAAGTTAATAAAAATGAGTCAGGAAGAAATAAGTTGTACTCCGTCAGAAATACGAGAAAGTTTTAAAAAGAATATGCAACACTTTGAGTTATGGTGCGAGCAGAACAAAGTTCAAAATACTGAACAAAATAATAAATAATACTATTGAACAAAATATTGTGTCGACACGGAATCTGACAGGAATAATAATTAATGCCCAGGAAATGAAAATTTTTGTCGAATCCATAATGCCTAGAAAACTAATTTCAACGAAATCGAAGTAAGCCTAAAATTCGAACCCTACTTGCTGCCAACATAAAAAAAATATTTCAGTTTCATAAAGTGGCAAGTTATTAAATTTTTTTGCTTTTCATAATGTAGCCATTATGAAACCCAAATAGAAAAAAGTATTTTTAGGTATCAGTCATCACTGGTATCAGTTCAGTAGTTTTTAAATTACTAAGTAATTAAAAAATTTCTGGATCCATTTGATGTTTACGGCGTATCCAAATGGATACTCAAAAGTACGTTAAAGATGCATTACCAAATAGTGAGATAAGATTCCAAAAGTAATTTTGATGAAAATTACTCTGCAGTTTTGGTCCAGGATGTAGATGGTTACAAAATTATTAAAATCGCATGTAGTAAGACCAAGATATATCCAAGGAAACCAAGTGCATCGTACCTATTGGCATGTTCTTTCTGGGTTTAACTCAATTTAATATTTATTATAACAAATGCTTTTTGGACCTTGGCTTCAGATCCTATCGAATAACTTATCTATTATTTATAAATAAACATCATTGATGATTTAGTATGAGCATATACCTTGGTTAGACATTAAAGATTCATCAAAAAGCCGAATCATGTAATTCTTGACGTTGTGTGCCTCAATGATAAAGTCGTCATCACATAGATGCCCTGGGTTTACTAACAAGTTTGCTTTCTTAAAGAAATAGTTTGGCTGAAACTCTGAATTGAGCCTAAAAACGTTTGGAAATAATATACAGGGTGTCCGCTAATTAATGGGACATGGAAAAACCACAGACTCCTTACGTAAAAATATTAGGATTTAATTATACTTACCTATATCTAAAAGTTGATATTAACTGACATACAGGGTGTTAAAGTAAAAACTTCATTTTTGTTTTTCTCTAATAACTTTGACAGAAACAAACGGTTTTTTACAAAATTTGGCAATTATGGTTTTTTTTTAGGACGAGAAACTGATTTTTTGGTGAAATTTTGATGTACAATGTAGGGGGCGCTGTCTGCGGCATTTTTTGCACATTTATTAGGCCATAACTTTTTTGTGCCTCAGTGTATTTAAGTTTTTAATGAAAATAATACTTTTCTCATATTTATTACGTAAAAAAGGTATATCAATTTCAGGTCGCCCAGAGTTACCGTTTCGGAGATATTTACATTTAAATTGTTTAGTGCGTTAGCTCAGGCAAGCAAATAATATTTTGTTACTTCTTACCAATTAACTTTTACATGATAATTAATGATCTAGTAATGGTAATTGGGAATAATAAATACAACAATTGGATTGTTCTTTAACTTACTTTAATTAAAATAACTTTGACCCTAGAAAATATCGTGTCCAAAGAAACCAACAGCAATGAAAACACAAACTTACGATAAACTCAAAAATGAAACGTTTTCTGTTCCATAGCAACATCTCTAAATTTCATTTGTTTTCTCATAGGTTACTTTGAAAAAAAAATTTTGTTTGCAAATTAATAGTAATTGGGCAGGCTGCACTGAACAATTTAAATGCAAATATCTTCGAAACGGTAACTCTGGGCGAACTGAAATTAGTATACCTTTTTTACGTAATAAATACGAGGAAAAAAATTATTTTCATTTAAAACTTAAATACACTGAGGCACAAAAACGTTATGACCTAATAAATGTGCAAAATATGCCGCAGACATTACATTAAAATTTCACCAAACGATCAGTTTCTCGTCCTAAAAAAACTATAATTGCCAAATTTTGTAAAAAAACGTTGGTTTCTGTCAAAGGTAGAGAAAAACAAAAATGAAGTTTTTACTTTTACACCCTGTATCTCAGTTAATATCAACTTTCGGATATAGCTAAGTATAATTAAATCCTAATTTTTTTACGTAAGGAGTATGTGGTTTTTCCATGTCCCATTAATTAGCGGACACCCTGTATATATTTTTAAGATTCAACAAAGCATTATTTCGACTTTATGAATTATAGAACTCGCTATTATCTATTTAGAAAATGTTCTTGTGTGAAGATAATCTATTTCTACATTTGTTATACAATTATAGGCTATAGAGGCCTTAATATTGTTATGGTTATTTTTTAAAAGCAGAAGACGATTTATTATGATTATTATTATTATTATTACTATTGCATACCTTATAATTGCCTTATCCATTAATTTTATTATTAAAGTTGATAAATACATTGGCGACCAGTTTACCATATCAATGAAAGGTGATTTGGAATTTTCTTCTAGTTCTTCTAGCAAAAGGGTAAATAGCATATATCTGTTTAAAATTTTATATGACATCTAAAAATAATAGAAATATTAGTTTATTTACCAAGTTATTAACAGTAAAAATACCTACAAGAATTGTCTTAACAGGTAAATAAAGTGGTAATATAAAAATGTAATACCATTTAAGCGAGTATATTAGTACAATACTTACTGGTTTCTGAAATCTCCTCGAGCTGTTGATGTCATTTAAAATTTCATAAGCAATATCCAAAATGGTTCTGACGGTACTATTCGGATCATAATGGTTGATGAGAACAAATTCAGCTGCCGGTAGACGTATTTGCCAAGCTGAAGAATGGACTCCATATCCAACGAGATACATCCCCTGACAAGTAATTTTTTAGAAATATTTTATTGGGAGCAAATTTGGCAGTTTCAATGAAAAATACGATAACTTCAATCCTGTAATACGTTTCCTGTATGGATTCATAAAATTTTCTAACGTATATAACACATTTGCATGCAATGAAAATTAAGGGCAAATAATTCTCTGGCTCATGCGAGATCCTCAAAAAAATATTTTTAAAAATACATAGGCTATAGGTATACAGGGTCATGCAATAGTGTGTGAGGCTTCCATAGCTCCTATAAGAATTTCATTCATATGCCTATATATACTTTAATATAGGGTGCATTTCAGGAAAATATATTTAAATATACAGGGTGGCTCAAAAATGTGTGGTAACATAATGCTGTCTTTTTTTAAATGATCGATATGATCTTTGTACTTGGTGAGAGCGAAAAAATTGTTTGTTAGCTGTAAAACTATAATAAATAAAAGAATTTTTATTTTATTTCAAAGCCTACCATAGCCGCCTTGCTAATATTTCATCTGAAATGTTGAGGAATGTAAATACATCATTTGAAGAGGGTGCTTTTGCTCAGATCAACATGGTAGGCATGTTGAACATTTACTGTAGTTTATAATTCTTAATCTAGTCTCCTATGCTTAATTTTCATAATAAAAACTGTATTTAAACAACATAATTTATGAAATTTGCAATTATTTCGAAAACGGCTGGAAATATATGTTTCCATTAGAAAAAAAAATGCGTATGAATTCTATATCCAATAGCCAAATAATATACAAGGTGTTCCATTTGAAAATCTGGAGAAAAAATATTTTGAAATTTGTCGTGTTTGAAACCTAATTATGATCACCCTGTATAAAATAGATAAACGCTATTATATTCACAGTATCTCTAGACCTCTTGTCCTCAATTCCACTCAATGCCTTGGTTAAAAAAGTAATTTTAGGTAGCTTTTTTGAATTTTTTCCTAAGACTCCAAAACTATTTTTTTTTTAATTTTTAATTTATTACTCTTAAACTACATATCCAAATGAAATAAAACTTTAGTCATTTATAAATGACACTAATACGAACCTAGTTATGTAATAAAATACTGGATGTTTCATTTAAAAAAAGAAGTATAAATTGGCATATGAATGAAATTCTTCAAGTTAATTTGTATAGGACGCTGTATATTCCTGAATATGTGATTTCAAACCAATAATTGTCCCATCAGGATGTGTAGTGTTAACATTCGTCAGTGTTACAAACTGTTACTGTTACAGATTCATAATAGGTGCAAATGTAAGAAGACTTTTTATTTCTCCTCGTTACATAATAATTAATTAAACTTACTGTCTGTGCTGCTTTGTAATACAGTAAACAGTCAGAGTGACCTAAAGGTATTCTTGAAGGGAAATCGCTCGTCGCAGGCCATGAATCTACCCCAATAGCAATCAGCATTGTCACTTTTATAGAAAAATTGGCAAGTGCAGGTGACAAGAACTCCACTTTTAATTTGATACCATTCGGTTCGTCCACTATGGCCAATCTAAAGTCTCTCGTGTCTGGGAATCTTGGCACATTACCTCCTGAAAAAGACGTACCTGGGGTGCTCTATTAAAAAAAATACAATAAATTTATTGTGTAACTCAAATTCGGCTCACCTGGTCCATAAAAAACCTGTTCATTTGCAGGAATTCTCAGGATATAATGAAGCGTAGCGGGATCGACAATTTTTCCAGGTATTCCACACATTGAAGACTCATCAACTTGCAAAGGTGAATTCGGTTTGTCTTGACTTGCTGCTTGTGCCAAAAGTTCGACTAGTTTCGCCTGAATACGATCCCTTCAAGAAGTGTAAAATGTTTAATATACATTGCCCAAATTAAATAATAATAAAATCTGAATCAAAAGCTGGTTTGGCTATTATCATAAGAAATTTCCGATTGCTATCAGTCTCGGCTGTGCCGCATCAAAATATTTTCGTTCTCGATCACCAAAGTAGTATTTCGCACCCTAGATACAAAAATAACTATTTTATTACCGCCTGAGGTATCCAAAGGAATTAACAAATTCTTCCCAAACTTTTAAAGAAGCGGTATTCAATCTGATCTTGGCATAACCTGCTGGACAATCTTTATCAGTTTCCAGAATTTCGTACTTGGCACCTTCATCAGTGTCGTACAGCATCGGGCTTGATAATGAATCTAAACGAACAATGTATTCCAAATGTGTGGAGGTATTCTACAATAAACAAACATTAAAGCTGATAATTTAATAGGAACATTATTCTTATAAAGTACACATTATTGTGTTGACCCCTCTTTTAGTAGAATCATTAGTAATCACTCCGGGTGATACCCTTACCATTACTCTAAAAATTTACAGGAAAAGTTCATTTTTAAAATAAGTTCATTTGCCCCCTCCCCCCTCCTTTTCATATGACATTGTAAGGGTAACATCTACCCCTCCCAAGGGGTTAAACCAGACTGCAAATCTTATTTAAAAGCGTCTGTCTTTACAATAGAATTGAAGGTTATTTCCTACTTTTAATATTATTTACTGGAAGGGTGGAAAGTTTGTTGGAAATAGAAATTGGCACTCTGTATTCTGAATATAGACTCAGGTTAAATGGGTTGATTTAATGAAAATTGGTTAACGTATTGACGTAGAATTTATGTTTCAATTGTTTCCTGCACGATTTATCTTCCATATGCAAGATATAATTGCATACTGCATTTGATAACATTCATAATGCTGCAGAAACGAACTCGCAGAAATATAATTTCTACAGGATAAATCGTGGGCTCAGTATTATATTGTTCTATGAATCCAAAATGAAATTGTTGGGAAACGATGATTGAACATTATAATAGTTAACGGTTTTTAAATATGAGTGATAGAACAATTTAATACTGGTTTTATTTAAGTTTGTGTATTATATTATATAGGTTATTACGTACACATAGAACAGAAATTTTTTGTACTATTTTTCTAGCATTAAAACGGATTTCGTGCCAAAAGTGCTGTTAGAACAGTATAATACTGAGCCCACGAAATGTTTCTACGTTTTATATTTAAGTATTCCCAATACTTACATGATTTTGGTCAATACGATTATTAATCAAATATTTAGTGGAAAATCTGGGATCGATTTGGGCCGCTCCGCAAAGCAATCGTTGCACTAATCTTTCGGTTACCGATTTTGCCAGGGCAATTGATTTTTCTAAAAGTAAAAAAAATATTATAAACCCTTAAACATAATATAAACGTTAATAAATTAAAAATGGATACCAAAATAAATGCTTCTTTCCTCATTACCATATTTTGTTCTCTAAAAGTTAGCCTAATTAGCTGTCCGATTCAACGTTTCTGCTTGTCGCAAGCATCGTCCTTTCATTTTTTCAAAAGTCTGAGTATTTTATTTTACTATTAAAAATCCTCTTTTTAAGCAGAATTCTATTCAATTATTTCGATTATTGATTTTGAAATAAAAAAATATGTGAAACACTAATTGGTCGTTGAATTAATGATAACCCAACTGGCAGACTCTCCTGATAAGATGTATAACAGTTTTATAAAAGCTGTCGATTTAGAAATTTGTTGTCTAAAGCTCTCACGTAATATATTTTTGTTATTAGGGTCAACTAACTACAATATTACGCTGTTGTGAATGTTCTTAGAACCAAATTATAAAACTGTTTCATCGGAGATTCTTTTTTAATACACATAGATTCAAAAGTTTTACATCACTCTGATTTTGGCATGTGAAGATAATTTCAGGAATGAATTTATTTTCTAAATGTTTATTTATGTTTATGAGTTAAAACAATACCATTTTTGTTTTTGTAGCAAAAAAAATATTATCAAGATATTTGTTTAAGATAACAGTTTCAGTGTTGTATTTTGTTGGCGCTGGCCAGTTACATTTTTCGGTTTAGTGTGTAAAAATGAATCGCCGAGTGATATCTGAAATTGATTGTGCAATAATAGAATAGTAGCTTTAGTTGAGGAAGGTCATTCCCAAAGATTTGTTGTTGAAAGAATAGGGGTTTTTCAAAGTGATGTATCTCGCATATGGCATCGCTATCTAGAGACCAATTCCGTGCGAGACAGACCACGAAGTGGTAGAAGGCATGTTACTAACGAACAGTAGAACCGCTATATTACGTTATCAATTCGGAGACATCGTACTATGCTAGTCCCACAACTTCAGAGAGATGTTACGAATGCAATTGGAGTTCGCGTATCCATCTCTACACTTAAGAATACGCCACTGCTTGTATGGGTTTATTATGGTTTATATCGATAAGAATGGATACATATTATTGTTCTTATTCAGTCGTCCTTCTGTCACATTTAATTAGGCCCTATATTTTAATGGTAAAAGAATTAATATCATTAAAAAACAAATACGTTTTTTTAACGAATTTTAATTAATAAAATAACGCTCCGAGAGCATTTTATAATAGATACTTAAAGAAATGATGCATAGATAGATCCAAGAGTTAAAAATAGCATTGAACCATAATTATTATTTTATTAATAATCAATAAAACTATCCTTCAAATAAAACTGTGACGAGGAGCATGAAAGATGGGACGCCGCACCTAATACATTAGTTAATTTGTAAATATCGATTATTTATAGGTAATAAATATAACTAGGTGCCAACATTCGAAACTAGAAATAAAACAGAAATACAATCAATGTAGTCGTATTGAAAATTATTAAGAACTCACCAAGCAACTGGTTGAAAACGTTTTCTTGTGCTATACATTGGAGCAACACATTGGTCTTAACTTAACTTAAAAACTTAGTAAGATAAACATATTTGTGTTGAGTAATTAGAGAAAGAATGTAATTCTACACGTAATGGTAAATTAAAATACAGGGTGTTCCATTTAAAAAATTTTACTTGTGAATGTTTATTATATTATACCAGAAAGATATCATTTTTTCAATATCCTGTATAAAAAGTGTTTAGTATTTTTATGAAATAAAAAGACCCATAATTTTTCTAAATTTACTCAATTTACTCATTAGTACAAAAGTTACTTGAATTTTTACATAGAATCGAAAAATGGCAAAATGTACAGGGTGTCCAATTTTCGACACTTTTATAGGGTATCTCCGTTATTGTTAGTGCTATCAAAAAAGTAATGTAGGTGTCATGTGCTCTTTTTGGGTCAAACTTAAAATGATAAAATCAAAATTCGAAAATTTTCGCTCGCTTAAGAGATACGGAGGAAAATCAAAAAATTGACAATTATTTCAAAATTACCCTATATTTTCTTAGTTAAAAGAGATACAAAAAAATGTTTTATACAGAAGTTTATTTATAATGATTGTTGAATAATCTGCAGTTTTCAGAATAAGTATACGGGGTCAGGTAAGAATGTTATCGGACATAACCTCATTTTTTAAATGGAACACCCTGTATATTTTAATCTAAAAAGATAGCATTTTAAACTCTCTTTTCAAATTTGCAACACACCATGGGTATTAAATTTTTCAAAATGTTGATAAGCATTTTTCACAAAGAATATGTAAAAATAGAATTGACGTTAGATGTTAATAACAACTAGAACGTCAACATAGTTGTTTCTATCATATTAGCTTTTGTTTCAAGGCCTACTGTGGTTTAAAGTAATAAAGTTTAAATAAAGCGCCTAGGAAACTAATATTATCCATGGCGTGTTATATATTTGAAAATATAATTTAAAATGCAATCATCTTAGATTAAAATATACAGGATGCTTCATTTAAAAAATGGGGTTAGGTCCGATAACTTTTTTACCTGACCGCGTATACTTATTCTAAATTTGGCAGATTATTCAACTATCAATATAAAGAAACTTCTGTATGAAACATTTTTCTGTATCTCTTTTAACTAAGAAAATATAGGGTAATTTGAAAATTGTCAATTTTTTTTCCATATCACGAAAATTTTCGAATTTTGATTTTACCATTTTAAGTTTGACCCAAAAATAGTACATGACACCTACATTACTTTTTTGATAGCACTAACAGTTCGAAGATACCCTATAAAAATGTCGAAAATAGGATACCCTGTACAGGGTATTCTATTGAAAATAACAATGATGGGCCTTATTTCCGGTATAACCGGATGTGATTAAAATATTTTTACTAAAAGGATCCGCATCTTTCTTGTATTAGTCCATAATGGAAACACCTGCTAAAAATTAATACACCTGGAAACATAGCTTTAACGTTGTTATTTTAAATGCCCTTACGTCGTTAATTTTTTTTTATGGTTTCCTAAATATTTTTATGATATTTCAACGGGAAAGTAATTAAATATTGATGTGGTTGAATGTTAGAAATTTAGTAATAATACTATGGTACGTGGTCTTACTTCATACAGTAAGGAATAAATCCATTACAAGTTCCTCTATTTGTAAAACATGAACGGAAGAAATACGAAAACCTCACACAAATGTAATTTTATCATTAGATAGATTGTAAGAAGATAACACTGGATTGAAAGTAAAAAAACTACCAGAAAATACTTACCAACTGACTGATTTTCAGACGTACCATCCTGTTCCAACCGTTTATTAAATATAAAATTCAAATTTTGCAATTGGTCCACGCAAAATTTTAATTTGGAATTGGGCAACACTAACTCCTCCATTTTTTTAAACTTAATACTCTTATGGGATAGCTCTTTGTGTGTAAACATCGCAAAACTAAAATTTAATTGTATTAATTGTCCTTCTGTAGAACAGCTGTAACGAACGTCGAGTTAAACAATTTTTAACAATTTAATTATTGATTTTGTCGTTGTTGTTGCTAATTTATTTTTAGCTGTCGGTCGTGGTCTTTTAGAGATTCTAAAAATTCGTTGTGAACGAATTAGTGATCACATGCATTGTCTCTTTGTAGAAAGATATGTCATCGAAGCGCACGCTTTTTAAAATATTTTTTTATCGTTTGTATAGGGTGTCACCTTTTGGGTGGTTTTACGGGGTATCTCCGTTATTAGTGAAGATAGAAGCACGCGGTTTTCACATCACGGTGGTACTTTTTTGGGAACAAAAGATGCCCCAATCGGAATTTTTCTAGGTCTTCTCGTTTTTAATATACGGTATTCTTTCGAGAAATTTTGGGCAACCTCGCATATTTCCGTTACCCTGTAACTTATCAAAAAGAAATAAAATGTTCTCTTTGTAGTTTCTTTAACGTAGAAACCAGTGACGTACTCAAATTTTTTCTACGTTCAATAGTCAAGGAAAAAACTGAGTACGTCACTGGATTCTACGTAAAATACTACAAAGAGAACATTTTATTTTATTTTGATAAGTTGCAGGGTAACGGAATTCTCAAAAACATCACATATATTAAAAACGAGAAGGCCTAGAAAATATCTGCATATTTTCCTTCTATCTTTACTAATAACGTAGAACCACACAAAAGTGGACCCCCTGTACTTGTCGAAGATGAATATTTGAAATATAGGTGTATATACAGTGAAACCTCTCATAACGGACACCTCTAATAAGCGGACATCTCTATTAAGCGGACATTTTTTCATAGTCCGGAACTAGGTATATGAAATTCCATGAAAATCAACCTCTCTTGGGTTTGTTCGGGTTTGTTCCTTTAAACGGACAAACATTTTTTTAAAGGTATTTGGGAGACGAATAAGTACGGTGCAACAACTCTCTGAAGACCGACCGGCAACCAATCGCGTATGCGCGGCAGCGCCAAAGGACTTAGCCCAATGAAAGTATGTGTGATTCCCCGACAGCAGTCCGCCGTTTATTTGTGAGTTGTAAGGTTAAAATCGTAAACAACGGCACACAAATGTCGCGTTTTGAGTCTGAAAGAGAATATTGATGTTGGGGAATTTGTAATTTGATAACAATGATTTGGGCGAATTCATTAACATTGATAGCAATGTGCTATTAGAAGATGATAGTGACCCCATTCCTATCGATTATGTAGTTTAAACTGGAACCAGATCACTATCTGATGACTCTGATGAAGAAGTTGAATGCAGTAATCAAACAAATGTCACCAATTATGAACAAGCCATTAGTATGGCAAAGGAATTATAAGAGTATGCAAAGAATATAGGTGACTCTACAGCAATGGAATTGTTATCAGACTTGGAATTACATTTTTCTAGATTGCAAGTATAAAACGCATACACGTCAAACTATGTTATCAGATTTTTTAGTGCTACATCCTAACTAAAACTAGTGTATTTTTGTTATGTTATGTTTATTTGTACATACATATACATAGTAATAATTTTGCATTTACATATTACCTAATAACAAATTTCCCATGGGCGGACACCTCTATTAGGTGGACACATTTAGACGGTCCCGTGGGTATCCGCCTAAGAGAGGTTTCACTGTACTTATATATATATATTTTTTGAAAGACAGTTTCTGCAAATCTATAAGATTTTAATAAAAAAGAAAAAGATAATAAAAAAACTTTAAAAATTAAAACATGAATTGTTTTGCCGAATTAATATTTTAGTTGTCTGTTTCTACATAGTCCTGATATATTTGAACAACTAATTCAACTCAATATGATTACAAATATCTTTTAAAAATAAATTACTACCAAAAGATTGAAAAATTAAGCGATAAAACAATTTAGCATTACTTACCTGAATAGTTACACTTGTATAACAATATAAAAATATTTAGCAGAAGTCTAGTTTAAAAAAAAATGTAGTGTTTTCGTATTTAATCAAAACACGCAGAGCTCACGTTATACAATATCGGATGCGATCTATTCAAAATCGTGTTTCCGTGTAATAGAGTGGAAACAAAGTGTCGTTTTATTTTAGGAATTTTAGCACTGATATGTACTAAATAACGGACTTACCAATACAGGGTGTTCGAATCGGGATACTTGGAGAGATGGTTATAAATATTAAAATAAAGGTAGTAAATATTATAACAAAAAGTCGAAAACTAAAATTTTTTTGCTTCCATTTGATGTTACTGCTTACAAAAACTTTTCAGTCCAGGTCCAGTGCGAACTGTATATTGCTAATACCATCTGCAATTATGTCCCCGCTATGGGCATCGTAGGGGGCGTTGTGAGTTTGCGCAGTTCGGAAATTTCCTTGTGAAAATAAACATTCGACAGGACCGGATTTCAACTTTCTTAACGTAAATTTCACTGGTTAGTTAGGAAAAATATTGGAATTAAAGTTTCGATTAGTTCGATTTAAGACAGCGTTCCATGCATACGATTTCTGACGATATGATGATCCGACGGTGCCCTGATTGGTGTAAACTTTTGATGCCAAATTCCGTCCGAATATTTGTAACAATCGACACGATGAGCTTCATTTTAACTTTCATCCGACGTCGTATGTTTCTTAACCTCACATTTTTCTAAAAATTAAGAATGAATGACTATATTGACTATTTTGGGAATTATTATCAGCTACTGATGCACCAAATTAAAAATACATTAATTTTAAGGTTAGGTAGTGACCACATAATATATATTTTATTGCATACGAGTGACACTCTCTTCTTTTTAGTGAAATTCGGTTCCGAAGATCGGATAAGATGCACTTGTGTCCTTTCATCTTAAGCAAAACAAGAAACTAACCTACCAAACAGCGAATCGAATCACCCCAAATTAAAAACTCCTTTACAAAACTTGTTAGGTAATGAAAGTTTATAAGCACTAATATATCGACAATAATGTGGATGGACCACTTTTTATTCTGTACTTTGAAAAAGCATCCATAACCAAACAAATAATGTCGGACCGGCTCTGACGCGATCGATAAAATTTCCACCCTACTACGCAAACTCAATAGGCCCGCGCATCTCCCATAGCGGGGACACTTTTTGTTTTTTTATAACGTTCGTATTGGCAATATACTATTTATATATATGTGATTTTCGTGCGCTCTAATTCATACCCACTACATGCGCTAAAACTATTTTTTTGATAATAGCCTCCCACTTGACTTCCGATTTAATACACCGGAAAGACCCTTTGTTAATTTTATTGTGATTTGAACGGTCTTGGTGATTATTCTCGTTTACGAGGTATTTACGGAAATATATTCGGAGTAAGCAAACTTTCATCTACCTATCCTCATTTAATCCATAACAAGGAAGGAGTATCGAACGTTTAACAAACGCACACGAGCTAATTTACATAAGAACAAAATATGTTTATTCGCCATAGAAGTTGATGGTATTTGAAAATATCGTGACTGTTTCGAATAGTCCATAACGTTAGGCAGTTGTTTAGTGGTTTTTAGCACGAATTATGGCTTAATTAGCTATTTAACTGGGATTTATTTTTTCACTCGAAAGCATAAAACGAGTAGTTTATATTATAATTATTTGGACGAGAGTTCGTCGGTTCAAACCCCACGCACTAAGTGGATCTTAGTGGTATATGTCATGCTGTTACTGTCAAGCGTCATCCTCCCTATCCGATTCACGTTGGTAACCAGGGCAAATGAAAGGGGAGATCTCGTGGGGTACGGGGGAGGGTACGCAAGCCCCAATCGGTAGGTCATACCGCAATACCCGAAACCAAGGGGTGATAGTATTTAGGGGAGGATCGTGGTTCGGAACCCACGTTAAATAGTCAATCCCCTCGGGAATGGCTCAGGCAGCGAACGAAGAGGACAGAAGGAGGAGGGGCGGTTGCAGATTTACCAGCCGATCTAATGAACATGCAGGTAAAGTCGGTACGATGTATGAAGTCCGCTAAGCAATAAAACCTCTCGAGCAGGGTAGTCGGTGGCTCTCAAACAATAAATTATATTTTAGGTCTTTTATTATTAACGGTCTTACTTCGTCTATAACCTGTTCTGTCGCATAAGATTCAAAAATAATTTTTTCCGTGTGTTCAATGCATTTCCGCCATTCTTCTTTGCCCACTTTGCTAAGCGCCTCCTCCATAACTTTATAACGCTAGATCTACTGATATTTTCACAGGCATGTTTGTCATAATAATTTTTGGTAATACCCCATATCAATTCCATTGCGTTGTAATGGCAATGGTAGGGTGGTAATCTCAAAACTTGATGTCCATATATTTTTTTTTAAATTACTGCTCTTTACACTTGCTTAAAGATCACTTTTTAAAAATTAATCTTCATTGTTTATGATTTTCATTGACAGCCACTCTCTTAATTCTTCCTTTTTCCAGCTGCTTGTAGGAAATTTCTCTTCGAGTCTCGTATGGTAAGAGGCATTGTCTAAAACAATTAAGGAAGGGTTTTCTAAACTTTTTAAAAGTGTTTCCCCGAACCAATACTCAAAATTTCAGTATCCATATTGCCGTGATAATCATCAGTTTTTTTGTTGAGCAAAATATGGCACTGGCATTTGAAACAACCCCTTCTTCATTGCCAGTATATACCTTTTTCCATTACTGGCACGGGTACTGGAATAGCAATGTTTCGAATTATCCTGCCAAGACGATTTTGTTGAAGTTCCGTTTGCATATACAGGGTGTCCGGGAACATGTGGGAAATCTCCCGGATATGAAGAAAACACGTGAAAAGAATACTATAGGTTCATATAAACTTCTTTCGTATCGGCCTCCTCTTCGGAGATATGGCTCCCAACCGATGGAATCAAGTTTTTTACACATAATTATTGAACCACCTGGTATATTTCAATTATTTTTTAATATGATGTATACCAGGTAAGACCCGTCAAATTACTACCCAAGAAACTGTTGTGAATTACTCACAGCTGCAGGAACGGACTAGCTGTAACACTCATGGGCCCATTTTTTTTACGCCCTGTATAATGAGAACTTTGGACAATGTTTTTTACATACCTTTAACTATTGGCTAAAAGTTAAGTACTCTTTATTCATGTCGCTAATCCTAACCGTTTTCGGAAAAACGTCATTTTATTTACACCAGTCCCCTAAATTCTCACGGGTTAAATATGAAAAAGCAGAATTTTGAAGGTTGAACATTTGATCGGAACAAAGATGTATCTTTTACTGAAATACGCCAAATACATGATGAACATGAAATGCCGTTTTTTCGAAAACGGTTAGGATTAGCGACATGAATGAAGAGTACTTAAGTTTTAGCCAATAGTTAAGGGTATGTAAAAAACATTGTCCAAAGTTCTCATCATACAGGGCGTAAAAAAATGGGTCCATGAGTTTTACAGCTAGTCCGTCCCTGCAGCTGTGAGTAATTCACAACAGTTTCTTGGGTAGTAATTTGACGGGTCTTACCTCGTATACATCATATTAAAAAATAATTGAAATATACCAGGGGGTTCAATAATTATGTGTAAAAAACTTGATTCCATTGGTGCTCTTTGGGAGCCCATATCTCCGAAGAGGAGGCCGATACGAAAGAAGTTTATATGAAGCTATAGTATTCTTTTCACGTGTTTTCTTCATATCCGGGAGATTTCCCACATGTTCCCGGACACCCTGTATATCCATTTTTCGTCAAGAAAAACAACTTGCCTTGACAATTCCGATTTTTTTTTTGTTTAATATTCCCTTAAAAATTACCATCTTTTTGAAACAACATTATTGGACAGCTCACAAAGCACTTTTCTGAGAACATCTTTAACTTTTGACGCCAAATGTTTTTCATTTGTTAAATAAAAAAAACTATAAGTGAAAA
Source organism: Barypeithes pellucidus (assembly GCA_963991005.1). Lineage (NCBI taxonomy): Eukaryota > Metazoa > Arthropoda > Insecta > Coleoptera > Curculionidae > Barypeithes > Barypeithes pellucidus. The sequence continues at coordinate 17,668,094 of OZ022561.1, read as the reverse complement.
ATAAACAAGATAAAAATATTTATCGCGGTACATAATTCTAAGATAATTTTGTTTTGGAACCGCTGAACTTGCCCAGCCGACTACAGCGAGCCAGTGGAATGTCCGGTACGATCAAGTATAACGAAGGTATTGTTAACTTAACCGTCTTACTGTTTAACAACCTTTAATGATTTAATCCGATATCGGACTTCATAAAACGAACCGACTTTAGATGAAACTAAATAAAGGGTTTCCATTAAAAAGACTGAAGAGAAAGTTTGAAATATATTATCGTAATTGTTTCTCCGTTAAAAGCAATTTAACCGTATTTATTGATTCAACAACTTACAATGCATTAACATTTATTTTATTAATTAGATTATTAATTAATATAAAAAGAAAAACATAGGCTTAACATAATGAACATGGCGTATTTCTACAAATGAAGTAAAATAATAATTTTTAAATGTAGGTAGAAAACACCATTGCAACAAATCTAGAAATTATTCACGAAGCTATTGAATTCAAGGAAAACAATTATGTATTTAGGCTCTCCCTGTATAGTGAATGCATTTTTCTATATGCCACTGCTCTTTATAACGCATGGAAAACTATCCAGGCCTTTCTTGTCCATATAATCCCGTACTCCATCCATGCAGAATCAATGGAAAACATCGCGTCCGCGCATTATCGCAGCATCCCAGTTCCCGACGTAACTACAGCAAGTTTAGTGTCAAGGTGTGTCGAAATATGTATCCGTAATTTTTCATTATAGTGGAAACTTTCCATGAGTAAATTCGTTTCTTTAGCCACCGGAACAAACCAGACTGTATAGAAATCTAGCGGTAGATTAAGATATGAAATGGTATTTTAGATAAAGTGAAGTAATGCAATGGAAAAAGTGAACGAAGGGAGTCAAGGTCACAATGCAAGAAGTGTGAAATATAAGGAAGTGCATCAGTATTTTTAGTGGCCGAGAGTGGAAGCTCTGAATATAAAGTGGGTATTTAGTTTGCTGCCATACGAAACGTTCTGGTTTCCTTTTAAAAATGGAAAATAGTCCTTTGTGAAGAAATGCGGCAAGATAAAAGAATTTATTCATAAATTAGTAGATTAATTTATATAGAAATAGTAATTTAATTACCCTCTAAGTTCTATCAAGAACAATATTTAACATTTACGCTCGCCATTTTGTCAGATATAAATCGGGCAATATTCATTGATCCCTGATGTTCTGTGTGAATTTTTACAAATTTGATATTTTTACAAAATTTTTAAATCCTTATTAGTATTGTCCAGTAAAGGTTTGAATAAAAAAAGGCATTTCGGAAAATGTCATATACATTGTGTCCCAGAATAAGCGAACCTATATGTGTACAAGACAAACAATTCTCGAATTGAAATTTGATCATTTAGGATCTACGCTACTTGATTAGAAAACAAAATTTGACATATTTTGATTTTAATGAAATCCAGGAGGCGTTATACCGGGGCATTCTTTTTATTTTCTGTCTAGGTAAAGTGCCTCGTATCGCAAAATTTCATGAAGAAAAGTTGCTCATAATTCAAAATTATGCAGGCGTACCGAATTTAATAACCATCAGACGTATTAAAAAAAAATAAACTATAAACAGAAAAAAAATTCTTCATCTTTTTAAATAAACTCCTGGACAAAATTAACGTAACATCATAAATTTACCATATTTTTTATGCTATTTTTTTTTCTGAATTTATGATCCGATTGGAATGATTTTTTTTTTGCATTGTAGGTTGGTTCCTTTGATAATGTCATAGCTTTCGCTGTTTATGATAAAAATTTAATTTTCGATTTATACTGGGTTTACTAAAAATGCTACGTTTTTTTCCGAAAATTTGTATCACCCTGTGGAGTATATTAGCAACCGAAGCATATTGCAGTTGACATTAATCGGCAGGTCCATCTTTCCCCAACATTTTCTTTCTTGGTTTACTTCATTATCTCTGTTATTAAAGGAGATACACAGTTTTATAGCGTAACATGTTTTTATAGACTTTAATATTCAACACATTCATTGTTAAATGTTTTCAAGTAGGTTTCAAGATTAAAATACTCGACAGGCAACTGGGCATACGAAACGAAAGTTTAATAAGCAGTTTCCGAACACTTTTTATCAGTATAGCGAATTTTATTTTTACTTTAAAACACAATCTGCTGACACATCGCTTGCAATGTCAGAAAAAGTCCATAGTCTACTTCAAAACATTTAACAATGAATGTGTTGAATATTAAAGTCTATAAAAACATGTTACGCTATAAAACGTTGTATCTCCTTTAATAACAGAGATAATGAAGTAAACCAAAAAAGAAAATGTTGCAGAAACTATGACATTGTCAAGGAACCAACCTACAATGCAAAAAAATCATTCAAATCGGATCATAAATTCAGAAAAAAAAGAGCATCAAAAATATTGCAAATTTATGATGTTGCGTTAATTTTGTCCAGGAGTTTATATTTATTAGGAAAAATTATTTCGGAAAGAACATTTGATGGCCACATTTCACTTTCTAGGCTAATATAACAAACGATGAGGAAATTGAATAAATTACCAGGGAAAATATTGTATAAAATAAAAAAACCAATGAAGGCTGATGGTTATTTAATTTGGCATACGTACATGATATTGAATTCCAAGCAACATTTCTAAATAAAATTTTTCGATATTTTGTGAAAAAGAGGCTCTTTACCTATCCTGCTCGATTTCATAAAAATCAAAATATGATAAACTTTATTTTCTAATCACCGAATCAATTCGAATATATTCTGTCATTTACACCTATAGGTTCGCTGATCTGAAGAATACTAGCACACTGAAGAATACTAAGCTAAGGTGGCAATAATTTCTTATGGCATATGGCTAAAATTAATTTTTTTGCACACACGAAACACAAAATATAAATTTCAATACATGCCATTTTCGTCTATGAATGGATTTTTCCAAGTACAAGGTGTCCCATTTTCGACACTTTTATAGGGTATCTCCGTAATTTTTAGTGCTATCAAAAAAGTAATGTAGATGTCATATGTTCCTTTTGGGTCAAACTTAAAATGGTAAAATAAAAATTCGAAAATTTCGCTCGCTTATGAGATGCGGGGGAAAATCAACAAATTCACAATTTCTAAATTACCCTATATTTTCTTAGTTAAAAGAGATACAGAAAAATGTTTTATACAGAAGTATATTTATAATGATTGTTGAATAATCTGCCGTTTTCAGAATAAGTATACGGGGTCAGGTAAGAAAGTTATGGTCAGGTAAGAAAGTTATCGGACCTACACTAATTTATTTAAATCGAACACCCTGTATATTTTAATCTAAAAATATAGCATCTTTTCAAATTTATAACACAACATGGACGGTAGATATCATATCAAATTTTTCAAAATGTTGATAAGTCATTTGCACAAATGAATATGTAAAACTGAAATTGACGTTAAATGTTAATAATAACTAGAATGTCAACCTAATTGTCTCTAGGATATTAGCTCTTGTTTTATGGCCTACTGTGGTTTAAAGTAATACAGTTTAAATAAATCGCCTAGGAAACCAATATTATCCATGGTGTGTTATATATTTGAAAATAGAATTTAAAATGCAATCTTCTTAGATTAAAATATACAGGGTGCTCCATTTTAAAAAATGGGCTTAGGTCCGATAACTTTTTTACCTGACCGCGTATACTTATTCTAAATACGACAGATTATTCAAAAATCATTATAAATAAAGTATTGTACAAAATATTATTCTCTATATCTTTTAACTAAGAAGATATAGGGTAATTTTGAAATTGTCAATTTTTTGATTTTCCCCCGTATCTCTTAAGCGAGCCAAAATTTTCAAATTTTGATTTTACCATTTTAAGTTGACCCATGACACCTACATTACTTTTTTGATAGCACTAACAGTCACGGAGATACCCTATAAAAATGTCGAAAATGGGACACCCTGTACAATTTTTTTCATCGGCTTAAGCAACGACTCTTCTTGTTGTTTCTTAGCTTTCAAATTTCAACGTCAGAAAATGTCCAATACTGTATTGTTGATAACGTTTTTAAAAGAAAAATCTTGATATCAAATTAAACCAACCTGAAATCAGGGGTTAGATCAACTTGTCAGTTCTAAAGTCGCTGGGACCCGTCAAATTTATTATTAACAAAGTTATACAGGATGAATCAGAAAAATGCCACGTACCAACATTTTTCATGTTGCCCTGTCCTTTAATCTTCAATTCTTAAGGAGTCAATCGATAAATCTCTTCACAAGAAGTAGACAATGTACAACAGGATTTTTCCTAGACCGGTATTTCGCAGAATAGCTAGTGGGGGACAATTTAAACATCTTAAAAATATATATTGCCATTTTATTGTTTACATTAATAATGAGTTTGATATGTTTTAAAAATCATATCCAAAAATACAAAGGGTGTTGAACTTGACAGCATTATTCTTTTAATAGTGTCCAAATGAATCCAAACAAAACGCACATCGAAAAAAAGACGACATAGTTGAAGCAATGACTACTATAGAGCCAGTCGCATCATCGATCAATACAACAGGAACAGTACCGTGGAGCTATTTGGGCTCCGTCAGTTCTGTCAGTCCAGTTAATTCAATCAATTTTACTACAGCGAAAAATGTACAGGATTCTTATAACGGAACAGGGTTTTACATTGATGACGATGGGGACTCGGGTAAGAATGTTTAAAAAAATATTTTTAAACAATTTACAAATATAGCATATATTTTATTTCTTTTATTTATTTATTGACATCACAAAAATACTATTTCTGTTGCAAAACAATATCTAACTAATTTTTTAAACGATAACCTAGAAAGTAAACAATAAATAATTTAGCAGAGAGTGCGATTGATGCATTTGTACTGAATAAAATAGAAATATGTATAAGTATATAAAATGGAAGTAATGGAATTGAACATAGAAAATCAAATCTAATTTTTGAAGTGGCTGAATATTGATTCCCCGATACATTTTATAGAAAACTGCATATAACTTATTATATTATAACTTCTTGTTGAGGCCGATATGGTAAACTCATGTGCCGGGATTGAATACATTGTGGTAAGCCAATCCTAAACTATTCAATTAAATGTGATGGCACAACCAAGAGACTCATTTGGCAGGTATTTAATACAGAAAACACCAGCAAATAATTTCTATGAAGCTATTGCCAACAATTGACGTAAATGTGAACATAACGAATAATGAAAATATGGTCACTGGCACTAGGAGTACTATGTCAACGTAATAGTTTCATTTTTGGGTGATTGCTCCATCACCTAAACCAGTGGTGCGCAAACTTTTTTCATTTGCGACCCCTTATTTTGTGTAAAATTTTGTCACGACCCCTGGATAGACAGTAGGCGTGAATTTCTTTGAATTTGGCGACCCCCAAAAATTTTCTAGCGACCCCTCCGGGGGTCGCGACCCACGGTTTGCGCACCACTGACCTAAACTATGAGAGTTTCGTGGTTTTATCACCACGTTTTATTGAATAGCTTAGGTTGGCTCACCAAAATGTAGTCAAACTTGATACATGGGTTTACCATATTGGCCACTTCAAGAAGTTATTATGAACTTTTTCTATAAAATGTACAGGGGACCCGATATTCAGCCACCTCAAAAATTACATGGAATCTCCTATGTTCAACTTAACGATGTATCACCTGGTATGTTCAAAAACTCTAAATGAAAGTTGTCATTTACATGATATCTATGAAGCGAAGCTTTATTTACACAATGTAAAATAATTTTCTGCGAGCCGCAGGCGAGTCTTAGAATGTCCTGAGCTTTACATGTACAGGGTGTCCCATTTGTTAGTGCTATCAAAAAAGTAATATAGGTCTCATGTACTCTTTTTGGGTCAAACTTAAAATGATAAATAAATTTCAAAAATTTTCGCTCGCTTAAGAGATACGGGGGAAAATCAAAAAATTGACAATTTCTAAATTACCCTATATTTTCTTGGTTAAAAGAGATACAGAAAATGTTTTATACAGTTTCTTTGTCCCTTCGATCTCAGATACCTTCCTGGTTTGCAATTTAAATTATCAATTCAACATATATTACCTGTTTTTGTTTGACTCTGTCTTATTGATTTAATGAAATTGTACTAATTGTAAATGAAAATTATTAAATTGAGTAACTAATGTAAATTATATTTTTTATATAATGTTAGGTATTGTGCAGGTTAAGTGAGGAAGCGTAGTCTTGAACTTCGCCCTTTGTAGCTTTTAAATGTTGCAATAAAGACATAACGTATTTATTTATTTATTTAATAATTATTGAATAATCTGCCGTTTTCAGAATAAGTATACGGGGTCAGGTAAAAAAGTTATCGGACTTAACATCATTTTTTTAAATGGAACAGCCTGTATATTTTAATCTAAGAAGATTGCATTTTAAATTCTAGTTTCAAATATATAACACACCATGGATCAAGGGCGGATCCAGAACTTCGGTTTGGGGGGGTCAAATTTCGTTTGGGGGGGGGGGATGCATGGCAAATTAGGTTAGGTCCGATAACTTTCTTACCTGACCTCGTATACTTATTCTGAAAACGGCAGATTATTCAACAATCATTATAAATTAACTTCTTTATAAAATATTTTTCTGTATCTCTTTTAACTAAGGAAATATAGGGTAATTTAGAAATGGTCAATTTGTTGATTTTCCCCCATTTCTCTTAAGCGAACGAAAATGTTCGAATTTTGATTTAACCATTTTAAGGGGGCACATGACACCTACATCACTTTTTTGATAGGACTAATAATAACGGATAACCTTATAAAAGTGTCGAAAATGGGACACCCTGTACTATATTTTTGCTCCCGGTCGGGTTCACTTCCTTTCATTATCGAATGCAAAAGTTCCATTTCGCAATGTAACCTCAGAAGTAATTCTTGATAATTGTAACTTTCTTAATTTTGACGCACATGCGTCGCCTGTGATACAATGCCTTTATTTCAGCGGAAAAGTTATTCCTGATGACTGTCAAAATAGTCACCAATAATCTTGTTGGACGATACATTGTCAGATGTATTTTCCAAAACCTAAAAATGAAATGTACTTTAGTATTGATATAATATTCTGTTTTGTAGTGTTAAGTGATCTGAAGACGGTAATACTTGCTTGTCTGGCAACTCTAGTTCCATTAGTGGTTATACTTCTAACAGCTTTTGGACTAAGGTAGGTAAATACCGTTGAGGCGGGGAAAGAATGAATGTGCATCATCCATATATATATACACATTATATTGCCAATACGAATGTTCCAAATTACAAAAAGTGTCCCCCCTTTGGGAGACTGCTTGGCACGATTGAGTTTGCGCAGTAGGGTGGACATTTTATCGATCGCGTCAGAGCCGGCCCGACATTATTTGTTTGTTGTTATTCGTCGCCATCTTTGGTTCTGGATGCTTACAGAATAAAAAGTAGTTCATTAACATTGTTGTCGGTATATTAGTGCTCATAAACTTTCATTACCTAACAACAATTTTTGTAAAGGAGTTTTTAATTTGTGGTGATTCGATTCGTTGTTTGTTAGGTAAGTAAGGACACAACTGCATGGTGCTTTTTTGCAAAAGTCGTGGATCAATCCCAGGTATAAAGTATTTTAGGTATGTATATATATATGAAAATATTTTGCTTATCACATTATCCGATCTTCGGAACCGAATTTAACTAAAAAGCTTGTAAAAAAAGAAGAGAGTGTCACTCGTATACAATAAAATACATATGTGGTCACTACCTAACCTTAAAATTAATGTATTTTTTAATTTGGTGCATTAGTAGCTGATAATAATTCCCAAAATAGTCAATATAGTCATTCATTCTTAATTTTTGGTCTAGAAAAAATAATTTGGCACCAAAAGTTTACACCAATCAGGACACCGTCGGATAATCATATCGTCAGAAGTCGTATGCATGGAACGCTGTCTTAAATCGAACTAATCGAAATTTTAATTGCAAATCCGGTCCTGTCGAATGTTTACTTTCACAAGGAAATTTCCGAACTACGCAAACTCACTATTACCCGTTCGATGCCCATAGCGGGGACATAATTGCAGATGGTATTAGCAATATAATGGTTATATATATATATGTGGCATCATCACGTGTAACAGTATGTGATCCAAATCGAGATTATGTATGTAGATCAAATAAGACAAAACCACGTCAGCAGCTTAATGGTCTTGATTGAATTTTATTTAATTATATCAATTCAAACATGATTTATTGTTTAAAATATAATAATATTTCTTCACAACGGTAATCAATTGCTTGCAAAACATGCCAAGAAAATTTTCGTTAACCTTGTTTCGTTTCATCTAAAAAAATAATTTCACGTTTTTGAATAGCGTTGCCATTTTCAAAAAAATTCGTAATCTCCAAGCTCTTAGAGATGAAATGTTTGCCCCTACCGATGCTCGCGATTCTCAACACTGATGGTTATAGGTTCTTCAAACAGAATACAATTTTTTATAACTAAATATAAAATATTTAACACTACTTACAGAAAATGAAACAAATTTGCACTTAATACTTCTTATAAGCCAATTTTGATGATTATATTCTATACAGGGTGTCCCAGAAGATGTGGACAATCTCCCGGGTTCAGATAGAACACTTAAAAATAACAAGAGAAGTTCTTATAAATTTTTCTTTCTACGGCCTCCCCTACGGAGATACCGGGGCCCATTACGGACGTCCCTGGAAATCGTTGTTTTTTAAATAATTTATTAAGTACTAGGTGTAATTTCATAATTTTTTAGTATAATAGTTAGTAGATGAGTCTCCTTATAATTCGCCAATTTAAACATATTTGGCTTATTTAGTTTGCCAGGGACGGACTACACGTAACACAAAAATCCCTTTTTTGTACACCTTGTATGATAATGGAACGACAATAATATTTTTGGATACTATAAACCTTAAGCTGAAAAAAGGTACTCTTGATCAATCTCGATAAAGTGTACTGTTTTCGAAAAAAAAATACTTTTGTTCAATATGGTTTTTTGCATTAGTTGTTGTTTTATGTTCATAAAATTCCCTCATTGTTGCTATGGTTTTTTTCACATGTACCGATTTAAATAAGAATATTTATGCAAGTGTCAGTTTATGGTAGTGTCTTGAAATTTGCGGTTTTCCTCCTTTGTCTTATTAGTTACTAACTTAGTAATGGAATTTATATAAATCATATTGAACAAAAATATGTTTTTTTCGAAAACAGTTCATTTTATCGACATTGACCAAGAATACCTTAATTAAGGATTAGACTATCCAAAAATATTATTATCGTTCCTTCATCATACAAGGTGTACAAAAAAAAACATTCTTGTGTTACGTCTAGTCCGTCCCTGGCAAACTAAATAAGCCAAATGTTTTTAAAAGGGTGAATTTTAAGGAGACTCATATACTAACCATTATACTAAAGAATTATTAAATTACACCTAGCACTTAAAAAATTATTTAAAAAACGATTTTCAGGAACGCCCGTTATGGGCCCGGCCCGGGAGATTGCCCACATATTCTGGGACACCCTGTATAGCTATGTACTTTCGTTTAGAAATTTGAATAATTTGTAAACTACACGAAACACAAAATATAAATGCCAATAATGACATGTCAATATTATAATTTTGCAATTTTTTCCGTCTCATACAGTGGAATTGTATTTCATTTCCAAATAAAAACATTGTCTGTTTTATCCATTAATGATTTTCATTAATTGATAAAAAAATATTACAAATAACGGGCCTTTACTATTGCTGTAAAGCTATGATCATTCTTTGCAAGGCCCAACAGTATGTAATACTATTTACCAATTTGATTAAGTGAATATATCTAACATTAGCAAAAATTCACCAATTAATGATGGGTTGCAGAAATAATTTACTCAATAATTAACTAGCCAGACTATGACTGGCAGAACTAACACTGAAATAATTTCCTCATGATAAAATAGCTTATTGTTCATTTACTAGTCAACTTTGAATGTGAGTGAATCGTTTCTATCAATGTCACTAATGTCACAATCAAATTAGTTTGGTTGGTTAATTATTGTTTAGAATCTTTTTGCAACCAAGCATTATTCGTTCATAACATCCAATATTTTCGTGCTAAATATATCACGGTTTATCTTAAATATATTTAATTTATTTATTTCTATTTCGAGAACATTTTTAGATTATTATGGATACAATACAAAACTCGGAAAAAGGCTAGGAATTATGATGGAGTTCCCGTAAGAGAAAATGCATCAGAAGCTGCATCCAAACCGTTGCATAGTCACCTGCTCAACGATAAGGTACCGTTTAATGAACTATTTGTGAAAATATGACTGAAAGATCCCTTACAGTCCAGATTGCACGCTATTTGATAACGTTAAATCTTACCTCAGTATCTTGGGCCATATATTAAAGGTAAAAAGACTTCATGCGGTTCTTAAAAAAAACAACAGGTGAAAACATGCATACGCACATTATAAATTCATTTCCATCTATTCAAGCATCTCTAAAACCACACAGCAAACATAAGACTTGTATTTAGTACATAGCCACCAGGCTGTTATTACTTTCTCATTACATCGACATACAGAGTAATTTATTTCTTGCCGAAAATTATTGCCAAAATAAGAGGCCCAGCCCAGCAACTGCTTGTTGGCTTCGAGTTACTATAGGTTCGTTGTGTTACGCCATACCTCTATGGAAAATAAACCAACTGAAAATAATGCCCCGGGAATAAAATGGGCGCTTATTCATAGCTCGAAATGATAATTTACTATATAAAATCATAATTTATAAATGGATTTTACGCCTACTGTTTACCCAATATTAATCAAATCAAACCTTCCCCAACTAGTGGATTCTTTGAGTCGGGCGAACATATACGGATTTTCTATAGTAACCAGACTACTTCCTTCCCCCGTTTTCGAGGATGTTGAACACGATGGTGCAGTTAAAAATTGTTTTTGGGTTGGCCCACCCCCTCAAATGGGCCAAAAACCACCCCCAAGCGGGAAAATTGAAAATAATATTTGCTTGAAGCTGCCCGATCTCGAATTTCTTCCGTTTTCGGGGTCGCGGAGTACTCTCGTACCCTTCAATATTGCACCTGATGCAACCCCCCCCCCCCCCCCCAAGCGATGAAACTACTCTCCAAGGGGGTGCATCGACTGCTGACGGCTTTAAACCGGCAAAATCGTCTGACTGACCGTTTTCGGGGTTGCTGAAGACGAACGATCGCGGCCTCGAAAAAAGTCTCCAGTGCCAAACCACCCCCCCCCCCCCCCCGAGCGATGAAACTACCCTCCAAGGGAGTGAATCGCCTGCGGTCAGACGATATTGCCGGTTTAAAGCCGTCAGCAGTCGATGCACCCTCTTGGAGGGTAGTTCCATGGCTTGGGGGGGGGGGGGGGGTTGCATCAGGTGCAATATTGAAGGGTGCGAGAGTACTCCGCGACCCCGAAAACGGAAGGAATTCGAGATCGGGCAGCTTCAAGCAAATATTTTCAATTTTCCCGCTTGGGGGTGGTTTTTGGCCCTACAATTCAACGAAAATACGGACAAACGGTTCTTTTATGTCTACCCCAAATGCAACATTAGTTAATATGTAATCTATACCTAACTATACAATACATGTTGTATCTGGAAATCTACAGTCTACAATTTTAATCTTAATATATTGAAATTGTGTTTGTTTGAAGGTTGAAGACAATGCTGAATCATTAGTGATAGATTTAGTTTGTACTTCCATTTATTTATAACACAACGTGTCAACTGACTGAAGACGGCTGGAGATGTTTATCAGCTGAAACGTTGTGTTATAAATAAATAACTCTCATATTGAAATTGTGTTCAAATAATAAAATGTGCTTTCCATCAAAAAAGCAGCTTTCTACTAAAATTTCTATTTAAGGGCTTCGTTTATTGGACTATGTGGATTGTGAATTTATTTGTTTTAGTTGAACGTTATTAAATAATCTTGTTCAATTACTGCCTACTTTCAGCTTCATAAATAAGTATATTTTTTTAATTTCTCTATTACTGTCGCTGAGAAAAGCACTACAGCTTTCGATATTACCCAAGTTGAAAACTTAATATCATTAATAAATTCAATTTCATTTAATACAGGGTATCGAAAATATCTGTAAATTTGTAAATCTAATGTCTAAATGTCTATCAAACTCATTTCGTCTTTCGAAGTCATCCTTTGTGAGTTCCTGAACTGGATGGATCTTATGAAGCCGAATATTTCCGCTATCAAATAAATGTCAACTGATTGGTGACATGGTGGTCTCAGCCAAACTGTCAATGTGATTGGCTTTGATTATCTTGCAGGTTAATTAAAATAATCAAAACCTTTTTTTTTTCTATGACCAAACACAAGCACTATAGGAAAAATCCTTTAGGGCACTCTGGGAGTGTACGCAAAAAGCGATTCACGTTGGTTCTGAATCGTTAGAGGTTACATTCGTTGGGAAAAACGACCTCGGGTAGGTCGTTCCATAAGGGTGAAGTCCTTCAGATGAAAGAATTAGTGTATTCGTGTATTTCTGATATTCGCCGCTCTGGGCGGAATTAAGAGGGCAAGGTCAGCCGAGCACTTTCCATGAAAACATCTGTAAAAGAGAGTAAAATCCCCACCTGTCTTCGATGTTCTAGTCTGTCGCGGTTCTTCGTCAGCTCGTGGTCTCTGGGTGCAGAGCTTAAGACATGAGAGCAGTACTCTAGTGATGGTCGAATTTGGGCTTTGTATAGTGTCAAAAGTTGTTGAGCGTGTACAACTTTCTGGTTCGGAAGAGTACACTAAGTTTCTGAGAAGCTATCTTGGCGATTGTCACAACGTGGTTATGCCAAGACATATTTCCTCCCAGATTGACACCCATCAAATTAATAGATGAAGCCAGTTTGATTGTGTGTCCGTCCATGACTATATCCGGTTCTGTAATGTTAACCTTTTTGGAGAAGACTGCTGCCTTTGTTTTTTTAGCGTTAAATTCGACTTGGTTACTGTCACCCCAAGCCAAAATTTGTTCCAGGTCTTTGTTGAGGCGTGATACTTCATGCTGTCTACGAAGATGTGCGTCGGCAGGCGATGTTTGTGCATTCAAAGAGAAGGATGAGATAAGTGTGCTATCGTCAGCAAAACTAAATATCGGATTTTTCGTTTCCACTAGAAGGTCGTTAATGTAGAGTAGGAAGAGAGTGGGAGACAATATGAACCCTTGAGGAACACCGGCATTGATGGTGAAGGTGTCTGAGAGAAATCCGTCAATCGGCACTTGCAGAGAGCGGTCCTTAAGAAAGCTAGACAATCATGCACAGAATCGACTGGGCATACCATATAATCGCAGTTTACTTAGAAGTCCCTCATGCCAAGCACGATCAAAGACTTTAGAAATATCCAGTGCAACAGCCCGAGACTCCCCATGATGTTCGATTGCGTTGTTTCAAAGATGGGTGACATAGGCTAGAAGATCTCCAGTTGATCTAGACTTCTCCGAAAATCATATTGATGATAGCTGATAATGTTGATATCATTACTAGTAGCTATTTTTGGTCTGGTCAGACCTGTGTTTATCTTTCACCAGTTGCTTATACATGGCTGGGTTATAATATTTACTTATCAAACAAATAAAATCTTGTACTTTTTGAGCTACGTTTTTTCCCAAAAATCATTATAGTGGATTTATTCGGTTTTGCTTAAAGCTTGAAAGGCGTGCACATGCAGACGTTTTTGAAATATATGCAATATTCCAGACCTCTATGAGCATATTCTAATCTGTTAATAAAGTTAACATCACATATGGAAACCTGATCTTAATCCAGAAGAATTAGTCACCAGGTTGTTGTATTATGGTATCATTTTAGTGAAAACTACGAGTTGCTCTTTATCATTTCGACATTATATCATGAATAAGTCCCCATTCGAAATTTCGCTTCAAGAACCTTACATACGAGTTCTTTTTTGGTCGTTTTTTTGAAAAGTTGTCCTAAACTTTTAAGTTCTTAACGACCGCTAGCGGAGCGTTTGCAAGCTATGCAAGAAGAGTCGTTGCCCTGCCGAAATAGCACCTTGTTTCAAATAACGTAATTAATACTTATTTAAAGTTTAAAGGACAGCGGCGTTCGTCAACGGTCTCTTTTATGCACTTTCGTTAAACATCGAAATTTAATTTATTGTTTCGACAGAGAGGAACCAAACTATTCTAATCTTAACAACATTAACTTTTTAGGTTCCTTAGAAAAATATTTGACAATACTCTTGGTATAAGCAGATATTTTCTGTTTAGGCTGGCCATCTTAAAATTATGATCAAAATACAGTGTCACAAGCACATATATACAGGGTGTCCGGGAAAAGGAGGTCAATCCATTAACCATATATTCCTTGAGCAAAAATAATATTACTTTTATAATGCCATTTTTCATTCTTGACCCTCATGTGCGATATACAGGGTGTTAAAGTTTTAAATTAAAAACTGATTTTTTTGAATAGTTCGAGTATTTAATGAGATATTAATTTCAAATTTGGTACATTGCGTCCAACAAACCCGAACAAACCCTAAAAAGCTACATCTTTTGAGAGGAACAAAACAAGAAACTTTTGTCAAATACTCAAAATAGGGGGGGGGGGGGTCCAGTTCCCGCTGACCACCCCTATTTTTTAGTGTGTGCGCCAGTGACTTCTAAACTATATTTTTTTAGGTAATCATTTATTTTTGATTATTTTTTCTCCCTTATAAAATTTCGATCAAATCATGTGTTTTGGAGATAATTTGAAAAGCATGGATCCTTGCCAGATGACAGCGCGGCTGACGGTAATCCAATAATTTTCAAATGCTAAATCAAGTCAGCCGTTGTGGCATTACCATGGATACAAGATATAATTAAGTAAAACATTGCAATAAGTGACAATACCGAAAACAAAAGACTAACCAAAAATAAGGACAGTGGCGTACAGATAAAAACCTGTAGTACTAATTCAGTTAAATGAAATTAGTTTATTGACCTACTAAGAACTTACTAATGCTAATCTTCATATAACAGTAAACACCATTGTTATCATTCGTTCTTAAGACAATAATTTACTATTACTTATTAAATAAATTTGAAACATCACAACAAGTAGTACATAAAAACGTCGAAACGCGTCTGGGTATTAGTCTGACGACGGAAAATGGAAACAAATTTCTATTCCTTCTTTTTTACTTGAATTAAATCTTAAAACACAGTGAAAAGTAATATTTAATTTAACAGCAAATAAAACAACGATGCCGTATCCATGGTAATGCTACAACGGCTAACTTGATTTAGCATTTGAAAATTATTGGATTACCGTCAGCCGCGCTGGCATCTGGTAAGGATCCATGCTTTTCAAATTATCTCCAAAACACATGATTTGATCGAAATTTTATAAGGGAGAAAAAATAATCAATAATAAATGATTACCTAAAAAAATATAGTTTAGAAGTCACTGGCGCACACACTAAAAAATAGGGGTGGTCAGCGGGAACTGGACCCTCCTATTTTGAGTATTTGACAAACATTTCTTGTTTTGTTCCTCTCAAAAGATGTGACATTTTGTGCTGACGTAATGTACCCAATTTTAAATTAATATCTCATTAAATAGTCGAATTATTCAAAAAAATCAGTTTTTAATTTCAAACTTTAACACCCTGTATATCGCACATGAGGGTCAAAAATGAAAAATGGCATTATAAAAGTAATATTATTTTTGCTCAAGGAATATATGATTAACGGATTGACCTCCTTTTTCCGGACACCCTGTATATAACCATTATATTGCTAATATCATCTGCAATTATGTCCCCGCTATGGGCATCGAACGGGTAATAGTGAGTTTGCGCAGTTCGGAAATTTGCTTGTGAAGGTAAACATTCGACAGGACCGGATTTCAAGTATTTTAATGTAAATTGCACTGGTTAGTTAGGAAAAATATTGCAATCAAAATTTCGATTAGTTCGGTTTAAGACAGCGTTCCATGCATACGATTTCTGACGATATGATGATCCGAGGGTGTCCTGATTGGTGTAAACTTTTGGTGCCAAATTCCGTCCGAATATTTGTAACAATCGACACGACGGAGCTTTATTTTAACTTTCATTCGACGTCGTATGTTTCTTAACATCACTTATTTCTAAACCAAAAATTAAGAATGAATGACTATATTGACTATTTTGGGAATTATTATCAGCTACTAAAGCACCAAATTAAAAATACATTAATTCTAAGGTTAGGTAGTGACCACATATATATTATATTGTATACGAGTGACACTCTCTTCTTTTTTTACAAGTTTGTTAGTGAAATTCGGTTCCGAAGATCGGATAATGTGATAACATAACTGAAATTCTTTATACTTGGTATTGAGCCACGACTTTTGCAAAAAAGCACTTGTGTCCTTTCATCTTAAACAAAACAAGTAACTAACCTACCAAACAGCAAATCGAATCACCACAAATTAAAAACTCCTTTACAAAAATTGTTGTTAGGTAATGAAAGTATATAAGATATCGACAACAATGTGGACGAACCACTTTTTATTCTGTAATTTGAAAAATCATCCAGAAACAAATAATGTCGAGCCGGCTCTAACGCGATCGATAAAATTTCCACCCTACTGCTCAAACTCAATGGTGCCAAGCCATCTCCCATACCGGGGACACTTTTTATAATTTGGAACGTTAGTATTGACAATATAACGTATATATATATATATGGTCACAAGTCCTTTCCTGTGACATTGTTCAAAATTTTCCTCCTCTCCTGAAAGGGGTGATTTTTTTTTTGAAGTATCAGCGGCAAATATATAAATATATATTCGCCCCCCCGTTTTCGAGGATGCTGAGCACGGTGGTGGTGTTGGATATCGCGTCCGACCCCTTCCAATCCCTCCACCGACCAATAGTACCCCCTGAAAAGGGTGAATTTATTACTCTACTCTCTCTCTATTGCTCAGAATCTTTGAAATCGGGGATAAATTTGTTTCTCGCTGATACTAGAAAAAAAAAATTCCCCCCTTTCAGGGGCGAGTATTGGCCGGCCGTTGGAGGGGTTGGAAGGGGTCGGCAGCGATATCAAATACCACCACCGTTCTTAGCATCCTCGAAAACGGGGGGAAAGTGTGTTTCTCTGCAGGGAAACATCTTCAAGCGCGTTTAACCCCTCTGGAGGGTGGGTTTTGGCCGTTTTGAGGGATTGCGCAACCCTAAAGAGAAATTCTGACGCCGCCATCGTGTTCAACATCCTCGAGAACGGGGGGGGGGGGAGGTACTCTTGTTCCGGCTGAAAATATTTCGTCCTTTCGAGTTTTTTTCCGACTAGTCTAGTTGTCACTTATTTAAGTCTTCAACGAACAAATTATTAAAAAAATATAAAAACCTTTAACACCCTGCATCTCAGAAGTTAAGACGTTTGGGACATTGTTCCTGTGAAGTTTTTTTCTGATAATGGACCCAAGAATAACCTCCTTAGATATTAGCATATTATTAAGACTCACCCTGTATACATATGCCCTAAATGCTTTTCGATATACAAGGTGTTAAATTTCTTTTTTTGGTTTTTAATAAAAATGTCGAAAACAATTTACGATATTAATTAATGTGATTAAAATGATTAATTAGTTTATTAAAATATAGATTTTCTACCAAAATAACGTGATATAACATTAAAGATTAAACAAAAATAAGTTATGTCTTATTGAGAAGTCAATATTTAAAATAAATCAATTATAAAAACTGATATGTAACCTAGAAAGATTTGCATATGTTTTTTTAAAAGTGTTAAAATTAGCAACTGGTTCATTTGTAAAAAATGCACATTTTATCAATACATTTTTAAATTTTTTAAATTCACTAGATACATACAAAGGATATTGTGACCCGGAGTTGTTTTTTAACAGCAACTGTCTATATTTCTTTATTTGTATTTGAAATATGAAAGGAAGAATAAGCAGGCCCGTATGGACTCGAATTCCTTAAAATTCTGTTACCGATTGAGAAATATACTGCACAATAAAAGAGCTGAACAGTGATAAAATAACGTTTTTTGGCAATATCTTGAATGATATCGCTAGGGAACTTTCGAGTTTAAACAGTTTCAAATTATCCCCTGGAAAAATTATGTGCTAATAAATTTTTAAAAATTATCCTTTCTTTCTGTAAATGAAACACCCTGTATACGTCGGTCGAAAATTTTTATGTACTATCGGCCTAAAGTTAAAAATAACGGAGTTATTACCATATGAGAGATATGAAATTTCGAAGGTAAATGGTGTGTAAAAAAGGTTAAAAAAATGAAGCAGGGTTTATTTGTCTATGTTTACCCACTACAATATCCTACTAATTTATCATACTTTATGTATCTACCTGTATTTCAGCAGCTCTAATAAAACAAATCAAATTACTATAAAATGTGAAATCCCTTTTGTGTTATTTGGGGTTCCATTTCAAAAAAGTGCATTTTTTAAAATAACGCACTTCACTTCGCTATTACCATTTTAATCAGTGAATAAAGGCTACTAGCTTACTATTTTAAGCAACATCGTATAGCTCTAATGATAATTGAGTTAGCAATAGTGCCGTCTTAATCGGAATCAGCCTGTATAGCCCACAAATACTAGGAGTCCCATTAAAAATAATTATATAGGCTACAAAGCCCAGATTCGACCATCACTAGAGTGTGTGTCTGGAGTTCTGCACCCAAACATACTCTTCGGCTACTGGATTCCATCGAAAGGAGGGCTATTCATCTGATCCGAGACCACGAGCTGACGAAGAACCTCGACAGCCTAGTACATCGAAGACAGGTTGGGGATTTGACTCTCTTTTACAGATATTTTCATGGAAGGTGCTCGGCTGACCTTGCCCTCTTAATTGCGCCTAGAGCGACGAATAGCAGAAATACACGACGAACCATTGCCGCCCATCCATATGTGGTTAAGCTTAGTACTCCTCGAACTTCATTATTTAAGAATTATTTCATTTAGAGGACTTCATCCTTGTGGAACGACCTTCCCGAGGTCGTTTTTCCCAACGAATATAACCTCCAACGATTCAAAACGAACGTGAATCGCTTTTTGCGCACACGCACCACTCCCAGAGTGCCCTAAAGGATTTTTCCTATAGTGCTTCTGTTTGATCATAAAAAAAATTGGTTTCTTTGTCAATCACATTCTTCTTTCACTCTGTATAATTTGTTATGAAGCGTATTCAGTTCAGTAAATATTTTTCATCTCTGTCTAATCGAAACAACCTCCATGTAACAAAATACATCTGCCGTCCAAATTACGTGTAAAAAATTCGTTGGAACAAAATGCAAAAGTGCAACGATTCGAAATGAGGTCACAAATGCACAAGGCCATTTTATTTGGCATCGACCACACTAATTTTAGTGTTTTTAAATGTGTTTTATTTCGGCTAATTCTCCTACGCTTATATATAGAATAAAAATTTCAGGAAATAAAAGCAATATGGGATTTGATCCGCATCAGAACACTGATTATAATTTTTTTTAAAAGGAGAAAACGATCGACAAATTATTTCTTTAGGAAGTTTGTTTGGGTTTGCGTCAGATTTATAGGAAACCAAATTTTCCCTTTGGGGACGTTTCGCTTTATTTCAAATCATCTTTAAAGCTCAGGTGGCGGTTCTTCCACAGGAGCACATGCGCACGTGCACCCCCATAAGAAAACTAATAAAAAATATTATTTTATATTCATTGAATATTATTTATCGTATAAAGTCCGACCCTCCCTAATATTTTATCGTACCGTCAAACTAAAAAAGTCCGACCCTCCCTAATATTCTATCATCCCGTCAAACCAAACTGTATAGATCCGGCAACCGTGCCTCGGTCGAGGTAAATGGCGATTATTACGAGACTTGCTCGCACGTGCGATTAAGTAGTGCAGTTTCTCTGTAGTAACAGGTGGCGGGTGGCAGCGGTGGATAGCGGGGCTATGGCGATTTAACATGGAAAAGGCGCACAGTTTTTGTGTGCTGTTGTCTGTTCGTGCATCTAGTTAGAAATTCGAGCGTGTATGTTTTAATATTTTAATATTATATGTTAAAATGAATAGTTGACGGTGGACTGTTTAAGAAATAAGTTTAGCTCTTTAAGTTTGTAGCAAAAAATTTAAGTGAAGAATGCGGGAACACCTAAACCCGAAATTAATTTAACGCAGACCACAAAGGGTAAATCTAGGGACTTTATTAGAAAATTTAAAAATGAAATATATGAAAAACTTATAGAGGGTATTCCAAACTTAATGAGGCTGTTGTTGATCAATTTTCTACAATTAAGAACCGAAGAATGGACTTTACGTTTAAGCACTATTGTGTAGGGTCGATAAATGTTGTGTATTTCGATAAATGATACTCGATATGATTTTAAACCATGTTATTTAAGGATTTAAACTAAAAAACACTGAAAATATGAAGAATGCCAACTTGTCAGGCTCGTGGCCCGATTCGTTCTCGTCATAAATTAGTTAACTATTGTTCTCGTCTTGGTTGCGCCTAATGACGTAGCCCGTAGATGGCGTAGTGGTATTAGACATCATTCGGTTTTCTTGATAACTCGTAGATGGCGGTAGTAGTATTGGACATCATTCGGTTTTCTTGATAGTGATAGCTCGTGGCTTTAGTAGTATTAGTAGGAACTGTATAAATATTGTTACGAGGGTTGCATGTGACGACGTTAAGATCCGACAGCTACACTAAGAAAACCTTTCTTATTTTCCAAAAGTTGTATTTCCTTGTGTAAAATTAAAAAATAAATAAAAATATGTTGAACCTAACGAATTTTCTTATTACTTTGTTTCCTTTCTACATTTAAAACGCCTAGAAAAATTTCACCATACTTGTGAACCCCCTCTGTCATAGGTCACGAGCCGCCACTGGTTAGGATATATGTTCATATGAAGTCCTTTTTCTGAACATGAGTGGAAGATATAACACATATTCTGCTACCTAACAGGCATGACAATAGTCATAAAGAAGATTTTTAAATCTGCTAATACAATTATATCAAAAAATCACTGAACTATCATTTTGCATCTATAAAAATCAAATTTAGACCTCAGACGGTCCACATCCTTCAACCGCCTTATTATTTGTTTAAAAGAGTCAATACTCACAAACTTAAACTTTTTAGGAGGTCATGCGGTGTATTTTTAGACGCATAAACGTTTTTTCTTTTTCGTTTTTTAAATGCACATTGCAACAAAACTGCTCATTAGGAAGAAAGCACTAATTACAATTTCGAGAATTTTTAATTTTTAGGTCGTACTGGCGAGACTTGTTTATCATTTTTATAACTGCTGTTTTGTCACGTTACAAAATGTATCCGCGATACATTAATTGTTTCTGT
Organism: Barypeithes pellucidus; assembly: GCA_963991005.1. Taxonomy (NCBI): domain Eukaryota; kingdom Metazoa; phylum Arthropoda; class Insecta; order Coleoptera; family Curculionidae; genus Barypeithes; species Barypeithes pellucidus. The sequence goes on along the minus strand of OZ022561.1, from coordinate 17,646,662 downwards.
AAATATCGCGCGAATAAACATTTTCAATCATTTTTCGGTTTCAAAATTGATGTTATTTATGTAACTTATGCAGTTCACTGGCGTAACATAAGTAGAAATAAAGTTCTGAAAAAGGAAGAAAATAATAGATATTCTTGTTAACGAATATTTTAAGAAAATTATTCAGGGTTTTTAAAATCATTATGTGTCATCGCTCATATGGTGATTATTTACCCCCAAAATAAAACAATTTGTTCCTATTAATTCGAGTACGCAAATGTTGGAAAGCTGGAAAAAGGGTGTTAAAATTTTAAATTTTTTTTGTTTTTTTTTTTAAATATTTCCGAAATGGGGTTATTAAGTTTAGTGGAATTTGGGTTATGAAAATAATAATAATTTTTAACAAAAAGTAGGTACGTCACTCACTTTTCCACACTTTAGCACAATTTGTTAGAAATTGAAATTACTTAAAAAAACACCTTTTAATATTTATTTGCGTTTCTTAGGTTCGAACATTTTTTAACGTTTGCCCAATTTTATCGTATAGCTTTTATTGTCACTTTTTTTATGATCAAACACAAGCACTATAGGAAAAATCCTTTAGGGCACTCTGGGAGTGGTGAGTGTACGCAAAAAGCGATTCACGTTGGTTTTGAATCGTTGGAGGTTATATTCGTTGGGAAAAACGACCTCAGGAAGGTCGTTCCACAAGGATGAAGTCCTCCAGATGAAAGAATTCTTAAATAATGAAGTTCGAGGAGTACTAAGCTTAACCACATACGGATGGGCGGCAGTGGTTCGTCGTATATTTCTGCTATTCGTTGCTCTGGGCGGAATTAAGAGGGCAAGGTCAGCCGAGCACCTTCCATGAAAATATCTGTAAAAGAGAGTGAAATACCCAACCTCTCTTCGATGTTCTAGGCTGTCGAGGTTCTTCGTCAGCTCGTGGTCTCCGATCAGACGAATAGCTCTCCTTTCGATGGAATCCAGTAGCCGAAGAGTATGTTTGGGTGCAGAGCTCCAGACATGAGAGCAGTACTCTAGTAAGGGTCGAATCTGGGCTTTGTATAGTGTCAAAAGTTGTTGAGGTGTGTACAACTTTCTGGTTCGGAAGAGTACCCAAAGCTTCTGAGAAGCTATCTTGGCGATTGCCACAAAGTGGTTATGCCAAGACATATTCCCTCTAAGATTGGCGCCCAGCAAATTAATAGATGAAGCCAGTGGGATTGCGTGTCCGGCCATGACTATTTCCGGTTCTGTAATGTTAACCTGTTTAGAGAAAACTGCTGCCTGGGTTTTTTAGCGTTAAATTCGACTTGGTTACTGTCACCCCAAGACAAAATTTCTTCCAGGTCTTTGTTGAGGCGCGATACCTCATGCTGTTGCTTAGGAACTGGATCGCGACCTTCACATGTTGATGAAGTCCCTCTCTCAAGACTCTTAGGAATCTTCGTAATTTCTTATACTACAGCGTTTAATTTTTTAATTTTGAATAGATTTGTTCCTGTTAAATTATAAAAAATTATAAAATATCTGAGGTGTATGACTCAGGTATTTGGAAATATTGCTTTGGAAGGAGCGAAATTATATCTTGAATCTTCATGCAGCCACCTTGCCAAATGACTGGGCTGCATGTAGAAATATTGCAGAGCACATCATTTTTTTCTTCTAGGGATTTCTATATTACATTTGTATTGGGTTTGTTCGGATCAATTGTCATTTGTAGAATCTTGTATTCTAAATCCAAATGGATTTGATGCATTTTCTTCTACCATCTGGTTAATATTTTTAAGTAGTAGTCTTCCAAAGCTTTGAGAAGTGAAATAATCATGTAGAACATTAGGTGGTTTAATTGCTTGTTGTTGTTGTTGCCAAGTTGCCATCATTTCTGTACATATTTTAAGCTAAAACCAATACCGTATTATGTGTATTAAGATTATTTCTGTAAAAATCCTTTCCACTCCACAAATAACATATCATTTTAATAAATGGCTTCAACCCTTTTATTTCCAGCAGTGATATTAACAACTCTATAAATAGTCCACACTAAAATGTGGTCAAATCTATTGGCTGTAACTACTATTTTCGACGTCTAATTCCCCTAAAATTCATTAAATAAAATCTACCATATGGAGTTTTTATAGTCGCTTCTAGGAAGTTTTCTCTTATTCTTGGAAACCGACCCAAACCGTTTTGCAAATGGTAGAAATTTGGTAACACTAACGAACATACAGGTTACTGACATTTGAGAACACCATACACCGGCCCAAAAGGTGATTACATAGCTATTTTTGATGCACGCAAAACCGGCAATTTGCCGAAATTGATGCATTTTTATATAGAAATTTCATATTATTTCACAGGCATTCATTTTTTAAGCCCTAAGGGTGTTTTTGTGTATTTTTTTTATTCATTGTTTCTTTCACCACTGTTATGTTATGATGCCCATCTGCATACTATTTTGTTAATGATGGGGCGTTTAAATTTGACATAATTTGATGGGTGTTTAGACTTATTTTCTGCTATATAGCGATTACTTTCGCCTCATATACGATTATATTATCCTGAAAAGTTATGTAACTTTGAGGGAATTAGGGTAGATCGGGGCAGGTACGGACATGGGGCACCTCCGGACATTTACCGTCTTTTAAATGTCATATACACAGTAGTTGGCGGCAGTACTCATTTAATAGCGACACCTAAAGTTGTTAGTGATTTTATCAAGTAGTTTTTAAGTTATTGATGGAATAGATACAAATATTCCAAAAGTAAGTATTTCCCGTTGTTATCTTTAGCTATTTACACGTTGATTTGGCAACCTATTCCACAGTTTGATGAACTTTCTATTCCACTGGTTGAGGAACACTTTTTTGTCCTTGCAATAACCTATAATAATTTTGCGGGAGAATTGGACAAGTGCTGATAAAATTACTTTGAACGATTCTCGAATAGATGGCGCAGTTTCAGACTTACCGTTGAAAATATAATTCTAATTGTTTATAAGAGTTGCCCCAAAAACCTTTGGAATTAAAAGATTTACATTAAGTGAGGACAAAAATTTATGAAACGAGAAGCTATATCTATTTCTGGAAATCCGACGTGAAATCTGGTTTATCGAAATATGGTACAAGACAAGTGTTCTCAAAAGAAGAAGAGACCTAAAGTTAGGAAGAAGGTACCTAAAATTATTTTCTCAAATTCTCTATGGCATAACGTATGCGTAAATTGGCATATAAATACGCACTTACATTGAAAGACGGAACCAAATGAAAAATATTTTGAAAAAAAGAAAGCCTAAATATGACGGTATTTCTTCGTCTGATTCCGGACCGGAACTAATGGAAACAATCATGGAAAAGAACAAATTTGAATCTTCCTCCTCCGATTCAGATGTTGATTTAGTCTAATTGTTTCGATTATTAATTAATATTAATATTAATTTTGCAATACTTTCTTACATATTATTTATTAATGAGAAGTAATTAAATGGTTTACCGTTATTAAAATTCGTTCGCAGCAAGAAATAGCCATTAAATCATTTGATCAGCATAAAAAGATTTTGCTTGCAATAAATAAAAATCGGGCTGCAACACTTGTTCTGGAAAAAAAATTCTACAAACTGTCAACAATTTAACTGATATCAGTTCGCTTGTAATATCATGTGTTCGCTTAATTAACAGTCGAGCTGCGAAATGATTATTTGGTCAGCAAGATTTTACAATTGGTCAGTAGAAAAAAACATGTCTAGAAGCAGTTAACTTCAGATGTTTGCATATTAAAAGAATGGTTATCAATATAAATCATTGGATTGCGTTTGTTTTGAATAATCGGCAAAGTTCGTTATTGTAGGCGGAGCGAAAGCAGTCGCGTGATACGAGTAGCTAATTGCGTGCGTGTGTTTTCATTCGGTTTAGCAGTCAAGGCCCAAAAGGTGTAGCGGGGGCGGGTTTTCACTTGTTTTCCCAGGGTCCTCTCAATTTATGTAACTTTCTTGTGTTTTCTTATGTCGAATACAGAAGGAAATCGGTTACAAAAGGTGTAGCGGGGGCGGGTTTTCACTAGTTTTCCCAGGGCACTGTCACTATTTCATGTTTTATTGCTTTGTTTTTTTGATGACCAAGATTAAATATTTTACTGACCCGCTGATTGCTTACTAATATCTGATTAAAGTGGATCGCTCATAGCAGCTTATATATTTAATTTGCGTACCAAAATAAGAATATTTTGCTAACCAGTTAAATGATACCCTTTATTAATTATGTCATTTGTTCTAGATATTTTGTTTTGTTTTTATCTTAGTTTTGTTAAATAGGTACTTTACGGTATCGCTCTGGGTATGTTCATAATTTTTACAATACAGGTATAAAATTCGGCCGAATCGGATATCAAAAATGAAGGCCGGATTCGCCGGATATCGGACGCAGATCCGGTTCCGGTGGTAGCCCAAATTTTTTTATATTAGCGTAATATGCAATCTAGGGACACTTTCCAAAGGGTATACCATCTTTAGCTTCCATTCGTAGATTGCATTCGATACTATAAGAAGGTTTTCTTGGAAAGTTATGTAACTAAACAAACATGTCGACGGGAAAAAATGAAAAAGAGTGATAAAAAAATATTACATCAAACGGATACGTTGCTCGATAAGACGAACGCCAGCAGACGATACCATCGGATCGATTGTCCGACTACAGTCAACCCTGAAATAACATGAAAAATAATTGTTTGAAAAAATATTTATTTAAAATTACCTAAGTATGCAAAAAAATAATAAGATACCGAAATATTTCAGCTGGCATTTTCCCTCGAGGTATAATTTAATAAATATATAGTACCAACATAATTACAAGATGTTGAAACAAATCTTAACAGAAAGCACAGAGAACCATTATTTTAAAGAAATTCTCCATGCATCTTTCAGTAATGGCATAGCAAATGTTCACCGATGCAATTACCAAAAAAACAACGAAAAAGGAACCAAAAAACCCGAGTGCATGCCGCGCGGCCTTTTTTGCTGGACCATGTTTCCGGCTCTATATCTTCCGTTCTCGTCTGGCCGATGGGTTTCTAATAAGCAGGAAGGAGATAACGCGATAGAAAAATGAGTAGGAACCAGCTTGGGTCGCAGAATTTGGAAGTGAATGACCGGGCGTAGACCCGGGACCGGGCGCAAATGCATTTTGGTGAATAGTGCAGTGTTCGCGGTTACGTTGTTAACTTTCAGGGACGACTCGTCTTATTTATTTCATTTTTATAAAGAGGATTTTAAGTCCAACATTACCACACTAAGGAGATCGACTTAAAACAAACACGTACCCAGGTATTTCCATCTGCTTTTTACACGTCAATCAAAATAAACACAACAAAAAAGAGATGGGGATTCTATCTATAGAATCCCCGTCTCTTTTTATCTTCTGTTTGTTTCTGTTTGGTCTGATATATTCGGTCCTGAAAGGACTCGACGTCAAGAAAGCCTCTGGTCCAGACGAAATTCCTGTTATAGTTCTCAAGAGATGCGCCGATGAACTAACACCAGTATTTTGTACACTTTTTAACTTATCCTACAAACAAGGAATATTTCCATCGTGCTGGAAGACGGCGCGAGTCCAGCCTATATCAAAGAAAGGTAGAGAACCTAACAACTATCGGCCAGTCGCATTGCTTTCAGTTATATCAAAAGTAATGGAGAAAGCTATTAACCAACATCTTCTAAAGTACCTGGAAGGCTTCAACATTATCAGCGATCATCAATATGGTTTTCGGAAGTCCAGATCAACTGGAGATCTTCTAGCCTATGTCACCCATCTTTGGAACAACCCAATCGAACATCATGGGGAGTCTCGAGCTGTTGCACTGGATATTTCTAAAGCCTCTGATCGTGTTTGGCATGAGAGATCTAAGTAAACTGCGATCCAATGGTATGCCCAGTCGATTCTGGGCATGGTTGTCTAGTTTCCTTAAGGACCGCTCTCTGCAAGTGGCGATTGACGGATTTCTCTCAGATACCTTCACCATCAATGCCGGTGTTCCTCAAAGGTCCATATTATCTCCCACTCTCTTCTTACTCTACATTAACGACTTTCTAGTGAAAACGAAAAATCCGATATTTAGTTTTGCTGACGATAGCACACTTATCTCATCTTTCTCTTTGAATGCACAAACATCGGCTGCCGACGCATATCTTCGCGGACAGCATGAATTATCACGCCTCAACAAAGACCTGGAAGGATTCAAGATATAAATTCGCTCCTTCCAAAGTAATATTTCCACATACCTCAGTCATACCGACAGATATTTTATAATTTTTTAATTTAACAGGAACTAGTTTATTCAAAATTAAAAAATTAAACGCTGTAGTATAAGAAATTACGAAGATTCCTAAGAGTCTTGAGAGAGAGACTTCATCAATATGTGAAGGTCGCAATCCAGTTCCTAAGCAACACATGGTTAGTGCGACGACTCAAAAGAGTAAAACCTTTTCAGTAATTTAGTGACAGTGACACTGCCGACGCACATCTTCGCAGACAGCATGATGTATCGCGCCTCAACAAAACCTGGAAGAAATTCTTGCTTGGGGTGACAGTACCAAGTCGAATTTAACGCTAAAAAAACCCAGGCAATAGTTTTCTCTAAAAAGGTTAACATTACAGAACCGGATATAGCCATGGACGGACACGCAATCCCACTGGCTTCATCTATTAATTTGCTGGGCGTCATTCTGGGAGGAAATATATCTTCGCATAACCACGTTGTGGCAATCGCCATCTCAGAAACTTAGTGTAATCTTCCGAACCAAAAACTTGTACACACCTCAACAGCTCTTGACACTATACAAAGTCCAGATTCGACCATCACTAGAGTACTGCTCTCATGTCTGGAGCTCTGCACCCAAACATACTCTTCGGCTACTGGATTCCATCGAAAGGAGGGCCATTCGTCTGATTGGAGACCACGAGTTGACGAAGACCCTCGACAGCCTAGAACATCGAAGACAGGTTGGGAATTTGACTCTCTTTTACAGATATTTTCATGGAAAGTGCTCGGCTGACCTTGCCCTCTTAATTCCGCCCAGAGCGGCGAATAGCAGAAATACGCGACGAACCACTGCCGCCCATCCATATGTGGTTAAGCTTAGTACTCCTCGAACTTCATTATTTAAGAATTCTTTCATCTGTAGGACTTCATCCTTATGGAACGATCTTCCCTAGGTCGTTAATATAACCTCCAACGATTCGAAACCAACGAGAATCGCTTTTTGCGCACACGCACCACTCCCAGAGTGCCCTAAAGGATTTTTCCTATAGTGCTTGTGTTTGATCATAAAAAAAACAAGAAAAAAAATTAATGGGAAAAACGCGTTAATTGCAAAAATATTAATTCAAACGAAAACGTCATATGCAATATAAAATCAATGAACACAACTCGATGACTATAATCTATAAGATCTAAATATTTTGATGAACTAAATTCAAACCTCCTTAGTGAATAAGGAGGGTTAGTGTATAATAAAATCAAGAAAAAAAAATGTCGAAAATTTTACTTAATTTCGTATTCCGCCTTTATTAATTTAATAAGGCCCCAGTGACCCATGCCACTTTATAAATAAAAACATGATAACGTAATATTTCCCTAAAAACGAATAAATCATAATGCATTTATTTGACGCATTGTATTCCAATTCCAAGATTTGTCAACGAAGGACAGAAATGACGCGACCTGTTAATATTTGCACACAATATGCTTATCGAAACTTCAATAAAATAAAATAATCAAATTCGTACTTATTTGCTGTACTAAGATCGTTCACTTCCAAAGTGCATTGGCCCAACCGTCTAAATGCACCTCCAAAATATTCCCACATTTAAAAAAACATATTAGTATCGTCATTCTGTTAGTCTATCGCTTTCTATAAAAAGAACCACTTTTATTTATCATATACAGGGTGACAAACTTACAAATAAAATTACAGCTTATAACATTATACAGATATAGTTTGAAAAATCAAACGAAACTAAACATTTTTTTCTTAACAATAAAACAAAACCATAGCAAGTTAAAGCGTAATTACAAATGAGCGTATTATATAGGATACACCAAGTAAAGTGGTCTATTAGAAGTATCTCAAGAACTAACTGAGATTTAATTTTGAAAATTTGTCTGCGGCTATAAGAGATGGTTTTCTACGTTTATAAAATATTTTAGATGGTGCGATGTTGCCGGATCATACCGAAAGTTGTAGCAACTTCGGAGTTTTAAATGAATTACCCTATATGTTATAATTTTTTTGGAATCTAGGTAAAAATCTAGAAGAGTTTACTATATAATATCATACACCTATCTTTAAGAGTTTTTGAATTATAATTAATCTTGTGCTTTTTTTGCGCCGTATCAGGACTTGAAGAGAAAATCATAACTTTTTAGCGGTTACAGCTAGAGAGCTGAAATTTTGACAATAGTTTCACAAGACCATCGAAATATTATAATTTCGAACAGTACTTAATTAGTTTTATACAGGGCGTCTCCATAACAATATTTCGGAGGATTGCGAAAATCTTTTTTTTTAAATGGGGTACCCTGTATTTGATATGTTTTGCTAATGGAGGATCGCATTTTCTATCTAATAATATTAAGTGTTCCTATACTTCTTCATCTTCATCTTCATCTTCAATATATTCGGACTTCGAAATTTAAAAAATATCTTATAAAAATATATTTTTTGATAGTTGGATGTGTAATGGATTCATAGAAACAAAATAATGAAAAATCCATTTGACGTTATGTCTGTGATATTGTAATAAAAATGGCTAATTCACATTATTCGAGCTTAGATATTTTAAGTTTATTTTATATTCATGGGCAGTGTGGTAGAACTTGCAGAAAATTTAATGAACTTCATTTAGATGCAGCTTCTATGACTCCCAAAAAGTTGAATGGCCGAGGAGGTCATTGGAAATAGCCTCAAGGTCTCCGGATCTTATCCCCCTAGATTTATTATTATCTATGGGGTAGGATTAAAGAAATAGTATACAAGACACCCGTCACAATAAGGGAAGATTTAGAAAATCAAGTAAGAACAGCTCTGGTGTCTCTAGAAGGGGAAGAAACGAAAAAGGTGACGAATGAATATGTTATCACCACAATTCATGAATGTTTAAGAGCCAACAATTTAGTTATTAGTTATTTTATTGGCATTGTTGCGTAATTTTAATTTTGTTTATTTATTTATAAATAAATTTCTTATTTGTTAACTATTTTTTTACAACAACACAGAGATAACGTTAAATGGATTTTTCATTATTTTGTTCCTATGAATCCATTCCACACTCAACTACCAAAAAATATATTTTTATAAGATAATTTGTAAATTTCGCTATAAGTCCGAAAATATTGAAGATAGGTATAGGAACACTTATATCATTAGATAGAAAATTCGATCCTCCATTAGCAAAACATATTAAATACAGGGTGTCCCGTTTAAAAAAAGAAGATTTTTGCAATGATTCATCTCCCTCCGAAATATTGTTATGGATACGCCCTGTATAAACCTAATTAAATACTTTTAGAAATTATAATATTTCGATGGTCTTGTGAAACTCTTCTCAAAATTTCAGCTTTCTTGCTGTAACCGCTCAGGTCCCGATTCGGCGTTAAAAAATCACAAGATTATTTATAATTCAAAAACTCTTAAAGATAGGCATATACAGAAATCTGTTCTAGATTTCGACCTAGATTCTAAAAAAGATATAATATATAGGGTAATCCATTTAAAATTCCGAAGTTGCTACCACTTTCGGTATGATCCGGCAACACCGCACCATTCAAAATATTTTATAAACGTAGAAACCCATCTCTTATAGCCACAGCCAAATTTACAAAATAAAATCTCATTTAGTTCGCGAGATACTTCTAATAGGCCACTTTACTTGGTGTACCCTGTATATGTTACCGTAAAAACCTCAATTCAGTTAAAACTCGATCTTCCTAGGAAAAACTAGTATTAACTATCTTCCGTATTCAATTATAGATTTAACTAGTTAAAACTAGAATCGTCTTATAATTTTAGTTAAAACTAAAAATTTCATACTCGTTCAATTGAAAACGGCTTTTACTAGTTAAAACTAGTTTTTACCGAGATAAATCAGTTAAAACTGTCCTACACTGAGAAAATCTCTAGCCAAAAAGTCCAATAGATAGAACCAACCTATGATTTATATTGGTTGTATTTACACTTAATTTTTTAAAGAATTTTCGTTTACATGGTTAATTTGTAATCAATTTATTTTTAAAAGTTTAAATATAGTTTAATAATATATATAACATACATAAATGAGAATCGAATAAGGACATATCAGTATTTTTACCTTATTTTCATGTATACAATACGCTCCTGAAGTTTGGTCCGTTCCTCGGCAATTATACCAATCAGCGGAGTACCTCAGGGCTTTGTGCTGGGGCCCTTATTGTTCATCGCTTACCTCAGTGACCTATTATACTGGGCCACGTTCTTCGGCATAAATGGATGATTGGTGACCTTATTGGCCGCTGGCGCTAGATACGATATCGAAATATCCGAAAACCTAACCTCCGAAATGAGAAATATAGAATACTTTACTGCTTCGCAGTCAACGTCTGATTATTTTCTTACGTTACCTACCGGTTGATCTCGATAACAATCACCTACACGATATTATTTATTTATTTTTTAGGTAATTTTAATAATTTTTTCATTTTGGTGAATTCATTAGGTACCTACTGTGTACTAGTAATATTAATTATGCAGCCGTCGACCTTCCAATAAACAAACCTTGTAGACTAAAGGTTTCTCTCATTCTGTTTTTCACCCTGTATATGAAAGCTTTTAGCCAGAAAATGTCCTTGTCGGGGCCTCGCTATTTGACTTTGCCAAATGCGAAAGTCAAACCATTCCCTATAAAATCTATTACTCGCTCTTTCTATCGCGTCTAATCAAATTCGAGTTAAAAAAAGACACAGCAAACGAGAACCCAAAAACCTATTTTTTTTCATCTCGGTCGCCTACATGGAGCGGCGTATAAGTGGAACAGAGACGAAACAATGACGAACGCGATATGCAGAATGCATTTTCGGCAGTTATTAAACCCACCGGGGCCGGGTTTTGCACATTGTTTTCGCTATCTATGCAATAATAGTGACTAGACTAGAAATGTTGAGATTTTGACCGGTTTCAAGGACTTTGAGACCGTTGGAACATAAAAGAATGTGCAGTATTAAGAAAAATAATAATAATAAATCGGTGCTACGGTTTGCTAAAACCAAAAACTGCAATATATACGAGCCCTGTCAATGTCAATGAAGTTGGCCCAGCGGCAGCGCCCCAAAATATGATATTTGTGAATTTATAAGAAAAGTGATCATTCACTTGCATTTAAAAGGCCAAAATGCTTCCCAAATCACTGACAGTGTTGACAAATCGAGGTATACTGTTGGAAATATTATTAAATTGTACAAAACAACTGGATCTGTGGCTCAAAAACCCAGAACGTGAAGTCGCCCGCGTTATTCCAATACCAACTTACGAGCCTTAAAACGGATTATCAAGGAAAATCGTCCTGCTAATTATAACGAATTGAAAATATTATGGAATCACGCAACCACAAAAAAGTTTTCAAGAGCAACTTGTGACAGAGCTGCCCAAAAAACTGGGATTTAAAACTTACAAGTTAAGCTTAAATTATTTTTTTATTATGCGTTTTTAACTCAATAATTCTAGGCAAAAGATTCAGAAGAAAAACAGACTAGTGTGGACCAAAGAACACAAATTATGGTCTCCGAACCAATTGAACTCCATTATTTGGAGTGATAAAGCCAGATTTGAAGTATGCGTGATAGTAGAAGTCGTGTCATAAGAACTAAAGAAGAAGCATTTCAGAATGACTGTCTTACAAAAAAAGTTAATTTCTCGGCTTCTGTTATGATTTGGGGATCCATGTCGGCAACTGGAGTGGGAAACTTACACTTTGTGGAAGGTATTATGAATGCTGATAAGTACATTAATGTGCTTCAAAATAACAACACCCCAAATTGAACAAATGCATTTAAACAATATTGAATGTATCTTCCAAAAAGATGGTGCAAAAAAAGTAAAAGATTGGATGTTAGAAAACAATATTCCAGTTTTAAAATGAACGTCGAGTAGTCCAGATCTATCGCCGATTGAAACCCTGTGGCATATCATGAAGAAAAAGCTCCAATCGAATCCGGCAAGAACCGTTCCAGAATTGCGAACAAACCCGAACAAACCCGTCTCCAAGAAATTTAGAACAGTTTTACATCAGATGACTGCCAAACATTAGTTGACACTATGCCAAGGCGTGTCGAAGCAATAATCGGTCGAAAAGGCGATGTAACGTAGTGGTGATTTGCTGCTATTTCGTTGATTTTTATTAATCGACAGTTTTTTTGGATTTGTAATATATTTTTTTTTCTGTGTTACAAAAAAATGTAGTATTTTAGGCTAATATTAAATAAAAATATCGTATGTTATCAGAAATACATTTTAGTTTTTAATATGTTTTCGCTAATATGACAAATTTCATCAAAAAACGTAGTTTTGATAGTTGGACCAACTTCACTGAGACAGGGTTCGTATATAGAAAGGATTTTAAATAAAATATTTTTTTTTAATTATGGTCTTCATTTCTTCCCACGTGAGGTAATTTTTAAATCGATGCATCTCGAAAACGGTAGGTACATTAAAACGTATCTAATTAAGAATTCCTTTTTTCCGTAAAATAAATTGAACTTCTTTAGTTTAACATAAAAAATTGCGAGAATCAATATTACAAATAATAAGTTAGGCCTAGTTTTACTCCACTACCCCTCCTTTTGACAATGGTTTTAAAGTGCCGAAATTTTTAAGATAGTATAGATCTCAGTTAGAGTCTAAGCATACCTAAATTTCCAAGTTTCATATTTTTATCTTCAAGAATATTTAATGAAAACTATCTCCAAAGTCCCCCTTTTAGGGGGCTGAAAGTAGCTCGGTCGTGAGATATGTTGATATCTGGCCCAGGGACGCTTAACGACTATCATTCTGTTATAATAGTATATTAAGGTACAAGTTTCATAAGACATTATCTTAGAGCACGCTTCGTGGGTCGTTTTCTAAAGTACAAGTGTGTGTGAACCGTGTAATTTATAATACTTTTTCTATTTGGGTCTTTAAAGTCTGAAAAAACTCTTAAAAATATAAGTAGTAGATATTTTACCATTTGAATTAATATTTTCTTTTTGTGTTGGCAATACTTTTACAATTTCATAAAATGTTATAAGCATCAAATATAATGCCATGATAGAAACAATTGAACATAACAAAGCTTCTTCCTATCCGTCATAATTAAAAATAAATATATTATTAAAGTTAATAAAAATGAGTCAGGAAGAAAGTTGTACTCGGTCAGAAATACGAGAAATTGCAGAAAAACTTTTAAAAATAATATGCAAAACTTTGAGTTATGGTGCGAGCATAACGAACGAAAAGAAAGTTCAAAATATTGAACAAAATAATAAATAATACTATTGAACAAAATATTGTGTCGACAGGGAATCTGACAGGAATAACAATTAATGCCAAGGAAATGTCTACAGTAACTATAAATATGTATATATAAAGTAATATGTATAATACTATATTGAATTAAAAATAAAAACAGTACTTTATTGAATAAAACTTTAGAAATAGAGCATAAACTGGAAGGTATTTATTTATTTCTAGGTTATGTTGTTTTATAGTGACTAGAAATTAGTTGACGGACACCGTCACCATGTTATATATTTCCGAGTATAGGTATTTCAGATAAATAGCTAGTAAACATGATCTATTTGCAAGGTTAAAGGTTAGTATTTTAAAGTTTTCTATAAAAAATTGTTGTCGAATCCATAATGCCAAGAAAACTAATTTCAACGAAATCAAAGTAAGCCTAAAATTCGAACCCTAGTGCCAACATAAAAAAAATTAAATTTCAGTTTCATAAAGCGGCAGATAATTCATTTTTTTTTGCATTTCATAATGTAGCCATTATGAAACCCAAATAGAAAATTTTTTTTCTCTAATGTGTCACCAGAGGCTTCTTCATCAGAAATTCCAATTTAATTTTTGGCATGCCTTTTTTGTTTTGACGGTTATTCGAAAAAAGGAAAAGTCATTTCAAAGACAGAAGAATGTATAATAAAAAGGTACTTGAATCGATAAACCACATCGTTTAGGCGCAAACTGGAATTGAAGTATTTTTTAGTACTATGCCTAATCAATTTTTTAAACAGAGCAATAGAATTCTGGTGAATTTTGGATTCTTTGTTATATGACTTACTAACTTTATTTTAACATGTAGGATCACCTCCCTAAATATCCTGATGCATCATTGGAATACCCTGTATATATTGTATCTTATACAATGGAACGTTGAAATTTATTCAAAAGTTATACCGTTCGACCGATCTTAAAAATTTAGGAGATTTTAGACAGGATGTTTATTTAATTCTGTCGATTGCATGTTTTTTCGCAAGTTTAAATGGGCGTATTTTTATAGTCCATTGACAAACTAATGATCCTTTCTTGAGCTTTCTTATGGAATTTTAAATTATTGTTTTATGTCTGCATTAAAAATCCAACAATGCATTATACATTACTGTTAATACTAATTAAAGCTAACAAGTGCATACTTTTTGATTTTATAAAATAAGCGTTATAATTTGTTCAATTCGGTGGCAATGTCTGTTTTTCTCTATAATATCATTTCTACCAAAGACAATTAATTTGTTTATAAGAAAAGATGACCATCTAAATTTTATAAAAATGATGAAAAAAGTGTAATATTTTTTGTGTAGGACAAACCTGTAGCAGAGATTTTCATAGAGATGTATCCAAAAACTATTTAATTAGGATACAAAATAAATCAGTTATTAAAACTTTAAAAAGGGCTATTTTAATTTGGCGCATAGTCAAAATTCTATTCATTCAACAGCATCATACAATTACAGTGAAACCTCTCTTAGGCGGACACCTACGGGATCGTCCGCCTAATAGAGGTGTCCGCCCATGGGAAATTTGTTATTAGATAATATGTAAACGCAAAATTATTACTATGTATATGTATGTACAAATAAACATATGGCTTGTTGATAATTGGTGACATTTGTTTGATTACTGCATTCAACTTCTTCATCAGAGTCGTCAGATAGTGATATGGTTTCAGTTTGGACTACATAATCGGTAGGAATGGGGTCACTATCATCTTCTAATAGCACATTGCTATCAATGTTAATGAACTCGCCCAAATCATTGTTATTAATTTAGAAACTTCCACAACATCAATATTCTCTTTCCGACTCAAAACGCGACATTTTTGTGCCATTGTTTACGATTTTAACCTTACAACTCACAAATAAACGGCGGACTGCTGTCGGGGAATCACACATATTTTCATTCGGCGAAGTCATTTCGCGCTGCCACGCATACGCGATTGGTTGCCGGTCTTTCTTCAGAGAGTTTTTCCACCGTACTTATTCGTCTCCAAAATACTTTTAAAAATTTTTTGATCGTTTAAAGGAGGGTTTTCGCACTCTTTGTATGAATGAAAGCAGCTTGTCCGCGTCCGCCCAAAGGAGAGTCCGCCGAAGAGAGGTTGATTTTCATGGAATTTCATATACATACCTAGTTCCGGACTATGAAAAAATGCCCGCTTAATAGAGATGTCCGCTTATTAGAGGTGTCCAATATGAGAGCTTTCAGTGTGTTTCCGTTTGTTCTTTTCAAAGCTAAAAAATATTTTTTTAATTTAAAAATATATTTAAAATTGATGAGAAAAATCCGAAAAAATTACTCAACCATAATACACACATACTCACCTGAGGTCGAGTGGAATAAAAATGATGAAAATATTATGTAGGTAGTTTTATGAAGAAGCATGCAGGAATCCATAAAATATTACAGTTGTAAAGTGTAACAAAAACTTTACGTATTTCGACTATAACTTTATATTACTTTATTATTTTTCTAAGAACTTTACGACAAGTATGCATTTTATTATACGTCCAAAAAAGCTCTCTTAGATTGATATCGTATGAGAATTTTGGTAGTAAAAAGAGCATAAAACCAAATTTTATGATATGTTTTTAAATTAATCCAGCAAATAAATGTTAAAAACTCCTTACCGTATCTTAATAGTAAATGTCATATTTGTTTACAGTTTCTCTTTTTTTTTTAAATCTTAAATAAACAACGAATTTATTTATGGAGGTAATAGGGTAAAAAAATGTTTACAGGCAACTTTCAGTAAATCGAAATTTAAAAATAAATAATCTCAAAAACACCTGTTCATTTTTTAATAGGGTTCTTATAGTATCTAATTAGAGGAATTATATATGTCCGCGCAAAAGATCATCGTCACAAAGATCTTGGTCTATTTTTGTATAGGATCGATCTTTTAATAATTTAACGCCCGTCACATGGCTAATTTTACTCTTCTGAATCATATAACCCCAATAGTTGGAACTGAGTTATTTTAATCAGTCACTATAACCATTTTCCTATTATTTATAACAGCCCTGTCTTATATTGGCTCAAAGTTTTGGAATGTTCCTTATTGAATGTTAAAATACTAAGAAAATTAGTAATATTTTTAATCTATCTAGATGTAAACGAAACTTGCACATCAAAATATATTTTTCCTTAATGGCTTATAAATGGTTTATAAATGGTTAATAAAAAAATATTATATATAGCTTCGGATAACAAACCGTCACATCAATGTATCTCCGGTAACATTTTCATACGGGACCGGTGTTACTGTGACCGACGATACAAAAATGCACAAATTCGTGGATAACAGCTAATACAAGCTATTTCTTAAACTTTGTGAGACTGAAATGAGTAGCTGTACTGAAGGGAATGACTTCGTGTAGTATTTTTCCCGTAATGAAGACTACTAGATCGGAGTTAACCCTGTGACCGACGATAAAACATAAAAACATACGCCTGGTAGACAGTAGGCAATGTTCTAGTTTATATCTAAACAGAAGCACGCTTTACACAAATTCAAACACATACCGTCATAGTTGTAAAACTATTAGGCCGTCCTCTAGTGGCGTTATTTATAAACAATTTCTGCCGTGACCGGCGATACATGCAGCTGCGGAGACAGAACTTCTGGCTAATAATTGCGTTAGAGACATTAAACTGTTGATTTTTGAACATTATTTTTTCAATACAAATTGTAGTAGAAGTGTAAATTATTTATATATAAAAGTAACTTTAGTAAAATGACGTGAAAAATATAAAAGGTTTAAGTAAGAAATTATTGAATGACACGTGACTGGCGATACATTTTTAAATTAAAATTTGAATACTGCAGCTATAATCTAAAAAAAACTAAAAATTGCTTTCTAATGCAGGAAGTGACATATATGTCGCTAATTATAATCGTTTCTACAGGCAAATAGTTTATTTTAGTAAGTTATATGCTAAGGACTAAAAGTTGCTTGTAAAAATTTTGACCCAATACTGAAGGTGTAATAGATCCTCTGACCAATCAAAAATATGCAAAATTCACGAAACTTTTAGCATAATAAAATTTTAGGAAATAAAAATAAAGTCCGGATTGTTTGAGTTCTTTAAATAGAGTTCATGTTCATGAAATATGAAAAATACAAATCTCTCCTCTTTCAGTTGCATAGTTAGCTAAAAATTAGTTAATTTTATGATTAATAGTAGTAAAGTTAATGGAAATTATCATTTGTTTATTCTCACTAAAAAAGTGTTATTTTTCTTTCAGGAATCAGCAGCGTCTCAACTGGATATTAATACAGAGGCAGTAGAGATTTGTGAAGATACCTCCGGTAGTTCTAGTAGACCGAACAACTCAAACGGGAGCATTATTACCATGACCTTAAAAAATAATCATCTCATAGTAGAAACGGAAGAAAGAAATGTAAGTAAACAAGAACGGAAAGTGTAAGTTTTAATTCGAACAAGCAAATTAAGGAGTTGATCCTGTCATCAAGAATAGCCACTCCTGGTGACACCCTATCCAATTCTTTACCATGGACAAAGTCACCACCTAAAAATTTATTTAAATACGATCTTTCAAATGATGCATGAGTTGACCCCTTCCCTCCTCCCAGGGGGTAAACCATGAATGCTACAAATATTCTCACTAAAAGTATCCCCCTTCACAAAAAAATTAACGTGTATACAGGGTGTTATTGAAATGACGTATTATATTTAAATGGGTGACTCCTGGGGTGTCCTAGAGAAGCGTTACATATTCTTTTTTTAAATCGAACGTTTAAAAAGTGGGGTAATTCACCCCTAAACCCACCGGTCACTCCTCGGCACATTGATATATGATCATATTACATTGCCTAGATGTTCAGGCACAATGTTGTCAGACTGGTTAAAAGTGTAAAACTTTAGTTTCTTATAAAAATAAATATTTAGCTTACTTAGAAAGTAAATCCAGAAGGCGATTAAGGAATCCAGGACGCAGACCCTCAGTTTTTTTTTTCTATGGGAAAAACTTTATGCTCATCACGTGTCCTGATGATAGTGTGGGAGTGCATAATAAGCTTATCACTAAACCTCATTAGGCCTCTTATTTCCAATTTCGGAACATAACGACGATATGCCGTCGAAAAAGAAAACACAGTGAAACCGAACAAATTGCACTAAATCACTTAAAGAAACACACAGACACCCACGAGTTTCAAATTAGTTTTTTTGAAAATATGCACCTATTATCAGAGTACACGAAAGCACTAAACACTAACGCATAATTACACTTTAAAATAACACTACCGCACACATAGAACAAGAGCACTTAATCATTTCGCAATAGAAATAATAAAAACGCTAATTTCTATGGGCCATTAACCCTTTACTAAAGATAAAATGAAACAATTATGTTAACAGAACTACCCTTTGAAATAAATGGTCTATCCACCTTTGACTTTCTTTCCAAGAACAAAGTGGAGCCAGCTCGGTTGCCATTAGACTATAATTAATATTATAGAAGGAAATTCTATATAATATTATAAAACATCGAAAGTGGCAATGCTGTATTTTTAGATAGACAACAGACACGTGAAGACAGGAACAGGTTCAAAGGTTAGTTTCAACATTTTTAGATGTCGAATACCAATGTATGAAAGAATTATATTATTTCCCAGACTACTAGCTGATAAAATCTTATACAATAAGGGCGTATTTTTGTGTACACGGTAGCACTTTAAAATACTAATTCAGATTGAATGGTACTTAGATGTTTTCGTGAGATGCGCGATGTGAACTTATGTGACTGTGTTTTGGTGTTTTGTGACGGTTTTTGTTCGGGTCACCTGGTGTTTTTTTATAAATTAAGTTGGTTTTAAATAAGGCCGAAAAGGTAAATAAAATTGAATTTTTTTCTTCTAAAGGGTAAAGTGGCATTTTAGTTGTTCAGATCAGATGGGTGTCGTTCGAATTGAACAAGTGTGAACATACATGACTCCGCGGCGGCTTGTTCGAGTTAGTTCAAGTTTCCCTGAAAAATAAACAACTTGAAATCTGTCAAACGGTTATTGATTTTCTAAACTGTTCAAGATTCACTCACATTTTTCGCCATATGTCCTTTTGTTTACCTTCCTGGCAGGAGCACCACGTGGTAATTTTTGGTTTGACATAAGGTCATGTACAGGGCATATTAAATTCAAGCGCCATTTTTCGATATTTTTCTGCAATTTGTTCTCAGGAAATGCCGGTTTAAATATAAACATAACATAAACATTTCCATAACACCCTGTATAATCTAGATGTTAAGGGTGGGAAGATTAAATATTGACACCCTATAGGGATATACCAGAATTTTTGCAAAAGAACCAGAACATAAATTTTTATTTAAACTATATATATTCCTCGACATGCTGTCAATTAAAATATTGGCTTTTTTAGCAGATTTCAGTTATATCCAACAAAATGACTTAAATTCCCTAAACAAAAACTGCCTTTTTTCATCTTTTAAATTATTTTTGAAATTTAAAAGCATATTTAATTGAAAGAATTATATAATATTTCTTCAAATTTTTTACAGGATTTAGAAGAAGATAGCAGAGAAACTACAATGAGGTATTCACCTAGTGCACGAGATGGAGTGTTTGTTGTCGAAGTTCAGCAAGGTAGTGTGAGAGTAAATACATATAAATTAATTGCCTGTTTATTTTTTTTATTTAAAACTTAAAAAAGCTTGTAATAAATTATACAATATTAAAATCGATGACTTAGGAAACTAGAAACACATTGCCCATCCAGAGGAATTGACCTACCAACCTTACGCCTTCTTTATATTATATATCAAATTAATAGATCAACAATTTCCATTAATACTATCAGAGATACTGACTTGCCCAGCAGTCTCCTGAAGGATCGCTCGAGGAAAAGGCATTAATCGCTCGCAATGTATAGCAGGAGACGGCGTTATAGTAAAAAAAGGAAATATAATATGTTTCTGTCACGTTTATATTATAATCAACCATAAACTTATAAAAAAAAGTACGAGTTAAATTTCCTTTTAAAAAACCAGCACAATTCAATTTATGTCATTTCTTCACCTCGTATTGGAAAATATATAGGAAATTAAATTAAATTCTAATTCATTCTACAATTTTATTTAATTAATTATTCTTCCATTTAAAAAATTATATAAATAAGTGATGTGACAGGTAAACGGATTGAACGTTTTCCTTTATTTCCACATTTGAATTAAACTTGGATGTCTTTTAGGTTCAAGAAGGAGTCCTGGTTCCGGTGAACAACCGGCGTTTACAGAACCAGAGCGATCTTGTTCTGTCAGTGATCAGTGTGCTTTAGTGCACAACCCTCCTGAAAAGTAAGAATATAAAACGTAGTGAACGTGATGTAATATTCTTATTAGATTCTTAATTTTATGCATCGTCTGATTGGCGATTAATAATTTTGGTTATTAAAGCAATATACTATATAATAGCAAAAGGGGCAAATTTATGACAATGATCACGTGAATAAAACGGTGTTTAAGCATGCGCCTAACCTAAAGGGAACGAATAAACAGGCACTATTAAACTTTGTTTCCTTAAGGTTCTAGCAATAAACACGAACTTGTGATAGTACAAACATTCACACTTTACGAACAAATCCAAACTTCTCAAGTAACCTCAAAATAATATGCCTCAAAGATAATTTGGATTGCCATACTAACTAATAACTAAGTATTAATACTAATACTAATGCTAATACTAATACTAAATACTAATACTCAAAATACAAGCAAATGGTTCTTAGACACCGATTGATTTAATTTTATTCTATCCATGATCTATACAGCGTGTCTTCGGAAGTTCTTACCAAATGGGAAACTTTTTAATTATTAACTCTACGAAAAAAAAGTGCCTCTTCCTAAAAAGTTCTGCTTGGTGAAAAAATAAATTTGCACAAGAATATTTATATGTTGGACATACAGGGTGGCTTCAAAAAGTACCGGGTTTAAAATTTATAAAAGACATCGGCTATATTTATAAAACTAAAAACTTGGAGAGTGCATTTTTAAGGCTAACAGACTAAAACAATTACACAATAAAAACTCTACTTAAGAGAACTACTTTTATGGCGGATAAAAATTAGTTCACTAATTTCTATGAGGTGGCCAATTTCTAATTTCCCAATAACAAATAAAACTAAATGACTCCAAAAATAATCTAGGTCTCCACATGGCCCCCGTCTTTTTGCATACAAATGATTGTCCTTCTAGAAAACTCTGACACAGCGTTTCTGATCATATGAGGAGTAACTAGCCGGATACACTGCCTTATAGTTTCTTCTAGGTGATCAATATCACGGAATGATCTGTGCTTGTACACCAATTGCTTCAAATGACCCCACAAGAATAAATCTAGGGGTGTAATATCCGGTGACCTAGGTGGCCAGGGTACTTCTGAACAGCGTTCTATCCATCTTTGTGGAAAAGTTCTATCCAAATATTCGTTGACCCTGGCTGCGCTGTGACAAGGAGCTCCATCATATTGATACCAAACAGCCTGTCGCGCATTTAATGGCAGGCCGTTAATAAATTTCGGTTTTTTTTTAGGAAATTTAAGTAAATCTCACTATTAATATTTTGATGAAAAAAATATGGACCCACTATTTGATTATTTAAAATATACATTATATACAATATACATTCGTTTTGAAATACGTTTGGTCACGGCATTCGATTACGAAATTGGGGTTCACATCGCTCCACCAACGACAATTCTGGGAACATACGACACCATTGGAAGTAAATGTTGCCTCGTCACTGAACAAAATTCTAGTTGAAAAGAAAATGTTGTCTTCGACTTCGCCTTGAAACAAAGCAAAGAACATGAAACGCGATTCCATATCTCCAGGTTTGAGCGTGTGTACAAATTTTGTGTGTATTATTCTAAGTATCTTACTAGCAGAAGCTCTTGACACGTTATCTTGAACTGTCTTCTTTATTCCCTCCAATGAAATTTTTCGATTTTCTACAACCGCTTGCAATACTTGTGATTTTCTTCAGTAAGTGTTCGAACTGCATGTTTCTTCTTGAAATTATTTTCGACAGAGCCAGTATTTTCAAATTTATTGACGACATTGCCGACAGTAACGTGGCTAATATGTTTATTTGGGTGTCTAGTATTAAAAATGTCGACTATTTCAATTTTTTCATTAACAGTCAGTTTAATCATCACTATTATTGTTTAAAGTAACTAAGAAACGGAAAAACCTTTTTTAACAAGAAGTTCACGTTTTGATACAGAAATTATAATTGCCAAACAGTCACTGCTAAAACGCCTATTCTGTTACCAATAACAATCAATTGTTCAAAGCCTACTTATCCAGAAATACTTATTACCAAATCTTTACGACTATTAGTTTTGTAAATATAGCCGACGTCTTTTATAAATTTTAAAGCCGGTACTTTTTGAAGCCACCCTGTATGTCCAACATACAAATATTTTTGTGCAAATGTATTTTCTCACCAAGCAGGACTTTTTAGGAAGAGGCACTTTTTTTCGTAGAGTTAATAATTAAAAAGTTTCCCATTTGGTAAGAACTTCCGAAGACACGCTGTATATCAATAAATTTTAATGGCATCCATACCTAGGACTGATTTCGGCTCCGGATGACCCGTCTTACCCTATTTTGTGTAATAATGTAGGATATATGAAATGTACTACAGTGGTCTCCAAAAAAAATATCATCTAATTCACACTCCAGCCCTCTTAAGTGACTTTTTCGTGACGATGCTGCATAGGTTGTCAGTTATATGAAGCTTCCTGATCGCATAATATTTATTTTTTATGTACATATATTTTTTTTAAACGTAGTGACGCTCTTTTTATTTATGGCTTTTTCTACTTTTATAATTAATAGTTTTATGAAACTGTTGGTTTCTAGATACAGCGACGAAGAAACACTAGAGGAATGCGATGACAGTGAACATATTATTGACAATGTTTCGCCTGGCAGATCCACACCAGGTAATTCAGTCTAAGAATCAGATTTTGAAAAATATACGCGGTCACAGATCACAAAAAACACTAAATATGTATTATTGCGCAACATAAGTTCGAAATTTTACATTAGGAACACCTTTTAGGTAAAGAGATTTAGAGTAAGTTTTATATTTAATAAGACTGTGTTTATTTGTATTTACGTATGTATTTACCATTCGAAGACGAATTTAATGAATATCTCTACACATTCTAATATTAGGTTTGTCGGTAGAACAGTCAGCAGTCACAAACTGATCAAGGCATGTTGGTTTAATTTAAAGTGCTCACAAAATCAAAATCTGTGACGCTGAGAGGCGCTGTACCGCTTTAGATAGGAAATTCTCAATAAATTCAAAATTATATCGAGCGATGTCTGAAAAAGAATTTACAGCATCTGCATGACCCCAAAGTCACGGGAAACACATTTTCTGACTGGTCAATAATTTTCATTTTTTTTTACACGCTCAGAAAAGTATATGCAATGGTTGACTTGTCAGAAAATGTGTTTCCGGTGACTTTGGGGTCACGCAGATGCTGTAAATTAATTTTCAGACATGGCTCGATATAATTTTGAATTTATTGAGAATTTCCTATCTAAAGCAGTACAGCGCCTCTCAGCAATGCTCTACGGCATTTTAGAAGATATAAAAGTTGTAGAGAGGGACCTAAACTCCACGAAAAACCAAATTAATGATATTCCACTTCACGGACCCCCTATTGTCACCGTCTCTCTAACTACAAGTTCATGTTATTACAATACATTTTTGGTTTTAGGTCTTTCGAATAGTTCCAAAACAGGGTTATCGACATCAAACACCAGTTTAGGCTCTTTACACCAGAGCTATTGCTACACCAACCAGCAGTGCTACGACCACGGTAGCTATGGGTACAATACATATCATGGCTACCATAATAACCCTCCGGTCAAAAAAATAGTACTCCCTAATACCAAACCGAAAATAACGTCAGCTGTGTTTAAGAATAATGTAGGAAGGAACGTGAAAAGTATGAGTTTCGATTGCTCGATGGGAAGTAAGGAGGGAGCAAAGCGAAGGATACTGACTGAAAATAGTTCTCTAGATAACGTCCTCGAAAGCAACGGGTTCGAAGAATTTTCGTCGAATTTACAAAAATCAAAATTAATGTTAGAAAGCAAAGGTTTCCTTAATGAAACAGCTAATAGTGATTTTGATGAAAGAAAGAATCAAAATAGCTTAGATAATGACAAAATTGAACTGAATATCAACGATACCAAAAGAAGTTAAATTTATTATATATAATTGTCGATTATTGACAAATGGATCTATGTTTTTTCCACTTTAATAAGAATGTAATATACAGGCTGTACCAAATTAAGTTCGTACTGTCGCTAACTCTTATGTTATTATAGATAAAAAGTCGTTTAAATTAAGGAAGTAGTAGTATTTATTCTGCTGATTAACATGGAGAGAACAGAGAAACAATCGAGAATAGCGTCTTCGAATAAATGAGGAAAATCCTATTTCTTTTAACGGAATACCTAGATAACAACCAAATCATTTACAGACCAAAAAAGTTCTTGTTCACTATGGCCTAAAATTGAAGATAACAGAATTATTACCATATTTATTTTTTTGACAAGTTGACTTGAGTATTTTTGAAATTAATCTCAATTCTCTCTTTATTTGAGCGAAAGAAATGAAAAACAGAATCTACATTAAATGTGTAAAGACATCATCGTTTTCAATACATTGTCGGGCATTTAGTACATGTTTTATGGCTTTTAAAACTCTTCTGTCCTTAACCGATGCGATAATGTGGCTAATGATATCGTGAAATTCCTCGAGGTTCGCATATTTCCTATTATAGACGTCGTCTTTGCAACAACTACAAAATTAAAAGTCTAATGGAGTTAAGTCAGGATATCTCGGGGGCCAACGTATGGGACCATTTATTGCTATCCGCCTATTTTGGAAAAGCCTTTCTGACAACATTGTTATTATTATGCTTTTAACATAATTTGTCTAAATGTGCGAACGCCGTTTTATAATATTTATAGCTAAAACTCTAAGACCACATTCAAATGTAAATTCACATAAAATGCCTTTGTTGACAGCAGAATAATCTACTGCAACTCATCGAATGAAGATATTCTTTTAAAAATACACAGCCAACTTTTCTAAAAAACAAAGATTATTTTCAATGTCAGGGCAACTTAGGGGAAAATATACGGGGAATTCCGTTTAAAAAATGCCATTTTTCTCGTTTATTCGAAAATGCTATGTTCAATTGTTTTTCTTCGCTCAACATCTTAATCAACAGAAAAAAAACAACTACCTACTTTCTAATTTAAAGAGTTGAACAGTGCACAGATAATTTGGTAAGGCTTGTGTAAAACACCAAACTCTTCCTGAATGATTAAGATAGATTAAGTTTGTTTTCACGAAATGAAAAAGTCTTGTAAGAAAAAAGACGAAGTTCGTTTCACAATTGAGGAGCTTGCTAGTAAAATGGGATATATTTCAAGGTAAACTCCCAAGCAGAACATTTTAACCTGCTTCGGTATTTAAAATGAGCTCTAAAATTTCGTAGGATTTTTTCATTTTCTGGAAATTTCAAACATTGCGTATATCTCGTTTTGTTCTCATGCATTTCCTCAATTGTATACAGGGCGATCGATGGTGGGTGGTCTCTTTGAAAATTTTATTCTCTCTTCTAGAAATATTTTCAGCCGTACAGTGCCGCTGCTTTTATTAGGAAGTATTAGCAACGGTGATAATTTAAATGGAACCCTGGGTATTATTTTTTAGAATCCCTATTAATTTCTTAATAGCTTTCCTCAATATTTTCCTATACCTATCTATTATCGTTCTCGGGATAATGATTGCACTTTTTTTTTTGGAAACCATACCCTTCAGAAAGGACTCTAGGTATTACCTGACTCCCAACCAAATTTCAGTACGTTAATTTGAGTTGAGTTCAAAAATATCAGCCCTTTTGAAGGCGCCAAAAAAAAAGGTAAATTAATTATTAACTTGAGAACGATATCAGATAGGTATAGGAAAATATTAAGGAAAGTTAATAAGAAACTAATAGGGATTCTAAAAAAATACGGGATGTCCCATTTAAAGTTGTTAATTCATCAATTATAGTAATAATAAATCTTTCTAAAGGAGAGAGGATTTTCACTTATACAGTGTGTTCCTTAATGACGTGCCAATATATCAGCGTGTGATTCCTGAGGTCATTTTATAAAGAAAAGTTCATATGAACATATTATGTCCGCAACGGCTTAAATTTTTTGCTACAGGGTGTTGAATTTTTATTTTTTAAATGATTATTTTCTAATATCTCCGAAAGTACTTTAGATATTATTTTCAATTTTGGTATGTATTAATGATATAGAACCACAAATTTTAGTTAGAAAATTATTCAAATGTTCCACCAGTGGCGTCCCTGCAAACATGTCCTCTGATTTTTTTACAAAAAAGATGGTACTGATATTTTTCCATATGAATATTTTTTCTGATTAGCGTGGTTAATTCTACATAAAAACGGTCTCTTGAGTTTTCTCGTCAGATTTTCATCATTTCTCTCGTTCTCGATTAAAACCACTAAAAATTCATATTGAAACTCATTATTATTAACATGGATAAAATATTAATGATAAATTTTGTTTTATAAAAATTGTTGGAAATGGCCACCTTCCCTTAAAAGGCATGCTTTCCGCCCATCTTCGCATCGAATTGCCCACTCGTTCAAATATTCAAATTTTTATGAAACAAAATTTTTCATTAATATTTTATCAATGTTAATAATAATAAGTTTCTATATGAATCTAGTGGTTTTAATCAAGAACGGTGCGTCTGACGAGAAAAACTCAAGAGATCGTTTTCATATAGAATTGACCAGGCTACTCAAACCCGAAAAAATATCCATATGGAAAAATGTCAGTGGCGTACCATCTTTTTTGTCGAAATATCAGAGGACATGTTTGCAGAGACGCCACTGGTGGAACAATTGAATAACTTTTCTAACTAAAATTTGTGGTTCTATATCCTATTAACACATACCAAAATTGAAAATAATATCTAAAGTACTTTCGGAGATATTAGAAAATGACCATTTAAAAAAAAAAAAATTCAACACCCTGTAGCAAAAAATTTAAGCCGTTGCGGACATATGTTCATATGAACTTTTCTTTACAAAATGACCTAAGGAATCACACCCTGGAATATTATCACGTTATTAAAGAACACCCTGTATAAGCTACCAAATTTTCAAATTGATACGTTGACTAATTCTTTTCTTCATCAACATCTAGTAGGACATCCACCATCAAACACCGTGTATCTTTTAAGTATGAGGTGCTAAAAATAAGATAATAAAGACAAAGTGTGCAACACTCACGCGGTGACATCTTCCATTGAAACGTCCGCAATAGTCATGCTACTAATAAATAAAATAAAAATATTCTGCGTGCAATTTAATGGAGTATGTCATCGGTTCCTAAAGAAACAAAAAATATTGTAATATAAACTTAATTGTAGGTACATTTAAAAAAAACTCTACCCAGCTGTATCCATCAATAATAATGTAAAATGTAAACCGATTTTAAAACGAATCATTGTATGTTAGAGAGAGTCAATTTGTAAAAAGCAACCTAATCTTTTTGGGTCCAACTTAATTTATTGTTAGTTCACCCCAGATATTTTTTTAAATTTGTATATGTTACGGTTAAAGTGTTTACTTGGCTAGTTTATACAAACTATCCAAATGTCCGGTTATTCTGATGGAAAATCGAATTTCTACTAAAATAGCTACGAGTATATTGGTTGGTTGGTTAAATGCGGAGGTCGGTTTAAAGGCTGGAACTTCTATCACTACAGCATACCGGATTATTGTGTACCTCGATGTTGTTAGAAGATGCTTGTTCCTTCTATGAGGTCCAGAAACCTTCTACCAAGCTTGTTAGCCAAGTAAACACTTCAACCTTTACAGGATGGTACAAAATAGACAGAATCCATTATGACAGTAAATTGGAAAGTTAATTGGAAAGTCAAAATTAATTTTGACAGTTAATTGGAAAGTCAAAATTGACAAAATGTAATTAAAACTATAGACGTACGACTTCTCAATGGGAAATAGATATGTAATAATTTCAAAATCAAAAACTTCAATTTAGTGGCATTCAGATACGTTTTACAAATTTTGGAATGAAGTATCTAAATATGTATAAGCCATGTTTGAAATATTCCAATATCGCTTAAGATATTCTAATCATAGTCGATTGTTCCACCCTGTATATAATTTAGTTTTGGTGTGTATGTTTATTAGGGGTTTCTTTAATATTCAAGCTGTATTTTGAACTTGGTTTATTTTCGTAACCTCAATAAATTTTGTAAAACTATGTAAAATAAATCAAGACCTATTAAAAGTATATCAATTATTGATTCCGATAATAATATTGATCTTAGTGCAAAAAAATCAGTTTCCTATTAATGTTTTAATATGAAAACATAAACGGTTTTTATCACAATATTATAAGGTAACTGCATTTCTAGCACGTCGTTCAATTGGTATTATTTAGTGCGGTTATTTAATGTCCCCCCCCCCCCCCTGCTAACTTCTAATCCGCTTTTTTGTTTACAAAATTGTATGGTCAAAAATTAGAGTTCTAACTGTCAAAATGGTGGATGGGCGAGAGTTCCAACTGTCAAAATGACGAATGGGCCCCATCACAGTAAAAAAAAAATCATATAGAAGTGGGATCTTTTGTGATATATCATTTCGAAGGTCCTATCGAGTATTTACGATCCCAGAATATTGTGTTCCTATTAGTACACAGTCAGAACTGTAGTTTTTACGTTTAAAAGTACCTATTGTCCAGTACACACAGAGTTTATAAACCAAAAATTAGCGGGTCAGCCGGGGGGGTGGTGGGGTGGGGTTTGGGAGGGGGGGGGGGTACAGAACCGCACTGTATAATATTTCATTCCTTATTCCTGTTTGTTCATTTCAATGCAGTTATGAAAATGATAATAGATATAATAAAATCTACAAGAAAATGTTTTAATTTTATTTAAATCCCAACAGAAATTATTTAATCAAACCTGAGCTTACTTGCTTATTTAACAATAATCTGTTGATTTAAGCACCTCTATCTGAAAAATCCACAAAATGAATTATATGGGGTTTTGTGTAATAGGGAGATAGGGGCATATTTAAACAAATTTTTAGTCTTTTCCCTCCCCTATATATTTTTAGGCGTGCGGGGTAACCTTTTTGGAATTTTAAACACGATGTAGTATTTTTGTTTATTAAATTTCAATCTACTCAAAAATTGCATAACACACACACATTTTCATAACACATTTTAATATTCGAGTACTTGATACTCGAGCGATTTTAATAATCGAGTACATCGCTCGAGTGAATCGCTTGAAATTCCAATTCACCAAGCGATGACGTCACCTACTGCTCGACCGGCAGCCTAGCCGTTTACATGTGATCAGGTAGGGTATTTAGCAGGCACGTAACTACGGGTGGGCACAGGTTTAGCTAAAAATTTGTAGTAGTCACCAAAAAAATTCCAGAAATTTATTTATTTGTGAATAATGAATTTTTACCACGTGTCTCGATACCAAACAAGAAAACTGCAAAAAATCACCCAAATATGTATTTATTCTTCGGGTTTATTATTGTGCGTTTTTAACCCGAACAAAAAGTATTACCAAGAGTTATTTTTCTTCACTTCTTCCTCAATCTACGAGAATAAAATAAGTAGATATTTAAAATGGCTTGTCAAATTCCTCCACTTTCCTTGCAGTGGCGGTTCTTCCACAGGAGCACATGCGCACGTGCCACCCCAAAACGAATAAAAAAATATTAATTTATATTCATTGAATATTATTTATCGTATAAAGTCAGACCCTCCCTAATATTTTATCGTACCGTCAATTATCGTATAAAGTCCGACCCTCGCTAATATTTTATCGTACCGTCAACCAAACTGTATATTATAGGCTCTCGATCCGGCAACCGCGCCTCGGTCGAGGTTAATGACGATTATGACGAGACTTGCTCGCATGTGCGATTAAGTAGGCGCGTTTGTATGTAGTTTCTCTGTAATAACAGGTGGCTGGAGGCAGCAGGGGATAGCGGAGCTATGGCGATTTAACATGGGAAAGGCGTACAATTTTAGTGTGCGCCGCGCCGTGGTCTGTTCGTGCATCTAGTTAGAAATTCGAGCGTGTATGTTTTAATATTTTAATATCATATATTTATTAAGTTAAAATGAATAGTTTGACCGTGGACTATTTAAAAAATAACTTTAGCTCTTTGAGTTTGGAGCAAAAAATTGAAGTGAAGAATGCGGGAGGACCTAAACACGAAATTAATTTAACACAAAGGGTAAATCTAGGGACTTTATTAGAAAGTTTAAAAATTAAATATATGAAAAAATATCTATAGAGGGTATTCCAAACTTTAATGAGGCTATTATTGAACAATTGTCTACAATTAAGAACCGAAGAACGGGCTTTACGTTCAAGCATTATACACACTATGAAACCCTTTCTTATTTTCCAAAAGTTATATTTATTTGTGTAAAATTAAAAAATAAATAACTATATATTTTACCTAACGCATTTTCATTACTTCCTTTCTTTCTACATTTAAAACGCCTAGAAAGTAATTGTTTGGTCGTTACACGAAAATAAAATTTTAAAAATAATTTCACCATACTTGTGTGAACCCCTCTATCATAGGTCACGGGCCGCCACTGTTCCTTGTACGACAAAGTTAAAAAATGAAAATGCATGTTAATAAAATTGTTTTCGAATAGACAGCCTTAGTACTATTTAAAAGATCCTAAATCCTAAATAAAATATATTCGATATCAATATTTAAAGGAAAATATGCAACATTCCGAAAGTTGCATATCTAAAGCTGACCTTAGTCGATTTCGAAAAGAACATAACGGTACCTCCAACGCCATTGGGTTCACGGATAAATGATGCTTTGTCAGGTTGAAAAATAATAAAAAACCAACTTTAAAATATTACTTGTCGTCATGGCTTTCAAGCCGTGTATGATGAATTTCCAAATTGTATAATGCCCTTTAAAAACGCATAAATGCATAACGGTACCGAATTATAAATCATTGTTTGGTAGTCTTTAAATAAAAAAGGATTTAATTTAAGATAATGATTCAGCAATGTTGCGAATATACAGAGGGTTTGTTTTTATTAATTCACAGGATATACAGCCGTGCTAATATTTCAGAGAGTGATTCCTTAGGTTATTTTTTGAAGAAAAGTTTATAATATGAACATTCGGCTTCAAATTTTTGAATACAGGATGGTGAATTTTTTTTTTATGATCAAACAGAAGGACTACAGGAAAAATCCTTTAGGACACTCTGGGAGTGGTGCGTGTGCGCAAAAAGCGATTCAAGTTGGTTTTGAATCGTTGGGGGTTATATTCGTTTGGAAAACGACGTTGCATAAGAATTCTTAAATAGTAAAGGTCGAGGAGTACTAAGCTTAACCACATATAGATGGGCGGCAGTGGTTCGTTGTGTATTTCTGCTATTCGCCGCTCTGGGCGGAATTAAGAGGACAAGGTCAGCCGAGCATTTTCCATTAAAATATCTGTAAAACAGAGTCAAATCCCCAACCTGTCTTCGATGTTCTAGGCTGTCGTGGTTCTTCGTCAGCTCGTGGTCTCCGATCAGACGAATGGCCCTATTTTTGGTTCGGAAGAGTACACCAAGTTTCTAAGAAGCTATCTTGGCGATTGCCACAACGTGGTTATGCCAAGACATATTTCCTCCCAGATTGACGCCCAGCAAAGTAATAGATGAAGCCAGTGGGATTGCTTGTCCATCCATGACTATATCCGCTACTGTATTGTTAACATTTTTAGAGAATACTGCTGTTAATAGGGTATAGTAGTATAATATAATATATTAGTTATTCTATCTGGTAATGCCACTGGATTGAAAATGTCGGATACCGGACTTAAAGCCAACATTTTTGTGTGCTGTGCTATGCTAAGTTTGCCGTACACTGGATAAAAATTATAGAGTTTTGAGTCACGTCCGTTGATTGTTTGTTTTCCTTACGAAAAACATATCAAACCGGTTACCTGCTGAATGAATGAATAAATGAAAACAGAAACGGACAGAAGATAAAAAGAGATGGGGATTCTACAGATAGAATCCCAGTCTGATTTTTGTTGTGTTATTTTGAGCAATAACAGGCGTCTCATGCAAAAACTCTCTGAAGACACACCGGCAACCAATCGCGTATGCGTGGCAGCTCGATAGGACTTCGCCGAATAAAAGTATGTGTGATTCCCCGACAGCAGTCCACCGTTTATTTGTGAGTTGTAAGGTTAAAATCGTAAACAATGGCAAAAAAACTTCGCGTTTTGAGTCTGAAAGAGAAAATTGATGTTGTGGAAGTTTTTAATTTGATAACAATGATTTGGGCGAGTTCATTAACATTGATAGCAATGTGCTATTAGAAGATGATAGTGACCTCATTCCTACCGATTATGTATTCCAAACTGAAACCACATCACTATCTGACAACTCTGACGAAGAAGTTGAATGCTGTAATCAAACAAATGTCACCAATTATCAACAAGCCATTAGTACGGTAAAAGAAATACAAAAGTATGCAAAGAATAGAGGTGACTCTACAGCAATGGAATTGTTATCAGACTTGGAATTACATTTTCTGGATTGCAAGTATAAAACGCAAACATGTCAAACTACGTTATTAGATTTTTTTAGTACTACGTCCTAACTAAAACTAGTGTATTTTTGTTATGTTATGTTAATTTGTACATACATATACATAGTAATAATATTGCAATTTCATATTACCTAATAACAAATTTTCCATGGGCGGACACCTCTATTAGGCACACACACACACAGCCTAAGAGAGGTTTCAATGTATTTTTTTCAAATGGAGTAAATCCTGCGAATATGTTGTTTTCTTGTTGGGAAGAATACTTTTCTTGTTTCTTTCATAAAAATGAGTATTTCACCTAAACAGTATTAATTATACTTTATTTGTAATTTCATTACCTAATTATATTAATGCATCATATTAACATATGTTCCTGTCGAGCACCAATAATTTTATGGACGAATTTTAAGATATTCAAAATTCAAATTAAATAAAACTATTGACTGTTAACCGACGTATTTAATACGGTAGCATTTTAAAATATAAATATTTATTTAAAAATGCATCCACCTAATCGTGTTTGCGAAAAAAGTGGGTCAACATCGGGCCAATAATTTGCAAATTTAATTGGTTTGCCAAGTAGGAACGCCTCGAAACTGCCAAATCACTTTGGTCAATTGGCCTGTTCACAATGAAATATTTTAGGAAAAGATAATAAAAACGAATTTTTGTTAATAATTTTTTCACGATTATGGACTGTTTTATAAAAAAATCGACATACAAAGCCCCTGCGACAGACTAAATAATTTGTTTGAATTAGACAACAAGAACAATATTTGTCATTAGAAAAATTTGTTATTGTATACAGGGAGCTCAAAATCTTAAAAAAATATGGATTTTACCTACGAATAAACTACCTTAATTTTTCAGTTGTAAGAAAAATGTTATTAGGAAATGTCTCCTATACGACGTGTCCAAGATAAGGAGGGCCAGTACAGGGATCTCGAAAACCGTAAGAGATATGAAATCGGTTAAATGGAGGTAAAGTTGTGCATTTACGTGCCAGTAATATGCCGTTTAGAAAGTTTTAAAATGCCGAGTAGTTCCGGAGATATTCGGAAAAACCCGAAATTCTGAAAAGTCGTTTTATTGTTTTCCTGGGTTTTTTTGAGATCGAATTCTAAAGTAAATTGCACTTTTACATTGCCACTTTTTTCGCTCTATCTAACAGCGTTAATTGTTTTATAATCCAAAGAGTAGTCTTCGAAGGGCCATTATCAACTTTCTTTTTTAAATACGGTCCTATTTTTCTGATATTGGAATTTGAGAACTTTTTTTCTTCCGAATGCAACGATGTATGACACATTTTGGTTTAATGACGTTTCGGGGGTTTATTGAACAATACCAGGAAATTTTGGGATACGGTCCTATATTTCTTGTAATTTTATAAATAATATCTTATAAGTAAGCTCTAAATTTTTTACTTATGTTGAACTAGTTCAATAAATAACAAATAATTTAATAATAAACCACAAATAAGTGAATAAAAATCATATCAAAACAGTAATAAAACGAAAAACGAAAAAAGTAAGGAACTACATAATCAGGTGTGTGTAGTTTGACGTGTTTGCGTTTTATACTTGCAATCTAGAAACTGTAATTCCAAGTCTGATAACAATTCCATTGCTGTAGAGTCACCTCTATTCTTTGCATACTCTTACAATTCCTTTACCATACTAATGGCTTGTTGATAATTGTTGGCATTTGTTTGATTACTGCATTCAACTTCTTCATCAGTGTCGTCAGATAGTGATGTGGTTTCAGTTTGGACTGCATAATCGGTAGGAATGAGGTCACTATCATCTTCTAATAGCACATTGCTATCAATGTTAATGAACTCGCCCAAATCATTGTTATCAAATTACAAACTTCCACAACATCAATATTCTCTTTCAGACTCAAAACGCTATATTTTTGTGCCATTGTTTACGATTTTAACCTTACAACTCACAAATAAACGGCGGACTGCTGTCGGGGAATCACACATACTTTCATTCGGCGAAGACCTTTGGCGCTGTCTTCAGAGAGTTTTTTTCACCGTACTTATTCGTCTCCCAAATAGTTTAAAAATTTTTTTTTGTCCGTATAAAGGATGGTTTTCGCACTCTTTGTATGAAAACAGCCTGTTCGCGTCCGCCCAAAGGAGAGTCCGCCCAAGAGACGTTGATTTTCATGGAATTTCATATACCTAGTTCCGGACTATGAAAAAATGTCCGCTTAATAGAAATATCCGTTTATTAGAGGTATCCGTTTTGATACGTTTCACTGTATATAAATTAAATAGAAATATTGATACATTTATTTATTTTCCAAAAAATTCCCCATCAGATCCTGTTTAATGTTTCATGGTGAACCGGATACTAATACGTTATTTTTTAATGCCTAACTTTCTCTACAATAAATGATCCGTCGCAAGTATTTTTCGACATTGGAAAAGGAAAAAATATTGATGCTATTCATCTCCTCGTGCATTTCGGTGCACGCGATGTTATAAGATCATTCTTATTCTTAATTGCAGCAGTGGCGGGTGAAAATCCATTATAAGAAATATTTGGTCAAACTGAAACACTTTCTTTTTGCAACCAGTATTCAAATTAAGTCAAACGAGAATAAATTTCTGTTAAAGTAGCTTTTAAAAAAGTAAATAGCTTATTTGAATATTTCGTTAAGTTGACAAAAATTTTAATCCCCCTTGCTACTTTATCTAGATTAATTTCAATTCATAATTTTGAAAAAATTACTAATATAGTTTAAGTTAGAACTCCCGTTGTAAACTGAATTATTTGTAAATTCTAGCTATTACGATATACTAAATACATACAAAACATATACTTTTCCCAGCCATTTAACGCTGTGGGCTTCATTTAGGCTTAGATATTGTCGATTTTCATCAGACCACGTCAACGACACTTAAAGCCATGTTAGAGTCAGCAATTTTTGTCTCTTGCCTCAGCAATGGCAATTATAAATGCAACGATTCATGCGCAGTACACCGTCCTCGATCAGCTGGACCAATACTGCTCGCATTGCGGGCGCAATGCGCGTTCAAAAAATTGCACGGATTCATGCGCAGTACACCGTTCCCGATCAGCTGTCTCTCATTGCCATTGCCGATGCAATTGGGTAGAGATGGATTATTCTGTTATTTTTAACTGTTTATTATTTGGTCGAAGCACCTATGAACAGCTAATGGCTGTTTAAACTCACTGGTACTTAAATTAGCAGTTCACATTCTTTATTAAGCTTATGTACTGCTAATTCGTCGCAACTTTTTTGACCTCCTCTATTTGTAAATAACAGTAGCTGCTTTAACTGGTAATCAAAACGAACTAGTTTGCCCATCTCTAATTCTGTTTATTTCGACAGTACCAACTGATGTTCTGACTATTGCTATTGCCGGCGCAAGAGAAAAAATTGCCGACTCTAATACGGATTTTAGAAATTTTTGTGGCTATTATAATGTTTAATACGGGCTGTAAAATAATTCCGCATTGTTTTCTGGAGGTCTAGGGTCCTTAAAGAACCTTGGTTTTCATTCTAGGTTTACTTATTCCTATGCTATTACCTATAATGTAATAATGAATATTGAAGACAATAATGTATTATTTTAATATTTTAGAAAGACTGCTAAGCACTATAAATGCAAAGATCTCGAAAGCAGTTGCTTGGAGAGACATTGAGAAAGTACATCACTGTTGGGTAAAAGTGATTTTTAATAAAAACATAAATACACTAAAGCGCAAAAAAGTTGCATTTATTTGTGTGTATCCGCAGTGCCGCAGCTATTGCCCTCTACAATCTACATCAAAATTATTAACAAATTCATTTCTCGCCCCACAAAACCCCCAATCATACACTTTTATGCATAAATATTGGTCAAGAAGTTTGTTGACCTGTTCTCGGTTATTATTAATTTTTGAACTTAACAAAGTTTACCCAAATCGCAACATTTTTACTCAAAGCTGCAGTTTTACTGTGTACTATTAATTTTGGGACACCCTGTATACATAGCTATGATTATTTTAGATATTATTCTAGTTTTAAGTACGATTTTATCTTATATTATTAATACTCAATAACATTTTTAACCTTCAAAAATAGTTCTAATGCCACAATTACTGTATATCCAAATTTTCATATTTTAAGTATTTTTTTTTTAATAAAATGCTTTAAAATGCTGATTTTTTCAGCATTTTTAAATTTATTCCTGCATTTACTGATGACAATATTGACAATACTCCTGGGAGGAATGAATGATATTAAAGTATCATTGAGGCCTTCCTTGTTCGAGTGGTTAAATTTGTGCTTGGAGTGTGGGAAAGACATACGTTGTTGCAGGAAAAATTCCTGAATAAGGATTACGCCTTTACTGAATGCACCACCAACGTCCGTATGGGTACGTAACCCAAAAAAGAAGAATTGTTGCTTATATGGAATTTTTTTTATATATTATGTCATATTAATTTTAAAAAGGGACGGAAAACTTTTCCTGCTTTTAACAAATTAATGATCTAGATTAACCCAACCCAACAAATTGAGCTTTATATGACATTACTTCCAGCCCCGAAACTTATTTTTAAAGCTTAAAACCACACATAGTAATACTTTATTCAAACTCGCAAGGGATTAAAAATAATTCATTTAAATCAGGGCCGGGATTTTTCTGTGTTGCTAAATCCCGCCCTCGCTGCGTACAGATTTTTCATTAAAATGTACGGTTTATAATCGATATTTAAATAAAAGTTGGTTAGAAAGGGGTAAAAAGGGGCGGAAAAGCCGGGAAAGCAAAGAGATACGTGAAAAAGGGTTGCTCTGTTACGCTTTTTCAAACAAGGGGGGTGAGCCCGGAAACAGGACCGAACTTATATCCTGGGAAAGGAAAAAAATATGTCCTTAATGGATGACGTTGTGCATACCCGACATATATAAGGTGTTGGGGAGGACAGGGAAATACTTTAATGAGGTATTCTAGAGGCCAATGAGAAATAAAAATCATATAATGTTGGTCCGAGAATGCCTTCTTTTCGAGATACAGTGTGTCAAAAGCATAAGATGTTAACAAAACAAAATTGAAGATGGTTGCAAAAAAACGTAACGTCGGATTGCACATTAATTACATTATCTTATAGAGGAGAATAAAACGGCTCTTAGTTCAGAGCGACAGTCACTGGGGCTCAAGGACGAGAGTTCGCAGGTTGTAACCCCGCGGTCGGTAAACCGATTCGTACTAGGTGGATTTTAGTGATATAAGTCATGGCGTTGCTGTCCGGCGTCATGCAAAAAATAGGGAAGAGTAAAAATGTATCATCCTCCATCACGATCCCTTTGAAGCCGGTAACCAGGCCGGATGAGATCGGATATTTCGTGGGGTACGGTAGATGTTGCGCACTCCCCAATCGGTTGGTCATACCGCAATGCGAGAAACCAAGAATTCAAAGTCCTTGGGGACGCAGTGTAATATTAGGGTTTATTGAATAACTTTTCTTTCCTGCTTTTTTTGGATCTAACTTAAAATGGTAAAATCAAAATTTGAAAATTTTCGCTCGCTTAAGAGATACGGAGGAAAATTAAAAAATTGACAATATCAAAATTACCCTATATTTTCTTAGTTAAAAGAAATACAAAAACATGTTTTATACAGAAGTTTCTTTATATTCATTGTTGAATAATCTGCCGTTTTCAGAATTCAGGGGTCAGGTAAAAAAGTTCTCGGACTTAACCTAATTTTTTTACACCCTGTATATTTTAATCTAAATAGAAACTATTTTAAATTATCCTTTCAAATCTAGAACACACCATGGATGATATTGGTTTCCTAGGCCGCTATTTAAACTTTATTACTTTAAACCAAAGAAGACCAAGAAGCTAATATCCTAGAAACAACTATGTTGACTATTAACATTTAACATATCATTTTAAATGACTTATCAACATTTTGAAAAATTTGATATACATAATATCAGGTTATATTGAAAGTGGAGAAAACGAAGAAATGGCGCAAAATGTATATTTTGTTCGCTATCCGGAAAGACGGTAACCATTTAAGGACATATTTCGAACATTTGCGATGATTCCCGTTATTTTTTACCTTAATCTGAATCTTTTATATCATTTCAAAGTAATAAAGTTTAAATAAATCGCATAGGAAACCAATATCATCCATGGTGTGTTATACATTTGAAAGGAGAATTTAAAGTAGCATCTTTTTAGATTAAAATATATCAGGTATTCCATTTAAAAAAAATGAGGTTAGGTCCGATAACTTTTTTACCTGAACCCGTAAACTTATTCTGAAAATGACAGATTATTGACCAATTAATATAAAGAAACTTGTATAAAACATTTCACTATATCTCTTTTAACTAAGAAAATATAGGGTAATTTTGATATTGTCAATATTTTTTATTTTCCCCCGTATCTCTTAAGCGAGCGATAAATTTCAAATTTTGATTTTACCATTGTAAGTTTGACCCAAAAAGAGCACATGACACCTACATTACTTTTTTGATAGCACTAACAATTACGGAGAACAACCGAATAAACCCGAACAAACCCTATAAATGTGTCGAAAATGGTACACCCAGTACTTTCGGAAATGCTTAAAAAATAACGATTAAAAAAAGACCCTGTGGCAAATAGTTTCAGCCTTTGCGGAAATGTGCCTATGAACTTTTCTTCAAAAAATAACTTAAGGAATCACAGTCTGAAATTTATCATTAAAAACGCCCTGTATTTCTTTTGTGCCAAAAAATTATCGAAATATGTGTCCAGCGTTGTACTAAGTCCATCCCTGCGAAGCTAATTACGTAAAGCAAAATGCGTAGAGCGGCCTTTTTCGAATAAAAATTATATCCCGGGATAAGTCAACCTTTATTTAAATTTTATAATAAAAAATGACAGAAAGGTCCAGGATATGGAATTCGAATGGCGTTATCTCGCAGCCTTCGTCTCTTTAATAGAAACTAATTTCCTTTTATCGGGGTGGCAGATTAAAAACTGTCTGTGAAGGGTGGTTGAATGGAAAATATTAATGTTTTGCGATTTGGTTCTAAAAATTGGTAAATAAATAGATATGAATTCTTTTTGACTAAATTGGATACAAATAGTCCATCTGGTTGGTTGGTTGGTTGGTTAAAGGTGGGGGTCGGTTTAAAGGCCCGAATTTCAAACCACTGCATGCCTTTCGGCTTATTGTGTACCCCGATCTTATTAGAAGATGTTTGTTCCTCCTATGAGGTCCTGTAACCTTCTACCAAGCTTGTCATGTGGGAGGTTGTCACCACGTTATATGTTCCCGAAGATATTTTGTCTTCTACGGGACAGCGCTACGCAGCGGTATATTATGTGTGAGGCGGTTTCATCCTCTTCGCCGCAGAGTCTACATTCAATGGATCCCTTGCTCATCCCTATCCGTTGAAGATGTTTTCGCAAGTGGCAGTAGCCTGTTAGCAGACCCATCACTTGATTCAACTAAGGCCGTGTCAGGGTTAGCATCCCATTCGATACTATTATCGATGGTTTTCCAATTACGGCCCGTGCTTGTATTTGACCAGGTAACTGTTGCCATCGAGATAGGTGTTGTTTGTTCGACCATCTATCTAATGTTGTTTTTGTTGCCTGTTTTGATATTCCGAGACTTTGGGAAGATCCGGCTCTCGCTAGTTCATCCGGTTTTTCATTTCCTAATATCCGGGAGTGACAAAGGACCGCCAGACGCATCTTAATCGCGATTTTAAGCAAACCTACGTGACACGTTGACTTGTAGTTGCTCTCACGCATATTCTAGCGGTACTGCTACTGTACCGAGCAGAAGGGAAGATACGTGGGGGGAAGTCTCATCGTAGTATCAAATGATGGAACGTGGGAGAACGCGCAGTGGTTCGGCAACATCGTAATTGATTGGCATGGTTAACCTACATTACATCGTGTCCATTTTTGAGTAGTTTTACGTGGTATCTCCGTTATTAGTAAAGATAGAAGGATGCGGTTTTCGCAGCACTGCTACTTTTTTGTCAAACAGAAGATGCCGTAATCACAATTTTTCTAGGCCGCCTTGTTTTTGATATACGGGATGTTTTTGAGAATTGTGCATTTTAGGACCCCCCCCCCATATCTCGGTTACCCTGTAACGTATCAAAAAGAAATAAAATGTTCTTTTTGTAGTTTTTACGTAGAATCCAGTGACGTACTCAGATTTTTTCTATATTCAATAGTTTTCAAGGAAAATAAGTAAATTTGCTTTTTTTAAATGAGTCACCCTATAATAATTTAGTTTGTAACAAGCTTCTCAAAAATATATAACACTTTATTTTTAGTCTTAGTATTAGGCCCGAAATATACATTTTTCAAAAATATGCGAAAACCGCATCCTTCTATCTTTACTAATAACGGAGATACCCCGTAAAACTACCCAAAAATGGACACCCTGTACAGTTGTTAAGTGATGGCGTGTCTATGGCGTCCTTACCTAATTTTATTGACGGTCGATTTAAAAAAAAAAGTATCTAGAACACCCAAGGAGTCACCCATTTATTTATAATCAACTATTTCCGTACCCTGTATAAACATAATTTCAATATAGACCACAAAAACGGGCCCGCACGCACTTCTATGGTGCAACAACCCTCCCGAATCCAGCAGCCTGTTGAAATAAAATCCACATTTTAAAGCATATTCATATCGATCGTACTTTTTAACACCGGCACTTCCCTTTACCCCTTTGACCCCTCTCATTTCGTAAAATGTGCGTGCTATTCACCTACGCATAAACTCACCCTCTTTTATTCTTTGCTTCCAGCATCCCCTTTCACTAGTTCCACTATTATTTTTTAGGGGATATTTCCTAATTGGAATTCGAAAACTTGTTTGAACGACTGTCTCTTATCGTCGGGAGACAAATTATTGGATTTTCT
Organism: Barypeithes pellucidus; assembly: GCA_963991005.1. Classification (NCBI taxonomy): domain Eukaryota; kingdom Metazoa; phylum Arthropoda; class Insecta; order Coleoptera; family Curculionidae; genus Barypeithes; species Barypeithes pellucidus. The sequence continues at coordinate 17,604,466 of OZ022561.1, read as the reverse complement.
TCAATGCTGATATAGAGCTCTACCTGCTGCGTCGTTTTTTTTTTTACATTTTAATTAAGTAGATTTTTCTTAAACATTTTTGGAATGGTTAGGTAGTGTAGAATATATGAGTTGCAGGTTTAGATACTTAATTAATTCGTCAAAATGTTTTCTAGTCAATAGCCCATATTCTTACGATATATTTTAATAACTCTTCCTCCCCGGGAAAACTTTCTTGAGCTAAATCAACCGCCTTATAGTCCAGATTTGAATCACTCAGAAATTTGTAAAACATCTCAGGGCACGTAATTTTGTAGATGCTAATCAATTGACAGGGAAATTGATGTCTATTTTAAAGCAGGAGTATTTTTTCCTGGAAAAATAAAGTTGTTGCAGCGTAGGTGGCGCAAAAAGGTTTAAGGATATGTGGAAAATTATCAAAAAAAGTTTTATAATATTTCCGTTCCCAATACCTAATTAACAAAATTAAAATTACACAACTTTTGCACGTATGATGCTCAGTTTATTGTATGTGTATAACAATTATGAGATGTATGATATGCACGTCATACTTTTGTTGCTTAAGGATGTGAATCGTGAATTTGAAAAGACAACTTGGTAACGAACTAAAATGTTTCTATGTCATTGGCCTTACGCTTAATGGATGTTAGGTCAAACTTGATACTGTCTCGATAGATTTATGCCATATATAATATTGTCATCACCTCCATAAAAATCACTCTTATTAATATATAAATTTTTAACAGGAAACGTCCATTTTAAGAGAAAACCCAGAAATCATTATAAGTAATAATAGAAAAGTAAAATAAATAAGCGCGTTTTTTGGCAACAGAGAGCAGGCAGCGGCCCGCGATCTTCATCTGTCTCTGGTAGTCATGGTTACGGCCGGAGATGGAGTTGTATTCCGTAGATGAGTAGTAAATAGTAAAAATTATAGATTTTTTAATCGCGTCCTCCGTGGGCCTCGCACAAAAATCCTAATGCCTGCGCAACGCACCATTTTAAAATTAGGCGTGGCATACAGTGGGGCGAAATAAATTACGATAAATTACATTTTTCCAAGGAAATGATAAATTTTATTAGGTAGAATGTTTTACTTACTGTTGCTATAAGATCTTGAGTAATATGATGTAATTATGTGTCTTTCATTTAAGTAAAATGAGCACAACCTAGTACGTGTTGTACAGGAGACAAAAGGATTGGTACTTCCCCTTGTTCTATTTTATCTGTTAGGAGCACATCGTTTTATAAGTATTATATATGACATTTCATGTGTTTCTTGCTACCAACGTACTCAATATCTGCTCTATCGGCCAATGCTGGACGACCTAAGGCGGATTTTATATGATTGCCACTATGTGATGGAGGGACCCATCCTTTGTTGTTGATCTCTGGGTTTTTAGTGGTGGTAGTTGGTGATTTACTATCTTAGGAACTATAACTTTATTTAGCTTTCGATTTCTTCTTCAATGCTTTGAAAAAGATTGATTTAAAAAATGTTCAGTTTGTAAATATAATCAAATGCTCAAGAAATGTATGAAGCTGTCACTTACAATTTGAATATTAATTCTCATGCCAAGGCGTTTAAATTATATAAAAGAATATTATTTATTTATTATATTATTAAGTATATTATCGAGGCGGTTCCCGCCACATATATATAACCCATTATATTGCTAATACCATCTGCAATTATGTCCCCGCTATGAGCATCGAACGGGTAATAGTGAGTTTGCGCAGTTCGGAAATTTCCTTGTGAAAGTAAACATTCGACAGGACCGGATTTCAACTTTTTTAAAGTAAATTTCACTGGTTAGTTAGGAAAAATATTGCAATCAAAATTTCGATTAGTTCGATTTAAGACGGCGTTCCATGCATACGATTTCTGACGATATGATGATCCGACGGTGCCCTGATTGGTGTGAACTTATGGTGCCAAATTCCGTCCGAATATTTGTAGCAATCGAGACGATGAGCTTTATTTTAACTCTCATCCGACGTCGTATGTTTCTTAACCTCACTTTTTTCTAAACCAAAAATTAAGAATGAATGACTATATTGACTATTTTTGGAATTAATTAATTTTAAAATTAATTTTAAAGTTAGGTAGTGACCACATATATATATTATATTGTATACGAGTGACACTCTCTTCTTTTTTTACAAGCTTTTTAGTGAAACTCGGTTCCGATGATCGGATAATGTGATAAACAACATATTTTTGTATATACAGTGTGTACATAAAGTAAGGAACAAATTCATTATCTAGGAATCTAAAAATATTTCGGAAAAATCCTCGGACACGTGTATAATAATTTTTAATGGCGCATTTTTTCCCATACAAACTTAATATACAAGGTGGCTCATGTAGTAGATATGACATTATCGACGATTTTTTTAAATAGGGTCCGCAAACGAAGCGTGGACGGAAGATTAAATCGTTATCGAAGAACTTATCAACAATACTGAAACAGCTTGAGATATTGGATTAAAAGCGGCATGTTTTAAAAATATTTTACATTATACAGGGTGGCCCAAAAATGTGTGACAGCATAAAATTATATTTTTTTAAATGGGACACCCAGTATTTTATTGCTTATTTAGGTTCGTATTACTATCGTTTATAAGTGCCTCAAATTTTATTTAATTTGGTTTTGTAGTTTCGGAGAAATAAATTAAAAACTAAAAAAAAAAGTTTTGCAGTCCTGAATAAAAAAATCAAAAAAAACAATCCAGAACTATTTTTTTAACCTCGGCATTGAGTGAAATTTATGACAAGAGGTCTAGAGATACATGAATGTAATTGCGTTTATTTATTTTATACAGGGTGTTCATAAGAAGCTTTCAAAAACATCACATTTTAAAATAATTTTTCTCAAGTTTTTCTAATGGAACACCCTGTATATTATTTGGCTATTTGACGTAGAATTCATAGACAATTTTTTTTTGTAATACAAACATATAAGTTATATCCAGCCGTTTTCGAAATAATTATAAATATCATAAATTATGTTGTTTTAATAGAGTTTTTATTGGGAAATTTTGTTATAGGCGACTAGACTAATAATTGTAAACTAAAGTAAAAGTTCAAAATAGCTTCCTTTTACTCTTAGAGTTTACCGTATTTTAGTTATTTCGATATAAATTCTAAAAGCATACATTTTTGCTACTTTTATTATTTAATTTTATTTTTTATTCTTAATCGAGTTGCCATAATTTCTTTTTGTTGTCACTATGACAGTTAAATAAAATTATTTACATTTGTTCAGTCGTCGAAATTAAGTACTAACTTACACAAAATGTCGAATTTTAGAAATGGTAAATATGATTTTTATACTGGATGAATGTGCAAGAAATTGCCTTCTCGCGAGCCGAGTGTATGCTGAAAGATATCTAGATATTGAGAGAAAGCCGATAGCAAAAATCTTCGAGAAGTTGTTGCAAAAATTTGTAGCAACAGGAAGCACAGCAGCAGCAGCAAAAAGGATAATAATCAATAAACCCGTTATTAATGAAGAAAATGAATTAAGAGTTCTGTTGGCAGTAGAGGAAAATCATTAAATTAAGTAAAATGATGCTATTTTGAACATTTACTTTAGTTTAAAATTATTAGTCTAGTCGCCTATAACAAAATTTCCCAATAAAAACTCTATTTAAACAACATAATTTATGATATTTATAATTATTTCGAAAACGGCTGGATATAACTTATATGCTTGTATTACAAAAAAAAATTGTCTACGAATTCTACGTCAAATAGCCAAATAATATAAAGGGTGTTCCATTTGAAAAACTTGAGAAAAATTATTTTAAAATATGGGGTTTTTGAAAGTTTATTATGAACACCCTGTATAAAATAAATAAACGCAATTACATTCATAGTATCTCTAGACCTCTTGTCATAAATTTCACTAAATGCCAGGTTAAAAAAAAAGTTCTGGATTGTTTTTTTTGATTTTTTTATTCAGGACTGCAAAACTTTTTTTTTTAGTTTTTAATTTATTTCTCCGAAACTACAAAACCAAATTAAATAAAATTTGAGGCACTTATAAACGATAGTAATACGAACCTAAATATGCAATAAAATACTGGGTGTCCCATTAAAAAAAATATAACTTTATGCTGTCACACATTTTTGGGCCACCCTGTATAATGTAAAATATTTTTAAAGCATGCCGCTTTTAATCCAATATCTCAAGCTGTTTCAGTATTGTTGATAAGTTCTTCGATGACGATTTAATCTTCCGTCCACGCTTCGCTTGCGGACCCTGTATTTTAGTTCAGATCTGTAATCTCCAAGAACAGCTGATTTCAAAAACATAACACACTTAGGGCCTAAAATTCATAGTTTCGTTACTACAGGGTAAAACAAATAATTTTATTTAAGATATTTTTAATTTAAAAAAATGTAAAAAAATTAAATAAGCTATTTAATTAAGTGTTGAAATTGTCCTCCTTCTGCTGCCTGACAGTACCCCAAGCGATCAATAAATTCTTGTTGGACTTTTCTTATAGTTTCTTCTGAAATGTTCCTGCATTCTGTTGTTATTCGATTTTTTAAATCTTCAATATTGGCAGGTCTGACTTTATAAACAACATTTTTCAGGTGACCCCACAAGATAAAGTCCAGTGGTGTGAGGTCTGGAGACCTAGGCGGCCATTCAACAGACCCACGTCTTCCAATCCACTTGTTCGGAAAAACTTGGTTTATGTAATGGCGCACTACTGCTGCATAATGTGGAGGTGCGCCGTCTTGTTGGTACTACAAATTTTCATCTAGAATTCCTGGATTATTTCTACTAGGGTATAAGTTAACTAGCGTAGGGATAAGAAAGTTCTGAAGAAAATGAAGATAATTTAGCCCGTTTACATTGTAGTCAAAAAAATATGGCCCGATAATTTTGTTTTTCACAATACCAGCCCAAACATTAATTTTTTGAGGATATTGAGTATGGTGCTCACGCATCCACCTGGGATTTTCTTTTGCCCAGTATCTACAGTTTTGCCGGTTCACTTCTCCATTTAATTTAAAGGTAGATTCATCCGAAAATAGGATATTTTCAACAAACAAAGGATCTAAGTTACATCTTTCCATTAATATTTGACAAAACTCCATCCTACGATCTGGATCATCTTCATTCAACTCATGAACCAATCGGATTTTAAACGGGTGCCATTTTTCTACCGTCAATAGGTTATGAACGGTCATAGCAGCCGCCCCATGATCAATGCTAATCTGGCGGACGCTGTTGTGGGGATCTTCTTCCATAGCCAATAAAATATCTAATTTCTTATCATCCGGAATAGTTGGACGGCCTTTTCTGGGAATATCTTCCACGTTTCCCGAAATTTTATTTCAAGTTTACTCACAGTTGATCTAGTAATTGGTCTTGCTGGATACTTAGTGTTAAACAAAATGCAAACTTCTTGTTGAGTACGGATCCTATCACTATATCCAATCATCATAAGAATTTCTATTCTTTGTGTTAAAGATAAACGCATAGTAACTCAATATGTTTTAAAATAAAATTTATTACTTCTAATAAACTTACTAGAAAAATACAATGTAATGACAATGACATTATCTAAATACCATAGTTACATAACAGCAAATAAGCCTACTTGAGAAAAAACATAAGTAACAGCAAATGATGGTGCGTCCATTAATTACGTAAGGCTTTCAGGTAAAATTGGGTGATGGCGGAAGGGATTGAGCCAAATGTCACGAAATCTTTTATTGGGGGAAGGGGAGTTGAAAAATCGCTAAAAACGCCTCACGTAATTAATTGATGCCTCCCAAGCCAAAAAAAAATATCTTAAATAAAATTATTTGTTTTACCCTGTAGTAACGAAACTATGAATTTTAGGCCCTAAGTGTGTTATGTTTTTGAAATCAGCTGTTCTTGGAGATTACAGATCTGAACTAAAATATAGGGGTTCCCATTTAAAAAAATCGTCGATAATGTCATATCTACTACATGAGCCACCTTGTATATTAAGTTTGTATGGGAAAAAATGCGCCATTAAAAATTATTATACACGCGTCCGAGGATTTTTCCGAAATATTTTTAGATTCCTAGATAATGAATTTGTTCCTTACTTTATGTACACACTGTATGTAAATGCTTGAAATACTTTATACCTGGTACTGATCCACGACTTTTGCAAAAAAGCACCATGCACTTGTGTCCTTTCATCTTAAACAAAACAAGCCACTAACCTACCAAACAGCGAATCGAATCACCACAAATTAAAAACTCCTTAACAAAAATTGTTGTTAGGTAATGAAAGTTTGTAAGCACTAATATACCGACAACAATGTGGATGAACTACTTTTTATTCTGTAATTTGAAAAAACATCCAGAACCAAAGATGGCGACGAATAACAACAAACAAATAATGTCGGGCCGGCTCTGACGCGATCGATAAAATTTTCACCATACTGCGTAAACTCAATAGTACCACACCATCTCCCATAGCGGGGATACTTTTTGTATTTTGGAACGTTCGTATTGGCAATATAATGGTTATATATATGTGGTTCCCGCTGGGAAACCCTGTATAGTAATGTATAGTTCTTGCGCAGCCTGTATCAAAGTTTCTCAATGTACTTTGTATTTATATAATAATTATTATTCAATCTTCTGCGGTTATTTCAACCCCCAAAAAGTACTAAGAAGGCGATGACGGTTCTTGCCACCCGACTACATTATAGTAAATTTGTAAATTATGACAAGCTCATTTAAATAAAATTTTGACGTCTTAAAACATAGCTCACGTCATTTCATCCCATTGTACAGTGGGGCGGGCAGGCGGCAGTTGTTTTTATCTAAAAGGAAAAAGAGATGAGAATATGCGGAATGGGGATGTTGGGGTTGTAATATTGACGTTTCTATTTGCGATTTAATTATGCATGTTGTCTTTTTTTACTGGTTTGTCTCCCTTTTTATATACGCATCAACCCGACATATTATATTTTTAATGTAGAAGTTATATTATACGTTTTAAAAATATACGGTTGATTTTAAAATAAATTTAGAGTATTGATTTTGTTTCATTTGCGGGCAGTTACAAATATTACCTTTTCAATAGACATATAGATAAATAATATATTATATTTAATATATTATATTTAATATATTAAAAACAATTTAAAATATCTTCTATGGTTTCTTGCTTTGGACAAGGATTAATAGATAGTAATTAAAAAAATATATGTAACCCTTTTTCTAAAAAGGGAAATAAGGTGCCCCAATTTTTAAAAAGTTGTTACATTATCTGCAATTGAAATTGAAAAAAAGCATTGCATATTTTAATTATGACATACCATATTCTTACCAGTTGTGAGAGTGATGGATGCAATTATTAATTTGTAGAAAAATCAGCTTATCTAAAACTTTCATCAATAGGGGAGACCGAGGAGATTTGTGACTGAGTAGAGTTGTGACAAAGACGATTTCTCGGAATCTATGGCCGTTAGCGAGCTGACAACAGCGCACGATTATTTGTTTATAGATGCGCTACTTGACGCAGTACGCACCAATGGCCCACGACAAGCGGTTGCGTGATTACGACGTCTGCATGAAAAAACAACCGAAAAGTAAATTTTTGATAAAATTTTTGATTGTATTTATATCATGATATATTACATTCACGTGGTTATGCTATTTTATCTTATATTGTGTGGGTTTGGACCGTTTGGAGTTTCACAGCGTGGCATTGTCTTGCTGTGTTTGCATCTCGTTTCGAAATTACGAATTATTATTCTGACCAGATCGCGATTTTTGGCACCTAGGAGAGTTGTGACAGCGTGTCACAACTCTCCTATTAAAGGTTATTTTCTGGTTAGCTTATTTTACACGCTTTTTGCAATGTTCTTTTCTGTGTATTTCTGTTCCTGTTCGTTTGCCTTGGGCAATTCTTACATGATATGATGATGCCATAGTTACTTATAAATGATTTACTGTTATGTTAGTGTTTCATATTATTGTAGCTCCTATAATTATGCCTAATGATAGTTAAAGTAGTTTTATGCAAAAAAATGTGTGTTTTGTTTATAATTCATATAAAAGTAATTTTATCTATTAAAATTAGTCTAGATACACAGCTATCACAACTTACCTTGGTACCTGTCACATTTACCTCTGTGTTAGGAGAGTTGTGACAAAGGGAGTAGTTTCAGTTTTCTCAGAAACCTTACAACTTTTATTGACTTTGATGACTGTTTTTAAAAGAGCAAGGATTGAGCTACATTGCGGCATACAATTCATAATGGTGTTATGGTTGTTTATTGAGATATGTTCTTTTAAGTAAAAATTGTCACAGCCCACCTCGGTCTCCCCTACTTGTAGAGTAAGATTAGAAGTTTTTATGAACGCTCAATATTATAACAACATTTTAGGCTATCTATTCCACTAATTTAGAACTATCAAATTTATCTAAACTAACTCTATATTTATACAGCGAATTTATTACATTCTCTTTTTTTTATGATCAAACACAAGCACTATATGAAAAATCCTTTAGGGCACTCTGGGAGTGGTGCGTGTGCGTAAGAAGCGATTCACGTTGGTCTTGAATCGTTGGAGGCTATATTCGTTGGGAAAAACGACCTCGGGAAGGTCGTTCCACAAGAATGAAAGAATTCTTAAATAATGAAGTTCGAGGAGTACTAAGCTTAACCACATATGGATGGGCGGCAGTGGTTCATCGTGTATTTCTGCTATTCGTCGCTCTGGGCGGAATTAAGAGGGCAACGTCAGCCGAGCACCTTCCATGAAAATATCTGTAAAAGAGAGTCAAATCTCCAACCTGTCCTCGATGTTCTAGGCTGTCGAGGTGCTTCTTCAGCTCGTGGTCTCCGATCAAACGAATAGCCCTCCTTTCGATGGAATCCAGTAAACGAAGAGTATGTTTGGGTGCAGAGCTCCAGACCTGAGAGCAGTACTCTAGTGATGGTCGAATCTGGGCTTTGTATAGTGTCAAAAGTTGTTGAGGTATGTACAACTTTCTGGTTCGGAAGAGTACCCCAAGCTTCTGAGAAGCTATCTTGGCGATTGCCACAACGTGGTTATGCCAAGACATATTTCCTCCCAGATTGACGCCCAGCAAATTAATAGATGAAGCCAGTGGGATTGCGTGTCCGGCCATGACTATTTCCGGTTCTGTAATGTTAACCTTTTTCGAGAAAACTGCTGCCTGGGTTTTTAGCGTTAAATTCGACTTGGTTACTGTCACCCCAAGCCAAAATTTCTTCCAGGTCTGTGTTGAGGCGCGATACCTCATGCTGTCTGCGAAGATGTGCGTCGGCAGCCGATGTTTGCGCATTCAAAGAGAAAGATGAGATAAGTGTGCTGTCGTCAGCAAAACTAAATATCGGATTTTTCGTTTTCACTAGTAGGTCGTTAATGTAGAGTAAGGAAGAGAGTGGGAGACAATATGGACCCTTGAGGAACACCGGCATTGATGGTGAAGGTGTCTGAGAGAAATCCGTCAATCGCCACTTGCAGAGAGCGGTCCTTAAGAAAGCTAGACAACCATGCACAGAATCGACTGGGCATACCATAGGATCGCAGTTTACTTAGAATTCAATTCAATAAATTATAAACGTATTGGCACTTTTTGAAAATAATAAACAGTCAAGCTCTCCATTATGGACCTGAAATAAATAATGGCATGTCATACTCCTAAAGATTGTGAGGAATGCAACTTGATAAACACTCCAAAAGACATAAAATATACAGTCTTAAAGAAGTCAGAATGCTTTTAGATATACTTTGTTCTTGTTTCACCTTATAACTAGGCAATGGAAGAGACTGGAAGAATAATTGTATATTGCAATAATTAATTTCGCATTAACATGCTTCTTCTACAATTTAAAAATGTGAGTGTTGTCTTAAGCATTTTCTCACTTTCTAAAAATATTTCTCTTTATTCTAATTGAAAATACACCCGGGATCATTCTCTCAAAGTAGGATCCTCGTTAAAGATCTGTCAAAATTCCTAATGATTTATACGTTTTTTAATATATATATGCAGAGAAACGTTTTCCATCTTTTTCCCGACAAATACAATATTTATTTCCGTCCAACAACATAAAAAAGCTTCTCCCTTCTACAAGCCCTGAATTTTACCCGGGCCTATGCCTAATATTATAAACACATAAATTTTAAAAGTAAAGCATACATCAGCCAAACGAGGCCTCGATGTTTTCTGTCCCCTCCTTTCCCGAGAAAAATATACCAGGATTCAGAAGTAAAATCCGTAATAATATTGCTCAAAATAAAGTTATGTATTTTTCAACGACTATAATACTGTTACAGTAAAATAATCAATATCATACCATTTTTAAGAGGATTAAACAATTATTATTGGCTGGTAGTTAGTGCCAGTGATTAATGAGTCATTCATTATCCATTATTACTTATGGTTCAAAGCCAATCAGCTCTTAATTCCAATAACATTTCAATTTTCTCTTGCGCCTGCAATGGTAATCATCAGCTGGCGCAATACTTCTTGCATTGCGAGTGCAATGCGAGAATGGAATTCGTATTACAGTCGGCAATTCTACTCTTTCGGCTATTAAAATTGCACGGAATCATGCCCAGTACACCGTTCTCGATCAGCTGGAGCAATTAGTCTTGCATTGCCAGAAATTGGTTGTGCGCCATTTTAATTTCTGGGTAGAGATGGATTATTTTGTTATTTTGAACTGCTTATTATTTGATCGAACCAACTATGAACAGCTAATGGCTATTTAAACTAACTTGTACTTAAATTAGCAGTTCACATTCTTTATTAAGCATATGTACTGCTGATTCGTAGCAACTTTTTTGAACTGCTATTTGTAAGTAGCAATAGCTGCTTTAAATGGTAACTGGGGTTATTTTAGAGATTTCGATAGTACCAACTGCTGTTCTGACTGTTGACAATGCGCCAGCTGATCGAGAGCGATTTAGTGCGCATGTATACGTGCAATTATATTGCCAGTGCAGACGCAAGAGAAGAATTATCGACTCTGATTTTACTTTTACAAAAGTCAAACCTAAAATAAATTGGAAAAAGAGGAACGAGAAACGTTGCCATATTATACAAATATACAAAATTTGTAATGCTTTGTTATTAATATAATTCTATTTATAATCAATTGCATACATTTTTATTATTCTCAGTTTTATACTCTATTTAACTTTTATAGAGAAAATTGGTTAAACAAAATTATATTACAAAAATTTTGAAAATGAATAAATAACAAAACGTCAGCATCGCCCATATTTTGAGCGGTCCCCGTACATTTTCCTCCTTCCCCACTCTCACTAAATACCAAACCGGGAAACGCGAATAAAATCGAGAGAGAAAGCTAAAAACGCAAAATAGAGCTTCATGCGAAAATATGTACAATGAGTCCCTAGCAAAAATTTTAGCGTAGGCGGAGGGGGAGGGGGAAAAAGGGGCACGAGGGGAACATCGGGGGGAAATGTAAACTGCGGGAAGTCCCGGGGCGGAAGTATACTTCGCGGAGAAGGGGGGGATTCATCCAGCATCAGGGAGTTGAGTTGTTGCACCATGGGAGTTAATTTAGTAATTAGTAGAGTTCCTCTTTGAATTTGAATTGTGGATGAAATATATCGATGGACAAAAGAATAATCATTTGTTGAAAACCAAATAAGTACAATGAAATCTAAAAAAATGGAAGGATGTCTAGGAAGCGTTTTCTAAATTTTGGGGTTTGTTCCTTATTCAAATTTGACACTCTGTACATTGTATACGTTTCGAAGAAATTTCAAAATGACCTAACTAAACAAAACTTTTTGAATTTGTGAAAAATTAATTTAAAAAACACTAGAAGTAGCGCACACGAATGTCAATCTAATTTAAAGTACAGTAAAGCCTTGATATAACGGACCTCTATTTAACGGACTTTGAATATAACGGACAATTACGTAGGTATACGCAAATTCGTGATTTTTGAGCGTTGATTATAAAGGAAACAACAAACTCCAAAACTTGATTTTTTGTTCAAAGTGAGATTACTGAAAAAAGCGCGCGATATCAACAGCAACGTCACTTCACGACCAGTGTCCGAAGACAATTAAATAGAATTTTGTTTGTGTTCCGTATGTTTTATTTATATCTAAATACAGTGCATTTTCAAAAAAAATATTTTGATTTATTTTCTACCTATTTTTATATAACGGACTTTCGGCTTAACGGACACTCCCTCGCCCCCAATTAGTCCGTTAAATCGAGGTTTTACTGTACTTTCACTTAATTCGTTTGAGAAGTCAGTTATTTATATATAAAAAATTTATTAGAGAAAACATTTTCTTAATTTTAATTTCTTTATTTTATAAATTAAACCATGTTTCTATATTATATTTTTAAACTTTAGATGATTTTTCAGTCATTTTTGAGCAAATTTCTTGGATCTAATAGAAGTGGAACCTGTTTTTGACCTATTTTGGGATATTCATGTTGTTTGGACTAATAGTGTGTGATTTATTAAATTTTGAGACTAATCTTTTAGGCCTTATTTTTGGTTTATGATTTTGTCTGGGTTCCGGGTTTCAGTTTTCTCTAAAAAGGTTAACATTACAGAACCGGATATAGTCATGGACGGACACGCAATCCCACTGGCTTCATCTATTAATTTGCTGGGCGTCAATCGGGGTGGAAATATATCATGGCATAACCACGTTGTGGCAATCGCCAAGATGGCTTCTCAGAAACTTGGTGTACTCTTCTGAACCAGAAAGTTGTACACACCTCAACAACTTTTGACAATATACAAAGCCCAGATTCGAATAAACCCCATCACTGGAGTACTGCTCTCATATCTGGAGCCCTGCACCCAAACATACCCTTCGGCTACTGGATTCCATCGAAAGGAGGGCCATTCGTCCGATTGGAGACCACGAGCTGACGAAGAACCTCGACTGCCTAGAACTTTGAAGACGGGTATAATACGCCCAGAGCGGCGAATAGCAGAAATACACGACCAACAACTGCCGCCCATCCATATGTGGTTAAGCTTAGTACTCCTCGAACTTCACTATTTAAGAATTCTTTCATCTGTAGGACTTCATCCTTATGGAACGACCCGAGGTCGTTTTTCCCAACGAGTTTAACCTCCAGCGATTCAAAACCAACGTGAATCGCTTTTTGTGCACACGCACCACTCCCAGAGTGCCCTAAAGGATTTTTCCTATAGTGCTTGTGTTTGAACATAAAAAAAGACTTGCCGTGTGCGGGAAGACTGGTACTTTACCTACTGCTAATATTATTATAATATTTTATAATTGTTTCCACTAAAAAATATTAGCAAACGTTTCATAACTGTAAAAGAAAACTGCCACCAAAGAGCTATTTACTAATTATAATTTTATTCAATATACAAATCGGTCAAGTTTTCCTGCGGTATTTCCATAACAATAACAATGATTGTTCTAAAAAAAACAAGAACAAAAACATAATAATTAATTTTATAGTTTCTTTGTTTTGGCCACTTGCTATTAAATGCAAATATAATAAATTACTTTGTCAAACACACCTATTTGATTGTTTCAGAATAAGGATGTGACATAAATGCTTAGGGAATTGCAAGGACTAATAAAAAAAATTTTATTACAAAGATGATTATGCTTTGTATATCAAATTTACAGTTTTGGAAATTAGCACGGGGTAATCTATTGTAACGTCTTTATGTTATAATTGAAGGATCAAAGACACAGACAAGGGGCTCCATCGGTAGCATATCTACCGGTGTTCCATGTGTGCGAAGAATACGGGCTAGAAAGGGACCCGGAACCGCGGCAAAACAATATTCTATTTATTTATTTTCTTGATTTAGTCCATCTCTCAGTGGAGTGAAATGAGAAGAAACTCATAGTCTGCTCCAATAGTTTAATAAAAGTTCAGTTTTTAATTTCCGTACATGATTCGGAGGACCTCATCATCAGTAGAAACGTTATACATAAGCAAAGTTTACTGAAAGTTCAAAAATTCAAGTTCAACCTTAATAAATTAAATAAAATACTGAAACACTTGAAAAAATATTCTTAGAGAAAAGCAGCATAGTTATTAATTTGTTTTTTGCAAAATTCAACAGTAGTGTCATTTTTAAATAGCCAAAAATAATTTTAAAGAAGGGCAAAATTAACGTGACCATTTTTGCTGCACGTCCATTTAATTCTGCAATTTTTGAAAATTATTTTGGCTACCTATTTTCCAAAAATCAACTTTCATATGTAAATTTTCCAAAAATCAACTTTCATATGTAAATTTCTTTGTCTCCTACAAAAGGTAAGATATTTTACACATTTTTCAATAACACAACTTTCAGTAAAGCTTTTTAATGTTTCCAAAATCATAATTTTCTTCATTACATAATACGAAGCATTTATGGAAATTTATTAAATTAGTGGAGAAGACTATGCGTTTCTTTTCCTCTTAATATTCTATTTGATTTGGTGCCCGGCAAAATTTTCGCACACTGGCACCACCGTAATTAGGGGGGGGGGGGTATTTGCATCGAAAGGGGAACCATAAGGTGAAGATGACCATACCAGTCCCCCCCCCTCCCCTTCAGGAAACAAAGCTATTGGCTTCATTATTCAGTAAGTCATGTGTCTTCTCCTACGGCTAAAGGAACATTTTCTAATAGTTCGAAAAAGTCGTCCATCCATAAGTAGTTCACCTTAGTACTTCTCGAACTGTATTGTTTAAGAATTCCTTCATACGGAGGACATCATTCTTATGGAACGACCTTCCTGAGGTCGTATTTCCCAACCATTCAAAACCGAATGAAAATAGTGTATATTTATATGCTAGACTTGTGTTTTTTAAATTATCTCAATAAATTGCATGCATAACGGAATTACATCATTATTCAATAACGCAATTTTATCTACAAGAAATCTAATTAAAATTGAAACAAACCCGCTGCGTGATGTTAAGAAATTTCTCTTGTTCTGCTGCAGACAATTTACAGAAAATCACCAACAAAAACTCTTTTTGGGTGCCCTAAAAATTCTCCAGACAATAAAATTGCTCTTGTAAATGCTTTTTTCAACTAGACCTTAATGAGTGGGAATTCTAAGTACCAAAACCGTGAAATTCGTTGCCGAAACTTGCGCAGTGCAGCGTTAAACCGCCGATACTTAATAACAATAGTGCATACAGTGACGTTCGAATATTTTGTAGAACAACTAATAGTATATTAAGATACAAGTTTCATAAGACATTATCTTAGAGCACGCGGGTCGTTTTCTAAAATACAAGTGCTCTAATTATCTTATGAACCGTGTATTTTATAATACTTTATCTATTTGGGTCTTTAAAGTATGAAAAACTTTAAAAAATATAGTAGATTTTTTTCGATTTGAATTAATATTTTCTCTTTGGGTTGGCAATACTTTTACTTACAATTTAATAAAATGTTACAAGTATCAAATATGCCATGATAGAAACAATTGAACACAACAAAGCTTCTTTCCATCCGTCATAATTAAAAATAAATATATTATTAAAGTTAATAAATTAGATTAAAAATAAAAATAGTACTTTATTGAGTAAAACTAGAGCATGAACTGGAAGATTTTTATTATTTTTAGGTTATGTTGTTTTATAGACTAGAAATTAGTTGACGGACCCCATCAGTAGGTTTTATATTTCCGAGTATAGGTATTTCAGATAAATATCTAGTAAAAATGATCTATTTGCAAGGTTAAAGGTTAGTATTTTAAAGTTTTCTATAAAAAATTTTTGTCGAATCCATAATGCCAAGAAAACTAATTTCAACGAAATCGAAGTAAGCCTAAAATTCGAACCCTACTTGCTGCCAACATAAAAAAAAATAAAATTACGGTTCCATAAAGTGGCAGGTTATTCAATTTTTTTGCATTTCATAATGTAGTCATTATGAAACCCAAATAGAAAAATTATATTTCTATATCCTGGATGGATGAAAATTCAATATTATTACAAATATATCGTTCAAAAATTAAATACAACCGTTTAAATAATCAAGTGTTACAAAATAAAACTTACTGGAGAATTTGTCAAGGATTTTAAATCAAGAAGGATACGATAGAAATGCAATAATCTCATGGTTGCATATAAAATTCAGCAATAATCATAATGCTTAAAATCCGATCTATACTAATCGGTACTTCACTGTTTTTCGCATCCCACGAACGCACTCTAGTCAACTATCGGTGGTACCAGAGGGAGGAAGGGGGGGCCTACGACCTCGCAATTTTGGCAGGAAGGCTCGGCCCTGGTCGATGGGGGACGGAGAGGGGCGGGCAACGAGTTGCATAGTCAGTATAGCCATGGCGAAAGTGCACCCATGCGTTCCTAGCAGACAGCCGAATTGCACCAGCCCGAGGTCCATGAACTTGCGGTCGAGGCCCCCCCTTGGCCCCACCGATGGCCCCCTTATAGAGAAACCTCACCGAATGTTTGGGACCGGCCTACTATGTTTTGGCGGATGTTGGTACGTGGTTCCTCGAGAGAGAGAGAGAGAGGTTCTTAACTATTGCGATCGTGGATGCTGCCGCTTGGGATTTCAGTTTCTCAAATAATATTTACTGGTGGTTTGTTTCATTTAATCATGTATACGATAAGATGTAATAAAATTGGAATTCTGCATATAAAATAGTAGTCAGCTTTTTGAATCTTTGTGTTGATCTTTGTCCCACACACAAGAAAGTACGGGATGTCAATGTTAAACTCATTCTACCGAACTGAACTGAGGAGTCAATCCAATAATGATTTTTAATCTAAAAACCATAAATGTAATAAATGTGCATGCATGTACAGTTTTACATATACAGGGTGTTCGCTAATTACTGGTACCTGGAAAAACCACAGACTCCTTACGTAAAAATATTAGGGTTTAATTAAAATTTTGAGAGAAACTAATGGTTTGTTCGGGTTTATTAATATTAGAATGACCCAATAAATGTACGAAAAATGCCGCAGACATACATTGTACATTAAAATTTCACAAAGAAATCAATTTATCGTCCTTAAAAATACATAATTGCCAAATTTAAAAAAAAAACGTTAGGTTCTCTCAAAGTTATTAGAGAAAAACAAAAATGACGTTTGAACTTTAACACCCTGCATCTCAGTTAATATCAACTTTCGTATATAAGTAATACGTATATATATAAGTAAATCCTAATATTTTTACGTAAGGAGTCTGTGGTTTTTCCATGTACCCTGTAGTTCGAATTGTTTCGCTGTGGGACATCCTGGTGATATCTCAGTGAACGATTCTTTCAGTTAATTGATATTTTGATTAATCGAGAAATCCAAAAAGACATGTGGCACTGTTCTATAAAATTTACATTTAAAAATACGTTAAGTTTCGATAAAGTTGACTAAATTTAAATTTAAAGTAATTATTTAAAAGTAAAAATGGGTTAATGCCTACACTCGCGAAAACAACTAGTGCATCGGTCCTGGGATTATATTTTTAACATATGTTTAAAAAAGGAAACAAAAAAAAGCATTTTCTGGCTGCAGATCTAACGTTCGTTTTTTTTTTATTTCTGCACTGAGGTTTCTATATAACGCTACGTTCTTAAATTACAGTACATTTTATTGTCTTCTCTCTTTACACATGTCCCAGATTCCTTCACAAAATATCCTCTATCTTCACGACAATTCGCTAGTTCACCCAGCAGCCAAAGTGAGACCCATCCTCCATTCATGTGCCGTTGCTGAGCTGGACCACCCCAGGATTTAGTTTAGACTGATTATTTTTTATTTAGAATTTTTCAAAATCAAGTCATGGGACGCTGTTTTGGGGACGATAGTCAATTGAAAGAGGATATTATTGACGAATATTTTGAATGCTGACGAGAATATATTTTCCCACGACTACCTACGAAAATGGAGAAAAAGCACGGCTAGTTTGGCTAGAAAGTGCCTTATAGGGTATTATGGAAATGACGTATTATATTTAAACCGGCAATTCCTGAGATGAAAACAAATTGAAGAAAAATATCCAAAAATGGTGCTTTAATTTAATATGCATTCTACATGACCTTATGTCAAACCAAAAATTACCACGTGGTGCCCCTGTTCGGAAGGTAAACACAGCAACATATGGCAGTGAATCTTGAACAGGGTAAACTCTTTAGAAAGTCAATAACCGTTTGACAGATTTCAAGTTGTTTATTTTTCAGGATACATTATTATAAACTTTTACGTTCAGTTCGCTGGGAAACAATCTCTGATTTATAAACTTGAACTGACTCGAACGAACCTCCGCGGAGTTTATAAATGGTCAGGTATGTTCTCGTTTGTTCAATTCGAACGACACTCGTCAGATCTGGACAACTTAAAAGTTTATAAATGCCACTTACCCTTTAGAAAAAAAATGCAATTTTATTTACCCTTTCGGACTTATTTAAAATCAACTTAATTCATAAAAAATACCAAGTAGTCACATCACATTAGTTTTCGGGTCACAACACATCTAAGTACCATTCAATCTGAATTAGTATTTTAAAGTGCTACTGTGTAGACAAAAATACGCCCTTATTGTCTGGGAAATAACGTATTTAACATCTAAAAATATTAAAAATAAATAACACATTGGTTCTCTCGATCGATATCGGCCGTCTTCTTTAAACAGCTGATTATGGACAATCGGGATAATATTTAAAAATACAGCGTTGCCACTTTCGATGTTTTATAAGCGACTATCATAAATTGCCGAATTTCCTTCTATAATATTACTTTCCTGTATAATTATAGTCTCGGAAATGGCAACCGCGCTGGCTATACTAGCGGAGAGTTCTCGGAAAGAATTTCCCCCACTTTTTAAACGTTCGATTTAAAAAAATATATATGTAGCGCTTCTCTAGGACACCCCAGGAGTCACCCATTTAAATATAATACGTCATTTTCATAGCACCCTGTATAACATGTGTGCTCAAATAATTTTTCCTAAACCTATCAGAAGTGTCCCATGTAACTCTTGCTTGCTTTGTTCGGGTTGCAAAACAAAGCATGTTATAGAAAGTCCAGGAAATTAATAATGGTTAGCAGACAGTACTTGCTAGCTTGCTTCTATTGTTTTTTTTTTTAAATATATCATTAAGCAATCGTTCTCAGATAACCTTCCCATATATTTTCGAACGCAGTTCAATGTAAAATGTTTGGCTAAAACTAAATTTAAAATTCCAAATGCGTTTTAAAAATATGTTATGTGCACTCTAAGCAGGCTTTGCTATTTTTAAATTTATTTTTATCGCTATCGGGTACAATGTACTTTCGGTGTTTGCATATTAGCAGTATAGCCTTCCAAAATCGCGAATTTTAATATGCAATATGCATATCTGCATGGAGACATATCATTGCCCGTATTTTAATGTCATAATTGTCGCAATCGCTTCTGCCATTATTAAATTGAAAATTGAGTAAAGTATTAACAACAGTTTAGAATATCTCTATCTAATATCTAGAATATTAATATGATTTAGTTATTTTTTTCTTCTACATAATGAGATGAATTTGGATTTAATTATTTTCCTCTATTTACTATAAACAGCGCCGATTTAACCACTACAAGAAAAAAAGACTATCGCAAAATTATTATGGTAAATAATTTATTGTCAAATTTATTATAAAATATCAAGGGCGGATCCAGAACCTCGGTCTCGGCAGGGTCAAATTTCGTTTTGCGGTGGGGGGGGGGGGTCATACAAGGAAAAGTTACACAAATAATACCCAGTCGCCTTAGTCTAGCCGGTATATAGTGTATTTTTCGTGTTAAATTGTTGGTTTGGGGGGTTATGTCCCCCATGACCCCCCCTGGATCCGCGCTTGTAAAATATAGCATTAATTAAATTTTTTATTAGTACCAAAATAATATTATAAACATAATTTACAAAAAACTATAGTTAGGATTCCCAATAAATTTAGTAAAATCAATTAAATACTAAAATATATTGTAATCTTGACAACAAATGTATGCGCATGGAACAAACCCTATAGTAAAAAAAAAGTATAAAAAAAACCAAGTTTAAATGCAGTGCTGTAAAAATATTTTTACAAGAATTACAGGCATAAATGAGATACAAAGAATTCATGGAATTTCGTTTTTCGTAACAAATAAAAGGAGGAAAACTTAACAGAAAACATACGATCGATCGATGAAGTCAAGGCACGTATGGGCATTAGTACTTGGATGGGAATACCATGGTCAAAATATTTACAAAAGATTTTAGTAAATTCGACAAAAGATTTTAGTAAATTTGACAAAAGATTTTAGTAACTAGGATTATAGTAAAATTTACAAAAACTTCTCATGTAAATGGTTCACTAAATATTTTTGTAATTTTTACTAAAAATATAGGTTATAAGTGAGTGTGACGTATAGAGCCATAATTTATAGTTTTACTATTTTTATAGTAAATTCAACTAAGTTTTTCTTTCTGTGAAGTGCCCGGTAGAGTAGTAGAGTCCGAAATTCGTCGCCATAAATCTATCAAAAAACTAAATTTGTTTTGGAACTTATAAATTCTATTATTCGGTAAACCTTTTGAAATAGCCAGTGGCGTAGCCAGAATGGGTGGGGGGTCGAGCCCCGAAATCTCCCTTTTTCTACGCCACTAGTCAATACGATTTGTAGTTGCTTAATTTATTATCTTCATCCCATTTTAATGGTTAAAGGGAATTTTAAAGGAATTAATTTTAATAACAATATGACTTAAATTCGAGCATAGATATCTCCCAGTCCAGCATCATTATTTTCACGTTTAAAATCACAGAAAAATTACCACTGTAATTCTCTCTAAATGAAATCGTCCATGAACAACTTTTCAATTAATTTTGTTTGTAGATTAGTATATTACTATTCTTTTGATGTTAATAATCATGGCCAACTGACTAAAAACATAGATATTTAGTTTTTAAATTTGATCAGAAAATTAGTCAGAAATGCTTAACCAAATGAAATATCAAAAAAATCTTTGAACGTGTTTTAACATATAAATTATTTGAAAAATAAACAACTTATTTTTGTGACTTGTTTAAAGTAATTTCTTATTTTAACCTGCCCTATATGATATTCTAATTCGATCTTATTATGTACTTTTTCCTTTAAATTCATTTTACGAAAACCTTTGTAAAGATTTGCTGGAAATTTGGTTTAAAAATAATTTCAAACGATAACGTTATTCAGAAAATAATATTGTGAAAACGTAGCAACTTTAAAACGTTGCAGTTGTTAATTCCTTGTTAGTATAAACATTATCCAGGACCTATTTTCCTACGAGGCCCGATTAGAAGATTATCCTTCTTCAACAATTAATAAAATGTGTTAATACAGTCCCTAAATTATTATAGTATTTCGAACATAAGCAATAATTCTTCTAGACGACATTTTTATAGCCCCATGACGTCATTCTACATATGCTGATGCAAAATGAATTAAAATAGCTACTGCCGCAGTCGCGAATGCAAAAATGCAAATATTCTATGGCATTCACAAGTTTGTTTGTCATTTGACCTTGGCTTAAGTCATGGAACTTTCAATTGACCGGTTCAAAAACAACAATAGTAAATTAGAATGTCTACTGCACCACTAGGGTAATTCCGTACTAATGCGCTATTTTTGGCAATAGTAAACATTTAAAAATAAGTTTTAAAAAGATTAATTTAACTTTAATTTAACCATAACGTTGAATAATAAAACATGTGGTCAATTTGAAAACTTTCAGTAAATAATATCATGAAACGGAGAGATACGTCAATTCTATTTTGAAGGGAGACTTTTTTAATTATATTTGCAGCCTTCGTGGTTTAACCCACTTTGAGAGGTAGATGTTACCCTTAAAATGTTAAATAGGAAGGAGGTGAAGTGGCACATCATTTTAATTTCGTTTAAATTTTTTTCCAATAATATCGTAATTTATTATTTTTTGTACTAGTTCCATGAATCGCGTTCCAAAAATGAACACTTCATCAGTGTAGCCAATCTGATTTTGTAAAATTACGCAATTAGATGGCCAAATTACATGTGTTTTAACGTTCTTCGTCACACAAATACACGTTTTTTTACACACCCTTTACTATTATGTGGGAAGCAGGTGTACAGTGTACACCCTGTACAGGTTGTCCCATTTTCTATACTTTTATAGGATATCTCCAAAATTCTTAGTGTTATCAAAAAAGTAATATAGGTGTCATGTGCTCTTTTTAGGTCAAACTTAAAATAGTAAAATCAAAATTTGAAAATTTTCGCTCGCTTAAGTGATACCATTTTAAGTTGGACCCAAAAAGAGCACATGACACCTACATTACTTTTTGATAGCACTAACAATTACGGAGATACCCTATAAAAGTGGCGAAAATGGGACTACCTGTACAGGTACGGTTGTACTGTTCTTAAAAAAAACTTCGCCAAAATTGAACGTAATGCCACTGGATGTGAGCTCTGACTTATTTCCCAATCGTCGCTTGTCCTCTGTCGTTGATCCAGATTCTACTAACGTCAATATTCCGACTTCTAATAACTTGCTGATCATTATACGGTGAAAAATTCTAGCAAACGTTACAATACCAGCCTCTGTTTGATGTAGTAGGAGAATCGGGTGTATTTAATTATTGTTGTTTATGAAAAACACACACAAGACATACTAGTCTTATAATAGCTGAGAATAGCCCACTAATGTTTATTGTTCAGTCCTAAAAAAAAATCATCTAAACTTTTTTGTTTCGCCGTTTTATGATCACATGATTTTGGACGGATAGTTTGTCGAGGTCATGGTTGCTTGCTCGACTGTTAATTTTTTAAGCTAATTATGATATGACTCAAGTTTAAGTGACAGGTGTAGAACCAACACAAAGCCTAAAAATATTTTATTTTATATACTTAGGTATAACGTATATTTTTTGAACATTAATTTGAAAATGAATTAAAAATTAGGGCTTGTCAATATTTCGTTTCTGCATTTACCCTAAAACGGACAAATTCCCGTTGTTCAGTGGTGTAGCCACAGGGAGCAAGAGGGGTGATCGGCCTTGCCACCCTTTCACTACTTAAGTACCTAACAACAAAGGACATACTACCAAAAAAATCAAGTCACAAAGCGTGTAAATTTCGGTTTTTTTTTTTTTTTTTTTTTTTTTTTTTTATGATCAAACACAAGCACTATAGGAAAAATCCTTTAGGGCACTCTGGGAGTGGTGCGTGTGCGCAAAAAGCGATTCACGTTGGTTTTGAATCGTTGGAGGTTATATTCGTTGGGAAAAACGACCTCGGGAAGGTCGTTCCACAAAGATGCAGTCCTCCAGATGAAAGAATTCTTAAATAATGAAGTTCGAGGAGTACTAAGCTTAACCACATATGGATGGGCGGCAGTAGTTCGTCGTGTAATTCTGCTAATCGTCGCTCTGGGCGGAATTAAGAGGGCAAGGTCAGCCGAGCACCTTCCATGAAAATATCTGTAAAAGAGAGTCAAATCCCCAACCTGTCTTCGATGTTCTAGGCTGTCGAGGTTCTTCGTCAGCTCGTGGTCTCCGATCAGACGAATAGCCCTCCTTTCGATGGAATCCAGCAGCCGAAGAGTATGTTTGGGTGCAGAGCTCCAGACATGAGAGCAGTATTCTAGTGATGGTCGAATCTGGGCTTTGTATAGTGTCAAAAGTTGTTGAGGTGTGTACAACTTTCTGGTTCGGAAGAGTACCCCAAGCTTCTGAGAAGCTACCTTGGCGATTGCCACAACGTGGTTATGCCAAGACATATTTCCTCCGAGATTGACGCCCAGCAAATTAATAGATGAAGCCAGTGGGATTGCGTGTCCGTCCATGACTATTTCCGGTTCTGTAATGTTAACCTTTTTAGAGAAAACTGCTGCCTGGGTCTTTTTAGCGTTAAATTCGACTTGGTTACTGTCACCCCAAGCCAAAATTTCTTCCAGGTCTTTGTTAAGGCGTGATACTTCATGCTGTCTGCGAAGATGTGCGTCGGCAGTCGATGTTTGTGCATTCAAAGAGAAAGATGAGATAAGTGTGCTATCGTCAGCAAAACTAAATATCGGATTTTTAGTTTTCACTAGAAGGTCGTTAATGTAGAGCAAGAAGAGAGTTGGAGACAATATGGACCCTTGAGGAACACCGGCATTGATGGTGAAGGTGTCTGAGAGAAATCCGTCAATCGCCACTTGCAGAGAGCGGTCCTTGAGAAAGCTAGACAACCATGCACAGAATCGACTGGGCATACCATAGGATCGCAGTTTACTTAGAAGCCCCTCATGCCAAACACGATCAAAAGCTTTAGAAATATTCAGTGCAACAACCCGAGACTCCCCATGATGTTCGATTGCGTTGTTCCAAATATGGGTGACATAGGCTAGAAGATCTCCAGTTGATCTGGACTTCCGAAAACCATATTGAGGATCGCTGATAATGTTGAAGCCTTCCAGGTACTTTAGAAGATGTTGGTTAATAGCTTTCTCCATTACTTTTGATATAACTGAAAGCAATGCTACTGGTCGATAGTTGTTAGGCAGGGTTCTCTTATCTTTCTTTGGAATAGGCTGGACTCGAGCCGTCTTCCAGCAAGATGGAAATACTCCTTTTTTGTAGGATAAGTTGAAAAGTCTACAAAATACTGGTGTTAGTTCATCGGCGCATCTCTTGAGAACTATAATAGGAATTTCGTCTGGACCAGTAGCTTTTTTGACGTCGAGTCCTTTCAGGATTCGTTTGACGGGACGCTGACGGAATACGATTTCGGTCATTTCGGATTCAACTGCAGGAATGTCGGGTGGTGTTTTTCCCTGGAAATCTACAGTGGAATGCGAAGAAAATAGTTCAGCAAGTAAGTTTGCTTTGTCTCCGGCTGTGGATGCTATTGTACCATCGGGACGTGTTAGAGGTGGGATAGTTGATTTGGTAAAATTTTGGCTGACGGTCTTAGCGACTGACCAAAAGGACCTTGATCCGTTTGGACAGTCAAGAAGTTTGTTTTTGATCCTCACGTAATGGGCTTCTTTGCTTTGATCTATTGTTAGCTTACATTGGTTTCGAGCAGTAATAAAGATGGTACGATTCTCAGTGGTAGGGTTTTTACGCCACTGTCGGTAAGCCAGATTTTTTGATTTGACAGCACGCTCACAATCCTTGCTAAACCAGGGCTTGCCGTTGGAAGGGCGTTTTTGGGAGGAGGGGATAAATGCTTCCATGCTCGTTAGAATGACGTCGGAGACCTCCCCAGCACAGACGGATGGATCATCAGAAGAGAAGCATACGCTCATCCAAGGAAAAGTCCGAAAATGGTCTTTCAGGTCTTCCCACTTGGCCGATCTGTAATGCCATATCTTGCGAGGTTTAGGAGGTTGTTCAGAATTAATTGGTAGTTCGCTTAGAGTTGAAATAAGTTTGTGAACGGAAGATCCTAACGGAGGCTGTACGGTGACTGTATATAGGTCGGGATTTGACGTTAAGAAAAGATCCAAAAGACTAGCAAAATCTCCAGCTCGGTCTGGAATCCGCGTTGGTTCTTCTACGAGTTGAGTTAGACCAGAACTGATCGCGAAGGATTCGGCATCGCGGCCTTGCTCATCGTCCGTATTTGAATATTTAAGCCAGTTGACATTGTGGACGTTAAAGTCGCCAAAGATAGCAATCTCGGCATTTGGATGGTTGGTTTGCAAGAAGTCGATTGTATTGGCTAGTGATGAGAAAAGGTCTCTGTAATGGGTATCACTTGGAGGACGGTAAAGGCAGCAGATAAACTTGGTGATTTTCGGCGTTGATATTCTAAACCACATTACATCAAAGTCCTTCGGTTCCAGTGTAGGTTCTCGTTGGCAGCACAGATCATCTCGAATAAAAAGACATACGCCGAAGTTACGTCGGAATCGGAAATGGAAATCGTATCCAGGGTATAAATAGCTGACGGTGTTTGTTGACGATCTGACCTTTGTCTCGGTCAGTGCTAGTACGTGAGGCTTAGAAGATTGTAAGTGCTGGTGGACTGAATTGATGTTCGTGTTAAGCCCTCTAATATTGCAGAAATCAATTTTGAAGTTGCTAGTTCTGGGTTGGTTAGCAACTGCAGGTGCCACACCATTTCTTCGTTGAGTGTTGTTAGATCCCAGTAAATTGTCGGAAATGGGTGTTGTTTGATGAAATTCGCGTGATGGGGCCCCAAGTCCAGCCCCCGCCCGGAGATCCGAATGGAGGGCGAGTTTACCTCCGGAGTATTTTGGGCCTGGAGCTTCCATCATGCTATTTTTGGGGGGTCCCACCCTGGTAACCGGAAACATCGGCACAGCGACGAAACGTCAACTCAATGAGCAAAAGTTAACTCAAGGAGCAAACTTCACGCCACCTAAACCGATGCAATGGTATCTCACCGGGCGATGCCGGGTGGGCCAACATCTTCCATTTACAATTTAAAATTAAAACCCAAATTTTTCAAATACTTAAATGATATGATGTGACAAAATGTGTATTTTAAAATATAGGCGCCCCAAAAGGACATCGGACCGTTCCCCCTACCCCCTAACCCTGGCTAGGCCACTGTAGAAGTCGATCTTTTTTAGTTAATTAGTTTAGTTTTAATTAACACAGAGTCTAAGGATATCTTGCAAACCACATTGCTTAAATTGTATATTTATTAGTCCCAATTAATTTTTCCTTAACCAAAACCTTATTGAGCTCTATAAATATTACGTCGGACAATAAACACAAGGTATGATATCGCGCAGGAAGGGGCGTGGCTTAGTGACGTCATTATGTGCGCGCTTCTTGTGGTTCCCATGACTACAAAGTTTACCCCAATTTTTTTCTTATTTTAGTGCTATTTGTGCTGGTAAAAACCGGAAAAATCGAAATCAGCTAACCGGTTTCGTAAAAAAACGTTTTCGGATAAAACCGGTTAGCCGAATAGTTGTAGAAACCCGTTATTCGAATAACCGGTTCTCCGAATCGGAATAACCCGTTTTTCCAATAAAGGTCAATACTTTAAATCATTAATTTATGATGCAAATGCAGATTATCACATATAAAAATTAATGTATTTCAGTAATTTTTTAATCTGCTTTCTATTTTTGCTAAATTTTTCTCCAAAGTGCACATGTTTACTTTTTAGGCGATTCCACGTATTAGAAGTCCCACTTGAATATTCTAATCTAATAAATGATTATCCGAGTAACCGGTTTTCGGTTTCGTAAAATACCCGAATAATCCGAAACCGGTTAACCGAATATCCCAAAAAACCGGGTTGAATTGTCAAACTAGTACCAGGTCAGGTATTTGTGAAAACGTAACAACAACAACGTTATTCTCCATAAGCAATTTAAAAATAACTCACACCATGACGTCACTGCGCGCGTCAAACGAAATTGGAACGGCCAGGTATCATACCGTGTATTTTTTGTATTGTGTGATAGTCCGACCTGCTTATTGTGCCCCTATATTTCCTCAAATAAACGAGGAAACATTATTCTAATACCTTCATAATCTATGTAAATTTTAAATATTTCTATTTATAACTAACCTAAGCGAGAAGTTCGCCTATAGTCAAACATAATATCGAAAGTGAGATCCTGTCGTCGTCGTAGTCATGGTGACGTAAGTTGTAAACAAATATCAACTCCATTTTAATGACCCGTCTAGCGACCGTCTAGCCATGGTCTAGGCCAACTAGTTTCTAGGTTAGACGAACGACCGTCTCGGTTGGTTATACAGGAAAAGCATATTTGCTGCTGCATGTACTTAGTTAACGGATTGGGAGCTTAGTGTATGTGAGCTTAAGGCCGTTAGAGCAGGAAGGTCGTTTTCTCTGCGAGCTTTTAAGTATTAAGTTGATTGAAGTGATTCTTAGTAGATCTGCGACTATGTTTTTTTAAGAAAATACAGTATACTGTGGATACCTGAGCTGCGTTTGGAGTGATCACTGAGGAAAGCTCTAGCTGCTCGGATTATTTTAGATGAGATAGAATATCTTCTACGTGTAAAAGCAATATTTGTGACAGTAGAAGCCATTTTCTAGGATATTCTTTGTACTTGTTAGAAAGCTTTGCTATTTTACAAATATTTACTTTAAAGTTACCCTATCTCAGCTAGCTGCGCCTGATTTCAGCTAACTTTGTTCGGTTTTGTCTAACTTCGCCCTATTTCAGCTAGGTGCACCTTATTTCAGCTAGCTGCGCATTATTTCAGTTAACTTCGTCCGGTTTTATCTAACTTCGCCCTGTCTCAGCTAGCTGCGCCTTATTTGAGTTAACTTCGTCCGGTTTTGTCTAACTTTGCCTTATTTCAGCAGCTGCACCTCATTTCAGTTAACTTCGTCCGGTTTTGTCTAACTTCGCTTTATTTCAGCTAGCTGAACCTTATTTCAGTTAACTTCGTCCGGTTTTGTCTAACTTCGCCCTATCTCAGCTAGCTGTGTCTTATTTCAGCTGGCTGCGCCATATTTCCGCTAGCTGCGCCTTATTTCAGCTAGCTGCTCAGTTAATTTCGTCCAGGTTTGTTTAAGAATACGTTGTAGAGCACATTTTGAATAAAACGCTTTACTAAAGCGACTTTACTACTGCAGCATGATATTCGAAGCAAAAATCAATTTTACCATCAAAGCATTTTTTATTATCCCCTCTGTTGGTATTATTGCTATCGTAGTTACAAATTTTATAACGGTACTAAAAATCTTATCTCAGTGTATAAGTTAAGTTTCACCGAAAACAGGAATTTTAAATAGCCGAAATAGCATAGATTTCTGCATTTCTTATTAATTGTCTTTCCTTGCCAGCTTATCCAATATACATGGTGATATTGGAGGGGCTTTGCATCCTGCTGACAGAATACTTTTATATTGTGTTTTTACACATTTAACCAAACATTACCATAATAATTCTAGGCTATAAGTGAATTCCAATAATAGATTAAATGTGTTACAGAAGCTGCAGGCCATACGTACATAACATTATCCAGTTATAGTTCTAGAAAAAGGGCTATTTTTTCTAATTGCCTCCAGCAAATTTAAATTGCCTCATGTATCCATATCCAAGTTTCTTAATATACCAATACCGCAGCCTTCGGGTTTAAAAATCCGCGACCGCGACCGCTGCAGGAATTCATTCTGCTACAACAACAAGTAGGCCTGGGTCGTTGCAGGAAGAAGACGCCTACTATGCTAAAGCGCTTCTAATAAATATATGTTTGTCATTTTGTAAATCTTTATTATAAATACAAAACTATAATATATTTCTAAAGTATTTTTAAATTAATCCTGCACACTATGTTAATGACAAAATTGTTAACCGAGAGAGAGAATTAATTAATTGTAGCGCTAATAATTAAAAGAAAACGATATTACTTTAGGATTACCTAATTAAAACATTCCTTTGATTTAAATAATTAAGAATCGGGCGAAAAAAGTTTGAAAAATACGTTTCGGTAACGCCAATGACAGAAAAAACTTGCCTAATTTAAATTAAGAAAGTTTGCAGCATTTTTCTGTTGCAGTTCGAGATGCATTTTATTTGTTATTTGTTTTTGTATTTCATCAGTTATTTTAAATTAATGCCGTTTAAGACTCCTTATGCATTAATAATAAAATTAATAACAAAATGGTTTATCGTTTCTGTAAAATTTAGGAAACCAACCAATTTAGGAACCCAGAGTCTCTTGCCTATCGCTTCTTCCAAGTTGTCAACTGACAAAACATAGAATAAACTCAAGGTCTTTGTGATTCAATTGATTAGGATAGTAAAAATTTCCCCATTTTCTGCCTGGACTTATTTCCTTAGTGTAAATCCAGTTAAAACTGTAACTGATGGGAATTCCTCAATCTTTGAAAGATTATATTTTAGATGTCTAAAGATTGCCAGGAATAAAACGGCGAAATAAACATTTCTGAACGTACACTGACAAAAATGCATTTACCAATGTCGTGGGTTACAAAACTGGAACTACCTCAACCCACCTCTCTATGTTGTTCTAACTGAGCCTACGAATTATCACAAATTATTTAAAAATGCTACAATAATTCAGGTTCTTTTGGTTCGCCTCAACCCAGAAAGAGATTTTTATCAACATTTTAAACATATTTGGGATCACCACAATTCCTCATCTTGTAACTATTTTATGAGTTACCTGAACTCAGTTTCTGGGTTGAGAAAACTTACTAATTGATTATAAAGTGTCGTTTTAACCCGGACGTGCATTATTTTAACTCATTACCATGTCTAAATTATTTTGAGTTGGAATAATTCAGGAAACGTGCTCCAAAACCTCGTATCGAGGGTAAATCGCAAGATCGCAAGGTCACGGAAAGTTCCGAATTCGTACTCGTGCAGGTTTGGCGCGGTTCATTCCATTGTTATTCGTCAATTCTCCTTCGATCGCGCGTATAGACACCTGTTGGCCGTTGCGCCGTTTGCGGGATTTTTCATCTTTGTTCTTTGTTCGTGAAAATTTGTGTTTTGCATAATTTTGGTCAGTTGGCGTAAAATGGAGGGACAGGAGGGAGATGCATACAAATTGTTATTATTGGAATGCATAAACAACAAAAATGTCATATATTAAAAAACAGAAGGCAATGGAAGTCCACAATATGCAGGCGTTAAATCAAAGAAATTTTTGAGTTCCGATAGTCCACAATTTAGGCACTGGTAGTCCAAAATTTGGAGTCTGGTAGCCCAAAGAGTGGGTTATTCCAGCCACCATCGTAAGCTAAAATAACTTAAATGTCAAGTTTTGATAGCTTGAATCATGAATGAATCTAGCCCGGTGACGGTGGGGCGTGAGTTATTCCAACGCATAAAATAACCCATGGTCTGTGCTATCAAGCTTATGAATAATAAGTTGATGCAATTTCTTAGATTTGGTTGCCGTAATTCAGAGGTCTGGGCTGTCCCCTATTAGCAACACGCTTCGGTCTAGGACAACTCATATTTGAGTTATATCAACTCGAAATTTCGCTCAGTGTAGTTACGTCGAATGCCTCGAACACTATTTGGGAACATGACGAGTGATACATTTTCCAAAATTTTAAATATAACGTGTAAAAGATTCTTGCTGCCTAGCGTTTATAGATGATATGCAGTTTTACGTATTGGGATTCTTAAAACATCAAGAATCAAAGAGAAAGCGTTATATTCTTTGTCCTAAGCCAATAATAGGTCAAGGCGTATTCCAACCACTTGCTTAGTAAAGTAGTAGTTATAAAAATGGTAGTAAAACCGGCGGCTTGGAGGTCGTCTTTATAACTTATATTCAAAAAAGAATTTGCTTTGGCAAAGCTGATTCAATCACTCGAAAATTTCTGGTAACTGGTTTGTCTGGCCTGCCTAAAGTTCGTTTAACTTATTCTTTTATACACATTGTATTATCGCCAGTTGAAATAATATTTGTATTTTAGCACATTGAACATTTTTCCAATAAAAAGTACTAAGATAAATAAAAATTATGATTTTTTAAACACACAACATAGGGAACAGGTCATATTCTTATGGTGAAATTGAATATAAATCTCAACATTTTTTCATCCCGTTGTCTACTCTACACTGAGCGAAATTTCGAGTTGATATAACTCAAATGTGAGTTATCCTAGACCGAAGCGTGTTGCTAATAGGGGACAGCCCAGACCTCTGAATTACGGTAACCAAATCGAAGAAATTGCATCAACTCACTACTCATAAGTTGCGTGCGTGAAGATGGGTTATTTTATGCGTTGGAATAGCTCACGCCCCACCGTCTTAAATTATTGATAGGATACCGTAGCTACCAGTATGTGAATTGTGATGCGTTACTAGTCGAGCTATCAAAACTTGATATTTAAGTTGTTCTAGCTTACGATGGCGGCTGGAATAACTCACTCTTTGGGCTACCAGACTCCAAATTTTGGACTACCAGTACCTAAATTGTGGACTATCGGAACTGAAAAATTTCTTGGATTTAACGCCTGCATATTCTTGACTTCAATTGTCTTTTGTTTTTTCAAGATATGGCTTTTTTGTTGTATATGCAATCCAATAATAACAATTTGATCGAAGGAGAATGGATGAATAACAATGGAATGAACCGCGCCAAACCTGCCCGAGCACGAATTCGGAACTTTCCGTGACCTTATGATCTTGTGATTTATCCTCAATATGGGGTTTTAGAGCACGCTTCCTGAATTATTCCAACTCAAAATAATTTACACATGGTAATGAGTTAAAATAATGCACGACCGGGTTAGAACGACACTTTATAATCAATTAGTAAGTTTTCCCAACCCAGAAACTGAGTTCAGTTAACTCATAACATAGTTACAAGATGAGGAATTGTGGTGATCCCAAATATGTTTAAAATGTTGATAAAAAATCTCTTTCTGGGTTGAGGCGAACCAAAAGAACTTGAATTACTTACTGTAGCATTTTTAAATAATTGGTGATAATTCGTAGGCTCAGTTAGAACAACATAGAGAGGTGGGTTGAGGTAGCTCTAATTTTGTAATCCACGACATTGGTAAATGCATTTTTGTCAGTGTAGCAACCAATTATATCACTACTGCGTCATTACAACTACAAAATAATTGCATTAAAGGCACGCAATTTCTGCAATTTACGGCAGTTGAAAATTCTGCCCGCTTTATTTAGGGTTAAAAAATTTGGATAGGCGGTTTTTGTGCCAAGTGTGTAGTTTTTCTTTAATTGAATTGCCAAATCACGAAGATAACGTTTGGTAATATTGAGATAAGTTCTAACTGAAGTTAGCCTCCACGTATTGATAATAAATTGTGTGTGTCATCAAATTTTCAATCATTTTCACCGATATTTATAGTTTTAATTATTTTGTATATGATATTTGCATTTACTTTCTGTTTAGGTAACTTATATGATTAAACAGTACATATTTACTAAGTAAATGTTATCTCTCCCTTCCCACGGAGTTATAAAATGTAATTAATAAAGGTATATTTTAAGAAAAATAAATATTGTCGATGTATTCTTGGTAGAAAAATTACAATTTTTCTTTTTGCTGTGTTCGATGAACGGCAATTCGGCAACAACAATTTAATGAACATGACAGTCTGGTGACAAGACAAAAATAGACACCTGCTGGGCTTTTATTTAAACCTATTTTGGGAAAAAAATAATGTCAATAATGAATTAATTTTGGAATAAGAACGTTGTTAAAATTATTTTGCAAATATGTTGTTGTTTGTCGTAACTCATTCTAAAATGGTTATTAATGTAAAATACAAATGGTCAAAATAACAATAATGGTAAACAAGTACACAATATTATTTATGATAATCTGGTATTTATAGTCATAAGATTCTACAATAGAAAACAGGAATTCTGACACCCCCTTAAAAATAATAACAAAGGTTTTGCCAAAATAATTGCTAAAAATGTTGTATTTTTCATTTTATTAATTAATGCCAAACGATATTCTAATGATATTTTGTTAAACATAAAGGATTAGAGCACTTTACTTTGGGTCAATTTTAAATTTTACAATTAATTCGTTTGCGGGGTGATCTGGGGTCTTAATTTTTTTAGTAATTTTCGTATTTTTATAGTCAAATTATACGAGTAGGCTTTGCTACGTTCCATGGCAACCACATTTGTTTTCTCCGTGACATTTGTCCGCTGTTCTGTCTTTCAAATAATATCCTTTTGAATTGAACTGAAGAAGACCTTCGACTGCGTATTATTGATGGTTTTAATACGATTCGCGCCAGTCCCGAAATTTTCCAACACGTAAGAGACAATTTAGCACGTCGTGTAGTTTACTGGCTCATGGAGGACATTTCATTTGCATTATCAAATCATTGGCATCAATTAATAAAATGAAAAATGCAACACACTGTACTTCCAAAACGAAGCGTCATGCGAAAAACTTTTATACCACATTTTCGTCTTAAAATAAGGTGAGGATTCACGGCCTTCATTTGTCCAGAGAGGTTAGGAAACAACCTGTATATAGGGTGTTCCTTAATGACGTGCTAATATTTCAGGGTGTGATTCCTTAGGTCAATTTATAAAGAAAAGTTCATATTAACGTATGTCCGCAACGGCTTAAATTTTTTGCTACAGGGTGTTGAATTTTTATTTTTTAAATGCTTTTTTTTTTAATATCTCAGGAAGTACTTTAGATATTATTTTCAATTTTGGTATGTGTTAATAGCATATGGAACCACAAATTTTAGTTAGAAAAGTTATTCAATTGTTCCACCAGTGGCGTCCCTGCAAGCATGTGCTCTGATATTTTTTACAAAAAAAATGGTACGCCACTGAAATTTTTCCATGTGGATATTTTTTCTAATTAGCCTGGTCAATTTTACATGAAAACGATCTCTTGAGTTTTTCTCGGCAGACGCACTGTTCTTGATTAAAACCACTAAATTCATATTGAAACTCATTATTATTAACATTGATAAAATAATGAATGAAAAATTTTGTTTTATAAAAATTGTTGAAAATGGCCGCCTTCACTTAAAAATCATGCTTTCGCCCGTCTTCGCATCGAATTTGCCCACTCCAAAAATTTTTATAAAACAAAATTTATCATTAATTATTTTATCAATGTTAATAATAATTTTTTCAATATAAATTTAGTGGTTTTACTCAAGAAAGATGCGTCCGACGAGAAAAACTCAAGAGACCGTTTTCATGTATAATTGACCAGGCTAGTCAGAAAAGTATCCACATGGAAAAATGTCAGTGGCGTACCATCTTTTTTATAAAAAAATTTCAGAGGACATGTTTGCAGGGACGCCACTGGTGGGTCAATTGAATAACTTTTCTAAAATGTGTGGTTCTGTATCCTATTAACACGTACCAAAATTGAAAATAATATCTTTCAGAGATATTAAAATATAATCATTTAAAAAATAAATATTCAACATCCTGTAGCAAAAAATTTAAGCCGTTGCGGACATATGTTCATATGAACTTTTCTTTATACAATAACCTAAGGAATCACACCCTGAAATATTAGCACGTCATTAAGGAACACCCTGTATAAATGAATATTTGAAAACAAGCTAGTGTATCCAATAGAACGCTGACCTTATAGATAATCGTTATTTTCTTGTCTAAAAAACTTATTAGCCTTTGATTGAATCAACATATCCTTTGTCTAAGATAGTACCAAATTTAATGATACCAAGAAATGCAGTTCTACATCGCCGCATTTACAAACAACAACAATTTGTATGCGCAACCTAGAAACTAGTTGACCTAGACCATGGCTAGACAGTCGTTAGACCGGTCGTTGGCGTTGGTGTTTTGTTTACGGTTTACGTCACTATATGCAATCTATTTGCCAGTTCATTTAATTTCATGCCAGCAAAGATGAAATAAAATAGTGGTAATCAATGTTAATGGAATTAGTAGACTTATAGAACAAAGTAGGTATAGATACTACAGGAAAGGAGCTTGGACGAGTTGACTTCTTATAAATGATGGTTGGGAGTCTAGGGAGGAAGCACTATACAGGATAATAATAATGCGATAAAATATTACTATTAGTATAATTTGTACAAAAGCATTCAAAGTTAACAGGATTTAGAATTGACGGCTATGGCATAAACTTTTAGACCAGGCCAACTTGTTGAAATACCCCCAGACGGGTCAAAATATTTTTACAGGCAACTTTCAGTAAATTGGATTTTAAAAATAAATAATCTCAAAAACACTTGTTAATTTTTTAATAGGGTTCTTATAGTATCTAATTAGAGGAATTATATATGTCCGCGCAAAAGATCATCGTCACAAAGATCTTGGTCTATAGCAAGTCTATAGCATCGATTTTTTAATAATTTGCCGCCCGTCACATGGTTAATTTTACTCTTCTGAATCATATATATCGCCAATATTTGGAACTAAGTTATTTTAATCAGTCACTATAACCATTTTCCTATTATTTATAACAGCCCTGTCTTATATTGGCTTAAAGTTTTGGAATGTTCCTTATAGAATGTTAAAATACTAAGAAAATTAGTCATATTTGTAATCTACCTAAGGTGTAAACGAAACTTGCACATCAAAATATATTTTTTCCTAATGGTTTATAAATGGTTAACAAAATAATATTGTATATAGCTTCGGATAACAAACCGTCTCTGGCGATACAAAAATGCACAAATTCGTGGATAACAGATAATACAAGCTATTTCTTAAACTTTTTTAGACTGAAATGAGTATCTGTACTCAAGAGAATGACTTCGTGTATTATTTTTCCCTTAATTAAGACTACTAGGTCTGAGTTAACCCTGTGACAGGCGATACAACATAAAAACATACGCCTGGTAAAAAGTAGGCAATGTTCTAGTTTATACCTAAATAAACATAATAAGGAACTTACCTAAACAGGAGCACGCTTTACACAAATTCAAACGCATACCGTCATATTTGTAAAACTATTAGGCCGACCTCTAGTGGCGTTATTTATAAGCAATTTCTGTCGTGACCGGCGATACATGCATCTGCGGCGACGGAACTTCTGGTTAAATAATTGCGTTAGACGAACTAAGCTGTTGATCTTTGAACAGTATTTTTTCAATACAAATTGTAGTAGGAGTGTAAATTACGTATATATAAAAGTAACTTTAGTAAAATGACGTGAAATATGAAAGGGTAAAGTAAGAAATTATTGACTGGGGACACGTGACCGGCGATACATTTTTAAATTCAAATTTTAATACTGCAGCTATAATCTAAAAAAATACTTTTTAAAATTGCTTTCTAACGCAGGAAGTAACATATATTTCGAAAATTATAATCATTTCTACAGGCAAATAGTTTATTTTAGTAAGTTATATGCTAAGAATTGAAAGTTGCCTGTAAAAAAATTTTGACCCAGACAATCAATGTACCTTAAACTTAAACACGTAAAAGAAAAACTTAGGAGAGCAAAAAAAGACTTATACTTTTATTGTGCTAATTAATAAGAACTCTTTGTTTATAATTTTACGTACTAAAAATTTCCATAAATACGCTAACTAGCCCAACTAATTATCGAATATTCAATAATATACGTCTAACTTTTAATACTAGTTTAGGGCAGAGTAGTTTACGTTTTGATATGTCTAATTATACTGGGTAGCGCATAAAATCTAGATACATGTTTTTTTTAGAATTTATATTTGACATAATATCTTACATAAAAATTGAATTTAATTTATTATTTAAACTAAACTAACTTTTTTTATGATCAAACGCAAGCACTATAGGAGAGATCCTTTAAGGCACTCTGTGAGTGGTGCGTGTGCGATTAAAGCGATTCACGTTGATTTTGAATCGTTGGAGGTTATATTCGTTGGGAAAAACGACCTCGGGAAGGTCGTCCCATAAGAATGAAGTCCTCCAGATGAAAGAATTCTTAAATAATGAAGTTCGAGGAGTACTAAGCTTAACCATATATGGAACGGCGGGCGACAATGGTTCGTCGTGTATTTCTGCTATTCGCCGCTCTGGGCGGAATTAAGAGGGCTAGCTCAGCCGAGCACTTTCCATGAAAATATCTGTAATAGAGGGTCAAATCCCCAACCTGTCTTCGATGTTCTAGGCTGTCGAGGATCTTCGTCAGCTCGTGATCTCCGATCAGACGAATGGCCCTCCTTTCGATGGAATCCAATAGCCGAAGAGTATGTTTGGGTGCAGAGCTCCAGACATGAGAGCAGTACTCTAGTGATGGTCGAATGTGGGCTTTGTATAGTGTCAAAAGTTGTTGAGGTGTGTACAACTTTTTGGTTCGGAAGAGTACACCAAGCGTCTGAGAAGCTATCTTGGCGATTGCCCCAACGTGTTTGTGCAAAGAGATATTTCCTCCCAGATTGACGCCCAGCAAATTAATAGATGAAGTCAGTGGAATTGCGTGTCCAACATGAACATATCCGGTTCTGTAATGTTAACCTTTTTAGAGAAACCTGCTGCCTGGGTTTTTTTAGCGTTAAATTCGACTTGGTTACTGTCACCCTAAGCCAAAATTTCTTCCAGGTCTTTGTTAAGGCGTGAAACTTCATGTTGTCTGCGAAGATGGGTGTCGGCAGCCGATGTTATGAATTAGAGATTTATAAACATGTTAATGTATGTTGGTAAGACACTGACCCAAAAGTATCGCCATGCCACTATAGGTAACAAAAAAAATTACCATTTCTTCTAAATATTGTCGAAAAAACAGTTCAGTTCAAAACAATTATTGTGACATTTTCTCACATTTTCTCATTAAAAATAATAATCATTGCAACAAATAAAATCTATTATACGAATGCTACGCAATTATGTATCCATTTAATTCATTTACTTAATATTAAAAATACAAAATTGAAATGATGTTTATTTAGCAGGAACCAAAAGTTCTGTCAGTTAAAAAAAAGTTATTAAAATGAAATTGTTTCAATAGCAGTTTATTAATTTTTACGTGCATTTTTGAATATTCGATAATTATTTGGGGTAGTGTATCAGGTATGGTTAACCTTTAAAATGTCTATGCCATTCATATACAGTGAGTCCCAGAAGAAATGTCTAAATTCATTTAAAATTCAGCGGTAAGTTTTTTCAAAAAACGCTCGTACCCGTCGATTTTGATTTTTTAATTTTTTTTTGTGGTAAGCTCAAAAATAAGTTACGACCATCAACTTCATTTTTTCAAATGAAAACATATATTTTTTATTTCATTTTTGAATTTTGCATTGAATTCTAAGCATGTTTCATGTACCATGTCCTATACATAAACTCAACAGTTATTGAAAAAATTAGGATTGAACATATCATTTAGGGAATCCAACGATCTATCAAATCTTCTGGCAATATGGCATTTTGGGCTCCATAATAAGTAAGAGTGTACTCTCTCACTGTCACCGTGTATTTTCATATTTCCATAGAAACTGTATGACAATTTTATTTCAAATAAGAATAATTATTGTCAAGCGTAGTTTCAAAGTTGCGGATTTCACAATAATGGTGAAGGTAACGGAATGGAAAAAAATTGAAATTCTATGCATGGTTGGGTTTGGTGATAAAACACGTACTCAAATGGAAACAGCCCAATTATTTAATGAAATCCATCCTGATCGTCCTCCCATATGTCAAAAGATGGTGAGTAGAATAGAGGCTAAGTTTAGAGAATTCGGTCATGTTAGAGATTTGCCTAAATCTGGTCGTCCTACTCGAGATGAAAATGAACAACTTGACGTTTTGCTTTCCTTGGAAGAAAATCCATGTACTCCCCTGTCGCACATTGGGGCCGATTTACACATGCCAAAATCTGTTGTTCACCGAGTAGTTCAAAAGCACAAATATCACCCATACAAAGTTATTCCAGTGCATGAGTTATTTGAAGATGATTTCGATAGGCGAAGTGAGTTTTGCGGACGCATGCAAAATATGTGCAATCTAGATAATAATTTAGTAAAAAATATTATTTTTTCGGACGAAGCTACGTTCTATTTGAATGGTAATGTGAACAGACAAAATTGTCGATATTGGGCAACAGAAAATCCGCATTGGATGATAGAGGTTCACAGCCAGTACCCTAAGAAAATAAATGTTTGGTGTGGAATCGTACGCGAAAGAGTAATTGGTCCATTTTTCTTTGAACAGTCATTAACTGGACAAGTATATCTCGAATTTCTCCAACTAGAATTAATTCCAGCATTAGTGGCTTTATTTCCGAATCCATTGGATCCAGACTCCCCTGACGAAGAACTGATATTCCAACAAGATGGTGCTCCTCCGCACTATGCGGCCACTGTGCGCACATTTTTGGATGAAACCTTTCCCAATCGGTGGATTGGAAGGAGAGTACCTATCGAATGGCCTGCTAGGTCGCCAGACCTAACTCCGCTGGACTTTTTTTGTGGGGTTACCTCAAATCAAAAGTATTTGTTAACAGGCCAAACAATATGCAGGAGTTGAAAGAAAGGATCCGAAGAGAAGTGCGTGTCATAACTCCGGAAATGGTTGGAAACGTGCAAAGAGAGTTTATTGATCGTCTTGGATATTGTCAAGCCGTAAATGGCGCACATTTTCAACATTTAATTTGATTTTGTTGTGTTTTTTTTTAATAAACAGGTCTTACTTATAGATATGTTCAATCCTAATTTTTTCAATAACTGTTGAGTTTATGTATAGGACATGGTACATGAAACATGCTTAGAATTCAATGCAAAATTCAAAAATGAAATAAAAAATATATGTTTTTATTTGAAAAAATGAAGTTGATGGTCGTAACTTATTTTTGAGCTACCCTGTATACATGAAATTACCACAAAAAAAAACAAATTAAAAAATCAAAATCGACGGGTACGAGCGTTTTTTGAAAAAACTTACCGCTGAATTTTAAATGAATTTAGACATTTCTTCTCGGACTCACTGTATAGTTATAAAATTTAGATTTATTATTTATTGTCTAAAGAAAATGCCAGTAGCAGAAAATCCAATATAATGATTACAAGAATAAAAAAATATGCTTTATTAAAGGTCAAATAGGGTGACTAAAAACTAATAATAACATTATTTTAATGATTATTATACATCCCTGGTATTCCAAAAATAGATAACAGATGGACACAATTAGAAAAAAAAAACATTATGATGCATGTACAGGGTGTCCCATTTTCGACACTTTTATGGGGTATCTCTGTAATTGTTAGTGCTATGAAAAAAGTAATGTAGGTGTCATGTTCTCGTTTTGGGTCAAACTTAAAATGGTAAAATCAAAATTTAAAAATTTTCTATCGCTTAAGATATACGGGGGAAAATCAAGAAATTGTAAATTTCAAAATTACCCTATATTTTCTTAGTTGAAAGAAAAACAGAAAAATGTTCTATACAGAAGTTTCTTTATATTGATTGTTGAACAATCTGCAGTTTTCAGAATAAGTATACGGGGTCAGGTAAAGAAGTTATCGGACCTAACATCACTTTTTTAAATGGAACACCCTGTATATTTTAATTTAAAAATATACTATTTTAAATCCTAGTTTCAAATATATAACATCATGGATGATATTGGTTTACAAAAAATTTTTTAATTACGTTGAAGAAACTGGCATTCTAATCGAAAACACAGCATTTTAGGACATACGCGCATATGAACTTTTCGACTTAAAATTGCTCCAGAAATCACCAATTAAAATAAGTACATATTAATTGCTTCAGCCGATAGTAGGTGGAAATCCATAACTATAA
This sequence comes from Barypeithes pellucidus, assembly GCA_963991005.1. Lineage (NCBI taxonomy): Eukaryota > Metazoa > Arthropoda > Insecta > Coleoptera > Curculionidae > Barypeithes > Barypeithes pellucidus. The sequence goes on along the minus strand of OZ022561.1, from coordinate 17,563,304 downwards.
TATCTTACTTATTCCCATAAGTACATATTATTAATTCCCTGTATGTTTGTTCACGGCATCAATACAAAGTATGATGAACAAAATCTACACTATTAGTTAGTTTCGAATAAAAATGAATTTAACATTTTTTTTAAATGTAACTTTTCCTGCAAATATCTTGGCCTTCACAACTACAGGTTTACAAGGTTTAGATTAATATATTTGCAAAGGTTGCTTCGTAGCGATTTTCTTTGAAATAGAATTTTAATTGTGTTTAATTTTTAATGTTTTAATTACGATTTTCTGTTTCTATATTAACTAAAATGTTCGAAGGCGTAGAAGGGTTACCTTAAATTTTTTCTAAATACTAATAAACGCGAATTTTAACTCTATTCTTGCTTTAAACTCGGAATTTTACTAAAATCTTACTAAAATTCAAAATTTAAGTAAATTCCAGCAGGAGAATGTCCTCTGAAGCAAATATTTCGAGGACAGTTTGTTGAAAAAATTGGGGTGATGGGGGGAAACTTTTAAATATGATGATGTACTCTGGCTTACAAATCTTTCTTGTTTTTAATAATAATATGTTAAATAGGAAATACTATACTTTTATTTTCTTTAAGATGTTAAAAAATATATATACAGTGAAACCTCTCATAACGGACACCTCTAATAAGCGGACATCTCTATTAAGTGGACATTTTTTCATAGTCCGGACTAGGTATATGAAATTCCATAAAAATCAACCTCCCTTGGGCGGACTCTCCTTTGGGCGGACGCGGACATGCTGTTTTCATACAAAGAGTGCGTAAATCCTCCTTTAAACGAACCAAAAAAATGTTAAAAGTATTTGGGGGAGACGAATAAGTACGGTGCAAGAACTCTCTGAAGACAGACCGGCCACCAATCGCGTATGCGAAAGGACTTCGCCGAATGAAAGTATGTGTGATTCCCCGACAGCAGTCCGCCGTTTATTTGTGAGTTGTAAGGTTAAAATCGTAAACAATGGCACAAAAATGTCGCGTTTTGAGTCTGAAAGAGAATATTGATGTTGTGGAACAATGATTTGAGCGAGTTCATTAACATTGATAGCAATGTGCTATTAGAAGATGATAGTGACCCCATTCCTACCGATTATGTAGTCCTAACTGAAACCACATCACTATCTGACGACGAAGAATGAATGCAGTAATCAAACAAATGTCACCAATTATCAACAAGCCATTAGTATGGTAAAGGAATTATAAGAGTATGCAAAGAATAGAGATGACTCTACAGCAATGGAATTGTTACCAGACTTGGAATTACATTTTCTAGATTGCAAATATAAAACGCAAACACGTCAAACTACGTTATTAGATTTTTTTAGTGCTACATCCTAACTAACACTAGTGTATTTTTGTTATGTTATGTTTATTTGTACATACATATACATAGTAATAATTTTTCATTTACATATTACCTAATAGAAATTTTCTATGGGCGGACACATTTAGATGGTCCCGTAGGTGTCCGCCTAAGAGAGGTTTCACTGTATCTTTAAAAGAAATTGAAATACTAAACAAATATTAAAGTTATTGTCAAATATTATAAGATTAAATAGCTCGTACTTAAATAAATTGTTCAAATTAACGTAATAGTAATTTATACAATTAAATATAAACGAGGAATAATTAAAATTAAACCGAATTATTATTATTAATTTAAAAGTTGCATTAGGGAACAGTGCAGGAACCTCATTTTCTTGATGTTTAAAAACAGCTCATTCAATTTAAAATAAAATAAATGTTTTGATTACACCCCCACCAAATTATTCCGAGTAAGAATACAAGTTCTTTGAACTCCTAAATAGAAGCAAAGTGCACACATTCGCCAGACGATAAAAAAAATAACTGACGTAAACAAATAAAGACGGGATATACAAATTAAAAGTTTTACTATAGCTGAATTGGGGAATTATTTTTTTAAATCATAGATTTACGATAATTGATTCCTAATAGGTTCCGCTTAGGGGTGCCAGTCCCAAGGCTTTGTTCCAATCCCGGGATAAAGGGTATCTAATCCCGGGATCCCAGGACTAATCCCAAATCAAATTAACATGAGAAAGATTATATTTACTAAATACTAAGTTGAAAAACTATCGATAGTGCTCAAGTTCGATATATCGATAGTAAAAGTGAACTATTGATAGTTGTACATCTCTAAGATAGCCGCTATCGATAGTTCGTCACCTCTACTACATACATTAAATAGAAATCTTATCTACTGTTAACAAAATGCATGAAAAAATAATTAAAATTTATAAAAAAGAGTCACTTAAAAAATCAATCCATGCAGTCTCCTAAACTTACATAAGAACGATATGATTTTGAAACGATATGGTAACCATGGTAATAAAGTTTTAAAGATTGTTGAACAAACCCGAACAAACCCGACAAACCCGAAAAATGGATATAACATAATGACTGCAGTAAAAGTACCTGTGGCCATCCCATTATTTATGACCGTTTGTTATTATTATGTGGAAAGGACCGGATTGTAATAATTATAATTAAATATAGGCACATCAGGTAGGTTAGGTTGCTTAATTTATATTTAAATATCTTTTTGTGGTCAAATTTGTTAGTTTTTGAGGAATGGTTCAAGAATTGTCTTTTACCAAACATTCCTCAGAATAGCGTGATAGTAATGGACAATGCGAGCTATCACAGTCGCCAATTACATAAAGCTCCAACCTCAAATAATACAAAATTGGAGATTCAGAACTACATGGCGGCGAATGATATATATTTTGAAGAAAGTTATAAAAAAAGTGATCTTTTAGAAGTTTTAAAGACATTTTGTATAAAAAAAGTATATGTTTGTGACACATTGGCAGAAGAAATTGGACATACAGTGCTACGGCTCCCACCCTATTATTGCATTTTTATCCCCATAGAGCATATGTGGCACCACTTAAAATCACTGATTAAGTCTGAAAATATTTCTCCGACTTTAAGTTCTAGTGTTGTAGAATTAATACGAAAATGCTTTAATGATATTCCCCCAGGTAGTTGGAAAAATTCAGTCCGTCACGTAATAACTGTAGAAAATTCGTATATTAGTCTGGATCGTATAATTAATTCAATTATAATTAATTTTGATGAGGATAGCGATAGCGAAACAGAACTATCTATAGAATTACATTATAAATGTAAATAAATATGACTAGTAATATTTTAAAAAAATGTTATTTCATTTGATTACATTAATATAATCATATCATTACTTATTTTCCTTAGTCCGTCCCTTCATACTTCACTTGTTTATTGCCAAGCTCTTATCGACACAATGGGACCGACCCAGCAGTATACTCTAACAATTTATTATGGCTAAATACGCACTTCAAGAACGTTTGGTTATTATTCAAAAATTTTACGAAAATAGGCGTTCTTTTGTGAACACTTATCGCTCACTTCGCGAAAACTTTGGTCCAAGTAATGGCCCTTCTTTGCTTGCCATTCGTCGCATCGTCGAGAAATTTGAAAATAATCTTACTCCTCACGATGTAAATATACAAATAAGACGTCGAAATGCCAGAACTATTGAAAATGTTGCTGCTGCAAGAGAAATACTCAAGAACTTAAGCCACTGGACCATCGCAGGCGCCAAGAATTTGCTGCTTGGAGTTTAGAACAACTTGAAAGGGATCCTAATTTTGCAAAAAATATGATCTTTTCAAATGAAGCCCATTTTTGGTTAAGTGGATATGTCCTCAAGCAAAATTGCCGTTTTTGGTGTGAAAACAATCCACAACAGATTCACGAGAAGCCCTTGAATCCCCTAAAAGTAACTGCATGGTGTGGTTTATGATATGGTGGCATCATCGGACCATTCTTTTTCCAAAATAAGGTAGGAGATTCAGTTACAGTGAACGGTGAACGTACCGACAGATGTTAAGAAATTTTTTGTAGCCAAATTTAGATGCTCTTGATTTGGAGGATATGTGGTTCCAGCAAGACGGTGCCACATGTCACACTGCTCGTGAAACTATCGACGTATTGAAAGAAAAGTTGTTCACTGGCCCCCAAGAAGCTGTGATTTCTCGTGTGGCTATTTGAAATCTAAGGTTTATTCAAACAGACCACAAACACTTGACACATTTAAGATTGAACTTTATTCTTTAGGTACCGAGCTAAGGTAGCGATACTTGAAAGTTACAGTGAGATAAAACCAAAAGTATTTAAAATTAAGCAACAAAATCTTGAATATAGTATTATAGGTATCTCAATAGTTATTGCGAGGCAATTGGCAAATTGCCTATTTTAATTATTATATTGTAAAATTATTCTTATATTGTTGCTTTCAGGAGGTAAATTGTTTTTTTCTTTGCCTCCGCAAAATTTTTTACTAAATGGTTATCCATTTTGGCTGCCTCTTGTGCCGCTATAGACAGGATAGCCAAGTTGGTTAACCTTGTCTGAGAGGAACTATTTCGTAAATAATTTTTAATGATTTTTAATTTGGAAAAGGATCTCTCAGCTGTAGCAACACTTACTGGAAGAGTTAAAAATAATAATAAGGCTGTTGTTACCTCTGGAAAATTTGATGATAAAGTGTTATTTTCCACAATTAAAAATACAGCAAAGTCTTTAATACTTTGAAGAGAAGCAATTTTTTCCTTTAACAGCATACACAACGCGACTATCTCTAAAGGAAAAGTCGCAGACAGATCGCTGGAATATGTTTGCTATAGTGTTTCTGCAGACATAAATAATTCTTTTTCTGGCAAAGTTACTAGAACTTGGGGACAGAAATCCAAATTTATTAACAAATAACTCCATTCCCTCAAAACGATTACCTATTTGGTTAATTACAATATCAAATATTTAGTTTATCTAGTTTTCTCAACTAGAAAATAGATAATTTGTATTGGCTTCATCAAAGTGTTTTTTTGGTTTTAATTGTTTTTTATCTTCAAATTCCGGGTTTATATTCCATGATCTTGATATACCAATTGCTTCATTCTTCAAATTTATATAATTACGGACACAGTGTGACAAAATCTAGATCAGGTGGACATTGGTAATATTGGTATTTATTTGAAAGATTTGCTAATTAGCAATAGGCTCTATCGACACTCGAAGCTTTCGGGCCCCCCAAGCTTTCGGGCCCCCCCGCGACTGCGGGGGTTCGCGGTAGTAGCGCTACGTCACTGTTCGTCAGATCACGCCCGATTTATTGTACAAAACCAACGAAAATTGGGTTCGTCGAATTGGCTCGTGTAGACGAACTCGAGATAGACATTTAAACGATATGTTATTCAAAACATAATTATTATCGACTGTACTTTAATATAATATAAAAAAGTTTGGTTGTTTCTGACATAATTTTAATTTTATTTCATTTTAAAATCATATCGTTCTTATTGGAAACCCCTTTAGAAGTATAACGATCTGAATTTGAATTTAAAATTCGATCTAAAAAAAAAACGATCATCCCTGACCTACGAGTTCAACGAGTTTTCGAGGGGTCTTAAAAATACGCAATTACAACTAAGCAAATCTATGCAATTTTTTTTAGCGAAAAATTGCAAGCAACCGGTTCTATTCAAATCACCGACCACAGGGAAATTTCAATAGGCCTGTCTATAGACTGGATTTTGTGTTCTAGACCCCTTTTTAAATTTGCAAAAGGGAAGCAGACTAATGCCCTTTTGTCTAATAGACATATGGATTTGGATGTTGCCAGGTCTTGTTTAATTTAAGATGATTTGGCTAATTTATAGTTTACAAGTGACGAGGGCTCAGATTAATGATATTGTACGCTGCAGATTAAATTCCATGATTGTTTTAGTTATTTTTTAAGCAGAATTTATTTTTTTTTTTTATGATCAAACACAAGCACTATAGGAAAAATCCTTTAGGGCACTCTGGGAGTGGTGCGTGTGCGCAAAAAGCGATTCACGTTGGTTTTGAATCGTTGGAGGTTATATTCGTTGGGAAAAACGACCTCGGGAAGATCGTTCCACAATGATGAAGTCCTCCAGATGAAAGAGTTCTTAAATAATGAAGTTCGAGGAGTACTAAGCTTAACCACATATTGTATATGTATTGTGTATTTCTGATATTCGCCGCTCTGGGCGGAATTAAGAGGGCAAGGTCAGCCGAGCACTTTCCATGAAAATATCTGTAAAAGAGAGTCAAATCACCAACTTGCCTTCGATGTTCTAGGCTGTCGAGGTTCTTCGTCAGCTCGTGGTCTCCAATCAGACGAATGGCCCTCCTTTCGAAGGAATCCAGTAGACGAAGAGTATGTTTGGGTGCAGAGCTCCAGACATGAGAGCAGTACTCTAGTGATGGTCGAATCTGGGCTTTGTATAGTGTCAAAAGTTGTTGAGGTGTGTACAACTTTCTGGTTCGGAAGAGTACACCAAGTTTCTGAGAAGCTATCTTGGCGATTGCCACAACGTGGTTATGCCAAGACATATTTCCTCCCAGATTGACGCCCAGCAAACTAATAGATGAAGCCAGTGGGATTGCGTGTTATGTTAACCTTTTATAATTAAAAAATGTTTATCAGCTGACAAGGTTGTTTTAAACCCAGAACCTCTGACTTGTGCTACATACTCGGATTTAGTCTTAATCCATAAACCATAAACTCAATTTTTATATTAATTCTATACAGGGTGATATATGAAAAAATAGGTTTGAGCGAAACATGTCTTAGTAAATATGTTGGTCGTTAATGAGATACAGGGTGTTAAAGTTTAATTTCTAAATAAAGTTTTTCTTCATATCAAAAGCTGTTTTGGAAATATAGAGATGAAAGAAATTAGATAAAAATGAAATGCAAATCTTGAATTTCAATCATTTTAACAAATGTTTAAAATGTCCTTTGGATTTTGCAGGAATCCGATAGGAGACCTAGAGCGCAAGAGCTGTAATAATTTATAAGTTTTTGTGTGTATAAAATATAATCGTGAGGACCAAGTGTTTTAAGATTTAAAAAAATATGTTTGTATATAATTTACAACCGCATGCTTTCCAGATGAATTTACTTATACAGGGTGTCCCATAATATGTGGGCAATCTCCCGGGTTCAGATAGAACTCTGAAAAATAGCAGGAAAAGTATCTATAAGTTTTTCTTCCTACGGCCTCTCCTACGGAGATATACGTCACTGGAAATCGTTGTTTTTTAAATAATATTTTAAGTTTAAGTACTAGGTGTAATTTAATAATTTTTTAGTATAATGGTTACTTAAAATTCGCCCTTTTAAACACATTTGGCTTATTTAGTTTGCCAGGCTAGACGTAACGCAAAAATGTATTTTTTTGTACACCTTGTATGATGAAAGAACGACAATAATATTTTTGGATACTCTAACCTTAAGCTGAAAAATCGATCAATGTCGATAAAGTGAACTGTTTTCGAAAAAAATATATTTTTGTTCAATATGATTTATATTCAGTATACGTAAATTCCATTACTAAGTCAGTAACTAATAAGACAAAGGAGAAAAACCGCAAATTTCAAGACACTACCATAAACTGACACTGGCATATTCTTATATAAATCGGTACATGTGAAAAAAACCATAACAACAATGAGGGAATTTTATGAACATAAAACAACTAATGCAAAAAAACATCATACAAGGTGTACTAAGAAAAAACATTTTTGTGTTAGGTCTAGTCCGTCTCTGGCAAACTAAATAAGCCAAATGTATTTAAAAGCGCAAATTTTATGGAGACTCATCTAGCAACCATTTATACTAAAAAATTATTAAATTACACCTAGTACTTAAAAAATTATTTAAAAAACAACGATTTCCAGGGACGTCCGTTATGGGCCCGTATCTCCGTAGGCGAGGCCGTAGGAAGAAAAACTTATAGATACCTTTCCTGTTATTTTTAAGTGTTCTATCTGAACCCGTGAGATTGTCCGCATATTCTGGGACAACCTGTATAGAAAACTAATATTAAACTGATATTACTATTATTTATTTTTACGTCAAATTTATCCTTTTTATGTAAATTATCCCAAGGGTCTGAAATTTGTCAACATTGCTCCTATTCAAAGGCCTTTGCTATTGAAATACCTGTTTTATTTGCGATGCGTGTGCAAAAAATATTAGCAAACCTTTATAACCCTCTTCTATAAAGCAACAGGTTTGATATAAAGTGATATTCAAACTCAAACCGGTACCAAAAAAATGTGTAGTAAATTCGCTATATTATATTGTATATGGAAGGAAGCCTGAAGCCACTGTAGAGCAAAGTCTAATTATTTTTAAGTTCTATCGGTACATAATGATAAACGAAACCCATACAGTTACCAGAATTGTAATTTCTAATAATTACGTTGGCCTTTTTATTCTTATTCATCAATAAATTCGGATCAATGCGTGCAGCGTCCCACTCATCTCCATTCATCTTGTGTACGCGTAAATGGACAAGTAAACCTCTTATTTCTTAAAACGACGCATGTCTTATTTCATTTTTATCAGAAAAAATACTCCAATCTTATGTAATTGTCATTAAATATTATTTGCGTCACAATTCACAATAATGCTAATAAATAATAATTAATATCGTTTTAACCCCTCCTAAATCCTATAAGTGTATTTTAAAAAATCCGTCAGCCAAGGAGTGTGCATTATTTCCCATCCTATTTGCTCATTGACGTTATAAAAATTAATCTTTCTAATTTGAGAAAAAAATATGTAGTTTTCGCTATCAGTTAATAATATTTATAAGAACGTTCAGTGGCGTCGCATAAAGGGGTTATATATATATTATTTTTTTATAGAATTATTTTAAAAATTTGGGGACAAAATTTCATAAAAACAGTTTTATAAAATTGTGTTATTTGATCTGATATCGGACAACCGTCCAGCTTCACGTAAGCGGCTGGGCGCCGACGGTTTTATGCCTTAAAAAAATGATATTATTTTGAAGAGATTTTTTTATTTCTATTTATATTCGATCAATGAATAAAAATTCAACATGGAACTTTCGTGGGTTTAGAGATTTACGAACGAGGCAATGAGGAAGGCACGAGTTCGAATTTTTTAAGCGAATTTGTTAACAATACCTTCACTGCCTAAAAGATTTCATTTAATTTATTTCGTCAAGTAAATTTTGAATTATAAATGACTTAATGTAGAATATGATGGAGAGTAAGACATAAAAAATAAAATATTTGCTACCAGGTGGTTCTAGTAAGAATATAGAATTGGTATCCACCTAATTAAACAGAATAACTGCTTGGGTAAAGTAGAAATTATATAAGTACATATTTATTTTCGATTTTTACAATTATCAAGGTTATAATAGCCATACAGGGTAAGTAAACTTTATTTATGTAATTACAGTGAAACCTCTATTATGCGGACACCTATGGGACCGTATAAATATGTCCGCCTAATAGAGGTGTCCGCCCATGGGAAATTTGTTATTAGGCAATATGTAAATGCAAAATTATTACTATGTATATGTATGTACAAATAAACATAACATAACAAAAATACACTAGTTTTAGTTAGGACGTATTGCTAAAAAAATGTAATAACGTAGTTTGACGTGTTTGCGTTTTAAAACTTGCAATCTAGAAAATGTAATTCCAATTCTGATAACAATTCCATTGCTGTAGAGTCACCTCTATTCTTTGCATACTTTTTATAATTCCTTTACCATACTAATGGCTTGTTGATAATTGGTGACATTTGTTTGATTATTGCATTCAACTTCTTCATCAGAGTCGTCAGATAGTGATGTGGTTCCAGTTTGGACTACATAATCGATAGGAATGGGATCACTATCATCTTCTAATAGCACATTGTTATCAATGTTAATGAACTCGCCCAAATCATTGTTATCAAATTACAAACTTCCACAACATCAATATTATCTTTCAGACTCAAAACGCAACATTTTTGTGCCATTATTTACGATTTTAACCTTACAACTCACAAATAAACGGCGGACTGCTGTCGAGGAATCACACATACTTTCATTCGGCGAAGTCCTTTCGCTCTGGCACGCATACGCGATTGGTTGCCGATCTGTCTTCAGAGAGTTTTACTTATTCGTCTCCCAAATACTTTAAACAATTTTTTACCCGTTTAAAGGAGGGTTTTCGCACTCTTTGTATGAAAACAGCCAGTCCGCGTCCCCCCAAAGGAGAGTCCGCCCAAGAGAGGTTGATTTTCATGGAATTTCATATACCTAGCTCCGGACTATGAAAAAATGTCCGCTTAATAGAGTTATCCGCTTATTAGAGGTGTCGGTTATTAGAGGTTTCACTGTAATATCCATACAGGGTAAATAAACGTTATTTATGTAATTATATTGGTTTTAATAACAATATGAATATTGTGGAATATTGTTTTAAGTAGATCTCATGCAAAACTTTCATAATTAACAAAATAACGATATCTTAGTCGTTGTCTAGTAATATTGAGGTTAAGTTATGCGTTTTATTATTTTCTTGGAACGATGTATTTGTTCAAAGTTGAGATTAGTTTAATTTTGTTTTTCTAATTAGAAAATCAGAAACTATAAAGTTATATACACAGTGTCTACATAATAATTAGCGTAAAGAACTAGGAGAGAAGCTATTATTTTAATTTACTATCAGGTAAGTAACTTAAAAGATTCAAATAATAGGAAATTGCATTTGTGCTCGTAGGAAAGTTTGTGTAAAAGTGTTGTCGTTATGTAATGTACTATATTTACGACGTTAACTCTTGTATATTTATTATTTTTTTTTATATAATATCGTCAATAAATCTACATTCGTCGCGGTCACCAAAACTATTTTCTATCCCCGCCACTGAAAATCTCCTTGAAACCAGATCATGCAATTTTTATCTTTCAGCATTCGAAAGTTGGCACATTTTTTTCTGTTACTATGTGTAATACTATCGCACTTTTATCAAAACGAAGGTCATATCAAACTCTAGTTTTTTATTTGTATAGGAGATAATTTTTATAATAATTCAAACACTAGCTGATAATTTTGGCAAATATAAAAAAAAAATGCGCGCTGGATTTTTTGCAATATATGTGTAAGTCTAGGTAAACACTTTTATCTTGGCTTTATCAAATATTGTAATAAATTCCAACTAATGTAGTTCTTTAAATGACCTTTTGGTAAATATTAACCGCTGCCGTCGACTCATTTATTATTTTGTTATAGTGGTGATATTTGGTCTGGTAGATTAGCATAGCCATATAGAAATAGAACCAACGGAGATCATTCAATGGTCACAGTTTAGAACACGCCTTCAAATATGTGACGGGTTACGCAATGGCGGCTCGTGACCTATGATTGTGGTTCACAAGTATGGTGAAATTATTTTTAAAATTTTATTTTTTTTTCTAGGCGTTTTAAATGTAGAAAGAAAAAAAGTAATAAGAAAATGCGTTAGGTAAAACATATTTTTATTTATTTTTTAATTTTACACAAGGAAATACAACTTTTGGAAAATAAGAAAGGTTTTCTTAGTGTGTATAGCTGTCGGATCTTAACGTCGTCGCATGCAACCCTCGTAACAATATTTATACAGTCCTACAGTCTAATACTACTAAAGCCATCTACGAGCTATCAAGAAAACCGAATGATGTCCAATACTACTACCGCCATCTACGAGTTATCAAGAAAACCGAATGATGTCCAATACTACTACCGCCATCTACGAGTTATCAAGAAAACCGAATGATATCTAATACCACTATGCCATCTACGGCTACGTCATTAGGCGCAACCAATACGAGAACAATAGTTAACTGTTTTATGACGAGAACGAAGCCACGAAACTGACAAGTTGGCATTCTTCATATATTCAGTGTTTTTTAGTTTAAATCCTTAAATAAAATGGTTTAAAATCATATCGAGTATCATTTATCGAAATACACAACATTGATCGACCCTACACAATAGTGCTTAAACGTAAAGTCCATTCTTCGGATCTTAATTGTAGAAAATTGATCAATAACAGCCTTATTAAGTTTGGAATACCCTCTATAAATTTTTTTTCATATATTTAATTTTTAAACTTTCTAATAAAGTCCCTAGATTTACCCTTTGTGGTCTGCGTTAAATTAATTTCGGGTTTAGGTGCTCCCGCACTCTTCACTTTAATTTTTTGCTCTAAACTCAAAGAGCTAAAGTTATTTCTTAAATAGTCCACCGTCAACTATTCATTTTAACTTAATAAATATATAATATTAAAATATTAAAACATACACGCTCGAATTTTTAACTAGATACACGAACAGATAACAGCGCGGTGCACACAAAATCTGTGCGCCTTTTCCATGTTAAATCGCCATAGCCCCGCTATCCCCCGCTGCCCCCGCCACCTGTTACTACAGAGAAACTGCACTACTTAATCGCACGTGCGAGCAAGTCTCGTCATAATCGTCAATTACCTCGACCGAGGCACGGTTGCCGGATCTATACAGTTTACTATAAACTGTGAAAAGGCGATGAGAAATTCTTAAAAAAAAATATTATTATACTTAAAAATTTCGAACGAATCTTGAACTAATCCAACTCCACTCTGGCAACATATATTTCTATTCCGTACGACTCGAACCCAAATGAAAAGCAAAATATGAATGAATACTAATCTGGTAAACATTATAACGTGGGCGCTGTGATATAACGGATTGTTTATATATTTTGGTTGATTTGTGTTTTTTTTTGATTATTTGTGAAAAATCGTCTTTATTATAAACAACGCAACAAATAATATTTCAAACAATTACAGCTTCACTTTCCAAGAGTTTTATGAACGGATTATGGGATCTGTAGTTTACAATACCTTTGGACGAACAAATCCGAACCAAAACATTAATTAATAACCCAATAAATGCACCCTATAATATTTGATACTCCCCTAGCTCAAAGGATGTAGTTATTGATCCAAAATGACATACAGCTCGACAAGCGAGTCTATAGCTACGCGGTATCGGTAAGGAGGAAGCAATATCTTTTAAAATATGGCCGGGTCATGGGCGTGCTATTATTATCTTAATAATGTAATAATTTATATTTTTTCATGGCATGAATATATTTGTATCACCAGTGCAATATATTAGGCCTTTCCATTAATATTTTTCGCTTATTTTGGCATTTTCGCCAATAAAATCCATTTGATTTCAACATGCTCTTCAAAGTTTCAAATGGAGAGTTTAGGTCACTTCTCAGCTGTTGTAGCAACTTTTTTTAAGGTTAGAACCACTTTTAGTTCCAAATAAAACTTTTGTATTGTTCTCCTAACAATGCCAAAGTCGAAGCCTTCGATTTTTCCGACAGCAGAGAGACGGGCCCTTTTTTTGATAGGAGATGACAACAATTGATCCGGGTTATTTTCTTTCCTTTCAGTATCTTCTTTGTGAATGTTTTTTACTACACCCACGCTTACTCCCGTATACATTGCGACCCTTTCTAGCTTTCGCTTAAGTGGCAATTTGAATATATTAATTTGTGATTCCTCTTCACACACCCTGTACACATTGGCAATCACTTCACGGGTTTGACTATGAAGGGTTTTACAGTTTTAAAACAAAACCTATCACTACGCAACTGGATGAAGCATATTGGACATCGCCGAATAACCACGCTGGCACAATAGGCGTGTCACCAGACGCGTGTCTTCATCCTCTGTCTGGGATATAACCTATCAAATTAGCTCTAGCCACCGGTTACCCATGGTTACCGTTGATATTGCACCATGTTGCCCTATTTTTAGATTAGAAGTACTTTAATAAAAAAAATATTTTATTTTGCATTTAAATATTAAAATAAATAGTATGAAAAGAAAGTTTTAAGAACATTGAAACTATAATAGAATATTAGTTTCTTATATACTTATGACAATTTACTTTAAATGGGTAAATTTAATTGTAGGGTTTACTTGGTAACATGTTATTAAATCAAAATTTAATATATGTGACAACATTGTTAACCCAAGAAATTTTATTGCCCGCGTTCCTTTTGTAGCTACAGTCCTTTTTAACTATGCCCTACAAGTGAGCGTATTTATTCTAAATCTAGAGGTCGATTATCAAACGCGTATATAATTTATACAAATTCATCAATAACGTTATTATTTAAACAATATTCTCTTCGCCAACCGGATTCCATCGAAAGGAGAGCCATTCGTCTGATCGGAGTTCACGAGCTGACCAAGAACCCCTAGAACATCGAAGACAGGTTTAGAGATATTTCCATGGTAAATGTTGGATTTACAAAGCCTGCTTAATCCTAGAGCGACGAATAGCAAAAATTCACGACGAATCACTGCCACTAATCCATCTGTTGTTCTGCACCTTAGTATTGCTCAAACTTCATTAATAAGAATTCCTTAATCTACAGGATGTTATCCTTGTGGAACGACCTTCCTGAGATCGTGTTCCGCAACGAACATAATCTCTAACGATTCAAAAACAACGGGAATCGCTTTATTCGCACAATCCCAGGGTGCCTTAAAGGGTATTTCCTGAAGTGCCACTAGTATTTGATCATAAAAAATTGCTATTCTACATAACTGTAAAATTATATCTTTAGGATAAGGGTTATCCTATGGTTACCATCCACGCCTTCTCGTGGTTGCGCCGCCCAATTCTATACATCACATATTTACAATTCTCTAATCTCATTTTAAATAAGTTTCAAACAGAAAAAAATCATCCGAAATGTATTAGATAGTGTATGGCGCGTTGTATTGACAAACATAGGCGAGCGAAATTTGAAATTAAAATTTAAGTGGTGATAAGATTGTTTGACAACGTAATGGTCCAGATTTTTGACATTCTCAATATATTTTTAAAATTTGGAAATACACGGGTAAGTTTGAATAGGTTACTTTTTACAAGGCTTCAATAAATATTATGATAACAGCCTTTTACCACTGTCCAACAACCTAATATCCAACTATAAAACATGCCAAGTTGGTATAGTTGTGTTTTATTTTCTGATTGAATTCCAATAGAAATAAAAATATAAAGAAGGTTGTATTATTTTATTAATTATTAATTTTGTTATTGCGTCCAATTCCAAAGTACCTACTTATGTAATAAAAACAAACACCCTCTTACAAATTCTTAGATTATAACAATATTCTCTTCTTTTTATATGGTTGAAATGACTATCATACCAATGTTATTTTTAAATCTTTTTGAAAAATAATGGAGAAAGTCCCTAACCAACATTAAATGCATTTCTTCATACATATCTATCTACAAATAATGTAAAACCTCCGCATATACAGGGTGTCCGGGAACATGTGGGAAATCTCCCGGATATTAAGAAAACACGTGAAAAGAATACTATAGGTTCATATAAACTTCTTTCGTATCGGCCTCCTCTTCGGAGATATGGGCTCCCAAAGAGCACCAATGGAATCAAGTTTTTTACACATAATTATTGAACCACCTGGTATATTTCAATTATTTTCTAATATGATGTATACCAGGTAAGACCCGTCAAATTACTACCCAAGAAACTGTTGTGAATTACTCACAGCTGCAGGGACGGACTAGCTGTAACACTCATGGGCCCATTTTTGTACGCCCTGTATGATGAGAACTTTGGACAATGTTTTTTACATACCTTTAACTATTGGCTAAAAATTAAGTACTCTTCATTCATGTCGCTAATCCTAACCGTTTTCGAGAAAACGTCATTTTATTTGCACTGATGCCCCTATCTTCTCACGGGTTAAATATGAAAAAGCGGAATTTTGACGTTCATCATTTCATAGGAACAAAGATGGATCTCTTACCGAGATACGCCAAATACATGATGTAATTAAAATGACGTTTTCTCGAAAACGGTTAGGATTAGCGACATGAATAAAGAGTACTTAATTTTTAGCCAATCGTTAAAGGTATGTAAAAAACATTGTCCAAAGTTCTCATCATACAGGGCGTAAAAAAAATGGGCCCATGAGTGTTACAGCTAGTCCGTCCCTGCAGCTGTGAGTAATTCACAACAGTTTCTTGGGTAGTAATTTGACGGGTCTTACCTGGTATATATCATATTAAAAAATAATTGAAATATACCAAATGGTTCAATAATTATGTATAAAAAACTTGATTCCATTGGTGCTCTTTGGGAGCCCATATCTCCGAAGAGGAAGCCGATACGAAAGAAGTTTATATGAACCTATAGTATTTTTTTCACGTGTTTTCTTCATATTCGGGAGATTTCCCACATGTTCCCGGACACCCTGTATATACATCTTTTAACTAGAACTTATAACGAAAGTCTGCTGGATTTATAAATATCTAAAAAAATACTAAAATTGTTTTTCAGTGGAAATCGACTTTAATACAGACCACAAATGCAATTACTTTCAATAAAAAAACGATTAATTAGTTCTTTAATTTATTGTTAAACCGTTCATATACTGTGTGGTTTAACAAGTGGGCAACAAATAGATTTTTTTTTCAAGTCAAGCGACACACAGGGGAGGAAAATATTAATTTCACTCAAGAGTAAAGTACCATTTTGGACAAATACAGAAAATCGTTCTAAATAAAAATTATTTGGAATTAGAATATACAGGGTGTTCCTTAATAACGTGCTAATATTTCAGGGTGTGATTCCTTAGGTCATTTTATAAAGAAAAGTTCATATGAACATATGTCCGCAACGGCTTAAATTTTTTGCTACAGGGTGTTGAATTTCTATTCTTTAAATGTTTATTTTCTAATATCCTCCACAGTACTTTAGATATTATTTTCAATTTTGGTATGTATTAATAGGATATAGAACCATAAATTTTAGTTTAGAAAAGTTATTCAATTGTGCCACCAGTGGCGTCCCTGCAAACATGTCCTCTGATATTTTTTACAAAAAAGATGGTACGCCACTGACATTTTTCCATGTGGATATTTTTTCTGGTGAACCTGGTCAATTCTATATGAAAACGGTCTCTTGAGTTTTTCTCGTCAGACGCACCGTTCTTAATTAAAACTATTAAATTCACATTGAAACTCATTATTATTAACACTGATAAAATAATTAATGATAAATTTTGTTCCATAAAAATTGTTGGAAATGGCCACCTTCCCTTAAAAGGCATGCTTCCGCCCCTCTTCGCATCGAATTGCCCACTCCAACCATTTTTATAGAACAAAGTTTATCATTAATTATTCTATCAATGGCAAATCAGAAAAAATCTACATGGAAAAATATCAGTGGCGTACCACCTTTTTTGTAAAAAATATCAGAGGACATGGTTGCAGGGACGCCACTGGTGGAACAATTGAATAACTTTTCTAACCAAAATTTGTGGTTCTATATCCTATTAACACATGCTAAAATTGAAAATAATATCCAAAGTACTTTCGGAGATATTAAAAAATAACCATTTAAAAATGAAAATTCAACACCCTGTAGCAAATAATTTAAGCCGTTGCGGACATTTATGTTCATATGCACTTTTCTTTATAAAATAACCTAAGGAGTAACACCCTGAAATATTAGCACGTCATTAAGGAACACTCTGTATATGCCCAAATACAAATTTTAGGAATTTAATTGAAATTACAAAATATAAAATTGATGTTATTGGGAATTATTTGGATACATACGAGTATTAAACCGAATATAAAATAGTCATATGGAGGTGCTTCACAATTTTTATTACTATGTTGGGTATGTTTTCTAAGTATTTTTTAAATCTTTGTAAATATTAGTTTTGCATGTAAACATATTTCTAATTAAATGTGAAAATTATTATTATTTTCTGATGAGGATCTAATTTAATTATACTGAAACTACTGAATTAACATAATTTAAATGTTTTTTCTAATTATTGATTTACTAGTACTGCATATTGCTACAGGTTTTCACTACATTAGATACTGTAACTTTTTATCGTCATATTTTTTAACAAGAATGTATGTACCTAACGTTGGGAAACTATTTTTACAGTTCGCCGGTTACATATCGGAAAATAGAAGATAACCTACACCAACAACAAAATTACTAAGATAATTATGTATTTAACAAAATTAAAAACAATAACAAAACAAACTTAAATTCCTGAACCTACGACAATATCCGAAATCAAATCAGAATACGAGACGAGAATCAGTCTATATAGTATTTAATCAGTACGGGCTTCTCAATGAAGTTAATTCTATTATTACAATACCTTAATCTACCTCCAAATAATTAATCAGTATATAACTAAAATATATAAATAATGTTGTATATATTATGCGTGAATAGAATAATACTAAATTTGCAACAATTCTGATAGTCAAAATTGAAAAAATCTATTTTTTTTTAATAATTCAGGCAACCCCGAAAGTGTCGCAAACTTGACTTTAATTGGCGATCCTGTAACTGATTTTCGATCGCTATTCGTTTATAGAGCAGTTAGAAATCGTTTAGAATTGCCCGAGGCATACTCAGTTCGTTTAAAGTGTTCACTGGAGCACAATCTGCCACCGCTGCCCAAAAATTCGGTGTTCGTATTATTACTGTTGACTTGTTAATTATACAGAATTGGTAAAAACAACATGTGCAAGGGAAGCAAACAGTCCATTCGAGCAAATGCGCAGAATCCAAACCCACAATTCCGTACCAGTACGCGAATTATTCTGACGGTTGCAAAACAGTTGGGAATCGATACTTTCCTGTTTGCTCTACGAATATCGAATTTTTGATTATCGGTCACAGATTTTGCTTCAGTGAACACTTCAAACCGACTGCGGATGATGTTATATGATTGTTGTAAAAAATACCTATTTTCCAATTCCAGAAAATTCATTAATTTTTTTTCCATCAAATTATTCTAAATAATTTAATAAGAAAATTGGATCGAAGGTTGACGTAATCTTTCAATATGCGTCATCAGCAAAAATCATGAGAACGGCTTTACGGGCGTCGCCGACAAGAGATTAGATGGTTTAAGAATGACGCAATGTAGCGTTGGGAAGGATGAAATAAAAAATTGTTTTAGAAGTTAGTCGGTTTTTTGGTATCCCTAGAACCGCGCTTACTCGCGATTTTATTTTTCAAAACGGGAGCCGCAATGGTGAGTACAGGTTTCAGCGTGTTTTTACATAAAGAATTCCGAGAACAGTCAACCGCGGATTTTCCCTGAGAAAAAATTTATCTTCGCGTACTCGTGTTTCCGGCGAGTTTAAAAAATACTGGACTGCCATTAAACACTCGTAGTTTCCGTGCGAATATAAATAACTCTGGAATCTCTTCAAACACTCGTATGTTTCAGTGCGAGTATAAAGAACTCTGAAATATCTTCGAACACTCGTGAATTTTAGTGCGAGTCTAAATAACAACTAAAATTGATTTACGAAAACTCGTAGCTATCCGTGCGAGTATAAATAATGCTGCGATATCTTATTACACGATTGTGACATCAAAAGTAAGTGTTAAAATATCTTAAGTTAGTATTAGTAACTATCGCGAGTTATAATTTTTTTTGGAAATTATTAGGGTAGTTGAGATCCCTTTAGTTGAGAACAAAATGCTAGCTTAGTTCTATTTTATATTGTAAATAATGAAAATAAATCTAAATTTAAAAACAGAGTACGTGACAGATGAATGATAGGTTGGTTGAAACAATTGAATGATAGTTCAGGTTAATTCTGATTGTATATAAATTGTAAATAATTAACTACGAGTACTTCGGGTCGCGTTACTCATCGTGCGAAAGGACTAACCCCATAAAATAACCCTCAATGACAACAGACAATAAAATTATATAAGTAAAAGCCCTCCGTGTTCAATATAATAATTTGCATTGCTATTGTATTCATTGGACATGCCTGAGCCAATACAACAAAAGTTAGGCCTTGTTCTACGTTCAAATAACTATACTTCAAATTAAAATCAGTCATTTACTCTTAGACAAAATTCTTGCCCTCATTTCTTCATGCGCTCTGGTGGACTGCTGACAGCTTCCAGTTAGCGGGGAAAGGATGGTGGGCCCACCCAAGACCGACTGACATGTGCGTGTCAAGTCGGCAATGGCATTACGCCTGGCATCCCTGACATTACAAAAATAATCGAAATCGTAATCGTAAAGAAGAGCGTTCGTAAAAACTAATTAAGTAAGCACGCCTTCAGATTGCGGTGGATTTTTTCATTACTTGCTAAGACTGGCCACTTTACTCATAGTGTCGACCAGTTCTTATATTTTCAAAATTTAAAATAAAAAGGCTTAGAAGTTAGATAGGCTTTAACTCATCAATTCCTGGGTGGGAGAATTCACCTTCGGATGAAAGCCAATAATGGGACAACATTAAAATTTCCAAATTGCCATCTAACAAAATTCTGGTCAAATAAGATTCAAAACTAAAATTCCATAAGGGGTAAATTGGTTATACAGGGGTTATCAAAAAACGTTTTACGTGAAACGCGCAGACAAGGAGAACGTTTAGAGTTACCTATCATTTATTATATCCACTCATATCATGGTATAATGTATGTACGTATGTTCCGCTTGAAAAAATTCTTTCGTGACTTTTTCTCAATTCGGCGACATGATTACTATCCAGGACCATTTAATACCACTTTCTACCCAAGCATAGTGCTTAAAAAGCAATCAAAACAATTAATTAAAAGTGTTTCACAATTTAAAAAAATTCTAGACACAATACATGGCCCCATTTTTATTTATAATATTTAATGACAAGTATTCCGCATGATATCTTTATTTATGTGCAGAATGTTGTTATTTGCCTAGTTTGTCTTAGATAACCTTCAAACTATTGTGATGTTAATTGCTTTTAATATAACCGAGTTTTTTCCACTATCGCTACTTCAGAATAACATTTTTGTAGGGGAATGTCGATTAAAGGTAAAAATTATTCGGTATATTGCCGATTGAGAGCACACGCTTTATCGCACCAACAACAGGCTCAGTACGCACTATGTACATTTACCCAGTGGTTGCCCTACGTGAGTTCCTATAAACTCTAAAAACGCTATAATTATTGATTGATTTAGCTTCAAATAAATAATAATCAAACAGTTTTCAAGTAAAGGGCATCGTTTTTATTCGATGTCATGAGGGCAATTAGCTCTTGACTCTAATGCAGGAAATGAACCATTCATATAGAACTGCCCAGGGAAAATATACAGGGTGTTAGTTAATGCTATGTGATGTATTTTAATAGGTGATTTTATAATGGCCTAAAATGATTTGTTTCGATGTACAATGTGTTAATTGTATATTAAGATGCAAGTTTTATAAGACATTATCTCAGAGCACGCGTTTAATTTAGAAAACAACCGGAAAATTGCTCTAATTGTCTTATGAACCGTGTATTTTATAATACTTTTTCTATTTGGGTCTTTAAAGTATGAAATACTTTAAAAAATATATATAGTAGATTTTTTTATTTGAATTAATATTTTCTTTTTGGGTTGGCAATACTTTTACAATTTAATAAAATTTTACAAGTATCAAATATGCCATGATAGAAACAATTGAACACAACAAAGCTTCTCCCATCCGTCATAATTAAAAATAAATATATTGTTAAAATTCATAAAAATTAGTCAGGAAGAAAGTTGTACTCCGTCAGAAATACCAGAAATTGCAGAAAATAATCTTGAAAAACTTTTAAAAAGAATATGCAAAACTTTGAGTTATGGTGCGAGCAGAACAAAGTTTAAAATATTGAACAAAATATTAAATAATAGGTACTATTGAACAAAATATTGTGTCGACACAGAATCTGACAGGAATATCAATTAATGCGTAGGAAATGTATACATCAGTAACTATAACTACGTATATACATATATTGTCCTATATTGAATTAAAAATAAAAATAGGACTTTATTGAATAAAACTTTAGAAATAGAGCACAAACTGGAAGATATTTCTATTATTTTTAGGTTATGTTGTTTTATAGTTGTGACTAGATATTAGTTCACGGACATCGTCAGCATGTTATATATTTCCGAGTATAGGTATTTCAGATAAATATCTAGTAAAAATGATCTGTTTGCAAGGTTAAAGGTTAGTATTTAAAAGTGTTCTATAAAAAATTTTTGTCGAATCCATAATGCCTAGAAAACTAATTTCAACGAAATCGAAGTAAGCCTAAAATTCGAACCCTACTTGTTGCCAACATAAAAAATTAAAATTTCAGTTCAATAAAATGGCAGGTTATTCAATTTTTTTGCGTTTCATAATATATAAAATTTTGAAACCAGGTTGAGATATTACACTAAATTTTGGTATATTATGATATCACACCATAGATTTTTAATTGAACAAGTATTTTCTGCTCAATCCAGCTGCGTTGGTACAGCTACGCTATTTTATTAATAAATTGTCAAGTCAAACACTAGATAATAAGAAAAGTTAAGTCGTGTAAGAAGAGAGTGGGAGACAATATGGACCCTTGAGGAACACCTGCATTGATGGTGAAGGTGTCTGAGAGAAATCCGTCAATCAGAGAGCGGTCCTTAAGAAAGCTAGACAACCATGCAGATTGCAGAGAATCGACTGGGCATACCATAGGATCGCAGTTTACTTAGAAGTCACTCATGCCTAATACGATCAAAGGCTTTAGAAATATCCAGTGCAACAGCCCGCGACTCCCCATAATGTTCGATTGCGTTGTTCCAAAGATGGGTGACAGACATAGGCTAGTATATGAACTTTTCGACTTCAAATTGGTACATATCATCAAGTTACACCCTATATAAAAATCAAATATAAAAATGAATATGTAAAAGTGTGTGTGCGGCTATCTTCTTGTATTATAGTGAAACCAAAATATAGAATTAAAAGCTTGGTACGAAGGAGTAAATACATAATAATAATGATGTCAACCAAATTTCAGTGAATTTTGCGATCTAGTTTATTTTGGGCTTGTTACCTTTTATCCCTAAAAAGAGGTGAAAAACGGCGCATAAGAACGGGCGAAGTCTACGAGCTTCCACTCGGATAAGCCAATATATTACTAACATAAACATATTTTCATATAAAAGTTGCATTTTTAATTCTTAATTTAATTTAGCATTATCTACATGTGACATGTGTAAATATATTTCTTTGCATTAAAAAAATACAATTTCATTAAAGAAATAATAACAGAGACCGTACCAGGGACAACAATCTCATGGGTCAACGATGCTATAACAAGAATTTCAATCGTCAAACTACAGCGAAATCGTTACGAATGTAAAGTTAAATTTAAGAACTAATAACGAACATATTTTCCTTTACGACCCCCCTGAAATTTGTCGATATGAGTTTTGAAAAAATCGATTTTTAGCCATTTTGACTATATTCCAGACTTTAAAACTGTTAAAAATCAGTATAAGAATACTTCTGTTTGAGCTGCTTTGTTTAGGACCTAGCCTTTCGTTTTGGAATGATTATTTAAAGAATAATGGAAAATGAGTTTAACCCAAACATGCCAAAACTAAAGAAAATCTCTAAACAAAGCAGAAGTGAACAAGAATACTTGTAGCTTTGTAGGTTAAGTTAAGAAGTCAATCAGTGGCGGTTCTTCCACAGAAGCACATGCGCACATGCACCCCCCTAAACAAAACGAATAAAAAATATTAATTTATATTCATTGAACATTATTTATCGTATAAAGTCCGACCCTCCCTAATATTTTATCGTACCGTCAAACTAAGAAAGTTCGACCCTCCCTAATATTGTATCATCCCGTCAAACCAAACTGTATAGATCCGGCAACCGTGCCTCGGTCGAGATAAATGACGATTATGATGAGACTTGATCGCACGTGCGATTAAGTAGTGCAGTTTCTCTGTAGTAACAGGTGGTGGGTGGCAGCGGGGGATAGCGGGGCTATGGCGATTTAACATGGAAAAGGCGCACAGTTTTTGTGTGCACCGCACTACTGTTGCCTGTTCGCGCATGCGCATCTAGTTAGAAATTCAAGCATGTATGTTTAATATTTTAATATTATATATTTATTAAGTTAAAATGAATAGTTGACGGTGGACTATTTAAGAAATAACTTTAGCTCTTTGAGTTTGGAGCAAAAAATTGAAGTGAATAATGCGAGAACACCTAAACCCGAAATTAATTTAACGCAGACCATAAAGGGTAAATCTAGGGACTTTATTAGAAAGTTTAAAAATGAAATATATGAAAAAAAATTATAGAGGGTAGTATATAACTTAATGGGGCTGTTATTGATCAATTTTCTACAATTAAGAACCGAAGAATGGACTTTACGTTTAAGCACTATTGTGTAGGGTCGATAAATGTTGTGTATTTCGATAAATGATACTCGATATGATTTTAAACCATTTTATTTAAGGATTTAAACTAAAGAACACTGAAAATATGAAGAATGCCAACTTGTCAGTCTCGTGGCTCGATTCGTTCTTGTCATAAAACAGTTAACTATTGTTCTCGTCTTGGTTGCGTCTAATAATTTACTTACTTTTTTCCTTTCTACATTTAAAACGCCTAGAAAGTAATTGTTTGGTCGTTACACAAAAATAAAATTTTAAAAATAATTCTCATAAATTTTTCGTAAAATGTTATTAAGGAACACCCTCTTGTATAAGCTTTTCTTGGGTAGTAACATTTTCTTTTTGGAAAATTTTACTTTATGTATTGATCTAACACTAGAACAGAGATAATTTTCGGATAAAGTTTGATATATGAATCACAGAAAATCCTTTATTTAAAAAAATGCCGCAAATAAAAAACATACCTATAATATTAATTAATAATATTTAATTATGATTAATAAATAATTATTATACAAAAATTCTTCGCGGCATCGCTTTCGACATCGCCGTAAATAAATTAAATTCTAATTTAGCATAAAAGGGTGTTTATACATTTTATTGTTTTTTAATTATTGATTATTTCTGATAACCCGATTTTTTTGGTATATTTGGAATTTTTTATTTTGTCAATTATAGAATTGTTATGCACAAAATAGCGTCGTGACAAAGAAGTTCCGAAACAAAGATTCGTATTGATCACAGTCTAAGAATTAGTAATACAATCCCCTTCTTAGAGATGTCCTGTTGACCTCGGCAGATAAAAATGTTATTTTTCTGTTTGAAGCAAAGCATATATGAGCAACTGCATTACAACTTAATCTATTTAAAATATTTATAGATTTTTATTGACCCAAAAAGGTTAAGCTTAGTTTCTAAGAGACAAAAATAATGAAAAATTAAAATTAATAGGCGCCTTGTATCTTGGTACTCGACGGTGCAATGGGTCAAAAATATTTGTAAGTTTGTGCAATCCTTCTCGTACTGCGTGTAAGTCCAAGGTGTACCTTCAACTATAAACTGATGTAACCAAAGGTGTTGTAAAGATTGTACAGATCCCATAATCCGTTCGTAAACTCTTGGAAAGTGAAGCTGTGATTGTGGGACATGGTATTGAATATCAGTAATGGACGGAAGAGAGAACTACATGTTTATTAGCTGAATGGCAACAATGTTGAAGTCTGGTTATATCAAAATAAATGATCGATGAGAAGATAAATCCTGATTTAAATAATCTATTCTTTTACAAACTACACATGAATGCACCATGATTGTTTATAATAAAAACGATTTTTCACCAATAATCACAAAAATACACAAATCAACCAAAATATATAAACAATCCGTTAGATCACGGCGCCAAAGTTGTAATGTCTACGAGATTAGTATTCATTCATATTTTGGCTGCGGGATCGTAGCGCAGTAGTAAAATAGAAATAGATGTTGCCAGAGTGCATTTGGATTAGTTCAAGATTCGTTTGATACTTTTAAGTATAATAATATTTTTTTGAAGAATCTTTCATCGTCTTTTCACAGTTTGTAGTAAAATTATGAGGAAAAGCAATTGCGGATTAACGTTAAACCAATTGTAATTGTCAAATTAACAAATTTTTAATTGGGATTTTGCAAGATACCTTTGCGATAAATATGTCAATCTGGCTTTGCTGCAATAATGACCGAAATAGGTGGGAAGGACTGTTTGTATTCTTTGTGTAATATCTTTGGATGTAACCATATTAATTTACAAAGGTTTTGATACAATAAAAACTACTAAGTTCTGAATTTATATATTTTTAATAATATGGCTGTCATAAATTATTAGAAAATATTTTTATGTTAATGTCAATCAATGCGTAAAGTTTATGCTAATACTATGGTAAATATAACGCTTAGAAACAAAATACACCCAAACGTATCTCTTAAGCGAGCGAAAATTTTAAAATTTTGATTTTACCATTTTAAGATGGACCCAAGGAGAGCACATGACACCTACATTACTTTTTTGATAGCACTAACAATTACGGAGATATCCTATAAAAGTGTCAAAAATGGGACACCCTGTACAGAATGACATAAGTCATCCTTAGTACTAGTTTGATACTATATTAAAGTTCATTTTACTCTCATCTAAAGGATGGACGTGGTAATCTTCCACTTCGAGTCAATTGACCCACGGATTAATTTAAATCATCGTTTTCTAATGGTTACTATAACGTTAAAGCGACCTTAGCTGAGATCTAACTTCAGGTAACATTCAAATACAGCCCTTGTTTAACTTCTCATGAGTTAAAGAGAATTGCAAAACTCTACATTGATATATTTGTAAAATATTATAGCACTGTATCTAGCTCGATATCGAAATAGCTTTGATAATAAAAAAATGCGAATATAGTACTTTGTAAAAAGTTGCGTATACTATTTCTGAGGCATATTATGCATTATTTTCCTTTAAAATTTTAAATTTCAACGGAAATAAACAAGCTAGAAACTCGTGCGGTTGAATTCATTTGAATCTTCAAATTCGGTATCCGTGTCAGTATTTTAACAATATGATGAAGCTATAAAATCCTAATGGAAATAGGGTGCGTAATTTTTCATCTCGACCGTACCCCGAAAAGTTCGTCTCTGTGCTCCGCGAGAGCTCGTAAAGATTCTTTCTGGCAACGAGAGAGTATTTTAAAATGTAGTTCGTTCCGTGAGAGCTCTCTAGCTTTATTGATTTTATGTAACTAAGACATTCTTCCCTACAAAATTTAAGTTTTAAAACTAAGCACCGCGCGCTAGCTGGCCCGGGAAATGCAAAGAAAATGAGGGAAAAGTGCGTAGAGACAGAGGCGGGCTCTATAATATTTGAGGGGGTCAAAAGTAAATGCGTTCAAGTAACATTTCTTTTACGCATTTACTTAAATACAGGAATAAAAACAAGATATTTGAATGTGCATAAGAATTTCATACGTTTCATTAACATCTTTCGAAATCTCTTCTTTTTATGATCAAACTCTAGCACTACAGGAAAAATCATTTAAGGCACTCTGGGAGTGTGACATTGAATCTTTGGAGGTTATATTCGTTGGGAAAAACGACCTCGGGAAGGTCGTTCCATAAAGATGGAGTCCTCCATATGAAAGAGTTCTTAAATAATGAAGTTCGAGGAGTACTAAGCTTAACCACATATGGATGGGCGGCAGTGGTTCGTCGTTTATTTCTGTTATTCGCCGCTCTGGGCGGAATTAAGAGGGGAAGGTCAGCCGAGCACTTTCCACGAAAATATCTGTAAAAGAGAGTCTAATCCCCAACCTGTCTTCGATGTTCTAGGCTGTCGAGGTTCTTCGTCAGTTCGTGGTCTCCAATCAGACGAGTGGCTCTCGTTTCGATAGAATCCAGTAGCCGAAGAGTATGATTCTGTGCAGAGCTCCAGACATGAGAGCAGTATTCTAGTGAGAGTCGAATCTGGCTATGATTTTTTTGGTCCGGAAAATTACACCAAGTTTCTGCGAAGCTGCCTTTGCGATTGCCACAACTGGGCTATACCAAGACATATTTCCTTGACGCCCGGCACACTAATAGACGTAGCCAATGGAATTGCGTGTCCTGTCATGACAATATCTGGTTCTGCAAATTTTTCACAGAATATTGCTGTATACTGGTTACTGTCACAAGACCAAATTTCTTCCAGGTTTCTGTTAATTTTTATGTGATTACGTTATTAGAAAAGAAAATCTATATAATTTGTCCTGCGACAGTCGGCCTGCATACGCCTGTTGTTTTTTTTCACGTACAATTTGATTTTTTCATCTATGACGCCAAAACTTTATTGGTCCGTAGTTATCACCAATTGACACAAGATAGCCAGGTTTCTGAAAAATAGAATAATTAAAAAGGGAACGAGGCTCTTCTTAGCGATTGTTATCGAAAGGTGCGTAGAAGAGATATTTTTTTAAATTCAATCTGAAGCAGTTTAGCATTTAGAAGAATTTTGATTATTATCGCCTTCCAAAGGCCGCCCCTGTACGCTAAAATGGGGGTAGGGGGGAAGCTCGACGTGCCCTTGGGTTTTTCACTTTCATTAGGGAGATTCGGGCGGAGTTTTATGAAATTTGCGTAAAGGAAAGTTTTATTATCCCGGATAGAACATCTGGTTTTCGAATATCGCTTGATTTTCGTAGGACTTTTTTTGTTAAATTATTAGGCCGATTGTTAGTTGAAAAAAAATATTATTTCACAATAAAGAACCGCCTTATCCGGGTTTTAGCTGAATTAAAAAATGTACTGCCAGTAATAACGGTTTTCCTTCTACTTACGGATCATTTTTGTTTTCAACATAATTTCTCTTATCTTCAACGCACTTGCTCGAGTTGTTCCCCAGGGACTTTATTATGCCATCAGGGTGTTCCAACGCAATAACGTTGCACTGGCGGAGGATGGGTTCGGCTGCATTGTCAACTAACGCATTGTCGTAAAAGAGGACATTTTTGTGACGCCAACCAGATCATTTTTGGTTAATGCCATACATAATGCAACACCACGCACGCCATATATCTCAAGTTTTTTACAGAGTATTTCATGATTAACAGAATCAATCTTTATTTTAACATGTAGAATCAACTCTCCAACTAGCCTGATGCATTTCCAATCGTCCTGCATATAAAAAAAAACCGCTAAAATTTAAGAAATTAAAAATATTCCTAATTAAGGTAGTCGATTGATTAGAAGAAAATGTTTGGTAATTATTTACACTTTTTTCGGATAAAATCCCATGTAAGGTGATCTTGCTCAATCAATATGGTATAAAACATACCTGTTGTTATTATTTCAACAATGCAAATAGACCAGCGTTGATTCGATCAATATCGTAAAGTTCGTGTTGTGAAATAATTTGCTTGCATGTGCATTAGGGTTGCCAGGTTTAAATTTTGAAATCGCAGGACACAATTTTGAAAATGGAAGAACATATGCAAATAAGGAAGGACATTTTTAACTAAACTAAAACACAATTTATTTTATATAAAAATAATCAAAAAAGTTCTTTTCTAACATAAGAAGTGTAATGGTTATTTAAAATTACTTTTAAAATGCTTTAAGAAAATGAATTATTTGGTTGAAAAAGAGTATTTCTTATCACTCTTGACAGCTTCCAAGAGCTAATTATTTTTAACTGCCATATTATAAAATTCTTTGCAAATTAAACAAAAATTTGTTTTAATCTGAAGCTCTGCTTTAATATGGTCAACCAAGAGCTGTCGCTCCAGGCCGCATTGCATAAAGAAAAAACTCTTTCAGAGTCAGCATTTGAAAACCATATATTGAAAAAATTGTATTATTTTCAGAAAATTATTCATTTAAAGCCTTCGGGTAAAGTGCCAGGTTTCATTATACAAAATTATTCATATAAACTATCAAGGTTTATTTCAGTGAACAAGTTAGTAACAATTTCCACGACTGAATCAAACTTCAACGGTTTTTTAGAGAAAAAATAGATAATTTTGGAAACAAATTATTTTCTGAATAAAAAAATGGCGCTGAGTTACATCTTAAAAACAATTTATAATTTGAGTATTTATGAAATCCAGGATATTAGGCGTCCTGGCACAGGTCTCGGTAGGACGCTTATATTCGATCCTCAAATTCAGGACATCCCGCGAAATCCAGGACACCTGGCAACCCTAATGTGCATGTGATTTGAAATTTGTGAACATTTTCTTGTCGTGATCTTTGTGAAAATTGTAGAAGGAATTGTTGAGGTAAGAAATTATTATTATTGTAACGTACATTTTTTATTGTTTCCGATATATTCCGTTGGATTCTCGCGATTTAAGGTACAAGCGCGCATACTAGGATCAATTGGGCGTAAAGATGATCATATTTAATATGGATAACATCTTAGTCAACCTTCTGACTCTCTGGATATTTTGATTTTTGTCCCAAAAGAACATATCTGGACTCTCATGAAGAACATTAAGAAGTGTAAGACCGAGGGCGAATTCAGAACTTTCGTTCCATTCATTCCATTGTTGGTTTTCTGGGGGAGGGGTATGTCCCTGATCCGCGCTTGTGTAAGACCCACCTCGAAGGACTATAGTTTAATCAAAGTCAGCATTTCGAGACTATCTGTGTCTTCATCAGGACTAGATTATTTGGACTTTGATCCTTCGATAATTAAATAAATATAGGAGAAAAATAATTTTTCTATTATTTAAATTTAATATTCTTTGTGTTTTGGTGTCTCAATATTAACTTCTAGAAAGGCATTACTAAAAAAATATAAACTGTAGATTTTTGGTAAATTTGATATGTAAGAGGAGAAGAAGACACCCGGTCTACTCAACACCCCATTTAAAAAATAAAGAAAAATTATGATCCCACACGAAATCTAAGTAGCAATAAAAGTATCTTGACCTCTAAAATAGCTCATGCATAAAACCCCAAATATTTTTTGGACAGCTCCCTAACCCACCTCGGCATAAGTCCATCTTTTTCCCACTTATCGAATCGTTTATTCCGATAAATCGTGCATCTCTTTTTAATAAGGTAACTACTTTATGTAAAAAGACCAAGTGAAACCAGAAAGATTCTTTCGCACGGAACCCTTTTGAAAGGGGACCAACGTGCTAATCAAAATTTGCACAGCGTAAGAGAGAGAGAGGGAGGGAACAATTTTTGGTATTGGTTATAGAGGCAGATAGAGAAATTGCAGGGGACAGGGCAGGAATATATATATTTTTTAAAGTTGAGCGTTTGTTATTAGAGTAAATGAAAACCTAACAGTTAGTTTACTCGTACTTGTAGTTAAATAATTCAATTACTTAAAAATATCTATAACAATTAATAGGGAGGGGGCGGGGGGGGGGCGTTAGCCCCCCTTGGGTGCCCTACTGGTCTAGTTGTATTCTATTGTTTATCTTCGCGGCCAAACCCGAACAAACCTAAATGAAATTGCACGATTATTGTTTAATTAAATGCAGTGGTTATTCAGTGGCGTTATCAAAATCGCATACAGGGGGCCAATATATAAAGTACTAATTTGTGCTTGTACCCTAAAGTAAGTTTAAGAAAATTTTGAGTGATGACAATAATCAAAAAATAATTAAATTTAACTTGCATTTATTACTGGTAGCATTTAATCATCTAGTTCTCCTTTTGCATGTAACTTATTCTTTTAAATGTTATACGTCAACTGCTTCGCATGTGACCACCTCAGTACAAATTTATCCATCCTTAGACAAAGGTACATTGAATATACATTGAATATTATATTCATTGAATATGAAATGTTTTCAATAATTTCTAATTTAATTTATTTCCTGGTTAATTCAAGAAATCTCCTTTCCGAACAAATCCCAACAAATTTCATTGCCTTAATACGTTTGATTTTAAAAATATCTGTATCTTTTGAAGGTCAGTTATTATTTCGAAAACGGTAGGAGATAATTATAGAAAACTATTACGAAATTAATAAGTGTTCTAAAAATAAGATTATATACAGGGTGTTCCTTAATGACGTGCTAATATTTCAGGATGTGATTCCTTAGGTCATTTTATAAAGAAAAGTTCATATGAACATATGTCCGGAACGGCTTAAATTTTTTGCTACAGGGTGTTGAATTTTTATTTTTTAAATGGTTATTTTTTAATATCTCCGGAAGTACGTTACATATTATTTTCAATTTTGGTATGTGTAAATAGGATATAGAACCACAAATTTTAGTTAGAGAAGTTATTCAATGGTTCCACCAGTGGCGTCCCTGCAAACATGCCCTCTGATATTTTTTACAAAAAGGTGATACGCCACTGACATTTTTCCATGTAGATAATTTTCTGATTAGCCCGGTCAATTCTACATAAAATTGGTCTCTTGAGTTTTTCTCGTTCTTGATTAAAAGCACTTCTTATTGAAACTCATTATTATTAACATTGATAAAATAATTAATGATAAATTTTGTTTTATAAAAATTGTTGGAGTGGGCAATTCGATGCGAAGACGGATGAATGCATGCCTTTTAAGTAAAGGTGGTCATTTCCAACAATTTTTATAAAACAAAATATATCATTAATTATTTTATCAATGTTAATAATCAGTTTCAATATGAATTTAGTAGTTTTAGTCAAGAACGGTGCGTCTGACGAGAAAAACTCAAGAGACCGTTTTCATGTAGAATTGACCAGGCTAAAGAGGAAAAAATCCATATGGACAAATGTCAGTGGCATACCATCTTTATTGTAAAAAATATCAGACGACATGTTTGCAGGGACGCCACTGGTGGAACAATTGAATAACTTTTCTAACTAAAATTTGTGGTTCTATATCCTATTAATACATACCAAAATTGAAAATAAGATCTAAAGTACTTTCGGAGATATTAAAAAATAACTATTTAAAAAATAAATATTCAACACCCTGTAGCAAAAAATTTAAGCCGTTGCGTACATATGTTCATATAAACTTTTCTTTATAAAATTATCTAAGGAATCACACCCTGAAATATTAGCACGTTATTAAGGAACACCCTGTATAGTATGTTCCATTTAAAATATTAAAGTTGCTACTACTTCCTAGTATTAGCCGGCAACGCTGGTAAATTTGTCGAAAATATTTGAACTAGGTAGGGCATTCCCGTTTATGTGAGCTATTAAATTTGCAGAGCCATCCACCTTGAATAACCCTATATATTAACCATAGAAAATTTATTAACTCTAATAGAAAATTTGGCATGTAATGAAACCACCGGTCGAGAAGGTTATAATGAAGGCAAGCCAAATAGAGGTGTTTAACATTAGTTTTATTGTTTTTATTTTTGGCTTACATATCTATATAGTCGTTTGTACACACTCATACCGATTATAATACTGATATTTTCCAATTTGGTTATCGACAATTGACTCATCATCACCTATTCTGGTCTAATACTCATACATTTTATATTAGTTATACGTATGTCATTGCCCCAGGTTGAAATATAATACAAAGCAATAGATTCGTTCCCTTTCTTGATTAAAACAACTAGATTCAAATTGAAATTGTCGTGTGGACGAGTTTCTAACTGGTTGCTGTTTTCTGTCTCTGTGAATGGGTACAAATGACAAACCCTCAACTGTCAAATCTAAGAATTGACTTCTTAACTTCACAGCTAGCTAGCTTCAGCTGGCCTTTCGTTTTGGAATTGTTGAGTTCCTCGATGTGGATGCGGATTCATGCTCCATTTCAATATTAATTAACATATTTGCTTTTTCGGTAATAGAGCTGGCTATCATTTTTGCTATTCGGTTTTTCGACGTGATGCTTTCCTCTATATAACCCTCCGCTACGCTAGTACTCTTCCACTTTCCGTGTAGCTTAAGGGTTGCAAGGGAAACACCACCCCCGATGAGAAGTGTGGACGAGGTCCGACGTAGACAATATCCTGTATATTCCTTGGCGTTTTCTAAATTAAGAAATTCTGCTATGAGCGAAGGAACACGTCCTAGTGTATTTTTACCCACATGCATAACTATGCATTTACCATTTCGCTACGTTAGGAAAAATCTGCGTTCCTTAATTCCTTCTGGCCTTGGTATCCGTCGATTACAGTAAATCTTTTGGCGTAGCAGTTTTAGTTTCTGGTACCTTGACGAGCATCCCCGTCCCCCCGTCCCCCGTCTTACGCCGCCAAAAATTCTCCCATTACGAGTACCACTTTATGCATCCGGAAAGTATCAATAGACGCATTTTTGATAAAAGTGGAAACCTTCCAAAACTTTTGACTTTTTAGGAAGATATTCATTTGATTTCACTTTTAAAAATTGACTCGATCTTGAAATCGATGTTTTCTTTTACTCTAAGTTCCGACTTCACCTGGGAATGTTTTGTCCAAATGCTATTTGGAGTATATTTTTCCGACTAAAATAAAATAAAAATAATGAAAAAAATGTATTACCAATGAGCAAAAGGGTTACATACCAATTCCTGAAAGCAAGCCATCATTACCGTTTCAGTAATCACCGTAATTTGGTTCTTTACTTATCATTGTAGAAAATGCATACTCCTTGTCGTACAGGGGTACAGGACTTTAGACTTTGCCGCTAATAAGTTTTCCTTAACTGTTTCAGGATTTTCTAAAATATTTTGTGAGATTTCCATATTTTCGTTCATAATACGTAAAAGACGCTTAAAATAAACAACCCTTAGTAACCGTCAAACTTATTCTATGACAACCGATCACAGCTCACCAAATACTCAAAATTGGCGAAAATAGTTTAAAAAATGCGGGAATTTAATTTAAATAGATGGAAAATGAAGTATTGACACACCAAACAGGCGTTACTAGCATCAGACGAAAACTATTCCTCCTCTAGTTGCTTTCGCCTTCCGGATAATATAGTCTACTTAAAGCCCCCCGGTATATAAATAACTATGAAATGTCTTTACCAGAATCGTACAACTCATAATATGTTATTTAGTAAAAACAATTAACTTGTAGACATAAAAAATGAATTTGAAAATAAAATTGTGCTTTCTTTTATTTTAAAAATAATTTTATGCCATTATTTTTAATCGAAATAAATTGATTGGGTATATTTATGCAAAACAATATAATGGTCAAAATTTCATTATTTATTGTATAACATAATAATGTATTTTAAAATATTTTTAGTGGTTGATTCGGAAATTGGATACAAGAGTGGGATTAAGGAAAGTGTTGATTTTCTTGTGTGCCACAAAAATCAAAATTTCGACATATTCAAAATGTTGACCGATGTTCCCGTATTCTTAAAATTATTGTTGTAACAAATATTCATATTGAAGTGTAAGCATAAGATTAGTGATGCGGCCGGATTCACTTTTTGAAAATGCCGGATACCGAGTTTTGTTTTTTGCTTAGTTTCGTTCAATAAAACAGCTCTACTTTGTCGCTGTGGTTATCTTCATAATTTCTATACATATTTTTTTATCAAATTCAATGCCGACCGGATCCTGTGCAAAATCCACACCACACTACGGGACCGTCTAAATGTGTCCGCCTAATAGAGGTGTCCGCCCATGGAAAATTTGTTATTAGGTAATATGTAAATGCAAAATTATTACTATGTATATGTATGTACAAATAAACATAACATAACAGAAATACACTAGTTTTAGTTAGGATGCGGTACTAAAAAAAGCTAATAACGTAGTTTGACGTGTTTGCGTTTAATACTTGCAATCTGGAAAATGTAATTCCAAGTCTGATAACAATTCCATTGCTGTAGAGTCACCTCTATTCTTTGCATACTCTTATAATTCCTTTGCCATACTAATGGCTTGTTGAAAATTGGTTACATTGGTTTGATTACTACATTCAACTTCTTCATCAGAGTCGTCAGATAGTGATGTGGTTTCAGTTTGGACTACGCAATCGGTAGGAATGGCATCACTATAATCTTCTAATAGCACATTGCCATCAATGTTAATGAACTCACCCAAATCATTGTTATCAAATTACAAACTTCCCCAACATCAATATTCTCTTTCAGACTCAAAACGCAACATTTTTGTGCCATTGTTTACGATTTTAACCTTACAACTCGCAAATAAACGGCGGACTGCTGTCGGGGAATCACACATACTTTCATTCGGCGAAGTCCTTTCGTGCTGCACGAATACGCGATTGGTTGCCAGTCTGTCTTTAGAGACTTTTGCACCGCACTTATTCGTCTTCCAAATACTTTTAAAAAATTTTTTGTCCGTTTAAAGGAGGGTTTTCGCCCTCTTTGTATGAAAACAGCCTGTCCGCGTCCGCCCAAAGGAGGGTCCGCCCAAGAGAGGTTGATTTTCATGAAATTTCATATACCTAGTTCCGGAATATGAAAAAATGTCCGCTCAATAGAGATGTCCGCTTATTAGAGGTGTCCGATATGAGAGGTTTCACTGTAGTTCTTTGACATAAGTATATTTTTGTTTTCCAAATATGTTTCTCTGTGACTAGCCTCCCGGATTCGAGAAGTAGACACATCCCGTCTGTATCTGTATGCCTTAGCATTCAAACAAATATGTAGGTCCTGCCTACTATAATATTTACAAAATAAGCTCATAGGGTAAGAGTATACATAGAAGTAAACACTGCGATAACTAAGCTTAACAAATAAACTATAACTTTTAGCGCTAGATACGTAAATAGCTAAGGAATTCATGTTGACACCGGATTTTGGATGCAAATAATAAGTTGCCTGCCGGGCAACTTAAGAGATTTTAGCAATAAAATATATGGGTGATTTTTTCCGGTTTATTTTTTTTATAATTGTTCAAGGAAACTCTTTTTCTGCAAGTCTAATGTGAGGGACATCAATGGAAGCTAGGCAATGTGAGGAATTCAAAAATAAATAGTTTGCGTATTCATCAAACAGTTTACCAACCATAATTTTCGAAAAAAGTCATATAAATCGTTCCACTCCTCTATTTAGTTAAATAAAAGCAAAAAATCTGAAAAAAAAAGACATGATGAATAGTGTGTTGTTGCCGTAAAACATTACAGAACCGAATATAGTCATGGACGGACACGCAATCCCACTGACTTCATCTATTAATTTGCTGGGCATCAATCTGGGAGGAAATACGTCTTGGCATAACCACGTTGTGGCAATCGCCAAGATAGCTTCTCAGAAACTTAGTGTACTCTTCCAAACCAGAAAGTTGTATACACCTTAACAACTTTTGACACTATACAAAGCCCAGATTCGACCATCACTAGAGTACTGCTCTCATGTCTGGAGCTCTGCACCCAAACATACTCTTCGGCTACTGGATTCCATCGAAAGGAGGGCTATTCGTCTGATCGGAGACCACGAGCTGACGAAGAATCTCGACAGCCTAGAACATCGAAGACAGGTTGGGGATATGACTCTCTTTTACAGATATTTTCATGGAAAGTGCTCGGCTGACCTTACCCTCTTAATTCCGCCCAGAGCGGCGAACAGCAGAAATACACGACTAACCACTGCCGCCTATCCATATGTGGTTAAGCTTAGTACTCCTCGAACTTCATTATTTAAGAATTATTTCATCTGGAGGACTTCATCCTTATGGAACGACCTTCCCGAAGTCGTTTTTCCCAACGAATATAACCTCCAACGATTCAAAACCAACGTGAATCGCTATTTACGCACACGCACCACTCCCAGAATGCCCTAAATGATTTTTCCCGAACAACCATGCACAGAATCGACTGGGCATACCATAGGATCGTAGTTTACTTAGAAGCCCCTCATGGCAAACAAGATAAAAAAAAGTATAAATTATAACTTAAATATATAAAGTTTATTTTATCTTCACGAAATTAGCCCTCACACTTTTTGCATCAAGAGGTGCAATGTTTGTATTACACGGAGGCCAGCGAAGCGTTTTTTAAATACCTACTAACTGTAACGTTTGATAAATTAAAAACATTCCGAAACCGGTCCTGGCCATTATAGGGTCCATCTCGGTTAAATTTGGGATGGCTGAAAACTCGCTATGGCAAATCTTGATTTTCGCTAACTGTACCGCGGTGTGGCATAAGAGGGGGCCAACCCGTCTCCCCCCGTCGAGGTGTGTGCACGGCAGGTACCTATGAATTTGCGGATGCCAAATAAAAAGTGGTCCTACAACTTACAACTTAGGGGTTTGGGAGTACCAAAATCATGAGGTCGTTAGAGTATTACTAGACTCTACGAGCGGTTAGACGTTGCTAGTGACGTGCTCTGGGAAGTGGTGAGCTGAGCGACAGCGATGGTGTCCACTGGAGTTTATTGATTTTTTTTTTGGGATCGCGCGCCCGCGTTCGTTTATTTTATTTTGCGCTGTTTGTTTTTGATTTATATGTAAGTTTTTCGTTTTTTTTATTATTTATTTTTAGGTAGTTTGATTTTTTCTTTCTTTGTAGTGCTATGGGGTTATTTGGCAAAGGGGTTTTGATTTTAATTTATACTATTAATTTAACTTTAAAAATTTTTTTTAATTAATAATACATGGATTTGTTTTATTAAAACCTTTGATCACAATTTATTTAAGTGCAGTCACGCAAAATGCGCTAGGAAGCAATTAAAATTTATTATTAAACAAGAGGATGTGCACCAATGATACAGAACCAAAATTGTAGTCACTGCTGTGAAAATTATTCAAAAATGCACATAAAATTATAGAGCTATTAATGGCAATGATTTTTCCTAAATATCCTAGTCATAAATTATCGACTATTTGAGTGATTAACTAAACGTCTAAGGACCTTTTCGTTCTCGAACGTAGTCATTAAAGGTACCTACTATGATGTGCATAAATTGTTTTTTGTTTTCTTTAATTTTACCTCTCGGTATTTGTTTTGCTTACTCTATAGGATTCTCCTTCTGTTGTTGTTTACTTCCCTACAT
Source organism: Barypeithes pellucidus (assembly GCA_963991005.1). Taxonomy (NCBI): domain Eukaryota; kingdom Metazoa; phylum Arthropoda; class Insecta; order Coleoptera; family Curculionidae; genus Barypeithes; species Barypeithes pellucidus. The sequence continues at coordinate 17,524,698 of OZ022561.1, read as the reverse complement.
TTACAGATCTATTTTTAGGCCTGGAACCGATATTAATTATTTCTTTCGTTTATTTGTTTTTCTGTTTAATAATTGTTTTTTTATTATTTATGTGTGGTAGTCTACGATATGGTGTAAAATTATTAACGTTGGTCCAAAGATTTCGCTAAGAAAAATATTTAAATTATTGTTTTGTTCTAAATTAGTCTATTAAGATACAAGTTTCATAAGACATTATCTTAGAGCACGCGTTTAATTTAGAACACGACCCGCGAGTTTTCTAAAGTACAAGTGCTCTAATTGTCTTATGAACCGTGTATTTTATAATACTTTTTCTATTTGGGTCTGAACAACTTAAAAAAATATAGTAGATTTTCTTCATTTCAATTAATATTTTCTTTTTGGGTTGGCTACACTTTTAGAATTTAATAAAATGATACAAGTATCAAATATGCCATGATAGAAACAATTGACCACAACAAAGCTTCTTCCCATCCGTCATGATTAAAAATAAATATATTATTAAAGTTAATAAAAATGAGTCAGGAAGAAAGTTGTACTCCGTCAGAAATACGAGAAATTGCAGAAAATAATCTAGAAAAACTTTTAAAAAGAATATGCAAAATTTTGAGTTATGGTGCTAGCAGAACAAAGTTCAAAATATTTAACAAAATACTTAATACCATTGAACAAAATATTGTGTCGAGACAGAATCTGACAGGAATAACAATTAATGCCCAGGAAATGTCTACAGTACTATAAATATGTATATATAAAGTAAATGAGAAGTAATTAAATGGTTTGACGTTATTAAAATTGGTTCGCAGCAAAAAATAGCCATTAAATCATTTGATCAGCATAAAAAGATTTTGCTTGCAATAAATAAAAATCGGGCTGCAACACTTGTTGCAAAAAATGCTACAAACTGTCAACAATTTAACCGATATCAGTCCGCTTGTAATATCATGTGTTCGCTTAATTAACAGTAGAGCTGCGAAATGATTACTTGGTCAGCAAGATTTTAGTAGAAAAAAACATGTCTAGACGCAGAGGTCCCAGGGCAATGTCAATTTATGTAACTTTCTTCTGATTTCTTTTGCCGAATACAGAAGGAAATCGGCTACAAAAGGTTTCCCAGGGCACTGTCACTATTTTACGTCTTATTGCTTTTTTTTTGGTGACCAAAGAATAAATATTTTGCTTACCCGCTGATTGCTTACCAATATCTGATTATAAGTGGATCGCTCATAGCAGCTTATATATTTAATTTGCGTACCAAAATAATTTAGAGCACTCTAGTATAACATTAATGACTGACCGATTCAGAAATGTTTGTTGTCCATAAGTTGCTGACCAACTAGCCATTTTGGCTGATCGATTACATTTTTCTGTTCGCAAAAAAAGAATATTTTGCTAACCAGTTAAATGATGACCCTAAAGTAATATGTATAATCCTATATTAAAAATAAAAATAGTACTTTATTGAATAAAACTTTAGAAATAGAGAGAGAATTAGTTATGTTGACTAGAAATTAGTTGACGGACACCGTCAGCATGTTATATATTTCCGATTAAGTATAGATCTTTCAGATAAATATCTAGTAAAAATGATCTATTTGCAAGGTTAAAGGTTAGTAGTTTAAAGTTTCCTATAAAAAAATTTTGTCGAATCCATAATGCCTAGAAAACTAATTTCAATTAAATCGAAGTAAGCCTAAAATTCGAACCCTACTTGCTGCCAACATAAAAAAAAAATTCAGTTTCATAAAGTGGCAGATTATTCAATTTTTTGGCATTTCATAACGTAGCCATTATGAAACCCGAATAAAAAAAATAATTTAGCCACTTTCTGGTTGTTTCGAGAGGACACATAACAAAACATTAAGTAATGGTAGTTTCATTAATTATTTTCGTCATTTTTCTTTACCAAATAATTTTCTCTCCTCAAAATAGTCAAAATTAAACATGTACGGAAGGAAAATTAATGTTAAAGTTATTTTTAAGGGAACGTTACGCATGAATATATTTTTTTAATTGGTTATCACCTGTAAAAGTACATCCCCTGTTGTGCTGCTTCAAAGTTCTAAATAACAATCAGCCATTACGGTGCGTATTCCAGCTCAAGAATGTTACACTCGAGGAGGAAGGGTTGGCCTTTGGCTGCTTTATAAACCCGAGTATTGTCCCAAAGAAGGACTGTTTTGTGACACAAAACATTATAAGTATATCGTTTTAGTGTTACAGAAGGATACTTGCTAGTGCATCTTGTACAATTTATTTGTCAAAAGTTCCAATCGCAAAAAACTACAAAAATTGACCGAGAAGGTCAAAAAGATCAACAATGCGTCCCCTATATAACATTTGAGATAAAAATATTTTCTAATCTTTTCTAAACTTGGAACATAATAAAAGATAAGCACTCTAATAATGCATTTAATATTTTTATCTGGTTATTTTAATTATTGTAATTTTTATCAGTAATTTAAAACGAAAAACATAAAAATTTAAGTAAATAAATAGTTTGCAGCAATTTTTGCACTTTAAATTTTTATCTGTGTGAGCGCAAATACCGAGTGAAACAATATTTTTGTAAATTTAGCATGTGCGGCATTCTATGGCGAGATCGTATATCCATTTTGGGGAAATAAAATTATTTCTATGTTTCGCAATTTTCTATTCAGTTACCGGGTTTGTTCGGGAGAACATAATATATAGGGTGTTGAAAAAAGGTCGGTACCCCGGAATAACTCCGGTGCATCGCATTGCAGCGGTAAATATCTGGGAAAAAAGTTGTTTGCTTTTGAAGGAGGAATAGTTTGCAATTTAAACCACCCCCTCAACCCCCGGGCGCGGGTTGGGGTAAGTTAAGATTTTCAAATGAAACCCCATATTATTTATTGGCGTATCGTGTTCTCCGACCAAAAATAAACATCTTTTCTCCGAAAAATTTTTTTATTCGGGCCCATCCTTCACCAATAATTACCATGAGATAGACAAAATTAGAAACGTGCGAAAATCAAGTCTTATCCCGGAAATACTCTTTTTCTCTGTCTTCTACTAAAAAAATGCCTCTGGAATACAGACAACTTATTCCATGGGCATTTTTTAGTACAAGACAGAGAAAAAGAGTATTTCCGGGATAAAACTTGATTTTCGCACGGTTCTAATTTTGTCTTTCTCATGGTGATTATTGGTGAAGGATGGGTCCAAATAAAAAAATTTATCGGACAAAAGATGTTTATTTTTGTCGGAGAACACGATACGCCAATAAAAAATCATAACTTACCCCCACCCGCGCCCGGGGGTTGAGGGGGTGGGGGTTGGTTTAAATTGCAAACTACTCCTCCTTAAAAACTAAACAACTTTTTCCCTAGACATTTTCCGATGCAATGCAATGCACCGGAGTTATTCCGGGGTACCGACCTTTTTTCAACACCGTGTATATTGATGGAAAGGTAATTAAATTTCTTTAAAAAATTACGTACGTCAGTGAACATAAATTTACAGACCATAACCGATTCAAATGGGAGGAAATTGATGCCTAATTGGCGGGAAAACAGAAAAATCATTTAAAAACGATTCTTTTCTGTGTAATAATTTCCAAAATAATGGATTTTTGAAATAAAAATAAAAATTCCAGGATAATTTTTGCTGCCGTTGTTTCAGTAAGGCTATGAACTGATATTATACCTGTCTCCATAAGTATACTTCACTCTGTACTTTACATCTTAGATAAAAACATTGATATCTATTATTTATAGGTCTTACATGCATAATCCTATGATAAAAAAAAAACTTAAGATAAGAAGTTCCTAGTTTAATTTACTTAGTTTAAATAAAAGGTATGATTTAAGGTATCGTCCAATGACATATTTTTCTCAAGTATTTACCAGGACCGTACTAAGAGTGAGAGACGTATTTTGGACTTCCATTATCCTTATTTATTTGTAACTAGGGAATCCAATCCCGCAAATGCGGGATCCCGCGGTAATTTCGCGAGATTGACATTGCGGGATTAAACGTGCGGGATTCGCGGGATTTGCGGGACTCGATGTGGGTGCTGTATGTTAATAAAAAGTGGATTTATGCAATTAAAAATAGAATAGAGTAGCAGGAAAATATTTATTGCATATAGGTACAATACAATAGTACGACTAGTTTAACAGTTACATGTTACATTGATTTTGAAAGTATTTTCGGAGAAAAGATATCATGTTTAATGTTTCATCTTTTAGATTTGATCTTATTTTAGTGCACAGGTATCCTGCAACTGAAAACGCACGTTCAGCTCCGACACTTGTCGGCGGAATAGATTTTACACAATTTGTGGCTCCCTAATTCGAATAGTTGACGCATATCGGTCGATGTGATAAACTTTGCAAAGGGTATACCATCTTTAGTTACCATTCGAGACACTCTTTCCTCCATCGAAACTTTTTTCTGAGATGAAAAAAAATCTGTATTGTTCATTTTCTTAGGTAGCACAAAAGAGCCACTAACATCTGAGCGCTAGAACTAAACGAACTACTCGAACTGCTGGTACTATATTATCAATATCCACACTACCGCTGCTGCTCTGGCCTTTCAAATTAATATTATGCTTTGTTTGTAAGTGGGTGTGAAGACCTTTGGTGGAACGAGCAGAGATTTTGATAATACTAGGGCATAACTTACATTTAGCTGTAAGACTTCAGACTTTAAAAAATAATTCCAAACTAAACTTGAACCTTTATTATTTTTGTAAACTACACTGACACTCATTTTTGTGATTGCTGTTTAAATTCTATGTATTATATTCAAATAGGCCAGCATGGCGGGGAATCCCCAACGCGTCGACCAAACATACCCCAGTTCATTGTTTGCTATCCCGCAAATCCCGCGGATCCGCGGGATCGATGGGCTCAATCCCGCAGGTTTGCGGGATTAAAGTTTGGGTGCGGGATTGGATTCCCGAAACACATCGCTTCGACTGGTAAACATCATCAGTCGTCTTCAGGTGAATACTGTATTCACGTAAAGACAAAAGAATACTAAAGGTACTCTTCGTCGATAGTTCATAGTTCACACCGTTTAACTGGAATTAAAGTTTTTGTTAGCATGAAAATCAGTTTTCAGCAAAAATTTTTCTACTTACTGACTTTATTTTAACATGTAACAAGCAGTGGCGAAGGAGCACATGCGCTCGTGCACCCCCAAAACAAAACGGTTAAAAATTATTAATTTATATTCATTGAATATTATTTATCGTATAGAGTCCGACAATCCCTAATATTTTATAGTACCGTCAAACTACAAATGTCCGACCCTCCCTAATATTTTATCATCCCGTCAAACAAAACTGTATAGATCCGGCAACCGTGCCTCGGTCGAGGTAAATGACGATTATGACGAGACTTGCTCGCATGTGCGATTAAGTAGTGCAGTTTCTCTGTAGTAACAGGTGGCGGGTGGCAGCGGGGGATAGGGGGCTATGGCGATTTAACATGGAAAAGGCGCACAGTTTTTGTGTGCATCGCGTTGGTGTCTGTTCGTGCATCTAGTTAGAAATTCGAGCGTGTATGTTTTACTATTTTAATATTATATATTTATTAAGTTAAACTGAATAGTTGACGGTGGACTATTTAAGAAATAACTTTAGCTCTTTGAGTTTGGAGCAAAAAATTGAAGTTGAAGGGGAACACCTAAACCCGAAATTAATTTAACGCAGACCATAAAGGGTAAATCTAGGGACTTTATTAGAAAGTTTAAAAATGAAATATATGAAAAAAAACTCATAGAGGGTATTCCAAACTTAATGAGGCTGTTATTGATCAATTTTCTACTATTAAGAACCGAAGAATGCACTTTACGTTTAAGCACTATTGTGTAGGGTCGATAAATATTGTGTATTTCGATAAATGATACTCGATATGATTTTAAACCATTAAACTAAAAAACACTGAAAATATAAAGAAAGCCAACTTGTCAGTCTCGTGGATAGATTCGTTCTCGTCATAAAACAGTTAACTATTGTTCTCGTCTTGGTTGCGCCTAATGACGTAGCCCGTAGATGGCGCAGTGGTATTAGACATCATTCGGTTTTCTTGATAACTCGTAGATGGCGGTAGTAGTATTGGACATCATTCGGTTTTCTTGATAGCTCGTAGATGGCTTTAGTAAGTATTAGTAGTGGACTGTATAAATATTGTTACGAGGGTTGCAGGCGACGACGTTAAAATTCGACAGCTATACACACTAAGAAAACCTTTCTTATTTTCCAAAAGTTGTATTTCCTGGTGTAAAATTAAAAAATAAATAAAAATATGTTTTACCTAACGCATTTTCTCGTTACTTTGTTTTCTTTCTACATTTAAAACGCCTAGAAAGTAATTGTCGTTACACAAAAATAAAATTTTAAAAATAATTTCACCATACTTGTGAACCCCCTCTATCATGTGTCACGAGCCGCCACTGCCCCGTATAAGCTCGAACTGTCTCTTTCTCATAACCACGTATAATATATGCCTTTTGTAAACGCCACTGGTGGCTCTAACTCTAATATCCCCGCTCCAGAGCTCAAGGTCGCGATAGAGTGAAAGCATCGCTCGCGTCCGCTCTCCCATTTTTCCTAGCGGCGTCGTTCGCGAAATATTTTTAATTGCTCCGCCTATGCTAATGAGGGCTCCCCCCCGACTCCTCCGCCAATTGGACCCCAAAAAATCATTAAATTCTTCGCGGGCTATTCCCAGCGTAGTTGCGCAATGCTTAAACATTTTAATTCTATTTTATACTCTTCTTTCATTTCGGTTGAATACGATACGAGGGATGCCATTTCTACTATTGGTTCTGTAGGTGCAAATCGAGCGCCATTTTGGTTTCGAAATTTGAATTTCGGAAAATTATAATATATATATGCAAATAATATGTTTTCCCATCACTGTGGTCACTGTCATGAGACTAATTCGAACGCGTTTGACTCGATTGAGTCTTCGCAGTAATCCTATGTTGTCTAGGAGCTGGTTTGCTTAGAAATTCACATGTGGATGAAGTCTCTCCGTGACCCATTACATTCCTCTGCATTTTTTGGCGTATAGTTTCCATTACCAGGTCCCGATGGATGTCGCTATATTTCTGGCATACCAAGAATAATACCTTGTTCTGAAATCTTTGAATTCTGTTCAGTGGTCACTGTCATGAGACCAACTCGAACGCGTTTGACTCGATTGAGTCTTCGCAGTAATCCTATGTTGTCTAGGAGCTGGTTTGCTTAGAAATTCACATGTGGATGAAGTCTCTCCGTGACCCATTACATTCCTCTGCATTTTTTGGCGTATAGTTTCCATTACCAGGTCCCGATGGATGTCGCTATATTTCTGGCATACCAAGAATAATACCTTGTTCTGAAATCTTTGAATTCTGTTCAGTGGTCACTGTCATGAGACCAACTCGAACGCGTTTGACTCGATTGAGTCTTCGCAGTAATCCTATGTTGTCTAAGAGCTGGTTTGCTTAGAAATTCACATGTGGATGAAGTCTCTCCGTGACCCATTACATTCCTCTGCATTTTTTGGCGTATAGTTTCCATTACCAGGTCCCGATGGATGTCGCTATATTTCTGGCATACCAAGAATAATACCTTGTTCTGAAATCTTTGAATTCTGTTCAGTGGTCACTGTCATGAGACCAACTCGAACGCGTTTGACTCGATTGAGTCTTCGCAGTAATCCTATGTTGTCTAGGAGCTGGTTTGCTTAGAAATTCACATGTGGATGAAGTCTCTCCGTGACCCATTACATTCCTCTGCATTTTTTGGCGTATAGTTTCCATTACCAGGTCCCGATGGATGTCGCTATATTTCTGGCATACCAAGAATAATACCTTGTTCTGAAATCTTTGAATTCTGTTCAGTGGTCACTGTCATGAGACCAACTCGAACGCGTTTGACTCGATTGAGTCTTCGCAGTAATCCTATGTTGTCTAAGAGCTGGTTTGCTTAGAAATTCACATGTGGATGAAGTCTCTCCGTGACCCATTACATTCCTCTGCATTTTTTGACGTATGGTTTCCATTACCAGGTCCCGATGGATGTCGCTATATTTCTGACATACCAAAAATAATACCTTGTTCTGAAATCTTTGAATTCTGTTCAGTGGTCACTGTCATTAGACTAACTCGAACGCGTTTGACTCGATTGAGTCTTCGCAGTAATCCTATGTTGCCTAGGAGCTTGTTTGCTTAGAAATTCACATGTGGATGAAGTCTCTCCGTGACCCATTACATTCCTCTGCATTTTTTGGCGTATAGTTTCCATTACCAGGTCCCGATGGATGTCGCTATATTTCGGACATACCAAGAATAATACCTTGTTCTGAAATCTTTGAATTCTGTTCGCATTGCTCAGAATGGTAGCCCATAACATTTATTTGATAATAAAGTCAAAGCTTTTTATATAAAGATAGAGTGGAATTTCTACATTACTTCGAGGTACCTCAGCTTTTATTTATTTAAGTTTTGAATAGGGGTGGCCTCATTTAATCCTAAAACATCTGTCGAAGATGTATGCCACGAGTATGTGGGAATATTAATTTGGAGGGACGAGATATTTTAAAACCTTTTGCCTGGTATACATCTACAAAAATTGTAGAGCAGACCTCCTTTCCTTCTCGCAATTTCTCCATTATTTTTTATGTGTGCTTGTTGAATTGTAGAATATTGTTTATGTGGCTTTGTCCTAATGTAGCTTAAAAGTTTATATTCTCATTTTTTTTTAAATCTGTCTGATTTTCATCTAAACTAGGAATTTAGAACCATCTTGGAAATATATATACTAACTTGCAAATTTGCGCTTCTAAAATTGTAATTATTTCAATTAATCTAAATATAATTAATTGAATTAATTTTTTAATTGTAAGTTTTGGCATAAAAGAACGCCTCCGTAAACGAATCAAATTTAAATTGTTTATAATGCACATTATTGGGTTGAATTTTATTCTTTTTTTTTCTAATATAGAATTATTCTGATATAATTTCTTTAATTTAGATTTTGCTTTGATATTTTAATTCTATTTTGTACGTAAAACTTCAAACATGATTTTAGTAACTCTATCTTTTTCTATGTACTAACTAGGTTTAATTAGTGTTGCAGTAATTACGATTCATCGCCGATTATTGGATTTATACGATTAGTCGTAATCGTCAATGTCAATACGGTAATTTTAACATGCTCTTTATATATTTTAAATCAATCTAAAAATCCATAGTCATTAACAAACTTTTATACGATTTCTAAAAATCCTAAGTTTTTTTGAGTTTTGTGACTTTTGAGCAAGGATATAATATATTATTTGACGATAGGACTTAATAAAAACCCGATAATCATGGCTTATATAAATCATCCATGGTGTATTATATATTTGAAATGATAATTTAAAATAGTATATTTTTAAATTAAAATATACAGGGTGTTCCATTTAAAAAAATTGGGTTAGGTCCGATAACTTTTTTACCTGATCCCGTATACTTATTCTGAAAACGGTAGGGTATTGAACAATCAATATAAAGAAACTTCTGTATAAAATATTGTTCTGTATCTCTTTTAACTTTTGAAAGTTAAAAGCCAATTTTTTGATTTTCCCCCGTATCTCTTAAGCGAGCGAAAATTTTCAAATTTTGATTTTACCATTTTAAGTTTGACCCAAAAAGAGCACATGACACCTACATTACTTTTTTGATAGCACTAACAATTATGAAGATACCCTATAAAAGTGTCGAAAATGGAACACCCTGTACATATGTAATTTTATTGCCAAAAACTTCACCTAAAAATTAGAAATATGTCTTTTGCTGCCTTGTTCAGGTTCCTTCATGTTTATAGTTAAAATTTTAAAGTTGAAGTAAAAAGATCTTGTTTATCGTTAAAATCACAACAAAATTTCAAGTTAAAAATTGAGAGTTTTTAAAATTGTTGTTTATTACGGTATGCACTTTGTGACATAACCCAAAAAAACACCTTAAAATTTCACTAAAAATAGCTTTTGTAAACACCGCTATAAATTAAGTTAAATAAGCAGATAAGAGGTTCTCGATTTCTGTCTATTGGTAAATGTCTGGCGAATCTTTTATCCAGATAAGCGAACTGCTAGACATGCCTTAAACAAATATAAAAATGGTTCTCAATCCTTTATGTCTTTTTTTTTACTTTTAAAGGATGTCTAGCGAAAGTTTTATCTGAATATGCAAATATTTAGATTTTTTTATCAGCCTGTTCTTAGTAGCGGTTAAAACTTATATTATCCACTATCAGTGTTAAATCATAACGAATTTCTTCTAGACTATCGAATAATTCGGGGAAATATTGGGTTCGTTTGCAGAGCGAGATTTCCAACCGGTTACAAATTTCATTCTGCGCATGTTCGGTTCCGGTTCGGCGACGAGTTTCTAATTGGTTGCAACGTTCAACGTCTCTATGAACGGGTAGAAATCATCGACCTATATCTATGGATAGCCAAACTCTAAAAGCAAAAGTGGCAAATTTATGGGCTCGCGCATGTAATAGTATATTACGTACCGAGGTGGAAAGCATTTCATTCCTGTCGAGAGAGTTGGTAGTTAACTAAATCTCGAGACAGTAATCCAACTTTTCACCGACGTTTGTATACTATTTTATTTACAACCACATCTAACATCCACTTCTTATTATTTTGAATTAAAATTATTAATAAAAGATAAATGATATTTTGACTTTTCCATTGAAAAATTAGACAGAAATTTCAAATAACTGCAGGTGGTAAAATAACGTAGGTAATAATACACATCAAGATGGCAAATATCATTTTTTGATTATGGTTTCCATGTCACTAAACAATATATTGTTTTAACAACAGAAAAATGCAATTAGATTTGATTTTGCTGCTACTCCATCAGAAATTCGAGAAGCAGCAAAAATAGTAGAAGATCTTCTGCCAACTAAAAGCCGCCCGAGATATCACGAGGCATATATCTGTTTCAAAGAATGGTGTACGGGAAAGAAAGATCAAAATCCTGTTTCTGAGTCGGCGCTACTAGCTTATTTCAGTGAGAATGCCAAGACAAAGAAGATATCAACGATTTGGTCACAATATTCAATGTTGAGGATGACTCTCTCATTTAGGGAAAAAGTAGACATATCTATACACGCAAAGCTATTAGCATTTTAAAAAAAGGGTGTTCGTATATTATTTTGAGATATCGATTTTTTCTAAAATTACAAAAAAATAATTTACTTTCCACCCGGGTGGAAAGTAAAAGTAAAAAGACGTCAACTTTCCATCTTTCAAAGATAGATGAAATGTCATTATTACATGCATGGTTGTAAATAAACAAAGCTGATCGTCAGATGTCATGCGCAATGACGACTGTTAAACTGTTTACTTCTTGACCGGTGAACAGGACCGTACTTCGCCTTTAATGATTACACGGCAATATTTTAATATTTACTGGGAAATAAACAATCTATTTTCTCGCATAAAAGAAGGCCTTGTGGCCATCAGTGAAAAGCCACTTTTAGAATTAATTTTGATATCCATTGTCCACGTATCGATAGATTTGTTATATTGTTACATCTCTACGACTGATCTCGGTTCTAGACGGTCGTCGTTGGTTCACGTCGCTGGTTGGCAACCAAACCGGCACCAATACGGCGGGGTTGCCTATATAACGGCGACAACATTGTGCGCAAGACAACCGAAGAAGAGGTCCTGTTGAATGGCCACCTAGATCCCCGGACCTAACACCTCTTGACTTCTTTTTGTGGGGTCACCTAAAATCTGTGGTTTTTAAACGCAACCTGAGTCACTAGAGCAACTTCAGCATAGAATAGTTCAGGAATGCCGTGCTATATCCAGAGAAACCTTTGCAAATGTACGTGAAGAATTTGAAAGTAGGCTTTATTATTGTCTTCAAAACAACGGAAATCATTTTTAACATTTAATTAACTAATAATAAAAAATTTCAAAATTGTCTTTTCATTTATTGTTTTCCTTAATAAACAGAGAAGAATTTCCTGAAATGTACCTTTCTATGGTACCATTGGAAAGCATTTTTCAAGAGCTTCAAAATGATGTATCACTCGACCCCCTTTCTATTTAAGATTTTAAGGTTTATCTCACCCTGTCCAAGGGGTTGCAGATAGGGGTGGGCTAATACGCTTGTTTTTGTTCCCCCTTCGTTTTATAGAAACTGTTTTTTGCGTTTTTTTCTTCAGTTTTTCTTTTCTAATATATGGCCATTTCAAGTTTTTAAATTGTCACCCTGTATATGTATATAGTTAAAGGTGGTGCTACAAATGCTAAACCTGCAACTGTCAAATCGACGTTAATTAAAGAACTATTTTAAATAATTTATCCAGGGATTTGAGGGTTTAATCCCGGGAATTTCGATTTTGATTTTTCTGATCCCGAGATACCGAATTACCGGGATTCCGGGATTGGCACCCCTAACTCTGATATGCAGGGTTATGATAAAGAAACTGATCAGGCTTTCATATAGACTATCGCCCACTTAATCAAGAATCACGTGGACCCGTCAAATTATTTTTTTTTAAATGCATTTGTTTTAAATAGAAGATATTATACAGGGTGTATCATAAAAATGCTACTTGTATAAACTTTAATTCTTTAAATGGAACATATTGTATATTTTTACACTTTTACATTCTACAATCAATTCAAGACATTTTTCATATATCAATTATATCATATCCGATACCTATCTTCAACTGTTTACGAAATATTTATGGTATTAACCATTGATGTTTCTCGACATAGTAACGTTCTGAACTCAAATCAGAATCTTGAAGGTATTGACTATGACAGTTTGCTATTTAAGGTTGAGACGTCAAAAAATGTCAGTGAATGTTAATCAAATTTACAAAATTGCTATGCCGAGAAACATATGAAGCATTAAAATTTATTGTAAAATGTGAAAATGTAAATAATATATTAAGATACAAGTTTCATAAGACATTATCTTAGGGCACGCGTCTAAAGTACAAGTGCTCTAATTGTCTTATGAACCGTGTATTTTATAATACTTTTTCGATTTGGATCTTTAGTCTGAAAAACTTTAAAAAAAAATTTTTGGGTTTGTTCGCAATACTTTTACAATTTAATAAAATGCTACAAGTATCAAATATGCCATGATAGAAACAATTGAACGCAACAAAGCTCCTTCCCATCCGTCATAATTAAAAATAAATATATTATTAAAGTTACTAAAAATGAGTCAGGAAAATAGTTGTACTCCGTCAGATATACGAGAAATTGCAGAAAATAATCTAGAAAAACTTTTAAAAAGAATATGCAGAACTTTGAGTTATGGTGCGAGCAGAACAAAGTTCAATTGAACAAAATAATAAATAATACTATTGACCAAAATATTATGTCGACACAGAATCTGACAGAAATAACAATTAATGCCCAGGAAATGTCTACAGTAACTATAAATATGTATATATAAAGTAATATGTATAATACTATATTGAATTTAAAATTGAAATAGTTCTTTATTGAATAAAACTTTAGAAATAGAGCATAAGCGGGAAGGTGGGATAATATTTTTAGGGTTTGTTTATAGTTGTGACTAGAAATTAGTTGACGGACACCGTCAGCATGTTATATATTTCCGAGTATAGGTATTTCGGATAAATATCTAGTAAAAATGATCTATTTGCAAGCTTAAAGGTTAGTATTTTAAAGTTTTCTATTAAAAATTTTTTTGTCGAATCCATAATGCCCAGAAAACTAATTTCAACGAAATCGAAGTAGGCCAAAATTCGGACCCTACTTGCGGCCAACATAAAAAAAATAAAATTTCAGTTTCATAAAGTGGCAGGTTATTCATTTTATTTGCATTTCATAAGGTAGCCATTAGGTATGTCCGTTTCTTTGTCACAACCTTGTATTAGCACGTCGTTAAGAAACATCCTGTATAATAAGTGATTTATCCAACTGTTTCATCTCATTCACTACTGTACTATTTTACATTTACATACAATTCGTTAACATTCTAGCATAAATACGAACGAAAATATTTCAAACAAAAGTAATTTATCCCCTGTACATGGAAATAAAACATCCCGGGGTTTATTTTTCTCGAGAACAACATCTCATAATAATCAGGGGGAGATCACCCCCCGACCCCCCCGAGCGTGTTTTAATACCGGCAGCAGTCGCCCAGGTAACAAAAAGCGCGGGGAGTAAACAGATACTAGTAGAGTATCGCGTATGCGGACACAAAAAGTACGAGTAGCTGGAGGGATGCTGGGGGAAATAAAGATGAAAACATTGCAGGTTTTATTGCGGTATTGATTATAAAATCAATAAAATATGGCCCAGGCAGTTGGCGAAACGAAACGGGAAAAATATAGCTGTTTCGCACAAAAGTTTATCATGTACCGAAAGCCGCGTTGCGTTTATTAAGAGAAGGGAGAGGCCGGATGGAGAGCGTTTTTGTCTCTAGTCGTATTTAAAAGTTAAATTACGCGTGGGTTTTAGCAAAAAATATTTTTTGTGGACAAAAATCAAATTTTTCAGCTGATTCTGAAGGTTGAATAAGATTTACAATTTTCACCAGTACATTGAACACCAATTTTCTTCACTCATCGGATTTATACCTAAAATTCAAGAGGTGTACCCTCCCCGAACAAACCCAAACAAACCAGATATGCACAAGTGAAGTACAGGGTGTCCCAATTTCGACACTTTTATAGGGTATCTCCGTAATTGTTAGTACTATCAAAAAAGTAATGTAGGTGTCATGTGCTCGTTTTGGGTCAAGCTTAAAATGGTAAAATCAAAATTTGAAAATTTTCGCTCGCTTAAGAGATACGGGGGAAAATCAAAGAATTTACTATGTCTAAATTACCCTGTATTTTCTTAGTTAAAGAGATACAGATAAATGTTTTATACATAAGTTTCCTTATATTGTTTGTTGAATAATCTGCAGTTTTCAGAATAAGTATACGGGGTCAGGTAAAAAAGTTATCGGACCTAACCTCATTTTTTTTAAATGGAACACCCTGTATATTTTTAATTTAAATATACAGTGTGTCCACTGATTGACTATCGAAGAGGGAAAACTTTTTTATTTGTGGGTTTATGAAAAAAAGTTATTTTTCATAAAAACTCCTGCTTGTTCTCCAACGACCAAAAAGTATATTATTTTTTCAAATTTATATACCGGGTGTTCAGAATTTAGAAAAATATGAAAAAAGCTAAGAACAAAGTACCCTTATGTGTAAAGATAGGATAAAAACTAATTAGTAAAAGTTGTTGTGGTTGAGAACCTACGTCTCATTACCAAGTTTTGACTTATTAGCTAAATGTACAGAGACAGGCAAAAAATTCCAACTCATAAAATATGATTTGCTTTAAATTAACGCATTTTACAAATTAGTTAATCTTTAGAACGTATTTCTTTGTAAAAACTTTATAGTATATGTTTATATGTTTGAAGGGACCCCACTGATGGACCGATAGAACATCTGTTCTAACTTAAAAATTAATATTAATAAACTACTAAAGAGAATGAAAATGTAATTAGTTCACCCAAACACACAAATTACAATATTCCTTAACTAAAAAAAAAAAATTCTATATTAAAATTATATATTATACCACCCCAAAGTTTGCACCAAAAACAAATCTATTGTTTTTGATAAAAAAAAATGATAATAAATATTATAAAATAATGGCAAATATCAAGTATGGTATACATGAATTATTTTGATAAATCCTACCTAAAGAATTACCATAATTAATGAAATTAGGATAAAATTACCTAGGCTGTGCCTCCTTAAGAGATGAACTGTATCGTTTTTGATTTTGAGAATTAACAACTACATATAATATAAGATGAAGCTATAAAATTTAAAATAGAACACACTAAAAAAACAACTCTATCTCTATGATGCATTTTTTATTTTAACTTTTGAAATATCAGACAAGATATTTTTAAATTTTATTACCTACTATTAGTTTTATTTTAAAAACCATGACCTTGCCAAACAAAATAATGCAATCTAGAAAAAAAATCTATTTTTGCATTCGGTATCTTGGATAGTTTTCAAAAGTCAAAAAACAATAAGACAAATATTTAAAATTTCGTAAATATTTATTTTAAAAAATAAATATTTTTACAGTCTTCACGAACATTTCACTCGATCATCGCCATGACTTACTCGATCTCCATCTCTCCACCAAGTCCAGAAAATTGATTGGGGGACGAATTAAGGGTGTTCTGTAGGTGTATATTCAAGAGGATGGAGACAATCCCTTCATTTTATTCTCGTTTAATAGAAACCGAATGCAGGTCTCAAGTAAAACTGTACATGTTCCCCACCATCAGCATTCAATACTAAAAGTACAATATTAACAAAATGATACCCTAGTAAGGGTGGAAATTTTATCAAATCGAACCTTCAATCCGATAGGGGACACCCAATATCTCTGGCATTATAAAATGAGTAAGTTAAAGTTTTAGCGGTTCCCAGTTTTTTAGTTAATAACTTACAGTATATATAACTTTTAGTCAACAGTATAAAAGAAATTAAAAACTAATATAATAATAAGTATAAAAAGAATAAATAGGCGAATAGTTACTGGGGACTGACTCAAGCGCCGATCCAGGGGGGGGGGGGGGGGTGTCATGGGGAATTTAACACGAAAATACCCTATATACCGGCTTGTCTAACGCGACAGGGTATTACTTTTCGTAATATTTCCTGTGTATGACCCCCCCCCCCTCAGGGTTTACATATCAATCTATTATGTCTTATATAAAGGAGGGGGGAATCAAGTGACCCATCATTTTAAAGGTATTTTAAATCTCTGTATTTTAATATTCCGTAAAAGTGCCCCCTTTCATTGTAAAGTTGACGTGTATTGCCGATTGTTAATTTTATTTACTGTTTCCATACACTGTATTCAGGGTAACAAAAATGTACTGACTAAAACTATTATTGCTGAAAATATAAAATAGATCTTCGTTTTAAGTGTTTTTACTGTACTCATTTGAAGAGGAATTAGTCCAATTTGCTTAGAAATAAACTAGTAATAAATTCCTTTGGTAATATTTACTTAATAATATAGTACTTTCCCAATGATAATATTATGAATATTATAGTTTTATTCTCCTCAGTGAGGTGCCATTTCAGAATGGTTTACTAATTAAACTAAATAAATTAAAATGTAAACTGCATTTAATATGTTTAAATTTTATTATAAGTAATTAAATTACAATATGTAATTATTATTTACATATACAAGTTATTTATTAAATTAGTTATTAAATTATAATTAAAAAATATATTAATGGTCGAGGTATGGAGATGTATAGCCGATAGGATTATGTACCAAAAAGATACATTATTTTTCTTCCTGATTGTTCAGGGTCCTAAAAGTTATATTTGTCCGTGGTGCTTATAAAGAACTTTCTCCTGCATAAATATATTCAGGTAAGCAGTACTCTTTGAAACGGGCAATATCGCTTAAAATTAAGATGTCATAGAGCTACAATATAATCTTTTTTAGCTTCTCCTTTTTTGGTGCTAATAACACTTACATATCCTTAAATAATGTTATTATTCATCGCTACGCGCCACTGTTAAGTTTAATTTGTTCTACCTCTTAAAATGACACCTTATTTAAACATTGCATTTAGGATTTTTTTCGCAAAAATATTATATCAATAAATAT
This sequence comes from Barypeithes pellucidus, assembly GCA_963991005.1. Taxonomy (NCBI): domain Eukaryota; kingdom Metazoa; phylum Arthropoda; class Insecta; order Coleoptera; family Curculionidae; genus Barypeithes; species Barypeithes pellucidus. Next base: position 17,507,008 of record OZ022561.1, on the reverse strand, counting down.
TTCATACATTGTTGCAAAGTATTAAGTTTATAATTTTAGCACACTCGCTCTTTAACGATCATGCGGAAAGATTGGGAATACGCCAACAACAAACAACAAACCCAATAAAGTTTTTGAAAAAAAATGTATTAAAATACGTTGTGCATTTTATCACACAAGTATACATAGATTCCCTGAGTCAAATAGACTCTACAAAATTGTAAATTGCAACAAGCCCCGAATAAGCGGTATCGATATCCAGTAGGAATCTACTTCCTTTGCGTCTAGAAACGGATAACATAACTGTTCTATTTCCTCCAAGAATCAGGATTATATTAATTAATTCTAGATTTTAGAAGCATTTTGTTATGACGACTGACAGACAGAAGACGCAGCGCGAGCAATTCATGTAGCACGATTTATGTCTATATAGAAGTTCGCAATTTATGTTTTTATATCGTGAAAATTAAAAAAAATGCTAAAATTACCAATAGTAAATCCTTGTATGATAATATAGTATCACGTCATATATAGTTTTATCTAGTAGGTAATGATCCAGTTTTGAAAACTAAATAGGTACTGAATAGTAATATCGAGAGATATGAGATAAATGTATTGTTTGCGCTGTAATGAATTTTGAGGCACTATGTTATGAAAGGGATTGGTTGTCTTTCACAGTCCTAGTTTTTACTTTGTTAGAATAGCATTTTCATCAAAAAATTATGGTAAGAACACGATTTTAGGGTAAGTGCTTTAGAAAATTATTCTTAGGCGTCTGGCAAAGAGACCTGGGCGATCCTTATCACCACCTTATGGAATCCTATTATAACAGTGTTTCTAATTCTACTTTTGGGGTTTGTTAGCTTAACTTTTTTATTTTTCATACTTAAGAGAAATTAAAAATATTACTATACATTCCTGCATTTTTAGATATTTTTAATATTAGATCTTGCCAATTTTCAATATATCAAAGATGGTTGAATTTGGGTATAGTGTATACTGTATATTACATAAATTACGTTCATAATTTGACGTAGAATTATAAAACCAGTTGATATACAGGATATGCCATTTTAAAAAACTTTTTGATCCCCCCTGTATATCAACAGACCTAAAATGATATTTGATCCCTTGCAAATTTGTAAAACCCTGTAATCTTTTTCATTTTTCTCAAGTATGAAAAACAAAAAAGTAAGAGGGGGGCAATTATACGTGATCACCCTGTGCGCCCCGAAAATAATATTTTCCCTAAACTTTGTTTTTAACGTTGATCAGCGACAATGGACCAAAATCATGATTTATTTTTAAAAATATAGCTTGTATTATTAATATTATTGTTCTTCCTTTCAATGCACTCTGGATGGTTCCATTTCTAATTAGTTGATTAAATTATACTTTAATAAATTAATTATTTTTCTAAGCTTAATTAAATGAAAAAAAAATCCCCTTTTCTAGGTTGAAGCTTGAACTAGGTTATCGGGATTATACGACAATATTTTTAGAATATTTGCGAGCATATCTATTAGACCTAGAAAAATAAGTAATTTTAATAATAAAATTAATCTTTTTGATTCTGACTGAAGGAATAAAAATGTGACCTACTTGCAAATTACTTAATAGTTTTTATTTGATAAGGATGAATAGAATATAAAAACATTTTGATTTCAATTAATTGTAACTTTCTCGCTCCCCTCAAGCAAATCTACCCCGTTCGAGCAAAAATACAGTAAACAATTGATTCACGCTAGATGCCACAGCGGGTGCTAAAATATTTAACTAGGAAATATGACAAAATTTTAATATAACAGTATATTAATAACGGATCGGCATTGCTCCTTCCAGAAATCTACCCCCATAATAATACAGCGTGTGGCAACACTACAATAAGGGCGTATTTAGTCTACACAGTAGCACTCAAAATACTATTTCAGATTGAATGGTACTACCAAGAAAAGGAAGCCTTTTCCATTGATAGGATGCAACCACCAACCACCTGCAGACCGGTTTTGAACTCTTTTGTTCTCGTCAGTACAGGGTAGGTGTACAATGTACATACCTATCATCAGAGAAGACTTCGAATACTTCACGCTGTATTATCAACGGTAGTCGAGATAATACAGAGCGCAGCGCCATCTCTTAGCAGTCCCATAAATCAGACATAAAAAGTCTATACTTTTCAGGTGGTATTAATATCAAATACCAATGTATGGAACAATTATTCTTTCCCATACCACCCGATGATACCTTATACCAAGCGCAAACCACCAATTTAACACGAAAAATACCATATATACCGGTTTGACTAACGTGGCAGGGTAATACTTTTCGTAATTTTTCGACCCCCCCAAAACGAAATTTGACCCCCGGAAACTGAAGTTCTGGATCCGCCCTTGCCTTATACAATAAGGGCGTAGAACAGTCGAAATAATTAAGTATTCCTCCGTTAATAAACAAATACCTACTAACAAATATTAAAATAAATTTCCTATCGATAAATTTTCGTTCCGCCCCTGTCAGTTTCATATTTTCATAATCAAGAAGAAACTAGCAAAGCTAGCAGGTTGGCATAAAAACTGGGGGGTGCGAGAGAAAGTGTGCGACCGCCATCCAGCAGGAAATGTGAGCTTAAGAGCTCCTGCCGGCCTATTCCTGCAAAACTGTGGCAGCTTCGCTTTTACTTTTAAAAAATCGTTTGCGCGGGCCATGTAGTAGCGAAGAGTAGAGCACAGTTCGATTTTTTATTTTGATATTTTTAATTGCGGGTCTGTACTCGTTATATTCTGCGCATTTTCATTCGCGAATAGGCGGGGTGGCCTCCCCCCTTTTGCTGCTGCACGCACTATTTTTTAGTGCCGGCTTATTACAGCAGATGTCTCATGGCGATGTCCCAATAAAGAATAAGCGTGGTCCTCGTCATTTTTTGCGCGGTCCAAATTTTAATATTCACCGTCTACCAATCGTCGCGCGAACTTCATGGATATTTTTATATTTTTGCGAATAGTTTGTTTTTGAATCGTTCTCAGTTCGACATCAAGTCTATTTTAAAAACTATTTACATACGATTACAAAAAAAAAATCAAGTGATCAAATAAATACAATTCGACTAAACAATTTCAAGATTCGAAACTTTCTCAACCCTTGCCCGTCTTGTCACAAAATTTGAATTTCAAAATTTTGGCGGGTTTTCAGTTACAGTGCCTTTCGCTCTCTTTGAAGTTTCTGGACTTGCATTTATTGGTGCGTGAACACGTGAGAGACAAGAAAAAAATTGTAGGAGGGAAAACAGTGACTTGGGACGCAGGACATTCGAGAGCAGGATGAAAACTTTTCGGAGAATTTGGTGTTTTTTTAAATGACTTCCGGAGATTTCGAATTTTATAAGGTAATGTTTCGTTATTTTATTATTTAGTTATACGATTTTTGTTTATGTATGAATGAAATATAGCAGGGGATATTGCCGGTGATATTTTTACAAAAATGTGTTTTCAAAAGTTTATGTAAATTTACAATAATTATAGAGAAAAATGTATGCAAGCATCCTTATTCATGACATCTTGTTTTTTTAACGGAGGATTGTAAGGGTAAGATTTTGGTAATTTTTTTCCGGTGAATTAGTGTTTCTAATGTTATTTTCGAATATACTTTTACCGGTTTTAAGTCACTTATGATTTGAATGAACATGGTTTTAAAATTTAAAAATATAATTTTACTAATTTTCTATAGTAAGGTACTAGTTGAAATTATTTTATCACCAAAAAAACAACATTATTAAATCTACAAAAATTCACCAGCAAAAAATTGTTTTATCTACTAAACTATTTTACTGGATTGCCCCCTACCTGACCAGATTTGCATTCACTTAACATTTTTAACAACAAATGTACAGGAAACGATAAAACTTTTAAACGTCGAATAAACGCAACATGTACAAATTTTGGGATCCCAGACGTTTGTTTGTTAAATGACTTTACTTTGTGGTTCGATGGTTCGACGTAGGCCAGACGGTCGAATGACGATGCTTGTTATATTGTGCAGCGGTGATTCCTGCTACAAGATGCCGTTCCTGCGATCTGAAATGTGTTTCTGCTGTTGCAAGGTTGTTGTTTTCGCTGCTCTCTGAGATCTGGGGTTGCTCTATTTGACAAATAATGAACGCTGGCCCTGACCGGGTAGAGGATGGAGGGGCGATTCTATGGAAATGTGCTGTTTTTAAAATTGCATTTAAATAAATTTTATTTTTCTTATACAATATAAAGAATACGCTCAACTAAAGTCGACCGGGAAAAATAACAAGCAGCAAGAAAGAATATTTTGCTTTAAAAAGTATAAAATGTAAAGGTGCGTCCACATAACTCACAGTCTAAGCTACATTACCGTAAAGACACTGCTCAATAGGAATTTAGAGTTTTAAATTTATATTTTCGCCACTCTAAACGCAGACAGATAGGTATATCTTTCTCTAATCCAAAAGATAAGAATACAATTCTTGACAATATTTCTGTTCACATTACTTAATTGAACCCCCATTTTTATTATAAAAGTTTAAAAGAAAATATGTTTATACAGGGTGTTCCTTTATGACGTGCTAATATTACAGGGTGTATTTCCTTGGGTCAATTTATAAAGAAAAGTTCATATGGACATATGTCCGCAACAGCTTAAATTTCTTGCTACAGGGTGTTGAATTTTTATTTTTTAAATGGCTATTTTTGAATATCTGCGAAAGTACTTTAAATATTATTTTCAATTTTGGTATGTGTTAATAGGATATAGAACCACAAATTTCAGTTAGAAAAGTTATTCAATTGTTCCACCAGTGGCGTCCTTGCAAACATATCCTGTGATATTTTTTACAAAAAGATGGTACGCCACTGACATTTGTCCATGCAGATACTTTTTCTGGTTAGCCTGTTCAATTCTACATGAAAACGGTCTCTTGAGTTTTTCTCGTCAGATGTACCGTTCTTGATTAAAACCACTAAATTCATATTGAAAATCATTAGTATTTACATTGATAAAATAATTAATGATAAATTTTATTTTATAAAAATTGTTGGAAATGGCCACTTCACTTAAAGGGCATGTTTCCGCCCGTCTTCCATCGAATTGCTTACTCCAACAATTTTTATAGAACAAAATTTATCATTAATTATTTTATCAATGTTAATACTAATGAGTTTCAAATGTGAATTTAATCAAGAACGCTACGTCTGACGAGAAAAACTGAAGAGACCGTTTTCATGTAGAATTGACCGGGCTCATAATCGAATCAAAAATATCCAAATGGAAAAAGGTCAGTGGCGTACCATCTTGTTTTTAAGAAATATCAGAGGACATGTTTGCAGGAACGCCACTGGTGGAACAATTGAAAAACTTTTCTAACTAAAATTTGTGGTTCTATATCCTATTAACACATACCAAAATTGAAAATAAGATCTAGAGTACTTTCGGAGATATTCAAGAATAACCATTTAAAAAATAAAAATTTAACACCCTGCAGCAAAAAATTTAAGCCGTTACATATGTTCATATGAACTTTTCTTTATAAAATTATCTAAGGAATCACACCCTGAAATATTAGCACGTCATTAAGGAACACCCTGTATAGTAAATATGCCCCATACAAACATGGTTTAATCATGTCCTATAAAGTTAATAAAAATAAATTAGAAGTTTTATCCAATCACATACTTTATTTATTTATAAATCTCATGAAATACTAAGAATTAAAACTAGTACGTAAAGTGTTTTGCGCACTCAATATTTCTTGTTTTTTCCTTAATACCTACAATGACTCAAATATTTTGACATACTGTATAGTATCTCGATAATCTGCCTGTATAGATTAATTATATATAAATTTCATATAGGTTATTTTATGTCCGGCTGCAGAAAGATTTTAGCAAATAAAACTAACCAGACCGAAATATATAAATATTTTTTATTTAATCACCATAATATAATCTACAGTTCTCATAAGGACTTTTGATACTTGAGAATCTTGACGTAACTACTGCTAACTGTTACAGCGCTTCTGCTATCTTGTAACTTTAGCACACAGCTATCACTGGAATTGGCTGAAATAATTTACTCATAATGAAAGTTACCCGGCTAGTAGATTAAGAATTGGATAACCGGATTACTTCGGAAAAATCACGGTTATTTAGTTATTTTTTCTACTCGTACATGTGTAATTTATATGAAATTGTCAAAAAGAAGCTAAACAGACAAAAATTTGTTGTATTAAATATTGAAATATACACCCAGGAAATCAGAAAATAGTGTTGTATCTCAACAACATTCTTGGTCCTCTAGAAATGCTGAGCCGGATATGTTAATAATTTAACTGTTCCAGAATTTTAACAGAATAAGTATTGTAGGAAATTAAGTTGAAATCGCCCTCGTCGTAGAGAATGGCCCGCCATTTTATCGCGCCTGTTCCTTTTCCTTTCATTCTAGGATGCGTAACGGTGCGTCCGGAGTTTTTTGCCCGAGCTCTATTTTCCGTGTTCTTCTATTTCCCCTCGTTTTCGCGTCTCCCAGTTTTTCTCTTCCCCCTCCACCGGTCGCGTCTGTCCAATCAAATTTTTTATAATGAACTTTTTTAATGATCGGAGCCTGGAGGCAGAGAAACGTGGAGCGTATCTAGGGGGCGAGTTCAAGAATTATGGGAGCGATATTTTTGGAGAAATAATGTTTATTTTTAAGGATGTGACGTTAAACCTACAGTGCGACCATAAAGTCTTGCACAAATCGTTTTTTTTTAAGTCGCTATTTCCAGAGGTATGATGGGTTATATAAAAAGTTTTTATTAAATAATTCGAAATTGATATAATATACTGGGTGCTCCTTTTAAGAAAATCTTAGATGACGTCATAGCCATCATGGCATACCCTAATATATACCAAAGTTTTACCTTAAAAAAATGCGCAACTAAAAATACTAACTGACGTGTCTGAGCGTTTAAAAAAACAAATCACTGAAATACAAATTAATTTATGCAAGATTTTATGATGGCACTTTATATTACTGTGGTATGGATTTATGTTTATGAGGGGTTTATGGCAACAAAAGCGCGATAATTTGATATTTTGTCGCACTATTGGTCAGTGCGCAAGATACTTAATCGGAAGTTATGATTTTTTGACAGAAATGATTAGAAAATAAAAAATCCAAATGCAATAGACAATCCGGTTTGCTATATAATACATCGTTAAGATGGTGTCAAAGTATAATAAACGTAATTTTTTTCTGTGACGAGAAAAATATTTGACATTTTATCTCTGTTAACAGGTAACAAAATGTCTCTTTTTATGAAATTACTTTTTTTCCCGGATGCATACATAAGTAAAGGTAAAGGTATATAATACGCGATTAGCTGGCAATAATTTTCGTGACGCTACTTTCGCTGCTCCTACCAATTCCGGTAGAGTCAGAGAAAACTCGGAATCAGACATTTTTAACTGTTCAAAATAACTGATAAACAACAACCAAGTTCTTAATTTTTAAATTAAATTGACAGATATTTGATTATTTTAAAGGTTTCCTTAGCAACGCAGGTCTAATTGTCGCTATAAGTAAAACAGCCTACTAGTTTAAAAATTCAAATTTTACATTGATACTTTCCTAACTTTAATATATATTGTAATAATATATTTTTCAATATTAAATCGTCGTTTTTCCCGTCACAAAAAAAAAATTATATATTGTATATTATACAAAGGAAAAATGTTACGATTTTAGCTCTCGGAATTTTGTTGTTGGTTGACAACACAACCTGGAGCTTGTATAAATAAATAACTAGTTTTCAAATTTTCGGGTTTCAATCTCAAAAACTATTTAAATTCAAAAATATGCCTGGCTCAACCATCAATATGATTCTTCCATGTCAGCGTGTTGTCAATAATCACTCCAAGGAAACTATACTGTCATTTTTTTTTGATAGACGGCCCTTGGGTTTTCACCAACAAGTGGTAGAAAGAAACATTTTTAGGAAGAAAATACTACAACACGGGATATTACAAAATTAATATTAGCCGCATCTGCTCCATCAGATGAAGTAACACAGTACTCAGTAAAAGCTGTAAATAACAAGGTAGAAGATTAGAGTCCTGTGACACCCCAGGTCCCAGTTACGACCATTTTAGAAGAAGACACGCCTGTCGCCATATTTTGTCGTCTGTAGGCCAAATAGCTGGATGAAAATTCCGCGCACTCTGAACCGGTTCAGATTTTGCAATAATACCCCATGATTCACTCTATTAAATACAGTATCAATAAGTTTTTCTCTATTGTCTAAGAGTCTAAAGCAGTATAACCCGACTCATATGCTACCCACCTGAAAGCTAATCGAAATTATTGACCTACGGCACCATATTACACTGAAAAACAAATGTAAGGAGCTTATTTCAACTGCAAGTGATCCAAATAATATTGAAATTAGGAAATTTGTACCAGGAAGCAATTTTCCAAATTAACACCATATGGCTGTCAGATAATGTTGTAGGTGTAGACCAACATATTTTTGTGAACAAATATTTTCTATTATGAACATAATAAAATCAAAAATATTTTAAGATTGAATTGATGATTGATATGAAACATGAAAACTAAATGGCAATCACACACTCTCGAGAAAGCTGGCGAAGCACTGAGGTCTGAGATTAACTAAATCTCCTGCTGGGTCATTCTTTTACTAACCTTCGTGACTTGCGCTCGAAAACATTTAATAACTTCCGAACTAAAACGGGTGCCACTTTCTCGTAAAATGGGTTTTGTAGATAAGAGGATAAAGAACAAAATAGTAGGTTTTAAAATTAATTTAAGATGTGTTAACAGCATGTTAAAACTATTTAAACAATTAAATTGTTATTCTTTTTCATTTGTTTACAATGGAAATTGTTTTTTAATACATTTCGAAAGCTAACGCAACAAAGTGTAAAATAAAAAAGAGCGACATTGAACCGATCAGTACAACTGGAGATATTAAATTTCAAACGTGAGAAGATTGGAGAAAATCCAGCAAATTATCAAAAATTTATGTGTGGATATTTTCGAAAAAAAAAATTTTTCAGCAAAATCTTGAAATACGTGTCCACTTTTTTTTTATGATCACGTTGGTTTTGAATCGTTGGAGGTTATATTCGTTGGGAAAAACGACCTCGGGAAGGTCGTTCCACAAGGATGAAGTCCTCCAGATGAAAGAATTCTTAAATAATGAAGTTCGAGGAGTACTAAGCTTAACCACATATGGATGGGCGGCAGTGGTTCGTCGTGTATTTCTGCTATTCGTCGCTCTGGGCGGAATTAAGAGGGCAAGGTCAGCCGAGCACCTTCCATGAAAATATCTGTAAAAGAGAGTCTTCGATGTTCTAGTCTGTCGAGGTTCTTCGTCGGCTCGTGGTCTCCGATCAAATGAATAGCCCTCCTTAATAGATGAAGCCAGTGGGATTACGTGCCCGTCCATGACTATATCCGGTTCTGTAATGTTAACCTTTTTAGACAAAACTGCTACCTGGGTTTTTTTAGCGTTAAATTCGACTTGGTTACTGTCATCCCAAGCCAAAATTTCTTCCAGGTCTTTGTTGAGACGTGATACTTCAAGCTGTCTGCGAAGATATGCGTCGGCAGCCGATGTTTGCGCATTCAAAGATAAAGATGAGATAAGTGTGCTATCGTGAGTAAGAAGAGAGTGGCAGACAATATGGACCCTTGAGGAACACCTTCATTGATGGTGAAGGTGTCTGAGAGAAATCCGTCAATCGCCACTTGCAGAGAGCGGTCCTTAAGAAAGCTAGACAACCATGCACAGAATCGACTGGGCATACCATAGGATCGCAGTTTACTTAGAAGTCCCTCATGCCTAACACGATCAAAGGCTTTAGAAATATCCAGTGCAACAGCCCGAGACTCCCCATGATGTTCGATTGCGTTGTTCCAAATATGGGATGATATAGGCTAGAAGATCTCCAGTTGATCTGGACTTCCGAAAACCATATTGATGATCGCTGATAATGTTGAAGCCTTCCAGGTACTTTAGAAGATGTTGGTTAATAGCTTTCTCCATTACTTTTGATATAACTGAAAGCAATGCGACTGGTCGATAGTTGTTAGGCAGGGTTTTCTTACCTTTCTTTGGAATAGGCTGGACTCGCGCCGTCTTCCAGCAAGATGGAAATATTGCTAATGCACTTACTAATTTTATTTACTGGTACGGCAGTTTTTATTGGCGCCACTAAATCCATGCATATGTAAATGCACCTTAAGTTGTACAAAAAGATTTCGGACGATTCTAAAATATCAAGATTAAAAAGTGTGCGGTTTGCAAAAGAATGACCCAGATATTTAATGGAACTTTTCACCGTCTTAGTTTGTATAATTTAATTACAACCTTTTTAAATTTATATTATTATTTTTAAGCGACGTCAGATTCGTTGACTTCCGCTCAACGAATTCATGATTTTCTAAAAAACATACCTTCGAACATTAAAACAACATATATATTATTCCTTTCTTTAACGTGCTCTACTCATCCTTTATATTGACAGTTTCCAATTTTCTTATGACGGAATTTTTGTCAAATCAAATCTTTTATGATCAACTTTTTTTTAACGATAGGGACGGAAGACAGAAAATGTGAAGATGATCGTCGGATCGGGGACGGGCTGGAGTATTACGGATGGTATATTTTAGGGGTAGAAAGTTTATTATCGTCGTTAAATTTTATATTTTTGTTTTATTGGAGTTTTTTAAGTTTGTGTTTATGACATTTTATAATGCTACTCGCTACTGGTGCTTGGCTTTTCTAAGCATGCTGCTAACATAACATGGAGACTTAAGCTGCAAACCCACTATTATCACGTCACGTGAGATCACATGCTATCACGCAATGTCACGGCATACCCGAAATATCTGCAAGGCGGTTTATGCGTGCTTATAAATAGGTTTAGAAGTACACTATAGTCACCTCAGGCAGCTCGTGTCAGAGTTTGACGCTAGTAATATGTAATAAAAATGATCTGAAGTGTACGTAGGCCTGTTTCTACGCCGTGAGAGCATGTGTGATTTTGCCAATATGACAACACTTGAATTCACGTGACGTGATAATGGCGTATTTGCGGCTCTAGTCTTACAAATCTTTCTAATTGTGTGACACCCACATACATTTAATGTTTCAATCTGTGTAAAGAAGCGCAAATATATCGCTTAGTGTGTTTTTTTTTTGTACACACAAAACACCATTTTTTTGTGCTAAATATTGAGAATTGTAATCAGACATTATTTATTGTTAACGATATTGTGGGGCGAAATAAAATTAAGATTCATACGATGAATCAATCACATAAAAACCCGACGATGTTTTGTTTCACCACAAACTAGAAGCCAAGCATTTCTTTTGAATCGAAAAATTTCCTACTAATCTTTTTAGAATATTAATTATATGTAATAATTGGTCACTTAATGATGATGATGAGTAGTTCTTTAATGGCGTGCTAGTATTTCAGAGTTTTATAAACAAAAGTTGCCATGAACAATTTGAATTTAATCAAAAACAGGCGCTTCTCATGAGAAAAACACATTTTCATGTATAATCGGTTTAATTGGAAAAAATATCCATATGAAAAATGTCATTGGTGTACTATTTTTTTTAATATCAGAGGACATAGTTCCACGGACGCCTAATAGATACGGACGCCCACTAAATACACTGGTTTTAGTTAGGATGTAGTACTAAAAAAATCTAATAACGTAGTTTGACGTGTTTGCGTTGTATACTTGCAATCTAGAAAATGTAATTCCAAGTCTGATAACAATTCCATTGCTGTATAGTCACCTCTATTCTTTGCATACTCTTATAATTCCTTTACCATACTAATGGCTTGTTGATAATTGGTGACATTTGTTTGACTACTGCATTCAACTTCTTCATCAAAGTCGTCAGATAGTGATGTGGTTTCGGTTTGGACTACATAATCGGTAGGAATGGGGTCACTATCATCTTCTAATAGCACATTGCTATCAATGTTAATGAACTCGCCCAAATCATTGTTATCAAATTACAAACTTCCACAACATCAATATTCTCTTTCAGACTCAAAACGCGATATTTTTGTGGCATTGTTTACGATTTTAACCTTACAACTCAGAAATAAACGGCGGACTGCTGTCGGGGAATCACACATACTTTCATTCGGCGAAGTCCTTTCGCGCTGCCGCGCATACGCGATTGATTGCCGGTCTGTCTTCAGGGAGTTTTTGAAGAGTACACCAAGTTTCTGAGAAGCTATCTTGGCGATTGCCACAACGTGGTTATGCCAAGACATATTTCCTCCCAGATTGACGCCCAGCAAATTGATAGATGAAGCCAGTGGGATTGCGTGTTCCTCCATGACTATATCCGATTCTATAATGTTAACCTTTTTAGAGAAAACTGGAGAGTATCTGTCTAAAATTCTGTATCTCGGATATAGTACATCCTCGTTTGAAAGACATCTTAAATTATTACATGTCCGATATTTTTTTATTAACGAGATACTCGTGCGATATATTTTCATGCTCCTTTAATTAAAAACACAAAATTTATACCATTACCACTCCAGCGCGTTTCACCTCTAGCTTCCTACAATACTAGACAACACACAAACCCAAATATTATTCTAATGAAGTCATTTCGTAAAATAATAACGATGGGTTTTTTGACATTGCACTTGCGGTTTTTTAAACAAAAACAACATCGGTTTATTTTGTTGTCTGAAGGCTAAACTTATTTGCAAATACTTTTGTAGGTGCGATTGACTAGTGCAGTCTTTATTATTTCGAACATTTCTCCAGTGGCGTAACGAGTGAATTTTTATTGCTAAGTTCATCAAAGTCAATTTATAAGAATTATTTATTAGTTACAAATTTGTTTATTTACAACCATGCGTGTAATAATGACATTTCATCTATCTTAAAGTGCTCAATTTCCACCCGGGTGGAAAGTAAATTATTTTTTTAAAATTTAAAAAAAAATCGATATCTCAAAATAATATACGAACACGCCAACATACAGTGTGTTCGATTTTTTCGGCTTGTATCCTTTGTTTTGTGCTCTTTTAAAAATGCTAATAGCTTTGCGTGTTTAGATATATATGTCTACTTTTTCCCTAATTGATAGAGTGTTCCTCAGCATTGAATATTGTGACCAAATCGTTGATATCTTCTTTATTTTGGCATTTTCACTGAAATAAGCTAGTAGCGCCGACTCAGAACCAGGATTTTGAACTTTGTTTCACGTACACCATTCTTTGAAACAGTAATATGCGTTGTCATATCTCGGACGGCTTTTAGTTGGCAGAAGATCTTCTACTATTTTTGCTGCTTCTCGAATTTCTGGTGGAGTAGCAGCAAAATCAAATTCCTCATCTGATAGCATTTCTCTGTTGTTAAAGTAATATCAGTAATATATTGTTTAGTGACATGGAAACCATATTCAAAAAATTATATTTGCCATCTTGATGTGTATTATTACCTACGTTATTTTACCACCTGCGATTATTTGAAATTTCTGTCTGATTTTTCAATGGAAAAGTAAAAATGACATTTATCTTCTATTAATAATTTTAATTCAAAATAATAAGAAGTGGATGTTAGATGTGGTTGTAAATAAAATAGTACACAAACCTCGGTGAAAAGTTTCATTACTGTCTCGAGATTTAGTTAACTAAACCGGCTCTCTCGACAGGAATGAAACACTTTCCACCTAGGTACGTAATATACTATTCCTTTTCTGTAAGTAGTGTTAAATATTGTACATTAAGTCATAAAAAATTGTATTCCGGAAACGGGGAGTCTAATCTAATGTCCTAAGGACAAGCGTTTGATCTCTAAGAGCTCGGTTTCCACGAAAATATTAATTTTGAATCACGAAAATATTAATTTTCAAAATCTCAACAGTATTCATACACGTGAAATTATTTTTCTAGATGAAAAGTGGACCCAAGGATAACGAAACATTTTCTTGGCATGTTTTGCAAGCAATTGATTACCTATGTCAAGAAATATTATATTTTAAAAAAATCATATATGAACTGATATAATTAAATAAAATTTAAAATACCTATAATGCATCAACTACCATTTTAAAATCTACTTTTTGATTTTAGTACAATAAAGAAGTCTCTAATATGTACGACCTTCATAATGTTACTTTATGTACACACAGTACCAGTGAAACAGAACCGATAGTTAGGTTTTGAAAATACAATAATACATATTATACTACAGATTATTAGATTTTATTACATGGGAGGAAATTTGACGTCCAGAAGGAACGCGTCAATAAAAAAATATTCAAAGATTATTTATGGACGGGCAAGATACACACGTAAACCGAAAAATAGAGCGGATTGCTGAGAGTGTGTTGGTGATCGACAAGACACAACGTATCCGGCCGCTGGTTGGTCTTCAACTAACAGACGCAAGCGTACTGCGCTATATGAAACTACTTCGCTCAGCCGATGTAAGGCGTCAAGAGGTCATTGGCATTTGACCTAATGACGTACGTGGCTATTACTATTCCATATGTTTTTTCGGGTTGTTTAAAACATAATCCGTCGTAAATGTTCTTCAATTAATTGTACATAAAGGTATTACAGAATGGAAAAGTGTTTAAATTATTTTATTTTGTCTAAAGAGTTTAAGGTGTACATATGACAACACCGGCCAGAATTCCTTGATTGCTTACATGTATCGCAGTGCCACATAGGTGTTATTCTGGTTTGACGTCAGGTCACTTTTGCCGCTGAATGAATTGAAAGCGCCATTTATGGCTATTTTTCTTCAATTTGTCTTTATCTCAGGAATTGCCGGTTTAAATATAATACGTCACTTCCATAACACCCTGTATAATCTCAATTTGAATCATTCACACAGTATTCACCTGAAGACGACTGGAGATACTTACCAGTTGAAACGTTGTGATATATAACAAATAAAGACAATGCAAGTCCAAAACTTTTCTATCATTCTTGAATCATACTTTTACCGGTAATGCTGTAATTTTTATGCTAATTTAAAAAACAAACAAATATTTTGAGGCAATATGAACAAACCTGTTTAAATTTTGATTTTTGTCCCACACAAAAAATATACTTTTCGCCTACATCTAAAAGATTCGAGGAGCATGGTTCAGACCAAAGATATTACAAACTACAGATAGAAAAATGTACATTTCTAGCCTACCCAATGAATACAAACAGTCTTTCCCACCTCTTCCAGTCATTATTGCAGCATAGCCAGATTGACATATTTATCGCAAAGGTATCTTGCAAACTCCAAATTAAAAAATTGTTGATTTGGCAATTACCACTGGTTTAAGGTTAATCCGCAATTGCTCTTAAACTATAAACTGTTAAAAGGCGATGAGAGATTCTTTAAAAAAATATCATTACACTTAAAGGAATCAAACAAATTTTGAACTAATCCAACTGCATTCTGGCAACATCTATTTCTACTTAACTACTGCGCTACAATCCAGGAGCCAAAATATGAATGAATACTAATCTCGTAAACATTACAACGTTGGCGTTGTGATCTAACGAATTATTTATATATTTTGGTTGATTTATGTTTACTTGTGATTATTGCTGAAAACTCGTCTTTATTATAAACAATCATGGTCATGGTGGATCATTTAAATAAGAATGTATCTTTTCATCCGTAAGTATGTTATAATATTTAACCATCTGATATAACCAGACTTCAGCATTATTGCCATTCAGTCAACAAACATGTAGTTCTCTCTTCCACCCATTACTGATTTTCAATACCATTTCACACAATCACAGCTTCACTTTCCAAGAGTTTTATGAATGGATTGTGGGATCTGCAGTTTACAATCCCTTTGGTTCAGACCTTCCAGGTTCGTCCTACTTTCCCTTTAGTGGATAAGATAAATGTCGCTAAAGAGTGTACTGTTGTTGGTATACAATACACGGACATAACAAAACTGTTTGTTGATTATTATAGATGTTAACTTTTTGAAGATCAAACATTGAATTATTTTGTAAGTAAGTAGACCGATGATTTTCATAATATATCCTTTTGTTACAGCTGAACGCAGTTTACCATGGTCGACACTCAACATTTCTGCCTCCGCTGGAACAATTATCAAAGCAGCATCACTTCTGCCTTTGAAAATCTTCGAGACGATGAAGATTTCGTTGACGTCACACTGGCATGCGACGGTAAAAGTCTGAAAGCTCATCGAGTCGTTTTGTCGGCATGTAGTCCTTATTTTCGAGAATTACTTAAGGTGAGTGAAAAAAAACTAACGTTATAACATTATACAACGTGTCCAAGATAAGGAGGGCCAGTACAGGGATCTCGGAAACCGTAAGAGATGCGAAGTCGGTTAGATGGAGGTAAAGTTGTGCATTTACGTGCCTAATAATATGCCGGTCAGAATGTTTTAAAATTCCGAGTAGTTCCGGAGATATCCGGGAAAAAAACGAAATTCTGAAAAATCGTTTTCTTGTTTTCATGGGTTTTTTTGAGATCGAATTCTAAAGTAAATTGCACTTTTGCATTGCCACTTTTTCGGCTCTATCTAACAGCGTTAATTGTTTTTTAATTCGACGAGTCGTCTTCGAAGGGCCATTATCAACTTTCTTTTTTTAAATACGGTCCTGTTTTCCTGATATTGGAATTTGAGAGCTTTTTTCTCCCGAATGCAACGATGTATGACACATTGTGGTTTAATGACGTTTCGTGGGTTCTTTGAACAACATCAGGAAATTTTGGGATACGGTCCTGTATTTCTCCTAATTTTATAAATAATATCTCAGAAGTAAGCTCTAAATTTTTACTTATGTTGTGCAAATCGTTTTATAGTCGCCTATTCTATTGCAGTTGCGGTTTCAACGGCGAAGGCTACCAACCCCGCAAAAAAGTAGCGTGAAACTATAAAAATACGACACTCAAACTCCGTAAAACACTAAAAACTGAATAAGAATATAAATAAACACGAATATACGATCAACACTAAACATACAAGACGTATTTTAAGGTTAATATTTAGTAACTTTTATTTTTGGTTCGTAAATGTAAACATCACTATGTTTTCCACCAGACAACAAAAATCGAGCAGACCCGCTTTTTGGCAAGTCAAGTAAGTTGCAAGAATGCCTTGCTCAGTTGGCACTTTAACGCGCGTGCTTTCCTTCACGGTTATTGCAATTGCAGAATGACTTGCCGACTGTAATGCGGCCCTAAATCGGACATTACATGCTGCAAGTTGTCAAAATCGATCAGCTGGGTCGCAACTGTGCATTCCTCTGGGATTGCGAATTGCAGGTTATATTGCAGCATGAAAAATCCGTTTAAGGCCGCATTACAATCGGCAAGTCGTTCTGCAATTGCAATAAACTTGAAGGTAGGCCTGTGCATTAAGGAGCCAGCTGATTTGCTGATTTTTGCAATATTCTTGCAACTTGTCAAAAAAGGGGTCTGCTCGATTTTTGTTGCAGCCTCTGCTGCAAACCTGATGGGAAATATGGTGATGTTTACATTACCAACCAAAAATTAAAGTTACTAAATATTAACCTTAAAATAAGTATCGCGTATTTATTGTTGATCGTGTATTCGTGTTTATTTATATTCTTATTCGTTTTTTAGTTGTGTTTGGACGAGTTGATAGTTTCACGGTAATTTTTCTTGCTGGGTTGGCAGCCCTCGCAGTTGAAAGCGCAACTGCAATATAATTGCCGGCTGCAAAACGATTTGAATGACATATTGTTTGCAATTCTCATGCCAAGAATGTCTACAAGTAACGCTCGTACAAATCTGTCATATCTACTTAGACCGTTGACTTTTGACTACCTCAAAATAAATAATCTATTTAAATTGTTATAAATTAAATTAGTGCCAAATCGTCTTTTCCAATATCGCAACTTCTCGCACAATTGTGTTTTTTCGTATTAAATTGAAACGACAACGTTGAGACCAATTCTATCTAAATACCTGGGTACTTTTCAATTCATTTTACAATAAAAGCTCTCAATTAAATTTTATTGCAAAGTGAAATGTTGCAAAATACTCCCAAATCTCATATACTTTAATGATTTTTTTGTCGATATAGGTATGCACCATGATTGGGTGCGTGGGTAGTGTTTATAATCACTGTTAAAATTTTAAATTAATAAAAAAATTACATTCCACTTTATTTTTGATCAATTATTCATTTATATAATAATAGTGTAAAGCCTATTTAAAAATAATTGTTTCAACAATACAATTGCAAATTAAAACTTGAACTAATAAAAAATCTATTGCAACGAGTTTTATTAGCTACTATTTTATTATAATGCATTTTACACAAAACGATATTAAAAATAAATTATTTTCAAAATAAATTGTAATTTGCAATTAATTTTAATTTTAATTTTTAATATTAATAGGATATTGTTTGGGAGCTGTAGCCCTGCCCTGTGGTACAACATATTAGCAATGGCAGCTCACAGTCTAAATAAAGACATATTATAATGCGTCACCTTGATTGCACGACAATTACAGGTTATACTGTAAAATCCAGCATTTCTCAAACTTTTTTGACCACGGGCTCCTTGATTTTAAAATTTTGTTGTGGACCCCCAGCCATTCGCTACTAGTACAGAATTATTTCTAAGACAGGATGTCATGCCTAATAAATTACCTTTATACAGGGTGTTCCTTAATGACGTGCTAATATTTCAGGGTGTGATTCCTTAGGTCATTTTATAAATAAAAGTTCATATGAACATATGTCCGCAACGACTTAGATTTTTTGCTACGGGCTGTTGAATTTTTATTTTTTAAATCATTATTTTTTAATATCTCCGAAAGTACTGTAGATATTATTTTCAATTTTAGTATGTGTTAATAGGATATAGAACTACAAATTTTGGTTAGAAAAGTTATTCAATTGTTCCATCAGTGGCGTCCCTGCAAACATGTCCTCTGATATTTTTTACAAAAAAGATGGTACGCCACTGACATTTTTCTGGATATTTTTCTGATTATCCTGGTCAATTCTACATGAAAACGGTCTCTTGAGTTTTTCAGGTCAGATGCACCGATCTTGATTAAAACCACTAAATTCATATTGAAACTCATTATTATTAACATTTATAAAATAATTAATGATAAATTTTGTTTTATAAAAATTGTTGGAGTGGGCCATTCGATGCGAAGATGGGCGGAGGCATGCCATTTAAGTGAAGGTGGCCATTTCCAACAATTTTTATAAAACAAAATTTATCATTAATTATTTTATCAATGTTAATAATAATGAGTTTCAATATGAATTTAGTGGTTTTAATCAAGATCGGTGCGTCTGACGAGAAAAACTCAAGAGACCGTTTTCATGTAGAATTGACCAGGCTAATCAGGAAAAATATTCATATGGAAAAATGTGAGTGGCGTACCTTCTTTTTTGTTAAAAATATCAGAGGACTTGTTTGCAGAGACGCCATTGGTGGAACAATTGAATAACTTTTCTAACTAAAATTTGTAGTTCTATATCCTATTAACACAAACTAAAATTGAAAATAATATCTGAAGTACTTACGGAGATATTAAAAAATAACGATTAAAAAAATAAAAATTCAACACCCTGTAGCAAAAAATTTAATCCGTTGCGGACATTTATAAAATGACCTAAGGAAATCACATCCTGAAATATTAGCACGTCATTAAGGAACACCCTGTGTACATAAAAAAAATTAACCGAATGTTATTCTTTTTAACAAATCAAAAAGCATTAACTAATAAGCAATAAGCTGAATAATATATCGCTGGATGTAGCAAATGTTCTTAGTAAGATGGATGGTACTGCTTTCTACTTCCACACACAGCAACAATTTAGGGGCGCCGAAATTTGGAAATCCCAATGGGAGCAAATATAACCACGGAAACCGTGAAGCTGAAAAAGAGCTGTAAACAATTCCGGGTTTGTTTGGGTTTAGTAGTACGAGTACTCGACTACACCCAAGTCAATAATTCACCCATCTATCTAATCCCTCCCCCCCCGTGGACGACAGTTTGACAAACGCTGCTGTAAACTATCTAAAATATATAATATATATAGGGTGCGTCGAGAAGCATATTTATACACGTGAAATTTCAAAAACTCATATCCCCTTATCCGATTTTCATTTCTTTTCACTCGAAAACGGCCAATGCTCAAAATTATTGCCCAATCTTAGTTTTGGAAATTTTAAAACGACCAAAATCCGAAATTTCATTCAATTTCGGACTTTATTAGTATCCAAACAGCCAAACCTAGAATGGTACAGTGATAACTGTGATTTCGGTTCGGCATACGTAAATTTCCTAGTTATTTATATATCTGGTGCAAAAAGTATTGTTTAGTTATTAAGTTTAGTTATCGCAGTGTTTTGTACATTTACCTGCCTAATATCAATATCTGTTAATTCGAATATAAAAATATACAAATAAGATAAACTTAACTACAATATTCTATTTATTTGCAGTCTACCCCTTGTAAGCACCCTGTGATAGTACTCCAAGACGTAGCTTGGACAGATCTCCACGCCCTCGTGGAGTTCATCTACCATGGCGAAGTCAACGTCCACCAGCGATCTCTTTCTTCCTTTCTAAAGACAGCGGAAGTCCTTAGGGTTAGTGGCCTCACACAGCAACATGGAGATGGTAGGGAGCAGGTAAGTTATCAAACATACAATGAAGTTACTTTGTGTATGTAATCGTGTAATTTTTTCCGTATAGATTACAATGTGTATGTCATTTTCATCAAATAGTTGCGATTACTACTCTCCCCATCACAAAATTCCGCCACTGCAAAATCTTGGATAAGTTTAATGTTTTATAACTTAGGAATACATATAACATTATAGCAGAAAGATTATAAACAATATTATCCGTCTTAAAATCGGATTAAAACTAAAAAGTTTTAATTCATCAATTTTTGGAAAAATTTTGAATTTTGTGCAGGGTTTGTATATATTATTTATCCATTTATCATTACTTTCAGTTGGCGCAAGTACAAAGTCTGATTAGATCTCAACAACAACAGCAACAAGCACCAACGCCTCCCATTCCAAATCACCATAGCAACTATACTGATAAGCTGGTTGAAGATGCCTTATTCACTTCTCCATCTTCTCCACCCCACGGTGCCACAGTCAATCAACTGTTAAGGCGGGCAGCAATGCAATATAGGAGAGAAAGGTGAATGTTTTTTTCTAATATTTCTGTATTAACAGAGGCACAGGCACAGATTAGGCATTCTTCCACGCCAATCAGAGATAGATGCTTATTGAGTCTATAATATTATATATATCTCTAGAACTGATTCTAGCTTATTTGTCATTGCCTTGTCTGCATGCCCGAGTATGTTGTCACTGTTCAGAGCTAGTACTAGCTTGGAATAACTATGAATTTAAATCTGCCTATTTATAATATTCGATTCTGTTGGCTAATATATATTTTTTTTTTCAGAAGGATATCAATAGACCCCGAGAACGAACATAAAAGGGCGAGGGCAGAACATATAATAGGAAACAATAATAATAACGAATTAAATTTATCTCATAATCCCCCGCAGACACAGCCTGCGGATTTTTCACCCAGTGCCATGAAACATAATGCGCTGAATCTAAATATGAATTCGGCAATTCCAAAATCGGAAGTTATAGAAGGTAAGTTTTTTCAAATTGAATACTCCGGCATACGTATATTAGAGGTTTCCGTAAATAAAATGAAATGCCAATTTATAATATCCAATATGAATATGGAAATGGCGATATTAAAATGATGAGTTTTGACTACATAATAAAATGTATGTCATGAATTCTATAATTATGTTGAGGCAGAAATAATGACGTGTGTATCATAATTTCTGTGGTTGTACTATATTCTTACTAGAAACACACGCGGACATATATTTTACAAGACTTTTTCATATTAACTTAACAATAACGGAATCATAAAAATTTTTTCTATTTGGGTTTCATAATGGCTACATTATGAAATGCAAAAAAAATTAATAACCTGCCACTTTATGAAACTGAATTTTTTTTTATGTTGCAAGTAGGGTTCGAATTTTAGGTTACTTCGATTTTGTTGAAATTAGTTTTCTAGGCATTATGGATTCGACAAAATTTTTTTATAGAAAACTTTAAAATACTAACCTTTAACCTTGCAAATAGATCATTTATACTAGATATTTATCTGAAATACCTATACTCCGAAATATATAACATGCTAACGGTGTCAGTCAACTAATTTCTAGTCACAATTATAAAACAACATAACCTAAAAATTATAGAAATATCTTCCAGTTTATGCTCTATTTCTAAAGTTTTATTCAATAAAGTACTATTATTATTTTTAATTCAATATATTATTATACATATTACTTTATATATACATATTTATAGTTACTGTAGACATTTCCTGGACATTAATTGTTATTCCTGTCAGATTGTGTGTCGAGACAATATTTTGTTCAATGACATTATTTATTATTTTGTTCAATATTTTGAACTTTGTTCTGCTCGCAACATGACTCAACGTTTCCATATTTTTTTAAAGTTTTTCTAGATTATTTTTTGCAATTTGTCGTATTTCTGACGGAGTTCAACTTTCTTCCTGACTCATTTTTATTAACTTTAATAATATATTTATTTTTAATTATGACGGATGGGAAGAAGCTTTGTTGTATTCAATTGATATTATCATGGTATATTAGATACTTGTAACATTTTATTAAATTGTAAAAGTATTGCCAACCCAAAAAGAAAATATTAATTCAAATGGAAAAATCTACTATATTTTTTAAAGTTTTTCAGACTTTATAGATCCAAATAGAAAAAGTATCATAAAATACACGGTTCATAAGACAATTAGAGCATCAATTAAAGGCGTGCTCTAAGATAATGTCTTATGAAACTTGTATCTTAATATACTGTAAAAAGGAATTATTCAATTAACGCACCATAACATAGCATATCATATCAAATGCTTTAATTATATGAAGCAAGTATTTAAAAACTAGCTTACAACATTTATTATGTGATTGCTCTGTTACAAAACATTTTTTTTTTACAGGAAATGGAATAAGCAGTACAGATCGAGAAAATTCACCTTGTTCGCCGTCTCCAACGCATCCGCTCTCAAGGTGTCACAGTGATAGCAATGAAAACAACGTTAAAAATGAACCAATGGAATTACTATGTAGTACAAATCAACCTGACGAAAACAGGTAATTTTTTTAAATTTTCAATAATGTCTGTTTTATACTCTTATTTAGAAGAATGACATACTAGAGTAAAAAATATACATAGGGCTTTCACCCGCGAGTCAAAAACTCTTTCTGTATGTCCTAAGTACCTAAATAACTATTTTTCTGTTTTTTTCAGTAATGACTCAGGTGACGGGACGACAAATGAAAACGGACCTAACAACCTACCCCATGGGCCGCACTCAGGGGGTAGTTCAGGGGGCGACCACGACGATCATGACAGTCCCATCGGACCCTACCTGACGCCGTCGGAAAGCAAGCTTTTCGCCACCGCAGCTGGTAGTTTTAATTTTAGTATGGCGGCGCTAGCGGCCGATCCCGCAGCGCTAGGAAGTAAGTTTGGTTAGTTCTTTTTGTGTGTTTATTAGATGTAATCGCGTGTAGGCTAAGACTACTATACATTTCTAAGGTTTTGGTTGATTGCTGACTTTGAATGTATTGTCAAAAATGCCGGCCTAGTGCCAATGTAACTATTATAGATCAGTGTCAAAACTTTTGAAATGAAAGGTAGATATTTCGATATTTATTATTCTTTAGTTTGCTTATTAATTTAATTTTGCGTTTTTACTTGCTTACTTACTTACTTACTGTTACTAAATAGTAGCAATTACATTTGCACTCTAATTTCCTCGTTAATTATTTTTTTAACTTCCAACCGGTACCGAGCAGGCCAAATGTAAACATTTATTTATCTAAGTAAAATCACAAAGAAAGACTTTCAAGACATTCACAAATTTTTTGTCGGCAACCACCATCGTTCTACGTATTTCTTGCTCAGAATATATGATATTAATTAAAGGTAAAAGACATTCCTGAAATATTATACTCATCTAGCCGTAATCACTGAAAAAATTATAAAATTGCCACATCCTGTATAGATTCAACCGAAATTATATTTGATATACATTCAAAACTTGGGCATTCCCGTTAAATAGTGTTTCAGTTTTTCAGTAGAGTGATATATAGGATGTTGAAAGAAGGTCGGTACCCCGGAATAACTCCGGTGGATCGCATTGCAAATTTCTAGGGAAAAAGTTGTTTGGTTTTGAAGGAGGAATAGTTTGCAATTTAACCCCCCCCCCCAACCCCGGCCGCGAGTGTGGGTAAGTTAAGATTTTCAAATGGAACCCCATATTTTTCATTGGCGTATCGTGTTCTCCGACGAAAAATAAACATCTTTTGTCCGAAAAATTTTTTTATTCGGGCCCAAAAGACAAAATCAGAATCGTGCGAAAATCAAGTTTTATCCCGGAAATACTCTTTTTCTATGTCCTGTACTAAAAAAATGCCCGTGGAAAAAGTTGTTTGTATTCCACGGGCATTTTTAGTACAAGACAGAGAAAAAGAATATTTCCGGGATAAAACTTGATTTTCGCACGGTTCTGATTTTGTCTTTCTCATGGTGATTATTGGTGAAGGATGGGCCCGAATAACAAAAATTTTTCGGACAAAAGATGTTTAGTTTTGGTCGGAGAACACGATACGCCAATAAAAAATATGGGGTTCCGTTTGAAAATCTTAACTTACCCCCACCCGCGGCCGGGGGGTGAGGGGGTGGGCGGTGGATTAAATAGCAAACTATTCTTCCTTCAAAACCAAACAACTTTTTCCCCAGACATTTTCCGCTGCAATGCGATGCACCGGAGTTATTCCGGGGTACCGACCTTTTTTCAACACCGTGTATACAGATAGAAAAAACAAATTGACAGAAATGATCACATCTTTTCTATAAACTAGGTTTAACAGAAAATCAAGAAGCAAGTTACTCTTGCTTAATTCTTCCTAATAAAAAATAGATAAACTTATATGCACTTTTCGTCCTGATGGGTGTGTGTGTGTGTGTGTGGGTGAAAGGTGACCAGTTTCGTCGCTCTTCTTGTAACATCATATTTGTATAATTCTACCCTTTGTAAATATATATGGGCAGTTAACTGGACAGTTAACTGCAATAATAAACTTAGATTTATTTGTTCCAGGTCTAAATCAATCACTTCAAGCAAATGACACGTTAGCGGGCACGTCACAAGGTAAGCGACAATTTTTGAATATTTTTTTGTATAAAATAATGTACAGTTACATTATTTTATTAAAATTTTTGAATAAACTTATATTGGTTAATATTTGCTGAAATCACAAAAAGAGAAATTAGGTGTAGAAATTAATTTTTGTGGTAATTAATAAACTAGGAATTTGGTTGTTTGTTGAAGATTGCTGGTAAAATCCACACGAGTAGGTACTAATTAAATAAAGGTAAAGGGGAGTCTGTTTTCTACATTTTCCTTCTTTATTTGTCTTTTTATCTTTAACAGCTATAAAGTAATAACGCTTTTTCCAGAACATTACATTTTATGTATTATACCTACCTACTCATCCGTATCATCATGCTTCATGATTATTTATTTAATCTATTTTGGGTTTTTATTAAATTTTGTATTGTTTAATTTAATATGTATTTTTGTTGTTACTTTATAGTTTATACTGTCTGGGATATTGCTAAATCGTATCTTTATTAATAATATGATTATTTATTTATTTCATTTGGTCATTAACGCGACAAAAATATAAGTTCTCGCCTGATGTACCTAAGTAGGTAGGAGATATACAACGTGTCCAAGATAAGGAGGGCCAGTACAGGGACCTCGGAAACCGTAAGAGATACGAAGTCGGTTAAACGGAGGTAAAGTTGCGCATTTACGTGCCTAATAATATGCCGTTTAGAAAGTTTTATAATTCCGAGTAGTTCCGGAGATATCCGGAAAAAAACGACATTCTGAAAAATCGTTTTTTTGTTTTCCTCGGTATTTTTGAGATCGAATTCTAAAGTAAATTGCACTTTTACATCGCCACTTTTTCCGCTCTATCTAACAGCGTTAATTGTTTTGTAATTCGACCAGTCGTCTTCGAAGGGCCATTATGAACTTTCTTTTTTTAAATACGGTCCTGTTTTTCTGATATTGGAATTTGATAGGTTCTTTGCTTCCGAATGCAACGATGTATGACACATTGTGGTTTAATGACGTTTCGAGGATTTTTGAACAACATCAGTAAATTTTTTGATACGGTCCTGTATTTCTCCTAATTTTATAAATAATATCTCGTACGTACGATCTAAATTTTTACTTATGTTGGACTCGTTCAATAAATAACAAATAATTTAATAATAAACCACAAATAAGTGAACAAAATACCGAAACATTATTTCAAACTTCTGTTGATTCGAGATTTAAAAGAAAAGTAGGCGCTTGAAACAAAAAAATTAAGATGGTGACGCGTGATTTGTTTCACTTGATATTCCCATTGTGATCGTTTGAACGCGTTTTAAGAGGTTGTCTATTTTGCAGAAAATATGGAACATAATTTTACAAATGCTGAAAATTTTGATATTATATCGTGTTTTATTTTATCTCAAAAAAACTGATATTTGTGCTTAGAGAATAAGGGAAATCATTTTGAACACCTGATTATGTAGTTCCTTACTTTTTTCGTTGTTCGTTTTATTACTGTTTTGGTATGATTTTTGTTCACTTATTTGTGGTTTATTATTAAATTATTTGTTATTTATTGAACTAGTTCAACATAAGTAAAAAATATAGAGCTTAATACGACTCGTCGGATTACAAAACAATTAACGCTGTTAGATAGAGCGGAGAAAGTGGCAATGTAAAAGTGCATTTTACTTTAGAATTCGATCTCAAGAAAACCGAGGAAAACAATATAACGATTTTACAGAATTTCGGTTCTTTCCGGATATCTTCGGAACTACTCGGAATTTTAAAACTTTCTAAACGGCATATTATTAGGCACGTAAATGCGCAACTTTACCTCCATTTAACCGACTTCGTATCTCTTACGGTTTCCGAGATCACTGTACTGGCCCTCCATATCTTGGACACGTTGTGTATATAAAATGTAATATTTTGGAAAAAGCGATATAACTTAAACCTGTTAAAGATGAAAACATGTAAGAATAATACAAAATGTAGTTACTCTCGTGAGCATATGAGTACTTAGTTAAACCTAAAAACCACCCTGCCGCAGTTTAAATTTTAGTAAAAAAATATCACTTTTTATTTTATCCCGTATATTAAATAAATGAACGGAAAAATAAAACTCTGCTACGCCAATACGCAGCTAAACAGTGGGGTTAGTAGATCAAAAGATGTGATGTCACAAAAGTACTTATTCGTTTCGTATGTTCTTCAGTGTAGAATAAAGTTTTAATTTTCTCCTCTGTAAGCAGTTCGCAAAAAAAGTATTAATAATATACCGGTCCGTCGGAATGAAAGGTTGAAGACCACTGGTTTAGAGGATGGATGGAGGAGGACTGCTGTCACATTACTTATTCGATTCAAAGAAATAGGTGGATTGATTAGTTCTTGATTAACTAAATTTATGGTTGCTCTGCATTAAACATATTAAAGATACAACAGTTGTGAATTGCAAATATTAACCAATGTATGGACACAATTCGAAAACTAATTTGAATTGCGAATTTTACTATTAAATAAAGAATCTTTTGGATTTTCACTTCACATTCCATATTCCCAAAAATATTTTTGTGTGGTTAAAGAAATGTCCCGATGTCCAAAAGCTTCTTTTTGTGTTTAAGCAAGTGTGTTTTATTGTGCACTTCTGTGTTTATGAAATGTTTTTAAGTGTGTTTTTATTTGTTTTTCTGGTCTGGTTTATTTTCTGCGTGTGTTTCCTTGTGATTTGTTTTGTTTTCTGATTGATTTTTGGGGGAGCCAATAAAAAAAATTTCAAGAAATAACTTATGCATTAAAAAAAATAGCATATTTAGATATATAACTAGGTATAGAACAAATATATTTAGATACATTCAATATTCTTCCGGTTTGTTATAGTTATTTGTTTAATAAAATAATATAAAATAATGTGAAAAGAGAGTAGAACGTTACAAATTAGGATTTATACAAAAAAATATGCTCGAAAAAGTGCTGTCGCAGGTTCACAATTGTTAGCAGTATATGTTAATTTAGCTATTTTTGAAAATATGCAGGACCTTAAAAACTATCAAAGCGAATAAAAGGGATCCTCTACAAAATTAATCTTGATTCTACAGGAGGAAAAATATTACAATTTTAAATGGTATTTCAAAGAACTGTTGAATTTTAATAATTAAACCAAGAAAAGTTGTTTCAATATTTTCTATACCTGAAACCTACCGTTTGCAATGGTAAAACTTCGAATAGCGCATTTCTCTTTTGATTTTTCGTTTTTTCTTTTAAATGCTAACATCAAATGACAGAATTAAAAACGCTAAAGAAACTTGACTTGATTGATCCCAGGATTTCAAAAATGATTTCAAAAGAAAAAGGACACAAAATTTCATATTTAAAACATTTGTCCCTCCTTTTTTAGTCCATCCTGAAACAAAAATAATTTTACAGTTATTTTAAAAGAATCAATTTTTTGGTATATTTTCATATCATTAAAACTGCAGCAATGTTTTTTTGTAGAAAAATTTTCGCCATTCTACGCCAATGTATTATCGAATTCAAAAATTCACTCCCTGGTTAATCAACTGTTATTTCGTTAATAATGAACTAATATCAATAATTTTTTTTTTAACTGATTAGAAACAGATTTCTAGAGTTTAGGGCTGAGCAGTATACTTGCTAATACCTGTAATTGTACGGGATAGCGCATAAAATCTAAATGCATGTAAATTTCCTAAAATGAACTGTCTTACATAACAATTGAATTTAATTTATTTTTTCAACTAAATCAATTAGAGATTTTTTTTATTGCGTTATTGGCAATGGTAGAAACCAAATGGTCAGCCAATTAGAGATATATCTGGGTTAGACGCTGGCCCAAAAGTGTTGCCATGCCACTCGACGTAATATAAAATTACCATTTCTTCTAAATAATTCATATTGTCGAAAATAACTTTTCGTAAACAATCAACATGCGACATTTTCTCCCTTTTGGCTTTTGCTAAATTAAAAATAAAAATCGAGTCAAGAAATAAGGTCTATAGTACAGAGTGCTACGCAATTATCTGTTCATTTATTTAACATTAAAACTATTAACTAGATATGGCTTATGTATAATGATTTTGTATTTTTAATGTTAATTAAATTAATTAAACTAATATATAGTTGCGTAGCACTCTGTGTTGTAAGCATTATTTGTTTTAATGATTTTTATTTTCTATTTAGCCAGAAGGGTTAAAATATCTCATTACCCAGAGGTATACAGGGTGTTCCTTAATGACGCGCCAATATTTCAGAGTGTGCTTCCTTAGGTCATTTAAGAAAAGTTCATATGAGCATATGTCCGCTGCGATTTAAATTTTTTTTTGCTACAGGGTGCTTAATTTTTATTTTTTAAATGGTTATATTTTAATATCTACGAAAGTACTTTAGATAATATTTTCAATTTTGGTATGTGGTAATAGGATATAGAACCACAAATTCTAGTCAGAAAAGTTATTCAATTGTTCCACCAGTGGCGTCCCTGCAAACATGTCCTCTGATATTTTTTACCAAAAAGATGGTACGCCACTGACATTTTTCCATGCGGATATTTTTTCTGATTAGCCTGGTCAATTCTACATGAAAACGGTTTCTTACGATTTTCTCGTCAGACGCACCGTTCTTGATTAAAACCACTAAATTCATATTGAAACTCATTATTAATGATAAATTTTGTTTTATAAAAATTGTTGGAGTGGGCAATTCGATGCGAAGATGGGCGGAAGCATCCCTTTTAAGTGAAGGTGGCCATTTCCAACAATTTTTATGAAACAAAATTTATCAGTAATTATTTAATATTATCAATGTTAATAATAATGAGTTTCAATATGAATTTAGTGGTTTTAATCCAGAACGGTGCGTCTGACGAGAAAAACTCAAGAGCCCATTTTAATGTAGAATTGACCATGCTAATCAGAAAAAATATGGATAAATGTCAGTGGCGTACCATCTTTTTTGTAAAAAATATCAGAGGACATGTTTGGAGGGACGCCACTGGTGGAACAATTGAATAACTTTTCTAACTAAAATTTGAGATTCTATATCCTATTAACACATACCAAAATTGAAAATAATATCTAAAGTACTTTCGGAGATATTAAAAAATAAACATTAAAAAAATAAAAATTCAACACCCTGCAAAAAATTTAAGCCCTTGCGAAGATATGTTCATATGAACTTTTCTTTATAAAATGACCTAAGGAATCACACCCTGAAATATTAGCACGTCATTAAGAAACACCCCGTATTAACTGGTTTAGTTTAAAAAATAAATAGAATTCAATTTTTATGTATGTCAAATAGTTTTATGCGCTACCGCGTACAATTAAACGTGGAAGGACGTAAGCTGATCTGCCCTAAACTCTAGAAACTAGTTTCTATCAGTTGAAAATTATTAAAATTGGCTCATTATTAAATAAAATAACAGCTTATTGATTAGGACGTGAATTTTTTAATATTCGATAATGAATTGGTGTAGTGTATATCCAAAAATTATGAAATTCCAATTTAAAAAATAGTTATTAAGCTTTACAAAAATGGCTACTTCAATTTGGCTCACAGCCTGTATTGAAAAATATACGAGACTGCAAATTTAACATAATTTTTAAAAATTAACATGACTTTTGAAAGATTCTGCGGGAAAGCCAACTAGGGCCTATATTAATTTTATCTTATCGTCAAAATTAACAAATATATCATAATTGTCCATGTGCAGCTGCTTAAAAAACAATTAATTCAGATAATTGGCACAATTAATTATTGTACATTTTTTTGAGCATTTTTTTTAACACAATAGATCTACAAGTTAATCAGAGTGAAAGAATGACTACAAGATGTATTAAAACATGTCCGTAACTAATACGCCTGTACATAGCTTACCAACAACCAATGCGTACTAAACTACTACTAGTACTAGCACTAGCACGATTGAGCTAAGAGGGGCTAAATTCGGGCTTCTTGCCCATAGGTATGGAAGATTTTCGCTGCCAACCGTGCAACAAAAGCCTAAGCTCCCTAACAAGACTGAAAAGACATATTCAAAATGTCCATATGCGACCATCCAGGGAGCCTGTTTGTAACATTTGCAAGAGAGTGTATAGCAGCCTTAATTCGTTGAGAAATCACAAGAGTATCTATCACAGAAACGTTAAAAATATTAAAGGAGATGACCTTGCCGTGCCGCCACACCATTCATTTTATTTGTGAGATCGCGAGGGGTCTTGTCATTGAAGGAAGTTATTTGATGTTTAGAAGAGAACTTTTAGAAGCCGAAGTCTAAAATAATTTATGAGAAATATACTTCATAAAACGGCGATTTGTTAAAGTTGGCATATATTATATTTTACATTTATGGGTCTGTTTCAATTAATCGGTATTAAATAAAATATATTAATAAACCAGTCTGATCAAAAAGAAGAACTACTAAATATGATAATATAAAACATATTCAAAATGCCTGTTATATTGACCACCAATTAAATTAGTTATCGATTCGCGTTTGTTTGCTTCAACTGAGATTTCTGAAATTTAGGGCCGAGATTTGAATGTTACCTTAAGTTAGACCTTAGCTAAGGTATCTTTAACGTTAAAGTAATCCTTTAAAAAAATACGTTTTAAATTAATTTGAGGGTCAATTGACGTGTTAAGTCTAAAACCATCACGTGCTTAAAGATCTATTCCTTTAGATAGTTAAAAAGAACTTTAATATGCTGTGTCAAACTTGTGTTAAGGATGACTTATGTCATTCTGTACCTTAAGGTGACTTTAAAATATCAGCCCTGAGTTTTAACCCAATGGGCGTAAGTTAGGCTTAATAACTATGGAAACGACTTCAATCAATAATTAATATTTAATTAAGGGTATTTTATTGCCGAATTGCGGAAATGGTAAGTACATAGATTGATACATGGTGTTCAACTTCTGGTTTAAAAAGGTTTCACAAATTAATAACATAATAACCTATTTAGATAAATATTATCACAGAGAAAGAAACTCAGGAGCAACCATTCATTGTAAAAATTGTAATGCTCATAATATAGAATGCGCGTTCAATTCTGTAACGGATTACGCCATACGCTGATGGTGATAAATATTTCTTAAACACGAATGATTATCGAAAGGTACTTCGTTGCTCGTTATTCCCATCTCAGTCTTGATTACCGCATTCGTCCAATAAGATAGCTTGGTTTAGTGTATTATAAAAGATGATTTTCTATATTTTCAAAAAGTTATTGTAGTCGTACACTTAAACTTTCAATTTATTTAGTTAAAATTGATAACAGCTAAACAGTTAAAAACTAAATTGATATAGGCAGAGCAAGCATCGATATACTGGCAACAATACCGCGGCGCCAAAAAATTAAGGGTTCTGTTAAAGCGGCTTTGAAAACCCACGAATTAATTTTTTTTTGTTTCTTGAAATTGTTCGATAAACTAATAATAATAATAACAATGATGGAACAGACTCATTTCCTGTATAGATATAAATATGTAAAGCTTAAGTATCATAGCATAAAATATATTGACCTACATTTCAACAACCGGGAACTTGGGACATTCGTTCGAACAACATTGACACAACTTTTGAATCACAAACCTACGAAAACGTGTATATTTATTTTTAACAAATTGTTTCTTATGGCAATTTCTGTATAGACAGCTTTTAAAATTTTCGTTATAAACATCAAATAACTAGCCAAAAATATTGACTGTTTTACGAAACAATTTTCGGCTTTAGTTTGGAACTTCGACTTGCTTTGTTTACTATGAACATTTACTTTTCATTTAAAGTAGGGTATTTCTATTTTTTAAGTTGAAAAATCCTAGTCGAGGAATTTTTTCTAGACATTCAATATTTATAATCTTTAGAAGGAACTAAAAAATATTCCTATGGGTTTTTATATATATATTTATGGGATACAACTAATATAAAGATCGTACAAAGTATATCTATATTTTATAATTTTTCTATAAATCATATTTATTTGAAATATAATGTTACTAATTCCTATGTTATTTTATGGTGTGTTTGACGTTTGTCTATTTTCTTATTGATCTTAATTTCACAAGAAACAATAAAGACTGATAAATTGTATTTAAAAATCACATAAAAGAAACTATAAACTAAATATGTAAAATTATAATTGTATAGTACGGTTATGGGATTAAAGTATATATATAAAGAAATTACATAAATATTTCCTGTATAGAAATAATTCATAAATAAGCCCAAGTTAAAGAAGTTAGACAGAAAAACAAATAGACTTATTTTTAATACTTGCGGTTTTGGCTTAGCTAACAAGGACATTGGTTACACTAAATAATAACTCAAATTAATTCTATTATCGATCAACTTGGTGTCTGCTTTCTATGATGACATCTTTATGCTTTTTGCCATATTATTATTTCATCATAGTCTAGTTTTCGAAAAGATGGCTTACGTTCAATTAAAAAAAAAATAATTATTTCAAATTATTATAGTTCTTACTATATATTTGTTTATTAAGTTCAATCCTAAAGACCCAGGTTGTTGGACAAAAATAATAATGTTCCAAAATAATTGAGTCAAAAATCGTCATGACCTGTGGAAAAACGAATCCCAATATTCGTGATCAATCAATCACTCAATTTTATATAACTTTTAACATATTTCCATTTTCCTCTCAAATATTATTATTCAACCAATTTATAGCATTTATTCATTTAATTGGTCAAACAAAAATAATTGAAATGCAGTAGCTACAAATGGGGGTTTCTCTAGCTGATGTCCGGTTTGTATAGGTTCCTTTGTTGGTAATAAAGTTATGACCTGTTTGTATTAAAAATAAGTCTAACCTAACCGAGCGGAGGCCTAATAGGATGTTATATGTTCTCGGTGGTCCACAGGAGCCAGGAGATCACTCCCTTTGCCACTTGGCACCGCGGCAAATCACCGATGCGATCTCTGTGGCAAGCTGCTCAGCACCAAACTTACCCTGAAGCGGCACAAGGAACAGCAGCATCTCCAACCGTTGAACAACGCCGTGTGTCAACTGTGCCAAAAAGTCTTCCGTACTCTTAACTCACTTAACAACCACCGGAGCATATACCACCGCAGGCAAAAGTGAATTTAGAAATTTCGCACAAATTAAGCAATATGTTTTGAAAAACAATTCCCATTAGGCCACCGCAGTCTATACAGTCAATTTGGCATGTTTTAATTCCAAGTTGCTTATAGCAAATCGTCGCCTTAGAACCAGAGTGTTCTATGTAATACTTTTTTCGAAATGCTTTTTTATCACAGTATTCTATATGCACAGAAGTTAATGCGAGAGAACGCGGGGGGTCGATGGGATTTCCCGGGAAAACTGCAATTGGATTTATAAAAATGACTTCGAATATTTTCGTTTTAAGGCGACGAAATATTTAACCTTTAGATATTATTACTAGGTTCTTATTACTTTCCTTTATTACCGTTTTAAACCAAAATTTATTGTTCTGAGGTACCTCCGAGAATATTAAATTAAAAAACACCTAACTAAGAAAGTTCTTCGAAAACAAGGTACGTTCCTCTATAGCAATTACAATATAAAAATAACAGAAACAATTACATTATTATCCACACCAATCCTAAAGAAACTGAAATGTAAAAGATCTGACAATATTTAATTCTAATTTAATCACTGAAGCTAATAAAAAAATAATGAAATTTTATTATACTTTCCTTGTATTAAAGAACCGCATTTTAAAAAATATTATTTTGTTCGACTGTATTTTCCATTGCTCGTAGTATAAAGATAATTTTCGTAATAAATTACAAAGAGATTTATACTACCTGTAAAGTAAAATAAAGATTGATAAGGAAAATCAAGAGTTTAAAAAGTTATGATTTATTATATTTTTAAATAAATGTATAATTCATACTTAGAAATTCCTATTTTTATAGTCTGGGGCAAAATTAGTGAACAGTTCTGAACTTTCTCCAGTGTAGGTACTTATATATACGAGAAAAAAGGTATAGTATAACTGAAAAAACATATTTTACTGTCTATCAATCCTTTGTTCCAGTTTTAAAAATTTGTTTAAATTATCGAAATATAAAATCAAAAGTATGCGCAAGACTGAATTTAGATAGGGAAGTAAATCGACTGAAATCAATCAAAATTAGGTTACGGTTTTCTCATTTCGGCTGTGATAAAAAAAAGTATTAAATAAATTTTACCAACACATTCCAAAAAGGTAAAACAATTTTTTAAATTTTTGACGTTCACTAATTTTGCTCTAACATTCGTACACCTTCTGTAATAGTAAAATATTTATTACTAATTCAACGTTACAAATTTTAGTTTAGGCTCTGTGATATATTTTGTTGTTTTCTGCTAAAGATTTTATAATTTATAATATGTAAAGTTGTTTTCTTTTTCTTGTATATTAACATTGTATAGAAATTTTAAATATTTACTGATATGATAGGATATCGCATTTAAATGCATTTTTATAATGGGTAAAGGGTGATAGATTTAATAATATATTTTGCATTCATGCTAATAATAAACAATATAATATAAATATGTATTTAATAATTTTATAGGGCGTATAGGATATATGTAGTACACAAAATTTTTTAAATTGTGCAATAAGAAAATGGTTAAAAATCAAGAAAGAAATAATCGTGTAGTCGAAATTTTAAAAAAATGTATATTTATATAAAGAAAAATTACTCTTTGTACTACATTAAATAAAATATAAAAATGTAATACTATAAATTTTAGTGTAAGAGGCTTTACCACTATAGGTTATTATTTTCACTTCCTAAATATCTACCACAGTTGCATCTCAAAAATGTTGAAGTTAGACAACATAACCTTATAAAACTGCTATAACATTTATTTAAAATTACGAAATTATTGAAAGTTTTATGGCCAATGCATTACATTGTAAAGCCAATCACGTAAAGAAAGAAAGTTTTATAGTAAGTTTAATAACTCAGAGTTCTGACTTGCTATTTTTACTACTTTTATGATGGATTGCAAAGATTGAAACGTTGCAATAACCAAATTTAAAACCATTTTTTATTTAAATATTGAGTGCAAAAATTTTTGAGAGTGCTATGATGATATCTTGCTTACCTTTTCGGTTGAAAATATGTTACATTTCACTTACTTACCTTATTTATATTCAGCTGTTTTAGGTCTAGGTTATGTTAATATTATTTTATATTTAAAACATGTTTATACTTTTTTATGGAGAGGACAGGACTTTAGTTATTACGGAAAGACTGAAAAATTCTTTATTGTTTGAGACTTGAGGTATTTATTAAGACTGAATCTAAATAATTTTGACTGATTTTCAATTTTAAAATCATATATTTATTAATTTTCGATATTTGGAAGCTTTCTGACATTGGCAACCCCGTTTATTACTTTCTTTTGGCTCTGAGGAAGAATTTCATAGAAATGCGAAGGGTTTTGGTTTACCATTAAATCGGTTTAAAGAAATCCTATGCATTTCTTTTTTTTAAATTATTGGTCCTGTGTAGTGACGTTTTCCTTTATTTTTTGCATTGGCATGTTTAAATGTTGTTTTATGCAATATTTTTATTATATTTTATGTAATTGTTGTATAACCTTTATTTATGTTTAAATATATTTTTACATTTGCAAAAGCAACAGCTTGGGTTTTATTTTTCTGCTTTTAGACTAAACTGCCGATAGTGATGTACCAAATTTAAGGTTTAAAAGGGTTAAATATAACCAAAATTAGATATAAAAGTTAGACATACAACTTATAATAAATATTTCAGTTCTCAGATTACATTAAAAAAACCTTCTTAAATCGTACATTACAGTCCCCTTAAACTGCGTGTATGTGTTTGCCTGTATGTTCCATTAAAGAAACCAGAGCCTTTTATATACCAAATCGGGAAAGTTATCGTTTAGAATATTAATGAAAATTAGGTATACAAACGGCTCTCA
The DNA here is from genome assembly GCA_963991005.1 of Barypeithes pellucidus. Taxonomy (NCBI): domain Eukaryota; kingdom Metazoa; phylum Arthropoda; class Insecta; order Coleoptera; family Curculionidae; genus Barypeithes; species Barypeithes pellucidus. Next base: position 17,469,776 of record OZ022561.1, on the reverse strand, counting down.
ACACGGCGAGTGTTGCCACCACTGAAATTCTTTTATCGGGAGTGATTATACGTCGCCAGCCATCTTTTCAAACCGCACACTCAAAATTTCATAGTTGCCAAATCTACATCTGCTTTTTTGTTCAAGTGTTAGTTTATGCCATGCGCAGTATCCGCAATTCCAGGGTTGCCACCTAGTTTTAGTTTTGGTAAGTCGGGAACTTATAAAAAGTAAACTTCCTACTAATTATATGATTTTTTATTTTCGATCAATCATACATTCAATTATGAAATTAAAACGATTTGTAAACATCACAATGTCGTCATGAATTATCGATAAATAAATTAAACTTCTAAGGGAGATGAATTTCCATTAAATTACGGATTTTTAACAATTAAAGATAATTATCCTAAGTATTAAAGGCAACTTTATTATTATAAATGTACAAACAGTACCTGCTACAATTTACATTACTTCCTTAGGCAGGGTAAAAGTTAGGTGGCAACCCTTTTTAAGCTATAAAGGTTTAGGGAACAATAAAACTTAAATACCGATAGAAGAAGACATCCTGATTTAAACGACGCCTTCTTGGGAATACTTCATGTTCCGAGTAATTTCTTAGTTCGTTCTATCGTACGCAAAGAATTTGTCCCACCAGTCTGTAACGAATTTAAAGCTATTCTACAAGTGCATACGGAAAAATTACTTATTCCTATAATATGACTGGTAAAGGATTAACAATCCTTTCAGTGACCTAGTAACTGTTTTTATATTATACATAAACATTAAGTTAAATTACCAAACCTTATTTTTATCAGTCACCGAGAAATAAACCCAGAGTCGAAGTCTTTTCAAAGTAACTTTTAAATTTTATTACCGTTTCAATCAAACTTTACTCTGGCGACGAAATTAGGGGTTACGGGACTTTATTTGGACTTTCTTGATCTAGTTTTATCCAAATAAAGTTACCAAGATCGCGAGTGTGCGGTCATTGATATGGCTATGCGGCATCGGCAATAACGTAACAGTCTTGCCAACTTCTTTCCAGACCTGGTGGCGACACTCGCGAAAGTACCAGACCAGAGAGCCTATTCTTGACCGCTCGACTCACGTTTTTGTTACTTCGGTGGTTAAGAATAGGTCCCATAGAACGAACAAAGTCTTTACTTTTGCAGGGGTATCGCCCAAGAAGGTGTTCACTTGTCAACTTTGTGGCAAAGTGCTCTGTTCGAAAGCCTCTTTGAAGAGACATATCGCGGACAAACATGCAGAACGACAGGAGGAGTATAGGTGTGTTATTTGCGAACGGGTTTACTGCTCGAGGAATTCTCTAATGACTCATATCTACACGTATCATAAGTCCAGGCCTGGAGATATCGACATAAAGTTTTTTTAGCCAGAACACTTTGCACTACCTCCAACCACTATTGCAGGTATATAAACTTCTTTCATTTATGAGATGATTTAAAGGACACTTAGCCTCCTTTACAGATTTATGTTATTTTCAACAACAATATCATAATCGTAATTTTTAAAACATCAATACAAAACGAAATTTGATTCAATCAATAATTGAAAAACATAATTTTTAATTCATTATGAAACTCTGTACTTTGAAATAGCTTCTTTATTATAAAATCCAAATAACTTGAGATAAGTACCTAATACGTCGAATTGTGTTTGAAGAGTAAAGTAAAGCAGACTATGTGTTCTTTTATCATTCTCAAATATTTTTTGGAATAACTGTAACAGTTTCAATTTTATATACAAGAGGAAAATATTTTTCTAGAATAAATTTTCGAAATTTGTCTTAAAATATTTTTATTCAACGTTAAACCGTTTAGTTTTTAATTTTCAGTTTTTATTTAAAAATTATTTAACTGGCACTAATATGTAGAAATACCTATGCTTAACAACAAACTAGGTTGTAGATCTTTAGCTTAATTATGTTTAGTAGGGTTCTGTATTTTATTAGGCTGGTTATAATAATTAATTTATTATAGGTAAGTAATAAAAGCTTATAAATTATTAAGAACATGATTCTAAAGTAAAAAATTCTTAACTTTAAAATTATACATAAAGATCAATTTTAATGAAGTAAATGGTTTTAAAAATCAACCGGTGAAAATGTAGGAGTAGGTTTTTAACGACAAAAAGTTATTCTTGATAAAAAGTTTTGCTTGTTGCAAGGGTAAGACTGGCATTGGAAAAAATATGATATGCAGGGCGTCAGAAATATGTATATTATGGAGAATATTTATTTTAAATAACTCGTATAATAAAATGTCGGAGTCATCTGTCTCAAAAAGTTAATGTTTGGTGTGGTGTTTTGAGGAGCAAAATTTTAGGACCAATTTTATTCAATAATAACATTAATGGACAAATATTTCGAAATTTTTTGCAAAATTACTTATCAGATATTATTGAAGAGTTGCTCTTGAATGTAAGGGAATATCTAATAATTCAGTTAGATGGTGCCACTTGTCATTTCTCGGCAGAAGAGCCTGGCTTAACTTCAATTTGAGAGGAAAATGGATTGGGCGGGCTTGGAATGATGATGACGATTTCGAATTGGCCGCGGCGGACTCCCGACCTCACACTACTTGATATCTTACTGTGGGGACGAATTAAGAAAATTATTTACAAATACAGACCTCAAAAGGGTATTCAATTAAAAAACAGGATGCGACAACCATGTGAAGAAATCCCAGCTTATCTTGTAACAAATGCTGTACGCCGATTTAAAAACAACTTCAAGTGCGTTGAAAATAACGGTGGTTCTGCTGAAGCCTAAAATTTGTTTCCAAGATGTGTTATTTAATTTTTCTCTGGCGCCTTGTATATAATATATTTTTTCCATGCCAGTTTTAGTTTTATAACAAGCATAACTTTTTATCAAGATAGTTATATTATTTTATCACGCAATTAAGCCGCTGGTATAAAATAGTAAGGCGAAGCCAAAGGTAAAAAATTGAAAAAGGAATCCAGGCGCACTGGCATTCATAATAGACGTCCCCCTTAAAATGCTTTTGTACTGCTCCCTAGCCTCCTGCAGTGTTGCCAATTCCGCCCCTTCGCTTGATGTCCGCTTACCTTCGTCTTGTGAGCGCCCATGCACGCCTCTACGCATGCTCAGTCCCCTTACTCTACAATCCACAATACCTATTCCAGGACCCATTCGAATGCCGCCCCCCACCAGTGGAGGAATTAACGAACCCCAGGAATGTCCGTACTGTAGAAGGACCTTCAGCTGTTACTACTCGCTGAAGAGGCACTTCCAGGACAAGCATGAGCAATCTGACACTTTGTATGTATGTGAGTTTTGCCACAGGAGATACAGAACGAAAAATTCGTTGACCACGCATAAGAGTCTTCAGCACAGGGGATCGAGTGGTATGTTAAAAAGACTATTGAAAACTACAGCGATTAAGAGTGTACTCGGAGTGGCGGCAAGTGTGAGCCCTCCTCAGGGGGGACGTCCGCAGTAGGGTTGAGCTTCTTTGGAGTTGACATATTTTCCTCTATGTTCGGGTTTGTTGAGTTTTTGAAGTAAGGGGATATTTTCAATAAGAATGGTAAGGGGTGTGCTTTTTATGTTCTGAATAAGATAAAATGTCTAATTAAAAAAGCAAGTTCTACCGTGATGTGTTGATGAGCATTAGGAAATCCGGAAATATGTTTTCAGAAAATTTCGAAGCTGCTTGCAATGGTAACGGTTTTACAATTGCCATAAAACCTCTTATGGAACTAAAAGCAGCGGTTTACGTTTTGTAATATTTTTTTCTACCAAAAAGTGTGTATTTAATTAAAATCTGTACAAATTTGAAAAATAAAAAGCACACCTAATACTCTAAATAGGTTTTTAAAAGACATACCTAGGCAATATTTTACTTATTACATATTGTTACTACTGACAGAGATGTATAATAAGGTATCTTCTACGTCAAATAACTTGATAAAGTTACCTTACTGCAAAAACTCGCGTAAATAAATCTTAAAGTCACTGTCTCTAGTGACGGCCTAGCCTCGAAGAAAGTACAAAATACGTTTAGAAACAAACAAACTTGTAGTTTTTATATACTTTTTTTTGGCATATCATAATAAATAATAATATATCTTACTTAGATGAAATTTATATCACTATTTAAACCATCAACCCCATAGTGATCTAACGTTATTTGCTTGGTATTTACTATAGTAAACATACCTAAACAAATTCAGATATTTTTTTATATCATGCTGCGTTGCGTAACTTCTTTTCCAACTATCAAAGACGCCATTGAAATATCAAGATTTATATCACGGTTATTTTTCATATTAAAATTACATATCTTATCCATATCATGAAAACTATCTCTAAGGTACTTTTTAGATGTATCACTAAATAAGAAGGCGGTCATATATTCTTCGCGATTGCTATTTTACTTTCTGAAGTGGACATAAAAGACAAGCATTCCGTTTTTGTGTTTCTGTAATTATTAATCCCTTCGCACTTGAAAATTAATTCTGCGTGGCCAAAACGTTTCGAGAAACTTGCGTATTTGTTACAACGGAACACAATTTTAAATAAAAAAATATATTTCAACACTAATGTGCAAATAAACAGGTCATTACAAAATTGAGATTAAATTTTAGGCATTTGGCTTCTAACTAGTCCGATTTTTGTGATTTTTTTTAGAGAACTTTAGGTACAACAACAGTTTTAACGTGTCTTTTACAAATTTTATGTACCATTGATTATTCGACATATTATACAAGGATAATCCAAATGATGTTTTTTTATCTAATTACAAAACACTCTGTGGAATAATCGAGTGGCAAAATTATTTCAACATAGCAGTTTTTATTTCGAGTCATATATTCTTTACATTTTGTTTTGTTGGAATGAGACAGTGGCGGCTCATGACCTATGATATAGGCGGGTTCAGTATGATGATATTATTTTTAAAATTTTATTTTTGTGTAACGACCGAACAATTACTTTCTAGGCGTTTTAAATGTAGAAAGAAAAGAAGTAATAAGAAAATGCGTTAGGTAAAACATATTTTTATTTATTTTTTAATTTTACACAAGGAAGTAACTTTTGGAAAATAAGAAAGGTTTTCCTAGCGTGTATAGTGCTTAAACGTCTTCGTTCTTCGGTTCTTAATTGTAGAAAATTGATCAATAACAGCCTCATTAAAGTTTGGAATACCCTCTATAATTTTTTTTCCCATATTTAATTTTGAAACTTTCTAATAAAGTCCCTAGATTTATCCTTTGTGGTCTGCGTTAAATTAATTTCGGGTTTAGGTCTTCCCGCACGCAATACTTCAATTTTTTGCTCCAAACGCAAAAACTATCATTTTAACTTAATAAATATATAATATTAAAATATTAAAACATACACGCTCGAATTTCTAACTAGATGCACGAACAGACAACGGCGCGGCGCACACTAAAATTGTGCGCCTTTTTTCATGTTAAATCGCCATATATCCGCTGTCTCCCGCCACCTGTTACTTCAGAGAAACTGCATTATGCCCCGCCTACTTAATCGCACATGCGAGCAAGTCTCGTCATAATCGTCATTAACCTCGACGAAGGCACGGTTGCCGGATCGAGACCCTATAATATACAGTTTGGTTGACGGTACGACAAAATATTAGGGAGGGTCGGACTTTATACGATAATTGACGGTACGATAAAATATTAGGGAGGGTCAGACTTTATACGATAAATAATATTCAATGAATATAAATTAATATTTTTTTATTCGTTTTGGGGGTGCACGTGCGCATGTGCTCCTGTGGAAGAACCGTCACTGGAATGAGAATACAATTTTTGATGGATAAACAAAACACACGTCGATTCATACCATCACGGAACCAATATTACTTAAAGTTTGTAAACGGCACGTTAAAATTGATAGTTGTAGCTAGAGTTCTCTAAAAAAAATCACTAAAGTCGGACTAAAAATAAAAAGGTTGCCAAGTATAAGAATTAATCAAAACTATATAATGACCGGTTCTTTGTACATGAGTGTATTTATTTTATTGCGATACATACTTAAGGAAAATTGCTCATAATTCAATTTATTTACAAGCAACAAATAGTAGGTTTTAAGAAAAACCTACTTTAAAAACGTAGGAATAATATAAATTAGTGTTAAACATATATATGTACGTACGTAACTTATGTTAAAAATTATGTTTTCGGCTTGTCGTTTTTAACTATTTGTGAATTCCCTTCACATCTTAGAATCTTTAGGGTAATGTTGCTAGAACGTTTAACTAACATTACCTTTAAGATGTCTCCTTAACCAACATATCTTTCCAGGGTTAAAATATCTTTGTATATAAAAAATGTGCCAATTTTTTTATTAAATTTTGGTTAACTACTTTTACACTAATATAATTAATTATATTTAATATTATCTTTTTAAGTCAATATAAAACTTTGTATGCCGACATCTTCGCTTATATATTTTCGAGCCAAGTTTGAACGCCAGAACAAAATTATATTAAAATTTAGGGCGTTTAAACTTCGTGATTATTTATGTGGTTATTTTTTTATTGTGTTTAGTGAGTTTGTAAGGAATTGTTATTTTTGATATTTTTGTGAAAATTTCTGTGATTTTTTTGAAAATTTAGGTTAAAACACGCTCGGAAATATGCAGGTGAATTACTACGTAAAATCCTAAAAACTTTAAAATACAAAAATATCAATATAACTTCTCACATTTAGTATTTTTTAAAAATATTGTTGGATTGAGTTGAGTTGAATTATAATGGGAATCGAAATAATATAATAAATACATAATAAGAAAAAATTAATGAAGTACTGTAATATCCTAGAACCTCTCTCATTTCAATTTTTAAAGGGGCCCAGGAACCTAGGTCAGTAGATGCAGAGGTGGGATCAAAATTGGGAATAACTGATTTCATTCAATAACAATTCAAGTTGTCAAAGAGAAGAGAAAGAATGCCCATTTTTTATATAGATGACGAATTTTTTAAAGAAATTTAGTGAAGAACGTTTGGTACTTACATAATAATTTTCTCGTGAATCTGTTAGTTTATTATTATTCTTGTATTTTAAAGGTTTAGAGTAATTTTTGATCTGAAATAAGTAAGCACGGTTAGTTTTTTGAGATAGAATCGTTGAGCATACATTTATATGACTGTATCTTTAGTGCTGTGACTTTATTAATATCTACAAAATATTTGGGATAAAAAAAATTATCGTCTGATTAGGTTATAAAAATTTATTTATTTTATTTTGTGATATGGCCCTACCAAAGACGTTTTTTGACTTTAAAATTTTTTTCCAGAATCAAAAATATACTTTTGTTAAAACAAGAAACGTGCCATTGAATTTTCTTCAGTAAGTCTTTAGGGTAATATTTTTTTAGTAATTTTTTAAATGCTGCTGAGTTATAAAATGTTTATTTTGTTACAAAAAGACTACTGTCAGTTTTGTTTACAACCGTTTAAAGTTATTTGTTCACGATAAATTATCATTTGATTATTCATCCTTTAAAAATTTGCTTACCTTAACATGTCAGTAAAAAGGGAAACATATAATTAATATAACTTATTGAAATGGTGCCGTCTAAGATACCGATCCATCATCCGGTGGCTCTGTACTGTACAGGTAGCCGGCTTTTTTAAAAATTATTGATTTATAGCAGATCTTTTAATGGATGAAATTAAAGTTAGAGTGGAATTGTTTTTATAACGGATGTATACGAAACTAATAGAAAAATATATAGGTTGTCCCTTATCTGTTTTATGTAAAAACATTTTCATTATTATATTAATAAGTTGTTAGTGGTAAGTTTTTACAATTAAGCGTTGCTCGTTACTCTTAGAAAAAAAAACAAGCATATCTATGTTCATGCCAAGCATATTTACTAAAAAAAAGTAAGACGAAAAGTAAGTATATCAAGGAATTACTTAACAGTATTAAAAACGTACCTACAATAATGAGGTAGCAAAAATTTAAGATATTTTACATATAAAAACCTATACATATACATTTATATAAATTTTCTTCTAAAATGTTTAAAGTAATACGATAAAAAAAGTTTAGATTTTGTTACAAAAAAAATGGCGTGAAAAATAGTTTTCTTAGATGTATGTGATGTTAATCAAATGTACATTTACCCTAATGCATTATAACCTTCGCCATTTTAACTTTATTTCTTTGGACCAAATCACCCATATCATAGAAACGTGAATCATTTTAATTCTGAGTCTAAATAAAATCTCAGGGATGTAGAACATACTTATATTTTCATAAATGTCGTAATATTTTAGACTCGGAACGCATTGCAAAAAATGTATGTCAAGAAAAGTTAAAATGGACACATTATTTCATCTCACTGCCGTATTTGAATTCCGATTATGTTAAAATGTCATTTATTTCCAATAATTCGAGATTTGATACTTGCACTAGAACTTTAATCGACACTGAAAAGGAAAAATAAAACAAATTTTACTGGATAGCGATAGTGGTGTACCAGGTTGCTTTTAACACGAATCCCTTAGATGTGTTCCCGGTTTGCATAGAAATTAACCTTGAGAACTATTCACAGTCCCAGTCGCCCGCTAGCTTAACTACTCACTCATAAATTAATAAATCAATCAATATTAATTTTAAATGGCGATGGCAGTTTTAACCTGAATGGATTAAAAAACATTTACCTAAAAATTAAATCGCATTAAGATATTTCAAGACAAAAAAAACATAAGAAAAGCCAAGAAAATTGTTCGAAAAATAGTTTTTAGTGTTTTTTTTATGTCTAAATTCTAGCAAGTATCAGTCCAAACGAAACAAGCTGCCTTGGTATCAGTACAACACATACTTTTTACTACAAGCTATAAAAAGACTTTTAAACCAAAGAGTCGTATAGACCTTTCAGTTACATATACGTATGGGACGGACATGCGTCCTTTGGCTTAAAGTCCTTAAAATGAAAAATATTACCTCAATACTCAGAATATCCGCAGATGTACTTATATTGTAAAATGTATTTAGTGTAAGAAAAACTCGGAAAATCTGAAAAAAAACTGTACAAACAGAATTTATATATAAATATTATTTTTTGTTTCATTGGTAAAATGCTACATTTTATTAGAAAGTACATTAAATTAGAAACCTCGTACGGTTCGAAGGCGTTAGGTAAAACGACCCATTCCGATTTGGTGAAAAATTAAATTATGAATAAATTACCACCTAAAATACAGAATTAACAAAACCATTAATGTAGAAATTTGCTTATTAATCAGAATTCCTTAATATTTTCCATACATTTTTTAATTTTTTGGGTTTGTTCGGGTATCGTCTCGTCTCTAAATGGTAAATCAAAGTAAAATATCTTTTTATAGTTAATTGTACCGTAAACCTGGACGAACAAGAATTGTACAGAATCCCAGGGTGCATACTCTACATTTATTGTGAAATAATATATATATACAGGGTGTCCGGAAACATGTGGGAAATCTCCCGGATATGAAGAAAATACGTGAAAAGAATACTATAGGTTCATATAAACTTCTTTCGTATCGGCCTCCTCTTCGGAGATATGGGCTCCCAAAGAGCACCAATGGAATCAAGTTTTTTACACATAATTATTGAACCCCCTGGTATATTTCAATTATTTTTTAATATGATGTATACCAGGTAAGACCCGTCAAATTACTACCCAAGAAACTGTTGTGAATTACTCACAGCTGCAGGGATGGACTAGCTGTAACACTCATGGGCCCATTTTTTTACGCCCTGTATGATGAGAACTTTGAACAATGTTTTTTACATACCTTTAACTATTGGCTAAAAATTAAGTACTCTTCATTCATGTCGCTAATCCTAACCGTTTTCGAAAAAACGGCATTTCATATACATCATGTGCTTCGGGTATTTCAATAAAAGATACATCTTTGTTCCGATCCAATGTTTAACCTTCAAGATTCCGCTTTTTCATATTTAGCCCATGAGCATTGAGCAGTTAGGGGACTCAGTGTAAATAAAATGACGTTTTCTCGAAAACGGTTAGGATTAGCGACATGAATGAAGAGTACTTAATTTTTAGCCAATAGTTAAAGGTATGTAAAAAAAACATTGTCCAAAGTTCTCATCAGGGCGTAAATAAAATGGGCCCATGAGTGTTACAGCCAGGCCGTCCCTGCAGCTGTGAGTAATTCACAACAGTTTCTTGGGTAGTAATTTGACGGGTCTTACCTGGTATACATCATATTAAAAAATAATTGAAATATACCAGATGGTTGCAATAATTATGTGTAAAAAACTTGATTCCATTGGTGCTCTTTGGGAGCCCATATCTCCGAAGAGGAGGCCGATACGAAAGAAGTTTATATGAACCTATAGTATTTTTTTCACGTGTTTTCTTCATATCCGGGAGATTTCCCACATGTTCCCGGACACCCTGTATATAAGGTGTCCAAGCATTCAAATACTATAATGTTATGATTTTTCAAATGGGACACCCAACGTTTTCTATTGGCGAGGAAGACAACCTCGCTCTGGTAGAAGTGTTGACATTTTTATGACGTCTTGTACCTGTATAACTAACAAGAGAGCAAAATTCGACTTGACAGTCTGACAACGACAGGTTATCAGCTATCCCTGTCCAATCCTGTTAACTAAACGAATTCGGTATTAAAACTCCGCTATGGCGCCGAGGTAGGAAAAATATAACTTTGTCGCGGTTAACAATTCTTAAACATCCTGTATCTTTCACAATAAATGTTGAAATGTGCCACTTAGAATTCCGTAGGTATATACAACGTGTCCAAGATAAGGAGGGCCAGTACAGGGATCTCGGAAACCGTAAGAGATACGAAGTCGGTTAAATGGAGGTAAAGTTGCGCATTTACGTGCCTAATAATATGTCGTTTAGTAAGTTTTAAAATTCCGAGCAGTTCCGGAGATATCCGGAAAAAAACGAAATTCTGAAAAATCGTTTTATTGTTTTCCTAGGTTTTTTTGAGATCGAATTCTAAAGTAAATTGCATTTTTGCATTGCCACTTTTTCCGCTCTATCTAACAGCGTTAATTGTTTTGTAATCCGACGAGTCGTCTTCGAAGGGCCATTATCAACTTTCTTTTTGTAAATACGGTCCTGTTTTCCTGATATTGGAATTTGAGAGCTTTTTTCTCCCGAATGCAACGATGCAACGAATATTGTGGTTTAATGATGTTTCGAGGGTTTTTTGAACAACATCAGGAAATTTTGGGATACGGTCCTGTATTTTTTCTAATTTTATAAATAATATCTCATAAGTAAGCTCTAAATTTTTACTTATGTTGGACTAGTTCTATAAATAACAAATAATTTAATAATAAACCACAAATAAGTGAACAAAAATACAGAAACAATATTTCAAACTTGATTCGGGATTTAAAAGAAAACTAAGCGCTTGAAACAAAAAAAATTAAGATGGCGACGCGTGATTTGATTCACTTGACATTTCGATTGTGATCGTTTGAGAGCGTTTTAAGAGCTTTTCTATTTTCCAGAAAATATGGAACATAAATTTACAAAAGCTGAAAAGTTTGATATATGTATACATGCGATAGGTATTATTTCATCTCAAAAAAACTGTTATGTGGCAGTTAGAAGATGTTATTTGTGCTTAGAGAATAACGGAAATCATTTTGAACACCTGATTATGTAGTTCCTTACTTTTTTCGTTGTTCGTTTTATTACTGTTTTGGAATGATTTTTGTTCACTTATTTGTGGTTTATTATTAAATTATTTGTTATTTATTGAACTAGTCCAACATAAGTAAAAAAAATTAGAGCTTACTTATGAGATATTATTTATAAAATTAGGAGAAATACAAGACCGTATCCCAAAATATCCTGATTCAAAAAACCCTCGAAACGTCATTAAACCACAATGTGTCATACATCGTTGCATTCGGGAGAAAAAGAGTTCTCAAATTCCAATATCAGGAAAACAGGATCGTATTTAAAAAAAGAAAGGTGATAATGACCCTTCGAAGACGACTCGTCGGATTACAAAACAATTAACGTTGTTAAATAGAGCGGAAAAAGTGGCAATGTAAAAGTGTAATTTACTTTAGATTTCGAGCTCAAAAACCAGGAAAATAATTAAACTATTTTTCAGAATTTCGTTTTTTGTCGTTGTCCGGAACTACTCGGAATTTTAAAACTTTCTAAACGGCATATTATTAGGCACGTAAATGCGCAACTTTACCTTGGACACATTGTATACAAAATTTTTTCAAATTCAACTGTTTATTGCTTCTGTTATGGCACCCCATTGAAAAATAGCTATAGAAAAAACAGAATTTAAAAAATAAAATGTGGTAATTTACAAAGTTTTTTTTTATCAAAATGTTATACTAAATGGCAGTAGCAGCTTCGCCTTCGGTTTGCAGGTTTGTACAACCCCAAAAAATACAGCAGAAAAAAATAAAACAAAAAATACAATTTATTATATCTAAAACTCCTTCCTGCCACAATTATAGTCCACCGTTGCACAATGGGTCGTCGAGGGTGCAGCCAAAACTATGGCGATTTTAAATTTAATAAAAATAATAATGTGGTTGTGAAATAAAAAATGCTCCGTTTTATTTCCCTCGCTTGTTATTTTGATGAGACGCTTCCTGGACAGCAACAGGTTCGACTAATTTATTTTAAAAATCCCTAATTTTCTGTATATTATTATACCAATGGGGAGTGCAAGTCCCGAATTTCAACGAGCCGCTACTGCTAAATGGGTACTTTTGTGTTACATAAAAATCTGTAAATACTTCCGTAGTAGTACTTTCTTGCTTTCGGGTTTAATCTAATTTTTTATTAGCTGATACAAATAGGGATATCCACATCTAAACGGCCTATGTGCCCGTGCGGCCGAAACAACGTTCTATTTAATTCAGTTTTAAGCAGCGTCGCTTATGATACCGTGTGGAGCGCCGCGACATGTGCCGCGAGAAGACCGAGACCAGTTTTTATACAGGGGTTACTTGAGAAAATGCGCGCAAACAGCGACGCCGCTTTTCCCTAGTCACCCAGTATATAAAAACTTATTTCGGATTCCTTGCGATGCGACCCATATGTCGCGACGTCCGACAACGTACGTTTATACTGTGAATTAGAGGGAATTTTTCTTCGACCGCACCTGTACTAGATGCGTCTTGTTTACGCCCATTCGATGTGGATCTGTCGAAATTATCAAATGCTTCCACGATTTATGTTTTAGGAATTCATTAGCTTTATTTAAATTTTATAATTAGGAATAATAATTTTTGTTATAAATATTACAATATAATTGTTGGTGTAATAAAAGTATTGAAACAATCTTAAAAACTTGTATTTTTTTTTTGATTACCGTAGGCCGTTCTACATGCTGCATGACGCAAGAAATCTAGCTGAATTAGTCTCTTGCACTCGCAGCTTATCGGTTTTGTTCGATATTTCTGCAAGCGAAAGACTAGGGAAAATTTAGTAATGGAATAGGAAATGTCTCGACATTATTTCGACTTTCACTATACAGGGTGTCCGGGAACATGTGGGATATCTCCCGGATATGAAGAAAACACGTGAAAAGAATACTATAGGTTCATATAAACTTCTTTCGTATCGGCCTCCTCTCCGGAGATATGGGCTACCAAAGAGCACCAATGGAATCAAGTTTTTTACACATAATTATTGAACCACCTGGTATATTTCAATTATTTTTTAATATGATGTATACCAGGTCAAATTCCTATCCAAGAAACTGTTGTGAATTACTCACAGCTGCAGGGACGGACTAGCTGTAACACTCATGGGCCCATTTTTTTTACGCCCTGTATGATGAGAACTTTGGACAATGTTTTTTACATACCTTTAACTATTGGCTAAAAATTAAGTACTCTTCATTCATGTCGCTAATCCTAACCGTTTTCGAGAAAACGTCATTTTATTTACACTGAGTCCCCTAACTGCTCATGGGCTAAATATGAAAAAGCAGAATCTTGAAGGTTGAACATTGGATCGGAACAAAGATGTATCTTTTATTGAAATACCCGAAGCACATGATGTATATGAAATGCCGTTTTTTCGACACAAAAGGATAAACGTATGGAGTACATATGACAGTAATTGTACTAGATTGACAACATATTACATTTTTTATTAATTGACTAAAGACGAAGTCGCGAAATGGCGGATATAAATTCTATTTGTAACTTTCGTAACTAATGGAGATTTTCCATAAAAACTAGTGACAATTTTCTCGAATTTAATTAATCTTACAGCTGACACCTATGTTTTGTAGAGGGATAAAAAAAATTCAAAACAAAATTATTTAATAGTGTGTTTATTTCTTATATATTTAATAATTACTCACTTTCTAACAATTCATACTCATCTGAACCTGATCCACTCTCCGTGTCACTGTCAAAAGTCGATCTTGGTAAAGGGCCATCAGTGACCAAAAGGCCTCTTTCCCAAAGGTCTGACACTAGCTGCAGTTTGGCACTTTCATCTGCTATTGGTAGATCTTCAACTTCTATTAACAGAAAATTGCACACATAACACATTCGTTCAGCCAGCTAAAGATCTGGTTTGGATTTATAGCAGATATAAACTTTTTTCATTTATTGTGAATGTTAGAACTTGTCAAAGTTGTCTGCAATATAATATGAACTTCACTGACCGATCCATGATAAGTGAGACACTTTTGTCTAAAACCAAATATCGACCGAATTCATATATATATAAACAGTATATTGCTATACCATCTGCAATTATGTCCCCGCTATGGGCATCGAAGGGGGCGTTGTGAGTTTGCGCAGTTCAGAAATTTCTTTGTGAAAGTAAACATTCAACAGGACCGGATTTCAACTTTTTTAATGTAAATTTTACTGGTTAGTTAGGAAAAATATTGCATATATCAAAATTTCGATTAGTTCGATTTAAGACAGCGTTCCATGCATACGATTTCTGACGATGTGATGATCCGACGGTGCCCTGCTGGTGTAAACTTTTGGTGCCAAATTCCGTCCGAATATTTGTAACAATCGACACGATGAGCTTTATTTTAACTTTCATCCGACGTCGTATGTCTCTTAACCATGCCTTTTTCTAAACCAAAAATTAAGAATGAGTGACTATTTTGGGAATTATTATCAGCTACTAATGCACCAAATTAAAAATACATTAATTTTAAGGTTAGGTAGTGACCACATATACAGGGTGTTATGGAAATGACGTATTATATTTAAACCGGCAAATCCCGAGATGAAAATAAATTGAAGAAAAATAACCATAAATGGCGCTTTGAATTATTAAGCGGAATATACACTTTATATGAAATCTCAAAATTTACGTGGCCGCTCCTGAGGCCCTTCGCAATCTATATGTTATTGAGGCAGTCTCAAGGTTCAAAAGAGGTCATCGCATTGTAGGCGGTGTTGCCATTCAAATTCTAAACGCACGTGTTCAGTTTTTGACAACAAGACGTCTTGGCGCGCGTTATCACTTCTTTTTCAAACTTCTTAGACAAAGAAAACTACAATTTTAAGGTACATACTTTCTTACCTTCGATCTTATTTTAAAATAATCCGTTTTATAATTAAATTCCATAAAAAAATTAAACACAAAAAGTATGTTTTTCTATAGAACCAACAGTAGGTAATATCACACAAATTTTAAATCACATCACAGCATTTCTTATTATGAATTATTACACAACAAAAAAAAAATCGGGCAATACGTTTAAAATTCGTATACGTCAAGCACGTGGAACGCTCGACGTCCTTCCCCGCCAAAGTACCGAAGCGTACTGAAGAATAATAAAGGAAGCGCCCTAGTATTCAAATAAGGGCGAGACACGTGGTGTGATCTGACAACACTGTTAGTATACTCTAGTGACCCACATTGTTGCTAACCGAATCCAGATGTAACGGCGCGACAGTATGTGGGTAAAAAGGGTTTTTACCTTAGTATTTAGATATTCGATTTAAAAAAAAAAAGTATGTAGACTTTCTCTAGGACTCCCTAGGAGTCACCCATTTAAATATAATAAGTCATTTCCATAACACCCTGTATATTATATTGTATACGAGTGACACTCTCTTCTTTTTTTACAAGCTTTTTAGTGAAATTCGGTTCCGAAGATCGGATATTGTGATAAGCAAAATATGTTCGTATATACAGGGTCCGCAAACGAAGCGTGGACGGAAGATTAAATCGTTATCGAAGAACTTATCAACATTACTAAAACATCTTGAGATATTAGATTAAAAGCGGCATGTTTTAAAAATATTTTACATTATACAGGGTGGCCCAAAAAAGTGTGACAGCATAAAGTTATATTTTTTTAAATGGGACACTCAGTATTTTATTGCATATTTAGGTTCGTATTACTATCGTTTATAAGTGCCTCAAATTTTATTTAATTTGGTTCTGTAGTTTCGGAGAAAAAAATTAAAAACTAAAAAAAAAAGTTTTGCAGTCCTGAATAAAAAAATCAAAAAAAAACAATCCAGAACTATTTTTTTAACCTCGGCATAAAGTGAAATTTATGACAAGAGGTCTAGAGATACTATGAATGTAATTGCGTTTATTAATTTTATACAGGGTGTTCATAATAAGCTTTCAAAAACACCACATTTTAAAATAATTTTTCTCAAGTTTTTCAAATGGAACACCCTGTATATTATTTGGCTATTTGACTTAGAATTCATAGACAATTTTTTTTTGTAATACAAGCAAATAAGTTATATCCAGCCGTTTTTGAAATAATTGTAAATATCATAAATTATGTAGTTTAAATAGAGTTTTTATTGGGAAATCTTGTTATAGGCGACTAGACTAATAATTGTAAACTAAAGTAAATGTTCAAAATAGCTTCCTTTTACTTAATTTAATGACTTTCATCTACTGCCAACAGAACTCTTAATTCATTTTCTTCATTAATAACGGGTTTATTGATTATCATCCTTTTTGTGTACGAGTGCTTCCTGTTGCTACAAATCTTTGCAACAACTTCTCGAAGGTTTCTGGTCTCGGCTTTCTCTCAATATCTGGATATCTTTCAGCATACACTCGGCTCGCGAGGAGGCAATTTCTTGCACATTCACCCATCATATTTACCATTTCTAAAGTTGTAAAACTCGACATTTTGTGTAAGTTAGTACTTAATTTCGACGACTGAACAAATGTAAATAATTTTATTTGGCTGTCATAGTGACAATCTAAACAAAAAAAATCATTGCAACTCGATTAAGAATAAAAAATAAAATTAAATAAATAAAAGTAGCAAAAATGTAGGCTTATTTATATCGAAATAACTAAAATACGGTAATCTAAGAGTAAAAGAAAGCTATTTTGAACATTTACTTTAGTTTACAATTATTAGTCTAGTCGCCTATAACAAAATTTCCCAATAAAAGTCTATTTAAACAACATAATTTATGATATTTATAATTATTTCGAAAACGGCTGGATATAACTTATATGTTTGTATTACAAAAAAAAATTGTCTATGAATTCTATGTCAAATAGCCAAATAATATACAGGGTGTTCCATTTGAAAAACTTGAGAAAAATTATTTTAAAATGTCGGGTTTTTGAAAGCTTATTATCAACACCCTATATAAAATAAATAAACGCAAATACATTCATAGTATCTCTAGACCTCTTGTCATAAATTTCACTCAATGCCGAGATTAAAAAAATAGTTCTGGATTGTTTTTTTTAATTTTTTTATTCAGGACTGCAAAACGTTTTTTTTTAGTTTTTAATTTATTTCTGCGAAACTACTAAACCAAATTAAATAAAATTTGAGGCACTTATAAACGATAGTAATACGAACCTAAATATGCAATAAAATACTGGGTGTCCCATTTAAAAAAATATAACTTTATGCTGTCACACTTTTTTGGGCCACCCTGTATAATGTAAAATATTTTTATAACATGCCGCTTTTAATCCAATATCTCAAGCTGTTTTAGTATTGTTGATAAGTTCTTCGATTACGATTTAATCTTCCGTCCACGCTTCGTTTGCGGACCCTGTATGTACATACCTGAAATACTTTATACCTGGTATTGATCCACGACTTTTGCAAAAAGCACTTGTGTCCTTTCATCTTAAACAAAACGAACCACTAACCTACCAAACAGCGAATCGAATCATCACAAATTAAAAACCCCTTTACAAAAATTGTTGTTAGGTAATGAAAATTCATAAGCACTAATATACCGACAACGATGTGGATGAACCACTTTTTATTCTGTAATTTGGAAAAGCATCCAGAACCAAAGATGGCGACGAATAACAACAAATAATGTCGGGCCGGCTCTGACGCGATCAATAAAATTTCCACCCTACTGCCCAAACTCAATAGGCCCGCGCCATCTCGCATAGCGGGGACAGTTTTTGTATTTTGGAACGTTCAAGAGTGGCACGTTCACGCAGATTGATGTATCGCCTTACGATGAGGCTACTTCTGCCAATCTGAACAAGGCTATTTTATTAACCAGTACATACAAACTTCATTATATCTTACCTACGAACTCAGGATACTTTTTGTGTAAAACTTCAAAGGCAGGGATCAAAGAATTATCAATATCCAGCCACTGTTCCTCTTCCCCGTGATAGCTTTTGGCATTATCAATACAATAATACAACTTTGAGGTACTTTCGTTTTCCTTTACAACTCTTACAGCATAATACCTCAAGAGCCGTATTTTTACCTCTGTGCTTATTTCAACTCTACAATTTTATTTTTAAATTAAAATAATTTCACAGGAAAACAATATTAAAATTTAGGTATATTTATACGTCAGTTAGAAGCGGGGAACCTTTGAAGAGCGCGGTTAGCCGTAATTTCAATCGTGACAAATCGAAAAACGGGACTAGTTCTATTTGTAGGTGATTAAATATGTTTTAAATAGTCAAAAATCTACCTGTTATAGATCTTTCCATAATTCATATGATCACCGTCAAACTTAGAAGAGTGTTCTGCTTCTTTTTGAGAGAACAGGGGCGGCATAGCATCGTACATAAATTTCCTTCCTAAATTATCAGCAGCTAAATCCACATCCATATAATTCACTAATGACTCAACCAGAGACTTGGTTTTGTTTATTATTAGCTGTCTTTTCTTAGTTGTTTCATTTTTGTTAACAATTCCCACATGTTTAAGATAGTTCAGTGGCATACCCCTCCTGAAAGAAGCAGTTAATATTGTGATCTATCACTTGAATATGTTCAGGATATAAAACATAATGACTTTTTTTCATAATTTTGAACTTAAATTTTAAATTTTTGGAAATAATGAGAATATTTTGACAAGCTCTACGTGTGCAAGATAATTAGAGCCAGTACAGGGATCTCGGAAACCGTAAGAGATACGAAGTCGGTTAAATGGAGGTAAAGTTGCGCATTTACGTTCCTAATAATATGCCGTTTAGAAAGTTTTAAAATTCCGAGTAGTTTCGGAGATATGCGGAAAAAAACGAGATTCTGAAAAATCGTTTTATTGTTTGTTTTTGAGATCGAATTCTAAAGTAAATTGCACTTTTGCATTGCCACTTTTTCCGCTCTATCTAACAGCGTTAATTGTTTTGTAATCCGACAAGTCGTCTTCGAAGGGCCATTATCAACTTTTTTTTTTAAATACGGTCCTGTTTTCCTGATATTGGAATTTGAGAGCTTTTTTCTCCTGAATGCAACGATGTATGACACATTGTGGTTTAATGACGTTTCGCGGGTTTTTGAACAACATCAGGAAATTTTGGGATACGGTCCTGTATTTCTCCTAATTTTATAAATAATATCTCATAAGTAAGTTCTAAATTTTTACTTACGTTGGACTAGTTCAATAAATCACAAATAATTTAATAATAAACCACAAATAAGTGAACAAAAACAAAACAGTAAAAAACGAACAACGAAAAAAGTAAGGAACTACATAAACAGGTGTTCAAAATGATTTCCGTTATTCTCTAAGCACAAATAACATCTTCTAACTGCCACATAACAGTTTTTTTGAGATAAAATAAAACATGCGATAGAATCAAACTTTTCAGCATTTGTAAATTTATGTTCCATATTTTCTGGAAAATAGAAAACCTCTTAAAAACCTCTCAAACGATCACAATGGGAATATCAGAAGTTTGAAATAATGTTTCTGTATTTTGTTCACTTATTTGTGGTTTATTATTAAACTATTTGTTATTTATTGAACTAGTCCAACATAAGTAAACATTTAGAGCTTACTTATGAGATATTATTTATAAAATTAGGAGAAATACAGGACCGTATCCCAAAATTTCCTGATGTTGTTCAAAAAACCCTCGAAACGTCATTAAACCACAATGTGTCATACATCGTTGCATTCGGGAGAAAAAAACTCTCAAATTCCAATATCAGGAAAACAGGACCGTATTTAAAAAAAGAAAGTTGATAATGGCCCTTCGAAGACGACTCGTCGGATTACAAAACAATTAACGCTGTTAGAAAGAGCGGAAAAAGTGGCAATGCAAACGTGCAATTTACTTTAGAATTCGATCTCAAAAAAACCCAGGAAAACAATAAAACGATTTTTCAGAATTTCGTTTTTTTCCGGATATCTCCGGAACTAGTCGGAATTTAAAAACTTTCTAAACGGCATATTATTAGGCACGTAAATGCGCAACTTTACCTCAATTTAACTGACTTCATACCTCTTACAGTTTCCGAGATCCCTGTACCTTTATCTTGGACAAGTTGTATAGTAAAATTATTTAAATTTTTCTAATCAACCATACTTATTCTTCCCAAAATTGGTTTTATTCTTATTTTCGAAAATGATCCAAGCCATAGAAAATGATGACAGTCAATTCTTTCAAATTTATATCATCAAGGAACTGAATCTTTATGCTCTAAAATGTTGAGAATGTGATAGAGAACCCTCAAGATCTAATTTTAAATGTCATCCCATTATCAGAATTGAAAACTAAACGAGCATCTTTACCTGTATTCAATGTTTTCACTAGCTGCCTTTTTAAGTGCAATTGGAAGCAGCTGTTCTAACAGATCGGCATAGGCAGTATGCTGATATACAGAAACTGTGATATGCAATGAATGGGCATCTTCTTGAGTACGTCCTATTAAACCCAAATAGTATGTAATAAATCTGAGGTGAAATAACATTATTTATTGAGTGTACCTTACCTTCATGTATTGTGCCCCTTGGAAAGTATAATAGATCCCCAGCTTTCAATGTTACTTCCATAAATGGTTTATCTAAGTCTTCTGATTTAAAATTTATGCTGGAATCTCTAGCGAGAACATCTGCACCCCTTTCAATCAAAAATAAAACCATTATTAATAGTAGGTTTGGAGTAAGTAAGATAAGCAATAAACACATATTAAAGGTAAATTTTGGAACAAAGTTTTAACTTACTTCGGTCTGTATAATTTCCAATGCTTAGTACCCTCCAACTGGATAATAAAAGCTTCAATATCGTCAAAATGTGGAGCAAAACCTTGACTTCCAGGAGGTGTTAGGTAAGTATTAGTTCCTACCATGGTTCCAAAATATTCTTGCAAACTTGATATAAGGGAGTGTACATTTTGGTCATAGGTATGAGGATTCAGTACCCGGACACTACATCCATTATTATAATAATCCCATAATTGTGAAGGTACAGCTCTACCTAATAAGCAAATACTACTTAATTTCATTTGATTAAAAAATAATAAAAGTATTATTAACAAATTTACCTTCAGGGTTGAGGACTTCTTTTTTTCCATTCTCATAAGCCACAACATCAACGTTTCTTGTATAATATAATGGATACTCTCGCAAAATACTGTCCAACTTTTCAGAGCTAAATATATCTTGAAAATAATTTGTTTTTGAATGATCCACATATAAAACATCCTTTTCCCAATATTTCTCAAAAAATTCTTTTGGAGTTATTGGGTCTATGAGCCACTTAAATACTGCAAGGCCTTGTGTCATCGGATTGAATACTGATACATTGGAAGTATTATTGTTTTTCAGTTCAGATATAATTTTTTTACTTTTCTTAGCATTCATTTGCAATTTATTTTCTGAAGCACCATTAGTATCACCTGAAGCGGTATTGTTTCTCGTATTTACACCAGTTTTCTGAGTCTTGGTACTTACTATCATGGGCACTAAAATGGGCATTTCTTCATCAGACTCCGTATCTCCATTTGACTCTAGCTTGGCTCTCTTCTTGGATTCACGCTTATCTATTTGATGTTTTGTATGTTTGGCTTTCTTGCTAAGACTTGAAAATCCATTTTTCTTTCCACCCTTAAATGTTTTAAATTCGTTTTTCTTGGCCCTTTTTAACGGTCCATTTTCCGGTTTGGTTTCTAAGGTATTTTTCCGTTTGTTCTTGTTCTGTCTTTGGTATACCGAAAAAGCAGACACTGCTGAATCCATCTTCTTTATATAGGTATAATCGAATAATATGTTTTAAAGTCGATTTAAAATCAGAACGAAATTACTTTTTAAAATTTTTAAATAAAGGCACTATTCGAGGTTATGCTCACACTCGGGCGCGTGTTCCGTGAAGTGTTTTGACAAGAGGCGCTTTCTAACAACATAATCGCAAAAATCAGAAATATCTACCCAAAAAGCGTCAAAATCGAAGCGACACTCAAAGTTGATGTGATCGTAATCGACCTTATCGACCAGATCCAAACATTGTTTTGAGGTTAGTAGAAACAAAATAACCTACAAAATTCCTTTTTACGGCGCATTTTTACCCGAAATACAAAGATTTAATAAAGTATAATTCAAATTTATTCATTAAAATGTCCAAAAGAAAGTACGAAAGTCAGTTTTTTGAGCCTGACGAGAAGCGTACCACTAGGCCTGAAGAGCCCGAAAAACACACCCTGGATAGTGACGAGGAAGACTATGTTGATGAAACCAACGTTTTAGATGACAATGATATTGAAGGGGAAGAGGATGGTAAAAATTTTACTTATTTAGCTACTGCTTGAAGCATTTTTGCAAAGACAATTTATATTGTTGACAAGTGATTGATATTTAGTTTACTGGTGGATTATCTGGTCACAAACACTGAGGGACCAATGTAAAATCACGAAGTCTGTGTGGGGCTTTACTGTGTATTATTTCATAGACCTTTTTTTAAATCAGAAAACATGAGAGTATAATTTATTCCTTATTTATTTCAATAAACACAATATATATAAGAATTTATTTGTT
Source organism: Barypeithes pellucidus (assembly GCA_963991005.1). NCBI lineage: Eukaryota > Metazoa > Arthropoda > Insecta > Coleoptera > Curculionidae > Barypeithes > Barypeithes pellucidus. The sequence continues at coordinate 17,446,575 of OZ022561.1, read as the reverse complement.
CCTCAGGAGATAAAAATTGTTCTTAAATTAACCTTCCACCATAGGTATAGCTAGACAAGAAGGGGAACAACGCATGACCGCTTTTAATATGAGGGAAGAACTAGAAGAAGGACACTTTGATAGAGATGGTCATTTCATATGGAACAATGAGAAGGAGGTAACATATAAACATCTTAAGGAAATAGTTAAGTTTCAACAAGAATTAATTTACAGGTACGTGATAACTGGTTGGATAACATTGACTGGCAAAAAATAAAACATACCTCTGACTCTGCTGGAAAATATGATATAGAGGAAACTGGTCTTGGAGGGGAGAGTGACTCATCAGATAATGATCCAGAGGAGGCTCCCTTTGATGAATTAAATACTTACAAGCAAATATTAAGTAAACATATTTTTCCTTAAGAAAAATACCGAGCTTTAAATAATAATCCGAAATATTCCTTTGTAGGATTTTTAAAGCCAAAAGAATCTATAAATAAAGCTTTAAAAAGGTTAGGGGGAGATGATATCAAATTGTCTAGTGTGGAAAGACTAAAAAGAAAGAAAGCTGGTACTCTAAAAACATCAGAAGATGTTACAAAACTTACCGAATTGGCTAACCAAGTAAGTTTGAAACAATAAGTTTATTATTTAAAGTTTTCAGGGTTCACCCTTAGTGAATTTGCTCCTGACTCGTAGTGCACATTTTTTCAATAACTACTCATTCTTAGATTCTTACAAGACTGGGAAATATGGATGTTTACCAAGAAACTTATGAACAGATTCAGCTGAAAATAGAAAAGCGGGACAATAAAACCAAAAATATTGTCAAGGAAGCTGAATTGGATATGTATTCAGACGATTTTGATGTTAAAGAAAAAGAAAAATTGAAAGGCAAGTAGTAATTCTTACTTTGTTTAAGCACCAGTTTTATGTAAAAATATCGAGTCATTAAATACTTTTTTAATGTTCTAATGAACACATCTATTCTAGATGAACCATCAGTAAGTTTCTCACAAACGTCTGATGCTTTAAATAACTCTGAAGACACTGTACAGGATACTGAGCTGAAGTGGGAATTCAAGTGGTCAGCAGATGATGAAAAAATTGAAGGTCCATTTAATACCGCTCAGATGATAAAATGGCAAAAAGAAAATTATTTTAAGCCTGGAGTGATGGCCAGGAAAAGCGGCGAGAATTTGAACTTTTATTCGTTAAGTAGAATAGATTTCGAGTTGTATGAATAATATAGAAATTCTGATGAATATTTTATGATAAAATATGTTTACTAATTATGTTAGCAGAAAGTTTTCACCTTAAATATTTATTAAAATTATATTGTTGAGTTCATGACCAATAACTTGAAATTTTAAACATCAGTGGGAATTTTTTCTATATTAGAAATTAAACAAGGAACACCGTCTTTCTAACCATTTTAGTTTAAGAGTAATTCAAAATTTTAGGGGTATTTTTTGGGGATCACATAATATGTAACCAAAAAGAGGATAACTCAAGATTGTGTGTTAAAAAATGTATAAAACCCACTGTATACAGGGCGTTGCTTAATGACATGCTAATATTTCCTTAGATCATTAATGAAGAAAAGTTCGATGTATGTATGTACCGCATCAGATTAAATAAACGGTGCGCCTGGCAGGAAAAATACAAGTGACCGTTTTCGTGTAGAATTGACCAGGCTAATCGGAAAAAATATCTACATGAGAGAATGTCGCACAGTCATTGGCGTTTTTGTAAAAAATGCCAGGACATGGTTATGAATTTTGAAAAAACGAATTATTCTTCATAAAAGGACCTACAGAAACGGCCTCTATAATTAAAAAAAAATGTGAAGAAATTCAAGGACATGGTGGGCGACACGCGTATTCGACTTGCACTTGACCATTTTTATTTTAATCAATTTTATGAGAACTACTCATGAGAATGATTAAAACACACATTTATTAGTTTATTCAAAATGGTAAACAAGTACAAAAAATATGTCACATGTGGAATTGTGCATTTGCATTGCACAATTCCATTGTTCTCCTACACCCTCAGTTAAAATTGCAATGTTGTAAAGGCAATAGGCTGTTGCAGATAAAATTTATAATTTACTTCATACATCAAGACTGCAAAGTTTTTATTATATTTAGAAATACAAATCAATATTTGAGTTTTGTTAAGGTTGTTGTAGAATTTATAATATGGTAACAATAAAGTATTGACTTTGGGGAAAAATTGATTTTTTTTATTAATATTGTTTTTAAAAATAGTATTGAGGAAGTGCATGTGTAAATCTAAAAAATATAATATCTAGTTATACAGGGTCCGCAAACGAAGCGTGGACGGAAGATTAAATCGTTATCGAAGAACTTATCAACAATACTGAAACAGCTTGAGATATTGGATTAAAAGCGGCATGTTTTAAAAATATTTTACTTTATACAGGGTGGCCCAAAAAAGTGTGATGGCATAAAGTTATATTTTTTTAAATGGGACACCCAGCATTTTATTGCATATTTAGGTTCGTATTACTATCGTTTATAAGTGCCTCAAATTTTATTTAATTTGGTTTTGTTGTTTCGGAGAAATAAATTAAAAACTAAAAAAAAAAGTTTTGCAGTCCTGAATAAAAAAATCAAAAAAAAAAACAATCCAGAACTATTTTTTTAACCGCGGCATTGAGTGAAATTTATGACAAGAGGTCTAGAGATACTATGAATGTAATTGCGTTTATTTATTTTATACAGGGTGTTCATAATAAGCTTTCAAAAACCCCACATTTTAAAATAATTTTTCTCAAGTTTTTCAAATGGAACACCCTGTATATTATTTGGCTATTTGACATAGAATTCATACACAATTTTTTTTTGTAATACAAGCATATAAGTTATATCCATCCGTTTTCGAAATAATTGTAAATATTATAAATTATGTTGTTTAATTAGAGTTTTTATTGGGAAATTGGAAAATGTTCAAAATAGCTTCCTTTTACTTAATTTAATGATTTTCCTCTACTGCCAACAGAACTCTTAATTCATTTTCGTCATTAATAACGGGTTTATTGATTATCATCCTTTTTGTGTACGCAGTGCTTCCTGTTGCTACAAATCTTTGCAACAACTTCTCGAAGGTTTTTGGTCTCGGCTTTTTCTCAATATCTGGATATCTTTCAGTATACAATCGGCTCGCGAGGAGGCAATTTCTTGCACATTCACCCAGTATAAAAATCATATTTACCATTTCTAAAATTCGATATTTTGTGTAAGTTATAGTACTTAATTGCGACGACTGAACAAATGTAAATAATTTTATTTGGCTGTCATAGTGACAATCTAAACAAAAAGAAATCATGGCAACTCGATTAAGAATAAAAAATAATATTAAATAATAAAAGTAGCAAAAATTTATGCTTTTAAAATTTATATCGAAATAACTAAAATACGGTAAACCCTAAGAGTAAAAGGAAGCTATTTTGAACTTTTACTTTAGTTTACAATAATTAGTCTAGTCGCCTATAACAAAATTTCCCAATAAAAACTCTATTTAAACAGCATAATTTATGATATTTGTAATTATTTCGAAAACGGCTGGATATAACTTATATGCTTGCATTACAAAAACAAATTGCCTATGAATTCTACGTCAAATAGCCAAATAACATACAGGGTGTTCCATTTGAAAAACTTGAGAAAAATTATTTTAAAATGTGGGGTTTTTGAAAGTTTATTATGAACGCCCTGTATAAAATAAATAAACGAAATTACATTCATAGTATCTCTAGACCTCTTGTCATAAATTTCACTCAATGCCGAGGTTAAAAAAATAGTTTTGGATTGTTTTTTTTGATTTTTTTATTCAGGACTGCAAAACTTTTTTTTTTTAGTTTTTAATTTATTTCTCCGAAACTACAAAACCAAATAAAATAAAATTTGAGTCACTTATAAGCGATAGTAATACGAACCTAAATATGCAATAAAATACTGGGTGTCCCATTTAAAAAATATAACTTTATGCTGTCACACTTTTTTGGGCCACCCTGTATAATGTAAAATATTTTTAAAACTTGGCGCTTTTAATCCAATATCTCAAGCTGATTCAGTATTGTTGATAACTTCTTCGATAACGATTTAATCTTCCGTCCACGCTTCGTTTGCGGACCCTTATATATAGTTTTAACTAAATTTCTTTTTATACTATTCTAAGATGCAAATAGAATTATTATCTTAGAATCAGGAACCACAGAATAAATTTAAAGAACGTCCAAATCAAGGGACCAAAAAATATGTTCAAAATTGAGTTTATAAGTTCTCCAACATTAATTATCCTTTCGTCTATTGTTTACTTAAAATACAGGCATTTTTGTTAATTTGCAGCCTCCATTTCAATTTCATCCTCTTCTTCGTCATCATGACTCTCGCTGTCGTCGTCATCATCATCGTCATTATCATCTTCTTCCTCCTCGTCATCATCACCAACAATCTATAGCAAAAGAATAGAAAAACAGTATTCTAACCAATTCTGTATTACCTACTTCTGAGGAAGTCTTTCCGATGGGTGTCAAATCAGAGTTTGTTCTCGTTATTGCATCTACCTGGAATTGAAAATTCAATAATCAAATTTTCATAAATAACGCGAACCAAAATAAAGTTTTATTTACCCAATCTTGATGCTCTTTTTCAAGTTGTGAAACTTCATCTTCATGATCACAAGGGTGGTCCACATCAAACCATGCTCTATCAGTCATTTTTGGTAAACACTTTGGAAATAGAGGAAGACTCATTTTATATAAAAATATTCAGTCGGTAAATATTTAAGAAATAACACAATAGTTTGGTTAAAATCTTAGACTAGCCTAATCAAAGGTTAAAATTTTAGATTTATCAAAGCACAGAGAAATGATGGAACGCTTAAATTATTGTCAATTTTCCGCCATTTGCCGCTTGTTTTGACGGCTGACAGCATTTGACGGCCATCTCCCATATTTCATTTCTTTCGTCTTCGAAGAGCAGATTGTTTTCCTCGTGCCAAAATGGCCAAGAAAAAAACGGGTGATAAGGGCGATGAGAGCTCTAAAAATAACGATAGTGATTTATCAAGTAGTGAGGAACCTAATTTCAGTGATCCAGAAGGATTTGTGGACGACATTAAGGATTCCGGTGAGTCGTTTAAATGCCAAGATTGACGATGATAAGGTTAGAACGTCACACGTTTTAGAGATTTTAAGGAATATTTCATAAAAAAAGCTCGTTGAGAATGCAGTTTACCTCCCATTGCAATAAATGAATAGGGTTCCTTTTCAGATAACATACATACTTAGCTATGTAAAGTTTGGTTATAGGGAAGCTGTCTTAGCTGTCACTTCTGGGACACACACAAATTAATTCTATTAAATTTTTGGTGCTGCAATCAAATCGAATAATGTATGTGTTATTTATTATTTAAATAATATATTTTACAGAATTACTGGGAGATATACTAGCACAAAAACCAAAGGAAACTGATGGTTACGAAAGTGTAATTGTGGTCGATGGAGTTCCACAAGTAGGTCCCGATCGTCTTGACAAGCTTAAGTCCGTTATCAACAAGGTTTTTAATAAGTTTGGTAACATTGTTAATGAATACTACCCTGTAACTGCCGATGGTGGCACCAAAGGGTACATTTTCTTGGAATATTCAAACCCTACTCATGCTTCTGAAGCAGTAAACCTTACCAACAACTTCAAACTTGACAAGCAGCACACTTTTCAAGTAAATTTATTAACCGATTTTGCCAACTATGAGAATATTCCTGATAAATGGGAGCCTCCACAACCCATGCCTTACGATGGTCATTCTGACTTGCACTATTATCTGTTAGACAAAGATGCATTTGATCAGTTTGCTGTTGTAACAGCCAATGGACAGAGTGTTCAAATTTGGCAGAATACCTTGCCAGAGCCTACTAAAGTAGAGGAACGTGGGGTAAGTATTTTAAGTGCATTATAGGGTTGCATCACTGGTTCAACTCTAAAATTTAAGCGTGCTTAAATAACTGAATTTTTTTGCAGACGTGGACTCAAACCTACATAAAATGGTCACCGCTTGGAACATATTTACTGACCTTCCATAAATTGGGTATAGCTTTATGGGCCGGCCCCAATTATACCCAATACAAGAAGTTTGCCCATGCTTATGTACAGTTTGTTGATTTTTCACCTTGTGAAAAGTACTTGGTGACATATTCCCCTCAGGTTGATCCTGAGAATCCTGAACAGAAAAGGATAATTATTTGGGATATCAGGTATTATTTATTATCTACAGATATTGTTTGAAAGATTTCAATGTCCCTTCTCCATACTTTTCTTATGTCCTTGTATATTTAAAAACCCCAATTTAATCATTTTTAGGACAGGACAGGAAAAAAGGTCATTCCACCCTGAAGGTCCCTCAGCTTGGCCAATTTTTAGATGGTCACATGATGATAAGTACTTTGGTAGGATTGGTACTGATGTTCTTTCAATTTATGAGACACCGTCATTTGGTCTTCTGGAGAAAAAATCCATAAAAATCAATGGAATAAGGGATTTTAACTGGTTAGTATTTACAATAAAATGCTACTGCTCGATGTAAACTTATTCTTGTCTACAGGTCACCAACTGATAATGTCATAGCCTATTGGGTAGCCGAGGATAAAGATGTACCGGCAAGTGTTACTCTTTTGGAGTTGCCTAATAGAAATGAAATTAGGAAAAAGAATCTGTTCAATGTAGCCGATTGTAGAATCCATTGGCAAAAATCGGGAAACTATTTATGTGTGAAAGTTGACAGGTATGTTAGTATTAAAAATGTTTATTAAAATAGACATTTGACACTTCAAAACACAACTATTACTGTTTTAGTGCATATTAAATATAGATTTCAGGAATTTTTATATAGAACACAACCCATATAACATGTATGGGATTTTTGAAATTGACAATATATTGATAAATTTAACTAAATATAGATATTCAAAGTTGAGAAAAGAGAAGAACGAAATAAAATATTCAGGAATGTATTGCAATTTTGAAATCTTCCACATGCGAGAGAAACAGGTTCCCGTTGACAGCGTAGAAATTAAGGAACCCATTCAGGCCTTTGCATGGGAACCAGTTGGTACCAAGTTTGCTATGATCCATGGGGAATCGCCGAATATCAATGTCAGCTTTTATGAAGTCAAGTAAGTTATCTAGAAATATCTTTTGGTTTTAAATGAATTGTAATTAAAACTATCTCCAAGTAAATCAATTTAGTAATGAAACGACTATGATTCTTAAATATGTACGATAATTTTCACTGAATTTTTACTTTTGCATCGTTTTTTTTTATACGCTCAGGGTACAATATTTATTGTCCCAAAACCATCACTACTAAGTTTAATTGTGTTGTAACTTTTTGGGAAACTAACATTGACAACTATGCATAAAATTTTACACAATTTTCGTCGACTGATTACTGTATTTTTGCAGAGTTGGTTTAGCTCCTATCTTACTCAAAAAATTCGAGAAAAGGGCTTGTAACCATTTATTCTGGTCTCCTAGCGGCCAGTTTATTGTGTTGGCTGGTTTGGGCAGTAATGGAGGTAGGTTCCAGTTTCTTAATTTTTTTGTTTATAAATATTTTCCTAATAATAAATAAATAAAATAAAAAAATACTTGTGAGGAGAATTATTTTTAAAAGCTAAAAATTACACACCTCTGTTTCATTATACGGGATGTTATGGAAATGATTTATTATATTTAAACAGATAAATTGAAGAAAAATAACTATAAATGGCAGCCCGAAAAAATTAAAAATAAAAACGTGGGAATTGAAGGGAAAGCCTCACTAGACGCGATTTTCTTTGAGTATGTGTCTCTAGGACACCCAAGGAGTCACCGATTTAAATACAATAATCCGTTTCCATAGCACCATGTATTTCCTTACAAATTTTTTTAAACTTTGCACCAATTTTTAGGTGGATCTTTGGAATTCGTCGATACCCATGAATTCTTGGTAATGAACACCACCGACCACTACCAGATGTCGGATGTAGAATGGGATCCTACTGGCAGATATGTTTTTACCGGTGTTTCATTTTGGAAGTGCAAAGTCGATACTGGTAAGTAGCTAATAATAAACTGAAGTTACTCCAAGCTACTGTGATTCGTTGTAATATGTTTGGTAGAAACCCTAATCGCTTACTAATTATCCAGGTACAGGTGCTTATCACTTTATCATGTTAAAAATAAGTTAACATACTTTAAGCTTACCAATCCCCTGCGGTATATCAAAGTATGCAGATTTTACAGAAGTTGCCCAAATACATAATAAATTGACTTTAATTAATTCTAATGTCAGATTTTTATTGCGGACAGAAAAAAACTAAGATTTACCGTTCATGTATCTTATAGGTTACTGGATGTGGTCGTTCCAAGGAAAAATCCTGAAGCGCATCAACCTCGAGCGTTTCGCGCAAATTCTGTGGCGTCCCCGACCACCCACCCTACTGACTGAAAAGCAGCAAAAAGAAATAAAGAAGAACTTGAAGCAGTATTATACGGACTTTGAATTTAAGGACAGAATGAGGCAGTCGAAGGCCTCTAAAGAGTTGATCGAAAAGAGGGCAGCGCTGATGGAGAAGTTCAACCAGTTCAGGGACGAGAAGATTAAGCAGTGGAAGGAGAACAAGACTAAGAGATTGGCTCTTAGAAACAGTAAGTTTACTTCGATTCTACAGGGTCTCCTTGACATGTTTTAGTTCATTATGATTATTATAAGTCCCTAATTTTTTGCTGTTGCAGTTCAATTTCTAATTTATAATTTTTTTTTCCAGATGTTGACACAGATGAATTAGACGCAGACTACGATAACGTGGAGGAAGAAGTTGTTGAATTTTTTATTAAGGAAGAAATTATTCTTATCGACTAAAAATTTGGAGATACAGTTTTTGCGCCCTGTGCTGGTTTTCTTTGCGGAATCGTACAGGGACTTTGGCCATTCACGAAGGAAAACAATCTTTGATTTGATTTTGTCTCACTTATTCAATTTTCTTGTGTCAATATAGGTTATTTTTTATTAAATTTAACCGCAATACTTAGGTTTTTTAATCTTGTAATAGGGTGTTGCGTTATAAATACATTTTTATCATTTCGAAAAGTCTATTTTTGTTCTGGTTCGCTCATACAGGGTGTTATGAAAATGGTTAAATATACAGGGTGTTAAGGAAATTACTTCAATGGGTGACTCCTAGGGTGTTCTAGAGAAAGTCTACATACTTTTTTTTTAATTGAATATCTAAATAGTAAGGTAAAAACCCTTTTTACCCACATACTGTCGCGCCGTTCCATCTGGATTCAGTTAGCAACAATGTGGGTCACTAGAGTATACTGACAGTGTTGTCAGATCACACCGCATGTTTCGCCCTTGCTTGCATACCTGCCGCGCGCGACTATCGTTGCTTCAGTATGTCTCGAGATGCATACGAATTTTAAACATACTTTTTGTGTTTTATTTTTTTATGGAATTTAATTATAAAACGGATTATCAGATCGAAGGTAAGAGAGTATGTACCTTAAAATTGCAGTATTTTTTTTCCTAAAAGGTTTGAAAAAGAAGTGATAACGCGGGTCAAAGACGTCTTGTTGTCAAAAACTGAACACGTGCGTTTACAATTCTGTGTTGCAATATATGACAACACCGCCTCAATAAACTATTGATTGCGAACGTGCTCAGTAGCGGCCACATAAATTTTCAGATTTCATATAAAGTGTATATTTCGTACAATAATTCAAAGCGCCATTTAAGGTTATTTTTCATCAATTTATTTTCATCTCAGGATTTGCCGGTTTAAATATAATAAGTCATTTCCATAGCACCCTGTATTTAAATGGGTGACTCTTGGGACTCCTTCTTTTGAAAACGACCATTTAGAAACTAAGTAAAAAATCATCCCACATGCGACAACGCCATAGAAATATGTATTCACTCAATAACTAATGTTTGTCGATCATGCCATGCGATGTTACTAAACAAATGCGCGCGCTCCGACATTCCGTCGTTCGTCACCACGATAAACTTCTCGCACACGTCTCTTCGTCCTCGATATGGATCGAACAGCGTGAGAATATTCGCAGTGCGGTTACATACGTGAAAGCGACTGTTGCTGCTACTGCTAAACAAATATGGTAAAAAATTTCAACAACGCAGATAGAAAATCTAACCGCGTCGTCATGATTGCTATAGTAAAGTCCTGTTGTAAAATAATTTGCCATTTACATTATCTAAATTTAAAATTTGCTTGTTTATATCGTTCACAAGAAAGAAATTGTTTTTGTCATCTTTATTGACATTGTGAGTGGAAGGAACTGTTGAGAACTTGTTAAAATTGTTGATTGTTTTTAAGATTTTTAACTTGGGATAAAATTGACATCAGGACTCCGACATCTCTTGACTAATCATATGGATTTGTTTGCAAATTTGCAGTAGTGCACGCGGCTTTTTATGACACTGACATACAGTGTGTAACAGAAGTCTGGAACGCTTTAGAGATCTTTAATACCGTTTGTCCGATTTAGCTAAAATTCAGTGGCGGTATATAAGAGATTATTGTGGAGCTGCTAGTAGTGTTTGCGATGTTGCCAAATGTACAGTTTTTTCGCAATCTATATTTTGTTATTTTTTTTAAATGGGACACCCTATATATTTGTCAAAAATATGATTCCGCAACAAATTCTAAACAACTTTTATTACGTTACTTAATGTCTAAACCTAGCCTTTTTTTTATATACTATTTCAAAAATACAAAAGAAGAGATAAAAACCAATAAAATGATGAAACAAAGTATTTAATTTAAAGATCAAAAAATAGAAACATTATATTAAATGTTTAAATTGCCGACCATTTACTTCTTGGCAATAAGCTAGATATTGTGGAAATGCATTTAGAACATTGTGAAGACAGCCGATTTCTTCGATTCGTCTACATTCATTTTCTATTCGTCGTTTTAGATCCTCCAAATCAAGTGGTTTGGTTTTGTAGACTACATTTTTTAAGTGGCCCCACAAAAAATAATCGAGGGGGGTGAGGTCGGGAGACCGAGGTGGCCATTCAATTGTCCCCCTCCTACCCATCCACCTCTCAAAAAATGTTTCATCCAAAAATTCGCGAACTTCTCGTGCGTAATGGGGAGGTGCACCAACCTGTTGAAGCCATATTCTATCGTTGGGCACTCCATTATTTACTAAAAGAAAACAATATTTATAATTTTTATTGTTTGTGACAATAAAAGTGACTTACGAGGATTGGGAAATAGTTCCGCCAAAGCTGGGACAACGTGATTCCTCAAAAGTTGCAAATATCTTTCATCGTTTAAATTCTCTTCCATGAAAAACGGACCAATTATCCTCCGACCTACAATGCCGACCAGACATTGATTTTTTGTCGATATTGTATGATGCTCCCGTGCCCAATGAGGATTTTCCGTAGCCCAATATCGGCAATTATGGCGATTAACAGTTCCGTTTATAGAAAAACTCGACTCATCCGAAAACATTATTTCGTACAAGAAATGTTCATTTGTATTACAGAGGTCCATCGTGGTCTCGCAAAATTGTAAACGCCTGTCAAAATCACCATCCGTTAGCTCCTGAATCAAGTTAACCTTGTAAGGATGAAATTTTTCCATCTGTAAAAGGCGTTCCACAGACATGTGGGACGTATCGTTATCTTGACTGAGTATTCTAGTTGAAAGGTGAGGATTTTCTGTTATGCTTACTAAAATATCCAAAGCCTTATTTTCGTCAATGGCTATTTTCGGTCGGCCAGATCGTGGAGCATCCTTCACATGTCCCGTTGCTTCAAATTTCCTCAAAATTTTGCTAACAGTAGACCTCGTAATTGGATTTCGGTTGTAATAATTATCATTAAAAATATCGCAAACTTCTTGCTGTGTGCGTCGTCGATCGCCATAACCCAGAATCATTAGAATTTCTATTCTCTCGGTTGCAGTTAAACAAATCATGTCTATTAACTCTATCAATAAAACTCAATGGTATTTTCTTCTGAAAGGTTTGTCAATGTCGCTGTCAGAATTGAATTGTGTCACGAATTTCCAAGGCCTACTTATATCCCTATCAGTTTTCTTGGATAGGAAGTTCTTATGATATTTAAACCCCAATATCAAAAAAAGGCTAGGTTTAGACATTAAGTAACGTAATAAAAGTTGTTTAGAATTTGTTGCGGAATCATATTTTTGACAAATATATAGGGTGTCCCATTTAAAAAAAATAACAAAATATAGATTGCGAAAAAACTGTACATTTGGCAACATCGCAAATACTACTAGCAGCTCCGCAATAATCTCTTATATACCGCCACTGAATGTTAGCTAAATCGGACAAACGGTATTAAAGATCTTTAAAGCGTTCCAGACTTCTGTTACACACTGTATACACACACGCTCTGTATTTTATGTATAATCTAGTAATAATAGGGTAAATTTTGAAACGGACAAATTTTTGCGTTTCCCAATGAATTACAATACAAAAGTCAAAATTATTCATAATCGCGTTCTTTATTGTAATCTAGATGTGGAGCGATTTTTGGTCACGTGACCCCAGATAAGTCGGACTAATCTTCCACAAAAGAACACTACAGAAACAACCCTGCTCGAAAATAATAAATTTATAAAATTGTTTGCTTCCTCGCTCGACGATTTCCATATATCAGTTACGTTTAATTAATATGTTTGTTGGCTTTCAGCCTCAAAATAAACAAACTTTCTTTTGGGATCGCTCGCAGTAGTCAGTCCAAAACGTTTGAGCAAATCGAGCTTGTTCTGTTAAGTCTACAGTTAAACATAAGAACGATCCAGATTACCTCATCTACATCCCGACTCGCACGATTCACATTGATCGGAATAGTCCGACATAAATAAAGGTCGCAACTACATTATAATTTATAATTTGTTTTTTTAAATCATTTTTAAACTTTAGGATCATGTACAGAGGTTTATAGGGTATCTCCGTAATTGTTAGTGTTATCGAAAAAGTAAGTAGGTGTCATGTGCTCTTTTTGGATCAAATTTAAAACGGTAAAATCAAAATTTGAAAATTTTCGCTCGCTTAAGAGATACGGGGGAAAATTAAAAAAATTACAAATTCAAAATTACCCTATATTTCCTTAGTTAAACGAGATACAGAAAATGTTTTATACAGAAGTTTCTTTATATTGATTGTTGAATAATCTGCAGTTTTCAGAATAAGTATACGGGGTCAGGTTCAGGTAAAAAAGTTATCGGACCTAACAGCACATGACACTTACATTACTTCTTTGATAGCACTAACAATTACGGAGAGACACTATAAAAGTGTCGAAAATGGCACACCCTGTACAACTATCAAATATTGTTATAGTTAACTGAAAGTTCGGTATAAAAAACTACAACTGAAAAGTTAAGGTACTAAACTGCACAGGAGGAACCCTACCAATGTTCACCATAAAACAAACCTCGTAGCTGGGTTTCTTTACATTCTGACCAGGTAGGAGCCATTTTTCGATTCATATTACGTTACAAAACAAAGTAATCCCGCTAAAAAACTATATTTCACAAAATATAACACCTTTATCACAATAAATTACTTATAAAACTCTTCTAATTCTAAAAATAAAAGCACACTTTTTTAAATACACAATACTTCGGAAAAATGTACAGTTTCGAGTACACAGGCCATTGTTTAGTGAGGCTGTTTGAACGTTTGGTTGGCCAGTTTTAAACTCCACGACCTAAATCTACATCTGGAATGAATTAAAAGTACAGATAGGTTACATTGGTAGACCAAAATAAGATGTTCTTATATGCAGATATTAAATTATGCAGGGTGTTCTGATAATGCTTCAGGATACTTGGAGATGTGACCACATGTTAAATTAGGGTAGTAAGTCATATAACAAAAAATCGATAACTCAATACTGTTTTTTTCTATTTGAAGTTTACGTCCAGTTTCATATTTCCTTTTTTTCCAACGTCGAAAAAACGAACAAATCCGAACAAAAAAAGATTAAAGTTGAATTTCAGGTATCTGGAGGCACAGTAGAGAAATATTTTTATAACAGAATGATAGAAGTATAGAGATTCCTACTTTTTGTTATGACTTACTAAATTTGTTGTAACATATAGAACTTACACTCACACACAACAGATAGATACACGGTGTTATGGAAATTACTTATTATATTCAAATAGGCGACTCCTAGGGTGTTCTAGAGAAAGTCTACATACTTTTTTTTAAATCGAATATCTAAATACTAAGGTAAAAACCCTTTTTACCCACGTACTATCGCGCCGTTCCATCTGGATTCACTTAGCAACAATGTGGGTCACTATGGTATACTAACAGTGATGTCAGATCACACCGCGTGTCTTGCCTTTGCTTGAATACCAGCCGCGCGCCTCTATTGTCGCTTCAGTATGTTTCGAGACTCTGGGATGGAATGACGCTGTCGAGGGTTCCACGTGCTTGACGTATACGAATTTTAAACGTTTTGTTAGTTGGAGCATTACCCGATTTATATTCTGTATAATTCATAATAATAAATGTTGTGATGTGATTTCAAATTTGTGTTATATTATCTACTGTTAGTTCTGTTGCAAAACATACTTTTTGTGTTTTATTTTTTTATGGAATTTAATTATAAAACGGATTATTCAAAAATAAGATCGAAAGTTGTTTTTTTTAAGTTTGAAAAAGAAGTGATAACGCGCGTCAAAGAAATCTTGATTCCAAAACTGAATACGTGCGTTTACAATTCTGTGTTGCAATATGACAACACCGTCTATAATGCGCTGACCTCTTCTGAGACTCGAGACTGCCTCAATAAACTATTGATTGAGAACGTCCTCAGTAGCGGCCACATAAATTTTGAGATTTCATATAAAGTGTATATTTCGCTTAATAATTCAAAGCCCCATTTATGGTTATTTTTCTGCAATTTATTTTCATCTCAAGATTTGCCGGTTTAAATATAAGTCATTTCCATAACACCCTGTAGAATCGCCTCTTCAAGTGTCCTAATGCATTATCTGAACATCTTGTATACCTGTTAAAAAATAATAAATCGGTAATGGTAATACATCCATGATATCACATGGATTTTTGGAACATACAGAAACAGTATTAGCTTTGTTTGTGTTTTGTTCAATAAGATTTTGAAAACCACATAAGAAGCACTAACAAAGACCGCTTTGCTGAAATATCTTGCTGTTTATAAAAAACACTGTGGGTTATTTCAATCAGTGCTCTTGGCTAATATTTTTTTCAAAATTATCTATTTATACACATCACACATTCTTTTAATACCGTTAATCAATTTCAATTTGTCCTAAAAAATTCAATTATTTCATGAGAATTGGATACTATCTCTTCACTTTCTTGTTTCTCTTTAGTTTCCAATCATTATCGTCTAAACTTTGCACGTGATTTATTCGCTTCGTTCCCCACAGAAACCATATGAAACCTATGAATGTACATATTGCAGTTTCTATGTAGAAGCCATCTAGATTAGTATGACATTTGCCGCCATTTTGTATACAGTGCTAAAAAGATATGTACCTAATTAATTACAAACTCTTTGTAACTCTGGAGGTAAGTTTTTAACATAGTACATACTTATAAAGATACTTTACCTCTTTTTCTATGCTATCCCTACACATGTTTCCTAAATTATTTTCTCCTCCCTGACACTCTTTCCATGTCAACGGATCGACAAAATAAAGGGCCAATATCGCGGGCCAGTTTCCCCCTAAATTCGATACTGTGTTGAGCAGTGTCATGTATGTGCCGCCCACCGAAGAGTCGCTTATTTTTGCGAAAAATGCCATTATTGAAACAAACATAGCATAAACGCAAACCTGCAAAAAAGTCAAAATAAAGCGGATTTCGTTGGTAGCATTAGGCACTGTTTTTTTTTCACAATTTACAGTGTGGGAACGTAATTCACCAGAAATATGACATAACACTTTTTTATTATTGATTACTCCAAAAATATTGAAAGATATTGAATCCATACCTGATGCAAAGCATAACATGCTATCAGTAAAATAACATAGGAGGCTGGTAACCCATTTGACGCGTCCGGAACTAAACTAGGGGTTATCCATACCAAAACAGCTGCAATGATTCCAAACAACAACCTGTATGGTATCGCCCTTAGAAATATATCTAGAGGTCTTGGTCCTGTGGTATATTTGGCTATAATCAGTGGGAGGACAAGTTGAACTGGTATCAGGGGAATGGCTAGAAGTGCAAGCCTCTCCTTGGGTATTCCAGCTTCTATTAATTTCAATGACATTACACTGTCAGTTGCAGAGAAACCAATCTGAGAAACAAATTTTAAATACATGTAGGTAAATATTAAAACAGTGTGTTCAGTAATAACGTGCTAATATTTCAGAATGTGATTCCTTGAAGAAAAATTCATATTCACCAGTGGCGCCCCTAATATTCTTTAAAAAAAAAATGGCACGCCAATGACGTTTTTCCATTTTATACACATATAAATTGACTTACCTTACAAGTAAATAAAATTAAAACCAATCCTTGTACAGCAGGCAATTTTAAAATGTTTTTTAAAGACATATAAGCAGTAACAACGTCTCTTTCACGGACAACCGCATGCTCAGGATCGTGGGGTTCGATTTCCTTTTTAATGAGGCCCACTAAAGTAGTGGATATTATAAATACCCATCCCCAAATATAGAAGAAGCTTGGTAGAGTAACTATCCCTAAAAAGTGATTTTTCTTTAGGTTTCATTCAAAAAAGTAAATAACTATTACAATTACAGAAAATTCTATTATTAATGAAAGTAGGTACCTACAGAAAAAAATAATACTGTTGCCATTGGAGAACTTGACTTGAAATATACAGGGAGTGCAAAAAGTAAAAAAAATTCTACTTATTTTACATTTTATCTTACTATTGGTATACCCTGTATATGTATGTATACAAATTTATTGTACTATAACTATATTGATAAATCTATAAACTTTTAAATTATCTTACCAACATCCTGTGGTGTACTTCTAAGGTAATCATTGCAAAAATCAGCGGATTCCAAAGCCATGAATACAACATAACTAAGAAAGAACCCTGCAGATTGGCCAACACTATTGCATGTTGATGCATGTCCGACATTGCATTTTTTGAGCATTGTTAGAGCCCAACCATCCACGGCAATATCTTGGGTGGCGGCCAAAAAGTTAAGGGAAAAAAATAGCATTGTTAAGAATCCTATATTTGGAGAAGTATTTTCACTTCCCATCCATTGATCTATGTGACTTGAGAGAATTAACATAAAAAAACCTACAATTAAAAAAATACACTTTATATAAATAACAAAAATATGCTACTGGAGTGTACATACTTGTGGAATTTAATAGTTTACGAATTATAGATTTCTTATGAATAATAAATTGGTAATGTACGTAACCATTAATTAAAATTTGTGTAAAACATAGTATTACACACCTATAAAATATTGCGTAGGGATAAGCCATGTCTTCCTACGGCCCAACCGGGTAGAATAGATTGCATCCACCAAAGGGGCCCATAGCAACTTCATGCTGAAAGGCCATGCAACGAAACTAAATTCAGCCTAAAAAAACATTATTATACTTTCACTGACAGGCAAATGATTTCGGTATTCAGTATTACCTGCTGTTTATAGCTAACGCCTCTATTCTGCAAGATCATAGGTATAGCGGAACTTAAACCAAGTGGAATGCCTTGGAGGGTATAAAGGAAAAGTAGGAGTAAAATATTCCATTCATCTCCTTTAACATCACTTTTCGTATGTAGCCTACTATTGGACTCGCCATTTTCTAGCAAATACACAGAGTTTTCTTTATTTCTGGACTTTTTTCGCTCCATTTCCAGTTCAAGGAGCCGAATTTTTTAGGTTAGAAATTAGGCCACGTCAGTTTCAGACGCATATGTTACTAGTAAAACCTTCCAGGTAAAGGACAGTATGTCGGCTAGGTGTTTTAAGGTTAGTTAATAACAGAACACGCTCCGTTTTTAATATCACCTTGATTTTTTGATTAAAAGTTGTGATTAAACTTTCAAAAGTTTGTTTACATTTTATTTCAAGGCGACTGCTTTTGTAAACTGTCTGTCAGTGTCGATGTCACACATCGCGAGTCATACGTCATAACACAAGAGAAGTTAGGTACAAAATTATTTCTGAATTTCAAGATCGGGATGACCCACGGAAATGTATACTTTCAGGCGAGCATGCTTTTCTGGTGGCGCCATCGTGTGGCTTTCACCACAATTACAAGATGCTGTCTGTCATGGACGACACTAAAAACCACGGAAACCCCGGAAATATTCGGCATCTTTCGGAGATCCGAATCCGGAAAGCTGGCGGGCATTTTGAATGGTGATGCTTGACAACTTGCACGTTTCGGAGGACCGGTTGCCTGGCGCACAGCTCGTGAACAATACCGTTGGTTGCGACTTTCTTTGGTCGTAGACTTCAAAATAGATTATGTTATCGCTTCAGGCCCCTTCAGTATCTAAAATTTCTGTTTAGGTTTTGTGGATTATTTTGCTTTCTTTGTAGCAAATATGGCTTTAATTCTGGTCTCGTCTTTATTTTGAAGTACTAGAATCGTTTTTAATTTTAGTAAAATGGTTTAATTGTGTACCAAATTACGTTAAAATCTTCATTTATATTTTAATACATATATACTGATTTATTGCTTGTCATGAAATATTGGATAAAAAATATTAAAACTTCTTTTTGATAAAATATGCCCTGAAAATTAGTTATTAAATGCCACCCTTTATTAAATATGTGGTGTACTCGAGTCACCTTTATTTAACTGAAATAAAACACGGGATATTTTGAACTGTTTCTTTATTGTCGGTCAAAAAGTCAGGATGGGGGAACAATGTGGTCAACCAATTTATGTAGCAAAGCAAATTCATGCACACAATTAAACTTATGATACTGCTGAAACCACTAAAACTACATTACAATGACTAACAAAATAGAAAACATACATAATAATATAGTACTTTATTTAAACTTACGTAGTTTTCAGAAATCCGCAGCTTCGATTACAACCCGTAAGAAGAAACTGCAAGAAACTTAAGAGGGATGTTTTTTTCAAATTCCTTATTATCCTGCATTATTTTTACAATTTACAAAAGGTACAACACAATAAGCATAGCTAACATCTAAAAAAATCCTAAACCATACTACGCAACTACAATAATTAATTTTTTAATTATAAAATACAAAATCCAGGCCCTGTCACCATACAAAATAAAAACCCTTAACCAATATTATTTCTTTCTCTTTGCTGGAGGAAAGAATTCTTGCTTTTCTAATTTCCTTTTATGAACTGCTGATCTATTTTCTTGTTCCATCACCAAACTAATTTGCCCCATACACCTTATAAAAAAATATAGCTTAATTTTTAGAATACACTTTCTCCATTCGTTTAGAGTATTTGCTGACATATACCCTACGGATAATAGAAATATGTTATAAAATAAGGCAACATTAAAGGTGCATTCTATATTTTTACCAAATGAATTACTACAATTGCAAGTGTAGGATTTTTCCACATGATCATTATATCGTTTTGTCCTGGCCGCTGCATAGGTCGTCTGAATTTTTTGTTCTTCATACCATTGTTCATAATAATCTTCTTTGCTAAAAAAATTATGTGTTTGCATTTGTAAAGTTATTTTGTGACTTACCTCTAAATGCGTTTCTAGTTTATTATAAGTTCCACAGATTAACTCAGTTCCAATACACAATGGGCAAATAATATGCGATTTCTTAGTATAGGAATTACGCTGTTGGTTATGAACATTTTTTACATGTCTGTTATTTGCTGAAACACAAGAAACCTCCAAATTGCAGAACAGGTACGTATTGTTCTGTTGGGCTTCCATGCTTGATGATTGCAAAAGTAGATAAACACAATATTTTTCACAAAATAAATCAGAAAGCAAAGAGATTCAAGAATCACGAACACAGCGATCAAACAAAAAACTCTAAAAAAGGGCGGCAAAGAGTTATAAATGTTAGGTTAGGTATTGTTCACGAGCTGTGCGCCAAGCATCCGATCCTTCGAAACGTGCAAGTCAAAAAATATATGTGCAAGTTGTCAAACAAATTGTCAAACATCACCATTCAAAAGGCCCGCCAGCTTTCCGGATTCGGATCTCCGAAACATGCCGAATGTTTCCGGGGTTTCCGTGGTTTTTAGTCATGGTATAAGTAACAATAGGTATGATATCTAACCGTCCCAATTTCGTCTGCCGTGCGCATGGAGAGTAAGTTTTAAATCTCTTATGGAAGTTTACATTGCTGTCATCTTTTGTAACTCTTTTTTGAATATATTAAAACGTTTTAAGCATGTAATGATATATGAAATGAAAGAATAATATATGACGAGTATTTACGTATATTAATTTCATAGAAATATAACCCACAAATACCACTAAAAAAAGAAAAGATATTAGACAAATTCTTCGCGCCATTTAAGCCGGCGACGATAGCGGAAAGCTGCTCGCCGACCACTGCAGGTTTTGAAACAGTGTTGCCAGACTTTTACAATTGTAATAGATCCATACTATTTTAACAGTCTTGTTGTGGGGCTCCCCATATGAAATTTATGTTCAATCTGGAGGTGGTCCCCCATCTAATAGGAAAGTAACGACCTTTTTTTCGTACTATTATTACTCTGACGCCGTTTTAATTAAAAGTTTTTACGTTTAGTGGTATGTGAAATGAAAGAATAATATCATGGTATTTAGGAATATTTATTTCATGAACATACAACAAAGATTAAAGCTAAAATACGACCTAATTATCTTTCCGCTTACACAACTGTATCCATTTTAATTGTTTGTTTTTATCTTTAGGAAAGCGGAAAAACCTTATATTTCTATTAAATGTCTTTGCCTGGTTATCCATATCACAACCGAACATAGCGCACCTCATTTTATGAAAATTCAGATATTTTTTTTAATAAACACAAGACTAAGAAAACGTTCTGGTAAACTTACAAAATGTCCACCAAAAACTACGGCAACCATGCAGCAGTGTTGCCAGAAATCCGTGATCGAAAGAAATAGAGTGCCGGTTCGAAACCTAGGAATAGTAAAAAACGGTGTCAGAGTAAAAAGAGTACGAAAAAAAAGGGTCGTTACTTTCCTATTAGATGAAATTTATGTTCAATCTGGAGGTGGTCCCTCCAGATTGAACATAAATTTCATATGGGGGGGGAGCCCCACAACAAGAATCTTAAATAGTAGTGGATCTATTACAATTGTAAAAGTCTGGCAACACTGTTTCAAACCAGCAATGGTCGGCGAGCAGCTTTCGGCATGCTTCGGCTATCGTCGCCGGTACCATGGCCGGCCATATGGCCGGCTTAAATGGCGCGAAGAATTTGTCTAATATCTTTTCTTTTTTTAGTGGTATTTGTGGGTTATATTTCTATGAAATTAATATACGTAAATACTCGTCATATATTATTCTTTCATTTCATATATCATTACATGCTTAAAACGTTTTAATACATTCAAAAAAGAGTTAAAAAAGATGACAGCAATGTAAACTTCCATAAGAGATTTAAAACTTACTCGCCAAGCCACGTGATCATCTGCGTGCAATCATACCTATTGTTACTTATACCATGGTTTTTAGTGTCGTCTAACCCGTCTAACCGTCATTTAGTTTAGGATGAATTCTATTGAATACGAATGCTATGTCAAAAAATTATAATCCCTTCTATTTTTTATGAAGAAAAAGTGTATTTTATTCCTTTAGTTAGTGATACATTTAATTTTAAAACAGTGTCCAGTATTAAATAACTCCTCAATATGCGCGAATCAAAAAGCAAAGGTAGGAAAACCCAGAATGATTTGGATGAGAATAACTTTACAACCTTGCAAATAGAGCTAGGTAAGTGAATTATTTTTCTATTTAAATATATTATAAACACAATTATAGCAATAGATATATTTAGTAAGTTTGTCCTTTGCCTTTATATATAATATTTTCAAATAGAGGAATTGCTTTTAGCTCTACACATGTAATTACTAAAGCTTTCAGTGAGCTTCCTATTTGTGACATTTATTATTTTAGAATTAACTGCAGTTAAAGCCAAAAATGCGGAACTTATAAGAGCCCATACAAAACTAGTACAGGAAAATTATGACTTGAGAAATAAAACTTATTCAATGCAAGCTGATTTGGTTGATCTCCAAGCTAAGTATAATGTAAGTACCTACTGGTTAAGAATTCAAATACAACATCAATTTTTATATTATTCGCTAACTTTGTTACCGATAGAGCCGGCATAATTTTTTAAATTTCAGAATCTGGAGTCAGTTCTAAAGAACATTGAACAGAACATGAAACAATGTACTCCCAACCTTATAGATATTCTGAATTTATTTTTACAAGTTTCGGATAGTAGGAAAAATAGTTTTAATATGAGCAGCTCTAATACAGGTAGGATTTATTTATTCCCTGATAAGGAATGTTAACAAGTAAAGAAAGATCAGTTTAATGAAACACATTTGAATGGACATTTGCTAAAATTATTTTATTAATATAAATACTATATTTTAGGTTTTACCCCTAAAACAAAAGCTATAACACACACAGTTAAGCCTCATACGGTAAATGGAACAGTTTTAAATTTAGTTCCAACTATATCACTAACACGCTTAAATACGACTAGTACCAACCAAAGAATAAATGAGGTATCCAGCACTAGCCCAAACATTGATTATAGAAACTCTCTGCCCTCCACATCTACTGGTTCTGAAAATAATGAAGAAAATCTTAGTTCAAATTTGGATAATATTGAAGCAAGTATTTTTTAACTAATTTTGTTATTTTTAGAAATTCATGGAGACAATTATTTTTATACTTATCTGCTTCCTTTTAATTACATTTTTGTAACTTTTCGTATACAGGTTGAAAATCATTCCTTTGTGTCCAGGAGAAAGAATACCAATTCTATCCATGATTTACGTTTAAGTGGTAAGTTCAAATTTCTATAAATAGTAGAACCAACTTACCCAATTTACTTAAAATAATCAAATTTATTACTTTTAGTAGGCCAGTTCAAACTGTGTCATTGTTATGAATACTATACAGGGTGAGTCAACAATAAAGTTCATTTTCTTCTTTATGTTAAGAATTAGATAAAAACTCGAATTATAAAAGTTGTAGAAATCATTACATCACATTCTAAAATTATGTTGGCGTATACAGGGTGGCCCACAAAGAAGGGGTGAATATACCTAACTTTTTTTAAATGAAACACCCTGTATTTCTATCATTTTTTGGATTATGCATAAGATTCTGAATATTTTTTATATATAATGTTATATATCTAAATCTTATAGTTTTTCTAATATTTCCATTTTTTCAGAAAAATGTCACTTTTCAGCGTTGGATTTAATTGTTAATACCTACAGTAACTTTGCAAATTAAAAGTTCATATTTGGAATGGACATTATATGGAGTTAAGGCAAATAAATTATGGAAACAAATTTTACCTCACTTTTTACAGGGTGTGCAAAATAAATTTTTTAATTTCAGTAACTTTAAACAAAAAAATCTCAGTTTTTTTAAATGGTACACCCTGTATATTTTATTTCTTTCTGATGAATACGTAATTCTCTTTAACTTTTAATTTAATATATCATATGTTTATTTTTAATACTTTTCGACATATTTTTATTGTTCGTTTCCTACATTTATGTTTTAACGTCGTAATTGCCATGAAAAACAAAGAAACCTATGGAGTCCCCCATCATATAATAAAATGGAAATGGAAATAAGTAACAACAAACTTGTGGAAAAGAATATTTACAAGTAATAAAATAAATCTTCAAATATATGCCCCCCAAACAAAACCGGAACAATGAAAAATAGAGAAAAATTAAAATATGTCGAAAAGTATTAAAAATAAACATATATATATATTGAATAAAAGTTAAAGAGGTATTCTATCAGAAAGAAATAAAATATACAGGGTGTACCATTTAAAAAAACCGAGATTTTTTTGTTTGAAGTTACTGAAATTCGAAAATTTATTTTGAACACCCTGT
Source organism: Barypeithes pellucidus (assembly GCA_963991005.1). NCBI lineage: Eukaryota > Metazoa > Arthropoda > Insecta > Coleoptera > Curculionidae > Barypeithes > Barypeithes pellucidus. The sequence goes on along the minus strand of OZ022561.1, from coordinate 17,422,440 downwards.
AAAAAGTGAGGTAAATTTGTTTCCATAATTTATTTGCCTTAACTCCATATAATGTCCATTCCAAATATGAACTTTTCATTTGCAAAGGTAGTGTAGGTATTAACAATTAAATCCAACACTGAAAACGTGACATTTTTCTGAAAAAATTGAAATATTGGAAAAACTATAAGATTTAGATATATAACATTATACAGGGTGTTTCAGAATAAGATGCTGATCCTTAACGTTGTGAATCCTTAGGTGATTTTAAGAAGAAAAGTTCAAATTAACATATATCCTTAACCTATCAACTTTCGAACTACAGGGCGTTAAAGTTTTAAGAAAAAAATCGTTTTTCTATCATAACTTTAACAACTTTCTAGCTATTTTTATGAATTTTTCACATATGCCCTCTAAGCATCAATAGCCTTTTTTTGGTGTAAAATTTAAAAAAAAAATGTTAACCACTGGCGTCCTGAAAGGGTTTGGACTAGACATTTTGGAAAAATATTATGTACGCCACTGCTTTTTCTCAAGATAAAAATTATTTTTAAAATACTCATTCATTTTAGGCCCCATTTAATATCTTGCCTTTTTATCGTTCAACAAACAGTTTCCGACAAAAAAAATAAAAAGCATTAAATGCATATTCGCTATGTGCATAATGTGCCTATGGTTTATTTTTAAAAATTAAATTAAAACAACTAACATTAAATAACGTGTGAACAAAAACGAAAAAAAATTTAACGCCTTGTAGTTCGAAAGTTGATAGGTTAAGGATATATGTTAATTCATAGACAAAGGAAGAGAGGGGACGCGTAAAACCAGAAGCTATTTTGTTACCGCCTGGCTCCTTATCGGTTTTAGCAGTGGCGTTACATGAATATTTTCTTAGTATTATCCCAGTACAAAATTATTATTTATGGAATATGGAAGTAATATTTTTATTGAATTGTTGTATATTGTGTCCCTTACTGAGTACAAATGTTCTTCTGCTTCTCAATAATTTATGAATGCTTAGTAAATATTAATTTTATTAGCCAAAAATATAATTTCATATAGGAAAGGTTGTGAAATTTAAATATCTTTCAAAATGTAAGATAAAAAACAAAATTGGTCGATTCAAAATTTATTACAAAGAAGCAACAAAATGTAATTACTGGTAGTTTTGAAAATATTGTTGGCACAGCACCTCCAAGTAATCGTACTCTTTCCTCAACTTTATAAAAAAGGACTTCTCAAAATGCTCTGAACAAATCCTGTAGGCAGGAGAACGTGTCCAATCTCTAAGTCCCATGTTCTGCACCCAAATGTTTGCTTTTTGTGGATCTTTCGGAAATCTAAAAACAATACAACAATGTGTGAGCTTAGCGGTTTAAAATAAGTTTTAACAGGACGCCATCCTTGTGAAACGACCTTCGCCTGAAGTCGTGTTTCTCAAAGACTATGACCTTCAACGATTCAAGACAAACGTTAATCGCTTCCTTTAAAAAAATAACACTGGTATACATTCGAAATAATATAATGCTTTCACTAATAATTAACCAAAATTAAATAAGAAATAATTTAATTTTGTCAAAATATACAAATCATGCAGGTACGCCATTGAGTAACACACCCTCTCCAAGGGCAATTACCTGGTTCTTATTAGAAATCTTGAATGAAAAGTGCAACAAATCCAGTACAAATTACAAAGGAAGGTAGCTTTAACTATGGCCTTAATCATAGTTACAAATAATATATTCTGCTAAACTTACAAGGGAGATATCTAATATAGAATAAATGCATGCAAAAAATACAATTTGAATATTTACCGATGGAAGTAATTCCAAGCTTCTTTCGTTCATTACGGCTTTTACAGCTATAGGCACAACAATTCACCATTTTTCTGTAAATAAACTGAATTCCTATAACAGCTCTTCTCACCACGAATCACCAAAATACATTGGGTGCCACCTCGATTGTCTGGCTCCCTATCAATGGCGGCCGATCAATTTTAGGTAACACTTTCTGCGACGGCCCGTAAACCGGAATTATTCGTCCCCTCTCTTCCTTTGTCTATGTGTTAATTTGAACTTTTCTTCTTGAAATCACCTAAGGATTCACAACGTTAAGGATCAGCATCTTATTCTGAAACACCCTGTATATAAAAAATATTCAGAATCTTATGCATAATCCAAAAATTGATAGAAAATACAGGGTGTTCCATTTAAAAAAACGTAAGTTATATACACCACTTCTTTGTAGGCCACCCTGTATTCTCCAATAGAATTTTAGAATGCGCACCTTAATGATCTCTACAACTTTTATAGTTCGAGTTTTTATCTAATTCTTAAATAAAAGAGAAAATGAACTTTACTCTTTCTTTTACTCACCCTGTACATACTAAGTTGTAAAATTACCCTATAAATGAAAAATATTGCCTTTTTTTATAAATTACTTGTAAAACAAGGTCAATATAACATTTTTAGTCGATGATGAAGCTGAAGATCAAACCTCAGATGAATCTGAAGTGGAGGAAGAAAATTTACAGTAAGTTAACTTCTTTTATTATGTATTTGTGGCTGATGGAGAATTATTAGTATTATACATTTTGATGTTTTAGAGGGTTAAGTACCATACAAGAAGAAAGTATTCATTCTGGTAGTGGTAGGAAGCGAACTAGTTTAGGAGAGGTAAGAAAACTGTAGTAGATATATGAAATACATACAGTATGTCCACGGATGGGGTTTACAAGAGGACAAATGGACTAAAAATTGAAAGATACGAAAAAAAGTCACTCTTAATAAACGTTTTTGCTTGTCTAGAAAATACGATTCATCATAAGGAATTTCATTTTTTTTTGTACAGGGTGGGTAAAAACTGCAAAAATGTTATTTTGCTTAAGAGTAAACATACTTTATTTTGAAAAATACGAAAAAAGTCACTCTTAATAAACGTTTTTACTTGAATATAATAGGTGATAATTGTTGTCAATGTCTTTATTTAATGAAGTAATTATAATAATAATGATAATACGAACATTTTTATTAACATGAAAGAATATGATAACGATTTCATAATTCAAAAACTCCACCCCCATACTCGACATATTTTTCTAATTGCTTTCTCAAATAAGTGAAAGAATTTCTGATTTCTTCCTGAGATATTGATTGGACAGCCTGGATAATTTTGCCCTTCAGCACTTCAATATCATTTGATATTGCGGTTGCAAAAACAATTTGTTTTAAACGGCCCCATAAAAACATATTGGCCAAGGTTAAGTCGGGACTTCTTGGGGGCCACAAAACTGGGCCATGCCTGCCAATCCACCTTGGACCAAATCTGCGGTCAAGCCATTCTCTAACCTCACGAGCGAAATGGGCTGGACAACCATCTTGCTGAAAATACATATTTTGTCGAAAATTTAATGGTAGATTTTCGAGTTCATCATTGAAAAATGTATCCAGAGCATTTCTAAATATGATAATCTATTGGACGTGTTATCAAAAAAATATGGCCCTATAATGCTATGGATGGATATCGCACACCACACGTTCCCTTTTGTGAAATATTGTCTTCTCGTCATAATTCTGAATTCGGGATTTTCTAAAGCCCAGTACCTAACTTGCTGGGTTGCAACGGTTCCATTTGTTGAAAATGTACTTTCATCAGAAAACATGATACATTTATAAAAATCAACATTTCCACTTAAAATTTTGTCTCCTATCCACAGGCAAAAATCAAGTCGTTTCGCGTCGTCTCCCTCTTCCAATCTTTGCTTAAAGTGCGGTTTATACGGATACAATTTATTTGCTTTAAGGATCTTCTGAATTTGGCTTTTTTTTCACAACTTCCAACTGAGTAACAGGATTTCTAAGGGACGTCATAGGATTTTCGGGTTCTTCAGCAGAATGAAGAACTAAGACTGTAGCGGCATCATCATGGTCGTATTTTTTTTTGAGGTCCAAAACCGAATCAGTTTTCTTGAACTTTTTTATTAACTTGCAGATTGCCATCCTAGTCATTGGGATTGCTACAAATTTCTCGGTAAATTGTTCCATGACGTAGCGATATGAAACTTATCCCCATAACATTGTATTATAAAAACTATTTATTCAGTAGATAGCATTTCTACTTAAATAATAACTTCATTAAATAAAGACATTGTCAACAAGTACCTATCACCTTAAGTGTCATTATTATTTTAACTAGGTTCACCAGTCAGAGGTGTGCCAGAGAATACTTTTTGGGAAATAATTTTTACATAGGTAAACCTTTTAATGAATTGTTCTACTTCGGTTTGTTGTGTAAGAGTTCATTAAGAGTGACTTTTTGTCGTATCTTTCAAAATAAAGTATGTTTACTTTTAAGCAAAATAACATTTTTGCAGTTTTTACCCACCTTGTATAAAGAAATTGAAGTTTCTTATGATGAATCGTATTTTCTAGACAAGCAGAAACGTTTATTAAGAGTGACTTTTTTCGTATCTTTAAAATTTTGAGTCCCTTTGTCCTCTTGTATAGTGTTGGGAAAAACCGATGATTTTAATAATCGAGTACTTGATACTCGAGCGATTTTAATAATCGAGTTAATCGCTCGAGTGAATCGCCTGAAATTCCAATTTACCAAGCGATGACGTCACCGACTGCTTAACGGGCTACCTAGCCCTTTACATGTGATCAGGTCGAGTATTTAGCAGGCACGTAACTACGGGTGGGCACAGGTTTAGCTAAAAAATTATAGTGTCACCAAAAAAATTCCAGAAATTTATTTATTTGTGAATAATGAATTTTTACCACGTGTCTCGATACCAAACAAAAAACTGCAAAAATCACACAAATATGTATTTATTGTTCGGGTTTATTATTGTGCGTTTTTAACCCGAACAAAAAGTATTACCAAGAGTTATTTTTCTTCACATCTTTCTCAATCTACGAGCATAAAATAAGTAGATGTTTAAAATAGCTTGTCAAATTCTTCCTCTTTAAATTATCAGGTGCTTGCTGTGTGCACTTCAAAAATTTAGGCTTAATTACGCGACTGGCAAAGTAAGAAAATTGGTTATTATTTTTTTAAATTCATGTACTCATGTATTCATAGTTACTTAAAAGTTCCTGTTTAAATTTAAGAATGCTTACTTTTAATTACCAAAAAATTTGTCGATACCTATGTTTTGTTAACTATTTTGCTCGTTTTCTTATTTTCCATTAACATTTTCTATAATGTATGTTATTTTTGAGAAGTCTTCTTGAGTTTAATAATAAAAAGTTCCTGTTTAGATTTAAAAATGTTTACTATAAGATTACCAACGAATTTTTCTATATATTTTGTTAACCATTTTGTTCGTTTTGTTTTTTTTTATTAACAATTTCTATTATTATGTTATTTTTGAGAAGTTTTCTCGTCTTAATAGTAATTAAAAATTTTAAAATTATATCCTTTAATTTTTTAATATTTGCAATCGGAGACCTAAACTACGCCGCTGGCTAGCCAGTTAAAACAAAACTTTACAAAATGCATGTCGCTATGACTCCGCTAAGGGATTCAGCATACTTTTTTATATGCACCTTCTCGTTTAAGACGTATGTCGTGTACTTGCTCAGCGTCAATCTCGAACGTCGCCAATCGGATCGCGCGGCGTTTAGACCGGAGGTCGTCTATCAGATAACCGGCGATATTTTTCGGTTTTTCGCCTGATTTTTAACTAGAGTATTTCCTATCGAGCGAAAAACTGTTTGAATATACGAGCAGTTTTTTAATTCGATCACGCTACAGCGGTAAATTCCGTCGGCGGCAAGCGAAGCGCGGGTATCGAGTGAAAGATAATAAGTTACGGGCGACGGTTTTCGCCTGAATAGATAATTCGAGCGGTTTTTTTAATAATCGAGCGATGTCGGTTATTTCAATAATCGAGTGATCAAGCGGTTTTTCGCTCGAGTGATCACAACACTACTCTTGTAAACCCCAGCCGTGGACATACTGTATACAGGGTATTAAGAAAATGACTTATTATATAATAATCAAACTCATTTTTAGGTTAGAATTTATCTCAGCCGCCTATCGTCCGACGATTTAAGCGTCCGCCGCTCGCAGAATACCACATTCAGTTCGACGGAAGCGAACGTAAATGACACATGTCTAAATATTGAGACTACCGTCGTTGAAAATCCGGAGGTTCGAGGTAGTAAGAGATTAAGAGCTGATATAATGGTGTTTTCGCCCCATACGAATTCAACAAGACAAGAGGATGACAGTTCGATGTTTGATGATGTAAGTTAATAGTGATTCTAGTGAATACAAACTTTATTTATATCCAAAACATATTCACTTCGTCTGAATCGGAAATTAAATAAATATATATTCATATTTAGTATATCGGGTTTGTTCATCGTTATGTTGAACATATGAAATCCCAAGTATTTATTGAGGTGGCTGAATATTGGCACCCCTGTACATTTTATAGAAAAACTGCATTATAACTTCTTGAAGAGGCCGACATAATAAACCTATGTGCCGAGTTTGAATACATTTTGATAAGCCAATCCTAAGCTATTCAATTAAATATGAGGGCAAAACCACGAAATTCTCATAGTTCACATAATACAGCAAACACCAATAAATTAAATTTTGACATTGACAAGAGGAAAATTAGTGTCAGTGACAATATTTTCATTATCCGTTATGTTCGCTTGGCAATAGCGCCATAGAAATTATTTGCTGGTGTTTGCTGTATTACCTGAACTATGAGAGTTTCGTGGTTTTGCCATCATGTTTAATTGAATAGCTTAGGATTGGCTCACCAAAATGTATTCAAACTCGACACGTGGGTTTACCATGTCGACCTCTTCAAGAAGTTATAATAGAGTTTTTCTATAAAATATTCCAATATTCAGCCACCTCAAAAATTCCCTCATGGTATTTTCTATGTTCCACTTAATGATGCGCCACCCGGTATAATATAGGGTGTTATGGAAATGACGTATTTTAAATCGAATGTTTAAAAAGTGGGGTAATTCACCCCTAAACCCACACACAACTCCTCGGCACATTCATATATGAACATATTACATTGCCCAGCTGGGTAATCAACAGATGTTCAGGCACAATGTTGCCACACTGTTTAAAAGTGTAAAACTTTAGTTTCTTATAAAAATAAATATTTAGCTTAATTGGAAAGTAAATCCAGAACGCGATTAAGGAATCGAGGGCACAGACACCTTCAGTTCTTTTTTCTATGGGAAAAACTGTATGCTCATCACGTGTCCTGATGATAGTGTGGGAGTGCATAATAAGCTTATCACTAAACCTCATTCGGCCTCTTATTTCCAATCTCGGAATATAACCGGCATAAAGTCGAAAGAAAAAAACACAGTGAAACAGAACAAATTGCACTAAATCACTTAAAGTAACACACAGACACCCACGAGTTTCAAATTCGTTTTTTTGAAGATATGCACCTATTATCAGATTACACGAAAACACTAACGCATAATTACACTTTAAAATAACACTACCGCACACATAGAACAAGAGCACTTAATCATTTCGCAATAGAAATAATAAAAACGCTAATTTCTATGGGCCATTAACCCTTTACGAAAGATAAAATGAAACGATTATGTTAACAATTGACAGGAACTACCCTTTCAAATAAATGGTCTAGTCCACCACCAGACTTTCTTTCCGAGAACTCTCCGCTAGTAGAGCCAGCGCGGTTGCCATTTCCGAGACTATAATTATACAGGAAAGTAATATTATAGAAGGAAATTAGGCAGCTTATGAATATAACCTTATAAAACATCGAAAGTGGCAACGCTGTATTTTTAGATAGACGATATACACGTGAAGATAGGAACAGGTTCAAAGGTTAATTTCAACATTTTTAGATGTCGAATACCATTGTAAGAAAGAATTATGTTATTTCCCAGACTACCAGCTGATAAAATCTTATACAATAAGAGCGTATTTTTGTCTACACGGTAGCACTTTAAAATACTAATTCAGATTGAATGGTACTTAGATGTGTTCACGAGATGCGCGATGTGAATTTATGTGACTTTGTTTTGGTGTTTTGTGATGGTTTTTATTCGGTTACCTGGTGTTTTTTTATAAATTAAGTTGGTTTTAAATAAGGCCGAGAAGGTAAATAGAATTGCATTTTTTTCTTCTAAAGGGTAAAGTGGCATTTTAGTTGCTCAGATCCGACGGGTGTCGTTCGAATTGAACAAGTGAGAACATACCTGACCATTATAAACTCCGCGGTGGTTTGTTCGAGTCAGTTCAAGATTATAAATCAGAGATTGTTTCCCAGTGAACTGAACTGAACGTAAAAGTTTATAATAATGTACCCTGAAAAATAAACAACTTGAAATCTGTCAAACGTTTGTTGATTTTCTAAAGAGTTTACCCTGAAGATATGACAACACTGTTCAAGATTCACTCACGTTTTCGCCATATGTTCTTTTGTTTACCTTCCTGGCAAGGGCACCACGTGGTCATTTTTGGTTTGACATAAGGTCATGTACAGGGCATATTAAATTAAAGCGCCATTTTTGGATATTTTTCTTCAATTTGTTTTCATCTCAGGAATTGCCGGCTTAAATATAATACGTCATTTTCATAACACCCTGTATAATAATAGTACATACATAAGTGATCAGTAATTTTTAAAAACAAGTCCCTTTCAACAATCCGTCCGTTTTACTTCTTACTAAAAATCTTGTGGTTTTCATCCCCAATTTTTCTTAAAAAGAGAGTATTTTTTTTTAGCTGTTACATAACTTTTATGTAACAAATCTTGGCTTTTTACACTTATTGATCACTTTTAATGGTTGTTAGAATGTTCTCCTAAAGAAGGTGGTAGGGGAAGTACAGGCCTTATAGAGAAATTATTTTAATTATTGATATCTGAAAATGCTTTTAGCTTAGCCCAAGGGATGATAGAAAAAAATCGAGCGTGTCTGCTCGCTCTAGAATTCAAAGTGCTGACCTTACGCCTAGTACAAGTATAGCAAATGCTACGGGCGACCTACTGGTAAGGATTTTCCAGTATGACATTTCCATTATTTCCATTAAATTTTACCGTGAATTGCACCCTACAAATTTCTAATATGTCTTTAAAACAATGATCTTGATGTGCATAGGCGCTCTCTCAGATGAAATTCTACTCGCCTTTTGTTAACATTATTATTTTAAATGGATTGAATACCATATTATGTTTTTATGTGTTAAATTTTATTAGTTACTGAACACATTATATACAGGGTCGCTTTTATGTATGGAAACGGTCGATTATTTGCTAAAGTAAAATAGCTAGCAAATAATGTTAAATACAAACCTTTTAGGGTTTTTAGAAATCTATTATACTACACATAAACTAAAGGATCAGTCAAAAAGCCATGCAAGAACAAAGTTACTTTATTTTAAATGGAACCCCCTGTGTATTATTCAATATTTCAATTATTTACAAGATTCTAAAAAAAAATGTTAAGCACACCAAATACCCAATCTTAACCGTTTTCGAGATATCGAAAACACACGCCAATTAGCTACTCGTATCACGCGACTGCTTTCGCTCCGCCCACAATAACGAACTTTGCCGATTGTTCCAGACAAACGCAATACAATGATTTATATTGATAACCATTCTTTTAATATGCAAACCTCTGAAGTAGTGGTGGAATACTATCGATAGTCAGCCCTATCGATAGTTTCCGATAGTCTAAAGAGTTACTATCGATAGTATCGATAGTACTATCGAAACTATACCAACCTTGATACGTGGCAGTGTTGTTGAGTAATACATTTTACTTATGGACCTTATGGTTGACATACACTTTTTATAAAATACTCCCAAACGTATGACTTCCCGCGTTTACTCATTTTTTAAATTTTAATTAAATTAATCAAAATTATGGATGACAGCGAAACGTAGTACACTACAACAAAAAAGCACACATAATACTGAATTAATAGATCCGGGCCAGGGATTCCCTGTAGGATTTTTCTTTAATTTGTTCATAAAGCAATAGATGGCAGCACCAACAGCAAGTAGAGTGCGTATGTTATTAAAAAAGAGACAACCTTTAAAACAGATTTATGATCTAGTGCTGAATTTGGTTTATTTTTAATTTAAGTTTTTTAAATCGAATTCTGTGTACTTAAATTTAAGAAATACTAATAACATGCGAGTTTAAACTATCGATGATTACTTAAAACAATCGATAGTTTTCGATAGTAATAAACTATCGATAGTATCGATAGTGCCATCGATAGTATTCCACCACTACTCTGAAGTAAACTGCTTCTAGACATTTTTTTTCTACTGTCCGATTGTAAAATCTTGCTGACCAAGTAATCATGTCTCAGCTCGACTGTTAATTAAGCGAACACATGATATTACAAGCGGACTGATATCGGTTAAATTGTTGACAGTTTGTAGCATTTTTTGCCGAACAAGTGTTGCAGCCCGATTTTTATTTATTGCAAGCAAAATCTTTTTATGCTGATCGAATGATTTAATGGCTATTTTTTGGTGCGAACCAATTTTAATAACGGCAAACCATTTAATTACTTCTCATTTTTGAATGATTTTTTAACACTATAGTTAGGTATGAATTAGAGATGTAAAATTACCGGTAATTTAAAAATCGGTAATATTACCGGTAATATTACGCAATATTACGGTAACATTGGTAATTTATAAAAAAAACAGCTTTTTAAGTAATACAAGTTTTTTTTATTTCAAAACTGTAAAAACATTACGAAAAACAATAAGAACGTTTTTTAAACTAGTCAGAGTCAGAATGGACTACGTAATAGAGTGGATAATGGTAAATCATCCTCATCATCATCCCCAACCTCGTCATCTGATTCTTCTTTCTCTTTCGTTAATTGAGTCAAGTCTATAACTTCGAAACCGATATCTTCTTTTTCTATTTCTTCCTCAGTATTTTCTACTATTCTCGAATGATCTTCTTCATTTAGTAAATTATAATTATGGGCAATATAAGTTAGTTTTCCGGCCCTCTCCACGGTTAGTCTGTTTCTTTTTTGCCGATGAATAAATCCATAAGTACTAAAGGTTCTTTCGGTTGCGGCTGTTGACGATGGTAAATTTAAAATGTCTACAGCTAACCTACTTATTTTAGAACTGGAGCAAATTCCTGCCCACCAAACAGATCCAGACATAGATTTTTCGCTGGAAATGACGAATTCCTTAGCAAAAATATTACCTCTAATTTTGTACTGTGCGAGTGCTTCCATAATAAGATCTACTTGTGAAGAATACTTTGGATGACGCCTTGCAGTTTCATAGATGAACTCCGTTGCAATTAAATTTTCAGCTTCAGTTAACTTCTAAAAACCGTACTTTGAGTGAAAATACCGTAAAAGTACGGTCAGGACCGTACTGTTGGCAACCCTGGGTATTCCCCGATAAATGAGAGTATGGAGCGGAAAAAAAAAACAATATTTCCAATGTTACCGATCTTGCGGTAATATTACGTAATATTACCAAAATTACGGTAACATTACCTCGGTAATATTACCCTTTACATCTCTAGGTATGATACCCTCAAAACGTATATAAGCATATAATATTTAAAATAAATATTTTATTTCTCGTAACATTTTTGTCGAGAACTACAATTCGCCTTCCTTAATGGGCATTCGATTTAAATTTTTTAGTCCCCCGAGAAATGGCTACCCACTCCGTCATTGTCAGCTCTAGGAGATATAGATTCGTCGAACACCAAACTTGAAATTTTGAAAGAGTAAGTCACCAAATTCAATTATCTCGGTTTGCATGGTTTTTTTCGTTGTATGTTTTTTGTTCACGTTTTTTTGTTTCATGTTTAGACTGGGCCTGACACCTTCCCCGATTTACTGGTAAGCATTTATTGTTTTCTTTTTTAGAACCAGTAGATGTGGATGTTTTGACAGGTAAATTTTAATAAGCCTTTCTTGATAAATACCTTCTTTGAATGGCTTTAAATTGATACACCTTGATATACGAGCCCTCTGTCAGTGAAGTAGGCCCAACTATCAAAACTACGTTTTTTTATGAAATTTATCATATTAGCAAAAACGTATTAAATACTAAAATGTATTTCGAATAACATACGATATTTATATTTAGTATTAGCCTAAAATACTACATTTTTTTGTAACAGAAAAAATATCTTATAAATCCAAAAAAACTGTCGATTAATAAAATTCAATGAAACGAAATAGCAGCAACTCGCCACTGCGTTACATCGTCTTTTCGACTGATTACGGCCTCGACTTGGCATAGTGTCAACTAATGTTTGGCAGTCATCTGATGTAAAACTGTTCTAAATTTCTTGAAGACGCAATTCTGGAACGGTTCTTACGGGATTCGATTGGAGCTTTTTCTTCATGATATGCCACAGGGTCTCAATCGGCGATAGATCTGGACTACTCGACGTCCGTTTTAAAACTGGAATATTGTTTTCTAACATCCAATCTTTTACTTTTTTAGCCATATGGCAAGCGGCCCATCTTGTTGGAAGATACATTCAATATTGTTTAAACGCATTTGTTCAATTTGGGGTGTTAAGTTATTTTGAAGCACATTAATGTACTTATCAGCAGTCATAATACCTTCCACAAAGTGTAAGTTTCCCACTCCACTTGCTGACATGGATCCCCAAATCATAACAGAAGCCGAAAACTTAACTTTTTTTGTAAAACAGTCATTCCGAAATGCTTCTTCTTTAGTTCTTATGACACGACTCCTACTATCACCAACGCATACTTCAAATCTGGCTTCATCACTCCAAATAATGGAGTTCCATTGGTTCGGAGACCATAAATTTTTTATTCTTTGGCCCACGCTGGTCTGTTTTTCTTCTCAATCTTTTTCAGTAAGGGCTTTTCTTTTGCCTAGAATTATTGAATTAAAAACGAATAATAAAAAAATAATTTAAGCTTAACTTGTAAGTTTTAAATCCCAGTTTTTGGGCAGCTTTGTTCTTAAAAACTTTTTTGTGGTTGCCTGATTCAATAATATTTTCTCAATTCGTTATAATTAGCATGCCGATTTTCCTTGATAATCCGTTTTAAGGCTCTTAAGTTGGTATTGGAATAACGCGGGCGACTTCCAGTTCTCGGTTTTTGAGCCACAGATCCAGTTGTTTTGTACAATTTAATAATATTTCGAACCGTATACCTCGATTTGTTAACACTGTCAGTGTTTTGGGAAGCATTTTGGCCTTTTAAATGCAATTGAATGATGATCACTTTTCTTATAAATTCACAAATATCATATTTTGGGGCGTTGGGCCAACTTCACTGAGACAGGGCTCGTATTTCACTGTAATTTAGAGGGGTCAGAAGCCAACAGGTTCTAGTCGCATTAGTCCACCTATTGAGTAAAGTTTGAGGTCAGGACAACGAGCCATTTAAAATTACTTGTCTGTTGTAGGTCTAACAATAAAATTGAACCACTTAAGCATTCGGCTGTAACTCCACAAAGATTTACCAGGGCTTCGAATAAAGTTCAAACTAGCAGTCATTCTGGAACCACCGATGAATCTCCTCGAAGTTCAACACAAAATGGAAAAAGATCTCTTAAATGTTTTCTTAATAAAAGCGGGGGTAAAAGGTAATTCATTTCATATTATAAAGTACATGTGTATTTACCCGTTTACGTTTAAACGTCATAAAAATCATACGAATCAATAATCAAAATTACGCGGAACAGAAATATCTAAACAAAGAATGATTTCATAAACTTTATAATAGCCGTGCCTAGCATTCCGATATAAGTATTCCGAAAAATAATTTATAATTTCGAAAAAAAAATTGCAATGGTGACGGCGAAAAACTGGCGTTCTATTTTTTATCATAAGAGTATTGTAACCAGAGCACATACAGGGTCCGCAAACGAAGCGTGGACGGACGATTAAATCGTTATCGAAGAACTTATCAACAATACTGACACAGCTTGAGATATTGGATTAAAAGCGGTATGTTTTAAAAATATTTTACATTATACAGGGTGGCCCAAAAAAGTGTGACAGCATATTGTTATATTTTTTTAAATGGGACACCCAGTATTGTATTGCATATTTAGGTTCGTATTACTATCGTTTATAAGTGCCTCAAATTTTATTTAATTTGGTTTTGTAGTTTCGGAGAAATAAATTAAAAACTAAAAAAAAAGTTTTGCAGTCCTGAATAAAAAAATCAAAAAAAAACAATCCAGAACAATTTTTTTAACCTCGGCATTAAATGAAATTTATGACAAGAGGTCTAGAGATACTATAAATGTAATTGCGTTTATTTATTTTATACAGGGTGTTCATAATAAGCTTTCAAAAACCCCACATTTTAAAATAATTTTTCTCAAATTTTTCAAATGGAACACCCTGTATACTATTTGGCTATTTGACGTAGAATTTATAGGCAATTTTTTTTTGTAATACAAGCACTTAAGTTATATCCAGCCGTTTTCGAAATAATTGTAAATATCATAAATTATGTTGTTTTAATAGAGTTTTTATTGGGAAATTTTGTTATAGGCGACTAGACTAATAATTGTAAACTAAAGTAAAAGTTCAAAATAGCTTCCTTTTACTCTTAGAGTTTACCGTATTTTAGTTATTTCGATATAAATTTTAAAAGCATACATTTTTGCTACTTTTATTATTTAATATTATTTTTTATTCTTAATCGAGTTGCCATGATTTCTTTTTGTTTAGATTGTCACTATGACAGCCAAATAAAATTATTTACATTTGTTCAGTCGTCGAAATTAAGTACTAACTTACACAAAATGTCGAATTTTACAACTTTAGAAATTGTAAATATGATGTTTATACTGGGTGAATGTGCAAGAAATTGCCTCCTCGCCAGCCGAGCGTATGCTGAAAGATATCCAAATATTGAGAGAAAGCCGAGACCAAAAACCTTCGAGAAGTTGTTGCAAAGATTTGTAGCAACAGGAAGCACTGCTTACATAAAAAGGATGATAATCAATAAACCCGTTATTAATGAAGAAAATGAATTAAGAGTTCTGTTGGCAGTAGAGGAAAATCATTAAATTAAGTAAAAGGAAGCTATTTTGAACATTTACTTTAGTTTACAATTATTAGTCTAGTCGCCTATAACAAAATTTCCCAACAAAAATTCTATTTAAACACATAATTTATGATATTTACAATTATTTTGAAAACGGCTGGATATAACTTATATGCTTGTATTACAAAAAAAATTGTCTATGAATTCTACATCAAATAGCCAAATAATATACAGGGTGTTCCATTTGAAAAACTTGAGAAAAATTATTTTAAAATGTGGGGTTTTTAAAAGCTCATTATGAACACCCTGTATAAAATAAATAAACGCAATTACATTCATAGTATCTCTAGACCTCTCGTCATAAGTGTCACTCAATGCCGAGGTTAAAAAAATAGTTCTGGATTGTTTTTTTGATTTTTTTATTCAGGACTGCAAAACTTTTTTTGTTTAGTTTTTAATTTATTTCTCCGAAACTACAAAACCAAATTAAATAAAATTTGAGGCACTTATAAACGATAGTAATACGAACCTAAATATGCAATAAAATACTGGGTGTCCCATTTAAAAAAATATAACTTTATGCTGTCACACTTTTTTGGGCCACCCTGTATAATGTACAATATTTTTAAAACATGCCGCTTTTAATCCAATATCTCATGCTGTGTCAGTATTGTTGATAAGTTCTTCGATAACGATTTAATCTTCCGCACACGCTTCGTTTGCGGACCCTGTATATATAACCATTATATTGCTAATACCATCTGCAATTATGTCCCCGCTATGGTCATCGAACGGGTAATAGTGAGTTTGCGCAGTTCGGAAATTTCCTTGTGAAAATAAACATTCGACAGGACCGGATTTCAACTTTCTTAATGTAAATTTCACTGGTTAGTTAGGAAAAATATTGCAATCAACATTTCAATTAGTTCGATTTAAGACAGCGTTCCAGCGATTTCTGACGATATGATGATCCGACGGTGTCCTGATTGGTGTAAACTTTTGGTGCCAATTTTAGTGGAATATTTGTATATTGACATGATGAGCTTTATTTAACTTTCATCCGACATCGTATATTTCTTAACCTCACTTTTTTCTTAACCAAAAATTAAGAATAAATTATTGACTATATTGACTATTTTGGGAATTATTATCAGCTACTAATGCACCAAATTAAAATACATTAATTTTAAAGTTAGGTATAGTAGGAATTATTTAAAAAGACAGAAACCCCAATAAAACGTGCAACAGAGAACGCTACAGGGTATTCTTTGTTTTCATACAAATCAAACGCAAGAATAAATTAAAGGGAATGTCCAGTTGACGCCCTGCAAAAACAGTAAAATAATGTAATTTGAGGGTGTATTTTGTATCGTGATGGGTATCTGTGGTCAGATCCGGAATGTATTATTTCAGAAACGTTTAATTGTTGTTAATTGTTTTACTATTTGTAGCAATTCGGGTTGAAGTACGTTCTCCATAACATTGATATTTTTGCCTTTTAGCCAGAAAATTATATCAGCTTTTCTGGTTGAAGCATTTGTCTCACTAATCTTACAGGTTGCGGCAGTGCATTTCACAGCTGAAATTTTTTTTCATTTTGAAAATATTCGTTTAAAATAATTTTCCGTGTCTCAGTGTTGAACATGTTGCACCAAATATTGTAGTCTAAGTCTAATGTCGAATAAACCCCAAAATTCCTCGGCCGTACCTGCAATTTTGGGGTACCTGGAAAAGGTTCTTTGTTCCGCTTTAATTTCACATATCTGATAAAGATAGGCAATTGAGGGTTGGTACTTGCTGATTTCATGTCTATGATTCGTTTCGAAGAAAGAAAGAAGATTACACCCTATAGCGTTCTCTGTTGCACGGTTTATTGGGGTTTCTGTCTTTTTAAATAATTCCTACTATACCTAACTTTAAAATTAATGTATTTTTAATTTGGTGCATTAGTAGCTGATAATAATTCCCAAAATAGTCAATATAGTCAATAATTCATTCTTAATTTTTGGTTAAGAAAAAAGTAAGGTTAAGAAATATACGATGTCGGATGAAAGTTAAATAAAGCTCATCCTGTCAATATACGAATATTCGGACGGAATTTGGCACCAAAAGTTTACACCAATCAGGGCACCGTCGGATCATCATATCGTCAGAAATCGCTGGAACGCTGTCTTAAATCGAACTAATTGAAATGTTCATTGCAATATTTTTCCTAACTAACCAGTTAAATTTACATTAAGAAAGTTGAAATCCGGTCCTGTCGAATGTTTATTTTCACAAGGAAATTTCCGATCTGCGCAAACTCACTATTACCCGTTCGATGCCCATAGCGGGGACATAATTGCAGATGGTATTAGCAATAATTTCTACTATAGTGACCACATATAAATTATATTAGGTTCGTTCCAACCACCCTAAAAATCGTACAATGTACAGTCACGCACATGCGTAGTAGTCGAAAGGCGTTCCAACCGACACAAAACGGTGTAGCTGGCGATCCCTTTGGTGTTCCAACCAAATTATAATCGTTCGCAAACCAGTTCCTGAACGGTAAAAACGATACATGGCCAAGACCAGGAACCGCTTGTACTGACTTGCGCCCTAAGAATTTTAACCGTTATTTTTGTATTCCTTGCATTCATGCAGTTCTTTTAGCCTTGTTTTGTAGGAGTTGTTGCTTAATATTTTAATTATTTAATTTATTCTTATTAAATTTGTACAATCCGGTTCCCAAACCTACAAGATATTCTTAACATTAAACGTTATTCTCTTTCATGATTATTAAATACAACAAAACGGAACGAAAAAAGATAATACTCAAGCTTAGACGAAGAAATCAAAACAACAAAAATAGGGTTGTGATTTATGAATGTAAGTAACTAATTACTAAACTTCTTTCCTAGAATCAGACAGGCGATCAGCTGAGATTTTTACACAGAATGGTCACAAAAACGTACCAACCTTGCCTCCCTTGTGCATCGGCAACAAACAGTGCAAAATTAACGCCTGCGCACAAAATCGATTCCAACAGTTTCGTGACGGTTCTAGGGAATAGGGTGTTGGAACAAACCTATTGTATACGAGTGACACTCTCTTCTTTTTTTACAAGCTTTTTATTGAAATTCGGTTCTTTGAAAACCCCCTATTCTTTCAACAACAAATCTTTGGAAAGGACCTTCTTCAACTAAAGCTACTATTTTTGCACGATCAATTTCAGATATTACTCGGCGATTCATTTTTAAACACTGAACCGAAAAATTTAACTGGCCAGCGCCAACAAAATACAACAATGAATATGTTATCTTAAACAAATGTCTTGATAATATTTTTTTTTACTACAATTCATTCCTGAAAAAGCTACATAACATTCCAAAATCAGAGTGATGCAAAACTTTTGAATCTATGTGTATTTATTTGAATTCAGCTTCATTTAGAAGATAAATGCAATTTTATCAAACCCTGTTAAATATCAGGCTTAAAATAAATAAGTAATAAAACCAATAAGCTATGCTCACATTTTTATTGCTAAAATATATGCTATTTTAGGCACATAACCCAAATTTAACTAAAATTACTATAGCGTTTCGGAAATATCTTGAAAACACAAAAAAAATTGAGCACCCTGTATCTTTCATACAAAGCATCTGCGGACCCATGGTGATGAACTGTTTGTCTTATTTTTGGATAAGGAATCACCACACAAGCGATTGGACATGTTTATTGAAACACCCTGTATTTTTCTAGCGGCGACGTATCCTTAACACCAACAATAGTCCTGGAAAGACTCGAAAATATTCTGCCAGAATGTACTAGTTCAGTAAATATACAAATCGTTGCCCAGACTGACGAGCCCAAAGAAAACGAGACTCCGCCTAAAAAAAGGGCAACTAAATCCAAGAAGAGCAAGGCAAAAGAGAAGAGCAAATCGCCGAAGAAAAGCATGAAACGTAAGCTGAACGACGAAGTAGGACAGGGGTGCGGGATTTTGCACGACAAAATCCGTGAGATACAGATTAGACTATCGAATTATATGCCCGAGACTTCACAGACTAATATTGATATTCCCGATGAGAGTACCCTGTAAGTATAGTAGATCTAATAATTTTTCTTCAGACTACCTCGACATTCAATTTGGCATTCCCCGAAACCCTTTGGTCCCCCCCACGGTTTTCTAGCGTTGGCCTTTGAATGTCGGAAAATTAAAGAAAAACGGATCAATGCAAAAATCTGACAACTTATATTTGGAGACGAACGCCTGATTTGCACGGATTTCGGTCTATCTCAGACATACCGCGTTAGATATCCGTGCGATACAAAGTGACACGTCCATTAAAGTCATGTCGATCTTGAGTTCAACGGAATTGGTCATATCTATCCGTCTTTCTTCGTTCGAGATTCGCAGGGTTTCGCTAATATAAAAGCCGTATTAGAGTCGGCAATTTTTGGACCAATACTGCTCGCATTGCCGGCGCAATACCAGAATGGAATCCGTATTGCAGTCGGCAATTCTAGTCTTCTGGCAATTAAAATTGCACAGATTCATGCAGTACACCATGCTCGATCAGCTGTCTCGCCAGAAATGGGGCACGCGCCATTTTCATTCTCATTACCGGTGCATGTCTGGGTAGTGATGGATTATGCTGTTATTTTTAAATGTTTATTAGTTGGTCAAAGCACCTATGAACAGCTAATGGCTATTTAAACTAACTGGTACTTAAATTAACAGTTCACATTCTTTATTAAGCATATGTACTGCTAATTCGTAGCATCTTTTTTTAAACTGCCATTTGTAAGTAGCAGTAGCTGCTTTAACTGCTAATCAAAACGAACAGGTTTGCCCATCTCTAATTCTGGGGATATTTTAGGGATTTCGACACTACCCACAGCTGTTCTGACTGTTGGCAATGCGCCAGCTGATCGAGAACGATTTACTGCGCATGAATTCATGGAATTATAATTGCCATTGCACCGGAAATTTTTATTTCCGACTGACTCTAATACGGCTTTTACTTATCATTATTATTAAGAGCACTTAAGGTCACTGGACCTCCATTAAGGTAAAAAGGTGGGACAAACTACAAGAAAACTATTGGATAGAATTTTGTAGCTTCGAGATATGGTACTACATGACTATATTATCTTGAATTTGTCGAAAAATAATGATATTTTTTTCAAAACGGTAATTAACATTTAAATTGAAGGTGGAAGAAATTGGTTATTCAGTATTTTTGAAAGTATTGCATGCACTATCAATAATCTGAATTAATTTTATAGTTTAGTTTTTAATGCACAAAAATGACACACCGAGGTTTTCAAGAAAAATATCTAAAATCGCAACTATCTACAGCGATTTGGCAACATTTCGGGTGATCACAGGCAGAAGAATAAGGAAAACGTCTCCTACTCCCTTGATACGGCCGGCTGATTCGTCGTGTCTTGGGATGGCGATGTTGTCTCATTGTTCAATAACAATTGACTTATGCTGTTCCGCGGCGAAATCTCAAATCGCCACCACTCTTAAAGTTGCGAATTTCCCGTTGCCATTCAGTAATTAATTCAGTTATAAATAAAATTGATCAGATTTGGAAACCACATTCAAATATGCAACCATCAAAAATCAGATTTTTTTTTCGAAAATAATCTTTACAATAACAATGAAAATTTAACTGTAAACTTTTAAGTTACATGTAATCTCGTAGTCACTGACAAGAAATGTTTAAAAGTAAAAGTCAAAACGCGTTTAAATTCATAAAATACATAATCTGGTTGCCACATGACACGGAGTTACAAGTCATGCTATATGTCGTAGAATTTCCAAAGATTTCATTGCACACAATAAAGTTTTTGTATTTTCATGGCTCCTACATTCATATTTAAATGTAGTTTTCAAATCTGATCAACTTTATGTTATAACAATATTTAATATTGTCAAAAGTACTTATTTACGCTTGAGCCAAGTTCACATTTTTTTAAGAACCACAGAGCCACTAGGAACGTTTAAATAAGCCTTATTGTTTTATACATATTTATAACTGACGAATTAGTGCATAAGATTCTAAAATTTATTGAAGAAGCAAATATCGTCAGACTTAAAATCTATTATAGGCAGTTGGTTTTTCGGTCACTTTGAAATGAAATTCCACTATTTTGGTCACGTTTTGGTTTATTATATTAAACCATCGTCAGAACTATTTGCAACAAAGAAAAGAGGCGTATATATAAAAGAGAAGTATTAAATGGTTTGCCGTTACTAAAATTGGTTCGCAGCAAAAAATAGCCATTAAATCATTTGATCACTGTAAAAAGATTTTGCTTGCAATAAATAAAAATCGGGCTGCACCACTTGTTCTGCAAAAAATGCTACAAACTGTCAACAATTTACCCGATATCGGTCCGCTTGTAATATCATGTGTTCGCTTAATTAACAGTCGAGCTGCGAAATGATTACTTGGTCAGCAAGATTTTACAAAAACAGTAGAAAAAAACATAAGCAGTTTACTTCAGAGGTTTGCATATTAAATGAATGGTTATCAATATAAATCATTGGATTGCGAGCGAAAGCAGTCGCGTCATACGAGTAGCTAATTGCGTGCGTGTGTTTTCAATAGAAAGAAGAAATATTTTTGACGTTGTTAGTGATAAATTTCTTATTAGTTTGTATAGAATGAAATGAAAAAATATATAAATGAACATACCTTGTACAATTTTCACTCACTTACACTAAATTTGGCAACATTTTGTCTTGTTGTTGAGTGGTGAGTTTGTTACAAATAGTTCTGACGATGGTTTAATATAATATACCGAAACGTTAACCAAATATTGGAATTTCAATTTTTTTCAAAGTGACCGAAACCCAACAAACAACTATCTACATATAATTTGAAAGAAACTATAACTTAAAATCTATATTATTAATTTTTTCTAGTTGCCAGAGACCAAAGAGGGCGGCTCGACCAACAACTTTGAAAGATGCCTCACTTAAAGTGTAAGTATAGCTTTAGTATTACTTAATGGTGTATTTTCCTTGCAAAAAGTATAGACTTAATTCTTTTTTTTTTTGTAATTAGAGTAAACTCGAGAGAAAAATCCAAAGTATTTTACTATGTATGTTTGTTTCATTCAAATTGTATTTTTACCAATATGCTTGTTTATTTTCAGGAAACTTAGAAGAATGTTTTAAAGCGTTATCACTTTTTAAACTTAGATTTTGTATGGTGTATAGTACCTGTATGTTGTATATTTACTTCTAAATTTATTTAGCCATATATTTATTAGCTGTTTACTGTTTTCATTTTTATTTTGTAATTGTTCATTGAAATTTACTATTTTGAAATGACCTGTAATAAAGACGATGTTTAAAAAAATGGTGTTCTTATTAGACAATTTCGAGCCAAGCAGACGAGCCCCTCGTAAAACAAAACGCTAATCTATAAGTTAGTGCTTTTTAGATTTAAGGACTAGCTTTCTGTAAACCGTTTAGTATGCACGACAGGACATCCTCTGTCTGTAGCTGCTGTCATATATTTCCTTAACCTTACTTTGTTGTTTATTTTCATTTAAAATTTTGATTTTACTCCAGAAATGAGTAAATTGCAATGGATAACGTTACATTCCAGGTAATTTTTCGTCTCCAATATAATATATAGAAAAACATATCCAGATCTTAAAATAATATATATTTTGTAACTACCAGAACGAATGTAGGATTGAATTGCCCAATGTAAAGAGCGAATACCCGAGGATATTAGAGATCTTGGAAGATTATATCAATTTGTAAAACGGACATTGTTTTCCTAATTTCGTTAAAGAGTGTTTTCCAAAAAAAAAAAATTTCATATACTTCCATGAAATGGTAATAACAGCAGGGTGCAAGTTTATTTATCTTATCAGGAAATGAAAAGTTTCCACTGTTCTTGATTGAGAGGTACCGACACTCGCAATTGGCTCCTTCAGAATTACTTTCTGTTCCGGATAATCGCCCTGCTCAAGTGCTTGATTCTTGTCAGAACTCTACTTGCTATGTTTTTAGATTGCAACAAGGAATAGCTATTATAAACAACCTCAACATCAAAAAATTTGAATTGCTATTGACGCATATAATAAACTCGGAAAGTGACGATTTCTTCACAGAAGATGAACTGCAAAAACTCCAGGACACCCTTAAAATCAATGCAACCCAACTACAACTTCTCTTACAAAGTATATCTTACATTTTTAAGCAAAGCAGTAAAGTGATTATCAAGCCAACAGATTTACACAAGCAACTTTTAGAAGAATTAAGTTTTGACCAAGAGAAAGCAGAAATTTTTGTTAAGGAATGGTCAAAACAGATCAAGATAGACTTGGGAGAATTTGAAAATAGGGATAAACTTGATAATATCTCTTGGGAAGTGAATTTACAAACAGGGTCAGATCTGGGTAGTGGACAGGACATTCCTAGTGCAAGGGTTCAACTTGATACTTCCAAGGTAAGTGTATCATATCTTACCTAAGTTGTATATGTATTTGCTCCCATCGAGATTATTTTTTTCTGTTTGTCTTACTATATTTTGAAATATGCTTTTTATAGGTTAGTAATTCCAGTAAAACAGGCAAAGTTATCCTGGAACTTGGGGAAGAAGACTTGGAACAACTTTATGCTACATTAGAAACAATCCAACTTAGATTAGACAATATTGTGAAGTCATGAGAGGAAGGTTTATAACATTTCTTGATGCAATTTATTTAAATTTACTTAAGAATTACTTTTGAGAGCTTTAATTCTTTATTATTATAATTCCAGTTATATTTTAGGATATAAGTATTTAAATAAAAACAAGCTTTTATTATCTTACAGTTTATTTTGCATTTTCCGATATGCTATCAATTTTATATTGAGCTAAATTCTCAGGTTCAATAGAGACTTGGCTTCCTAGCAATGTTTGCATCATTCCTTGGACTATGGTAAGTTCTTTTGATAATTCCTCTTCTTGTTCTAAAACCTGATACAGTTGAACTAATAGTAAACCTAAAAAATGGAAGTTTTTTAATTTCTTGTATGAAAAGACTAACCAAACCATTGAAGTTTGTATTATTGAACAGCCCACTCTCGTTAACATTCAGAGTAAATAAAACTTACTCTGCCATGTGGATTACTTACCTATATCTGTAGGTAAAGTTCCAATACAGTCTGAAATTATGTCCAAGAATTCATCTGCTATTTCGATAAGAACTTTTGTAAATCTTAAATCTGTAATATACCTAAAAAAATTTTAATAGGTTTTTGTGTTATGCTATTTAATGATTATATCTTGAACTAAAAAGATTTGTCGGTTTTACTGCTCCCAAAATAAATTACAGATATTTTATAAACATAATTTTACCTTATTAAAAACCTAACAAATTGTTTAATCATCTTTGAATCCTTTTCTTTTAAAGCTTTAGTCAGTGCTTTTCTTTTCTGCAATTCTCTTAAAACTGCAATAGTTCTTTCAGGATGTTTGTTTGCTACAAAGGGTACTAATGCAGCAGTTAAAGCTTTCGAGTATTCAAATTTCCTTAGGAAGTGGTCATATTTTGCTTCTTTATCTTGCCTAGAGGAAGAAATCAAATGTCTCAAAACCACTAAACAAAGCTGCATGTGATGCGGTCAAAAATAGACTTATATTTTTTAATAGTGTACTTACTTTAATTCCGGTACAACTTCGTCCACCCCAGAAGGTACTTCATTCGCGGTATATTGGTAAGCTAATTTTTTAGGGTTCTTTTTCACCTGAGGCTCCTCTGTTCTTCTTTGAACTGCTATCACCCCATCGACTAGGCCTGCGGCCACTGTTGAGTCATCTTGTGAAACACCTAAACAAATAAATCTATTAGTGACCTTATCAGAAATTTATTCCAATAAAACACTTTCTTTATTTGTTGTTTTCTCTCGTCATATAAACTCCTGGACAAAATTAACGCAACATCATAAATTTCCCATATTATTGATGCTATTTTTTTTCTGAATTTATGATCCGATTTAAATGATTTTTTTTGCATTGTTGGTTGGTTCCTTGACAATGTCATAGTTTTCGCTGTTTATGATAAAAATTTAATTTTCGTCTTATACTGGGTGTACTAAAAATGCTATGTTTTTTCCGAAAATTCGTATCACCCTGTGGAGTATATTAGCAACCGAAGCATATTGCAGTTGACTTTAAACGGTAGGTCCATATCTTTCCCCAAATTTTCTTTTTTGATTTACTTCATTATCTTTGTTATTAAAGGAGATACGCCGTTTTATAGCGTAACATGTTTTTATAGGCTTTAATATTCAACACATTCATTGTTAAATGTTTTCAAGTAGGTTTCAAGATTAAAATACTCGTCGGGCAACCGGGCATGCGAAACGAACGTTTAATGAACAGTTTTTATCAGTATGGCGAATTATATTTGACCTTTGTAACTTTAAAACACACATCTGCTGACACATCGCTTGCAATGTCAGAAAAAGTCCATAGTCTACTTGAAAACATTTAACAATGAATGTGTTGAATATTAAAGTCTATAAAAACATGTTACGCTATAAAACGGTGTATCTCCTTTAATAACAGAGATAATGAAGTAAACCAAAAAAGAAAATGTTGGGGAAAGATGGACCTACCGTTTAATGTCAAGTGGCATATGTTTCGGTTGCTAATATACTCCACAGGGTGATGCGAATTTTCGGAAAAAAACATAGCATTTCTAGTACACCCAGTCAGTATAAATCGAAAATTAAATTTTTATCATAAACAGAGAAAACTATGACATTGTCAAGGAACCAACCTACAATGCAAAAAAAAATTATTCAAATCGGATCATACATTCAGAAAAAAAAATAACATCAAAAATATGGCAAATTTATGATGTTGCGTTAATTTTGTCCAGGAGTTTATTTAGTTTATTTAAATAGGCTCGGAAATAGGCAAGTTCTCAAATACACTTATAGTAACACAATTTTTTCACATCACACTAGCTTTAAAAACTTACCTAAGCTTAATATGGAATTTGGAAAATCAAGTGTGTGAACAACCTGTAATAAAAAATATTAATCTCACTCATATTAAAACTTTACAAAACAACTTCACCTTAAATGTGCTAACATCAAATATTTTCACATGTCTATCTAAACTTCCTGAAAGTAACCTTTTACCATTTGAACCCAACTTTAGACATGTCACAGTCTTATGGTGCTGAGCCAAGGCACCTCTTATTCTGCCTCCAGCCAGAACATCCCAAATCTACAAAATTATTGTATAACAAAAATCCACTAAGGAAAGGGTCATGTTTTAAAATACCTTTATATCAGTTCCACCGGCACTTAAAAACATCCCTCCGCTGGGCATAAACAGAAGAGACTCTACAGGACTTTGATGATCCATCGACATCACTTCTTTATCTACCCTTGTGTCCCACATTTTAATCTTGTTGTCATAACCTCCAGATAAAATTATGTTGGGGACCTCTGGATTAATTATTCCTGCCCTAAAAATAATAAAAATGTACCTAGGTTTTGGAGAAATAGTTTAGGTAAAATGTGACTATAAAAATAAAAATTATATTACCTAATATAATCGGTGTGCCCTTCAAATGTATGCAGCGTATTTTCAGTAGGCACATCCCAGACCCTGATAGTTTTATCATCGGAAAAAGATGCTATTTGGGGCTCTTTATGTATAAATGCAACTCTATGGACAGGTGCAGAATGCCCTTTAAATAACCTAAAATTTAAAAAATTCTTTTATGAAAGAAACATAACGTTACTCACTCTTAAATACTTTGTAAATTGTAGGAACATTTTCGGATTTACCTCAACATACTCTTTGTAGAAACATCATACAACTTGATGTTCTTTTCCTCGCCGCCAGCCAGTATAAGTGTGCCATCGTTTCTAAACACAGCCCCATAGGCATTTTCTCTAAATCTGGATAAACTTTTGACAACTAATTTAGTTATGGGGTTGTAAATTTGAACTCTTACAGAGCAAGTTACAGCAAGATAATGGGGTTCCCGAGGTGAGAAGTCAATGTAGTCTACTGGTCCAAATTCTTTAACTAAAACTGGTGGCTAGGAAGAATAGAGTTTTATTTTATTAGGGGTTTCTAAAATGGTACCTGTAAATTATGTGTAAGTCAAATATTTACCTATAAAACCAAGTGCCCCAAATTATACAGTGACATGTAATTTAATGCTAGTTTAATATATCCTAATTTCGACTTACCCCCAGTTGTTTCCAATAAATAAAATCGGGAGTAACCTCTGGGCCACTTTTTTCATATATCTTAGTGTTTAGTCTCTTAAAATTAGACATTTTCGATTAAAAATTTGAAAAATAAACTAAGAAGTGCACATGTTTACCTACAACACGTGTTTTTGACACTTGTGTTATTTGGGTTGCATAAGCGAATTACAATTATTATCGGCTTAAGGTTTTTTCTGAAATAGGACAGAAATGTTTTTAACTGGATTACATTCGTTAGGACCCTGAGTTTTAGGATTAAAGAGAGAGAGAAAAAAAATCTTTAGATTTGGGGAATCCCAACTTTTGGCAGCTATTTTGAACATCTACGCTGGTAAAATATTATGGTTGTGGAATTAAGAGCAATGCGGAATTATCCATCGGTTCTGTTTTATTTTTAAAACATTTTATTACTACATCTATACATAAGTCATGTGCATTTCAGAACTATTGTCATTTTCGTTGTTTGTGTCTTGAACGTATTCATAACGAGGTTTTATTTCGTGGTCGATCCTTTGATTTCTGTACCAAACAGGTGCTGATACAGGTGCTGATGGTTTCGTATAACTAGGAAAATAGTTTTCGGCGTCATAAAAACTTATCATTTCATTCTGATTATCATTACGGCAAGGGCCATTTCCAGACACTATTTGAGTTTGGGAAGTAAATGATGAACATCCCGGGTCGTGATCATCTAACATCCTGACAGTTTCTGAAACAAAGTTTATATATTTTACGTTAATGTTCTAAATAAAAGATTCGCATTAGGAAGATACACTGCTAAATTGTATACTAATATACAGGGTGTCCCTTAACGTGCTAATATTTCAGGGTGTGATTCCTTAGGTCATTTTATAAAGAAAAGTTCATATGAACATATGTCCGCAACGGCTTAAATTTTTATTTGCTACAGGGTGTTGAATTTTCATTTTTTAAATGGTTATTTTTTAATATCTCCGAAAATACTTTAGAGATTATTTTCAATTTTGGTATGTGTTAATAGGATATAGAACCTCAAATTTTAGTTAGAAAAGTTATTCAATTCTTCCACCAATGGCGTCCCTGCAAACATATCTTCTGATATTTTTACAAAAAAGATGGTACGCCACTGATATTTTTCCTTGTGGATACTTTTTCTGATTAGCCGGGTCAATTCTACATGAAAACGGTCTCTTGAGTTTTTCTCGTCAGAAGCACGGTTCTTGACTAAAAACCACTAAATTCATATTGAAACTCATTATTATTAACAATGATAAAATAATTAATGATAAATTTTGTTTTATAAAAATTGTTGGAGTGGGCAATTCGATGCGAAGTCGGGCCGAAGCATACCTTTTAAGTCAAGTCCATTTCCAACAATTTTTATAAAACAAAATTTATCATTAATTATTTTATCAATATTTGCAGGGACGCCACTGGTTGAACAATTGAATAACTTCTATTTCTAGTTAACTAAAATCTGTGGCTCTATATCCTATTAACACATACCAAAATTGAAAATAATATCTAAAGTACTTTCGGAGATAATAGTAAAAAATAATAACCATTTAAAAAATAAAAATTCAACACCCTTGTAGCAAAAAATTTAAGCCGTTCCGGACATATGTTCGTATGAACTTTTCTTTATAAAATGACCTAAGGAATCACACCCTGAAATATCAGCAATTTACAATATTTTATACAAACCTTGGCTGTCTGAATCATTTCCAGTATCTTCTTTAATATTTTCTGGCGCGTTAACAGACAATGTATTGTCAAATTTGCTCCAGTCTATTTCAAAAGAATCGACTTGTTTATTGTAAGAAACAACTGACTCGAACCTCCGACCCCAAAGTATCTCACTTGCTAGGTAACTGGATCTTGTTTCAATGGAAGCACCTAAGTATAAGAAAATGTTATACCGCTGTCTCGTAGAAGACAAAATATCTTCGGCAACATAAAACGTGGTGATAACCTCCCACATGGCAAGCTTGGTAGAAGGTTACTGGACCTCGTAGAAGGAACAAACATCTTCGACCAAAATCAGGGTACACAATTAAGTCGGTAGGCTGCAGTGATAGAAGTTCAGGCCTTTAAACCGACCCCCGCCTTTAACCAACCAACCAACCATAAGAAAATGTTTGTTCGTTTTATATGAATCTATACTTACATAATATAGGGTATTAATTGTTGTAAAAGCTACAAATTCGTTTACATTTTTAAAATTTACGTTTTGAAAGTGATCGTTGCCTGGATTGCTTGTCTCTTTCAAAAAATTAGGCAGATTGTGAGAACTTCAAGTGGAAATTATATACGGGGTGTTTAAAAAAACTTGCACTCGTATAGTGATTCCTTACCCAAAAAAAACCAATAGTTCCAATCAACATATGAGCCCGCACGTATCTACTTTATATGAAAGATACAGAGTTCAGAGTACAGAGTATACGCAGGACCCTGGTATTCCTGTTTACATATTTTTGCTGCTAGAATTTGTGCTATTTTATGTACTTTTTATGATCCAAATTTCACTAAAATTACTACAGCCATTTCGGAAATATCTTGAAAACGTCGAAAAAATTAAAAATTTTAACATCTGGTATCTTTCAAACTAACAAAGTATATCTGCGGATCCATGTGGATGGGAACAGTTGACTTATTTTTGATTATGGAATCACCACACGATCGAAGGTACATGCTTTTTGAAAAACCCTGTATATGTAAAACATGTAATGATACCGAATAGTAGTTAGAGAGACGGTGACAATAAGCGGTCCGTGAAGTGGAATATCAGTAAGTTGTTTCTCCGTGGAGTTTAGGTCCTCCTCTGCAACTTTTATATCCGGTACCGCTTTAGATGGGAAATTCTCAATAAATTCAAAATTATATCGAGCCATATCTGAAAATGAATTTACAGCATTTGCGTGATCCCAAAGTCACGGGAAACACATTTTCTGACAAGTCAACCCTTGTATATACTTTTCCGAACGTGTCAAAAAAAAAATGAATTGAAAAATTATAAAGTCTCAAGTGACATGGGTCTAAGTAGGCTTAATCGATTTGTATTCACATGGAGGTGACTCGTAAATAATTTTCTGATAAAAGGAATATTGCGAATCATTTTTCCCGTCATACAACTGAACGATACCTGCCAACGAATACTTATAAACAGGAAGAAGACAAACAGCCGTGTTAACAACTCGAAGCAAGTATGAACAAACGAACAAACCCGGCATCCATTACGTCTGGCATCAGCTGACAAGCGCACGTGCTTTTGAAATGTCACTTTGGTCCAAATTTTAAATACTGTCAATATTTTAAAGTGACATTTAACCAACAAAAACATTCAAAATCCTTTTATTTGATTTACTTTAGGGGTGAAAATCAATATTAGGATTCTGACATGTTTTAAGCTGTAAAAATCCTTACACACTCTTATATCATTTTTTGAACTAGTAACGTAACTACAAATGAAAAATTAAACTTCAGAAATAAGCTATAGGAAGTAAATCATAATTTACATAAAGTATTTTACCATATTCAACTGGGCTCTAGGTCCTAGCAAATATTTCAGGTTTCAAGTCCGGGCATATTTTTGGGCCCCATATGATTTAGAAAAGAAATTATTATCGATGCTTACTCTCAGTAAAGATGACTAAATAAATATTATAATTACAAATTACTCACTTGCATCAAAAAGGAAACGACGTTTTTCGTGAAAAGATTAGAAAATTAAAAATTATTTTAAAATTTCTTCTCCACCATTTTAAAACACATCAGATGTTACTTGATTTTCATTCCCGCCAGACGAAGGAAGTTAGCTTGTTTAACAATTTGTGCTGTTCGCGTTCTATGAATGTCTCTGTCTGCAGCAACCTTCCCGAATTTATTAAATTGAGACAAATATGATCAGGATCAAGTCGCCTACATAAACAATCACTTTTTGGCATTTCATATTAACTCTACGTAAGTCTGATATTAACGCTTAAATGATAGAGTGAAGCAGATATATAAAAGTAGGTTACTTGTGAGCGTATGGATCAGAGTAGGCTTAGCATCACTTCCAAGGCCTTCTTACGTGCTTCGATCCCCCCATAAGCAGTCTCACCGGGCTGATACCTGACTTCCGGTTTCTCTGCTAAACTCCACGAAAAAACAAATTACTGATATTCCACTTCTCGGACCCCCTATTGTCACCATCTCTCTAACTATAGGGAATAAATAATTATGCAGTCTTGACATTATTTTTTTTAGGTATCTGCGATTATTATATTGGGTTGGAATGATTTTTGTATGATTTTTTCATATTTTATTATAGCTTGATTCCTACCTGTACTTTCAACTGTTGCGCTAAGCATCACGATGATTTCAACTTTTTGATTTTTTAGCTTTTCGGGCACTTTAAAGTTCCGCAAAGGCGAATTTTCGTCGATTTCATGATAGATAATTAATGGCCATAGAAAAAATAGACTGCTGTCTCCCCCATCAGCTTTTAAAGATAGTTCTAAAACACATAGATAACTGATGAGTGACTGTCAAGAAATCGTACATTTTACAACAATTTTTATTTTTGACTGCTTAAAAAAATATTACTTTTATCCTAAAATATAGTAGGTACCTACAGTGTGTGCACAAAACAAAGTTACAAATTTTCGAAGGAACAAAAGTACAATTAAAATATTCGTCACATTTTTTATGACTCATTTAGATATTGAGAAAACTATACACTAGTGTTTGGAAAAACCGATGATTTCAATAATCGAGTGAATCGCTCGAGCTATTAATCTCTCACAAATTTTTATGGCTAAGAAGAATATGTTGATAAAACACCGGGAGTTGTTTTTGTAAGTTCTAGAAGTTTAGTCTAGAGATTTTATTAAGGAAGAACAGTTGAGTCTGATTTTTAAAAAAATTACATCCTTTAATTTTTTAAGAATTTACAATCGCCTCTGGCTAGCCAGTCCGAGTCAAAACAAACCCCATGTCGCGATGAATCCACTAAGGAATTTGGCATACTTTTTTGTATGCACCTTCTCGTTTATGTGCCTTTAACAACGACGTATGTCGTGTCAAACTTGAACGTCGCCAATCGGCACATTTCGGGTGGCGCGCGGCGTCGAGCGAAGATCGGGTATGGCAACGATTATTCGCTTGATTTTATAACTAGAGTAGTATTTCCTATCGAGCGAAAAACTGCTCGAATATACGAGCGGTTTTTTACCTCGAGCGATCACACTATCAAGCAGCACATTTCGGTAGACGTCAAGCGAACTAGGGTATCGAGTGAAAGGTAATAAGTAACGACGCTTTTCGCTTGAATTTATAACTCGAGCAGTTTTTTTAATAATCGAGCGATGTCGGTAATTTCAATAATCGAGCGGTTTTTCGCTCGAGGGATCACAATATACTAATCTAAACAATCTTGATTCTTGGTATTTATCTTTATGCCTATGAGAAAATTGTCTCCATTTTTGACATGTTCAATTTTTTTTTTCTATAAAGTGGTACCTGTACCAATAATTTTTCTTTTGTAATTTTACGTCCTATATATATTTTCACCTGTTTGATAATTATTAAGCACATCTCCTTCTTTAGTATATTCACTTTTAATTACAATCGCCTTTACTCCTACTCCTACCAGTTTGCTCCTTCTTATGTCTCCTACTCTAAACATAAAGCATAACTTTTCATCCTGATGAGACATAACTGCGTTTTTCGAAAAATGAACAGTACGTGTAGCAAATTTTGCACGGGCCAGTTTGGCAAACACAATACCTGAAAATTGAAATATTTATATATTATATTATAAATCTGAAACAAGCAATTAGTTAGAAACCTAGGTTCCATGCCCAGGGTTTGATATTAATCAGAATTGTGACATGGGTTTTTTTGCGCCATAAAGCTATGCCAACGTACCAAATTTCGGCAAAATTGTATGAGCAGTTTTTGAATTAATCCAGAAAAATGATTTTAAAATTAAAATATAAAAACTGATAATAATAAAGTAAGCGAATTATTTTTAAGGGTTGCATAAATTCTTGTTTTATAATAATTTTATATTCCTACCTATTGTAAAGGAGTCTATAATCATTCCAATAATGCATTGAAAGCACAAGATGAAAATGGCTTCAGGACATTCTTCAGTAATTACCCTAAGACCGTACCCCGTCGTATGCTGGGTTTCCAGAGAATATAAGAAGCAAGAATGAAAGCCATGGATGTTGAGGACGCATGGCATCCAACCTAAAAAATATCTCAGACTATGTTTTTTAGAGTTATAGCAAAAAATTATTCGCCCACCACCGTATGGCAGTCTATACTCTACTGCTCGATCTGTGGCCAAACCAACCATCACACATAAACTGGGTTCATTAATCAAAAAGCTAATTTACAGCATTGGTATGTTCCTACCATATACCTACCTGTTTCAGGCTGTCGTAGAGGTAAATGCTCTTCCTGTAGATCACCATGAACGAAAGCGATCAACCACCAAATTAAAGCAAAAATTAGCCAACAACCGAAAAACTCCACGGCTAGAACAAAGAAAAATAAACGGAATTCTACCTAGTATTGATCTACGGATCTACGTAATATATTTCTATATAGACTTAGTAATGTAGTTTCGTCATGGTGGCTCAAAGATAAATATATTACCCACTAACGCACCATCATATGGATATTTGGCAAGCCAGGCGGCTTATGGAACATAAGGAACTCCATTTTTATATATTCTTACCTATAAATTGGACAAGCCATCTCCACTGAGCATCCATTAGTGTAGTAAAAATATCTTGCAAATATCTCCATCTACTGATTTTTGCTAACTTTGTTCTCATTACGTTTTTATGGCCATCTTTAAGGATGGCCCTTCTTGGTCGTCTGTGACTTGTCCATTGAAGCCAAGGATTTCTTTAAACACAAAAATAGCATGGCTATGTGCTTCAAGATGTTTTAAAATATAGCCAATATTTAAAAAAAAAAACCTATTGTAAATCGAGTATCTACAGTCGTAGACACAAAGAAAACGGTGAGGATCACATATATATCTACAATTACCTTTGCATTTCTTGGGCTCTATTTGATATCCATTCCATACCGAATGCCATTTTTAGCTCATTTTACCAAGTAGGAACTGAATTGTAAAACCTATACACTCCACTTTGGATAGTTAAAGCACAACACAAAATGGCGGTAGGCTACATACCGTTTGAAAGGATATTGCAACTTCACGTTTACATCAGCAATAAAATTTATAAGCGCTAAAGGAACAAACACGCTATTGTTTAGTTTTGAGGTAATAAATATTTGAAGTCAATATAATCAGAACAAACCTTCTGGCGGTAGGGTATTGGTAGAGAGAAAATCAGATAGACAAGTCAATTTTATTGCAGAATTCGTGGTTTAACCGTTCAACCTCCTGAAAGAGGCAGATGTTACCCTTAAAATCTTACATGGAAAGGGGGTGAAGTAGCACATTATTTTAAAGGTCGCTTAAATCTCGTTCCAGTAATACCATAGGTTATTTTTTTTTGAGTAGTAGTTTCCAGGAAATCGCGTCCCAAGATTGGACTTATTCATGTACATTTTGAGACGTGACTCTCTGGTAGAGAATTGAAATGGGTGTCACTTGGAGTGACCTCCTACGGACTTCTAATCATAAATCTTTATTAGGTAATATGTAAATGTAAAATTATTACTATGTATATGTATGTACAAATAAACATAACATAACAAAAATACAATAGTTTTAGTTAGGATGAAGTACTAAAAAAATCTAATAACATAGTTTGACGTGTTTGCGTTTTATACTTGCAATCTAGAAAATGTAATTCCATTGTCTGATAACAATTCCATTGCTGTAGTCACCTATATTCTTTGCATACTCTTATAATTCCTTTACCATACTAATGGCTTGGATATTTGTTTGATTACTGCATTCAACTTCTTCATCAGAGTCGTCAGATAGTGATGGGGTTTAAGTTGGTAGGAATGAGGTCACTATCATCTTCTAATTGCACATTGCTATCAATGTTAATGAACTTGCCCAAATCATTGTTATCAAATTACAAACTTCCACAACATCAATATTCTCTTTCAAACTCAAAACGCGACATTTTTGTGCCATTGTTTACGATTTTAACCTTACAACGGCGGACTGCTGTCGGGGAATCACATATACTTTCATTCGGCGAAGTCCTTTCGCTTTGCCACGCATACGCGATTGGTTGCCGGTCTGTCTTCAGGGAGTTTTTGCACCGTACTTATTCGTCTCCTAAATACTTAAAAAAATTTTTTTGTCCGTTTAAAGAAGGATTTTCGCACTCTTTGTATGGAAACAGCCTGTCCACGTCCGCCCAAAGGAGAGTCTGCCCAAGAGAGGTTGATTTTCATGGAATTTCATATACCTAGTTCCGGACTATACGCTTAATACAGATGTCCGCTTATTAGAGGTGTCCGTTATGAGAGGTTTCACTGTATTTAGTTTTAAAAATAAAAATTTGACCCTCATGATTTTGAGGCATAAGTTCGACTAATTGTTTATCTTGTTTTGTTAAATTGGAAAATTAAAAAATACTCTATATTAATTTAGAATTATTATTAAACCACTAAAAAATGTTTCTCTCCAATTCTAACTTTTTAAGTAAATTGCTCAATTTTTAACAAGGGCAAACATATTATTAGAATTACTTAATTGCATTTTTTAAACAATTTTCATATTAAGATTTTTACTATTTTTACTGTTTCTAGAAACATTTTAAAAACGGAACAATCAAGGATTCGGCTTGGCGTATCTTAAGAGTCTTTGACGTAAAGACCTGATATTTGGCTTTGTTGCAGTAATGGAAAGTAATAGATAAATACCAAAAAAATTATGTTCTGGATTGATTGGTTGGTTGGCGGGGGTCGGTTTAAAGGCCCGAACTTCTATTACTGCAGCCTTTCGGCTTATTGTGTACCCCGATCTTGTTAGAAGATGTTACAGTCTTTGATGTAAATACCTGATATTTGGCTTTGTTGCAGTAATGGAAAGTAATAGATAAATACCAAAAAAATTATGTTCAGGATTAGTGAATGGGGAAAAAGTCATTTTGTGATTTTTATTGAATCATGTTTACTTATGTATATAAAATGCTTTGTTTTCCGTTTACAGTGTGTTATAGTTTTCATTTTTATCAAAAACCTCGTAAATAGTTTTACTATTACCTACACTTAGGGCCGATATTTCAAAGTCACCTTAAGGCACAGAATGGCATAAGTCATCCTTAACACAAGTTTGACAGTATACCTATTAAAGGTCTTCTTAACTCTCATATGAAGGAATATATCTTTAAGGGCATGGTAATCTTCCACTTAACGCATCAATTGACCCTCAATTTAATTTAAATCATTTTTTTTTATGATCAAACACAAGCACTATAGGAAAAATCCTTTAGGGCACTCTGGGAGTGGTGCGTGTGCGCAAAAATCGATTCACGTTGGTTTTAAATCGTTGGAGGTTATATTCGTTTCATAAGGATGAAGTCCTCCAGATGAAAAAATTCTTAAATAATGAAGTTTAACTTAACCACATATGGATGGGCGGCAGTGGTTCGTCGTGTATTTCTGCTACTCGCCGCTCTGGGCGGAATTAAGAGGGCAAGGTCAGCCGAGCACTTTCCATGAAAATATCCGTAAAAGAGAGTCAAATCCCCAACCTGTCTTCGATGTCCTAGGCTGTCGAGGTTCTTCGTCAGCTCGTGGTCTCCAATCAGACGAATGGCCCTCTTTTCGATGGAATCCAGCAGCCGAAGTGTATGTTTGGGTGCAGAACTCCAGACATGAGAGCAGTACTCTAGTGATGGTCGAATCTGGGCTTTGTATAGTGTCAAAAGTTGTTGAGGTGTGTACAACTTTCTGGTTCGGAAGAGTACACCAAGCTTCTGAGAAGCTATCTTGGCGATTGCCACAACGTGGTTATGCCAAGACATATTTCCTCCCAGATTAACACCCAGCAGATTAATAGATGAAGCCAGTGGGATTGCGTGTCCGTCCATGACTATATCCGGTTCTGTGATATTAACCTTTTTAGAGAAAACTGCTGCCTGGGTTTTTTTAGAGTTAAATTCGACTTGGTTACTATCACCCCAAGCCAAAATTTATTCCAGGTCTTTGTTAAGGCGTGATACTTCATGCTGCCTGCGAAGATGTGCGTCGGCAGCCGATGTTTGTGCATTCAAAGAGAAAGATGAGATAAGTGTGCTATCGTCAGCGAAACTAAATATCGGATTTTTCGTTTTCACTAGAAGGTCGTTAATGTAGAGTAAGAAGAGAGTGGGAGACAATATGGACCCTTGAGGAACACCGGCATTGACGGTGAAGGTGTCTGAGAGAAATCCGTCAATCGCCACTTGCAGAGAGCGGTCCTTAAGAAAGCTAGACAACATTGTTTTTTAAGGTATATCATAACGTTAAGGCTACCTTAGCTAAGGTTTAACTTAAGGTAATACTCAAATATCGGCCTTTAGAACCGATATTTCAAAATCACCTTAAGGTACAGAATGGCATAAGTCATCCTTAACACAAGTTTGACAGCATATTAAAGTTCTATTTACCTCTCATCTAAATGAATATAGAAACGTGGAAATCTTTGACTTAACGCCTCAAATTAATTTATAACATAGTTCTTCTAAGGTTTGCCGCAACGTTAAGGCTACCTTAGCTACGGTGTAACTTAAGATAACATTCAAATATAGGACCTATATTTTGGTATATGGTATAAAACCACATATTTTTACCGCAAAGCGGTTTCTTAAGTCAGTGGCGTAGGTACTCAATACAATTAATAAAAATATATGTTATGCCACTGATATTTTCGAAACTGTTATTTTTTATAGTTCGATTTTCAATTTTATTGTTGAGAAGAAAATAACAGGATAATATAACATTCCTTTCTGTCATAATAATTTATGAAATTTTTACTAGGAATAATGAACAAAATGAAATTTGCATTGCTATTCGTTGCTAAGGGAACGTTTAGATTATTTTTTATGATAATTAATAATAAAAAAATTGTTTTGAAATTATCAGTGGCGTAACATATTTTTTGGATAGTTTATTGAAGCGTAGCTGTACCTATACTACTGGCTTGAGAAAAACTTTTTGAGGTAAAAATGTGTATATTATAATCGCTTATACAAAAATTTAGTGTAATATCTCAAACTGGTTTTGAGATTTTTTTGAGTAACACCCTGTATATCAGCTGTTTCGCTCATGCTTTGTGGACTATAGTCTTCGGTGGCCTTTGTAACGTTTGTTCTTGTACGATTTGGGTGTCTCAAAAATTTCATAGTAATATCGGATCCATTCTTGAATCGATCTTCCTCCGATAAATTCAAAATAAGAGACTTGAGATATTTACCATGAATTTTAGCACAATACAATCCATATCGAGGAAATAACGAATTTTTAACAGCACATATAATCCTGAAACTTATAATAAATCTAAGAGGAATTGTGATGAAATAGAATATCTCCGCCATTATATTCCCCTCTTTTGTTATTTGAACAAAAATAGATTTGGCTAGTTTATTTTAAAAAATTGTAATCGTAATTTTTTATTTAATTTATTATATTAATAGATGAAACCCCGCATTTTTTAAAAGCGAGCCACCAATGGAGTTCACGTCAACTACATACATATTGCACAATATCTAGATAGGAATTGATGAACTAAGAAAACGTGTGATAATGTAACATAAACAAAAAGTTATGGAAAAAAATATATTACATTATAAAATAATAACTATTATTAGATGTAAGGACCAGAGCGGAAAAAGTATACAGTGTGTATATAAAGTAAGGAACAAATTCATTATCTAGGAATCTAAAAATATTTCGGAAAAATCCTCGGACACGTATATAATAATTTTTAATGGCGCATTTTTTTCCATACAAACTTAATATACAAGGTGGCTCATGTAGTAGATATGACATTATCGACGATTTTTTTAAATGGGAACCCCTATATTTTAGTTCAGATCTGTAATCTCCAAGAACAGCTGATTTCAAAAACATAACACACTTAGGGCCCAAAATTCATAGTTTCGTTACTACAGGGTAAAACAAATAATTTTATTTAAGATATTTTTAATTTAAAAAAATGTAAAAAAATTAAATAAGCTATTTAATTAAGTGTTGAAATTGCCCTCCTTCTGCTGTCTGACAGTACCCCAAGCGATCAATAAATTCTTGTCGGACTTTTCTTATGGTTTCTTCTGAAATGTTCCTGCATTCTGTTGTTATTCGATTTTTTAAATCTTCAATATTGGCAGGTCTGACTTTATAATCAACATTTTTCAGGTGACCCCACAAGAAAAAGTCCAGTGGTGTAAGGTCTGGAGACCTAAGCGGCCATTCAACAGGCCCACGTCTTCCAATCCACTTGTTCGGAAAAACTTGGTTTATGTAATGGCGCAATACTGCTGCATAATGTGGAGGTGCGCCGTCTTGTTGGTACCACAAATTTTCATCTAGAATTCCTGGATTATTTCTACTAGGGTATAAGTTAACTAGCGTAGGGATAAGAAAGTTCTGAAGAAAATGAAGATAATTTAGCCCGTTTACATTGTTGTCAAAAAAATAATATGGCCCAATAATTTTGTTTTTCACAATACCAGCCCAAACATTAATTTTTTTGAGGATATTGAGTATGGTGCTCACGCATCCACCTGGGATTTTCTTTTGCCCAGTATCTACAGTTTTGCCGGTTCAGTTCTCCATTTAATTTAAAGGTAGATTCATCCGAAAATAGGATATTTTCAACAAAGGATCTAAGTTACATCTTTCCATTAATATTTGACAAAACTCCATCCTACGATCTGGATCATCTTCATTCAACTCATGAACCAATCGGATTTTAAACGGGTGCCATTTTTCTACCGTCAATAGGTTATGAACGGTCATAGCAGCCGCCCCATGATCAATGCTAATCTGGCGGACGCTGTTGTGGGGATCTTCTTCCATAGCCAATAAAATATCTAATTTCTTATCATCCGGAATAGTTGGACGGCCTTTTCTGGGAATATCTTCCACTGAACCCGTTTCCCGAAATTGTATTTCAAGTTTACTCACAGTTGATCTAGTAATTGGTCTTGCTGGATACTTAGTGTTAAACAAAATGCAAGCTTCTTGTTGAGTACGGATCCTATCACTATATCCAATCATCATAAGAATTTCTATTCTTTGTGTTAAAGATAAACGCATAGTAACTCAATATGTTTTAAAATAAAATGTATTACTTCTAATAAACTTACTAGAAAAATACAATGTAATGACAATGACATTATCTAAATACCATAGTTACATAACAGCAAATAAGCCTACTTGAGAAAAAACATAAGTAACAGCAAATGATGGTGCGTCCATTAATTACGTAAGGCTTTCAGGTAAAATTGGGTGATGGCGGAAGGGATTGAGCCAAATGTCACGAAATCTTTTATTGGGGGAAGGGGGGTTGAAAAATCGCTAAAAACGCCTCACGTAATTAATTGATGCCTCCCAAGCCTAAAAAAAATATCTTAAATAAAATTATTTGTTTTACCCTGTAGTAACGAAACTATGAATTTTAGGCCCTAAGTGTGTTATGTTTTTGAAAACAGCTGTTCTTGGAGATTACAGATCTGAACTAAAATATAGGGGTTCCCATTTAAAAAAATCGTCGATAATGTCATATCTACTACATGAGCCACCTTGTATATTAAGTTTGTATGGGAAAAAATGCTCCATTAAAAATTATTATACACGTGTCCCAGGATTTTTCCGAAATATTTTTAGATTCCTAGATAATGAATTTGTTCCTTACTTTATGTACACACTGTAGATAGGAATTGAACTAAGAAAACTTGTGATATGCTTTCATAAATTAATAGCAAATTATAAATTATATTATAATATAAAATAATAACTATTATTAGATGTAAGGACCAGAGCGGAAAAAATATATAATTAGGAAAATTTTTCAAGCAAAAATAATTTGTTTTACTACAAGGTATGCGAGGAAAGGTAGCAAATAACTAATATTAAATAACAAGTATTTGTATTGTAATTTATTAATTTACATTAAAAAAGCATATTTTTTTATCATACATTTTTGTTTGGGGGAAATAGAATAAATAAATCAAAGGAGCTAAGTCTTAGCACTTGATAATGATCCGAAAAGGCCGAAACACGGACACACGTTATATTATTTCACCGGCATTGGGACCGTTTAAATCCGTTTCATGTACTGGAACTGCGGTCGATGTCCTTTCTATCTTGGTGTTATCTGCAGAAGTACAAACAAGGTAATTTTGAATTAAAATTTCAGAGTTTATTAAGGCTGGCCACCGGCCATATCTCTTAAGTAAAAACTGGACATAGAAATTGAGCAAATCCTGGACATTATTTTTAAGTTCCGCATTTTGCCGCAAGGGGGCACAATCAGTGCCGGCTCGTGACCTATGATAGAGGGGGTTTGTTCACAAGTATGGTGAAATTATTTCTAAAATTTTATTTTTGTGTAACGCCCAAACAATTACTTTCTAGGCGTTTTAAATGTAGAAAGAAGCGAAGTAATAAGAAAATGAGTTAGGTAAAACATATTTTTATTTATTTTTAATTTTACACAAGGAAATACAACTTTTGGAAAATAAGAAAGGTTGTCTTAGTGTGTAAGTGCTTAAACGTAAAGTCCGTTCTTCGGTTGTTAATTGTAGAATATTAATCAATAACAGCCTCATTAAAGTTTGGAATACCATCTATAAATTTTTTTCCATATATTTAATTTTTAAACTTTCTAATAAAGGCCCTAGATTTACCCTTTGTGGTCTGTGTTAAATTAATTTCGGGTTTAGGTCTTTACGCATTCTTCACTTCAATTCTTTGTCCAAACTCAAAGAGCTAAAGTTATTTTTAAATAGTCCACCGTCAAACTATTCATTTTAACTTAATAAATATATAATATTAAAATATTAAAACATACACGCTCGAATTTTTAACTAGATGCACGAACAGACAATGGCGCGGCGCACACTAAAATTGTGCGCCTATCCCATGTTAAATCGCCATAGCCCCGCTATTCCCCGCTGTCTTCCGCCACCTGTTACTACAGAGAAACTGCATTATGCCCCGCCTACTTAATCGCACATGCGAGCAAGTCTCGTCATAATCGTCATTAACCTCGACCGAGGCACGGTTGTCGGATCGAGAGCCTAAACAGTTTAGTTGACGGTACGATTAAATATTAGGGAGGGTCGGACTTTATACGATAATTGACGGTACGATAAAATATTAGGAAGGGTCGGACTTTATACGATAAATAGCATTCAATGAATATAAATTAATATTTTTTATTCGTTTTGGGGGTGCACGTGCGCATGTGCTCCTGTGGAAGAACCGCCACTGGTCACAATTGAAAAGTAATATTCTAAATTTATTAAGGTATATCTTTATTAACATCGGTGGGAAGTTTGGAGAATTTTGTATGGTTTTGGTCTAATTAGACTAGTTCCGTTTTAGTAAATCTTAGCTTGTTTGTAAGATAAATGTAAGTACTTCTAGTTATCGTATCTAGTGCTACACGAGACTTCCTAATAAAATTGATATAGGGAGCAATTTCAATGATAACACTTGAATTTATCCAGAAAACTTCATTCATACGGTATAATTATCTCATAATTGAAAAGCGGTTTGAATTTTCAAAGAACAACGTTCTAACAATGCTTTAAATACCAAAGATCTTTAATGTGGGAATATTCGGAGAATAGAAATTTAATATTTACTTTTCAATTGAGCTCCCTTGAGGCAAAATGCGGAGAAATAATTTCCAGAATTTTCTGACGGCCACTTAATGATGTTTTTTTTTTCCGAATTTCTATTTTGCTGGCTGTCCTCGTTTGCTATAAGCTAATTTAATTTAGTTGTTTAAACAAACTGATAAATAAAGAAAACTCAAAATTTTTAGTGATTTGAGAATGTTTTAACGTCCGTTTTAAAATTAGTTACTAGGCATATCGCCTACCCGAATGCTTTTCTAATTTTTACTTCTTTTACCTGTTTCACTGGAATGACCATTTTCATTCCCATGATCATGATATCCAGGAGGTCCTCCATTGTTTTGATGTCTCCCAAAATTCTTTCTTGCTTGATCATAATAATTTTTATAATAGTTAGTGTAATAGTCCTTGTACTGGTCATTGTAATCCTTGTAATAATCATTGTAATAGCTCTTGTAACATTCTGCGGCTGCAATAACAAGTTAAAAATGGTTAATTAAAAAATAAACGAGTTATTATCTTAAAATTTTAAAATTTAACGTCGCGACTGTTATCAACAATAAGTCCCCAGAAGCCCAGATACTGAGATTTATGGGATTGGTGACTTGTATGGGTGCCGAATTACGCTGACGAGGACCAAGCTGAGGAGAGAGAAGTGATTGCAACAGGGAACACTTGGCCGCGACTTGGCGTTGAACTATGACGCGCTCGACATCATAATACAATTATAGTTTCTCTTGAATAAATCTATTTAAATTAGTACTTTTAGTGTTTTAAGTAGCATCTTCTTTTATAGCTCGACAACATCAGAAGTGGGATTAGAAATCCAGTGCTTTGCTTGTGCTATTTTGCGCTTAGTGAATTTGTTTTTGTTGTGCCAAAAATGTATTGTCACCTTTCCGAGCAAAGTGTTAATGTAATATGGCGTACCGCGTATCCGGACAACTTACGCTTTTACCTCCGGACAAAAAAGGGTGAAATTGATATGAGTGAGTTGCGCTGAAAAGTAGGTGACAGACACTGGAATTATCAGGCATAACAAAAAAAAAACAATTTGACGTGAAAAGGTGTGCATCAAAAATGTTTGGTGTTGGTGACGTAGTTTCGTGAAGGATCACCTCGATCTAGGCTACGGTATCGCGCCAGGGGTTGTTGGCGGGATGGCGATTTGCGCGGCTTTGGAAAGCCGGACCGTCGGGATGATCGCAGAGATACGCCTTACGGTCGTACAGGTGAGCCTGCGGGTCATAGACGTACCTCCCGATAGTAGAGACGTACCTTCAGATCGCCAGAACGGACCTTTCAGGATTTCCTGACAACATGGAAGGGACAGGTGTGAGGTTGTAGACGCCCCTGTCATGACAAGGTCGCGGACCTTTCAGGATGTCCTGGCAACTTGGAAGGGATTGTTATGAAGTTACAGCTATCTCTGGCTGGACAAGGTCAGGAGGAAGCAGTTTTAAACGCATTAGTGCTTTTGGTTTGTACTTTGATGTCTGTTATTGATATTCAAAGGTTTGTTAGTTACTGGAAATGGCGTGGGAACCGTATTGTTGGGTATCGTAAGAATACGGGACCTGGTACGCTTTGTGAGTAGGGCGGTCTGGACCACGGAAAACTAGATTGGGTTGTAAGTCCTGGTATTCTAGTGTGGCTCTTGCGTCTGGTATTACTCTCATTTCCAGGGGGCTAGGTGGTCTTTCCTAGCGCGGGCCCATAAGGTTATTAGGTTGTTGGTTATTTGGAAAATGATTATTGATTATTGGT
Organism: Barypeithes pellucidus; assembly: GCA_963991005.1. Lineage (NCBI taxonomy): Eukaryota > Metazoa > Arthropoda > Insecta > Coleoptera > Curculionidae > Barypeithes > Barypeithes pellucidus. The sequence goes on along the minus strand of OZ022561.1, from coordinate 17,377,659 downwards.
TATTGATTATTGATTACTGATTATTGATTGTTGATTAATGGTTATCATTGATATCATGATTGGTCATACGTAAACTGCAGTTGCGTAAGTGTAATTTATTTTTATAAAGGTTATTGATGATATACGTATACGTATTATTTATTTATTCAATTGTTTGATGATGTTAAATTATTTTACAGTTTTTGTTAATGCTTTCCTTTCAGGTATAATTTTGGGTATACGAAATGATTTTGCAATTTTAGATTAGGTTCTGGTCAGTACTAATCGAGTGTTGTTGATGACCACTTTAGCCAGATGTTAACAAGCCGACAATATATGGGTTTGCTATGAGTATCGAAAAGTATACATATATGTTTGATAGTTGATTTTTAAAGTTAGTATTTTCTTTAAATACATAATGACAACAGACTGATGCCGATTAGGTCGCAACGCATGACAATCAAAACTCGTCCTTCCCAAATATCAAAATAAATATTTTCTACCAGATAGATCTGTAAATGGTTTATTGATTAATAATTGATAATAATATTTTAATCTTCCACTTATTTTATTCTACACAATATTTTACAATTTATTAATTTACAGCAAATATTAAAAGTGTATAATATCACGAATCTATGCGGGTTCTTTTTATTTATCAAAGAATCCAATGTGTTTAAACACCATAAAAACTAATTGCGTCTTGAAATATGAACCTTTCCTTTGGGTTGTTTTTAAAAGAGACTGCGACTGTTGTCGTAGGTATAGTTTGTTCCACCAATCATTGAATACATAGTCCGTTCAATATAATGATTGATACTTAACTAAAATTTAGCGTTCCCATATTAAGATTTAATCAAGTTTTGGTTTATTTAGATATTCTGAAAGAAGTTTATACGTTATGGGTTAAAAGTAAAAAAAAAAGAATTAATGTTATTTTCGGCTTACCAAAATCGAATTTCTAGAATATGAGAAATCAAACTCTACAATTTGTCCAATATGAAATAAACTCACCCTATGTAGTAAATTTTCCGGTTCAGAAAAATACAGAACGTGAGACAATATATAGGTTTAACAAGTTTGTGAAAATTATTACACCAGATTATGAACGAAAATAAAAACCCTTAAGTGTATTATGCTAAAACAAATATTGAATGGAAGTGGACCGTCCACAGCAGTAAGCATTTCAAAATGTTAAATTGGCATTAGTTACAAAACATGTCCTTATAGATTTTTGCTAAAATGTAAAATGTCTCTCTAATCCGAGAATAGTACCCCTGATTATGAAAATGAATGAGAAGTCGCAATCCGATATCCTATATACTAGATTTGTCAAAGAACTTTTAAATGTTAACTAAATATTATTACCGAAGGGGATTCCCTAGTTAGTATATTTGCGGCGCAAGTATCTGAGAAAGGTAAGGCGATAACAGAAGATATTATGTTAACTACGTTCAGAATAAAAAGATAAGTAAGCAATATTATGAACTTAAAGGCGGCAAGGTTTTCAAATCACTCCATGAAATGATGAGGTCTTAAAAAAAATATATATATTAAGTGTCTGTAGCACAAAACAACAGGACCGAATTAGGGTATTTCGTATTCTAAATTTGTATTGTTTGTGTTTGCAGATTAGATTATGTTTTTGTTTGTGTTTGCAGATTAGATTATGTTTTTGTGAACAAACTCGAACAAACCCCTGATTGTCAGGCTATGCAAAAAGATCAATTTGACTCTAAACGCTGTGTTCAAAAGAAGTTTAAATTGGCGACTTGATTTCATTGGGAGATTATGTCTGCACCGGCCATGAACCAGTAAGAAACTGCTACCGAAGTGACTTGGATCGTTCCGCATTTCCAGAGTCTTTTGGAATGACCGTTATGAAATCAGAAATATTCCTGTTATGGAATGATCACAGCCACCAATCAAGTTGTTGCACGGGTCGACAACATGAAGCTCTGTATTTAGTTTTAAGTAAAACTGGGTGATAAGGTAGATTAAGGTAGTATGACCGTACGGTTGGGTGGTCAGAACCGGGGAAGGTAAAATGGGGTGGTATGTCCCGGAATTGTTCTAGTACAGGTTCTGTGTCCCGGTATCTTATTTCCAGGGGCTATGTGGTCTTTCTTACCCGGTCATAAAGGTGTAATTAAAGGTTTAAAGGTATAATTAAAGGTATAAAGGTTTTATATGAGAGCTCTCATTAGTACATGAACGTATTGTTGGTTTAAATTTTGTTGATCTTTTCTTATTTTGTGCTATTATGTCCTGCTAATTTTATGACACTGCTTGTCTATTTTGTGTGGTAAAAGATGATTTTATGATGGTAATTCGTAACGATTGATTGTTTTGTTACTTCCGTGTGACCGTGTGCCTATATCTCTATACTTATAATACCTACGTTCATACAAACCGTTCCAGTTTATATAACACTTCTCTATTCTTAGCGTAACTAGAAAACGGAGTGAGGCAATGCCTCCGGGTGAGTGAGGGCACTCAATGGTCAGGACTGGCCGAATGTTATCAACAATAAGTCCCCAGAAGCCCAGATACTGAGATTTATGGGATTGGTGACTTGTATGGGTGCCGAATTACGCTGACGAGGACCAAGCTGAGGAGAGAGAAGTGATTGCAACAGGGAACACTTGGCCGCGACTTGGCGTTGAACTATGACGCGCTCGACATCATAATACAATTATAGTTTCTCTTGAATAAATCTATTTAAATTAGTACTTTTAGTGTTTTAAGTAGCATCTTCTTTTATAGCTCGACAACACGACTTTTTGCATTATTTTATTTTGGGGTTATCAGCAGTCACGATAATCCTATTAAAGATCAAAATTAAAAATCTAAACAAAAAATTTAGCTACGCTAGCTCGTTACCACACTTTAGTATCCAGTATCGTTATTAAATTTGTTTATTTTAAATAATGTAATGTGCTTGGTGGATGGAACACGTAAATATATATCTCGATAACCACACTCGCCATATTATCTTTTATCAACACATATTTCGAATTAGGGGGGAATACATTTTTATTTGCAAGGAACCGAAAATATTTGTTTTTGGATTTTGAAAAACATTGGATTAATAAAAAACAATCACATTTCCTTTAAAACATTGTTTATTAAAAAAAAATGTTTTAGAATAAATACAATAATTGTTCAATATATTTATATATCATTGTGGAACGGGAGTACTATAGTCAAAGTCGTTCAAATCTGGCACCTCTGACCCCCATGGATATGTACCATTCGCACCCGAGTGGGCCCAGGAAGAGGTACTATTTCCTACTTCAGGTAAGCTGTTGTTAAAACTGGGAGTTGTTGTATTAAAATCAGGAGGTGGTGGGCTAAACCTAGGTGGGCCCCCTGGACCGAATTCAGGTGGTGGTGGATACCGAGATCCATACCGTGGTGGGGGTCCATATTGAGGGGGTCCATACTGAGGTGGTCCATACTGAGGTGGCGGTCCATTCTGTGGTGGTGGTCCATACTGCGGTGGAGGTCCATTTTGAGGCGGTGGAGGACCATATTGAGGAGGTGGGGGTCCATGCTGAGGTAGTTGTGGATGAGTTAGGTCGTAGTGATGGTGATATCTGTGATGAGGCCGTAACGGATCTATAAATATAGATATATGAGATATTTTGTATATTTATTAATATGATTACATCCGGTGATTTAATATTTAACTGTAAAGTAACACATTTTTTAGCGCCGGGCTATATTTTCGTTAAAAGATATTTTTTAGAAGATATAAATATTAATTTTATTTACCTTTGTGACAGTTGACCCCTTTCCAATGACTCTCGTTATTATTTTGTGATTGAGTAAGATTCCACTGATAGTAATGACCGCCGGGTCTATTCCAATAAGAACCATTAAATTCTGGTGGCGTACTATTATACCAATCTGGATCAATATTATACCAAGAAATATTTTGCCGCCTTGAATGACGTATTGAGCGCATAAAGCGACGTGGAAAAGTATTGGCAATTGTGTTCTCGAGACAAGTATAATTTCCTTGATGGTACTTACGATTGGTGCAATTCTGGTTTGGTTTGGTATCATCCCTGGTAGATCCTTGGCTGTTTGGATACATTGATGTCTCATAAGGTCCATTATTGGCTGCCCTTTTCCGTCTATAATTTTGAATCATAAGGTCATTTGGCGCTACATAGTGTTGATTTCCTTGTGGCCGAGTACTATTCCGCGTATACGATAATGTGTTTTGTGGTCTACCACCTACTAGTGATGGATAAATTTGACTATTTCCTTGCCCTTGATTGTAGTTACCACCAGGATTATTCCACGGCGGACTAGTACTGCTATATGACGATGGTTGGTAATGGTTTCTGTTTGGATCACTATTGTAACCAGATGGACGTTCAGGTCTGAAACCTATATCCCCATGGTTGTTATTACCCCCAGGACTAGGATTAGTCCATTGTGGGCCTGTACCATTCCATGCTGGCTGCTTGGAGTAGTGCCTATTTGGTGGATCTGTGCTGTACCCATATTGATTTTGAGGCCTACCGCCTTGTGGGGGATGATTAGGGTTATCTAAATATCCCGGCGCGTAACGTCCCCCAGGATTATTTGGCTGTGACCAGGTTCCATTTGGTTGTTGTCTGTTGTTGTACCTGCTTGTATCGGCATTATATAACGATGCATTGTGGGTTCTACCATGAACAGCTCTGGTTAGGCGGTAGAGAGCGTTGTGGTCAGATTTGGTTATCTGCAGACAGGAATAATTTTACCATCATGGAATTGTAGGAACTTTTGGGGCTTTGCATTTAATTATGGAATAAGAATATTCGTTAAAATGTTTAAGCTTACCTTGACAACCAATAACATAAAAAATAGGAGACAAACATTTTGTAAACTACGCTTCATACTACTTATTTGAAATGCTATATTAGATTAACAAGAAAGTTTACCACATCGTTATTCGTAAAATATTATTTGCTATCTTAATTACAAAGTGAAAATAATAATATAAACAAAGTATGTGTACATAAATATCCGTTTTATAAGTACAGTCGATGAATATTGGCCAGAATTTTGGTATTTTCCGGATATCTCCGGAACTACCCGGAGTTTTAAAACTTTCTGAACGGCATATTATTAGACACGTAAATGAGCAACTTTACCTCCATTTAGCCGACTTCGTATCTCTTACAGTTTCCGATATCCCTGTACTGGCCCTTCTTATCTTGGAGAAGTTGTATATACTCGGAAAGGGCTGTTTTCAAAACATGAATATACCTCCTTTCTCCTCTACGATCATTTTATTGGCAACTTGATATCGAGGAAATGTTTCATCCCATCAGTAGAATCACAATACACCATAGAGATGCCAACTATTTTCTTCTTGTCACAGAGTGTACATAAACTTTTAATAACTTGGTTATTCCATGTTATTTATCATAACTTAATTGACACTATTTATATACATATTGCACAAGGATCAAAGAAGAAATATAATGATAGTGATAAGCTTTTATAAATTAATTGCAAATTTAAAATTTGGTTAGTAATGTTTATATATAAATAAAAATGTATGGATTTCTAAGTATTTTGAGAAAAAATGTTTAACATAATAATATTATTACAGTTTCGCGTCCTATAAATGTACAAGTATTTACATTGTGTCCTGGGATAAGCGAGCCTGTAGGTGTAAATAACAAAAAAAAATCAAATTTTTAGACAATAAAGTTTAACATATTTTGATTTTTATGAAATCAAACATTTTGACTGAGAATTATTTTTATGTTCTGTCTAGGTAAAGTGTGTTCTTCTTCGCAAAACATCGAAAAATATCATTAAAAAAAGTTGCCAAGAATTCCAAATAATGCAAGCATACTGAATTTAATGACCATAGACATAAACGATGATGAAATTAAAGAAATTATAAATTTCTAACTAGGGAAAATATCAGGCGCGGAATTACTATGCAGCAAGACCATGCAACGCGGGGCGGGGGGGGGGGGGGGGGGGCTGGCGTCCAGGGGGCCATTGCGTTACGCAATGCGAGGCCCCTCGCCACTTCAAAAAGTGTTTTTTTTTTGAAGTTCCGCCACTGGAAAATATTGTATAAAATGAAAACAAAAACAATGTAGGCTGAAAGTTATTAAACTCGGCAAACGTTCATGATTTTGAATCCTGAGCAACTTTTCTTAATAACATTTTTCGATATTTTGTGAAAAAGAGGCACTTTTACCTAGACCGATAATAAAAATATTGCTCCAGTCAAGTTTCTAATCAAACAGGCCTAGATCCTGTAAGACGATTAAAAATGTATTTATTTGGGATAATTAAATTAATAATTATTTTACAATTATTATATTTTATCGAACCGTGCGTTACAGTAATATCGAGGGTCTTTGTCAAATCTCTAACCCAGACTGGTTCCTTTTATTTCTTTCAAACATCCATCTGTTTATATTAACACCATTAAAACTAATTGCCTTTTTGAAATAGGATACTTTTCTTTTTACTGAGGTGGTTGTTTTTAAAAGGAACCTGACTATATAGACTTTAGACACTTTAGAGCGTAGTAACGTAATATAGTTCATTTTAACAAACAGTGGATATAGTCTGTTCACTATTTTGTTTCACATAATAAATGATAAATAATTAAAATTATATTACAATCCCAAATGGTAAAATTTCATTCATACCTATTATATAGGTTAGTTTATCTTGGGACACACTGTATGAGTTTACGACTACACTGTATTATTTTTATTTTTCATGGTAACAGTTTAAAATGTATACCTACCCAGATTTTAAAAATTCATAAGACATAAATGCGGATTGATAATTTGGATCTAATAATATTGATTTTAGAGTTTCGGCTCTAACTTTTTACAAAACAAGTGTCACTTGCAATTTGGTCATTTTGTCTAATAAAGTTTGTTTTATTAGTATTACCTGCGTTATTTATATACAATCCTTGTATTTCTTCCACTTTATTTAGGTACAATTAACATATCATACAATACAATCGAAATAAACCACTATCTCTAATTCCTAACCGCATGCTCGCTAGGTAATTTAAGACTTAATCTTCATATAAATTACACTAATCCATATTTGCTCAGATAACAATTTTACAACATTTTTTAGTGAATCATCCGCTATGGAACACCTAACTTTTAAATTGAAACGATGTTTGTGGATGAAATGAATAGATATTGACAATGAATTGCAATAGTGAATATGTGAAAATAGTGAACTAGTGTAAATTAATAGTAATTTTCAATATTAATTGATAAAATTGACCCCCCCCCCCCCTCCCGCTTATGTATTATAGAGGTTTAAATTCAGTCCATTAAAATATTTAGATACAGGGTGTCGAAAGGAACGGGCCAAGCTCCACGAGTGTATTGTACAAGTGAAAATAATTTAAAAAAACTGTGTCATCCGATTTTGATTCATTTTCAAGTAATAAAGTAATTAAAAAAAAAATCGGTAAACATGTGATATGGTCCATAGTCTCCATAGTTACCTATTTAACTGGCCTTTTCATCGTGGAGCACCCCCTCTGACAGAACACTACACAAAATAAATGACAAGGACTACTACAAGAGGATGGATGTTCCTGTAAACATCAGAATGTAAGTGCGGTATTACACTGTCCCGTAAAGTGGGTCCCGAAAAACGGGAATCGCCTGGCGGGATAGTGAAAATACATTATATATTATCGTCAATGTCACATCTTTCCCGCAAAAACGCTTTATTTTTACCATTGCACCGAACGGCTCCTACAAAACGGAATCTGCAAAACGGGACAGAGAGTTGTTTATGATCAAACACAAGAACTATGGGAAAAACCCTTTAAGGCACTCTGGGAGTTGTGCGTGTGCGCAAAAAGCGATTTACGTTGGTTTTGAATCGTTGGAGGCTATATTCGTTGGGAAAAACGACCTCGGGAAGCTCGTTCCACAAGAATTAAGTCCTCCAGATGAAAAAATTCATAAATAATGAAGTTCGAGGAGTACTAGGCTGAACCACATATGGATAGGCGGCAGTGATTCGTCGTGTATTTCTGTTATTTGCCGCTCTGGACGGAATTAAGAGGGCAAAGTCAGCCGAGCACTTTCCATGAAAATATCTGTAAAAGAAAGTCAAATCCCCAACCTCTCTTCGATGTTGTAGGCTGTCGAGATCCTTTGTCAATTCGCGGTCTCGGATCAGACGAATGGCCCTCCTTTCGATGGAATCCAGTAGCCCAAGAGTATGTTTGAGTGCAGAGCTCCAAACACCGATACTCTAGTGATGGTCGAATCTCGGCTTTGTGTAGTATCAAAAGTTGTTGGGGTGTATAGTTTCTGTAGTTCAAGTTTCCGAGAAGCTATCTTGGCGATCGCCATAACGTGGTTATGCCAAGACATATTTCCTCCTAGATTGACGCCCAGGAAGCCAGTGGTATTGCGTGTCTTTTTTTTCTTAGCAGTAAATTCGACTTGGTTACTGTCACCCCAAGTAGTGTAACAGCGCATTAACTGTATTATCAGCACGCAGAAGCTCCTGCACATTGCGCTCATCAGGCCAAGCAACATTTGGACAAAATATTTCCTGGGTTGGGGATTGGTCGCGGTGGTCCTATTAATTTTCGTCCAAGATCTCCAGTCCTCATACCGCTAGAGTTTTTTTTTATGGGGATGGTTGAAAAATTAAGTTTTCGAAGTAAAGTAAGTAAAAATACTGCAGCCGGCATTAAAGAAAGACATGAAGCAATCAGGACAGCATCTTCGTAGAAGAACCAGAACATATTTAGAGGTCAATAGCGATAATCTTGAAAATTTGAGCGCTAATGATTTAAAGTAATGTTGAACATTATTTATTTGTAATTACGCTATAACTTTGAAGCAAAAGAAAATGGTATAAGAACATATTAGTTTTTTTTTTAAATTACTTTCACGTACTTATATGTGCTCCTGGAGTTTGCTCCGTTCCTTCCTACACCCTGTATATTGTGTTATTAAATTTAACGAAAAAATTTAAGACGTCTCATTGGAAAAATAGTGCATAGTATTCTCTTAACTGTAGTGAACTTGGGCATAAATTAGACTAAGTGAGCCATGAAAAAAAAATGGTGAGGGTCAACACAATGGATTAATTTAGTGCTAAAATAAGTGTTAGATACAATTGTTTAGTGACATTGATGTAGTGTTGATTTGAATAGATTCGATGTGGGATTTATAATGAGCGTAAGTATGCAAAGAGGATGTTCAGATTTATTTATTGCTTCCATACGATTATTGTTTTAAATTTTTCGTTTAGCTGTATTGTTCCTCTTAGGCCATTAATTTGCTAACTTTATATATATATATATATTTTGGTTTTAACCTAAATATTAAAGTCCTCAATTTATATTATCTAATATAATGTAAAGGAAGAAGAAAGTTGCTTCTAAATGTTTAAATATGTATATTGAGTGGATTACTCTACATGTTTCGGCTTTTTACGCCTTTTTCAAGAGCATTGCAAGATCAATACAAAACTTTTTGGGGTTTTCCCCGGATTAGTGTAGGTAGACTTGAGAAAGCTGTCTATCACGGGCGTGTTTTCCGAAATTTGTTGATCATTAGTTGTGAGGGGATTATTTTTTATATACTTTTTAATTTCATACTGTTCTAGAAGATCTAAACGTTGGCCCTTTCTCTCGTTATGTAATAGTTTAATGTTGCCCGTATCTATAAAATGGTTATTTTCTATACAATGTGTGGAGATTGCGGAATTTTTTTACGTTATTCAAAATAGAATTGCGATGTTCTTTTAATCTTGTCTTGTGGTTTCTACCGGTTTGCCCAACATAGACAGCTTTACAATCCTTACAATTAATCCTATATACCACAGATGTGTTAAGATTACCTATTTTGTCTTTATTATTCACCAACATAGATCATAAACTACATTTATTCACCACCACTCTGTTGCAACCTGGCTATTAAACTTAAAATACTTAAGAAACATTTTTACAGTGTTAATGACCAAACACCACAACACTATATATTTATAAATTATGTACCTACATTAAGTAATAAAGTCTCAAAAAAACTCAATTTCTGTCAAACAAACATGATCTTTTTTTTATGGTATTGTGACCAGCATGGAACAATTGGTAGTATAATTAATTTCCAGATGTGGATATTCTGACGGTTTATGTATCTGACATTAGAATTAGTTAACCATAAAGGTCTAAATTTATTTTTGACACATATCTACCTAAATACCAATTCCTATTATTACGTAATTTCGATTTAAAGAAATCAATTATATAGCGAAACAATATATTTGTTCCAGATAAGATGATCAACCATACACAGTCGTCATCACAAAACCAAATAAGTTGCAAACATGGCAAAAACACTTTTCCGAGTGGGAAGTATCCAAGAAGAAAATCCGAACATGGATAGTTATGAAGACATCTCTAAGTTACAGAGTACGGATTCTCCATTACTTCCCATAAAAAAATCGGACTACATACTGTCTAGGTTTCAAATTGGTTCCAGTACTCCTAATTTACCATTATATGGCAATGGAAGTGCCGATAGTACTATACAAGGTCTCAGGAAAGTTGGTACTGACACAAGTTTAGCCAGAGTATCAACTTGGAATTCTTTGAACGGGGCAGGGAGTGTTATACAGAAAACCAATGAATCAAGGTATGTGAACTTAAACTCGAAAGTTCCTAATCAATAAACATAAATTTAAAATGATCAGTAAGTATCAAACTTATATAAACACAGGATTAATAGTTACAATTATTGCTTTTACTTCATTTACATATTAATTTACAATAGCGAGAACATCAAATTAAATTCATACCTCATCAATACGACGTATTGCAGATACAAGCTGATTTCTTTGGTTATTATCTTTTAAATAACTTAGATTTCTTCAACATTTATTCTTGCTATGCTGAGTATAATTGATGAATCTCGATGAACAATAACTCTTGGCTACGAAAAAAAAAATGTCGATACTAAATTTGTTTCTATACTTTTTCATTAATTCTTTATACTTATTTACATTTCTTATCTTTATTCTCGTTTGGTGGTTTCCAGTTTGGATTAGCGTGGATAACAATCTTGATGTACTTTTCTTTATTATTAGCAGCGGTCTCGTATGCTTTAGGAGCATCTTCAAGCTTAAAATGATGTGTAATCATAGGTCTTGGGTCAAATTTGCCATTCTCAACCATATCTATTGCTGTTGGATAGTCGTTCGCATATCTTATAGCTCCAATAATGTCGATTTCTCTATATACAGAATCCATAATTGGTAGGCGTTGGTTGTCTTCTCCCAAACCTAACAATACCAATTGTCCGCAAGTTCTTGTAGCTAATATCCCTAATCTTATTGCTTGTTCAAATCCACAACATTCTAAGGTTTTATTAGGTTTTTCACCAGCTATGTCAACGATTTTTTTCACAACTTCTTCTTCAGGAATTCCTTTTATGTTAATGGCGCAGTCTGCTCCCAGCTCCATGGCCTTCTTACACTTAAATTCATCAATATCCAATACAATAATTTTGGAAGCACCATATGCTCTAGCTGAAAGTAGAGAAGCAAGACCTACTGGTCCACCACCAATAACCAAGACTGAATCGCCACTGGTCACTAAACCTTTCTTGCAACCATGGACACCTACTGCGAGGGGCTCTAAGAGGGTGCCTATTTCATGATCAAGATTGCAAGGTAATTTGTGGCAAAAGTCCTCGTCGTGCGCAAATAATCTGCATAGGTTTCCGTCGTGGGGAGGGGCGGCACAAAAGTAGAGTTCGGGACACATCTGGTAGTTTCCTGAAAATAAAAATCAGAGAGACCTTTAAAGAATATCTAGACGCAACCAGGCGCAAGTACTGATCAATTGAAAACATCTTGATTACCTGTTTTACAAAATTTACATTTTCTACAAGAAACTTGAGGTTCTATCGCAACTTTATCACCTTCTTTCAGCGTTGTTATGCATTCTCCACATTTTACAACTGTACCGGAAGCTTCGTGGCCAATTACGATTGGATTTGTGACTGACCAGGATCCTAGTTTTCCATCCTTGTAAAAATGAACATCAGTACCGCATATTCCGCATACTTCCATTTGGAGAAGGACCTATATCAAAGCGAATAAAAAAGGAACTACAAATTGAAAAATGTGAGATCATGTAAATGATTTTAAGACAGGTTAAATAGTACTACCTGGTTAGATTTAAGTTTTGGAACTGGTTTATTTTCCATCCTCAAGTCTCTCTTTCCATGAAGAACGGCAGCTAAGTTTTCCCCTTCATTTTTACTCTTGTCCTTACATGGATCAGTTGAAAAAGTTCTTTTAAATACAGAGTGCCTGTTTATTATGGAATTCTTGTCTTGGTTATCAAATTTTGTACTAAATGGCCTCTCCGTGTTATTAGTTGTGGCTGGGTTAATAGCCTGAATAAAATTTTGCCTGTTATGATTGACGAATGGAAATATACACTGGGAAATTTTATAAAATGCCATATTTTCCAAAATGGTATGGATGAATGAATAAAATGTCACTGTCTATTGGACTTTTGGATCAGGTATCAGGTGTTTAAGTCCTCCCATACACCTCGTGGATTTTTCATGCCTTCTCGGACTCCTCGGTGATCGTGACAAGCCGTCGTGTCTAATCTAGCATTGGCAGATGTCCATCGTGAAGGTGCGTCGTGATAGTTGTCGCCCCTAGATATCGGTTTTGCAACGATGGGTTAACAACATTTATGGTAGTAATTTACATCGTTTATTTTAAGTGATACTTATCCTAATGTTAACTTTATATTCGAAATTGATTGTCTCCATTGTAATACTATCAAATATATGCCTTCGATGACGTCCACTGGCGGTTCTTCCACAGGAGCACAGGCGCACGTGCACCCCCAAAACGAATAAAAAAATATTAATTTATATTAATTGAATATTATTTATCGTATAAAGTCCGACACTCCCTAATATTTTATCGTACCGTCAGCCAAACTGTATATTATAGGCTCTCGATCCGGCAACCGTGCCTCGGTCGAGGTTAATGACGATTATGACTAGACTTGCTCGCATGTACGATTAAGTAGGTGGGGCATAATGCAGTTTCTCTGTAGTAGCAGGTGGCGGGAGACAGCGGGGGATAGCGGGACTATGGCGATTTAACATAGGAAAGGCGCACAATTTTAGTGTGCGCCGCGCCGTTGTCTGTTCGAGCATCTAGTTAGAAATTCGATCGTCTATGTTTTAATATTTTAATATTATATATTTATTAAGTTAAAATGAATAGTTTGACGGTGGACTATTTAAAAAATAACTTTAGCTCTTTGAGTTTGGAGCAAAAAATTGAAGTGAAGAATGCGGAAAGACCTAAACCCGTAATTAATTTAACGCAGACCACAAAGGGTAAATCTAAAATTAAATATATGAAAAAAAAATTAGAGAGTGTATTCAAATCTTTAATGAGGCTGTTATTGATCAATTTTCTACAATTAAGAACCGAAGAACGGACTTTACGTTTAAGCACTATACACACTAAGAAAACCTTTCTTATTTTCTAAAAGAATTGTATTTCCTTGTGTAAAATTGAAAAATAAATAAAAATATGTTTTACCTGACGCATTTTCTTATTACTTCTTTTCTTTCTACGTTTAAAACGACTAGAAAGTAATTGTTTGGCGTTACACAAAAATAAAATTTTAAAAATAATTTCACCATACTTGTGAACCCCCTCTATCATAGGTCACGAGCCGCCACTGATTACGTCATATCTTGGAAAAAAGGATAATTCATATAGATTCAATAGGGTTCAAATTTTGTAGTAAAGTAGGCAATATTGAAGCAAGTATGTTCCTCCTTATATTTTAAAGCACGTTCGGAATTATTGTCTTCTGGTAAACATTTTAATTTAGAATCGAGTTCATTTAAGAGAGTTATCCGACAATATAAAAATTATTTAACCGCGTATACAAGTGGTTTTGGATCTTTGAGGTCCTACGTAGGAAAGGTATATAATTGTAATTGTAAATATACATTCTTACTAATTATTTATAAAAATAAATGATAATCATTAATTGGTTGTGTTGATCCAAATTTAGAAATATATTAACTGATTAGTCAAATAACCCCCCATAACTAACCATTATTAATACGTAAATTATTTTTGGCAAATATATACCTATCAATTGACATATATGGTTCAAATATTATTGTCACTTATATAAGAATTAATTGTCAGGTAAATGTTTGATGGTTTTTTTGTTGATTTCGTGACGTAGATCCGGCATCATTATTCTAAATGATAATATTTAACAATCACAATTTTAAATTCCAGCATGGGTGGCTCTTGATTTCGAGATTTCTTGTGTACTTTTAAAAGGAATTTCAAAATTCAATACAGATAAATTGTTGACACTTTAAGGCCAAACAACACATCTGAAAATAGGAGACGCACGACGAACATAAATTTTTTTAAATTTTATTCAATACCATTTTTTATTTGCGTGATTAATGCCAGTATGCACCGTTAACATAATTTCTTACTTAGTACGGTCGACAAAACAAGTACAAGTTGTTCTTAATTTTAAGTAGTCAAATCCTGGACTTAAGTTGTTCTTAGGTTATGATGTAATAACAGAATTTTTTGTTTTCAATCTTACCTATACCTACAGGGTGTTATGGAAATTACTTACTATATTTAAATGGGTGACTCCTTGGGTATCCTACAGAAAGTCTACTACTTTTTTTTAATCGAATATCTAAATACTAAGGTAAAACCCTTTTTACCCACATACTGCCGCGCCGTTCCATCTGGATTTACTTAGCAACAATGTGGGTCACTAGAGTATGCTAACAGTGATGTCAGATCACGCCCCGTGTGTCGCCCTTGCATGGATACCGGCCGCGCGCCCTTATTGTTGCTTCAGTATGTTTCGGACTCGGGATGGAATGATGCTGTCGAGGGTTCCACGTGCTTGACGTATACGTCAAAACGTATAATTTTAAACGTTTTGTTAGTTGTAGCATTACCCGATTTCTTTTCCGTTGTGAAATAATTCATAATAATAAATGTTGTGGTGTGATTTCAAATTTGTGTGATATTATCTACTGTTAGTTCTGTTGCAAAACATACTTTTTGTGTTTGATTTTTTTATGGAATTTAATTATAAAACGAATTATTTAAAAATAAGATCGAAGGTAAGAGAGTATGTACCTTAAAATTGTAATTTTATTTTTCTAAACAGTTTGAAAAAGAAGTGATGACGCGCGTCAAAGACGTCTTGTTGTCAAAAACTGAACACGTGTTCTGTGTTGCAATATGACAACACTACCTATAATGCGCTAACCTCTTTTGAACCTCGAGACTGCCTCAATAAACTATTGATTGCGAAGGTCTTCAGGAGCGGCCACGTAAATTTTCAGATTTCAAATAAAATGTATATTTCACTTAATAATTCAAAGCGCCATTTGTGGTTATTTTTCTTCAATTTATTTTCATCTCAGGATTTGCCGGTTTAAATATAATTATAAATAAGTCATTTCCATAACACCCTGTATTCCTGGTCATCTTTTAAAATATAGAAGTGGATATGCTATTTTTGTGGTAGACGATCTGGATATTATTGACATAATCGAAATGGGTTTTCCACGAAGACAATACATCAGAGAAGAGTATTTTGATACCATGAACAATTTATCGTTTTTCCGTCGATTTCACTTACGAAAGCCCACCGTTTTACAGGTGTTACAAGAAATCGATCAATTTGCTGGAATTTAATAATGATTTATAGATAGATACCCATTTAGCCATAGTTTCAAAGTGTCACGCTTGTAATAATAGAAATTCCCTAAATTTTTCAACGTTGCCAAATGTATTGTTTTCGTAACAAAGCCAACTTAAAAATGATTCGGTGCATAATACAGATAATCTTAACTTTAAGTATGTCTTTGTATAGTTAATCTTTACGATAAATCGGTGCACGAGCATATAAGTATGATCTAAACGTTTGTGGCAGATTCATATAATTTGAGAAATGTTTTGGGGTTTTTTCGATGTGAATTAAAATTGGATCAGAGCGGAGTTTCTTTTTTCAAATATTAGATAACTAACAGTGGGGTTAATGATTTTTACATTATGTGAAGTAACTTTAACACTTAATTACAGTGGCAATATAGAGGAAGAGCCAATGCAAAATATTCTTAAATACATAGACTATCGTTAGGTACGCATCAATATATGAAAAAATTGCATTAAACAATATAATGTTATAACAATAATAATAACTATTTCAATTATGAGCAATTTTCAAATTTTTGTCACAGATCTTCCTGAAACTTGTTGATAATCTAAATATCAATAAATTAACTAAAAAACATTATTATTAACCGCTAAAACTTCACGAGAAGAAATATTGATCAGCTGATGATTCTCGTCTCTTTCTAACCTGCCAAAAGCAACATAGATGGCTCTGATTGCTAATTTGGGATTGTTTGGGATCCTCATCTTAAGTTTGAGCTGTCACCCCAAGACAAAATTTCTTCCAGGTCTTTGTTGAAACCTGTTATTTCATGCTACCTACGGAGATGTGCGTCGACAGCCTCAGAGTCGAGAGAAATTCTCCAAACTAAAAAAAAAATTATAACGATTTTATTTTTCAGGTAAACTGCATGCTTTTTATTTGATCTGGTTTAATGAGATCTCAGGTAAATAAATAAAAACGTCAGTCGGTAACATTATATATAACTAAAGTAAATAAGAGAGAAAATCTATGATAAATCAAAGATAACTGCTATCACGTTACACCAAAAACTGTAAAAAGTGCAAAATTCTACCAGTAAATTGAAACTCTACCTTTTTATCAGTGTTAGTCAAGATTCAAAAACAAATACCACTTGTGGTCTCACATGTGCTAAATAATTATGAAATTATTATCGAATACAAATTAATTTCATTTAGCACGGTGGTGAGAATTAATGACACCTTAAAAAAAGTTTTAAAAGTGATTTTCTTTACTAAACCGTCAGTTAAATTATCCTCAACTCGAAATGACAATTACCTGGACGAGAACTTTTATTTTTACTTACTCTCGACCATTTTGTAAATAAATATTGGTACTAGTTTTAAATACTGTGATAAATTATAAAGACTGAATAATTTTTGAAAGTGAAATTAAGAAGATGGAGCAGCCTAATGATAAACGATTCTTACTTCCCAGTGGTGAACGGTATTCACCATCGTCACCGAATGGAGAATTGTCGCCAGGAGTTTATTATTATAATAAAATATCTCCGATTACGCCTAGTACTCCCAGCAGGTAAAGTATTTTTGACAACTTTATAATGTTCTCTATGTCATACCAGTGCATTATTGTGTTTTTACTCCTTAGATACCATCTACATAATGGATAACTTTATGCCCGTGCGGGCATAAAGTACACATTATGACCCGCGCTGGCATTAAGACGCAAAAAACGGCTTTGGATTAACTTATTCTTTATTAACGAAATAACAAAATAGAAATTTACGTTTATATATTATTTGGTTGTATTTACATAGAACTGACAATTCTGGAAGGTTCCGCTGATAGCTAAATTTTCTGCCGCAAAGGTTAACTTATAATTCTAGTCTCTAGTCTCTAGTTTCTGTAAGGAAATGCGAGATCCAGATGGTACGACTGCCAACATCCTTGAAACCTCATTTTTTGAGGATATGCTATCCTCTAAATATCCTTCAGCAACTATGGTACGCTTCCATCCACCATGGCAATTCAGAGTAGTCATACTTTGCTCCAGCTTCTGCTAAAAGAGTTGCCGACGTTCGACGTAAACAATGACCAGTGTACTTTTCGGGATTGTTCAAACCCAAATATTTTGCAATAATACAGGGAATTTTCCCAAAAATGTGTTTTTTCCAACAGGTTGTACAGTATAGCGCCCTTGTCTGTATGGTTTTCGTTGCCTTCTCAGCCTTTTTTTCAATTTCCTCGGGAATTTCAAAACTTTGTTCCATTTTTGATTTTTGACTTTGACACATTAAACATTTGAATACTTATCTCCCTAGCAATAAGAACGCAGGCTATAATAATGTAAAGGTAATGTCGCAGGTAAAAATAAAAAAATTGGTACTTAAATCAAATTAAATTTTTTAAAAATATTTAATATTTAAAACGAACTAGAATGACATAAAAGTTTGTATGCACCACGGGTACTAATAGATATATACCCTCGGGCGACTTACGAACCCTCGGGCCATGAGACTGTCGCCCTCAGGGCATAATCATCTACTTAGTACCCTTGATACATAAATAACTATTATGACACTATAGATATACAAATTTGAAGTTACCATAAGTATTTGCTTCAATAAAGACCAAAAATTACATTTGACATTTTTTCCACAAATTATTGAATAATTTTTAATTAATTGATCGAACCTTAAAAAATTTACTTGAAAAAGTTATTTGCACTGTAATTTTACGCCCACATACCGAATATGAATCCATTATGGTAATTTCTGTTTTTCTCCTTATTTTCATTGAAAACGGAAACCGTAAATCTATTTAGTTATACAATACTCATCGCCTAAGTTCCTTTTTTATACCTAAAAAATATTCATTTTCCTCAAAAAATTTATATTTAAAAATGTGTGAAGCAAACTTCTCATAACTTTAAAGATTTAACCAACGAAGCGCAGAGTCTTGTTTTTTAAATAATAAATACGTATAAAAAATGGTTATATTGTTTATTATACGTTGATTGTTAAATGTCAAAGTGTGATCAGCAGAAAGTAGCTATGCTGTGATTTTATGATATGATATGAAAAAGAAGTTAAAAAACTATTTTATTTACAACCATGCATGTAATAATGACATTTTATCTATCTTTGGAAGGTGGAAAGTTGACGTTTTTTTACTTTTACTTTCCACCCGGGTGGAAAGTAAATTATTTTTTTGTAATTTTTTTAAAAATCGATATCTCAAAATAATATACGAACACACTTTTTCCCTAATTGATAGAGCGGTCCTCAGCATTGAATATTGTGACCAAATCGTTGATATCTTCTTTGTCTTGGCATTTTCACTGAAATAAGCTAGTAGCGCCGACTCAGAACCAGGATTTTGAACTGTGTTTCCCGTACATCATTCTTTGAAACAGTTATATGCCTTGTCATCGGGCGGCTTTTAGTTGGGCGAAGATCTTCTTCTACTATTTTTGCTGCTTCTCGAATTTCTGGTGGAGTAGCGGCAAAATCAAATTCCTCATCTGACAGCATTTCTGTTCTTAAAATAATATATTGTTTAGGATGGGTTCCATCTATATTCAAAAAATTATATTTGCCATCGTGATGTGTATTATTACCTACGTTATTTTACCACCTGCGGTTATTTGAAATTTCTGTCTAATTTTTCAATGGAAAAGTCAAAATGACATTTATCTTTTATTAATAATTTTAATTCAAAATAATAAGAAGTGGATGTTAGATGTGGTTGTAAATAAAATAGTATACAAACCTCGGTGAAAAGTTTCATTACTATCTCGAGATTTAGTTAAAAGCCCAAGTCGAATTCCTCCTCAGAATTCATTATATCTCGAGTTATTTAGCTCAGAAAATAGATATACAATTCAGAACTTTTCATCGTAATCAACAGCTTAATAATCCAATTTAAAGGAAAATTACTGTTTTTCAGAATAACAGATAATGATTTTGATAAATACAACTTATCCATTGTTGAGTTAATTATTACAGATTTTTGGAAAACATAATATCTAGACAGTATAATGGCATGCTAAAGTTAAATTCTTCTTCTACAGAAATGGAAACAATTTGAACACCTGATCTACTCAGTACTGGTAGTTATAATTTATTATAGTAGCTGTAGAATGTTTTCGCTTCCCTAGTAACTATTAGCTAAACATTTTTTCAATATTTATCATAAAACAATGAAAATATATAGTATTTACGTATATAACTGTCTTTGTTTCGTCTATGTACTTGATTTTAAGATAAAATTGTTATTGTAAATACTAACTACGAAGGTCAAAAACACTAATAGATTTTGACCCAAATAAGTTACTCCTTGTATACGAGGTCTTAAATCAACAAATGTTAAAAATAGTCTACTAACAATAAGAAATTGTTCTACTACTACGAAAATATATTATTGAGGGAATCGGTTACAAAACAGCAGCATGTATTAAATTGCATTGGGCCAAAAGCAACTGAAGAATTTCAGCGAGTATTTTCAACAAAGGTAAAAGATTTTTAAATCTTCGAGATTATGGTCAGGCTATTTCAAGCTAACACTAACATTAATTCTGAATAATCAAGTCGATATTAGCAAATATCCCAAATTGCATTCCTAAGTGAGAGTTGGTTATACACATTTACAGGGTGTCCCAGAATATGTGGGAAATCTCCCGGGTTCAGATAGAACACTTAAAAATAATAGGAGAAGTTCATAAACATTTTTCTTCCTACGCCCCCCCCCCCCCCCCCCCCCTACGGAGTTACGGGCCCTTAACGGGCGTCTATAGAAATCGTTGATTTTTAATTAATTCTTTAAGTACTAGGTGTAATTTAATAATTTTTTAGTATAATGTTTACTAGATGAGTCTCCTTGAAATTCGCCCTTTTAAACACATTTGGCTTATTTACTTTGACAGGGACGGACTAGACGTAATACAAAAATGTTTTTTTTACACCCTGTATTATGAAGGAACGAAATAATAATTTTTTTGGATACTCTAAACCTTAAGCTGAAAAAAGGTACTCTTGATCAATGTCGATAAAATGAACTGTTTTCGAAAAAAAAGATATTTTTGTTCAATATGATTTATATTCAGTATACGTAAATTCCATTACTAAGTTAGTAACTAATAAGACAAAGGAGAAAAACCGCACATTTCAAGACACTACCATAAACTGACACTGTCATAAATATTCTTATTTAGATCAGTACATGTGAAAAAAAACATAGCAACAATGAGGGAATTTCATGAACATAAAACAACAACTAATGCAAAAAACCATATTGAACAAAAATACGTTTTTTTCGAAACCTGTAAGTTTATCGACATTGATCAAGGGTACCGTTTTTCAGCTTAAGGTTTAGAGTATCCAAAAATATTATTATCGTTCCTTCATCATACAAGGTGTACAAAAAAAAAAAGCATTTTTCTGTTACTTCTAGTCCGTTCCTGGCAAACTAAATAAGCCAAATGTGTTTAAAAGGGCGAATTTTAAGGAGACTCATCTAATAATGATTATACTAAAAAATTATTAAATTACATCTAGTACTTAATAAATTAATTAAATAACAACGATTTCCAAGGACCTCCGTAGGAGAGGCAGTAGGACTAAAAATGTATAGGTACTTCTCCTGTTATTTCTAAGTGTTCTATCTGAACCCGGGAGATTGCCCACATATTCTGGGACACCCTGTATATTTTTAATTTCGAACGAGAAAACCGGTACGATCGTAGAAAAAATATTGAATGAAACTTATAGCATAAAGTCACTTTTTTTACATACAGCATTGCGTCACTCGCCTTCGGCTCATGCGCTCAAATTTAAAAGTAATACTTTATGCATTTGTTACAAATATAACTATTAAAGTCTGGTTTCAAACGTTAAAAATAATATTTGAAATATTCAAATTTATATATTCAAAACTATTTTTACAAACTCCTTACTTAATCCTGATTGTTTAACAGGTCATGTGAAAATTTTACACGTTTCGACATCATAAAATTAAATTACGATTTATGTGTATATGATGCGTTTTAAAGTCTACCAACTAGAAAAGTCGTAAAATTTGATAAGGGATCTCAAACATCCTAACGCCCAATATTAGGCGATTTATTTACTCAGTTTATAAAATATTGATAATTGGTAAATAGAATAAGGATGTAGATTTTTTGATAATAACCTCTGCTACTTCCTTCATGACTTAACTGGCTACAATCATAATATAAATAATTTTTTTATATTTCTATATTTTTTATGAAGCCGATGATCTAGTTATCAAAGTAAAAATGATCGATAGAAAAGACAGTATCGCCTGGATTACGGACAAAATCAACAAATTTCAAAGGTAACTAATTCGTTTGTGTTGTGGCATACAGACAGACGGGCATAGATTTAATAGATCTCATAACCATCAGTGTAGTGTTTATCGATCATTAAATTTAAATAGATGTGGCGTATAAATATATGTAGAGGAGTCCCATTTTCGACACTTTTATAGGGTATCTCCGTTATTGTTAGTGCTATCAAAAAAGTAATGGTATCATGAGTCAAACTGAAAATAGTAAAATCAAAATTCGAAAAATTTCGCTCGCTTAAGAGATACGGGGGAAAATCAAAAAATTCACAATTTCTAAATTACCCTATATTTTCTTAGTTAAAAGAGATACAGAAAAATGTTTTATACAGAAGTTTATTTATAATAATTATTGTTGAATAATCTACCGTTTTCAAAATAAGTATACGGGGTCAGGGAAGAAAGTTATCGGAACTAACCTGACTTTTTTAAATGGAACACCCTGTATATTTTAATCTAAAAAGATATCATCTTAAGCTCTCTTTTCAAATTTATAACACACCAAAACAACTAAAATGTCAGCATAGTTGTCTCTAGGATATTAGCTTTTGTTCCATGGCCTACTGTGGTTTAAAGTAATAAAGTTTAAATAAATCGCCTAGGAAACCAGTATCATGCATGGTATGTATATATTTGTAAAGGTAATTTAAAATGCTATCTTTTTATTTTAAAATATACAGGGTGTTCCATTTTACAAAATGAGGTTGGGTCCGATAACTTTCTTACCTGACGCCGTATATTTATTCTGAAAATGGCAGATTATTCAACAATCATTATAAATAAACTTCTGTATAAAACATTTTTCTGTATCTCTTTTAACTAAGAAAATTTAGGGTAATTTAGAAATTGTGAATTTTTTGATTTTCCTCCGTATCTCTTAAGCGAGCGAAAATTTTCCAATTTTTATTTTATTATTTTAAGTTTGATCCAAAAAGAGTACATGACACCTAAATTACTTTTTTGATAGCACTAACAGTTACGGAGATACCATATAAAAGTGTCGAAAATGGAACACTCTGTAGGTACATATGCTTAAAACTTATGAATTATTGTCAAGGTGAACATTAAAACAGAAAACTTATTACCTAATTTTTAAAAAGACTAAATTATAATTTCAGTATCATCTCAGAAAGGCTAATGAAAGTTTGACAATGAAGAGAAATAATGTCTAGATTACCTATCTTTTGTAGAAGAGGATTTTTTTAAAAACAAGTCATTATTAAATTATGAAAAAACTGGAATAAATAAAAAAAAACTATGAAAAAAAAGAGAGTATGAATTAATTTTCTTCTTCGTAATTTCACTCAACTGAGAGATACTACTATTAAAAAAAACATAAAAAGAAATTGTTTTAAGGTTATTATATCTAATTTTTTTTGGGGGATGATTTTAATTTTAAGATTTATTCATATTTAATTCGAAAAAAGTTTTTCTGCTTCCCAAATTTTAAAATGAAGTATCTTAATTATTTATACAATGGTTTTCCTAAAATTGCTGAAATTAACCAATTAATTAAAACTACCATGCTCTTCGATAAATTAACTGCAGTAATAATATGTATATAAATAATATAAGCTAGTTATAAACTTGGGTTTGTTTAACAATGATCATTAATTGTGCAACATCTTTGGTTAAATACAGTTATATTATGCAGAATAACTAAAATAATCACAAAAACCTGTTATTTTTTATGTCTTTTCGTTTTATCAGTTAATGAAAAAAGATAAACAGACAACGGATTCCTTGGAAACAAATTATTATACAGAAATGCCAACATAAAAATATTGTCATGTCATTATTGACATTTATATTTTGTGTGTTCGTGTGGTTCACACATTCTTCAAGTTTTTAAACGAAAGTACTTTGCTATATAGAATTTAATCATCAGAAACAGTTTATAAGAACTATTAGTCTCAAATTTGTTTCATTTTCTGTAAGTAGGATTCCAGAATAGCTGGAGACCGGGAATGTGTAGTAAGGACAAACATTTCATCCCTAAGACATTGGTTCCAACGAAAATATATTGAAAATAGTAATATTATTCATACACGTGAAATTATTTTGCTGGATGAAACGTGGATCTACTCTACTACTTACATTAAAAAATATATTATTATATTTTAAACAATAAATCATATTACAATTGATATACATAATTAAATACAATTTAAAATACGTATTGGCTATTTCCAAATCTATTTTTTACTTTAATACAATAAAGAAGTTTGTTTTTGTATCTACGGCCTAGTGTATCCCCTGTTCAACTTCTCGACTTAGTATATTGTGTAGTTTTTGCAAATAAAGTTGTGTCATAATTTTGTGTACATTTTCGTCGTTTTATAGTGTTAAAACTAAAACAATGGCATCCTCCAGCAGGCGTAGCTGTGTAAACCATCCAGATGTTTTTTGTTATGTATGTGGCGAATACACTTTGAAAGAAAGTAGAAAAACTATTTCTGAATTTGTGAAAAGGTCTTATCTTGCCTATTTTGGCGTTCATTTAGGAGATCAAGATAAATCCTGGGCTCCACATGTGGTGTGTAAAACATGTGTTGAACATTTGCGACAGTGGACAATTGGAAACAGAAAGTGCCTGAAATTTGGTGTACCAATGGTTTGGAGGGAACCACATAACCATTATGATGACTGCTATTTTTGTCTCGTTAATATTAAAGGCATAAATAGGAACAATCGACATAAATGGACATATCCTGATCTAGATTCTGCAAGAAGACCTGTACCGCACTCTAAGGAAATACCCATTCCAACCTTCATCAGTCTTCCTGAAATCCCGGAAGATGATACAGAAACATCAACGTCTGATGAAGTTCAAAGAATGCAATCAGAAAACGACAGCGAATTTGAAGCAGATTTAACAACTCCTGAGTGTTTTAATCAACAAGAACTGAACGATCTCGTGAGAGACCTATACCTCTCAAAGGAGTGTGCTGAATTACTTGCATCCAGATTAAAAGAAAAGAACCTTCTTTATCCAGGCACTAATGTAATTTTATCGTAAGAGAGAAAAGGATCTGCTGCCTTTTTTCACTCAGGAAAATAAGCTGGTATTCTGTAACGATATAAAAGGACTCCTACAAAAAATGGGTTTGCCAGAATACACTTCAGACGATTGGCGCCTTTTCATTGACAGTTCAAACCGTAGTTAAAAATGTGTCCTTTTAGATAACGGTAACAAATATGCCTCAATTCCTATTGGACATTCTACTACCATGAAAGAAGAGTATAAAACAATATCACAAGTTTTGAAACAAATTAAATACGAAGAACATCAGTGGGCAATTTGTTTTGATTTGAAAATGGTGAACTTTCTCTTTGGACAGCAAAGTGAATATACAAAATACCCCTGTTTTTTATGTCTTTGGGACAGCAGAGCTAAAGATCAGCACTGGGTTAAGAGAAAATGGCCTTTAAGAGATACTATCGTTCAAGGAAAACAAAACGTAGTGAATGAACCTTTGGTTACGAGAGAAAAAATCTTACTACCACCCTTGTATATCAAGTTGGGGCTTATGAAGCCGTTTGTGAAAGCGTTAGATCGAGAAGGAAATTGTTTTGGGTACTTGTCAAACCTCCATAGCCACTTAGGTCGCTTTCCAGAAAATTTAGGTGACTGTAGTGAAGAACAGGGAGAAAGATTCCATCAGGATATTAAAACTATGGAAGATCGATATCGAGGACGATGGGATAGCCACATGATGGCCGACTTCTGTTGGAGCCTTCAGCGAGACTACACCGGTAAACTCCATGCTAGAAAGTCGTATGAAAGAAAATTTGTAGGTGATAGTGACTAATATGAGTATGAATGTATGTTAAGCTACTTTTCATAATAAATATTTAATTATATATTTTTTTGTTTTGTTACTGGCAATAGTCATAGTTGTAACGTAAAATATATAATAGAGGTTAAAAAAAGTAAATAATTCCTATTTTAAAAACTAGATCTGATAGACAAAATCTGATGGCTATTTCGGATTCTCCACCCAAAAATTACCCAGGAACAATTAAAAAATCGCCGGCACCACAATGTGTGTTGGCCAGTGTTATCCATGTAACTTTATGAGAAAAATGGCCATATTTAGTACAAATACCTTTGGAAAGTATAAATATTTTATTTAGAGGTACTTGACATATATTAATTACTTCCACTGATTGGTACTCTGTTGATGACATCGACCCTATTTTATTACAAAGGTAGATATGAAAACCCCAATTAAAACTATTTTAATTTGTTCTCTTAATTAGCACTAGTATTCATCTAAATTTGTGTTGCCATTTAGTCGATAATATGAAGTGTTAGGATGTACACCTGTTAGATTATTTTCACGGGTTTTTTTAATGAAATATTTAAGAAATTATCGGGTTTGATTCTATAATATAAAATCGTTGCAATTCTAATAAAAATGCGTTTGTTAATTACAGTGCGATTGAAATTAAATCGTTGAAAAAAATCGGGAACAATGTAAAAAGAATGAGATTGTAAGTTACAGTGATTGATTGAGCTATCGGCAATTAGTGTATTTTTTTCGGAAGATTAAGAGGTATTAATTAACCATGAATCCATTGTCAAATATTATAACAGATTTATATGTCTAGGAGCATTGTACCGCCTTTGTTTTTGCTTAGTCGTCTGTCTGTTGCAACGAAATATTTTTTAAAGTAATACGAAATTTGTCATGACCTCCATACAGGGCGAGTCGGAAGAAACGGACCAGATTCCAGGAACGTATTGTATAAGTGAAAATAATGTACAAAAAGTCATATGTCCATATCTCTTCTTCATTTGTTTTAGCGTAATTAAAAAAACAAATTTTCGGTTAACGTTTGGTGTGGTATGGTCCATAGTATTAGTTGTACAATACACTCCTGAAGTTTGAGACATTCTTCTCGACTCACCGTGATTAATCAGGATGTTCCTTAATAACATGCTAATATTTAAGGGAGGTAATCTTGGGTCCATTTTTAGAAAAAAACTTCATATGAGCATATGTCCTAAATGTCTTAACTATTCAGATACAGGGTGTTTAGGATTTTCAAAAATCTTCTTTTTTATTAATATCTGTGATACTCTCTGTGATATTGTTCTAGATATTTTTGTGAAATTTGGTACACACTTTCTATTCAGCAAGAGGCATTTTATGATGTATAACATATGTTTTTAAATTCCGACCAGTGGTGATTGTGCAGGAATTGCCCTCGGTATTTTTGAGGAAATGGTACGTCACTTCTTTTTTTTAAATAAAAATTATTTTTAAAATTCTCCTTTGACGTACACGTATTTTCGACACTTTTATAGGGTACCTCCTTTATTGTTGTTGTATCAAAAAAGTAATATAGGTGTCATATGCTCTTTTTGGGTCAAACTTAAAATGGTAAAATAAAAATTCGAAAATTTTTGCTCGCTTAAGAGATATAGGGGAAAATCAAAAAATTCACAATTTCTAAATAACCCTATATTTTCTTGGTTAAAAGAAATACAGAAAAGTGTTTTATACAAAAGTTTATTTATAATGATTGTTGAATAATCTGCCGTTTTCATAATAAGTATACGGGGTCAGGTAAGATAGTTATCGGACCCAACCTCACTTTTTAAACACCCTGTATATTTTAATCTAAAAAGATAACATTTTAAACTCTCTTTTCAAATTTAAACACACCATAGATGATAGATATCATATCAAATGTTTCAAAATGTTGATAAGTCATTTTCACAAATGAATATGTAAAAATGAAATTGACGTTAAATGTTAATAACAACTAGAATGTCAACATAGTTGTCTCTAGGATGTTAGCTTTTGTTTCATTGCCTACTCTCCTACTGTGGTTTAAAGTAATAAAGTTTAAATAAATCGCCTAGGAAACCAATACCATGCATGGTTTGTATATATTTGTAAAGAGTATTTAAAATGCTATATTTTTGTATTAAATTATACAGGATGTTCTATTTTAAAAAATGAGTTTAGGTCCGATAACTTTCTTACCTGACCCCGTATACTAATTTTGAAAACGGCAGATTATTCAACAATCATAATAAATAAACTTCTGTATAAAACACTTTTCTGTATCTCTTTTAACTAAGAAAATATAGGGCAATTTTGAAATTTTCAATTTTTTTATTTGTACTCTGTTATGAAATTAGGTATTAACAAAGATTAAAAGCATCTAGTAGGTAAGAAGGAGATTTTGTTTTGTAAACATAAACAGTCTTTGACAGTTGTCTACCTAGTCTAATTGTCACGTATTTAAGTCATTAACATTAACAAATTATTAAAAAAAAAACATGAAAATCTTTAACACCCTGTATCTCAAAAGTTAACACGTTTAGGACACATGTTCATATGAGGGTTTTTTCTGAAAATAGACCCAAGAATAACCTCCTTAAATATTAGCATATTATTAGGAACCACCCTGTATACATATCAAATTTTGCAAGAAATATTATTTTAAACGAGTGTGTTTGCAGGAGTTAAGTATAATTACCCAGTTTGATAAATATAAATTTTAGTCTCAAAAAATAAAATTCATGAAATTTTTGATTCGAAATAATATAGGTTTACATCCGTACGTTTTGTTCGAGAGTTTCTTGTTTATTTTTGAAATATTAAATCATTAAAATTGAAGTACGAAAGTACGCACAAGATATAGTTCTTTGACATAAGTATACTTTGATTTTACAAATATGTTTACTTAAACGAATTAAGTGGATCGATTTATTGAATAAAAATTTAAATATTTTATATTCGTTTTGCATTTCCATTTTGAGGGGTAAAATGTGTTGTTTAGGGATAAACTACCTTCACGTCAATGGTGTCAATGGTATGGCCCTACTGCATGAACCTTTTCGTAATTTTTCTGATTTTTTTTTAAAGGAGGCAAACAATTCTCGATATCAGGGACCCACGTTTGAATAAAATACAATCTTCATACATCATACATACTCGCCTGAAGTACATGTAACCTATTTGAGTGGGTTTATGTTTATATTTTCGAAGGTTATCTTTCTATTCAAGTTTTCATTTCTCAAAAATATTTTCATTTGTTAGTTTTAAAATTATTAAGGTGGCACAAACTAGTTTAAAAAAAAGTATTTAATCGATTTTCAAGTTAAAATATTTTATATTATAACTTGTACATGTCTTAATTATACAGGGTGTCCCAGAATATGTGGGTAATCTCCCTGGTTCATATAGAACACTTAAAAATAATCGGAGAAGTTCCTATAAGTTTTTCTTCCTACGGACGTACCTGGAAATCGTTTTTAAATAAGTTGGGTTTAGGTTTAATTTAATAATTTTTTAGTATAATGGTTACTAGATGAGTCTCCTTAAAATTCGCCCTTTTATACACATTTGGCTTATTTAGTTTGCCAGGGACGGACTAGACGTAACAGAAAAATGCTATTTCTTTACACCCTGTATGATTAAGGAACGAAAATAATATTTTTAGATACTCTAAACCTTAAGCTGAAAGAAAGGTACTCTTGATCAATGTCGATAAAATGAACTGTTTTCGAAAAAAAAATATTTTTGTTCAATTTGAATTTTATAAAATAATTTTGTATGTTGGTTCAACATGAGCTCCTTCTAATCTTTTGCATTACCTAGCTCTAAGAAGTGAAGACTGTTGAACCCTCCACAATGCCTCAACATTAGTCCTTATTTCGCGACAATGAAAATTAATCATTTGTAATAAGTTTTCTCTATTGTCCTTGGGATTGGCAGAGACTACAGTTTTAAATATACCCACGAACAAAAATATTTTTTTATTGAAAACAGTTCATTTTATCGACATTGATCAAGAGTATCTTTCTTTCAGCTTAAGGTTTAAAGTATCCAAAAATATTATTGTTGTTTCTTCATCATACAGGGTGTAAATAAAAAGAACATTTTTGTGTTACGTCTAGTCCGTCCCTGGCAAACTAAATAAGCCAAATGTGTTTAAATGGGCGAATTTTAAGGAGACTCATCTACTAACGATTATATTAAAAAATTATTAAATTACACCTAGTACTTAAAAAATTATTTAAAAAACAACGATTTCCAGGGACGTCCGTTGTTGGCCCGTATCTCCGTAGGGGAGGCCGTAGGAAGAAAAATTTATAAGAACTTCTCCTGTTATTTTTAAGTGTTATATCTGAACCCGGGAGATTGCCCACATATTCTGGGACACCCTGTAGAAACGAACTGGGCAGTTTGAAACTTGATCTGTATTATTTAATTTTTTTGAAAATGTAAACACACCTAGTATGTCCTGGTGAACTGGTGGCATGAACGTCCAAGCACACAAGGTCCCAAAATCATCGGGTTCCGCGGAATGGTAAAAACTCACGACCACATTTGGATCTGTGACTTGCATTATCTCGGAACTCAATGATTTTGAGATCTAGTGTCCATGGACAATTTGATCAGGACTGCACCTACATTACCTACATACATTTACAGAGGATTTAACCGATACTATATGTATGGAAAACGTCAAACTCAAGTAAATGAGTATATTACAATGTATGATATACAAACACATAATATATAGAATTAGAAGGAACAAACTTATACTAAAATAAAATTTATGTTATTGTTAAAAAAAGGTAGAGGCATTATTGCCGGTTCTTGGTCAGCTCGTAGTCTCCTATCAGACGAATGGCTTTCCTTTTGATGGAATCCAGTAGCCGTATGCTTGGGGTTTGGGTGAAGAGCTCCAGAAATGAGAGCAGTATTCTAGTGATGGATAATTTTTCTACTACGCACCTAATGTTAGCCTTCTCTAGATGCTGTGGTTGGATGAATCCAAGACATATTATCGTTATAGAATGATTTTTAAATTAAAATTTTTGCTTTACCTATAGCAATATCATGTGAGCATGGTCCTAATTAGTTCGGCTATCTGAAGTAAAGGAAATGTTTTTAATTTAGCGGTACTTGACACTTATTTAATTATTCGCCACTTAATGATGGTTATGACATCGACACTATTTTATCACAAGGTAGATAAAACGCTTTCTTAAAACAATTTTAATTTGTTCACTTAATTAGCAATAAAATCCACCCAATTTGTGTTGCCACTTAGTCTATATCTTGAAGTGTTAGGACGTGAACCGTTTACATTACTTTCACGCGTTTTTAGAACTATATCATATAAAAAATAAATTAAAATAGATAAAGAAAATTGAAATGTAAACAAATAGTAGATTTCTAATTACAGTGATTTATGTGATGGATGGTTCGTATTTAGTATATTTTTGCACAGTGGATTAATAGGTATTAAATATAAGCCCATCGTCTAGCAGCCTTAAATACTATAGGTAATAATAATATTATAGTTTCGTACTGATAAAAGATTTTAAAAACCTTCTATATGCAGCCAATCAGATCAGATCGTGGAGCAGATATTCAGATACTCCAATAACTACGCATATAGCTCAGCTCAGAACTGTTGTTTTAGTAAATAATGATCTGAATTTGGATTAGTAGCAAATCAATGAAGTTACTGGGGGTCACAAAATATTTAAAGAAATAGCCTGTTTTCTTTAAGAGGCCTATGTAATAAATATCAAGAATGTAAATTCCAAGTCACGGTCTCACAATTTGCATATACAGGGTCCGCAAACGAAGCGTGGACGGAAGATTAAATCGTTATCGAAGAACTTATCAACAATACTAAAACAGCTTGAGATATTGGATTAAAAGCGGCATGTTTTAAAAATATTTTACATTATACAGGGTGGCCCAAAAAAGTGTGACAGCATAAAGTTATATTTTTTTAAATGGGACACCCAGTATTTTATTGCATATTTAAGTTCGTATTACTATCGTTTATAAGTGCCTCAAATTTTATTTATTTTGGTTCTATAGTTTCGGAGAAATAAATTAAAAACTAAAAAAAAAAGTTTTGCAGTCCTGAATCAAAAAATCAAAAAAAACAATCCAGAACTATTATTTTAACCTCGGCATTGAGTGAAATTTATGACAAGAGGTCTAGAGATACTATGAATGTAATTGCGTTTATTTATTTTATACAGGGTGTTCATAGTAAGCTTTCAAAAACCCCACATTTTAAAATAATTTTTCTCAACAAACCCGAACAAACCCTTTATATTTGACGTAGAATTCATACACAATTTTTTTTTGTAATACAAGCATATAAGTTATATCCCGCCGTTTTCGAAATAATTATAAATATCATAAATTATGTTGTTTAAATAGAGTTTTTATTGCGAAATTTTGTTATAGGCGACTAGACTAATAATTGTAAACTAAAGTAAATATTCAAAATAGCTTCCCTTTGTCTTTAAGTCAAATTGCCAAATAATATACCATTTGAAAAACTTGAGAAAAATTATTTTAAAATGTGGAGTTTTTGAAAGCATATTATGAACACCCTGTATAAAATAACTAACCGCAATTACATTCATAGTATCTCTAGACCTCTTGTCATAAATTTCACTCAATGCCGAGGTTAAAAAATAGTTCTGGATTGTTTTTTTGATTTTTTTATTCAGGACTGCAAAACTTTTTTTTTTAGTTTTTAATTTAT
Organism: Barypeithes pellucidus; assembly: GCA_963991005.1. Lineage (NCBI taxonomy): Eukaryota > Metazoa > Arthropoda > Insecta > Coleoptera > Curculionidae > Barypeithes > Barypeithes pellucidus. Next base: position 17,345,019 of record OZ022561.1, on the reverse strand, counting down.
TTCTCCGAAACTACAGAACCAAATTAAATAAAATTTGAGGCACTTATAAACGATAGTAATACGAACCTAAATAAGCAATAAAATACTGGGTGTCCCGTTTAAAAAAATTTAACTTTATGCTGTTTTGGGCCACCCTGTATAATGTAAAATATTTTTAAAACATGCCGCTTTTAATCCAATATACCAAGCTGTTTTAGTATTGTTGATAAGTTCTTCGATAAGGATTTAATCTTCCGTCCACGCTTCGTTTGCGGACCCTGTATATATTCGAAGTTCAAAGGTTACATGTTTCGCCAACTGGGTATCATCAGACGTAAAATCTTTATTTATTGGGAAGAGTAGAAAAGCAAACAACAATAGTAATAATAATAATGATAATAATAAATGCCTTGTATTAAATAAGTGAAATACAAGTAAATAAATAGAAATAATATGGAGTCAATTCGAGGCGCAGTCTAGCCAAAGGCTACTCTGCTGAACCTCAAACAACACAAAAGTTAAAGAATAAAGAAGAAAAACCCAGTTGAATACAATAAAAAAAAATATAGGAATAGTCAAAGTTAAGATCAAAGTTCTGATATACCCAAACAAATTAAAACTGGCCCACATAGAGACAAATACTGAACTAACGCAGATATCACATAACGATAAAAAAAAGAAAAATAATAATAATAAAAAGTAATAATACAATAAATCAATTAGGAACTTAGGAGATTGAGCAAATATTTCTTATACAAAATTTTAAATTTGTTAGAGTTGAGAGAAAGAAGATAATCCGGTAAATTGATATATAATTTAATACAATTATAAGTGAATGTTCTCTGAAACATGGCATTATGATAATGAGGAAGAGTAATCGCGAAATTGGAACTTATTTTTTTATAGACAGAGGTAAAACAGGGTTACTCAAAATCCCATGAAAGAAATTTCCCAAATGGAGAGATCGGCGATGGTGCATTTTGAGCCATCCAAGATCTTTAAATGTATGTGAAACATTGTCAAATTTTCTTAGACCAAAAATAAGACGAGAACAAGTATTTTGAACTTTCTGTATCTATTCAAAATACCCAAACACGGACCATAAATAAAATCACAGTAATTAAAGCTAGACAGAACAAGAGACTCCCAAAGCATTTTACGCAAACCATAATTAAGAAAATGACGCTTTCTATACAAAATTTTTAAAGTCAAATAGGACTTTTGAATTAACTTTTTAATATGTTCTTTGAATCTTAATTCTGTATCAATAATTACACCCAAATTTTTTGCCAACTTAACACTAGGAAGATTAATACCATCAAGAGTTAAATTAATATTTTCAAATAAGAAAGATATATTATTTTTGTTACCAAAAAAACATCAAACAAGACTTTAATGGGTTTAACTTCAAATTATGTTCTGAAGGAAGCTTTTTTAATGTAGACAGATCTTCATTAATTAAATTAGACACGGCAAGTATATTGACATATTAGTATTTGTTTTGTTTAAAGTGGGTATTAATGAACCCATATTCTTTTTTTAAATATAGGAGTTGTTTATATTATTGTGTTTTTTTTAAAGGTAATTTAGTGATTCTTTTTTACTTGTTCCAAACTTTTAAATACAAATTTTAGGTCCGATGAGGCCGAATTGGGCGACATATATAACCTTTAACGTTTAAAAATATATATAAATATAAATCGTGAGCTGTGATTTGAAGTTTACTTTCCTGAAAAATATATATTTCTTTACTTGATCAAGTACTCACGCCCTGACCTATATGACTTGTCTAAAACTTAATTGACTGTACTTTTTAAGTACATACAGGTAACGAAAAACCATTTTTTTCCAGAAAATCCTTTAGACCAAATGCGACTAGGAAGATGCGAAGACGAGCAGTTTTCAAAAATGGAGACTGTAATATTTTACAATCCAGAATCTCAAAACGGCGACTACGCTATCTGCAAGACATATTTACCACCTTAGTGGACTCACAATGGAGGTGGACTCTCACAATATTCGCCATAGGATTCTTAGGTAACTTTGTTAGTTTTATTTATTTTTATATTCTTTCATTACTTTTATTCCGGCTTTCCAATTTATTCAAATTGAAGAGGTTGAAATGTCGTTTTTTTTTAAATTTAGTTTAAAGCAGGAACCTTTTTTAAAAAATAAATCCCTCTTTACAGGATCATGGCTTGCGTTTGCGCTTATATGGTGGCTCATAGCGTTCACTCACGGTGACCTAGAAGCAGATCACATGCCAACCAACCAAGCAGACTCAGAATGGACACCATGTGTTCTAAATATTCATGGATTTACTTCATGCTTCTTGTTCTCCATTGAAACTCAGCATACCATTGGATATGGTGTTCGAACTACCACAGAGGAATGTCCTGAAGCTATATTTATTATGTGTTTGCAAAGCATTGCTGGAATGATTATACAAGCATTTATGGTAGGTAAGCACTATACAGGATTTTTCCTGCAATATTGTCATGTCTCCTATCTTATTCAATAACTAAATATTCAGATAACTTTTACTGGGATTCTTCTTCTAAGTTCTTGTTAATTTCTGCTCATGTCATTGATGGCAAAATAAAGTTTGCTTTGAAAGAAACAAGTACAGAATGAATTTTAAGACAATATATTTTTTCAGGTGGGTATAGTTTTTGCAAAAATGACTCGTCCAAAATTGCGAACTCAAACGTTACAGTTTTCAAAAAATACCGTAATATGCCAAAGGGATGGAGAGTTATGTCTCATGTTTAGAGTGGGAGATATGAGGAAGAGTCACATTATAGGGGCTAGCATAAGGGCTCAGCTGATTAGGGCGAAGAAAACAAAAGAAGGGGAGGTAAGATATTCAAGTAGTTATAATGGTCAAAGGTGATGTTCTAGAATCAAATGAAAATACAATTTCACTCAGTTCCACAGGCTGCTATAATTTAAGAGAAAATTAAGGAACATTCGTTTCTTTTAATATAATATCACAAAGATCAATATTTTCTAAAAATCGGAAAGCAAGCTTATAATAGGTTTAATAAATAAATCTATGATTTAACGAAAACTTTATTAAAATCTGTATTGGATTAAAAAAGTTATTTAATATAAAATTCGATCAACATACAATGTGTCCAGAGTTCGGAAGAGGAAAAACTTTTTTATTTGTAGATTTAGAAGAAAAAGTCATTCTTCATAAAAACGTTTGCTTGTGTCGAAACTACAATTTCTAATACCAAATTTACGATTATTATACAGGGTTAGTCAGAAATAACATTTTAAATTTTTTCGATTTCGTTTTCTTTTTCAAATTTTATGGAAATATTTTCAAACCCGTGACTTATTTCAGCAATTGTGCAAAAAAACCTAATAAACATTTTTTCAAAGTGGTTAATTTCACAGCTAATACTAAAATAATAAAATATCAAGTAGCCTGTTCTAAATAAATGAAATGTTTAGTTTCTTTGTATGTTTCAAATTATTGACAGTTGTGTCATACTTTTCTCATAAATCTGCATAATAGTGAAAACAGAAAATGCTTACGTTAGAACAAAGAATTTGTATTGTCCGAATTTATGGTTTTGGACATAAAAAAAACTATATGGCAGTTCTCCGACAATTCCATGAGATATGGCCTGATGTTCCTCTCACGGATGTGGAATAAAAAAAAATTGTAATGAAATTCATTAGAACTGGTAGTGTTTTGAATAAAAAAAGGAAGAAGAAAAAGTTTGATGAATATGATGCTGTAACTGTAATGATAATGGATTCGGTTAGAAATTTTCCCAAACTGTCTTTAAGAAAAAGATCTTCTCAAATTGGTAATGTTAGTAAATCTCTAGTAGAAGAGATATTAAAATTCAATAAAATTCGTCCGTACAAACCTAAATTTATTCATTTTCGACAAAGAAGTTTTGTTAATAATATTATTTTCTCGGACGAGGCCACTTTTAACACAAACGGGGTAGTCAGTTCGCAAAACTGTCGCTATTGGAGCCGTGACAACCCTAATTTTCGTATTCGCTCTAAAAGACAGTATTCAAAAAAAGTTAACGTGTGGTGTGCTATTTCTTATAATGGAATAATTGGACCATATTTTATTGAAAACAATTTAAATCAACACACTTATTTGCATCTTCTGAACACCTTTTTTTTTATGATCATTTGCAAGATATAGCTTTAGCTGATCGAATAAAATTACACTTTCAACAAGACGGCTGTCCCGCTCATTCCACGATAATTGTTCGTGATTGGCTAAATCATCAGTTTAGGAATAAATGGATTGGAAGGTATGGTCGAAATGATTGGCCACTTAGGAGTCCCGATCTCACAATTATGGACTTTCATTTGTGGGGATATCTGAAGCAACATGTGTATAAAGCCAATTTTAATAATAACTTGGATCTGTGAAAGAAAAAATATGAGAAGTAATTGTAAATATCCCAATAAAGCCCAATAAAGCAAATTAAGAACTTTTATCGGGAATTCAGATATCGAGTTGAACTATGCGCTGAACTCGGGGGTACCACGTTTGAATAGAACTTTATTTATTCTAATATTATATAATTTATAATTGAATGAATTAAAGAAATATGACATGTAATAATAAAAATACAAATAAAAAATAGTTTTCTTACAACAAAATCGTTATTCGACCAGATATAAAATTATAGTTTAATAAGAAAGCAACAATAGTTGTTTGTTTTTACGTAAATCTGTTTTAAACAAAATCCAAAAAATTAAAAATGTTATTTCTGACTAACCCTGTATAGTAATCGTAAATTTGGTATTAGAAATTATAGTTTCGACACAAGCAGACATTTTTATGAAGAATGACTATTTCTTCTAAATCTACAAATAAAAAAGTTTTTCCTCTTCAAAACTCTATCCGTGACACATTGTATATATTTTTTCAAATTTTCAATAACTAAATTATTGATTCGATTAATTCTTGCAGATTATAAACAATTTCCAAACAGAATTGTTAGTGAACGCCGATGGCTGTGATGGCAATCTATTCTTCATTTGGCCTATGACGATTGTCCATAAAGTTGACGAGGAATCGCCATTTTATCATCTTTCTGCAAGCGATTTATTGCAGGAACGTTTCGAAATTGTTGTAATATTAGAAGGTAAGATTTTTTATTGCTAAAGTCATACATGTTGAATACATCTGCAATTAATAGCTTCATTTCTGACAAATCTACATTTTCTCACAGGTACAATAGAAAGTACAGGTCAAACCACACAAGCCAGATCCAGTTACTTAGCAAGCGAAGTTCTCTGGGGTCATAGATTTGAACCAGTCGTATCGTACAATAAGGATAGGCAAGGATATGAAGTAAACTATTCAAGGTTCGATAATACGTTGGCCGTGGATACGCCCCTTTGCTCTGGCGCTGAGTTAGCTGAGTTTTACAGGATACGTGATTTGCCAGGTATGGGTGTATTTACCTGAACTGAGGAGCTCGCGTGCAAAACCGGGTATATCCAATTTTGTAAAATGTTCAGGAGCCGTTAAAAATGTGCCAATATAAAAATTTGAAAATATAAAATTTTTTTGAAGAAGAGTTTTTATTTTAATTTTTTTACTAATTACGAAAAAAAAATGGATATATCCGTTTTTGCTCCCAAATATGAATCAGTTTAAAAAATAAATAGGCGTTTTATTTATTTTTTAAATAATAAACAAAATATATTTTTAAATGTGTACGGCAGTTTCTTCTTCTAAACAATCACATGCCCTGTCTTCAGCGTCCTGGTTATTATTTTCTTCTCCATCTTCATTTTTTTCTTCACTGTTGACCTGCAGTAGGTTCCTATACCATTGAAGATCCTCCCTACTTTCCCATTCTTCCCCATAATGCTCCTTCATCAAGTGGAGTAAACTTTTTTCCTTTTTGTGTGGGATAGAGTTACCAAATCGTCCCATATTTAGCAGAATGTTGTCAGATTTTCCTTTTTTTAACAGAGATTGCCAAATATTATGTGAAATAAATCGATATTATTGAAGAGTTCTTATTTTAACAGGTTGGGGTACTCGTATGCCAACCTTTACCTTGCGATTTTCATTTTGATGCAAATTTCCGCTTCTGGGGGGAGGAGAGGTACTGTCCCCCAGTACCACCCATATCTACAGCAGTGGTATAAAATGCCTAATTCTTGAAACTCTAATTATAAATTTCCATTAATAATTTTAACTTATGGAAGTAACCATTTTTAAATCCATTTTAAAACATTTACATGTTTTTATTGACGACATTGCTATTTATGACTTGGTATCCTTATTAATTTCTCTATATTGGAATGCACCATCTTTTTGTCCAGAGGTTATTTTGGTTGATAGTTATTTGTAATTTTGTTGCAATCTTTTCATTATTATTTCCTACGGCCATAATAGCAATGCCATCAGCTAAAGTAGCTAGTAGTGTTGGTGTCTAAAACAGTGGCGGCTCGTGACCTATGATGGAGGGGATTCACAAGTATCGTGAAAATATTTTAAACAGCTGTATCTTCAACTGAGCATTGACATGAGCTTTAGTGTTTTCATTTTTAAAAAATTTTTTGTGTTCAGTGCCCCAAGTCGGCTATTCCATTTTTTGTCCAGGCAGGTTCCGCAACGCCGCGATCAAACAACAAACAGAAAAAAATTGTGCTGCATCTACAAATCCAGTTATTTTTTTTTCGTATATTTCATTTTTAAACTTTCTAATAAAGTACCTAGATATACCCTTTGTGGTCTGCGTTAAATTATTAATTAAATTTCGGGATTAGGTCTTCCCGCATTCTTCACTTAAATTTTTTTCTCCAAACTCAAAGAGCTAAAGTTATTTTTTAAATAGTCCACCGTAAAACTATTAATTTTAACTTAATAAATAAATAATATTAAAATATTAAAACATACACGCTCGAATTTCTAAATACATGCACGAACAGACAACAGCGCGAAGCACACTAAAATTGTTCGCCTTTTCCATGTTAAATATCGCCATAGCCCCGCTGTCCCCCGCCACCTGTTACTACAGAGAAACTGCATTATGCGCCGCTCACTTATTCGCATATGCGTGTATATCGCGTCATTCGCATCATTAACCTTGCTGAGTTGCCGGATGAATCGAGAGCTTATAATATACAGTTTGGTTTGACGGTACGATAAAATACTAGGGAGGGTCGGACTTTATACGATAAATAATATTCAACGAATATAAATTAATATTTTTTTATTCGTTTTGGGGTTGCACGAGCGCATGTGCTCCTGTGGAAGAACCGCCATAATATGTTTGTTCCTGCTGTGTCTGCATCAGCGATTTGAGTTGAAATGTAGAACAAGTCTTTTTTCTAATATAAAGTATCTATTTGAAAATTATTCTGATGCTTAAAAATTTTAAAATATAACAAGGCATAATTATTTAGGAGCAATTTTTATTGTGGTTGCATAGTTAATTAAATAATAAGCTTTCTGATTAAGCTGTTCTTTTGAAGGAGCGCGGTTACCAATTGTGTAAATTCGCATATGCCATTAGTTTAGTAGATTTAGGAAGTACAAATTGGCATTTCCGAGTAGGTTGTGAAGAGTTGAAATATACTGAGTGAGTGAGTTACAGATGGCATACATATTTTTACTATAGCTAAAAAGTTAAAAGCACGAAACGTCGGGAAACAAAAGAAAACACGTTGTTCTGCATTATTCTACTGACTATTTATTTTACTAAAAACTGCGCAATTTAAGGGGCTTTATGTCAGCTCGCTTAATATTGAGTTTATTTTTTATAATAAACCCGGTAGAGGCTCGTGCCGTCGCTTGCCGTGCCTACCTGAACTCCGCTATCTAGCTGAAACGCATTTTCTGAATACCTACAAATCGTAATATAATTTGCAGTTTTGTTGTTTCAATTGACCAGTTTATTTTAAGTTTCTTTTTAATTAAAAATATTATGTTAATGGCTTTCATAGGAAGTTGTTGGTGTTGTTTCATTTGGGGGTGGTCGTATTAGAATTATTTCTAGATTGCTAGATAGATCACTATACAGGGTGTTATGGAAATGACTTATTATATTTAAACCGGCAAATCCTGAGATGAAAATAAATTGAAGAAAAACAACCATATTGGCGCTTTGAACTATTCAGCGAAATATACACTTTATATGAAATCTCAAAATTTACGTGGCTGCTCCTGAGAACCGTCGCAATCAATAGTTTATTGAGGCATTCTTGAGGTTCCAAAGAGGTTAGCGCATTATAGGCGGTGTTGTCATATTGCAAAGCAGAACACGTGTTCAGTTTTTGCCAACAATACGTCTTTGACACGCGTTATCGCTTCTTTTCCAAACTTATTAAAAAAAAACTGCAATTTTAAGGTACATACTCTCTTACTTTCGATCTTATTTTAAAATAACCCGTTTTATAATTAAATTCCATAAAAAATAGCTCAACAGTAGCTAATATCACACAAATTTGAAATCACATCACAGCATTTATTATTATGAATTATTTCACAACAGAAAAAAAATCGGATACTGCTACAACTAACAAAACGTTTAAAATTCGTATACGTGAAGCACGTGGAACCCTCGACAGCGTCGGTCCACTCCCGAGTCTCGAAACATACTGAAGCAACGATAGTGGCGCGCGGCCGGTATCCAACCAAGGGCGAGACACGCGGTCTGATCTGACAACACGGTACTCTAGTGACCCACATTGTTGCTAAGTGAATCCAGATGGAACGGCGCGACAGTATGTGGGTAAAAAGGGGGGTTTACCTTAGTATTGACATATTCGATTAAAAAAAAAAGTATGTAGACTTACTCTAGGACACCCAAGGAGTCACCCATTTAAATATAATACGTCATTTCCATAACACCCTGTATATTGTATTATTTTTACTTAGCTGTACAAATATGCAAGTTTTAAAATAAATAATCCACATTTTGGTTACAATTTAAGAAAAATGTATATTTACTCTTGAGTAAAACTGACTGCAGGTTTCCGAAAAATATACTCAATTCGTAGAAGAAGCCACTTATGCTCGAACAAAATTATATCTCTGAAATTTTATTTGATTTTAGATTCTGAAAAACAGCTTATTTCGCCAGATGATCCGGGTTTCGTATTGATGTCCCCACCAAAGCATTTACCAAAAATACCAATGTCCGGACATCAGAAAACTCAAGATCCTGAAGAAAATGTTAGCGAAACTCGACCGTTTCCACTTGACTACTTATAAGTTAATTATTATTTATATAAATACCGGGTGCGCATCGTTAAATTTAATATCGGAAATCCAATGCAATTTTTGAGGTGACGTAACATTGGCTCCCCTGTATATTTTATAGAAAAACTGCATTATAACTTATTGAAGAGGCCGATACAATAAACCTATGTGCCGAGTGTCCATACATTTTAGTTAGTCAATCCTAAGCTAGTCAATTAAACGTGATGGCAAAAACCACGAAACGCTCATAGTTCAGCAAATAATTGAGGGTATTGCTAAAGATTGACGTAAAGCTGAACATAACGAATAATGAAAATATTGGGCATATACAGCAGAGAATCCATCGATTTGTAAGCGATTAGTAATAATCTGCTGAATGCAAAAAAAAATCGATTTTACTAATCGATGGGAAATCGGAAGCCATTTTTTTCATAGAATTTAAAAAGCGATTTGTGATTTGACAGCGATTCATGTCAATTTTGTTTGTCAGGTTGAGGACTGAAAATTATAAAAAATTACGAAAGAAGTGAATTATAATTATAAAAACATATTATACATGATCTCCAGTAGTGAGTAGGAGCATTAAAAAAAAATTATCCATTTCGCACAGAAAAAAACTTAATATTTCATGAAAATATTTAGGAGGGATCCTAACCAAGCAAGAAACTGACAACAAAATGCATTCAGCGGAACTACAAATCGATGCGCATCGTGACGTCGTCGATTAAAAATCGCTGATAAATCGATGTACTCTGCTGAATGCGGCCATTGTTGCTGACACTCATTTTCGTTTTGTCAACGTCAAAATTTGATTTGCTGGCATTTGCTGTTTTGCTTGAACTATGAGAGTTCGGTGGTTTTGCCATCACGTTTAATTGAATAGCTTAAGATTGGCTCAATGTATTCAAACTCGGCACATGGGTTTACCATGTTGGCCTCTTCACGGAGTTTGAAAGCAGTTTTTCTATAAAATATACAAGGGGAGCCCATCTTCAGCCACCTCAAAAATTACATGGAATTTCCTATGTTCATCTTAACAATGCAACACCCGCTATAGGTATACGTCTGGCAAAACAAGTCTTGGGTTGGTATTTCCATCAGTAAAAGTAAATAAAAATTATCATATACTTAACAAAGACCGAAGAACATCAATGTTGCTGCAAGAACGACATTTTTGACGAAAATTATTTCCTACTTATTTACTTCTTGCCATAAACATTTGTGTTGTCAGAAGTTTATAATGTAGAGAAAAATATCGGTCTACAGTGTACGTCCGTGAGTAAAAACGTTAAATTTGAATGCCATTTATTATGGAAATTTTTTTCCACAACTGTACCTATGCTTCTTCTGTGTAAATATTATTAAAGTTTTTTGTAGGATGAATGTTTGTTTTATTTTATCACATAAGTCTATGGTATAACATACTCCTAATAGTACGGCAGCCCGTTACCAAAATGTCCTGTTATCACGCCTTCATCTAGTCAATGACTAATCGCTGATTGCCCGCTGCCACCCTCACCTGATACTACAGAGAATCTGCACTACTTAACCGCACGTGCGAGCAAGTCTCGTCATAATCGTCATTTACCACGACCGAGGCACGGTTGCCGGATCTATACAGATTGGTTTGACGGGATGATAAAATATTAGGGAGGGTCGGACTTTTTTAGTTTGACGGTACGATAAAATATTAGGGAGGGTCGGACTTTATACGATAAATAATATTCAATGAATATAAATTAATATTTTTTATTCGTTTTGTTTTGGGGATGCACGTGCGCATGTGCTCATGTGGAAGAACCGCCACTGCATACGTGTAAAAATCCAATTGCATCCCCATCAACTAGACACAATATTTATGTTATTTTGTCTTTGACGTTTCCCATTTCCATTCCAATTCCATTATACATCTTTTGTTGGCCGAAATTTGCCTGATATGCTTTGCTTGATTATCGTATTTGTTTCTTCTCTGCTAATTAAACGTAGCTAGGTCGGTCCAGTGCTTACTTAGCCCAGCCACCTTTGAGGATTAGTCACATATCTTCTGGCTTGGGTGACTAAAAATGTTCTTCTTCAATGTCCCTTAATTATATACAGGGTGAGTCAGGAGGGCAGGATCCGGAGTGTCTTGTTCAAGTGGAAAATAATGTACTCCCCTCCAAGATCGCCACCCATAATTTCCGCTTGTAGAAGAGAAAAATACATTAGGAACGAGGTGTATTATATAGTTATTTACATTACAAGCTGCGAAAGTTTACTTTTTGGTGCGAGGTGTGTTTAAATAGGCGAGGCGAAGCGTAGCGAAGCCGAGGCTATTTAAAAACTCCGATCACCTGAAAGGGCTTTTGCAGCGTGTAATGTATTAAACTTTTTCTACTACTGTTCCTTGATCAATTATATTATTAAGTAATGAACTTTGATTTTATTCAAATTATAATAAAATACACCTGTAAAATAATCCATGACAACTAGTTATTTGAGTACTGTCAAAGTCTGTCAGTTCGAATTTTTTAATTTCGATTGTCGAAAATGTTGTTTCAAGACCAAAACGAAGCTATACAGAAGGCGGCCGAGTTGGCATGTGCCTCACTCTTACCCGTAAAGTCGAAAGATAGGTACTGTCAAACGTACAACCTGTTTCTAGAATGGTTCGTGGAGAAAAACCTTTCACAAATTGACGAAAATGTAATGCTAGCGTACTTCCAAGAACAATCTGAAGCCCTATCACCTCCGTCCTTATGGTCACAATATTCCATGCTTAAATTGACTATTTCTGTGAACAAAAATATAGATATTTCGGAGTTTAAGAAACTTATTGCATTTACCAAACGAAAAAATTATGGTTACGAAGCTAAAAAATCTAAAATTTTCACAAAAGAAGAAATAATAAAGTTTTTACTTGACGCTCCTAATCATAGCTATTTATCTATGAAAGTGATAGCAGTAATGGGGATAGCTGGAGCATGCCGGACAGATGAGATCTATAAAATGAAATTGAATGACATCGAAATCAAGGATGATGTAGCTATTGTTAAAATCCTCCAGAGCCAAAACAAGATTCAAAGAAGATTTGTGATAGCCGATGATGGAGGTCCAGTTTCTTTTATGAGGTTACTTCAAGATTATATTAAACTTAGGCCAAATAATGCACAAGACGAACGCTTGTTATATCGCTATGAACGAGGTAGGTGTGTGAATCAGGTGATTGGAAAACACACTATTTCAAATGTTCCCAAAGAAATTGCCAAATTTTTGGAACTTCAAGATATAAATAAATACACTGGTCACTCGTTTAGAAGAACATCAACTACCTTACTTGCAAATGCTCCAGGTATCGATATTTTGGATTTAAAAAGACATGGCGGTTGGAGATCTTCGTCCGTTGCGGAGGGATATATTGGTGATACAAATAAAATTGAAATTTCCAAAAAGATCTTAAAACGATCTCCTACTTTTATTCCATCTAACGACGCGAGAGTGACAAATAGTTGTATGGTCCAAGTCCAGGATAATAACGAGTCTCTAATAAGAAGCGGCGAAGGTATTGAATTGAATAATATTCCATCAATTAATATTTCTAACTGTTCAAATTTCACTATTAACCTAAATGACAATAAATAAAAATTAGTGTTATTTAAGTTTTATATTATTGTTATTATACCACTTGTTTGTTCAATAAATATAAACTTTTTATTATTAAGTAAGATTTTTTTTTAATTCGCTTGAATAAATACAATAAAAATTTTATTCTTGTTTTTTTGTCCTGGCACCGAAAGTATTACTTTCGTAGCTAGCAACCTACTTTCGTAGCTAGCAACGGATAATATTCAGGATAACTGTAACATTTACTTTCGTTTTCTTTCGTGTTGCTACGGCCCGAAAGTTGATTTATTTATACAGTAGTAGAAAAAGGTCCTTTTCCTCCTGAAATTTTGAAAACTTATCCCAAAAGCAGCGGAATCTTCTTTTATCTTCAATAATTATGAATTCTCTCAATGGCGTTTAACCAATGTGACACAAGGTGAATCAACACATATTTTGTCAATTAAAGATAAGTACTGGCAGATTATAAAAGTATAAAAAACAAACAAAATATGTCAGTGACTAATAATAGTAATTCAGCAGGTATGCATTAATATGTAACTAAAGGTAACTGAGTAATTAACGTGTTGGGTAATTTTTTACTACGGTATTTATTGTACGGTATTACTACATGTTTATTTTACATATGTTATGAAATTCTAAAAAAATCCCGTAAACAATTATACAGTATTTTCTAAATTTGAAATATTTAAGGTACATTAAAACAGTACTTAATTAGGGCAAGATAAAATTTCTTCTTGGAACGCCCTACACTTTATCAAAGTCAATTTTTTTCTACTAAAAATCATTTTAGAGGATAGATATTAATTCCATATATGAATAGGTCGATTTGTGCAACTAGATTTCTTGGAAACTACTACTCAAAAAATAATAAATTTTGGTATTATTGAAAACGACCTTTAAAAATGATATGCCACTTTAATATTTTAAGGGTAACATCTACCTCTCCTAGGGGGTTAAATCTAGCGTTGGGAAAAACCGATGATTTTAATAATCGAGTACTTGATACTCGAACGATTTTAATAATCGAGTGAATCGCTCGAGCGATTAATCACTTAAAATTTTTATGACTAAGAAGAATGTGTTGATAAAACACCAGGGGTTGTTTTTGTAAGTTTTAGAATTCTTATTAAGGAAGGGCGTGTAGATCGTGTATCAAGTGAAAGGCATGACTCGATATTTCGACTGAATTTATAACTAGAGGATTTCCTATCGAGCGAAAAATTGCTCGAATATACGTCGGCGTCAAGCGGAGCTCGGGCATCGAGCGAAAGCGACGTAACAAGCGACGATTTTCGCTCGAATTTATAACTCGAGCGGGTTTTTTAATAATCGAGCGCATGTCGGTTATTTCAATAATCGAGTACTTGAGCGGTTATTTCAATAATCGAGTACTCGAGTGATTTTTCGCTCGAGCGATCAGAACACTAGTTAAATCATAAATGCTGTAAATAATTCTTTAAATGCGTCTCCTTTCACAATATAATTGATATTAAAGGTGGGGAGTTTTCAAATTGAAACCCTGTATAACTATTTTGTCATCAACATCCTCCGGTAAAATTATTCGACGGTAAATACCCGCAAAAATATTAAATTAAATGACATATTCATTTTCCCAATTCAGAAGCCAAAACAAATATGCGCGACGAGCACGTGAACAGCACACAGGATCGCATTAAGAACACTACAATAGTACAATCTCGAACCATGAATCAATAGACCTGAAATAATAGCCTATACACTGAACTACGACAGCTGTTAGAAATGCATCTCCTCGGCATCAGAAGCAATAAGTTTATGCATCGAGGATGTGGCTATCACGCGCCGATGTTTGTTGGCTCTCCTGAATTGGAAAAATGAGTAGCGTATAGGGGGGTCAAAATTTTTTTACAGGCAACTTTCAGTCCTTAGCATATAACGAAAGTAAACTTCCTGCATTACAAAGCAATTTTAAAAGTATTTTTTAGATTACAGCTGCAGTATTCAAATTTGAATTTAAAAATGTATCGCCGGTCACGTGTCCCCGTCAATAATTTCTTACTTTACCCTTTTATATTTCACGTCATTTTACTAAAGTTACTTTTATATATAAATAATTTAAACTCCTAACTACTACAATTTGTATTGAAAAAATAATATTAAAAATCAGTTTAGTTTCTTTAACCCAATTATTGCTTATAAATAACGCCACTACAGATCGGCCTAATAGTTTTACAAATATAACGGTATGTATTTGAATTTGTATAAAGCGTGCTCCTGTTTAGGTAAGTTTTTTATTATGTTTATTTAGGTATAAACTAGAACATTGCCTACTTTTTACCAGGCGTATGTTTTTATGTTGTATCGCCGGTCACAGGGTTAACTCAGACCTAGTAGTCTTAATTAAGGGAAAAATACTACACGAAGTAATTCTCTTGAGTACAGATACTCATTTCAGTCTAAAAAAGTTTAAGAAATAGCTTGTATTAGTTGTTATCCACGAATTTGTGCATTTTGTATCGCCGGTCACAGTATCGCCAATGTTACCGGAGATAAATTGATGTGACGGTTTGTTATCCGAAGCTATATACAATATTTTTTTATACCATTTATAAACCATTAAGGAAAAATATATTTTGATGTGCAAGTTTCGTTTACACCTTAGGTAGATTAAAAATATGATTAATTTTCTTAGTATTTTAACATTCTATAAGGAACATTCCAAAACTTTAAGCCAATATAAGACGGGACTGTTATAAATAATAGGAAAATGGTTATAGTGACTGATTAAAATAACTCAGTTCCAAATATTGGCGTTATATGATTCAGAAGAGTAAAATTAGCCATGTGGCGGGCGTTAAATTATTAAAAAATCGATGCTATAGACCAAAATCTTTGTGACGATTCTCTTTTGCGCAGACATATATAATTCCTCTAATTAGATGCTATAAGAAACCTAAAATTAACAGATGTTTTTGAGATTATTTATTTTTAAAATCCGATTTACTGAGAGTTGCCTGTAAAAAAATTTTGACCCAGGGGACTATAAGTTCTAAATATTTTAATGGGCTAAATTTAGCGAATAGTGATCATAGAAAGCTTTTTCGGTTTTAAAATAGTATTGAACAAGTTTATTTCCTTAGGAGATATAACAAAATATAAGTCGGGCTAACTGCAAATATTCCTGCTATGCCGACACCTTCCTGGAAAATTGATATAACCCGCTCGCGTTAGTTTTTTTATGAATTTTAATTAGATTTCTGACTACTACAACTTATTACGTAATTCTCCAGTAATAGTCAATTTCTTTACGATAGATAACTTGATAAGGTATAAACAATAATCATTAATTTACCCTATTGTCGATTAAAAATGGGATTAATTATTTATGTAGATAGGTATTTTTAAATTATCACCTATAGGAACCTTAGCAAACCTTTGAAGGACTTGTTTTCACGTTCTTGCTATGCGTCGCGATAAAGAATTGACAGGATATGTAAAAAATAGAAGATAATGAAAATAATTTTGTATAGTAATTACCAGAATTTCCGAAATTTTCATCGGTATTTTATTACGTGTCAAGTATAATCGATTTTATTTAAAAAGGGGGTATGTGCAGATTTTGGGATTAGAACTACTTTTAGGTGGACAGAAGAACTTGATATTAAATTATCGCTGTGAAAAAATTATATTACTTAACTTTAATTACTTAAAACAGTATTCGTTATAATTTATATATTTATTTTACTTGTTAATATTTATTTAAAAAATAAAATGACCGCCACGAATAATATGTTGGCAATAGTTCTTGTATTGGCCATATTGGGTAAGTCGACAATATTTATAGTGCTTATTTTATGAATTTATTTCATAAATTTTTATGTCAAATTGTCTTGAGATATTTGTAGTTATAGGTTATAAAAGGGGGTTATAACATTATATCAAATTATAAAACAAGTTTCATAAGGCTACTAATTGTTACACGAGTTCAAGTTTTTCGAAGGATACTTGGATTTTATACTATTTTTCTATTTCGGTCCGATTTTGACTTTATTTTCAATTTTTTTTTTTTATAAAACTTTAATATGGTAACACCCTAGTCCCCTGTTTTTTATCATTTACATTAATAACATACAACAATGTTTTAAATTTTCTACATTTTTGATGTACGCAGATAACCTAAAATTTTTTCGAATAATCAGGGTGCCAGGGGATTGCCATTTGCTGCAAGATGAGCTTAATGCCTTAGTAAGACTCTGTGAACGTCAGAGTTTATTTCTCAATCTAGGGAAGTGTGTATCGATTACGTTTACCAGAAATAAGAAAGTACACAATTTTCGTTATACTATTAATAATAGTGATCTCGAATCAGTTAATGAAATACGCGATTTGGGTGTTATAATGGACACTAAGTTAATTTTTAGCTCTCACATTGAACAGGTTATCAATAAGTGTAATCGATTTTTAGGATTTATTATAAGAAATAGTTTAAATTTTAATAATCCTCAAACAGTTCTAAACTTGTATTATGCGTTTATATTTAGTAAACTTAGTTTTGCATCGGTTGTTTGGAACCCTCAGTACGCGGTTTACCAGCGAAGGCTGGAAAGTATTCAAAACAAATTTTTACGGTTCTTGTCACGAAAAACAGACATAGCTATAGTCAATAGCAACTATAAGCCTATAATGGAAAAATTTTCTGTAATGCCACTTACTGAGAGACGAATGGTTTCCGATGTAGTTATGATCTACAAGTTGGTGAATGGTCTTGTTGATTCGCCAACGCTGAGGTCAAAGTTAAGCTTTAATGTTCCGGTTAGGGACTTAAGGCTTCAAAATACTTTTAATATTCCACTCAGAAATACAAATTCTGGAAAAAATTCTCCTCTCTGTAGAGCGACTAGGGCATGTAATAGGCTTTCTTTAGGGATGGAAATGTTCGATATGTCTATAATTAGATTTAAAAAATGTGTAAACTCAATGCTATAAAGGTTCATAGATTTTTTAGGTTAATATAATTTAATGTATACTTAATTTAATAACTCCCACTAGCCAACACCACAAAGTGGATGCTATATTGGGTTCAGTGTCTGTTGTATCCCTATTTTTATAAATAAATAAAAATAAATAAAAAAGAACACTGTCGAGTATTGTCAATGCAAACATCGAAAATATCAAGTCATAAAACATTTGAAAATCTACCTGGAATTACATCCATGCATATGGAAATTGTAATTTGTCTGTAAGTCCGGAATAATTGTAAAGTTGCAAGGACAGATTAAATAAAAAATATTGTTTAATAACCATGCATGTAATAATGACATTCCATCTATCCTTGAAAGGTGGCAAGTTGACGTTTTTTTACTTTTACTTTCCACCCGGGTGGAAAGTAAATTATTGTTTTGAAATTTTTTTAAAAATCGATTTCTCAAATTAATGTACGAACACACCAACATACAACTCATTACACAAATTTAACGACAATGAATTTTTAAAAATTTTTAAAAATAAACCTAGTGACATTATAAAAAATAAAAAATTAACATGGTTTTTGTTTTACTTATTTACATTAAATATTACATTGGCATTATTGTAGGCAGTGTAGATATGTTGCGAACAAACCTTGCTGAAAATCTTGTTTTGAAAGGTTTAGTTCATGATTATTTGAAGTTAAAGTAGTGTTAGTAAAATTTGAACTTGGCTTTGAAATCAAATTTGCCGTATTAACTTGAGTAGAGACAGAAATATCTTTGTATCCCTCAGCTACTGTACTAGATTTCCAGCCTCCAGTGGCCAGTAAAACCTTCAATTTTTAGATTCAGAGAGATTGCAATTTTTTTTGGAAACTGGCTTAATGTGTTGTGCCCAATACATTGTTTAGTAATTTTTCCGTATCTTATTTGCATGAAAACTTTCCATCCTGTATATTTTTCGGAAAAGTTATGTACTTCTTATGTGGTGCAATCCATTTCTTAGCAGTAATCATAAATGATCGTGGCTGGTACATTTTGCTAATTGATATTTCAGTCGCGACCTTTTCTTCTAAAAAGTGAACGCCTGTTGTTTTCATTTTGTATAATTCATCTGATCGGCAGGCGCCTGAGACACCAATAACCAATGCGACCTATAAATGTATAATATAACAAGTCAATATAGAAATGGTCACCCTTCTTGGCCTAAAATATCTTTTGAACAAGAAATTCCATAGGTGTTTGTTCCAAAAAAGTTTCAATATTCTCCATAGACAGTGTGTTGTGCGAACAAACCCGATTTTTTTCGGCTTGCATCCTTTGTTTTGCTTTTTTAAAAATGTTAATAGCCTTACGTGTTGAAATATATCTACTTTTTCCCTAATTGATAGCATTGAATATTGTGACCAAATCGTTGATATATTCTTTGTCTTGGCATTTTCAATGAAACAAGCTAGTAGCGCCGACTCAGAACCAGGATTTAGAACTTTGTTTCCCGTACACCATTCTTTGAAACAGCTATATGGCTCTTGTCATATCTCGGGCGGCTTTTAGTTGGCAGAAGATCTTCTTCTACTATTTTTGCTGCTTCGCGAATTTCTGGTGGAGAAGCAGCAAAATCAAGTTCCTCATTTGAAGGCATTTTTCTGTTGTTAAAATATTATATTTTTTAGTAACATGGAAACCATATTCAAAAAATGATATTTGCCATCTTGATGTGTATTATTACCTACGTTATTTTACCACATGCGGTTATTTGAAATTTCTGTCTAATTTTTCAATGAAAAAGTCAAAATGACATTTAGACAGGCCTTGGAGAACTTTAAAGCAAGAAGTGATCTATTATTATAGACCTGATGATATCTTTTATTAATAATTTTAATTCAAAATAATAAGAAGTGGATGTTAATGTTGATCAAATAGTATACAAACCTCGGTGAAAAGTTTGATTACTGTCTCGAGATTTAGTTAACCTCGCCGCTTCGCGCCTGCCTTAACTACCGACTCTCTCGACAGGAATGAAACACTTTTCACCACGGTACGTAATATACTATTTTCCACTACTAATTATTATTAACCGATTTTTAGCTTGAGAAATCGTTTCTTTTAACTCCTGCTAGAAATCTTATTATTTACCTCCATTATTTACCAATTTACCATGGTCAACAATAAAGGCATCTAGCAAAACAAACTATCAAACTTTTGAAAACAGGCAACCCTATTAATGCAAATTATAATAATCTGACAGCAAAAATTCTATTGAACTTCAAATCATAACTTAACTGAAAAGATTCACAGAACCGATAATTCAAGGGAGCCGTCAAACCCGAACAAACTCGACGGTCGAGCAATAATAGCGTACCTACTTCTAAACATTGGTTAATAATATACTAATATTTGTGTTAGTGTTATTTACTGTTTAACCTAAAACCTAAAATATGGTTATGGTTTAATATGGCATCTTCTTACATTTGAATAAGTAATACCAACGCTCCAATAGAAAAATCCCCTGAAAAACAATGCTTTCAGACAGTCTATTGATGCAGCGATTTCAACTTTCCATCCATGCTTTAATACTCGTAAGCCACTTCAATCTACGAGCAAAATAAATATTTCGAAAATTTCAAACCGTTTCCAATAGACGTGGAAAAGATATGTTAAAAAAAATGTATCTATTTCTTTGGAGCGCAGCTTATAAGATTTGAATGATGTTTTGTTTTCTATCACCGATATCATTAACTTTTAATTTTATTTACAGGTAGTTCGCTTGGCAATATGGAAAATATTACCGTAAATTATAGTATCCGCCACTACAATCGTAACTGTCTCCAAGAAAAAGGAAAAAATTTGAGGCCAGAAGCTGGTGTCACCTGTGGAAGAGGAACAGTTCGATTTCATATCGAGATTGAAGGAGCTGAAAATAATAGCTTAAAGGTTCCAGAAAAACTAGTTTTGTATTATGTCTAATTTACTCTCTGTATTGGACATGAATTAATTTAAAAAAAATCAAAGGAAGTAAAGTACGTTTCACGAAATTTGGATACGACTTAATGATTTCCTGGGTCGGTCCCATTGTGTCGACAAGAGCTTGGCAATAAACAAGTGAAGTATTGAGGGACGGACTAAGGAAAACAAGTAATGATATGATTATATTAATGTAATCAAATGAAATAACATTTTTTTTAAATATTACTAGTCATATTTATTTACATTTATAATGTCATTCTATAGATAGTTCTATTTCGCTATCGCTATCCTCATCAAAATTAATTATAATTGGATTAATTATACGATCCAGACTAATATACGAATTTTCTACAGTTATTACGTGACGGACTGAATTTTTCCAACTACCTGGGGGAATATTCTTTTCACTGTATTCAGAGGTATCTTAGTCAAATCAGACGTTTCAGTCGCAACAGTACTAGCAGTCCTCTGTTGAGTAAAGAAGTATAATAATATACTCTTTTTACAATTTCCCTAGCATCGAGCAACACTAGAAGAAGCACCATCAATGTTTTTCCATGGACGCCACATACTGTTTTTTTATACGTTTGGTAAAATAATATCGGTAATACAACTAAACTCTTCCAGCAAGAAATAAAAACTAACAAATTTTACCACAAAAAGATATTTAAATATAAATTAAGCAACCTAAGCTACCTGATGTGCCTATATTTAATTAAAATTATTACAATCCGATCATTTCCACATAATAATAACAAACGGTCATAAATAATGGGATCACCCCAGGTACTTTTACTGCAGTCATTAAGTTATATCCATTTTTCGTGGAACAATCTTTACATACAAACAGTATACATACATACATACTGTATGGTATATAATTCTAAAATATGTCTTTACAAGTAAAACCCTACACACAAGAAAGAAATACTTAGTTTAAAAATATAGTACCTACTCAAATAGAATAAATCTCAAAGAAATATATTTTTAAAATAAGTATTTAAATACATAAACAGATATTATAACTAATAAATTTTCAAAAATTAATTCCTTGCTACGAGATTACGTGCTCAATTCGTACTTGGAAATACCTGTTTTGAAAATATCTTTGGGTAAGATTTATTTTACTTGAGTATTATATGTATTTTTAAACTAAGTGTTTCTTTTTTTGTATATATTAGTTTAATTTATATTAATTTATTTATTTACTATAGTATGTCTCGTCATAGTATTATATTTTTAGTAAAGTAGGCACTATCGTAATAAAAGATGATAAAATTAGGTTTTATGTTTTATTATGTTTTTTTTGTTCACAAATTTAGATTGTCTTAACTATTGTTATTGCTTATTCACGAAAAAGTTTATCTTATAGTCGTGGCACTGCTTAATATTCGGGTTTTCGAAGAATACTTTTGCCGGGATACTGTTGCAAAAAGAATAGCATATCCTGAAATAGTTTCTTAGTCGTAAATTTGAAGAAACCCCGAAAAAATAATCCTAATACAACGTGTCCCAGATAAGGAGGGCTAGTGCAGGGATCTGGGAAACCGTAAGAGATACGAAGTCGGTAAATGGAGATTAAGTTGCAGATTTACGTGCCTAATAATATTCCGTTTAGAAAGTTTTAAAATTCTGAAAAATCGTTTTATTGTTTTCCTGGGTTTTTATGAGATCGAATTCTAAAGTAAATTGCGCTTTGACATTGCCACTTTTTCGGCTCTATCTCACAGAGTTAATTGTTTTGTAATCCGACAAGTCGTCTTCGAAGGGCCATTATGAACTTAATTTTTTAAAATACGGTCCTGTTTTTCTGATATTGGAATACGAGAGCTTTTTCTTCCGAATGCAACGATGTATGACACATTGTGGTTTAATGACGTTTCGAGGGGACTTATACTTACAGTTGTCATGTTAAGTCCACCAACTGTCAGTGTCGGAGAGCTTTAAATTTAATACCCTATAGTGAATACAGCTGTTAAATTTTTTAATTTTAAGGGCCACACCAGTATCCAATAGAATTTGTATATCTTTTTAAATTAAAAAGTAATATATTTAATAAATGTTTCGTTAACAACATTTCTGAAAAAAAAAGTTGAATAAACGCAGAATGTAAGTGCTATATTTTAAACAAAGAAAAATTAGTAAATGTAGACAATAATACAATTGAATTTAATAAATAATATGATAGAGGATAATTATAATTAATTATAAGCGTTAAACAAGAGCGTTTAAAATAAAAGTTAAAAAAATTCTATAAATGCAGGAATATACGAACATTTTAAAACAATTTTGCTTTCCTTTATGATGAAACACTAGCATTGAAACGATATGGTAATAAAGTTATACCTGTCATTAGTTGTCAATTATGTTCAGTATACTCTAACAATTTATTATGGATAAATACGCACTTCAAGAACGTTTGGATATTATCCAAAAATTTTACGAAAATAGGCGTTCTTTTATGAACACTTATCGCGCACTTCGCGAAAACTTTGGTCCCAATCATCGCCCTTCTTTGTTTGCCATTCGTCGCATCGCGTTGAGAAATTTGAAAAAAAATTTACTCTTCACGATGTAAAAACATCAGCAAGACGTCGAAATGCCAGAACTATTGAAATAGTTGCTGCTGTAAGAGAAAGTGTTGTAGAGGATTCCTCATCGAGCTCAAGAGTTAGTACTTAAAAACACGACAACTTTGCGGATTTTGCAAAAAGATTTGAAATTACACCCGTATAAAATTATTTTGACTCAAGCACGTAAGCCACTGGACCATCGTAGGCGCCGAGCATTTGTTGCTTTGAGTTTAGAACAACTTGAAAGAGATCCTAATTATGCAAAAAAAATTATCTTCTCATATAAAGCTCATTTTTTGTTAAGTGGATAAGTCAAGAAGAAAAATTGCCGTTTTTGGTGCGAAAACAATCCGCAACAGATTCACGAGAAGCCCTTGTATCCCCTAAAAGTAACTGTATGGTGTGGTTTATGGGATGGTGGCATCATCGGACCATTTTGAGGTAGGAGATTCAGTTATAGTGAATGGCAAACGATACCGACAGATGTTAAGAATTTTTTTGTGGACAAATTTAGATGCACTTGATTTGGAGGATATGTGGTTCCATCAAGACGGTGCCACATGTCACACTGCTCATGAAACTATCGACGTATTGCAAGAAAAGTTTGATGAAAGGATAATATCAAGGAATGCTATTCACTGGCCCCCCAGAAGCTTAACTCCTTCAGATTACTTCTTGTGGGGTTGTTTAAAATCTAAGGTCTGTGCAAACAGACCATAAACATTTGACACATTAAGGTTGAACATTGAACGCTGCATTCGCCAAATTACGCCCGATTTATTGTACAAAAAAATTGTGCATAGATTAACTCGAGGTGGACATTTAAACGATGTGTTATTCAAAACATAAAGCTTATCGACCGTACTTTAATATAATATAAAAAGTTAGGTTGTATCTGAAATAATTTTAATTTTATTTCATTTTAAAGTCATATCGTTCTTATTGGAAAACCCTTTATTATTCCAACATATTTTTAGGATAAATCAAGCATTATACACCATTATTTGTTATTTAACTTCATGTTCCCATGGATAACTATCAAAACAAAAATATTTATTTAGCTCCATGCATCTAGGTCTAAAACCCTTTGAAAGAAATCACGTGTCACGTGTATGATACCTGTGTCACGTGTATGATACCTGCAACAGCATGTATGTAGGTTCATAAATTCAGTTAATACGTCAATCGCAGTCACACTACCGAATTTATTTTTATTGTACGAGTGGGAAAATATAAATGTTGCAAAAAGTGTGTTCCGATTATTGTTGTTAAAATACGAAGGAGTATTAAGTTGGTTCGAATTTAAATTGCAAACAATTCCTCCTTCAAAACCAAACAACTTTTTCCTTAGACATTTTCCGCTGCAATGGGATGCGCCGGAGTTATTCCGGGGTACCGACCTTTTTCAACACCGTGTATAATACATTTAGTTATAATCCTCCTAGTAATAACCCTCTATTATAAAATTGTCATAATTTACCTGTAAGTTAATCCCCTGATTATTGTTCCGTTTAAGTATTAATTTAAATCCAAGACTTAAGATCACTTTATAAAATTGGGCCTAAAGGGGCAAGGTAGACGAGGTATAGTTTTTTCAGAATTATATCGTTGATCTCTTGACTGCAATGAAACCTCATTAACTATTCGACCATAAAATAAATAAGGAAATCCGAAATTTTAAAACCTTTTCGAGCAGAGCCGGACCAGGTATACAAATTCAATTTATACCTATGCCTGATGCATATATAAATACACAGTGATTTTTAATAGTTTTAATCTTTAGTGGTTTTCCGGCGAGTAATTTTTAGTTAGGTTTATTAGAGGTAGAATGTGGCGTCCTTGAAATTGTGCTGATAGGGGGGGCATCTTCAAGTGTCGGGAATGGAAACTTAAATATTTAACAGCTGTTAAATAATTTAGAGAAGAAAATCGTCCAATTATTTACCTTGACGAAACATGGTTCGATACCCATGACACTCCAAGAAAAGATTGGGATGATTCTTCCAAAAAATGTCAAACCAAGGCACCATCAAATAAAGGCAAAAGAATCACAATATTACATGCTGGTTCAGAGAACGGGTTTGTTTCAAATTGTCTGTTGCCTTCAGCTAAAAACATAGCAGATTCTTATTTAGATTACCATCAAGACACCGACGCACAACTTTTTGAAGATTGGTTTAATCATAAACTCCTTAAAAATATACCTGAAAATAGCCTCATTGTAATGGACAATGCTAGTTATCATAGTCGGCAAGCAAAAATCATTCCCAATTCTAATAATACAAAAGCAGAAATTCAAAATTTTATGATTGAAAATGATTTATATTTTGAAGAAACTTGCAAAAAACGAGAACTGCTAGAAGTATTTAAAGCTTTTAAAATAAATAAGGAATACGAGTGTGACAAACTTGCAGCAGAAAATGGACATACAGTGTTGCGTCTTCCTCCGTACTATTGTATATT
This sequence comes from Barypeithes pellucidus, assembly GCA_963991005.1. Lineage (NCBI taxonomy): Eukaryota > Metazoa > Arthropoda > Insecta > Coleoptera > Curculionidae > Barypeithes > Barypeithes pellucidus. Next base: position 17,319,271 of record OZ022561.1, on the reverse strand, counting down.
CAATCCTATTGAGCTAATATGGCACCAATTAAAATCCAATATTAGGAGAAATCATATTTCTCCTACATTAAAATGCATCTGTAGTAGAATTAATTAAAAACGAAGTAAGAAAAATTTCTGCAGACAGCTGGAAAAACTGTGTATAGCATGTACTTAAGGTGGAAAATACTTACAATTGTATGATTACAAATGTTCAACCCTTAATTATAAGTTTAGGCTTAGATGAAGATAGTGATAGTGATACAGAGTTAAATTTTGAATAAATTATCCATAGTTTCTTAGAATTTAATTAATTTTTATTGTACTTGTTATCCTAATAGTTATACTTTTAAATTATATTATCTTCAATTATCATTAATTGTTATCATTATTTTACATTTATTATAGGTACCTAAAACTAAAAATACCTATCTATTTATTTTAAATTATAAAAATAAATCATGTGGTGTGGTATACATTTTCAAGCCGGCCCTGATCCCATTTATTGAGCTTTGAAGAGGTTCAGGCGTATACAATAGGGTTTAATCAGGTAGTTTATTTATGGCAGTAAGAATCAACGGTATAATTCTGCAACAACTATACGAAGTTTATATTTTTTGTTTGTTTTAATAATTTTGTTAATAAATGAACCTAAAATGTTTGATTTTTAAAAATTGTTATAAATTTACACCCCGACGAAAAAGGCTTGCTAAATAAGTTTAGGAACGATCAAAGTTTTCTCACAGTCACGTTATTAAGACAATGGCACCTATTTACAATATCCGGTTTCCATAAATTCCCTCGTAAACATAACAAACAAAGTTCAACTTCAAAACTCAGTAGTCCATGTTGTTTCCAGAAAACAATATGTTACGATGGAAATGACAATATGTATAAAATGATTCCCATGAGCAAAATCCAGTTTGAACCGGTAAATCACATGGGTAAAGAATAACTCAATTTTGAAGTAATTATTAGCTGTGGTAACACGCCACAAAATAATTCACTGGTTTTTTGAAAAAAATCGGTTTAGAAATTGTTTCATCTGGAGGACTTCGTCCTTAAGGGACGACCTTCGCGAGGTCGTTTCTCCCGACGAATATAACCTCCAACGATTCAAAACCAACGTGAATCGCTTTATCCGCACACGCACCACTCCCAGAGTGCCCTAAAGGATTTTTCCTATAGTGCTTGTGTTTGATCATAAAAAAAAGGCGCGTCAAATAGATTATCGACCACAAAAATCCAAGATAGCAGCATCTATACTTATGTTTTCACATGCGAAATAATACTGCGAGCTCAGAAGAAAATGGTCATCATAAAATAGCAGAAAGATTTTCAAAAATTTTCAAAAGTTATTGAGATAATGAGGGATTCATTAGCTATTTTATTGTTAAACATTACTTCGTATATAAATATTGAATAATTATAGAACTAGTGTTTAGTATAGCGATTAACATCTATTATACATCATACAACATACACTACATCAATTAATTACCGAATATTAAAAAATTCAAGTACTAATGAATTATTTAGTACTTATTATTTCGTTGATAATGAACCGATTTTTATATGATTATTTAACTGATAGAAAATAGATTCTAGAGTGTAGGACAAGGTAGTTTCCGTCCTGATACGTCTAATTGTCCTCCAGATGAAAGAATTCTTAAATAATGAAGTTCGGGGGGTACTAAGCTGAACCATATATGGATGGGCGGCAGTGGTTCGTCGTGTAGTTCTGCTATTCGTTGCTCTGGGCGGAATTAAGAGGGCAAGGTCAGCCGAGCACCTTCCATGAAAATATCTGTAAAAGAGAGTCAAATCCCCAACCTGTCTTCGATGTTCTAGGCTGTCGAGGTTCTTCGTCAGCTCGTGGTCTTCGATCAGACGAATAGACCTCCTTTCGATAGAATCCAGTAGCCAAAGAGTATGTTTGGGTGCAGAGCTCCAGACATGAGAGCAGTACTCTAGTGATGGTCGAATCTGGGCTTTGTATAGTGTCAAAAGTTGTTGAGGTGTGTACAACTTTCTTTTTCGGAAGAGTACCCCAAGCTTCTGAGAAGCTGTCTTGGTGATTGCCACAACGTGGTTAGCCAAGACATATTTCCTCCCAGATTGACGCCCAGCAAATTAATAGATGAACCCAGTGGGATTGCGTTCCGGCCATGTCTATTTCCGGTTCTGTAATGTTAACCTTTTAAGAGAAAACTGCTGCATGGGTTTTATAGCGTTAAATTCGACTTGGTTACTGTCACCCCAAGCCAAAATTTCTTCCAGGTCTTTGTTGAGGCGTGATACTTCATACTGCCTGCGAAGATGTGCGTCGGCAGCCGATGTTTCCACATTCAAAGAGAAAGATGAGATAAGTGTGCAATCGTCAGCAAAACTAAATATCGGATTTTTGGTTTTCACTAGAAGGTCGTTAATGTAGAGTAAGAAGAGAGTGGGAGACAATATGGACCATTGAGGAACACCGGCATTGATGGTGAAGGTGTCAGTCGCCACTTGCAGAGGGCGGTCCTTAAGAAAGCTAGACAACCATGCACAGAATCGACTGGGCATACCATAGGATCGCAGTTTACTTAGAAGCCCCTCATGCCAAACACGATCAAAAGGTTTAGAAATATACAGTGCAACAGCCCGAGATTCCCCATGATGTTCGATTGCGTTGTCTGGACTTCCGAAAACCATATTGATGATCGCTGATAATATTGAAGCCTTCCAGGTGGAGAATTTTATTTACATACTGTTTCTTGTAATCTTTGATGTATTCTAAACGTTTTGTTTTTTTAGTCATTCCATTATTTCATTTCTGCTGCTAGCTGCAAAATTTTAAATGAAACGTTGTTATTTTTAGAAAATAAGCTTTCGGTTAAAAATTATTGACGTTGAATGAATGAATGAATGAATCCAGGAGTTATACATACGTAGAAATGAAAGATATGGTGACTGCATCATTTCAGCACGAATCTCATATCAGGGCGGTTCATGGTTTAGGCGGGTATTTCTACCGAAGTACGCACCAATCTTGTATTTGTTGAAAAATGGAGCTATAACCGCCCACAGCGAGCGTGAGCGAACAAACCCGAACAAACCCGAACAAACCCGTTATATTGAGGAAATCCTCCAAGAAGTTGTCGTTCGATTTGCTCCTTTCATTAGGAATCAATTTACATTAATTAATTATAATGCTAGACCTCACGTTGCACATGTAGTGAGCGAATATCTGGATGAAGTTGGACTTCCAAGATTGGAATGGCCCGCATGTAGCCCGGATCTCAACCCCATCGAACATCTTTGGGATCAACTTAAAAGGGCCGTTCGTCGTCGTCCTGCACAACCACAAACCTTGCAGGACTTACAACTAGCGCTGACCGAAGAATATCAGGCTATCCCTCAAGAAAGGATAAGTAACCTTATTCATTCGATGCTACGAAGGCTGCAAGCTGTCAATTACTGTGAGAGGAGGAAATACACGATATTAAAATTGTTTTTGTTAATTAACTTTATGATATACCTAGTGTTTGTTTTTCTTAATAGAAATAGTCTTCAAATCATCGTTTCATTTAAAATTTTGCAGCTCGCAGCAGAAATGAGATAATGGAATGAATCAAAGAACGAAATGTTTAGAATACATGAAAGATTACGAGAAACGTAAGTACAGACAGTATGTAAATAAAATTATCCACCTCAATTTTCCTACAGGGTGTTTTGAAATTACGACACAATGCAACAGTTTGATTTACTCCTGTATAATATAGCCTAATCAAAAAATGTTACTTAATGAAATTATTCAGGAAAAACACAATAAATGGATCTACAAACTGATAATAAAATCATCGCATAAAAAAGAAATAAGTTATAAAATATCAAACTTGACCAAAACTGTAGGGTGGCCGAATTTTGTGCCGGCGAGTGTATAAACTGAAATAACAAATGGAAAAAATACTATATTTTGTAAAAAACCGACATTTTGTTTTGGGTACGAACAGGGACATTATTCTGGGATCGTAAAGTACTCTATATGACCTTCAAAATGATGTACCGCAAGACCCCTATTCAACTTTCTTTAACAAGATGGCGAACATCGGACAGTTTGAGAGCTAAAATTGTCATTCTTACGTCAAAGGTAGTTTACCTTCTACTATAGACCACACCCAAATTTTGTAAAAAAAAGTTTGCAGGTCAAAAGTCTACTTTTTGCTGACTTGGATCAGCTTCAAGCAACCAAGAAGCTTATTTCAAGTGCATCGACCTAGGCACACGCATAATAATTATATCCTAATATTTCCCCCAAATACGGTACATTTTGGAATTGTTTATCCTAATTATTGAATTAATGGTTCTATTTACAGCTGGCAATAAGGTAGAACATGATATCCATGTCATTGATACGTGTAATGTTCGATTTAGCTAAAACGTTCCATTTTCGAAATTATATTTAGGCCATCCTATGTCTGTCGCCGTTGAATCCATGGATTTATCGATACTTGCCGTCTTCTTCTATAGATAGTATTTGCATACATTCTGAAAATGATTGCGAATAATTGAGATTAATTACGGGGGGGGACCAATGCAGTAGACTAAATTTAGCGAAAAAAGATATCTACATATGGTATGAAGCCGTTGTTTAAACAAACCTTTTATGTATACCCCGTAGCGTTTCCGATAAAAACAAATAAAACTCAATAGTGCATAAAAATATCGATGAAAATAACACAAAAAAATTCATCATGCTTAACGCATAAGTGAATTAAAAATACGGTAAGATTAGGGCTTCCACTATAAATGCCTGACTCACTTCCCTTTTTGCCATATACGGTACTTCATTCTTGCGAAAATATCTATTAAAAAAATATAGTACCGGAAATAAAAATAAAAATCTGAAAGGTATAATCCTTAGACAGTAATTATTAAAATCATATCACATTGATAAGACAAAAAAGGGGATTTTTAAAGTAAAAAACGAGAATTGAAGTTATATAAATATCATTATATGTATCGAGATTAATAACATCTGGATTCTTCGAAGGTTCACGTAGTTTTTGGACGTTCCCAGTTTTACACCTATATTTTTGAGAATGAATTCTATAATGGTGGTCGTTTTCTCGCTCTTGCTGATTGGTAAGTTTTTGACATACAAATTTTCACAATTAAAGGAAATATAACAAATGTTTCTAAAGCCAATTCAAATTTAAAATTTAATATAATAATACATCCATTTATTAATATAACGAATTTTGTGTGCTAACAAGGTAGGATTATTGTTTCGTACAGAATATGGAACAAAAAACTATATCATTTAATTTTTCACCTTTTTCTATTTGGGTTTCATAATGGCTACATTATGAAATGCAAAAAAATTGAATAACCTGCCACTTTACGAAACTGAATTTTTTTTTATGTTGACAGCAAGTAGGGTTCGAATTTTAGGCTTACTTCGATTTCGTTGAAATTAGTTTTCTTGGCATTATGGATTCGACAAAAATTTTTTATAGAAAACTTTAAAATACTAACCTTTAACCTTGCAAATAGATCATTTTTACTAGATATTTATCTGACATACCTATACTCGGAAATATATAACATGCTAACGGTGTCCGTCAACTAATTTCTAGTCACAACTATAAAACAATATAGCCTAAAAATAATAGAAATATCGTCCAGTTTATGCTCTATTTCTGAAGTTTTATTCAATAAAGTACTATATTTATTTTTAATTCAATATTATTATACATTTTACTCTATATATACTTATTTGTAGTTACTGTATACATTTCCAGGGCATTAATTGTTATTCCTGTCAGATTCTGTGCATATTTAGCATATTCTTTTTAAGAGTTTTTCTAGATTATTTTCTGTAATTTTTCGTATTTTTGATGGAGTACAACTTTGTTCCTGACTCATTTTTATTAACTTTAATAATATATATTTTTTTAATTATGACGGATGGGCAGAAGCTTTGTTGTGTTCAATTGTTTCTATCATGATTGTAAGAGTATTGCCAACCCAAAAAGAAAATATTAATCCAAATGGAAAAAATCTACTATATTATTAAGGTTTTTCAGACTTTAAAGACTCAAATAGAAAAAGTATTATAAAATACACGGTTCATAATAAGACAATTAGAGCATTTGTACTTTAGGCGCGTGCTCTAAGATAATGTCTTATGAAACTTACTAGATATTTATCTGAAATGCCTATACTCAGAAATATATAACATACTGACGGTGTCCGTCAACTAATTTCTAGTCACAACTATAAAACAATATAGCCTAAAAATAATAGAAATATCGTCCAGTTTATGCTCTATTTCTGAAGTTTTATTCAATAAAGTACTATATTTATTTTTAATTCAATATTATTATACATTTTACTCTATATATACTTATTTGTAGTTACTGTATACATTTCCAGGGCATTAATTGTTATTCCTGTCAGATTCTGTGCCGACACAATATTTTGTTCAATAGTATTATTTATAACTTTGTTCAATATTTTGAACTTTGTTCTGCTCGCACCATAACTCAAAGTTTTGCATATTCTTTTTAAGAGTTTTTCTAGATTATTTTCTGTAATTTTTCGTATTTTTGATGGAGTACAACTTTGTTCCTGACTCATTTTTATTAACTTTAATAATATATATTTTTTTAATTATGACGGATGGGCAGAAGCTTTGTTGTGTTCAATTGTTTCTATCATGATTGTAAGAGTATTGCCAACCCAAAAAGAAAATATTAATCCAAATGGAAAAAATCTACTATATTATTAAGGTTTTTCAGACTTTAAAGACTCAAATAGAAAAAGTATTATAAAATACACGGTTCATAATAAGACAATTAGAGCATTTGTACTTTAGGCGCGTGCTCTAAGATAATGTCTTATGAAACTTACTAGATATTTATCTGAAATGCCTATACTCAGAAATATATAACATACTGACGGTGTCCGTCAATTAATTTCTAGTCACAACTATAAAACAACATAACAAAAATAATAGAAATATCTTCCAGTTTATGCTCTATTTCTATAGTTTTATTCAATAAAGTATTATTTTTATTTTTAATTCAATATAGTATTATACATATTACTTTATATATACATATTTATAGTTACTGTAGACATTTCCTTGGTATTAATTGTTATTCCTGTCAGATTCAGTGTCGACACAATATTTTGTTCAATAGTACCTATTATTTATTAATTTGTTCAATATTTTGAAGTTTGCTCTGCTCACAACATAACTCAGGTATTGAATATTCTTTTTAATAGTTTTTCTAGATTATTTTCTGCAATTTGTCCTATTTCTGACGGAGTACAACTTTGTTCCTGACTCATTTTATTTATTTTTAATTATGACGGATTGGACGAAGCTTTGTTGTATTGAATTGTTTCTATCATGACATATTTGGTAATTCTAAAATTTTATGAAATTATAAAAATATTGCCATCCCAAAAAGAAAATATTAATTCAAATGGAAAAATCTACTATATTTTCAGACTTTAAAGACCCAAATAGAAAAGGTATTATAAAATACCCCGGTTCATAAGACAATTAGGGCACTTGTAGTTTAGAAAACTCCCCGCTTCGCGGATCGTTTTCTAAATTAAACGCGTGCTCCAAGATAATGTCTTATGAAACTTGTATCTTAATATACTATTATGCCTGATAGATTTCATTAGAATACGTAGTTATGTAATGATTAGCACGGATTATAATTAAAAATCATAAATAGAGGACGCGAGTATTTAGGGAAAAATTTTAAAACAGTTTAACTAAATTTATTAAAAAATTTTCATAGGGCAGCCATTTAATATTGGATCAGGGCGGAAACCATCTTAGGCCCTGTTTATGAGGCTAGCAATACTCATACATGCAGATTAAACAAGCCCTAAATGAACAATTTATTGAACATTGATAAAAATATTTTATTTACAACCATGCATGTAATAATGGCATTTCATCTATCTTTGAAACATGGAAAGTTGACGTTTTTTACTTTTACTTTCCACCCGGGTGGAAAGTAAATTATTTTTTTGTAATTTTAAAAAAAATCGATATCTGAAAATAATATACGATCAGACTTTTTAAAAAATGTTAATAGCTTTGCGTGTTTAGATATGTCCACTTTTCCTTAATTGATAGAGTGGTCCTCAGCATTGAATCTTGTAATCAAATCGTTGATATCTTCTTTGTCTTGGCATTTTCCCTGAAATAAGCTAGTAGCGCCGACTCAGAAACAGGATTTTGAAATTTGTTTCCCGTACACCGTTCTTTGAAACAGTTATATGTCTTGTCATATCTCGGGCGGCTTTCAGTTGGCAGAAGATCTTCTTCTACTATTTTTGCTGCTTCTCGAATTTCTGGTGGAGTAGCAGCAAAATCAAATTCCTCATCTTCATCGCATTTTTCTGTTGTTAAAATAATATATTGTTTAGTGACATGGAAACCATATTCAAAAAATGGTATTTGCCATCTTGATGTGTATTATTACCTACGTTATTGTACCATCTGCGGTTATTTGAAATTTCTGTCTAATTTTTCAATGGAAAAGTCAAAATGACATTTATCTTTTATTAATAATTTGTTAACATATAAATAAATTGAAACAAGCCTTGAAATTCAAACATATCAACATGAGGACAACCTAATTATACTATGTATTTTCATGGCGCTAAAATAACTACTAAAAATAATCTCTTATCTTTAATTTGATGTAAAAAATCAGGATTCCCGGTATTTTTTTATCATTGGAGTTATTATTATCCGCACAGAAGTTTAGTCAAACAATTCAAAATCGTGTATTTTTAGGTATAATCATTCATCAATCACATGTTAAAATGATGTCTGAAAATCAATAATCAATAAAATTAATAAAATTCCTACTAACATACATGATTCTATCTAGAGAAAACTACTCAAATAACCAGAAAACTAATTATTTCTCTGAAACAATATTAAGATATTACGTATTGAACTATGTGGAAATTAACTAAGTTATGATTTTTTCAGGTATCACAACAGTATCGGCCAACAGATACTGTATATCCTACTGTATGCAAGATTATTTGGGATCGTGTCACGATCCTTCTACCAATACTATGTCTACACCTAGTGGTCGATATGGTACTTTTTGTTTCCAAATCAGGCACGAATCGAAACATTCTAGTGAAACTCATAACGATTTGACTATAGAGTTGCCGGTTTTTAACACTTTGGCAAAATTGGTCGATGAGCACGGGAGAAACAAATCGAGGAGAGGGAGTTTTAGTTTTCATAAGTAGAAATTATTGTAGCAATACGGACTTTATTTGCAAAAAGTGTGATATAAGACTTGTAATGGGAATGTAGAAACCAAGAAATTTACTGTTAAATTTTCTGGATGCATTCTCTTCTCATATTTACCTTATTATTATATTATATTGTATATTTTGTCTTGTATTTTGAACGCCAAAGATTTTTCTATAGTTATTAAGGTTAATATTATTTATTTTCAAAACAAGGAATAATAAGAGATACGATTTTAAGTTTTAGTTTTAGCATCAAATCCGTATTATCGTTGATTGTTACGAATTTTTTTTTAGGGTGTATTTGTTTTGTTTGTGATATGGACAGTATCATCGAAGAATGTTTGTATTTATTTAGTTTTAAATTATTAAATTACTGTAGTGTTATTATTGAAACTTGTTGAACGAAAAAATGTCCTACAATGACTAATAAGTATTTTTGTATTATTTGATAATGATTCATAAATATGTACCTGATATAACCAATTATTAAGTTTTTTAGTTATATGTCCTTATTTATTTTGACTAAATTTGTCTTATTATACAGGGTGTCACGCCTTCGTGGTTTAGCCCCCTTGGAGGGGTCGAAGTTATCCTTACCCTTAGGATCTTAAATGATAATGGGGATTTTCAAATTGATATATTGTATGTCTTATACATTGCGAATAAAATCGGCTTCTTATATTATGTATGAAGTTGTTATAAAATAATTACTTCCCTTTGTTCTACCTATAATAAAATGTTATAATAAGTGTTTGTTAAGTTCCGGACACAGAAGTTATCCTTACCCTTAGGATCTTAAATGATAATGGGGATTTTCAAATTGATATATTGTATGTCTTATACATTGCGAATAAAATCGGCTTCTTATATTATGTATGAAGTTGTTATAGAATAATTACTTCCCTTTATTCTACCTATAATAAAATGTTATAATAAGTGTTTGTTAAGTTCCGGACACAGAAGTTATCCTTACCCTTAGGATCTTAAATGATAATGGGGATTTTCAAATTGATATATTGTATGTCTTATACATTGCGAATAAAATCGGCTTCTTATATTATGTATGAAGTTGTTATAAAATAATTACTTCCCTTTATTCTACCTATAATAAAATGTTATAATAAGTGTTTGTTAAGTTCCGGACACAGAAGTTATCCTTACCCTTAGGATCTTAAATGATAATGGGGATTTTCAAATTGATATATTGTATGTCTTATACATTGCGAATAAAATCGTCTTCTTATATTATGTATGAAGTTGTTATAAAATAATTACTTCCCTTTGTTCTACCTATAATAAAATGTTATAATAAGTGTTTTTTAAGTTCCGGACACCAAGAATCCCCTTTTTAGTTTAACAATATTATATTTGTGAAAATAATTCATCTCACACAGTGGAGTGAAAGTATAGAAGCGAGAGTAAAATTTTTTGAATTTTTACAGAAAATTTGTAAAATCATTATTAATGATTGGAACAGACTTATATTATACAGGGTGTCCCAGAATATGTGGGCAATTCCCCTAAGCCCCCCCCCCCCCCCACGGAGATACGGGCGTCCCTGGAAATCGTTGTTTTCTAAATAATTTACTAAGTACTAGGTGTAATTTAATAATTTTTTAGTATAATGCTTAATAGATGAGTCTCCTTCAAATTCGCCCTTTTAAACACATTTGGTTTATTAAGTTTGCCAGGGACGGACTAGACGCAAAAATGTTTTTTTTTGTACACCTTGTATGATGAAGGAACGGCAATAATATTTTTGGATACTCTAAACCTTAAGCTGAAAAAAAGGTACTCTTGATCAATGTCGATAAAGTGAACTATTTTCAAAAAAATTAGTTGTTCTTTTATGTTCATAAAATTCCCTCATTGTATGGTTTTTTTCACATGTACCAATTTAAATAAGAATATTTATGCCAGTGTCAGTTTATGGTAGTGTCTTGAAATTATCGGTTTTTCTCCTTTGTCTTATTAGTTACTAACTTAGTAATGGAATTTAAGTGTATACTGAATATAAATCCTAGTGAACAAAAATATATTTTTCTTCGAAAACAGTTCACTTTATCGGCATTGATCAAGAGTACCTTTTTTCAGCTTAAGATTTAGAGTATCCAAAAATATTATTGTCGTTCCTTCATCATACAAGGTGTACAAATAAGAAGCATTTTTGTGTTACGTCTAGTCCGTCCCTGGCAAAGTGCGAATTTTAAGGATACTCATCTAGGAACCATTATACTAAAAAATTATGAAATTACACCTAGTACTTAAAAAATTATTAAAAAAACAGCGGTTTCCAGGGACGTCCGTTATGGGCCCGTATCTACGTAGGCGAGGCCGTAGGAAAAGAAATTTATAGGTACTTCTCCTGTTATTTTTAAGTGTTCTATCTGAACCCCGGAGATTGCCCACATATTCTGGGACACCCTGTATTTGTTTTATAATTATTATAATAAAATAAATAACCCTTCAGGAATGGATAGGTAGTAACTCAAAGATTATAATCAACTTTATCTCAAAATTCAAATTAATCCAGAGTCTCTAATACATGATCTTTCTAATATCGTGAAGCCAGAGGTCATAGGTCTCTTAGTCGGGTTTGTTCGGATTTGTCGGCTTTTACTAGATAATATTTCGACGCTTTAAAAAAAGAATTAAAACAGCATATTTATAAAAATCAGTATACTTATCATAAATATGTCGACGTGAAAAATAAATACTTAATATACAAGATCGCTTTTCAGTAAAATTTTACAAATTAAACTTAAAACTACGACATTTTACTTAAGTGGTAAATAGGAGACATGTGACTTAACAGAAAAAACACATTCGTAGGAGATACTTATTTAGATCGTCAATATACAATATTTAATATCTAATAATACTACTTGTATATACATTTACAGAAATGTTAACTGACTTATTTAAATAACAATTTGTAGATTGCGTTGTCATATATTTACTAACGTACTTAAATTAGCAAATAAAGAACTTTTTTTTTTATTTAGAAAAACTTAAGTATGAAATTACAAGGCATAATTTTGATATCCATTATGTAAAGTTTTTAATAGCCAGGTAAAAATAAAACTCTGTTTACAGCAATAGATTCCGTCAGTGTAATTGATAATAATTAACAGTATATTATTAACCAAAGTTTAGAAGTACCTAGGGCTCAGTTAATATACTATTTTTTCCACTATTAAGCCATTTACAAAACTTTGCTGTAGTTATTAATTTATTAATATCACTCCCTTGCATTATAGGCTCTATTAATCATTTTAGTCAAGTAACCTATGATTTAAATTTTACTGTACCTAATCGGGTTGCCTGGTTTGAAAAGTTTGATAACTTGTTTTAATAATGCCTCTATTATTGACCTAGGTCCGCAGGGGTCGGCAACTTACGGCTCACGAGCCGCATGCGGCTTTTTCGATGTCGAGTTGTGTCTCTTTCGATATCAAATTGCGGCCGTTAGTGGCCCTTTTTGAAAACTGAGAAATTGTGTAAATTATAACTTTTGGCTCTTCCGTCTCAAAAGGTTGCCGACCCCTGACCTAGGTCAATAATGGAGGTAAATAATAATGGTTTCTGGCATGAGGTTAAGAAATATGATTTGTAAAACTTAAAATCGGTTAATAATAATACACATAGATTCAAAAGTTTTGCATCACTCTGATTTTGGCATGTTAAGGTAATTTCAGGAATGAATTTTTTTTCTAAATGTTTATTTATGTGTATGAACGATGCCATTTTTTGTAGCAAAAAAATACTATCAAGACATTTGTTTAAGATAACATTTTCAGTGTTGTATTTTGTTGGCGCCCAGTTAAATTTTTCGGTTCAATTGGTTGGTAAAATAAAAAATTTTAAAACTCATTGATTTTTATTTTAAACCTATCAATGAACTAATATTTAGTCTATTTTCGCGATGACGTAATTAATTATTCGAGAATCAGAGTGATGCAAAACTTTTGAATCTACAGGGAGGCCCATCGAAAACAGTCCAGCAAGGTTTACGGCTGTGTACGTGAAAATTTAAAAAAAACATAACTTGTGTTTTCAGGGGGACACGTTTCACTATTAATTTCATCCCTGTAACCTCAACCGCCCTAGCGGGGGCGGCTACTGCCCTTGTTTTTTCAAATGGGAATGGGTATGTTGTGATACATCTTTTTAAAAGGCATTAAATTCTCTTTAAAATGGCGCTTTATTTTGTAAATTTGAGCTACGCGCCGCTGAGAAATTGCGTTTTAGAAAATGTAATTTTATTGAGTAATACTTACATGTTATCTTATTAAATGTCGAAAATGTCCACCGTTCACCTCCATACAATAGTACAACAACTGTTCGAAGTGTTCTAGCACATTGTGAAGAACATCTGGTGTAATATGTTGACATTCATTATAGATTGTAATTCATTCTAAGGATTCGGGTTGGGTGGCAACCTGTGTACTTGATAAGAGGTGCAGTGAAATGTTTCAAATTCCCTTGCTCGGCGACGCGTAGCTCAAATTTACAAAACGAAGCGCCATTTTAAAGAGAATTTAATGCCTTTTAAAAAGATGTATCACAACATACCCATTCCCATTTGAAAAAACAAGGGCTGTAGCCGTCCCAGCTAGGGGGGCTGAGGTTACAGGGATGAAATTTATAGTGAAACGTGTCCGTCCCCCTTAAAACACAAGTTTACGGGTCAGAGGTTTTTTAAATTTTCACGTACACAGCCGTAAACCTTGCTGGACTGTTTTCGATGGGCCACCCTGTATGTGTAGAATATTAAATAGTTAGTAGTGGAAAAAAGTTTCTTTTGATATTTCAGCAACTCTTATGCTTAACGATGAAGAATCTGGATTAACTTTCCTTTCAGATTTCTTATGGTCCCCCTGGGAATTATAGAAGAACGCGGAGTTCAAATTGTTATCCTCTATGTTTTTGTCATACTACTTCAACAATATGGTTGATATTCTTAACGTCACTCATCGCATGATCAATCATTAGCGGAACATTTTCGTCAGGTTCTGTCTCCGTAACATTTATGGAAGGAATTTTCATTTCCAAGCAACTACTATTACAACTTTCAGCTTCATCCTCGTGTATATTCGGCATTCCTTTTATATCTACATGACTGTCAATTTTTCTAAAATGACCGTTCTCATTTTTACCATTACCGTCCATGTTGATAACGGTATCCGGTTTAACAACGTACCCGTTTTTACCGTTGAACTTCATGTTCGGATGGCTTTCTATTCGTGTAAAATTACAACTGTCGTTTCGAGTTGGTGGATATTTCACGTCATTATGGTTGTCACTACGGGGGATTTTCATTTCGATGTGGCCGTCGTCGAGAAACATGGAATCCATACTGGAGAGGCTGTCACTGGAGTGGGTACGAATTGAGGGAAACAAACTTGATCTAATATGATCTGCAACAGAAACACTTCGTTAATCTTTCGCGAAAGGATACGACAAATGGCAAATTTCTATGCTTTAAAGCTCGAATTAAGACCGGCTTGAATACAAGTTTATTATAAATTCATTTGCATTTGGCTTATGTGATTCCAATAAAATCTTAAATAATAATATGGATTGACTTCCTGAAGCAAAATACTGAGGCTGGATTCAAGCACACTTATTGAAAGTTTATCAAGCACATGCTTGTGTGGATCTAAGCGCCTTTAGTACAAAATAGCCAAAAGTAATATTGCCATGCCAATGCCGAAAACGCACTTTATTTTGGTAATCAGGAAAAACACCTCAAACGTCAATTTAAGGTAGATTTCTATTTATTTTGTATTATCTTTTCAAACGGCCATGGAATGCAGTAGAAGACTTCATAGTCATATCTACATCCTTAAAAGATAAATCTTATAATAATAAACAGCATTCGCTGAAGAAGCTAAAACGTGCCATAAGAAAGAAAGACCGAACAAAGAGTAAAAAATTTTAAATCGCATTTTTATATTGAACCAACAACATATAAGCTGTCCTCCATTAATAAAAAGAAGTAATTAAATGGTTTGCCGTTATTAAAATTGGTTTGCAGCAAGAAATAGCCATTAAATCATTTGATCAGCATAAAAATATTTTGCTTGCAAAAAATAAAAGTCAGGCTGCAACACTAGTTCTGCAAAAAATACTACAAACTGTCAAGAATTTAACAGATATCGGTCCGCTTGTATCATCATGTGTTCGCTTAATTAACAGTCGAGCTGCGAAATGATTACTTGGTCAGCAAGGTTTTACAATTGGTCAATAGAAAAAAACATGTCTAGAAGCAGTTTACTTCTGAGGATTGCATATTAAAAGAATGGTTATCAATATAAATCATTGGATTGCGTTTGTTTTGAATAATCGGCAAAGTTCGTTATTGTGGGCAGTCGCGTGATACGACTAGCTAATTGCGTGTGTGTGTTTTCATTCGGTGTAGCAGTCAAGGCCCAAAAAGAGTAGCGGGGGCGGGTTTTCACTTCTTTTCCCAGGGCATTGTCAATTTATGTAACTTTCTTGTGTTTTCTTTTGCCGAATACATGCAGAAGGAAATCGGCTACAATAGATGTAGCGGGGGCGGGTTTTTACTTGTTTTCCCAGGGCACTGTCACTATATTTCACGTTTTATTGCTTTTTTTGATGACCAAGATTAAATATTTTGGTTATCCGCTGATTGCTTACTAATATCTGATTAAAAGTGGATCTCTCATAGCAGCTTATATATTTAACTTGCGTACCAAGATAATTTAGAGCACTCTAGTGTGACATTAATTACTGACCGATTCAGAAATGTTTGTAGTCCATAAGTTGCTGACCAACTAGCAATTTTGGCTGACCGATTACATTTTTCTGTTTACAAAAATAAGAATATTTTGCTGACCATGATACCCATTAATAAACGCATGTCGTTACCTGGGTCAAAATTTTTTTACAGGCAACTTTCAGTCCATAGCATATAACTTGCTAAAATACACTATTTGCCTGTAGAAACGATTATAATTTGCGAAATATATGTTACTTCCGGAATTAGAAAGCAATTTTAAAAGTTTTTTTTTTTTAGATTATAGCTGCAGAATTCAAATTTGAATTTAAAAATGTATCGCCGATCACGTGTCCCCAGTCAATAATTTCTTACTTTACCCTTTTATATTTCTCGTCATTTTACTAAAATTACTTTTATATATAAATAATTACACTCCTACTACAATTTGTATTGAAAAAATAATGTTCAAAGATCAACAGTTTAGTTTCTCTATCGCAATTATTAACCAGAAGTTCTGATCCCGCAGCTCCATGTATCGCCAGTCACAACAGAAATTGCTTATAAATAACGCCACTACAGGTTGGCCTAATAGTTTTACAAATATGACGGTATGTGCTTGAATTTGTGTAAAGCGTGCTCCTGTTTAGTTAAGTTCCTTATTATGTTTATTTAGGTATAAACTAGAACATTACCTACTTTTTACAAAGCGTATGTTTTTATATTGTATCGCCGGTCACAGGGTTATTTCACACCTAGTAGTCTTAATTAAGGAAAAAATATTACACGAAGTCATTCTCTTGAGTAAAGATACTCATTTCAGTCTAAAATGTTATTCACAAATTTGTGCATTTGTGTATCGCCGGTCACAGTAATACCGGTCACGCATGAAAATGTTACCAGAGATAAATTGATGTGACGGTTTGTTTTCCGAAGCTATATACAATATTTTTTTAGTAACCATTTATAAACCATTAAGGAAAAATATATTTTGAATATAAGTTTCGTTACACCTTAGGTAGATTAAAAATATATATTTTACCATTCTATAAGGAACATTCCAAATCTTTAAGCCAATATAAGACATGGCTGCTATAAATACATAATAGGAAAATGGTTATAGTGACTGATTAAAATAACTCAGTTCCAAATATTGGCGTTATATGATTCAGAAGAGAAAAATTAGCCATGCGACGGGCGTTAAATTTTGTGACGATGATCTTTTGCACGGACATATATAATTCCTCTAATTAGATACTGTAAGAAACCTATTAAAAAACTAAGAGGTGTTTTTGAGATTATTTTTTATTAAAATCCGATTTACTGAAAGTTGCCTGTAAAAAAATTTTTACCCACCTATCGAATAATACAATTACACAGCTATATGAAACGGTCTTCCATTTGACAGAATAGATATTGATCAAATAGTACTGTGAAGCAAGCATTACGTGCAAATAATACAAATCATAACTACTATTTACAGTAAAAATATGTTTTAAAGAGCACACGAATCTTACCAGGGACTTTAATTGTCAGTAAGTTCGAGTTTTCTTCTGCAATCAAAAAAATAGACATAAAAAAATTTGTCAGTTACGCTTTCAAATGGTAACTGTTATTGTAAGAACCCCGAACGTTACTCCCACGAGTTGCCATGTCATACACATCTGTTTTCACTTAACAAGTGTATGTAAGCTAGTAGTGATGCCAAATAACAACGCGTATAGTCTTTCGAAATAGTTAAACGCTTCGCTTCAGTCTCTTGTTTGTATACGCATTTAAACGTTAAGGTATTTGTGACTTAATAAATAAGGTGTTAAATTTGCCAGATGTAGCATTACCGTTACCTGTTCTGTTGTAAATTAATTTATAATAGCAATGATAAAAATGTAAACTGAACATATTAGTATTGAGCATTAATAATACTACTTGACTCTCTTGGTCTTATTTTAATGTTCAAATTCAAACTTTTGGTTTAATTAAAGAAAAAAAAACAGCCCCCATCGAGAACGTAATTAAAACATTCCAAAAATAGTTCTAATAGAGCAGAATGTCTATTTACCTGATCCATCCGCACTGAATATTGCTCTATGCTCATCCAATTGTCGAGCGCTGCAGAGGGGAGTATCAACTTCAATGGTGTTATTGAATAAGGCATAATCTACTTCGTACTCTCCCGAATCCTTCTTGAACGATATGAGAGACTGAAATCTATGCCCCCATAGAATTTCTGAAGGCAAGTAACTTGAACGAGCTTGGGTGGTCATTCCTGTTGATTCTATTACACCCTCTACAAAAAAGAAGAAATGTGATAAGAAAGAATCAAACGATAACCTATGAAGACTGGAATTGTAGAAGATTTTCGAGTCCATAGTAATGAATTAGGAAAAACGGACAATGACGAGTGGACCAGGGGATGTGTACTATACTAGGTGTAGTATTCCATTTTCATTACTAACCTAAAATAACGACGATCTCAAATCTCTCCCTCAGAAGATCAGTGGCTGACATATTGTAAAGAGGTGACTTGTTGTCGATCTTGTGGACAATCATAGTCGGCCAGATGAAGAATATCTTGTCTTCTTCCCCATCGCCACCCACCTAAAAAAATATTACATTATAACAGACTACAATTCTCGCATAGGGAATTTGAAAATATTTAAACGAGGGTGAACCAAACATTTTATTTCAAACTTCCATAACATTTCCTAAATTATTATAGTTAGAGAAAAGTGAAATATCAGTAATTTGTTTTTTCGTGGAGTTTAGGTCCCCCTCTACAACTTTTATATCTGATGAAATGCCGTAGAGCGTTGCTGAGAGGCCCTGTACCGCTTTAGATAGGAAATTCTCAATAAATTCAAAATTATATCGAGCCATGTCTGAAAATGAATATACAGCATCTGCGTGACCCCAAAGTCACGGGAAACACATTTTCTGACAAGTAAACTCTTGCATATACTTTTCCGAGCGGGTCAAAAAAAAATGAATGGAAAAATTAGAAAGTCTCAAGTGACATGGGTCCAAGTGGGCTTAATCGATTTGTATTCCCATGGAGATGACTCGTAGACAATTTACTGATAAGAAGAATATTGCGAAAGTGCAGCATACTTTCAAGGATATCGTGAAAATTAAGACTATGAAAGTCGGTACGAAGGTGCACGAGGTAAGACTGCAGCGAGATCTCTTTGGACAATTGCTGACTGCATCGCTCTCTCAAAAAATAAATTTAGAGAAAATTTTGCAGTACCCGATTACTCCAGTCCCGCTTTCTCTCTGGCATACCTTCCGGTATCTCTGCGTAATATGGTCAGAATTCCACCTAGTTAGGTGCGATTCTTCTGAAATGGGTTTTTCCTTAATATTTGGGTGTCAAGGAATGTAGTGAGAGAATTTTCTGACATGTCACTATCGTTTTCCGAATTTCCTCCGAGCAGATTTTTAAAAAAATCCAATAATGAAATGGCGAGACCGACGATAAATTTTTTTTCACATATTCTATTATATATATATATATATATATTCTATTCTAGAAAGTTTCAACTTCAAATTCGGTTTTTTTCTTTTTTTTTTAATTTTCATACTTTTTTGACACGCTCGGAAAAGTATATGCAAGGGTTGACGTGTCAGAAAATGTGTTTGCCGTGACATGGCTCGATATAATTTTGAATTTATTGAGAATTTTCTATCTAAAGCGGTACAGCGCCTCTCAGCAACGCTCTACGATATTTCCTCAGATATAAAAGTTGTAGAGGGTGACCTAAACTCCACGAAAAACCAAATTACTGATATTCCACTTCACGGACCCCTATTGTCGTCTCTCTAACTATTAGTAATTTTGATAAGAAAATTATTGCCTGTACTGTATTTTTTTGACTTTATGATGTTATTAGTTAATTTTGCGTTAATTGCATCTCATTTTTACACACAAATTAAAATAAATCAAAACAAAAACAAAAAGCTGGGAACAAATAAAAAAGCAATAGCAAATAATATTGCTTAAATAAAAATCTGTTCATTTACGAAGCATGAGCAATATTGAAAACAATCTTTGGCACAACGAAAACATCTTAAAAATAACAAAAATAATGTTAAGCATATTAACATTGCAAACCAATTATTATACATACTTTCGATGTGTTTACCTTAAGCTCAGTCTGGAAAAACGGTAAATGTTCTCCTTCTTTGGTAACTTTGTGCTTTATTAATTGTGCCCGTACATGAGCCTCTATTATGTGACTTTTTCTCATATCACCAACCCTAAAAAATAAAAGACATTTGACTCATGAGATTTGTACACACCAATCAATATAACTCCTTCAAGGTACAATTTAAATTAATCTTAAACTTTGTTTCAGGAACAAAATTTTGTGCTGTAAAAAATTATATCTCAAAATCCTTACAACGGCCCTGTTATGCTAACTTACCTAAACATAAGACAAGGAACACCATCCCTATGGCTAATCACAGCATTTCTTGAGAACAACAGTGTTTGTGTCCTCTTTTTTGGACGAGATAATTTTGCAAACACCACACCTACCATGAAGGCTT
This sequence comes from Barypeithes pellucidus, assembly GCA_963991005.1. Lineage (NCBI taxonomy): Eukaryota > Metazoa > Arthropoda > Insecta > Coleoptera > Curculionidae > Barypeithes > Barypeithes pellucidus. The sequence goes on along the minus strand of OZ022561.1, from coordinate 17,298,705 downwards.
GAATCATCACACCTGAAATTAAAAAATTTTACAAAAATATTTAAATCCTAAAGATTTTATTGAATTATGTTTAATATATTTTAAAAAATAATAAACTTAATTCATACCAGTTATAGCCTGCACACACAAAACGAAGATAGCTTCTGGACATTCTTCGGTTGTAGCTCTGGTTCCAAACCCAATGGTATGTTGCGTTTCTAAGCTAAATAGGAACGCCGAGGTGAAACCGTGCACCCCAATTAAGCATGGAGTGAATTGTTCTGCTTCATTCTAAAATAACCAAATAAAAACTTTTAGCTGCTTAGAAAATATATAGGAAAATAGTCGTTGCTGACTAGGAAACTAGAAAAGATTGGGCTTGTCCGCAAATGAAACTTTATTGTTTAAAGTTGGTCCAAGCTTTCGGAAATCTTTATTTCCATCTTTAGGGAATAGCTTTTTTGACATTATTCATTCAGGTGATAAATATCTTAATGCAAGAAACAATATAAATATGTTAAAACAATTAAAATATGTTAAAACTGACTGAAACTACATTTTGAAATGACTAAAAAATTAAAAAAGGTAACCGTCAAAGACAGTGGCGGCTCGTGACCTATGATAGAGCGGGTTCTCAAGTATTATTTTTAAAATTTTATTTTTGTGTGACGACCAAACAATTACTTTCTAGGCGCTTTAAATGTAGAAAGAAAAAAAGTAATAAGAAAATGCGTTAGGTAAAACATATTTTTATTTATTTTTTAATTGTACACAAGGAAATAAAACTTTTGGAAAATAAGGAAGGTTTTCTTAGTGTGTATAGCTGTCAGATCTTAACGTCGTCGCATGCAACCCTTGTAACAATATTTATACAGTCCACTACTAATACTACTAAAGCCATCTACGAGCTATCAAGAAAACCAAATGATGTCCAATACTACTACCGCCATCTACGAGTTATCAAGAAAACCGAATGATGTTTAATACCACTACGCCATCTACGGCTACGTCATTAGGCGCAACCAAGACGAGAACAATAGTTAACTGTTTTATGACGAGAACGAATCGAGCCACGAGACTGACAAGTTGGCATTCTTCATATTTTCAGTGTTTTTTAGTGTAAATCCTTAAATAAAATGGTTTAAAATCATATCGAGTATCATTTATCGAAATACACAACATTTATCGACCCTACACAATAGTCCTTAAACGTAAAGTTCATTCTTCGGTTCTTAATTGTAGAAAATTGATCAATAACAGCCTCATTAAGTTTGGAATACCCTCTATAAATTTTTTTTCATATATTTCATTTTTAAACTTTCTAATAAAGTCCCTAGATTTACCCTTTGTGGTCTGCGTTAAATTAATTTCGGGTTTAGGTGTTCCCGCATTCTTCACTTCAATTTTTGCTTCAAACTCAAAGAGCTAAAGTTATTTCTTAAATAGTCCACCGTCAACTAGGTATTCATTGTAACTTAATAAATGTATGATATTAAAATATTAAAACATACACGCTCGAATTTCTAACTAGATGCACGAACAGACAACAAGCGCGGTGCACACAAAAACTGTGCGCCTTTTCCATGTTAAATCTCCATAGCCCCGCTATCTCCCGCTGCCACCCGCCCCCTGTTACTACAGAGGAACTGCACTACTTAATCGCACGTGCGAGCGAGTCTCATCATAATCGTCATTTACCTCGACCGATGCACGGTTGCCGGATCTATACAGTTTGGTTTGACGGGATGATAAAATATTCGGTAGGGTCGGACTTTTTTAGTTTGACGGTACGATAAAATATTAGGGAGAGTCGGACTTTATACGATAAATAATATTCAATGAATGGAATTTGAAGAACCGCCACTGGCTTGTCAGCAAATGAAACTTTATTGTTTAAAGTTGGTCCAAGCTTTCAGAAATCTTTATTTCCATCTTTAGGGAATATCTGTTTGACATTATTCATTCAGGTGATAAATATTTTAATGCATGAAACAATATTCAAATTTAAAACACGAACAAACACACAATTAAAATATATTAAAACTGAATGAAACTACATTTTAAACGAGTAATGAAAAAATGTGACAGTCATTGATCATTTTGTAATATCTTTTACATCTTGAGTATTGGGTTTGTTCCACTTTGCCTCTTTGAATTCCAAGAAGAAATTCATGGAATTCTTCTTTGAATTCAAATACGCAAGACGCAAAAGACGTTACAAAATGATAGGTGACGGTCTTTTTTTCAGTTCTCCAAAATGTAGTTTTATTAAGTTCTATTTTGACATTTTTAATTGCTTTTTGTTTGTGATTTTAAATTTGGCCAGACGTTATTCTATAAATTGAGATATTTATTTATAACCTGAATCTGAAAAATAAATTCGCTGAAGATGCAATATTTCCTTATATTTATACAGGGTCCGCAAACGAAGCGTGGACGGAAGATTAAATCGTTATCGAAGAACTTATCAACAATACTGAAACAGCTTGAGATATTGGATTAAAAGCGGCATGTTTTAAAAATATTTTACATTATACAGGGTGGCCCAAAAAAGTGTGACAGCATAAAGTTATATTTTTTTAAATGGGACACCCAGTATTTTATTGCATATTTAGGTTCGCATTACTATCGTTTATAAGTGCCTCAAATCTTATTCAATTTGGTTTTGTAGTTTCGGAGAAATAAATTAAAAACTAAAAAAAAAGTTTTGCAGTCCTGAATAAAAAAATCAAAAAAAACAATCCAGAACTATTTTTTTAACCTCGGCATTGTGTTAAATTTATGACAAGAGGTCTAGAGATACTATGAATGTAATTGCGTTTATTTATTTTATACAGGGTGTTCATAATAAAGTTTCAAAAACCCCACATTTTAAAATAATTTTTCTCAAGTTTTTCAAATGGAACACCCTGTATATTATTTAGCTATTTGACGTAGAATTCATAGACAATTTTTTTTTATAATACAAGCATATAAGTTATATCCAGCCGTTTTCGAAATAATTGTAAATATCATAAATTATGTTGTTTAAATAGAGTTTTTATTGGGAAATTTTGTTATAGGCGACTAGACTAATAAGTAAGACTAAAGTAAATGTTCAAAATAGCTTCCTTTTACTTAATTTAATGATTTTCCCCTACTGCCAACAGAACTCTAAATTAATTTTCTTCATTAATAACTGGTTTATTGATTATTATCCTTTTTGTGTACGCAGTGCTTCCTGTTGCTACAAATTTTTGCAACAACTTCTCGAAGGTTTTTGGTCTCGGCTTTCTCTCAATATCTGGATATCTTTCAGCATACACTCGGCTCGCGAGGAGGCAATTTCTTCCACATTCACCCAGTATAAAAATCATATTTACCATTTCTAAAATTCGACATTTTGTGTAAGTTAGTACTTAATTTCGACGACTGAACAAATGTAAATAATTTTATTTAACTGTCATAGTGACAATCTAAACAAAAAGAAATCATGGCAACTCGATTAAGAATAAAAAATAAAATTAAATAATAAAAGTGGCAAAAATGTATGCTTTTAAAATTTATATCGAAATAACTAAAATACGGTAAACTCTAAGAGTAAAAGGAAGCTATTTTGAACTTTTACTTTAGTTTACAATTATTAGTCTAGTCGCCTGTAACAAAATTTCCCAATAAAAACTCTATTTAAACAACATAATTTATGACATTTATAATTATTTCGAAAACGGCTGGATATAACTTATATGCTTGTATTATAAAAAAAAATTGTCTATGAATTCTACGTCAAATAGCCAAATAATATACAGGGTGTTCCATTTGAAAAACTTGAGAAAAATTATTTTAAAATGTGGGGTTTTTGAAACTTCATTATGAACACCCTGTATAAAATAAATAAACGCAATTACATTCATAGTATCTCTAGACCTCTTGTCATACATTTAACACAATGCCGAGGTTAAAAAAATAGTTCTGGATTGTTTTTTTTGATTTTTTTATTCAGGACTGCAAAACTTTTTTTTTTAGTTTTTAATTTATTTCTCCGAAACTACAAAACCAAATTAAATAAAACTTGAGGCACTTATAAACGATAGTAATACGAACCTAAATATGCAATAAAATACTGGGAGTTTCATTTAAAAAATTATAACTTTATGCTGTCACACTTTTTTGGGCCACCCTGTATAATGTAAAATATTTTTAAAACATGCCGCTTTTAATCCAATATTTCAAGCTGTTTCAGTATTGTTGATAAGTTCTTCGATAACGATTTAATCTTCCGTCCACGCTTCGTTTGCGGACCCTGTATATTTACCTGGTCATCGATATTTAAATCTCCATGGGTAAAAACTATGAGCCACCATATAAGCGCAAAGAGTAACCAGGAAACGAAGAAATTCATTGCGAATACCAAAAGAGTCCATCGCCATTGAGCATCCACTAAGGTTGTAAAAATATCCTATAAAAAGAATCTTATAAAACGAAGAATTAAAAACTAAACGTTTTAACTAAATCTAATAATCATATAATTTGGAATTTCACATGAGTATGACTATTTAATAAAACTATAAAAGTGCTCTTCCTTTTCTAAATTTTAGACATCTTAAAGAAATTAATATGAAATTCGTATTTTTGGATTTACCTGCAAATATCTTCTTCTTCTTTTAGCCACATTCCCTTGAACGACGTTGCAGTCGCCATGTTTAAAAACTACCCTTTTCCTGAGTCTCCTGGCATTGAACCTGCTTTGTCTATATCTGAAAAAGAATCGAATAAAGAATAAGTACCTATAAAAAGTTCTGTTTTCTTAAATTTAATAATAAAAATATAAAATTAAATAGTTTTGTTTAAAAATCATTATACGTATTTGAAATATAACCTTACATCAAAGATGAGTCTACAATATTAACATTCTCACTGTTCATTATCTTGCAATAACACGCAATTGCATCTCCCTCTTTATCAAAATCAAATGTTAAAAACCTATTTATGAGAAATATGATGTTTTCGTAACTAATTTTAGAAAAGTTATCAGAACGAGTTCGGTTAACATCCTAAGGATGAACAATATTTTTATATTGTAACTTTTTGTAAACATTGGTAGTTTAATGTACAACTGTCAAAACAACAAACCTTTATCGAATGGGATAAGATCGGCATCGAGACGTGTCAATTAACAAGAAAGTTCAACTAAAACGGTTATTATCCTAACGAGTGCGCAAAGTCACACTTTTCCGCATGAGTTAAGATCAAAAATTGTTCCACAAGCGTTGGAAAAATCGACTGCATCGAAAATACTTCTTTAGATTATTTTTATGTAATGTGTATAAGACCACAATAAAGGTGATTTATGCAAGAACAAATGCTGCATTTGTTTTTGAACAAAAACCACATTTTACAAAATATTCTCAATGTTTACTATTTACTTATTATTAGTTATTGTGGTAGTGGTAGTACAATTAGTCACATTATGTAGGTTCATTGCGGAAGCCATCCAGGTTCGAGCAAACTGGATGCTTCTGATGGAGGAGTGCTGATATTCAAGTATCAAGCTATCACTAGTGTTGCTGGAATAATTTCAATCCATAGGCAATGCAATATTTGAATGCATAGATTCTGCATTGTACACTGACAAAAATGCATTTACCAATGTCATGGGTTACAAAATTGGAGCTACCTCAACCCACCTCTCTATGTTGTTTTAATTGAGCCTACGAATTATCACAAATTATTTAAAAACGCTACAGTAATTCAGGTTCTTTTGGTTCGCCTCAACCCACAAAGAGATTTTTTATCAACATTTTAAATATATTTGGGATCACCACAATTCCTTATCTTGTAACTATTTTATGAGTTACCTGAACTCAGTTTCTGGGTTGGGAAAACTTACTGATTGATTATAAAGTGTCGTGTTAACCCGGACTTGCATTATTTTAACTCATTACCATGTGTAAATTATTTTGAGTTGGAATAATTCCGGAAACGTGCTCCGAAGCCCCATATCGAGGGTAAAACGCAAGATCGTAAGGTCACGGAAAGTTCCGAATTCGTGCTCGTGCAGCTTTGGCACGGTTCATTCCATTGTTATTCGTCAATTCTCCTTCGATCGCAGTGCATAATTTTGGCCAGTTGGCGTAAAATGGAGGGACAGGAGGGAGATTCATACAAATTGTTATTATTGTAATGGAGCCTTATTATTTATAAGCAATCGTCATCACTTCGTCCTCATGGTTTCTTAGCCGTAGTATGCTCTCCTATCTATAATTCATTTGATTATTTTTTTTTAAATATACAACAAAAATGTCATATCTTGAAAAAACAAAAGGCAATTGAAGTTCGCAATATGCAGGCGTTAAATCATAGTTCCGATAGTCCACAATTTAGATACTAGTAGTCCAAAATTTCGAGTCTGGTAGCCCAAAGAGTGAGTTATTCCAGCCACCATCATAAGCTAGAACAACTTGAATGTCAAGTTTTGATAGCTTGAATCATGAATTAATCTAGCCCGACTAGTAACGCATCACAATTCACATACTGGTAGCTACGGTAGCCCATCAATAATTTAAGACGGTGGGGAATGAGCTATTCGAACGCATAAAAGAACCCATCTTCTGTGCTATCATAACTTATGAATAGTGACTTGGTGCAATTTCTTCGATTTGGTTGCCGTAATTCAGAAGTCTGGGCTGTCCCCTATTAGCAACACGCTTCGGTCTAGGACAACTCATATTTGAGTTATATCAATTCGAAATTTCGCTCAGTGTACCCTTAGAGCTTGAAAGCCATAAGGTGTCCAAACAACAAATCTTATGGGGATTTTCATTTGAAACATTAAAATTCCGAATATTCTTGAACATCTCTTCTTCATAGATTGTAAAATCTTTCAAATCCCTTCCTTCAGCCATACAAGTTGATTTTCCATCGGCCTAATCGTTTGATATTCGTGATTTCTTGGCCGGAATTTGTGAGTAAAGTGGCAGATGAGCACCTAAAGCTATGCCCCTAGTATACAGGGTGTTCATTTGAAAACATCCCACCACGGATTTATCGAAAACCACTGATTAAAAGAAAAATCGCCGAGACAACAGATTTGCCAAAAGGGACTACTTTTTAACCAAAAACTACTTCACCCCCTTTTACTCTCTGGCCCCCGGAGTTTGTTCGTTTAAATGACAAGGGGTAGCAAGTAATAGCTTGTTTGAAAGGTCTTTTAAAGTGCTTTATTTTGACGTTTGATTTTTTTAAATCGGTCGATTCGTTTTCGAGAAAATTGGAAAAATCTTTATTTATCTTAATTTGTTCAGATAGAAAAAAAGCACACGAAAATATCACTTTTTATTTCAATAAGTGTTCAAAATGTTGCCCGTTATTGGCCAAACAATGATATAGACGATTTTCAAATTCCTGACGGACATTTTCAAAAACATGTTGTGGGAGATCATGGCAGCTCTCGGTAATGCGTTGACGAAGTTCATCCAAACTGTTAGGTTGGGGAGTGAACACAACAGTTTTCAAATGGCCCCATAGAAAAAAGTCTAATGGCGTCAAGTCAGGAGATCTAGCAGGCCATTCTATAGGCCCTCTTCGCCATATCCATTTGGAAACTCGTCGTCTAGCCATTGCCGAACCGGAAGAACATAGTGAGGAGGAACGCCGTCTTGCTGGAAATATATTTCAGCCTCATCAAGTATAGGGTTTCCATCGTCTTCGATTTGGTTTTCAATGGTTTCAGTGATAAGCGGATTGATGGTATTTTCCACTTTGTTTCCTAAAATGCCTGCCCATACCATACATTAATTTTTGGGGGGTACTGAGTATGCCCTTCTACAAAAGCATGAGGATTTTCATTGCTCCAATACCTGCAGTTATGCTTATTAACAAATCCATTTAGATAAAATGTGCATTCATCACTGAAGCAGATATTCTTTACATGATTAATTTTCACTATCCCAAGATTTTCACAAACGTAACTGACAGCAAATTAAATTGTTTCTTTCCCTTAGCAACTATAAAAAACTAAACAGGTATAAGAATAAAAACAGTTCGCCCATGTTATCTGTGTTGATAAAAAGAAGGCGGTAAAATTTTTTCTAAATTTCTCGAAAACGAATCGATCGATTTTAAAAAATCAAACCCCAAAATAAAGCACTTTGAAAGACCTTTCAAACAAGCTATTACTTGCTACCCCTTGTCATTTAAAATTTTTAAGGGGATGACCCCGGGGGCCAGAGGGTAAAGGAGGTGAAGTAGTTTTTGGTTAAAAAGTTGTCCCCTTTGGCAAATCTTTTGACGTGTCTCGGCGTTCTTACTTTTAATCAGTGGTTTTCGATAAATCCGTTTTGGGAAGTTTTCAAATGAAGGCAATATTTAATTGCAGAATTATACAAAACTTAGGCGTGCGGAAAATGTCTATAAAAATAGATAGATAGAAAATAGTAAATCGCGCACGCCTACATAAAAATATATTTGCGATAAAGAAGCAAATATTGTACGAAAAAAATACGAAAAACTTTAAAAAAAATGGTGCTCTAAGTTTTAGTCAATTCTAACGAATGCCCATTATTATTAAATACATCGATAAAAAACGAGAAGATACCTGTAAGGTGCTGAATAATTTTTTCGCAGTCACTTTTTCTAATTACTATTTAAACGTACTCGAACTCATAACTATATTTCTCCTGTTCCCTCACAGATGCTTGGACGCAGTTAGCACACTGATGTTGTTTCTTCTCGGTATACATTTTAATATTCACTACTAGAAAATATACTATTAAAAAATTGTTTAAAGTAAGACGGATAAAACTATAATGAATTTAGAAACAAATTATTTCATGTAATATACTTGATATTAAGCATAAGATAAGAGAAATCGTATCATAACCTCCCTGCTACAATAAGATAATCCGAATATAATATATTAAAAAATGTCCTGTTAATATTAACCATACTTTTGTTTTATTTGAACGTTGCATACCAATCTTTTATATAAGAAATTTCTACATTTATGTATTGAAAGGCTTATGGGATTATCTAGTTTTACGCATTTTTATTATAAGTTTATTGGTGTTCATAATATTTAAAACTTTTGACGCACATACAGTTGTATATACGTATATTTATTTATTTGTTTTGGAGGAGAGATAGAACAATTTTATTGGCATTCATTTAAATTCATATTTGGATGCATTCATCTCTACATATACCGGGTGATACGCAGTGGCGGCTCGTGACATATGATAGAGGGGGTTCACAAGAATGGTGAAATTATTTTTTAAATTTTATTTTTGTGTAACGACCAAACAATTACTTTTTATTATGTAGGATGAAAAGAAGTAATAAGAAAATGCGTTAGGTAAAACATATTTTTATTTATTTTTTAATTTTACACAAGGAAATACAACTTTTAGAAAATAAGAAATGCTTTCTTAGTGTGTATAGTGCTTAAACGTAAAGTCCGGTTCTTAATTGTAGAAAATTGATCAACAACAGCCTCATTAAAGTTTGGAATACCCTCTATAATTTTTTTTTCATATATTTAATTTTTAAACTTTCTAATAAAGTCCCTAGATTTACCCTTTGTGGTCTGCGTTAAATTAATTTCGGGTTTAGGTCTTCCCGCATTCCTCACTTCAATTCTTTGCTCCAAACTCAAAGAGCTAAAGTTATAAGGAGGTAAAGAAACTCACAGTCTGCTAGACTAGTTTAATAAACGTTAATAAAAACCATACATGTTTCGAAGGTTCAAATCTTCATCTTCAGTGAAAAATACAACATTAGAAGAAACTCATGACATTGTAAAACTAACAAAGCAGGAAAAAGAAAAAACCATTTATATAATTATACAAAAATAATAAATAAGAAACTAAAGTTTTCTTCTTAAAAAATTAATAGAATGCATAATTATACTTTATTTAATTTTGAATTTTATGTAAAATTTAGTCATTTTGTGAAGATAGTTCATCTTAGCACGAGGTTCAAAGATGAAAGAAAAATGTTTTTTCTTTCATCTTTTTACATAAAATTCAAAATTAAATAAAGTTTAATTATGCATTCTATTAATTTTTTAAGAAGAAAACTTTAGTTTTTTATTTTTTATTATTTTTGTATAATTATATACATGGTTTTTTCTTTTTCCTGCTTTGTTAGTTTAACAATGTCATGAGTTTCTTCTAATGTTGTATTTTTCACTGAAGATGAAGGTTTGAACCTTCGAAACATGTATGGTTTTTATTAACGTTTATTTAGTGAAGCAGACTGTGAGTTTCTTTACCTCCTTATAACTACACTCCACTTTGAGATGGACTACTTCAAAAAAAAAAAAAAAAAAAAAAGAGCTAAACTTATGTTATAAATATATAATATTAAAATATTTAAACATACACGCTCGAATTTCTAACTTGATGCACGAACAGACAACGGCGCGGCGCACACTAAAATTGTGCGCCTTTCCCATGTTAAATCGCCATAGCCCCGCTATCCCCCGCTGCCTCCCGCCACATGTTACTACAGAGAAACTGCATTATGCCCCGCCTACTTAGTCGCATATGCGAGCAAGTCTCGTCATAATCGTCATTAACCTCGGCCGAGGCACGGTTGCCGGATCGAGAGCCTATAATATACAGTTTGGTTGACGGTGCGATAAAATATTAGGGAGGGTCGGACTTTATACGATAAATAATATTTAATGAATATGAATTAATATTTTTTATTCGTTTTGGGGGTGCACGTGCGCATGTTCTCCTGTGGAAGAATCGCCACTGGTGATACGTTTGTTTTGAAAATTTAGTTTTCCATATAACCGACCATAGTCTATCGTTTTAAAATAGTTTCAGCGATGTGAAACATCCGCAACAATTGTAGATTTCTTGAGCTGAACCACATGTCGTACACAGAACGTCCACAGAAGGGAAAAACCATAAAGATTCACCATTAAATCGTATAAAAATGAAGATTTCCTCTTTAAAATAACCTACACGCTTATTATCTAAGAAAATTACGTTTTATTTCAATTTAATTGCAATTTGATGTCGTGACAGCATTTTTCGTAGAACTTAAAAATCAATTTTCGTTACTAGGCAAATAGCATGTGATTTAAAGTTAATGGGTATACCATTTTTGCTAAACAAGTTAGACCATGTTGTCAGTCTCTATTATTAAATGATTATGGGATTTTCTAATTTGTTTATATAGTCCAGTGACGGATTTTACTTTATATAGGGTGTTCAAAAAGTTCAAAAGTTCTGTACCCCGGAATAACTCCGGTGCATCGCATTGCAGCGGAAAATGTCTGGGGAAAAAGTTGTTTGGTTTTGAAGGAGGAATAGTTTGCAATTTAAACAACCCTCCACCCCCTCAACCCCCGGGCGCGGGTGGGGGTAAGTTAAGATTTTCAAATGGAACACCATATTTTTTATTGGCATATCGTATTCTCCGACCAAAAATAAACATCTTTTGTCCGAAAATTTTTTTTATTCGAGCCCATCCTTCACCAATAATCACCAGGAGAAAGACAATATCAAAACTGTGTGAAAATCAAGAAGAAGAAATACTCTGTTCCTCTGTCTTGTACTAAAAAATGCCCGTGGCATACAAACAACTTTTTCCACGGGATAAAACATGATTTTCGCACGGTTCTGATTTTGTCCTTCTCATGGTGATTATTGGTGAAGGATGGGCCCGAATAAAAAAAAATTTCGGACAATAGATGTTTATTTTTGGTCGGAGAACACGACACGCCAATAAAAAATATTATAGGGTTCCATGTGAAAATCTTAACTTACCCCCACCCGCGCCCGAGGGTTGAGGGGGCAGGAGGTGGCTTAAATTGCAAACTAGTCCTCCTTCAAAACCAAACAACTTTTTCCCCAGACATTTTCCGCTTCAATGCGATGCACCGGAATTATTCCGGGGTACCGACCTTTTTTCAACACCGTGTATATAAAACGCACAGCCGAAAGGTAGGTAAAACATTTGCTAGCGAAAGTTTTAACCGATCCAGAAATTTTAATTCTTGACTGTTACAAAGTCAGAGTGTTAATATTTAAAAAAAATACAAATAACTGTGTCTACAAAAATCTTTCTGAAAGACTTTCCGATATAACAAAATGAATGATCGTAAAAATCTGAGGCCGGTACTGAAACATTTTTATACCTCCGAGTACTTAATTATTTTTGCAAATTGTAAATTGCAATGTCAATGTTAACTGTCTATTTTTTTGTCTATCGAACATTATTTTATGGTAATATTTGCATTGTTATATAATACTATTTCCTTTAATTTTAAATTTGTTTGGCATAATTTAATGGTGTGGGATTTAGAACATCCATAGACTACCTACATTGAATAAAATGTTATGAGAACAAAATATACGGGATAGGCATACAGCTCGATGTGGACGTTTCACCGGGTGCTGGAAACGTGTCTTTCCGATTTTAAATATTACTTACTGGCAACGAGATATTATCTACATATATTACCTTGACCAAGTATGATGCCAAGCCTCTTCACCAGAATAAGTAGCCTTACTAGCTAGAAATGACACTTGTGATAAACATCTCTTGATTCCGGCATTCATATTTTCTATCGGGGTAATCAACATTTATATTTGTAATATTTTCTCACAACAATCCTGTCAGTAACACAAGGTTTCCTTTTCTTTGGTCTAATTTTAGTCAAATTTCTTTCGCTTCCACTATTATACGAAGATTTAAATATGTATGGTATTTGAAATTAAATTTATATAAGTCACTTTGTTGTTTTTTATATTAATTTCTGGATGAAATTAAAGTATCGCGAGTCCTTCAGAGCGACGTAATAACTGATGTTACATAAGAAGTGCAAACGAAGGCTTTATCGAATTCCCTTTTAATAAAGTTGTTTTTATCATTTATTAATAACTGCATTGTGTTGTACTGTTAGGGGTTAAGATCAGAAATATATATATATATATATAACCATTATATTGCCAATACGAACGTTCCAAAATACAAAAAGTGTCCCCGCGATGAGAGATGGCGTGGTACTATTGAGTTTGCGCAGTGGGGTGGAAATTTTATCGATCGCGTCAGAGCCGGCCCGATATTTTTTGTTTGTTGTTATTCGTCACCATCTTTGGTTCTGGATGCTTTTTTAAATTACAGAATAAAAAGTGGTTCATTCACATTGTTGTCGGTATATTAGTGCTTATATACTTTCATTACCTATCAACAATTTTTGTAAAAGAGTTTTTAATTTGTGGTGATTCGATTCGCTGTTTGGTAGGTTAGTGGCTTGTTTTGTTTAAGATGAAAGGACACAAGTGCATGTTGCAAAAGTCATGGATCAATCCCAGGTATAAAGAATTTCAGGTATGTACATATATTCGAAAATATTTTGTTTATCACATTATCCGATCTTCGGAACCGAATTTCACTAAAAAGCTTGTAAAAAAAGAAGAGAGTGTCACTGGTATACAATATAATATACATGTGGTCACTACACATAAAAATTAGTGTACTTTTAATTTGGTGCATGAGTAGTTGATAATAATTCCCAAAATAGCCAATATAGTCATTCATTCATTCATTCTTAATTTTTGGGTTAGAAAAAAGTGAGGTTAAGAAACATACGACGTCGGATGAAAGTTAAAATAAAGCTCATCGTGTCGATTGTTACAAATATTCGGACGGAATAGTTATGTTATAGGCACCAAATCATATCATCAGAAACCGTATGCATGGAACGCCGTCTTAATTCGAACTAATCGAAATTTAGATTGCAATATTTTTCCTAACTAACCAGTGAAATTTACATTTAAAAGGTGAAATCCGGTCCTGTCGAATGTTTACTTTCACAAGGAAATTTCCGAACTGCGCAAACTCACTATTACCCCTTCGATGCCCATAGCGGGGACATAATTGCACATGGTGTTAGAAATATAATGGTTATATATTATTATATATGTGGTTAAGATTCATATCTATATATTTTGCACCAACAGAGTTAAAGTCGAAGGAAATATAAGGAAATATTTATGTAATACAGAGATATTTTTCGAATACTTTTAAGTATCATATTTTTCTAAAAATGTCACTATTAATAAATTTTATTTATAAACTTGTGCAAAACTTTAAAAAAATATATTATTTGACCTTCTATATTTAATTTTTTTCAAGTCACAAGCTTCTTCCAAAGAAAAAATTAAGAATGAGATTGGTGCGTATTTTCGAACAATACACTGTCATTGTACTGATGCCAAAACGTCAATATCACAACCTTACCACTTTCATACACTTAAAAAATGATTTATTTTTAAAACATCATTAAAAAGCTTCTTAACGATTTGCCAATTTACGCCAAGGAGTGAAAGTGAGGCGATAAATAAGCTTTTATTTTAATTTTTAGGCTTATATTTCAAAGAAACCGTTTTGTTTTGCGAATAATTAGTTTTTGCAACATTGCAATTGTTGAAAATAGCAATATTTGGAGAAAGTTGCCGATTTAGGTTTGTGAATGTACAATTAACATTCTAAATTAGATGAAACAAAATTCGTAGTATCTAGGTCTTGTTTTTCTACAATGAAATACAAATTGTTTAGAATTAAATTAATTTACAGTTTTAGTCTGTACTTTACTAGCAATTTTTTTCTATTTTTAGTTTAAAGAGTATTCCTTCATATAACGTAATTTCAAAATTCAAATTTTGAAGAAAGAATAAGAATTCATAGTCATGAATTCTTTTAAAGGTTCATTATATTCAAATCTCTCTTAAGAGCAAGATGCTATACATAATTTTTTAAATGACGGTCTCAAAATTATTTCTTATTTTTTGGTTACACACAAGTGTCTAGTTTTGGTTACACACAAGTGTCTAGTTAATAGATAATGAAGTTCTAGTTATGTCCGCATTTAGTAAAAGTCTTTTAATTCATTATCAGGGTTCTTTGAGAAAAATTGACTTTTTTTCCTAATTTAAACAATTTTCAGATTTCCTCGAGAAAGACGATTATTTCCAAAGTATTAAATTATTAGGCCAAAATAAATAGATATGTATTATTTCAAAATGCATTCTCGGTAACACTCAAATACAGCAGAAGATTTTTACAAATCACTAAACAAAGTTTTTTAAATACCACGCAGTAACAACAATAAATTTAAATTACAATAATTTATAACAGCGTATAAATTTTTTAAAAAAATTCACATTATAATTTCACGGCGACCTTTTCAAAACTAAACAGATTTATTATATTAAAAATACATGTCGTAGTGTCGAGACAACATTTTACAAAATTTTTGGCCAAGTTTCCGTTTTCTATTTTGATGAAAACCTTGATTAGCTCTCTAGATAATTTATTTTTGATCGTAAAGGAAAATAAAGGGTATGATCATCAAAGAAAAGTAATTTATGCAGTGGTGGAAAAAGCACGAAGAATATTTTCCTTTATCAAGAAAGGCAAATAAATACTTATCTGGGTCTGCATCAAGTGTATATAGTGACATACTTTTTCGAAGGTCGGCCGGCGATATCTACAAGGAAATAGACTCCCTGCAAGCAATGGGGAAAACACTCTTTGTGAACCATAATCTGCCCATGTTTAATTACAAATATAGTGAAACCTCTCTTAGGACGGGACCGTCTCAATGTGTCCGCCTAATAGAGCTGTCCGCCCATGGGAAATTTGTTATTAGGTAATATGTAAATGCAAAATTATTACTATGTATATGTATGTACAAAGAAACATAACATAACAGAAATACACTAGTTTTAGTTAGGATGTAGTACTAAAAAAATCTAATAACGTAGTTTAACGTGTTTGCGTTTTATACTTGCAATCTAGAAAATGTAATTCCAAGTCTGATAACAATTCCATTCTTGTAGAGTCACCTCAGTTCTTTGCATACTCTTATAATTCCTTTACCATACTAATGGCTTGTTGATAATTGGTGACATTTGTTTGATTACTGCATTCAACTTCTTCATCAGAATCGTCAGTGTGATGTGGTTTCAGTTTGGACTACATAATCGGTAGGAATGGGGTCACTATCATCTTCTAATAGCACATTGCTATCAATGTTAATGAACTCGCCCCAATCATTGTTATTAAATTATAAACTTCCACAACATCAATGTTCTCTTTCAGACGCAAAACGCGACATTTTTGTGCCATTGTTTACGCGATTTTAACCTTACAACTCGCAAATAAACGGCGTCCTGCTGTCGGGAATCACACACACTTTCATTCGGCGAAGTCCTTTCGCTCTGCCACGTATACGCGATTGGTTGCCGGTCTGTCTTTAGAGAATTTTTTGTCCGTTTAAAGGAGGGTTTTCGCACTCTTTGTATGAAAACAGCCTGGCCGCGTCCGCCTAAAGGAGCGTCCGCCCAAGAGAGGTTGATTTTCATAGAATTTCATATACCTAGATCCGGACTATGAAAAAATGTCCGCTAATTCGAGGTGTCCGTTAAGAGAGGTTTCACTGGATTAATTTATGGTAGTTATAGTATTTATAGCTCTACTGTGGTTCATAATCATATTTTATTAATTCCTGCCGGATCCGGTCCAAAATCTGCCAAACCCTATATTAATAAATAAGGCAGGATTCACCGAATCACAGTCGTTAATTTTTATGGAAGGACGCGCTTGCTGTAAATTTTTTTAAAAAAATTGAGTTTTTGTGAAAAATAGGTAAGGTATATATACAGGGTGTCCCATTTTCGACACTTTTATAGGGTATCTCCGTTATTGTTAGTGCTATCAAAAAAGTAATGTAGGTGTCATGCGCTCTTTTTGGGTCAAACTTAAAATGGTAAAATCAAAATTTGAAAATTTTCGCTCGCTTAAGAGATACGGGGGAAAATCAAAAAATTGACAATTTCAAAATTACCCTATATTTTCTTAGTTTAAAGAGATACAGAAAAATGTTCTATACAGAAGCTTCTTTATAACCATTGTTCAATAATCTACCGTTTTCAGAAAAAGTATACGGGGCCTATTAAGAAAGTTATCGGACCTAACCTCATTTTTTAAATGGAACACCCTGTATATTTTAATCTAAAAACATAGAATTTTAAACTCTCTTTTTCAAATTTATAACACACCATGGATGATAGATATCATCAAATTTTTCAAAATGTTGATAAGTTTTTTTCACAAATGAATATGTAAAAAATGAAATTGACGTTAAATGTTTAACTAAGAAAATATAGGGTAATTTTGAAATTGTCAATGTTTTGATTTTCCCCCGTATCTCTTAAGCGAGCGAAAATTTTGATTTTATCATTTTAAGTTTGGTCCAAAAAGAATACATGACACCTACATTACTTTTTTGATAGCACTAACAGTTACGGAACCCGAACAAACCCTATAAAAGTATCGAAAACGGGACACCCTGTACACAGTAATATTGTCAATGAGATATTTTTCTGTTTAACAGCACGTTTTAAACATAATAATAATTTTATTGTAACATCATGCATAAAAAAAACCTACTAGAAAATTTGAATTCCACTTAAAAATAATTGTATAGAAACAGACTAGGCTTCCGGAATCGTGATGGTGTTATAAACAACATAATCGCAGTTATTGTTACGAACCTTTTTGATGTAAATATAATGACGGCGTGGCGAATTATGTTTATTTGATGTATCTACTTTGCAATTTTTTCTACGGTTTACAATTATTGTAAACTAAAAACCCACGACGAGACAGGGACAGATCCAGTTAATTTAAGGCCAATAAAAATATTTTCTTGACTGGACATTTGACCCTGTAACTACCTATTTGTAAATTTTATTCTTAAAGCGCGCGTCCCGGATAAAACAATTTAATCCCGAAATATAGTAATCCCAATATTTAACGAAATTGTGTCAAAATCGAAATGACCAATATAAGGACAAATTCGAATATTTCTCCAGAAAACGCGGCTGATACCACGATTACCACGATACCCTAGACAAGATATCAATAAGGTTTAAGGTAAGGAATCCTCTGAAATATGACTAAATAAAAAAAGAGTGTATAAATAACAAAAAAACTTAATCGCCGACTTAATTTGGAGCACCCTGTATAAGAAATAGGTTACCGCCAATTCGTTGACCATGCTACACAAATTGAAGGAGATTGCATTAAAAAATGTACCTGGGTAACCTTGCTGTGACGTTGCATATGTTAAACTTGACCTACTAGGTGTTCGACTTATAAATAGGGATATCAGCTATTCACTTGGTCATAGAGATAAATATACAGGGTGTCAATTTGGAAAGTTCCCGCCCTTAATATCTCACTTCCGGTAAGTAACATTAAATGTAGGAAAGTCAAGTCAATTTTATTGTGAAGGGGGATGTTTTAAAGAATATTTTCAAATCTGGTGCCACATTTCTGGTGCCATCCACGCGTGCTGCCCCGATTACTCTGTATATCGAAGCATTCTCTTCTTACTCTAGATTAACGACCTTCTAGTGAAAACTAAAAATCCGATATTTAACTTCTCTGATGCACACTTATCTCATCTTTCTCTTTGAATGCACAAACATCGGCTGCCGACGCACATCAGACAGCATGAAGTATTACGTCTCAACAAGGACCTGGAAGAAATTTTGGCTTGCGGTGACAGTAACCAAGTCGAATTTAACGCTAAAGAAACCCAGGTAGCAGTTGTCTCTAAAAAGGTTAACATTACAGAGCCGGATATAGTCATGGCAGGATACGCAATCAAAGTGGCTTCATCTATTAATTTGCTGGGCGCCAATCTGCGAGGAAATATGTCTTGGCATAACCACGTTGTGGCAATCGCCAAGCCTATAATAAACTTGGTGTACTCTTCCGAACCAAATAGTTGTACACACGTCAACAACTATTGACACTATACAAAGCCGAGATTCGACCATCAGTAAAGTACTGCTCTCACGTCTGGAGCTCTGCACCCAAACATACTCTTCGGCTACTAGATTCCATCGAAAGGAGGGTCATTCGTCTAATTGGAGACCACGAGCTGTTGAAGAACCTCGACAGCCTAGAACATCGAAGACAGGTTGGGGATTTAACTCTCTTTTACAGATATTTTCTTGGAGAGTGCTCGGCTGACCTTGCCCTGTAAATTCCGCCCAGAGCGGCCAATAGCAGAAATACACGACGAACCACTGCCGCTCATCCATATATGGCTAAGCTTAGTACTCCTCGAACTTCATTATTTAAGAATTCTTTCATCTGGAGGACTTCATCCTTATGGAACGACCTTGTTGTTGTTTTTCCCAACGAATATAACCTCCAACGATTCAAAACGAACGTGAATCGCTTTATTCGCACAAGCACCACTCCCAGAGTGCCCTAAAGAATTTTTTCTATAGTGCTTGTGTTTGATCATAAAAAGAATTATAGGTGGTATAATATTCGCATTAAGCGTACTGGAAACGTTTTCCAAACAAGTACAAATGAAACTGTTCTTGTTTAAAAAACAATTTAAGCGCAGTTTCTTAAACTTGCTCATTTAAAAAACAATTTAAACTGAGTTTACAGTAACAATATTATAAATTTTCTCCTGGGTTCTTTAATAAAACACGCAAGTGTTAATAAAAAACCTAGTGTTTATTTTAAAAGCTATTTTGGCACAGACTTTAAAAGACTGTTAATTATTTTACGGTATTAACTCATGATTTTTTTAACGATATATAACGCACCGATTAATTAATGATAAATCACCAGGTGTAGTGACGCAAATTAGTTACAAGGTGTTACAAAATTTTGTTAATCGAGTCAAAATAACAAAACTTTGTTTAGAATGATATTTATTCAGGGTGTTCGCTTAATGCGTCAGGCATCTATTAAAATAAAGGTGGCAAGTCATATAACAAAAAGTGGAAAACCGGCTCTCTCAAATACTACACCATGAGCCACTAAAGCAACTTATTCTGATTGCTTCTAATATGTACTTTGAACTAGACATATATTGGGTAATTCGGTATACACACAGTATTACTTATTTTCAGTTCACAAAAATAATTCACATAATTTAGTATTGACTGTTATGTACATGTATTTATTGAATATCCAATTCAGGGATCTGCTGAAAATTTCTTCTCTTATGCAATTGCTCGAGGAAATATAATTATTATGTAAACAACAAATGGTAGATAACAGCAACACCCTTTGAAGCTTTACAAAAGTGTGAGATTTTGTAATTTCATTTTCTTTTAATTAGTTAGTTAAAGTAAATAAAAATGGGTCCGGAAGATGATTGTACTCAGAAATACGAGAAATGGCAGAAAATAATCTAGAAAAACTTTTAAAAAGAATATGCAAAACTTTAAGTTATGGTACGAGCAGAACAAAGTTCAAAATATTGAATAAAATAATAAATAATACTATTGAACAAAATATTGTGTCGACACAGAATCTGACAGAAATAACAATTAATGCCCAGGAAATATCTACAGTAACTATAAATATGTATAATCCTATATTGAATTAAAAATAAAAATAGTACTTTATTGAATAAAACTTTAGAAATAGAGCATAAACTGGAAGATATTTCTATTATTTTTAGGTTATGTTGTTTAAACGTTGTGACTAGAAATTAGTATACGGACACCGTCAGCATGTTATATATTTCCGAGTATAGGTATTTCAGATAAATGCCTAGTAAAAATGATCTATTTGCAAGGTTAAAGGTTAGTATTTAAAAGTTTTCTATAAAAATTTTTTGTCGAATCCATAATGCCTAGAAAACTAATTTTAACGAAATCCAAGTAAGCCTAAAATTCGAACCCTACTTGCTGCCAACATAAAAAAATAATATTTCAGTTTCATAAAGTGTCAGGTTATTCAATTTTTTTGCATTTCATAATGTAGCCATTATGAAACTCAA
This sequence comes from Barypeithes pellucidus, assembly GCA_963991005.1. Classification (NCBI taxonomy): domain Eukaryota; kingdom Metazoa; phylum Arthropoda; class Insecta; order Coleoptera; family Curculionidae; genus Barypeithes; species Barypeithes pellucidus. The sequence goes on along the minus strand of OZ022561.1, from coordinate 17,277,902 downwards.
ATAGAAAAATAAATCTATCACGTATGATGCAGCATTGTCCTAACCTTCAAACAAACAATATCTTTTGTGTTTTGGCAGTTATTGGACAAAAGGACATCTCATGTTAAAGACAAAAGAATACCTAATAGAAATATACCCTTTATTCGAGCCGATATACCCCACCGTAGTACTCTTTAGTATTTACGTACCTGCTAAATACGTGATTAGGTAAGTCTTTGGAACCATTTCCTATTGAAAGCCTAAATCTATTTAAGGAACCTAATAAGCTATTTTCCGATCGTCTTCTATCCAATTTTCCTGGACCCGGTATTTGGCTGGCAGGTAGAATCAAGGTAGGTGCTGATCGATTTCCTAAAAGAATTCGTTTAAATACCTTAAAGATGAAACGGTTCTGTCGTTGTCGAGATAAAGATATTACTTTGGAATAATAACAATAATTAAAAAACTACTTGCCTAATAATTTTTGCCTTTGTAGTCCCTGTCTAGAGACTATGCCGGACTCATTTTCAATTTTGACATCGTCTAACAAGTTTTGTCCCAACATTTCTTGACTACGATCTTCACTACTGTTACTGTTAGTCATATTGATCTTATTTTCCTCACAAAAATTCTATTATAACAACTTCTTATTATTACGTATACAGAAAATAGTAAAAATACTATTCTAAAATCACAGTTGTAAAAAATAAGCGTTTTACTATTAGTTATCACAGGCTGGCTTTGATAGTAGCTTTAGGAACTTTTTCTTGAGGATCTTCTAATTTTATCTGGAAAGAAAAAATAGGGATTATAGATAGTAGGTATAACAACAACCTAACAAATATCGTCAGTATCGTGGTAAAGGACCGCCGTCTTCACAACTTTATAATAGATTAGTGTTGTAAGAAATATTTCTGGAAGTATTTCCGGAAACATTTAATGAAAAAATATCATCCAAAAAATAGAACGTAATGCTCAAGAACACAAATAAAAAATAAAATATCAGAAAATATAAAGAACGATGTCAAATTTGTTAAAATAGGATATTACGTACCGAGGTGGAAAGTGTTTCATTCCTGTCGCGAGAGTCGGTAGTTAACTAAATCTCGAGACAGTAATGAAACTTTTCACCGAGGTTTGTATACTATTCTATTTACAACCACATCTAACATCCACTTCTTATTATTTTGAATTAAAATTATTAATAAAAGATCAATGTCATTTTGACTTTTCCATTGAAAAATTAGACAGAAATTTCAAATAACCGCAGGTGGTAAAATAACGTATGTAATAATACTCATTAAGATGGCAAATATCATTTTTGAATATGGTTTCCATGTCACTAAACAATATACAGATGACGAATTTGATTTTGCTGCTACTCCACCAGAAATTCGAGAAGCAGCAAAAATAGTAGAAGATCATCTGCCAACTAAAAGCCGCCCGAGATATGACAAGGTATATAACTATTTTAAAGAATGGTGTACGGGAAACAGAGTTCAAAATTCTGGTTCTGAGTCGGCGCTACTAGCATTATTTCAGTGAAAATGCCAAGACAATGAGGATATCAACGATTTGGTCACAATATTCAATGCTGAGGACCACTCTATCAATTAGGGAAAAAGTAGACATATCTAAACACGCAAAGCTATTGGCATTTAAAAAAAACAAGGCAAAGGATACAAGCCGATAAAATCGTTTTTTAAAAAAATTACAAAAAAATTATTTACTTTCCACCCGGGTGGAGAGTAAAGGTAAAAAAACGTCAACTATCCACCTTTCAAAGATAGATGAAATGTTATTATTACATGCATGGTTGTAAATAAAAACAATTACACACTTCATACCAGTCCTAAAAATCTGCAACACTGTCAAAAATAAAAATTGATCTATTGACACTCTCTAGTTTTTAACAAGTTTTCGTTGTGGGATACGTAGAGTAATTTAATTGTTCTGTCAGTAATAAGCCTGTTCACTTCTTTTGAATGACTGTGACAGTAAATAATGCTAAAAGATGAAATTATTTTTCAAGTGTCATGTTTCTGCTGCATAAATTTATAAAAGATAATATAAGATTTGTTTTGAATCGTTTGAAACGTGTTTTACATACAGGGTGACAATTTAAAAACTTGAAATGGCCATATATTAGAAACGAAAAACTGAAGAAAAAATCGCAAAAAACAGTTTCTATAAAACGAAGGGGGAACAAAAACAAGCGTATTAGCCCACCCCTATCTGCAACCCCTTGGACAGGGTGAGATAAACCCTTAAAATCTTAAATAGAAAGGGGGTCGAGTGATACATCATTTTGAAGCTCTTGAAAAATGCTTTCCAATGGTACCATAGAAAGGTACATTTCAGGAAATTCTTCTCTGTTTATTAAGGAAAACAATAAATGAAAAGACAATTTTGAAATTTTTTATTATGAGTTAATTAAATGTTCAAAATGAATTCCGTTGTTTTGAAGACAATAATAAAGCCTACTTTCAAATTCTTCACGTACATTTGCAAAGGTTTCTCTGGATATAGCACGGCATTCCTGAACTATTCTATGCTGAAGTTGCTCTAGTGACTCAGGTTGCGTTTTAAAAACCACAGATTTTAGGTGACCCCACAAAAAGAAGTCAAGAGGTGTTAGGTCCGGGGATTTAGGTGGCCATTCAACAGGACCTCTTCTTCCAATCCACTGGTTGGGATAATTATCATCCAACCACTGCTTAACGGGAACTACATAATGCGGAGGTGCTCCATCCTGTTGGAAATGTAGTAAGCGTTCTTCTAAAGATAAATTTCCGAGTATGTCCCTCTGATTTTCTAATTCTCGCACTATTAGTGGTTCGATAGACCTCTGTAGCATTTCAGCATACCTGTCGCCATTTAAATTTCCTTGTATAAATATTGGGCCGATATTACCATCTCCCAATATACCAGCCCAAACATTAATTTTCTGGGGGTACTGGGTATGCCCTTCTCTAAATACGTGGGGGTTCTCGTCATTCCAGTAACGACAGTTTTGCTTATTAATATGCCCATTTAAATAAGAGGTACACTCATCACTGAAGCAAATATTTTTAACTAGTCGAGGTTCTGCCATAATTCTATCTGTCATTATTTCACAAAACTGTATTCTTCTGTCAGGGTCGTCGTCACCAAGTTCTTGCAGGATGTGCAGTTTATAGGGATAAAACTTATGAATTTTAAGTACCTTTCTTATTGATTCACGAGATAATCCAGTTGCTACAGCTGCTTGACGAGTTGATAAAGTTGAATTCATTGCAAACTGCCCCAGAATTTCAATTTGCGCTGCTTCGTCGGCTAGTCTCGGTTGATTTCTCTTTATATTCGCGACAGAACCAGTTTCTTTAAATTTGTCTACTAGTTGGCGAACATACTCCGGGCTTACATTTTGACCTGCATGCCTTTCCTTAAAACGTTGAGCTGTTCTTAAAAAACATTGATCCTGGGAACCATAAATGAAAATAATTTCTACCCGTTCAGCTGTGCTGTACACCATTGTTAAAGATAAGAAGTGCTGCATCTCGTTTAAACTGAACCGAAAGTTAACTGTTCTTAAAATAATAATACTAGTAGAAGTTACCTTTAAGGTAAATTCTGTGATAATAAAATGCGAATATTTATAAACAAATTTTTTTTTTCGACAAAAAAAAAATAGCAAATAAACCAATACGAAATACCGAGGCTTAAACTGTTTAGAATTCTTAAGAGATATCTCTTAATATGCCAGGATATTGGTTGCAATCATTTTGAACATTTAATTAACTAATAATAAAAAATTTCAAAATTGTCTTTTCATTTATTGTTTTCCTTAATAAACACAGAAGAATTTCCTGAAATGTACCTTCCTATGGTACCATTGGAAAGCATTTTTCAAGAGCTTCAAAATGATGTATCACTCGACCCCCTTTCTATTTAAGATTTTAAGGGTTTATCTCACCCTGTTCAAGGGGTTGCAGATATGGGTGGGCTAATACGCTTGTTTTTGTTCCCCCTTCGTTTTATAGAAACTGTTTTTTGCGTTTTTTTCTTCAGTTTTTCGTTTCTAATATATGGTAATTTCAAGTTTTTAAATTGTCACCCTGTATAATTGTTTTCGATATTTCCCGTACTTCACACACACACACACAAATCTGAAATTCCAATATCGCACCTTTAATAGTTCAAATTATACTGAATAATCAGAAATATTAAGTATTGTTTCTGAAATACATACATGGAAAATATGTAGTGTAAAAATTGATAAAATTTCTATCCGTGATCAAAGCAAAATTGTTGACAAGCGTTGTTTTATTTTATATTGTGGCACTAACCACTAACCAGGCAGGATATTCATAAACATTTCCACAATCGCTTTAACAAATATAAATACGTGTTATCCTTTTTGCTACACTGTCTAAGGCGCCATTATTTTATTAAGCATAATTTTAAATTGGCAGGAATTGTCCATATCTGTGTCGACGATCACTTTTATGATCATATGTTAATATTTTAATGGCCGTTTATGTATCGTTTATTTAATTTTAATATATTTTTTTCCTAAGCCGTTTCCTCTTCAAATTATCTTCGCCTTGCGGTATGGCCTACCGTTTGGGAGTGCCTACCGTTCCCCATGAGATAACGAGCCTGGTTACCGGCGTGAATTGGTTAGGGATGGAGGATATATTTTTACTTCACTTTATTTTTTGTAGTGTTGTGATCGCTCGAGCGAAAAATCGCTTGATCACTCGATTATTGAAATGACCGACATCGCTCGATTATTAAAAAGACCGCTCGAGTTATCTATTCAGGCGAAAACCGTCGCTCGTCACTTATTATCTTTCACTCGATACCCGAGCTTCGCTTGACGCCGGCGGAAATGTACCGCTGTAGTGGGATCGAGTTAAAAAACTGCTCGTATATTCAGTTTTTCGCTCGATAGGAAATACTCTAGTTATAAAGTCAGGCGAAAAACCGAAAAATATCGCCTGTTACTTGATACACGGCCTTCGGTCTACGCGCCGCGCCATCCGATTGGTGACGTTCGAGTTTGACGCTGAGCAGGTACACGACATACGTCATTCTTAAAGGTACATAAACGAGAGGGTGCATATAAAAAAGTATGCCAAATCCCTTAGCGGAGTCATCGCGACAGGGAAAGTTTTGTTTTACCTGGCTAGCCATCGGCGTAGTTTAGGTCTCCGATTGTAAATATTAAAAAATTAAAGGATATAATTTTTAAATTTTTATTTACTGTAAATTCGAGAAAACTTATCAAAAATTACATAATAATAGAAATTCTAAATAAAAATAACAAAACGAATACAATGGTTAACGAAATATATATAAAAATTCGTTGGTAATCTTATAGTAAACATTTTTAAATCTAAACAGGAACTTTTTATTATTAAACTCAAGAAGACTTCTTAAAAATAACATACATTAAAGAAAATGTTAATGGAAAATAAGAAAACGAGCAAAATAGTTAACAAAACATAGGTATCGACAAATTTTTTGGTAACCAAAAGTAAACATTCTTAAATTTAAACAAGAACTTTTAGGTAACTATAAACATGAATTTAAAAAAATAATCACCTATTTTCTTATTTTGCCTGTCGCGTTACTAATTCAACATTCTACAGGGCACACAGTGGGCACCTGATAAATTAAAGTCGAAGAATTTGACAAGCCATTTTAAATATCTACTTATTTTATGCTCGTAGATTGAGAAAGATGTGAAGAAAAATAACTCTTGATAATACTTTTTGTTTTAAAAAAGCATAAAAATAAACCCGAACAATAAATACATATTTGGGTGATTTTTGCAGTTTATTTGTTTGGTATCGAGACACGTGGTAAAAATTCATTATTCCCAAATAAATAACTTTCTGAAATTTTTTTGGCGGCTACTACAATTTTTTAGCTAAACCTGTGCCCACCCGTAGTTACGTGCCTGCTAAATACCCTATCTGATCACATGTAAACGGCTAGGCTGCCGGTCGAGCAGTCGGTGACGTCATCGCTTGGTGAATTGGAATTTCAAGCAATTCACTCGAGCGATTCACTCGATTATTAAAATCGCTCGAGTACCAAGCAGTGTTACCAGATTGACGGATTAATCTGTTTTTGACGGATTTTTGCTACCCTGAGAAAAATAAACGGATTTTCGACGGATTTCAGACTTCGGACGGAATTTTGCGGATTTTTGAATATGGAAGAATCTTAATGCATGTTTTATCAGATTCAGCTAGTTTTGTTACCGTAAATAGTTGTTACTGTATGAATGATGGCCAGCATGATGGGCGTTTTCATTTCTCAAGTTGGTCAACGATGTAACCAATTTTTTTCTTGGGGTTGGTATGACGTATGACATTATTTTGAACGCGCTTGTTTCATCGACCAATTTGGTTAATAGGGTTCATGGCGCAGCTACTTCTGAACAACCAGTAACAACGCAACTTTCAATCGATTTATCCAATAATTTTTTATGAATAAAGTACGTAATTCACGCGAAAACGAAAAATAATACCTTTTTAGAACAAATTTGCATGAAATTTGATAAGTTTAACTATTTCTACACATAACGGATTTTTACGGATTTTTGAAAGCCTTCCCCCACCCTTTCCCCAGTATTCTACGGATATCCCGACGAACCATTCTGGGCATCACTGGTACCAAGTACCCTATTATTAAAATCATCGGTTTTCCCCAACACTAATTTTTTCCATGACGCCGCACAGCACTTATACTAATAAAATCCACGGAGTGCGAATTGCTTTACCGGCTGTGCGTAATAATATAATTGCACCTTCTTTTTTGTTAAATTTTGTTAACAATTTATTAACTAATTATCTCTTTGTTCGGGTTTGTTGCGAACAAACCGTTCCGTTATAGGTAGACTCAATAAGATTGTTGATTGCTCTTCCTATTAGATTAGATACATTACAAGGCAATATTTTGGCGCATCAAGACCATCTTTACTAGGCAATAAACAATTTATTTCTCACCTAAAAGAAGCCCTTATGGCCCTCACCGAAAAGCCACTTTTAGAATTAATTTGATATCTATTGTCCACGTATCGATAGATTCTTAATATCGTTACATCCCCACGGCTGATTTCGATTCTGGACGGTTGTCGTTGGTTCACGTCGTTGGTTGGCAACCAAACGGGCACCAATACCGGCGAGGTTGCCTATATGACGGCGACAACATTGTGCGTAAACCAAACGAAACCGTGCGCGCTTACCCGTTTTTTCACTCATAAAATTTAACTTTTAATGCGCACCCCATAAATTGTACGTATCCATCATAGACAAAGGAAGAGAGGGGACGAATAATTCCGGTTTACGGGCCGTCGCAGAAAGTGTTACCTAAAATTGATCGGCCGCCATTGATAGGGAGCCAGACAATCGAGGTGGCACCCAATGTATTTTGGTGATTTGTGGTGAGAAGAGCTATTATAAGAATTCAGTTTATTTACAGAAAAATGGTGAATTGTTGTGCCTATAGCTGTAAAAGCCGTAATGAACGAAAGAAGCTTGGAATTACTTCCCATCGGTAAATATTCAAATTGTATTTTTTGCATGCATTTATTTTATATTAGATATCTCCCTTGTAAGTTTAGCAGTATATATTATTTCAAACTATGATTAAGGCATTAAGGCTATAGTTAAAGCTACCTTCCTTTGTAATTTGTACTAGATTTGTTGCACTTTTCATTCAAGATTTCTAATAAGAACCAGGTAATTGCCCTTGGAGAGGGTGTGTCACTCAATGGCGTACCTGCATGATTTGTATATTTTGACAAAATTAAATTATTTCTTATTTAATTTTGGTTAATTATTATTGAAAGCATTATATTTTTTTAAAGAAAGCGATTAACGTTTGTCTTGAATCGTTGAAGGTCATAGTCTTTGAGAAACACGACTTCAGGCGAAGGTCGTTTCACAAGGATGGCGTCCTGTTAAAACTTATTTTAAACCACTAAGCTCACACATTGTTGTATTGTTTTTAGATTTCCGAAAGATCCACAAAAAGCAAACATTTGGGTGCAGAACATGGGACTTAGAGATTGGACACCTTCTTCTGCCTACAGGATTTGTTCAGAGCATTTTGAGCAGTCCTTTTTTATAAAGCTGAGGAAAGAGTATGATTACTTGGAGGTGCTGTGCCAACAATATTTTCAAAACTACCAGTAATTACATTTTGTTGCTTCTTTGTAATAAATTTTGAATCGACCAATTTGTTTTTTATCTTACATTTTCCCTAAAGTTGAAAGATATTTAAATTTCACAACCTTTCCTATATGAAATTATATTTTTGGCTAATAAAATTAATATTTACTAAGCATTCATAAATTATTGAGAAGCAGAAGAACATTTGTACTCAGTAAGGGACACAATATACAAATTCAATTCAATAAAAATATTATGTACTTCCATATTCCATAAATAATAATTTTGTACTGGGATAATACTAATAAAATATTCATGTAACGCCACTGCTAAATCCGATAAGGAGCCAGGCGGTAACAAAATAGCTTCTGGTTTTACGCGTCCCTTCTCTTCCTTTGTCTATGGTATCCATAGTTATAGGTCAGTGACGCAAACCAAACCTGGGTAACATTTTTTGTTGCGATTGCTTCCACTTAGATTATTTTGGAGTATTAAACCATTGACCTACTAGAGGAGTAACTTTTAATATAATTATTAACTGAATAAAAAATTATATTATGGAAGGTAATTTAAATTATTAATGAATAGAAATAAACTGATTGTTTTTTACTTTCTTTTCATTTCATTCTTGAGGAAGTGGCATTTCCCCTACTACTAGTCCATAAGCTTTGTATACGTACATAAATACAATAAAATATTAATCACTTAAACTTATTTATGGAAAATAATACAAAGGTTATCAACCGCAATACTTTATCTGCAGAACATTAATAAGAATCAGAATCCGACCTGTCTAAAATCCACCCGGCTGATTTCAAGAGTCCTTGAGGCAGAAAGAAAAACTTAGATGGAAGCTGTTAATTCAAATTGTAAGAAACATAAAGGTTATCGTTCATAAATGGCAAATATTTCGGTTATTGCTGTTCTTAGCTAAAATAATTAAGACGACCTACTTTCGATATATGTATATAATAATTTGGATGTACATTTTGGGTGTCCCAGAATATGTGGGCAATCTCCCGGGTTCAGATAGAACACTTAAAAATAACAGGAGAAGTTCTTATAAATTTTTCTTCCTACGGCCTCCCCTACGGAGATACGGGCCCATAACGGCCGTCCCTGGAAATCGTTGTTTTTTAAATAATTTATTAAGTACTAAGTGTAATTTAATAATTTTTTAATATAATGGATAGTAGACGAGTCTCCTTAAAATTCGACCATTTAGAGAGAAATTTCGGGAAAAAGATTTGAAACATTGCCATCATCATTCAATTAAATTGCTAAGTGAACTCTATCTTCATTGAGCGATGTTGCTCACTTTTACGCATTTCCAAATGTCTCCATTCAAATTATTAAGATCGCCGCCTCTGTTAAAATCCCTTTTCAAATATATTTCAACTTCTAAAATTATTTAGTATTGCCTCGATAACATCCTTAAATATTTCAAATGTATGTACATATGTATACAAAACATAATATCCTAAATCATCATAAGCAAAAAAAAGTCTTAAAAACATCATTCCCGGTAATATAATCGCTTATACAAATAAAATTAAAGCAAATATTTAAATTGAGTTTAAAGCTGTAGGTCATGTAAATGTGCAAAAGTAATATTATATTTTGAAATGATATCCGTTAAAAAGCATGTGGCGTCGTTCTGATAAACGTTGATCACATTCCCAGTAAATAATAAAATTTACTATTAAAATAAATTTTTAATATTTCTCTAGAATACTCAAGGAGTCACCAATTTAAATATTATAAGCCATTTTCCATAGCAAACTGTATATTTCTTGTTTTAGTAATAATAGGGCACTTGCAAGAGATACTCTATGAAAATTATTGTATTCACTTTCCTGCAATAATCAGGTGTGGTTGCGTTTAAAGCCCTTCCTGGATTATCTTGAATGGATTCACGACCCGATTGTATTGACCAATATTCTGCTGAAATATAATAAAGCCTGGCCTCTATACAACGTGTCCAAGATAAGGAGCGCCAGCACAGGGAGCTCGGAAACCGTAAGAGATACGAAGTCGGTTAAATGGAGGTAAAGTTGCGCATTTACGTGCCTAATAATATGCCGTTTAGAAAGTTTTAAAATTCCGAGTAGTTCCGAAATTGTGAAAAATCGTTTTATTGTTTTCCTGGGTTTTTTTGAGATCGAATTCTAAGTAAATTGCACTTTTATTGCTCTATCTAACAGCGTTAATTGTTTTGTAACCCGACGAGTCGTCTTCGAAGGGCCATTATCAACTATCTTTTTTAAATACGGTCCTGTTTTTGTGATATTGGAATTTTTTTCTGATATTTGATTTGACATTCGAGAGTTTTTTGAACAACATCAGGATATTTTGGGATACGGTCTTGTATTTCTCCTAATTTTATAAATAATATATCATATGTGAGCTCTAAATTTGTACTTATGTTGGACTAGTTCAATAAATAACAAATAATTTAATAATAAATCACAAATAAGTCAACAAAAATCATACCAAAACAGTAATAAAATGAACAACGAAAAAAGTAAGGAACTACATAATCTGGTGTTCAAAATGATTTCCGTTATTCTCTAACCACAAATAACATCTTCTAACTGCCACATAACAGTTTTTTTGAGATAAAATAAAACATGCGATAGAATATCAAACTTTTCAGCATTTGTAAATTTATGTTCCATATTTTCTGGAAAATAGAAAACCTCTTAAAACGCTTGCAAACGATCACAATGGGAATGTCAAGTGAAACAAATCAAGCGTCCGAAAATGTCCTGATGTTGTTCAAAAAATCCTCGAAACGTCATTAAACCACAATGTGTCATACATCGTTGCACTCGAGAGGAAAAAAAGCTCTCAAATTCCAATATCAGAAAAACAGGACCGTATTTAAAAAAATAAAGTTGATAATGGCCCTTCGAAGACGACTCGTCGGATTACAAAACAATTAACGCTGTTAAAAGTGGCAATGTAAAATTGCAATTTACTTTAGAATTCGATCTCAAAAAAAACCCAGGAAAACAATAAAACGATTTTTCAGAATTTCGGGTTTTTCCGGATCTACTCGGAATTTTAAAACTTTCTAAACGGCATATTATTAGGCACGTAAATGCGCAACTTTACCTCCATTTAACCGACTTCGTATCTCTTACGGTTTCCGAGATCCCTGTACTGGCCCTCCTTATCTTGGACACGTTATATACTGCAATCATTTATTCGGGAATATTTTACAGATTAATCCGTTCCTGTGTTAAAAATTACACTGATTAGTTCGTGATCTATAAGCTTGATAACCTAATGAGACTTCGACCAACGCATTTAAATTATGTGTATAATTTTTCCCACTAAACTTTGTACTTTTTATATACGATTGTTTCAAAATTGTGTAGTAATCAAAAATAAAAACTACAACATAATTAAATGAAAACGTAATTCGGCACAAAAAATCTTTATTTAAAAAATAGAATTAATAATTTTGGAAATTTATTCCCCCGCTATAAAGAAAATGTAGTTGTCAGGAACACTTACAAGCTAACATCGCTGATAAATTTAAATAAATCTGAATAAACTAGATTTAAGAACTAAATTTTTATTCTCATAAATTTTCAAAAGTTCCATGCGGTATCGTTCCCAAAAAAGATGAAAATGTCATGGTATTTCAGACATCTTCTTCTATTTAATTTTTTTTTTAATTAACGCAGAAAAAATATGGGTCTTTCCGTAATTGTTTTAAATCAAACGACTCGCAAGAAAACTAATCATTTGGAAATGCCAATCTGTATCAAAGTTTTCAAATTTTTTCTTCTCCAATTCTCACAATTTTAATCGATCAAATACATAAATAATGAACCAATTTATTTTTTTAAACTAAACAAATTATATCTGGGTTAGATTTTTTTTTTATGATCAAACACAAGCACTATAGGAAAAATCCTTTAGGGCACTCTGGGAGTGGTGCGTGTACGCAAAAAGCGATTCACGTTGGTTTTTAATCGTTGGAGGTTATATTCGTTGGGAAAAACGACCTCGGGAAGATCGTTCCACAAGGATGAAGTCCTCCAGAGGAAAGAATTCTTAAATAATGAAGTTCGAGGAGTACTAAGCTTAACCACATATGGATGGGTGGCAGTGGTTCGTCGTGTATTTCTGCTATTCGTCGCTCTGGGCGGAATTAAGAGGGCAAGGTCAGCCGAGCACCTTCCATGAAAATATCTGCAAAAGAGAGTCAAATCCCCAACCTGTCTTCGATGTTCTAGGCTGTCGAGGTTCCTCGTCAGCTCGTGGTCTCCGATCAGACGATGGGTTAGATGCTGTCCCAAAATTATTTCCATTTCACTCGAGGTAACTATAAAATAATAATTTCTTCTAAATACAGTGAAACCTCTCTTAGGCGGATACCTACAGGACCGTCTAAATATGACCGCGTAATAGAGGTGTCCCATGGGAAATTTGTTATTAGGTAATATGTAAATGCAAAATTATTACTATGTATTTATGTATGTACAAATAAACATTTATTAAACATAACAAAAATACACTAGTTTTAGTTAGGATGTAGTACTAAAAAAATCTAATAGCGTATAACTTCCACAACATCAATTTTCCCTTTCAGACTCAAAACGTGACGTTTTCTGACAATTGTTCACGATTTTAACCTTAAAACGGCGGACTGCTTTCGGGGAATCACACATACTTTCATTCGGCGAAGTTCTTTCGCGCTGCCACGCATACGCGATTAGTTGTCGGTCTGTCTTTAGAGACTTTTGCACCGTACTTCGTCTCCAAAACACTTTAAAAAATTTGTTGTCAGGCTAAAGGAGAGTTTTCGCACTCTTTGTATGAAAACAACCTGTCCGCGTGTGCCCAAAGGAGAGTCCGCCCAAGAGAGGTTGATTTCATGGAATTTCATATACCTAGTTCCGGCCTATGAAAAAATGTCCGCTTAATAGAGATGTCCGCTGATCAGAGGTGTCCGTTATGAGAGGTTTCACTGTATGTATGTATGTCATATTGCCGAAAATCCTGTTTTCTATTAGTTAAAACGAAAATTGTTAAAATTGGTACAAACAAGTCAAGATCAACTGGAGATCTCCTAGACTATGTCACCCATATTTGGAACAACGCAATCGAACATCATGGGGAGTCTCGGGCTATTGCACTGGATATTTCTAAAGCTTTTGATCGTGTTTGGCATGAGGGGCTTCTAAGTAAACTGCGATCCTATGGTATGCCCAGTCGATTTTGTGCATGGTTGTCTTAGCTTCCTTAAGGACCGCTCTCTGCAAGTGGCGATTGACGGATTTCTCTCAGACACCTTCTCCATCAATGCCGGTGTTCCTCAAGGGTTCATATTGTCTCCCACTCTCTTCTTACTCTACATTAACGACCTTCTAGTGAAAACTAAAAATCCGATATTTAGTTTTGCTGACGATAGCACACTTATCCCATCTTTCTCTTTGAATGCGCAAACATCAGCTGCCGACGCACATCTTCGCAGACAGCATGAAGTATCACGCCTCAACAAAGACGTGGAAGAAATTTTGGCTTGGGGTGACAGTAACCAAGTCGAATTTAACGCTAAAGAAACCCAGGCAGCAGTTTTCTCTAAAAAGGTTAACATTATTACCGGATACGCAATCCCACTGGCTTCATCTATTAATTTGCTGGGCGTCAATCTGGGAGGAAATATGTCTTGGCATAACCACGTTGTGGCAATCGCCAAGATAGCTTCACAGAAGCTTGGGGTATTCTTCCGAACCAGAAAGTTGTACACACCTCAACAACTTTTGACACTGTACACAGCCCAGATTCGACCATCACTGGAGTACTGCTCTCATGTCTGGAGCTCTGCACCCAAACATACTCTTCGGCTGCTGGATTCCATCGAAAAGAGGGCTATTCGTCTGATCGGAGACCACGAGCTGACGAGGAACCTCGACAGCCTAGAATATCGAAGACAGGTTGGGGATTTGACTCGGCTGACCTTGCCCTCTTAATTCCACCCAGAGCGACGAATAGCAGAAATACGCGACGAACCACTGCCGCCCATCCATATGTGGTTAAGCTTAGTACTCCCGGAACCTCATTATTTAAGAATTCTTTCATCTGGAGGACTTCATCTTTGTGGAACGACCTTCTCGAGGTCGTTTTTTACAACGAATATAGCCTCCAACGATTCAAAACCACCGTTTCTGCGCACACGCACCACTCCCAGAGTGCCATAAAGGATTTTTCCTATAGTGCTTGTGTTTGATGTTGAAGAAAAAAAAGAAAATAACGATACGAATACAAAGTTGAGCGATAAAATATACTCTAGAATCTGTTTTCTATTAGTTAAAACGAAAATTATTAAAATTGTTACATTATAAACGAAATAACAGCGTATTAATTAAGATGTGAATTTTTGAATATTCCATAATTAATTGAAATAATAAACTTTACATCATTATTTTCTAATAATTAGATTACATAATTATCAACAAATTGATCGGTCAATTTCCCAGAAACTCTGGAAATCGTTCCGTAAAACCTTTTTTTACATCCTAAATATATCAACAATAATCCGTCAAAGTTTAATACAAATTGTTAAAAATTAATTCTTTCTTGCTTCACGGTTCTGTACTAATATATTTTTAAAAAATTCATTGACTAAGGTCATTGTCGTTAATAATATTAATTAATCAATGATTCATTCGCATTCATTGAAATTATATCAAGAATCGAGATGGAAATGTATAATATGCAAATCAAATCCCGTAATATGAAAGAGATATGATGTGTACGGTTTTTTTAAAATGTTACGTTAACAAAATTGCAAGAAAAATACGTATAAAATACAAACAAACCCGTACAAATTATGGTTATCGTATATTTCAAAACCATAATTTTATGGTGAGTCATTTTTGTTTTAACTTATTATAATATTTGTACGATACCAATTTATTTATTATTAATTATAGTCATATTATATATTTATAAATATCAACAGTCTTAAGTTTGCAGGTGTACTAATTCCATCAGGTTGCAGGTCAAGTGCAAACTTGTTTAGCATTTAAACAGAAACCAGCGTTTTCGCTCACCTTGCGTATAGAAAAAACACTGTTAGCAAGATATTTAGTCCTAAAATTTATAAACTTATTTGTAGAACAGTTTCTTGGACAAAAATAGATCGAACTAATATATTTTAGAAAACAGTAAAACCCCCACATTTCTAAGATACAAGCCACCACAGTTAAACAGATAGTATTTACTAATATTGTTTACCTGTAACTGGGAATTTTGTTACTACAATTAATTACGTATCGGGAATTTTCCCTAAATATCTATAACATTGCACCACAAACTACGTAAATGTAGAAATAAAACATTTAAATAAAGCCCTTGAAATAGATCAAATAACTATTTATATTAATTATTTTATATCTGGTAAATTACGTTTTAAATTAGTTATTCTCATTAATGACTTCGCAAAAACATTTGCGTGGCAACTGTTTAATTCTTAAAAATCTATGGATATCATATATATCTGTATATCCTCAAAGTGTGAAACATTAGTCATATGAGGTCATATAAAAAGCCAATAACCTTAGGCAATACAAGTATACCTATTTAATATGTAAAAATTTAAACAATTTTAAAAAATGTTATGAAACCTTCATATTTTAAAATATTTTGGTAATAACAATTGTAGTAAGCGGCGGCATTATTTTTGTAGTAACTTTATTTTTTATTGATACAGGTCTGTCTGTCAGTTCAGTCAACTCTATAGCTATGTCAGGTTTTGGCAATATCAGAACAAAAAGGAACACTTTGGATTTGTTATCAATTCCTTTACTTCCTATACATTTTTTGAAAATCATGGCTTTTTGCTAGTTGATTTGAGATATAAATATTAATAAAACCTTTATTCATAAAATTAATATTAGTAATTAATTATGTGTCTATATATAGATATATACAGGGTGTTAAACTTATTATATTTAAATGGGTGACTCCTAGGGTGTCCTAGGGAAAGTCTACATACTTTTTTTTAATCGAATATCTAAATAATAAGGTAAAAGAAAACACTTTTTACCCACATACTGTCGCGCCGTTCCATCTGTATTCAGTTAGCCACAATGGGGGTCACTAGAGTATACTAACACTCGACTCGGGGGTGGAATGACGCTGTCGAGGGTTCCACGTGCTTGGTGTATACGAATTTTAAACGTTCTGTTAGTCGTAGCATTACCCGATTTTTTTCTGTTGTGAAATAATTCATAATAAGAAATATTGTGATGTGATTTCAAATTTGTGTGATATTACCTATATTGTTGTTTCTGTTGCAAAACATACTTCTTGTGTTTTATTTTTTTATGAAATTTAATTATAAAACGGATTATAAGAGCGAAGGTAAGAGAGTATGTACCTTAAAATTGTAGTATTTTTTTTTCTAAAAAGTTAGAAAAAGAAGTGATAACGCAGGTCAAAGACGGCTTGTTGTCAAGAACTGAACACTTGCGTTGACATATCTGTGTTGCAATGACAACACCGCCTCGATAAACTATTGATTGCGAACGTCCTCAGTAGCTGCCACGTAAATTTTCAGATTTCATATAAAGTGTATATTTCGTATAATAATTCAGAGCGCCATTTAAATAGCAAATTTTTGACAAATGTTTTAATTAGAGAATCCGGTTTTCTGTTTTAATGTCCGCTTCGATCGGAAGTGAATTAACAAAAAAAAATGTGTTGAAGAAATTAACAACAGAACCGCACCAACACAGTATAGATATTTTATTTAACGAAACTAAGATAAAAAAATATAACCCAAACTCTGGAACAAATTGCATAATTAATAAATAATAGGTATGTACAGGAAAAGTTAAAATTTCCCCGTTGATTGCAGAGAGTCTTTTTCTTTTATTTTTCATGGACGTTGTCGACCTCCGAAAAAAGTATTTCACTATAAATATTTGATGCAGACGCAGTTATGTATTTTTTACATTTTTTGATAAAAATTAAACATTTTCTTAATTTTTTTCCCCACCAGTCAATGATGGACGGATCAGGCCAACAATGTTGTCGGTGGTTCCGGTATCCGGCATTTGCAGAAAGTGGATCCTGTGGGATCACTAGTTTTAATGGAACCTGGAACATCCATAGAACCCTGGTGTACAGTTTGTTTCACGATAAATGGATATACTTAACTTAATGACTGCAATAAAAGTACCTAGGACGAACCCATTATTTATGACCGTTTGTTATTATTATGAGGAAAGGACCGGATTGTAATAATTATAATTAAATATAGGCACATCAGATAGGTTAGGTTGTTAATTTATATTTAAATATCTTTTTGTGGTAAAATTTGTTAGTTTTTATTTCTTGCTGGAAGAGTTTAGTTGTATTACCGATATTATTTTACCAAACGTATTGATGGTGCTTCTTCTAATGTTGCAGTGAAGAAAATGCATTTATCTCTAGATGCTAAGGAAATTGTAAAAAGAGTATATACTTCTTTACTCAACAGAGGACTTTATGCTAGTGCTGCTGCGACTGAAACGTCTGATTTGACTAAGATACCTCTTACTACAGTGAAAAGAATCGCGTCAAATCCCATTAAATCTAGGAAGAAGCGTAAAGATGTTGCCGGTTCACCAAATGTTTCGACGAAAGCGACAAGGACTTGATAAGTTGTAGCCGCACTAGCCTTTGGAGAGTTTTGTCGGAAATGGGATTCAGATACCGCAAAATTGACAAAAGGCAAGTACTCATGGAATCCCACCGTTTACAAAAATGGCGTCATGAGTATATAACTTCTGTAAGGAAATCCCGTTCTGAAAACCATCCTATAATTTACCTCGACGAGACTTGGTTTGACACGCATGAAACACCATCCAAAAGCTGGTCTGATTCTTCCGATAAGTGTAAAACAAAAGCTCCGTCAAATAAAGGAAAAAGAATAAGCATTTTACATGCTGGGTCAGAAAACGGTTGGGTTCCAAATGCCTTGTGGCTTTCTGCAAAAAACATTCAAGACTCTTGTGTGGACTATCATAGCGATAGCCATAGCGAAACAGAACTATCTATAGAATGACATTATAAATGTAAATAAATATGACTAGTAATATTTAAAAAAAATGTTATTTCATTTGATTACATTAATATAATCATATCATTACTTGTTTTCCTGAGTCCGTCCCTTCATACTTCACTTGTTTATTGTCAAGCTCTTGTCGACACAATGGGACCCACCCAAGAAATCATTAAGTTATATCCATTTATCGTGAAACAAACTTTACCTTACAATTACTAATATGTGCGGTTTACAATGCAGAAATAATTTCCTAAAAATATTTCGTAATTACATTTTTATATTGGTTATCTTTTAGCTAATCCCGAAATAAAGTAGGTTATAATCGACAATATGGGATGAATTTGTCAATCTATTAATACTATCGTGCTGCACAAGTCTCGCACAGGGTCGATTAATCACTATTTAGCAGAACTTAAGAAATGATTTACAAGTATTCATTAGTCACAGACTAAACTAATCCGGCTACATATATTTATTCAGTTGTTTTAACCAACAAGTTGTTATTTAAATTAACTTTTACAACTTTTTGACTGTTTCCAAGTGGTACACACGCTTTAATTATTTTTAGATAAGTAGCCTTACTTTTAATTACTTTTTGGAAATATAAATAAACCGCCAAAATGATGATATCTAATCTTCTTAGTGTCAGTGATTGTTCATGTATGGACTGAGGATTTTTATGGATTAGTGTGAAAGATTCTTTTATTGTAAATCAAATGTTATGAAATATGATTTTGTAGAAAAATCATATGTTATGAAATATGATTTTGTACAAAATCACCTATTTAATCAAATTTTAATTTCAAAAATACAGGTCTTGATACTAATATAAAAGTATTACTGCATATGTAGGAACAGCAAATATTAAAAGTTTCTTGGTTAGTTGCGGGGTCTCAATTTGGAAAAGTTGTTAGACAAAATGTTAATTTTTTTTTCCTAACAGCTCCATTACTAAAAATATTCTTGGTTTATTATAAGAGAAATATTTTTTAAAAGGTTTTTTTTAAATAGGCAAGCGGAATCCAGTATTGCCAAAGTATCCATACGAAATTCCTGACAGCGATTTAATTTATTTCTGGCAAAGGTCACGTATTCTTTTCCTGACAATTTTATTCATATCGCTTATGGTTTAATCGTCTAAATTATGAATTATTTTCCATATTTTGTCGTTTTAACAATAATCTCGATTTCAAGTTATTGTTAATTTAAAACTTTACTTATTACAAAACTAAGTCAAATCAGTCCAATTACTATAAACCTTGATGCCAGTGGCGGACATATCGTCGGGCCAACCGGGGCAATGCATCGGGGCCCAGGCCTTAAGGGGGCCCACTAATCAATCCAATTTAAGATTTTGAACAACAAACCACTAAAAAAATCTGAAATTAAATTAAAATGACGTACAGGTTAATAATTGTGTGGTGTGGATTGAAAGTATTCATTTAAACAGTAACGAGTTTTCTTTCGGTTAATGACTACGAATTTTTGGACTTTGTAAACTTAGTCTTGACTATTCACTTCTCGAGTCTGTTTAATCGATTAGGATCGAGAGTAGCTTAACAGCTTGGAGAACAATATTGATATTTTAAAGGCTCTGACTGAAATTGAGTTAAAGTCAACGAAAAAAGATGAAATTATGAAAGCTTCAAGTTTAAAAAGATATGGCTAATTTTGACTTCGTTGTAATGTTTTCATGTTCAAAACTTTTAATCAAATAAATTTGGCGTCAAAAACTTTACAAAAATCGGATATTGACTTACTTGACTACATCAGATTTAAAAGGGACCCCGAAGAATATAACAAAATTAAATCGGAAGCAATAGACCTTGTCAAAAAGTCGAATATAGAACCCTCGATTCAAATAAAAAGACAACCAAGAGTAGAAAGGCACTTTGACGAATCTTCCTTAGATTACCAATTTGAAAACAGGAAACGATATTTTAAAGTTAAAATTAATTATATTACTATATTGACATAATTTGCAGTCAAATCAAAGACAGATTTTCAGGCATGCTTTCCGTTAAAGAAAGTTTCCAGGTTTTGGAACCACAAAATTTGCTGAAAAGTTGAACAGAAGCGATTCGAGAAAAATGCAAAAATTTATCAACTAAGTACCCCCACCTTTTATCTGCTAGCTTTGTAAATCAATTCGCTATGATGTATCATTTAGTTTAACAAGTACTTAAGTTAGATATAACAGCAGGCAGTTTTTTAAAATTATAATAAAAAAATATGCTTATCTTGAAGGTGATTTTTTTGCATTCTTATTATATTTTAGCCTGCCTGTAAAGGTTGCGTCTTTAGAGCGCTCTTTTAGTAAATTAAAATTATGTTTGAGATCTACAACTGGCGAGGAAAAATTGCGTAATTTAGCTATATTGACCAAAGAATATAAAGTTGCGTCAAAACTAGATATAACAGATTTAATAAATCGGTTCGCAAATGCCAAAGTCAGGAAAATACCGTATTAAACTTAAGTCCGTACCTATATCCTTATTCCTTATATACTTATTATATAAATAGTTTCCTATTTTATTTCATTATTGTTGTTGTTATTAGTAATTTGTTCTTATTAAAGAATGTTTTTAAAGAATATTTTTTCAATAAGTACATTTTATTTCTCCTACGTGCTTTTTTATCATGAAGGAATGAACATATTTTGCCCCAGGGCCCAAGTCTCACTAAATCCGCTACTGCTAGATGCGTAATGATCTTTGGAGTCATGAAACAAAGCAACAGCGCCGCAGGCGAAATATGTATCTAGAATTAGTGAGAATTACGTTACATATTCTGCTTGCAACAGGCTCGAAATCTTTGAGAATGTGTTATTACTCACCAATTCTCGGCAAATTTGTAACCTTGTCAGAAAAATACAAATTTCGGATTATCCAAAAAAATAAATATCGAACTAAAGACACAAGTACGCACTATACAATCTGCACTACCTTCAAGTCTCTTTGTACTGATTACAACCACTTTTCAAAAATTTAATTAAAAAACACATTTTGTATTTCTATAAAATATTATTATATTCGTGAACGAATACAAGACGCGTGTTCGCCGCGAATAAGTTGAACGTATCCGTATCAGCTGTCTGGTACGCTGGTACTGATTTAGCAAACGTAGCCGACATGTTTTAAACGAGCGTGCGGAGAGGTGTTGATAAAAATGTTAATCTACGGGGGAATTGCGAGAATAAAAGCTGTGCGTGTATCTGGCGATTTAAAATCTCGCAAAATTAGTTCGAACAAATCGTCTAGGAACTTTTCCTCAATTACAACATAACCTTTAGTAAAGTCTCAGGGATTTTTTTAGGAACTAACTCTTGTAAAAACTAACCGCATTCTATATTACAATAAAATAACTGCGTTTTCAAATTAAAAAAATGTGTTAATTTTCTCTCTTTGTTTGGATTATAAGTTATAACCTATGCGCCCAAGTGTATGGCCACAACGGCGCACCGCACAGAGCCCTCGCCCATAGCCTGATAGCATAGCACTGCACAGTAGTGTCGCTGCCTGTCGATCAGTTTGTCTCTCGACATCGAGATATAAACATGGACTGTGCGTTGTCATCTTCTTTCGATGAAGAATACATTCTTTTAGACGCTAATATAACAAAGTGGTATATGTTTAAACAGAAACAAAGGTGACCAGTGCATCCTATTAACGCAAAGCGAAGATTCTATGGATAATTTTATCACCTTTATTAAGTCCAAAATAAGGAGGGCCAGTACAGGGATCTCGAAAACCGTAAGAGATACGAAGTCGGTTAAACGGAGGTAAAGTTGCGCATTTGCGTGCCTAATAATATGCCGTTTAGAAAGTTTTAAAATTCCGAGTAGTTCCGGAGATATCCGGAAGAAACAAAATTCTTAAAAATCGTTTTATTGTTTTCCTGGGTTTTTTTGAGATCGAATTCTAAAGCAAATTGCACTTTTGCATTGCTATTTTTTCCGCACTATCTAACAGCGTTAATTGTTTTGTAATTCGACGAGTCGTCATCGAAGGGCCATTATTAACTTTCTTTTTTTAAAGACAGTCCTGTTTTCCTGATATTGGTCAGACGTTTCTCCTAATTTTATGAATAATATCTCATAAGTAAGCTCTAAATTTTTTACTTATGTTGGACTAGTTCAATAAATAACAAATAATTTAATAATCAACCACAAATAAGTGAACAAAAATTATTCCAAAACAGTAATAAAACGAACAACGAACAAAGTAAGGAACACATAATCAGGTGTTTAAAATGATTTTCGTTATTCTCTAAGCACAAATAACATCTTCTAACTGCCAAATAACAGTTTTTTTGAAATAAAATAAAACATGCGATAGAATATCAAACTTATCAGCATTTGTAAATTTATGTTCCATATTTTCTGGAAAATAGAAAACCTGTTTAAACGCTCTCAAACGATCACAATGGGAATGTCAAGTGAAACAAATCACGCGTCACCTTCTTAATTTTTTTGTTTCAAGCGCCTAATTTTCTTTTAAATCCCGACTCAATAGTTTTGAAATAATGTTTCTGTATTTTCTTCACTTATTTGTGGTTTATTATTAAATTATTTGTTATTTACTGAACTAGTCCAACATAAGTAAAAATTTAGAGCTTACTTATGGGATATTATTTATAAAATTAGGAGAAATACAGGACCGTTTCCCAAAATTTCCTGATGAAAAAAGCTATCAAACTCCAATGTCATAAATACAGGA
Source organism: Barypeithes pellucidus (assembly GCA_963991005.1). Classification (NCBI taxonomy): domain Eukaryota; kingdom Metazoa; phylum Arthropoda; class Insecta; order Coleoptera; family Curculionidae; genus Barypeithes; species Barypeithes pellucidus. The sequence goes on along the minus strand of OZ022561.1, from coordinate 17,254,965 downwards.
CCGTATTTCAAAAAATAAAGTTGATAATGGCCCTTCGAAGACGACTCGTCGGATTACAAAACAATTAACGCTGTTAGATAGAGCGGAAAAAGTGGCAATGCAAAAGTGCAATTTACTTTAGAATTCGATCTCAAAAAAACACAGGAAAACAATAAAACGATTTTTCAGAATTTCGGTTTTTCCGGATATCTGCGGAACTACTGGGAATTTTAAAACTTTCTAAACGGCATATTATTAGGCACGTAAATGCGCAACTTTACCACCCTTTAACCGACTTCGTATCTCTTACGGTTTCCGAGATCCCTGTGCTGGCCCTCCTCATCTTGGACACGTTGTATATGAGAATGCATATAAATACCTTTGATTATATCGTAAACAACAGTGAAAGGAGATTAAATAAAAATTGGAAGAACTGCCATTCTCAACCTATATATATCAGTGGAAGAAAGAGTAATGGCAATTCTCATATGTTCAAAAAAGCGTTGGGAATATTTCCTTAGATCATTATAAAGGTGATAAAATTCTCCATTGAATCTTGGCTTTACGTTAATGGGATGAACTGGTAATTTTGATTTTTGTTTAAGCATATAAGCATATATTTGTTATATTAGAGTCTAAAACAATATCTTCTTCATCGGAAGAAGATAACAACGCACAATCCATGTTTACATCTCGATGTCCAGGGACTGCTGTGCCAAGCTCAAGCGAGGCTGTGCGTGGTGCTATGGTACAAGGCTATGTGCGAGGGACTAAGACTGTATGACGATGCCAAACTAACACTATTTTTATCTAATGACCTCTAAGAAAAATAATTATGGCTGACATACCGACAGAAATCATTTAAACAATATAATGTATGTAGTATCGTAAAATTTAAATGACCACCCTCGTAATAATGTAGTATGCAAGTATCATAAATCATTCTCTCTGAAATCACCTTCAAGCAGGCGTATTACTGAATTTATTAAGACTTTCCACGGTAGTATATGAGAAACTATAAATATATACACGGTGACCGATCGAAAACTTAACTGCATTATTTTCTTTCATTCTTGCATTTAGGTCATTTATTTAATAATAATTGCTCAGATACTTATGTCAGTATTATGGCACTTTGGTTCGCTATTTGCAACCAGTTCACTTCAACCCTACAGGCAGGAGTGGATTTTAAATCGTTTTGCAATAAGAGGCTGTCCATATTCTCCGATGCTTTACCCCTCAACCCCCAAACCGAACAAACCAAAACCAAACGTTTAATTTGAAATATCTCAGAACTTATATTTTTCTCATTCGACCTACTGACTTGTGAATTCTGAACTAGTTATACATATATCATTTTTTTTATGTTCAAACACAAGCACTATATAAAAAATCCTTTAGGGCACTCTGGGAGTGGTGCGTGTGCGCAAAAAGCGATTCACGTTGGTTTTGAATCGTTGGAGCTTATATTCGTTGGGAAAAACGACCTCGGGAAGATCGTTCCATAAGGATGAAGTCCTCCGGATGAAAGAATTCTTAAATAATGAAGTTCGAGGAGTACTAAGCTTAACCACATATGGATGGGCGGCAGTGGTTCGTCGTGTATTTCTGCTATTCGCCGCCCTGGGCGGAATTAAGAGGGCAAGGTCAGCCGAGCACCTTCCATGGAAATATCTTTAAAAGAGAGTCAAATTCCCAACCTGTCTTCGATGTTCTAGGCTGTCGAGGTTCTTCGTCAGCTCGTGGTCTCCAATCAGACGAATGGCCCTCCTTTCGATGGAATCCAGTAGCCGAGGAGTATGTTTGGGTGCAGAGCTCCAGACATGAGAGCAGTACTCTAGTGATGGTCGAATCTGGGCTTTGTATAGTGTCGGAAGTTGTTGAGGTGTGTACAACTTTCTGGTTCGGAAAAGTACACCGAGTTTCTGGGAAGCTATCTTGGCGATTGCCACAACGTGGTTATGCCAAGACATATTTCCCAGATTGACGCCCAGCAAATTAATAGATGAAACCAGTGGAATTGGGTATCCGTCCATGACTATATCGGGTTCTGTAATGTTAACCTTTTTAGAGAAAACTGCTCTGTCTGGGGTTTTTAGAGTAAAATTCGACTTAGTTACTGTCACCATCTTAATATCTTTGTTTCAAGCGCCTACTTTTCTTTTAAATCCCGAATCAACAGAAGTTTGAAATAATGTTTCTGTATTTTGTTCACTTATTTGTGGTTTATTATTAAATTATTTGTTATTTATAGAACTAGTCCAACATAATTAAAAAATTTAGAGCGTACTTATGATATTATTTATAAAATTAGGAGAAATACAGGACCGTCTCCCAAAATTTCCTGATGTTGTTCAAAAAGCCCTCGAAACGTCATTAAACCACAATGTGTCATACATCGTTGCATTCGGAAGAAAAAAGCTATCAAATTCCAATGTCATAAAAACAGGACCGTATTTAAAAAAAAGAAAGTTGATAATGGCCCTTCGAAGACGACTCGTCGGATTACAAAACATTTAACGTTGTTAGATAGAGCGGAAAAAGTGGCAATGCAAAACTGCAATTTACTTTAAGAATTCGATCTCAAAAAAACCCAGAAACAAAACGAACAAACCCGAACAAACCCAGAAAAACAATAAACCGATTTTTCAGAATTTCGTTTTTTTCCGGATATCTCCGGAACTACTCGGAATTTTAAAACTTTCCCTAAACGGCCTATTATTAGGCACGTAAATGCGTAACTTTACCTCCATTTAACCGACTTCGTATCTCTTACGGTTTCCGAGATCCCTGTACTTGCCCTCCTTATCATGGACATATATGGTATATGGTTATGTTATTTTAAAACGTAGCTTACCTAATTTTTACTTGGAACCATAATAAATTTCTGGGTACCTTGTAGGTATTCAGTTGTTTACTCACAGTCATCATAACTATACCCACGCAAAATTGACTTTTTCACTATATTAGCAATGGATAACCGCATGAATAGGTAATTTGTTCATTCTCGGAATATGTGTGCACTGAACAATAATACCCGATTGCCATAAAAATTGGCATGTAAGTAATGCGAAAGATTAATGGATATAAAAATTTTACAACTTATTCATTTTGTATAGTTAGTTAGTATATTGAAATATGATTGAAATTATTAACAAAACTATTATTCTAATCCTATTTGCCTATTATTTCCGAACAAATACGCAAGGAGAATAATTACATATTTCGAAACCGACTGAAGATGACGTATTAGGACGGCAGCCCGTTACTAAAATGTCCTGTTATCAGGCCTTCGTCTAGTCAATAACTAATCGTTAGATTAATAAAAAAATAAGAAAGTTTTACTCGAGCGAAAAAGTTCGGCAACGCTGCGCTTACCCGTCAGAGTGATTTCAGTCCGTAACAAAGCAAGATCGTCTTTTTGTTACTACACCTTGTCCGTTCTTGATGAAATCATATTAAAAAAAAAACGTGAATTCATCGACAACGGACGTTTTGAGTGTTGCAAAAATTCCATAGCTTAAATAAAAGATGTAAAGAAAAGGGATATCAAAAAGTTACAGCGCCCGGGTCAATTTTTTTTTAAATTGTTGATAAGTCTCTAAAAAATAGTAAATCGAGTCGAACGGACATTTTCCGTGTTGCGCAGCTACAGGGAGGGTAGCGGAGTCGGATCTCGTGTATAATTCATGTTCACGATACACTGCGTGTGCATGTGACGGCTCGCTGTGTGGCTAGGTTGTTTATAACAACTCAGCATCAGCTATGTCCCCATAGCCACAATACACGATTTCTGCTTGAAAACGGACGAGGCGCGATAACTCTCACAGCGTTAAAAAAATGACATACCTAAGATTCAACACTGCGGTTGCGCGTCGATGAAAACGTCCGTTCTCATTTTTTTCCGGTCACGAATAACGAAAAATAACATCCGACAAGTAAAACGGACGAGGCGTGATAAGTTGAATTCTCCGCTGTAAACAAATTTCGATTTCTCTCAAACCAAAAATATTCACTCCACGGAAAATGGCAGTTACTATTTTCATCTCCTCAAAAACATCACGCGAGTCAAAAAATAAAAAGAACGGACAAGGCGCGATAACTATTACGACCACTTTTGTTACATAATTATGTAAAGATGATTCTCAATGATTTCGCAACGTTGCCAATGCCCGTTCTTGTTAATTTCCTTCTCAAGTCATTATTAAATCAAAAAAAATCAAAAAACTTTAGGTCGTGATCAGTCTGAAATCCTGGTAACGGGATGCCGTACTATATGGAAAGGACTAAAAAAATTACTACACTAAAATAATTACGACAATGAGCAAAGTAACTGCCAAAAAGTTAATACAAATTTGACTTTATTTCACAATTTGGAACTCTTATAGTTCACAAAAGTAGACTGGGTAGATTATAATATGATTTATTTCTATTAGCATGATCTATGCGAGTCTTGATCTTGACCTACTGATAGTTTGGACTTAAAATCAGCCAAAGCCAAAAGACGACCCGATTTAATGTAGAAAAATATAGTTAAACTTGATAACACAAAGTAAAATCAAATAAACGGAGGCTGCACGCCAGACTGTGTCAAGATAAAATTATTGACTCGCAAACACAAGATTTATTGGTTAGTTTATTTATTAGCAACTTTATAAATTATTTGTTAAAAATTTTCAATAGTATCGTAAAATAATACCAACCTTGGGAGTGTATTGTAGAAGTAAAAATAATGTAAAAAACTATATACCTAAACATATATCATAAACAAATATTATTTTCTTTACATGTGCCCCGAAAGTGCCTCTTTTCATGCATGTTCTCTTCACCGAAAGTGGCGTTTTCCAAGAGAGCGGGCGGGAAACTATCGAAGAGGAAAGATTTTTTCCGCCCACTTCGAGTCACCATGTGCTCATAAATAAATAAAACCTGTCGGTGCGGGATTTGAACCCGCGCCCCTCAGATCGCCAGGCGGACGCGCTACCCACCGAGCCATACTACAAGCGATAATAAATAGCGGATTATATATAAATTAAATTGGCAGTTAATTTTTCAAAGATGTTTTAGAAAAATGTATGAATAATTTCTTTATTTATATGGACTCGGGCACTGGTAAAAAAATAAATAATACCAGAGATGCCGAGTGCGGGATTTGAACCCGCGACTCTCAGATCACAAGGCGTACGCTATACCACCAGGCCACCGAGCCTATTTGTGAAAAATAATAAATAGATATTTACATTCTCCATGCGCGAGTGTTTTCATGTCATGTAGACAGGAAAACTGTCTGAAGAATTTCTTTATTTATTTGGCATCAAAGCTTCGGAGCACTTGTAAAAAAAAATACGGTACATATCTCGGGCCGTCGGAGGCTTTTCCGGAGTCGTGCGTAAACACCCTGTATATTTTAATCCGAAAAGATACTATTTTAAATTCTCCTTTCTAATATATAACACACCATATGTATGAACATTTAACGTCAATTTCATTTTTACAGCTTTACAGTGAAAATGACTTATCAACATTTTCAAAAATTTGATATGATATCAGTTTCGAAAGTGGAAAAAACGAAGAAACGACACAAAATGTATATTTTGTTTGCTATCCGAAAAGACGGTAACAAACCCGAACAAACCCGCGATTTTAATTTGTTTTCAAGTTACAGTGTAATTAAAAACTCAAATATTCGATAATAGTATGGTGTTAGTGGCGTATTTACACAGAGAGATATAGAATATAGAGGATAAAATATATCCCCCCCCCCCCCCCCCCCTTGAACTCTATTTTTTATAAATATATTGCATCAAGTCAAGAAACTATTGATGGTTTTGTGATTCATTATATCAATAAATAACTCCCCCCCCCCCCCCCCCCAACAACCCCCCCGAATTGGTGCCCGGATATGCCACTATGTGGAAACAACCCCCCCCCCCCCCAAGATTTGTGCCCGGATATGCTACTATGTGGTGTGGTATGGCCAATCGTTATTTAATTGGATATTTCATTTTGCCCTACGAGAGTGCGCTACTTAATTTTTTTATTGAATAACTTACGAGTACTATATTAGAGGATATTGCTGTACCTAAACATTAGAATGCAACTGTATCGAGCTCGTTGGAGCTCCTGCACATTTCTCTCATCGGATCAAGCAACATTTGGACGAAAGGTTTCCAGGGCTTTGGATTGGTCGTGGTGGTTTTATTAGTTGGCCTCCAAGATCGTCAGACCTCACACCACTAGACTTGAGGCTACCGACTGGTTCAAAAATTAAGTTTACAAAGTCAATGCTCGGGATGCACAAAGAAAGTCATCAAGCAATCAGAAGATCATGCAACAAACAGACTTGGTACACAAAACAGAAAAATGGATAGGACGATATGCGAAGGCGAAATTTACTAACCGGGATTAAAATTTGATATATAATACACAGACGGTTCATATAGTTTATTGAGATTAGTCACTCGATTTAAAAAATTCACCCATAAATATGCGTGCAGCAATTTCAAAAACATATTTATTTAAGGATTTTTCTTAAACCCTTATGACGCGTGAGAATAAGCTTGATTGCACATTGGTGACGACTTTTTCGATCGATCACCCGTGGGCATGTGACTTAATTGTTTGTTTAATGTCGCCTACATATATAAAATTTATTTTATATTAATTATGTAATTTAAAAATTTGGTTTCCATATTTTATAAGTAATTTACTTATCAGCTGATGCCATTGCTGTCGTCATAAAAAAATAATAATCTCTAAAAATTTCCTACTACGTATTTCATTTCGACAAAATATATTACATTCAGGCAGGTTCTCTATAAAAAAAAATACAACAGAAAATATAGTAACGGGGTTATATTTCCGTGATTATGTTTACGAGTTGTAAAATTCTGTAATTCGCCTCATTTTCCAATTCAAGAAAAATAATTTAAAAAATCCGCACGGGAGTGTTTAATACGGACCCGCCCTTATAGAAATAAGTGGTGTTCTACGAATGATATACTTTATTTTTCACTTAGCTTGCTGCTGTTCACAAAATCATATGTTTTCGATTATCAATCGGGGATTTTCAATCCAGGCAACCAAATATACATAAGATCCTTTTAGAGAGAATCCTAAATTTGAAAAATCCCTTTTACCGATCCACTAAAAGTTACATAACCAAACATATTTGCATTATTTCAAAATGTAGTGTTTAAGTTTTGAGATTTATTTATTAAATTTCCATAAACGTGGTGAGTACGTAACATTAACTAAGAACTTAACTTGATAAAGAACTTATCTTATTCAACATATGCATAGGCGGAAGTTGATGCATTTGTAGTGCATTAATTTATCATATTAAAACCGCAGAAGTTATTTAAGCATATACAGGATGAATTTAAAAATTGCCAGGCCTGCAATAATACGACCCTAATTTAACTTTATTTATTAATAAGCAATCTCTTCATTTTTAATATTCTCTATAGTGAATCAGCCGAAATCAGAGGGAATGCTTTAAAGTCATTTAGTTTCCTAATTAACTAACTGTCAGCTCTTTCTATGCTTACTGTAGTTTGGCCCCGAACACCTCTGTTAGTTAATTTTATAATAATAATAAGAGTTCCTTCCATTCATTCTACTGGTTCTTTTGAATCAAAACTAGAATTTTAATTTTCTTTATTTATTAACTTTAATATAAAATAATTATTATATAGTTTCCAAAATTATACCTAGGTAGGATGTAAAACTTTTTTTTATCCCCTCTGTAGTATATGTATAACTGGGACTGATAAGACTTCCCACAGGCATAATGAACTCAGAAAACGATATAATTGGTAATGAGACTGTAAGTAAATGTAGTTGCTATCATTAACTAAACAGTTTTGTGTATTTATTTCTTAACTTTGTGTTTTAGAATTAGAAAAACGAATGCTCATAGTTTGAAATATATTTTTTAATTAAGAAATCAATTACATAGTTAGTTGCATGTATTCAATTAGTATGTTTTCTTGTACATAGGAGAATTTAAGCGGTTTTAAATTAGAAAATATGATTCCATCTTTCACCCAGTGCCGACCCATCGAAAAGAGTTCAGACATAGAAGAGTGCCTTCTAAACCCCCCAGAATGGGTAGACAGAGTTATCCCTCTTAAAAAGCGATGTGGATATGTAATAAAAAATACCTTGTCCGATTGTCATTCAACCGAAGATCACTTTTTTGTTCGCAGTAGGATTGACAGTCGAACTGTTCCTAAAACTTTAGTTTGTCATGATTATAAAGGAGGATACTTGTCTGATGCGTAAGTATGATAGAATCAGTTGGAGATATTAGTATTTTAGCTAATCTAGCATTTTTTATAGAAAAAGCTTTTGTATATTTTTAGATACATTCCATTTGAAGGTGGAGAAGATAAGACATTTGCAACCGATGGATATACCTTTTACAATTGGTCACAGATAGACTATTTTGTTTATTTTAGTCACTATTTCATAACTATACCGCCTTTAGCTTGGATCAATGCTGGACATAAAAATGGTGTCAAAGTCTTAGGTATGTACTCTGTTGACAGATTTACTTATTTACAATATTGTCAATCAATCAATTTGTTGAGGCATTCACTAACATTTTTCTTTTTACTTTTAGGAACTATAATAACAGAATTTAATGATGGTATTAAAATATGCGATGAGGAACTATTTAAAACCAGAGATCAAATGAGAGAATTTGTATACCAACTAACCGAAATAACCAAAATTTTCGGTTTTGATGGATGGTTGTTAAATATAGAAAACGAAGTGAAACATCCAGATATTCTAAAAGAATTTGTGGAGATATTGACAAAGAAAATTCATGAACAGAACAGTGAAAATGTTGTTATATGGTATGATAGTGTGACTAAGGAGGGCAAGTTGAAATGGCAGGACCAATTAAATGATCAAAACAGGTAATATATTACAATATAATTTATCTGGCCATAACAATATCGAAAATAACATTTCAGTCAACATTTTTTTTTGGCTTTGCATCAAGGGCATGCAGCCACTACCCAAACTCAACTATTCCTTTATGGAATACACGTCATACACAAGCTCAGTCACACCCATATCTAATCACCAATCGCCATAGAGCAGGCTATCAGACTCAACATTTTTGATAAAAATGTTATCTATTTCATTTCCTCTTATCACCACTACTTTATCATGTTTTTCAATAATTATTGAAAATCAATTTCTTGCTCTCGCGAATCCTGAAATGAACTCAACATTATGGAAATATTTCTTTAAATACTAATAAATACTCCACAAATAATCATCAAAATCAACTAGGCAAACATAAAGTCTAACACAGGATATATTTTTAACCAGTCGGTTAAAAATTAAATTGCCATAATTTTTATTGAATAAAATTTTAACACTGCCATGTTTATTTTTGACGTCTTGTCTGGTTCACAAAAAATTCCAAAAGGCAATTAATTCAATTTCATTATACAATACACGCCAAACATACAATGTAGATCTGCCTATACCTATTTCTACTCAAACTAAGAATTCTATTATATACAAGAGTAAAAGCCGTATTAGAGTCGGCAATTTCTGTTGCGCCAGCAATGGCAATTATAATTGCAAGGATTCATGCGCAGTACACCGTCCTCGATCAGCTGGTCCAATACTGCTCGTATTGCGGGCGCAATGCGAGAATGGAATCCGTATTAAAGTCGGAAATTCTACTCTTCTGACAATTAAAATTAAACGGATTCATGCGCAGTCTCGTGCGCAGTACACCGTTCCCGATCAGCTGTCTCTCATTGCCAGAAATGGGGCACGCGCCATTTTAATTGCCATTGCCGGTGCAATTGGGTAGAGATGGATTATTCTGTTATTTTTAACTGTTTATTATTTGGTCGAAGCAGGTATGAACAGCTAGTGGCCGTTTAAACCCACTGGTACTTAAATTAGCAGTTCACATTCTTTATTAAACTTATGGACTGCTAATTCGTAGCAACTTTTTGCACCTCCTATTTGTAAATAGCAGTAGCTACTTCAACTGGTAATCAAAACGAACAGGGTTGCCCATCTCTAATTCTGGGGGTATTTTAGGGATTTCGACAGTACCAACTGTACCTACTGCTGTTCTGACTGTTGACAATGCTCCAGCTGATCGAGAACGATTTACTGCGCATGAATACGTGCAATTATAATTGCCGGCGCAAGTGAAAAAATTGCCGACTCTAATACGGCTTTTAGAGTCAGCAATAAAAATTTCCGGCGCAATGGCAATTATAATTGCACGAATTCATGCGCAGTAAACCGTTCTCGATCAGCTGGAGCATTGTCAACAGTCGGAACAGCAGTTGTTAGTGTCGAAATCTCTAAAATACCCCCAGAATTAGAGATGGGCAAACCTGTTCGTTTTGATCAGCAGTTAAAGCAGCTACTGCTACTTACAAACGACAGCTCAAAAAAGTTGCTACGAATTAGCAGTACATATTCTTAATAAAGAATGTGACCTGTTAATTTAAGTACCAGTTAGTTTAAATAGCCATTAGCTATTCAACTAATAAATATTTAAAATAACAGAATAATCATCTCTACCCAGACTTGCATCGGCAATGGCAATGAAAATGGCACGTGCCCCCATTCTGGCAATGCGAGACAGCTGATCGAGAACGGTGTACTGCGCATGAATCCTTGCAATTTGAATTGTCATTGCGTCCGCAATGCGAGCAGTATTGCACCAGCTGATCGAGAATGGTTTAGTGCGCATGAATACGTGCAATTATAATTGCCATTGCTGGCGCAAGAGACAAAAATTGCCGATTCTAACACGGCTTTAAGAAAATATGTAATCAATTCCCATTGAATATTCGCCAAATTGATAATTATATTATGATATTATATTATTATTGTGTATTATATTTTTACTTTTTATGTCACTTTGTACTGGTGACTCATATCAATTTTCTTTTATGTCTCTTATTTTCGTACTATATTTAGGACTCACAGCTTTGTTTATAGGAATATCTTTAAACAATAAAGCATATTTTGACTTTGACTAAGGCACAGTTACAAGTTTTGGAATTAAAAATATGTGGACGAATTAATTGACCACATATTTTTTAGATGTTTTTTTGATAATTGTGACGGCATATTTTTAAACTACGGCTGGAATGAGCAAAAGTTGATGGATACAGTAGAATTTGCTGGTCCGAGGCATTTCGATGTTTTTGTAGGCATAGATGTTTTTGGTAGAAACATGTTCGGAGGTGGACAATTTAACACTTACAAGGTAAACAATTTGTTGTTGGATAACATTTCATTATTCATTAGAAAAATTCTATTTTTGAAGGCTGCAGAGTTGATTTCTCGATACAATCTGTCGATGGCAATTTTTGCTCCTGGATGGACCCACGAAGTTATGGAGAAAATTCCAAAAGAAAGTTGCTTGAATAGGTTTTTAAATAGAGATGATACTTTATGGACAAGCATGTGGCCTTATCTTTATACGCACCCTGTAAATAGTTTCTTCGAGACTGATTTTCATATAGGATTAGACTCTGTAAGTTAATTTTCTGTATATTTTTGTAGATATACAGTGTCTAATATGGACACCGCTAGTTGCATATTTTATTATTATTTTTATACTTGCAGGTTTATTATAATTTATTCATTCAAAAACAACAAATATCGAAAACGTTACAACCAGAAAACCTAAAAAGTATTAAAAATTACGAAACCATAACTACCTTGTTCAATTCTTGTGACTGCTTGAAAAGGGGATATTTCGATAGGAAAAATTGCTGTTTAATATCGAAAGAAAATTTAAGGAAAAGTGGGACGGATTATATTCACCATATTTTCGCATGCGATATAAAACTGAGTGGTAAAGTTGGCGTGTATTTTTTAACGTACAGTGTGGATGGGGCTTCTCTTGGTTTGACACTTCTTACCAGTTTAAATAGTGGATCTTGCAGAAAAATTAAATTACTAGGTGAGTCTTACTGTTTTTGAGTGTTTTGTTAAATTTTAAAGCTGAGAGAAATCTTGCTGATCATTGTCATAAAATATTGCGTTTTGTTGTGAACTAATTTGCTTTCATGTGCTTGTGATGTGGTTTGATATGCGAGTAATTTAGCTTGCATTAGAACTTTATGGAGAACTACTGACTATACGTTTCTGAAACTTTGGGGATTTAGGTTTATCGATATGCCCTCTTTAACTAAAATATTCGCATATTTTTGTCATTTCCGGTTATACCGGAACTAGCTGCCTACTTTCGTTTTTTTAAATATAACATTGTTATTTTTATTACATTTTTCGGTTAAGCGTTAAATATTAAGCACATTTTATAGAACATGTTTTTGTCAGACTCTGTTAGTTTTTGAGATATCTGGACTTTTTGTAATTATTTGACAAATGCATGACGATGAAATAATTTATAAAAAAATAATATTTAAACCATTAAATTTAAAACAATTTAAAATAATCAACTGCATTTTATTTATAAATTCAATTAAGAAACGCTTTAGAACGTTGTATTTTCAAGCACTCAATCACTTTTCCTCCGTATAGACATTAGTATACAGCCCCTAAGTACAATTGTTTTCATAGCACACTTGAACAAATAGTATTTTCGGAATAAAATTGAATTTTTTGAGAAAACGCTTTGATATAGGTATAGGACAATAAATACTATTTATAAAGAACAACTAATGGCCATCAAATTAAACAAAAATATACAGGGTGTTCCATTTAAAATAAGAAAGTTTTTAATGGTTGAATTCTTTTACAATGAAGCTTGAATTGTGACCACTCTGTACATTTTCTGCCGAATTTGAAATATTTTGAGACTTGATAATCTTCTAGCTGTTCGGTGAGAAAAATTTTTTAGTCCAAGAGCTAAGGTAAAAAAATTATATGGATTATGTCATCGTCTTGCATTTGCCAAATAATTACAAAAAGTCCAGATATCTCAAAAACTAACAGAGTCTGACAAAAACATGTTCTATAAAATGTGCTTAGTATTTAACGCTTAATCGGAAAATGTAATAAAAATTACCATATTGTATTTAAAAAACGGAAATTGGCAGCTATTTCCGGTATAACCGGAAATGACAACAACATGTGAATATTTTAGATAAAGAGAGCATATCGATAAACCTAAATCCCCAAAGTTTCAGAAAGATATACTCGGTAGTTCTCCATAAAGTGCATGCAAGCTCGTCGTGAATCACGCTGTATATACACCCATACACCCCGTAAATCCTAGAATGAAAACCAATTTACAGAAAAATAACTATAAACGGCGCTTTGAGTAAATAATCGGGAAAAATCACCTCATGTCATTGTCATGTAAACAGACCCCATATGACGTAAGTAGACATAGAGACGTAAGTTGTCAGCGACGTTGCCTGTTTTACTCTTTATCTTTAAATTCAAAAAAAAAATGTATACTACAATTTTATTAATTTATTACCTCGACAGTTCCACTCCCGAACAAACCCGAACAAACCCAAACAAAATCACTCTCGTATTAAATTATATCAGAAGCAAATTATTTGACAACAGAACAGAAAAACGATAGTGCTAATTCAAGGTACGCGTGTCGACGACGTGCAGTAACTTTCGCGTTTCAAATCTGGCTGGCTGGCGCGTTGAATTTTCAATTGCACTCCGTCAAGGTACCGAACGACGAAAGGTCGAGGCAGGCGTAATGTTTAACAACACTGCAAAACCTTGTTTTTATCGTTTTATTATTCATAAATATATTTTTGTAAATTGTAGGTCGTAAAAAGAATAACGTCATAGACAATATGTCAATATTGGAAGTGAATGCTTTAGATGGTGATGATGTCAAATATATATATCCTCTAAATACAGTTGCGAAAAAGCATGTACAGCTCATCACCGCTCCCAGGCACAAAGGATTAGTGCTAAGGTAGGATGTGGATATATTATAATATATCTAAAATATTTTTTTAACCTTAAATTTTCGGTTTTTTAGCCTTTTTGAATTTTCCACAACTCCATGCAACCTCTTAGAGATAGGAGGTACAGTTTACAATGGAAATGCCATACATCTATTGGAGTTTGGTATAGTTCCGCTAAATTAAACTGTTTTTCAGGTTTGTTCCTTTATTATATTGAATTTTTTTATTGCATAAGATGGTTAAAATAACATTTATGTCTAGTCCCATATAAATAGCCAAAGCTATAATTCAATAATATGCTAAAAAAGTATTTTTCTTATTGAGAAAGACTTGTTTGATCGATCATTTTTAAAAAACAAATTAAAAAATGTACTTAATATATTACTAAAACATATTATTATACTTATATATACAGGAAAACTTTTTTTCATATATAATTTTAACATTACTTAATATTTTTTTTATAAATAAACTACAATACAACAAATATCATTATTTATAGACCGTTCACCATAAAACCAGAGTATTCCCAACGTTCAGAATTCCCTTGTAAGATTTGCTTATGAAAGATTTATTTGTAAATTTGTCATATATCGGTTTCCCGTGATGCTTTTTTGCTTTAAAGCTCAAAATATTAACTGTAAATGAATATTCGTATGATCTTTATAGAGGAAGAAATGCAGTTTCTGTGTTCTGTGCTCTTTTTACTTATAAAATTAAAGGCAAGGATTCGGTAAAACCAGAGAGAAGCTTACCTCTGACGCATCCATTTATGTCAGTGGAGTCTTGATCTGTATGAATACGCCTAAACTTAATCTTAACGAGAATGCTATATGAGTTAATAAAAAATTATGAAGGAAAACTAAAACTTCTTCCCTCGGGTCTCCCTTGAAGAAACGAGTTAGTTTTGTCATTTCTATAAGAGTTTTCGTTTCTTGGGTTATATGGATAAGATCCTCCAAGCCTGTTGTTTTGATACTGGTTACTCCTACCCCTGGAATAGTAACTGTTGGACCTATATCTTGCCTTTGAACCTATAATTGTAAGGAAGTCTTACTAACATGAAGTAAATGATTTTTAAATACCTAATAACTATTGAAATGTATTTTTTAATTTCCTCTTGTAGTTGCCTTACAAGATAGCGTATTGGCTCTTTAAAAAAATTAACCACTGGCATAATTAAAGGAACAGGCAATTTTTGAACACCCTCGTATGTTCCATAATACTTGAGATATAAGAGTGAATAAATATAAAATATGTTCAGAAGAGAACAGGACACAATTGGTTAATTGCTTGTATGTGTAGTAAAACTTTTCAAAAAAGCATAGTAAATAGTTCAGTCGAAATATCACACGTGCATAAAAAATATTGGATTAATTTGCTTAATGGGTTAGACATGAAGAATTCGCGATTCCAAAAATGAAGGATATTTTTATCCAATATTTGTCCGTATGGCGATTGGTAAAAATTTCAATTTTTACGCGCAGTTTATTTTATTCGAATTTTGGCAGAGACGTTAAGTTTTACATCTAAAAATAAAAGTTTTACTTATCTTTATCATTATTTTCACTTGTACAATACTCTCCTGGAGTTTGGTCCACTCCCCCGACTCGCTCTGTGCATTATGTTAGGGGCAAAGCTCGAAAACTGCCGATATCTTTTGTCAATCCTGGTATTGGGCGTTTTATTCATTTTCAATTTTGAGCTCTGACAATCTCCACACGGCTAAACTGGACTTGTGACAGACTTCTCAGTAAATAGATAGAAATTCTCATTCACATAACGACCTAAATCCTAAGATTGAGCAAAAAATATCGACCGTTTTCGAGCTGTGCGTCGAACCGAAGGTATTGTAAACTACAGATCCCATAATCCATTCATAAAACTCTTGGAAAGTGAAGCTGTGATTGTGCGAAATGATATTTGAAAATCAGTAATGGGTGGAAGAGAGAACTACATATTTGTTGGCTGACTGGCAACAATGCTGGTTATATCAGATGGTTAAATATTAAAACATAACCATACTTACTGATGAAAAGATAAATCCTTATTTAAATGATTCACTATTTTACAAACTACACATGAATGCACCATGATTGTTTATAATAAAGACGATTTTTCACCAATAATTACAAAAAATAACACAAATCAACCAAAATATATAAACAACCCCTTAGCGATCACAGCGCCAATATTGTAATTTTTATGAGATTAGTATTCATTCATATTTTGGCTCCTGGATCGTAGCGCAGTAGTAAAGTAGAAATATATGTTGCCAGAGTGCAGTTGGATTACTTTAAGATTCGTTTGATACTTTTAAGTATAATGATATTTTTTTAAATAATCTCATCGCCTTTTCACAGTTTATAGTAAAATTATTGGGTAATAAATTTATTTTAAGAGCAATTGCGGATTAACCTTAAACCAGTTGTAATTGTCAAATTAAGGATTTTGCAAGATATCCTTGCGACAAATATGTCAATCTGGCTATGCTGCAATAATGACCGAAAGTGGTGGGAAAGACTGTTTGTATCGTAGCGTAGGCTAGAAATGTACATTTTGCTATCTGTAGTCTGTAATATCTTTGCGTCCAACACATACAGGGTGTTATGGAATTGACGTATTATATTTAAATGGGTGACTCCTGGGGTGTCCTAGAGAAGCGCTACAACCCCAGTCGGCGAAAAGAACAGGCAACTCGTTATTGTCCATAATAAGCTGTTTAAAGAAGCCGGCCGATTTTCACACGCTTTATCGGTTTCTTACTGTTTTTACCAAGATTCAAGCAGATTTGTGTGTTAATACTTAAACCCGAGTTTAAATTATTAAGTTATTTGTTCGTTTCGCGACGGCAGTGCTCCAGCCCAGCAGTTCAATATCGATCGACGGAACCAACGTGTTATTTATTTTTAAAATTTTTAGATGTTAAATACATTATTTCCCAGACCACTCAGACAATAAGGGCGTACTTTTGTCTACACAGTAGCACTTTAAAATACTAATTCAGATTGAATGGTACTTAGATGTGTTATGTGACTTTATTTTGCCGGTTTGTTTTTGTTCAAGTTACCTAGGTACTTGCTAAATAAAATTGCATTTTTTTCCTAAAGGGCAAGTGGCATTTATAAACTTTTAGATCTGACGTGTG
Organism: Barypeithes pellucidus; assembly: GCA_963991005.1. Lineage (NCBI taxonomy): Eukaryota > Metazoa > Arthropoda > Insecta > Coleoptera > Curculionidae > Barypeithes > Barypeithes pellucidus. Next base: position 17,237,928 of record OZ022561.1, on the reverse strand, counting down.
TCGTTCGAATTGAACAAATGAGAACATACCTGACCATTTAAAAACTCCGCGGCGGTTCGTTCGAGTCAGTTCAAGTTTATAAATCAGAGATTGTTTCCTAGCGAACTGAACTGAACGTAACAGTTTATAATAATGTACCCTGAAAAATAAACAACTTGCAATCTGTCAAACGGTTATTGACTTTTTAAAGAGTTTACCCTAAAGATATAACAACACTGTTCAAGATTCAGTTACGTGTTTCGCCATATGTTGCTTTGTTTACCTTCCTGACAGAGGCACCATGTGGTCATTTATGGTTTGACATAAGGTCATGTACAGGGTATATTAAATTAAAGCGATATTTTTGGATATTTTTCTTCAATTTGTTTTCATCTCAGGAATTGCCGGTTTAAATATAATACGTCATTTCCATAATACCCTGTACATCAATAATTTGCAATTATGATTAATATAAGTTGTTACTGTTAATAAACTACGGAAAATATGTAATATTAAATTCAGTCTTCAAAAATAACTTCCTAATTCCTCCAAAACCTCTTGTACACCTTGAGTCCATGTTTTGTGTATATTAGTAGGGTTAAATATGCTTAAGTCTTGGGTGAAACTTCCCAGATGAGGGTTGGATATTGACAGGTATTGACCAGGGGGTAAGTTATCTGAAACAATCAGTAAGCGATTAGAGGTGTCGATGATTCGAGTTTTTTTTTAGTTTATCATTGGTATGGCAGTTAAATTAAAAGGTAGATGTGGTGTCAAATAATGCTTCCATTAATATATTTTAATTTGCTGGTTAGATTTACTATTACAATGGTATGCTCTTGCTACAGGAAGTACACTTTTGGACAAATGAAAACTGACAAGAAAAAACTTAATTAGGTTGGTTCAGTAAAAACTGGAAACATGAGAAAATTAATTTTTCTAGTCAGTTTTTTTTTAGCTACAAGTTGTTATGTTATTCAATATACATGCGCTTCTTTCTCCATAATAAAGCTCAATCGATAGGCCTTAAATCTGACTAACCGGACGGAGTGTTACTATACGGATCTGTAATGGGATCATTTGGTTCGTGAACTGGCTTGATTTCGTCAGTATAGACTACGTCATCAGGGTCTATGGTGGTTGTCAGTGTAGAGGGCGTAACGAAGGCTGGCGTGGTGGAAATAACTGATCCAAAATTGTTTGGCGGACGATTGAAGTTGTTGGCGGGGACCGATCCTCCAGCCGGAAATACTGGACCAAATTGAGACGGACCATTGCCTTTTACGGTAAACAAAGAAAGCTTATTGAATCGAAAATAAATACGTATATTCCGGTAGAATACTTATCTAAAATATATAAAATGAAACTAAAGTTTTGTTATTTGTCACTATATTAAAAGCGATCCGATACGGCCGTTTCGTAGTACAACTACATCTTTAAGACGCTCACACGAGAGTGAATCCAAACTAAGTGTATATAATATAGGTAGTACTAAAAATAAAAAATAAAAATATTGATTTGGTATAATAAATAATGTTTGCCACCATAGCGTAATAAACTTAAATTAGGGACAAACAGGGCAATATTCAGAGAATCTAAGAATGCACATGCCAGATGGGATTTTTACAATAATTTTAATAGCGGGGAGTTGCCGAGATCTAATTGTGTGTTTAAAAGGTTAATATTACTGTCTTTTTTATGTTTATAAATTTCAATGTTTTCTAGTAAATTTAATTTATGGCCTTTTTGTTCAGTGTGTAAGATTTGTAGGTTACTTATATCTGGAAATGTGCGGTTTGTGTCTAAAAAGTGATTCGCAAAAATAGATGATCTTTTATTAAGTCTAAAGCATGCATTGTGTTCTTTAAATCTCGTCTCAAAATTTCGTCCCGTTTGACCTATATAGCAGCTATTGCATTCATTATACTTTAATTTATAAACTCTTTGAAGTTAAAGAATAATTTGGATATACTATTTGAGGGTTTGAATGTTATTGTTAAAGATTGTTTCACGAAAACAGGATATAACTTAATGACTGCAGTAAAAGTACCTGGGGCCATCCCATTATTTATGACCATTTGTTATTATTATGTGGAAAGGACCTGATTGTAATAATTATAATTAAATATAGGCACATCAGGTAGGTTAGGTTGCTTAATTTATATTAAAATATCTTTTTGTGGTAAAATTTGTTAGTTTTTGAGGAATGGTTCAAGAATTGTCTTTTACCAAACATTCCTCAGAATAGCGTGATAGTAATGGACAATGCGAGCTATCACAGTCGCCAATTACATAAAGCTCCAAGCTCAAATAATACAAATTTGGAGATTCAGAACTACATGGCGGCGAATGATATATATTTTGAAGAAAGTTATAAAAAAAAGTGATCTTTTAGAAGTTTTAAAGACATTTTGTATATAAAAAGTATATGTTTGTGACACATTGGCAGAAGAAATTGGACATACAGTGCTACGGCTCGGCTACGGCATTTTTAACCCCATAGAGCATATGTGGCACCAGTTAAAATCACTGGTTAGGTCTGAAAATATTTCTCCGACTTTAAGTTCTAGTGTTGTAGAATTAATACGAAAATGCTTTAATGATATTCCCCCAGGTAGTTGGAAAAATTCAGTCCGTCACGTAATAACTGTAGAAAATTCGTATATTAGTCTGGATCGTATAATTAATTTTGATGAGGATCTATAGAATGACATTATAAATGTAAATAAATATGACTAGTAATATTTAAAAAAAATGTTATTTCATTTGATTACATTAATATAATCATATCATTACTTGTTTTCCTTAGTCCCTCCCTTCATACTTCACTTGTTTATTGCCAAGCTCTTGTCGACACAATGGGACCGACGATGATCGTATCGAGCGCAATCTTTAGACTTTCTTTAGAGAGTGGTAGGGCAGGGCTATTGCCGTCAATAATGGGTACACATTAACAGAAATAACCTCTCTAAAAATCAATAAAAAACAACATACACTAGCTATAACACAAATATACCCTATAAAAAAGAATGAAAACTCAAAAAATTTCATAGTCTTACAAATTCAGGTCCGACCTCAAACAAAATTGTAAATATTTTATCATCTGGTCAGGTAACAATAGCATTCAAACTATCCAAATTATTTTTTAACGTCAAAGATAAGCGCGAAAAATATAAAAAATCAGGAGTTTATAAATTAAGGTGTAATGAATGCAATAGCTGCTATATAGGACAAACGGGCCGAAATATTTTAATTTTTTTATTTTTAGTATAGTTTTTGTAGAATTATATCGTTGATCTCTTGACTGCAATAAAACCTCATTATCTATTCGACCATAAAATAAATAAGGAAATCCCAAATTTTAAAACCTTTTCGAGCAGGTATACAAATTCAATTTATACCTATGCCTGATGCATATATAAATACAAAGTGATTTTTAATAATTTTAATCTTTAGTGGTTTTCCGGCGAGTAATTTTTAGTTAGGCTTATTAGTGGTAGAATGTGGCGTCCTTGGAATTGTGCTGATAGGGGGGCATCTCCAAGTGTCGGGAATGGACACTTAAATATTTAACAGCTGTTAAACAATTTAGAGAAGAAAATCGTTCAATTATTTACCTTGACGAAACATGGTTCGATACCCATGACACTCCAAGAAAAGGTTGGGATGATTCTTCCAAAAAATCTCAAACCAAGGCACCATCAAATAAAGGCAAAATAATCACAATATTACATGCTGGTTCAGAGAACGGGTTTGTTCCAAATTGTCTGTTGCTTTCAGCTAAAAACATAGCAGATTCTTCTTTAGATTACCATCAAGATACCGACGCACAACTTTTTGAAGATTGGTTTAAATATAAACTCCTTAAAAATATACCCGAATATAGCGTCATTGTAATGGACAATGCTAGTTATCATAGTCGATAAGCAAAAATCATTCCCAATTCTAATAATACAAAAGCAGAAATTCAAAATTTTATGATTGAAAATGATTTATATTTTGAAGAAACTTACAAAAAACGAGAACTGCTAGAAGTATTAAAAGCTTTTAAAATAAATAAGGAATACGAGTGTGACAAACTTGCAGCAGAAAATGGACATACAGTGTTGCGTGTTCCTCCGTACTATTGTATATTCAATCCTATTGAGCTAATATGGCACCAATTAAAATCCAATATTAGGAGAAATAATATTTCTCCTACATTAAATGCATCTGTAGTAGAGTTAATTAAAAACGAAGTAAGAAAAATTTCTGCAGACAGCTGGAAAAACTGTGTACAGCATGTACTTAAGGTGGAAAATTCTGACAATTGTATGATTACAAATGTTCAACCCTTAATTATAAGTTTAGGCTTAGATGAAGATAGTGATAGTGATACAGAGTTAAATTTTGAATAAATTATCCATAGTTTCTTAGAATTTAATTAATTTTTATTGTACTTGTTATCCTAATAGTTATACTTTTAAATTATATTATTTTCAATTATCATTAATTGTTATCATTATTTTACATTTATTATAGGCACCTAAAACTAAAAATACCCATCTATTTATTTTAAATTATAAAAATAAATCATGTGGTGTGGTATACATTTTCAAGCCGGCCCTGATCCCATTTAGTGAGCTTTGAAGAGATTAAGGCGTTAGGTTTAATCAGGTAGTTTATTTATGGCAGTAAGAATCAACGGTATAATTCTGCAACAACTATACTACCTATTTATATACACTTAGTTTGGGTTCACTCTCGTGTGAGCGTCTTGAAGATGTAGTTGTACTACGAAACGCCAAATATCTTTTAATATAGTGACAAATAACAAAGTAAACTTTAGTTTCATTTTATATATTTAAAATGTATTGTCACAAAGTAACTGACGAGTCAATCAATACTTATCTCAAAGTTTCAAGTTTGTTCGGGTTTGTATTAAAAGTTCTATTTGGTGTCTTGTCTATTTTACTATAGTACTGATATTTTGTTTGTTCTTCTATAAGTATGTATGAATAGTATGAATATTAATGAAAAATACATTAAATAGAAATGTATATTGACCACGACCGTACCTCCTGGGTTTGGCTGCGCAGATTGTGGCCTTTGAAAATTGGGCAATTCGAAATTGGGTAGTTGTGGCCATTGGAAATTATCGAAACTGGGCAAGATCGATTGAATACTCTGGCCGATATCGGGCAGCGTGCCTATGAAACCTTGAAGTCCCTCTGATAGACCAGTGGCAAACTGCTGCGGCGATGGAAAAAAACCTCCAAATGGCCCTGTATCTACGAATTGAAAAAATCGTAGAGAATGTGAAACTTAGATAGGAATGTGTAACTTTATTTGGCGCGGCTCATATGATACTATAAAAGGTAGGGCGTCCCATTTACAACAACCCTGTACATTATGCATACAGGGTTGTTACCATATATATATATATATATCTATATATATAGGGCTTGTTTCGTTTTCATTTCCCCACCTTGTACGTCCAAGTTCAATTGTTTTTGAGATATTGAATCAAAAAGTTCATTTTTTGGCAGAAAACTAAGACTGACCATTTGAAAACGATAAATGTAATTTTTCACGCGTCAATATTGAATTTGGACATACTACATACATATGGTGTATAGAAAATAGGTTTAAAATTTTAAGTAATACTCCGAAATAATATAGGGTGTTTTTGACTTTGTGCCACAACGTGTATATTTTCAAAATGTTCCATACAGCCTCTATATCATTTTTTGTATCTAACGGCAACGGAGTTTGCACTTTAGTATACATCAGTTTTAGATTGGACAGATTAATTATATAGGGTATTGAAAAAAGGTCGGTACCCCGGAATAACTCCGGTGCATCGCATTGCAGGGGAAAATGTCTGGGGAAAAAGTTGTTTGGTTTTGAAGGAGAAATAGTTTGCAAGTTAAACCACCCCCCAACCCCTCAACACCCGGGCGTGGGTGGGGATAAGTTAAGATTTTCAAATGGAACCCCATATTTTATATTAGCGTATCGTGTTCTCCGACCAAAAATAAACATCTTTTGTCCGAAAAAATTTTTTATTCGGGCCCACCCTTCACCAATAATCACCATGAGAAAGACAAAATCAGAACCGTGCGAAAATCAAGTTTTATCCCGGAAATACCCTTTTTCTCTGTCTTGTACTAAAAAATGCCAGTGGAATACAAACAACTTTTTCCATTCCATTCCAAGATGTTAATTTTTGGTCGGAGAACACGATACTCCAATATAAAATATGGGGTTCGATTTGAAAATCTTAACTTACCCCTACCCGCGCCCGGTGCTTGAGGGGGTGGGGGTGGTTTAAATTGCAAACTATTCCTCCTTCAAAATCAAACAACTTTTTCCCCAGACATTTTCCGCTGCAACGCGATGAACCGGAGTTATTCCGGGGTACCGACCTTTTTTCAACACCGTGTATATTAATTTTTTACCTGCTTGATAAGAACTTTCAGATTCGCTACTGTGAGGTTTATTTCCGCCCCCTCCTCCTCCTCCTCCTCCTCCAAAAAGGTTTTGAAAAAATCCTCCACCTCCTAAAAAATAGTTTTTTACATTAACTTGTCGTTTAGCTTTTTTTTTCTAAAAATTACCTGGTCTTGGAGGTCTGGGCGGTCTGTGCCCTCCATGCATTGGAGGATGGGGCGGCCTTGGTGGTCTATGACCTCCACCTAAATGATATTTAAATTTATATATTACTTGTTTTCTGAAAAATGTTATTTTAGCCTACCTAGGCCGCCTAACGGCGGTCTGTGTTGACCTCCCCCGTGGTCTCCATGATGTATTTCCGTTACGGGAGCTGGATAATGTCCCCCATTACCACCACAGTTTATGTCCAAATTATAGTTGTGTTCTACATTTAGAAACTGTAAATCAAAAAAAGTTCTGCCAGTTCCTTGGGTTTTGTCGTTTCTGTAACCGCCACCAAAATTGCATGGATTTGAACCTACAAATTTAAAATTTGAAAATTGTTATGTCTTAAGGGCATATATACAGGGTGTCCCAAAATTAATAGTACACAGTAAAAATCTTGCTAAGTTCAAAAGTGTTCAAGTGAAATTTGTATATTCTAATTTTCTAATTTCTTACTTTTTAACCAATATTTTTTATACAATTTTGTGATTGGGGGCTTCTTCGGGAGAGAAATTTAAATTTGTTAATATTTTTGACGTAGCTTATAGAGGACCTTCGCTGCGGCACTCAGGTTATACAACGTGTCCAAGATAAGGAGGGATCTCGGAAACCGTAAGAGATACGAAGTCGGTTAAATGGAGGTAAAGTTGCGCATTTACGTGGCTAATAATATGCCGTTTAGAAAGTTTCCGGATATATCCGGAAAAAAAACGAAATTCTGAAAAATCGTTTTATTTTTTCCTGGGTTTTTTTGTGTTCGAATTCTAAAGTAAATTGCACTTTTACACTTTTTCCGCTTTATCTAACAGCGTTAATTGTTTTGTAATCCGACGAGTCGTCATCGAAGGGCCATTATCATCTTTCTTTTTTTAAATATGGTTCTATTTTCCTGATATTGGAATTTGAGAGCTTTTCTTCTCCCGAATGCAACGATGTATGTCACATTGTGGTTTAATGACGTTTCGAGCTTTGGGCAACATCAGGAAATTTTGGGATACGGTCCTGTATTTCTCCTAATTTTATAAATAATATCTCGTAAGTAAGCTCTAAATTTTTTTACTTATGTTGGACTAGTTCAATAAATAACAAACAATTTAATAATAAACCTCAAATAGTTCAACAAAAATCATTCCAAAACAGTAATAAAACGAACAACGAAAAAAATAAGGAACTACATAATCAGGTGTTCAAAATGATTTCCGTTATTCTCTAAGCACAAATAACACCTTCTAACTGCCACATAACAGTTTTTTTCAGAGAAAATAAAACATGCGATAGAATATCAAACTTTTCAACATTTGTAAATTTATGTTCCATATTTTCTGGAAAATAGAAAACCTCTTAAAACGCTCTCAAACGATCACAAATCCCAAATCAATAATGTTTCTGTATTTTGTTCACTTATTTGTGGTTTATTATAAAATTATTTGTTATTTATTGAACTAGTCCAACCTAAGTAAAGATTTAGAGCTTACTTATGAGAAAATGGAAAAAAAAGCTATCAAATTCCAATATCAGAAAAACAGGACCGTATTTAAAAAAAGAAAGTTGACAATGGCTCTTCGAAGACGACTCGTCGGATTACAAAACAATTAACACTGTTAGATAGAGCGAAAAAAGTGGCAATGCAAAAGTGCAATTTACCTTAGAATTCGATCTAAAAAAAAAACCAGGAAAACAATTAAACGATTTTTCAGAATTTCAGTTTTTTCCGGATATCTCCGGAACTACTAGGAATTTTAAAACTTTCTAAACGGCATATTATTAGGCACGTAAATGCGCAACTTTACCTCCATTTAACCGACTTCGTATCTCTTACGGTTTCCGAGATCCCTGTACTAGCCCTCCTTATCTTGGACACGTTGTATAGAAACAAGTGCAACTTTTTTGCACTATTGTACTCATGTCTTTATTAAAACTATCAATTTTCTCATCACTTTTACCCAAAAATGGCATGTGTATCTCGTCAATGTCGCTGCGAGCAACTGTTATCGACATTTTTGCATTTAAAATTTCTAATGCATCCATTTAATTATATTTTTGTTATTATTTATTTATATACTTATAAATATTTTCATTACTGGTCTTTTAATTTTTTAGTAGTCTAGAATTCTCCTAGTTTTTAAACTAGTAATAAATTAATACATAATACTTTCAAAAATATAGGTAAAGTTAGAACTCCTGTTGTAATTTGAATTATTTGTAGTTAAATTCTCTTACCTATAATGTAATAAGTAATATTTTTCACTAAGACACCTTGTATCTCGTTTATGGTCAAATTTTGAACTAAGCAACGTTTGGCAAAATAGCATTATTTTTACTCAGAGATTCTGCAGTTTTGCTTCGTACTATTTATTATGGGACACCCTATTTATGCATTACATATCCCTAACAAAAATAGAGGTCCAACTTGTTATGTTCCTTTTACATAATTTTGAGATTCAAAATATATTTTTTAGCCATAAATTGTATGTCATGTTAATGAGGTATCCCTGTACAAGATTCTGCAGTTTTACTTTGTACTATTATTTATGTCCCACCCTGTATATGCATTAAAAGCAAATAAAGGCCCAACTGAATAATGTTATGTTCCTTTTACATAATTTTGAGATTCAAAATATATTTTTTGGCCATAAATTGTATGTCATGTTAATGAGCTATCTCTGTACAAGATTCTGCAGTTTTACTTTGTACTATTATTTCTGTCCCACCCTGTATAAGCATTAAAAGCAAATAAAGGCCCAACTGAATAATGTTATGTTCCTTTTACATAATTTTGAGATTCAAAATATATTTTTTGGCCATAAATTGTATGTCATGTTAATGAGGTATCCCTGTACAAGATTCTGCAGTTTTACTTTGTACTATTATTTATGTCCCACCCTGTATATGCATTAAAAGCAAATAAAGGCCCAACTGAATAATTTATGTTCCTTTTACATAATTTTGAGATTCAAAATATATTTTTTGGCCATAAATTGTATGTCATGTTAATGAGCTATCTCTGTACAAGATTCTGCAGTTTTACTTTGTACTATTATTTATGGTCCACCCTGTATATGCATTAAAAGCAAATAAAGGCCCAACTGAATAATGTTATGTTCCTTTTACATCATTTTGAGATTTAAAATATATTTTTTTGCCATAAATTGAATGTCATGTTAATTAGCTATACCTGTACAAGATTCTGCAGGTTTACTTTGTACTATTATTAGGGCCCACCCTGTATATGCATTAAAAGCAAATAAAGGCCCAACTGAATAATGTTATGTTCCTTTTACATAATTTTGAGATTCAAAATATATTTTTTAGCCATAAATTGTATGTCATGTTAATGAGCTATACCTGTACAAGATTCTGCAGGTTTACTTTGTACTAATATTTATGGTCCACCCTGTATATGCATTAAAAGCAAATAAAGGCCCAACTGAATAATGTTATGTTCCTTTTACATAATTTTGAGATTCAAAATTTTTTTTAGCCATAAATTGTATGTCATGTTAATGAGCTATACCTGTACAAGATTCTGCAGTTTTACTTTGTACTAATATTAGGGCCCACCCTGTATATGCATTAAAAGCAAATAAAGGCCCAACTGAATAATGTTATGTTCCTTTTACATAATTTTGAGATTCAAAATATATTTTTTAGCCATAAATTGTATGTCATGTTAATGAGCTATACCTGTACAAGATTCTGCAGTTTTACTTTGTACTAATATTAGGGCCCACCCTGTATATGCATTAAAAGCAAATAAAGGCCGAACTGAATAATGTTATGTTCCTTTTACATAATTTTGAGATTCAAAATATATTTTTTAGCCATAAATTGTATGTCATGTTAATGAGCTATACCTGTACAAGATTCTGCAGTTTTACTTTGTACTAATATTAGGGCCCACCCTGTATATGCATTAAAAGCAAATAAAGGCCCAACTGAATAATGTTATGTTCCTTTTACATAATTTTGAGATTCAAAATATATTTTTTAGCCATAAATTGTATGTCATGTTAATGAGCTATCCCTGTACAAGATTCTGCAGGTTTACTTTGTACTATTATTTATGGTCCACCCTGTATATGCATTAAAAGCAAATAAAGGCCCAACTGAATAATGGTATGTTCCTTTTACATATGTTAATGAACTATCCCGGTTACATATATCGATACTTTTCGTATTTTTCTTTTAAAATTCCACCAGGAATTCTTGAAATCAGAAAGGGCCGTGTTGTCAAAAAAATTTTAGCAAAAATATATTTTTGATGGTGCTGCAAAAGTGCTGTCCAAATTAAATACCTTGGTTACTCGAGGGCCTTCTTCTGTTGCCCAATCGTCTATCCTCGGGATCATCCGGTGTTCCTAAGAATTTACTATTTTCTAGGACAGCGTTTAACATTGTTGCATGGAGTAATAGCAACAATATTGGGTATTTTCTTTCCTGCAAATTAATTTTAAATAGGTAAAGTAACCTCATGTGTGGACCGTGACGGGGCCATTAAAACAGTTTTACTTGAAGACCTAGAACGTCATGTAAAGCCTCATTAAGAGGACACAGCTTTAATGGGTATGTTTTTGACTTATTATAAACCCAAATATAACACCCAATCAAAATTGCTTAGTAACGACTTAGTTTACAAATTCACTCAAGCGAATTTCCTTATAAAATCACTCGAGAGAAAATTGGTTTAGCCATGATGCCTCACAAAGAAAACATAATAAATTCGTTGTCATATTTCACTCTCTTGAAATTTAAATTGAGAAATTATGTTAATTGTTCCTTCGCGATTAAATGCATAAAATTACCATCATGTGCATTTGCTAAAACAAATACTTAATATGATTTGATAACTTAATTATTGATTTATCTACAAGGGTATTCTTTTGTATGGATAATCAGCGACAATCGCCTTCCTGTATTAATTGCTTAAAATTATCGTAAATGTGTTGTCTCCCGTCATTGATTATTAATTTTTGATTATATTTATTCTGAAAAGAATTAAAGATTATTTATTAATGTTAAAAAACAGGTGCTAAAAGAAAATCTTGCGAAAATGAATCGATTTTCCCTCCTATTAAATGTAGTATTTTGGAATTGATGAAAGTAGCGATTTGATATACATAGAAAAACATCTTTTAAGTAGTGTTCTAATCGCTCGAGCGAGAAACCGCTTAGGTACTCGATTATTGAAATAACTGACATCGCTCTATTATTAAAAAACCGCTCGAGTTATAAATTCAAGCGAAAATCGTCGCTTGTTACTTTATTACCTTTCACTCGATACCCGAGCTTCGCTTAACGCCGACGTATATTCGAGCAGTTTTTTGCTCGATAGGAAATACTCTAGTTTAGTGTTGTGATCGCTCGAGCGAAAAACCGCTTGATCACTCGATTATTGAAATAACCGACATCGCTCGATTATTAAAAAAACCGCTCGAGTTATCTATTCAGGCGAAACCCGTCGCTCGTCACTTATTATCTTTCACTCGATACCCGCGCTTCGTTTGACGCCGACGGAAATGTACCGCTGTAGTGTGATCGAGTTAAAAAACTGCTCGTATATTCGAACAGTTTTTCGCTCGATAGGAAATACTCTAGTTATAAATTCAGGCGAAAACCCGAAAAATATCGCCTGTCACTTGATACACGACCTTCGGTCTACGCGCCACGCCATCCGATTGGCGATGTTCGAGTTTAGGCATATAAGGCATATAAACGAGAAGGTGCATATAAAAAAGTATGCCAAATCCCTTAGCGGAGTCATCGCGACATGGGTTTTGTAAAGTCTTGTTTTAACTGGCTCTCCAGCGGCGTAGTTTAGGTCTCCGATTGTAAATATTAAAAAATTAATTAAGGATAAAATTTTTAAATTTTTATTTACTATAAACTCGAGAAAACTTCTCAAAAATAACATAATAATAGAAATTGTAAATAAAAATAACAAAACGAACAAAATGGTTTTAACAAAATATATAGAAAATAAGAAATCGAGCAAAATAGGCTTTGGTAACCAAAAGTAAACATTCTTAAATTTAAACAGGAACTTTTAGGTAACTATAAACATGAATTTAAAAAAATAATCACCTATTTTCTTATTTTGCCAGTAGCGTAACTAAGCCAACATTTTTGAAGGGCACACAGTGGGCACCTGATAATTTAAAGTGGAAGAATTTGGACAAGCCATTTTAAATATCTACTTATTTTATGCTCGCAGATTGAGAAAGATGTGAAGAAAAATAACTCTTGGTAATACTTTTTGTTTTAAAAAAGCACAAGAATAAACTCGAACAATAAATACATATTTGGGTGATTTCTTGCAGTTTTTTTGTTTGGTATCGAGACACGTGGTAAAAATTCCTTATTCACAAATAAATAAATTTCTGGAATATTTTTGGTGGCTACTACAATTTTTTAGCCAAACCTGTGCCCACCCGTAGTTACGTGCCTGCTAAATACCCTGCCTGATCACATGTAAACGGCTAGGCTGCCGGTCGAGCAATCGGTGACGTCATCGCTGGGTGAATTGGAATTTCAAGCTATTCGCTCGATTATTAAAATCGCTCGAGTATCAAGTACTCGATTATTAAAATCATCGGTTTTTCCCAACACTACTCTAGTTATAAATTGAGGCAAATCGTTGCGTTTCACTTGATAGCCGATCTTCGCACGCCACCCGAAAAGTGCCGATTTGCGACGTTCGAGTTTGACGCTCAGAAGGTTGATACGACATGCGTCTTTCTTAAAGGCATATAAACGAGCAGGTGCACATAAAAAAGTTTGCCAAATCCCTCAGTTGATTCATCGCGACATGAGTTTTGTTTTGACTGGGACTGGCTAGCCAGCGGCGATTGTAAATTATTAAAGAATTAAAGGATATTATTTTTTTTTTAAATCAGAATCAACTGTTCTTCCTTAATAAGAACTCTAGACTAAGCTTCTAAAACTTACAAAAACAACCCCTGGTGTTTTATCGACACATTCTTCTTAGTCATAAAAAGTTCTAGTGATTAATCGCTGGAGCGATTCACTCGATTATTAAAATCTGTCGAGTATCAAGTACTCAATTATTGAAATCATCGGTTTTTTCCAACACTGATTTTAAGGTTGCTACTAATAGCAAGTCGAATTTATAGGCAATATAAAGAATCATTGTTAAAAACAACCAGTTACCCTAAACCTAATAAAAATAATTAGATGTGATAAAAATTAGTCATGCAATGAAGAAACGCTCCTATTATTCTTATTCATTACTTCAATTAGTATTTGTAGTAAGTATATTATGTAGGTATGATGCATTGTTTGTTTTTTTTAAGTTTAAGGTCATATTCATATTAGAAATACTTCTGTAATTTTAGTTTTTCAAACGTTTTAAAAAGGAAATTCAAAAATAAAATCGACTTGAGTGACCCGATGTTGATTGTTTTCGAGACGGGACAGAAACTTAAACCTGCCGTCTTCGCATATACTCCATCCCTTATTGTATTTAGTAGTGGTATTTAAAAGAAAACTTCGCGCCCGTACTCCCGCGCATTTCGACCAGATTGGGCTATATACAGGATGTTCCCAAACTAATAGTACACAGAAACTGCAGATTCTTTTGGATAAAAATATTGCGATTTCGTCAAACATTGCTTGCTCAAAAGTTGATAATAACCGAGTTGTGTATATACTAGTTAAAATTTTATTTTAACCAACGTTTTTGCATACAATTATGTGATTGAAGGTTTTTATGGGCGAGAAATTTGAATTCGTTAATTATTTTTTTCATATAGATTGTAAAGGGCGCTCGCTGCGGCACTCCGGGCACATAGAACCGAGTGCAACTTTCTTGCGCTTTAGTGTATTTATGTTCCTAGTGAAGATATCAATTTTCGCATAACTTTTACACAAAAATGGTATGTATACTACGTGTACTATTAATTTTGGGATACACTGTATAAGATTTTTAACAAGACCGCAATTTGGGCGACACTTTAATTTGCTGCCCAGTAAAGTTGCCGCCCGGGGCATGGGCACCGACTTGCCCCCCCCCCCACCCCACCCCACCCCACCGGCTTTCTTCCTCCCCCCCCCCCCCAAGATCCGGGGCTGGTGTAGCTAGTAACGTCAAGTAGCTAACAATAAAATAAACACTGATCGGTAATCGGCTAATCTTCGTCCTGTTCCACAATAAACGTTGCAAGAGCAAGGTTGGCATTGATAGAGGAATATCAGGCTGTTCATCAAGAAGGAATAACCAACCTTATTCACTCATTGCCACGAAGACTGCGAGAGGTGGGCATAATAGTATATTAAGATACAAGTTTCATAAGACATTATCTTAGAGTACCCGTTTAATTTAGAAAACTACCCGCGAAGCGGGGAGTTTTCTAAAGTACAATTGCTCTAATTGTCTTATGAGCCGTGTATTTTATAATACTTTTTCTATTTGGGTCTTTAAAGTCTGAAAAACTTAGTATAATAGATTTTTTCCATTTAAATTAAATATTGGTTGGCAATACTTTTACAATTTCATAAAATGTTAGATACTAGTATCAAATATGCCATGATATAAACAATTGAACACAACAAAGCTTCTTCCCATCCGTCATAATTAAAAATAAATATATTATTAAAGAATAAAAATGAGTCAGGAAGAAAGTTGTATTCCGTCAGAAATACGAGAAATTGCAGAAACTAATCTAGAAAACCTTTTAAAAAGAATATGCAAAACTTTGAGTTATAGTGCGAGCAGGACAAAGTTCAAAATATTGAACAAAGTAATAAATAATACTATTGAACAGAAGATTGTGTCGACACAGAATCTGACAGGAATAACAATTAATGCCCAGGAAATGTCTACAGTAACTATAAATATAAAGTAATATGTTTAATACTATATTGAATAAAAAATAAAAAAAGTACTTTATTGAATAAAACTTTAGAAATAGAGCATAAACTGGAAGATATTTCTATTATTTTTAGGTTATGTTGTTTTATAGTTGTGACTAGAAATTAGTATACGGACACCATCGATCAGCATGTTATATATTTCCGATTATAGGTATTTGAGATAAATATCTAGTAAAAATGATCTATTTGCAAGGATAAAGGTTAGTATTTTAAAGTTTTCTATAAAAATTTTTTGTCGAATCCATAATGCCAAGAAAAATAATTTCAACGAAATCGAAGTAAGCCTAAAATTCGAATCCTATTTGCTGCCAACATAAAAAAAAATCAGTTTCATAAAGTGGCAGGTTATTCATTTTTTTTGCATTATGAAACCCTAGAAAAACGATATTAAAAGTTTCGTTTCTGTTCTCAACTATTTCTATTGGTTTTTATTTTTGTCAATGAAAAAAACTCTAAAATCATTATTTTTGTTGATAATTCAAAAACAAAATATTAAGAATACCTCTAAGATTATAGCAGAAGGATTATAAACAAAAATATCCTTCTAAATTTTTGCACGGATTGTTTTGAAGTTGTGACAAAAACAACATTTTAATTTACCCCTGTATAACATCACTTAAGCGAAAATGTCAATTATTAGAAGAAGACAAAATAATCACAATAAATCTATTTACAAACCAGTTAAAACAGTTACGAAACCTGAAACTGGTGCCGGAATTTTATGCCGGGTAGTGTAGTTCTGGAGAAAATGCATCTTGCTGTGTTCTATGTGCGATAATAATTATTATTTATTACTTTTGATTAATCATCGGGACACTCGCATGCATATTGTATCACAATATTCACAATTCTCCTAACTAATAACTATTTCGCACTCTAATAATAAAATATTATTTATTGAACGACTATGTACTTACGTTGGTATTCATCATTATATCACCAGATTTTTAAAAATAACACTATAGTATTTTGTTAGATTTGTGTGGATAATTAAGTTATTTTTTTACGTACAAGTTTTGTATCTTGTTAATATTCATATGGAACACTTTGTTTGAAATGAATATGCCAGACTAACATCGCAAAAGTCACAAAACGTGGGTTCTGTAAATGCGAAGAAAGGAGAAATCTTGCAAATCACTATTACATAAGAAATTATGTCATATTGGATATTTTACAGATTTAAATTTTACGTGAATGGTAAGGCATATTAATATTGACCTTAAACAGTATTTGCATTTCGTGAACATAAATATTTACGAAAATTCTGTTCTTTCGGCTTATTTAGATGGCAGATAGTCCCAATTTCGATAAAGTTTTTAGAATTGTATAAAAAAATTTAGGACTAAAAATGAAATCCGACTTCTTTTGGAGAAAACGCACCTCAATCTACAATGAAATTTGCGGTAATACTTTAATAAGATTGCGTACGGCTATTTAACAAAAACGTCCTGTTTTGCATCACAAATATGCCTTCCTTCCACATAATCGATATTATTGATTCACTCGTACCTATTGAAAGTGAAAGTTTTTCCAAACCAAGCTTTTAAAAGCATGAATAATATCTAGTTCGCAAAATACAACTATCCCCACGCATTTCTCTGTATATGTAAGGCCCCCGTCCCACAACAATTTCTTTACGTAATCTTCTATTGAACTACATCGCCAAAAAAAAATTTATTTGTATTTTTGCAAATAAAGATCTTGGCGATTTAAAAAATTCGGTTCTGACCTACTTAGTACTTAAGCTTGTTTTTCTAGTGGGATTATTTAATATCTTTGACCATGAAACGTGGTACATTAACCCATAAGAGACTGCAAAGTATTCTGAAGAGTCAGATTTCGGAAAAACAGCTTTTTCCCTAGCTATTTTTAAGGAATAAATTTAGAAAAAAATAAATTCATTAAAGATGTTTTTGTTCATTTTCTGGGAAAAATATGCCATTTTCGTATTTTTGCTTCCTATTTAAATGCAACTTTTGTGGATGTATACAGGGTGCTATGGAAATGACGTATTATATTTAAACCGGCAAATCCTGAGATGAAAACAAATTGAAGAAAAATATCCAAAAATTGTGCTTTAATTTAATATGCCCTGTACATGACCTTATGTCAAACCAAAAATTATCACGTGGTGCCCCTGTTCGGAAGGTAAACACAGCAACATATAGCAGTGAATCTTGAACAGTGTTGTCATATCTTCAGGGTAGACTCTTTAGAAAGTCAATAACCGTTTGACAGATTTAAAATTGTTTATTTTTCAGGGTACATTATTATAAACTTTTACGTTCAGTTCGCTGGGAAACAATCTCTGATTTATAAACTTGAACTGACTCGAACGAACCGCCGCGGAGTTTATAGGTCAGGTATGTTCTCATTTGTTCAATTCGAACGACACCTGTCAGATCTGGATAACTTAAAAGTTTATAAATGTCACTTACCCTTTAGAAAAAAAATGCAATTTTATTTACCTTTTCGGACTTATTTAAAACCAACTTAATTTATAGAAATAGCGTTTTTATTATTTCTATTGCGAAATGATAAAGTGCTCTTGTTCTATTTGTGTTATTGTAAAGTGTAATTATGCGTTAGTGTTGGGGTTTAGTGATAAGCTTATTATGTACTCCCACACTATCATCAGGACACGTGATGAGCATAAAGTTTTTCCCATAGAAAAAAGAACTGAAAGTGTCTGTGCCCTGGATTCCTTAATCGCGTCCTGGATTTACTTCCTAAGTAAGCTAAATATTTATTTTTATAAGAAACTAAAGTTTTACACTTTTAAACATTTTGGCAACATTGTGCCTGGACATCTGTTTATTACCCAGCTGGGCAATGTAATATGTTCATATATGAATGTGCCGAGGAGTTGTGTGTGGGTTTAGGGGTGAATTACCCCACTTTTTAAACGAACAAACCCAGCCCATCAGAATAATTGTCTTGTAGAACACCTACTTTTAGCTTTATTTCTATCGTGACTGAAGTTTCGTTAAGATTAATGTAAAAGGAGCGAAAAGTGCAGGAGCTCCATCCTGCTGATAATACAGTTGCATTAACAGGAACATCCTCAAGTAGTCCTTGTAATTAATTATTTACGTCATTGTTATTATAATATATTTTCTTCATTCATTTTTTTTTTTAATTTTTCAAAAGGGAATGAGCAGACGATCGCCTGGAGGTCATGATCCCCCCCAACCAATAGTGGAACACGAAATAACATATACTCTATTGACTAACGCGGCAGCATATTACTTTTCCTTGCTCCTTCCTTTCTTGTATGACCCCCAAAACAACGTTTGAGCACCCCCCCAACACTTTCTGGATCCGCAATTGCGCGTGCCAAGCTGCAAGTCTGCCTTGGCTTCTATTTGTTGTGTAGCAAAAAAAATTAAATTCCTCACAGTTAAATAAAAAAAATCATTTTTCACTATATAACTATATTGGCAATATTAAGGTACAAATTGAAAAAATTATTCCTGTTTTATATTTACAACTCTAATTTTTACATCACACAGCTTATATAAATTAATTTACATACTAAATTGAACAAATTCAATGTTATATACTACATAGTATCTAAAAAAATCTGTTAAAATTAAAACCACAACATTTTATGTCACTTTTATTTTCTATAATTTGTATATCCATATCCTCTATATCCATGCGGTCTTCCAAGATAGTTCGTTCCAGATCCGCCATATCCAGAGTATCCTGCAAAATATTAAGTTTTTTTGGTTATCACATATCTTGTTTTTACATTTAATCCAAAACATGCCCCAAAAATATTAGTAGCTGTTTTAATTTGTTTATAAAAATTTTGGAAGATATAATTTATAAAAAGAAGGTCTGATTGAAAATTCAAAGCTCTACGCCTTAAAAAAAATATGACATAATTTAAAATACCCTCGACCTCGACTTATAATATAAACCAATGAAATTAGTTATCTTAGCGACTGCTTCCAACGTTAAATGATAAAGAGCATTGTTCTGTGTTGTAAAATTTAATGAAGATTTTAAACATCAAAATTTGTCAAGATTCGTCGAAAATAACAACGAAAATGGTCCGTTAACCATTTTAATTTCAAATTCAGTCACTTTTGAAATCATGCTTCTCATTATAATAAAAGTAGGATAAGAAATTTAAAAAATTATTCATATTGCATAATTCTTACAAGGTTCGCTTTATTTTCATTCCTGTCGCGGTTCACTTGTAGTAATGGATCAATTACCATTGAATTTATTTAAATAACTATAACTCTTCCGAGTTGATACAAATAAAACATTTTTTATACCTCACATAACATGGCTGTAAATGCGTACGTGTGATAATTATAACATTAACGCAGTAATGTGGGGGAAAGTTTGGTAAATCTTACCAATTACCTTATTTAAATTTAAATTATGTTACCTAATTCCACCCCTTTTCAGATTTTTAATTAAATTTAGCCAAAGATGTTTAAAATAATTTACATTACATTACATTTAATGAATGCGACTATAATTTTTTGTCACCTATATTGAATTGAATTGATTTAAGAACAAGAGGCTTTCGTAATTTCTTATCTGCGACAAAAATATTTAAATTTCAATACTCGACTTTCCCCTACTGTATGGTGGTAATAGTTATAAGAATTATTTGTCGGAATTTTTTATAATAAAAAATGTTTTGTAACCATCTTAATCGTCATCATGCAAATGTGAAGAATGACCATGGCCGTTACATATAGGATATAGGTGACCTCACGTATGATATATAACCTCCCTTTTAACTATCATGCTTCAATAAAATAATACTAGTTCAATTGTCTACTCTAGATGTCTCAATCTCCTTGGGGCATGTTATGACGGGATAGTTTTTCACCATTTTCTCGATAAGACTAAAAATACGTTCTAAAGAAGAAATTCTATTTATTTAAAATTAAAACAATTGGACACTGTTTTAATTTTTTTAGCCATTCCTTCATTTATGTTAACAAGCAGCCCATAATTATATGTAATATTCTGTATTTGCCCATACGAATTAAAAATAGCCTTTTATGTTACCTGAAGTACTACTATAGTCATAGTCATATCTGGCTGTAGAACTACTATAGTAGTCTAATTTATTTCCGATCTCTATTACTGTGTCCGTATTAGCTGAAATAAATTCATTTTTAAAAAAATGTTAACTCAAAATTTATAACCATGCAGAGTGTTCCAATGTCAATAACAATAGGTGCATCTGACGGCAAGAACGCAAGAGCCCGTTTTCATGTAGAATTGGTCATCCTAATCAGATTCCATATGGAAAAATGTTACCACTTTCTTTATACAAAATGACATACTAATATTTCAGGGTGTGATTCCTTATGTCATTTTATAAAGAAAAGTTCATATGAACATATGTCCGCAACGGCTTAAATTTTTTGCTACAGGGTGTTGAATTTTTATTTTATTAAATGGATATTTTTTAATATCTCCGAAGTAAAGATATTATTTTCAATTTTGGTATGTGTTAATAGGATATAAAACCACAAATTTGTTAAAAAGTTATTCAATTGTTCCACCATTGGCGTCCCTCCAAACATGTCCTATGATATTTTTTACAAAGAAGATGGTACGCCACTGACATTTTTCCATGTGGATATTTTTTCTTATTAGCCTGGTCAATTCTACATGAAAACGGTCTCTTGAGTTTTTCTCATTCTAAATTCATATTGAGACACATTATTATTAACATTGATAAAATAATTAATGATAAATTTTGTTTTATAAAAATTGCTGGAAATGACCAGCTTCACTTAAAAGCCATGTTTCCGCCCGTCTTCGCATCGAATTGCCCACTCGTTCAAATATTACCAGTTTTTATAAAACAAAATTTATCATTAATTATTTTGTCAATGTTAATAATAACGAGTTTCAATATGAATTTAATGGTTTTAATCAAGAAGGGTGCGTCTGACGAGAAAAACTCAAGAGACCGGTTCCATGTAGAATTGACCAGGCCAATCAGAAAAAATATCCACATGGAAAAATGTCAGTGGCGTACCATCTTTTTTGTAAAAAATATTAGAGGACATGTTTGCAGGGATGCCACTGGCGGAACAATTGAATAACTTTTCGAACTGAAATTTGTGGTTCTATATCTTATAAACACATACCAAAATTCAAAATAATATATAAAGTACTTTCGGAGATATTAAAAAATAAAAATTCAACACCCTGTAGCAAAAAATTTAATCGGTTGCGGACTTATTTTCATTTGAACTTTTCTTTATAAAATGACCTAAGGAATCACACCCTGAAATATTAGCATGTCATTAAGGAACACCCTGTATATTTGCAGGGACACCCAGGTGGGTCGATAGGATTGTTTTTCTTTTTTGTTACTACATATTAAGGACAAATAGAAATTGTAAACAATATTATCTTCCGGTTTGTGATACCGACAGACAGAAAACTTAGTGATTAAATAAGTACCAAAATTTGGTATACTAGAAGTATCTTACCAGGATAATAGCCGGAACCGCTGTACCCCGAATATCCAGGTCTATAGCCTCCATAGTTTCCTTGACCACCTCCATAGCCCCCACCATATCCTCCGTAGCCCCCGCCTTGTCCTCCTCCATAGCCTCCTACTCCATAGCCTCCTGCCCCGTAACCGGACCCATACCCCCCTTGGCTCCCTTGGTAACTGCTTCCTGGATAGTAGCCACTAAATAAATATATAAAAATATTCTTAAATTTACCTTCTAAACGAGAACAATAGATAGATAGGTCGAAGTGGCACAAGTGAATTTTAAAAACTGAAACAAAGTTTATATGAGTTTTTGAAAGGCAAGTAGATTTGAATATATTTTTTCTACATGTAACTTGGTTTGTTAAAAAATACTTGGTTTTAAAGTTCATATTAAAGCTCAAACCCAAACACAATTTAGAGATGATATGTCACTATATAGTATAATAAATTCAAACCCCGAATAACTGCTGTGGGAGTAGTACGGTCGGCTATTATAGCCACTGTAATAGTTAGTGCCAGAACCACTATATCCTCCCAATGAAGAGGTCCCATAGTGTCCACCATAGTCAGAAGAGCCATATCCGTTGCCTAAGCTACCCAGGAGGCCGTATCCACCGGCATAGGCTGTTGCGCATATCGCAGCAAAAATGAAGATAACCTGAAATAAAAGTATAAAAGCCGTATTAGAGTCGGCAATTCTTCTCTTGCGTGTGCAATGGCAATTATAATTGCACGTATTCATGCGCACCAAACCGTTATCGATCAGCTGGCGCAATGCCAATAGCAGTTGGTACTGTCGAAATCCCTAAAATACCCCCACAATTAGAGATGGGCAAACTTGCTCGTTTTAATTACCAGTTAAAGCAGCTACTGCTACTTACGCATAGCAGCTCAAGAAAGTTGCGACGAATTAGCAGTACATATGCTTAATAAAGAATGTGAACTGTTAATTTAAGTACCAGTTAGTTTAAATAGCCATTAGCTATTCATAGCTGCTTCGACCAACTAATAAACAGTTAAAAATAACAGAAGAATCCATCTCTACGCAGACTTGCACCGGCAATGGCAATTAAAATGGCGCTTGCCACATTTCTGGCAATGCGAGGCAGCTGAATAGAATTGCCTACTGTAATACAGATTCCATTCTCGCATTGCGCTGGCAATACGAGCAGTACTGGGCCAGTTGTTCGAGAACGGTTTAGTGCGCATGAATATGTGCAATTATAATTGCCATTGCAGGCGCAAGAGACAAAAATTGCCGACTCTAATACGGCTTTAATAAAATTAAGGCTAATTTAAGCTGCCGATCATAAGAAATTGTTACTATAACTTTGTAGTTACTAATACATAATAAATGTTATTGTTTATAAACTATAAAAGGATATTACAAAATATAGCGACAAATTATGACAAATAATTTAGTCTTATAGATATTTATTTGAATGACGGGAAAAAAATGTCGAGATAATTAGAAAACAATTTAAAATTAAAGCAAATAATAATTTAATTAGTTTTTACATAGTTCGTGAGGATGTGTGCAAGGGCAACGATTTCGTTCTTAGAAAATGTCTGAAAACAAATTTACATGGTATGGACCACAAACAATGGCGTGTATATTTCAGATAATATTGAACAAGAGGATGTGGTTGTATAATTACCTCAATAAAGGTTTAGATAATTATTTTGAGAGAAACATTTTTCGGTCGTTTCCGATTGAAGCGTTTATGGGAACTATACATCGGGTCTGCATTGAAATTGTTCTTTTAAAACACATTCGACAAATTTAAAAAAAATATATATTTTTTTACTTTTTTTGTCACTAATACAGGGTGTTCGGATAGTACGTACATCAGGATACTTGGAGAGGTGGTTCTACATGTTAAAATAAGGGTAGAAAATCATATAACAAATAATCGAAAACTTAATAATTTTCTAGTCAAAAATCTTTTTTTCTTCTTATTTTTAACATCTTGCGGTTAGTTTTGAAACTACCTAGTTGATATTTGGCACAGAAACTACGCTTAACGACTTTTATCATTCTGTTATAAAAATGTTTCTCACTGTGCCACCAGAGGCCTGAAATTCAAATTTAATTTTTGTTTCGACAGTTATTGGAAAACATGACAGGTAATTAAAAAAAAAAATATCTAATAAAAAAATACTCTTTATCCGAGTCGATAAATCACACCGTTTAGACGCAAAAGTTTTTTTAGCATTAAAATCAGTTAAAAAGTATCGAGTTTTCGTCTTTTTGTGATAACATGTAGAATCACCTTTCCAAGTATTCTGATGCATTATCTGACAACCCTGTATATCTACGATAGACTTTTGTCCTATTGATGAATTCATGCAGGATATAGAACCGAAATATAATCTCAATGTTCCAATTTTATTTTGAACATTTAAACACATCTGAAATATTATTAAAAGTGCATCCTTTTATGAATAATGTACAGCACCCAAGATGTAAATTAATCAGCTAAATGTTCGTCATAATTACAGTTTATTCTTAGGAAGCGAACAATTTATTTTATCGATTATGGTTATTTTTTTATTAAAAGTTCGTGCATTGCTTGTTTGATTAAGACATTATTTTAAACAAAATACTACATCGCTAAGGAAGTCGCAAGAAAGAATTGACATAAAATAACTTCGGTATTGTTTAGACATAAAAAATTTACGCATAAATGATGTCAAGAATTCTAAAATATTATCTCATAATTCTATAACCATCCATCTCTTACCTCTTATTTTTCAATTCTCACTTTTCTATTTCAAAATTATTTTTTTAAATTTCAGCTGCGTCTTCAATAATGATCTAATTTAAACGGTTCGGTTAAATGTTTAAAGTTATTCGCGTTTTCTAGCAGAAGCCAGATTTAACATTAAAAAACCGTGATTATTCCTTAGTAAGTAATAAATATAAACTTAATAGGGAATTTAGACCTTAAATCTAATTTTTTATTTATAGTTTTACATGGAGTTATTAAATCAATCAATTAATATTCTAAAAAACAAAAATTTGATTCCTTACATACATTTTTCTTTCATGGAACCCAAAAATGAAATTTTTACTTGCCTGATACTTTCTGTGTCCAATCATTTTATACTAAATTATAGATCCAGAAAAATTTGCATTAGATTACTATGGTATTAAAACAAGAAACGTTATGAAATTAAAATATTTCCTACAAATTATCTATTATATGTTTATAATAAATAATAAGAAATTGTTTAAGGTCGCGCCTTTTATCTCAAAAATTTGAAAAATAGATTAATAAGTTGCGTACGTATTTGTTCGGGTATATTCTTCTGTACTATTATGAGAATGGTGTTCCATTTTTTTTGCAAAACATTTTAACAATATTATTTATACAGGGTGTTCCTTAATGACGTGCTAATATTTCAGGGTGTGATTCCTTAGGTCATTTTATAAAGAAAAGTTCATATGAACATATGTCCGCAACGGCTTAAATTTTTTGCTACAGGGTGTTGAACTTTTATTTTTTAAATGGTTATTTTTTAATATCTCTGAAAGTACTTTAGATATTATTTTCAATTTTGGTACGTGTTAATACGATATAGAATCACAAACTTTAGTTAGAAAGTTATTCAATTGTTCCACCAGTGGCGTCCTTGCAAACATATCCTCTGATATATTTTACAAAAAAGATGGTACGACACTGACATTTCTCCATGTGGATATTTTTCTGATTAGCCTGGTCAATTCTACATAACAACGGTCTCTTGAGTTTTCTCGTCAGACGCACCGTTCTTGATTAAAACCACTAAATTCATATTGAAACTCATTATTATTAACATTCATAAAATAATTAATGATAAATTTTGTTTCATAAAAAATTGTTGGAAATGGCCATCTTCACTTAAAAGGCATGCTTCCGCCCGTTTTCGCATCTAATTGCCCATTCCAACAATTTTTATAAAACAAAATTTATCATTAATTATTTTATCAATGTTAATAATAATGACTTTCAATATGAATTTAGTGGTTTTAATCAAGAACGGTGCGTCTGACGAGAGAAACTCAAGAGACCGTTTTCACGTAGAATTGACTAGGCTAATCAGAAAAAATATCTATATGGAAAAATGTCTGTAGCGTACTGTCTTTTTTGTAAAAAATATCAAAGGGCATGTTTGCAGGGACGCCACTGGTGGAACAATCGAATAACTTTTCTAACTAAAATTTGTGTTTCTATATCCTATTAACACATACCAAAATTGAAAATTATATCTAAAGTACTTTCGGAGATATTAAAAAATAACCATTTAAAAAATGAAAATTCATCACCCTGTAGCAAAAAAATTAAGCCGTGGCGGACATATGATCATATGAACTTTTCTTTAGAAAATGACCTAAGGAATCACACCCTGAAATATGAGCACGTCATTAAGGAACACCCTGTATAGTTATTTTTAAAAAATTAGTAAAGAGAGAAATTAAGAAGTCTGAATGGATGCGAAAATAACTCTTTTATATCAATCGTATATTTTTGTTTAAATCCCTTTTTGATACTGGAAAGTTTTAAAAATATTTATTTCACAAAGAAAATTAGTTTAGTTCTGAAAAATTCATTATAACTTGAATAAAAAGAAATGTGTGCTGATATGAAAATTAATATTTACGTGTTCCTAAACTGAAGACATGCGTACTTACAAAATGGTTCATTTTAAAAATATTATTATCCAATCACAAAAAAAATAAACACTAAAAGCTCGCAGACAATACGTCAGTTTTTATATAGTAAAAAAGCTTACCAATAACCTTGCGCTGGGTTCTCCCACTTGCCAGTTTATCGGTTCATTTAAATCATATTCTAAACGAGGCAAAATCACCTGTGACTCTTTTCTTTTTGTTCATTTAACATGTTCAGAACGTTACACAAGTTTGTCTTTGGCAAATACGTCCTAGTTGGTTATTTTTTTAAATGCAATGCAACGGAAGTAACGAAAGCAATGTTTGTCTGAGTTATGTATGTCCTTTTATGCAATTATTTTTTTGTAGCCGTTGGTTTGCCATTATACAAAATATTTACCTGTAGCTTAACCAGAGGATTTGGTTTTTAGGCGCCGGTTATTCAAAAATTAAATCCGTCAAGATTCGCTGTCGAATTAATCGACCAAATTCAACTTCTAAAATTGCCAAAACAACAAGGTTTTCGTGATAACTGACTATTATATATATATTATATAACTATTCATAGTATCGCCAAAAAATTGCGGGTTTGTTAAAAATCTCATACAGAGTGTCCCAAAATTAATAGTACACTGTAAAACTGCAGATTCTTCCGGTAAAAATATTGCGATTTAGTTAGTTCAAAAGTTGATAAAATAACCAAGTAAAAATTTTATTTTCTGATTTCCTAATTAACCTTTTAACTAATATTTTAGTGTTAGTGTATTTATGTTTTTATTAAAAATATCAATTTTATCACCACATTTAACCAAATATGTTGTATATATCTTGTCAATGTCGCTACGAGCAATTGAGGCGTTGATTTCAAAAACAACATAAGTCCAAAATTGTCAAAATCGAGTTATCAGCGGCATCTAGTAGAGTTTCATGTAAGCTATCCGATGACATAAATAGTTTCCCTAAAAACGACACCTGTGCCGAGTTATTGCCGTTCAAAATCTGGCTAGTTCGGCAAAAACAACATATTATGTCCGCGTCGTTTCTAGTAAAAAGAACATAAGTCCAATACATGTGCTGTTTCCGTTCGAATTCAACATTAAATTAATTTCTAAGCGTATCGCTTGTTTACAAAAATAATAATTCAGTATACGTTGTCGTTGACCGTGTTCTAAGGGTGCTGTTGTTCAACCCAAACAAACCCGAACAAACCTCCATTCCCTCAATTTGGTACTATTAAGCGACGGATGTCCAGGTCAAAATAAGAATTATGTAATGCTCCATTTACTTTATATGCTTGTACATGGTTTCAAAATATTTGATAAGGTGGAATTCATTTTTCCCATGAGAGGTCATTCATACTTACCAAACGACCAAGATTTTTCACTGATAGAGAAAAAAAGAGAAAAGTTGGGAAAGCTGAAGTACCGGAGGAATGGGACAAACTTATTCTAAATGCTCGTGCACACCCTTCGCCTTTTATTTGGTAAATGTTAATGTGTCTCACATGAATAATATTAAAGCAGCGACAGATCCATTCTTTCTTAAAACTGCTAAACCTCCTGTGAAAATAAAGGATATTCGAATGTTAAGAATAGAAAAAAAATCACCATTGATTTTCCTAAGAGATAATTACCACGGCCCATGGAGATCCAGTATTGTACGTAACAAAGTTCCCATTCCTGAAGGATTAGAGCTTAATATTCTATACGACAGACCTAATGAAATAGCTCCGGTTAAAATACAGAACCTTAAAAACCTAATGGGATTTCTTGAGAAGCCAGGAAACAAAATATTTTATGAAACTATATTTTCTTGCAGTAACGGTAATGCTACAGAAAGACCGATAGACCTCGATAACGAAGATAACAGCAGCGGCTGTGAAGATTAAGCATGCTATGCTTATTTCATTGTATTTTCGTATCTTTTGTGAGTAATAAAAAAGGTTCTTAATATTATGGCTTTTGTTTCTAAGAAAAACAACATATGCCACTTTAATTCTGTTAAAAACAACATAGGTCCAACTTTTTTTTTCATTTTTTGCTAAATAAGAAATGAGTTAATTGAATAATTACCGGTTAAACCCAACCAGCCAATGTTCAAATTTTTATATATGATTGTTTAAAGAATAACTATAACGGTTACCAAGATAAACGGCTTTTATCGATTTTCTCAAAACAACATTTTTGGACTTATGTTGTTTTTGAAATCAACGCCTCAATTGTTTTCGATATTTTTGCATATATACTGCCGTGCAATACAAGAACATAGTAAGTCGACTTACTATAAAATAGAGTACTAAGTTTTTAATATTTATTTAACTGTTTATTTGTTAATAAAAATCAATGATTTTTGGAAAATGAAACTATGTAACAAGAGCTTACTGTGTATAAAATTTTAGAACAATAAATTAAATATTGAAGAAGTTGTCCAATTTTTAAATGGAATGTCTTAAAATTTACTTTTACGACTTACTAGGTTCTTGTATTGCAGGGCAGTATAGGGCCCAGTGCGCTTTTAAAAATATAGAAACAATTATTGTCAGAAACAGATGTTTTCTTGATAGTTATTTATGTAACAATAAATATTTTCATTACTGGTCTTTTAATTTGTTTGTAGTCTGAACCAGTTGCGGTTCTTCCACCAGAGCACATGCTCACGTGCACCCCCAAAACAAAACGAATAAAAAATACTAATTTATATTCATTGAATATTATTTATCGTATAAAGTCCGACCCTCCCTAATATTTTATCGTACCGTTAAACTAAATAAGTCCGACCCTCCCTAATATTTTATCATCCCGTCGAACCAAACTGTATAGATCCGGCAACCGTGCCTCGGTGGAGGTAAATGACGATTATGACTAGACTTGCTCGCACGTGCGATTAAGTAGTGCAGTTTCTCTGTAGTAACAGGTGGCGGGTGGCAGCGGGGGATAGCGGGGCTATGGCGATTTAACATGGAAAAGGCGCACAGTTTTTGTGTGCGCTGTTGTCTGTTCGTGCATCTAGTTAGAAATTCGAGCGTGTATGTTTTAATATTATATATTTATTAAGTTAGAATGAATAGTTGACGGTGGACTATTTAAGAAATAACTTTAGCTCTTTGAGTTTGGAGGAACAAATTGAAGTGAAGAATGCGGGAACACCTAAACCCGAACTTAAATTAACGCAGACCACAAAGGGTGAATCTAGGGACTTTATTAGAAAGTTTAAAAATGAAATATATGAAAAAAAATTATATAGGGTGTTCCAAACTTAATGAGGCTGTTATTGATCAATTTTCTACAATTAAGAACCGAAGAATGGACTTTACATTTAAGCACTATTATGTAGGGTCGATAAATGTTGTGTATTTCGATAAATGATACTCGATATGATTTTAAACAATTTTATTTAAGGATTTAAACTAAAAAACACTGAAAATATGAAGAATGCCAACTTGTCAGTCTCGTGGCTCGATTCGTTCTCGTCATAAAACAGTTAACTATTGTTCTCGTCTTGGTTGTGCCTAATGACGTAGCCGTAGATGGCGTAGTGGTATTAGGCATCATTCGGTTTTCTTGATAACTCGTAGATGGCGGTAGTAGTATTGGACATCATTCGGTTTTCTTGATAGCTCCTAGATGGCTTTAGTAGTATTAGCAGTGGACTGTATAAATATTGTTACGAGGGTTGCATGCGACGACATTAAGATCTGACAGCTATACACTCTAAGAAAACTTTTCTTATTTTCCAAAAAGTTGTATTTCCTTGTGTAAAATTAAAAAATTAATAAAAATATGTTTTACCTAACGCATTTTCTTATTACTTTTTTCTTTCTACATTTAAAACGCCTAAAAAGTAAGTGTTTGGTCGTTACACAAAAATAAAATTTTAAAAATAAATGTCACCATACTTGTGAATATCATAGGCCACGAGCCGCCACTGGTCTGGACTTTTTAGAATATTTTAAATATTATAAATTACTAATACTTTAAAAAATATAAGTTAGAACTCCTGTTGTAATCTGAATTATTTGGAGCTAAATTCTATTACCTGAAATGTAATAATTATTAATATCTAACAATAATCTGAATTTTAAAACGTGCACTGGACACTATAAATACAAAAATCTCGAAAGCAGTTGCTCGAAGCGACATTGACAAGGTACACATACCATTTTTGGGTAAAAGTGATGCGAAAATTAATATTTTTAATATTAATAAAGCGCAAGAAAGTTGCACTTGGTTCTATGTACCCTGAGTGCCGCAACGAGCGCCCTTTACAATCTACATAAAAATTACCAGAGGATTTAATTTTTAGATCCCGGTTATTCAAAAATTAATCCATCAAGATTCGCTCTCGAATTAATCAGAATAAACTTGACCAAAGTCAACTCCTAAAATTGCCAAAACAAAGATATTTTCATGACAACTGAACATTTAATCATTCGTGAAAGCACAAGTGCTTCTTATGCGATCTTTAAAAAAGGAGTTTGTGATTTTTAACAAGATAAATTCATGAATTCGTGCATGTATAGATACCAAGAAATAATATTTTCTAATGGAAGAAAATATCAATTAAATGTGCAATTTTTAATCGCAAATTAACTGAAAAAGTGTTTGACAGCATCAAATTTGATTGTAACATGTTATGTTGTTAAATATTTTATTAGAAAATTTAATTCCCACATTTATAATTTACATTAATGACTTTTTAAAACAATTTTAACAAAGCAGTCTAGCTTGTCCAATTGACAAAAATATAAAAGGAAGGGAGATCCACGCACATTGGTCGCCAGCGGACACAAAGAAATTTGTTATTTCGTTCTTGTCGTTCGCAGCCATGTCAACCACTTTGCCAGTGTAATTTCTTCCATCAATGGTGAAGCTTACTTTGGAATCCAGAAGAGCCTATAAAATAAATAGAAATAAAATTTCGTCAAATTGATATAGAGCAGTGATGCCGCTTTTTGAAAATGTCGAATATCGGAACCAACGTCGACGTTTGACAAGTAGAATAAAATCCGGAAGAAAATTTCCCATTTGCGGTTGCATCAAGTATTTATAGCTACCTATCAGTGGCGTATATAGGAGGGGGGCACAGCCCCCCCCCCCCCCCCCCCCTATATAATATTTAACTAATTTATTCAAAGATGAATTCGCTAGGAAAAAAATAAATCTTGATTTTACTAGATGTTTGTTTTTAGTAGTTAGTTAGTTATTTAAACGCTCAGTATATTTGTACAGTTAATAATTAAGTCAGAGCTAGTGACGCATTTGCCATTTTGTTATTTGATCAATATTTTGATACTTTTTCGTTTTATCCTAAAAACGGATAATTACTCGTTTTTAGGGACCAATTACCCGAAGTTTAGGGTAGAAATTTGTTAATTAATAAATTAGTGAAAGCAAGAAACGAAATTTTGTCGATTTGCAGAAATTTCGTTTCCCGCTTCAATTAATTTTTTATAATCAAAAATTTTAAAACTTTAGGTAATTGATCCCCTAAAACGGATATTTTCGGACAAAACTACAAAGCAACGAAATATTGATCTGCAAGCAACGGGGAAAAATATTTTTTTTTAGGTCTTATCTGCCCATTATTCATTATAAATATTAATGTGGTACATATTATTTATGTCGTTGTTGGTTCCAGAGTATGTATTTTGTTTTTTTCTTAGTTTTGTTAAATAAAACAGCTCACTGTGTCGGTGGATCTGCTCATAATTTCTAAAACACATTTTTTAAAATTCAGTTCCGGCCTGATCTGTTAAAAAAGCCGACCGAACCGGATATTAGGAAAAGGCCTGATCCGGGGGCATTACTACTATTATTTTTACTCTTCCTTTCTTTTTGTATTATATATTTCGATTTTTCATTATATATTATATAACTTGGTGCTTATGGTCAGTCCCCTATACCTGATTTTCTTACCCTGAAATTTCCTATTACATTGGTGGATGGTATTTCTATTTCCGTTTGGTTATGGAAGAAAAATACCAAATAGCCATTTTGAATTTTCTTCGCCCTGTCTAAAATAATACAGGGATAATAATTTCCATCCGAATAGGCTAGCAGCAAATTTGATTTAGGCGTACTGAAATAATATAAAATTTGTTTAATAAAGCAAACAATAAATTTAGTTTACAAAGAAAAATTATAAACGAAGATATTACTATATAAAACGATACAGCATACAATGTATTTTTCAATCGACGAGCCACTACCGCCCCTCCATATGTTGTTAAGCTTAGTACTCCTCGAACTTCATTATTTAAATTATGAGCGAAATTATTCGGAATAAGCAATGTATACGATTTCTTGGCTATTCATAAAAAAATACATTCCTGCGAAACTTTATTATTTCTAAAAGTAGCTTAGCTGCTTACGAAACATAGTCAGGGATGCTAACTCCTACGGAGTAATCTCGAAGATAGTCTTCATTCTCCTGTTTAGGTTTTGTTTCAGTATTGCCCATTTTTACACTTAAATTTTTTTATTGTCTTTTTGTATATGGTTCTTGTACTAATTCTATCGTTGTTATTTTATTTTTACACTAATGTAATTTTGCAATGCATGATAATGGAGGAATGACAACTTCAAAAATGATCAAATTGACAATCAAATTTTTTGTTGACAACTTACGACAAAAATCCTCAGCGTTATGCCAAATGTTATACCGGACAGGTCTAATAAAATGCATAATAGATTAATGCTGAGAGTTATGGAGAACATATTTTTTATAACAATGTACCATTGTTATCCAAAATGCAACTAACGCCCGTCGCATACAACTCACCAGTTTAACTTTAAATTATTAAACTTATTGGTGTTTAAATTATGCCCATGGGTCATGTCTCTCTGTTATTGCTTTCTAGTCGATTGTAATGGTTTCATGTCCAGTAGGTGCACTGAACCGCTGAATCTGCAGGTTGTGCGGCTAAAGCCATAGAAATAAAATGGAAGAATGTGTCAAAGGTTTCATTAAATAAGGTTAGAAGAAGCACAACATCGTAGAAAATATAATTTTCAGTTTTTTTTCAAGTACAGAACGATTATTTTTACACGATGCTATCACTTCTTGCCTATAACAGTAGCAGCGATGAAGAACCAGTAGGAGAACCCACAGGAAAGGCATCGGAACCGGAAGAGAACCGTTTAGAATTATTGCCTGTAGAAATGGCTAAATTTTCTGTTAAAAAAGATCTTCAAATATGCGCAGCACCCACTGTATTGCCTCCAGCTATTGACGAGGATAAGATACACATCCACCCAAATACTAAGGAACTTGCATACAACCCTAAATATGAAGAATTGTTTGCACCAGTTGTGGGACCAGTAAATCCGTTTAAAACCCAACAGCAAGCAGTTGAAAGAAATATGTTATCAGGTATATTTCAAAGCTTTCTTTAGTAATAGTATAACAAATTAGTGTATTAAATTAAGCTTTGTCTAAATTTAATATTGAAATTGTTTTAGGTCATATTGAACCTGCTCATGTAAGTGAATTTCAATTTGAAAATCAACGACGTACCTTTGCCAGTTATGGATATGCACTTGACCCCTCAGTAAGCACCGAAGAGCACGGTTTTACAAAAGTTATAGGCGGTTCGGAAGAAACAAAAGACAATGATATAAAAACGGTATTTGAAAAAACACAGCTAAGGCTTTTAGATAAACGAAAAAGAAAGAAAAATGACAATCCCGAAGATATACAAGGATTCTTGGGGCCTTGGGGTGGTTTTGTAGGTGAGCAAAGAGTCATGAGGCCATCTGAGGAAGAGCAGGCAGAATTGCAAGAATTAGTGTCAAAGAGGACAAAACGTGGTAAAGAAACTGAAGAAAAACAATTTGAAGAAAAATCTGTACTGCATATTAAAGATGCTGTTGATTATCAAGGAAGGTCATTCTTGCATCCACCCCACGATGTTGGAGTTAATCTGAAATCAGGTAAGGAGACGTCAATAACAGTACAGATTTAATTTTTGAAGTTTCTCACCAATATTTTTTGAATTTTTTTATTATAAGCCTATTCTTATTTCAGATATCCCACCAGAAAAGTGTTTCCTACCTAAAGCCCATGTTCACACATGGTCTGGACATACAAAAGGAGTATCTGCAATCAGATGGTTTCCAAAGACGGCACATCTGTTTCTGTCTTGCAGTATGGACTGTAAAATAAAACTATGGGAGGTTTATAAAGACAAAAGATGTGTTAGAACTTACTACGGACATCGACAAGCTGTTAGAGATATCAACTTTAACAATAGTGGAGCCCAATTTTTATCTGCCGGATACGATAGGTATAGTTTATTTAACATAACAATACAGAGAGGAGTTCATTTAAACAATGTTATTTAATAGTTTAAAAATTTTGCTGTACCATTTTATTTTATTTTTTATAATTACAGGTATATAAAATTATGGGATACAGAAACTGGGCAAGTAATATCGAGATTTACAAGCAGAAAAATACCTTACTGTGTTAAATTTAACCCAGACTATACTAAGCAACATTTATTTGTTGCCGGAACCTCTGATAAAAAAATAATTTGCTGGGACACTCGGTCAGGGGATATAGTGCAAGAGTATGACAGGTAAGTCTTTCTTACTGATATCAGGTATGTTAATAATTGAAAATTTTGAACTTTTACTTTAGTTTACAATTATTAGTCTAGTCGCCTATAACAAAATTTCCCAATAAAAACTCTATTTAAACAACATAATTTATAATATTTACAATTATTTCGAAAACGGCTGGATATAACTTATTTGCTTGTATTACAAAAAAAAATTGTCTATGAATTCTACGTCAAATAGCCAAATAATATACAGGGTGTTCCATTTGAAAAACTTGAGAAAAATTGTTTTAAAATGTGGGGTTTTTGAAAGCTTATTATGAACACCCTGTATAAAATAAATAAACGCAATTACATTCATAGTATCTCTAGACCTCTTGTCATAAATTTCACTCAATGCCGAGGTTAGAAAAATGGTTCTGGATTGTTTTTTTTGATTTTTTTATTCAGGACTGCAAAACTTTTTTTTTTTTAGTTTTTAATTTATTTCTCCGAAACTACAGAACCAAATTAAATAAAATGTGAGGCACTTATAAACGATAGTAATACGAACCTAAATATGCAATAAAATACTGGGTGTCCCATTTAAAAAAATATAATTTTATGCTGTCACACTTTTTTGGGCCACCCTGTATAATGTAAAATATTTTTAAAACATGCCGCTTTTAATCCAATATCTCAAGCTGTTTTAGTATTGTTGATAAGTTCTTCGATAACGATTTAATCTTCCGTCCACGCTTCGTTTGCGGACCCTGTATATATTGCGCCTCCTTAATTTCAGCTATGGGATTTGGTAGTATTTACTGTGGTTGTACTTAAGGAACCGTATATTTGATTGCTGTTTTTTTTTTAGGCATTTAGGGGCTGTGAACACTATTACATTCGTAGATGAATATAGGCGTTTTGTAACAACTTCAGATGATAAGTCATTAAGGGTTT
This sequence comes from Barypeithes pellucidus, assembly GCA_963991005.1. Lineage (NCBI taxonomy): Eukaryota > Metazoa > Arthropoda > Insecta > Coleoptera > Curculionidae > Barypeithes > Barypeithes pellucidus. The sequence goes on along the minus strand of OZ022561.1, from coordinate 17,201,772 downwards.
GGGAATGGGATATACCAGTTGACATGAAATATATTGCTGATCCTACTATGCATAGCATGCCTGCTGTAACACCTAGCCCGAATGGTATGTCTTTGAGATTTAATATATCTTGCAAATAATAGTATAGGCGAGGTGAAAAAGTGTTCTAAACTGCTAATGAGACTGAGTTATTTGGATTTTTTTTTACCTCAACCCAAACAAACCATTACTTTTTTTAATGATTTATTTTTGTATTGTTTGTTTAATAACTTTTCTTTTGTTTTACAGGAAAATGGTTGGCTTGTCAAAGCATGGACAACAAAATTGTTATATTTTCAGCATTAAATCGTTTTAAACTTAACAGAAAAAAGACATTTACTGGTAAGTTCCTTACATTGCTAACATAGTTAATATGTTATTGTGCCAGGGAAGTAGTTGTTATGTTCCTGTTCTTTCGGATTTTAGGATGTATAGAAATGACATAAATTTTTTGTTTAAGGTCACATGGTTGCAGGCTATGCATGCCAATTAGATTTCTCTCCAGACATGTCCTATATAGTTTCTGGAGATGCCGATGGAAAATGCCACATATGGGATTGGAAAACGACCAAACTATACAAAAAATGGAAAGCACATGATAATGTTTGCATAAGTTGTTTGTGGCATCCACACGAGCCCAGCAAATTAATGACTGCTGGATGGGATGGATTAATAAAGTATTGGGATTAAGAACTATGGAAAATGAGGCCCCAGACAAGAAAATCGTTCTGTTCTGTTCGAAATTCCAATGACCTCCTGCTTTCCAGCATCCAGCCAAAAGAAAATCGTTCAGGCGGCGACATCAGTGACAAAATTTTTAAGGCGGACTTCACACCAAAGCAATTGGCGATACTGCGTATCGTTCCAGTTTAGGCGCAGAGCGAGATAGGAAACTCGGGTCGCGTGTCGTAATTGCCAATTACTTTGGTGTACCTTGAATACCACCTAAAAATATCTGTACGATTTTTTTATCTAGTATATATTTTTTAAGAACAAGAAATGCATTATCGTGTAAATACATAAATAAATGTCCTCTTGATAGGAATATGGGTGAAGGCTTTCGTTTGTTTTATATAAGCTAACCCCCAATCGAATTTTAAAATCCGCCAAACATGAGTGTTTCACCTCAAAGGTTTCACCAATTCGTTCCTCAACTTAAAATATACTTCATTCGTATACCTGGTTGCCTATAAGATAACTGTCAATGAAAATAAAAATTTGTTCATGGGCAACTCGTAAGGATGACAATTAACAAAATTAATTCGTTTCGTTAATTATTGCTCTAAAAAATTATATGTATACAATAAAAACTGGGAAAGAATGGCCACCTAATTGTCAGTACATTTTTAAACGAAACCTTAGGTATATTCAGTATGTTGCCAAAATTTTAATCTTATTTAAACCTACCGTACGCCACTGAGATATTAGCACATGACATTTGCACGAGTTCTCGATTTCGCCACTCAAGAATAACGCCATTTTTAGAGAGTTTTGTTTGTCATTGTCCGAGTTTTGACAAAAATAGGTCGTTTTTTCGAAAAAATTATCAAAAAATCAGCGAGACAAGGGCTAGACAGTGCAAAAGCAACATGCCTGTGAGGGTTGACCCCACATTACCACCACCAGCAAATTCCAAACAACCCGGGATAACGAAAAGCTTGCTCTATAATGGATCGAAATTCCAAGGATTTCAGAAAAGTAAAGGAAATTCCTATGAAGTTGAGGTGGTTTTACAGGTATTTGTTACATTTTCCTTATTCTCCACGCCTTTAAATACCTATAGAATTATTAAACCACGGCGTATGTTACTTCGTAATTAAAATAGAACATACAGGTTAGGAGACCAAGCAAGGGAAAGTCGGTAACAATTCGGTAATTACATTGATTGGATACATTTTTCTGGTGATATCCGATCCCTTTGTCTCAAAATAGATTATTGGTCATCCCTCATTTACTTTCCGTGTATAATTTATTTTATTTTTTTTTAAACCATGACCTCGTAAGTATATGACTTGTGAAATCACTGGCCATAATATAAATTAGATTGTATTAAGCAGCTTTAAATAGGGTTTAAAATGTTCAACCAAGCTTAGTTCTTTTTAATGCACAATTTAGTGCATTCAAGCAAAGCATTTTCAATAACTAAAAGTGTATCAGTTGCCTTTGCCGAATAGGGTAGTTTGGTTTTGTCATATTAATTAATTTGTTGTTCCAAAGTGTTAAAGGGTGGGGGTTTTGATTCCTTACAGCATGTCGATGAAGAAAACTCTTACTTATGTGGATACTTACAAATAAACGGTTTGACGGAAGAATACCCAAAACTTACAACATTTTTTGATGGAGAAATTATAAGCCAAAAATATCCTTTTCTTACGAGAAAGTGGGATGCGGACGAGGAAGTCGATAGAAAACACTGGGTATGTAATTTTTACACAACAATTCTTGGTTGTGATGTAAAATGTAAATTTCTTGTAAATTTTCATTTGGGGTTATGAATTATTGTAATAAATTGATACTTGTCTCTTTTGTAGACGACTGTCATGGAAATTATTAATTATTATACATTTTTTTTTAGAGTAAATTTTCTCAGTTTGGTCAGTATGTTAAAACATTTAACTCGGATAATTTTGACTACAGCCAATTGGCAGATACAGACTATGTTTTCATGAGGTGGAAAGAACATTTCCTTGTACCAGACCATACGATTCGGGATATAAGCGGTGCATCTTTTGCCGGTTTCTATTACATTTGTTTCCAAAAATCTAAAGCTACCATTGAAGGATATTATTACCATAGGAGTTCGGAGTGGTAAGTTTTTTTTTTCAATTTTTCTTAAGAGAAAAGAGGTAACTTGTCCTTCCTAATTGTTCCAAAACCTTTTCACAAATCACAGTTAAAGTTTTTAAAATTGAGAATGCTGTATCAGTGATAGTCATAGGAAAGTACAATTGTTGAATATTAAAAAATTATACAGGGGTAATTAAAAATTTCTATTTCAAGAAGTGAAGGTTATAGCTTATAATTTTTGGGTTCTGCTAGAATTTAATATTTTCTTACCTCTATGCACCAACCTTCAACAACATTTATATTTCAATTCTGCAATTAATAGGAACAATTCTCATTTGTTGCATGCTTATAATATATCACACTGTGTATGTGTGTGTGTAATTTTAATTTCATATAGAGCCACCTTAAAAAAAACTACTAATGCTTTTTTTTACAGGTACCAGTCTCTAAATCTTACTCATGTGCCTGAAAATTCAATACAAATCTATGAGTTTAGGTAAGGTTTTTTTATTTTGTAAAAAGAAACAAGAACAAGTAAGAAGAGGTTATGTACAATATATGCAATAATGTTGCTGTTTTAAACCATTTTATCACATAGAAATATTCTTTTAACTTTTCCTGGAAAAAAAAAAACGCAAGAAGATAAGTACACCTGAAGAAGTGAATTTTTATGTTTTCGTCATAAAAATTTAAAATAAGAAAGAGTAAGTAATTTATTTTTTGATATTGTTTAATGGGTACCTTTTTTGGTTTATATGGTTTTCCTACACTAGTTCGGACTTGGTCTCTTATATAAACAGCATAGGTAATGTGTCTAAAATAGTTTATCTACAAACACTATTGAAAGTAGACTTTTTCACTCTAGTTGTGTAAATACAAGGAACTTTTGATTGAGTTATTGACAGCAAGTTTATCTGTAACTATACATCAGTTGCAATGTAACTAACTACAAAGAAATAAGGTAAGTCAATTGATTTTCGATTTTTATGTCTTTAAATTGAGTTTTATAGAATAGGTATTATTTTTGTTGTTCATTTTAGTGTCTGTTTTAGTACTGTTTGTGGATAAAATATTGTAAACAAATAATTATTAAATGTCGCACACAGAGTCAAAGGAAACTAAATTAAAATAATAATGATCAACTTTGTTAAGCACTACCGAAAGTTCCTGTGCTAAATAAAGAATAAAATAAACACCCGGGACATATACAAGCCCTGTCTCAGTTAAGTTGGCCCAACTCTCAAAACTACATTTTTTTATGAAATTTGTCATTAAAAACTCAAATGTATCTGATAACATACGATATTTATATTTAATATTAGAGTAAAATACTACATTTTTTTGTAACGGAGAAAAAAAATATCTTAGAAGTTCAAAAAAACAGTTGATTAATAAAAATCAACGAAACGAAATAGCAGCAAATCACCACTTCGTTACATCGCCTTTTCGACTGATTGCTGCTTCGACATGTCTTGGCATAGTGTCAACTAATGTTTGGCAGTCATCTGATTTAAAACGGTTCTAAATTTCTTGGAGACGGGTTCGCAATTCTGGAACGGTTCTTGCGGGATTCGATTGGAGCTTTTTCTTCATGATATGCCACAAGGTTTCAATCGGCCATAGATCTGGACTACTCGACGTCCATTTTAAAACTGGAATATTGTTTTCTAACATCCAATTTTACTTTTCTAGCCGTATGGCAAGCGGCACCATCTTGTTGGAAGATACATTCAATATTGTTTAAACGCATTTGTTCAATTTGAGGTGTTAAGTTATTTTGAAGCACTTTAATGTACTTATCAGCATTCATAATACCTTCCACAAAGTGTAAGTTTCCCACTTCACTTGCTGACATGGATCCCCAAATCATAACAGAAGCCGAAAACTTAACTTTTTTTGTAAGACAGTCATTCTGAAATGCTTCTTCTGTAGTTCTTATGACACGACTCCTACTATCACCGACGCATACTTCAAATCTGGCTTAATCACTCCAAATAATGGAGTTCCATTGGTTCGGAGACCATAATTTGTGTTCTTTGGCCCATGCTAGTCTGTTTTTCTTCTGAATATTTTTCAGTATTTTCTTTCGCCTAGAATTATTTAGTTAAAAACGAATAATAAATAAATAATTTAAGCTTAACTTGTAAGTTTTAAATCCCAGTTTTTGGGCAGTTCTGTGACGAGTTGCTCTTGAAAACTTTTTTGTTGTTACGTGATTCCATAATATTTTCAATTAGCACGCCGATTTTCCTTGATAATCCGTTTTAAGGCTCTTAAGTTGGTAATGGAATAACGCGGACGACTTCCAGTTCTGGGTTTTTGAGCCACAGATCCAGTTGTTTTGTACAATTTAATAATATTTCGAACCGTATACCTCGATTTGTTAACACTGTCAGTGATTTGGGAAGCATTTTGGCCTTTTAAATGCAAGTGAATGATCACTTTTCTGATAAATTCACTAATAATGTTTTGGGGCGTTGGAACAACTTCACTGAGACAGGGCTCGTGTATTATGGACTATGAAGAAAAACAATATAGCTACGCCACTGGATGCTATGGAATGAATAATCATATAAGTGTGTATCCACCGGTGTTGCTAACTCAATTTTGATAGGGAATGACGTATGCTGTTCTTCCGAGAATACGCCCTTTTATTACATTTAAAATCTTTTTAATTATGAATAATCGTGCACAAAATATCTACACATTTTAGCAACAAATTTGAAAGCTAATTTTTTGTTTTTATGTGACTGACTATAGTTTTATCAAATTTTGTAATTTTATGTTGAATAACAGGAAACGACGCTTCAATTTCTTTCAAGAAGGTATTGATTTTAGTATTGCATGCGAAGGTACCTAATTTTCTTCTTAAGGACTGAAACGTACGAAGTGTTTTATATAATAGGACCACTTTGATTTATTCCCTTATTATTAAAACAATAAAAGTTTAAATACTGACATTTTTACACTCATTGATAGACGACAAGTTGGTTATTTATCCCTTAAAGTCATATTCTAGTTTTTTATTATTTAAATACCTTTTTTTCTTAACTATAAATGGTCCGCTTACGTGAAACACCTTGTATAGTAATATTGTAATATTCGGAAGCTTTCTAAAACCTTTGTTATAGTAATTTATTTTTAAAAGTAACAGATATTTAATATTATTTTTGTATATTTGTGTATAAAATTGTGTCAAAAAACAATTGTTTTCTTTAATTATTGATTTTGTTTTTACAAAAAATATTAGAAATAAAGTTTTTATCACTTTTACTCACTCTATTTTTATTAGCGGTTGATTGGTATCGTCTTGCCACATACATCTATCTCTATGCCCCCTCTTACCGAGACGCAGCTGAGGGGGGAGGAGTTTGGTAGTCCCTTTTATGACCTCATTTGTATTAGACATGCCCAGAAAAATTTCAATAAAACCACAGAATACGTAATTTCTTTGTAATTTTATTAGAATTTTTGAAAACATTGTCCTTTTGTGGTATTTTTCTTTTCAAAGTTTATATACACTTACGTCCAAAGAAAACGGTCCTTACAAAGTTTTCCTAAAGTTTTAAGCTTAATAGCTTCTTTATTTTAGTCCGATTTAGTGATTTTTAGAGAACTGTAGGTACAACTATCGGTTTTAAATTCATTCATTGTATCTGAAAAGTTAAGACGTTTAGGATAGAGATGTAAAATTACCGGTAATTTAAAAATCGGTAATATTACGCAATATTACGGTAACATTGGTAATTTATGAAAAAACAGCTTTTTAAGTAATACAAGTTTTTTTATTTCAAAACTGTAAAAACATTACGAAAAACAATAAGAACGTTTTTTTAAACTAGTCAGAGTCAGAATGGACTACGTAATAGAGTGGATAATGGTAAATCATCCTCGTCATCATCCCCAACCTCGTCATCTGATTATTCTTTCTCTTTCGTTAATTGAGTGAAGTCATAACTTCGAAACCGATATCTTCTTTTTCTATTTCTTCCTCAGTACCTTCTACTATTCTCGAATGATCTTCTTCATTTAGTAAATTATAATTATGGGCAATATAAGTTAGTTTTCCGGCCCTCTCCACGGTTAGTCTGTTTCGTTTTTGCAGATGAATAAATCCATAAGTACTAAAGGTTCTTTCGGTTGCGGCTGTTGACGATGTTAAATTTAAAATGTCTACAGCTAACCTACTTATTTTAGAACTGGAGCAAATTCCTGCCCACCAAACAGATCCAGACATGTACTTTGAGTGAAAATACCGTAAAAGTACGGTCAGGACCGTACTGTTGGCAACCCTGGTTATTCCCCGATAAATGAGAGTATGGAGCGGAAAAAAAAACAATATTTCCAATGTTACCGATCTTGCGGTAATATTACGTAATATTACCAAAATTACGGTAACATTACCTCGGTAATATTACCCTTTACATCTCTATTTAGGACATATGTTCATATGAAGTTTTTTCTGGAAATGGTCCTCCTTAAATATTAGCATGTTATCGAGGAACACCCTGTATAGCTCCTCAGTCTAGAAGTGTACGAAGGTACAGGGTTTCCTATTTTCGACACTTTTATTAGTGTATCTCCGTAATTGTTAGTGCTATCAAAAAAGTAATGTAGGTGTGATGTGCTCTTTTTGGGTCAAACTTAAAATGGTAAAATCAAAATTTGAAAATTTTCGCTCGCTTAAGAAATACGGGGAAAAATCGAAAAATTGACAATTTCAAAATTACCCTATATTTTCTTAGTTAAAAGAGATACAGAAAAATGTTTTATACAGAAGTTTCTTTATATTGATTGTTGAATAATCTACCGTTTTCAGAATAAGTATACGGGTTCAGGTAAAAAAGTTATCGGACCTAACCTCATTTTTTTAAATGGAACACCGTGTATATTTTAATCTAAAAAGGTAGCATTTTAAATTCTCCTTTCAAATATATAACCCACCATGGATGATATTGGTTTCCTGGCGATTTATTTAAACTTTATCACTTTAAACCACAGTAGACCATGAAACAAAGCTAATATCCTAGAAACAACTATGTTGACTATTAACATTTAACGTCAATTTCGTTTTTACATATTCATTTGTGAAAAATTTGATATGATAACAGTTTATATTGAAAGTGGAAAAAACGAGGAAATGGCGCAAAATGTATATTTTGCTCGCTATCCGGAAAGATGGTAACCATTTGAGGACATATTTCGAACATTTGCGATGATTCCCGTTATTTTTTTACCTTAATCTGAATCTTTTATTTCGTTTCAAAGTAATAAAGTTTAAATAAATCGCCTATTAAACCAATATGTGTTATATATTTGAAAAGAGAATTTAAAATAGTATATTTTTAGATTAAAATATAGAGGGCGTTCCATTTAAAAAAATCAGGTTAGGTCCGATAACTTTTTTACCTGACCCCGTATACTTATTCTGAAAAAGGCAGATTAATTAACAATCATTGTAATGAAACTTATACGTATAAAATATTTTCCTGTATCTCTTTTAACTAAGAAAATATAGGGTAATTTAGAAATTGTCAATTTTTTTGATTTCCCCCCGTATCTCTTAAGCGAACGAAAATTTTCAAATTTTGATTTTACCATTTTAGGTTTTACCCAAAAAGAGCACATGACACCGACATTACTTTTTTGATAGCACTAACAATTACGGAGATACCCTATAAAAGTGTCGAAAATGGGGCAGGCTCGCGCTGCATTGACAGGACCGTATTTAAAATTTGTTTTGCTAACTTTATCAGGTTTTTGTATTTACACGATATCCTGGTAGTAGGTAATTTACGCCAAACAAAGCGGAATTCTTTTTAAAAAAATAAACTATAAATTCTTAAAAATTTATTTCCGTTTTTAAAATATGTACTTTTATAAATAGAATAACTCCTAATATGCGTCTGCCATATTTACATATATTCTGATATTAAAATAATCTAATAAACAAATCCATACCGGTTTTGCATTACTTAACTTAAACCTGCTTTTTGACATTTACGATTTCTATGCGTGACAAAAATATATAGGCTGGGAAAAATGTCAAAAAACCTCGACGTTGTAGGTATATTATCGAAAGCTTAAAAAATAGCACTAACTAAAAGGGGTAAGAACTAAAACGTTCTTATATACCTAAATTATTTATATGGTATTTTTTGAGATTATTACGAGGCTAACCATTTAGCCCCTGAATACGGAGAATTTTGAGATAAAAACTTCTTTAAATTTAAAATGGATATTGAAGAACTAATTCGTAAAATGCATCTTTAAAGACATTTTATGTACTAGTTGTGTATGATATTTTTGGTCGTCCAACCTGGACTGAACAGGTGTCCATTTTTGAGTTTCCCCGTATTTATGTTTCATAATTATAGAAATCACTCGTGAAATAATAATCTTAGTGGTAATATTTTTTTTCTATAAAATTAATTTAAAATAGGTCATAAATAATAAAAACATTAAATTGATAATATACTCGAAGAGCCACGTTTTTTAAATATAATTTTTAATTTTTTATGATCGTATTCTGGCTTTAAAGAAACTTTTATCTGCATTTAGGGAATTACTATACGAAAAGCGATCATTGATCTGTATTTTCCACTTACAAGATTATAGTCGACATCTTGTTAAAAATGATTATATCGTATAATTTAAATACATTATACCCTTGAATTCGCGGATTACAGCTTCAAATTTGAGGTGACTTATGCTAACTTTGACAGCGCTACTATCTATACATCTTATAACCGGAGCATAGCGATCAATGACACTCAATATTGCGTAAAACTAGCAAATTATTATTTTTGGGTATATTCATATTTTTACCTGTTTCTGCTTATTAGTTAAAAAAATCTATATATATACCTACACTCTGGAACCAACTAGAATGCGTTAGTATGTATCACGTTTTGTAAAAAGCAATCTTCCTACGAAAATTTGTTGGTGTTATACAGGGTATTCCGATAATGCATTAGATTCTTATACAAATCGCTAAGAAACGCTATTAAAAAAATTTAAAAATTGAACATTCATATATTAAAAATGCCCGTTTTTTAATTTGGTTCCCTGCAGTGTACGTATTGATATAGTCCCAAGAGATTTGGGATAAACGAAAAAGCCATGAACAGAAAATTGGATTTTTATAGATGCCATCGCGTTCTATTGAGCTGTTATCAAACTATCTTAGTCCAATAAACGAAGCCCTTAAAAAGGAGTTTTAGTTAGAAAGCTGCTTTTTTGGTGGAAAGCAAATTTTATTATTTGAAAAGACACTTCATTATTATTTTGCATTCGACCCTTGCATAAGGGATGGAAAATTACTTTTAAATCTTTTTTGACCCGTAGCTTCGAAACAAAACACACTAGAAAAAAAGTTTCAGTCAAAAGTTGTAGATAATTAAAATCTGAATAAAAAAGTTAATATTCGTTTTTACGATATCTCGGATAGTTATAGCCATAGAATCATCTGCATTTTGAGAGTCGATCGGCGTCTTCGAAACGTCACGAAGGCATTAAATTTTCAACTTGGCAACACTGCCTATCGGACAATTAAGACTGTACAGTGTACACAGGTGTATTAAAAAGTTTTTTGGTATGTTACCCTATGTGCGATGCCGAGGTATTAAATCTACCCACCAAATTTCATCTAAACCAACGTATAGATATAATTATATTATTTGCGCACCCTGTTTCCGCAAAAAAATCATTTACGGGATTATTCAGCATTTAAAAATCCGATCATGTTCTGCTATAAGACCTGGTCGAAAAATTGTTTTCGGACCTCGTATGGCTTTCGGTTGTAGATAAGAAAAAAGTAGTAATAACCTTTCTTGTGCAAAATTTAATGATCTATAACATTTGTAAGAAACTTTTTTCCATATTATTTTTCGTTTAAGACTTATAGACTAGAACATTATTTTTTACCCCATTTGGAGGTTTTTTTAACTCTTGTGCAAGGGATAGACTTAAAATAGTACACAAATGTTCTTTCACATTATAAAGTCTACCTTCCTTCAAAAACGCAGCTTTCTAACTAAAATTCCTTTTTAAGGGCTGCGTTTCAGTTACCCATCTCTATGAAAAAAAAACATTATTCTATAGTCTATGAAAATAATCGTTTATCTAAAATTTCTTTGGACATATAATTATCATAAACTATTCTAATTTTACAAATAAAAACTGGTTATAAAAATATCACAGAAATTAAACATCATCTAATTTTTAAAATCATAACATTATTAAATAAGAAAAAAAATATGACAAAGTATCACAAAAATTTTTTGATGCAAAATTTACAATTTATTGTTAAAAGGAGCGAGTGAAAAGCACTAGTTAATGCGTGTCTCCGGTTCAGTCTTTCAAAAAACAAAACGTGCACGATTTCAAGCGAGGAGTGATATTAAAAGAAAATCTATTAAAATTTTATTTTGACAATTTAAAACAATAAGCACTGGTTTTAAATAAGATTATTTATTTTCTACAAATTTCAAAAAGATTTGGTACCTATTAACAAACAATACTACCTAAAAAAAAATATGTCGATATAACAGTCCCCTGGATCTTCATTTTCGACTATCGTGTACGAGTCAAAATATCTTTTTCACTTTGGAATAGCGGCTAATTCTCAACTCTTGACTATAGAGAACAGTAATTTAAAAGTAGTGTACCGAACAGGGAAAATAACTAGATATTCCGCCTTGGCCGATACTTGCCACTATTTCCTATACAACGTGTCCAAGATAAGGAGGGCCAGTACAGGGATCTCGGAAACCGTAAGAGATACGAAGTCGGTTAAATGGAGGGAAAGTTGCGCATTTACGTGCCTAATAATATGCAGTTTAGAAAGTTTTAAAAATCCGAGTAGTTCCGGAGATATCCGGAAAAACCCGAAATTCTGAAAAATGGGTTTTTTGAGAGATTCTAAAGTAAATTGCACTTTTACATTGCCACTTTTTCCGCTCTATCTAACAGCGTTAATTGTTTTGTAATCCGACGAGTCGTCTTCGAAGGGCCATTATCAACTTTTTTTTTAAAATACGGTCCTGTTTTTCCTGTATTTCCGAATGCAACGATGTATGACACATTGTGGTTTAATGACGTTTCGAGGGCTTTCTTAACAACATCAGGAAATTAACAAATAATTTAATAATAAACCACAAATAAGTGAACAAAAATGATTCAATAATAAACAATAAGTGAACAAAAAACATACCAAACAGTAATGAAACGAACAACGGAAAAAGTAAGGAACTACATAATCAGGTGTTCAAAATGATTTCCGTTATTTTCTAAGCACAAATAACATCTTCTAACTGTCTATTCTAAAACATTTGACAACATTTCTGGCGTAATATTTTAAAAGGCTTCAAGCACCAAAAACTTAAAACGCTTTCAAATGTTGACAACGATCACAATTTGAATGTCGTGCAACAAATCACGCGTCACCATCTTAATTTTTTTGTTTCAAACGCCTACTTTTCTTTTAAAATCAACAGGAATTTGAAATAATGTTTCTATATTTTGTTCGCTTAGATATTTGTGGTTTTATTACTGAATTATTTGTTTTTTATTGAACTAGTCCAACATAAGTAAAAATTTAGAGCTTACTTATTAGATATTATTTATAAAATTAGGAGAAATACAGGACCGTATCCCAAAATTTCCTGATGTTGTTCAGAAAACCCTCGAAACGTCATTAAACCACAATGTGTCATACACCGTTGCATTCGGAAGAAAAAAGCTCTCAAATTCCAATATCAGGAAAACAAGACCGTATTTAAAAAAATAAAGTTGATAATGGCACTTCGAAGACGACTCGTAGGGATACAAAACAATTAACGCTATTAGATAGAGCGGAAAAAGTGGCAATGTAAAGGTACAATTTACTTTAGAATTCAATCTCAAAAAAACCCAAGAAAAAATAAAACGATTTTTCAGAATTTCAGATTTTTTCCGGATATCTCCGGAACTACTCGGAATTTTAAAACTTTCTAAACGGTATATTATTAGGCATGTAAATGCGCAACTTTACCTCAATTTAACCGACTTCGTATCTCTTACGGTTTTCGACAAATATTCTGGTTGTTTACTGTTCGATGGAATAATTGCGGGGTAGGATAAGGAGGGGGCAGTTTAGCAATGACATATGCGCGTCTACAGTACAAGAAAACTTGTACTTTCCTGCAATATATTAAAAAAATGCTTCAAATTTTTTAAATTATAACCGCCGTACTTGGATGGTACCAATAGTCTTTTTTAAAGATATAGTTTCAAAATCAGTAGCCTATTGTAGTATAATATTGTAAAATAAATATGTATAAAATATTGCACAGTGGGCCTAATATATTTATGTAATTTAAAATAGTTAACCTATAAGATAAAAGATTTTATGGATGATATGAGAAAGTGTCTATAAGTTCTAATAAATCGTACTAAAATATGAAGTTACTTATCATTGAATGCGATTAAATCACACAGAATGTTGAAACAATATAAAACTATAATAATTTCTTTAAATTAAAAAATTATACAGCACTTTCTTTTGATTACGGTAAGTGTTTTTATATAGAAAAATATGATACTTTAGAACCCTATTCTATCACAATTTATTTTCCAATATCAGCTATTTTACCGTGGCGTTCAGGGCAGTTATTTAAAAAGGCAGTATTGGTATTTTAAATAGAACCCTGTTTTTAAATACGTAAAAAGAATACGGCTTTATAAACTTCCACGATTGCACGTATAGCGGGCGATGCATCCTTAAGTTGAACATAGGAAATTCCATGTAATTTTTAAGGTGGGTGAATATTGGCTCCCCCTATACACTTTATAGAAAAACTGCATTATAACTTCTCGAAGACGCCGACATGGTAAAGCTATATGCCGAGTATGAATACATTTTGGTGAACCAATTCTAAGTTATTCAATTAAAAGTGATGGGAAAGCCACAAAACGCAAGTCAGTACCAGTGGCAATGGGCGTATTCAGCAGAACCCATCGATTTGTAATCGATTAGTAATAATCTGCTGAATGCACTGAAAATATCGATGGGGAATCGGACGCAATTTTTTTCATTGAATTTAAAAAGCTATATGTGATTTGACAGCCAATTTAAAAAGCTATATGTGATTTGACAGCAAATTTAAAAAGCTATATGTGATTTGACAGCGATTTATGTCAGTTTTGTTTGTCAGGTTGAGGAGTCAAATTTATAAAAAATGACGAAAGAAGTGAATTACAATTATAAAAATATATTATACACGATCTCCGCTAGTGAAGAGGACCATTGGCATTTCGTAGAGATAAACACGTCACATTTGATGAAAATATTTAGAAGGGATCCTAACCAAACAAAAAACTGACAGCACAATGCATTCAGCAGAACTAGAAATCGATGCGCATCGTGACGTCACCCATTATAAATCGATGGGCTCTGCTGAATGCTGCTATTATTTTCATTATTCGTTATTAATTGAATAACTTAGAATTGGCTGATCAAAATGTATTCAAACTCAGCACATGGGTTAACCATATCGACCTCTTCAAGAAGTTGTAATGCAGTTTTTCTATAAAATGTACAGGGGAGCCAATATTCAGCCACCTCAAAAACTACATGGGCTTTCTTATGTTCAACTCAACGCTGCATCAGCCGGTATAACCCTGAACGCACTGTAATATGTCATTTTTTTACACGCTTTCGAAATTTATTTACGTTAAAATGCAATACATAGCAAAAAAATTTATTCCTTTATTAAACGTCCGTTTGTTAGGTCACACGAACACACCCAAACGGACTATTAGAGATCGGTCTTATTCTATAAAAACGCCCTGCATATCAAAATGCCGATTATTGCCGCCAAGCACCTGTCGAAAGTCGTTCGTGTCGAGATACTCGAGAGATCCGTATACGGTAGTTTTTGATTTAAATCGTTTTGTTCATAGTTTTGCTTGCACCCCATCCATACTGGGGCCGATTGTTTTTGTTCCCAATGATCGACGCGCATGCGGAGATCGTTGAATTTCCAAAAACCTTTATCTTTGAAAAAGTACGTTTTTCCTGCAAAAGAAATTACGAATTGTTAACGACAAACTTTGACAAGTTTAGCAGTTGCTAGCTTTTTAACTGCAAGTGAGAACTTAATATACAGGGTGTCCCATAACTAATAAACTAGACCAAATAGTCACATAAGTTTTTTCGAAATATAAGTGTTGGGTTTAATAAATCTACTATGATTTTTTTCTTACTTGTTATTAAGTATATGTGCATGTACAGGGTTTCCCATTTTCGACACTTTATATGGTATCTCCGTAACTGTTAGTGCTATCAAAAAAGTAATGTAGGTGTCATGTACTCTTTTTGGATCAAACTTAAAATGATCAAATCAAAATTTGAAAATTTTCGCTCGCTTAAGAGATACGGGGGAAAATCAAAAAATTAATAATTTCAAAATTACCCTATATTTTCTTAGTTAAAAGAGATACAGAAAAAATATTTTATGCAGAAGTTCATTTATAATGATTGTTGAATAATCTGCCGTTTTCAGAATAAGTATACGGGGTCAGGTAAGAAAGCTATCGGACCTAACCTCTTTTTTTTAAAATGGAACACCCTGTATATTTTAATATAAAAATATAGCATTTTAAATTCTCTTTACAAATATATACACACCATGCATGATATTGGTTTCCTAGGCGATTTATTTAAATTTTATTACTTTAAACCACAGTAGGCCATGAAACAAAAGCTAATATCCTAGAGACAACTATGTTGACATTCTAGTTGATATTAACATTTAACGTCAATTTCATTTTTACATATTCATTTGAGAAAATGACTTAGTATCAACACTTTGAAAAATTTTATATGATATCTATCATCCATGGTGTGTTATAAATTTGAAAAGAGAGTTTAAAATGCTATCTTTTTAGATTAAAATATGTTCCATTTAAAAAAGTGAGATATCTTTCTTACCTGACCCCGTATACTTATTCTGAAAACGACAGGTTATTCAACAATCATTATAAATAAACTTCTGTATTTAACGTTTTTCTGTATCTCTTCTAACTAAGAAAATATAGGGTAATTTAGAATTTGCGAATTTTTTGATTTTCCCCCGTATCTCTTAAGCGTTTTAACCATTTTAAGTTTGACCCAACATTACTTTTTTGATAGCACTAACAATAACGGAAATACCCTATAAAAGTGTCGAAATTGGGACACCCTGTACCTAGCGGCCCTTTAGTGTAAAATTTTCTACAAATTCTCTTTTTACTTACTTTGAACCGTTTTCAAATGATGCCTAATTTTCGAAAATAAACTTTCACTTCCAATAACCTTTATTCATAGAACGAGAAACATTTCGAAAAAACTTATATGACTTAATCCGGTCTAGTTTGATGTTTAGTATCTCCAGTTGCTCTATGGGTCATAGGTTATGGTACACTCTGTATAATAATGCAATTAAATAACACCCTGTAGATTTCTTACCATCTTTCCATTGGAAGACAGCGTCTATATCAGTGCCCACACCTTTCCACATGGCGACCATATTCCTGGGATAATCCAGTTCAACTTTTTGTTCTTCTTCGTCGAACCTGAATTAGGAATAATTAGTAAATAAAAGATGTCGTTCATCTATCCCGCCAGATGATTTCAAATATTCATCGCTTAACGAATAAACAAAATAGTTCCTACCTCCAATACATATCTCCACTGAAAAAATACGTCCTCCCGTTATGTCCCCAGACCATAGCACCGTCGATTTTTTCAATATTGCTCGATAAACCCAATTCGGTGATGGGTTTGGGATAACCTGGCACGACGCTTATTCCAGAAAAAAGATAATATTTGGTCCCGATGAAGAAAACGATGTTGCCGTCAGGGCGTTCGTACACCGCGTCCACGTGAGTTAGGTTGCGAGGAAACCCCCTGAAGAGACGTATGATGTCAGCGGGGTAGCCTGTGGTTACCAGGCCGTTCTCACCTATTCTCCAAAGGTACTAGAAGGAAAAATATAAATTAAAAAACGTGTTTCGCTGACATATAATATTGAAACATTTAAGAACTTATTTTTCCACATCGTTACAAAAACTATATTTTTTTAAGGCAAATGCTGGGGCTTATGTACCCGTGTATGGAAATTAAAGAGAGAACTTTTACAAGAAAAAAATACTTACCTTATCTTTAAATATAAACAACTCTCTTCTTATGACCGCGACAGCGTCATAACCGGTATCACAAGTATCTGGTGGTCCATTCTTCGTCGGGTACTCCTTGGGAGGAGCAGATGTGGTTCTCTCTGGTATTTTCTTGGGTGTTAGGGGGTATTTCCTCGGTACAATTTTTGTGGGTTTATGGTATGGTGTATTTGTGGTCGTGTGATGATCTACAAGCGCAAAAACATGCTCTTCATACTCTACTTCAGATTTCATATTATTTGTTTATTTAAGTTCATAAAACTAGTTGTTTAAATGTTTTCCAACTGATCAAAAGATGATAGCACACTACCAGGGTATTTTCTAATACCGTGGTAGAGGAAAATGTGTTTTCGTGCGACCAACAACAAGGTCTTAGCATATCGGTACCAAGACGAAAAAGAAATATTTAGGTAACGTGAAGCCACCTACCTGTGGTTGGATTTCTATGATGAGGATACCTTCTATCTGTACCATGAGGGGTGTGGTTATGCTTTGGGTAATGAGGTTTTTTATCCGGATGCATAGGTTTGTGTGGATTTTTCTCCGGCCTGGAATAAGCAATAAATATATAAGGTTTGATACCTTTGGAATTGCTTACTTTCCCTTACTTAATATTTTTTTAAAATTAGATGTGGACAATCAACTAATCAAAACAATAATCAACTTCTTGTTTCGTCTTTCCTCAACTTACCTATTATTGGGATACTTTCCATTAGGATATCTAGGATCATATGGATACCTATGGTACAGTCTTGTGGTGGGTCTCGTCGTCGTCGTGGTAGTTGTGGTCGTAGTTGTTGGTGGGTGGGAAGGCACTTGAGGATGATAGGGAGGTATTCGCTCCCATTGTTTTTCGTCTCTAGAACCTAAAAAACATTGCGAATTAATTAAATGGTTTGCCGTTATTAAGAGTCGAGCTGCGAAATGATTACTTGGTCAGCAAGATTTTACAATTGGTCAGTAGAAAAAACATGTCTAGAAGCAGTTTACTTCAGAGGTTTGCAATATAAATCATTGGATTGCGTTTTTTTTGAATAATCGGCAAAGTTTGTTATTGTGGGAGTCGCGTGATACGAGTTGCTAATTGCATGCGTGTGTTTTCATTCGGTGTAGCAGTCAAGGCCCAAAAGGTGTAGCGGGGGCGGGTTTCCACTTGTTTTCCCAGGGCACTGTCGCTATTTTACGTTTTATTGCTTTTTTTTGATGCCCAAGATTAAATATTTTGCTTACCCGCTGATTGCTTTTTTTTTTATATGATCAAACACAAGCTTACTAATATCTGATTAAAAGTGGATCGCTCATAGCAGCTTATATATTTAATTTGCTCTCTAGTATGACATTAATTACTGACCGATTCAGAAATGTTTGCTGTCCATAAGTGGCTGACCAATTAGCCATTTTGGTTGACCGATTACATTTTTCTGTTCGCAAAAATAAGATTTTGTTAATCAGTTAAATGATACCCAAAAACATTTATATATGATATAGTATTTTTAGGACCATAGAAAAAGGAATGGATCACAAATTTTGTCATAGCTTATCTCATTTTATTTCAAATCTGTACCAAATAATATTTTAGAATAAAAATTGAAAATGTCATAGTTACCATATAAATATCGAATGGCAAGCTTATCGTCCTCTGGCAGTTCATATTCGAATCCATCCGTCATTTCTGAGTACCACGGATACATTAGGGCTCCTTCTACGTTGGAGTGAGAGAGGCCCAACGAATGTCCAACTTCGTGGGCTGCTACATTAAATAAATTGGTACCTAAGAAGAAGACAAAAACAATATTAATCTATTTTTGTGCGATGAAGGTATAGATTATGTTAATGATTAAAATTATAAAAGAAATAGATAAACAACCTAGCGCACTTTGTCGTTTGTTTCTCTTAAAAAGACTACTTAAATTACAAGTTACACTTACTTAAGGTAATGAGAGTCAAACAGAAAATAATATATTTATCCATTCCTGCTGTATTTTATATTTTCTGGATGTTCAGATATCTATCTACTATAATTGCTCCCTCCCACTTCTAAAATTCTAATTGAGGCAGTGGCACTTACTCCAATAGAATACATATGATTTTTTTATACGACTTTTCACAGCGTTTTTTAAAAATGTTTTTGTATTTTCGTATCTAAATTTAACACATTTAAAAACCTAATACACTGAAAACCGAAATTTAATGAAAGTATTTTTAATCGATTTTTTGAACAATTCACATCACAGCATTATCTAATATAGATATTATACGGGGTGTTTCAAAAAACATGTGCCATCGCTCGGGTGGTTATTCCTTGCCCAAACATAAGACAAATAGTTCCGCAGATGTTTTACTTGAAAGATACAGGGTGTTGAAATTTTTAAATTTTGTTTGCTTTGTTGTCAAGTATTTCCGAACGGCTGTAGTAATTTTAGTGAAATTTGGGTTATGAAAAGTACCTAGAATAGCACATATCTTAACAATAAAAATGTGTGAATAGCATAAATAGTACGTACAGGGTATTCCATTTTCGACACTTTTATATGGTATCTCCGTAATTGTTAGTGCTATCAAAAAAGTAATGTAGGTGTCATGTAGTCTTTTTGGATCAAACTTAAAATAAAATAAAAATTTGAAAATTTTCGCTTGCTTAAGAAATACGGAGGAAAATCAAAAAATTGACAATTTCAAAATTACCCTATATTTTCTTAGTTAAAAGAGATACAGAAAAACGTTTTATACAGAAGTTTATTTATAATGATTGTTGAATAATCTGCCGTTTTCAGAATAAGTATACGGGGTCAGGTAAAAAAGTTATCGGACCTAACCTAATTTTTTTTAAACGGAACACGCTGTATATTATAGCATAAAAAGATAGCATTTTAAATTATCTTTACAAATATATACACACCATGCATGATATTGGTTTCCTAGGCGATTTATTTAAACTTTATTACTTTAAACCACAGTAGGCCATGAAACAAAAGCTAATATCCTAGAGACAACTATGTTGACATTCTAGTTGTTATTAACATTTAACGTCAATTTCATTTTTACATATTCATTTGTGAATAAGATTGTATTATAAATTTGAAAAGAGTTTAAAATGCTATCTCTTTAGATTAAAATATACAGGGTGTTCCATTTAAAAAAGTGAGGTTAGGTCCGATAACTTTCTTACCTGACCCCATATACTTATTCTGAAAACGGAAAATTATTCAATAATCATTATAAGTAAACTTCTGTATATTACGTTTTTCTGTATCTCTAGAGGATAATTTAGAGATTGTGAATTTTTTTATTTTCCCCCGTATCTTTAAGCGAGCGAAAATTTTCAAATTTTGATTTCACCATTTTAAGTTTGACCCAAAAAGAGCACATTACACACTTTTTTGATAGCACTAACAATTACGGAAATACCCTATAAAAGTGCCGAAAATCTGACACCCTGTACTACGTTGTGTTATTTATTTATTTTGATCAGTTGAGTTTACTAAAATTGCATTTATCTTGTAAGCGAAACTGAATTCAAATAAATATTAAAAGATGTTTTCTTTTCTTTAGATTTGTGCTATCAAAATGTGGAAAAGTCAGTGTCGTATCTACCTAATTTTGGTTAAAAATTATTAGAGCGCCTGTAATCTTGTTCACACATTTTTAATCGCTAAAATATGTACTATTTTAGGTATAACCCAAATTTCACTAAAATTACTAAAACCAATTCGGAAATATCTTATTGAAAACACCGAAAAAATTGTAACACTCTGTATCTTTAAAACCAAGCATCTACGGCCACATGTTGATAGGAACTATTCGTCTTATTCTTGGGTAAATAATCACCACACCAGGACACATGTCTCTTAAAACACCCCCGTATAATATACATACATATTATATAGGTTCAATTTAATTTTCTGGTTTGAAAATTTAATTTAAAAGTATTTTAACCGAATGAACTAGATTAACTAACATTTACTTTAGTTTAAAACTAGATCACTCTCGGAAACTCGATCCGCGATTTTAACTAGGACAATATTAACCCGAGTTTCACAATTCAAAAAAGGAAACCGGGGTAATGCTTTTCGAATTATTTTCTTTTTGCGTATGTTCACGGGTTTTTTTTTTGCCTTAATACGCTTTCGTTTTAAAACTGTTATATTGGCGGTAAATGAAAACGGGGAAACTGAAAATAAAACAGATTAGTTTAAATTTATAAATAGTCGTGGTAATTTCTAATTTTAAATGGTGTGCTGTGATGGATGGAAATTTAAAATGTTTTTGGCAGATATTTTTGAGAATATGATCTCGGAAACAAATTTTGAAAAAATGTTCGTAATTTACCAGATTTTTTTCTCTTAATTTTCCCCAACTAAAATATCTATTTCCCAAGTCTAATATACAGGGTGTCCGATTTGAAAACTTTCAACCTTCAATACCTCGCTTCTAGAAACTAATATTAGGGTAAAATTTTTTTGCAGGCAACTTTCAGTAACTCTGATTTTTAAAATAAATAATCTCAAAAACACCTGTTAATTTTTTAATAGGTTTCTTATAGTATCTAATTAGAGGAATTATATATGTCCGCGCAAAAGATCATCGTCACAATGTTCTTGGTCTATAGCATCGATTCTTTAATAATTTAACGCCCGTCACATGGCTAATTTTACTCTTCTGAATCATATAACGCCAATATTTGGAACTGAGTTATTTTAATCAGTTCCTATAACCATTTTCCTATTATTTATAACAGCCCTGTCTTATATTGGCTTAAAATTTTGGAATGTTCCTTATAGAATGTTAAAATACTAAGAAAATCAGTCATATTTTTAATCTACCTAAGATGTAAACGAAGCTTGCACATCAAAATATATTTTTCCTTAATGGTTTATAAAAATGATTAATAAAAAAAAATTGTATATAGATAGCTCCGGATAACAAACCGTCACATCAATTTATCTCCGGTGACCGGTGTTACTGTGACCGGCGATACAAAAATGCACAAATTTGTGGATAACAGCTAATACAAGCTATTTCTTAAACTTGTTTAGACTGAAATGAGTATCTGTACTCAAGCGAATGACTTCGTGCAGTATTTTTCCCTTAATTAAGCTACTAGGTCCGAGTTAACCCTGTAACCGACGATACAACATAAAAACGTACGCCTGGCAAAAAGTACGCAATGTTCTAGTTTATACCTAAATAAACATAATAAGGAACTTACCTAAAGGAGCACGCTTTACACAAATTGAAACACATACCGTCATATTTGTAAAACTATTAGGCCGACCTGTAATGACGTTATTTATAAGCAATTTCTGCCGTGACCGGCGATACATGCAGCTGCGGGGACGGAACTTCTGGTTATTAATTACGTTAGAGAAACTAAACTGTTGATCTTTGAACATTATTTTTTCAATACAAATTGTAGTAGGAGTGTAAATTATTTATATATAAAAGTAACTTTAGTAAAGTTATGTGAAATATAAAAGGGTAAAGTAAGAAATTGACTGGGGACACGTGACCGGCTATACATTTTTAAATTCAAATTTGAATACTGCAGCTATAATCTAAAAAAAGCTTTTAAAATTACTTTCTAATGCAGGAAGTAACATATAATTCGCAAATTATAATCGTTTCTACAGGCAAATGGTTTATTTTAGTAAGTTATATGCTAAGGACTGAAAGTTGCCTTAAAAAAAATGTTACCCATTAAACATAGGAAAGATACGTAAATTTTATTGTGAAGGGAGGCGCTTTAAAAAGAATGGTTTAACCCCCTGGGAGAGGTATATGTTACCTTTAAAATCTTAAATGGGAAGGGGAACAAATGGCACATCTAGGTCGTTTAAATCTCTTTCCAATGATAACATAATTTTTTTTTGAGTAATACGAGTTCCAAAAAGCTTTTTTTTTATGCCGGTGGCTTTGCCCCTAGCAATGAATTGGAAAGGGTGGTACCCGGAGTGGCTAGCTACGAACCCTAATCATTATACTAAAAGAGGAATACACAATAATGTTCTTAACGACAACCAAAAATGCATAACTCAATTACGTCAATATTTGGAACGTGAAATTATGGTATGATTGGGAAGACATTTAAACGACCTTTAAAATAATGTACCACTTGACCCATCCCCCCCCCCCCCCCCTTTCCATTTAAGATTTTAAGGGTAACATCTGCCCATCACAGGAGGTTGCAAATATTCTTTAGAAGCGTCCCCTTCCACAATAAAATTGACGTGTTTTTCAGAATTTTACCTAAATCACTACTTCCAGAAGTCGTCCAGTTTTCATCCGCATCGAAATGAACGTCTACGCTGGTCCTTGTGCCAGTTGGGAAAAAAGCATGGGCAAGAATAACTCCTTTTCCATCAAAAGGGAAATTGTCTCCATGTTCCTTCCTGAAACAATTATTGTTTATACATAATTACATCTAGGGAATCCAATCCCGCACCCAAACTTTAATCCCGCAAACCTGCGGGATTGAGCCCATTGATCCCACGAATCCGCGGGATTTGCGGGATAGCAAACAATAAACTGCGGTATTTTTGGTCGACGCGTCGGGGATTCCCCGCCATGCTGGGCTATTGAAAATACGTTAAACAGAACAGTTTTCTTGCGTACGTGCGAAAGTAAGGGCGTTATTCTACTAGTATCTAGTGACATTTATCGAGTGATTGAATATAATACATGGAATTTAAACAGCAATCACAAGAATGCGTGTCAGTGTAGTTTACAAAGACAATAAAGGCTCAAGTTTAGTTTGGAATTATTTTTTAAAGTCTAAAGATGGTCTTACAGCTAAATGTAAGTTATGCCCTAGGATTACCAAAATCTCTGCTCGTTCCACCTATGGTTCATATATATTTATATTGATAAAATAACACAGGAAATTAAAGCTAGTACCAGTTCGACTAGTTCGTTTAGTTCTATTGCTAAGCGCTCAGATGTTAGTGGTTCTTCTGTGCTACCCAAGAAAATGAAAATTACAGATTTTTTTCATCTGAGAAAGAAGTTTCAATGGAGGAAAGAGTGTCTCGAATGGTAGCTAAAGATGGTATACCCTTTGGAAAGTTTATCACATCGACCGATATGCGCCAACTATTCGAATCAGAGGGTCACAAATTGTGTAAAATAAGATCAAATCTAAAAGATGAAACATCTTTTCTCCGAAAATACTTTCAAAATCAATGTAACATGTATCCGTTAAACGTACTATTGTATTGTACATATATGCAATAAATATATTCCTGCTACTCTACTCTGTTTCTAATTGCATAAAACAACTTCTTATTAACATAGAGCACCCACATCGAGTCCCGCAAATCCCGCACGTTTAATCCCGCAATGTCAGCATATCTTCTATATCACTGTAGAGACTATTATTATGAAATTTAAATATCGGAAAAAGTATTGAAGCCGACTCTGGTCAGTGATAAAACGTTTTACGCCGCAAACAAAACCAAACGTTCGCTGCATAAAACTGCATGAAATCTCAATATGGCTAAAAGCTCCCCCCAAAGCGGCTCGACAAAAGCCGGAGAGATAAAATGACAATCGCAGGAACGTGCATCCTTGAATTCGTCGCCGAGATATGAAATGTCCGGATATTCCCTTGATCTCCGTTGAAAATTATCTTGTGTAGTCATGTATTGCTTCCTAAACCGATTCGTAAAATGAGCTTTGCCTTAATGAAATTTATATAGGTACTGGGAAAATGTTATATAGGTAATATAGGGGCATTTGGAAAAGGAGATACGTGGGCATGCTTATTTGTTCGCTCTCGCTTCATTTGAAACCAAAAATTAATGCGATGATATGATATCCTAAAAATGGTAGTAATAGTATATTACGTATCGAGGAGGAAAGTGTTTCATTCCTGTCGAGAGAGTCGGTAGGTAACAGAGGCGCGAAGCGGCGAGGTTAACTAATTCTCGAGACAGTAATGAAACTTTTCACCGAAGTTTGTATATTATTTTTATGTATATTTACAACCACATCTAACATCCACTTCTTATTATTTTGAATTAAAATTATTAATAGAAAGTCACTAAACAATATATTATTTTAACAGCAGAAGAATGCTATCAGATGAGGAATTTGATTTTGCTGCTACTCCACCAGAAATTCGAGAAGCAGCAAAAATAGTAGAAGAAGATCTTCTGCCAACTAAAAGCCGCCCTAGATATGACAAGGCATATAACTGTTTCAAAGAATGGTGTACGGGAAACAATGTTCGAAATCCTGGTTCTGAGTCGGCGCTACTAGCTTATTTCAGTGAAAATGCCAAGACAAAGAAGATATCAACGATCTGGTCACAATATTCAATGCTTTGTCGCCTTGTGTTGTCCCATTATTGGCTCCCATCCGAAGATGTATTCCCCCACCCAGGAATTGATTATTTAAAGCCTATCTAACTTCTAAGCCTTTTTAATTTAAATTTTGAAAATATAAGAACTGGTCGACACTATGAGTAAAGTGGCCAGTCTTAGCAAGTAAGGAAAAATCCATAGCAATATGAACCGTTCCTAATTAACTATTTTCGGACGCGATTTTTCTTTGCTTCAATTTTCGACCAAACTCGATTTTTCGGGGATGTCAGGGATGCCAGGCGTAATGCCATTGCCGACTTGACACGCACGTGTCAGTCGGTCTTGGGTGGGTCCGCTAACTGGAAGCTGTCAGCAGTCCACTAGGGCGCATGAAGAAATGAGGACAAGAATTTTTTCTAAGAAGTAAAGGACTGATTTTAATTTGAAATATAGTTCTTTGAACGTAGAACGAGGCTTAACTTTTGTTCAAGCTATACTTATTATTGTATTGGCTCGGGCATGTTCAATGAATACAATAATAATGCAAGTTATTATATTGAACACGGAGGGCTTTTACTTATTTAATTTTACTGTCTATTGTCATTGAGGGTTATTTTATGGGGTTAGTCCTTTCGTAAGTCGAATATCGCGACCCGAAGTTCTCGCAAGCTAATTATTTACATTTTTTACAATAAGACTTAACCTATACTAACATTCCTTTGTTCCAACCAACATGTCACTCATCTATCACGTACTCTGTTTAAATTTAGATTTGTTTTATTTTACAATATAAAACTACCCTAAGCTAATATTTTTTTCTCAACTAAAGACAGCTCAAACTACCCAAAAAAAAATTATAACACGCGGTAGTGACTACTAATACGAACTTAAGATATTTTAACACTTACTTTTGATGTCACAATCGGGTGATTTTTGATTTAGAAAAATTATTCTAGGCTTTGGGCGCAAAGTCTTCATAGAACAATCATCCTCGCACTCAAGATTTCTTTCCAGTTCAGACTTATTTATACTCGCACGAAAGACGAGTGTTCGAAGATGTCGCAACATTATTAATACTCGCACTGACAGCTACGAGTTTTCGTTGATCAATTCTAGTTTGTATTTAGACTCGCACTTAAATTCACGAGTGGTCGAAGATATTTAGGTTTTTATTTATACTCGCACCAAACCACGAGTGTTTGAAGATATTCCAGAGTTCTTTATACTCGCACTGAAACATACGAGTGTTTGAAGAGATTCCAGCGTTATTTATACTCGCACGGAAACTACGAGTGTTTAATGACAGTCCAGTATTTTTTAAACTCGCCGGAAACACGAGTAGTTGAAATTAAATTTTACTGAGGGAAAGATCCGCGGGTGACTATTCTCGGAATTTTCGGTGACGAACACTCTAAAACCTATAGAAGAGAAACACGGACCCCCTTTCTTACGTAAAAAAAAGTATGAAACGAAACCGCTTTTGAGTACGACTCTGGGAACCTCAAGTCGGCGGCCGCCGCTTGCCTCAAGAACCCAAAACCGACTGACTTGTCCGCTGCCTCCTGCCGCGAAAAAAAAAACATTCTAATAATTTTTTGCTGATAATTCATATTGCGATATGAAGTCGGTCTGATTTTACATGTGGAAATATTATGTTACTTCGATCCTGTTTATTTGTTAAATTATTTAAATAATAATCTAACGTAAAATCTTCATTAATTTTCTTTAATTGGAAAAGGCCAGTTTTATAACAGCTTTAACATATCAGTGACTGTCTACAATAATGCCTATGTAATATTTAATGTAAATAAGTAAAACAAAAACCATGTTCATTTTTTATAAAATAATGTCACTAGGTTTATTTTAAAAAACAAAAAAAAAATCATTGTCGTTAAGTTTGTGTAATGAGTTGTATGTTGGTGTGTTCGAATATTATTTTGAGATATCGATTTAATTAATTATTAAAAAAATTACAAAAAATTAAGTTACTTTCCACCCGGGTGGAAAGTAAAAGTAAAAAAAAACGTCAACTTTCCACCTGTCAAAGATAGATGAAATGTCATTATTACATGCATGGTTGTAAATAAACAATTTGATCAGTTCTCTATCTTTAGATTTAGCCCCTACCAATCCGGCTACACATCACCCCCAAATATACCGATTTTGTATTTTTATAAGGGTTTGACTTTCTAATTTATCAATCAATTTATCGATATGAAACCTTTGATAGTTAACTATAAAACTACAATAAAACCTTCATACGAACATCAATGTATTTTGATTATAATTGACTGCCATATTTTATCCATCGGGGGGATAAATGTCACGGGCGAGTGATATTACTATAAAATATTTATTTCATTTTTCTGAGCGTATATTTTATATTTTGTGCAGAACGTTTTATGGCATTTCCTTCTCAATGATCTAAATTGAACGGGGCAAATTCAAAGCATATTTTGCTACCCGGATGCTTTAAAAACAGGCATTCTCGTTTCTTATTTTTAAGTTTACGAAAAACTATGTTTATGTTTCATAAAAAGTTCTACTTGTACTATACTAATCTTCAACGTGGCCACCATTTTTTTTTCTGTACAAACGATTATACGTCGTGATGCACCACCATTTTGTTTAAAATTATAGTTTATAGTTTTCCATCTACGGCATTTATATCTTTTACTACTCATGCTGGGTAATTTTTTTTTAGTGTTATTTTCTCAATAAGCAGATTTTTTCTAAAGTCAAAAATAACAAAAAGTCTGCCATTTGTTAAGATGGTTTCTGGACACGCTATATGGGTTAATTGTGGCATATTTTTAAAAGAAAATGTGCTTGACAAGTTAATGATAAAGTGACAATCTATGTTGACATATAATAGTACATTACGTACCGAGGGCAGTAAGAAGGGGGAGGCAACGCTCGAGTCCGTAAAGGCCTTCACTGCCCGAGGTTCGTACCGTACTTTTTGTCAAAAGTGCGCCGTAAGCGCCTCTTACGCGACCTCTTTTCGTGACCGTAAGTTTCAAGCCTCTCGGAGACAGGGCTGTAATATACCTAGAAACAGGGCTGTAATGTTTTCATTACAGCCCTCTCGCGTTCACGCTGGAAGCACACACCAACACTCTTTTTAGTGGCAGAAGGACTCGGCGCACTTTTGACAAAAAGTACGGTACGAACCTCGGGCAGTGAAGGCCTTTACTGCCCGAGGTTCGTACCGTACTTTTTGTCAAAAGTGCGCCGAGTCCTTCTGCCACTAAAAAGAGTGTTGGTGTGTGCTTCCAGCGTGAACGCGAGAGGGCTGTAATGAAAACATTAC
This sequence comes from Barypeithes pellucidus, assembly GCA_963991005.1. Lineage (NCBI taxonomy): Eukaryota > Metazoa > Arthropoda > Insecta > Coleoptera > Curculionidae > Barypeithes > Barypeithes pellucidus. The sequence continues at coordinate 17,173,155 of OZ022561.1, read as the reverse complement.
AGCCCTGTTTCTAGGTATATTACAGCCCTGTCTCCGAGAGGCTTGAAATGAGCTACTTACGGTCACGAAAAGAGGTCGCGTAAGAGGCGCTTACGGCGCACGTATGACAAAAAATTTGTATATGACATTTTACTGGTACCAGACTCGACAGTAAATAGTTCCTAATAGTCAAGGAGAAAATAAGAAATTTTGCTGTCCTAGTTTTTTATCGGCACGATGGTACATCTTATGGGGTGCACAGTAAAAAGTTAAATTATGAGTGAAAAATGGGTTGGTGCGCCCGGTTTACCGGTCATATTTTTAAAGGCTCGTCCCTTGTTTTGCGCACAATATTGTCGCCGTCATATAGGCAACCCCGCCGTATTGCTGCTGGTTTGGTTGCCAACCAACGACGTGAACAAAGGACGACCATCCAGAACCGAAATCAGTCGTAGGGATGCAACGATATTAAAAATCTATCGATACATGGACAATAGATTCAAGTGGCTTTTCAGTGATGGCCACAAGACCTTCTTTAATGCGAGAAAATAGATTGTTTATTTCCCAGTAAAAAAGGTCTTGAAGTGTCAAAATATTGCCGTGTAATCATTTGGATGAATGGCGAAGTACGGTCCTGTTCGCCGGTTCAGCTTTGTTTACATGCACGAGCCCATAAATTGGCCACTTTTGCTTTTAGAGTTTGGCTAGCCATAGATGGGTGGCAATACCTAATTTACTGATTTTGCATATTATTCGCCAGTGTGTCAAGAAGTACCGATACAAACCACAAAAGTATATTCGACTCGCTTCAGTCAATTCTATACGGCGATAAAAATAAATGCAGTACTTTTAGCATAAAAATAAGTAGCAATTAATTTCAATAGTAGCTTACCTATAAAAATAGATCAAAATATCAGCTCTATCGCTATCCACCTCCGTGAAAGTAAGCTTCGAGTGTTTCGACCATACAGCCAGAGCCTTGGATATCACATATCTTACTTCGTACGGGTCCAGATCGGTTGCTAGCTGTTGTGTTCGTAAACTAAAAAAAAATACTAAATTAGGAAAACTACTACTACTAAAATTGATACAAATATTTATTTAAATAAATATACGTATTTATTATTGCATTTTACCAGGGCCGGTCTAAGACCTTTGATCGCCCAAGTGCAAAATCAAGTTGGCCATTCTCTTTGTACAGGGTGGTCAACTAAGCGAGGTATGCTGAGGTATCTCGGAGACCGTTAACCGTATAGTTTTTGGAAAAAAATATTTATAGGTAAAGTTGCCAAGAGAAATTGTTCGAAACTATTTGCAAGTTTGTAGGTTTGGCGATTAATTAATAGTTATTATCTAAATTCATTTTTCACTGATATCTCAGGTTAGAAAAAAGATAGGAACTAGCGGTTTCCACTGTTGGCTTTGGCCTTTATGCCTCTTTGTACCGGTATAATAACACTTTTACCATCGCATTTAAGTTATATATATATATATCTATATGTTTGCCATCGATTACAGTAAAAACGACATAGGCATCGCTCGTAATGTATCTGATAGAGTAAGAAAAACTGTTTTTTCTATTTGGGTTTCATAATGGCCACATTATGAAATGCAAGAAAATTTCTCGTATTTCTGACAGAGTACAACTTTCTTCCTCACTCATTTTTATTAACTTTAATAATATATTTATTTTTAATTACGGGAAAAAGCTTTCTTGTGTTCAATTGTTTCTATCATGGCATATTTGATACTTGTAACATTTTATGAAATTGTAAAAGTATTGCCAACCCAAAAAGAAAATATTAATTCAAATGGAAAAAATCTACTATATTTTTTTAAAGTTTTTCAGACTTAAAGACCCAAGTAGAAAAAGTATTATAAAATACATGGTTCATAAGACAATTAGAGCATTTGTACTTTAGAAAACTCCCCGCTTCGCGGGTAGTTTTCTAAATTAAACACCTGCTCTAAAATACTGTCTTATGAAACTTGTATCTTAATATACTATTAAATGACAACAATTTTTATAGTTTCCGGTAAGGCGTTTCTGAGATATCACCACTTTATTTGAAGGGTTAGAGAGAAAAGTATGTAAGCAAACTTGCTCAAGATACATGCCAGTTTCATTTGTAAGTATTTTCAATATACCTTATCTAAGCAAATTGTACAGAATCGACCGTTAACAAATTATTATTAGCCTGCAAGTATAATTTGCAGCAATTTCTCTTTTTCTTAAATATTTTTTCCGAAAGCTGACCGGTGAACGCTTTTCGAGATACAGCCGCGTACCTCGCTTCGTTGGTCACCCTGTACAAATTTCATTTTCTAAACGACGAGAAAAAGTGTGTGACATGAAAAATCGAATCGGTACTAAATAAACTACATCGATTTAATGTCGACGATGAGTTAGTTCTATTGAGGAGAACAGGGGGGGAAAGTGTCCATTAATTTTTTACATTCATGAATAACAGTTAACCATTATTTAGAATTTGTTTAATCAGGAGAAATAGTATTTAATTTTATTGCTCATTTACGACTGGAAATAAAAAACCAATGATATTAAATACAATACCAAAGAGACAAAAAACACAATAATCTTTAATACCAAGCGATTTTGATTTAATTATAAAGTATAGGGGCACATAGTTGTCAATTATTAACCGACGCTACCCAAGTTAATTTAACTTATACAAACGATCTTGATACGAATTTAGTTTAATATTGAGTCTATTAAGAGGACTTGTGACGCCTAACTCTAAATTTCAATTTAACGATAAATAAATAAGTTAAATTGCGTCTACATTGAATTAAAACGGGATTAAATACAGGATGATGAGGTGTTACATTTTGCCGTTCTTCTGTCAATTCATAGTAAAAGTAGGGTTGGAAAAAAAATAATGAGTTAAAAAAAATTAGAAATGGAATCTATTTAAAAAATCAAAAATTTATGTTTTTTTAAATTTTTATTAAACATTTTAACAACGCTATATATCAAATTGCGGGAAGTAATTTAAATGCATTTTTGACATTAGTTAGTGTCAATAGTTTTCGAGATATGGCCTAACAACTCTCACCCTGTATAATGCAGTAAAAAGTGGCGAAAGCCCAAGGAAAAATGAACATTTTGATCACTAAAACTATAATTTTAGTAAAACTTCTTGTGGGGCTCCATAATCTTGCAATTCTTCACGTGATCGTTGATTTGACCTAATCAATCGCTCACTCAAGGAGGTTGTGATGGATAAAATGACTCATCACACCCAGGTTGAGTGAGTAACCGAATAGGCCGATTGCTGGTACTCCATATCTTCTTTCCTTAAAATCTTCTTTTAGTGTTCTTGAAGATTGCGTACTCTGTGTACATGTGTATACGTATTTTAAATTGGGTATCATTTAACTGGTTAGCAAAATATTCTTATTTTTGCGAACAGAAAAATGTAATCGGTCAGCCAAAATGGCTAGTTGGTCAGCAACTTATGGACAGCAAACATTTCTGAATCGGTCAGTAATTAATGTCATACTAGAGTGCTCTAAATTATTTTGGTACGCAAATTAAATATATAAGCTGCTATGAGCGGTCCACTTTTGATCAGATATTGGTAAGCAATCAGCTGGTAAGAATATTTAATCTTGGTCATCAAAAAAAGCAATAAAACGTGAAATAGTGACAGTGCCCTGAGAAAACAAGTGAAAACCGGCCCCCGCTACACCTTTTGTAGTTGATTTCCTTCTGTATTCGGCAAAGGAAAATACAAGAAAGGTACATAAATTGACAGTGCCCTGGGAATACAAGTGAAAACCCGCACCCGCTACCTTTTGGGCCTTGACTGCTACACCGAATGAAAACACACTCTCGTATCACGCGATTGCTTTCGCTCCGCCCCGAATAACGAACTTTGCCGATTATTCAAAACAAACGCAATCCAATGATTTATATTGATAACCATTCTTTTAATATGCAAACCTCTGAAGTAAACTGCTTCTAGACATGTTTTTTCTACTAAACAATTGTAAAATCTTGCTTCCCAAGTAATCATTTCGCAGCTCGACTGTTAATTAAGCGAACACATGATATTACAAGCGCACTGATATCGGTTAAATTGTTGGCAGTTTGTAGCATTTTTTGCAGAACAAGTGTTTCAGCCCAATTTTTATTTATTGCCAACAAAATCTTTTTATGCTGATCAAATGATTTAGTGGCTATTTTTTGCTGCGAGCCAATTTTAATAACGGCAAACCATTTAATCACTTCTCTTTTAAATATATATCAATTCAAATATGATTTATTCTTTAAAACATATGTAATATTTATTGACAAAGGTAACCATTTGTTTACAAAACATGCAAAGAAAATGTTTCAGTATCCTTGGATCATGTTTACGTAGACCTGCGATTTTCAAAATAATTTCGTAGAAACCAAGCTCTTAGAGATGGTACATTAGGCAACCCAGGTTCCCAGCGTTGGTTGTTGTAGGTTATTCAAATAAAATACATTTTTTTAACAAAATATACAATATTTAACACTACTTACAGAAAAGGAAACAAAATAGCAACTAATTGTTCTTATAAACTTATTTTGATGATTAAATAGTATATAGTTCCGTTTAGAAGCTTAAAAAATTTGCGAACCAAACGAAACACAAAATATAATTGACAATATTGACAAATATGTCAATATTTTAATTTTGACATTTCCGCAGAATGGAATTTTATTTCATTTGTAAAGAAAAACGTCGTCTATTCTATCATTTTTCTTCACATACCTATAAGATCCAAACTCGTATAGTAATAAATAGAGACCAATCTGCTTTATATAGCATATCTTTCAATCAAGAAATCAATCAAAATTATACCTGCCGAATGATTAGATTTTACCTTGTAAAATCAACGCTTTAGGCGACTTGTTACCTGCCGGATTTTACTTGGATTTCAAAATTTATACACCCAGTCAATAAAACGTGGAAAATCGGGGGAAATTGCAGAGAAAATAAAATCATTTTTCTATTTCCTGATTACTGAACTGAACTAAGAAAGCATCGGGACTGGAAAAAGTAACGTCTAAACGTAAACATAAATATTTACCAATAAGATAACGTTTTTTTTTTTTGATAATCTTAGGATGAACAGATCATGAAGCGAAATTTTTAAACAGGCATCATCGTTAATGTTAATAGGAGGACTTTATCTTTATCAGACCGATAAAGAAGCCGTCCACCATGTGAATTTTATGTTTTAATTTTAATTTTTAAAAAAATATTTTATCAATGTTGGGATATTTGTTTTAAGTTTCTTTTATTTTTCACAAAAAGAAGCCTATCACTGAGTTTTGAGAATTTTGTAAATGTTTACTTAGAACATGCTACATGCTTCTGTATAATTTTTTAAACGACTGAAAATTCCTCGATTCCTGACAATGAGGCAATGACGATGACCGGAAGGTCGAAAGCGCTCTGCCATTGCCACCTATATTTTTTCTTGGAGTACACTACACTGCACCCCCCACACGACAAACCTACACATAGAAACACTCTAACACAAAGCACGCCTCCAAAAGCCACAGAAAAAACTAACACAACTAACCATTGTTTGTTTGAATCTGACACTACCCTGACTACAGGGTGTCTATGAAAGATTGTCTTCGATAAAAAAAAAACTTTGTGACAAAAAAATACTGTTCATACATGTTCTGCATTTTAAATAATCCAAATCCCACAAAATAACATTTGGCAACAGCGCATCGCTGGTCTCTTCACGGCCTGTTAAAATACAGATGACAATGGCTCTGTTAATAATTTCTCCCACTTAAATACAAAGTTGTTGTTTTACTATTCTACCTTGTGAAGTGCACAAAGCCACACCAAAACTTCCAATTAATATAAAAACTATTTTCAACTTCTTCTCAACACTAATTTACCACTGGTCTAAACCTGAATCCTTTCTAGTAAATTCGAGGGTTGAATGTATTACGATTTTAATTAGGAATAAATCTTTAGTTGCTCAGTATTTATAGAGCTTTGGCGTCTGATCTGCATTTGTTTTTACCTGGGCTGAAATTCGACTTTTCATGGCTAACAGACTAAAATCAGTGATATTAATTTAGTAATATTGTTATTTTTATGCTGCTATTTTTATTAATGCTTAAAAAAATGTATAATTAATTAAACTCAAAATACAGTGAAACCTCTCATAACGGACAGCTCTAATAAGCGGACATTTTTATTAAGCGGACATTTTTTCATAGTCCGGAACTAGGTATATGAAATTCCATAAAAATCAATCTTTCTTGGGTGGACTCTCCTTTGGGCGGACACGGACAGGCTGTTTTCATACAAAGACTGCAAAAACTCTTCTTTAAACGGACAAAAACATTTTTAAAGTATTTAGGTGACGAATAAGTACGGTGCAAAAACTCTCTGAAGACCGGCAACCAATCGTGTATGCGTGACAGAGCGAAAGGACTTCGCCGAATGAAAGTGTGTGTGATTCCCCGACAGCAGTCCGCCGTTTATTTCCGAGTTGTAAGGTTAAAATCGTAAACAATGGCACAAAAATGTCGCGTTTTGAGTCTGAATGAGAACATTGATGTTGTGGAGGTTTGTATTTTGATATACCAATGATTTGGACGAGTTCATTAACATTGATAGCAACATGCTATTAGAAGATGTTAGTGACCCCATTCCTACCGATTATGTGGTCCAAACTGAAACCACATCACTATCTGACGACTCTGATGAAGAAGTTAAATGCAGTAATGCAGTAATCAAACAAATGTCACCAATTATCAACAAGCCATTAGTATGGTAAAGGAATTATAACAGTATGCAAAGAATAGAGGTGACTCTACTGCAATGGAATTGTTATCAGACTTGGAATTACATTTTCTAGATTGCAAGTATAAAACGCAAACACGTTAAACTACGTTATTCGATTTTTTAGTACTACATCCTAACTAAAACTAGTGTATTTTTGTTATGCTATGTTTATTTGTACATATATATATACATAGTAATAATTTTGCATTTACATATTACCTAATAGCAAATTTCCCATGGGCCGACACCTCTATTAAGCGGACACATTTAGACAGTCCCGCAGGTGTCCGCCTAAGAGAGGTTCCACTGTAGTATATATTTTTTATAATGTTTGGAACCCTTTATTCTTTGACATAGTCTGAACCAATTTTTCTTCCACTGTTTGACCAATAGATCCTGGAATATTATTTGCTACAGTTTCAAACTTCTTAATAACATTCACTAACGGTAGCTGCTGTTTTCTAAAAATTGAATACTTGATTTGCTTCATGTGCCTTTAAAGTGAATTTATTGGCATAGTACATGGCAGCACTAAGTAACCTCATCTGTACGGCTCGCTAGGCCTTTGGCTATGGTTTGGCATAGTTATTTCAAATTTAGATTTTTGTGGATAATCATCCTTTTCAGCCTGTATTCTTCAAATGCTAAACAATTCCAAAAACACGCCACGACATAAAATTCGGTCATCAATTTTTGTCTAGTTAAAACTTTTCCGAAAAGTTCACGGAACGATTTTCACTCGATGGGTTTGAAGCCGGCTGGTCTAAAGCGACTATGACGTCGACTCAAGTTGGAATGATGGCACCAAACGCTTATTGAATTACTTGGAAATTTGCTGGAGCTAATAAGGAGAGACAACAACTTTGTACAGTTTTATTAATTATTATTGTTGTCGGACGTGCGTTTCTGGCGCTAAAAATTACGAACATCTTCAATTTATTGTTTTCATTGTTTCTCAGATCGAGACTTTTAATTTTTTTCTGTCAAAACATTCAATAAGTCATATAATTTACCGGGAATATTTCGTTGGTGGTTTATTTTGGTTTTTACCAAAGATATTACAAGCTACAGAGAGAAAAATGTACATTTCTAGCCTAAGCAGCGAATGCAAACAGTCCTTCCCACCTCTTTCGGTCATTATTGCAGCATAGCCAGATTGACATATTTATCGCAAAGGTATCTTTCAATATCGCCATTAAAAATTTGGTTGAAGCTTAATCTGCAATTGATCTTAAAGCAGATTTATTTCCAAATAATTTTACTATAAACTGTGAAAAGGCGATGAGAGATTCTTTAAAAAAATATTATTATACTTAAAAGGATCAAACGAATCTTGAACTAATCCAACTGCACTCTGGCAACATCCATTTTTATTTTACAACTGCGCTACGATTCGGACCCAAAATCAATTGCTAATCTCCTAAACATTGCGACGTTGAGTCTTTGATCTAACGGATTGATTATATATTTTCGTTGATTTGTGTTTTTTTGTGATTAATGGTGAAAAATCGTCTTTATTATAAACAATCATGGTGCATTCATGTGTAGTTTGTAAAAGAGTGGATCATTTAAATATGGATTTATCTTTTCATCGGTAAGTATGGTTATGTTTTAATATTTAACCATCTGATATAACCAGACTACACGTTGTTGCCATTCAGCCAACAAACATGTAGTTCTCTCTTCCACCCATTACCGATTTTCAATAACATTTCACCCAATCACAGGTTCAAGGGCGGATCCAGAACTTCGGTTTGGGGGGTCAAATTTCGTTTGGGGGTGGGGGGGGGTGCATGCATGCAAAAATTACGAAAAGTAATACCCTGCCGCGTTAGTCAAACCGGTATATATGGTATTTTTCGTGTGAAATTGATTGGGGGGGGGGGGGGGGTCATGACATGACCTCCCCCCTGGATCTGCGCTTGCACAGGTTCACTTTCCAAAATGAATGGATTATCGGATCTATAGTTTACAATTACAATACCTTTGGGTTTTACAAATACAAGGGGTCCCTGTATGGGTTTACCTATACCACAAATGGAGCTAACTTTTAATTTCTCGACAAAAAACCATTCCTTATAGAAAATTTTAAAAATATTAAAATTTGTCATTAGAAAATTTAGTTCTTGTTCCGGCACAAATCGGATATTAAAACAGGAAAACCGGATCCGGTTCCGGTGGCATCACTACTAAATATTATCAGAGTACTATACTAGATTCATACCATCCAGGCCTCAAGCTAAGAGCCTTAGTGTGGCACTGCGAAAAGCAGTAAAATAAAAAACATGTTGAATGATTCCATATATTTGTTATAAAATAGTCATAGAATCTACTGGTATATCTGGTAATACATCGAAGTTTACCTGTCTGCAACAAAATCCCCTAAATTTTTAAGTCCGGAGAGTTATACAGCGGAAATCTGACAGAATGACTTTGGTCCTCTATTGATTTCGGCGATAAATAAATTATTTGAAAAGTTTCTATCGAAAAGACACGAAAAGGGCAACACGACAATACAATAATTACTTCGTTAAATTGTAATTATTTCGTTCTTGTATCTGATGATTCGTTTCATCAATATACAGTGTTTAATGGAGTTACAAAGGAATTAGGTTTTGTATTAGTTATAATCAAAGGTATTATAAACTACAGATCACATAATCCATTCATAAAACTCTTAGAAGTGAAGCTGTGATTGTTTGAAATGTTATTGAAAATCAGTAATGGGTGGAAGAGAGAACTACATGTTTGTTGGCTGAATTGCAACAATGTTTAAGTATGGTTATATCAGATGGTTAAATATTAAAACACAACCATACTTAGCGATGAAAAGATAAATCCTTATTTAAATGATCCACTATTTTACAAACTACACATGAATGCACCACGATTGTTTATAATAAAGACGATTTTTTTATCAATAATCATAAAAAAATACAAATCAACCAAAATATATAAACAATCCCTTGTAATGTATACGAGTCAGTAATATTATGTCTTATGGATCGTAACGCAGTTGCAAAATAGAAATAGATGTTGCCAGAGCGCAGTTGGATTACTTCAGGATTCGTTCGATACTTTTAAGTATAATAATATTTTGTTAAAGAATCTCTCATCGCCTTTTCACAGTTTATAGTAAAATTATTGGAAAATAAATTCGTTTTAAGAGCAATTGCGGTTTAACCTTAAGCCAGTAATTGTCAAATTAACGAATTTTTAAATGGGATTTTGCCAGATACCTTTGCGATAAATATGCTGCAATAATGACCGAAAGAGGTGGGAAAGACTGTTTGTAATCGTTGCGTTGGCTAGAAATGTACATATTTCTATCTATAGTTTGTAATATCTTTAGTTATAATCGTAATACAGCTGCTGTATAGCATTATTTATTTCTCCTTATTGTACAAGGTGGTGATAAACTAATTTTTCCATACAATTTCTAAAAAATTGGTTTGTTGTAATTTGAACTATTCGATTGTCCAGTGCATTAACCTCTGTAGATATGTGTTTTACATATTTGATGCCCACAGGGTCACACTTGGGATTATTAGGGAATACGGCGGCATTTAATTTGTGGTCCCGTGGTGAAATATGGGCGATATTCCAATCAAAAGGCACTCCGTCCTAAACATAACATGGCTGGAATTCCATAATTAATAGAGAATTTATATCGCCAAGATATCGGAATGCTCAGATTATTATTATTTGTGTTACCGTTATTATAATTACCATTATTTTAATTGGATGCTCGTAATATCTCGCTATTGGTTTGCTCTAATTTAAATACGCATCTCCATTTTGAAAAACAATACAGAAAATGGAAAATTTGTGTAATCATTTCCAATACAAATACCAGCACAAAAATATACATTTTCTGATGCACAAAACCCATATCAAGCAATATCAAATACTGCTAATGTTTGGTAAAGTAAGTTTCACGGTATTTTTGTTATCGGTTTTTCACCACTTATGGGTTTTCCGATGCTTTGTTCCTTAAATTGACCATCTTCATTAAAATACCCCAAGCACGTTCCTGTAATTTACTTGGTTTTTTTAATTCAGTATAATGGAATCCTAACAAATACGAATTTGTAACACCCTATACAGGGTGTCCGCTAATTAATGGGACATGGAAAAACCACAGACTCCTTACGTAAAAATATAAGGATTTAATTATGCTTACCTATATCCGAAAGTCGATACTAACTGAGATACAGGGTGTTAAAGTTAAAACTTCATTTTTGTTTTTCTGTAATAACTTTGACAGAAACCAACGGTTTTTTACAAAATTAAGCAATTATGGTTTTTTTAGGACCAGAAACTGATTTTTTGGTGAAATTTTAATATACAACGTAGGGGGCGCTGTCTGCGGCATTTTTTGCACATTTATTAGGTCATAACTTTTTGTGCCAGTGTATTTAAGTTTTTAATGAAAATGATACTTTTCTCATATTTATTACGTAAAAAAGGAATACTAATTTCAGGTCGCCCAGAGTTACCGTTTCGGAGATATTTGCATTTAAATTATTTAGTGCACCCCGCCCAATTACTATTAATTTGCAAACAAATTTTTTTTCTTAAAGTAACCTATGAGAAAACAAATGAAATTTAGAGATGCAGTTGCTATGGAACAAAAAATGTTTCATTTTTTAGTTTATCGTAAGTTTGTGTTTTCATTGCTGTTGGTTTCTTTCGACACGATATTATCTATGGTCAAAGTTATTTTAATTAAAGTAAATTAAAGAACAATCCAATTGTTGTATTTATTATTCCCAATTATCATTACTAGAATATTAATTATCATGTAAAAGTTAATTGGTAAGACGTAACAAAATATTATTTGATTGCCTGAGCTAACTCACTAAACGATTTAAATATAAATATCTCCGAAAGGGTAACTCTGGGCGACCTGAAATTAGTATACCTTTTTTACGTAATAAATACGAGAAGAGTATTATTTTCATTAAAAACTTAAATACACTGAGGCACAAAAAAGTTATGACCTAATAAATGGGCAAAAAATGCCGCAGACAGCGCCCCCTATATTGTTCATTAAAGTTTCACCAAAAAATCAGTTTTTCGTCCTAAAAGAACCATAATTGCCAAATTTTGTAAAAAACCGTTGGTTTCTGTCAAAGTTATTAGAGAAAAACAAAAATTAATTTTTAACTTTAACACCCTGTATCTCAGTTAATATCAACTTTCGGTCTTTCGGATATAGATAAGTATAATTAAATCGTAATACTTTTACGTAAGGAGTCTGTGGGTTTTCCATGTCCCATTAATTAGCGGACGCCCTGTATAGTACATAATGTATAGCGTAAGAAAATAGGAGGAATCATTTTATTGTAATTTACAACCAGGTACGTAAGTTAAAATGATCAAATGATTAGGCATAGTATTTGTGGACGAAGGAAGAATTGTGTTCGTTTGGAATCTAACATTGTCAACACTCGTTGAAATTATCCTTAAAAAATCAAGAAATAATACAATAATTGTGGAGGAAGTTTACCCAATAAATAAGGCCGTAAATTCCGAAAATTTATTTCACAACCCGCATTATTGCCACCCCTCCCCCAAACCCCAAACAATAAAATTTTATTAGGACTATTAATATACTACCGTTAAAAGTTTATGAAAAGTCATCCGGATCGCTCAATTCAGTTCACTGTAAATGACCTTTACACAGTGTCGAAATGCAAATAAAATTGCAATATAGTTTTTTTCCGAAAATCGTTCGGAAAATAACTGTTAGGAAATATTAATTTCCTTGCTGTAAGGAAATGATATTTCCTTACAGTTGTTAGTGTTCTACATAAATGATTGAAAACACGTTGTTCAATTATTCGCGATTTTTTCAAAATTAATCAATATCTGTCGATTTTTAAACGATTTTCGGAAAAATAGTATGTTTACCTCGTAGGAAAAGCCGCATTCCTGGACTCGGTGTTGCTTACGCTTACGCCTCGACTTAGCAATATTCACATTCGTCCAGGAATGTTAGGTATTTCCTACTCGGTAAACAATGTACTATTGTGTCTGTTTTTAATTCAGACTAATTGTTTAACATTTTAAAAGTTTTATGTTTAGCTGAGTATCGGGTTTGTTCCTCTCGATGGCCGGATTACGTCACAGACTATGAATTTTCCTCAATAGCAAATTAAAAATTGCGCCATCTGTGTTGCAATTTCTTCCTTTAATAAGATTATTTTTAAATTACTGTGGGCGTTCAAAATATCATATGCATGCACGCCCCTGGGATGCTTTTTCAAATTTCTGAATAAAAAGAAGTCAGACGAGGTCAAATCCAGACTGTACGGTGTGTAGTCCACCTCAAAGAACCTCCACTCGTGAAGGATAGGCAATATTAATATCTATTTTAAAGGCCCATCGGCATACATTTTTTCATGGAAAATAGTCGCTGCAGCAATTGTTAACAATATTACGTTGAAAAATATAATATAATTTCGAATTTTGACCAAGATATGTGTTCAGAATAATGTATCCAACATTTTTTAATTAAAAAACCTGGAACCCAAAATAGGGTGTTGACTCTACATGTATAAAGGTAGTATGACATATAAAAAAAAATCGAAAGCTCAATAGATTGGTACCTACTTTTTTTTGCTTCTATTTGAAAAACTGATTTTAACGCTAACAAAAACTTTAATTCTAGTTTTGCGCCTAAACGGCGGGGTTTATCGACTCGAGAAAAGAGTACCTTTTTTATTACGCATTCTTCTGTCTTTAAAATTACATTACTTTTTTCAATAACAGTCAAAACAAAAAAGATATGCGAAAAGATAGATTACAATTTCAGATAAAGGGGTCTTTGGTGATACAGTGGTTAAGCATAATCCCTGTGCCAAATATCAAAATGTTAAAAATAAGAAAAGTGAAATTACTTTTGACTTGAAAGGTAAATATTGAGTTTCGACTTTCTGTTATATGACTAATATTTTAACATATAGAACACCAGGTATCCTCATGAATTATCCGAACCCCAAAAAAATATTTATTGTTAATAAAAAAAATAATAAAAAATTAAAATAAATTACAAAATATCGATAACAAGAAATAAAAGCTTACCATTTTAATTCGAAAACAAATCCACCCGCGTTAAAAAAACTCAAATTGCTCGGAAACGTAAAAAAAACACGAACTTTACGCTGTATAACGACTTCGAAGTTACACTGCCTGATTGAGCGGCACGGATTCCAAATGTCGGAAATTCAAAGCTCGAAGAGCTTTTATCAGTTCTGAAACCGAGTGCGTGCGCAAGAGAGCGAGAACCACCCCTCGAAATTAACGGAAGGCGTGTTTTTTTAAATTCATTGGGAATTGTGTTTGATTTTTTTGAATGTTAATGAGGTTTTCAAGTTTTTACACAGTTATGTAAGACCTTATTATTTAACTACTAAGGTATGATATACGAATACGAATACTCGAAGAGCACTGTATAGGGTGACCCATTTTCGGCACTTTTATAGGGTTTGTTCTCCGTAATTGTTAGTGCTATCAAAAAAGTAATGTAGGTGTCGTGTGCTCTTTTTGGGTCAAACTTAAAATTGGAAAATTGACAATTTCAAAATTACCCTATATTTTCTTAGTTAAAAGAGATACAGAAAAATTACTGTATACAGCAGTTTCTTTATAATGATTGTTGGATAATCTGCCGTTTTCAGAATAATTAATACGGAGCGAGGTAAAAAAGATATCGGACCTAACCAATTTTTTTTTTAAATGGAACACCCTGTATATTTTAATATAAAAAGATAGCATTTTAAATTCTCTTAACAAATATTTACATACCATGCATGATATTAGTTTCCTAGGCGATTTATTTAAACTTTATTAGTTTGAAATGAGATAAAAGATTCAGATTAAGGTGAAAAATAACGGGAATCATCGCAAATGGAATTAAATGGTTACCGTCTTTCCGGATAGCGAACAAAATATACATTTTGCGCCATTCCTTCATTTTTTCCACTTTCAATATAATCTCTGATATTATATTAAATTTTTCAAAATATTGATAAGTCATTTTCGCAACTGAATATGCAAAAATGAAATTGACGTTAAATGTTAATAGTCAACATAGTTGTTTCTAGGATATTAGCTTTTGGTTCATGGTCTACTGTGGTTTAAAGTAATGAAGTTTAAATAAATCGCCTAGGACACCAATATCATCCATGGTATGTTATATATTTGAAGGGAGAATTTAAAATAGTATCTTTTTAGATTAAAATATACAGGGTGTTCCATTTTAAAAAATGAGGTTAGGTCCTAAAACTTTTTTACCTGACCCCGTATACTTATTCTGAAGACGGCAGATTATTCAATAATCAATATAGAGAAACTTATGTATACAACATTTTTCTGTATCTCTTTTACCTAAGAGAATATAGGGTAATTTTGAAATGATCAATGTTTTGATTTTTTCCCCGTATCTCGTAAGCGAGCGAAAATTTTCAAATTTTGATTTTACCGTTTTAAGTTTGAGCCAAAAAGAGCACATGACACCTACATTAGTTTTTTGATAGCACTAACAATTACGGAGGATAAAACTGTCGAAAATGGGACACCCTGTATAGTTCCAGCAAACCAAAAATATTGTTTGAAAAGTTTTAAATATGATTAAATGTAACTGCGAAATTAATTTTAAAAAAAAGTATAGCGTTGTACATCATTTTGAGGTTATTGAGATCAGGAAAATCAATTTCGCTTGACATATTTTAAATAACTTAAGGGGTAGAGATGAGGGGGATGAAATAAGATCATTTTTAAATATGTTAGTCCAATTTTATAACGGAAGTCGACTAGTTGGGGTTGGATTTATTAATAGTACATTACGTACCGAGGTGGAAAGTGTTTCATTCCTGTCGAGAGAGTCGAGACAGTATTGAAACTTTTCACCGAGGTTTGTATACTATTTTATTTACAACCACATCTAACATCCACTTCTTATCATTTTGAATTAAAATTATTAATAAAAGATAAATGTCATTTTGACTTTTCCATTGAAAAATTAGACAGAAATTTCAAATATCCGCAGGTGGTAAAATAACGTAGGTAATAATACACATCACGATGGCAAATATCATTTTTTGAATAACAACAGAAAAATGCTATCAGATGAGGAATTTGATTTTGCTGCTACTCCACCAGAAATTCGGGAAGCAGCAAAAATAGTAGAAGAAGATCTACTGCCAACTAAAAGCCGCCCGAGATATGACAAGGCATATAACTGTTTCAAAGAATGGTGTACGGGAAACAAAGTTCAAAATCCTGGATCTGAGTCGGCGCTACTAGCTTATTACAGTGAAACTGCCAAGACAAAGAAGATATTATCAACGATTTTGTCATAATATTCAATGCTGAGGACCGCTCTATAGTAGACATATCACATAAAGCTATTAGCATTTTTAAAAAGTGCGTTCGTATATTAATTTGAGATATCGATTTTTTTTAAAATTACAAAAAAATTATTTACTTTCCACCCGGGTGGAAAGTAAAAGTAAAAAACGTCAACTTTCCACCTTTCAAAGATAGATGAAATGTCATTATTACATGCATGGTTGTAAATAAAAATATATTATTTTGGAATCGGGATAACCAAAAATCGAAATAATGCATTATTATAGGTTCCTTTTTATACAGCGACAGGTAGAATTTAAGCCGAATATGAACATTATAGATTTCAACACAAATCGATGTTGGAAATCGTTTCCGAATTATCGGAAGTCCCAAAAACTATTAATCAGTGGCGTTCATCTTTAGTGATTTGAATGGAAATTCAAAAATATATACTTAACATTAAATGAAAATATATGAATTTTGTAGAATAGAATAAAGTTGTATTAATAAACATAGGCGTATATGTATGTATGTATGTTTATTAATAAATTACTTTGAGAGTCTAGCATGCAAAGGTCATAAAAATATTAAATTATGAGGCAATGGAGCACAGACCAGAAATGAACAATTTTCTTTCCCTTAAAATAAATAAAAAATAAAATAAAATTGTTTCAGTGTATCTAGACGTGCAGTTTGCAGTATTCTCTTGGAACTGTGCTATGCTACGTAAAGATCGCGGTGGCTCTAGCGGACGGGGTCGAAATAATTTGAATTTTTGACTTGCAGAAGTTAAACTTAGAGTCTAGAACTAAATCAGTATGAACACAATCTAAATATTTGTACATTCTTGACAATGGCGGATCCAGAACTTCGGCTTGGGGGGGTCATACAAGGAATAGTTACGAAAAGTAATACCCTATCGCGTTAGTCAAACCCATATACATATATGGTATTTTTCGTGATAAATTGTTTGTTGGGGGGGGGGGGGGGGGTGTGTCATGACCCCTATCCCCCCCCCCCCTTGCCGCCCCGCTGGATCCGCGCTTGATTCTTGATTCTGGCATCCTCTTGTCTTATTTTTCTAAATATCCGTCTATTAAGGAAACTATAACCATGTAAATAAACCACAATTTTGTTACTTTTGAAACTTCGATATTTCAACTAATTTATTAAAATTCAAAAAATTAAAACAAGAGACGTCCGGATACATCTTTTGTAAAGCGATATCCACCCTGAGATATGTTAAAAATTTTATTATAACGGCGTTGTACTCTGTATACGGAGGTGTGTTAGGGCATATAAATAATAATGGACTAGGGCTCTTAAAAGAATTTTCCAGTAAAAAATGCCTTGTAAAAGATGACAAAATTTTTATTTGACAAAATCAAGTAATTTGTTATTTTTTTATATTCAATTGGTTTCAGAAGTCTACTAAAAATAAAAAATTTCAGAAGAATACTAAACAGCATTTAAAATAAAAATTTAAAAATTATTAATTGCAAAAACTTGGTGCAAAGAACTATTACTCATGAAATATTCAAATATTTATTCTCGTCTTACACACAATATACTCTGAATTAAACAGTATGTGATGCAATTCAGCTAAATAGGCTTTAATTAGAGTAATAACCATTTAATTCTTCAATTTCAAACACATGTGATTTGAGCCTGTTCCCTATTGTAGAATTACTGTTTACTGACATCGGGCTGATTTGCTTCCAATGAATATTAAATGCGTATTTATACAGGGTGATCGATGGTGGATCGCCTATCGGGCGTTTATTAAGAACTAGCCAACGGATCAGTTTGAAAAATTGATAGTTTATATCAGTAGACATGCTCTCTAAAAAGTATGTCGCTTCTACTAGAAAGTATTAACAACTTTAATAATTTCAATGGAACAACATATTGTATTATATGTTCTTTTTCTGTTATCGTTCTCCAGATATTAATTAATAAAAATTTTTTTTGCAAAAATTGCCCTTCAAAAACGGCTGTTGTTTTTGAACTTTGACAAGTCAACGCACTGACATTTGATTGGGAGTCGAGGAGTAATATCCAGAGACCTTTCACTCTGTTTCCAAATATTACAAGTGCAATAGTACAAGGTGTGTCAAAATACAAATATTTTGATTGATTGGAAAAATGATAAAAAGTATGTTTTTTTAAATAAAACACTATGTATTTTATTTGTGGTGCTAAAAGCTCTTGAAATTGTCTATCTTTCTATGTGTAATAATATACCTATGTCGTTTTTGACTAATGAGCATTTATTTGGCAAAATTTTATGTTCATTAAAATACGTTTCGAATAGATATTGATGATTACTTATAGGGTTAACAAGAAGCCACCAATATCCGAGGTTGATCACCGCGTGAGAATCCCCAGGTAAGTATTATAATAAACCAAATATATCCAGTATTTTGTAGCGCCCAGTATGTAAATAAATGGGTGATTTAGTATTATCCAGTATTATACAAAAATATTGAAGCTGGGATAATTTGCACGAATTTGAATAAGTTTTGGGTTAGGAGGTTTCGAAATCAGACGGTCTCCTGTATGTGCTTATCCTTTTATTTATTACATTGGTGTATTGAGGGCATATGCTAATAGGGTATACAAGTAGTAAACGTATATTTTTATGAGATGAACATGGTCAAAATTTTTCAGTACAAAAGATGCAGTTCATAAGAGAATATTATACAGTACAGTAGGAATCAGAGAGCTATACTTTCTTGCATATTTCACGGCGATGAAATTTGAAATGTTTACCTTCCTCTATGGATGGAGGATTATTTAGCTCCACCTGTACATTCACATAGCCATTCTGCTGTTTTACGTGAAGTTGCAATATTATATATCTACATATAGAGTTCCACAGTTTTATTTGTCAGAACTGAGTGATTTTATTGATTGCGAGCTCAATGAGCACAAATGTGAAGAATTAATACATCCAGATTTGTTCCAAGTCGATTCGTATCACGCCTTATACGGAACACGTTTAATAGTATTCCTTGGAGACCGGACATTTTGATCTTCCAAAGGCGTTCGATATTTTAAAATGTTAATGACCGATGTGGCGCCCTAAATTTAGAAGGTTATTCGTGAAGCTACTTTAGGGTGAACTGTTAATTTTCAACAAAGTTAATAAAATTGTTATTTGGAATTAAGAATGTATGCCAGGCATGGTTGCCAAACGTCCCGATTTAATCTGACGTCGAAAATCCCGATTCATGAATAGTTTTAAAAATTGCAGATTAAACCTCACCCAAACATATTTATTTCCGGCTTTACGCTACTATATAGCCTTTGCAGCGAACCCTCAAGCTTTTTCGACAATTGACATCAGCAATATGTCATCGATCAGCTGTTTGGGGACTTATTCAAATACCCCAGTTTTATACGAACCGCATTAAGCGTGTTGTGTTTTTATATTTTTCCAGTTTGATTGGTGCTAATAAGTTTTAAAACTGTAACTGTATTTCCGTCGTTTTAGTATAGTTTATTTAGTTTTGAAAACTTTGATTAACTACATATCGAGTTGTTTGTGTATTTGTAAACCACAGTAAGTACTAATCACGTAACGAAAAATTGTTTAACTTAATATTTTATTTATCTGTTTTTAGGCGAGAATAATAGTTATGGAGCATAACTGCCTTCAGCTGAAGCCACCATTAGAGAAACTAAGGTGAATTTTAATATTAATAGAAAAATTTCTATATGTTTAATTTCTTTCCGAGTGAGTTGAGATTTATTTCAGTTAAATATCAGGTAATACTTTTGTGTGGCGACAGTTTGGTTAGCTGGGAAAGTAGGAAATATCTGCATGATATTTTTAATAGTTAAGTCAGAATTCAAGTGCAATTATTGATCATGTAGTGTGTAATAATATGCTTATCTAAGTTCACTATTTTTAGAACTTTGCAGAGAACACTAAATATATTGTCGGAAGCTTTTGATTTATATATAGAGCTGATGATAATCGCCGAGCTCTAATGGAAAAGCCTTGTGTTGCTCAGAAGAGACGCAGATTTTTTTAAATATATATGGCCAATGAGCAACTTAGTGCCGAAAAAAATTGTCCCAATTTAACCGACTTCGTATCTCTTTACTCTTACCTTTCCCGAGATCCCAATGGGGAAGGCCAAAATACCCATTTCATTAGTTTTTTGCATATATGACTTACGAACCTAAAACCTAAAACAGAGGTAACAACATATTTAGTTTTTTAATACAATAACTTTTCCTTAGAAAAGGTCCATAGCTATTTTCAGAAATGTTTTTTTGTGCATCCGGTACAAAAACATAGAAATTATTCCACATGATTTGTATTTATATAACAGGGAAAAGAAATGATCAATGATGACTTTTTAGAAAAATTGAGAATACAATTTATTACAGGTATAGTTAAGTCCATGTGTAGACACATTGTAGAAAGTTTACAGTAGGTAAAGATGGACATCCATGTAGATACGTACTTCCTATCTTTTTGTGAATATAGAGGTACCTACTAGACATGTAAATATAGATAATGACTTCCTTTTATATATTTGAGTAAATAAATAACAAAAAAATACAATGTGTTTTATTCCCTATAATAAAAAATGCATTTAAAGATATAAATAGACTCGTTTTATTTTTAAAATAAACGTACGTACTATTGTAGTACGGTCCTGGAATGTCATACAAACCTAGGCAAACTAAATAACCAGAAATAAGCAGGCAAGTCATTAATGTCACGTGACACTTGACACATCTGGCGCGAGGGTTCGCTGCAACGACTATAGTAATCATGACTTGCGTTTGAGGAGTCCCGGCCTGTAAACAAATATGATCCCAGTAGCCGAACCTAGTCGATTGGTCATTAGTATCGAATTATTGCTGGAGATGGCTTCATCTATCCTACTGTTCAACTACCCTAATGTCAATCTGCCCTACCAGTCGAGTGTATTCGGGTGATGTTCGGTTAAGCTCGTATGACCTAATCCGTTGGGAACGCCTTTTCCCCCTGCTTACATGCATTTTTACTGACATGCTGTCAATTATTATTGGATAGAGACTTAAAATATTGCTAGCGTCGAACGATTGAATGGTTATGTCATAAAGCCAAATAACAAAAACAGAACAAAAAAAAAATTATTTTCATATTAGAACTGTAATATTTTTGGGATTTCCTGCACCCTACCTGACTACGCCATTAGTAGTAGTTATTTTATTATCGAGATTTTATTCTTACATAAGAAGAAAATTAATGTGTAATAATATTTATAGATGCCCTGGGGAAACAAGTGCAAACCCGCCCCGATACACCTTTTGGAGACGATTTCCTATTGTATTTTAATTTGAAAAACAAAATTTGAACATAAACCGGCCGACAGCTACTCTACATATAAATAAATTAGAGAATTATAACAAGTATTTATTATTTCTATCCTAATGTTCATCTGTCCTACACGATCTCATTGGCCAACATGTCTATTCCAAAGAACAAATTTCGAATCATGCTCGAATCCGAAACTTATACACTATACCAAATAATTTTTCCATAACGAAACACACACGAACCAACAAAGAAAGTATGCATATTCCATCCTTTTTAGTCGACTTGCGCTCCCTCCGTGTGGTAAGGGTGGGTAGGGCAATTGCAGAAACGAAGATTCCCGGTTCAATACGAAGTGACCTCCAAGGAGTGGGGTAGAGGCACTTTAGGGCAGTTGTGGTTTCCCCTATTGTTGTCGCGCCGGGAGAAGCCCGGCCCGAGATCGTTTGTTGCGCTTGCGTTGCTTGCATGATTTCTTGCTGTATCATATCGTATCATTTAAAAGAAATTGTATTGGCGACCGGCGGCTAAAACACTATTTATTTATTTTTTAGTTTAGTGATATAATTTATATTCATTTTTAAATTATAACAAAAAGATCGTCAAAATTTCGGGAAAGTTATCTGAATCCACACCTTACCCAAGCGAATATTAGGAAGTTATGATTACGTAATATAACCAGATTTTGAGAGCGATGGAAATTAAAATTCAAAATTTGTTCCTTATTTTTACATTTAGCTTTTGAAAAACATCTAAACAAATAACTGAAATAACTCATACCTATTATTCCTATAATACCTACATTAAATGGTAAATAACTCTGATATAACGTTGCCCACGAGATACAATATACTTATTATACATCTGAACAACAAAAATAAATCAGACTTTCTTTCAAATACCGAGCCAATTTAGTAGCTCTTATCTTTGTATGACATTTAAGTTGATATTCTTCAATCCACCCACCATTACCGATAGATACATCCTGTTTGGGGGTAACATTAAACATTCGTGTAATCAAATACTTGGAAAAATTGTTTACCGCTTGATCGTTAGGCTATGAAGTGCCTAGAAAAGTAAATATTTGTATAATGGTACTTTGCAAAAGTTCAGTTGTACTTTAGTTCCGTCGGTATAAGCTTATAAGGGACTATTGTCATTATTTTAGTTAGTACTTTTAGAAAGAGAAGTAATTAAATGGTTTGCCGTTACACTTGTTCTGCAACAAATGCTACAAACTGTCAACAATTTAACCGATATCAGTCAGCTTGTAATATCATGTGTTCGCTTAATTAATAGTCGAGCTGAGAAAATTATTACTTGGTCAGCAAGATTTTACAATTGGTCAGTAGAAAAAAAACATGTCTAGAAGCAGGACTTCAGAGGTTTGCATATTCATAGAATGGTTATCAATATAAATCATTGGATTGCGTTTGTTTTGAATAATCGGCAAGGTTCATTATTGTGGGCGGAGCGAAAGCAGTCGCGTGATACGAGTAGCTAATTGCGTGCATGTAGCAATCAAAGCCCAAAAGGTAGCAGGGGCGGGTTTTCACTTGTTTTCCCAGGGCACTCTCGCTATTTCACGTTTTATTGCTTTTTTTTGATGACCAAGATTAAATATCTTGCTTACCCGCTGATTGCTTACCAATATCTGATTAAAAGTGGATCACTCATAGCAGCTTATATATTTAATTTGCGTACCAATATAATTTAGAGCACTCTAGTATGACATTAATTACTAACTGATTCAGAAATGTTTGCTGTCCATAAGTTGCTGACCAGACCGATTACATTTTTCTGTTCGCAAAAATAAGAATATTTTGCTAACCAGTTAAATGATACCCTTTTGGAAATATGCAGAGTAATGAAACTTTTCACCGAGGTTTGTATATTAGTTTATTTACAACCACATCTAACATCTACTTCTTATTATTTTGAATTAAAATTATTAATAAAAGATAAATGTCATTTTGACTTTTCCATTGAAAAATTATACAGAAATTTCAAATAACCGCAGGTGGTAAAATAACGTAGGTAATAAAACACACCAAGATGGCAAATATCATTTTTTGCATATGGTGTCCATGTCACTAAACAATATATTATTTTAACAACAGGAAAATTCTATCAGATGAGGAATTTGATTTTGCTGCTACTCCACCAGAAATTCGAGCAGCAGCAAAAATAGTAGAAGAAGATCTTCTGCTAACTAAAAGCCACCCGAGAT
The DNA here is from genome assembly GCA_963991005.1 of Barypeithes pellucidus. NCBI lineage: Eukaryota > Metazoa > Arthropoda > Insecta > Coleoptera > Curculionidae > Barypeithes > Barypeithes pellucidus. Next base: position 17,149,457 of record OZ022561.1, on the reverse strand, counting down.
ATTAGAAGGCATATAACTGCTTCAAAGAATGGTGTACGGGAAACAAAGTTCCCAATCCTGGTTCTGAGTCGGCGCTACTAGCTTATTTCAGTGAAAATGCCAAGACAATTTGGTCACCATATTCAATGCTTTAAGTGACTGCCTACAATAATGCCAATGTAATATTTAATGTAAATAAGTGAAACAAAAACCCATGTTAATTTTTCATTTTTTTAAAAATGTCATTAGGTTTATTTTAAAAATCAAAAAAAATCATTGTCGTTAAATTTGTGTATATAAATTTAAAATATCGATTTTTAAAAAAATTTCCACCTGGGTGGAAAGTAAAAGTAAAAAACGTCAACTTTCCACATTTCGAAGATAGATGAAATAATGTCCTAATTATTACATGCATGGTTGTAAATAAAATACATTACATGATATCGCGCAAGAAGGCGCCATATTTTACCTTGTGTTTCTTGTATTATGGCTTAGAAGGGGTGTTGATTAATAATTTAAGGTTCTCTAAAGTTGCTATTTAAAAAAAAGTATTTATTTTTAATTATTTAAGTGAAATTTCATGGAAAAAATTTTCTCCTCATTCAGACGATGAACTTATTTTTTTATATAATCCACAAAATTAAAAATAGAACCAGGTGTTCATCGAAATTGAAAATTAATAAATCATAAGTACGTTATTGGTTACTAGAGTAGGTATATGGTGTATGTTATTATTTGTTATATACAGGGTTGCCCATAAGTCCGGAATAAAATGTATATAGCCTTAACCAGTAATTTTTGGGGAAAACGCTCGGACACGTCAATTTAGTTTTATATATGCTCACATTTTGACGTTATTCGTTTGTTTTTTTATGGATATTTGTCAAAGATATGACGACATCGATCATTTTTTAATAGAAACATACAGCTTGTGATACATAATTTGAAAGCTAATATCTCGTACAGTATGCTCATAAATATTAGCGCGATTATGTCAAGCTATTTCAAAATGGCGACTGTTAAAAGTTTTTAAAAAATCTCTATTTAAATAAGCGCCAATGATAAATCATTGATGGTTTTTTTACCTTTCAAGGTAAGAAAAGAAATCTTCATTGTTTCACGTTCTGACATTTTGTGACATAACAATAGTTATGGTTTATTAGTTATTTTATCTTCACATCCATGGTCTGCGAACTTCAATTGGGGTTGTTTACCCGTATATTTGCTCAACATTAGTTCTGCCGTTTTCGTAATTGGCGCTCCGATCGCTCTTTTGTCTTTTTATAGCAGAAATCTATTATGATCATGTCATCTTCGCCTGACTGCGCTTCACTATTGGTCAATAGATGGAGCATCACTTTTTTCATTGTTGATCCACCATCCGGGCGGACATTCGAATTTTACCGCTGTCGCTAGGTACTTATGTCAGTTTGAGACGCGCATTAAATTCATATTTTTTGCTAAAATATTCCACGGAAATCATTTTAACTTGTGTTTGTGTATATTAGTGTAATTTAGATTTGTATGCGATTTGAAATCGTTGTACACTGAGCCTTGACTCACTTCATTTTGACCAAAAACTTTCGTGAGTACTTTTATTTTATTTTAAAAGGTAAGTTGGAAATTATATTATAACATTTTTAATAAATTGGAAGAATACTATTAATTTTTCCCTTCGGAGTGTTTTGGTTGCGAAAAAGTTCACATTTTCACACTAATTTGCGTGTGAATAGTTCTAGCATTATGTTGTGATTGACGCTACGTGACGCTCTATCATCAGCTAGTATCATGCTAAAAAGTAACATTCTGCACTTTTTTCTTGTTACTGTTAGTGTATTGTACGTGTTCTATAGTTATTTTTTTTTATATTTTAGGGTGTAAACTGGCTAAAAATATTCCTTACTGTTGTGTCAGTAGCTGTTATAAAAGTTATGAATCGAAACATTATTTTCCTGACCCAACCAAAAACAGACTTCTTTTGGACAAGTGGATGTCGTTGTGTGGAAACCGTCGTTTAGTTCGCGAAATGACTCCACCAAAAATTTATAACAGTTGCAGAGTTTGTTCCCTTCATTTTCTGCCTGAAGATTTTGGACCAAATCATAGACTTAAATAAGGAGTATTACCATCAATAAATCTACCAGGTATATTAAATCTTTTATTTTAAAATAACTAGACCTACTTATTAAGTAGGATGAGGCAGTAGAAATGAGCCGATACTGTGTATTGTACACATAAAAATAATACACATAATAAATAATCCGTTCATTCATGAAAATCTTGTATATATTTTTTTAAGTAACTTAAATTTAAATATTTCATGGAGCTTATTAATTAGTCCCCTCAATCCCCCTATTTTGATACCATAGCATAGCCACATCTATTGACTGTTTCAGCTGGATATGGATATTGTCCCACTAGATACTGAAGAATGTGAACATATCGGTACTTCCTCGAAAGTACATATTATGACAACTCCCAAAAGTAAGTTAAGTTGCATAAAATAATTTTAATTTATACGGTGGGTATCCCGCTCTGTGTTTAATACTAAAAGCAACTTTTTATGCTAAAAAATTATTATAGATTATAGAGTAAGTATATGTACGTCGCTAATATAAATTAAAGAGCGTTTAACAATAAAATATGAGAATATTGTTGAAGACAGAACAGACTGAAATCATTTTTGTTATTTGCATTTTAGAATATATATATTTTTTAGAACGTTCTTCACTCTTAGCAGAAGTGAATGTGGGCCAAATTAAAGACTTAAGTCCTAAGGCACGAAAACTCTATCAAAGGGCTATCCAGTTTAAGAGGCAGGCAGAAAGATTAAAGAAAGGTGGTGTATTGACAAGAAGAAAACTTCGAATGACTGAAAAACTAACCAGTCCTGCAGTGCTTCAGAAAGTTCTCTCAAGCATGGATAGAAAAAGCTAGGTTTTTTCAGAGTCAGTGACAATATCGAGAAGAAGCCGAAAGGACGACGATATACCCTTGAGGACAAGGTTATTGGTTAACGGTAATGAAACTGCTGAACAGAACCCGATACGCCCAGGACTACATACCGAAGTGTTCACTATTTTGAAAGCGGAAGTAAAAAATTTTTCAAATGTTCTCGATAAACATTGTATTTTAATGTTTGACGAAATTAATATTGAACCACAGGTTCAACCCAATATAAAAGAAGGAACTGTGGAAGGTTTTGATTTATTTATACCACTTAGCTTTAAAGATATTTTAACTTAATCTGAGGGGTCAGTTTGTGACTCGGCCATACAAATATATTAATATTGGCAAATTTATGAACCATTGGATGCTTTTTCTTTTTAAAATCAAGCAAAGCATATTTCTATCCATATTTTGAAAGCAAGAGATATAATACATTTGTAATTAATAGGTGAACTAGAAAATCCAAGATTTCGATTTTGTTTCCTGATTTCTCCTTTTTTTTCTTGCTTTTAAAATGGGTTCATAAATAAGCTATTTGCCTGATTTTTGAATAAAATCAAGGGTGCATATTATTCCAAGAATCTGGCGAAGGCGAAAGTAAAATACCCCCAAAAGCAGCGCCATCTCGTCGAGAGTTTCTTAAATTGAATTTGAACTACAGGTTTCTAATATGGAAATGGTGTAATATAACTGCCGTCGCCGATAGATGGCTTACCAATATTAACAGGTTTGTTAACATGGAAGTGTCCATTCTATTAACAAACCTAAATATTATTCTATGTTCACATCCTAACAATATCAATACTTCAATACGCTGTCTTTCCGACAAAACCATTTTTGTTTAGAAAATTGTTAAATTAATACTTTGGAAATACCTAAATTAATTTTACAAGTTCACAATGTCACGAATGCGAGGAGTACTAAGCTTAACCATATACGGATGGGCGGCAGTGGTACGTCGTGTATTTCTGCTATTCGCCGCTCTGGGCGGAATTAAGAGGGCAAGGTCAGCCGAGCACTTTCCATGAAAATATCTGTAAAAGAGAGTCAAATCCCCAACCTGTCTTCGATGTTCTAGGCTGTCGAGGTTCTTCGTCAGCTCGTGGTCTCCAATCAGACGAATGGCCCTCCTTTCGGTGGAATCCAGTAGCCGAAGAGTATGTTTCGGTGCAGAGCTCCAGACAAGAGAGCAGTACTCATCAGTACTCTAGTGATGGTCTAATCTGGGTTTTGTATTGTGTCAAAAGTTGTTGAGGTGTGTACAACTTTCTGGTTTGGAAGAGTACACCAAGTTTCTAAGAAGCTATCTTTGCGATTGCCACAACGTGGTTATGCCAAGACATATTTCCTCCCAGATTGACGCCCAGCAAATTAATAGATGAAGCCAGTGGGATTGCGTGTCCGTCCATGACTATATCCGGTTCTGTAATGTTAATTTTAGAGAACGCTGCTGCCTGGTTTTTTAGCGTTAAATTCGACTTGGTTAATGTCACTCCAAGCCAAAATTTCTTCCAGGTCTGAGGCGTGATACTTCATGCTGTCTGCGAAGATATGCGTCGGCAGCCGATATTTATGCATTCAAAGAGAAAGATGAGATAAATGTGCTATCGTCAGCAAAACTAAATATCGGATTTTTTGTTTCCACTAAAAGGTCGTTAATGTAGAGTAAGAAGAGAGTGGGATACAATATGGACCCTTGAGGAACACCGGCGTTGATGGTGAAGGTGTCTGAGAGAAATCCGTCAATTGCCACTTGCAGAGAGCGGTCCTTAAGAAAGCTAGACAACCATGCACCGAATTGACTGGGCATACCATAGGATCGCAGTTTACTTAGAAGTCCCTCATGCGAAACACGATGAAAGGCTTTAGAAATATCCAGTGCAACAGCCCGAGAGACTCCCCATGATGTTCGATTGCGTTGTTCCAAAGATGGGTGACATAGGCTCGATCTCCAGTTGATCTGGACTTCCGAAAACCATATTGATGATCGGTGATAATGTTGAAGCCTTCCAGGTACTTTAAAATATGTTGGTTAATAGCTTTCTCCATCACTTTTGATATAACTGAAAGCAATGCAATGCAAGAAATTTATTATATAATTATATAAGAAGGGTGCCCCACTAAGAACGTCATTTTGGAACGCCATGTATATTAATCCTTTAAAAGCAGTGATTTAAGATTTAAACACTAAACTCTTCAACAGAAACACGGTCCTAGAGATCTTTTTCCGATCTATCAATATTTGATTCAGTATTGATTTCCGAATAAAAAATCAATTATAAAATTAGGCAACGAATCAACCAGTAATTTCCTCGACAGTTTTACTTCACCTGTAAACGAAATTATGGAGAAATTGCCGAATAAAATGCGAAGATTGAACAGTTAACTGCTTTCAGGGTGGATGGTGTTGGGGCGGCAACGGGGGAGGAAGCGTTAATCTTAAATTTTAATGAAAATGGAAGTTGTCTGGAGGTGAAATTTTAATGCAGCTAAAAAGTTTAGGTAGTTTGTAAACTATAAAGTATATTTTTAGATGGCATTTTTTTTTGCAAACATTTAAGGCCTTATTTACGAATGAGTTTTAAACGAGTGGGCTGTTACAGAAGGTCGGTTTTCTTGGGTAGGATAAAAATCAAACTATCCAGGAATTTAGAAGGCAATTCGACGTCAAGAATACCGCGAAAGTTTCTTGTTTATTTTTTAAACAAACGTTAAAATTACACTGTAATTGTATGCACAAGTTATTTGACATAAATACAGTGACACATAAGTCCGCCAAAAATATGGAAATTCGTTAAGAAAAAAAATTACTATGCTATTCATTAATGCTTTAAAAATTGTGACAAATGACACGCACATGCTGCAGCCACGTAGCTTTTTTTAACTGTCAATTACGACATTTATAAAATAACAACATTTTGAAAAACTTCACTGGAAAAAGTTGTTTGTTTTTCATTCTTTAATTTTTCAATTTTCCAGGTTAGTTTAATATTATTGTTTAAAAGGTGCATTAAAAGGTAAACGAAATAACTACTTTTGCTAGGTACTGTTTTTCAATTGGGTAAAAACCCGAAATAATGTAAAATGTTCAAAAATATAGAAATTCGTTAAGAAAAAAAATTACTATGCTATTCATTAATGCTTTAAAAATTGTGACAAATGACACGCACATGCTGCAGCCACGTAGCTTTTTTTAACTGTCAATTACGACATTTATAAAATAACAACATTTTGAAAAACTTCACTGGAAAAAGTTGTTTGTTTTTCATTCTTTATTTTTTTCAATTTTCTATAACAAATTTAAAAAAAATAAAGGTAAGTTTAATATTATTGTTTAAAAGGTGCAGCAAAAGGTAAACGAAATAACTAGGTTTGCTTGGTATTGTTTTTCAATTAGGTAAAAACCCGAAATAAAGTAAAATGTTCAAAAATATAGAAATTCGTTAAGAAAAAAAAATTACTATGCTATTCATTCCTGCTTTAAAAAGTTATGACAAATGACACGCACATGCTGCAGCCACGTGGCTTTTTTAACTGTCAAATACGACATAATAATGTCATAATATGTTTTATATATTATATAAAATAACAAAATTTTTAAAAAATTTCACTGGAAAAAGTTGTTTGTTTTTCATTGGTATTGCTTTTCAATTCGGTAAATACCCGAAATAAAGTAAAATGTTTAGTTATTTGTACAAGTTCTGTAAATTTTACATCAACTTTGACATAGTTTGGTCTTTTTTTTAATTTTCTAAGAATACAGTATTCAATACAAGGTACTGAAAATAAGCTATTTAAGATAAATTTGTTATAAAGGAATAATTTCGTAAGGGTTTTGTATAATTTGAAAATGCCATAAATCCCCAGTGTAAAGAAAACAAATAATTTTTCCCTGTGCCATTTTTCAATATTTTGAAAAACAATGGTAATATTTTGTATTTTTATTTTTTCAAATAATGTCAATTAAAAAGTCAAGTGACTGTGCATGTGAATTGGAATCATTTTTAAACCGGAAAACATAGGATAGTAGGAAATTATAGGATAGGAAAGTAGTACAATGGCGCAGAAATTACGGGCATTTGGTTACTTAATTTAGTCAATTTAAAAAAAAAATACAATTAATAATTTTAATAAAATATTACATAATAAAATGTAGACCTAAAACTGGCTTCAGACGAAATATAGGTAATCATATAACTTGATTTCTGTTCCCTTTATCTGAGATTATTCGCATTACAGTCTTTATATTTTATCATAATCGAATTATATTTTTCGTATTAATATTACTTCTAGGATAATGGGTCTTGTATTATTTTTAATGTCGCTGAAAATTAAATTACTAAAGCTTTTAAATTTTAACTTTATTGTAATTGATTTTAATGACTGGGGCCGATAATAAAATAACGAAATTTTAAATTGACGTCTTCAGGGGACTAACTAGAAAAAAAATGTACTCCGTCTCGTTCAATCTAATTTAAATATTAATAACTGCAAAAATTCAAAAAATTCACGGTTAGAGTTTATTTTTGTGAGACCACGAATGAATAGTTTAAAAAAAAAACAGAAATTTTTAATTTTTTTGTCGATTCGTATCCCAAAGACGTTTAAGCAAAGAAAATATACCTAAAAAATAAACGGTAAGTGACAATACAAATTTGCCAATTTCACCCAGAAGCCAGTGGAGTGGAAATTACTGCAATAATTTTTAAAAATTCTGTAAAAAGAGTCGTTTACATTAACAAAATACAGAAACATTTGGATGCATTGGAGAAAAGGATAACGAGTAATATAATTTGACCAATGACCAATCTGTGAATGGAAACTTCTAAAATTTCTATTTTAGAAATTTAAACCGTTGTGGATATACAGGGTGTCCCATAACGTATGGGCTATTAGAGGGCGGATCTACAACTGTTCGCTTCACTCTTTGAAGGCACGAGGCGAATTGAATCTTCCCTTGCAGTTAGAACAATACGTCGAGCGTCCGCCCGTAATCGGTACGCCGACAGAAACAACGATAATCGGAAGAAAGAGACTCCACGTGATCTATACTTCAATTTTCTACGGAGTTTTCGCTTCCTATGAAAACGGTACATTTAAGAAAACATTTTTTTAACGAAAGATGTCTAAATTTTGTTAACAACTTGAGAAGGAAAGTCCATCATTTTTTTCTATATGGAACAGTAATAAAAATTAAATCTAAAAATCCTCCGAAACAAAAAAATATAGACTTTCCGCGAGTTGTAGTTCTATTACAAAGTTTTTTTTCCTTTGACATTTTTTTCCTGGAACAGGAATAAACGCTTGGGAAGAGAACTCGTTTACAGGTACCCGGAATTCTGTTAATAACAGGTAAGAAAGAAATAACAGATTTATTAAATGCAGTGTTTGTAACTATCACCCGAAAATAAACTTTCACCTTCATGTCTACATGTCTAGAACAAGGAACTTGTCGAAAATACTTAATAGGTCTAGTTTGATGTTTTGTATCTCCATTTGCTCTATGGCCCATGAGTTATTGGACACCCTGTATATTCACATGACAGTCTGTAATGTTGCTCTAATTAAACCTTTTTAAATTTTATCTGCGGCTAGCTTCAGATGAACCGCGAAATCGTAAATCCAGCAGGCGCATCATACAAACAATGGCTCCGTGACAGACAATGAGAAGCCCTTCTGTCGGCAGGGTCGCGCCAAGAGGCCCTCATTTCTGACCCTTAAGTTTGTCGGTGACGTCACGATAAGCTAAGTACCCTTCAGTCAAGGAGGTGCCGGTGCAGATTCCGGGAAGACGGGTTAGAGATTCGCAAAACTTTGATTGCAGTGTTGATATACACGTCACAAAACACCGATATATTTATATTTTCGGTGATGACTCTCTCTTGTCAGGATTATTTATGGTATTGTACTGAGCGAAATTTCGAGTTGATATAACTCAAATATGAGTTGTCCTAGACCGAAGCGTGTTGCTAATAGGGGACAGCCCAGGCCTCTGAATTACGACAACCAAACCGAAGAAATTGCACCAACTCACTATTCATAAGTTATGATAGCACAGAAGATGGGTTCTTTTATGCGTTGGAATAGCTCACGCCCCACCGTCTTAAATTATTGATGGGCATACTACGGCTAAGAAACCATGCGGACGAAGTTATGACGATTGCTTATAAATAATAAGGCTCCATTCCAATAATAACAATTTGTATGCATCTCCCTCCTGTCCCTCCATTTTACCTGACCAAAATTATGCAAAACACAAATTTTCACGCACAGAGAACAAAGATGAACAATCCCGCAAACGGCCCAACGGATAACAGGTGTCTATACGCGCGATCGAAGGAGAATTGACGAATAACAATGGAATGAACCGCGCCAAACCTGCACGAGCACGAATTCGGAATTTCCCGTGACCTTACGATCTTGCGTTTTACACTCGATATGGGGTTTTGTAGCACGTTTCCTGAATTATTCTCTCTCTCCCCTGTGCATTTTATAGATTTTTGTTTGATCATAAAAAAAAATGGATGATATTGGTTTCCTAGGCGACTTATTAAAGTTTATTACTTTAATCCACAGTAGACCATGAAACAGACGATAATATTCCGAACATTTGCGATGATTCCCGTTATTTTCTACAAATCGCCTAGGAAACCAGTATCATCCATTGTGTATTCTTTTTAGATTAAAATATACAGGGTGTTCCATTTAAAAAAATGAGGTTAGGTCCGATAACCTTTTAACCTGACCCCGCATACTTATTCTGAGAACGCCAGATTATTCAACAGTCAATATAAAGAAACTTCTGTGTAAAAAATTTTTCTGTATCTCTTTTAACTAAGAAAATATAGAGTAATTTTGAAATTGTCAAATTTTTTGATATTCTCCCGTACCTCTTAAGCGAGATAAAATTTTCAAATTTTGATTTTACCATCTTAAGTTTGACCCAAAAAGAGCAAATGACACCTACATTATTTTTTCGATAGCACTAACAATTACGGAGATACCCTATAAAAGTGTCGAAAATGGGACACCCTGTACTGTGAAAAGTTTAAAATCATTGGCAGTAATTGCACGAAAAAGAGAATTACCCCGCAGCCAAATAAAACAATATTTCTTTATTTTATCGGCCCACATGGAAAAATGTGCCTACATAACACCCCTTCAATGTCAGTCCCGAGCCTCTCGAAAAAATATTTTCAGTTCGAAAAGTACACTTAACGAGATATATGGATTTGACATCTATCCATAGGTGTGGATTAATTGAAATGCCTACTCCATTTAGCCGGACAATTAGGTACTAATTAGTAATATTTTCAATTACTGAATTTGTGACGCAAATGTCAGTTCCAGATTTACAAAATTACATTTGAGTCGGTTTAAGGCTGCATCGAAATAATTGATGTTTTCAGAAGAGCGATTATTGCGAAGGCTGTATCTATCTGGAGTAATATGGCCTAGTGTTAATGGAAAAATAATTATATTTGATATAAATTTAATTAACGAAATAAAAATTGTTACAGCTGTTTGTTGTTAGTAAACACTTTTTAGGGCTCAACAATACATATTTACAACCACATCTAACATCCACGTCTTATTATTTTGAATTAAAATTATTAATAAATGATAAATGTCATTTTGACTTTTCCATTGAAAAATTAGACAGAAATTTCAAATAACCGCAGGTGGTAAAATAACGTAGGTAATAATACACATCAAGATGGCAAATATCACTTTTTTGAATACGGTTTCCTCAACAAAGACCTGGAAGAAATTTTGGCTTGGGGTGACAGTAACCAAGTCGAATTTAACGCTAAAAAAACCCAGGCAGCAGTTTTCTCTAAAAAGGTTAACATTACAGAACCGGAAATAGTCATGGCCGGACACGCAATCCCACTGGCTTCATCTATTAATTTGCTGGGTGTCAATCTGGGAGGAAATATGTCTTGGCATAACCACGTTGTGGCAATCGCCAAGATAGCTTCTCAGAAGCTTGGCGTACTCTTCCGAACCAGAAAGTTGTATACACCTCAACAACTTTTGACACTATACAAAGCCCAGATTCGACCATCACTAGAATACTGCTCTCATGTCTGGAGCTCTGCACCCAAACATACTCTTCGGCTACTGGATTCCATCGAAAGGAGGGCTATTCGTCTGATCGGAGACCACGAGCTGACGAAGAACCTCGACAGCCTAGAACATCGAAGACAGGTTGGGGATTTGACTCTCTTTTACAGATATTTTCATGGAAGGTGCTCGGCTGACCTTGCCCTCTTAATTCCGCCCAGAGCGACGAATAGCAGAAATACACGACGAACCACTGCCGCCCATCCGTATGTGGTTAAGCTTAGTACTCCTCGAACTTCATTATTTAAAAATTCTTTCATCTGGAGGACTTCATCCTTGTGGAACGACCTTCCCGAGGTCGTTTTTCCCAACGAATATAACCTCCAACGATTCAAATCCAACGTGAATCGCTTTATGCGCACACGCACCACTCCCAGAGTGCCCTAAAGGATTTTTCCTATAGTGCTTGTGTTTGATCATAAAAAAAAAAAAAAAAAAAAAAAAAATGTCACTACACAATATATTATTTTAACAACAGAAAAATGCTCATCAGATGAGGCATTTGATTTTGCTGCTACTCCACCAGAAATTCGAGCAGCAGCAAAACTAGTAGGAGAAGATCCTCTGCCAACTAAAAGCCCCCGAGATATAACAAGACATATAACTGTTTCAAAGAATGGTGTACGGGAAACAAAGTTCAAAATTCTGGTTCTGAGTCGGCGCTACTAGCTTATTTCAGTGAAAATGCCAAGACAAAGAAGATATCAACGATTTGCTCGCAATATTCAATGCTGAGGACCACTCTATCAATTAGGGAAAAATTAGACATGTCTAAACACGCAAAGCTATTAGCATTTTTTAAAAAGTATGTTCGTATATTATTTTGAGATATCGATTTTAAAAAAAATTAGTAAAAGTAAAAAACGTCAACTTTCCACCTTTCAAAGATAGATGAAATGTCATGCAAGTTTTTTTGGCCTGGAACAAAAAGTGTCGCCTAGCTACCAGCACAATAATCAATACCTGTATGAAAATGTTACATTCTCTTCCAAATATCTAATCTATGAAAACGTCGTTTTTTGACACAATCGGATAAAAAATTAATTATCGTTTAAGCCCCGTTATTATAACCCTCGGTATATGAATGCGACACTTAAACCTACGAATAGGTAACACAATTAAAACTGAATAATTGATCTAATTTTTCACTTGACTTGGCCGCCATTCCTTACGCTTCTCGAATCCATTTAGCAGTGGATTTTCAGATTCGATTATGACGAAAATGCGGGGAAATTTTTAATTAGAAAAATGCGATTTTCAAAAGGTGGTAGGTAAGGTCTAGTGACGTTCTATGGGATTTGGAAGAAATTAATTGACTTAGAGCAAGCAAGTGGCAAGCTAGAAAAACGTCGGGGGGGGGGGGGGGCAAAATGGGCAAGGGTTATTTAATCCATTTCCTTATTGATTAAGGTGGTGCAGTCCTATTCAGGATTTTTATCCCGTAATACCGTATCTCCACCTTTAACCCTTCAGTACAAGTACAAATTTTATCCACATAAGCGAACAACGCTAATAAAATCAATCTAGGTGGAAATATGTCTTGGCATCACCACGTTAGGGCAGCTTCGCAGAATCTTGGTGTACTTTTGCGGAACATATACAGGGTCCATTTTTGGGTAGTTTTACGGGGTATCCTCGTTATTAGTAAAGATAGAAGGATGAGGTTTTCGCAGCACTGTGCTACTTTTTTGTCAAACAGAAGATGCCGTAATCAGAATTTTTCTAGGCCGCTTTATTTTTGATATACGGGATGTTTTTGAAAATTGTGCATTTTGGGACACCCCCCTGTATCTCGTTTACCCCGTAACGTATCAAAAAGAAATAAAATGTTCTTTTTGTAGTCTTTTTACGTAGAATCCAGTGACGTACTCAGATTTTTTCTACATTCAGTAGTTTCAAGGAAAATAAACAAATTTGCTTTTTTAAATGGGTCACCCTATTATATATTTTTTAATAATATAATTTAGCCTGTAACAAGCTTCTCAAAAATATGTAACACTTTATTTTTAGTCTTAGTATTAGGCCTGAAATATACGTTTTTCCAAAATATACCATTTTTTTTTAGTAGGCCTTGTCGGATATTAAAGACAAACAAAAGAACACAGTCCTATATGTCATAATAATAAAGTCTTCTAATTCTGTCAGAGCATTCAGGTTTATTTCCACTTAATGGTTCGCGGACCTTAAAGTACCCCCCGCGGACCCCCATGTGGTCCTAGGTGGACCCTACTTTGAGAAACACTGGCCTAGATCATCGAAGACAGATTGATGACAGATATTGTTCGACTGACATCCTTATGGAACGACCTACCTGAGGTCGTGTTTCTCAACGAATACAACCTCCAACGATTCAAAAACAAGCGTGAATCGCTTTATTCGCACAAGCACCACTCCAGAGTGCCTGGATCTTTCCTATAGTGCAGGAGTTTAATCATAAAAAAAGCACAAGTACGGTATTGTAAAAAGGCAAATAATGAAGAATTTGAAGCCTTTACACATCTAAAAAGTAACAGTATTTACACACAACGCTGTAAATAATATTCTCATAACAATACACGCCCCATATTCACTTGATATCCGACCGTGATCCCAGTGTCTTCCCAAAGGAGTTGTAATGTTATTTTCGCTTAGCTTTAACGTTATAGCGTGATAGAGTCTATTCAATAATTTAGGTTTCAAAAGATTATGAATTAATAAAAACACGCTTCAGACTTGATAGCTTGTTCGTTAGCTAAAAGGTGTGTTGTTGGTCTCTTTGGTTTTCCGGTTATTTTAGGGAAAATTAAGTTTCTGTATGTCTGGGGTTTTTTCTCTATTTCGTCGGAAAATGTTATTATTTTCTAATTCAATCGCTTTTACAGGGACAATGAAATAAATGGCATATTTTTTTTTTAAATCCTTTCAGTTAATCAACAAAAAATCGATCAACCCTTTCCCCATTATTTTATTTAAATCTCTCGATTTGCTCGAACCTTTTAGCACCGACGACTGCGAGCGATTTGAGAATAAATTATTCACCTTAAAATTATGTTGCAGTTTGTTTATACTCGTTTAGAAATATGAAAGAAATACACTAATTTACGCTGAAAGGCAACAAACATAAATTAAACGTAACTGATGAAGTATATGGGTCAAAATTTTTTTACAGGCAACTTTCAGTAAATCGGGTTTGTTCTCTCAAAAACACCTGTTAATTTTTTAATAGGTTTCTTATAGTATCTAATTAGAAGAATTATATATGCACGCGCAAGAGATCATCGTCACAAAGATCTTGGTCTATAGCATATATAGATTTTTTAATAATTTAACGCCCGTCACATGGCTAATTTTACTCTTCTGGATCATATAACGCCAATATTTGGAACTGAGTTATTTTAATCAGTCACTATAACCATTTTCCTATTATTTATAACAGCCCTGTCTTATATTGGCTTAAAGCTTTGGAATGTTCCTTATAGAATGTTAAAATACTAAGAAAATTAATCATATTTTTAATCTACCTAAGGTGTAAACGAAACTTGCACATCAAAATATATTTTTCCTTAATGGTTTATAAATGGTTAATAAAAAAATATTGTATATAGCTTCGGATAAGAAACCGTCACATCAATGCATCTCCGTGATCAGCGATACAAAATTGCACAAATTCGTGGATAACAGCCAATACAAGCTATTTCTTAAACTTTTTTAGGCTGAAATGAGTATCTGTACTCAAGAGAATGACTTCTTGTAGTATTTTCCATTAATTAAGACTACTAGGTCTGAGCTAACCCTGTGACCGGCGATACAACATAAAAACATACGCCTGGTAAAAAGTAAGCAATGTTCTAGTTTATACCTAAATAAACATAATAAGGAACTTACCTAAACAGGAGCACGCTTTACACATACCGTCATATTTATAAAACTATTAGGGCGACCTGTAGTGGCGTTATTTATAAGCAATTTCTGCCATGACCGGCGATACATGCAGCTGCGGGGAATGAACTGTGTAAATTATTTATATATGTATAAAAGGAACTTTGGTAAAATGACGAGAAATATAAAAGGGTAAAGTAAGAAATTATTGACTGGGGACACGTGACCGGCGATACATTTTTAAATTCAAATCTGAATACCGCAGCTATAATCTAAAAAAATACTTTTAAAATTGCTTCCTAATGCAGGAGGTAACATATATTTCGCAAATTATAATCGTTTCTACAGGCAATGTTAGTAAGTTATATGCTAAGGACTGAAAGTTGCCTGTAAAAAAGTTTTGACCCAGGTATCGGTATTTGTCTCAATTCTGTGTCCACAAAAATTGGGGTTTCGACGTAATTGTTCATGGACTCGATTGTACCTCACTTGTTTTAATTGTGCGTTCGACTTTAGATCTATCTGATCATGGTATAATTGTTGCCATCACACTTAAATTATTATCAATATTATCATTAATTCATTATGGCGAGAAACTTGCAACTTTCCAACTTTTCGAAAGATGTAATATCGTCGCCTGCATCGATCCCGTGAAAATTGACTAGCAACAACGGTAATCTAATAATCTCCATATCGGAAAAGCGGTGGTGGTAATTCTCGGAAAAGTCCGCCTAAGTGCCTGTGGGTAATGCCGGAGTGCCTCCCCAGCCATATTGGTGAGTCCCACTTTGAACGTCAATCTCAGTGTTGCCGCAAGATTTTATACTTTGATAGATAGTTTGATTGAAAGGGTGTCAGTGCGCTTTGAGGGCTCTAACGGAATTAAATAGTTTAGAATGAGAAAAACGTTGTATAGTTTGTTACAACGCGGGACGTTTCGCTTTTAGAACATAAAAAATACACCTGCAAGTTTCTACTACCGGAGAATTAATAGCGATGCGAGGAACACTAACTAGAGTTATAATACTTAAAACTTACCTTTTTCTAAAATATAGAAACGTTGTCCACGTAGGGTAACGCGTGTCTACATCCTGTTAAAAATTAATCAAACTGTGTATGCGTTTACTCGAGAATTTCGTATTCGATGAGCAAATAAAATTTTCATTACTCTTGCGAGGTGAACAACCTGCGTCTGATTAGTTCAATAATACGAAACTAATAATGTTTGAGGAATCAATTTTAAACTGGTGCATTTTTTCGATTAACTGCTGTTGGAGGATAGGACGGGGAACATATTTATCAAAAAATCTGATTTTATAATTTTACCGTACATCGTTTATAAAAGAAATAAAGGAGAGGAGATATTTATCTTATCATACCTACTTGTATTTTGTAAACTTAACTTCTTGAAACATGGCTGATAATAAAATTCTTCTAAAGCATGAAAGGCAATCGTTCAATGTTCCTACATATAATAGATGAATCTCCATTTTGTTCAGTACCAGGGTGTCCCATTTTCGACACTTTTATAGGGTATCTTCGTAATTGTTAGTGAAAAAGTAATGTAGGTGTCATGTAGGTACACTTTTTGGGTTAAACTTAAAATGGTAAAATCAAAATTTGAAAATTACGGGGGAAAATCAAATAATTGACAATTTCAAAATTACCCTATTATTTTCTTAGTTAACAGAGATACAGAAAAATGTTTTATACAGAAGTTTCTTTATAATGATTGTTGAATAATATACCGTTTTCAGCATAAGTATACGGGGTCACGTAAAAAGTTATCGGACCTAACATCATTTCTTTAAATGGACCACCCTGTATATTTTAATCTAAAAAGATAGCATTTTAAATTATTTTTTCAAATTTATAACACACCATGGATGATATTGGTTTCCTAAGCGATTTATTTAAATTACTTTGAAAACTTTCAAATTACTTTGAAACGAAATAAAAGATTCAGATTAAGGTAAAAAATAACGGGAATCATCGCAAATGTTCGGAATATGTCCTTAAATGGTTGCCGTCTTTCCGGATAGCGAACAAAATATACATTTAGCGCCATTTCTTCGTTTTTTCCACTTTCAAAACTGATTTAGTTGTTGGAGAATTATACCGTTGACTCTTACTGGCAGTGCCATAAATAAACTACCTGATTAAATATGCCTCAACCTCTTCAAAGCTCAATAAATGGGATCAGGGCCGGCTTGAAAATGCATACCACACCACATGATTTATTTTTATAATTTAAAATAAATAGATAGGTATTTTTAGTTTAGGTACCTATAATAAATGTAAAATAATGATAATTGAAAATAATATAATTTAAAAGTATAACTATTAGGATAACAAGTACAATAAAAATTTATTAAATTCTAAGAAAATATTGATAATTTATTCAAAATTTAACTCTGTATCACTATCACTATCTTCATCTAAGCCTAAACTTGTTAAGTACTATGTCTCTTACCGAAGATACAGGAGTTTTTGTCAAAGTAGACGTCTCTGCTAAAGCATCCATCGAATTAAAATTTCTACTCAACAACGATTGATACACATTTTTAATTATTAGTTTGGCATCGGTAGATAAATGCTTTCTTTTAAAAATGACACTTGAAGATGCCCCCCTATCAGCAGAATTCCAAGGACGCCACATTTTACCACTAATAAGCCTAACTAAAAATTACTCGCCGGAAAACCACTAAAGATTAAAATTATTAAAAATCACTTTGTATTTATATATGCATCAGGCATAGGTATAAATTGAATTTATATACCTGGTCCGGCTCTGCTCGAAAAGGTTTTAAAATTTGGGATTTCCTTATTTATTTTATGGTCGAAGGGGTAATGAGTTTTATTGCAGTCAAAGATCAACGGTATAATTCTGCAAATACATACCTATCATATCACATTTTTCAAAATGTTGATAAGCCATTTTCACAAATGAAGATGTAGAAATGAAATTGACGTTAAATGTTAATAGACAAGTTGTTTCTAGGATATTAGCTTTGGTTTCATGGTCTACTATATGGTTTAAAGTAATAAAGTTTAATAAATCGCCTAGAAAACCAATACCATCCATGGTGTGTTATAGATTTGAAAGGAGAATTTAAAATAGTATCTTTTTAGATTAACATATACAGGGTGTTCCGTTTAAAAAAATTAGGTTAGGTCCGATAACTTTTTTACCTGACGCCGTATACTTATTCTGAAAACGGCAGATTATTCAACAATCAATATAAAGAGACATTGAGAACATTTTTCTGTATCTCTTTTAACTAAGAAAACATAGGGTAATTTTGAAATTGTCAATTTTTTGATTTTCCCCCGTATCTCTTAAGCGATCGAAAATTTTCTAATTTTGATTTTACCATTTTAAGTTTGACCCAAAAAGAGCACATGACACCTACATTACTTTTTTGATAGCACTAACAATAACGGAGATACCCTATAAAAGTATCGAAAATGGGACACCCTGTGCATAACAGAAAACTCGAACCAAATAAACATTGAATTTTTTTTCATAATTTCCCAATGTATGATATACACAGTTCATAATTCTTCACAAATATGCACCCCTGCGCCACTGCCTATGTAGTCAAAGGCGGATCCAGAACTTCGGTTTGGGGGGGGGGGGGGGGGGGTCATGCATGGAAAAGTTACGAAAAGTAATACCCTGCCGCGTTAGTCAATCCGGTATATATGGTATTTTTCGTGTTAAATTGATGGTTCATGACCCCCACGACCTCCCCCCTGGATCCGCGCTTGTATGTAGTCTTCTTCTATTCATTTAATTGGGAAAGTTCTTCGACTTCATACTTTCCGTATTGTAAAGTTTGCTCTACTCCCTGTATATAAGAACCGAACAAAAACTCAAATCAAATGATCCCTTTGTGACACCGGAATACAACAAAACAAAATTTCCCTACAATACAAAGTTAATTTTCCGGATTGTCCGAGCTTCATCATCCAGTTTTACTATTAAACTTTCGATAGTAAACGAGCTGCCACGCAGCACGTTCGTTAGCGTCATATGGCCAATGGAAATTTTAGGGATCACTGAATAAAGTGGACTGTCTGTCCAAATTAATCTACGGGATGTCTCTTAAAAATTATTTTTATTGTTTTTTAACGATGGTTAATAACCATCTCGAGTATCAAAAATATATAGTATTCATACACAAGCGCAGCTAAGGGCAGTGGGTTTGAGGGATACCCCCCCCCCCCCCACACACACACAGGCATAGCCATTTTTAAGTAAATTTAACATATAATATATTCATATAAACCACAAATTTAACAAAACCCATCCCGAAATTGTAATAACCCCCCCTCCCAAATATAAATTACTGATTATTAGACATGTGAGTCGGTGGTATTTTAGTCTCTCACATGTTTTTGCTCAACCCTGTAGATAGATCGAACATAGCTTACAACAAGTTAAACGTAGTCAACTCCTACGTTCACGGCCCGGGTAGCTCAGTCGGTAGAGCATTGGACTTTTAATCCAAGGGTCCAGGGTTCAAGTCCCTGCTCGGGCGATACTTTTTTTTTAGGTATTTTGTGTATTATTTTTTTAATAACTATAAATAACTAGATATAAAAAATAGTTTCAACTTTTTAATGTTACTTACCTCCACGTTAAATCCGTGTAAGGCCATTTCAAACCGTGTATTGTGTATCTTTTCCGCCTTCCTGATGTTAAAGATACTTCTTTATCTGGTAACCCACATCTACAAAATTATAAATTATATAATGTATGAATAAATACTCCAAAAACAGTCCCTTGGCCCCCAAAATGAGTTTTTTATGTACATATAGGTCCGGCCGAAAATAATGATATATTTACCTTGGTGTCTTCATCAATTTTATGGTCCTCTCGTCTAGTTTTCCGGAAACGGGAATCCCCGCGAACTCTTGCATTTCTTTGATGGCTCCTCGTATCGATTCTTCCGTTCTTAGAGCGAAGGCGCCATCTGCCGATTTGGCCATGTAACCGAAACTCGTTAAGTAAGCTTGCTGCAACAACAGAAAAAGAAATCGGTAAAAATAAAAAAAAATAAAATAATTAACAGGTACATAGATCTTAAAATAAATGCGCATAAATAAACTTTTTTCAATAATTGTCTTCATATAGTTATAAAACCAATAACAGGGGGACATGATGGTCATGCCCCCCCCCCCCCCCCCCACAACAATGTTACACGAAAAATTACATATATGGGGAAATCTCAGCAAATGTGACTTTTTCGAAAAAAAAATAGTTATTTTTCAAACATGTTTCACACTATTTTGGACCGCGAATTATCAATTTTAGATATATTAGAAGTATATTTCCGCCAGCGTTACTGACTTTTTTTGATCGCCTCCCCCAATATCTTGAAAAATCATTTTTCGAGGGTGATGCACTGAATCTAGCGAATCAGACTTTCTTGGAAGAAAATAATTGTTTGTACCAGTGTTGAAAGGTATTTTCTGAACCGTTTTCAAGGTTGCTGATCATGAAAAAATTTACATATTAGTTGGCCTTGGATCCAGCGATCACGCGCGGTTTGAGACTGTTTTTTGCCCCCGTGTTGTTGTGCCCCTCAAAATACCGTTTTTTTAGATCCGATTACGCATGAAAAAGTCGCCTTTTGAGCATCTTCTGAAGTGTGTTACAACCGAACCCGAAGTGGCACACCCTTCTATTGGGTCAGATCTTTTAGTCATAACATTAAGAATGAATATTTCATGGGGAATATTGCGAAAAAAAAAATCGCCTCGAGAGCGGCGCGTTATAAACCGAAAATTACCAGATTTCGGGAAAAAGCTGTTCACACAACTTGAGAGACCCGTATCTAGCGTTCTAGGGGAGGCACATCAACGGGATGGGGTTTTTCTTACGTCTAAACACCCATATTAAAGATCCTGAAAGTCCCAAACAATCTGCTGAATCGCCTCAAAAGTTATAGCTTAATAACGGAAGCGGTTTTTTCTATTCACACTCAAAATTTGTGGATTTTGATCAAATTTTCGCGAAAAAATGAAAAAATAAAGCTCCCGGGCGGCGGCACACGCATATTTTTGTATTCAGGATCATCCAATAAGTGTCCCAAACATGTTAGAACGGGTGGGAAATGCAACGGGTACTTGCTCGACGAACCGAGGCCTGTTCACACCGAAAGTCACATTTGCTGAGATTTCCCCATATACGATATACCGGCTTTACTACTCCGGCAGCGTAATTACCCTGCACGATTAATTCCTGCTAGGATGGCGAATGCGATTATTAAATTATTGGTTTAATAATTTCCTTCGCCATCTGGTCAAGAATTGCTGACAAGCCAATAAATTCAAAGACAATGAGTACAAAATTATACGTCTAAAGTTATGTTAAATTGATTTTTTTGTAGCAGAAATATTTTTAAAATATTACAAATTTTCGAAATTTTTAGAATATTTATTATACAGTGTGTTCCGTGACTTATGAGCCATAAAGCAACTGGAGATACTAAACATCAAACTAGACCAGTGGTCGGCAACCTGCGGATCGCGAGCCACATGCGGCTCTTTGGATGTGAACCTGTAGCTCTTTAGTTCCATACGCAAATATTATTTATTTTATCGAAAAAAAACATTAAAAATTAGTTCTGAATCGATTATCGAGGATTAGGAACCGATTCTATCTCTCAGCCACTTGTACGTCAGTCCGTCGAATGACGCCGTCGTCGGATATTTCTATGTAGGTTTTAATTCGTTTTCGATGCAAGACAATTTGGAGTCTTCACCAAGTGCGTTGGGTGTGACTAGGGGTAGGCAACCTACGGCTCGCGAACCGCATGCGGCTCTTTCGATGTCAAGTTGTGTCTCTTTCGATATCAAATTGCGGCCGTTAGTGGCTCTTTAAAAGCTGAGAAATTGTGTAAATTATAAGTTTTGGCTCTTTCGTCTCATAAGGTTGCCGACCGCTGCCTAGTTTGATGTTTAGTATGTCCAGTTGCTCTGTGGCCCATAAGCTATAGGTCACCCTGTATTTATACAACTTTGTATTTATGCAAATATTTTTACTCTAAAAGAACTTATCCCTTTTTTATTTTTCTAAAAAAAGGTTTGAGCGAGTTTTAATATTTTTGAGCTCAAAATTTACGAAGCATTCCCATCACGCGATATACAGACCAACAGACAGAGAATCGAGAGAGAACAATAAGGCTCCATACCCATTACATTTAATCTTAACTTCATTAGGTACACGTCAAAAATATGGTTTACGCCGCTTTACTTATTTATTTTTTCCGTTTTCTTCGAGCGATATAAATCAACATACACTGGCTATATTTTTAGATGACATCTTGTCGCATACATTAGAGTCATCCGTGGTAAATGTGCACAAGTTACCATTATAGACAACGTCCAATAAAGAGGAGATATTTTATTCGTTAATTATTATTGTCTTAAATAATATTTATGCTGTCCGGAAAACTAAACAAGACAAACTTTGTCGCATCATCTACTAAAGCAATCCAGATTCACCACTGAAGTAGGTAACAGAAAAAAAAAATTTCGCTTTCACAAAAATCGACGATTTAAACACAATATTTTTTTGGTTAAATTTTATATTTCTATCGAAGGTAATGGAGCTCGTTTTCTTTCTATCGATAAAATGTTTCATGTTCACGATCAGTTTGGTTATTTAAAACTTTACGAAATGTCGTTGTCATGTTTGCTCTAATTAAATCCTGAGAGCGAAGCTCGAGTAATTTAATCAGAATAATGAATAAATATGCCTAAATGATCATTGAGTAAAATTTCCAAAATTATCCCGATTCTTATATCTCTAAGTTTAAATTTAATAGGTTTATAATAAAATCATCAAATAGTATAATCTTAGTTACATTACTTACATAAATATAACAAGCTCTGTTTTGTATAACAGGGTTATCAAAATCAAGTGTTCACCATAGTATATTTAACCCTATTTAATATAGAATAGTGTAAAAACAATGGAACATCCTGTTTTTTAAAATACCAATATTTTTCCCTCTACAGGGTGTCCACATATTAATGGTACATGGAAAAACCAGACTCCTTACGTAAAAATATTAGGATTTAATTATACCTACCTATATACGAAAGTTGATATTAACTGAGATACAGGGTGTTAAAGTTAAAACTTCA
Organism: Barypeithes pellucidus; assembly: GCA_963991005.1. Classification (NCBI taxonomy): domain Eukaryota; kingdom Metazoa; phylum Arthropoda; class Insecta; order Coleoptera; family Curculionidae; genus Barypeithes; species Barypeithes pellucidus. The sequence continues at coordinate 17,126,384 of OZ022561.1, read as the reverse complement.
TTTTTGTTGTTCTCTACTAACATTGACAGAAACCAATGTTTTTTTTTACAAAATTTGGCAATTATGGTTTTTTTAGGACGAGATTGATTTTTTTGTGAAATTTTAATGTACAATAGTCTGCGGCATTTTTCGTTTAGTGTATTTAAGTTTTTAATAAAAATAATACTATTTCTCATATTTATTACGTAAAAAAGATATACTAAGTTCAGGTCGCCCAGAGATACCGTTTCGGAGATACGGAAAAACAAACAATGTGTTACAATGGAAAATTACAACGGATAATTAAATCGATAATTCCAGAAATACAATTAATATAATCTATAATATCGATAGTCGTCGATATCGATACTAGCTTATCCTCTCTACTCTAGGCTTCAAGCCTTTTGACGTTTCGTAAGTTTAAGGTTATGTGGCTGAAATTTCAAAAGAAAATAAGTCAACAATATTAAAAGAAAAAGTCATTCAAACTTGACATTTATTAAAACGCATTTTCTAGTACTCAGCCTACTTAAAGCCGTATTAGAGTCGGCAATTTTGTCTCTTGCGCCAGCAATGGCAATTATAATTGCAAGGATTCATGCGCAGTACACTCTCGATCAGCTGGCCCAATACTGCCCGTATTGCGGGCGCAATGCGAGAATGGAATCCGTTTTACAGTCGACAATCCTACTCCTCTGGCAATTAAAATTGCACGGATTCATGCGCAGTACACCGTTCCCGATCAGCTGTCTCTCATTGCCAGAAATGGGGCAAGCTCCATTTTAATTGCCATTGCCGCTGCAATTGGGTAGAGATGGATTATTCTGTTATTTTTAACTGTTTAACTGTTTAGCTAATGACTATTTGAACTCATTGGTACTTAAATTAGCAGTTCACATTCTTTATTAAGCTTATGTACTGCTAATTCGTCGCAACTTTTTTGACCTCCTATTAGTAAATAGCAGTAGCTGCTTTAACTGGTAATCAAAACGAACAGGTTTGCCCATCTTTAATTCTGGGGATATTTTAGGGATTTCGACAGTACCAACTGCTGTTCCGACTATTGGCAATGGTCCAGCTGATCGAAAACGGTTTACTGCGCATGAATACGTGTAATTATAATAGAAAATATTGCCGACTCTAATACGGCTTTTAGGAACGCTTTTTAAAAATGTTTTGGGCCAATGAGACAATTTTATCACTTGTAAGGAAGATGAAATTTTATCAGTATAATTACATGTGAATGGTGCAAATGCAAGAATCACACATCAAATTGTACAGGAAGGAAATACAGACATTTTGTGAACTAATCCCGCTGCGCCTAGTGACTCTATATTACCATTGAAATGCTTCGTCGACCGATTTCAGCTTATATTCTCTTTTTGGAAACAGAATATTAAGACTAATTAAAAGTGACATAATTACTTCTTTATTTGGCAGCATTTTCTTTATGCACGACAGTAATCCATTTAGGTGTACCATTAACAGGATCTCTCTGTCCGTAAATAAAATTTCAAAGGTGAAAATCATGTGGTAATAAAAATGTAAATCCCGTAAAAAAAGTGATACGAAGTGATGCTCTAAGATCCACGAGCAGCAGTTTTTCCCGTTTTTTCATTGTTGAAGCACTAAGAAACGCCCACACTAATTTTTAAAACAAAATTCTACTTTCATTCATTCCAACGAAGTCTGTTTAATTTTATTTATTGCTTGCGAAAAATCTGGTTCTGAAAACCGACGATATTTTCGGTTCAATTTCGTTCCCATAAATATACACATCACTTTTTAAAAACAAATTTTGACATCTGCAAATTAAAAGGCTATAAATGGCTTAGGGTATTGTTCTTGCCATGCTCAGCTTGTGGGATCCCATCCTTGAAAAGGACCAGCCTGTCTGCACCAACAATAATTAATCACGTCAATTCTGGTAATTTCAAATTCGACAGATGAAGACAATAATCATACAATTATCAACCTGTTATTTTTAATGTCTTTTTGTTTTATCAGTTAATGAAAAACGATAAAAACAAACATTTTTCTGTGGAAATGAAATACAATTTCAGTGTAAATGTGTAAATAGAATTTTTGACTTTCTCCTATTGTCACACTCATCCTTAGACGCAGTTCGGCGTATCACGGCTCGCTAGTAAGGCTAGACTAGACGTCGCGGTAGCCAGGTTTAGTAAAAATTCACTAGATCTACTGATTTTTTAAAAAATATAGTGATTTAGTGAACAATATTTAAAAAAATGTGGTTTTTTAGTTTAATTTATTTATTCCGAAATGTGTATACAGTGAAACCTCTCATAACGGACACCTCTAATAAGCGGACATCTCTATTAAGCGGACGTTGTTTCATAGTCCGGAACTAGGTATATGAAATTCCATGAAAATCAACCTCACTTTGGCGGACTCTCCTTTGGACGGACGCGGATAGGCTGTTTTCATACAAAGGGTGCGAAAACCGTCCTTTAAACGAATAAAAAATATATTTAAAGTATTTGGGATACGAATAACTACGGTGCAAAAACTCTCTGAAGACAGACCAGAGACCAGAACCAATCGCGTGTGCGTAGCAGCGGGAAAGGACTTCGCCGACTGAAAGTATGTGTGATTCCCCGACAGCAGTCCGCCGATTATTTGTGAGTTGTAAGGTTTAAATCGTAAACAAGGGCACACAAATGTCGCGATTTGAGTCTGAAAGAGAATATTGATTGTGGAAGTTTGTAATTTGATAACAATGATTTGGGCGAGTTCATTAACATTGATAGCAATGTGCTATTAGAAGATGATAGTGACCCAATTCCTACCGATTATGTAGTCCAAACTGAAACCACCACATCACTATCTGACGACTCTGATGAAGAAGTTGAATGCAGTAATCAAACAAATGTCACCAATTATCAACAAGCCATTAGTATGGTAAAGGAATTATAAGAGTATGCAAAGAATAGAGACTCTACAGCAATGGAATTGTTATCAGACTTGGAATTACATTTTCTAGATTGCAAGTATAAAACGCAAACACGTCAAACTACGTTATTAGATTTTTTTAAGTACTATATCCTAACTAAAACTAGTGTATTTTTGTTATGTTATGTTTATTTGTACATACATAATATACATAGTAATAATTTTGCACTTACATAGTACTTAATAACAAATTTCCCATGGGCGGACACCTCTATTAGGCGGACACATTTAGACGGCCCCGTAGGTGTCCGCCTAAGAGAGGTTTCACTGTAATTACTATTTGAAAATTTGAATGTATTGCATGTGTTGTTGTTATTTAATAAGATTGATGGGAGCAAACCCTTTAATTTTAAATCTGGTGAAATTTTAGTGAATTCTTGATGCACTATCTTGCGCTAGTGATTTTTTAATTTGTGACCTGACAACAGTGCGCCGATAAGCATGAGCCGATTGCAGGATTTCCCTTTCTCCGCGCGTAACACATGACTGCGTCCCGTTATGTTAATTGATAGTGGAAGGGGAAATCAATGTGTTTTAAGACATAACGGGGGATTTTGCTTCTCTATTTAATGTATAGTCGGTATATTTACTTTTTCTTTCCTGTTCATTAGGCGTTATTGTAATAGATGTCTGCGAAACCTGTAGATTATGTTTTGATTGTACAGGGTGTCCATTTTTGTGTAGTTTTACAGGGTATCTCCGTTATTAGTAAAGATAGAAGGATGCGGTTTTCGCAGAAATAAATGTATTAGCTTCAATTGAAACAAATTCAAGTAGTTCTAAATAAGAACCATGTGTGAAACATGTCTAAGGCATAATGGAGAACAATTTGAGCAATATTTATGAGGGAGTTTAATAAATTTTCAATTTTTGTGTCTAATATTTAATCACACCAGTATTCTTTTAAATATCCGTCATGGCCTACTAAAAAAAAGGTATATTTTTGAAAAACGTCCCAAAATGCACAATTCTCAAAAACATCCCGTATATCAAAAACAAGAATGCATAGAAAAATTCTGATTACGGCATCTTCTGTTTGACAAAAAAGTAGCACAGAGCTGCGAAAACCGCATCCTTCTATCTTTACTAATAACGGAGATACCCCGTAAAACTACCCAAAAATGGACACCCTGTACAGTATTATGTATATTCTTTTTTTGGTTTTTGCTAAGCCGGGTTCAGACGTGTACTAGGCCAATATTTATAATGGCGTACACTTGCCAATTGTCGTATGAATGGTAAAATTGTCAATTATTGTACAAGAAAACCATTCACACGATAATATACGCCACTAACAAATAGTGGCCTAGTACACTATAGTCGTATGAGCCCGCCTTTAAATAAATAAGCGCCACAACATTTAAAATAGGACAAGATCGTGAATATTTACCGATGTCGAATGCAACGCTCTTCAAGTAAGCCATTTAAATGTCAAATCTGACTGTTGTGCATCCGTTATTGGTGTAAGAAGTTCAAACGCCAAACTTTCCGTGACCATCTGATTGTGACTCATTTAGACCCGAGTTTTCAGACGAGGCGCGTCGTTGCCACATTTGCCCGGTTAATTATTTAATTTATTCATTTGATTAAGTTAAATGACTTCAAGGAAATGATATAAATCGCATCAGCCAACACGCGAACCCATGTTTCAGGTCAAAAGACAAAAGTGGCCTTTTCGGGCGATTAATTAAATTGATAGACAAGCGTAAATTGGCGCTTGGCGTCAAGTTGAAATATAATTTTTTTAAACTGACAATGCACGCATTTTATTTGGCAATACTGGAATCAACATTTGTAAATTTTTACTCATAAAATTTATTTTCGCACATCCTCCTTCTGAATTGAAGTCATGCGCAGTAAACCACTCGCGACCAGTTGGCGCATTCCCAAAAGTCAGAACAGCAGTTGGTAGTGTCGAAATGCCAAAAATACCCCCAGAATTAGAGATGGGCAAACCTGTTCGTTTTGATTACCGGTTAAAGCAGCTACTGCTACTGACAAATAGCAGTTCAAAAAAGTTGCGACGAATTAGCAGTGCATATGCTTAATAAAGAATGTGAACTACTAATTTAAGTACCAGTTTGTTTAAATAGCCATTTGCAGCTCATAGGTAAAAATAACAGAAACCAAACTCTACCCAGAATTGCAGCGGCAGTGGCAATTAAAATGGCGCAAGACCCCTTTATGGCAATGCACCAGCTACTCGACAACAGTGTACTGCGCATGATTCCTTGCAATTTTTATTGTCGCAAGAGTAGAACGGCCGACGGTAATACGGATTATATTCTCGCAATTTTGGATGGATGGGCGGCAGTGGTTCGTCGTGTGTTTCTGATATTCGCCGCTCTGGGCGGAATTAAGAGGGCAAGGTCAGCCGAGCACTTTCCATGAAAATATCTGTAAAAGAGAGTCAAATCCCCAACCTGTCTTCGATGTTCTAGGCTGTCGAGGTTCTTCGTCAGCTCGTGGACTCCAATCAGACGAATGGCCCTCCTTTCGATGGAATCCAGTAGCCCAGGAGTATGTTTGGGTGCAGAGCTCCAGACATGAGAGCAGTACTCTAGTTATGGTCGAATCTGGGCTTTGTATAGTGTCAAAAGTTGTTGAGGTGTGTACAACTTTCTGGTTCGGAAGAGTACACCAAGTTTCTGAGAAGCTATCTTGGCGATTGCCACAACGTGGTTATGCCAAGACATATTTCCTCTTAGATTGACGCCCAGCAAATTAATAGAAGAAGCCAGTGGGATTGCGTGTCCGTCCATGACTATATCTGGTTCTGTCATGCTAACCTTTTTAGAGAAAACTGCTGCCTGGGTTATTTTAGAGTTAAATTAGACTTGGTTACTGTCACCCCAAGTCAAAATTTCTTCCAGCTCTTTGAGGAGGCGTGATACTTCATGCTGTCAGCGAAGATGTGCGTCGGCAGCCGATGTTTGTGCATTCAAAGGGAAAGATGATATAAGTGTGCTATCGTCAGCAAAACTAAATATCGGGTTTTTCGTTTTCACTAGAAGGTCGTTAATGTAGAGTAAGAAGAGAGTGGGAGAAAATATGGACCCTTGAGGAACACCAGCATTGACGGTGAAGGTGTCTGAGAGAAATCCGTCAATCGTCACTTGCAGAGAGCGGTCCTTAAGAAAGCTAGACAACCATGCACAGAATCGACTGGGCATACCATGGGATCGCAGTTTACTTAGAAGTCCCTAATACCAAACACGATCCAAGGCTTTAGAAATATCCAAAGCAACAACCCGAGACTCCCCATGATGTTCGATTGCGTTGTTCCAAAGATGGGTGACATAGGCTAGAAGATCTCCAGTTGATCTGGACTTCCGAAAACCGTATTGATGATCGCTGATAATGTTGAAGCCTTCCAGGTACTTTAGGAGATGTTGGTAAATAGTTTGCAAGACGAATTGCGCCAGCTGATTGAGAACGGTGCAATGTTATGTTATTATTTTTAACTGTTCTTTGGTCGGAGCAGCTATGAACAGCTAATGACGTTTTAAAATAACTGCTATTTAAATTATCAGTTCATATTCTTCATTAAGCATATACTATGCACTGCTAATTCGTAGCACCTTCTTTCAAAACTGTTATTACTATTGCAATTGCTCTGCCTCAGCTATTAATCAAAAATTCTGATTTATCCGTATGCTCCGTATTTCAGAATTGAATTGAAAACGAACAAAAATCCTGATGAGACTCAAACGGGGTACTTACTGATAATGTATTTTAATGTATTGTTTTTATTTTTGGCTTCATATGCCCACACGCACCGGTAATGGTAAAATTATCCTTATGTTCATACATTTATACTGAAATAATAAACCTACGGTGTATGCACATCTGTTGGTAAAACAGGAAACAAGAGGTGGTATTCAGTGCAAGCAAGATGGGCGATACTATATGATATGTGGAAACACGTTATATGAAATGAAATTTTATGTTCCGGTTAGACCGGAAGTGTATATTGTTTCATAATAATGACGTGGAAATTAAGTAACGCCTTCAAATAGCGGAAATAATTTCATGAAATCTCCTGTAGCGAGCGTTTGACAAAAAGTCGCAGACGTTTAACGATTTCCGTGAATTTTCCAATTTTATGTGTGTTTGCAAGGACTAGTTATAAAACAATTTACCGAATGAAATTTACTCATGGTTTCCTGCTTCCAAAATTCAGAAAAACCAGTAATTTCGTCAAAAGTTTTCGCAATTCATCCCAACTCTACGAGAACACTGTGTTCAGTTAGCGAGAAGTTATTTACTGTATATGTCTAAAATAATGCATGTTTTTCAAAATCTTTTTACATGCAACTTTCAGTAAACCGGGTTTTCAAAATAAATAATCTCGAAAACACCTGTTAATTTTTTAATAGGTTCTATAGCATCGATTTTTTAATAATTTAACGTCCTTCACATGGCTAATTTTACTCTTCTGAATCATATAACGCCAATATTTGGAACTGGGTTATTTTAATCAGTCACTATAACCATTTTTCTATTATTTATAACAGCCCTTTTTTATATTGGCTTAAAGTTTTGGAATGTTCCTTATAGAATGTTAAAATACTAAGAAAATTAGTCATATTTTTAATCTACCTAAGGTGTAAACGAAACTTGCATATCAAAATATATTTTTCCTTAATGGTTTATAAATGGTTAATAAAAAAATATTGTATATATAGCTTCGGATAACAAACCGTCACATCAATTTATCTCCGGTAACATTTTCATGCGTGACCGGTGTTACTGTGACCGGCGATACAAAAATGCACAAATTTGTGGCTAACAGCTAATACAAGCTATTTTTTAAACTTTTTTGGACTGAAATGAGTATCTGTACTCAAGAGAATGACTTCGTATAGTATTTTTCCCTTAATTAAGACTACTAGGTCTGAGTTTATCCTGTGACCGGCGATACAACATAGAAACATACGCCTCGTAAAAAGTAGGCAATGTTCTAGTTTATACCTAAATAAACATAATAAGGAACTTACATAAACAGAGGAGCACGGTTTACACAAATTCAAACACATAGCGTCATATTTGTAAAACTATTAGGCCGACCTCTAGTGGCGTTATTTATAAGCAATTTCTGCCATGACCGGCGATACATGCAGCTGCGGGGACGGAACTTCCGGTTAATAATTGCGTTAGAGAAACTAAACTGTTGATCTTTGAACATTATTTTTCCATACAAATTGTAGTAGGATTGTAAATTATTTATATATAAAAGTAACTTTAGTAAAATGACGTGAAATATAAAAGGGTAAAGTAAGAAATTATTGACTGGGGACACGTGACCGGCGATACATTTTTAAATTCAAATTTCAATACTGCAGCTATAATCTAAAAAAAATACCTTTAAAAATTGCTTTCTAATGGAGGAAGTAACATATATTTCGCAAATTATAATCGTTTCTACAGTCAAATAGTTTATTTTGGTAAGTTGTCTGTAAAGAAATTTTTACCCATGTACAGGTGCGTAAAAAAAAGATTCCAACTAACTTTTTTCGACGATTGCCAGATTACCGTTGTGTTCATTTCTGCAGAGAACAGGCATAAAACTCTTTCTATGGTGCCAACCGCTGTCGATCTAAATTTACACTATTTGCGAGCATATCTCTATCGATCCCTCAAAGTGTGGTTCGACAAGATAATTTTATCAATGAACTTGCTCGCTTCGACTATAGTATATTGATTTTGCTACAAAGTTTATTTACGATCGGCGAAAATTGATTTATTTTTAGGTTAATGATTGGTCGTATAAACGAAGTTGAATTGGCTTTTCCGTAGGAAAATATTAAACCTTTTATAAAGAGAATGGCGATTGCTGCAATAATAAAGTGGCTATCGGGAAATTTAGCAACATAACAAATTGGTATTAGGGTTTATTTACAACCATGCGTGTAATAATGACATTTCATCTATCTTTGAAAGGTGGAAAGTTGTCGTTTTTTTACTTTTAAGTAAATTATTTTTTTGTAATTTTTTTAAAAATCGATATCTCAAAATAATATACGAACCAACTTTTTTAAAAATGCTAATAGTTTTGCGTGTTTAGATATGTCTACTTTTTCCTTAATTGATAGAGTGGTCCTCAGCATTGAATATTGTGACCAAATCGTTGATATCTCTTTGTCTTGGCATTTTCACTGAAATAAGCTAGTAGCGCCGACTCAGAACCAGTATTTTGAACTTTGTTTCCCGTGCACCATTCTTTGAAACAGTTATATGCCTTGTCATATCTCGGCCGGCTTTTAGTTGGCAGAAGATCTTCTTCTACTATTTTTGCTGCTTCTCAAATTTCTGGTGAAGTAGCAGCAGCAAAATCAAATTCCTCATCTGATTTTACAGCATTTTTCTGTTGTTAAAATAATATAGTGACATGGAAGCCATATTGAAAAAATGATATTTGCCATCTTGATGTGTATTATTACCTACGTTATTTTACCACATGCAGTTATTTGAAATTTCTGTCTAATTTTTCAATGGAAAAGTCAAAAATACTATTGTACCGTCGAAACCCTTTATTGATTACAAATCTCAGGGAAATGTCAAATGATATACCAAAAATGAGTGTTGGGAAAAACCGATGATTTTAATAATCGAGTACTTGATACTCGAACGATTTTAATAATCGAGTGAATCGCTCGAGTGAATCGCTTGAAATTCCAATTCACCAAGCGATGACGTCACCGACTGCGTGACCGACAGCCTAGCCGTTTACATGTGATCTGGTAGGGTATTTAGCAGGCACGTAACTACGGGTGGCCACAGGTTTAGCTAAAGAATTGTAGTAGCCACCAAAAAAATTCCAGAAATTTATTTATTTGTTAAAAATAATAATAATTTTTACCACGTGTCTCGATACAAACAAAAAAACTGCAAAAAATCACCCAAATATGTATTTATTGTTCGGGTTTATTCTTGTGCTTTTTTAAAACAAAAAGTATTACCGAGAGTTATTTTTCGTCACATCTCTCTCAATTTGCGAGCATAAAATAAGTACATATTTAAAATGGCTTGTCAAATTCTTCCACTTTAAATTACCAGGTGCGCACTGTGTGCCCTTCAAAAATTTAGGCTTAGTTACGCGACTGGCAAAATAAGAAAATAAGTGATTATTTTTTTAAATTCATGTTTATAGTTACCTAAAAGTTCCTGTTTAAAGAATGTTTACTTTTGGTTACCAAAAAATTTGTCGATAACTATGTTTTGTTAACTATTTTACTCGTTTTCTTATTTTCCATTTTTAAGTGAAACGGCCTGGACCCGGGTCTATTTTTCGCTAAAAAATATGTCGATGTAGAAAATAAAATAGCCAATATATTTAGGTCCAGTAATACATGCATAGCCTACATGTATTTTAAAAGAGCTTAAAACAGCAAAAAGTCGAACATATTAGCGATTTACCAACCAAGGGTCTCAAGTGGTCACATTCCATAGGTTAAAAATAACATAGGGGTGCATAAAGTGACGCAACAGAACTAAAGCAGGGGTGCGCCTATATAAGCGAGAGAAGCGACGCTCAAAAGGAATTCAATTTTTGACTTTCGCAAATACAAGACGTTACGCTGCCCGATTCAGAGTCAAAATTTCCCGTTCTCAAATCAAGTCATTTCGCTGCCAGTGCTCTTTCAGTGCATCATTACTCTCTTTAATTTCAACATTCAAATTTTTCCAATTCACAAAGTAGTAGTTACGCGTTAATTAGTATTACGCGGCCATTTAGTGTTCAGTACATCATTCTACGTATTAAGAAATTTTCTTCTACTTGTGAGAGTTTTCTAGTGGCTCATGTCGGCTTTGTCGATGTCGATGCGCTAGGAATCTTTGACAACGGAATTAAATTCAGTCTGGTATGCTACTCTTAGTATATCACTCTCTTTTTCTATAGACGTATAAAGAATTTTCTTCTACTTGTTAGAGTTTTCTAGTGGCTCATGTCGGCTTTGTCGATGTCGATGCGCTAGGAATCTTTGACAACGGAATTAAATTCAGTCTGGTATGCTACTCTTAGTATATCACTCTCTTTTTCTTTAGACAAGTATTAAGAAATTTCCTTCTACTTGTTAGAGTTTTCTGGTGGCTCACGTCGGCTTTGTCGATGTCGATGCGCTAGGAATCTTCGACAACGGAAGTAAATTCGACATGGTATGCTACTCTCAGTATATCACTCTTTTTCTATAGACACATATAAATAATTTTCTTCTACTTGTTAGAGTTTTCTACTTGCTCACGTCGGCTTGCCAATGTAGATGCGCTAGGGATCTTAAACAACGGAGGTAAATTCAGTGTCCCAAAATCAAATTAATTTATACACAAAATGGCCGCTCTCGTCTCTATATCTTCTCTTTTGATTTATTAATACAAATCTCATTCAAATCTAATTCGATAAATAAAGATCCTACAAGTTCAGTCTGCCAAATAATTTGTCTGCAGGACAAAAATGGCACCTTTCTAGTAAAAACTACAAAGGGTAATTCGGGATTAACGGTTCGGTTTAATCTAAAATGTCTGCAAGACAAAAATAAATTAAACATTATTTTAAAGTGAAAAGCGAATAACGGTACCACTGGTTGGCATAAATCAATACACTTTTGCTTTCGTTTAAAGGGTCGTTATTTAGTAGGTCATTTTCAGAAACAGATGTTTGTCTTTCCAGGGTGAATTTTACAGTGGGTTCTTGAAAACAAAGGTAGGTGTTTATTACGCAGTAATAAAGCCTTCCTCGAATAATATCTGCAATCCGCGGTGAAGAAATGGGGGAGGGTTCTAAAAAGGGTTATCTATGATGTATAACAGGGTAACCGCAGGTTATCACTGTTATAAAAAAGGGTTAAAATCATTTGGTATGATGTTGCCAGTAGAACGTTAATTTATAACAGGTGTAAATAAAAAGGCGTGATGGGTTTTTCTTAGGAATGAATGTTCGACGGTAGGACACCACTACCGGACAGTGTCTTTCGACTTCCAGTACATGAAAAACAATGCTCGCTTGAGAAGAAAAGTGACACATGCGGAAAGCGAGCAGGCTCCTAATTTTTATTACACTTTTATGAGTTATATGTTAAAATGTTCAACAGTAGGACACCACTACTGTACAGTTGTCTTTTCACTATACTACGTAGTAGCATTATACCAAACGTGTACGTAAACTGAGGGATGGTACATAAACAAAACGACAAGTAAATTAAATAAAAATACGTACACGAAAATGGGGTCATATGTAACAAAATAAATTGCAGATTATCAGGGGATCAATGTAAATAAAATGGTCGCAGACCAAAGGTTCATGTAAGAAGCGAGATAGAAATATCGAATATCTACTATTATTGTCGCAGACATAATAGATAGAGAACAGGTAACAATGCTATTATTGTCGCAGACTTATAATACTTAGTATTGTGGTAAAGGGGGTAAATCATCACCGTTCTGTCGCAGACAGATATTGGTGAATAATAACGGGCCAAATTATGGGAGACAAACATTCTGAAACAGGTTATATAATTATTATTATAATAATGTAAACCTTTGTATCTGGTAAATTATTAAGTTGTAATAAATAAGTGAATGGTTAAACTCTCTTTGATTTAAATTCCTGGCAGCGGAATCCTATCAGTACTTAGGGAAAAACGTCATACTAAGAATAAAACTAATAAATCGTAAAACCTGACAACCTTACCGTTGTCCCAAACTTTAAAAGAACCTGCAAAGCAAACACAACGTATACAGGGTCGTACCACAAAAATTAGACGATTACAGCCAGAGTGATGGATTCCATCAGGTGAATAACACACCCGGGGTCGATCAGTTTCAAGAAGTCTTCTTGAGTTTAATAATAAAAAGTTCCTGTTTAAAAATGTTTACTATAAGATTACCAACGAATTTTTCTATATATTTTGTTAACCATTTTGTTCGTTTTGTTATTTTTATTTACAATTTCTATTATTATGTTATTTTTGAGAAATTTTCTCGAGTTTATAGTAAATAAAAATTTAAAAATTATATCCTTTAATTTTTTAATATTTACAATCGGAGACCTAAACTACGCTTTACAAAACTCATGTCGCGATGACTTCGCTAAGGGATTTGGCATCCTTTCTTATATGAACCTTCTCGTTTATGTGCCTTTAAGAAAGACGTATGTCGTGTATACCTGCTCAGCGTCAAACTCGAACGTCGCTAATCGGATGGCGCGGCGCGTAAACCGAAGGTCGTGTATCAAGTGACAGGCGATATTTATCGGATTTTCGCTTGAATTTATAACTAGAGTATTTCCTATCGAGCGAAAAACTGTTCGAATATACGAGCAGTTTTTTAACTCGATCACACTACAGCGGTACATTTCCGTCGGCGTCAAGCGAAGCGCGGGTATCGAGTGAAAGATAATATGTGACGAGCAACGGTTTTCGCCTGAATAGATAACTCGAGCGGTTTTTTTAATAATCGAGCGACGTCGGTTATTTCAATAATCGAGTGATAAAGCGGTTTTTTGCTCGAGCGATCACAACACTACCAAAAATATAACAAACCCGTACAGACATGTAATGAAACAATTTTCGAATTTCCTTTTCTTAAACCAAAATATGAGTCTCAGACAAAGACCTACCCATGCACTTCAATTTTCAAAATTCGATTGATTTAAAATTGTTTCAGCGCCACCATGCACATGTTCACTAAGTTGTTTATCTTCTTAAGTCGGGTAAAAATATTCATATTCCGTAAAAGATACGCACAATTAACCCCGAAAAGTTTAGACACGGATAAATGATAGTGAAATGGGTGCGTCTGTTTTCAAAGGTTTCGCTCGATTTTTGACGCTTCATTTAGTTTATTACCCTGTTACGCTTAGCGGCCAGACATGCTCCCTATTTTGGGTGTTAATATTCGGAAATACATATGTCAGGATGCACGATATAGTGTAGTATTTCCCACATGGGTTCATTTTCCTCCTATATGATTCATGTTCCTTTCTTATGATTCATGACCTGTCGTTATTAGCAAATAAAAATACTACGATACACTTTGGATAGGTAGTGGCAGGTATTCTTCATTCTATTATTTTTATACTTCCTTACCGAACCGAACAAACACGAGCACATTTAGTGCAAACTATAAAATAGTATATATGTCGGCGTCAATTAGTGAAATCCGTCATTCCCTGAAATGCCTAGTCATTTCACGTATTGCCGTCAAATAGTGTAACTCTACGTTTGGTACACTGTTTGCCTAAGAGTATCAGGCATTCCCTGTATTGACGAAATTCTTTTAGTCAAACGCTGTACTTAACTAAATGATTTAAGTTACCCTGTTTGCCGGTTTTAGTCAATCATTGTAATTAGGACAGTGTTATCACTAGTGCATGAAAATCAGGTATTTTACAGTAAAAGGTTTGTAAATAACTGATTATTATCAGGAATTTCCTTAAAATTGGATGTCATAAACTCATATTTATTATCTATAACTTACTATAAAAAAAATTCATAGAACGAATAGGAAAGAAACAACATAATAGCTAGATACAAAAATCTGAAAGGAAATGACTGATAATATGGTTTATTATTTATTAGCGCAAGGTGCGCTTTTATGACACCTTGAATTACAAAGAACTTTTTTTTTACACAAACGCATCTGTTTGACAAACATTGTTTTCGATTGGTTTGACACTTAAAATATCCTTGACCTCCGGAAAGTGAAAGCGACTACACAGCTTCTCGTACTGATACAAACTTTTCAGGAACGTCACCTACTTGAAGAAATGCCTCTTTGGTTTCCATTAGATTTTTCCAATAGAACCGCCTTGAAAATATCCCCCTTTCCAATAAAAAAGAATTATCCAAATCGGTTTATATTTTATTCTTTTGCCTTTTTCACCATTTTCACCCCCTCTCACTTTTTCATCCCTTCCATTTTTTTTCTAAGACAACAAATCATAAAACGTAAAAATTGCGCAACTAAATACCATTAAAATTACATCTTTTTTTTCTTATATTTAAATACCCCCATTTTTAACCCCAATCTTTGAGAATTTTGTAGTACAATTAAAATGGGACCTAATTGAAAATATTCCCTCTCCAACAAAAAAAAATTCTAAATTGGTTCATAAATGGCGAAGTTCTGAGGTCACAACACAAAAAAAAATACAAACGAAATGAGAACCCCTCCTTTTTGGAAGTCGGTTAATAAAAACCAATAGGAAGGCACACAACAAAATCACTCCTTCCCCAAGCATATGAATTATAAAACCGTGTTAAACGTGACAACAGTGTACGAATTTGAAGTGATTTTGTAGATTGAAGTAGTTTGAGGTTATGTTTGAAATCAAAGGTTTTTTTTTACTTTGATTGGAGTAATAACAACTTCTTATAAAACAATTCTTAATACTTCGACATTTCAATTTAAAAAAAAAATCACTACACAGATGTTAACAATAATTACAGCGTTCGACTAAAACCGGCAAACAGGGTAACTTAAATCATTTAGTCAAGTACAGCGTTTGATTGAAAGAATTCCGTCATTACAGAGAATGCCTGATACTCTTAGGCAAACGGTGTATCAAACGTAGAGTTACACTATTTGCCGACAATACGTGAAATGACTAGGCATTTCAGGGAATGACGGATTTCACTGATTCACGCCGACATATTATATTACGTACCGAGGTGGAAAGTGTTTCATTCCTGTCGAGAGTGTCGATAGTTAACCGAGGCCCGAAGCGATATCAACGATTTGGTCACAATATTCAATGCTGTGGACCACTCTATTAATTAGGGAAAAAGTAGACATATCAAAATACGCAAAGCTTTTAGCATTTTTAAAAAAGTGTGTTCGTATATTATTTTGAGATATCGATTTTTAAAAAAATTACAAAAAAATAATTTACTTTCCACCCGGGTGGAGAGTTAAAGTAAAAAAACGTCAACTTTCCACCCTTCAAAGATAGATGAAATGTCATTATTACATGCATGGTTGTAAATAATAGTTATTTACATTACAAGCTGCGAAAGTTTACTTTTTGGTGCGAGGTGTGTTTAAATAGGCGAGGCGAAGCGTAGCGAAGCCGAGGCTAGTTAAAAAACTCTGAGCACCTGAAAGGGCTTCTGCAGCGTGTAATGTATTAAACTTTTTCTACTACTGTTCTTTGATCAATTATATTATTAAGTAATGAACTTGATTTTATTCAAATTATAATAAAATACACCTGTAAAATAATCCATGTTATTTGAGTACCTACTGTCAAAGTCTGTCAGTTCGAATTTTTTAATTTCGATTGTCGAAAATGTTGTTTCAAGACCAAAACGAAGCTATACAGAAGGCGGCCGAGTTGGCATGTGCCTCACTCTTACCCGTAAAGTCGAAAGATAGGTACCTACTGTCAAACGTACAACCTGTTTCTAGAATGGTTCGTGGAGAAAAACTTTCACAAATTGACGAAAATGTAATGCTAGCGTACTTCCAAGAGAAATCTGAAGCCCTATCACCTCCGTCCTTATGGTCACAATATTCCATGCTTAAATTGACTATTTCTGTGAACAAAAATATAGATATTTCGCAGTTTAAGAAACTTATTGCATTTATTAAACGAAAAATTGATGGTTACGAAGCTAAAAAATCTAAAATTTTCACAAAAGAAGAAATAATAAAGTTTTTACTTGACGCTCCTAATCATAGCTATTTATCTATGAAAGTGATAGCAGTAATGGGGATAGCTGGAGCATGCCGGACATATGAGATCTATAAAATGAAATTGAACGACATCGAAATCAAGGATGATGTAGCTATTGTTAAAATCATCCAGAGCAAAAACAAGGTTAAAAGAAGTTTTGTGGTGTGATGATGGAGGTCCAGTTTCTTTTATGAGGTTACTTTAAGATTATATTAAACTTAGGCCAAATAATGCACAAGACGAACGCTTGTTATATCGCCATGAACGAGGTAGGTGTGTGAATCAGGTGATTGGAAAACACACTATTTCAAATGTTCCCAAAGAAATTGCCAAATTTTTGAAACTTCAAGATATAAATAAATACACTGGTCACTCGTTTAGAAGAACATCAACTACCTTTCTTGCAAATGCTCCAGGTATCGATATTTTGGATTTAAAAAGACATGGCGGTTGGAGATCTTCGTCCGTTGCGGAGGGATATATTGGTGATTCGTATACAAATAAAATCGAAATTTCCAAAAAGATCTTAAATCGATCTCCTACTTTTATTCCATCTAACGACGCGAGAGTGACAAATAGTTGTATGGTCCAAGTCCAGGATAATAACGAGTCTCTAATAAGAAACGGCGAAGGTATTGAATTGAATAATATTCCATCAATTAATATTTCACTATTAACCTTAATGACAATAAATAAAAATTAGTGTTATTTAAGTTTTATATTATTGTTATTATACCACTTGTTTTTTCAATAAATATAAACTTTTTATTATTAAGTAAGATTTTTTTTTAATTCGCTTGAATAAATACAATAAAAAATTGTATTCTTGTTTTTTTGTCCTGGCACCGAAAGTATTACTTTCGTAGCTAGCAACCTACTTTCGTAGCTAGCAACGGATAATATTCAGGTAACTGTAACATTTACTTTCGTTTTCTTTCGTGTTGCTACGGCCCGAAAGTTGATTTATTTATACAGTAGTAGAAAAACAATATTTTTCAAAAATATTTCATTATTGTTTAATATTTGCATTTTCTTTAATATTTGAATTACCCAATTTCATACAGGGTGAATCGCTAAAAAATATGTATTAGCCAGGAACGTTTCGGGCTAAGGCTGCTTTTTATTACTGTTATTGCTGGTAAATAAAATATCCGACCTGTAAATACCGGCATATTATTAAGATTTATGCCGTCTCGCTTGCATTTTAAATATGTGAAATTGTGAAAATGCTAAATATGCTTATGCTCTTTATACCACGGTTCACTGACAGAGGGTTTTGGATTTATTGCAACTTTCTTGAAAATTTATAGCTTCACTTAACGGGCACCGTACGCCATATTTTAAATTTACAACCAAAATTATCAACAATTTTATAGCCAGAAGCCTATATACGTTTCTTCATAAACAGAATTATTTCAGTTGAAAGACGAGTAAAGGTATATGAAAATAATGCATGCATGATCGGTAACGAAAAAGGAAGAGATGGTAAATGACTCGGTATAAGTCCTGGTTCAAAATTTTTTTACAGGCAACTTTCAGTCCTTAGCATATAACTTACTAAAATAAACTATTTGCCTGTAGAAACGATTATAATTTGCGAAATATATCTTACTTCCTGCATTAGAAAGGAATTTTAAAAGTTTTTTTTTAGATTATAGCTGCAGTATTCAAATTTGAATTTAAAAATGTATCGCCGGTCACGTATCCCCAGTCAATAATTTCTTACTTTACCCTTTTATATTTCACGTCATTTTACTAAAGTTACTTTTATATATAAATAATTTACACTCCTACTACAATTTGTATTGAAAAAATAATGTTCAAAGATTAACAGTTTAGTTTCTCTAACGCAATTATTAACCAGAAGTTCCGTCCCCGCAGCTGCATGTATCGCCGGTCACGGCAGAAATTGCTTATAAATAACACCACTACAGGTAGGCCTAATAGTTTTACAAATATGACGGTATGTGTTTGTATTTGTGTAAAACGTACTCCTGTTTAGGTAAGTTCCTTATTATGTTTATTTAGGTATAAACTAGAACATTGCCTACTTTTTACCAGGTCTATGTTGATCAGACCTAGTAGTCTTAATTAAGGGAAAAATACTACATGAAGTCATTCTCTTGAGTGCAGATACTCATTTCAGTCTAAAAAAGTTTAAGAAATAGCTTACATTAGCTGTTATCCACGAATTTGTGCATTTTTGTATCACCGGTCACATTGATATGACGGTTTCTTATCCGAAGCTATATACAATATTTTTTTATTAATGATTAAAATAACTCAGTTCCAAATATTGGCGTTATATGATTCAGAAGAGTAAAATTAGCCATCTGACGGGCGTTAAATTATTAAAAAATCGATGCTATAGACCAAGATCTTTGTGACGATGATCTTTTGCGCTGACATATATAATTCCTCCAATTAAATACTATAAGAAACATATTAAAAAATTAACAGGTATTTCTGAGATAATTTATTTTTAAAATTTTTACCCTCCTACGTAGCTGGCCTTGCTCTGCAATCATTGACATCAATAAAATCCTCTTTACAGAGTAGTTTCATTTACTCTGTTCCTTTATAAGGCCAGGGGTTTTCGTTTTCATCCAGACGATTGTATTCATGAGTTAATTCTCGAAGTCTCTTAATAAACCAAAGAAAAGGAACCACTAGGGACTTTTCATTCAATCGGATTATCGAGTTTGTATAATTAACCGAACAAATCACGAGAGGATCTGGGAGTAACCAAAAATAGTTTTTGATGTATACAGTATGTCCACGGATGGGGTTTACAAGAGGACAAATGGACTAAAAATTGAAAGATTGAAATTGAAAATTGAAAGGGCCATATTTTTTGATAACACGTGCAATAGATGAACTTGAAAATCTACCATTAAATTTTCGACAAAATGTGCATTTTCAGCAAGACGGTTGTCCAGCCCATTTCGCTAGTGAGGTTAGAGAATGGCTTGATCGCACCCAAGAAGTCCCGACTTAACCTTGGCCGATATGTTTTATGGGGTCGTTTAAAACAAATTGTTTTTGCAACCGCAATACCAAATGATATTGAAGTGCTGAAGGGCAGAATTATCCTGGCTGTCGAATCGATATCTCTGGAAGAATTCAGAAATTCTTTCACTTATTTGCGAAAGCAATTAGAGTGTCGAGTATGGGGGTGGTTTCTGAATTATGAAATCATTATCGTATTCTTTTCATGTTAATAAAAATGTTCGTATTATTATTATTATTATGATTACTTCACTAAATAAAGACATTGACAACAAGTATCACCTATTCATTATTCAAGTAAAAACGTTTATGAAGAGTGACTTTTTTTCGTATCTTTCAAAATAAAGTATGTTTACTCTTAAGCAAAATAACATTTTTGCAGTTTTTACCCACCCTGTATAAAAAATTTGAAGTTTCTTATGATGAATCGTATTTTCTAGACAAGCAAAAACGTTTATTAAGATTGACCTTTTTCCGTATCTTTCAATTTTTAGTCCATTTGTCCTCTTGTAGACCCCATCCGTGGACATACTGTAGAATGCAATTACAGAAACTCCTTTAATGGTAAACCTTAAATGCGTATACCTATGGTATCTTATTTCACAGTTAAGAACGCTCATTCGTTAATGTGCATTTGAATAGATGCTGTGTGGTCCTATCCAAATAAATGACGCCTGTTGACTGTCTTGCCTCTTGACCTGTCTGGTTTTGTACACTATACTATCTTTATTGATAAAAGTAGGTTTCTTACAGGGTCCTGTCTATGTAGCGTCACGTTGGTTCTCTCGTTCGATATCGGCCGGCTTCTTTAAACAGCTGATTTTGGACAATCGGGCTAATATTTAAAAATACAGCGTTGCCACTTTCGATGTTTTATAAGCGACTATCATAAATTGCCGAATTTCCTTCTATAATATTACTTTCCTGTATAATTACAGTCTCTAGCGAGTTCTCGGAAAGAAAGTCCGACTGGTCCGAAGGTGGACTAGACCATTCATTTCAAAAGGTAGTTCCTGTCAATTGTTAACATAATTGTTTCATTTTGTCTTTAGTAAAGGGTTAATGGACTATAGAAATTAGCGTTTTTATTATTTCTATTGCGAAATGATTAAGTGCTCTTGTTCTATGTATGTTATTGTAAAGTGTAATTATGCGTTAGTGTTGGGATTTAGTGATAAGTTATGTACTCCCACACTATCATCAGGACACGTGATGAGCATAAAGTTTTTCCCATAGAAAAAAGAACCGAAAGTGTCTGTGCCTTGGATTCCTTAATCGCGTCCTGGATTTACTTTCTAAGTAAGCTAAATATTTATTTTTATAAGAAACAAAAGTTTTACACTTTTAAACATTTTGGCAACATTGTGCCTGAACATCTGTTGATTATCCAGCTGGGCAATGTAATATGTTTATATATGAATGTACCGAGGAGTTGTGTGTGGGTTTAGGGGTGAATTACCCCACCTTTTAAACGTTCGATTTAAAAGAAAATATGTAGCGCTTCTCTAGGACACACCAGGAGTCATCCATTTAAAATAATACGTCATTTCCATAACACCCTGTATTATAATCGAAAGCTGCGCGTGCGACAACACAACGCAACACCATTTTCATGTAGAATTGACCGGGCTAATAAGAAAAAATAACCACATGGAAATGCGAATGAGAGAAATACCAATTCAAATACAAGGGTTAATTTGGTCCTACAAATAATAATAATAAAGGAAAACAGCTCTGGCGCAATTATTTTCTTTTAAAAAACATTTCTTGAGAGAGATTGATAACGTATCTAGTGTCTTGTTTTTCCCCATGTACAACCATTTCTCACGCAATTCTATTGATTGCTCCCTCCCTCTAAGTCGAGTAAATTATTTTTGTTAGCCTAAGATGCATGGGGAAAAATAATGACTAGGCCCGTATATTGCTTTTACTTTCCCCTTTTTCAGGGAATCTATTGGTGTTTTTAGTGCGAAAGAAAGTAATTATTAGAAAATAAAAAATATGACCGGTAAACCGTGCACACCAACCCGTTTTTTCACTCATAAAATTTAACTTTTTACTGTGCAGCCCATAGTCTCAATTATTATTCAATAATCTCTAGTATACAGTATGTCCGCGGATGCAGTTAACAAGAGGACAAATGGACCAAAAATTGAAAGACACGAAAAAAAGTCATTCTTCATTAAAAAGTCAGCTTGTCGAAAAAAATTGGAATTACGATGAGAAAATTGAGAAAAGTAAATAATAAATAATAATAATAATAATAAATTTACAATGGACGAGGTATCATACACAATAGTCATAGTTCAAAAACCTCTCCCCCATATTCAACATATTTTTCCAACTGCTTCCTAATGTGATCAAAACTGGCTTGAATCTTTTCAACTGATAATGATTCCACTGCTCTCCTAATTCTTTGTTTTAAAATTTTGACATTACTATCCATTGGTTGCGCAAAAGTAAGCTGCTTTATACGGCCTCAAAGGTAAGAATCGGCTAATATCAGATCGGGGCTTCTTGGGGGCCATAAAACTGGCCCATTTCTTCCTATCCATCTCACATCGAATTTCTGTTCAGCCATTCTTTGACCTCTCCAGCGTAATGTGCAGGGCAGCTCTTCAAGATGATCGCTAAAGAATGTATCTAGCAATTGCAAATAGCTCGCTCTGTTACAAGTACCTTCGAAAAAATAAGGCCCAATGATACGGTAATATGAAATTGCACACCACACATTGACTTTTTTAAAGTACTGACGTCTTGCGGCAATCCTAAATTCAGGATTCTCTTTTCTCCAATATCTGACATGTTGAGAAGCAACAGTTCCGTTGGTTGAAAAGGTTGATTCATCAGAAATCACTATAAGCTTGTGAAAATTTCTATTGACGTTTAAAATCTCATTTCCAAACCGTAAACAAAAATCTAGCATTTTAGCTTCATCCCCAGTGTCCAAGGTTTGGTTGAAATGAGGCTTGTAAGGGTAAATTTTATTTTGTTAAAACGGTTTGAATGGTAGTTTTTTGAAGCTCTGTTTCTCAAGGAAAGCAATGGATTTTCATTTACATATTGCTTCTTCTCTTTTTTAATGTCAATAACTGATCCTGTTCTTTGAAATTTTTTCACCAGTTTGTGTACACCAACTTTCGAAACGTACACGCCAGGAAATTTGCGTTGGAATTCCTCCACGACGTAGCGGTAAGAGCACTGACCATTTCCATAACATTGCACTATAAAAACTCTTTGTTCAACGGTCAGCATTTTCAAGAATATTTATTTTGGCACTGACACTAACAACTACAAAACAGGTAATAATGTACAGGTATAAGTCATAATAATATGAAAGTAATAGAAAAGTTTTGGACTTGCATTGTCTTTATTTGTTATATATCACAACGTTTCAACTGGTAAGTATCTCCAGTCGTCTTCGATACTTACCAGTTGAAACGTTGTGATATATAACAAATAAAGACAATGCAAGTCCAAAACTTTTCTATTATTCAAGAAACACCATTGTCTACGACCTTCAAACAGACAATATGAAAGTAGTAAAATGCGGACTTTTTTTTTAAATTTCATAAATTCCAATTTCTTTCAGTAAGTTAGAAATCAGAGATAGGACTAAATTTGGAGCAAGTTTTTTATTTATCATTTCACGTTAAAAGGTCAAAAATCTCTGTTAACTCTTGTTATATTTTATGTTTTTGCATTTTTGAGACAATAAGAATCAATCGTAACTAATTCCTATTTTTTCGACATGCAGACTTTTTAATGAAGAACGACATTTTTCGTATCTTTCAATTTTTGGTCCATTTGTCCTCTTGTTAACTGCATCCGCGGACATACCGTATATTTATATTGATTTTTGGTAAATTTCAATTCTTTAGACGATTTAATAAATTTTCAAAAATTTCTATGGACATCCGAAAGTAATTGAAAAATTATTGATTTATAGGATGAACCCAAAATCTTCTGTTATACCAGCGGCATCCTAGTAAAAATTAAATAGCAATTAATATAATTCATCGTAAAATTGACACAGTTCTTACTGCATAGGACTAAATATCTCTTCTTTCTTCTCACGAACATCACCTTTATTCGTTTAACAGCAAAATCTGCTTCATAACAATGACGAATGAACTTTTCGACTGATGCAATTGTTCAGTCAATGTCAGTGCCTCGCAACAATATACTCAAAAATACATCTAATTAGATAAAAAAAGAAAGTCAATTACGAAACTGTCAAGAATTGTTCATTCAGCGAAAGTTAATGATTGTAATAACAACAGAACGCAAATGGTGTGATGACAGAACTTGTCTGTTCCGAGTGCCGTTTTGTTTTATTTTTGGCCTTAGACGGATTTATTTTAAAGATACTCGATGTAAGAAGTTTCGTGTTCATTGTATTTTTTAAATTGGGGTATTCAAATTTTTTTTATGATCAAATACTAGCGGTATTATAGCCAATATTCTTTAAGACACTCTGAGAGTGACATTAATTATTAATTTTATCTGAATAAAAAATGTAAAGCTATATTTTTCCTACGACCATCTACGAAAACGAGAAAAAAGCACGGGTTAATTTCCCTAGAAAGGGTCTTATATCACATGCGTGTTTGTTCGCACATTTAATTCCATCTTTATAAATATTCAGGTTAGGCCGTGTGAGTTTTATGATCTTCTTGGAATTCTACAATGTGTCCACGGATAGAGTTCGGAAGAGGAAAAACTCTTTTATTTGTAGATTTAGATTCTTCATAAAAACGTCTGCTTGTGTCGAAACTACAATTTATAATACCAAATTTACGATTACTATACAAGGTTAGTCAGAAATAACATTTTTAATTTTGTGGGTTTTGTTTAAAACAGATTTACGTAAAAACAAACAACTATTGTTGCTTTCTTATTAAAATATAATTTTATATCTGGCCGAATAACGATTTTGTTGTAAGAAAACTATTTTTATTTGTATTTTTATTATTACATGTCATATTTCTTTAATTCATTCAATTATAAATTATAAAATTCAAACGTGGTACCACCCAGTTCAGCGCATAATTCAACTCGATATCTGAATTCCCGATAACAGTTCCTAATTTGCTGTATTGGGATATTTACAATTACTTCTCTTATTTTTTCTTTCAAGAGATCCAATTTATTATTGAAATTGGTTTTATACACATGTTGCTTCAGATATCCCCACAAATGAAAGTCCATAATTGTGAGATCGGGACTCGTAGGTGGCTACTCATTTGGACCATACCACTCATTTGGACCATACCAAAGTAAAAAAAACCCATAACCACAACACCCGTAAACAATACCACAAAAATGTCGCGTTTTGAGTCTGAAAGAGAATATTGATGTTGTGGAAGTTTGTAATTTGATAACAATGATTTGGGCGAGTTCATTAACATTGATACCAATGTGCTGTTAGAAGATGATAGTGACCCCATTCCTACCGATTATGTAGTCCAAACTGAAACCACATCACTATCTGACGACTCTGATGTGATGAAGAAGTTGAATGCAGTAATCAAACAAATGTCACCAATTATCAACAAGCCATTAGTATGGTAAAGGAATTATAAGAGTATGCAAAGAATACTACAGCAATGCAATTGTTATCAGACTTGGAATTACATTTTCTAGATTGCAAGTTTAAAACGCAAACACGTCAAAGTAAAGTACGTTATTAGATTTTTTTAGTACTTGTTATGTTATGTTTATTTGTACATACATATACATAGTAATAATTTTGCATTTACATAATACCTAATAACAAATTTCCCATGGGCGGACACCTCTATTAGGCGGACACATTTAGACGGTCCCGTAGGTGTCCGCCTAAGAGAGGTTACACTGTACTTAAGTAGTTTTAACTGTTTCTTCCGGTTGGTTTAAATTTAACTAATGAAGTTTTGTAAATTTTTCAAATTTTTAAATTACCTTTACATATATTTTTCGCTATTTAAATCCTGTAAATCTGCAGGATACAGTTTTAGTCTATTTATCACAGATAAATCGGATTAGAGAGCCGTGCAGTTCCACCTGTCTGGACCTGCACATTGAGTAAACTAAATAAGCGAGCTTTAGGCCCAAGTTTATGTAAACTATTTCTGATCTATTTACATTTGGATCTATTTTGGTGTTTGCATGAACCAATTTAGCACATTCATAACAATGTCGGCACAATGCAGAATCATTATAATCTTCTGTGATGAAGAGGTGCATTATGAGAGAGCTCAATTTCTTAAATCGTACAGTAGAAAAAATTACTTGTACGAAGGTAAAAATTCTTAAACTGAGTAAAAACTTCGATTGGGCGGAATTAATTGCAGAATTTTTGCTTTATGTATAGCGAATTATACTGAAGAACAATAATTGTCGATAGTAATTGTACCTAAAAACTTTAAGCAGAGTCCCGAACTAATTCCAGTATATAAACGATGATGCATCAATTGCAAAAACTGTTGTTACCGAGGGCAAAATAATAATTACAGCGTTGACTTTTAAAATTACTTTTTAATCATTTAATAATCACTTTCTGTACGAAGTCGGTAGACTGAATCAAGCGAACATTATTTTTTTAACTGTAACAATATTTTAATTCTACATTAAAATAGACTTAAATAAATTTAATTTTGTTTGACTTCTCTGTTTAATGTTTATGTTTGTATAACATTTGGGTCAATATAAAGTAAACTGGTACGATTTAAGAGTGCCGGAACTGTGAGAAAAAACACGAAGACATAAAGGATTCTTTATACTATACATGCAGAAAAGAAAATATTACTATTATATAATTTAAAGATGTACTACTTGTATTACTTGCTAGCCACGTCTGACTGGTCATAGAAAAACTACACAGGAAAACCGCGTGCAAATTAATTTTATAAAAATATATTGTAGGAAGTAGCGTTAATTTAGTGTGCGGTTGTAAAATTACATTTTAGTGACGTCAACAAGAAACCACCCCCCAGAGGGGCTATACGTGCTTCAAGAGGTTTCCTTGCAGAGAAACACACTTTCCCCTCCATTTTCGAGGATGCTGAGCACGGTGGTCGTGTTGGATATCGCGTTCGACCCCTTCCAACCCGTCCACCGGCCAATACTCGCCCCTGAAAGGGGGGAATTTTTTTTCTTCAAGTATCAGCGGCGAATATATACCCCCCCCCCCCCCTCCCCCCTTCGAGGATGCTGAACACGATGGCGGCGTCTTTGGGCTTACGCAACCCCCCAAAACGGCCAAAAACCACCCCGCCAGAGGGGTTAAACGCGCTTCAAGAGGTTTCCCTGAAAAGGATGAATTTTTTTTTCAAGTATCATCGGCAAATATATATTCCCCCACGTTTTCGAGGATGCTGAGCAGGTTGATGGTGTTGGATATCGGCTCCGACCCCCTTCCAACCCCTCCACCGATCAATACTCGCCCCCATTATGGAACGATATAACCTTTTAATAAAAAATAAATTTCGAGAAAAATTTCAAGAGTTTAACAAAAATTTTTTTTAATTACTTTCTGTTTTATGATTTTTTTATTTAATTGAAATTAAAAAAAAAAAAATTACAAATTAAAAATAAACTGACCACGTCTTCACGTTTTTTCGCGCAAACTATTTGATTATATTTTTTCAGTTCGGCCGGAATGAGAGACAATTACAACCAAAAAGAGAGTACAACTATTTTCCCCATTCTCAACATCCTCGGAAACCCGGGGGGGGGGGGGGTTAGGGGCTCGGACGCGATATCCAACGTCACCACCGTGCTCAGCATCCTCGAAAACGGGGGGAAAGTGTGTTTCTCTGCAGGGAAAGCTCTTGAATCCCGTTTAACCCCTCTGGGGGGTGATTTTTGGCCGTTTTGAGGGGTTGCCCAACCCAAAAGAGAAATTCTGATGAGCTCAGCCTACTCGAAAACGGGAGGGGGAGGTACTCTTGTTCCGGCTAAAAATATTTCGATGTTCGTCCGACTCACAGACGCCACTATCTTGTAATTGTACCACTTTAAATTCAAATAACAAAAATTCTCTCCCTTAGGGCTAAAGACATGCAAAACCCATTTTTTTTTATGTTTTGCTCAGTTTCCAAAAAAAATCCAAACCTCCGGTTTGTACGTCTGTAAATGTATCTTCTCTTGATTAATTGCACCATTGAACAATTTTTTAAATAATTTGCCTCGATAAACTATTATTCATTATTTATGAATTATTATTAAGCAATTATTTTGATGTCAAATATGTTTTTCACGTATTTTTTATCAACTATGATGAAATACGTTTCTTTCATCGAAATATCAATTCTGTTTCATTTTATAGAATTGTTACCATGGCAACTGACAACGAACAAACCCGAACCGGCCTTTGGGATATCAAAACAGGCAACAAAATCAACATTAGATAGATGGTCGAAAAAACAAAACCTATCTCGATAGCAAGGGTTACCTGGTCAAATACACGCACGGGCCGTTATTGGAAAACCATCGAAAATACTATCGAATGGGATGCTAACCCTGGCGCGGCCCGGTGATGGGTCTGCTAACAGGCCACTGCAACCTGCGAAAACACCTTCAACGGATAGGTATAAACCGCCTCACACATAATATACTGCTGCGTAGCGCTGTCTAGTAGAAGACAAAATATCTTCGGGAACATACAACGTGGTGACAACCTCCCACATGACAAGCTTGGTAGAAGGTTACTGGACCTCATAGAAGGAACAAACATCTTCTAACAAGATCGGGGTAACACAATAAGTCGGTAGGCTGCAGTAATAGAAGTTCGGGCCTTTGAACCGACCCCCGCCTTTAACCAACCAACCCAATTATTTGAAACTAGAAAGAACTTATTATTTCGATTTGTTTAAAATACTAATTTCTTATTTTAACCTGCCCTGTCCGATATTCTAATTCGATCGATTCGATATTACTTTTAAATTTTTTGAGGTTTAAAAATGATTTTAAACAATAAATTTATTCAGCAAGGAATAATGTGGTCACTTTCTTTTGTAGATAAATGTTATTTGTTTGGAAATTGCGCAAACGGTGTGAGTTATAAGGGCTTTTTGTCCGGCCATTGTTTTGAATTATTATTTTCCAAATATTTTCATAATAAAACTTTATCGGCCAACTATTGTAAGTAATGTGTTAAAAGCAATATTGTAATTATATTTTTATCAAAAACATGCAATTAATATAATTAAACAATGTTTTATAGATGCACACATAAGCCGTATCAAATATCGTTTTCTTTGTTAACAATCGATCGACTCAAGTGCAGTTTTATTATGAGACTAATTTTATTCATGTTAATGCCCTCGTAAAATGGTTGATATCAAACCAAGTAATAAAATATTGCGAGGTCGTAAATTTGTGTACAATGTGCATCTTTTAAATTAAATTTATCTCGAAACAAGGAGACTGCAGGGCACCGTTTATTTTTTACAAACGTACGAAAAGATGGCACTTTCCGCATTAGTATAGGATGTTTTGTAAATTGAAACTGAAATAGGAACGCACTCCTTTTGAAAGTTTCATACCTATTTTTAAATAAATTACATCAACATGGCAGGTCCTTTTTACCCTTCTTGCTTCTTGAAGACTACATTATGATGTAGTGCCACCGTTATAAGGTGCTTGATCGAAATCAATTTCGACAGCATTCTCTTCGTGGAAATTCCAATGCACTTAATTAACGCATTTTAAGATTATGCCCATGGTTATAATTTAAGTTATTTATTTATAGAAAAAGAAACAGCAGAAGCTCAAAACAATAAAGACGTCCGAATTGAATTCATCGATATTCAGTTAAGGAAAATACAGAAAAACCGTAAAATGTATCGCTATTAATCGTAAGCGCAGACCAGCGTTCGCTGTTCTCCAGAGGCGTGCAATTATTTTAAAATATCAGGAAGCCCGGTGTTCATTGTCCGACATTGTATTCTAAAACATGCATTATCGAAATCTTTAGGCAAATATTTGCTTACCATCTTTCTAGCTCTTTGCAATACTAATAGGGGTCTTATATTGTTAACATGTTGCGGTTAGGTTTTAAACTATCGAGTTGATATTTGGCGCAACGTCTTATATCATTGTGTTCTAGAAATGTGCCACCAGAGGTCACTTTAACTAAAATTCAAATTTAATTTTTGACATAACTTTTATGTTTTGACATTTATTAGAAAAAAGGACATGTCATTTTAAAGACAAAAGAATATCTAATAAAAAGATTTGAGTCAATAAACCATACCGTTGCGCGTTGAGGCGCAATACTAGAATTAAAGTTTTTGTTAGCAGGAGACTCAGGTTTTCAAATAGAAGCAAAAAAAAATGTATTGAGCGTTCGACTTTTTGTTATGTGACTAACTTCACCACCTTCATATGCAGGGTGTCTCAGAATATGTGGGCAGTCTCCCGGGTTCAGATGGAACAGTTAAAAATAACAGGAGAAGTGCATATACATGTTTCTTCCTACGCCCCCCCCCCCCCCCCCCCTACGGAGCCCATAACCGACGTCCCTCGAAATCGTTGTTTTTTAAATAATTTATTAAGTACTAGGTGTAATTTAATAATTTTTTGTATAATGTTTACTAGATGAGTCTCCCTAAAATTCGCCCTTTTAAACACATTTGGCTTATTTAGTTCGACTGGGCGGACTAGACGTAACACAAAAATACTTTTTTTTACATCCTGTATGATGAAGGAACGACAATAATATTTTTTTTGGATACTCTAAACCTTAAGCTGGAAAAAGGTACTTTTGATCAATGTCGATAAAATAAACTGTTTTCGAAAAAAAAATATTTTTGTTCAATATGGGTTTTTGCATTGGTTGTTGTTTTATGTTCATAAAATTCCCTTATTGTTGCTATGGTATTTTTCACATGTATCGATTTAAATAAGAATATTTATGCCAGTATCAGTTTATGGTAGTGTCTTGAAATTAACGGTTTTTCTCCTTTGTCTTGTCTTGTAGGAAGAAAAATTTATATGAATCCTCACCTTATTTTAAGACGAAAATGTGGTATAAAAGTTTTTCGCATATCACTTCGTTTTCGAAATACAGGAAGTTAAAAAAAATATTGTATTTTTCATTTTAAAAAAGTTTGCCAAATTTGTCCTATTTGCTTGACTTCATTAATTTGAATTTCATAGAATTTTCGACAAATACAAATTTAAAACGTCTATGGTTTTTGTTGTCAATAAACATACGCCATTTATCCATGTATAGTGCAGTTCAAGGCTAGTTGAGTTTACCTTTCTTTACTGTCCAATTGTTCCTATAAAATATAGTACTTGCCTATACTGGTTAAATGAGGTGGAAAATTTAAATAAACCACTTGTCCTTGTTGGATAAAGATTGCTGTATTTCATGTGCCCAGTTCTTCATACCCCTAAGCTATAAAAGCTTGTTTATCTACACTAGATCACCTGTAGACCTCAATCATATAGGGATGATAATAAATTACTAAAAAACGTTTATTTATCGTTCTAAACCACTCGACTTGACGAGTCTTATTGATTACAATTTTAAACCATATTTTAAAGTCTATTTAATCATTGTACGTTTCATATCCTTTTAGTACCATCTTTGGGGCACTCTATATACGTACGTATTCAAAATCTCATTCCCCAAATTACTGTGTACCTTTTCAACTAAACCTTCAAGCGGCGACGGTACCAAGAAAGTCGTGTGCCTTTTTAGGCAGGTCGAAACAGAGTTGAAATAACGGGCACCTGCCAAATAAGACACGATGATTTTCAATTTAAGAATTGTGTTTATCATTATGTAATGTATGTTTAGGTAATTCGTTGCAATGGTGTTTGCAATATAAAATATATAAATATTTTTTTCTATTTGGGTTTCATATTATTATGAAATGCAAAAAAAATTGAATAACCTGTGACTTTATGAAATTGAAATTTTATTTTTTTAGGTTGGCAGCAAGTAGGTTTGAATTTTAGGCTTACTTCGATTTCGTTAAAATTAGTTTTCTAGGCATTATGGATTCGACAAAAAATTTTTATAGAAAACTTTAAAATACTAACCTTTAACCTTGCAAATAGATCATTTTTACTAGATATTTATCTGAAATACCTATACTCGGAAATATATAACATGCTGACGGTGTCAGTGAACGAATTTCTAGTCACAACTATAAACCAATATAACCTAAAAATAATAGAAGTATCTTCCAGTTTATGCTCTATTTCTACAGTTTTATTCAATAAAGTACTATTTTTATTTTTAATTCAATATAGTATTATACATACATATTACTCTATATATATACATATTTATAGTTACTGTAGACATTTCCTGGGCATTAACTATTATTCCTGTCAGATTCGGTATCGACACAATATTTTGTTCAATAGTATTATTTATTATTTTATTCAATATTTTGAACTTTGTTCTGCTCGCACCATAACCCAAGTTTTGCATATTCTTTTTAAGAGTTTTTCTAGATTAATTTCTGCAATTTCTCGTATTCCTGACACACTCATTTTATAACTGTAATAATATATTTATTTTTAATTATGACGGATGAGAAGAAGCTTTGTTGTGTTCAATTGTTTCTATCATGGCATATTTGATACTTGTAACATTTTATTAAATTGTAAAAGTATTGCCAACCCAAAAAGAAAATATTAATTCATATGGAAATAGAAAAAGTATTATAAAATACACGGTTCATAAGACAATTAGTACATTTGTACTTTAGAAAACTCCCCGCTTCGCGGGTCGTTTTCTAGATTAAACGCTTGCTCTAAGATAATGTCTTATGAAACTTGTATCTTAATATACTATTTTATGATCAAGCACAAGCACTATAGGAAAAATCCTTTATGGCACTCTGGGAGTGGTGTGTATGCGCAGACATGAGAGCAGTATTCTAGTGATGGTTACTTTGTAGAGGGAAAGTTGTTGAGGTTTATACAACTTTTTTTGGTACGGAAAAGTACAACGTGCAAGCTTCTGAGAAGTTGCCTCGGCGATGTGGTTATGCCAAGACATATTTCGTCCCAGATTGAAGCCCATCAGGTGTCTTCGATGTTCTAGGATCTAGGCTGTCGAGATTCTTGGACAGCTTGTTGTCTCCTTGCGACGGAATCCAGTAGCCGAAGAGTATGCGTGGGTGAAGGCGTAGATTATTATAGGGTTTTTGTAGCATGCTAAGCCAATGTTTTAACGCATGCGCGAGTTCATAAAACAGCCAGAGCCCAAGTCATCCTTCGCAACAATAATCACAATACATCGTATACCCCAGATTTGACTCCGTGTGACTTCCTTTTATTGAAAAATTTGATAAAACGCCACCAAGGGACTTCATTTTCAGACGATAACTGAGACCTATTAAAAATGCAGATCTACATCGTAAAAGTGGGTGGGATCAGGATTACGCTCTAAACCCTTGAAGCACCGTTGAAACGAGGTACTACTATCAAATAATATTCCTGCTCTATCTTTCAAACCTTCCCACACCGTCTGTTTAGTTGTCTGAAAGTGATGTTCTAAAGGTTTTAAGGCGTATACTTATTGTGCCCTGCTGTAAACTCTTCATGTCAATAAATTATTAGGCGTGTTATGGGTCAGTGTACTGCATTGTCTGTATTTTTATTTTTATTGCCATTGTGGAATAAATCGTTGCTTTGATGAGGAAAAATGACGACAAATTGGAGCGATTATTTCATTAACATTAAATATATTTAGTTTTCTGACATAAAAGTTCAGGAAAAGTCATTATGGGTCCATTAGCGAGCACAAATGGGATCTTACACTTACAGAATGAAAATCTTTTTTTAAACAAAACGGTGGATATATTTAGCGATCTTATTTTTTGGCTGTAGTCATAAATATATAGGGTGTTCCTTAATGATGTGTAAATATTTCATGGTGTGATTCCTTAGGTCATTTTATAAGGAAAAGTTCATATGAACATGTCCGCAACGGCTTAAATTTTTTGCTACAGGGTGTTGAATTTTTATTTTTTAAATGGTTATTTTTTAATATCTCCGAAAGTACTTTAGATATTATTTTCAATTTTGGTAAGTGTTAATAGGATATAGAACCACAAATTTTAGTTGTTAAAGTTATTCAATTGTTCCACCAGTGGCATCCCTACAAACATGTCCCTTTTTTTATTTTTCACAAAAAAGATGGTACCCCACTGATATTTTTCCATGTCGATATTTGTTCTGATTAACCTGGTTAATTCTACATGAAAACGGTCTCTTGAGTTTTTCTCGTCAGACGCACCGTTATTGATTAAAACCACTAAATTCATATTGAAACTCACTATTATTAACATTGATAAAATAATTAATGATAAATTTTGTTTTATAAAAATTGTTGGAAATGGCCACCTTCACTTAAAAGGCTTCCTCCTGTCTTTGCATCGAATTGCCCACTCTAACAATTTTTATAAAACAAAATTTATCATTAATTATTTTTTCAATGTTAATGCTAATGAGTTTCAATATGAATTTAGTGGTTTTGATAAAGAGGTGCGTCTGACGAGAAAAACTCAAGATACCGTTTTCATGTAGAATTGACCAGGCTAATCAGAAAAAATATCCTCATGGAAAAATGCCATTAGCGTACCATCTTTTTTGTAAAAAATATCAGAGGACATGTTTGCAGGGACGCCACTGGTGGAACAATTGAATAACTTTTCTAACTAAAGTTTGTGGTTCTATATCCTATTAACACGTACCAAAATTGAAAATAACATCTAAAGTACTTTGGGAGATATTAAAAAATAACCAATTAAAAAATAAAAATTCAACACCCCGTAACAAAAAATTTAAGCCGTTGCAGACATATGTTCATATGAACTTTTCTTTATAAAATTACCTCAGGAATCACACCCTGAAATATTAGCACGTCATTAAGGAACACCCTGTATAGAATTAGCTACACCACTGATTTACCTAAAAAATAACATAACCTCATTATTTTCACTTACCGACGAAATATTAATCCGGGGTTAGAATAGTCGAATTTCTTGCACACCCCGCGCTGACGAACCACTGTAGATGGCTAATAAAAAGCTCTAAATAGCTTTAGTTCGAAAAAATTAATCCAAAAATGACAAACAATCACAAGAGCAGCATCGATAAACCGGTAACAATATCGCCGGCGAAAATGAATGAAAATAGTAAACTTCTGGATTATTTTTACACTAGCAGGTAAAAATGGGCATTCAGCGTTGCCACTGTGATTTCCTTAAACCTTTGCCATTTAAAATTTAATTTGTGACTTTAGTACAATGTTAAGTTAGTTGCTGTCGTTCTTATTTGATCTACATAATCCCGATTTAAATCATACTTATACAGGTCCTCCTACAATAAAGAAAGATATTTTAATGCGAATTAAAGTTACATAACATTAATATTACACAAGCGTAATGGCCTTTGCAATATTAAAATATACGTATAGGTACTTAAATTCTAATTTACAAATACCCCGAAGTGTGAAAGAGTAAATTTAAAATGAAAACTTATGGCGTTAGGTAAAAGAAAATAGTCATTACATAAAGGTGTGTCCAATATGCCTAACATTATTGATTAAATATATAAATTAATGTCTAAAAACAATGCACTTTGAATAAACTACTTAACTGCATTTCAGTTTAAATTGCCCCGTTCAGTTCAATGTAAATATCATAATTCACCTTAGTGACTGTTGATTGTATGTGGCATAACGTTTGCTAACTATGATTTCATGTTGTCAATAAAAATCAATAAAGGAAAAATAATCTATCGGATATGTGCATCGATATTTATCAGTCTTTGGCACTGGTAAAAATTACAGGATTTAAGTAGATTCATTAAATATGACATTCTCTAATCTGAAACTCCTTTGAAACAAAGTGAGTTTCACATTTATATTTTAGCTTTTTATTGTTTATGGAGGAATTACAGTTATTTTACTAAGTTTTATCTATAGAATTTAAAAATGACGTAAACCAAAAAAATTATATTATTTTTTCAGCTATTTTCAGCCACCCTCTAGACACCGGGGATGCATCGTTAGCATATACAGTGAAACCTCTCATAACGGATACCTTTAATAAGCGGACATCTCTATTAAGCGGACATTTTTCATAGCCCGGAACTAGGTATATAAAATGCCATGAAAATCAACCTCTCTTGGACGGACGCTCCTTTAGGCGGACGCGGACAGGCTGTTTCCATACAAAGAGTGCGAAAACCCTCCTTTAAAGGGACAAACATTTTTGCAAAACTCTCTGAAGACAGACCGGCAACTATGTATGGCAGAGCGAAAGAACTTCGCCGAATGAAAGTATGTGTGATTCCCCGTTTATTTGTGAGTTGTAAGGTTAAAATCGTAAATAATGGCAGAAAAATGTCGCGTTTTTAGTCTGAAAGAGAATATTGATGTTGTGGAAGTTTGTAATTTGATAACAATGATTTGGGCGAGTTCATTAACATTAATAGCAATGTGCTATTAGAAGATGATAGTAACCCCATTCCTGCCGATTATGTAGCCCAAACTAAAACCACTATCTGACGACTCTGATGAAGAAGTTGAATGCAGTAATCAAACAAATGTCACCAATTATCACAAGCCATTAGTAGAGTATGCAAAGAATAGAGGTGACTATACAGCAATGGAATTGTTATCAGACTTGGAATTACATTTTCTAGATTGCAAGTATAAAACGCAAACACGTCAAACTACGTTATTAGATTTTTTAGTACGACATCCTAACTAAAACTAGTGTATTTTTGTTATGTTATGTTTATTTGTACATACATATACATAGTTATTATTTTGCATGTACATATTACCTAATAACAGGATTGCTGAAAAGGTCGGGCACACATCAACTCTTTTTTTTTTTAAAAATGGAATACCCCAAATTTTATTCGAGATTGTTTGTATTGTATTGTAATATCTCGAGAATAGCTGAAGATCGAAATCGGGTATGTTACATGAAAAATATTCTCTCTGCAGTTCATGCGACAAAGTATATAACTCTCATTACATAATGGAATGTGCAATACTTTAAGTTCCTCATAAACACAGGATCAGACCAATTGTACAAAGTAATGTCTTTTTATAATAATATCCCTAGCGCCGTCATTTTTATCTGTCCTTTATAATTTAAATATTTCTCTTTTTTCTCCAGGCCATTTAAAATGATTAAGATGTAACTCGACAGGCTGATAAAGAAAAGTCAGTTAAGTAACAAACCATTTAAATTAAGAAGTTAGTCGATTAAAATTGAAAGGAGAAAGACTCATGATTCATTTATCCATTTTAAATGGTTTGTCATTTATTAAAAGTTGATACATATCCCATTTATTGCTGTATTTGGAGAAGTAGGTTAATCAAATATATGCGAAGTAAACAAAATTTTCATTACATTATGCATTACTAATTAATTAGAGTGAGGTTTGGCCCATAGTTAATCAAATTAATTGACTCTACACTAATTTGGGATGGAAAAAATGATTTCGTGTAATGGACATGTAGTGGACAAGCGCGGAACTACTATGCAGTAAGACCATGCAACGCACGGGGGCCCAGGCGTCCAGAGGGCCCTCGGCCTTCGCCACTTCAAAAAGTGCCTTTTTCTTACGCAACACTAATTTATTATGATTTAATATTATCACCAAGAAAAGGAGTTCCTACACATCTGTCGATCGCCTTAGATTTTAAGAACCTTTACAATTTTTTTTGTAATAAAAAAGCATAGGTACCTGTTCGTTTTGCAAATAAGTTAAGTTTTTGTCTTGTTTGTGTTGAATAGGTTAGTGTCGCGCAAACCAAGTGCTGAGATCCTCTGAAAGTGGGGCCTCCGGCCCAGACCCACCGGGCCTAGCAGTCCTGGATAATGTTTATAGTAACAAGGAATTAACAACTACAACGTTTTAAAGTTTCTATGACACCGTAGGTATTTTTAATTGAATGCAAACTTCCTATTCCTAAACAAATAATTTAAGGAAATTAAATTTAAAATATAAAATATCCCTAGCGCAACGAAATAGGGGCTCCGGAGCGACAGCAAACTGGTCTAAATACAGCACTTGTTATATATAAATAATATTTTTTATATTTATTTGGCTGTATGGCGGTGCTAAGTTTTCAAAGAATTATTTCTTACTGACAATTATTAACATCAAAAGAATAACTTACTAGTAATATAATAATCTACAAACAAAATTAATTGAAAAGTTGGTCAATGGTTCAATTTAGGGAAAATACATTTACAGAAATGCATTGAACAATTTTTCAAATAATTTTTTTTGCTTGTGAGTCCAAATTATTTGAGGAAAGAAAAAACTTTTTTTGCGACTTGTTTAAAGTAACTTCTAATTTTAACCTGCCCTGTATGATATTCAAATTATTCGATCTTATTATGTATTTTTAAATTAATTTTACGAGAACTTATACTTTTGTAAATATTTCCTGGAAATTTGGTTTAAAAGTAATTTTAAACAATAAAGTTATTCAGAAAAGAATAGTGTGGTCACTTATTAAATCATTTTATAGGGGGCCCAATAAATAATTTTTGGGGGGGGGGGGGCAATTCCGCCACTGGTAGTGGAAATTTAATAACATCGATGGAAAGTATAAGATAATATTTCATGGTAGAGCTTTACGTTACACAGTGCAATAAAGGAACTCAGGGTATTCCAAGTTACACATACAAATAGCAATTTTTTATAAGAAGTCAATAAACTGTAAACATCCACTTTATTTTGATTCAATTTAAGTGTTTTATCGATAAAAGAACCACGTTATTGTTATTAATAACTTACTAATAATCTGTCTGTAGTGCCCTTCATACCCTTTAAATAATTTTTAAATACCGGGTGCTTCAGCAGGAACGCTTAATCCTATAACTGTTTTATTGTTTAAACTACAGAAAT
This sequence comes from Barypeithes pellucidus, assembly GCA_963991005.1. Lineage (NCBI taxonomy): Eukaryota > Metazoa > Arthropoda > Insecta > Coleoptera > Curculionidae > Barypeithes > Barypeithes pellucidus. Next base: position 17,087,851 of record OZ022561.1, on the reverse strand, counting down.
ACAATTTGGTGGGTTTGTATGTGAGATTATTTTGCATTTTATGACATAACGGACTTCATTTTGTCACTTCCGGTTTAACTGGAAATAAGTTCAACTTTAAATTTTTAAATGGAACCCCCAATATATTTTGGGACACATCGATTCAGAACACCACTCCATTCCATTCCTCATCTAGACTGGGAAAAGCCTTCTTAAAAGGTTACAAAGTGTGTAAAATTTAATACACAATTAAACTTGAAAATTGCATTTTTATCAAGAATTTGACTTACTAGTAAACCATTTTAGGGAGGTCTAGATGAAAAAATAAGAAGAAACATTATTTAAAATATTAGAAAGTGACGTATAGGGTGTCGTTGAATTTGGAATGGTATTCTGAATCGATATAGCCAAAAATATACTTGAACTCATTTGCTTTACATATGTAACTGAATTCGTAGAGAGCATAAAAAAGGTTTTTCTATTTGGGTTTAATGCAAAAAATTGAATAACCTGCCACTTTATCTCTCTTTTTATGGTTTTGATCTGGGAATCGCTCGCATTTTTCGCGTCTTTTTTTCCTTTTTAGTTTTATCTACCAGTGCTCCTCTCTGCTCTTCTCTCTTTTGCGCCTGGGTCGGTTGATACTTTGATGCATATTTGATTGAATTGAATTTTATTGTCTTGGTAATTTCTATAGTTTTGTTTAATTAATTATTAATGTCGTATTTTGGGCTATGCCACACAGACACAGTTTATCTGTGCCTTATGATAACGGTTGGTATAATCGCGGTATAGTCCAATTTATCTACTAAAGGTTACATTTATTTCTATTTTTATTGTGTTTTTTGAGATAAATAAATTGGGTTTGAATTTGAATTTGAACTGAAATTTTATTTTTTTTAATGTTGGCAGCAAGTAGGATTCGAATTTTCGATTCGATTTCGTTAAAATTAGTTTTCTAGGCATTATGGATTCGACAAGAAAATTTTGTAAAAAACTTTAAAATACTAACCTTTAACTTTGCAAATAAATCATTTTGACCAGATATTTATTTGAAATACCTATACTCGGAAATATATAACATGCTGACGGTGTCCGTCAACTAATTTCTAGTCACAACTATAAACCAACATAACCTAAAAATAATAGAAATATCTTCCAGTTTATGCTCTATTTCTAAAGTTTTATTCAATAAAGTACTATTTTTATTTTTAATTCAATATAGTATTATACATATTACTTTATATAGACATATTATAGTTAATTGTTATTCCTGTAAGATTCTGTGTCGACACAATATTTTGTTCAATAGTATTATTTATTATTTTGTTCAATATTTTGACTTTGTTCTGTTCGCACCATAACTCAAAGTTTTTCTAGATTATTTTCTGCAATTTCTCGTATTTCTGACTGAGTACACCTTTCTTTCTGACTCATTTTTATGAACTTTAATAATATATTTATTTTTAATTATGACGGATGGGAAGAAGCTTTGTTGGTTCAATTGTTTCTATCATGGCATATTTGATACTTGTAACATTTTATTAAATAATAAAAGTATTGTGAACCCAAAAAGAAAATATTAATTCAAATGGAAAAAATGTACTATGTTTTTTAAAGTTTTTCAGACTTTAAAGACCCAAATAGAAAAAGTATTATAAAATACCGTAAAAATTATTTTAAAAGACCGAAACCCCAATAAAACGTGCAACAGAGAACGCTCCAGGGTATTCTTTGTTTTCATACAAATCAAAAGCAAGAATAAATTAAAGGGAACATCCAGTTGCCCCCTTCAAAAATAGTAAAATAGTAAATCACATAAGTCTTAATGTTCTATCTTTTACCAGGTACCCAAGCGTGTACCTGAGGAAGAGAGACATAATGTAATATGTGGGTGTATTTGTATCCTGATGGCTATCTGTGGTGAATGCTGGTGGAATATTGTGTCAGACCCGGAATGTATTATTTCAGAAAAGTTTTGAACCAAATATTCTCGTCTAATGTCGAATAAACCCCAAAATTGATCGGCCGGACCTGCATTTTTGGGCAAATCGGAAAAGATTCTTTGTTCCGCTTTAATTTCTCACACCTGACAAAGATAGGCAATTGAGGGTTGGTACTTGCTGATTTCATGCGTATTTGTTTAGAAGAAAGAAAGAAGATTAGACGCTGTAGCTTTCTTTGTTGCACGTTTTATTGCCATTTCTGTATTTTTAAATAATTTCTACTATACACGGTTCATAAGACAATTAGAGCAAAATTGTACTTTAGAAAACTCCCCGCTTCGCGGGTCGTTTTCTAAATTTTACGCGTGCTCTAAGATAGTGTATTATGAAACTTGTATCTTAATACACTACCTATTATAAATGACGGTTCTATCAAACGATAAACTCATGCCTTTAATGTAGACTAGATTTTAATGCCAATCACACGAGGAAATAATGTAGACCGTGTTTATCTAGATTAAACATTATTTTATGAATACATTTTATAAAGTTTATTATACTTATTACTTGTACCAAATAAAGAAAATGTACGAATAAAGAACTACCAGAAAAGGTTAAAGCTTAGTCATTACTCGTTATAGCAGACCTAACGGGTCACAGTTAATAACAAAATGTGTTAGTAACCTGAGAAATCCGAAGTTAATTCCTGCTAAAACTCATGGGTCTCGCAGTATTTCCGGCAGACAAAATTCTAATATTAACCCAACGACTTGTTTAAATATTCCAAACTGCTGCATTTCTCGATTTTGCACGCCTTCGCTTAGTTTCATTTGCTCGTTTTAGTTGGCTTAGCCGGGCTTTTATGCACTTATTTTGACGTCGGTAAAAATGGAAAGTAAATGTTACTGCAGAAAAGTCGTGAGATATAGTAATTTAATAAAACACACTTTTTGGACGTTATCATTAATTGGTTTTTTAGAGAAATACTAAAATGGATTCAGAGTTGATTAGATCATGCTGTAATTGCTTAGCTATCAAGCAAGATTAATAGTGACCGTGATGGTGTAAATGTTCCTTCTTTATTTTGATCTTAAGAATTACTAAGAACAGGGTGTCCCATTTTCGACACTTTTATAGGGTATCTCCGTAATTGTTAGTGCTATCAAACAAGTAATGTAGGTGTCATGTGCTCTATTTGGGTCAAACTTAAAATGGTAAAATCAAAATTTGAAAATTTTCGCTCGCTTAAGAGATACGGGGGAAAATCAAAAAATTGATAATTTCAAAATTACCCTATATTTCCTTAGTTAAAAGAGATACAGAAAAATATTTTATACAGAAGCTTATTTATATTGATTGTTGAATAATTTGCAGTTTTGAGAATAAGTATACGGGGCAAGTAAAAAAGTTATCGGACCTAAACTCATTTTTTAAACACACCCTGTATATTTTAATCTAAAATGATACTGTTTTAAATTCTCCTTTCAAATCAATAACAGACCATGGATTATATTGGTTTCCTAGGCGATTTATTAAAGTTTATAACTTTAAACCACAGTAGACCATGAAACAAAAGCTAATATCCTAGAGACAACTATGTTGACTATTATTAACATTTAACGTCAATTTCATTTTTGCATATTCATTTGCGAAAATGACCTTCAACATTTTGAAAAATTTTATATGATATCAGTTTATATTGAAAGTGGAAAAAACGAAGAAATGATGCAAAATGTATATTTTGTTAGCTATCAGGAAAGACGGTAACCATTTAAGGACATATACGTAATACGACGTAATAAAGTTTAAATAAATCACCTAGGAAACCAATATCATCCATGGTGTGTTATATATTTGAAAAGAGAATTTAACATAATATCTTTTTAGATTAAAATATACAGGGAGTTCTATTTAAAAAAAAATGAGGTTAGGTTCGATAACTTTTTTACCTGACCCCGTATACTTATTCTAAAAACGGCAGATTATTAAACAATCAATATAAAGAAACTTCTGTATAAAACATTTTTCTGTATCTCTTTTAACTAAGAAAATATAGGGTAATTTTGAAATTGTCAATTTTTATATTTCCCCCGTATCTTTTAAGCGAGTGAAAATTTTCAAAGTTTGATTTTAACATTTTAAGTTTGACCCAAAAAGAGCACATGACACCTATATTACTTTTTTGATAGCACTTGTACTTACTAAGTCTGAGCTAGCAAAGTAGCAAGGATTGGATATTTCCAGGTTTCATGAAACTTTATTCGTGAAATTGCGAATAATGTGCCACTTATTAAGGAAATAACAGTATTAATTTGGACGTGACGTGATTATTAATTGGCGTAGTGTAAGATACCTTTTGTAAATTTCAATGAATTTATTATTTTAAGAGAGTAACTCGAATTCCTTGATTCAGTTTCAGTATCAATTTTTTTTCTTTTTGTATATATTGTTTTGGTAAAGGCTCGTTGGGAAATCGTAAAACTGGAGGTGTAATGAAAGCAACATCATGCGATTTTGTTCCGAAACAAACATGTAAGTCGTTTTGATGACAATGCACAAGGTTTTCTGAAGTTGAACCATTAACGATGCAAACCATAATATAAATCAATAATTACTATTACTTAACATTAACATGAAAAGGTTATTGTCCACATTTAAACACACAATAGTTATAATTTATCGTAATTCGAAATCGACTTAATGGTAAAATGTATATTCCTGTTAAATTTATTTATTGTTTGTCGCTTCGCAATATCTAGACAATCAATAAAACGCTGGCGCCTATCCCTGTAGAGTAAACTTGGAGTTTTATTTATTCATTTGATTTCATTTTGATTCGAGGGCAGTACTCTATAAAATAATATGTTTCACAGCCCATGTTCGAGGCGATTCAAACCATGTTTTTTCCAATAGTCGATAATAATAGGCTATCGGACAGAAAAATGGTCACGAGAGCTTTTAATCAAGTTTCGAGCTTTGTAAACTCCCCAGAAACTTTGATATAATTTTTAAAAACCAATGTTTCATTTATAGTGATTTAATTAAAAGTTTAGGTGGTTGGAGAGGTGTACACCCAAAAAAAAAACATATTAGAGACTTATTTTAAAAATAAAATAGCCTGAATTAATTTTAGTTACGCATATATGCAAAGAAATATGGTTTCGAAATGAATATTTCAAATTATTACGGTAAAGGACCAAACGATTACAATCCATTAATTTTCATAATCAAGAAATTATCTTCTTACGAATGTAATTGAACATTACAAATAAGCAAACAATTAAATTCGGTTTAGTGGCGTGTGCGAGTGAGCTACTTTCAGCCGGAACAAGAGTACCCTCCAGTTAAAATTAGTTTTCTAGGCATTATGGATTCGACAAAAATTTTTTATAGAAAACTTTAAAATACTAACCTTGCAAATAGATCGTTTTTACTAGATATTTATCTGAAATACCTATACTATATGACATACGGACGGTGTCCGTCAACTAATTTCTAGTCACAATTATAAAACAACAAAACCTAAAAATAATGGAAATATCTTCCAGTTTATGCTCTATTTCTAAAGTGTTATTCAATAAAGTACTATTTTTATTTTTAATTCAATATAGTATTATACATATTACTTTATATATACATATTAATAGTTACTGTAGACATTTCCTAGGATTAATTGTTATTCCTGTCAGATTCTGTGTCGAAACAATATTTTGTTCAATAGTATTATTTATTATTTTGTTCAATATTTTGAACTTTGTTCTGCTCGCACCATAACTCAAAGTTTTACATATTCTTTTTAAAAGTTTTTCTAGATTATTTTCTGCAATTTCTCGTATTTCTGACGGAATACAACTTTCCTCCTGACTCATTTTTATTAACTTTAATAATATATTTAGTTTTAATTATGACCGATGGGATGAAGCTTTGTAGTGTTCAATTGTTTCTATCAGGGCATATTTGATACTTGTAACATATTATTAAATTGTAAAAGTGTTGCCAACCGAAAAAGAAAATATTAATTCAAATGGAAAAAATCTACTATATTTTTTAAAGTAAATAGAAAAAGTATTATAAAATACACGGTTCATAAGACAATTAGAGCAATAATTGTACTTTAGAAAACTTCCCGCGTCGCGGGTCGTTTCCTAAGTTGAACACGTGCTCTAAGGTAATGTCTTATGAAACTTGTATCTTAATATACTATTATGTCACGCAAAATAAAAGTATTTGAACAAACCCGAACAAAAATATGAGTATTGCAAATATTACTGTTCAAAAAATGGTTTTATTCAAACGGAATATTTTTTATAGAAATAAGTATCTACATTTTCAAATTTAGTAAAAAGAGGAACAGAATACATAAAGGGAGTATTTCTTTTTTGTGTGTAGAGACATTGAAAATGATTAATTTTGGCTGCTAACGAACCGTAAGTCCTTATTGTTTATTTATATTAAACTGAACCCTTATTGGAATGATAATAATCGTTTTGATGATGGTAATGACCGTTGAAATGATAATGAGGATGGTGCTGTAGGTAAATGATGATTATCATGAATTTCATAGTTATTAGCTTGGTCACAATAAAGTAATGTTGCTGCTATGCCATTTTATATTGCTGATAATTTTTTCTTGTATCATTAATTTGGATGTTCGCAGTTAGTTCCTGAAACACTTGAATCGCATAATCTTATTCTGAAGCATGGCTGCATTGGCTGCAGTACAATTACCGTTTCTTCATAATATGTTACAAGTAAGAGTATTTATCATTTGGGATATCGCCGAGGAACAGCGTAAGTCGTTGTTATTGAACAATGAGACAACATCGTCATTTCAATACATGCCGAGCCAGCGCGCTGGCCGGCTGTATCGAAGGAGTGGGAGACGTTTTCCTTATTCTTCTGCCCTTGATCACTCGAAGCGTTGCGATTTTAGATATTTTTTCTGAAAATCTCGGTATGACGTTTTTTGCAATTAAACGAATCTATGAAATGAATTGATATTATTGATAGCGCATGCAATACTTTAAGAAATGACTGTATAACCATATTTTTTCAATTTAAACGTTATTTACCGTTTTGAAAAAAATAAAATTATTTTTCGAAAAATTCAAGATAATACAGTCATGTAGTACCATATTTCGAAGCTAAATTTAAAATTTTAACAAATTCTATCCTTTTTACCTTAATGGAGGCCACTGGTAAGTGCTCTTAAAGCAAATAATGTTCGCAATGCGTATATTTTAAATCCATTTTATCTTAATGTAATTAAAATAAATTCCTGTTTAGACATAAATATTTAACTAACTAACCTTAATATAAATGATAATTTATATTATATATGTATTCAAGTTAATTATGTAATATATTTAGTTGTACCGATAAGTATGCCAGAAAGGAAGACTCCCAAGGTCTCACAAATTAGTTAGACAAGGATGCGGTATGCATTAAATTTAGATCATCAAGCAACGCGCTATGGCGCCAAATCAGACTATGACTAAGAAAAATTAGTATTTTATTATGTCGCTATTTGTATAATTAAAACGTCTTGCTTGATGACTGGTTACAGGACTATAATAGCCGGACAAGTGTGACTCGAGCTAGCGTGATAATAGTGTTCCATATGTGCCTTTTGCCACTGATAATTTTTTAAATACTATAGATACCATACAGGTCGACAAGTGGATCTGTGCCTCCGACGTATCGGTAAGAGGGAAGCAATATCCTTTAAAACACGGTCTAATCATGGGCGTGCTATTATTTTTTATTTATTTATATCAAAGTTTTAAAAAAAATACTATTTCCAAGATGTAAATTGTTCAACATGGAAAAAGCAGCTACATGATTAGTTAATTAATGATGATTTTTCAGGTTTTTGGTAGTATTAATGTCCCTTTCTAGCTCCCGTTAAAGTGGCATTCTAATATTATATTAAGATACAAGTTTCATAAGACAATATCATAGAGCACGCGTTTAATTTAGAAAACGACCTGCGAAGTGGGGAGTTTTCTAAAGTACAAGTCCTCTAATTGCCTTATGAACCGTGTATTTTTTAATACTTTTTCTATTTGGGTCCCTTCATAATTAATAATAAATATATTATTAAAGTTAATAAAAATGAGTCAGGAAAAAAGTTGTACTCCGTCAGAAATACGAGAAATTGCAGAAAATAATCTAGAAAAACTTTTAAAAAGAATATGCAAAACTTTGAGTTATGGTGCAAGCAGAACAAAGTTCAAAATATTGAACAAAATAATAAATAATACTATTGAACAAAATATTGTGTCGACACAGAATCTGACAGGAATAACAATTAATGCCCAGGAAATGTGTACAGTAACTATAAATATGTATATATAAAGTAATATGTATAATACTATATGGAATTAAAAATAAAAATAGTACTTTATTGAATAAAACTATAGAAATAGAGAATAAACTGGAAGATATTTCTATTATTTTTAGGTTATGTTGTTTTATAGTTGTGTCTATAATTTAGTTGAGTATAGGTATTTCAGATAAATATCTAGTAAACATGATCTATTTGAAAGGTTAAAGGTTAGTATATTAAAGTTTTCTATAAAAAATTAGCGAATCCATAATGCCAAGCAAACTAATTTCAGCGAAATCGAAGTATGCCTAAAATTCGAACACTACCTGCTGTCAACATAAAATCAATAATATTTCAGTTTCATAAAGTGGCAGGTTATTAAATTTTTTTGCATTTCATAATGTAGCCATTATGAAACCCAAATAGAAAAATATATTGATTTGTGATTCCTCAACAATGAACAAAAATATATTTTTTTTCGAAAACAGTTCACTTTATCGACATTGATCAAGAGTACCTTTTTTTCAGCTTAAGGTTTAGAGTATTCAAAAATATTATTGTCGTTCCTTCATCATACAAGGTATACAAAAAAAAATATTTTTGTGTTACGTCTAGTCCGTCCCTGGCAAACTAAATAAACCCAATTGGGTTTAAAAGGGCGAATTTTCCGCAGACTCATCTACTAACCATTATACTAAAAAATTATTAAATTACACCTAGTACTTAATAAATTATTTAAAAACAACGATTTGCAGGGACGTCGGTTATGGGCCCGTATCTCCGTAGGGGAGGCCGTAGGAAGAACAATTTATAAGAACTTCTCCTGTTAATTATTTAGAAGATTGTATGTTACTGAAGCAAACTTAGAAACAATAAAGGTACTCTATTTTCTATCACTAGCCATTAACAAAATTCTCGGAACACTTAAATGTAGTAGTAGTAGCAGTTACTTCAGCTTAACTGATTAGTGTCATGCGGAGACGTCAGTGGTTGTACGCGACTGCAATAAAAGTGAAGTGGTTTCGTTTTAGGTGGCCTCATTTCCGACCCAAGTCGTACTTTGAAAAAATCTTTTGATTTAAGTAACGGTACCAACAACCTTCGATAGCTCAGTTGGTAGAGCGGTGGACTGTAGGGGATTACGCTTTGTAGACATCCATAGGTCGCTGGTTCAAATCCGGCTCGAAGGAATGATTTTTTTTAATAAATATTGACGGCAAATTAAAATTTAACTTACGTCTGCTATTCATAAGAAATCATACGGCATCACATAATTATTGTTGAATTTTATATTGACTTGAACGTGAATATTATACCTTTTTCGATTTGGGTTTCATAATGGCTACATTATGAAATGCAAAAAAATTTAATAACTTGCCACTTTATGAAACTGAAATTTTATTTTTTTCATGTTGGCAACAAGTGGGGTTCCAAACTTAGGCCTATTTCGATTTCGTTGAAATTAGTTTTCTAGACATTATGGATTCGACAGAAAATTTTTATAAAAACTTTAAAATACTAACCTTTAACCTTGCACATAGATCATTTTTACTAGATATTTATCCGAAATACCTATATATACTCGGAAATATATAACATACTGATGGTGTCCGTCAACTAATTTCTAGTCACAACTATAAAACAACATGACCTCAAAATAATAAAAATATCTCCCAGTTTATGCTCTATTTCTAAAGTTTTATTCAATAAAGTACTATTTTTATTTTTAATTCAATATATTTAGAGTTACTGTAGACATTTTCTGGGCATTAATTGTTATTCCTGTCAGATTTCGTGTCGATACAATATTTTGTTCAATAGTATTATTTATTATTTTGTTCAATATTTTGAACTTTGTTCTGCTCGCACCATAACTCAAAGTTTTGCATATTCTTTTTAAAAGTTTTTATAGCTTGTTTTCACCAATTTCTCGTATTTCTGACGTAGTACAACTTTCTTCCTGACTCATTTTTATTAACTTTAATAATATATTTATTTTTAATTATGACCGATGGGATGAAGCTTTGTCGTGTTCAATTGTTTCTATCATGGCATATTGGATACTTGTAACATTTTATCAAATTGTAAAAGTATTGCCAACCCAAAAAGAAAATATTATCAAATGGAAAAAATCGACTATATTTTTTAAAGTTTTTCCGACTTTAAAGACCCAAATAGAAAAAGTATTATAAAATACACGGTTCATAAGACAATTAGCCGCTTCGCGGGTCGTTTTCTAAATTAAACGCGTGCTCTAAAATAATGTTTTATGAAACTGGTATCTTAATATACTATTTCTCACTCATATACTGTCGTTATGACATAAGGAATGACGTATACCTTTATTAAAAATATGAATACATGAATTTGTTTTTCTATGCTTATTAGCTGCTTATCTTTAAGAAAATCTTGTTGGCCAGACGAAAGAACTGAATGCATTTAAAAATATACATACAATACACAATATAGTATACTGTCTTTTGTTGACTTCCTAATAAGCACTTATTTTTCTGAAAAGAGTTACATAGTAGGTAGATGACCTGCTATTCTTAGGGGGTTTGTTTTGTGGTACAAAAATATCAACGATTTAAGAGACTCATATGGTTCACTTAAGTTCATTCGAGAACATATAGTTGAATTGTTTGATCGAATTTCAAATGAAATAAAAATTCTCTCTTAATATAATTTTTCTACAGGGTGTCCGCTAATTAATGGTACATGGAAAAACGACATACTCCTTACGTAAAAATATTAGGATTTAATTATAATAACCTATATCCCAAAGTTGATATTAACTGAGATACAGGGTGTTAAAGTTAAAACTTCATTTTTATTTTTCTCTAATAACTTTTCGAGAAACTAACGTTTCTTTACAAAATTTGGCAATTATGGTTTTTTTAGGACGAGAAATTGATTATTTTATGAAATTTTAATGTAGTCTGCGGCGTTATTTGCACATTTATCAGGTCATAACTTTTTTGTGGCTCAGTGTATTTAAGTTTTTAATTAAAATCATACTTCTCTCATATTTATTACCTAAAAAAGGTATACTAAGTTTAGGTCGCCCAGAGTTACCATTTCGGAGATATCTGCATTTGAGAAAACAAATGAAATTTAGAGATGCAGTTGCTATGAAACATCCATGTTATTATTTGTTTGTTGATTATTTTAAGATAGCTTTGTCAGAAAATGTTTCATTGTTGAGCTTATCGTAAGTGTGTGTTTTCAATGCTATTGGTTTCTTTCGACGCGATATTTTCTAGGGTCAAAGTTATTTTAATTAAAATAAATTAAAGAATAATCCAATTGTTGTATGTATTATTCCCAATTACCATTACTAGAACATTAATTATCATGTTAAAGTTAATTGGTAAGAAGTAACAAAATATTATTTGCTTGTCTGAACTAACGCACTAAACAATTTAAATGCAAATATCTCCGAAACGGTAACTCTGGTCGGCCTGATACCTTTTTTACGTAATAAATGTGAGAAAAGTATTATTTTTATTAAAAAGTTAAATACACTAAGGCACAAAAAAGTTATGACCTAATAAATGTGCGAAAATGCTATAGACAACGCCCCTACATGGTACATTAAAATTTCACAAAGAAATCAAGTTCTCGTCCTAAAAAAACCATAAACGCCAAATTTTGTAAAAAATTTCTCGCAAAGTTATTAGAGAAAAACATAAATGAGGTTTTAACTTTAACACCATATATCTCAGTTAATATCGACTTTCCGTAAGTATAATTAAATCCTAATATTTTTACGTAAGAAGTCTATGGTTTTTCCATGTACCATTAATTAGCGGACACCCTGTATACTCAAATGGTTTCATTGCAGCTCGATGATAACATACATCCTTATATCTTGTAAGCGATGTTAAACCAATACTTACATCAATTGAAAGGAAGTGCGTCAATTAATTCAAAGAAAGCCGTCAATAATCCAAATGAAAACACGTCTATAATACTTCATTATGACATTATGTTCGTTGCATAACGTAATGATACATACCCGGTTCTTGATATCAAACAGGAAGTCAAGTAACAAATAAGTCTTTCACCTTTGACCGGTGGGCTAATACGAGTAAATGAGGGCAATACTATAAAAACTTTGATTAAATCATTGAATTAAAATGAATTTAAGAAAATGAATTGAATAATGAAATTAAAGAAATTCGATCGGTTTTTGGATGGACTGTGTACTGATTAACATCAGACTTGTTAAATAAAAAGAAAAAATTTAACGGTTTCGCGGTGCCGCCTCCATTTTTAAAATAAAAATGTCATCCAGATGATCCCGTTCACATCTAGCTAGACTGAGTCATTTCGGTGTCAATTGGTGCGGTGCTTGGATGTTAGACGCCAATTTAGCGAATAATTTCTGCGAAAAGATGCATTTTTTTCTATGTTCTAATAAAATATTACATCACTATTTTGAAACTTAAAAGATAAATGCTACACTGCATAGCAAATGTTATTTTTTTTATGTCCTGTATACAGGGTGTTATGGAAGTGACGTATTATATATAAATGGGTGACTTCTTTGCTGTCCTAGAGAGCGCTACATATTTTTTTTTATCGACCGTTTTAAAAGTGGGGTAATAAACACTCTTACTCACAGGTCAGTGCGCGCTACTGTACAACATTTCACCCAGAGCAAATGGCAATGTCGCCAAACTTAATGTAAAACTGAAATTCCATATAAAATTATAAATATAAATTATTTTCTACCTACTTGTATTTATCCTTATATGTACCTAAAGAGCGAGGAAATCCATGCACAAACACAATCAGTTTTTTTTTCTTTTTCATGGGAACACTCCTGGAAACACTTTATGTACACACAGTAATAGTGAAACAGAACCGACAGTTAGCTTTTGAAAATACAATAATACAGGTTATTAGATTTTATTACACGCGACGAAATTTGACGTCCAGAAGAAACGCGTCAATAAAAACAATATTCAAAGATTATTTATGGACGGGCAACATACACGCGTAAACCGAAAAAACAGAGCGGATTGCTGAGAGTGTGTTGGTGATCGACGAGACACAACGTATCCGGTCGCTGGTTGGTCTTCAACTTACAGACGCAAGCGTGCGGGGCTATATGAAACTACTTCGCTCAGCCAATGTAAGGCGTCAAGAGGTCATTGGCATTTGACCTAGTGACGTACGTGGCTAATACTATTCCATATGTTTTTTCGGGTTGTTTAAAACATAGCCTGTCGTAAATGTTCAATTAATTGTACAAGAAGGTATTACAGAATGGAAAAGTGTTTAAAATATTTTATTTTGTCTAAAGAGTTTAAGGTGTACATATGACAACACCGGCCATAATTCCTTGATTGCTTACATGTATCACAGTGCCACACAGATGTTTTTCTGGTTTGACGTCAGGTCACTTTACCGCTGAATGAATTGAAACTGCCATTTATGGCTATTTTTCTTCAATTTGTCTTTATCTCAGGAATTGCCGGTTTAAATATAATACGTCATTTCCATAACACCCTGTATATTGTATAACAGGTACTTTTAGAAACAATATTCCAGGCGTAGTATCTTTAATGTAGTATCTTATTATGTAAATAATTGGACTGGATACGTTCCACTTCTTTTATAACTTAGCAGGACTATTCACACCATTGGGATTTCGGAAAAGGTAAGAGATGAGAAGTCGGTTAAATTGGGACAAAGTTGCGTAATTGTGGGTCCAATAATATACTAAAAAATAATAAATATTAAAATAAAAAATAATATATTTTAGAATAAAAAATAATAAATATTAGAATAAAAAATAATAAATATTAGAATAAAAAATAATAAATATTAGACCAAAAAATAGTAAATATTAAATAAAAAATAATAAAAATCGAAAATAAATACAGGGGCTTTCAAAATATTTAGATCTAAGATTTTGGGTCTCGGTTTTTATTTTTTCCTGACTTCGTTCGAAGAGATGTCCAAAAACAAATTCCACTTTCTCATTACTACTTTTTATTTTCGACAAGATGGCATCATCAGATCTTTCATTCGACGTTTCGTCTTTAGGTCACCATCATCAACTTTTTTTAAATACGGGCCTGGCTTTTTTTGTTCAAATTATGAAAGAGGACCGAAATCTAAGTTCATTTACTGCTTTTCCGACGTTTTGTTCCTTAATTTTACCATCTTATATATTATACGCGGTCAGGTAAAAAAGTTATCGGACCTAACCCCATTTTTTTAAAATGGAGTACCCTGTATATTTTAATCAAAGAAGATTGCATTTTAAATTCTATTTTCAAATATATAACACACCATAGATGATATTGGTTTCCTAGGCGACTTATTTAAATTTTATTACTTTAAACCACAGTAGGCCATGAAACAAAAGCTAATATCCTAGAGACAACTATGTTGACATTCTAGTTGTTATTAACATTTAACGTTAATTTAATTTTTACATAGGTACCTATTCATTTGTGAAAATGATTTATCAACATTTTGAAAAATTTGATATGAGGTTTGTTCCAACACCCTATGTTTGTATCGTTCTAGAACCGTCACGAAACTGTTGGAATCGATTTTGTGCGCAGGCGTTAATTTTGCACTGTTTGTTGCCGATGCACAAGGGAGGCAAGGTTGGTACGTTTTTGTGACCATTCTGTGTAAAAATCTCAGCTGATCGCCTGTCTGATTCTAGGAAAGAAGTTTAGTAATTAGTTAATTATCATAACATTCATAAATGACAACCCTACTTTTGTTGTTTTGATTTCTTCGTCTAAGCTTGAGTATTATCTTTTTTCGTTCCGTTTTGTTGTATTTAATAATCATGAAAGAGAATAACGTTTAATGTTAAGAATATCTTGTAGGTTTGGGAACCGGATTATACAAATTTAATAAGAATAAATTAAATAATCAAAATATGAAGCAACAACTCCTACAAAACAAGGCTAAAAGAACTGCATGAATGCCAGGAATACAAAAACAACGGTTAAAATTCTTAGGGCGCAAGTCAGTGCAAGCGGTTCCTGGTCTTGGCCATGTATCGTTTTTACCGTTCAGGAACTGGTTTGCGAACGATCACAATTTGGTTGGAACACCAAAGGGATCGCCAGCTACACCGTTTTGTGTCGGTTGGAACGCCTTTCGACTACTACGCATGTGCGTGACCGTACATTGTACGATTTTTAGGGTGGTTGGAACGAACCTATGATATCTATCATCCATGGTGTGTTATAAATTTGAAAAGAAAGTTTAAAATGTTATCTTTTTAGATTAAAATATACAGGGTGTTCCATTTAAAAAGATGAGGTTAGGTCCGATAACTGTCTTACCTGACCCCGTATACTAATTCTGAAAACGGCAGATTATTCAACAAATCATTATAAATAAATTTCTGTATAAAACGTTTTTCTGTATCTCTTTTAACTAATAAATAATAAAATATAGGGTAATTTAGAAATTGTCTATTTGTTGATTTTCCCCCTTATCTCTTAAACGAGCGAAAATTTTCGAATTTTGATTTTACCATTTTAAGTTTGTCCCAAAAAGAGCACATGACACCTACATTACTTTTTTGATAGGACTAACAATAACGAAGATACCCTATAAAAGTGTCGAAAATGCGACACCCTGTAAGGTCCTGTAAATTATTTTTGTTTCGAAGAAACTGACGATTTTTAAATTATTATTGCTATTTCTGTCTTTAATTGATATTGTTATTACGTACTACTTCTGTTTCTTTTTATTTCAAACTAATAGTGGTATCAAATTTCTACTTAGCGTAAGTACAAGTAATTTATTTTATTAATACAAATGAAATTTGACTTTTAAAGCCGGCACTTTCTTAAGAGTTTTTAAACAACCGTTGAGTTTTATTTATTATCCCGAATTAAAAAAAAAGTAAATTACAGGAACGTACTAGGGGTATTTTAATGAAGATGGTCAATTTAAGGAACAAAACGTCAGAAAACCAGTAAGTGTTGTATACCACTGATTTTTGAAGACACGGTAGATTTCGGTATCTTTCATAATTTAAACAAAAAGATACATTTAAAAAAAATGATTTAAAGATGGGGAACCAAAGACGAAACGTCGCATGAAACATCTGATAATACCATCTTATGGAAAATAAACAGTAGCAATAATAAGCTGAAATTTATTTTTGGAAGGAAAAAATAAAAACCGAGACGCAAAATTTTAGATTTTTCCAAATATTTTGAAAGCCCCTGTATTTATTTTTGATTCTTTGCGACATATTAATGGGTCCATAAGTACGCAACTTTGCCCCAATTTAACCGACTTCCTATCTTTTACCGTTCCCCCAATCCAATTGGCGAAGGCCGACCTTGTAACACCCTGTAAAATTCAAAAAGGAGGATTAAGAATAACTTTTTTTTGGTTTGAGTGCACCATAAGGCTTGGTCAGAATCTCGATGAGAACATCACAGTTACGCTTCCTTGGTTAAGTTAATATAAATTCTTTATAATTCTGTGGTATACCTCTGAAATTTTCCATACCTATAAGTTGTAGGAAAGTGATTTAGATACATTGCTTTATGCATGATACATTGACTAAGGTTTGGGTACTTTGCGGTAACAAAAATGGCGACATGGCGGCGACCTTTTCTACCCGATAAAATTACAAATATGCATATCAAGTCATGTGCATCCAGCGAGCCGGTTAGGTATGTTTTGAAACGATAACGGTATCGATAATTTCTTTAACACATCAACAACTTTAATGCATTTTACATTTATATCCCAAGAATAATCAATAATTAAGAATTACTCTGGTAGGTGAGGCGCTTTGGTGAGGCGGCTGGCCGATAGGGGCCTAACGACGAATGGAGTATTCGGTAACGTTTCGATTTTTTTCCCTCAGGATCAAACTTCAAAATCCTTAACCTTCCATCATTTTTTCTTAGGATTAGTACCGGTATCCAGGGATTATATACTCTTTATCCCGACAATTCCGGGATCGGAACAAAGCTTCGGGACTAACACCCGAATCGAAAAAAAAAGGATACTATCAAGAAAATAATACTGATTACGCTTGAGATCACGTTCCACGTTGAAATTTAACATTGAAAAATACAATCCTTCAAATATAATTTACACAGGGAACTAAAACGAATTGGTTAGAAACTATCGATCAAACGCATCGAATTAAGGTAAAAAAAAAATCGATTCAAACGAAGACCTCCCTAAACCCAGTTAAATGAAATTCATTTTGAATGCAGAATGTGTCGGACACTACCGTTTCCAATAAAATATCCGGTCAAGAACGTGCGAACAACACACGTATTATACACAAACGGTGGAAGTTGCCTGTCATTTTTGTCTGGATGTTTGAAATTATAAATTAAAATTATATAGTAACAGTATCATGACTGCATAATGAACAGTATATACCTCGTTGACTGCAGCCCTATTTTTTTTTACTTATTCTCATTCAAATTAACTTACTTCGCCCTTTGGGCTATCAGGAACTATATACAACGTGTCCAAGATAAGGAAGGCCAGTACAGGGATCTCGGAAACCGTAAGAGATACGAAGTCGGTTAAATGGAGGTAAAGTTACGCATTGACGTGCCTAATAATATGCCGTTTAGAAAGTTTTAAAATTCCGAGTAGTTCCGGAGATATCCGCAAAAAAAAAACGAAAGTTTGAAAAATCGTTTTATTGTTTCCTGGGTTTTTTGAGATCGAATTCTAAAGTAAATTGCACTTTTGCATTGCCACTTTTTCCGCTCTATCTAACAGCGTTAATTATTTTGTAATCCCACGAGTCGCCTTCGAAGGGCCATTATCAACTTTATTTTTTTAAATACGATCCTGTTTTCCTGATATTGGAATTTGAGAGCTTTTTTCTCCCGAATGCAACGATGTATGACACACTGTGGTTTAAAGACGTTTCGAGGGTTTTTTGAACAACATCAGGATATTTTAGGGTACGATCCTGTATTTTTCCTAATTTTATAAATAATATCTCATAAGTAAGCTCTATATTTTTACTTATGTTGAACTAGTTCAATAAATAACAAATAATTTAATAATAAACCACAAATAAGTGAACAAAATACAGTGTTGTATCCACCATACACCCTGTATTTTCCTAAATTAATAATCATGCAACACAACTAAAAGCTTAAAACTTAAATCTCAGGAAGCTCACGTTTTCCAATAATTACCTTCTTTCAAATTACTATTTTTCTATCTTGAATAATCAATAAGATGAGGATCTCATTATTAATTCCATGATGCATTTTTCCCTAATAGTATACTTTCTAAAGTTTTGTTTTAACGACTCTTATTCAAAATAAACAGTTTATTTGTCACGTATGAATGTCCCATTCACACGTTCAAGCTTCTTAATAAAACTGATTGGCCCAACGCAGGATTAATCATTATTCTTTTTCACTTAGTTCGACTCTATACTCAAACGTCTCTTGTCTATTTTTTTGTTCTTATTTTTGTTAATTATAAATAGACATGAAATAAACATCTTAACGACAATACGACTTACTAGTGACAGTTTTTGCAAATAAACCAGTATCCCAACATAAAATTGGCGCAGTTCGGTAAGGGTGTGCAGAAATCCACAATTCTGCAACAAGTCACGGTTTGTGTCGGGAAAGGCAACTGATAACCAAACAAATCGGCGAGTCTCAACTCCTTAGACTTCGGGACCAGTTCGCAACACGGGGAAGATCTTCAGCCAAGGCAAGCAGATCAATAATCCGAGAAGACGAACAATTTGCAAGGACCACTAGAGTAAGTCGTACTTTTCCTTTCTTTTTCCTATCCCACCATTTATAATTTTTGCTGATAAAGTTCTCTACATATTTTTATATCTTATTTTTGTTTCTCTTTTTGATATTTTTTCTTTTTCGTTTCGACACTTGTACCTCTACTTTGTACTTTAATTTTTATATATACATAATTATAAAAGAAAAATGGCAACTTCGTCAACCAGTACTGCAAATAGTACAACTAATATATTAACTGATAATAATGACCGTACCCCTGCTACTCCAGCAGAAGTTATTTACAAATTATCATTTTTGTGTTCACTAATTTCAAAATCTTTTGATGGCACTCGCACAGAGTTACACGAATTTATTTCAAATTGTAATAATGCGTTTCGATTTGCAAATGATCAACAAAAGGATGCATTAATAGCATTTGTAATTTCTAAAATCACGGGTAGCGCTAAAGCACAATTAAGGGATAAAACTATTCAAAGTTGGGCTCAATTAAAAGGGTTGTTGTTACAATTATATTCAGACAAAAAACACTATACTCAATTAATGGAAGAACTTAACACCATTAGACAGAACACTAACGAGACAGTAAATTCTTTTTATAATAGAGTAGATAAACTTTGCACACGTTTATTGAATTGTCTAACATGTCAAAACGAAAACGAACGTGTAGGACGAGTCGAAACTATTAAAGAATTGTCATTACAAAGATTTATTTTGCATAGCAATCCCGATATCTCTAGATTTTTACGAGCCAAAGAACTAAAAACCTTATCCGATGCTTTTAATTCTGCTATTGAAGAAGAAAGAGCACTTCAAATTTCAAAATCTAGCTCATCTTCTTCTTCTTCTTATACACACAAATATTGTAATCACTGCAAAACGAAAAGCCACTTTACGAAAGATTGTTTTAAGAAAAGAAATGTACCAAAGGAAGTTCATTTTAATAAACCATTTTCGAATGACACCAAAGGTCATAAAGTTTGTAATTATTGTAAGAAACAAGGGCATATTATTTCAGAATGTTTTAAAAGGAAACGAAACAACGAAAATAAAAATAATTCTAATAATTCTGGTAACACTCTACACGAGGGGTTAAATCGCGTAAATTTAAACGAAGTAACGTCCGGGAACAGCGTCGTTTCCACGGACTGGGAATAAACGAATCCGACGTTCAATCACAAAATTCGCGAAATAAAAATATCTTTACACTCCACAAGCGTGACCTTAATAGTAAATACGACTCTCGCTCTGTTTATTCACCGCGTGGATCTAATGCAAAGGTTTCAAATAAATTCTCTAAAGAAACTTGTCAAAATTTTGCGAATCTAAACTCTTTAAAAGAATATAAAATATATCTAAATAATAATGATAAAAATCCTTATCTGGAATGTCATTGTCAAAATAATTCGTTTAAATTTCTAATTGATACTGGAGCATCAGTATCTCTCCTAAAAAATCAAGAAAAATTAAATAATCTCGTTTATAATCTGAATACAAACGATAAAATTACTTTAACAGGCCTAAGTGCCAACGCACCTGTCGAGACATCAGGTAGCTGTATTTTAAATTTAAATTTCTCCTCTCAAAAACTCTCCGCTAAATTTCATTTAGTAACCGAAAATCATAATTTGCCACACGATGGTATCTTAGGTAACGATTTTCTTTTATCAAACGGAGCCGTGATAAATTTAAATAAGTCACAATTGTTTCTTGCATCTCTCGAAACACCGATTAAACTATTTTGTAAAAATGAAAATAGTTCTAAAGCTTTTACATTAGAGCCCCGATCAGAAACTGTCATTGAAGTTGATATTTTAAACCAAAATATAACCGAAGGTATCTGTCCTCAAATAAATATCGCGGAAGGCGTATATTTAGCAAAGTCTCTTGTAAAAGTAAATAATGGTAAAGCTTTAACGACCATCTTAAATACTGCAAATAGAAAATTAAGAATTAATAAAATACAATTAGAGCTCGAACCATTTCTAGAGAATACTTCTCGAATTTTAAATTATAATGAAAATAATTCAATTAATATTCAAGACAGGCTTAAACTCTTACACGAGAACTTACGCCTGACTCATTTAAATTCTGAGGAAAAACGGTCAGTCCTTAATATATGTGACGAATATAATGATATATTTTTGTTACCGCATGATAAATTAACATGTACAGAAGTCCTTAAACACGAAATTAGAGTAACTGATAACACACCGATCTCTTCTAAAATATATCGATTCCCAGAAGTTCATAAAAAAGAACTAGATAAACAAATTAATAAAATGCTTAAACAGGGTATTATCAGAAACTCGGTTTCCCCATACAATAGCCCTCTCTGGATTGTTCCGAAGAAACGGGATGCATCTGGAGAACAAAAATGGCGCATTGTAGTAGATTTTCGCAAATTAAATAACGTGACGGTAGGTGACTCATTCCCCCTTCCAAACATTGAGGATATCCTCGATCAACTAGGGCACTCAAAATATTTCACCACCTTAGATTTAGCATCAGGTTTTCACCAACTCCAAATGCACAAGGATGATGTTTGCAAAACGGCTTTCTCCACTCCTTCAGGGCATTACGAATATTTAAGAATGCCTTTCGGATTAAAGAATGCCCCTAGTACTTTCCAAAGGTTGATGACAATCGCCCTTTCTGGTCTTCAGGGTCTTCAATGCTTCACCTATTTGGACGATGTTGTTATTTTTGCTAGTTCTTTGGAGGAACACTCCGATAAACTCCGTAATGTCTTTGATCGTTTGAGAACAAATTCTCTCCTCCTTCAACCTGATAAGTGCGAATTTATGCATCAAGAAGTTGCTTACTTGGGTCATGTCATTAGCGATAAAGGAATATCGCCTAACCCTGATAAAATAAAGGCAATTAAAAATTACCCAACTCCTCAAAATCCAAAACAAATCAAACAATTTCTTGGCCTCATTGGCTACTATCGTCGTTTTATAAAAGACTTCTCGAAATTTGCAAAACCACTTACTTCCCTATTAAAAAAGGATGTACCTTTTATTTGGAATAAAGAACAAGACTCTTCTCTTGACTATTTTAAAGACATCCTTACGAAGGAGCCCATCCTTCAATATCCTGTTTTTTCTGAAGATTTTCTGCTGACGACCGACGCATCTAACTATGCAATCGGCGCAATCCTTTCACAGGGAGAAATTGGCAAAGACCTCCCTATTGCATACGCATCACGCACCCTGAATAAAGCTGAATGTAATTACTCCACAATTGAACGAGAGCTACTAGCCATTGTGTGGGCTGTCCAACACTTCCGCCCATATCTTTATGGTAGAAAATTCACTATTCTTACTGACCATCGACCGTTAACCTGGCTCTTCAATTGCAAAGATCCCAGTAGTCGTCTTATTCGTTGGAGACTAAAGCTCGAGGAATATTCCTATGAGATTCGTTACAAACCGGGTAGAATTAATTCAAACGTTGATGCTCTTTCTAGAAACCCAATACAATTAAACTCGTTAATAAAAAATGAAAAATATTCAGAACGATATAGCGAATTTATTAAGTATCATTACGAGAATCAAAGTATTCCCGACATAAAAATAATCAAAGATAACTTATTTTCTAAATTTCCTAACGCTTTAATTTATTCGAAAGATCTTGACGATAATAATACGTATTCTGAAAATCTATCAGTACTTTATGACTTCACTAGTCTACAAGGTGATCAAATAGAACAGTATGATTCTCTCCTATTAAACTTTGAGAATAAAACTACTTTCCTTTTGATTGCAAAATTAAACCATTTCGACAAATTAACATATAATGATTTATTCCATTCTTTGTTAAATCTAAGAAATTCTTTACAACAAAATAAAATAACCGAGATATATCTAAAAAACCCAGTGGAAGAAATTCCGCATCTAAAACAAAACATGTTTAATGAAATGTTAGAATTTTTGTTCTCGAAAACAAATATAACAATTATATTAGTAAATAGACCACGTTTTATGCCCAAAACTCGCGAAGAAATAAAACAAATTTTTAGAGATAACCACGAATCTTCTCTAGCCGGTCATGCAGGCTTCTTACGAACTTATAAACGCATAAAAGAAAACTATAAATGGCCTAACATGAAAGGCGACATAAAATATTTTTTAAAACTATGTCAATCGTGTCAAAGAAATAAACACGAAAATAAAGCCGCACGCGCACCTATGGAGATTACTACTACAAGCGAACGCCCCTTCCAAAGGTTAGCATTAGATGTAGTAGGTCCTTTAGATCTAACAGAAAACGGTAATAAATTTATAATTACTATGCAAGACGATCTTACAAAATATTCTTATGCAGTTCCCGTCCCTAACCATGAAGCGAAAACAATCGCAAATGAATTAGTGAAATTTATTACTATATTTGGAATTCCAGAAAGCATCTTATCAGATCAGGGCACAGATTTTACATCAAACACAATAAAAGAAGTAAATAAACTTTTCAAAATAAAACACATTCTCTCAAGTCCTTATCATCCACAAACTAATGGAGCATTAGAAAGATCACATCTTACTTTAAAAGAATACCTAAAACACTACATTAACGAAAAACATACCGATTGGGACGAATACGTTCCATTAGCCATGTTTACCTATAATACACATTTTCACAAATCTACAAATTTCAAACCTCATGAGCTCTTATTCGGACACAAAATTGTTATACCTAATACTTTAAACGCTAAACCAGAATTCAAATACACTTATGACGATTATCACTCCAATTTAAAACTAAAGTTACAAAAATCCTTTGAAATTGCAAGGGACAATATTCTTAAATCAAAAGAAACCTCAAAGGTTAATTACGATAAGAAAATAAACATTTATAAATATAAAGTAGGCGATCAAGTTTTAATTCAAAATAAAAATCTTAAACCAGGCATTAGCAAAAAGTTGCAACCAACCTATAAAGGACCTTATAAAATATTAAAAGTTTTTCCAAATCAAACTGTTAAATTGCAAATAAAAAGAAATAAATCCGCAGTTTATCATCATAACTTACTTAAGCCGTTCTTTTCAGATGACGATGATACTGACAACCATCATACTCTTGACTAACCTATTGACCTCTACCTATGCAAATGATTTACCATACCACATTAATCCCATCGATAGCAAAACAGGTATTTTCTTCCATCACATTGGACAAGTAAAAATATCACACGATTATTTTACACTTTTATCTTATACTAATATTAGTATCTACGAAACAAAACTAAAACTCATTCATAATATCTATAAAAAATCTACTCCTTTATGTAACAATAAAAATTTAACTTTTCAAAGTAAATTTTTATGTAAAGAACGCGTTGAATTATTTCAAAATTCACAGAACACTTTAAACGAAAAATTTGATTCTTTAAGTCACTTAACAGGACACGGAATACAATTAGATGCTAAGCGTCCCAAAAGAGGGTTATTCGACGGAGTTTCATATGCATTTAAATGGCTTTTTGGCACACCTGACGCAGAAGACGCGAAATATTATAATGATGCAATCGAATCTATTGCACAACAAAACCGCGATATGCAAATATTAGTTAAACAACAAATTCATATAATCTCCGATGCAATTTCAGACTATAACAAAAGCGCACAAGCTCTTCGTTTAAACGAACAAAAGTTGAACGATAACATAATTAAATTTAATAAATTTTCTGAAGGTACAGTAACCACTATAAATTCTCTTACTTATTTACAAACTATTGTCGATCATTTTAATTTATTATCTCATCTCATAAATGAACTAAATGAAGAATTTGACGTAATTATATCATCTATATTATTTTCAAAACAAAATGTTTTGCACCCATCTATTATTACGCCTAGACATTTATTAAATGAACTTTCAAAAATTAGAATTAATGCCAATTTCGAATTTCCAATAAACAATAACAACATTGAAAATGCTTATAAATATTTCGAAATTTGTGAACTTTCAGTAATTTACGTGAACAAAATTTTAATTTATGCAATAAAAATTCCTTTAGTTACAAATGAACTTTATCAACTGTATAATCTTATTCCACTTCCTATACAGTCCTTTAACACTACCATATACTCATATATAAATCCTTCTTTTCCTTACCTCTTGTTAAGTACGACACGAACATTTTATGGGCACCTTAAAGACCTATCATCCTGTAAGAAGTCACCGCCCTCCGATTATATCTGCTCGCACGTGACCATTCACCTAGTCAAGGAGAGACCTACCTGCGAGACCGATTTGAAATTACGACAACCGCAAAGTATACCTAAAAGCTGTACGACGAAGACAATCAAATCCGAAATTGAAATATGGCACCCATTGTCGCCAAATCAATGGCTGTATATCCTAACTGAACCAGTGGCGGGTACAGTTAGCTGCGATGATTCCACGCCTGTGCTGGATTTCGTACTACACGGCACCGGACTTTTCACCTTAAAAGCAAAATGCAAATGTTATACTCTGTCTACGTTATTGGTAGCCACATCAAATTTGTCTGCCAATTATAGCAATTTCATCCCATCAGTCGATATAACTAACGACGACTGTTGCGTCCAGGAACAAAAGTTTTTACAAAGTGAAAAAATGGACACCATCAAGCTTAACAATCTTAATCTAAACGAACTTCGTCATGCACAACATAAATTACAACAATTCGACGACCAGCTTCGACAAAACATTAATCAACCCTTTATAGTTCATCACTCTAAATGGTACAATGTATTCTTGGGAATAATAGCAACCGCCATCCTAATTATCTTATTCTGTTGCGGATGCTGTCGATGTTGTCACTGGAGACGTTTCCCATGGTTGAGACGACTTTTCAACTCTGATCGATGCCAATACCTAGTTTGTATAAACAGTCATAACACCATAAGTAACAATGACGTACACTCCATGGATTGGGAGCCTCAGCAAACTTTACGCAGACTCACCTCCAATGATGTATTCTCCAACCTTCAAATGGACGTTGTATCGCTGAATGAACCAGATTCACAAAACGGCGATCCAAAAACTTCAAAGGACAGACGCAAAGAACGGAAAATGTTCAAAATTTAAAAAACTTTTCTATCTTATCCGATTTATTTTATTAATATGAATAACTTTGGTTAATTATTATTATTACAATGCTTTTGTATTTTATATCATACATACTCTATATATATTTACACTATACTTTATAAAATATAATTTTATCATATTTTAATTAATATTGAATAATTAGGAACAGAATATCTTACGTTTAGAATCTAGATCGCTAACAACGATTATTTCATCTATCTATATTTAAATACCTAGGATAAATATTTCCAAATATTTAAGTTATTATTGTATTATAATATGCGAAACTGTATTAATTTTACAGATATAATATATCTTAAGGGTTAAATATTTAAGAGAAAAGACAGAGACAATTTGCAAATTAATATTCATATGTCAACTTTTACTTAACTTATTGGAACAAACAGTTTTATGTTTTGATAGCGTGATTGCACCCTTATCAAAACACTTAACGAGGGAGGATTGTTGTATCCACCATACACCCTGTATTTTCCTAAATTAATAATCATGCAACACAACTAAAAGCTTAAAACTTAAATCTCAGGAAGCTCACGTTTTCCAATAATTACCTTCTTTCAAATTACTATTTTTCTATCTTGAATAATCAATAAGATGAGGATCTCATTATTAATTCCATGATGCATTTTTCCCTAATAGTATACTTTCTAAAGTTTTGTTTTAACGACTCTTATTCAAAATAAACAGTTTATTTGTCACGTATGAATGTCCCATTCACACGTTCAAGCTTCTTAATAAAACTGATTGGCCCAACGCAGGATTAATCATTATTCTTTTTCACTTAGTTCGACTCTATACTCAAACGTCTCTTGTCTATTTTTTTGTTCTTATTTTTGTTAATTATAAATAGACATGAAATAAACATCTTAACGACAATACGACTTACTAGTGACAGTTTTTGCAAATAAACCAGTATCCCAACAACAGAAACATTATTTCAAACCTGTTGATTTGGGATTTAAAAGAAAAGTAGGTGCTTGAAACACAAAAATTAAGATGGTGACGCGTGATTTGTTTCACTTGACATTTCCATTGTAATCGTTTGAGAGCGTTTTAAGACGTTTCCTATTTTCCAGAAAATATGGAACATAAATTTACAAATGCTGAAATGTTTGATATTCTATCGCATGTTTTATTTTATCTCAAAAAAACTGTTATGTGGCAGTTAGAAGATGTTATTTGTGCTTAGAGAATAACGGAAATCATTTTGAATACCTGCTTATGTAGTTCCTTATATTTTTCGTTGTTCGTTTTATTATTGTTTTGGAATGATTTTTGTTCACTTATTTGTGGTTTATTATTAAATTATTTGTTATTTATTGAACTAGTACAACATAAGAAAAATTTAGAGCTTACTTATGAGATATTATTTATAAAATTAGGAGAAATATACCTATTGCCGTAGCTATTACATATGAAAAGGACAATGAAAATAGCATTAGCCGAAGAGACTAGGAACAATTCTGGAAGGCAAATACCTATTACCATAGCTATTACATATGAAGAGGACAATGAAAATAGCATTAGCGAGGATAGGAATAATTTTGGAAGGCAGATACTTATAACCTATTACATATGAAAAGGGCAATAGCGGCAACAGCATTAGCGGAAGAGGCTAGGAACAATTCTGGAAGGCAGATGCCCATTACCATAGTTATATTACATGGAACCTGAAAATGACAAAGAAGGTTTCCACAAAAGAATGTTGAAGGTTAAGCATGACAGGGATAAGATTGGGCAATAGAATACTAGTACCATATTTAGAAAAAAAGATCAGAAATAATGATAATGGAAAGTTACAGGTTAAGAAAAATAATTGAAATAGAATAGACAAAGATGAACAGCAGCTATCTCAGAGTTGTGCATCCGCACATAAATAAAAACCTCATGTAAAAGATCACACAGTATCTAAAAAATGGGACACCAGACATATTTCCATAATATTTATCCGTTCACTATTTGTTTATTTACTAATGTATTTCCACTGTAATTCTAACTTTATTTGCTCATTGAAAATATATTACCGCGCGAAGTTCAAAAACCGCGGTCGTGCTTGGGCTATAAATACATTCCTGGATAAATATTTAACTGTTCGTCTAAGTTTATTTCATCGACAATTGTTCCCATCGACTAATTCACAGTTTTTTTTGTTCTTCATTTTTTTCCTTTTTCGTTCGACAAGGTCATCATTCACGAGGGGGAGGGGTGGCTACATCCTAAGTCCATTATGGATTCAAATTAAAAGCTTATTTTTTGGATAAGATTTTATTATGATCCAAGCAAAGGACGGCGTTTCGAAACCGTCCTGTATCACCCTCAGAGCCAGCTGAACTCACATATATATATAACCATTATATTGCTAATACCATCTGCAATTATCCCGTCCCGTTATGGACATTGAAGGGGTAATAGTGAGTTTGCTCAGTTCGGAAATTTTCTTGTGAAAGTAAACAAGTAAATATTCGACAGGACCGGATTTCAACTTTTTTAATGTAAATTTCACTAGTTAGCTAGGAATAATATTGCAATCAAAATTTCGATTAGTTCAATTTAAGACAGCGTTCCATGCATACGATTTCTGACGATATGATGATCCGACGGTGCCCTGATTGGTGTACACTTTTAGTTCCAAATTCCGTCCGAATATTGGTAACAATCGACGCGATGAGGTTTATTTTAACTTTCATCCGAAGTCGTATGTTTCTTAACCTCACATATTGACTATTTTGGGAATTATTATCAGCTACTAATGCACCAAATTAAAAATACATTAATTTTAAGGTTAGGGAGTGACCACATATATATTATATTGTATAAGAGTAACAATCTTCTCATTTTGTACAAGCTTTTTAGTGAAATTCGGTTCCAAGGATCGTATAATGTGACAACCAAAATATGTATATACATATGTTATTATGTACATACCTGAAATACTTTATACCTAGTATTGATCCACGACTTTTGCCAAAAAGCACCATGCACTTGCGTCCTTTCATCTTAAACAAAACGAGCCACGATAACCTACCAAACACCGAATCGAATCACCACAATTTAAAAACTCCTTTACAAAAATTGTTGTTAGGTAATGAAAGTTTATAAGCACTAATATACCGACAACAATGTGGATAAACCACTTTTTATTCTGTAATTTGAAAAAGCATCCTGAACCAAAGATGGCGACGAATATCAACAAGTCACCAAACAAATAATGTCGGGCCTGCTCTGACGCGATCGATAAAATTTCCACCCTACTGGGCAAACTCAATAGTACCACGCCACCTCCCATAGCAGGGACACTTTTTGTATTTTGAAACGTTCGTATTGGTAATATAATGGTTATATATATGCTGTCTGTTCAACTCGCACCGAACAGACTATATCACAGAAGTGGCATTTTTCTACAAAATAATTAAGTTTGATATCCCTACTAGGTACATAATAACTGATGGATAAAATGAGAAGGTTTTTGAGATATTTTATGTGTAAACCTAGTCAGTGATAGTTTAGTTTATAATAATAATAATTTGCAAAGCGTAACGTAAACATTAAAATCGTCTTCAAATGCATGATACAAACGTTAAATATGTATGAAGTCATAATTGCATTATTGTTCGATTGTAAAAGCCTTGTCACAATAGTTATAAGTATTGAGGTATTCACATATACAGGGTGATATGGAGATTACTTATTATAATATTTAAGCCGGCAAATCCTGAGATGAAAATAAATTGAAGGAAAACAACCTTAAATGGCGCTTTGAATTATTAACCGAAATATACACTTTATATGAAATCTGAAAATTTACGTGGCCGCTACTGACGACGTTCGCAATTAATAATTTATTGAGGCAGTCTCAAGTCTCAAAAGAGGTCAGCCCATTGTAATAATAGTCTAGGGGCGTCAAATCAGGTGCTCCCGCAGGCCAATTTGTAAAATGACTGTCTCTATGTGTAACACGCCAAATTCATCGGGAAATTAGTAGTCAGCCAATGAAAAAAAAAATATGAATGAATAAAATAATAATAATAAAATGATCTAATTATGTGTCGTAGGTGGCTGCTTCTCGCCAGCATGTAGAGCGACTATAATTCCGGAAGGAGCTTCAAAACGACATTTTGATGTAGTTTTAGAAATAAACGTATTTTATTAATAGATCAATTTCCCATTTTTTGGCCATTCTGAATAATATTTCGGATCTTCGACTATGGCCAAGGAGGTTTTCAATCAAGCAAAACTTTTTAGATTTTTTCGATAAAATGAAGATAAAAAGTTTCCCATTTTTTACACTTCCTACCACACATCCCGTATATTAAATAGTATGTTCTAGTTTGTTCAAATTTTCAAAAAAAAATACATCAGGATCATAAATCATTAACATTATTGCTTGTAGTTATTTATTAAATAAGAGAATATAATGAATATATTAAAATTTTTAGGTCACATGAATATTATTAACTAAAACAGGCTTATTATCAGTTAGAGAGACGGTGACAATAGGGGATCCGTGAAGTGGAATATCAGTAATTTGTTTTTTCGTGGAGTTTAGGTCCCCCTCTACAACTTTTATATCTGATGAAATGCCGTAGAGCGTTTCTGAGAGGCGCTGTACCGCTTTAGATAGGAAATTATCAATAAATTCAAAATTGTATCGAGCCATGTCTGAAAATGAATTTACAGCATCTGCGTGACCCCCAAAGTCACGGGAAACACATTTTCTGACCAGTCAACCCTTGCATATACGTTTCCGAGCGTGTAAAAAAATGAAAATTTGAAAAAAAAGCAAAGAAGCGAATTTAAAGTTGAAACCTTCTAGAATGGAACATTACATGTTAAAGATTATGTGAAAAAAATTTTGTCGTTCCAGCACTCACCATTTCTCACAATTAGTGGATTTTTTTAAAAATCTCTTCGGAGGAAATTCGGAAAACGATGGTGACATGTCAGAAACATGTCACACTACATTCTTTGACACCCAAATATGGTGGAAAAAAAAAAGTTCAGAAGAATCGCTCCTAGCTAGGCGGAATTCTGACAATATTACGCAGAGATACCGGAAGGTATGATAGAGAGAAAGCGATGCAGGCAATTTTCCAAAGAGATCTCGCTGCAGTCTTACTTCGTGCACTTTCGTACCGACTTTCATAGTCTTCATTTTCACGATATTCTTGAAAGTATGCTTTCGCAATATTATTTTATCAGAAAATTGTTTAAGAGTCATCTCCATGTGAATACAAATCGATTAAGCCCACTTGGACCCATGTCACTTGAGACTTTATAATTTTTCCATTCATTTTTATTGACACGCTCGGAAAAGTATAGGTATGCAAGGGTTGACTTGTCAGAAAATGTGTTTCCCGTGACTTTGGGGTCAAGCAGATGCTGTAATAGTACATTACGTATCAAGGGCCGAAAAGAGGCTTTTACGGACGAGATGCGGAGATACCCGCACGAGTTATTTTTGACAAATAGGCTCGGTGGCCTAGTGGTATAGCGTACGCCTTGTGATCTGAGAGTCGCTGGTTCAAAACCCCGCACTCGGCATCTTTGGTTTTATTTATTTTTTACAAGTGCCCGAGTCTTTGAGGCCATATAAATAAAGAAATTCTTCAGACATTTTTCTAAAACATCTTTGAAAAATTAACTACCAATTTAATTTATAATATATAATCCGCTATTTATTATCGCTTGTAGTATGGCTCGGTGGGTAGAGTGTCCGCCTGGCGAACTGAGGGTCGCGGGTTCAAATCCCGCACCGACAATTCTGGTTGTATTTATTTATGAGCACATGGTGACTCGAAGCGGGCGGGAAAAATCTTTCCCGCCCGCTCTCTTGGAAAACGCCACTTTCGGTGAAGAGAACATGCGTGAAAAGAGGCACTTTCGGGGCACATGTAAAAAAAATTAATTTTCAGGCATGGCTCGATATAATTTTGAATTTATTAATATAATTTTGAATTTATTAATATAATTTTGAATTTATTGACAATTTCCTATCTAAAGCGGTACAGCGCCTCTCAGCAACGCTCTACGGCATTTCATCAGATATAAAAGTTGCAGAGGGGGACCGAAACTCCACGAAAAATCAAATTACTGATATTCCACTTCACGGACCCCCTATTGTCAGCGTCTCTCTAACTATTATTCGTTATCGTTAAGCATCATTTGCC
The DNA here is from genome assembly GCA_963991005.1 of Barypeithes pellucidus. Classification (NCBI taxonomy): domain Eukaryota; kingdom Metazoa; phylum Arthropoda; class Insecta; order Coleoptera; family Curculionidae; genus Barypeithes; species Barypeithes pellucidus. Next base: position 17,055,576 of record OZ022561.1, on the reverse strand, counting down.
AACCGACTTTTCCTACTTTATACAGGTTGTCAGAACATTCTTATAGCAAATATTTTTAGCTTCAAGCTGTACAAATTTCCCCTGATAACGAACTTACAAGCATTAAAAGAGATCTACAGATGTGCTACATCAAAGACAGCATTTAGGAATCATCAACAATCAAAATCAAAGAAATAGTCCATTTTCCCCAAGAGACCTGTTTAGTAATTATGAAGGAGTAACCGTGAGTTTGAGTTTACTTCTTAATAGTTATCAACAATCAAGTTATACAGCAAAAAAGCTTTGAGAATCATTTTGCTTCTATAATCTGGTTCTAAGAACATTCTTACAGCTTGTATTGTAGCTATTGGACCCTAAAACACGGAAGAGGTATTTTAATAAAGTTGAGAGGTAACGAAATTTAGCAAAATGTTTTATTCGTATAATAATTTGAAAATTGTCTGTAACTAATTTGAAGAAAAACCGATAATTTAAATTTTATTCATAAGTACGAATTTCATCAACAATGATACGAGTTCTTATGATAATTATTACTATGGAAAATACCTCTAACGGATAATCTTGATGAATAAAATAAATAACTTTTCGTAACAAACCGGTGAATTTGCAAAAATCATCTATAACTATGTCATATAAGATTTAGTCATTAAGAAAACATTATTTGTCATCTTATGGATAAATCCGCTCTAAAAAGGGATTCCCTTTCTCCCCCACAATAAAACCTCTTGAAATAGAAAAGAGTGAAGACCGGAAATTGTCTACTTCTTAGGCATGATGATACATCCCTTTCCGTTCATTAAAAAATTATCATTAATTGACCATTTATTTTATTAGTCACTTAAGCGTGAGTTTTAGTTTTTTCAAACACACGTAACGGTTCCTTATCGTACATTTTTGGTGTAATTAATAGTGGCAATTAAAAATATAATTAATAATTTAGTATGCACATAATATTATATTGTTAAGTATCCGAAAATATAATAGAAAATCGTGATTTCCTTAGGGTAAAATTAGGCTTACCGTGTGTTACTTTTAGTAAGGATTTAACTTATTTATTTTTCCTGGTTATTAAAGCCATAGTAGTAGTAAAAAAATTGTAATATGTGATGAAATTCTATACAGGGCGTTTCAAAAAACATGTACCATCGCTCGTGTGGTTATTCGTTACCCAAAAATAAATCAAGATAGGTCCGTAGAAACTTTGTTCGAAAGATACAGGGTATCAAAATTTTTTAATTTTTTCGGCGTTTCAACATATTTTTAGTGAAATTTGGGTTATAAAAGTAGTTAAATTATCCCATATTTTAGCAATATTTACAGTTACTGTAATTTTATTTTGGTAGATATCTTTTCATAGAGCAATAAATACCAAATTTATTTGAAAAGTTTTAACGCCCTGTATGTTTCAAAAAAGTATCTGCGGACCCATATTTGTGTTTGTTCGGGGACTATTAGTCTTATTTTTGGGTAAGGAATAAACCATATGAGCGAAGGCACATGTTTTTTGAAGCACACACACATCTACAGGGTGTTAAAGTTAAAACTTCATTTTTATTTTGCTCTAATAACTTTGAGAGAAACTAACGTTTTTTTACAAAATTTGGCAATTTTTTTTACGACGAGAAATTGATTTCTTTGTGAAATTTTAATGTACAATGTAGGGGCGCTATATACGGTCATAACTTTTTTGTGCCATAGTGTATTTAAGTTTTTAATAAAAATAATACTTTTCTCTATTACGTAAGAAAGGCATACTGAGTTCAGGTCGCCCAGAGTTACCGTTTCGGAGATATTTGCATTTAAATTGTTTAGTGCGTTAGCTCAGGCAAGCAAATAATATTTTGTTACTTCTTACCAATTCACTTTTACATGATAATTAATGTTCTATTGTTGTTCTAATTGGATTATTCTTTAACTAACTTTAATTAAAATAACTTTGAATTTAGAAAATATCGTATTGAAAGAAACCAACAGCAATGAAAACACAAACTTAAGATAAACTCAAAAATGAAACATTTTCTGTTCCATAGCAACTGCATCTCTAAATTTTCTCATAGGTTACTTTAAGAAAAAAAAATTTGTTTGCAAATTAATAATAATTGGGCGCGGTGCAACAATTTAAATGCAAATAGCTCCGAAACGGTAACTCTGGGCGACCTGAACTTAGTATACCTTTTTTACGTAATAAATATGAGAAAAGAATTATTTTCATTAAAAACTTAAATACACTGAGGCACAAAAAAGTTATGACCTAATAAATGTGCAAATAGTGCCGCAGACAGCGCCCCCTACATTGCACATTACAATTTCATTAAAAAAACTAAATTTCTCGTCCTAAAAAAACCATAATTGCCAAATTTTGTAAAAAAACGTTGGTTTCCTGCATAGTTATTAGAGAGAAGCAAGAATGAAGTTTTAACTTTTACACCCTGTATCTCAGTTAATATACAGTTTGTCGTTTCGTTCTGCGGCTACCAAAACTATTTAAAGAATGCAAACGAAATATTATCGATGTTGTCAAATTACTTACCAAAAATCTAGTAGGTTTTATGAAATTTATTATTTATACCTCCTTTGAATGCAGAATTTAACCTAATCGTTAAAAAGTTAGAAAATATTATTATTCAGACTGAAAAACTGAGAGGTATTTTGAGTTTTAAGTAATATGTTCACACCTGCTTAATTTTAATTGCCGGACAAAATTAAAATATTAATTGAATTATCTATTTCCTAGCAAATCTGACAACATGTGAATATCCATTTACTCCAAACATTTAGTCGATTAATAGGATCATTTCCGCCTCTATTTTGTTTCACGGCATTAAACAGAGATGAAAATATAAGATGCGATTGATTTGGACACGCCTCCGCAGACATTCGCCAGACACATGACACTGCCATGCTCCAGACACGCATTGATTTTTGACCAGCGACAGCGCGTTATGGATGTTACACGTATAGTATAATTAATAGGGCATATGGATAAGACGCTTTGCATAAACTTTTAAAAGCCAATGGGTTTTATTTTCGCAAATGCCAAAATAAACGAAAATTGTTGGTTGAAAAACAAAATATTTTACATATGAGATATAGGTATGTGGTATTAGGAAATTTGACCTTTTTGAACTTGTAAAATTGCGCAAGCTTAGAGATAATAAAAAAAGCTATGTCATTGACAATATCATAAAACAGGCTGGCCATATTCCCCTTATAACTCCCTCCTACATGTGTGAGCTAAACCCAATTGAGTTGGCATGGGCTCAAGTCAAAAGGTACATACGGAACCTAAACACATCAGGAGATTTCAGTTTAACCAAGCTGAAAGAGGTCTTAGATGAGGCCATAAGGTCAGTTACACCATCTGACTGGGAGAAATTTTGCCAGCATGTTATTAGTATTGAAAATAAATTTTGGGAGACAGATTACATGATGGAAGAAATAGAACCCATCATAATTACACTCGGCAATGATGACATTGGTCCGACTCTGAAGATAGTGAGTCTGATAGTGAAGACGATAACGACATAGAGTAGAGATCAATGATTATATCGTTTTTTTTTTTGTTATTTTATACCTACTTTATGACGTTGAAATTTGGGAGTTTCTCAGAAATAAATTGTTACATTCCTGTTTCTCCCAATACTTTTCATTCTTATTATTTTAACATTTAGTACCTACTTACTCCTTTATATTCACAAAAAAATTTACATTTTAATATTTTTATATTTAATTTTACAATATAAGCACGACCATGGATTGTCCTTGCGGCCTGTTACCTTCCCTTCCCCTTACGGATACCGCGTAGCCGCAGATCCAAACGACAAGCTATAAACTTTCGGATATAGGTAAGTATAATTAAATCCTAATATTTTTACGTAAGGAGTCTGTGGTTTTTTCATGTACCATTAATTAGCGGACACCCTGTATAACATAAAAGCTCACTTTTTGCAAATTTGTTGTATTGCCAAGGTCTTTGATTCCCCAATTTGATCATGATTAACTTTTATCAAGGTTTTAACTGCTATAAGTGATAAAAGGACAAAAATTATTAATGTGTTCAAGTGTATGATTAAAAAAATCACGTATTAAATGCCTGTTGTAGTTATAGTATTCAGGGATTTATTATAGTATCTTGTCATAAAATTAAATAAATTTACACTAGCATTTTTCACTTATTTAAAATAACTAGGTAAAGATTGTTTCACGAAAAATGGATACGACTTAATGATTTTCTGGGTCGGTCCCATTGTGTCGACAAGAGCTTGGCAATAAATAAGTGAAGTATGAAGGGACAAACTGAGGAGAACAAGTAATGATATGATTATATTAATGTAATCAAATGAAATAACATTTTTTTTAAATATTACTAGTCATATTTGTTTACATTTATAATGTCATTCTATAGATAGTTCTGTTTCGCTATCGTTATCCTCATCAAAATTAATTATAATTGGATTAATTATACGATCCAGACTAATATACGAATTTTCTACAGTTATTACGTGACGGACTGAATTTTTCCAACTACCTGGGGGAATATCATTAAAGCATTTTCGTATTAATTCTACAACACTAGAACTTAAAGTGGAAGAAATATTTTCAGACCTAACCAGTGATTTTAACTGGTGCCACATGCTCTATGGGTTTAAAAATGCAATAATAGGGTGGGAGCCGTAGCACTGTATGTCCAATTTCTTCTGCGAATGTGTCACAAACATATACTTTTTTATACAAAATGTCTGTAAAACTTCTAAAAGATCACTTTTTTTATAACTTTCTTCAAAATATATATCATTCGCCGCCATGTAGTTCTGAATCTCCAATTTTGTATTATTTGAGCTTGGAGCTTTATGTAATTGGCGACTGTGATAGCTCGCATTGTCCATTACTATCACGCTATTCTGAGGAATGTTTGGTAAAAGACAATTCTTGAACCATTCCTCAAAAACTAACAAATTTTACCACAAAAAGATATTTAAATATAAATTAAGCAACCTAACCTACCTGATGTGCCTATATTTAATTATAATTATTACAATCCGGTTCTTTCCACATCATAATAACAAATGGTCATAAATAATGGGATGGCCACAGGTACTTTTACGGCAGTCATTAAGTTATATCCATTTTTCGTGAAACAATCTTTATCTATTACAAATTCTGCTTTTAAAAATATAAACTCACAGAAAAAATATTCGCACATTACTTATTAAGAGTTCATATTTATTACGCTTCTACTTTTCAGAATTTATTCTATATCCTTCATACCAAACCAATGACAAAGAATCGAACACACATATACTAGAAACTATTTCACATTGACAAATACCGCTACAGACAGACTTTTACGTAAAAGTCTAGAAACAAGATAAAACAAAGCATTTTCTATGCATGCCTAGTTCTAAAATGGCTGGCTAATGATTCATTTTGTTCCATATGCGCTTTAAATGCGTCTATCTTTCTTGTAATTTGTAGTAGTTTTATTTCAATGTTAACCGTTGTTCTTGTTATAATGACTTCTGTGTGTGGTCAACAAAAAAAAAAGGTTAACACATTAGGTTTGTTTTATTACAAAACGAGTATAAAGTAATACAAAGACATTTATCGTTAAATTGTTATTATTACTTGGTGGTTAAAATAATATGGCTTAAGGCATGCACTCTGGGAACTGAATTGATTAAGGACAGTAACTTCTGCTTGCTCACCACATTTTTATGTTTGTCGGTCCCGTGGTGGGCTACCTTTAATTATTATTTTACCAATTTTCATTCAAAACTCAAATTCAAATCCACTCGCAACTTAATTAATCTCTCCATCTCTTTATAGATACAGTAAATCTTCATTATGCCGCCAGCGGTATTAGGGCTTTAGTCTGGTAATATTTCCATCCTTATTATCTTTATACTTTATTAACAAAATTATTATTTAAGTTTTAACTGTCGAAATGAAAACTATAAAACCCAGCTAATGTTCTATCAAAAATTACTCAATAATGTTCCAGGATTCCCAACAAATAAGGTGCTTAATAAACTAAAAATTGCACCGAGTTTTTTAATCCAAGGTTAAATTTATATAGAACAATTGGATGTGTGACGTTAATTAAGCATCACCATTTTGTTCATGAAGGTCTTTGAAAATAGTATAGGAAATAGATTTTATTTACAACCATGCATGTAATAATGACATTTCATCTATCTTTGAAAGGTGGAAAGTTGACGTTTTTTTACTTCCACCCAGCCCGGTGAGACTGCTTATGGGGGGGATCGAAACACGTAAGAAGGCCTTGGAAGTGATGCTAAGCCTACTCTGCTCCATACGCTCACATGTAACCTACTTTTATCTATCTGTTTCACTCTATCATTTAAGCGTCAATATCAGACTTACGTAGAGTTAATATGGAAAGATGCAGGCGACTTGATCCTGGTCATATTTGTCTCACTTTACTGAATTAGGGAAGGTTGCTGCAGACAGAGACAGGCATAGAATGCGAACAGCACGAATTGTTAAACAAGCTAACTTCCTTCGTCTGGCGGGCATGGAAATCAAGCAACATCTGATATGATTTAAAATGGTGAAGAAGACGCATCTTTAAATTTTAAAATAATTTTTAATATTCTAATCTTTTACGAAAAACGTCGTTTCCTTTTTGGTGCAAGTGAGTAATTTGTAATTGAAATATTCTTTTAGTCATCTTTACTGAGAGTAAGCATCGATAATAATTTCTTTCCATAAATCATATGGGGCCCAAAAAATATGCTCGGACTTGAAGCCTGAAATATTTGCTAGGACCTAGAGCCCAGTTGAAGATGGTAAAATATTTTATGTAAACTTATTTTTTAATAAAACTACTACTATTTCTGAAGTTTAATTTTTCATTTGTAGTTACGTTACTAGTTCAATAAATGATATAAGAGTGTGTAAGGATTATTTTAATATGATATTTACAGCTTAAAACATGTCAGAATCCTAATATTTGATTTTCACTACTTAGTAAATCAAATAAAAGGGGTTTAAATGTTTTTTGTTGGTTAAATGTCACTTTAAAATATTGACAGTAATAAAAATTTGTACAAAAGTGACATTTGAAAAGCATGTGCGTTTGTCAGCTGATTCCAGACGTAATGGATACCTGGTTTGTTCGTTTGTTCATACTTGCTTCGATGTGTTAACACGGCTGTTTGTCTTCTTCCTGTTTATAAGTATTCGTTGCTTCCACCCGGGTGGAAATGCTAATAGCTTTGCGTGTTTAGATATGTATACTTTTACTTTTTCCCTAATTGATAGAGTGATCCTCAGCATTGAATATTGTGACCAAATCGTTGATATCTTCTTTGTCTTGGCATTTTCACTGAAATAAGCTAGTAGCGCTGACTCACAACCAGGATTTTGAACTTTGTGGCCCGTGCACATCTTTGAAACAGTTATATGCCTTGTCATATCTCGGGCGGCTTTTAGTTGGCAGAAGATCATCTTCTACTATTTTTGCTGTTTCTCGAATTTCTGGTGGAGTAGCAGCAAAATTAAATTCCTCATCTGATTTTTCTGTTGTTAAAATAATATATTGTTTAGTAACATGGAAACCATATGCAAAAAATGATATTTGTCATCTTGATGTATATTATTACCTACGTTATTTTACCACCTGCTTATTTGAAGTTTCTGTGTAATTTTTCAATCGAAAAGTCAAAATGACATTTATCTTTTATTAATAATTTTAATTCAAAATAATAAGAAGTGGATGTTAGATATAGTTGTAAATAAAATAGTATACAATCCTCGGTGAAAAGTTTCATTACTGTCTGGAGATTTAGTTACTATATACCGACTCTCTCCACCGAAATGAAACACTTTCCATCTCGGTACGTAATATACTAGTAATCAACTTTATTTCTGAAATGTAACAATTTAAAATATTAGAGCTTCTTTCGTAGAAAAAATTACATCCAACTACAAAAGTATTTTTAAAATCTTTGTTGCCATATACAAAATGTGGCTAGGAAGATACACAGACCCATGCGCTTCTGTTTTCTAGTTATGCGGCCGATTTACCAAGTCATCTAAGTCCTGTAACACCCACCGGTATGTCGATGATATGCAAATTTATCTTTCATTCTTTAGTAATGCTATCGGTGCAGATCAATGATTACCTCGGCTATTATCTCCGAGATTAACGGCAGCTCAAGATCTTGCACTGAATGAAAAGAAAACCCAAATGATGGTGTTTGGAAACACAGATATGTGGTTACCAGGAGCATCAATATGATGTTCCCATAATAGGTTGGTTCGCACGGCGAACTTTCCAACTGGTTGCAGTTTTCGTTCTGCGGATGGTCGTTTCTGGACAAGTTTCAAAGTGGTTGCTGTACAAATGCCAAACCTTCACCTGTCAAATATGTATAAGAATTAACTTATCCTACAAGTATTCTTATTCTTTTTTGACAGCGGCCCCCTATTTGATTCTAGATTTTTGTTGTGGACCCACCAGCCGCTCGTTACATTAGTACAGAATTAATTCTAGAAGAGTCATGCCTAACTAATTACCTTTAGTTTTTTTTTGCTTTACATTCTTTTCCATTATGTTTTTATACAATATTTGTCATTTATAAATACATTTTTCTTAATCAAAAACACGTAACAACAACAATTGGAGGTAGGAATTTTGGGGCTGGAACGGAATAATGGCATTTCAATTAATTTCAATGGGGAAAATTGCTTTGAGATACGAGCAAATTGACATACTAGCAAATTGACATACGAGCAAGGTTACGGAACGAATTAAACTCGTATCTCGAGGTATCACTGTATGTGAAATATATCACTGGCTGCTGCAAATGTTCTTAGTGAGATGGATAGTTCTGCTTTCTTCCTCCACACAGCTATTTTATGTTGGGCTTGATTTGACGAAAGCTGCGGCCTTATATATCTGGTTCGGCATTAAGTCGATTACGATATTTTGTTTTTATGACATTTTATTTCCATTTAGTTGTTCGCTGACCCCTAAGTAACAACTCGCGGACCCCCAAGGAGTCTGTGAATCCCAGTTTGAGAATCGCTGATTTAGAGCTACCCTTTTGAAATAGATTTTTAAAGTATAATGGACAATAAGTTTAACCAAAAACGTGCGGAAACTAAGGAAAATAAAACTAAAAACGAATCGGTAAAAACAAATAAAAAGTAAACAAACAGCAAGATAATGCGCAAAATCCAAACCCGCAATTCCGTACCAGTACAGGGTGTCCCATTTTCGACACTTTTATAGGGTATCTCCGTTATTGTTAGTGCTATCAAAAAAGTAATGTAGGTGTCATGTGGTCTTTTCGGGTCAAACTTAAAATGGTAAAATCAAAATTTGACAATTTTCGTTTGCTTAAGAGATACGGGGGAAAATCAAAAAATTTACAATTTCAAAATTACCCTATATTCTCTTAGTTAAAAGAGATACAGAAAAATGTTTTATACAAATGTTTCTTTATAATGATTGTTGAATAATCTGCCGTTTTCAGAATAAGTATACGGGGTCAGATAAAAAAGTTATCGGACCTAAACTCATTTTTTAAAATGGAACACCTTGTATATTTTAATCTAAAAAGATAGCATTTTAAATTCTCTTTTCAAATATATAACACACCGGATATTGGTTTCCTAGGCGATTTATTTAAACTTCATTACTTTGAAATGAAATAAAAGATTCCGATTAAGGTAAAAAATAACGGGAATCATGGCAAATGTTCGGGATATGTCCTTAAAAGGTTGCCGTTCTTCCGGATTGCGAACAAAATATAAATTTTGCGCCATTTCTTCGTTTTTTTCACTTCAATATAAACTGATATCATATCAAATTTTCCCAAATGTTGATAAGTAATTTTCACAAATGAATATGTAAAAATATGAAATTGACGTTAAATGTTAATAACAACTAGAATACCAACATAGTTGTTTCTATGATATTAGCTTTTGTTTCATGGTCTACTGTGGTTTAAAGTAATAAAGTTTAAATAAATCGCCTAGGAAACCAATATCATCCATGGTGTGTTATAGATTTGAAAGGAGCATTTAAAATAGTATCTTTTTAGGTTAAAATATACAGGGTGTTCCATTTAAAAAAATGAGGTTAGGTCCGATGACTTTTTTACCTGACCCCGTATACTTATTCTGAAAACGGAAGATTATTCAACAATAAATATAAAGAAACTTCTGTATAAAATATTTTCTGTATCTCTTTTAACTAGGAAAATATAGAGTAACTTTGAAATTGTCAATTTTTTGATTTTTCCCCGTATGTCTTAAGCGAACGAAAATTGTCAAATTTTGATTTTACCATTTCAAGTTTGACCCGAAAAGAGCACATGACACCTACATTACTTTTTTGATAGCACTGAGAATTACGGAGATACCCTATAAAAGTGTCGCAAAAGGGACACCCTGTACGTGGATTATTCTGACGATGACGGTTGTAGATCAGCTGGCAATCGATACATGTTGCTATAGGAACACCGAATTTTTGGTCAATGGACACAGAGGCACTGGCACATCTTAAGTGTATGTATATTCTTATTTCGGAATTACGTTGGTAGATTTTCCCACCGCTTTAAACACTTTTCTGGTTAAAAAAAAGCCTATTATTATTAGTATTATAGATTTTTTTATTAATATGTGTATGCTCTTTATTTATTTCGCATAAAAATAATGGCGCCAAGGATTTGAAGGACATAAAAAATTAGTACAAAGAATATTTTCTGGTAGGTATTCTATTTATACAGATTTGATGTATGTTTCATCAGAACCTTGAGGAAAAGCGGTAATTATTTCATCAAACGATCAAAATAAATGATCAGAAAATAACTTCCATTATTCGCTGTCCTTCCATTGTTCCGAATTATAATTTCATGTACTATTTTAAATACAACAGGTAAAATAAATCGAGAGAGAGATGTTAGACATGTTCTAACATCTCTCTCTCCCTTGAGGTTCAGTTTTCATTATTATTCTGAATGAATTAATAGATTTCTGAACAATAATACTGTTTTAGAAAAGTCAAAACATATTGTTTGCCTAGTGGTATTTGAACCTTTCCATATAAAGAGCCAGGGCAGAAAAATGTATAAAAACATGCTAGAAAGCGCCATACCATAGGCGTGCCCAAACAATAATTTATTAAGTGAAAAAATAAATAAATACACTGTAAATAAACTGTTCCTGAAAATTCAAAACTGCTGTTCTTCTGACGGGTAGTATTATTTAATTAATAGCGCCCTTTTCTTTACATACGTTATAAATATGTACCACGATTACCTTTGCTTGACTCTTCCAATATTTATTTTCAATTATTGTCTGATTCATCCACATATATATAAACAGTATATTGCCTAATACGGACGTTCCAAAATACAAAAAGTGTTCCCGCTATGGGAGATGGCGCGGGCCTATTGAGTTTGCGCAGTGGGGCAGAAATTTTATCAATCGCGCGAGCGCCGGCCCGACATTATTTGTTTGTTGTTATTCGTCGCCATCTTTGGTTCCGGATGCTTTTTCAAATTACAGAATAAAAAGTGTATGTGTATATTAGTGCTTATAAACTTTCATTACCTAACAACAATTTTTGTAAAGAAGTTTTTAATTTGTGATGATTCGATTCGCTGTTTGGTAGGTTAGTGGCTTGCTTTGTTTAAGATGAAACGACACAAGTGCATGGTGCTTTTTGCAAAAGTCGTGGATCAATACCAGATATAATATAATACGAAACTATTTTGCTTATCACATTACCCGGAATCGAATTTCACTAAAAAGCGTGTAACAAAAGAAGAGAGTGTCACTCGTATACAATATAATATATATGTGGTCAATACCTCACCTTAAAATTAACTTATTTTTAATTTGGTGCATTAGTAGCTGATAATAATTCCCAAAATAGTCAATATAGTCATTCATTCTTAATTTTTGGTTTAGAAAACAGTGAGGTTAAGAAACATACGACGTCGGATGAAAGTTAAAATAAAGCTCATCGTGTCGATAGTTACAATTATTCGGACGGAATTTGGCACCAAAAGTTTACACCAATCAGGGCACCGTCGGATCATCATATCGTCAGGAATCGTATGTATGGAACGCTGTCTTAAATCGAACTAATCGAAATTTTGATTGCAATATCTTTCCTAACTAACCAGTGAAACTTTCATTCAAAAAGTTGAAATCCGGTCCTGTCGAATGTTTACTTCCACAAGGAAATTTCCGAACCGCGCAAACTCACAACGCCACCTTCGATGTCCATAGCCGGGACATAATTGCAGATTGTATTAGCAATATACTGTTTATATATATGTGGATTCATCACCTAATTGATACAAAAAAAATATTAGGAAAAAGCTGACACCGGTATAGGAAACAAACACAAAATTTCCTCCCCAAGTTTCACGCAACTGTAGAGACAAATTTCTGTGTGTCTTAACGGCGCTACGAAGAGCGGAACTACATAAGAAATAAAATTAAAGCAATGAAGTTTTTGTTTTAGTCTAGGATGTAAAATTTGATAAAACACATTTAATGATATATTTTATTGAACCTATAATGAGTCGGTATAACAAATTATCTTGAATTTATTTACATTTGAGGCAATTCTGACATAATTATTTCTTGTTAGCTTAATGAAAAGGCCATGAGGAAATCTTGCATGGTTTCGCCCCTTAGCAAAAAACAGACCGCAATGCGAGTGAATATTTTCTCATTCTGAAATGATGTGCCACACGATCGAATTATTGCAATCATGCTTTAACTGCAAGCAATAAAACGTCCACGCATGCATTTTCATGACAAAACTAAACAATTTCATCCTCTTCAACCGAAGATTACGAGACAATCTCTAAAAACCGAGAAAGATTTACTTAAAAAAATTTCCGAACTATCATCTCTTATCAAAAATTGATTTGTGTTCATTGGGTGCTTTGTGTTCATTGGGTAAAGCACCCAATGAACACAAATCAATTTTTGATAATCTGAGGATAGTGAATGGCACAATACTTCGCTCGGAGCAATTTGTTGTCATTGAGCAACAAACAACAAATGCTCTCAAAGCAATCCGAGATCAAAATGTGCAAGGAAACCCTATATTACCCAATATTGTTCCTCAGAGCTGTCTTTCATATCAACCTCATTGGGGATTGGGATCATGCCTTGATTGCAAGCAATCAATCATAGACAGGACAAAATATCTCAACCATTTCTCCTTCTTCAGGTAAATTTATCAACAAAAATCTCCATACTACCGAACAGTTTTTTTTTCTTCTTATGATCAAACACAAGCACTATAGGAAAAATCCTTTAGGGTACTCTGGGAGTGGTGCGTGTGCGCAAAAAGCGATTCACGTTTGTTTTGAATCGTTGGAGGTTATATTCGTTGGGAAAAACGATCTCGGGAAGGTCGTTCCATAAGGATGAAGTCCTCCAGATGAAAGAATTTTTAAATAATGAAGTTCGAGGAGTACTTAACCACATATGGATGGGCGGCACTGGTTCGTCGTGTATTTCTGATATTCGCCGCTCTGAGCGGAATTAAGAGGGCAAGGTTTGCCGAGCACTTTCCATGAAAATATCTGTAAAAGAGAGTCAAATCCTCAACCTGTCTTCGATGTTCTAGGCTGTCGAGATTCTTCGTCAGCTCGTGGTCTCCAATCAGACGAATGACCCTCCTGGAATCCAGTAGCCGAATAGTATGTTTGGGTGCAGAGCTCCAGACATTAGAGCAGTACTCTAGTGATGGTCGAATATGGGCTTTGTATAGTGTCAAAAGTTGTTGAGGTGTGTACAACTTTCTGGTTCGGAAGAGTACACCAAATTTCTGAGAAGCTATTTTGGCGATTGCCACAACGTGGCTATGAAAAGACATATTTCCTCCCAGATTGACGTATGTGCATTCAAAGAGAAAGATGAGATAAGTGTGCTATCATCAGCAAAACTAACTATCGGGTTTTTCGTTTTCACTAGGTCGTTAATATAGAGTAAAAAGAGAGTGGGAGACAATATGGACCCTTGAGGAACACCGGCATTGATTGTGAAGGTGTCTGAGAGAAATCCGTCAATCGCCACTTGCAGAGAGCGGTCCTTAAGAAAGCTAGACAACCATGCACAGAATCGACTGGGCATACCATAGGATCGCAGTTTACTTAGAAGTCCCTCATGCCAAACACGATCAAAGGCTTTAGAAATATCCAGTGCAACAGCCCAAGACTGCCCATGATGTTCGATTGCGTTGTTCCAAAGAAGGGTGAATTATTTTCCGAAAAAAATCTTCATTGTAAAGCCTTTTTGAGCTACCATCTGGCTACTATACAAAACAACAAGGTTATCACTATTATTAGCAAAGAAGAGTAACACTCACAAGATTTCTTGTGAGAAGAAAAGTATTGAAAATAAGAAAACGTACTAATAAAAATTCTTAAATGCAAAAGAGATTAGCTGACTAGCGTGAGAAATGGACAATTGTTCCAGACTTATAAACTTGTTTTCTGGAAACTAAAACATCATTATTGATGACCATTTTTATTTTAAAAATAAACCGACACGGCGTAAGATCGACTCAACATCTGATAATAATAGTCATCGCAGGTATTTCCTGTTAGTTATTGCTATTGATACAAATAAAGTAGGTTAAGAATCCAAATAATTAGGGTCGGGTTTATATCGGGTTAAACCTATTAGTTAATCTAAAGGTTTAAAGCATTAAAGTAATGGACTCTAAGCAAGTCATCGGGGAATAAATTGAAGAATACATAATTGTGATGAAATATGATATTGATGAATAGTTTTTATCGTCTGTCTCTTGGCCTTGGTAATTACAATAACTATTTAGTGTTTTTGATTTCTAAAGAATCTATAGGCAATCATGTTAATTATCAGGTAATAAATCTGCATTTGTTCATCATCGTTGATGAACTTATTAAGTACATATCTCTGAATAGAGGTATGTGCAGGGTATCTAATTTTCGACAGTTTCTGGGGGGGTATTGGAGTTATTATCAAAGAAAGAATGTTGAGGTTTTCACTTTACTTTTTAACGAAACTGAAGACACCGGTACGAAATTTGTGAAGGATCTCTTGGTTTTTTTATTCTACAGGGTGATTTTGAAAATCTTCGCTTCTTATAAGTTTTAGTTAGTAGCGTAGCCAGTTTTTCTCTGAGAAGATTCTTTTAACAAGAATTAGAAAATTAAAATGGGAATCAAACCCTATATGGAACTTTGATAAATGGACGAACAGTGCACCACCGTCGTTTGACAAGGGTCTAGTTTGGTACCCGATGAATCAAAAACCGCCAACGGTGTGGGCGCTGGCATATTTGGGGAAAGTCCCAGGATGGACATAAGCATTCCTCTTGGGAACTACGCCACAGTATACCAAGCGGAAGTTAATGCCATACAAGCATGTATACTACAAAATCTTGAAAAGGGCTACCACAACCAAGAGATTTACATCCTGTCGGGTTATCGGTTTACTTCAAACAAAACTTACACTGGAGTGCCATACCAACCTAAAAGCACTGGCGGCCAAGGGGAACTAGGTAGAGCTCTTGAGGGTCCCTGGTCACTCTGGGATATTAGGAAATGAAAAAGCGGATGAACTAGCGAGAGCCGGATCCGCTCAAAGTCCCAGGGGCCCCGAACCGGCCTTTGGAATATCAAAACAGGCAACAAAAACAACATTAGATAGATGGTCGAAAAAACAACACCTATATCTCGATGGCAAGGGTTACCTGGTCAAATACACGCACGGGCCGTGATTGGAAAACCTTCGAAAATACTATCGAATGGGATGCTAACTCTGACGCGGCCCCAGTTGAAACAAGTGATGGGTCTGCTAACCTGCTACTGCCACTTGCGAAAACACCTTCAACGGATAGGTATTAACAACGGATCCATTGAATGCAGACTCTGCGGCGAAGAGGATAATACCGCCTCACACATAATATACCGCTGCGTAGCACTGTCTCGTAGAAGACAAAATATCTTCGGGAACATACAACGTGGTGACAACCTCCCACATGGCAAGCTTGGTAGAAGGTTACTGGACCTCACAGAAGGAACAAACATCTTCTAACAAGATCGGGGTACACAATAAGCTGAAAGGCTGCAGTGATAGAAGTTCGGGCCTTTAAAGTTGATTGGATAAAGGCGGGGGTCGGCCGCCTTTACCCAACCAACTAACCCTATATGTATAAATGTATAATGTATATATTTATATTCAAAAAGAGTCAAAAAATGCGATATTTTTAATAATTTGCGTTACATTAACATAAGGCCATTGTCTATTTGTTAGACACAAATTCAAATGATGGAAACTTACCACATCTCTCATAGTTTTATTATTTATGAAATAACTTACTTACGTAAGAGATGCTATAATATGCTTTGTATTTAATCATTTTTAACAATGATTATGATAATAATTATGAAAAGTATGGTATGTTTTATATAATCGAATTTAATATTTAGAATAGCTGTCAAAATTTTGAATTGTTCCTAATAAATTGACCATGGCCTATTGTTATAACTAGCGTAAATTATTAAAAATACCACATTTTTAGCTTCTTTTTGAATATAAATATAAAGAATTATATATTTTTGTAAAGCCCAAAGTATGCTCAATAAATTAAAAAAATATATAGGGTGTCTCATTTAAAAATTTTAAATTTTGATAATATTTCAAGAACCGAACCTTTTACAAAAAAAACTGGCTACGCTACTGACCTTTACGTGAAAATCTCTAACAAGATCACTTTTTAGTATTTTGATAACTCACGCGTAGCGGAAATACGAGGCGTCTCTAAAAAGCGAAGATTTTCAAAATCATCCCGTAGATTAAAAACTAAGAGAGCGATAACAAATTTGACCGCGGAATCTTTCGTTCTATCTTTGATAATAACTCTAGTACCCTTCGAAACTGTCGATAATGGGACACCCTGTACATGTCCAACTGTGCACGACAGATGAATAAGTGACAGAAGTGTGAGGCTTGCTAAATACACATATATTTTAAAGTATAAATATTCATGGTAAGTTTGGTGGTGATGAGTCTATATTAACGTCAGAAGATGACACATTGGTGCATGTGTAAAATATACAGGTAGAATCTTTATTAGGAAAGCAAACAATAAAATATGAGAATAAAAGTATTTTATATCTTCAAAACGGCCTCTACTAACTGTTCTGCTGGAGACGGATCTGTATAAAAATTCCTATTGTACAGGGTTTCCCATTTTCCACACTTTTATAGGGTATCTCCGTAATTGTTAATGCTATGAAAAAAGTAATGTAGGTGTCATGTGCTCTTTTTGGGTCAAACTTAAAATGGTAAAATCAAAATTCGAAAATTTTCGTTCGCTTAAGAGATACGGAGGAAAATCAACAAATTGACAATTTCTAAAGTACCCTATATTTTCTTAGTTAAAAGAGATACAGAAAAATGTTTTATACAGAAGTTTCTTTATAATGATTGTTGAATAATCTGCCGTTTTCAGAATAAGTATACGGGGTCAGGTAAAAAAGTCATCGGACCTAACCTCATTTTTTTTTAAATGGAACACCCTGTATATTTTAATCTAAAAAGATACTATTTTAAATTCCCCTTTCAAATATATAACATACCATGGATGATATTGGTTTCCTAGGCGATTTATTTCAACTTTACTGCTTTGAAACGAAATAAAAGATTCAGATTAAGGTAAAAAATAACGGGAATCATCGCAAATGTTCAGGATATGTCCTTAAATGGTTACCGTTTTTCCGGATAGCGAGCTAAATATACATTTTGCGCAATTTCTTCGTTTTTTCCACTTTCAATATAAACTGATATCATATCCAATTTTTCAAAATGAATATGTAAAAATTAAATTGACGTTAAATGTTAATAGTCAACATAGTTGTTTCTAGGATATTAGCTTTTGCTTCATGGTCTACTGTGGCTTAAAGTAATAAAGTTTAATAAATCGCCTAGGAATCCAATATCATCCATGGTGTATTATATATTTGAAAGGAGAATTTAAAATGCTATATTTTTAGATTAAAATATACAGGGTGTTCCATTTAAAAAAAAATAGATTAGATCCGATAACTTTTTTACCTGACTCCGTATTAATTATTCAGAAAACGGCAGATTATCCAACAATCTTTATAAAGAAACTTCTGTATAGGACATTTTTATGTATCTCTTTTAACTAAGAAAATATATGGTAATTTTGAAATTGACAATTTTTTTGATTTTCCCCCGTATCTCTTAAGCGAGCAAAAATTTTCAAATTTTGATTTTACCATTTTAAGTTTGACTCAAATAGAGCACATGACACCTACACTACTTTTTTGATAGCACTAACAATTACCGAGATACCCTATAAAAGTGTCGAAAATGGGGCACACTGTACATTGTGAACCATTTTTGGATAAATTTCTCTACTGTAGTGTATTGTATCTAATTTTTGTAATAATATCCACATGTAGCGGTAAAAATGTAACGCAAAACTGCGATCTACCATATAATTACCCATTCAACGTGTAAGCAGTGTAACATGAAAATCAAACTCTTGCATGTAGGTAACCTAAATTTAACACTATCAATTTTTAAATTCGTGTGGAGCATTTAAATGACCTTTTTAACGCCTTCGACCGTTCACCTTATAAGCCTTCTCAAACAGGATGCGCCGACTGTCAACGATTTAATTTCTTCTAATTTGAATGAGTGGTTAAAAATGACATTCATAAAATTATTATTAGTATTTTCCTTATTTAACAAGCTTATAAAGGCTTATATTAAGTAGATTTATTTATGGAGAATTTTAAATTAAGATTTACGAGTAAATCTTGGAAACTCGAAATAGAATTTTCTTTATGAAATTTGTTGTTTTTTTGGTTGTTTCCGAGAATTTTTCTATGTTAGATGTATTCTACATATCGGTAAGTACTACATTAATAAAACCCACATTTTTCTCGGAATTTCTCGAAATCTGGAAACGCATCACAAGTAATTTCCAAGTCAAAATTCATAATTTCGGTTCATATTCGCACTTTGGTTGGTATTTAGTCAGGTTCGTTAGTAGATCCGGCAGAAATATCTACAAAGTGCCCGAGGCATGCGCAATTGTTGTACAGGGTGTCCCATTTTCGACACTCTTATAGGGTATCTCCGTACTTGTTAGTGCTGTCAAAAAAGTAATGTAGATGTCATGTGCTCTTTTTGGGTCAAACTTAAAATGATTTTAACAAAATTTTAAAATATTCGTTCGCTAATGAGATACGGGGGAAAATCAAAAAATTAACAATTTCAAAATTACCCTATATTTTCTTAGTTAAAAGAGATACAGAAAATTATTTTATACAGAAGTTTCTTTATAATGATTGTTGAATAATCTGCCGTTTTCAGAATAAGTATACGAGGTCAGGTAAAAAAGTTATCGAACCTAACCTCATTTTTTTAAATGGAACATCCTGTATATTTTAATCTAAAAAGACACTATTTTAAATTCTCCTTTCAAATATATAACATACAATGAATGATATTGGTTTCCTAGGCGATTTATTTAAACTTTATTGCTTTGAAACGAAATAAAAGATTCAGATTAAGGTAAAAAATAACGGGAATCATCGCAAATGTTCGGAATATGTCCTTAAATGGTTTGATGATTTTTTCAAAATGTTGATAAGTCATTTTCAGAAATGACTATTTAAAAATGAAATAACTAATAAATGTTAATAACAACTAGATTGTTAACTAGTTGTTTCTATTTTAAAGTAATAAAGTTTAAATAAATCGCCTAGGAAACCAATATCATCCACGGTGTGTTATATATATATTTGAAAAGAGAATTTAAAATGCTGTCTTTTTAGATTGAAATATACTGGGTGAAAATTTTGATATGATATTAGTTTATATTGAAAGTTATATTTTGTTCGCTATCCGGAAAGACGGCAACCATTTAAGGACATATCCCGAACATTTGCGCTGATTCCCGTTATTTTTTACCTTAATCTGAATCTTTTATTTCGTTTCAAAGCAATAAAGTTTAAATAAATCGCCTAAGAAACCAATATCATCCATGGTATGTTATATATTTGAAAGGGGAATTTAAATTAGTATCTTTTTAGATTAAAATATACAGGGTGTTCCATTTAAAAAAATGAGGTTAGGTCCGATAACTTTTTTACCTGACCCCGTATATTTATTCTGAAAACGGCAGATTATTTAACAATCATTATAAAGAAACTTCTGTATAAAACATTTTTCTGTATCTCTTTTAACTAAGAAAATAGAGGGTAATTTTGAAATAGTCAATTTTTTGATTTTCCCCCGTATTTCTTAAGCGAGCGAAAATTTTCGAATTTGGATTTTACCATTTTAAGTTTGACCCAAAAAGAGCACATGGCATCTGCATTACTTTTTTGACAGCACTAACAATTACGGAGATACCCCATAAAAGTATCGAAAATGGGACACCCTGTACAGTGTTCACAGAAGCAAAATCTGTGACCACGAACCAAAAATTCGGTTTTCGTAGAGCAAAATGCATCGATTGCAACTGTCAGAATAGTTCGCGTACTGGTACGAAATTGTGGGTTTGGATTCTGCGCATTTCCTCGATCGGCGGTAGATTATTCTTTAAATATCCATTCCGAAACGAAAGGATATCTATAAACAAAGCAGAAATGAGCAGGAATAAGAATACTTTTAGGTTAAGTCAAGAAGTCAATTCTCAGATTTGATAGTTTGAGGTTTAGCATTTGTACCCGTTCACAGTGACAAAAAGTAGCAACCAGTTGGAAACTGCACAACCGAACATGCGCACAACTAAATTTCGAACTGGTCGGAAGTTGGTTTCGTTCGAACGAAGATAATATTTTAGTCATGTTAAATTCCAACCTAATTAAACGGTTGTTGAGAAGAAGAGCTGTTATATAGACGGACACGTTTTTAAAAATATTGATACACGACGTTAAAATCTACTCAAATTTGATAAAAAATGTTTCCATGTTATAAAATTATAAAAAGCTAATTGAATTATGAAGTATTTCTACAACCAATTACAATTTAATTAGAAAATAGAGGTAATAAACGGAACATTTCAGAACAATTGATTATTAAACTGGGGCGGCTAATTTTATCTCTAAAGCCAGTGATAACCTCATAATATACACAGTTTGTTGACATTTCAGGAATATCGGAGGCATTTTTTAATTACTATAAAAGTTTCAAGGGGATTTGATAGACGGCGTTGAAATTTTTATAGTGAATGAATCACTAATATAGTAAAAGGACAAGGTGTTGATAAGATTACAAAATTAAACAATAACAATTCGTTAAACAACAAATAAAACTATTTTTATTTTGAGTTCAAGTGAGTGTATTGTATGGTTTATGGCCATTGGAAAAATATTTATTGTGCCATTCTGTACCACATATGAGTGGATCAGTGCTATCCTTGCCTAACCCACAATTTATTATTTATGAAATAATGAGAGACAAAGTAAAGTCGTAACAGAAAAATAAACAATGTTGTTAAGAATCCTTTAAATATTTATTTAAATAAAAAACATATGATTCTAAAATAATATTGTAAAATAAAAAATTTAACATTTTAGAATAGTATGATACTTTGATACTTAACAGATAGGCACATTTGGCGCTTAACTAAAAGTTGGAACGACATAAGGTGGAATAATTAGGCAACATTAATATAAAGAAAAAAACGAATATTAATAATTATTTAATCGTTTTCTTCATAGTCGGATGCTTCATTTTGCTCAACCTCAACAATTCCGACTGAAAGCGACTTATAAAAGTCATGATGTTCTGGAGGCACAAATTTTAAAAGAGAGAGTAGGTCTTTTTTCTTCTCTTTAGTTATAGCTCGTCCATTTGGATACAGGAGAGGCAGTTGTAACGTAAACTGAAGCGCAGGACGACCTGGACCAGATTTTTTAGTAAGATCTACAGTGTTGAAAAGTAAGTCGTTTTCAGCATAATTGTACTTATAAAACATTTTCTTCGGATCTTCTTTTCGTAACTGAATCCATCTAATTTTTAACCACTCCACTTTGGATTTATCTGTAGATATTTTTCGGTTTGTAATGGATTCTTCCAAAGGCTTTGTACTGAAAAACATATCTTTAGTCATATTATGAACAGAAAATTTAGGTTTCTTCTTCTTTGCTGATCTAATGACGTTCAACCAGTCGCTTGGATGAAAGATATGAGGATGATGCTTCTTTTCTCTTTCTATTACGCCAAAATCTTGATCACAAGTTGAAAAACTATGGCCGGGTATGAAAAATTTTAAATTGATTTTTTCAATTTGTGAATGTTGTATAATGTAAGACAGGGCCAACACTACCTTAATGTTACGGTTTTGGCCTCCGCAACTGTCACTGTAAAGAGTCATTTCTTTTGTACTTGATGACAGACAGTTTTTTACGTGATATAAAAGACAAGATGAGATTTCTTGTGCCCCTCTTGATGCAATACTTTCGTCCCAAACGTGCATGTGTCCTACGTTATTCACTTCGTCGTGGATATCCAGGTTGTATACCCAGAGCTGTCGTTTGTAGTATACAACACCGGTAGTCAAAGCTGGAGTAGGTAAAGTTTTTTGAAGGTCAAAAACCAATACTTGTCTTGTATTATCAGAAGATCTGGCTGCAATCGCATCTCGTTGTTTCATGTCTCGGACGGCGTCCACTTGTCGCAGGTGAAGGTCGTGTTGCAATTTAGCGCTCCGCTTTTCCGCCTCACTCTCTAAGGTATTTATGTTTGTCTTGAACTCATCACAAGTTTGACAGGTATCTTTCTGAGGTTGGTGAAAATGTAGATTAAATTTTGTATTAAAAATGTTTCTAAAAATGAACAAAGAAACTACGTGGTTCCCACTGTCATTGCATTGACTTTTATACAAATCATACATAATTTGCATATTGAGATCAGGATTTAAATATTTTCTATTGCTGTCTCTTCTGCAGTAATGACTCTCGTAGGATGGAAATTTTTGTATGAATTCACAAACTCTTGTCTCGTCGGTTAAACTAGTCTTATTATGCGGCGTATGCTTTCCTCTCTGGTCAGCTCTTGGAGTTCCAGATGTTTGTTTTCTCTTTAAAGCATTTGTAATAGTTCCATCACAAATAGACAGTGTCCCTTTAAAAAATTTCTTGCAAACAATTTTATCGTCCCCTCTTTCATCCTGAAGCCTGTAGGTTCTTGTTTTTCCCCTTCGACTATTCTGTTTTTTGGTATATTTTCTTTTAATAGTATCAATTTCTATTTGGCCTGCAAGAAATGAATGCTTCATATCCCAATCCATATTATAGAAGCCATCAAAAATTTCTTTCCTTCTTGCTTCAGAGATATTTTCAGCACAGCGAAGTCTGCATCCACATTCTGACAAGTCACAACGCTTTCCTGGAACCACTCTTCCCGTTGTGGACAGATATTCGTCACCACGTGAACGCTTTAATTTCCTAATATTTTTCTTATGTGTGTTAGGCTGTCTGATACGTTTTCGTCTATTCTTATTTTCTAGTAAAGGCTTATCATTCTCTTCACTTTGGCTCTCACCTAAAAAAATAGATACGCATGTTAGTTTTATAAGTACCGTAAACGCGGCAATTGCATAATCTGTATATTATTCCACATAGTAAAGCATTTAAAGTCATGCCACTAAATCCAGACATGTCTATCCCACAAAGATATTAAGTTCACTTGACGCTGTAAGTGAGAGCCAAAAATGCCTAACACTCACACATGTTTACATGCAATAAACCATATTAAACTAAAAATATCAACAATCATTAAATTATTTAAAAACTAGAACTTACCTGAAGCTTCCTCATCAGGTACATAGTCCTTATCTTTATCACTATCGTCACCCGATAAATCGGATAATGAAAATTGCTCGACGTTCGACGCCGCCATATTGTGATGGATAGGCAAGACTGGCGTAAGTAACTTTGAAGTTGTTTTGATTACCAAAGTTGCTCATGGATGGCAGCACCGTATAGTTTGAAATAGAGGGTTGGGCAACTTTGGCATGGACAGATTTAGGTATTTTTAAGAAGATGCGCACAATATTGGCAAATTGAAAAAATGGTGGGTTAGGCAAGGATGGCACTGAGCCACTCATATATATAACCATTATATTGCTAATACAATCTGCAATTATGTCCCCGCTATGGGCATCGAAGGGGTAATAGTGAGTTTACGCAGTTTGAAAATTTCCTTGTGAAAGTAAACATTCGACAGGACCGGATTTCAACTTTTTTAATGTAAATTTCAGTTATGAAAAATATTGCAATCAAAATTTCGATTAGTTCGAATTAAGACGGCGTTCCATGCTTAAGATTTCTGATGATATGATAATCCGACGGTGCCCTGATTGGTGTAAACTTTTGGTGCCAAATTCCGTCCGAATATTGGTAACAATCGACACGATAAGCTTTATTTTAACTTTCATCTGACGGCGTATCCAGAATTTCGGTTGGGGGGGGGGTCAAATTTCGTTTTGGAGGGGGGGTCGGGGGATCGTATATGGAAAAGTTACGAAAAGTAATAGACTGCCGCGTTAGTCAAACCGGTATATATGGTACTTTTCATGTTGAATTGACGGGTTGGGTGGGGAGGGAGGAAGGGGGGGGGGCATGACCCCCCTTGGATCCGCGCTTGATCTTAGTTCATATTGGGTGGTTAAGAAAGTTTTTGAATTTTCGCGACAAAATTAGAGACACCGATAATTAATTTATCAAAGACTAACTGGATAAAATAATAATTTGATTGTAGACGAACAAATCGGAACATAAAATTTAGATTGGCAATATTTTTCTAAATACAAACATATGAAACCTCTCATAACGGACACCTCTAATAATCGGACATCTCTATTAAGCTTTTTTTTCATAATCCGGAACTAGGTATATGAAATTACATGAAAATCAACCTGTCTTGGGTGGACTCGGACAGGCTGTTTTCAGACAAAGAGTGCGAAAACCCTTCTTTAAACGGACAAAAAATTTTTTTAAAGTGTTTGGGAGACAAATAAGTACGGTGCAAAAACTCTCTGAAGGCAGACCGGCAACCAATCGCGTATGCGTGGCAGCACGAAAGGACTTCTCCGAATGAAAGTATGCGTGATTCCCCGACAGCAGCCCGCCGTTTATTTGTGAGTTGTAAGGTTAAAATCGTAAACAATGGCACAAAAATGTCGCGTTTTGAGTCTGAAAGAGAATATTCATGTTGTGGAAGTTTGTAATTCGATAACAATGATTTGGGCGAGTTCATTAACATTGATATTATGTGCTATTAGAAGATGATAGTGACCCCATTCCTATCGATTATGTAGTCCAAACTAAAACTACATCACTATCTGACGACTCTGGTGAAGAAGTTGAATGCAGGAATCAAACAAATAAATGTCACCAATTATCAAAAAGCCATTAGTATGGTAAAGGAATTATAAGAGTATGCAAAGAATAGAGGTGACTCTACAGCAATGGAATTGTTATCAGACTTGGAATTACGTTTTCTAGATTGCAAGTACAAAACACGTCAAACTACGTTATTACCTTTTTTTAATACTACATCCTAACTAAAACTAGTGTATTTTTGTCATGTTATGTTTATTTGTACATACATATACATAGTAATAATTTTGCATTTACATATTACCTAATAACAAATTTCCCATGGGCGGACACTTCTATTAGGCGGACCCA
This sequence comes from Barypeithes pellucidus, assembly GCA_963991005.1. NCBI lineage: Eukaryota > Metazoa > Arthropoda > Insecta > Coleoptera > Curculionidae > Barypeithes > Barypeithes pellucidus. The sequence goes on along the minus strand of OZ022561.1, from coordinate 17,029,843 downwards.
TTTAGACGGTCCCATAGGTGTCCGCCTAAGAGAGGTTGAGAGAGGTGTATTGATTTTTTTATTACTTACTAATAACTCCTACGGTTATTTTATTTTAATTTTAAAAATATTCTTATATAAATTTGAGGCCACCCTGTAGATACATATGGAAGTACTTTTATATAGCGGTTTTTTCCAAAATCACTCAACAGATCTATTAATAATGCAAGTAAAAATAAATAAATTTTATGCAGTACTGTTGTAAATATTTAGATTTCGTTCACTTTAAAAATAATTAAAAAAATACATTTTTTCATATAATGAGGATTTTATGATTAGACATAATTTTTAGTGCGACAAAGAGTTTCTTTATTATCTTTAACCTTCGAAGGTCGACTATATCATTCCGCAAAAATCAAAATCCCAGACATTTTTAAACCTCATGATTGATAACCAAAATTTTCAAAATCGCATTTTTGATAAAAATACGGAGGTTGGGTTTTCGATTCCAGGATTTTGGATGCGGTTACAAATTCTGTAGAGATATTTGTAACCGGAAGGACTAACTAAGATAATGCGAGGACGATAATATAATTTCCCGTTTGCGTCACACGACACCAGAAGAAAATTATTCCTGTTCGCCGACAAAATAGGCATAAATTTACCTTTTCAATTGGTTGGTTACCTTTGAAAAACCGAAAGATTTAATTATACATACCTATATCCGAAAATTGATATTAACTGAGATACAAGGTGTTAAATTTAAAACTTCATTTTTGTTTTTCTCTAATAACTTTGCAGGAAATCAACGTTTTTTTACAAAATTTGGCAATTGGTTTTTTTATAAAATTTTAATATACAAAATAAACCCAAAAATTAAACATTTTCTATTCCATAGTAACTGCATCTCTAAATTTTATTTTTTCCCTCATAGGTTACTTTAAGAAAAAAAATTTGTTTGCAAATTAATAATAATTGGCAAGGTGCAGTAAACTATTTAAATGCAAATATCTCCGAAACGGTAACTCTGGGCGACCTGAACTTAGTATACCTTTTTTACGTAATAAATAGGAGAAAAGTATTATTTTCATTAAAAAATGAAATACACTGCGGCACAGAAAAGTTATGACTTAATAAATGTGCAAATAATGCCGCAGACAGCGCCCCCTGCATTGTACATTAAAATTTCATTAAAAAAATCAATTTCTCGTCGTAAAAAACCATAATTGCCAAATTTTGTTAAAAACCGTTGGTTTCTCTCTAAGTTATTAGAGAAAAACAAAAATGAAGTTTTAACTTTAATATCAACTTTCGGATATAGGTAAGTATAATTAAATTCTAATATTTTTACGTAAGAAGTCTGTAGTTTTTCCATGTACCATTAATTAGCGGACACCCTATATTATAATGCGGTACTTATAAAAATGTTCTGAATGAATGAATGTTCTTTTCGAATTTCCAAGTGTGTGACGTATTATATTTAAATGGGTGACTCCTGGGATCTCCTAGAGAAGCGCTACATATTTTTTTTAAATCGAACATTTAAAAAGGGGGGTAATTCACCCCTAAACCCACACATAACTCCTCGGCACATTCATATATGAACATATTACCTTGCCCAGCTGGGTAATAAACAGATGTTCAGGAACAATGTTGCCAAAATGTTTAAAAGTGTAAAACTTTAGTTTCTTATAAAAATAAATATTTAGCTTAATTAGAAAGTAAATCCAGACGCGATTAAGGAATCCAGGGCACAGACACTTTCAGTTCTTTTTTCTATGGGAAAAACTTTATGCTTATCACGTGTCGTGATGATAGTGTGAGAGTGCATAATAAGCTTGTCACTAAACCCCAACACTAACGCATAATTACACTTTACAATAACACACATAGATCAAGAGCACTTAATCATTTCGCAATAGAAATAATAAAAACGCTAATTTCTATGGGCCATTAACCCTTTACTAAAGATAAAATGAAACAATTATGTTAACAATTGACAGGAACTACCCTTTGAAATAATGGTCTAGTCCATCTTCGGACCAGTCGTCGAACTTTCTTTCCGAGAACTCTCCGCTACTGGAGCCAGCGCGGTTGCCATTTCCTAGACTATAATTATACAGGAAAGTAATATGTATTATAGAAGGAAATTCGGCAATTTATGATAGCCGCTTATAAAACATCGAAAGTGGCAACGCTGTATTTTTAAATATTAGCCTGATTGTCCACATCTGTGTAAAGAAGCCGGCCGATATCGATCGAGAGAACCAACGTGTTATTTATTTTTAAAATTTTTAATGTTAAATACATTATTTCCCAGACAATAAGGGCGTATTTTTGTCTACACAGTAGCACTTTAAAATACTAATTCAGATTGAACGGTACTTAGATATGTTGTGATGCGAAAACTAATGTGATTTTGTGATGTGAGTACTTGGTGTTTTTTATAAATTAAGTTGGTTTTAAATAAGTCCGAAAAGGTAAATAATTTTTTTTTCTAAAGGGTAAGTGACATTTATAAACTTTTAAGTTGTCCAGATCTGATAGGTGTCGTTCGAATTGAACAAATGAGAACATACTTGACCATTTAAAAACTCCGCGGCGGTTCGTTCGAGTCAGTTCAAGTTTATAAATCAGAGATTGTTTCCCAGCGAACTGAACTGAACGTAAAAGTTTATAATAATGTAGCCTGAAAAATAAACAACTTGAAATCTGTCAAACGTTTGTTGATTTTCTAAAGAGTTTACCCTGTAGATATGACAACACTGTCAAGATTCACTGCCATATGTTGCTGTGTTTACCTTCCGAACAGGGGCACCACGTGGTAATTTTTGGTTTGACAAAAGGTCATGTACAGGGCATATTAAATTAAAGCGCCATTTATGGATATATTTCTTCAATTTGTTTCCATCTCAGGAATTGCCGGTTTAAATATAATACGTCATTTCCATAATACCCTGTATATTAAAATAAATCGAGCCGTTTGTTCTCTAATTCTATTCAACTAGTGCGTATGTTTATACAATCATCTGGCAAACATATAAACACGGAGTACAAATAGTTTTAGGAGGCCCTATTAACTAGAAACAAGGCTGTCTTTGTATAGAAGAGATTTGAAGGCTTTGAAGTTGTCGACTTGTATCTCGACTTGTAAAATGTCGAGTATTTATAATTCTTAAGTAAGATTTTAATGTCGAATCGTAAAATGCAGCCATGGAAACCCGGAGCGTCAACGTCCTAAAGGGTCATAATATTTTAATTTGCATTCGTGATGCGAAAATATCGTTGTCAGAGGTGGAGTACACCATTTGTTTATAGAATAAAGCTATGGGAACCATGATAATTACGCGCAGTGTACCACTCTTGTATTAATTAATTAATATACTGTTTTTGTTCGGGTTTGTTCCCATAACTGGATATACTAAACATCAAACTAGCGCATTAAGTCATAGAAGTTTTTTCGAAATGTTTCTCGGTTTTCGGGAACATGTGGGAAATCTCCCGGATATGAAGAAAACAGGTGAAAAGAATACTATAGGTTCATATAAACTTCTTTCGTATCGGCCTCCTCTTCGGAGATATGGGCTCCCAAAGAGCACCAATGGAATCAAGTTTTTTACACATAATTATTGAACCACCTGGTATATTTCAATTATTTTTTAATATGATGTATACCAGGTAAGACTCGTCAAATTACTACCCAAGAAACTGTTGTGAATTACTCACAGCTGCAGGGACGGACTAGCTGTAACACTCATGGGCCCATTTTTTTTACGCCCTGTATGATGAGAACTTTGGACAATATTTTTTACATACCTTTAACTATTGGCTAAAAATTAAGTACTCTTCATTCATGTCGCTAATCCTAACCGTTTTCGGAAAAAACGTCATTTTATTTACACCAGTCCCCTAAATTCTCACGGGTTAAATATGAAAAAGCGGAATTTTGAAGGTTGAACATTATTTGATCGGAACAAAGATGTATCTTTTACTGAAATACGCCAAATACATGATGTATATGAAATGCCGTTTTTTCGAAAACGGTTAGGATTAGCGACATGAATGAAGAGTACTTAATTTTTAGCCAATGGTTAAAGGTATGTAAAAAACATTGTACAAAGTTCTCATCATACAGGGCGTAAAAAAAATGGGCCCATGAGTGTTACAGCTAGTCCGTCCCTGCAGCTGTGAGTAATTCACAACAGTTTCTTGGGTAGTAATTTGACGGGTCGTACCTGGTATACATCATATTAAAAAATAATTGAAATATACCAGGTGGTTCAATAATTATGTGTAAAAAACTTGATTCCATTGGTGCTCTTTGGGAGCCCATCTCCGAAGAGGAGGCCGATACGAAAGAAGTTTATATGAACCTATAGTATTCTTTTCACGTGTTTTCTTCATATCCGGGAGATTTCCCACATGTTCCCGGACACCCTGTATACACAGGATTTAATAAATCTGCGATTTTTGTTTTACCTCTTATTAAGTATTTTTAATCCAAGATTCTCAATAAGGGCTAATTCTTCTAAAACGGTATATGTACGGGGTGCCCCATTTTCGACACTTTTATAGGGTATCGCCGTTATTGTTAGTGTTATCAAAAAAGTAACGTAGGTGTCATGTGCTATTTTTGGGCCAAACTTAAAATGGTAAAATCAAAATTCGAAAATTTTCACTCGCTTAAGAGATACGGGGGAAAATCGACAAATTGACAATTTCTAAATTACCTTATATTTTCTTAATTAAAAGAGATACAGAAAAATGTTGTATACAGAAGTTTATTTATAATGATTGTTGAATAATCTACCGTTTTCAGAATAAACATACCGGGTCAGGTAAGAAAGTTATCGAACCTAACCTCACTTTTTTAAATGGAACACCCTCTATATTTGAATCTACAAAGATAGCATTTTAAACTCTCTATTCAAATATAACACACCATGGATGATAGATATCATATCAAATTTTTCAAAATGTTGATAAGTCATTTTCACAAATGAATATTATGTAAAAATGAAATTGACGTTAAATGTTAATAACAACCAGAATGTCAACATAGTTGTGTCTAGGATATTTGCTTTTGTTTCATGGCCTACTGTGGTTTAAAGTAATAAAGTTTAAATAAATCGCCTAGGGAACCAATATTATCCATGGTGTGTTATATATTTGAAAATAGAATTTAAAATTCAATCTTCTGAGATTAAAATATACAGGGTGTCCCATTAAAAAAAATGGGGTTAGTTCCGACAACTTTTTTACCTGACCGCGTATACTTATTCTAAATACGGCAGATTATTCAAAAATAATTATAAAGAAACTTTTGTATAAAACACTTTTCTGTATCTCTTTTAACTAAGAGAATATAGGGTAATTTTGAAAGTGTCAATATTTTGATTTTCCCCCGTATCTCTTAAACGAGCGAAAATTTTCAAATTTTGATTTTACCATTTTAAGTTTGATCCAAAGAGAGTACATGACACCTACATTACTATTTTGATAGCACTAACAGTTACGGAAATATACTATAAAAGTGTCGAAAATGGGACATCCTGTACTTATTGCTCGATCTTAAATTTCTAACCGTTTTCCAGATATGTATTTCCATTTTTACGTTGATTTTTTTGATGCATTGTGATGTTTAAATGGAAATGCTATCTCGAAAACAGTTGGAGATATTTTTTCTTTACAAAGGCGTCGAAACTGATTTTTACACATCTAACTGCGAAATTACAACGTTTTTAAGTTAAAAATCCTTTAGTGGATGCGACCGTTAAATTTTAGACAGAAAATACCATTTTTATTTATGCACTTGGGATTTAAAACCAATTTGAAATAAGAAATAACAAATAACACAATCAAAAAATATAGTATGGAGTATACTTATGCGTTATAATTTTAATAAATCGGTCAGGGATATAATCTATTATTATTTACATTGGTACTGATTATTTTTAGATATTCACATTTTTTTCATACATATTGTCTATATCTAGTTCGAATATTTAAAAAAACTAGTAATGTCTTACCAAGTTTCCATCGAGCGCCTCTCGCTTAAAAATCCTACTGACATTCCGCGTACATGCACACCTGTCAAATTCGACAGTTACCAAAAACAACAGAACAAAAACAAAATAACATCCAACACGGCACTTTAAAACAACCGAACAACACCCGCGGATAACCATCGTGCAGTCTTTTGTTTTTTCTTTTGTTTCGTCTTTTGTTTTAGCGACAGTGTTTTGTTACAACAAAGAAACAATACGCTAGATATCACCAAATGCATCTAGTTGTCCACGGTGCGAAATTCTTTATAATGAGAATTGGGCTAGAAATGATTAGGTAAAAATTAAACCACAGCAAGTGGGTTAATCATTCATCGCTTCTCGTAAAGGAAACTACCGACGAGTGGTTTTCATGATTTTCTTCTTATTTTGCTTGTAAAATATAGTTGTATTCAGCGGCATCATCGTGTCAATTTTCCCGGAAAAATTAATTAAGAATCGTACCGTACCTCGAATTAATCCGATTAATTCCGCTTTTCGTGGAAAACTTAAACAACGTCAGTTGAATCGTATTCTATCAATCAAGTAGGTCTTGATCTTATCGTATATTGTTTTAGATTGTCAACTGTTTTCGAGCGCTTTAAAGCTTACGATCTTACGGAGGCGGCTGTGAATAAAATAAGCGAACCTCGCGCACAGCCCGCTACGCTCGAGGCTCGAAACAACTGAAAATGAAATCGAGTGTGCTTTGGGTTTCAGGAGCGTTGTTCAGCTGTTTTCAAGACAATTTCGTTTTCAGATGCAACCCTCGGAAAAAAGAGCTTTGTCGGCGTCGGCGGCGCGACGAGACGCGTCGTTGTTCGCCAGACGCCTGATATCAGCTGATACGGTATTGCGGTTTCGGAAGCTTTCAGTTCCGCTGCGGGGCGAATTTATGGAGGGCCCGAGAGTGTATTGATAAAATGTGTTTCATTTTACTTTTAAGTTTTTTTTAACAATTGTTTCATTTCAAAATATATTTAATATATCTTCTAAAAAATTGTGTATTCTCAAAAAAAAATTATATTTTATTCTTGTTAAACACATGGCAAAGGGCAACGAACGAAATTACGTACAGTGTGTTCTATTTGACAGTTATCATCAAAGATAGAACGCCACTTTAGTGTCCCAACGAAACGAAAGATTCCGGCGTCAAATTGGTCATGGCGCTCCTAGATTTTGAAAATCCTCGTTTTTTGAACACCCCTCGTATTTCAGTTACGCGTTAACTTCTCAAAAAGGTAAAAACTGATCTTGTTAGAGATTTTCTCGTAAAGTTCAGTGGCGTACAAAGTTTTTCTCTAAAAACTTTATTTCTTGAGATATTAACAGAACAAACCCCATATATATTATTTTTTAATTAATTGCGCATACTTTGAGCTTCACAAAAATGTACATTTGTTTACATTTATATTTAGTAGGCCATGGTCAATTTATTATAAACAAATTCAAAATTTTTTATTGAACTAGTTCAACATAAGTAAAAAATTTAGAGCTTACTTTTGAGATATTATTTATAAAATTAGGAGAAATACAGGACCGTATCCCAAAATTTCCTGATGTTGTTCAAAAAAACCTCGAAACGTCATTAAACCACAATGTGTCATACATCGTTGCACTCGGAAGAAAAAAAGCTATCAAATTCCAATATCAGGAAAACAGGACCGTATTTAAAAAAAGAAAGTTGATAATGGCCCTTCGAAAACGACTCGTCGGATTACAAAACAATTAACGCTATTACATAAAGCGTAAAAAGTGGCAATGCAAAAGTGCAATTTACTTTAGAATTCGACCTCAAAGAAAAACCAGAAAAACAATAAAGCGATTTTTCAGAATTTGTTTTTTTTCCAGATATCTCAGGAACTACTCGGAATTTTAAAACTTTCTAAACGGCATATTATTAGGCACGTAAATGCGCAACTTTACCTCCATTTAACCGGCTTCGTATCTCTTACGGTTTCCGAGATCCTTGTATCCCTCCTTATCCTGGACACGTTGTATAAAACATGCCAACATATCAAACTAATATAAAAACCATAATTATAAAAACTCTACGTAATTGGTTTTCCATAAATAATAAAAATATGAGAGATCTGTCAAGTTTGACCATTTGTATCTGTTTCTAATAAATTAACCATTGCCTACTATACAGGGTCTCCGCTAATTAATGGTACATGGAAAAACCACAAACTCATTACCTAGAGATATCAGGATTTAATTATACTTACCTATATCCGAAAGTTGACGTTAACTGAGATACAGGGTGTGAAAGTTGAAACTTCAATTTTGTTTCTCTCTAATAACTTTGCACGAAACCAACGTTTTTTACAAAACTTGGCAATTATGGTTTTTTTAGGACGAGAAATTGATTTTTTTTATGAAATTTTAATGTACAATGTATGCCTCAGTGTATTTATGTTTCTAATGAAAATAATACCTTCCTCATATTTATTACGTAAAAAGGTATACTAAGTTCGGGTCGCCCAGAGTTACCGTTTCGTAGTTATTTGCATTTAAGTTGTTTAGTGCACCCTGCCCAATTATTATTAATTTGCAAACAAAATTTTTTTCTTAAAGTAACCTGTGAGAAAACAAATAAAATTGCTATGGAACAAAAAATGTTTTAAGTTTATCGTAAGTTTGTATTTTCATTTTTCTCTAGGGTCAAAGTTATTTTAATTAAAGTAAGTTAAAGAACAATCCAATTGTTGTATTTATTATTTCCAATTACCATTACTAGAACATTAATTATCATGTAAAAGTGAATTGGTAAGAAATAACAAAATATTATTTGCTTGCCTGAGCTAACGCACTAAACAATTTAAATGCAAATATCTCCGAAACTGTAACTCTGGGCGACCTGAACTTAGTATACCTTTTTACGTAATAAATATGAAAAAAATATAATTTTTATTAAACACTTAAATACACTGAGGCACAAAAACGTTATGACCGTATGAATGTGCGAAAAATGCCGCAGACAGCGCCCCCTACTTTGTACATTAAAATTTCACAAAGAGATCAATTTCTCGTGCTAAAAAACCATAATTGCCAGATTTTGTAAAAAAACGTTGGTCTCTCGAAGTTATTAGAAAAAACAAAAATGAAGTTTTAACTTTAACACCCTGTATCTCAGTTAATATCAACTTTCGGATATAGGTAAGTATAATTAAATACTGATATGTTAAAGTAATGACTCTGTGGTTTTTCCATGTACCATTAATTAGCGAACACCCTGTATATAAGCAAAGTAAATTATTAAAAATATTTCACTTTTAGGTTATTTTAAAATAAATAAACAATTATATATTTTTGTAAAGCTTACTTTGAGGTAATCTAAAAAAATATATAATTGTTTATATGCTTAATTATTTTAAAATATAATATTATAGGGTCTGATTTAAAATTTTTTATTTTTGTTAATATGTCAAAAACTAACCATTTTATTATCCGCAGCGAATGTAACTTTCTTGATCTGGACCATCCGCCACATAGTCCGGATTTGAATCCGTCTGACTTATTTTTCTTCAGAAATTTGAAAAATATATTGATTTCTAATTTTGATGACCTACATGAATAGTCATAGCCTTGTTTACTATTCGATTTTTTTTAAACTTTCAGTTGTACTAATTTTTATTGAACAATAAACTCATGACAATGAAGTTTACTCATTTTTTATCGATTCTCATTGGCTATTATTTTTTTCTCGGATCATTTTCTACATGAAAACAATATGCGTTTTTTGTCTTAGCGCGATCGAATGCTCTTCAGCGTTATTATTGTGAACAAAATAACAAATACCAATTTAATATGCAGTTATTATATCGTGCTTTATGCAATTACTACCTTATAAGGCACAAATTAAAGGTCAATCTTAACACTTTCATTTTCTTTCAATTATGGGAGTGTTCCGTCTGCACCAATAGGTGCTAGGAAATTGTCACAATAAGTACACTGGTCAACACATAATTTGATGCCGGCAATTTTGTTACTGTTTCTAGGTAATTTGGGTCTGCTAAACCTAAAAATAACCTCGGATTTGCTCCGTCAGACCGTTTTCAAAAACTAGGGCCATAAGCTATATTTTCGAGATTAAGGGTATTTTATTCTGCATAATTATATATACAGGGTGTTCATTTGAAAACTTCCCACCACGGATTTATCGAAAACCACTGATTAAAAGAAAAAACGCCGAGACACGTCAAAAGATTTGCCAAAGGGGACAACTTTTTAACCAAAAACTACTTCACCCCCTTTTACCCTCTGGCCCCCGGAGTCATCCCCTTAAAAATTTTAAATGACAAGGGGTAGCAAGTAATATCTTGTTTGAAAGGTCTTTCAAAGCAGCTGATTTTGGATAATCTGGCGGGTTGCCTATTCTTTTCGCGACGGCAGCGGCTGGGGTTAATATTTAAAAATACAGCGTTGCCACTTTCGATGTTTTATAACATTATATTCATAAATTGCTGAACTTCCTTCTATAATATTACTTTCCTGTATAATTATAGTCTTGGAAATGGGAACCGCGTTACTTCAAGTTGGTTCTCGGAATGTGCACAAAGCATTTATTTCGAAGGGTAGTTCGTATATGTCAACATAATTGCTTCATTTTATCTTTAGTAAAGGGTTAATGGCCCATAGAAATTAGTGTTTTTATTATTTCTATTGCGAAACAATTAAGTGCTGTTTAGTGTTAGTGCTTTCGTGTAATCTGATAATAGGTGCATATCTTCAAAAAAACGAATTTGAAACTCGTGGGTGTCTGTGTGTTTTTTGATTTAGTGCAAATGTTCCGAGAGATTGGAAATAAGAGCCCGAATGGGGTTTAGTGGGTATAAGCTTATTATGCAGTTCCACATTATCATCAAGGTACGTGATGAGCATAAAGCTCTTCCCATAGAAAAAAAAACAAAAACCTGAAGATGTCTGTTCCCTGGATTACCTGCTAGTGTACTGGCACCTGGATTCACTTCTATTCGGATACTAGGTAAACTAAATATATAATAAAGGAAAAAAATAGTAAATATTATTTTTTTAAAAAACTGTCATTTTGTTTTGGGTACTAATAAGAACACTGACACAAATCCGCCACTGACCTGGGTACAGGACCTGTATAGCGAGATCTAGTCAATGACTATAATAAATTCATATCTTATTACATCATAAATCAATTTTTTTTATGCAACATGTTACAACACTCTTAGTACTCGGGCATGTAAAAACTCTTGTCCCCTATTTGTAATAATTAGTTTCCTATAAATAGTAAACAAACTAATTTATCTTGAATTATTAATATAAATTACCGAGAAAGAAAATATTGTAAAAGTAGAACAATAAATATAACCAACTCTTTTGTCACGTTTGTTCAATAAGGAAGTAATTAGCCAATGCCAATGTGTAAGATTTAACATTTTCCCTGATAAAAATTGAATTTCCTAATATTACATTATCATTTGCATAGTATCTAGTGTGAACTATTACACATCACAATGTCGTAAGACCTTACTTTGTACTTTGTAATGAAATGCGAATATTTTTCAATGCGACAAAGAGATCGCACATCAAATAGGCAGCTCTTCTTTTTTACTTTCGTAAGAAGAAACACTGTGACAACCACATAAATATAACCATTATATCGCTAATAGCAATTATCAAGGGTTCATATTGTCTCTCACTCTCTTCTTACTCTACATTAACGACCTTCTAGTGAGAACGAAAAATCCGATATTTAGTTTTGCTGACGATAGCACACTTATCTCATCTTTCTCTTTGAATGCACAAACATCGGCTGTGGCCGCACATCTTCGCAGACAGCATGAAGTATCACGCCTCAACAAAGACCTGGAAGAAATTCTGGCTTGGGGTGACAGTAACCAAGTCCAATTTAACGCTAAAAAAACCCAGGCAACAGTTCTCTCTAAAAAGGTTAACATTACAGAACCGGATATAGTCATGGACGGACACGCAATCCCACTGGCTTCATCTATTAATTTGCTGGGCGTCAATCTGGGAGGAAATATGTCTTGGCATAACGACGTTGTGGCAATCGCCAAGATAGCTTCTCAGAAATTTGGTGTACTCTTTCGAACCAGAAAGTTGTACACACCTCAACAACTTTTGACACTATACAAAGCCCAGATTCGACCATCACTAGAGTAGTACTGCCCTCATGTCTGGAGCTATGCGCCCAACCATACTCTTCGTCTACTGGATTCCATGGAAAGGAGGGCCATTCGTCTGATTGGAGACCACGAGCTGACAAAGAACCTCGACAGCCTAGAACATCGAAGACAGGTTGGGGATTTGACTCTCTTTTACAGATATTTTCATGGAAAGTGCTCGGCTGACCTTGCCCTCTTAATTCCGACCAGAGCGGCGAATAGCAGAAATACACGATGAACCACTGCCTCCCATCCATATGTGGTTAAGCTGAGTACTCCTCGAACTTCATCATTTAAGAATTCTTTCATCTGGAGGACTTCATCCTTATGGAACGACCTTCCCGATGTCGTTTTTCCCAACGAATATAACCTCCAACGATTCAAAACCAACGTAAATCGCTTTTTGCGCACACGCACCACTCCCAGAGTGCCCTAAAGGATTTTCCTATAGTGCTTGTGTTTGATCATAAAAAAAAAACGAAAAAAAAATATGTCCCCGCTATGGGCATCGAACGGGTAATAGTGAGTGACGCGAATTTCGATTAGTTCGATTTAAGACAGCGTTCCATGCATACGATTTCTGACGATATGATGATCCGCCGGTGCCCTGATTGGTGTAAAATTTTGAAGCACGCACCAAATTAAAAATACATTAATTTTAAGGTTAGGTAGTGACCACATAATATTCTATTGTATACGAATGACATTTTTTTACAAGCTTTTCAGTGAAATTCGGTTCCTAAGATCGGATAATGTGATAAGCAAAATATTTTCATATTATGTACATACCTGAAATATTTTATACCTGGTATTGATCCACGACTTTTGCAAAAAAGCACCATCCACTTGTGTCCTTTCATCTTAAACAAAACGAGCCACTAACCTACCAAACAGCGAATCGAATCACCACAAATTAAAAACTCGTTTACAAAAATTGTTGTTAGGTAATGAAAGTTTATAAGCACTAATATATCGACAACAATGTGGATGAACCACTTTATATTCTGTAATTTGAAAAAGCATCCAGAACCAAAGATGGCGACGAATAACAACAAACAAATAATGTCGGGCCGGCTCTGACGCGATCGATAAATTAGGTAAGAAATCTTCATTGTTTCGAGTTCAGAAGATTTCTTACTTGAAAGGTAAAAAAACCATCAATGATTTATCATTTCCGCTTATTTAAATAGAGATTTTTTAAAAACTTAAACAGTCGCCATTTTTAAATAGCTTGACAGAATCGCGCTAAAATTTATGAGCATACTGTACGAGATATTAGCTTTCAAATGATGTATCAGAAGCTGTATGTTTCTATTTAAAAAAAGATCGCTACCGTCATATGTTTGACAAATGTCTATAAAAATAGCAAATGAATAACGTCAAAATGTGAGCATCTATAAATCTAAATTGACGTGTCCGAGCGTTTTCCCGAAAAGTTACAGGTTAAGGTTATATTAATTTTATTCCTGACTTCTGGGCAACCCTGTATTTGGATGGTGGTTCTACAAAAGAAAGGAGCTAGAACTACGCAATAATACGCACAGTAAACATACTTCATGGTAAGCGTATGTGGTAATATTTATACGGTCAATCGCACCAGAAAAAAAAATCTTTATAACATTAATAAATATAATTGGAGAGAAACTTAAAAAATACCCAGAACTCAATCAAAGTTAAAATCACTATAAAAAATGTTTTATTACTCTGTAAGTATCGCAAGTCATGGACCCGTTACAAGAAGGAAATAAACAATCAATATAATTCCCTCATAAAACCTATTTTTAACAAGAACCTTCTACAAAGCTTTCTTTTACATACCCGACAAATTATTGCTTTCATTGTCTAAAAATATGCATAGTTTCGTATTGCCCAGCTTATTTGGAAAATATATTGAAAAACCTAGTCGTTGACCTTTCTCGTCTGCAAACTATTTATCGATACCTGTTGTAATAAAACCAGGTAAAACTGTAAGAAATGTAAACAGGGTAGGACCAAATATATTCCAGATACAATAATAATTTCAATATGATAATACATTTCGTAAGCCGTGCATTTGTTATATAATTCCGATGGTATTTGTTGTTATTCCGAACGAGCTGAAAAATGTGGCATCCTTGAAAGAAGTTGACCAAAATGCCTTTGGTAGAGCTAATTTAAAAAGATCATATTTATCGCACGATGAACCAAATTGTGTATGCTGTTTTATTGCACAGAGTTTAATGTAATTGCAGCTGCAGCTTCAAGTTATTCACTAATGAATAGTCCTTTGTTTATAGTTAGAGATATTGTGACAACAAAGCAATGAAACTGGATTTAAGGAGGTTATTCTTGGGTCAATTTTCAGAAAAAAACTTTATATGAACATATGTCCTAAACGTCTTTACTTTTAAAACATCAGCTGCGCCATTCGAACCGGTCGACGATAGCCGAAGTTGCTCGGCCATCCCTGCTTGTTGCCACCAGCGTTGCAGTCTTTCACAATTGTGTGACACCGTTTTTTAATTCTATTAGGTTTTGAACCATCAACCTCTTGATAGAAATATGTTGTAAAATAGTTTAATTTGTTTATAACTACTTAGGTCGTATTTTAGCTTTAATCTTTGTTGGAAATAAATAGGGTGTCATTTAACTGGTTAGCAAAATATTCTTATTTTTGCGAACAGAAAAATGTAATCGGTCAGCCAAAATGGCTAGTTGGTCAGCAACTTATGGACAGCAAACATTTCTGAATCGGCCAGTAATTAATGTCATACTAGAGTGCTCTAAATTATTTTGGTACGCAAATTAAATATATAAGCTGCTATGAGCGATTCACTTTTAATCAGATATTGGTAAGCAATCAGCGGGTAAGCAAAATATTTAATCTTGGTCATAAAAAAAAGCAATAAAACATGAAATAGTGAGAGTGCCATGGGAAAACAAGTGAAAAATCGCCCCCGCTACACCTTTTGTAGCCGGTTTCCTTCTGTATTCGGCAAAAGAAAACACAAGAAATGTACATAAATTGACAGTGCCCTGGGAAAACAAGTGATAACCCGCCCCCGCTACCTTTTGAGCCTTGACTGCTACACCGAATCAAAACACACGCACGCAAATAGCTACTCGTATCACGAGACTGCTTTCGCTCCGCCCACAATAACGAACTTTGCCGATTATTCAAAACAAACGCAATCCAATGATTTATATTGATAACCATTCTTTTAATATGCACACCTCTGAAGTAAACTGCTTCTAGACATGTTTTTTCCTACTGACCAATTGTAAAATCTTGCTGACCAAGCAATAATTTCGCAGCTCGACTGTTAATTAAGTGAACACATGATATTACAAAGTGGACTGATATCGGTTAAATTGTTGACAGTTTGTAGCATTTTTTGCAGACCAAGTGTTGCAGCCCGATTTTTATTTATTGCAAGCAAAATCTTTTTATGCTGATCAAATGATTAATGGCTATTTTTGCTGCGAACCACTTTTAATAACGGCAAACCATTTAATTACTTCTCAAATAAATATACCTAAATAACATGATGTTTTTCTTTCATTTTACATACCATTAAATTCGTAAAACCTTTTAATACCTTTTAAAAGAGAGTTAAAAACGCCAGCAGCAACCAATTTACCAAAAGAGATATTGGAAATGAACCCCGAAAAGTGAACTGTTTAAAAAGTTTCGGAGGCAGTTGCCGGTTTCCTTGCAAAAATATACCAAAACCACCACAAAGCATGAGCGTAAATCAAAACAGTTGTGATCTTATGTAAATGTCATTATGGCTCCTTGCAATAAAAATTAAATGATCCCGCTGACCGTCCCTCTTCACAAATGCAATCGTGAGCTGATGTGACTTGAGCAACAAAACAAAAATCTGCTTTGTTTCAAATTAAGTGGTCACTGACATGAGAATTCCGATTAAAAGAAACTGGTAGCGTTGAAATGGTAATCCATCTCGCTGCAGTTAAACTGACAACCCAGTGTTTTGTGCTCATCCACCTTTTATATTATTAAAGCTTTTTTTTGATGCGTATCAGCTGTAAGTAAAAGTCACGAATAAAAGATTTTTATTCGCCCAGCATGTGATAATTTTAATGTCAATATTGACTGCTGAGATTTTTATAATCGATTAAGGTTTGTGTGGCCATTTACCAGGAACATAATTTTTGGTTTTGTTAATACATAATCTCTATACATACACACAACAGAAACTGAATATTACGTAGGACCACTGTTACCGACCTCACAACGGACCAAACTCCAGAAGACTATTGGACAAGTGAATCTCATATACAGTGAAACCTCTCATAACGGACACCTCTAATAAGCGGACATCTCTATTAAGCGGACATTTCTTCATAGGCCGGAACTAGGTATATGAAATACCATGAAAATCAATCTCTCTTGGGCGGACTCTCCTTTGGGAGGACGCGGACAAGCTGTTTTCGTACAAAGAGTGCGAAAACCCTCCTTTAAACGGACAAACAATTTTTTGAATGATTGGGAGACGAATAAGTACGGTGCAAAAACTCTCTGAAGACAGACCGGCAACCAATCGCGTATGCGTGGCAGAGCGAAAGAACTTCGCCGAATGAAAGTATGTGTGATTCCCCGACAGCAGTCTGCCGTTTATTTGTGAGTTGTAAGGTTAAAATCGTAAACAATGGCACAAAAATGTCGCGTTTTAAGTCTGAAACAGAATATTGATGTTGTGGAAGTTTGTAATTTGATAACGATTTGGGCGAGTTCATTAACATTGATAGCAATGTGCTATTAGAAGATGATAGTGACGCCATTTCTACCGATTATATAGTCCAAACTGAAACCACATCACTATCTGACGACGCTGATGAAGAAGTTGAATTCAGTAATGAAACAAATGTCACCAATTATCAACAAGCCATTAGTATGGTAAAGGAATTATAAGAGTATGCAATGAATACAGGTGACTCTACAGCAATGGAATTGTTATCAGACTTGGAATTACATTTTCTAGATTGCAAGTATATCCTAACTAAAGCTAGTGTATTTTTGTTATGTTATGTTTATTTGTACATGCATATACATAGTAATAATTTTGCATTTACATATTACCTAATAACAAATTTCCCATGGGTGGACACCTCTATTAGGCGGACACATTTAGAAGGTCCCGTAGGTGTCCGCCTAAGGGAGGTTTCACTGGTACATCCCGATTCATTTGTGAGACGATTCTCCAAAATGAAAGGGCCATACCACACACACGTTTGCCGAAAATTTGTTTTTGCAACTACTAACGTCTTTTGACTAATCACTATGTTTTTCAATTTGGGTTTCATAATGACTAAATTATGAAATGCAAAAAAATTGAATAACCTGCCACTTTATGGAACTGAAATTTTTTTTTTTTTTGTTGACAGCAAGTAGGGTTCGAGTTTTAGGCTTACTTCGATTTCGAAATTAGTTTTCTAGGCATTATAGATTCGACAAAAAAATTTTATAGAAAACTTTTATACTAGATCATTTTTACTAGATATTTATCTGAAATACCAATTCTTGGAAATATATAACATGCTGACGGTGTTCGTCAACTAATTTCTAGTCACAACTATAAAACAACATAACCTAAAAATAATAGAAATATCGATACATGTATCGAATAACATTGTAAGTGACAAATCGTATTCTTACAGGAGAAGACAGAGAGAACAGGTTCAGGTATATTACTTTAACAGGCAAAATTCCAAAATAATCAGATACAAAAGGGATGAAAGAGGCATTTAAAGAAGGAATTAAGCTAAAAAACCAAATTTTAGGTTTGAAACATTGAAATATATTTTGAACTCTGAAATTGGTCAAACTGTCACTTACAATGTTATTTGATGCATGTATCGATATCTTCCAGTTTATGCTCTATTAAGTTTTATTCAATAACGTACTATTTTTTTTAAATTCAATATAGTATTATACATAATATTACTTTATATATATATACATATTTATAGTTACTGTAGTGTGTCGACACAATATTTTGTTCAATAGTATTATTTATTATTTTGTTCAATATTTTGAACTTTGTTCTGCTCGCACCATAACTTAAAGTTTTGCATATTCTTTTTAAAAGTTTTTCTAGATTATTATCTGCAATCTCTCGTATTTCTGACGGAATACAACTTTCTTCCTGACTCATTTTTATTAACTTTAATAATATATTTATTGTTAATTATGACCGATGGGAAGAAGCTTTGTTGTGTTCAATTGACTTTAAAGACTCAAATAGAAAAAGTACCTATTATAAAATACAAGGTTCATAAGACAATTAGAGCACTTGTACTTTAGAAATTCCCCGCTCGCGGGTCATTTTCTAAATTAAACGCGTGCTCTAAGATAATGTCTGATGAAACTTTGTGGCTTTTAATGACAATGACATAAGGTAATTCTTTTTACCAGTTCATTTTATTTTTTCATAGTCTAAAACCTTACTGCGGGGTTTCTTTATGGCCATGTCACTGAGACTGTGAGTTAGGAGTAGGAGGGACATTTCATTACTTTTTCACGTTTCGAAAAAAGTTTGATATTTATTAAGACAAACAGTTAAATCTACTGAGTAGATATAAGCAACGATGAAGCCAGAAAGAAATAAAATACCACACATAAATTAAATTAACCCATTGTTGTTATAATTTAACACATCAGGAAAACATTTTAAACGTGTTTATCACTGGTAAACCACCACTACCGAGCAATTTTTTTTTATTAAGAAGTTAAATAAAGATAAAAAGACATAGATAAGGATGACACATGAAGGCCAAAGTAATCTGTTGCAGTCCGGAGCAAGAGACCAAGATAAATAGAGTTTTATTAAAGTTTGGATAAAACTTTCTGTGATGTAGAATTGATGGATGGTGTATGAATGTTTATAGAACCAATGTCGGGCTGTTCTTTGTTGGGTATAATGACGCTAAAGTCGGTTCGTTTTATGAAGTCCGATATCGGATTAAATGATTAAAGGTTGTTAAACAGTAAGACGGTTAAGTTAACAATACCTTCGCTATACTTGATCGTACCGAACATTCCACTGGTTCACTGTAGTCAGCCGTGCAAAATCAGCGATTACAAAAAAAAATAATCATAGAATTATATACCGCGATAAATATTTTTATTTTGTTTATTTTTCGCTCATAGTTTTTTTCATTTATCAAATGAAAACCATTTTGCGTCAATAAGTTAAAGATGTTCTCAGGTACTTTTTCCTAGAATTTAGTTATTTTGGGATCATTGTAGTTAAATCTATATAATAATCACTATTTGCTCAAGTGCAGGATGGTATGTTCTATTTTAAATAAGTAGTTATGCTTTTTGCTTTTAGTTTGTTTCTCATTGTGTGTGAATTAAAAGCAGTTATAAATCAAAGTTATGGAAAATGTTCACAACGCCTAGAAGGTGTTTATCTTCAAGTGAACGCCGTTTGGTATTACAAGTGGAACGTTATTTTACCTAGAAAAAGATAACTCGGGCCCGTTAGTGTCTGTTTTGGCAGTGCAAAAACGAACGTCTGATGCTTGCGGCATTTCAGATAAGACCTTAAGAAGACTTTGAAAAAAGAGTGACGAGGAATTGAACAGACCAATTAAAGGGTTTGGCTCCATTATAAAACCTTTGATTTATCCCATAGGATAAAACTATCGATTAGGAATATTGTTTATGATATGTATAAAGTCAAGGAATATGTTACCCTCAAAGCTATTCTTGAAAAGATAAAGAAGAAAGAACTTTGCGATATTGGAACTACCAGTTTGTCCATCATTTTAAAAGAGCTGGGCTTCAAATACAAAAAAAAAACGAACAAAAGAAAAGTGCTTTGCGAGCTGAACTGTCCAATAATGTTTCAAAAAGATGGCGACATCGGTTCTTTTTAGAACCAAAACTTTAAAAAAAGAATTCGTAACTAATTTGCCTAAATACTATAAAAGCTAAAAAATAATTATTTTTCTTTGCCTAAACTAATTTTTTATTTACTTTAAATTATTTTATTTAGAAAATACCTAAAATATAATTTATTGTTTGAGAGCCACCGACTACCCGGCTCGAGAGGTTTTATTGCTTAGCGGACTTCATACACCGTACCGACTTTAATAACGTTTCAGTGTAAATATAGGTAGTTGTCTTTTTTTAGCTTCAAAAGGAAACATACCAAAATAGCTACTGGTTGCCATATTCTTCGGTGCGGGATCTATTATGCGAAAATTTAAGAGAAAATAAAAATTCATGATCGAACTAAGCAGGCTTGGGAAAGTAAGCAATATCAGCAGTATCACAATTAATATATAAGATTTTATTTATCGCCGAAACATAAGTCCACCAATCACTTATCTTTACTGTTCTACAGGTTTCCATTAACGAATATCGACGACAGACAAGCAGTGGCACGGCCCTCGCAGTGGCGTCTATAAAAAATGTGTAGGCGAGCTGCACATTGCACCAAATAAGTTCGATCTGCACCAACTGGAGGATAGATAACTCAAGGTGTGCTATAAGATTTCTTCGCAAAAATAAACACAAGTCAAAAGTAAAGAAACAGCCTACTTTGTAAAGCTAACATTATTTTTTAACTGATTAAGAACAAGGAACATTCATGTTTGGAAAATCGAATTAGTATTCGATTTGCAGGCACAGGTTATACCCAGTGCATTTGGTTGATCTATCGAAACATAATCCTTACATGCTGAGACAAACCCGAACAAACCCGAACAAACCCGAAATTTAATATTATTGGGAATACAGGGTGTTATGGAACTGACGTATTATATTTAAATGGGTGACTCCTTGGGTGTCCTAGAGAAGCGCTACATATATTTTTTTTCAAATCGACCGTTTTAAAAGTGGGGTCCAGCCCCATAAACCCACACCTAATCCGGCGTTTGTTCGGGTTTGTTTGTCATGTCACCTGTAGTGGCATATCATAAAACAGGTGTTATGTGTAATGTTGCCAAACTGTATAAATAATGTAAAACTTTAGTTACTTATAAAATAAATATTTAGCTTACTTAGAAAGTGTAAATCCACGCTGACAGGAGTAAGAAATCCAGACATTTTCAGTTATTTTTTCTATGAGGAAAGCTTTATGCTCATCGCGTGCCCTGATGATAGTGTGGAACTGCATAATAAGCTTATACACACTAAACCCCATTCGGCCTATTCTTTCCAATCGATCGAAACATAACCGGAATATCGTCGAGAGAAAGAAACACATAGTGAAACACAACAAATGGCACTAAATCACTTAAAGAACACACACAGACACCCACAAGTTTCAAATTAGTTTTTTTGAATATATGCACCTATTATCAGATTACACGAAAGCACTAAACATTAACGCATAATTACACTTTACAATAACACTATCGCATACATAGAACAACAGCACTTAATTATTTCGCAATAGAAATAATAAGAACGCTAATTTCTATAGGCCATTAACCCTTTACTAACCATAAAATGAAATAATTATGTAGACATAGGAACTACCCTTTGAAATAAATGGTCGAGTCCAAGGTGCTTTCTTTCTCCGAAAACTGCTAGGGCGGTTGCCATTTCCGAGACTATAATTATACAGGAAAGTAATTTTATAGAAGGAAATTCCGCAATTTATGAATACAATCTTATAAATCATCGAAAGTGGCAACGCTGTATTTTTACCGATGAGCTAAATATCATAAACCCTAACAGACAACGTCAAGATACGAAAAGGCTCACAGGTGTTATTTAGTTTCAACATTTTTAGATGAAATCTTAGACAATCTTATACAATAAGGGCGTATTTTGTCTACACAGTAGCACTTTAAATTACTAATTCAGATTGAATGGTACTTAGATGTATTCATGTTGTTCGGGTTATCTGGTGTTTTTTTATAAATTAAGTTAGTTTTAAATAAGGCCGAAAAGGTAAATGAAATTGCATTTTTTTCTTCTAAAGGGTAAAGTTGCCATTTCAGTTGTTCAGATCCGACGGGTGTCGTTCGAATTGAACAAGTGAGAACATACCTGATCATTATAAACTCCGCGGCGGTTTGTTCGAGTCAGTTCAAGTTTATAAATCAGAGATTGTTTCCCAGTGAACTGAACGTAAAAGTTTATAATAATGTACCCTGAAAAATAAACAACTTGGAATCTATCAAACGGTTAGACTTTCTAAAGAGTTTACCCTGAAGATATGACAACACTGTTCAAGATTCATTGACGTCTTTGCGCCATATGTTGTTTTGTTTACCTTCCTACCATGCACCACGTGGTCATAAGGTCATGTACAGGGCATATTAAATTAAAGCGCCATTTTTCGATATTTCTCTTCAATTTGTTTTCATCTCAGGAATTGCCGGTTTAAATATAATACGTCATTTCCATAACACCCTGTATTTTAATAAAAAAATCTCGCCACCATTTTGAGATATCTAGAGGTAAAGCGAATTGCTCACTTACAAACGGTCACAAATTCGTCCGCCACTTTGGCTGTCAATGTCTGGTTATATTCAGCCAGATTAGAACTATAAACGGGTAACATCGTCCAACAAGAGATATTGGTGCGGACAGATCACTTTATGTTATCCTTTCAAAAGTGAGAAAAAGTGCATTGAACCTCCGGATATTCGTCCAGCCCACGACGAGAACCACTTCCGGTTTGTAAAAAATGTTTTGCACCCAATTTCTTTCATTAGCAGTGTACGGGGGTGAATAACATTTTATTATTTTATTCAGTACTTCCCGGGATTATTTTCGTTCTTGGAATGAAATCAGTTAAATTGTGAATGACAAAGCCTATGGACAGTAAACAAGGATTGTCATTTGATTTCCTAACTTTTTGTATTTCTATATGAGCAATTAATAATGTCCCTAAATTAATACCAACCGATCTTCAACATCGACCAAGTAATTTTTCATGTCCCTTCGAGCAAGGGCGGATCTAGAACGTTGGGTTGGTGGGGTCATACATGGAAAAGTTACGAAAAGGAATACCCTGCAGCGTTAGTCAAACCGGTATACAGGGTGGCCCATCGAAAACAGTCCAGCAAGGTTTACGGCTGTGTACGTGAAAATTAAAAAAAAAACCTCGGACCCGTAAAATTGTGTTTTCAGGGGGAAACGTTTCACTATAAATTTCATCCCTGTAACCTCAACCCCCCCCCCCCCCCCTAGCAGGGGCGGCTGCTGCCATTGTTTTTTCAAAATGGGAATGGGTATGTTGTGATACATCTTTTTAAAGGGCATTAAATTCTCTTTAAAATGGCGCTTTGTTTTGTAAATTTGAGCTACGCGCCGCCGAGAAATTGCGTTTTAAAAAATGTAATTTTATTGAAATATATTGAAAAAACAAGGGCAGTAGCAAGGACAGTAGCAACCCCCGCTAGGGGGGTTGAGGTTACAGGGATGAAATTAATAGTGAAACGTGTTCCCCTGAAAACACAAGTTTACGGGTCCGAGGTTATTTTCAATTTTCACGTACACAGCCGTAAACCTTGCTGGACTGTTTTCGATGAGCCACCCTGTATATGGTATTTTTCATGTTAAATTGATGGTTTGGGGGGGTCATGACCCCCATAACCCCCAACTGGATCCACGCTTGCCTTCCAGTGGGTCCCGCTGGCGGTGATAAGGGGCTAGCAGGGCCCACCATGCGGGGAGCCCCAGCCCCAGCGTCGGCAAGGGGCTCCACGCGGCTAATTCGCTAATTTCCCATAAAAACACATTTGGAAAAATCTTGCGGAAGGTCTCCGAATCCTTACTACTGGTAGGCCTTTCTGTTTTCATTTAAAAATGCCATTAACCGTCATTTGTGTAGAAGAAAAGACAAGATTCCTATACTCAAAGATATTATAATCTATACTCGATTTTATGTTGTAAATTTTAAGTCAATAGGTCGATACTTTTTTAAATTAAGAAAATTATTGCATCAGTAAAATGAGTTGTAAATATTTGCATTCCTTTACTTTTACTTATCATTTATCAACTCATTGTGCTGGTGATGATCACTCAGGAAGGAGCCTTTTAGAGAGTAAAAAGTTTTACTAAAAATAAGAATAGTTAGGTACTTCCTTAAACAATAATTAATAGGTATCATACTACATTTATAACTCTGTAATTAGAATAAAAGCGTATCTACAAGTAAAAAATAGTAAGGAAAAGTGACAACAAAGCAAAGTTCTAATTTTGTAGGCAAGCGCGGATCCAGAGGGGAGGTCGTGGGGGTCATGACCCCCCCCCCCCCCCCCAACGAAATTTGAGCCCCCCCAAACCGAAGTTCTGGATCTGCCGTTGTTTGGTAGGTACGATCTTTATGGATTATCAATACCTCTGTACCTTGTAACATCTGGGCGTCATTTCCCCCTGGACGGCAAGGTAATGTTTATTTATATCACATTCACAATCACAACGTCACTTTTAAAATAATAAATTATTTTCCAATGTTCACCTAATGTTACCTAACCATATAATATGGCATTCTACTGGACAAGCACTGAACCAATAGTTTACCAAAAGTAGAAATATGATTCATTAAGATCATTACCCAACAACACTCTCTAAGTTTTAAAGGAAGATGGCGTCACTCCACCTACAGAAATCGTTCATTTTCTTTCTTCTTGTTAGTATAGTAGTTCCAAACACAGCCTGCAAGTGGCGCGATGTTCAACATTTATTAGCGTTGCCAATCTATTACAATTGTAATAGATTTATTACTATTTTAACAATATAACATTACTTCCCAACTCTATTACTATTTTTACATTTCAGTAATTACACTATATGGAGCGCTAGTGACAAACTAACGGACTTTTTCTTGTGGGGACTCATATCACTCTATTTTTTAGGACTCTATTATCTATCTATCTATTACATATTTCGAACCGTCAACCTATTACTTTTAACCAAAGATTTCTGGCAACACTGTTTATTAGTATTTTTATTTTTATTTAGTACATAATAGAGAGAGAAAGTAATTTTCCAGAGTTATTGATAGTAAAAAACAGCTTTAAATCAAGAAAAAATGACCAAAATTTGTGTTATATGTTCAGGAAATGGGATATATAAATGCCCCACCTGTTTTATTTATTAGTAAGTATCATTAGTTCTCTTTTAAAGTCCCTATTTGTTTTTTATATAGATAGTTATTTTTCTATGTGAACCACTAAAGTAGTTCTTGATTTTTTTCTAGTAAGTTTATACAGATACCTAGATAGAAAATTACACATGTCTTACTTAATACCTTAACTTTATTTGCAGTTGTTCCTCGAAATGCTGCAAAAAACATAGAGAAAATTATTGCGAATTATCACAGCAAGAAGGAGATCCACAAGAGAATCCTGAAAAATCTAGGGAAAACTTGAAAACTCCAGAGGAAATTTCAGCTGAAAGACTGGAGTTATTAAGTAAGTTGATATTAATTAACTTGAGACATAAACTTTTTAGGTTATGTTTTGATGTATATCAGGCTAGAATACTGGATATGCATTCCAATGTCCTTGATGGCAAATGCAATTATATAAGATTTTCAACTAATGCCAGTCATTTTGTTAAATTTAAATTTTCTCGACCTATCACTCATAATTGTTGAATAAGTATGCAAATAATAGGAACCATTGCCCAATATTATTGTAGGTTTTCAAACTATTTAGGTATTTGTTTTGTTTTAGAAAGCAGCGATGAAGTAAAAAATTTCCTTGCTAACCCTCACCTAAGAGATCTGTTAGTGACCATTGATCAAGCCGAAAACGCTGAACAAATCATGCAGAAAGCCATGTTAGAACCAATTTTTGTTGAATTTGCTGATGCCTGTATCAAGGCGGTTGAGCCTCCAATTAATGGCAAGGAAGAGGACCAAGATCATACATAAATAACAGGAAATAAAAAAATTGGATTTTGTCCTATCTTGTTCTTTTTTCAAGAGCAGGATGGTTTATTATGCTTTTCTATGGTGGTAATTCTGTCGATCGTGTTTCTTTTCTTCATTTCCGTCTGTTAGCCAATAGATTAATCTCTTTAAGAATATTTACTAAAAGTTATCCATATTTCATCTGAACCTTTCAAACTAGAAAATTATATAAATGTGAGAACGACCACTGAAATAAGACCTTTTAGAATTATACACACATACCTATCACGTTTTACCCAGAAACATTTTGTTTAAATAAAATATCTAAATAGATATTCTAATTTTGTTTTTATGTTGCGCTTTATACACAGTGTTCCTTAATAACCTGCTAATACTTGATAGTGTGACCATATGTCCGCAACAGCTTGAATTTTTTGCTATAGATTGTTGGATTTTTTTTTTCATTTGTTTTTTTTTGATATCTCAGTAGTGATAAATTTTATTTTAACAATTTTTGGTTGATTATTTATTGTATATGGTAAATGTGATTTACAAATTTCAGTTTTCCAGGACGTATACAATATGTCCAAGATAAGGAGGGCCAGTACAGGGATCTCGGAAATCGTAAGAGATACAAAGTCGGTTAAATGGAGGTAAAGTTGCGCATTTACGTGCCTAATAATATGCCGTTTAGAAAGTACATCGTTGCATTCGGGAGAAAAAAAAGCTCTCAAATTCCAATATCAGGAAAACCGTATTTAAAAAAAGAAAGCTAATAATGGCCCTTCGAAGAAGACTCGTCGGACTACAAAACAATTAACGCTGTTAGATAGAGCGGAAAAAGTGGCAATGCAAAAGTGCAATTTACTTTAGAGTTCGATCTCAAAAAAACCCAGGAAAACGATAAAACGATTTTTCAGAATTTCGGTTTTCCTGGATATCTCCGGAACTACTAGGAAATTTAAAACTTTGTGAACGGCCTATTATTAGGCACGTAAATGCGCAACTTTACCTCCATTTAACCCACTTCGTATCTCTTACGGTTCCCGAGATCCCTGTACTGGCCCTCCTTATCTTGGACACGTTGTATAATTGATACACTGTAATTGAATTCTAAATATTTACAATTCATCTTTGTATAAATAGTTGGCTTCAACATAGTTTTCTAGATCACTTGGTAGTTGTTCACCGTCGAGAGATTTTGCTAGCGCCCAGTATCGTCTCCTCAATAGAAATGCGCTTGTTTTTGGTTGTCTGTTTCTGGTGAAAATCCCTTTTTTATTGCCACCCACTCTTACGTACGCTAGAACCGGAATAAACAATATTAATCGAATACCAGTTGTGTTTCCTGTATTATTTTTTGTGACGTACTTTCAGCAGTTTTAAAATCTGCAAAATTCCAGAGGTGTTCCCCGATAAAC
Organism: Barypeithes pellucidus; assembly: GCA_963991005.1. NCBI lineage: Eukaryota > Metazoa > Arthropoda > Insecta > Coleoptera > Curculionidae > Barypeithes > Barypeithes pellucidus. The sequence continues at coordinate 17,002,406 of OZ022561.1, read as the reverse complement.
CATTCGTTTTCCTGCCTCAATGTATCGAATGCTTGAAAGTGCCTGGACATTAAAGTCTGCTGAAACTCTTCGGTCCATACGAAAGTGGGTAACTAGAAACAAAATTAGTCAATTGTCTCTCCTATTTCCCTGGAATGTAGCCTTCAAAAATTTTCTACATGAAAAACTCAATTTTTACTTACAATATGTAAACCCTCTAATGTATCCGCACCATATTCCGAACAAAACACTGGTTTATTGTACTTCTTATGCCATTCTTCTGCTTCTGCTATTATTCTAGGAGTAATTCCGTCTAAATCTGCTGTATTCTCGTACCATGCCTGATATCTGTTAAAGGCAATAATGTCCAGATATTGACCCTGTAAGAAAAGAATCGTCACTACATACGTTCGTTTGGGATAAAAGCTACAGAAACTAAATAATACTCACTATATTATCGACATCAGGGCTTTGAGCTATTGCAGAAGTTACTGGTCTTGAAGTATCTAGTGATTTAATATGAGAAACCACCTGCCTACAAATTGACAATTAATAATTAACAGCATATTTTATTTTATATTCACTAAATATACTTTACCGGAAATATGGACCGCTCTCATTATACTGAGTCTTGGGTTCATTGGCACAAGACCAAGCAATTACAGATGGTCTATTCTTATCGCGATTGTACAGCTCGCTGAAAGCTCTTTCATGATTCTTTAGAAGTTCATCTCCGAAATATCTAAAACAAAAAAAGTTGTTATATTTTTTTTTTCATATTTTATTTACTACCTACTCAGTATTGACAGATGGTACTTCATCGATAATCATAAGACCGAGTTGATCCGCAAGATCCATGAGTTCCTCACAATATGAATAATGAGAGGTTCTGTAAGAGTTAGCTCCTAGCCATCTTATTAAGTTGTGGTCTCTTATAAATAGGGGTAAATCGGCTCCTTTGCCTCGAAAATCTGAATCCTCATGCCTGCCAAAACCTATAAAAGTTTGTTTAAATTATTGTGGTTTTCTCACATTGTTTTTATGTACGCAAAACGATTTTTTATCTTTAAAACATTATTTTTCCCATGCTTTCTTACCTCTGAAGTATATTGGTTTGCCATTAATTTTAAAAGAAGTATTGTCCCAAGTAAGTTCGCGAATTCCAAAGGGTTGATCATATCTATCAATTAAATATTCTCCTTGATGAACGTCTACCTAAAATAGACATATTTTATGGTCTTAAAAATGTGCTTCTTCGCCAAGTGGGTAAATATATTAGTAAATAAGACCTTGCAGTAAATTATTATGTGTGTTACATTGAGCATATCATGAAAAAACAACTCACTCCAGTCACGTACATGGCGTACAAACATTCAATTAACATACACTAAATCTAGACTTACTCTAAAAGTGTACAAGTAGCCTGGATTATCGTCCATGGTATACGGCCACCATAATTCAGGATTTGGAATTATAAAGTTGCCTGAAGTTTCTTGGTTTGACACGGACACACAGACTTCTCCTAATTTATCCAAAATGAAAATATTGAAGCTGATATCACTGTCGCCATTTAATATTGAAACTTGATAGTGGACCGTAGCTATAAATTTGAAATATTTCTTTTAGTAATGCATATAATATCATCTATCTATCAAATCTATTGATTCCATACTGTCATCTTACTAGTGTCAAGAAGCAATATAAAATAATATATAACACATCTATCATTGGTGATATACAACTCTACAGATACTTTATTGTCACTTTGCTGCCGTCAAGAAACATCCGTTAATTAACAGAAGACATAAAATGAAATATCAATAAAACGAACCACTCGTACTAAAAGTCGATTTCTGACAAAAATTGCTTCACCATTATTTGCTAAAGTTAGTTAATCATGTTTACCAGATGTTCCGTTTAATGTTGTGTTGAGAATAATGTCATCTACATATGCCTCGCTCGTTGTATATAAGACTACTGATCTGTCAATACCAGCGTAGTCAAAGAAATCAAACGAATAAGTTCTTATAAGAATTCCACTGAAAATAGAAATAGATTATTTAAAATTCAAATAAATAATATTGAGGGAATAGATATTTGGTTGATTATCTCGCCTTGATCTTACTTTTCTAGAGTAGAAAGTCCGCCTTGGGGTATCGTCGAATCTGTCAAAATATTGTCGACCACTACTGTGATATTGTTTTCGTTATCGATATCTATAAATGATGTCACTTCTGCTCCAAAAGGTAAATGACCAATTGAATGCTGAAGAACAGGTTGGTCATTGATAATCTATAACGTAAAAAAGCAAGTAAAGAAAGATGCATTAAAAATTTAAGATACAAATAATCTCTCTTATGAAATTATATCTTATGGAACTAAAACCAAGGGTAATTTTTATGGCACTGATAAGTATACAGGGTGTTATGGAAATGACGTATTATATTTAAATGGGTGACTCCTTGGGTGTCCTAGAGAAACGCTACATATTTTTTTTATATCGACCGTTTTAAAAGTGGGGCTCAGCCCCATAAACCCACACCTCATCCGGCGTTTGTTCGGGTTTGTTCGTCATGTCACCCTGTGGTGGCATATCAGGAAACAGGTGTTACGTGCAATGTTGCCAAACTTAATGCACTTGTATTTATCTTTATACCTCCAGGCACAAGTTTTTTAAAAATACACTCCAGATCAGATCATTAGATTTTATTACACGCGACGCGACGAAATTTGACTTATTCGTCGGCGACATTCCATTTTTCTGTCAAGTCAAACATCCAAAACAAACTACTCGTTTTAACTGAGCAACTTAGACTCGTCTATAAAAACAATGTCAAATAATATACAAAGTTTGGATGCTTAGCCCAGAAATCATTACAACTATTATACGCGTACCTTCTGAAAATAAAGCGGATAGCCGAGAGTGTAAATGGTTATCAACAGAAGCGACCGCATCCTAACGCTGTTCTTCTATTACTGACACTTGCAAGTCGCAAGCTTGTACCCATACCTACGTCGGCCCGGCGCCGAGTGGATTGTGTGAAAGAGATGGAGAGATGGCCGCGTGAGAAAGAAAATAAAATCTTCGTCGGTCTTGTCATTTGGAGTAGAGTTGAGCTAATTTAAGCTTCTCAAAAGAAAAAGTACAGTCGCAGTATTATCCGCTATCATTTTATTCAATTTGGTCGAAATTCCATTAACGCCATATCAATTAAACGCCTTGCAAGAGATCTCGCGGTAAATAGCCAAGTAATAGAGAATAATCTCGTGAAATATCAAACTGCCCATCTCTATTCCGACTTTTGAAGGTATCTATCTGTGTTTTAAATTAGTTAAATACATAAATCTACGCGAGAAAAAAAGGACCAAAATTAAAACAGCGTTCGCGTATATTCTTTCCATGTGAACAGCTGCTATTTTTTAGGTTATGTTAGAGGATTTTTCCTAAACCTTAGATTCTGTGCGGTTTGTGTGAAATTATTAAACTAACAATTGTATTTAAATAAGTAAAGATAAGAAAGCATGCGTCTTAAAGAGTTTGAACGATAATTATTAGTTAAAAGGTCAATGACGTTTTACCTATTTACTTTCCTGTGTTTGTAGCGAATTTGAAATTTGTGTGTGATATTACCATTATTTGGTTTTCTGGAATCATATTTGTTCATAAATGATAGAATTAAAAATTGTTAAAATTATAAATTTTTTTCTAAAGAGTTTGCCGTGTAGATATGACAACACCGGCCGAAATGCGCTGACTGTCTTTTGACACTGCAGACATCAGTGTTGATTGTTTACATATTATGCCAGTGCCCCACATGTGTTTGTCTGATTTGACATAAGGTGATATAATCCGGTCATTAATTGAAAGCGCCATTTATGGGTATTTTTCTTCAATTTGTTTTCATCTCAGGATTTGCCGGTTTAAATATAATACGTCATTTCCATAACACCCTGTATATAATAAGATGAACTTACTACATCGGCAGAGTAACACACAGACCCGAATCTAATCCAAATCTTTTTGTCGCTCCATGACTTTGGTACAAAAAATATTTTGCTATAAGTTACGGTTCCGGCATAATCCCGTAGACCTTTTTGAGTGCCTATGTCATTGTAGCTTGCTGGTACCGGCATAATGTTTAGGTCTTTGTCTACATTTACCTTAAAAAAATCAGTCCCGTTAGTTACACCGTTAATTACTATTTTAAATTTTTATTTAACTAACTAAGTAACGCGTAAATAACATCTGTAAAAAGGCGCAGTATTTTGCTTAGTTTTCTTGTAAAGGAAACAACGAGCAGATTTTTGAGTACAAAATGAAGAAACATATTAAATAGGTAGATTATTTTTTACGTACTTGAGTAGATGGTACGGTAATATTATTCGGGGCGAAATTCCATAGTCCATCTAATAACAACATTTCTCTTACTCCATTTGGTCTGGGTTGCAGATTGCCTCTACATTTTACCTTTGATACATAACCCAAGATAAATGCCAATAATAATAATAATGAAGAATATGAAAATTTATTCTTCATTTTTAATTTCGGCGAGTACTTACTGAAACAAAAACAAATTATTATTATTATTAAGAGTTTGACACCTTGTTTGTTCCTATTAAATTGAATAAACATTTAAATGGACATTGTTCAAAATATTTAATCAAACATAGGATTGATTGATTTGGTTAGAAACAGTACTGTATGATTTGAATAAATATACAGGGTGTAATAAATTCATCCTTCACCATTGGGTTTGTTCGGGTGTTGTTGCGGAAACGGTAAGAGATACGAAGTCGGTTAAATGGGAGCAAAGTTGCGTAGTTACGGGCCGCAAAAAAAAATAAATACAGGGGCTTTCAAAATATTTGGAAAATTCCGACGTTTTGTTCCTTAAATTGACCATCTTCATTAAAATACCCCTAGTACATACAGTTCTGCGCATAAAAATATTTTGGAAGCTCCTGTAGTTATTTTTGATTTTTTGCCGCATATTATTGGGCCAATGCCCCAATTTAACTGACACCATATCTCTTACCGTCTCCGAAATCCCAATGATGAAGGACGAATTTGTTACACCCTGTCTTGCCAATAGACAATGGGAGATAAGACAACCTATGGTATCAAACAACGTTTAGAGCTCAGTGGCAGGGGCAGGGGGCGCCCACTTTTGCTAAAGCACGCAAGGAATTAACGAGCAAAATTTACTTTTTAAATACCTACCTTTCCTATGTCGCTTACCTTTGATATACAGTGAAACCTCTCATAACGGACACCTCTGATAAGCGGACATCTCTATGAAGCGGACATTTTTTCATAGTCCGGAATTAGGTATATGAAATTCAATGAAAATCAACCTCTTTTGGGCGGATTCTCCTTTGGGCGGACGCGGACAGGCTGTTTTAATACAAAAGAGTCCGAAACCCTCCGTTAAACGGGCAAAAATTTCTTAAAAGTATTTGGGAGACGAAAAAGTACGGTGCAAAAACTCTCTGACTACAGACCGGTAACCAATCGCGTATGCGTGGCAGAGCGAAAGGACTTCGCCGAATGAAAGTATGTGTGATTCCCCGACAGCAGAGTTGTAAGGTTAAAATCGTAAACAATGGCAGAAAACGTCGCGTCTTGAGGTCTGAAAGAGAAAATTGATGTTGTGAAAGTTTTTAATTTGATAACAATAATTTGGGCGAGTTCATTAACATTGATAGCAATGTGCTATTAGAAGATTGCGACCCCATTCCTACCGATTATGTAGCCCAAACTGAAACCACATCAATATCTGACGACTCTGATGAAGAAAGGGATTACAAGAGTATGCAAAGAATAGAGGTGACTCTACAGCAATGGAATTGTTATCAGACTTGGAATTACATTTTCTAGATTGCAAGTTTAACACGTCAAACTACGTTATTAGATTTTTTTTAGTTCTACATTCTAACTATAACTAGTGTATTTTTGTTCTGTTATGTTTATTTGTACATACATATACATAGTAATAATTTTGAATTTACATATTACCTAATAAAAATTTCCCAGGGGCGAACAACTCTATTAGACGGACACATTTAGATGGTCACGTCGGTGTCCTCCTAAGAGAGGTTTCACTGTATTTATATGAACAACAACAATATTTTAAAATTAGGTATGCATTCCTAATTTTTGTAGTAAATTAATACTTTCATTTAAAAGCTGTCTTCCCAACAATCAAAGTTAATTTTTATTCCCATTGTTGTCATCTTCCAAATTAATTTTTATACATTTTAGGATTCACTCGGTTCACTTGAATTTATGTATCTTGGTTCTCCTTTATGGGAATTTAATTAAAATTCGATCTGTTAGATGCCATGTTTCTTTACTTTGGGGTTTTGCACCCGACAACCAACCAGATTATTATTTAAAAATTATTATTTTATTATCTAAATTGTATGTATATATGTAAGAAATATTAAATCAAGCTTACCTTACCGTCAACACGATGCAAATAAACCGGTATATAATATTTATTTCAAACTTTCATTTATACAAGAATTGACAAAATTCCTGTTTACTGTTGGGAGATAATGAATCTGTTTTTGTTTAAATTGATTAAAAGCAAAATCCCTATATTGAATAAATCAATAAAAACAGTTTTAATTTATAACCATGTCTAAGCTGATACCGGCTTTTAAAAGTTTCGAACAGAAACGAGTTTCATAATAATCATAGATAATTCGTCAAAATTGCATTTTGGGAAATCAAGAAGGAAAAAAAAACATTCAAAAATAAATTATCAATTTATTTATATTTTTAAATTATTAAAATCTTTTTTTTCACATCTCTTTAAGAACATGCGAGGTGGAAAGTGTTTCGTTTCTATAGAGAGAGTCGGAACTAAATCTCGAGATAGTAATGAAACTTTTCACCGAGGTTTGTATACTATTTTATTGGCAACCACATCTAACATCCACTTCTTATTATTTTGAATTAAAATTATTAATAAAAGATAAATGCCATTTTGACTTTTCCATTGAAAAAGTAGACAGATATTTCAAATAACCGCAGGTGGTAAAATAACGTAGGTAATATACACATCAAGATGGCAAATATCATTTTTTTAATATGGTTTCCATGTCACTAAACAATATATTATTGTAACAACAGAAATATGCTATCAGGTGAGGAATTTGATTTTGCTGCTACTCCACCAGAAATTCGAGAAGCAGCAAAAATAGTAGAAGATCTTCTGCCAACTAAAAGCCGCCCGAGATATGACAAGGCATATAACTGTCTCAAAGAACGGTGTACGGGAAACAGTTCAAAATCCTGGTTCTAAGTCGGCGCTACTAGCTTATTTCAGGAAAAATGCCAAGACAAAGAAGATATCAACGATTTGGTCACAATATTCAATGCTGAGGACCACTCTATCAATTAGGGAAAAAGTAGACATATCTAAACACGCAAAGCTATTAGCATTTTTAAAAAAGCAAAACAAAGGATTCAAGCCGAAAAAATCGAACACACTGTATGTTGGTGTGTTCGTATATTATTTCGAGATGTCGATTTTTAAAAAAATTACAAAAAATTATTTACAAGTAAAAGTAAAAAAAAGTCAACTTTCCACCTTTCAAAGATACATTAAATGTCATTATTACATGCATGGTTGTAAATAAAATTCAATTCCAGTGTATTAGACGGAAATGGCACAATTAAAATATTGGCCTGTCATTATTGACATTTATATTTCGTGTTCCGTGTGCTGCTCGTTCCAAAAAAATGGAAAATGCAATGCAACACAGTTTTAATTAAAGTTAATGATCAAATGGCATTAAATAATTATTACCTACTTCTGTTAATTAAGAAAAGGTAAATTTATTGGTTATTTTTTCTTGTACATGTAAAACGTATTAAAATTAATTATCACAGCTCTTGATGAAAAATGGTTTCATCGGCAATAACATAGGCGTAGAGATCTTTGGGCAGTGGGGCATTATAATTCTCCTTCGCTAGGCCCCAGTATCTTCTTCTTATATGGTGCGCACTTGCTTTTGGTTGTCTATTTCTTGTGAAAATGCCCTTTTTGTTCCCACCTACCCTTGTATAATCTAAAAATAAATTTTAGAACAAAATTTTAAAAAAAATTATCAAATTTGGCATTTTGTCGTTATTATATATTATTATAGCTTTTATGTCGCATAAAATAGCTGTATCTGTAATATTTCATATTCAATCTCAAGAGGTTAACTTAGTACTCGGTAAAAAGACTGAAGTTACTATGTTTTTATTTTGCTTAAATATACTCACCGGCACAAAATTCCGCCACCCTGAAATTTTGGTCAAGTTTGATATTTTATAACTTTTTTATTTTTTATGCGATTTTCATGATTTTGTTATCCGTTTGTAGATTAGTTTGTTGTGTTTTTCGTTAATTATTGTATAAAGTACCATTTTTCGATTAGGCTATATTATACAGGAGTAAATCAAACTGTTGTTTTTGTCGTAATTTCAAAACACCCTGTAGGAAAATTCAGGTTGATAATTTTATTTACATACTGTTTCTTGTCATCTTTGATGTATTCTAAACGTTTCGTTTATTGATTCATTCCATTATCTCATTTCTGCTGCGAGCTGCAAAATTTTAAATGAAACGATGTTATTTTTAGAAAATAAATGTCATTGGTATTTCTACCGAAGCACACACCAATCTTGTTTTTGTTGAGCTCTAATCGCCCACCGTTACATTGAGGAAATCCTCCAAGAAGTTGTTGTTCCATTTGCTCCTTTCATTGGGAACCAATTTACATTTATGCATGATAATGCTAGACCTCACGTTGCACATGTAGTGAGCGAATATCTGGATGAAGTTGGACTTCCAAGGAATGGCCTGCATGTAACTCGGATCTCAACCCAAACGAACATCTTTGGGATCAGCTTAAAAGGTCCGTTCGTCGCCGTCTTGTACAACCTTGTGCAAGACTTACGACTGGCCCTGACCGAAGAATAACAGGCTATCCCTCAAGAAAGGATAAGTAACCTTATTCATTCGATATCACAAAGACTGCAAGCTGTCATTGCTGCGAGAGGAGGAAATACACGATATTACAATTGTTTTTGTTAACTAACTAGTATTGGGTTTTCTTCATAAAAAGAGGCGTTTCATTTAAAATTTTGCACCTCGCAGCAGAAATGTGATAATGAAATGAGTCAAAAATAGAATGTTTAGAATACATCAAAGATTACAAAAAACAGTATTTAAGTAAAATTATCCTCCTCAATTTTCCTACAGGGTATTTTGAAATTACGATAAAAAAACAATAGTGTGATTTACTCCTGTATAATATAGCCTAATCGAAAAATGATAGTTTATAAAATAATTAAGGAAATACACAATACACGGATCTACAAACTGATTACAAAATCATGAAAAGCGCATAAAAAATAAAAAGTTATAAAATATCAAACTTGACCAAAATATCGGGGTGGCGGAATTTTGTGCCGGCGAGTGTATATGGAACTAGAATAGTAACATAGAATGTTACTATTGACGTAATTCTTAATACCCCACCTTGTTTTGTTTTAAAATCAGCGAAGTTCCATATAAATTCCCCAATGAAAAATCCTTGCGCACGAAGTGAGTCAAAGGCTTGGAAGTGCTTCGACATGAGATTTACTTGATATTCCTCAGACCAAATAAAATCTGGAGCCTAAAAAATAATAAAAATCTTCAATATCATCCCCTTAGAACGATAATTCTATTTTATATTTAGTTTAAACTTCCTGTAGCTTCTTATACGACGACTTTGAAAATCCACCTGTGATTCTCCTAAAACCCATTGGCACCGTTGCTCTAAGCATTGGCCCATCAATCCATAGAACTTTGAATATAGAATATTCGTAATTAAAAATTCATTTCGGTAAACATTTTAAATTAAACAATATGGTTCCAAGACGACGACAATAATTACTTACAAAATGTAATCCCTCCAATGTATCCCCTCCATATTCCTGCATAATCACGGGTTTGTTGAATCGGTTATGCCAGGCAGTGGCTTCGTTGACTACTCTATCAATAACGACGTCTAGATTTCCTTCATTGGAGTACCAAGCATTATATCGGTTAAAGCTTATTATATCCACAAATTCTGACTGAAAATCAAATACACTTGTTAAAATTCGCATGTCATGAAATGTTACACTGAGGGCCGATATTGCAGAGCCACCTTGAGGTACAGAATGACATAAGTCGTCCTTAACACAAGTTTGACAGCATATAGAAGTTCTTTTTGACTCGTATCTAAAGGAAGAAACCTTTAAGGACGTGTTAATTTTAGACTTAACGCGTCAATTCACCCTCGAATTGATTTAAAACATAGTTTTTAAAGGTTTACCTCAATATTAAGGCTACCTTAGCTAAGGTCTAGCTTAAGGTAAGGGGTTGGAAGGGGTCTGACGCGATATCCAACACCACCAACGTGCTCAGCGTCCTCGAAAACGGGGAGGAATATATATTTGCCGCAAAAAAATTCATCCCTTTAAGGGGCGAGTATTGACCGGTGGAGGGGTTCGAAGAGGTCGAACGCGATATCCAACACCACCACCGTGCTCAGCATCATCGAAAACGGGGGGAAAGTGTGTTTCTCTGCAGGGAAACCTCTTGAAGCTCGTCTAACCCCTCTGGGAGGTGGTTTTTGGCCGTTTTGAGGGCTTGCACAACCCCAAAGAGAAATTCTGACAACGCCATCGTGTTCAGCATCCTCCAAAACGAGGGTGTCTCGGCTGAAAATATTTCGATTTTTCGGGATTTTTTCCGACTCGCAGACGCCACTACTATTAAAATTAAATGATTTCAACTTACCGAATTAACAATATTGACATTTTGTGCTTCGACAATAGTTGTTGGCCTGGTGCTATCCAAACCCTTAATGTGTTGTATAACTTGCCTACAAATACATGTGGAATAAGAAGAAACTTATGTGATGGTTAAATTTTAAAAAATATGACAGTTCCTAAAATTTTTTTCTATGCGCAAAGTACAATGTATTCCTTAAGGATGTTACTTCACGCACACTTGTCAAATTTTCACCATATTTAAGGAACCGGCATGTAATTTATGTAGGTATAATATAAAAGGTAATGGGCCTAAAATACTTGCATGTAACACCCCAATATTATGCAATTTTTGCTTCGAAACTTGATGTTTTATGATCTATTTGTTTGTCTATTTGTAACTGAATCATACAGCTTTCCACTTATACCCAAAAAGTATAAAATATTTTAAATTACGTTACCTAAAATATTCTTTGGCTGCAGGAAATTGTGTCCTAGGTTCATTGGCAGCAGACCACATTATGACAGCCGGTCTATTTTTATCTCTTTTTATCAGTTCTGTCAAAGATATTTTGTGTTTAATCAGCAGATTCTCGGAAAATATTCTAAAATAAAAGATTTCTTAATTTTATATCTAATAAAGATCAATACATTTTTTGGAACATAATTACAAAACTATATCGTCAGATATTGTAAATATAGTGACCATGGGCATCGTTAGAAAGTTTTGTAGGTTAGGGGGGCAATGATAAAATGAGTAATTTTATAAACTTAAAAACCAGGACACCAGCGGTAGCAACAAGGGGAAAAAGCGCGCTGCGAACGAAAATGCCACAGGCGAAATTATTTATGGACCATGCCCCACGAGCAAACCCAAAATACACATATAAATTTAGTCCATAATTTATAGTAAATACTAGGAAAACCTAGCGGTGAGGTCAGTAAGGTGTTCTCATTATACTCAATTTAAAAAGCGCGACATTTTTACTTAAGTTACAGCAGACGAATAAAAGTAATTTTTTTTCAAGAAGAGTTTTCCTTTTCTGAGGATTGTTCAGTATTTTTAAAATGATCCTGAGCTATATACAAAAAGAGGCAGCGGAAAACAAACCAAAAAATAACTCCATACCTATTTATTTTAAGTAACATTGATTAGTATGCTTATTTGTATTTTTATGGTATTTTACGGTTGTAATGCCAAATATCCAATAATTTCATCGTAAATTGCTTCAATGTCAAATAGTTCTTGCCGCAACAAATGTGAATAGGTTTAAAAATTATTTTTGGTCAATAAATCGAAAAAATTTAATCCACTGATGTTCGGAAAACTAGATTTAATTTAAATAATAATAGTGCCAAAAATTTCTTTATAAATTTGTTTATATAGTGTGTCTACTTAAGTTGGAATCATATGGAAAACTTTTTATTATTGGTTTTATGAAAAAAAGTTATACTTCATAAAAAGTACTGCATGGTCTAAAACTCGAAATGCAACCTTCAGTTATCAAAATTTCCCAGTCATATGCGAGGTATTACGAATTTTGTTCAAGAGTAAAGTACCTTTATTTTTGACAATACGGAAGAATGTTATGAAGACAGGTTATTTTAAATTAAAAGTTATATTCAAATATGCAATTACAGTTACTTAGCCTGAAAATTTAGGTTTTGTGATTATTTACATTTACATTCCGTATTAATTATTTAAACAATTTCTATTTTTTCTTCACAACTTAGTAAAGCTGCCATTTCTAATGTATTTTATAAATACCAACGCACTATGACATTCCGTGTCAAATATTTCTTGTCAGTGCATCCTAGATTACGTTAAATTGTATCAAGCCAGAATAATTAATAGGGAATGATTAGTAAATAATCACAAAACCTAAATTTTCATGCTAAATAACTATAATTGCATATTTGAGTTTAACATTTAATTCAAAATAACTTTTCTTCATAACATTCTTCTGTATTGTCAAAAATAAAGGTACTTTACTCTTGAGCAAAATTCGTAATTTCTGATATACTATACCTCATATATGACTGGGAAATTTTGATAACTGAAGGTTGCATCTTGAGTTTAGACCATACAGAACTTTTTATGATGAATAACTCTTTTTCATAAAACCAATAATAAAAAAGCTTTCCATATGGTTCCAACTTAAGTAGACACACTGTATAGCAGCTTCGGATCCGCTATATTAGAATTTTTCTTCGTTTGGCTTAGCTTCCATTAAGAAAAATATTTTTGCCCCTTATAATCGACGCCCATGATAGTGACCAAGATCTTACTCTGTGTTAACGCCTGGACATTCATCGATAATCATAATGCCCATTTGGTCGGCAAAGTCCATAATTTCCTCTGCATATGGATAGTGTGATGTTCTAAACGCATTAGCTCCAACCCACTTTATAAGATTATAGTCTCTGGCGATAAGAGGTAGATCTAAACCTAAAAAATGTTTTTAGACTTTAGCAACTCTCTATGACGAAATACGATAAAACTGTAGATTTATTATTACTGATTTCACCACCTTTTCCTCGTATATCAGAATCTTCATGTCTTCCAAATCCGTGCATATAAACTGGCTTGTCGTTTATGAACAGACTTGTATTCGTCCATGTTATAGTTCTTATTCCTACTGGTTGAATATACTTGTCCACCAAATCTCCATAGGTATCCAGAAGTTCCACCTACAACAATAATTGTTATATTACACAATATAATTCTTATCCCACACAACGGTGAATGAAATTCTAAAATAATAAAATTTTAAAATACATATAATTGCCTACCGTACCTCCAAAGAGTATAAATATCCAGGTTCTGGATGCATCAAGTATGGCCACCATAAGTTGGGTTTTTCTATATGGAGCGTTCCAAAACATTGAAGTGTTTCGATGCCTTTGGCTACAGTCTGTTTTGCTTTGTCTATAAGACTTACCCTACATCTGACGTCATAGTCACCTTCTATGGTAACGTTGTATTGAATTATGGCTAAAAAATTATAAACGTTTTTGTCTCTACTCAATCAAACATACTTGATAAATAAACGAGTAATAATTAATTTTTTGGGATTATTCTTTCGTAAAAGTATATTCAAAATCGTTGCCCGATACTCCATCACTCGACAGTTCATCACACGACAACTCATCGCGGAAACTTCATCACGGCGACATCTTAACACAATGACACTCCATCACATCACATTTAATCACTACGCCAATTCACCACACACAATTTCATCACAAAATACATACATACATACATAAACAAAAACAAATATGACACTGTTCTGAGAAACATTATTAAATAAAACCACCGAAAGTAATTAGGATTTTAAGACCTCAATTTTAGTGAAAATATTAATGATGGATTTATCCAAGTGATTAGTAAATAATCTGTGTGCAGGCATTTACTGAAATTTGAGATGATGGAAGAGGGAATGTTTTATTTTGGATCAACTTCTCGGGGAGTTTCGACATTGATTTTCCAGTACCATGAATATATTAAACATCGAGCGACATCTGAAAATACCACCCATTGGCGATGCAGGAAGCATCAAACAGCAAAATGCAAGGCAATTGTTTATACAAGAGGGAATATAATTGTTAAACATCCTATAGATCACACGCATGATGTTACACCTTTTCAACCACTGGCTAGCAAAGCCATTGCAGAAATGAAAGAACTGATGACCTGCCCTGGTATGACACCCAAGCTAGCTATGGCTGAAATTGTCGAGAACCTCTCAGATGGTGCTAAGGTTTGTCTACCAAAGAAAACGACTTTAGCTCGCACTTTGCAAAGAAATAGGAAAGGTGAGAACTCCACTCCAGTTCCCAGATATATGAACTTTGATATACCACAAATGTATTCACCATACGTTCTTTTTGATTCTGGCAGGGAAGACAATGATAGAATAATTATATTGGGGAAAAACGATTTGCTGAAATATTTAGAAAGAAAAACCTGCTGGTTAGCCTATGGTACTTTTAAAGTTTGTCCAAACTTATACTTTCAGCTGTACAGTATTCACGTACAGGAAGAAAGTACCTCGTGGCTTGGCGTTCTGGCATTATAACCAGGAAAATCACAGGCAATACATTCAAGGCTATTTATTGCTCTGAAGAATTTAATACCAGAGGCGGCTCCAACAGGAATTCTTACAGACTTCGAGATGGCAGCAATGGACTCCTTCCAAGAAGTATTCCCTACAGCACAAATATCTGGATGGTTTTTCCACCTCTCTCAAACTGTCTTAAGAAAAGTTGGAGCGCTCGGATTAAAAAATATGTATGAAAGCAACACGGATGACATAGCCACAAGTGTCAAAGTATTATGTGCCCTATCACTCCTTCCACTGTAAGAAATTGAAAAGGAAGAATTAATCGGTTATTTTGAAATCACGTTTATTCGTGGTCGCCAACTGCGTGGAGGAAGAAGTAGAGACGCTTTATTTCCAAGGCAATTATGGAATCAACGAAACGCAGCTGCGGAAGGAATTGCCAGGACAACCAACTGTGTTGAAGGGTGGCATAATGGCTTGCAGTCGCTTTTTCAATGCGCACATCCTACAATGTGGACATTCCTAAATGGCCTGGTGAAAGAAACTGAATTATCACACGCGCAATATTTACAACACATATCTGGACAACGCATCCTCATGAAGCGGAGATACAAATCGTTAAAACTTAGGCTACAGAATATCATTGCCACTTATGAAACACAAAATCGCCTCATGTTTCTCAGAACAGTGTCATATTTGTTTTGATTTATGTATAACATTTCCTCTATTTTGTTTGTAATTGCAATTTTTGTCACAGAAATAATACTTTGTATATTAATTAATGTAATATATTTTTGTCAAATGATATTTGGTGGTTTTTATTTAATAAATAAGAAATACATGAATACTAGGGAATTCTATCGTGATCGTAAGAGGTAATTCTATACTACTTTTCGAATCGATGTGATGAAATTGTGTGTGGTGACTTGGCGTAGCGATGAAATGGGATATGATGAAGTGTCGTAGTGATGGGATGTCGCCATGATAAAGTACCCGTAATGAGATGTCGTGTGGTGAACAGTCGAGTGATGAAGTGTCGTGGTTTAAAAAAATAATCTTACCACTGTTAGTCGCTGCTGCTATGGTTACTACACTAATATCGTCTATGTAGGTCTTTGGTGTGGTGTATATTTTTACAGGTCTGTGAATCCCAGCATAATTAAAGAAATCGAATGTAATGGTTTGTTCCAATCTCCCACTGATAAAACAAGAATATTAAAGAAATATCCGGTTGTATTACAAAGAGATGAAGGAACCCTGTTCTTACCGAGCATTTAAGAGAGAAGATAGAATATATTTTCTATTAACTGAGTAAACAATTAAAGAAATTGATAACATAGTATTATTCTAGCGAACACACCTTTCTAGTTCCACAACTCTCCCTTGTGGTATAGTATCTGGAAGTAGAGTATTATCAACTGCCACAGTTATTCTGTTTTCCTTGCCATATTTGAGATAAGCCGTTATTTCTGACAAAAATGGTAGATGCCCTATCTCGTGACTCATAACTAACTGACCATTCAACCACTATAAATTAAAAGTACTTTTATACAGGGTGTTCCTTAATGACGTGCTAATATTTCAGGGTCTGATTCCTTAGGTCATTTTATAAAGAAAAGTTCATATGAACATATGTCCACAGGGCTTAAACTTTTTGCTACAGGGTGTTGAATTTTTATTTTTTAAATGGTTATTTTTTAATCTCTCCGAAAGTACTTTAGATATTATTTTCAATTTTGGTGTGTGTTAATAGGATGTAGAAGCACACATTTTAGTTAGAAAAGTTATTCAATTGTTCCACCAGTGGCGTCCGTGCAAACATGTCCTCTGATATTTTTTACAAAAAAGGTGATACGCCACTGACATTTTTCCATGTATATATTTTTTCTGATTAGCCGGGTCAATTTTACATGAAAACGGTCTCTTGAGTTTTTCCCGTCAGACGCACCATTCTTGATTAAACCACTAAATTCATATTGAAACTCATTATTATTAACATTGATAAAATATTAATGATAAATTTTATTTTATAAAAATTTCAATATTTGCACGAGTGGACAAATTGACGCGAAGACGGGTTTTTAAGTGAAGGTGTGCATTTCCAACAATTTTTATAAAACAAAATTTATCATTAATTATTTTATCAATGTTAATTATAATGAGTTTCAATATAAATTTAGTGGTTTAATCCAGAACGGTACATCTGACGAGAAAAACTCAAGAGACAGTTTTCATGTAAAATTGACCAGGCTAATCAGAAAAAATATCCACATGGAAAAATGTCAGTGGCGTACAATCTTTTTGTTAAAAAATATCAGAGGACATGTTTGCAGGGACGCCACTGGTGGAACAATTGGATAACTTTTCTAACTAAAATTTGTGGTTCTATATCCTATTAACACATACCAAAATTGAAAATAATATCTAAAGTACTTTGGGAGATATTAAAAAATAACCATTTAAGAAATAAAAATTCAACACAGCAAAAAATTTAAGCCGTTGCGGACATATGTTCATATGAACTTTTCTTTATAAAATGACCTAAGGAATCACACCCTGAAATATTAGCAAGTCATTAAGGAACACCCTGTATACTCGCTAAAAGGTATGATTATATTATGTACCCTATCCTAGATCGAGAGCTAATGATAAAATAAGATAAAGCTTGCAAAATTGCGGCTCTTGTTGAAGCCTTGACGTCTTCAGTTTAGCTCCGGCCTTAGTCTTGATATATCGCTTGTACACAGTATTATATATACATATGAAACTAATTTTGCGCATTAGTACGTAAAATATAGTAAGTAGTCTTACCACTTGGGCCGCATAATGTGCAGCATCAAATCTTAGCCAAACTCTTCCAACCTCTGACCAAAATTTTGGGACATAAAACGTCCTATCGTACCATACTAACCCTACATGGTCCCTTATCAACCAATCAGTAGTAATATCATTGTAGCTGGAAGGTACTGGCATTGGTATAACTTCAACATCGGGAATCTGAAATTAAAATTATATAAAGATACAGCTCTGCATATTATTTGAAAGATTAATTACTGAAAAATTTAGAAAAAGTTTGCGTTATATTAAAGTATCATCTAAGATATGGCAGATGAAGAATGCAAAATACCTACGTCTCTAAGATCTCTTTTGTACCAATGTTGTTCAAATCCGATAAACGGATTCCTAGAAATATTTGGTGAAACGAAATTCCATATTCCGTCTAGGGAAACGACTTGACGAGTTTCAGAGTCCCTTGGATAAAGTATTCCACCTCTGTGAATTGACGCCTTGCAATAAGATTGTATGTAGAAGATAAGTGATAGAATACTGTAGAAGAGAGCGTTCATTTCTTCTTAAAAATTTAGATATGTCTGAAATAAAAAATAAGGTCGCCATATAAATATTGAAGTCCAAGTGTTAAAAGACTAATTTTTTTAGTGATGAAGCAGTTTTTAGCAAATTCTATAAGAGGAGTATAAAGATTTTAACTGGGGGCACCCCAAATGACAATAATATCAATATTATGTATTTTGTACTGCGAGAAAACAAACAAGCAATTATTGACACATAAAAATATTGTAATTATTGGCAATTATGGCAATGATGTAGTTATATATTTGTAAACAATCTTACTGCTTTGCATAAAATAATTGTTAACCTGAACAATATGATTTACGGTAGATTACGGAGAAAGAATATTTTTGCTACAAAAAATGTTATTTATCTAAGGGATTTTTTAATGAATGTACTTTTTCTTAAATTTAGTTTAGTTACAAGTAGGGAATCCAATCCCGCACCCAAACTGTAATCCCGCAAGCCTGCGGGATTGAGTCTATCGATCCTGCGGATCCGCGGGATTTGCGGGATAGCAAACAATGAACTGCGGTATTTTTGGTTGACGCGTCGGGGATTCCCCGCCCTGCTGGGCTATTGAAAATACGTTAAACAGAAGAGTTCTCTTGCGTATGTGCGATAGTAAAAGCGTTATTCAACTAGTGTCATTTATCAAGTGGTTGAATATAATACATGGAATTTAAACAGCAATCACAAAAATAAGTATCAGTGTAGTTTACAAATAGAATAAAGGTTCAAGTTTAGTTTGGAATTATTTTATAAAGTCTGAAGATGGTTTTACAGCTAAATGTAAGTTATGCCCTAGCATTATCATAATCTCTGCTCGTTCCACCAAAGGTCTTCACACCCACTTACAAACAAAGCATATAATATTAATTTTAAGTCCAGAGCAGCAGCGGTAGTGTTGATATTGATAAAATAACACAGGAGATGAAAGCCAGTACCAGCAGCTCGAGTAGTTCGTTTAGTTAGCTAAGCGCTCAGATGTTAGTGGTTCTTCTGTGCTACCTAAGAAAATGAAAATGACAGATTTTTTTCATCTGAGAAAAAAGTTTCGATAGAGGAAAGAGTGTCTCGAATGGTAGCTAAAGATGGTATACCCTTTGGAAAGTTTATCACTTCGATCGATATGCGCCCACTATTCGAATCGGAGGGACACAAATTGCCTTCTTCTGCCAGTACATTTCAAGGTATGGTAATGGCCTACGGAGAATCAATTAAAAAGAAAACAATCCAAGAACTTGGAGCCTGCATGGGTGTCAGAGTCTTCGCCTGTATCTGTGCCCGCCCGAGCATCACTTGACCAATTACTAAAACATGAGATGACACTTTTTGAATGCGGAGGGAATAGAGGAATGTACTTGGAAGCTCCATATAACTGTGTAAAATCTATTCCGCCGATAAGTGTCGAAGCTAAACGTGCGGTCTCAGCAGCAGGATACATGTGATTAATGTCATTAAACATGTCATCTTTTCTCCGAAAATACTTTTAAAATCAATGTAACTTAAACTACTCGTACTATTGTATTGCACCTATATGCTATAAATATTTTCCTGCTGGAGGATTTAGTCCTCCAGATGAAAGAATTCTTAAATAATGAAGTTCGAGGAGTACTAAGCTTAACCACATATGGATGGGCGGCAGTGGTTCGTCGTGTAATTCTGCTATTCGTCGCTCTGGGCGGAATTAAGAGGGCAAGGTCAGCCGAGCACCTTCCATGAAAATATCTGTAAAAGAGAGTCAAATCCCCAACCTGTCTTCGATGTTCCAGTCTAGGCTGTCGAGGTTCTTCGTCAGCTCGTGGTCTCCGATCAGACGAATAGCCCTCCTTTCGATGGAATCCAGTAGCCGAAGAGTATGTTTGGGTGCAGAGCTCCAGACATGAGAGCAGTATTCTAGCGATGGCCGAATCTGGGCTTTGTAAGTGTCAAAAGTTGTTGAGGTGTGTACAACTTTCTGGTTCGGAAGAGTACCCCAAGCTTCTGAGAAACTATCTTGGCGATTGCCACAACGTGGTTATGCCAAGACATATTTCCTCCCAGATTGACGCTCAGTAAATTAATAGATGAAGCCAGTGGGATTGCGTGTCCGGCCATGACTATTTCCGGTTCTGTAATGTTAACCTTTTTAGAGAAAACTGCTGCCTGGGATTTTTTAGCGTTAAATTCGACTTGGTTACTGTCACCCCAAGCCAAAATTTCTTCCAGGTCTTTGTTGAGGCGTGTTACTTCATGCTGTCAGCGAAGCTGTGCGTCGGCAGCCGATGTTTGTGCATTCAAAGAGAAAGATGAGATAAGTGTGCTATCGTCAGCAAAACTAAATATCGGATTTTTAGTTTTCACTAGAAGGTCGTTAATGTAGAGTAAGAAGAGCGTGGGAGACAATATGGACCCTTGAGCAACACCGACATTGATGGTGAAGGTGTCTGAGAGAAATCCGTCAATCGCCACTTGCAGAGAGCGGTCCTTAAGAAAGCTAGACAACCATAGTTCCCTAGTTACAAGGTGCAAGTGCCTATTTGTAAGTTGAATTGGTATAATCTGTTGTCACTTACACTTAACGTACCTCGGACACACTTTTCACTGTATACCTATACAAAACAGCATTTAACCATAAGAACCCTAAGGTTTTACATTATCGTTTTTAATCTTAGGTTATAAATAATACGTGTTGATCACGTTATATTCACTTACAAGGTGTTACAAGAAATATTAAAAACTTTTTAGATTTAATAGTTTGTGGTAATACTTAGACTAGATTATTATAAATGTTTAGTAACTTAATATTTTATCATTTGATCGAAGTTACAAGAAACAAACATTATTTCTTAAAATACTTTTTTATACATATACAGGGTGTTTGAAAAACATGTGCCGTTGATCGTTTGGTGATTCCACACCCATACAGGGTGATCAATTTTTTTTCAATGTTTTTAAGATATTTCCGAAACGGCTTCATTAATTTTAGTCAAATTTGTGTTTGAAAAGTACTTAAAATAGCGCCTACTTTAACGTTAAAAATGTGTGAACAAGTTGACCAGGGGTGTGTGTGCGCTTTAACCATTTTGATAAAAAATATAGATACGACGATACCTTTTTCACATTTTGTTACAAAATTAAATGAGTAAAAAATAACATCTTCTAATATTTATTTGAAATCAGCTTCATTTACAATATAAATGCGATTTTATTGGCATATGGCAGAGCTGCTTCAGATCATTTTTAAACATAAATCAAATATTGTTTTGTATGTAAAGAAAGATTTAAATAACAAATATTTTTTATAATTCAATCTTTTTTACATGTTAAGTAATTTTATCAATTTTAGGAAATTTTACAAAAAAGGCTAAATCGTTTTAAAAGTTTAAATCATTTGAAAAGTATTTAAATCATCATCATAGGTACTATTTATGTGTTTCTTGTATGTCGATATTCCATAGCGGATTTTTAATATTGCCCTACACTAATATGACTGCTTTTTTGACCTCTCACACCCATTGGCGTAACTAGAATGATTTTGTAGGGGGGGCCTGGGCCCTAGTCTAGTAGGATTTTAATGGCAAGTGTCACTATGACGTATGTATGGCTTCGAACTTCGGAAACACTGGGGTGGGCACGGCCCATAAATTAAATCAATGAATTAAAAATTCAACATTAACACCTGGTATAGTACCGATTTAATGAAACAATAGGTACAATATATAGTAAACCTTAATTTAATTTAATGTGTTTAATGTGCTCACGAATATGTTAAAATTATGTAAAATTATGTATTTACTGATAAGTTAAACTTGTATGATAATTAATCCGACAAAAATAATATACATACGGGGCGATAACAAGAAGGTAATTTTATGAATTATTTATTGTTCTTAAATAGTAATAATTTAATTGGGTTCATCACAAAATAATAGGAAATGGCATCATTCTTATACTACAGAAAATTAAATAATATTTTTTTCCAGAGAATCGGATTTTCGCACATAGAAAAAAATATTGAATTATTATTGTGTCTTTTGGTGCAAAATTTTAATCCTTGAATAATTAATAGAAAGTTTTAAAAATCAGGCAGTAAATCAGATCGGAAGAAAATGATTTCGAATGTTGTTGCTTGCAATTTCGAGATACCAAATAATAATTTAAAAAAATATAGTTTATTAAAAAGGGATTTAAATTGGGACAATATAAAAATTGCCCGTCTACTTACACTATACGCAATAAAATCACATATGTTTATTTACAACAAACTTCCTTAATAAAACTTTACGATAATTTAGTAATTATCAATAAGTAATAGTACGTCACCCACATACATCATTCTAAACCGGAGGTTAACTATTCTAATCGCGCGATTTACATCAACTGAGGCCGTATCTTGTTTTGCAAAGCCTAATATTCAAATCGTCCTTCTTTTGTTTGCTTACGGGGTGTTTCGGAAAGTGTCAAATAAACAATACGTTAGTTTTTAGAATTCAGACACTTCTTTTGGTTATTTTGTCAATCATAAATCATGGAAAGCACTTTGCTTATTTGTTGTAGTTCCTATAAACGTTACAAAAATATTGACAAATCTGAGAGACGGTCCAAAACAAATAAATTGGAGTTTTTCTGTTAAGAAGGACGGATGACCTGACCGAGCAGACCAAAGATGGCAATTTTATAGCTACTAGCTAATAATAAATATTGCTCTTTTTTATCCTTTTTCTTTTTTTTATCTAATAAATACATATTAAAGATTTTAGAAAATATCTGAATTATGTATTACAAATATTTTAATTTATAGGCATATACAATGAACATACAAAATACAGATAACAGTATATTGTTGGTTCAACAAATGCCATTAAATAATACATTTTTATCAGTGAATCTAAAGTTCAGATATTCATTTTGCGCTTCTTAGCTGCCTATTGAAAGCAGTCCGGAAATAGTCATGGCCGGACACGCAATCCCACTGGCTTCATCTATTAATTTGCTGGGCGTCAATCTGGGAGGAAATATGTCTTGGCATAACCACGTTGTGGCAATCGCCAAGATAGCTTCTCAGAAGCTTGGGGTACTTTTCCGAACCAGAAAGTTGTACACACCTCAACAACTTTTGACACTATACAAAGCCCAGATTCGACCATCACTAGAGTACTGCTCTCATGTCTGGAGCTCTGCACCCAAACATACTCTTCGACTACTGAATTCCATCGGAAGGAGGGCTATTCGGCTGATCGGATACCACGAGCTGACGAAGAACCTCGACAGCCTAGAGCATCGAAGACAGGTTGTGGATTTGACTCTCTTTTACAGATATTTTCATGGAAGGTGCTCGGCTGACCTTGCCCTCTTAATTCCACCCAGAGCAATGAATAGCAGAAATACACGACGAACCACTGCCGCCCATCCATATGTGGTTAAGCTTAGTACTCCTCGAACTTCATTATTTAAGAACTCTTTCATCTGGAGGACTTCATCTTTGTGGAACGACCTTCCCGAGGTCGTTTTTCCCAACGAATATAACCTCCAACGATTCAAAACCAACGTGAATCGCTTTTTGCGCACGCGCACCACTCCCAGAGTGCCCTAAAGGATTTTTCCTATAGTGCGTGTGTTTGATCATAAAAAAAAAGTCGTCGGCTAACATCTCACAGATTCCCTGATACCTTTTTTCTATCTTTGAACTATCCATTTAAAAGATTAATAATCTGGTAATAATTATTTTTGTTAGGACACCGTGTATTTCACATACAAAAAAAAAATGTTTAAATTATCTTTGTGTTAAAGCAGGCAAATGGATATTGAACTCGATGTCTTTCAAGAAACTCCAGGTGTTGCATGCACCCACTTCAGTCACCTTCTTACCATACCTCCGGTTAATTCCAAAATAATAAAAGTTTACATAAACAATACTAAATTTATTATTTCTTATTGCTCAAGTTAGTTTTTGAATTATTCACCTGTTGGGATCATTGCCGACTCGTCAGTAGCTAGAATCTAAGAATAAGGTATGTGTTACTCATGTGCCGCAACCAATTATCGAAGTAATTTCATTACTCAAGTGTCAATCAAATAAATTTACCAAAATATCGCATGCAGCCAATAAAAATAATAAAACTCTCAAATCATTGTGTCAAAATTACAATTTTTACCAGATTAATTAATAGAGATTCTAATAAAAATAATAGACATGGTATTCCATTTAAATTATCAAAGTTACTAATACTTTTTAGTAGAAGCGGCAGCACTGCACGACTGAAAATATTTTTGAAAGAGAGATCATGCCCGCTTATATAACCTAATAAATTTTCAAAGTGATCCGTTGTCTTGTTCTTTATAAACGTCATCCACCATCTTTATCAGAGAAATCATAGAAGTTATATCAGATGGGATGAATTACCAAGTATTGAAAAAATGTAATAGATATTTATACTATTATAGTAAGTCCATAAGGCCGTACAATGCGTAAATTTATAGTATGATTAACAACGTTTCGCTACTGCAGGATTCTGGAAAGGCTATGTGAAGTATCTGTCAGGACAAGTTATATTTTAGTAAAAAAGTGTTTCTATTTCTAAGGTACATAGCCCTTTTTTGAAAAAGTAAATAAGAAAGTAAAAAAAATCGGACCAAAACGTACGTATTTTTAGGCATGTTTCAAGGTTAATATCATTGCTGATATTTTCTTTTTGAAAAAGTATCGATGCACCTTAGAACTTTCATGTCTTATCTTAACAATTCCAAAAATTGAGATGTTACAATTTCGTTCTAAGCGAGTAATCTTGCAGCGCGCGAAGCATGTTTTAGATAAATTTTGGTGAAATTAGAAGTAGCCTATGTTCAGCATTATTTATTGTCGGTAGACGTGAAACAAGCTATCACGGTACAGGATTATGCTAGACTGATGAAAATATCTTGATTAGTAAATGGGGTAAATTGTATGTGTTGTTTTGTATTGTCAGTGCCAACCACATAATAAACCCGAACAAACCCGAACAAACCCAGAATGCCCTAAAGGATTTTTCCTATAGTGCTTGTGTTTGACCATAAAAGAAATCTGTATTAATTTTAGAAGGCGTTACTATTAGTTTTACTTTTAACGGGGCGAATGCCGAATGACTAATTTCTGGCTGTAGATAAATAGGATTTAATTACAAATGATATACAAACATTATAATTAAGAGGACATAGCAAATGTTTATTTAAATTAATTAATTAATCACTAGTCATATACCGATTATCAATGTAGTCGTCTATGAAGGAGAAGCATCGTAAGTATGCTTCTAATGTTAGTATATGGGTGACAAAAATCTCATGTTTATTGGTATTTTATTATACGTATCGTAGATGCATATTAGCACTAAACACCGTGGTAATTTTATATAATTTTCCTTTTAATGTTAAAAAAATACTAGTCTAGCAGATGGTAGGCTATCACTTCATTAGTTTAACCCGTTGACCCGGCACTGGTAAGTTGAAGACGATTAATCAGATACAAGCGTCTAATTGTTTAGCAAATACGTTGATATTTTTTATATTTGCCTAAACAAAAGAAGCATCGGTGATTGATGATCTCAAGTTCATGATTTTTATTCTGATATCTTGACGGTTCTTGGTTTATTGACTTCCTAAGAAGGTTAATGTCATTTGAATAAGTTTAATAAACTTTTGACAAAATATAACTTAAAGAAATTTCCAAGAAGGTATAGAGTAATATGTAAATCGTTACCCAAACTTGACGAAGTTTGGAATGGAATAACTATTGAACTCGGCTGTATTATTTTAAAAAAGAGGGGAGAAAAACTTTTATTCTGTTAGAAACTTGGAATTTTATAAAATACTCTCATCCAGAGGCAAACTGGAAATATTAGAGTAATTTACGAATGGGGTGATTCCTAACCTCTCTGAAAAAATGAAGGAGGTGAATCCTCACCTTATTTTAAGACGAAAATGTGTTATAAAAGTTTTTCGCATGTCGCTTCGTTTTCGAAATACAGAGTGTTAAAAAAAATATTGTATTGTATTTTATTAATTAATGCCGAACGATATTCTAATGATATTTGTTAAACATAAGGGATTAGAGCACTTTAATGTGGTTCATGCATGACGGCGTTCCCCCTCACTTTGCAGTACGTGTTAGAAACTTCAGATCATCAATATCCTGCTCGGTGGATAGGTAGAGGAGGACCTCACCCATGGACACCCCGTTCGCCGGATCTGAATCCATTTGAATTTTTATTTCTGGGGTCACCTTAAACAACTTGTTTATACTACTCTTATTGAAATTGGAGAAGACCCTCGACTGCGTATTATTGATGGTTTTAATAAGTTTCGCGCCAGTCCCGAAATTTTCCAACACGTAAGAGACAATTTAGCACGTCGTGTAAAGATTGTTTCAGGAAAAAATGGATATAACTTAATGACTGCAATAAAAGTACCTGAGGCCTTCCCATTATTTATGACCGTTTGTTATTATTATGTGGAAAGGACCGGATTGTAATAATTATAATTAAATATAGGCACATCAGGTAGGTAAGGTTACTTAATTTATATTTAAATATCTTTTTGTGGTAAAATTTGTTAGTTTTTGAGGAATGGTTCAAGAATTGTCTTTTAGCAAACAGTCCTCAGAATAGCGTGATAGTAATGGACAATGCGAGCTATCACAGTCGCCAATTACATAAAGCTCCAAGCTCAAATAATACAAAATTGGAGATTCAGAACTACATGGCGGCGAATGATATATATTTTGAAGAAAGTTATAAAAAAAGTGATCTTTTAGAAGTTTTAAAGACATTTTTTATAAAAAAAGTATATGTTTGCATGGCACCAGTTAAAATCACTGGTTAGGTCTGAAAATATTTCTCCGACTTTAAGTTCTAGTGTTGTAGAATTAATACGAAAATGCTTTAATGATATTCCCCCAGGTAGTTGGAAAAATTCAGTCCGTGACGTAATAACTGTAGAAAATTCGTATATTAGTCTGGATCGTATAATCAATCCAATTATAATTAATTTTGATGAGGATAGCGATAGCGAAACAGAACTATCTACAGAATGACATTATAAATGTAAATAAATATGACTAGTAATATTTAAAAAAAATGTTATTTCATTTGATTACATTAATATAATCATATGATTACTTGTTTTCCTTAGTCCGTCCCTTCATACTTCACTTGTTTATTGCCAAGCTCTTGTCGATACAATGGGACCGACCCAGGAAATCATTAAGTCGTATCCAAATTTCGTGAACCGTACTGTACGAGGGTGTTTACTGGCTCTTGGAGGTCATTTGCAGTAATTTATTTGACTTTCACTCATATGAGTTCATTAATCAAAGTTCTTAAATCATATGCATTATCAAATCATTGGCATTAATTAATAAAATAAAAAGCACAATATTTTTTTTAACACCCTGTATTTCGAAAACGAAGCGACATGCGAAAAACTTTAA
The DNA here is from genome assembly GCA_963991005.1 of Barypeithes pellucidus. Taxonomy (NCBI): domain Eukaryota; kingdom Metazoa; phylum Arthropoda; class Insecta; order Coleoptera; family Curculionidae; genus Barypeithes; species Barypeithes pellucidus. The sequence continues at coordinate 16,974,763 of OZ022561.1, read as the reverse complement.
TACCACATTTTCGTCTCAAAATAAGGTGAGGATTCACCTCCTTCATTTTTTCAGAGAGGCTATTAAACACCCTGTATATGCAGCTTTTTAAGTGTGATGAATGCATTAATCGCGAGCCTGATGGTGTTGTAAATGAGAAAATTCCAATTTTATTTAAATTATGATCAACGTAAACGATTTTTTTAACCGCAGGGTTTTAAAACCATTAGACCGCAACATCTGCAAGACCTTGAGTTTGATTTATTTGAAATCAAAGGCCCGGGCGAGTCTGAATGTGAAAATTTACCGAATGGAACCAAGAATTGAAATTTTTGATTCAAGGAAAAATACGTTACCTAATAAAATAATGGTAAATCTTTTGTGGTATTCTTTGTTAAAAGAAAATACTTCGTGTATGTCAGTAATTAAGATAATTGGTCACACGATTATTTCAATATTTATTTTTGTAGCTTATTACACGACGACCTTGCATTAGTACATTATGGAGAACTACTGAATATATGTTTCTGAAATTTTGGGGATTTGGGGTTTTCTTAACTAAAATATTCACATGTTTTTGTTATTTCCGGTTATACCGGAAGTAGCTGCCAACTTTAGTTTTTTTAAATACAATATGGTCATTTTTATTACATTTTTCGAGTAAGCGTTAAATACTAAGCACATTTTATAGAACATGTTTTTATCAGACTCTGTTAGTTTTTGAGATATCTGGACTTTTTGTAATCGTTTGGCAAATGCATGACAATGAAATAATCCATATAATTTTTTTACCTTAGCTCTTGGACTAAAATTTTTTTCTCACCGAATAGCTAGAAGATCATCAAGTCTCAAAAATATTTCAAATTCGGCAGAAAATGTACAGGGTGGTCACACTTCAAGGTTCATTGTGATATAATTCAACCATTAAAAACGTTCTTATTTTAAATGAAATAAATAAACACCCTGTATATTTCTATTTAATTTGATGGTAAATTAGTTGTTCTTTATAAATAGTATTTACTGTCCTATACCTATATCAAAGCGTTTTCTCAAAAAATCCAATTTTATTCCCAAAATACTATTTGTTCAAGTGTGCTATGAAAACAGTTGTACTTAGAGGTATATTGATGTCTATACGGGGGAAAAGTGATTGATTGCTTGAAAATACAACGTTCTAAAGCGTTTCTTAATTGAATTTATAAATAATTAATTATTTTACATTTATTATAGGTACCTAAAACTAAAAATACCTATCTATTTATTTTAAATTATAAAAATAAATCATGTGGTGTGGTATACATTTTCAAGATCGCCCTGATCCCATTTATTGAGCTTTGAAGAGGTTGAGGCGTATACAATAGGGTTTAATCAGGTAGTTTATTTATGGCAGTAAGAGTCAACGGTATAATTCTGTAACAACTATATAAATTCGTATTGTTGTGTAATAAGGTCATATAATATTTTTCTATGATATTTTTTTTTATCAGCAATGGAAATATAGTTTCGATAAATGAGGTCATACGTACAACTAACAACACTATTAATCTAAGAACCTATACTAGTCATATCGGCGTTTATATAAAATTACCAAATATCGATAACCTATATGTATTCAATAAACAAATGTATGATTATACTTCATAATTAGATAGTTTGTTGGGTTCTGTTCGGGTTTGTTAAGGTAAATGACTTAAAGGTGTGATTACTAGACTAGGTAGACAACTGCCAAAATTGTTTATGTTTATAAAACAACATGCTCTTACCTGCTAGATCCGTTTTATACCTAATTTTATAACGGAGTGCAAATGAAAGAACTTAATTTTTTTATACGAAGACTGTACGTGAAACGACAAAAAATCGAGAGACGACATCTGCTCAGCAAGGAAAGAGAATCTCAAAAACATTTTTTTTTTAAAATAGAAGTGGCGTACCATTCTTTTATTCAAAAATACCGAGGGAAAATCCCACACGAACGCCACTGGTGGGAATTAAAAATCATTTTATATATTATAAAATGCCTCTTGGTGACTAGAAAGTGTGTACCATATTTCACAAAAATATCTAGAGCAGCATCACAGATATTAATAAAACAGGAGATTTTCTTGAAAATCTTTAACAACCTGTATGTCAAAAGTGAAGACGTTTAGGACATAATATGTTCTATGAAGTTTTTTTATTCAGAATATTGACCCAAGAATAACCTCCTTAAATATTAGTTATTATGAAACGACCTGTATATTAATAGGTACAAATGGGGTTACTTACCATTTAAGATAAAAATATGAAAAACCAATACATTTTTTGAAACAACCATCAGTCTGCAAATTCAACACATCGAGGAATTATTTTAAAATGTTTAATCTGAAAACGATCTAAATACATTCTTTAAAACTGCTTCGTTTAAGAACTTTCATAAGTAGTTATCACGTCACTTCAATATGGTAGCTTTCTTAACAAGGTTTTAACAACCTTATTAAAAAATATACTCGAAATTAAATAACACGTTTATTATTCTATAACAACTAATTCCCAAATGATTGTATCAAGTGCAAGTCGAACTTCAGTAATGATTGTTTCAAACCATAATTTCTTTACAAAAATTATAACTGGCGCATTTATGGTTTAATAATTAGATTTCAAAAAATACAGTGAAACTTCTCATAACGGACACCTCTAATAAGCGGATACCTCTATTAAGCGGACATTATTTCATAGTCCGGAACTAGGTATATGAAATTCCATGAAAATCAATCTCTCTTGGGCGGACTTTCCTTTGGGCGGACGCGGACAGGCTGTTTTCATACAGAGTGCGAAAACCCTCCTTCAAACGGACAAAAAAACTTTTAAAGTATTTGGGAGACGAATAAGTACGGTGCAAAAACTCTCTGAAGACAGACCGGCAGCCAATCGCGTATGCGTGGCAGCGCGAAAGGACTTGAAAGTATGTGTGATTCCCCGACAGCAGTCCGCCGTTTATTTTTGAGTTGTAAGGTTAAAATCGTAAACAATGGTACAAAAAAGTCGCATTTTGAGTCTGAAAGAGAATATGGAAGTTTGTAATTTGATAACAATGATTTGGGCGAGTTCATTCACAGTGATATCAATGTGCTATTAGAAGATGATAGTGACCACATTCCTACCGATTATGTAGGCCCAAATGAAACCACATCACTATCTGACGACTCTGATGAAGAAGTTGAATGCAGTAATCAAACAAATGTCACCAATTATCAACAAGCCATTAGTATGGTAACGGAATTATACGAGTATGCAAAGAATATAGGTGACTCTACAGCAATGGAATTGTTATCAGACTTGGAATTACATTTTCTAGATTGCAAGTATAAAACACAAATACGTCAAACTACGTTATTAGATTTTTTTAGTACTACATCCTAACTAAAACTAGTGTATTTTTGTTATGTTATGTTTATTTGTATATACATATACATAATAATAATTTTGCATTTACATAGTACCTAATAACAAATTTCCCATGGGCGGACACCTCTATTAGGCGTACACATTTATACGGTCCCGTAGGTGTCCGCCTAAGGAAGGTTTCACTGTATTAATTACGAACCTGGCCAAACCTAAAATTTAGAAAATAGAAACAGATCAAAATCAAGGACGATGTTAAATAAAGGAGGATACGACTTTGGTTCACAGTCTTTGAAAAATAAACAAGGCACATTCTTAGGTAGGTTGTAAACAACTTTGCAGGGAAACAATCGGCGACCTCTGAAAATCAGTATAATTTTTCTTTGTCGTTTTCTGTTAATTAGACAAGGACATTACGTCGCCTCCGAGCGTTTGGAACGTACTTTTTATAAAGCACTTATTGGAACGGCCGTCGTTCATACCTGTTTTCACGTTTAACACTACCGGATTAACAACTGTCATATTTGTCGTTATTTACTAAATAAAATTCTTTCTTGCTTTTTTGGTATCTGTGCTTTATTTTTAAGTATTGTTTGTGGAAACAATAGTTCTTAACTCAATATGGGAAAAATGTGCCAAGTCTGCCATAAACTGGATAAAAATATAGACTTTTGAGTCACATCCGTCGACTGTTTGTTTTTCCTAACAAAGACATATCAAACCGGTTACCTGTTAGAATGAATAAACGTACAGAAGATAAAAAGATATGGGAATTCTTCAGATAGAATACCCGTCACTTTTGTGGATAACCTACCCCTGTTTATGACAGTAAAGATAATGACCAATTTGCCCCTTTTTGGTTAAAAAAATAAATGTTACCTTAAAATATCAGTGTATGTACAATTGTACATAACCAATCATTACATTTCCAACCGCACCGCACCCAAGGAACTTAACCACGAAACTAAATAGCTATTTAGGTTGTATAACACAGCTACCAACTAATTTTCTATCAGAAAGAAATTGCAGCGTTTAATAGACAAATAATTGTGTTCAATACAGATAATTATTATCATGAATTATTTAATTAAGTTGAATCGATTATTCTAATTCAATTGAATAAATTGTGTTTAATGATTTGCCTAGTTTCCTAATCTAGGCCCATTAAGCTGGTATTTATTTTCAACAATGTTGATAACATATTCGGAAAATTCACAAGAATATAATATCAAGCGCTGTACAAGTACAGGGTGTCCCAATTTCGATGGTTATACGGGATATCTCCGCGTTATTAGTAAAGATAGAAGGAGGCGGTTTTAGGGCGGTTTTCGCACCACTGGCACTGTGCTACTTTTTGTGAAACAAAAGATGCCTCGATTGAAAATTTTCTAGGCCTCCTCGTTTTTGATATACGGGAGGTTTTTGAGAATTTTAAATTTTGGACCCCCCCACCATCAATATTTTGTTTACCCTGTAACTTATCAAAAGAAAATAAAACGTTTTCTTTGTAGTTTATTACGTAGAATCAAGTGACGTACTCAAATCTGTCTACGTTCAATAATTTTCAATGGTAACATTGTAGAATCACCTCCGCCAGTATCCTAATGGATTATCTGACCATCCTATATATATCTTCTTCTGATTTTCTGATATAAAAAGGAATGCTATGTAATTTGCAGATCTGATCATGAATATCTTTTTATTTTGTATCTTGATATTTTCTCTTGGATTCTATGTGACCTGCTGTATTGCTTCTCCTCTCTTGTCTCTTGGTAAGAAATATTACAAACACTCAATACTCATAGTAAGGAACCCGTTTTTAACAGAATCAAAGTTTGACCGAATCAAACCCCGTTGATACTGCAAAGAAAATAGTAGCAGTATACATACTTGGCAAAATATGGGGACTGCGAATTCTTATCGCCGTCTCTCGCAGTAGGCCCAGCACATACTTTCGTTAAAACCGTATTAGAGACGGCAATTTTTTCTCTTGCGCTTGCAATGGGAATTATAATTGCACGGAATCATGCGCGGTCACCATTGTCGATCAGCTGGCGCAATACTTCTTGCGTTGTGAGCACAATGCAAGAAGTATTGCAGTCGGCAATTCTGCTCTTGTGGCAACTAAAATTGCACGGAATCATGCAGAGTATACTGTTCTCGATCAACAGACTCAATTAGTCTTGCATTGCCAGAAATGGGTTATGCGCCATTTTAATTGCCATTGCCGCTGCCAGTCTGGGTAGGGATGGATTATTCTGTTATTTTTAATTGTTTATTAGTTGGTTCGAAGCAGCTATGAACAGATAATGGCTGTTTAAACTAACTGGTACTTAACTTAGCAGTTCACATTATTTTTTAAGCATATGTACTGCTAATTCGTCGCAGCTTTTTTGATCAGCTATTTGTAGGTAGCAGTAGCTGCTTTAACTGGTAATCAAAACGAACAGGTTTGCCCATCTCTAAATCTGGGGGTATTTTAGGGATTTCGACAGTACCAACTGCTGTTCCGACTGCAATGCGCCAGCTGATCGAGAACGGTTTAGTGCGCATGAATACGTGCAATTATAATTACCTTTGGAGGCGCAAGAGTAGAATTGCTCTAATACGGCTTTTATGACAAAATTTCCAATCTTGCGGTTTGCGTATCTATATATATGTATCAGTGGCGGCTCGTGACCTATGATAGAGGGGGGTTCACAAGTATGATGAAATTATTTTTAAAATTATATTTTTGTGTAACGACCAAACAATTACTTTCTAGGCATTTTAAATGTAGAAAGAAAAAAAGTAATTAGAAAATTCGGAAGGTAAAACATATTTTTATTTATTTTTTAATTTTACACAAGGAAATACAACTTTTGGAAAATAAGAAAGGTTTCCTTAGTATGTATAGCTGTCGGATCTTAACGTCGTAACAATATTCATACATTCCACTACTAATACTACTAAAGCCATCTACGAGCTATCAAGAAAAACGAATGATGTCCAATACTACTACCGCCATCTACGAGTTATCAAGAAAACCGAATGATGTCTAATACCACTAGGCCATCTACAGCTACGTCATTAGGCGCAACCAAGACGAGAACAATAGTTAACTATTTTATGACGAGAACGAATCGAGCCACGAGACTGACAAGTTGGCATTTTTGATATTTTCAGTGTTTTTCAGTTTAGATCATTAAATAAAATGGTTTAAAATCATATCGAGTATCATTTATCGAAATACATAACATATATCGACCCTACACAATAGTGCTTAAACGTAAAGTCCATTCTTCGGTTCTTAATTGTACAAAATTGATCAATAACAGCCTCATTAAGTTTGGAATACCCTCTATAAATTTTTTTTCATATATTTCGTTGTTATACTTTTTAATAAAGTCCCTAGATTTCCCTTTTTGGTCTGCGTTAAATTAATTTCGGGTTTAGGTGTTCCCGCATTCTTCACTTCACTTTTTTTCTCCACACTCAAAGAGCTAAAGTTATTTCTTAAATAGTCCACCGTCAACTATTCATTTTAACCTAATAAATATATAATATTAAAATATTAAAACATACACGCTCGAATTTCTAACTAGATGGACAAACAGACAACAGCTCAGTGCACACAAAAACTGTGCGCCTTTTTCCTGTTAAATCGCCATGGCCCCGCTATCCCCCGCTGCCACCCGCCACCTGTTACTACAGAGAAACTGCACTACTTAATCGCACGTGCGAACAAGTCTCGTCATAATCGTCATTTACCTCGACCGAGGCACGGTTTCCGGATTTATACAGTTTGGTTTGACGGGATGATAAAATATTACGGAGGGTGGGACTTTATACTATAAATAATATTCAATGAATATAAATTAATATTCGCTCCTGTGGAAGATCCGCCACTGATATGTATATGAATTTTTATAACTATAAATTTCCACAAAGAAAATTACTTTTGAAAAAACCTATGACTAAAAAAATGCTAAGTTCTTGCGGTAAATAAAAATAACATATTTATCTTTAATTTCCATATAAAGAAACGTGGCTATATTATATTTTCGATACCGCTACGTTACATTATAGTTTAAAGTGAAAAAATGTCTCACATCGACGAATTTTATATTACCAACGGTAGGTTCGGTCGTTTTTAAAGAGTCCTCTGGCATATTATATTTGTCACTCTAAATTTCAAGGGGAAAATTCAAAGTACTTGAACAAAGAAGTGATAAAAGAGGTAGTGGTGTAAACGGTAACTTAATACATCTTATATACATGGTGTCAAATTTGAAAACTTAATCTCGATTCAAGTAAACAATATTGAAAATCGGAGAGACACGTTAATTTTATTGTGAAGGGGGACGCCTTTAAGGAATATCGTGATTCAACCCCCCTGGGAGGGGTATATGTTACCTTTAAAGTCAAGTGGCACATCATATTAAAGGTAGTTTCAATCTCTTTCCAATAATACCACCAATAATTTATTTTCAAGAAATCGCTTTTAAAAACATGGATGTAATTAGAACTTCTTTTAGGCTTTGATTTTGCCCTGATAAAAAATCGAAAATGGTTTCACCCGGAGTGACTACCTAATCATTCTACTAAAATTGGAGTCAACACAATTTTTTCTTTAATAATAACCTAAAACCCATAAATCTCAGTCCTGGTGTTCTAATTGCAGTGAAACCTCTCATAACGAACACCTCTAATGAGCGGACATCTCTATTAAGCGGACATTTTATCATAGTTCGGAACTAGGTATTTGAAATTCCATGAAAATCAACCTCTCTTGGGCGCACGCTCCCTCGGGCGGACGCGGACAGGCTGTTTTCATACAAAGAGTGCGAAAACCCTCCTCTAAACGGACAAACAGATTTTAAGTATTTGGGAGACGAATAAGCACGGTGCAAAAACTCTCTGAAGACAAACCGGCAACCAATCGCGTATGCGTGGCAACGCGAAAGGACTTCGCCGAATGAAAGTATGTGTGAACAATGGCAGAAAAATATTGTAATTTGATAACAATGATTTGGGCGAGTTCATTAACATTGATAGCAATGTACTATTAGAAGACGATAGTGATGACCCCATTTCTACCGATTATGTAGCCCAAACTGAAACCACATCACTATCTGACGACTCTGATGAAGAAAGTTGAATGCAGTAATCAAACAAATGTCACCAATTATCACAAGTCATTAGTATGGTCAAGAGTATGCAAAGAATAGAGGCGACTCTAGAGCAATGGAATTGTTATCAGACTTGGAATTACATTTTCTAGACTGCAAGTTATATAAAACGCAAACACGTCAAACTACGTTATTAAATTTTTTTAGTATTATATCCTAACTAAAACTAGTGTATTTTTGATATGTTATGTTTATTTGTATATACCTATACATAGTAATAATTTTGCATTTACATATTACCTAATAACAAATTTCCCATGGGCGGACACTTCTATTAGGCGGACACCTCTATTAGGCAGACACATCTAGACGGTCCCATAGGTGTCCGCCCAAGAGATGTTTCACTGTAGTACCACTTTTGGAAGACGATTTCTTGGAAAGTACTACAAAAAATAATATATTAGGGTATTTTTTGAAAGGAACGACTTTTAAAATGACGATGGAAACGATCTTTAAAATTATGTGCCACTTTGAAAACTTAATTTCCCCCCCTTCGCATTTAAGATTTTAAGGGCATTTACCCCTCCCAGGTGGTTAAACCACGATGGCTGTAAATATTTTTTAAAAGCGCCCTCGTTTCCAATCAAGGTGATGTAACTTTCCGACTTATTATATTATTTACTGTAATATTAAGGGTGAGTTTTCAAATTAATACCCAGTTTAAGAAAAATGCACGTCGTCAGAATTAACTCGTGTCTTACGGTTATTACAAACTGTTGCAAATATCCCCACCAGCATTTTTATTCTTTATAATAGGTGTAAAAATATTCTTTAAAGCCGTATTAGACTTGGCAATTTTTTCTCTTGCGCCTGCAATAGCAATACGTATCCATGCGCAGTAAACCGTTCTCGATCCGCTGGCCCAATTAGTATTGCATTGCCAGAAATGGGTCGTGCGCCATTTTGCCATTGCCGCTGCAAGTCTTGGTAGAGATAGATTATTCTGTTATTTTTAACTGTTTATTATTTGGTCGAAGCAGCTATGAAGAGCTAATGTTTATTTAAACTAACTGGTACTTAAATTAACTGTTCACATTCTTTATTACACATATGTACCACTGCTATGTGTAAGTAGCAATAGCAGTTTTAACTGGCAATCAAAACGAACAGGCTTGCCCATCTCTAATTTTGGGGGTATTTTAGTGATTTCGACAGTACCAACTGCTGTTCTGACTGTTGGCAATGCTCCAGCTGATCGAGAACGGTTTACTACGTATGAATACGTGCAATTATAATTGCCATTGCAGGCCGCAAGAGAAGAATTGCCAACTCTAATAAGGCTTTTATAACAAACATCTTGAGCTTCAAGCTGTATCTGTTCTCATTAAAAAGTCCTTTCAACCATTAAAACAGCTCTGTAAATGCGAAAAACCCCAGATTTGCAACATAAAAGATGTGTAATGTCATTTAGTAAACATCAACAGCCAAATTATACACCAAAAAATGGTTATAGAACCATATCGCCGTAGAATGTAAGTTCTATTGATATTCTTACAGTTATTTAAAATAAACTTTTATCTGACCCATACAAGCAAAAATGTATGAGGGGAAACATTTATTACAGTTTTTCTTATAGATCTTTATGGTAGACTCAATAGGTCCATCATTAGGAACAATTCCATTGTCGGAAATTGCTCTTATGCAAATCTTGGATACGAAGTTGAAGCAAGAGTTAACCACAAACTCGAGGAACCATCGAAGATATATTATTTACGATGGCTTACTATAAGTTTTGATATCCTTTTAATGGTAAATAGGACATAGGCATCACAGTGGTTAAAATGTAGCGATGGAGATATACAGGGTGTCAATTTTCTCGTGCTTTTAAAGAATATTTGCCGCCTTCGTTGTTTAACTCCCTGAGTGGAGCAGATTTTACCCATAAAATCTTAAATAGGAAGGAGAGTGAAATGGCATATTATTTTAAAGCTGGTTTAAATTTTCAATAATACTATGTTGTGTTGTGTTGACTCTTCTTTTAGTAAAAACTATTAGGGGTCCGCAGATAATCCTTTGGGTGACACTTTATTCAATTCTGTAGCAGGGGCAAAGTCACCAGCTAAAAAATTACTTCCATTTTGGGAACGTGATTTCTTGGAAACTACTACAGTGCAACCTCTCATAACTAACACCTCTGATAAGCGGACATCTTTATTAAGCGGACCTTTTTCATAGTCCGGAACTAGGTATATGAAGATCCATGAAAATCAACCTTCCTTGGGCGAACTCTCCTTAGGGCGGACGCGGACATGCTGTTTTCATACAAGGAGTGCGAAAACCCTCCTTTAAACAGACAAAAAGAATTTTTAAGTATTCGGGAGACGAATAAGTACGGTGAAAGAATTCTCTGAAGACAGACCGGCAACCAATCACGTATACATAACGTTAAAAACTACAGACCCATAAGTAAATTATGCATTTTTGGGAAAATATTTGAAAAAATTATTCACAACATTATATTGGAGCAAGTTAAAGATATTATTTTAAAACAACAACAACACGTAGGTCCATTGAGAGCAATCTGGTGGAATTTACAGATTTTATTTTGGGAAGTATGGATGATCGGAAGCAGATTGATGTTGTGTACACGGACTTCAGTAAGGCATTTGACAAAATTAGGCATTCCATACTGATGGAGCGTCTTGCTGATGTCGGTGTGCATAGCAGCTTATTGAGATGGATTTAGTCCTATCTTAGTGATAGACGACAGATGGTCTCCGTTGGTGGTTTCTATTCTAAACCTATTAACGTGCCGTCTGGTGTGCCTCAGGGCAGTCACCTTGGTCCCCTGTTTTTTTATCATATACATTAATAACATACAACAATGTTTTAAATTTTCTACATTTTTGATGTACGCAGATGATCTAAAATTTTTTCGAATAATCAGGGTGCCAGGGGATTGCCATTTGCTGCAAGATGATCTTAATGCCTTGGTAAGATTCTGTGAAAGTCAGAGTTTATTTCCTAATCTAGGGAAGTGTGTATCGATTATGTTTATCAGAAACAAGAATGTACACAATTTTCGTTATACTATTAATAATAGTGATCTCGAATCAGTCAATGAAATACGCGATTTGGGTGTTATAATGGACACTAAGCTAATTTATAGTTCTCACATTGAACAGGTTATCAATAAGTGTAATCGATTTTTAGGATTTATTATAAGAAATAGTTTAAATTTTAATAATCCTCAAACAGTTCTAAAATTATATTATGCGTTTATAGTAAACTTAGTTTTGCATCGGTTGTTTGGAACCCTCAGTACGCGGTTTACCAGCGAAGGCTGGAAAGTATTCAAAACAAATTTTTACGGTTCTTATCACGAAAAACAGACATAGCTATAGTCAATAGCAACTATAAGCCTATAATGGAAAAATTTTCTGTAATGCCACTTGCTGAGAGACGAGTGGTTTCCGATGTAGTTATGATCTACAAGTTGGTGAACGGTCTTGTTGATTCGCTAACGCTGAGGTCAAAGTTAAGCTTTAATGTTCCGGTTAGGGACTTAAGGCTTCAAAATACTTTTAATATTCCACTCAGAAACACAAATTCTGGGAAAAACTCTCCTCTCTGTAGAGCGACTAGAGCATGTAATAGGCTTTCTTTAGGGATGGAAATGTTCGATATGTCTATAATTAGATTTAAAAAATGTATAAAATCAATGCTATAAAGGTTCATAAATTTTAGGTTAATATAATTTAATGTATACTTAATTTAAGCATTAATAACTCCCACTAGCCAATACCACAACGTGGATGCTATATTGGGTTCAGTGCCTGTTATATCCCTATTTTGTAAATAAATAAATAAATAAGTATGTGTGGCAGAGCGGATTTCGCCGAATGAAAGTATGTGTGATTCCCCGACAGCAGTCCGCTGTTTGCTTGTTGGATGTAAGGTTAAAATCGTAAAGAACGGCAGAAAAATGTCGCGTTTTGAATCTGAAAGAAAATATTGATGTTGTGGAAGTTTGTAATGTGATAACAATGATTTGGGCGAGTTCATTATCATTGATGGCAATGTGCTATTAGATGATTGTAACCCCATTCCTACCGATTACGTAGCCCAAACTGAAACCACATCAATATCTGACGACTCTGATGAAGAAATTGAATGCAGTAATCAAACAAATGTCACCAATTATCAACAAGCCATTAGTATGGTAAAGGAATTACAAGAGTATGCAAAGAATAGAGGTGACTCTACAGCAATGGAATTGTTATCAGACTTTGAATTACATTTTCTAGATTGCAAGTTTAAAACGCAAACACATCAAACTACGTTATTAGACTTTTTTAGTACTTTATCCTAACTAAAACTATACATACATACATACATACATATACATAATAATAATTTTGCATTTACATATTACCTAATAACAAATTTCCCATGGGCGGACAATGCGAACATCTCTATTAGGCGGCCACATTTAGACAGTCCGCCTAAGAGAGGTTTCACTGTACTGAAAAAATAATGGTTTATGGTATTATTGGAAAGAGACTTAAACGATCTTTAAAATGATGTGCCATCTTACCCCCATCCCATTTAAGAATTTAAGGGTAACATCTACCAGGGGTTTAACCATGAGAACAGCAAATATTCCTAAAAGACGTACCCCTTTACAATAAAATTCACGTGTTTTTCCGATTTTCAATATATTTACTGGAAGCGAGCTGTTAAGGATGGGGTGTTTCCAAATTAACACCCTGCATGAATATACTATATTGTTGGCTATGCTTGCTGCAAATTTATTTCTATCATATACGTATTGGGAACTCTTGAACATCACGATATATTTTTACCCGATGTAAATTTTTTAGGGATGTGGGACCTGTCTATTTGCTAGTCGCTGGTATTTCTTCCCAGTAGTTTTGGATGTTTACGTCGAATTGGGAGCAGCATTTATTATCTTCGGTGGTATTTATTTATCTCTAGGTCCTTTAGGTATGATAGGTGCTGGAAAACACAAAGCAATCCTTCTGACATTGGTAAGCCTATAGTGGAGATCGGAGTCTAGTTGTCATCATGTTGTCATTCGGTTAAGTTGTCACAAATGCCCTGACAGACAAGCTATATACCTTTTGTATTTGCCTAGCAACAGGTTTTAGGTGATCATGGCCATATCATCATAAAGATAGTGTGAGGAAGCAACATAAAGGCAAAAAGTACACAGGATGTTTTGATGAAAGCGACTTAATTCGTAGAAAAATCTATGTTAATGTCGGTACGGTGTATGAAGTCCGCTAAGCAATAAAACCTCTCGAGCAGGGTAGTCGGTGGCTCTCAAACAATAAATTATATTTTAGATATTTTCTTAATAAAATAATTTAGAGTAAATAAGAAATTAGTTTAGGTAAAGAAAAATAATAATTTTTTAGCTTTTATAGTAGGTACCTATTTCGTCAAATTAGTTTTTCGAATTTTTGTTAATGAAAATATGACACTGGCATTTGAAACAAACCCTTCTGCATTACCAGCATGTATTATTATATACCTTTGTCCATTACTGGTAGGTGTACTGGAATAGCAATGTTTCGAATCATCCTGCCAAGCCGATTTGCCGAAGTTCAGTTTGCATATATCGTTTCGTCCAGAAAAACAACTTGCTTGACAATTCCGATTTTTTTGTTTCTTAAATATTCCTTTAAAATTACCATCTTTTTGAAACATTATTGGACAGCTCGCAAAGCACTTTTCTGTTGTTCGTTTCTTTGTATTTGAAGCCCAGATCTTTTAAAATGATATTCCTTGACTTTATACATATCATAAACAATATTCCTAATCGATAGTTTTATCCCTTGGGATAAATCAAAGGTTTTAGAATGGAGTCGAGCCCTTATATATGGTCTGTCCAATTCCTCTTCACTCTTTTTTCGACGTCTTCTTAAGGTCTTATCTGAAATGCCGCAAGCATCAGACGTTCGTTTTTGCACTGCCAAAACAGACACTAACGGGCCCGAGTTATCTTTTTCTAAAGTAAAATAACGTTCCACTTGTAAGGCCAAATGGCGCTCACCTGGAGATAAACACCTTCTAGGCGTTGTGTCACCTTGCTGAACATTTTCCATAACTTTGCTTTATAACTGCTTTTAATCCACACACAATGAGAAACAAACTACAAGCAAAAAGAATAACTACTTATTTAAAATAGAGCATACCATCCTGCAAATTTTAATTATTTCTTGGAAAATAGTGATTATTATATAGATTTAACTATAATGATCCCAAAATAACTAAATTCTAGGAAAAAGTACCTGAGAAAATCTTGCCCCAAAATGTTTTTCATTTGATAAATAAAAAAAACTGAATGAAAAATACAACAAGATAAAAATATTTATCGTGTTACATAATTCTAAGATAATTTTGTTTTGGAACCGCTGATTTTGCCCAGTCGACTACAGTGAACCAGTGGAATGTTCGGTACGATCAAGTATAGCGAAGGTATTGTTAACTTAACCGTCTTACTGTTTAACAACCTTTAATGATTTAATCCGATATCGGATTTCATATAACGAACCGACTTTATGTCTAAGCACGCATCATTTTCTGCAGAATGAGAAGCATCCGAGTATCATTTCAAATAGGTTTTGCATATCGAATTATTAATAAAAACATTATTCGTATTGCACAGATAAATCGAATGACATAAATCAACAAACTGTGTTTTGATCAGATATAATTTAACATAATTTTAGTTTTCCCAAAAATACAAAAATTAAACCATTCGATTCCGGAGCCCTTTAAAATCTTGGAATATCACTGTCAAAAGCAACTTAGTGTTTTAAATTTCTTCAACATTTTTATTTCAAGTGAACAATATGACGAACCAAAAAGTTACACGTTTCGAATTACCAAGATAGAAAACCGGTCATAAACACCGACCTATATCTATGGATAGCCAAACTCCAAAAGCAAAAGTGGCAAATTTATGTCCTCGCGCATGTAAACAAAGCTGGGCGTCAGATGTCATGCGTAATAAGCTATTAATCTTAACCGGGGAACAGGACCGTACTTCGCCCTTAATGAAAATGATTACACGCCAATATTTTGCCACGTCAAAACGTTCTTTACTGGGAAATAAACAATCTATTTTCTCGCATAAAAGAAGGCCTTGTGGCCATCACTAATAAGTCACTTTTAGAATTAATTTTGATAACTATTGTCCTCGTATCGATAGATTTTTAATATCGTTACATCCCTACGACCGATTTCGGTTCTGGACGGTCGTCGTTGGTTCAAGTCGTCGGCTGGCAACCAAACCGGCGGGATTGCCTATATAACGTCGACAAGATTGTGCGCAAGGCAAGCGACGAGCAACCTTTAAAAATATGTTCACCAACCCATTTTTTCACTCATAAAATTTAACTTGTTACTGCGCAACCCATATATTGTACGTATCCATAGTTACAGGTCGGTGATCATATTCCACATCCTTAGGTGTATCACAGAGGAATATCAGCCCGTGTATTCGTCGACAAAATGTTTTAGGAAAATTAATTGTGCTCCGTTCAGGGAAACTATCATTCTCATAATAGGTAAAAAATAGTACAAACCTGTTGCTCTATTGAAAATACTGTCTACCAACTGCCTATATAGGCTAAAATAAAATATTAAAGATAGCTGTTTTGTTCTGATATATGGCTAAATTTACACCTGGAGGACAAGTATTGCTGGTACATTATATCATACGGCTTTCCCAATGAAAATACGTGTAACAACTAGACAAACCCGATTCCCCTACCCTTAAGTGCCTGTTCTCACCAAAGCAACTGGCAACCGCAACGCAACATCAACGCGACACAGCACTAATGTTTCAATACGCAATTCAGGCAAATTGCAACGCGACTAGTTGCTTATGAGTTGCACGGCATACCGCGTCGCCGTTGTCAGTTCTTTCCAATCGCGGTGTCATGGATGACGAGACAGCAAAATATTTAACTTTTGTGGCTCATACGGTAAAACATATGGAATTTAACCGGATCATTATTTAATTCCTGTGCCACTATATCCGGGAACATGTGGGAAATCTCCCGGATATGAAGAAAACACGTGAAAAGAATACTATAGGTTCATATAAACTTCTTTCGTATCGGCCTCCTCTTCGGAGATATGGGCTCCCAAAGAGCACCAATGGAATCAAGTTTTTTACACATAATTATTGAACCACCTGGTATATTTCAATTATTTTTTAATATGATGTATACCAGGTAAGACCCGTCAAATTACTACCCAAGAAACTGTTGTCAATTACTCACAGCTGCAGGGACGGACTAGCTGTAACACTCATGGGCCCATTTTTTTTACGCCCTGTATGATGAGAACTTTGGACAATATTTTTTACATACCTTTAACTATTGGCTAAAAATTAAGTACTCTTCATTCATGTCGCTAATCCTAACCGTTTTCGAGAAAACGTCATTTTATTCACACTGAGTCCTGTAACTTCTCACGGGTTAAAGATGAAAAAGCTTAATTTTAAAGGTTGAATATTTGATCGGAACAAAGATGTATCTTTTATTGAAATACGCCAAATACATGATATAATTAAAATACCGTTTTTCCGAAAACGGTTAGGATTAGCGACATGAATGAAGAGTACTTAATTTTTAGCAAATAGTTAAAGGTATGTACAAAATATTGTCCAAAGTTCTTATCATACAGGGCGTAAAAAAATGGGCCCATGAGTGTTACAGCTAGTCCGTCCCTGCAGCTGTGAGTAATTCACAACAGTTTCTTGGGTAGTAATTTGACGGGTTTACCTGGTATACATCATATTAAAAAATAATTGAAATATACCAGGCGGTTCAATAATTATGTGTAAAAAACTTGATTCCATTGGTGCTCTTTGGGAGCCCATATCCCCGAAGAGGAGGCCGATACGAAAGAAGTTTATATGAACCTATAGTATTCTTTTCACGTGTTTTCTTCATATCCGGGAGATTTCTCACATGTTCCCGAACACCCTGTATATACGAACTATGTCTCAAATTTATGGTATAAAAAGGGTTAACTCAAAATTGTCTCTCAGTTTTTTTAAGCTTCTTAACGAGCAAGTATGTTGCGGCTATATCTTCATCTGACGAAGACGACATTTTGCTCATTTCAAAAGAGACTTCAAACCAGTTGATTCCAGTGGGAACGCAAGAGCAACTCAACTGAAGTTGCGGTCGCGTTGCAGTTGCGTTGCGGTTGCCAGTTGCTTTGGTGAGAACAGGCACTAAGATCAATAATACTTTTGAATCTCGATCTCTATAAAAAAAGACGCATACATGGGAACAATTCGCAACGCTTTCAACTTCAGAAGTGACATGACTTTAACGGGCGCAGCATTATCCGATGTGTGAAAAATGCCTGTGGATCTCCAGTTGGCAGCTTTTTATACTGTTTAGTTTGTCTGTAGCTTTGATTCTAGTCTAAGATCTGTAGCGTTCGAAATTCAAAGGTAAAATGAAACTCCATTTTTATTTTATTTTTTAACCATCATTCTATCAAATCTGTTTCAGCACAACATAGGTTTATTGCTGACTTTGTGCGCTAATGCAATAATATTATATACAATTTACTGGAATGGACACACGCTTGATTCCTCGAAATATGAAAATAGTTTATTAAAAGTTGAACTTATTCGATCGACTGTGGATTGCAAATTGAAGGTAACTAACAAATGTGTCGTTCTGATTGCACATTTTTAAAAAAATGATAACAACCTCTCTAACTAATAATTAAGAAATCTTTGTTTTGGCGTATCTTTATTACACTATGAAAAGGTTTAGAATACTTGTCTTTTCAATAATTGTAAATTTAACTGATATTTTAACTTTCGCATAAGTAATTTGTATGAAATTTGCGCTAAAAAAAAACATCATACTTATTATTTCTTTGTGCAAGAATTTATGAATTTATCTTGCTAAAAATTACTCCATTTTTTTAAAAAATTTTGGATACACTTTAATTTTGTAGTCTTAAAGTATTGATTGATTTTTAGCAATTCATTGCCTATATGCAAAAATAATTTAACATTTAAATTAAGAAAAAGTGAGTACATCAGGGTGTTCCATTTTCGACACTTTTATAGGGTATCTCCGTAATTGTTAGTGCTATCAAAAAAGTAATGTAGGTGTCGTGTGCTCTTTTTGGGTCAAACTTAAAATGGTAAAATCAAAATTTGAAAATTTTCGTTCGCTTAAAAGATATGGGGGAAAATCAAAAAATTTACAATTTCAAAATTTTCCTATATTTTCTTAGTTAAAAGAGATACAGAAAAATGCTTTATACAGAAGTTTCTTTATATTGATTGTTGAATAATCTGCCGTTTTCAGAATAAGTATACGGGGGCAGGTTAAAAAGTTATCGGGCCTAACCTCATTTTTTTAAATGGAACACCATGTATATTTTAATCTAAAAACATACTATTTTAAATTCTCCTGTATTGTATTGTATAAATACACCATGGATGATATTGGTTTTCTAGGCGATTTATTACTTACTTTAAACCATAATAGACCATGAAACAAAGGCTAATATCCTAGAAACAACTATGTTGACTATTAACATTTAACGTCAATTTCATTTTTACATATTCATTTGCGTGAATGACCTATCAACAATTTGAAAAATTTAATATGATATCAGTTTATATTGAAAGTGGAAGAAACGAAGAAATGGCGCAAAATTTTTATTTTGCTCGCTATCAGGAAAGACGGCAACCATTTAAGGACATATTCCGGACATTTGCGATGATTCCCGTTATTTTTTACCTTAATCTGAATCTTTTATTTCACTTCAAAGTAATAAAGCTTTAATAAATCGCTTAGGAAACCAGTATCATCCATGGTGTGTTATATATAACGGCAGATTATTCAACAATCAATATAAAGAGACTCCTGTATAAAACATTTGTCTGCATCTCTTTTAACTAAGAAAATATGGGGTAATTTTGAAATTGTCAATTTTTTGATTCTCCCCCGTATCTCTTAAGCGAGCGAAAATTTTCAAATTTGATTTTATCATTTTAAGTTTGACCCAAAAAGAGCACATGACACCTACATTACTTTTTTGATAGCACTAACAATAACGGTTTTTTCCGAACCATCAACGAAAAGATTTACTGATAATGTTATTTTTCAATATGGCGAGTTAATTTCTTTCCAAATATAAGTTTCTTATGGCTTTTTTTAACATATATGCTTATACAGCTCTAGCTGTATCTTATACATCCTAAAGAAACGTCAACGAAACGAGTCATATTGAATGAAATATTAAATTATACAAGATACCTGTCAAAATTATAACCAAACGAGTTATCTTTACAATTCAAAGGGCCGTATCTGCAAATATCGTCAAAAGTTACTTATAGCGAAAGCAGTATATGCTACCCAAACCTATTAATACGTTTGTAACTACAAATATGGGCATAATTGAAATTTGGAAGCTAAATAATCGATGTGTTTCACAATAAAATTTTCAGTAGATAAGCCCCTTTGAGTTAACATAACAGTGCAGTGTCACAACATAACCCTAATACTTATTGTGATGCTTAACTTTGAAATTATTAAAATTCAATATTTTTTATTTAAAAATAGGCCAAAATAGTATATTTCATAACGAGCGTTGAAATTAGCAAATTTCAAATGGCCAGGTATTTAGCACGACTTAATTATGAAAATTATACATGGGGTTTGCTCCAAATAATATTCAAATTAATATTAAAACAATTATAATTACATAAATCACATTTACTTCCCTGTATGGATGTTCCATCCTTGATAATACTAAAAATCGAAAATAAATCGGTACTAATCCCATTGCTACTTTACCCAAGCAGTTATTATGTTTAGTGGGTTGCCTAACAAATCTTTGTTACTAGCATAGACAAAGGAAGAGAGGGCACGCGTAAAACCAGAAGCTATTTTGTTACCGCCTGGCTCCTTATCGGATTTAGCAGTGGCGTTACATGAATATTTTCTTAGTCTTATCCCAGTACAAAATTATTATTTATGGAACATGGAAGTATTATTTTTATTGAATTGAATATGTGAATATGTGTATATTGTGTCCCTTACTGAGTACAAATGTTCTTCTGCTTCTCAATAATTTATGAATGCTTAGTAAATATTAATTTTATTAGCCAAAAATATAATTTCATATAGGAAAGGTTGTGAAATTTAAATATCTTTCAACTTTAGGGAAAATGTAAGATAAAAAACAAAATTGGTCGATTCAAAATTTATTACAAAGAAGCAACAAAATGTAATTACTGGTAGTTTTGAAAATATTGTTGGCACATCACCTCCAAGTAATCGTACTCTTTCCTCACCTTTATAAAAAAGGACTTTTCAAAATGTTCTGAACAAGTCCTGTAGGCAGGAGAAGGTGTCCAATCTCTAAGTCCCATGTTCTGCACCCAAATGTTTGCTTTTTGTGGATCTTTCGGAAATCTAAAAACAATACAACAATGTCTGAACTTAGCCTGAAGTTGTGTTTCTCAAAGACTATGACCGTCAACGATTCAAGACAAACGTTAATAGCTTTCTTTAAAAAAATAACACTGGTATACATTCGAAATAATATAATGGTTTCACTAATAATTAACTAAAATTAAATAAGAAATAATTTAATTTTGTCAAAATATACAAATCATGCAGGTACGCCATTGAGTGACACACCCTCTCCAAGGGCAATTACCTGGTTCTTATTAGAAATCTTGAATGAAAAGTGCAACAAATCTAGTACAAATTACAAGGGAAGGTAGCTTTAACTATAGCCTTAATCATAGTTTCAAATAATATATACTGCTAAACTTACAAGGGAGATATCTAATATAAAATAAATTCATGCAAAAAATACAATTTGAATATTTACCGATGGGAAGTAATTCCAAGCTTCTTTCGTTCATTACGGCTTTTACAGCTATAGGCACAACAATTCACCATTTTTCTGTAAATAAACTGAATTCTTATAATAGCTCTTCTCACCACAAATCACCAAAATACATTTGGTGCCACCTCGATTATCTGGCTCCCTATCAATGGCGGTCGATCAATTTTAGGTAACACTTTCTGCGACGGCCCGTAAACCGGAATTATTCGTCCCCTCTCTTCCTTTGTCAATGGTTACTAGATTTTTTTAATTTATCATAAAAAAAGCCTGAAAGCATTCCCACAATTAAAAGAGATTTACTGTCATCTGGTCAAATACGGTTGCTTTTCAACACTGGCTGGATATACAAGACACTTTCTAGCCAAGTTAGCAGTTCTTTCCTTCTCATTTTCGTAGGAAAGGAAAGAATACTTAATAAAAATGTACATTAAATTAGATCTGTGTAATGTATGTAATGGTCATTATAATAGTTTAATGACGTTATTTAAATCCAATATTCGGTTTTAAATAATTTAAGGATGATATGTGTTGCTGCCACCTGCCAAATTGGAATGAGCATTGCTGGCAGAACAGTACACTAACCCATAATGATGAGTACGATTGCACATCATACTTAGATGAAGAAGTTGAAAGGATTAAAGAAATAGGGCATTATTTTTTTCCCATTTCTATGATCGCACAGGCAAGTATACTATTTTTAGCCGTAAATTGAACATTGCCATTTATAAATCGACATATCATCGGATTTTAAACAGAAAAATAGTAGTTTACGAGCATACTTTCCACCCTTGACATTATCCTTCCAGAAAGTAATGTTGGGTGGGTGGCAAATGGCGCATAATTTTAAAGGTCATTTAAATCTATTTCCAATAATTCCATAATTTATTGTTTTTGAGTAGTGGTTTCCAGAAGTCGTCGAAGTATTAGTGTTTTCATTTATCTTCATATTGAAAAATTGAATGAACGAACAAACTCGGGGGGGGGGGGGGGGGATGGGGGGGGTATGGGGATTAAATGATATTGACGCCTAGGGGCGAAAAAAGTCTTAAGCCGTCTTTGAAAGCATCATAAGTTTATAGCGCCACACATGTCACTGTCACATTGTTTATAAATAAAATATTTGTAGGGCCTTGCGATGATTTCTGGGTATTTCGTTGTAATGTGCAAGAACAGATTCTACAAGACATTAATTAAGCAAGCCCATAATAGGCCATGACTACACAATAATAGAAGATATTATCATCTCAAGAATTTGTCGTGAAGAAAGTAACAACACATATATTTTTATATTATTTTAATAGTTTGCTTTATATAAAAATAAATTAATAATGCCGATTGTTCAACCTGTGATAAATGTGTGGAATATAAAACAAACCAATAAACCTAAGAAAATAAAAAATTAAAACTTATAACAACTAAAAACAATTTAGTATTTAATTTACTTTTTATTCTTAAGGATATTTATGACTATTTCCAAAAATAATATATTTTATTTAGCTCTTCAACTTAACTTATACGCCGTATTTTAATTTAATAATAATAGTAAGGACGTCGGACTAACAAGAATGGAAAGAATCCTCCTCCTCCTCCTCCTCCGAAACCTCGACCACCATATCCTCTTCCGAATCCTCCGCCAAATCCCGGACCACCAAAACCTAAAAATTAAACATTTCTCAAAGAAATTGAACAATTTGTTTAGAATGTATCGTTATATGTATATAATATAATAACAGTATAGCTAATTGATAATAAATTAATACTACAGTACAGCTCAAATTACATTTTCTGATGATCATGATGCAGTGGCGGTTCTTCCACAGGAGCACATGCGCACGTGCACCCCCAAAACGAATAAAAAAATATTAATTTATATTCATTGAATATTATTTATCGTACAAAGTCCGCCCCTCCGTAATATTTTATCGTACCGTCCACCAAACTGTATATTATAGGCTCTCGATCCGGCAACCGTGCCTCGGTCGAAGTTAATGACGATTATGACGAGACTTGCTCGCATGTGCGATTAAGTAGGCGGGGCATAATGCAGTTTCTCTGTAGTAACAGGTGGCGGGAGACAGCGGGGGATAGCGGGGCTATGGCGATTTAACATGGGAAAGGCGCACAATTTTAATATCATATATTTATTAAGTTAAAATGAATGGTTTGACGGTGGGCTATTTAAAAAATAACTTTAGCTCTTTGAGTTTGGAGCAAAAAATTGAAGTAAAGAATCCGGGAAGACCTAAACCCGAAATTAATTTAACGCAGACCACAAAGGGTAAATCTAGGGACTTAATATTAAATATATGAAAAAAAAATTTATAGAGGGTATTCCAAACTTTAATGAGGCTGTTTTTGATCAATTTTCTACAATTAAGAACCTAAGAACGGATTTTACGTTTAAGCACTATACACACTAAGAAAACCTTTCTTACTTTCCGAAAGTTGTATTTCCTTGTGTAAAATTAAAAAATAAATAAAAATATGTTTTACCTAACGCATTTTCTTACTACTTATTTTATTTCTACATTTAAAACGCCTAGAAAGTAATTGTTTGGTCGTTACACAAAAATAAAATTTAAAAAATAATTTCGACAAGACGATTGGTGATCAATTTCGCAATAAAATCGGTTTATCGGCCGTGGTGTTTGAATCTAGGAACTTTCCTTCAAGGGTTCTTTTTATTGATATGGATAGTGTATTCTTGAATTCTTGAATACACTCAAGAAAACTATTATATTTTAAGGAATCGTGGTTTCTATCTTATTTAAGGAAGCAAAAATCTATTCTAGACATATTCTAAGATTCTAAGGGAATGAATTTACTAGTTGTAATATAACACCTCTTACCTCCTCTTCCTCCACCGAATCCACCTCCGAAGCCTCTGCCTCCTCCGCCACCAAATCCACCTCCAAAACCTCTACCACCTCCGCCGCCAAATCCTCCTCCACCACCAAATCCTCCTCCTCCACCAAATCCTCCTCCTCCACCAAATCCGCCACCGCGCTGGGGTTCCGGCGATCGCTTTTGTCTTAATGGTGATATAAGATCTATAAAAATGGAAATGTAAATATGAAAATTATTTCCTTGCAACCGAGAGTGCCATTAAGAGTGCCTTTGAACGAGAAGCCGTTTTTATTAGCATAGGACTAATTAAGTAATCAGTACTTTGGCAATTGTGATCGCCTTTGTACCGTTTGTTTCTGTACGTTTTTAGCGTCTTCCGATCAAAGTTTGATAGCGATTTTCCACCGATAAATCAAAAAAGAATTTGGAGACTTACTCCGAATTTAGATATTGTTAGAGTAAAGGCGGAGATTATGGAATATACCCTGAAACATGGCATACAACGTTATTGGCTTTGAATATTCAAAGGTTATTGGTCAAACTACTAGCGCCATCTATACTCAATTACCAAAATAACATTCGAAAAACGCGCGGGTTCTTCCACTAAAAAATTCTAATCCTGATTTCTATCTAGGGCCGTTCATTTTAAATGATCTGAGAAACAAAAAATATATTTGAAATATTCTTGCTCATTATAAAAGATATTAATCTTCCTAATGATGATATTTTGACTTCCAGTTATACCGGAAATTAGAATTAACATTTTTATTTTAAATAGAATTCCCTGTATATTATTATTATCCATTTGCTCAGTACATGAATGTTTCTATCGTAGTTTTTAAGTTACTAAATTGAGTATTTATTATATTTTACCAGAAAGGTACAAGTTTTAAAATACACTGTATAAAAATTGTCTAGTATTTTTATGAAACAAAAAGATCTATTTTTCTAAATTTTCTCAAATTTCTAAATCTCTAAGTGCATTAATTACAAAGTAAGGTCAAATTACATTTGATATGTTAAAAAATTCCTTTAATGAATTTTATCTTAGAAACACAAGCTACTTGGATTTTCACATAGAATGGAAAAATGCCCAAAATATACAGTACAAATAATACTATTTAAAATAACAATATATCTTCATTAATAAGGTCGTCATATTATTCAATATTTGAAAAAAATACACTTTTTAGTTCCCGCTATCTTTTAATCAGCCACTCACCGTGATAGACCCTGTATATTATTACAAAAATGAGTGAAACATACGCATTTCTAAGATACGAGCCGTGATATTTATAATAATTTATACTTACCAATAGCGTTTGAATTTTGTTCAACAGCATTGACTAAAACCATGACAAATAAAATTAGAAAAACCATAATAAAATATTTGGTCATCATTTTTTAACAGAAATCTTTTAATATCTGATGTACGAAAACCAGTAAACGACTAAATATATTTCGGCTGATTTCTTAGTTAATACATTTTTTTTATTTATTTATTTTTAAAATTAGCACTTATCACGATTTACATTAATAATTAACGAAGGCTCAGTAAAATTCCCGAAGAACAGAAAATAATTTAAAATAATAGGAATAACCCGTGAGTTAGCAAAAAATATCAAAATTTAGTTTTGAGGTGGGGAAAAGTTGTATCAACTTAAATTACGCCGCAATAAAGATAAACCCAAGGATTTTAAGTGAAGGAGGGTACGGAGGATAAATTTTGTTTCATAAAAATTGTTGGAAATGGCCACCTTCACTTAAAAGGCACGCTTCCGCCCGTCTTCGTAACTCCAACAATTTTTATAAAACAAAATTTATCATTAATTATTTTATCAATGTTAATAATAATGAGTTTCAATATGAATTTAGTGGTTTTAATCAAGATAGTGCGTCTGAGGAGAAAAACTTAAGAGATCGTTTGTATGTAGAATTGACCAGGCTAATCAGAAAAAATATCCACATGGAAAAATGTCAGTGGAGTACCATCCTTTTTGTAAAAAATATCATAGTACATGTTTGCAGGGACGCCACTGGTGGAACAATTGAATAATATTTCTAACCAAAATTTGTGGTTCTATATTTTATTACCACATACCAAAATTGAAAATAATATCTAAAGTACTTTCGGAGATATTAAAAAATATCCATTTAAAAAATAAAAATTCAACACCTTGTAGCAAAAAATTTAAGCCGTTGCGGACATATGTTCATATGAACTTTTCTTTATAAAATGACCTAAGGAATCACACTCTGAAATATTAGTACGTCATTAAGGAACACCCTGTATATCAAAAAGGAAATTTAGAACAAGATTTTTTCGCTTTATAATACTGATTAAGATTAAACACTGAACCATTAAAAAAAATAATTGGCCAAAGACGCAAAAATAAAAAATTAATTCTCGTGACTCATAAAAATACAAGAAATAAGGAAGTCCCGAACAAACATTTATAAAAATACCATTCAAAAAGGTAGAATGTTTTTATTAAATTATTGTTACTTATTTTGTTTAAATTTTCCGACCTTATTTCTGCACGTCACTAAATTATACACAATACTAATTAATGTGAAAAGGAGCATATCAGATTTAGTTTACTCATACTTAAAATAGATTTAACAAAATTCTTTTGAATCAACAACATTAGTGTACTTATTACAATTCATTCTAATTTAAATTGGTGGTTTAAAAAATTTACTAAACCGAGCATACATTTTTAAAATTATATGGGGTGTTCCACTAAGGCCGGCGAGGTACGATATTATGTCTTATGTCTTTGAGAAAAAAATTTCATTGACTAAATTGACCAAAAAAAATTGACGGGGACCCAATTACTATTAAACATAACGAGTATCGAGTTAACTGACACGGTCGACGCTGGCATTTTGAAATGTATTATTTAAAATTTACTGGTGATTTCTAGTAAGGTATACAGAGTATAGGTAGAGACTTACTTTCAGTGGCGTAGCGACAAATTATAGGCCCCCCCGCGAAAATTGAGTTAGGGCCCCCTACCCTATATTAAGAATATACATATATAAAGATATAAACAAACAAAATTAGATAATACTGTTTATTATATAAACTACAAACCTATATGTAGAGAACGTTACAAAAAATAAAATTATTGAACAACAAGAAGAAAACAAAAAACATTCTTTAAAACTAAAAGGAACAATCACGAAAAAATTCTTTAGGTACCGAGCTAAGGTAGCGATACTTGAAAGTTACAGAGAGATAAAACCAAAAGTATTTAAAATTAAGCAACAAAATCTTGAATATAATATTATATGTATCTCAATAGTTATTGCGAGGCAATTGGCCAATTGCCTATTTTAATTATTATATTGTAAAATTATTCTTATATTGTTGCTTTCAGGAGGTAAATTGTTTTTTTCTAGCTATTGCCTCCGCAAAATTTTTTATTAAATGGTTATTATCCATTTTGGCCGCCTCTTATTGTGCCTCTATAGACAGGATAGCCAAGTTGGTTAACCTTGTCTGAGAGGAACTATTTCGTAAAAAATTTTTAACGATTTTTAATTTGGAAAAGGATCTCTCAGCTGTAGCAACACTTACTGGAAGAGTTAAAAATAATAATAAGGCTGTTGTTACCTCTAGAAAATTTGATGATAAAGTGTTATTTTTCCACAATTAAAAATACAGCAAAGTCTTTAATACTTTGAAGAGAAGCAATTTTTTCCTTTAACGGCATACACAACGCTACTATCTCTAAAGGAAAAGTCGCAGACAGATCGCTGGAATATGTTTGCTGTAGTGTTTCTGCAGACATAAATAATTCTTTTTCTGGCAAAGTCACTAGAACTTGGGGACATAGAAATCTAAATTTATTAACAAATAACTCCATTCCCTCAAAACGATTACCTATTTGGTTAATTACAATATCAAATACTTTGTAATATATATTTATCCTAAAATAGTTTTCTCAACTAGAAAATAGATAATTTGTTTCATCAAAGTGTTTTTTTGGTTTTAATTGTCTTTTATCTTCAAATTCCGGGTTTATATTCCATGATCTTGATATACCAATTGCTTCATTCTTCAAATTTATATAATTACGGACACAGTGTGACAAAATCTAGATCAGGTGGACATTGGTAATATTGGTATTTATTTGAAAGATTTGATAATTAGCAATAGGCTCTATCGGCACTCGAAGCTTTCGGGCCCCCCAAGCTTTCGGGCCCCCCGCGACTGCGGGGGTTCGCGGTAGTAGCGCTATGCCACTGCTTACTTTACAAAATTTAGTTAGCTTTTCCTTGTACCCAGCTGCGTTCAAAACGTTATTTTTTGATCAAAACATACTTTTAATTGCTTAAGAAGTCCGAAATTTTTTTTTAAATCCATGGTGTTTCATAAGAAAATGAAAACAAGTGGTCTAACAACGTCACAGATATCACCAATAAAAGTAAAAGCATTTTTTACCCCTATGTCTAAAATTTGAAGGACTTATACGAGAAAAAATGGTCGTTGCCGATCTTCTGCAGTGGCCACACTGTATATGTAGGTGTTATAGTATAGGCCATCTTCAGGTGTAATTGGTTATTTTTTAGCTAGCTGTGATTAGACGCTTTTGACTCCGACATTCGTTATTTTTATTTTAAAGGATATTCTTCTTAATGGTCAAATACAAACGCGTTAAGAAAAAAAACTATATTTCTTTTAATCGCTGTAAGAACGTTCCGAGAGAAAAGTTATACAGCTGAAAAAAATTGCTGTCGAATATTCTTAGAACCTTTATATTATGAAGAATGAAATTTGGGCGGGCACCTTCAAAAATAACAAAGAATTAACAGTTTTAATTAAAAATTTATTTATACAACCTAAATATAATACACGATTTACTCTAATATGTATATAGGCACATATTGCAAATGTACAATTTCAATCAACAATATATAGATATACAACCTTAATACTTTCATTAGTAAATGTTTTTTAAAGGATATACATTCATATGCAAATTTTAAGGATATGATAATATAAATTTAAAGCGCTTTTATATCATTTAATAGTTAAATATATACAAACCAAGTTTTGCAGATTTTTATACAAAGATTAAAGAAAATAATGCACAGAGTATATCTTAAATTTAAGAAAATAAATGTCGATGATGAGTTTGATGTGCACAATTTTTCTTTATTCTGTATACAGGGTGTTATGGAAATGACGTATTATATTTAAACCGGCAATTCCTGAGATGAAAGTAAATTGAAGAAAAATATCCAAAAATGACGCTTTAATTTAATATGCCCTGTACATGACCTGACGTCAAACCAAAATTAAGCACGTGGTGACACTGGGAGAAAGATAAACAAAACAACATATGGCGGAAAACGTCAGTGAATTTTGAGCAGTGTTGTCACTCTTTAGAAAGTCAATAACCGTTTGACAGATTGGAAGTTATTTATTTTTCAGGGTACATTATTATAAACTTTTACGTTCAGTTCAGTTCGCTGGGAAACAATCTCTGATTTATAAACCTGAACTGACTCGAACCAACCGCCGCGGCGTTTATAAATGGTCAGGTATGTTCTCATTTGTTCAATTCGAACGACACCCGTCGGAACTGAACAACTTAAATGCCACTTTACCCTTTAGAAAAAAAACTGCAATTTTTATTTACCTTTTCGGCCTTATTTAAAACCAACTTAATTTATAAAAAAACACCAAGTAGGTAATCCAAACAAAAACCGGCACAATAACCTCACAAAACACAAAAACAAAAGAACAAATTCACATTATCTGATAATAGGTGCATATATTCAAAAAAACTAATTTGAAACTCGTAGGTGATTTAGTGAAATTTGTTCTGTTTCACTATGTATTTTTTTCTCTCGACGATATGCCGGTTACGTTCCGAGATTGGAAATAAGAGGCCGAATGGGGTTTAGTGGGTATAAGCTTATTATGCTGTCCCACACTATCATCAGGGCACGTGATGAGCATAAACCTCTTCCCATAGACAAAAGAACTGAAGGTGTCTGTGCCCTGGATTTCTTACTAGTGTCGGCGGCCTGGATTTAATTTCTAAGTAAGCTAAATATTTATTTTTATAAGAATCTAAAGTTTTACACTTTTCCACAGTTTGGCCACATTTCGCCAGAACATGTGTTTATTACACAGCACCCATTTTAAATATAATACGTCATTTTCATAACACCCTGCATAGGTAACGGGAATTAGCTTTAATTGAACTACACTATTACGAAATAAACAATCGTTTCAAAGTATGTAAAATTAAGTTAATCTACTTAATAATCATAAATTGCTAACTATCAGCAGAATAATTAACATGTAGATCAATTAAAATAATTTCTTCTTTTTATAACACAGCTATAAATTGTGAGTATTTTTAGTAGGTCGCTCGTAATATACTACAGAGCATCAATATATTTAAAATTTTACAAAAAATAATATTTCTACTTAGACGGTAACTGTTTCAAAAAAAAATGTGCAATTTGTATTTTTAAAAATCCATCAGCGCAACAGTGACCTAAGCCGCAAAATTACATTTTTCAGGTTAATTCACCAATAATATCCGTTCAAAGGAACATAGGCTTAATATGAGGATCCCAAACAATCCCAAATTAGCCATCAGAGCCATCTATCTTGCATCAATTTAATTAAAAAATATGCCGCTTTTTAGCAGGTTAGAAAGAGACGAGAGTCACCAGGCTGATCAATGTTTCTTTTCGTGAAGTTTAAGCCGTTAATAATAAAGTTTTATAGTTAATTTATTGATATTTAGATTTTCTGACATGTCGATTGGGGTATCAACAAGTTTCAGGAAGATTTGAAAATTGTTCATATTTGAAATTGTTATTATTATTCTTATCACATTATATTTTTTGACGCAATTTTTTCATAGCGTTTTCCAATCCTTTAACTTTACGAATCCAGTTTTAGATTAGAAAAAACTAAGTATATTTGGCAAAACGTTCGCATAAAATAGAGCCTGCTTGGCAACCTGTGATTGAACGAAGCTCTTAAGCGAGATTCCTCTAACATTGACAAGATGGCGCCACACATGTTTTTGTATACTATGGCTTGATCTGCATTATTTTTGTATTTGCGATTATTGTGGGATAGGCCCATGGTATAAGTAACTATAGGTATGATTGCACGCCGATGATCACGTGGCTTGGCGAGTAAGTTTTAAATCTCTTATGAAGGTTTACATTGCTGTCATCGTTTTTAACTCTTTTTTGAATGTATTAAAACGTTTTATGCATGTAATGGTATATGAAATGAAAGAATAATATATGACGAGTATTTACGTATATCAATTTCATAGAAATATAACACACAAATACCACTAAAAAAAGAAAAGATATCAGAGAAATTTTTCGCGGCCATTTGAGCCGGCGACAATAGCCGAAGCATGCCGAAAGCTGCTCGCCGACCACTGCTGGTTTTGAAACAGTGTTGCCAAACTTTTACAATTGTAATAGATCCACTAGTATTTTAACATTCTTGTTGTGTGGCTCCCCATATGAAATTTATGTTCAATCTGGAGGGACCACCTCCAGATTGAACATAAATTTCATCTAATAGGAAAGTAACGACCCTTTTTTTCGTACTCTTTTTACTCTGACCCGTTTTTTACTATTCCTATTAGGTTTCGAACCGGCACTCTATTTCTTTCGATAACGGATGTCTGGCAACACTGCTGCATGGTTGCCGTAGTTTTTGGTGGACATTTTGTAAGTTTACCAGAACGTTTTCTTATAGTCTTGTGTTTATTAAAAAAAATATCTGAATTTTCATAAAATGAGGTGCGCTATGTTCGGTTGTGATATGGATAACCAGACAAAGACATTTAATAGAAATATAAGGTTTTTCCGCTTTCCTAAAGATAAAAACAAACAATTAAAATGGATACAGTTGTGTAAGCGGAAAGATAATTAGGTCGTATTTTAGCTTTAATCTTTGTTGTATGTTCATGAAATAAATATTCCTAAATACCATGATATTATTCTTTCATTTCACATACCACTAAACGTAAAAACTTTTAATTAAAACGGCGTCAGAGTAATAATAGTACGAAAAAAAGGTCGTTACTTTCCTATTAGATGGGGGACCACCTCCAGATTGAACATAAATTTCATATGGGGAGCCCCACAACAAGAATGTTAAATAGTAGTGGATCTATTACAATTGTAAAAGTCTGGCAACACTGTTTCAAAACCAGCAGTGGTCGGCGAGCAGCTTTCGGCATGCTTCGGCTATTGTCGCCGGCTCAAATGGCCGCGAAAAATTTCTCTGATATCTTTTCTTTTTTTAGTGGTATTTGTGTGTTATATTTCTATGAAATTGATATACGTAAATACTCGTCATATATTATTCTTTCATTTCATATATCATTACATGCTTAAAACGTTTTAATACATTCAAAAAAGAGTTAAAAACGATGACAGCAATGTAAACTTCCATAAGAGATTTAAAACTTACTCACCATGCGCACGGCAGACGAAATTGGGACGGTTAGATATCCTACCTTTAGTTTATTGTATCATGGGATAGGCCAGTGTTTCTTTATGTGTGTACCTACTTATTTTAATTAGTAACAAGAAATTGTAGGTTTTGTTAAATTAACAGAGATGTTTAATACAACTTTAAGGAACTTGGTCTCGAAACTATAATTTTTGGCTTGGGCCACTGTCGCATTGATAGCTCCGCTGTTACTACGTATATCTACGGTAATTTGATGCAGATTTTTTTTTAGCATATGACGGTAGGTACAGGACGAGGATTTAAAGTGGTATATCAAATGTATAAATAATTATTTAGATATATGTTTTTATTTAACAATCGGTTAAGCAAACAGAACACGATTAACGAGAGCAAATAAAACGTCAACAGCTGACGCTACGGGTTTGAGTTAGTAAAGTTCAATCACCTACAAATTAGCGTCGTGAAAAATCCAGAACTTTAGCAAACCTTTTCTTCGCATCTATTGTAGAGTCTATGAGCAACGTTTTTCTATCGAAACGAAATATAATTCCAGTGTATTAGAATTAGGAAATGGCAAAACTAAAATATTAACATGTGATTATTGATATTTAGGTATATTTTGTGTTTCCTGCGGTTCACAAATTTTTCCAAGTTTCTAAACTTTGCTATATACAATAGTTATAAAAAATTGTATTTTGTTGTAATAACCTATAACAACCAGTGCTCGGAACCGGTTGTGTCTAATGTCTCATCGGTAAGGATAAACATTTCATCTCTAAGTGCCTGTTCTCATAAAAGCAACTGTCAATCGCAACGCAACATCAACGCGGCTCAGCACTAATGTTTAAATACGCGTGTTCCCACTGACTTAAGGCAACTCAACTGCAACGCAATTAGTTGCTTATGAGTTGCCTGGCATACCGCGTCGCCGTTGTCAGTTCTTTCCAATCGCGGTGTCATGGATGACGAGACAGCAAAATATTTAACTTTTGTGGCTCATTCGGTAAAACCCATGGAATTTAACCGGATCATTATTTAATTCCTGTGCCACTATATACGAACTAAACTGCTGGCCATTTGCTTTCGAGCAAGAAAAATTTCGCCTAAATTTAAAAGTTAATATTTTCTGAACCAGATATGACATCGATCTCCGGTTTTTAATAGTTGATAGATTTGTCCCTTAGGAAACATTTTCCAAAGTTGGATTGTCTTAAACTGTCAGAAAATTTTATATACAGGGTGTTAAAGAGGACGATGATTTTTGCTCCAATTTCAATAGCATGTAACATTCACAATAATATTTTTAAAATTTATCACTGTACGTCAATTGAATCACCGGTTCATAGCAAAGAAAGTGATCTGTCAAATTTTTGATATTTGCTATATTTTAAGAGATACGATTTCTTTTAAATACTTTGCTTTTTTCAACTTTTTGTTAGCTAGATCCCACTGTGCGTTGTATCGTGCAAACTTTGCAAGTGATTATTATACCTTATGAAAAGCTTGTTTATGTTTAGTACCAACAATTGTACCTAAATGTTGTGATGTGCAGTGGCGTACTTATAATCACTTATATGTCTATGCTTTATGAGTATCTCACAATTTTTTGTATTGGAAAGTACTCGCCCCTAGATTAGGCAAGTTTTTCCTTATTTTTTAGTTTTTCATATCGCGCTACAGGTATATTATACAGTGTCTACAAAATTTTAAAAAATATCATTTTTTTATTAATTGTTTGAAAAAATTTATTTATTAATTTCTAACTTTCTAACACGACACTATTCCTAAAATTAAACTTACATTGAAAGGCACTTTAATATTAAATAACGCTAGTTTGATTTTAATGGGATTAATACTACTCATAAAGCATAGACATATAAGTGATTATAAGTACGCCACTGCACATCACAACATTTAGGTACAATTGTTATTACTGAACACAAACAAGCCTTTCATAAGGTATAATAATCACTTGCAAAGTTTGCACGATACAACGCACAGTGGGATCTAGCTAACAAAAAGTTGAAAAAAGCAAAGTTTTTCAAAAAAAATCGGTAGCCCTTAAAATATAGCAGATATCAAAAATTTGACAGATTACTTTCTTTGCTATGAACCAGTGATTCAATTGACGTATAGTGATAAAATTTAAAAGTATTATTGTGAAAGTTACATGCTATTGAAATTGGAGCAAAAATCATCGTCCTCTTTAACACCCTGTATATAAAATTTTCGGACAGTTTAAGACAATCCAACTTTGGCAATTGTTTCCTAAGGGACAAATCTATCAACAATTAAAAACCGGAGATCGATGTCATATCTGGTTCAGAAAATATTAACTTTAAAATTTAGGCGAAATTTTTCTTGCTCGAAAGCAAATGGCCAGCAGTTTATATCTCAAATTTATGGTATATAAAAAGGGTTAACCCAGAATTGTCGCTCAGTTTTTTTTTAAGCTTTTCAACGAGCAAGTATGTTGCGGCTTCATCTGACGAAGACGACATTTTGCGCACGTCAAAAGAGACTTCAAACCAGTTGATTCCAGTGGGAACGCAAGAGCAAGAGCTTTGGTGAGAACCAGCGAGCAACTCAACTGAAGTTGCGGTCGCGTTGCGGTTGGCAGTTGCCTTGGTGAGAACAGGCACTAAGAGGTTGGTTTGTACGAAAATATTTTCAAAATCGCCATAGATATTCATAAACATGAAATTATTATTCTTAAGGCCCTCGTGTTAATCACCAATCACGTCAATTACCTGTTGACGTGGTGTTGTCTTATTAGAATTATTTTTTAGACAGTATTTTGAAAGCTTGGTAGGTATTCCACCCCTAATTTTATTTTTACTAGACCGTCGAGTTTCTTATGACATTTCATATTTAATTCAAGCTCCCTAAAGCTCAAATAAAGTTTTTGTTTCTCGTTAAGCCGCAAAACTGTGTTAAAAATACCCAAAACTTTATTAAACTTTCAAACTCGCCCCGAACACGATGAATTATGACGTACCTATACGTTATTTCCAATTACAAGCGTGAAGCATATACCCTCTTTTTGCTATATTTACTTAACTGTTATAGAAAAGGGTCCGCTCAGCACATGCTGATGGAGCTTTCAGGTTGAAATGAAGTTGAAACAAAATGCCAAAAAAATAGTCCATATTAAAACATACGACGGGACTAATCATATGAAGAAAAAACCTTCATAGTTTTCAAAAAATCAGTAACTAAAAACACCAAATCTTGTATGATATATTATAAACGATGACCCTGCCGAGCAAGCTGGTTTTTTTAATAGATGAGATGCAAATAGGACTAGATATAGATTTAATTTAAATTAAGTAAAATTGTGCTTGTTATTAGAAAATTCCATGGTTTGTGATACGTCCTTTTGGCAAAAGTCTATCTAACAAGTCCGAATTGTGCTCAATATGAACATAAGCTGGGGCGGGGTCATGCTTTGATGTGGTTATCTAATATTCTAGTTAACGGTTCTATAATAAGTTTATATCTGTTTTATAATCAGGAGTATGGCAACTCCGTAATAAAAATAATAATTTCCTAAATTAGCCATCCCGTACGTTACCGTCATATATATTGCGCCACAAAAGAAGTCAATATTGATTGTTAGTCTGACTCGATCTACCGATAGTATTAACAAGGATGTTACGTACGCTCTGTTCTTTTCGTATAAAAAGTGTAAATGTCAAAGAAATAAATTTTGAGATAATTATTTCTTCTGTAATTCCAATACCAACTAGACAGATTACCCTTAAAAAAACTGTACAGGGTGTCCCATTTTCGACACTTTTATAGGGCATATATCTCCGTAATTGCTAGTGGTATCAAAAAAGTAATGCAGGTGTCATGTGCACTTTTTGGGTCAAACTTAAAATTGTAAAATCAAAATTTTAAAATTTTTGCTTGCTTTAGACATAAGGGGGAAAATCAAAAATTGAAAATTTCAAAATTACCCTATATTTTCTTAGTTAAAAGATACGGAAAATGTTTCATACAGAAGTTTCTTTATATTGATTGTTGAATAATCTGCCGTTTTCAGAATAAGTATACGGGGTCAGGTAAAAAAGTTATCGGACCTAACCTCATTTTTTTTTAAATGGAACAATCTGTATATTTTAATCTAAAAATATACTATTTTAAATTATCCTTTCAAATATATAACACAACATGGATGATATTGGTTTCCTAGGCGATTTAGTTAAACTTTATTACTTTTTATTTAAACTTTATTACTTTGAAACGAAATAAAAGATTCAGATTAAGGTAAAAAATAACGGGAATCATCGCAAATGTTCGGAATATATCCTTAAATGGTTACCGTCTTTCCGAATAGCGAACAAAATATACATTTTGGGACATTTCTTCGTTTTTTCCACTTTCAATATAAATTGATATCCAAATTTTTCAAAATGTTGATAGGTCATTTTCGTAGATGAATATGTAAAAATGAAATTGACGCTAAATGTTAATAGTCAACATAGTTGTTTCTAGGAGATTAGCTTTTATTTCATGGTCTACTAGGAAACCAATATCATCCATGGTGTTTTATATATTTAAATTAAGAATTTAAAATAGTATATTTCTAGATTAATATATACAGGGTGTTCCATTTAAAAAAATGAGGTTAGATACGATAACTTTTTTAACTGAAACCGTTATACTTATTTTGAAAATGGCAGATTATTCAACAATCAATATAATGAAACTTCTGTATAAAACATTTCTCTGTATCGCTTTTAACTAAGAACAAACCCTATAAAAGTGTCGAAAATGGAACACCCTGTACTATAAAAGGGTATATTCGTAATAATATTGACTCTTGAAAATGATTAAGTTTTTTTGTTATACAGGGTGTCAATTTCCCACACATCCCACCTTTAATATGTCGATTTAGGTTATGGAAATGTTTTAATATATTTAAACTGGCAAATTCTGATGTAGAAAATAAATTGTACTTTGCAAGAATAAGGAAATTGAAATTCCTGCTCAGCTCGACTTATAAATAAACCCACATGATATGTTAGTTAAGCTTATTAACACACACGTATTACTATGTAGCTATTTACCCAATTTTTTAAATTAACGATTTTATGTTATTCATCAATATTATTGCGAATATACAATGTGTACATAAAGTAAGGAACAAATTCATTATCTAGGAATCTAAAAATATTTCTGAAAAATCCTCGGACACATGTATAATAATTTTTAATGGCGCATTTTTTCCCATACAAACTTAATATACAAGGTGGCTCATGTAGTAGATATGACATTATCGACGATTTTTTTAAACGGGAACCCCTATATTTTAGTTCAGATCTGTAATCTCCAAGAACAGCTGATTTCAAAATCATGACACACTTAGGGCCTAAAATTCATAGTTTCGTTACTACAGGGTAAAACAAATAATTTTATTTAAGATATTTTTTTTTGGCTTGGGAGGCATCAATTAATTACGTGAGGCGTTTTTAGCGATTTTTCAACCCCCCTTCCCCCAATAAATGATTTCGTGACATTTGGCTCAACAATCCCTTCCGCCATCACCCAATTTTACCTGAAAGCCTTACGTAATTAATGGACGCACCATCATTTGCTGTTACTTATGTTTTTTCTCAAGTAGGCTTATTTGCTGTTATGTAACTATGGTATTTAGATAATGTCATTGTCATTACATTGTATTTTTCTAGTAAGTTTATTAGAAGTAATAAATTTTATTTTAAAACATATTGAGTTACTATGCGTTTATCTTTAACACAAAGAATAGAAATTCTTATGATGATTGGATATGGTGATAGGATCCGTACTCAACAAGAAGTTTGCATTTTGTTTAACACTAAGTATCCAGCAAGACCAATTACTAGATCAACTGTGAGTAAACTTGAAATAAAATTTCGGGAAACGGGTTCAGTGGAAGATATTCCCAGAAAAGGCCGTCCAACTATTCCGGATGATAAGAAATTAGATATTTTATTGGCTATGGAAGAAGATCCCCACAACAGCGTCCGCCAGATTAGCATTGATCATGGGGCGGCTGCTATGACCGTTCATAACCTATTGACGGTAGAAAAATGGCACCCGTTTAAAATCCGATTGGTTCATGAGTTGAATGAAGATGGTCCAGATCGTAGGATGGACTTTTGTCAAATATTAATGGAAAGATGTAACTTAGATCTTTTGTTTGTTGAAAATATCCTATTTTCGGATCTACCTTTAAATTAAATGGAGAAGTGAACCGGCAAAACTGTAGATACTGGGCAAAAGAAAATCCCAGGTGGATGCGTGAGCACCATACTCAATATCCTCAATAAATTAATGTTTGGGCTGGTATTGTGAAAAACAAAATTATTGGG
Source organism: Barypeithes pellucidus (assembly GCA_963991005.1). Taxonomy (NCBI): domain Eukaryota; kingdom Metazoa; phylum Arthropoda; class Insecta; order Coleoptera; family Curculionidae; genus Barypeithes; species Barypeithes pellucidus. The sequence continues at coordinate 16,935,662 of OZ022561.1, read as the reverse complement.
CCATATTTTGTTGACAACAATGTAAACGGGCTAAATTATCTTCATTTTCTTCAGAACTTTCTTATCCCTACGCTAGTTAACTTATACCCTAGTAGAAATAATCCAGGAATTCTAGATGCAAATTTGTGGTACCAACAAGACGGCGCACCTCCACATTATGCAGCAGTAGTGCGCCATTACATAAACCAAGTTTTTCCGAACAAGTGGATTGGAAGACGTGGGCCTGTTGAATGGCCGCCTAGGTCTCCAGACCTTACACCTCTGGACTCTTTCTTGTGGGGTCACCTGAAAAATGTTGTTTATAAAGTCAGACCTGCCAATATTGAAGATTTAAAAAATCGAATAACAACAGAATGCAGGAACATTTCAGAAGAAACCATAAGAAAAGTCCAACAAGAATTTATTGATCGCTTGGGGTATTGTCAGGCAGCAGAAGGAGGGCAATTTCAACACTTAATTAAATAGCTTATTTAATTTTTTTACATTTTTTTAAATTAAAAATATCTTAAATAAAATTATTTGTTTTACCCTGTAGTAACGAAACTATGAATTTTAGGCCCTAAGTGTGTTATGTTTTTGAAATCAGCTGTTCTTGGAGATTACAGATCTGAACTAAAATATAGGGGTTCCCATTTAAAAAAATCGTCGATAATGTCATATCTACTACATGAGCCACCTTGTATATTAAGTTTGTATGGGAAAAAATGCGCCATTAAAAATTATTATACACGTGTCCGAGGATTTTTCCGAAATATTTTTAGATTCCTAGATAATGAATTTGTTCCTTACTTTATGTACACACTGTATAATCTTTAAGAAACAAGGTACAGCGTAAAGTTTGAAGAATAATTTCTTATAAGAAAAAAACAGATAATACGAAAAGACCTTTGACTTCATAGAAGTCACATTTCTATCCATTTATAAATAAATATCACTAATGTGCTTTAAGACTATACAAAAAGACGATTCCCTTCAACTATAAATGAGCCAAAATCTCCATTTCCGAAGGTATCTCAGTAATTTGAACAGTAGAATTATTATCATTCGAGCAACCGCTCACGGTGACAATCACAGGGTTTTGATCACTAGTTTGTACGATGGTCACCAGATTGCCGTCTTTGGAACCATCTAGATCGCCTTGGCTGCCCTTCAGCAACATTTTTAACGGGTTGATGTCGGTTGACTCCGGTTCCATTTTCAGGGAGTCCAATGTGATGTTGTCTAAGGCTATGTCTTCTTCCGTGCTGCCTAGAATATTGACTACGTTGACAACCTATAATAAACATATTGTTTAGTAAAAATCGGGATTTGGATAATCCATTGGAAGGCAGTCCTGGCGCTCGGAATATATGGAATCAAGGAGCTTAATTAACACTGACCTGCCATGGCTATGGCAGCTAACATGAAAATTGTATTTAAAAAAAGGTCACTGACTACTTAAAGTTCGCAGGTGTATGTTATTATAACAAGGAAATTATTTTATATTTAAACAAATTTTTATACCGAGTGGTGCGTCCGAACGGGACAAATGGGATTTCCCATGTAAATTGCGAGGTGGTCAAATATTCGCTATCGTATTGATTTTAAAGAAAACTTTTATTAAGACTTTTTAAAGAGAATAATGAGAATAATAAGTCCACTAAATTTGAACTTTTTTGCATATGTTTTTAAGATATTAAGAAAATGATGTCTTCAAACTAGCTTAAATCTGGAGTACGGTTCTGTTTAATTTTAATTCAGGTTAAAATGAAAATACCAGTTATCACTTTTATAATCTGGTTTACACCAGCAGCCCGGTGAGACTGCTTATGGGGGATCAAAACACGTAAGAAGGCCTTATAGAAGTGATGCTAAGCCTACTCTGCTCCATGCGCTCACTAGTAACCTACTTTTATCTATCTGTTTCACTCAATCATTTAAGCGTCAATATCGGACTTACGTAGAGTTAATATGAAATGCCAAAAAGTGAGTGTTTATGCAGGCGACTTGATCCTGGTCATATTTGTCTCACTTTACTGAATTAGGGAAGGTTGCTGCAGACAGATACAGGCATAAAATGCGAACAGCACGAATTGTTAAATAATTTTCTTCGTCTGGCATGGAATATAATCAAGCAACATATAAATGATATGTAAAGTGAATGAAAATATCGAAAGCGAAGCGTCCTTAAAATAATTTTTAATTTTCTAATCTTTTCACGAGAAACGATGTTTCCTTTTTGGTGCAAGTGAGTAATTTGTAAATTAAATATTCATTTAGTCATCTTTACTGAGAGTAAGCATCCATAATAATTTCTTTTAATAAATCATATGGGGCCCAAAAATATGCTCGGACTTGAAGCCTGAAATATTTGCTAGGACCTAGAGCCCAGTTGAAGATGGTAAAATATTTTATGTATTTTTTTACTTACTTACTTACTTCCTATTTTTTAATAAAACTACATACAAGCTTATTTCTGAAGTTTAATTTTTCATTTGTAGTTACGTTACTAGTTCAATAAATGATATAAGAGTGCGTAAGGATTATTTTAAAGTGATATTTACAGCCTAAAACATGTCAAAATCCTAATATTTGATTTTCACTACTTACGCCGGTATTCTCCGTAAGCATTTGATCCAGATTAGATGCTCAATCCCGCTTAGATCATATTTTTGCTATGCACCGTCAACATTTGACATTTCTAATCGAGATTAAAGTAATCCGTCAAGGTTGAAATATTGCATTTGATCCAGATTAGATGCTCAATCCCGCTTAGATCATATTTTTGCTATGCACCGTCAACATTTGACGTCCCTAATTGAGATTAAAGTAATCCGGAAAAGTTGTTGGCTTAAGCGTGTTTTTATTACATTATATTATTTTATATTGGTAATTTAAGATCGAATGGAGAGCCACCGCCTGTTAAAAATACTTGTTTGCTATTTTCAGGTAATTTTGTATCAGCAGCCGGATTGCTGAACAGAAAAATCATTTTCGAATGGCAAATCAACGCTTGTTTTAGAACTTTGCTACTCCGATTGATTTTTCTATCGTTTTCGTCCTTATGAAATGGGATTTCTAAAACGGGTTTGTTCGGGTTTGTTCGAAACTTTTTCGAAATGATTTCGATTCAGTATTAAACTTTTGTGTCCATACCTGGCTCTTTTCCTCTATGTTTACTCGGCTACTTTTTTTTGAATTACCCATTTTTAAGAAATACTAAAAAAAATAACGTACAGACTTGTCAATAATAATTCTCGCTAAAACCATTTTTACATTATTAATTTTTTAAGTTGCGTGTGATTCGAAAGCAGTAAAGTTTGTTTACTAGTTTTGTTAACAAAAAGAATGAATGAGTATAACAAATCCTGCAAAAATTTGGAAACAAAATGTGGTGAAGAACAACACAAAGGTTGATGTGAATAATTTATTAGTGCATCATTTCGGAGATGAGTGGAAAAATGATCCACGTCTTTTACAAATGCGTCATAGAAAAGAACACAGTTCCAGAAATCGAAACCGTCGATGATGAAACGACACTATGTGAGAAAGTCAAAGAGGACGTGGAATTTTCTATTAACTGTTTTTGAATTTTTTTGTCCCCTCCATCCGCTATTTCTTCTTTGTATTTTTTTTTTACTGAATTTAAAGTCTTTTTTATTTTTTTTATATGAAAAAAAATAATTAAAGAAAAATTATCTTGCGTTATTTTCAAAGCTTCTTCAAGCAACTTCGATTGTTATTTTTATAACGTATAATCTACAAATATTTTTTCAAAACAACTCTTATGTTTTTCAAACATTTAAAAGAAAGAAAATTAGTATATGTGATGTAAATGCAATAAAAAGGGAAAACTATCTTAATTGTTTATATTTAATGAATTATTAGTTTTTTCTTCTACTGAGAATTTAGGAAACATGGAGATTGTCCACTTTGAAACTATACTTCTAATTTAATTGTATAAAAATCCAGTATTGCCAAATTGTTAACTAGGATTGCCAAAACGATTACGGTGCATAACAAATAAACCGGATTCAACTAAGCTGGATTTGCCAATCTCAATTAAATCTTAAAACACGTGTTTCCGGGTTTGACTTTGACATAATTTTCTTTTGTGTCATGTTTGGAAATTAGTAGTTAATATGGAAATTGAAGAGGAAATTTTCATTTAAGATGATTAGGAGATGTTAGGCATCATAAATGTTGCTCTTAAAAATAGTTTTTGGTGTAATATAAGATTCGTTTTTGTAATGTAACAGTTTTAGTACTTTATTCAAATTTTTTTTTTTAATTTTAACTTTGCTTGCAATTTAAAACTGTTTTCAAGCAACAAATAACTTTTAAAATTGAATCTAATATTACAAGCCAAATTACTAAGTATTTAGACAGCTTGTACTGTTCATAAAATAATAAACTAATATATTTCAAATACTATATAATGTGTGGAAAAATTATTTCCTAACCACCTGAAGAACCGCAGGGCGTTTAAAATACTAATTCAGATTGAATGGTACTACCAAGGAAGGGAATCCCTCTCCATTGATAGAATATCACCACCTGCAGACCCGTTCCGAACTCTTTTGGTCTCGTCAGTACAGGGTAGGTGTCCATACCTATCATCAGAGAAATCTCTACTACTTCAAGCTGTATTATCAACCTTAGTCGAGAACAAAAGAGTTCGAAACCGGTCTGTAGGTAGTGGCATCCTATCAATGGAGAGAGCTTTCCTTTATTGCTAGTATTTGATATTAATACCACCTCAAAAAATACACATTGTTTTTTTTATATATTTCAATTATAAAAACATTCTTTTATTTAGCCACAAAAAATTAGAAACAATTCATTATTGGTATTGGAACATACATAAGTACCTAAAACGAGCTCGAGAAATAATCTAACACATCTTAACACGAAAGATCAACTGATCTTTAACACGAAAGTATATTCAGCTGCAAATAAAATAGCACCCTCGCGACTGCAAGAGTAGCTGGTTCCAGCTATACATGGCAATGTACTGTTGATATGCTTCCATCTTTGTGGGCTATCTTTTATGGGCCTTTATTTCCTCTCTACTTCCAGCACTAAATATGAAAAAATATCAATCCTTTGTAATAGGTGGAACTCCATGAATTAAATTATGGATATTGAAAGTTCAGTGTAAAGGGGTCCATATTATGTATTAAGTTTAGCTTCGTTTGATATCTGTAAAGAAATATTTTACTTCATAAAAAGGGAAAAGAAACTGCCAATGTTTCGTAAACAAAGGCAAATGAGATATTTCAGCTTACCTGTCGCGGATATCATGCAATTTTGCAATGATAATGTCTTTAAATATTCACTCTGCATCTTAAAAATATATTAAACACCATTGTTTCCAAAACTTTGAAGAAAATTCTGTTTTAAAGGCTACAAATTGCGAATTTCAATGATTTCTTAATGCACGTCAGAACAGAGTTTGCCGTCAGGTCAAACGAAAGTAGGGTTATCTCTTGCGTCATCCGCTTTTCCACGTCATTTTTGTTGAAAATCCACTGTTGCCAATTTGTTAACTTGGATTCCCAAAACCGATTACGGTGCATAACAAATAAGTCAGATTGAACTAAGCCGGATTTACCAATCCCAATTAAATCCTAAATACGGAGAATACGGGCGTTAGTAAATCAAATAAAAGGGTTTTGAATGTTTTTTGTTGGTTAAATGTCACTTTAAAATATTGACAGTAATAAAAATTTGGACAAAAGTGACATTTGAAAAGCACGTGCGTTTTTCAGCTGATGCCAGACGTAATGGATGCCGGGTTTGTTCGTTTGTTCATACCTGCTTCGATTTGTTAACACGGCTGTTTGTCTTCTTCCTGTTTATAAGTATTCGTTGGTTTACACTTGTCAAAGTTTGACAGCGTTTTTAGTTTTTCGCAAATAATTTTCCCGTTGAATATTTCTAATCGCCATGAGCTATTCGGTTGATGAAAAAGTTACCATGATTAAAGGTACTACGGCAGAAATAGTTGGTATACGACTTGTTCTCCGTAGAGGTTCGTATTTCGTAGTTTATCATTTTAAAAACACATTTTATTCAATAACTCCTAAATTACCCGGAAAGTACACTTTAAATTGAACAAGGATATCATTCTTATTGTAGTCTTTAAAAAGTTTAAGTAAATTTTTGAGCTAAAATAAATAGGAGGGCGAATATTTGACCACCTCGCAATTTACATCGGAATTCCCTATGTGTCCTGACCGGAGGCACCACGCTGTATAACCAATTAAACAATATATACATACTGATTCATGATTAGAATCCGACATAGTCAGCGATGGATCTCGTGAGTGCAAGATTGAACCTTGCAAGGTGCCTGGCCTATTGGAACTATTCTGAGATCGGTAAGATGGCGGACAGCTGTATTCTGATTGGTAGTTATCTCTTCTACTTGACAGTGGAGCTCTAAAAATCAGTTAAAGAATGATTTAGATATTTACTAAAAAAATATGTCACTATCAGAAGGCTCGTGAAGTATGAAAATTTTCACGCTTCTTTAAAACAACAATTTGATGGTATTTTCAAAATGTGGAAACGTGATCCAAATGATAAAAATCTTATCTCTTATCCAAAATTATGATTTAAATGTTACAATAAAATTATAGAGAAAAGTGTAGCTTACCTTAGAAGACTACCCGCATGGCTTCTATATGTTGGAGGTGGAGAAACGGCATTTTGAATACCGGCTTGAATCTGAGTGTTGCCTCGATCCAGTAAAAGTAGCCTTAATCTATACTCTTGCATCGAGGCTTGATAGCTTGGAGGAGGCGGCCTATAAAACTACATATTAGAAGCGAGAAAGATCCAAAGCCTTATTGAAATCAATCGGTTTAAGAAATGTGTTGTGTTGTGGACATTCTATATCCTTTATTTTGAAATTTTAGCTGTGGCTATAAGAGATGGTTTCTGCGTTTATAAAATATTTTGGATGGTGCGGTGTTGCCGGATCATACCGAAAGTGGTAGCAACTTCGGAATTTTAAATGAATTACTCTATATATTATATTTTTTTTGGAATCTAGGTAAAAATCTAGAACAGTTTTCTGTATAATATCATATACCTATCTTTAAGAGTTTTTGAATTATAAATAATCTTGTGATTTTTTAACGCGTATCGGGACCTGAAAAGAAAATCATATCTTTTTTGCGGTTACAGCTAGAAAGCTGAAATTTTGACAACAGTTTCACAAGACCACCGAAATTTTATAATTTTAAACAGTATTTAATTAGTTTTATACAGAGCGTCTACATAACAATATTTCTGTGGGAGATGAATTATTGCAAAAATCTTCTTTTTTTAACTGGGGCACCCTCTATTTGATATGTTTTGCTAATGGAGTGTCGAATTTTCTACCTAATGATATTAAGTATTCCTATACCTATCTTCAATATTTTCTGACTAGATAGCGAAATTAGAAAATTATCTTTAAAAATATATTTTTTGGTAGTTGGCTGTGGAATGGATTCATAGAAACAAAATAATTAAAAATACGTTTCATCAGGATGAAGTTGATTAAATTTTCTGCAAGTTCTAGATAAAACTCCCTATGAATATAAAATAGACTTAAAATATCTAAGCTCGAATAATGTGAATTAGCTATTTTTATTACAATAACACAGACATAACGTCCAATTTAAAAAAAAAGGAGATTTTTGCAATGATTCATCTCCCTCAGAAATATTATAATGGCGACGCCCTGTATAAAACTAATTAAATACTGTTCAAAATTATAAAATTTTGAGGGTCTTGTAAAACTATTGTCAAAATTTCAGATTTCTAGCTGTAACCGCTAAAAATATATGATTTTCTTTTCGGGTTCCGATACGGCGTTAAAAAATCACAAGATTATTTATAATTCAAAAACTCTTAAAGATAGATATATGATATTATACAGAAAACTGTTCTAGATTTTTATCTAGATTCCAAAAAAAATATAATATATAGGGTAATTCTTTTAAAATTCCGAAGTTGCTACCACTTTCGGTATGATCCGGCAACACCGCATCATCCAAAATATTTTACAAACGTAGAGAACCATCTCTTATAGCCACAGACAAATTTTCAAAATAAAATCTGATTTAGTTCTCGAGATACTTCTAATAGGCCACTTTACTTGGTGTGCCCTGTATATTACATTCATTGTCACAATTAACATAGAAATACCATCAGTTACTAAAATAAAACTTACCTATATTGAAATTCAGGATACATCATTGCAGCGTAAGGATGATGTGGCCTCCCGTATGATGGCGGCAGTCGAGGAACGAAACGTCGTGTACATACATCTACCGATTCGGTCGATCCCAGACCCAGCATTGATCTACACGTGGAGGAATCATGGGAGGTCAATCGCCAAGCCACTCCGCTGACAGTTATCAAAACTATACCGACTCCTAAAAGTAAAAGGATTATTTTAATTATTAAATTAAAACTAAAAAAATGTATTTAATTACAGCGTGAGACAGTGCTACGGGTTTGTTCGGGTTCTTCCCATAAGTTTTTCAGAAGGTATAAATTTTGTTTTAGATTAAACAGTTTAATTGTTATATACAGGGTGTTATGGAAATGACGTATTATATTTAAACCGGCAATTGAAGAAAAATATCCAAAAATGGCGCTTTAATTTAATATGCCCTGTATGACCTTATGTCAAACCAAAAATGACCATGTGGTGCCCCTATCAGGAAGGTAAACAAAGCAACATATGTCAACAGTGTTGCCATATCTTCAGGGTAAACTCTTTAGAAAGTCAATAACCATTTGACAGATTGCAAGTTGATTATTTTTCAGGGTCCATTATTATAAACTTTTACGTTCAGTTCAGTTCGCTAGGAAATAATCTCTGATTTATAAACTTGAACTGACTCGAACCAATCGCCGCGGCGGTTATAAATGGTCAGGTATGTTCTCATTTGTTCAATTCGAACGACACCCGTCGAAACTGAACAACTACTTAATTTTATTTAGCTTTTCGGACTTATTTAACACCAACTTAATTTATAAAAAAACACCAAGTACCTAGGTAACTTGAACAAAAACAAACCGGCACAATAAAATCACATAACACATCTAAGTACCATTCAATCTGAATTAGTAATTTAAAGTGCTATTGTGTAGACAAAAATACGCCCTTATTGTCTGAGTGGTCTGGGAAATAATGTATTTAACATTTAAAAATTTTTAAAATAAATAACACGTTGGTTCTCTCGACCTACTTCTTTAAACAGCTGATTATGGCAATCGGGCTAATATTTAAAAATACAGCAATGCCACTTTCGATGTTTTATAAGCGAATATCAAAAATTGCCGAATTTCCTTCTATAATATTACTTTCCTGTATAATTATAGTCTCGGAAATGGCAACCGCGTTGGCTCTAGAGAGCGGAGATTTCTCGGAAAGAAAGTTCGACGACTGGTCCGAAGACGGACTAGACCATTATTTCAAAGGAGGGTAGTTCCTATCAATTGTTAACATAATTGTTTCATTTTATCTTTAGTAAAGGGTTAATGGCCCATAGAAATTAGCGTTTTTATTATTTCTATTGCGAAATGATTAAGTACTCTTGTTCTATGTGTGTTATTGTAAAGTGTAATTATGCGTTAGTGTTGGGGTTTAGTGATAATCTTATTATGCACTCCCACACTATTATCAGGACACGTGATGAGCATAAAGTTTTTCCCATAGAAAAAAGGACTATAAGTGTCTGTGCCCTGAATTCCTTAATCGCGTCCCGGATTTACTTTCTAAGTAAGCCAAATATTTATTTTTATAAGAAACTAAAGTTTTACACTTTTAAACATTTTGACAACATTATGCTTGAACATGTGTTGATTAATCAGCTGGGCAATGTAATATGTTCATATATGAATGTGCCGAGGAGTTGTGTGTGGGTTTAGGGGTGAATTACCCACTTTTTAAACGTTCGATTTAAAAAAATATATATATGTAGAGTTTCTCTAGGACACCCCAGGAGTCACCCATTTAAATATAATACGTCATTTCCATAACACCCTGTATTGTATAAAATATTCAAGGGCACCCAGTGACTTTTAAAAGTAATAATAATTTTAAATAAAGTTTAACAGATGACAGCGATGGGGACGAATTTAGCTTCGATTTCTACGCGGCAATAGTTTTTATCCAAAATCGAATAAAAGAATTTTTTCAGAACGGTCCTCCTCAGATAGCTATTATTGCGATCGCCGTCCAATGCCAAAGGATATAGCAACCGTAATAGGCATCCCTCGAGGGTACCGGATGGCTTAATTATCCCCTTATTAGCCGGTCGGTTGCAGGAGTAGTCATGGTGACAAAAAGGGATTTAACAGCAGTAGGATATTAAGATATCGAACAGAGAGTCAATTGGCGAACTGCGGAATTGGAGGAGAGATAAATTTAGATTTGCTTTGTTAAGGAGTCATAGGTTAATAATTAATCGAGCTCAATTCATCGAAACGCAATCCATCGAACTCGATTCCTCAATTCATCGAGGCGGAAAATCTTCGAAGACTCGGTCAATCGAATCTCAATTAATCAAAGGGGAAGTTATTCGAAAAAAAATTAGGCAGTACCGAGTAATAAATTAATGTAATTGTAATAATAAATGCAATTTGAATTTATGTTATTAATTATATTAAGAGAAATGCCTATTATACTATAGCACAATTTCCAATTAATTATAAAGGACTGATGAGCAATCGTAATAAGGACCGCTCTCTGCACGTTGCGATTGACGGATTTCTCTCAGACACCTTCACCATCAATGCCGGTGTTCCTCAAGGGCCCATATTGTCTCCAACTCTCTTCTTACTCTACATTAACGACCTTCTAGTGAAAACGAAAAACCCGATAGTTAGTTTTGCTGATGATAGCACACTTATCTCATCTTTCTCTTTGAATGCACAAACATCGGCTATCGACATATCTTCGCACACAGCATGAAGTATCACGCCTCAACAAAGACCTGGAAGAAATTTTGGCTTGGGGTGACAGTAACCAAGTGGAATTTAACGCTAAAAAAACCCAGGCAGCGTTTTCTCTAAAAAGGTTAACATTACAGAACCGGATATAGTCATTGACGGACACGCAATCCCACTGGCTTCATCTATTAATTTGGTGGGCGTCAATCTGAGAGGAAATATGTCTTGGCATAACCTCGTTGTTGTAATCGCCAAGATAGCTTCTCAGAAACTTCCGAACCGGAAAGTTGTACACACCCAAGCCCAATACAAGCCCAGATTCGACCATCACTAGAGTACTGCTCTCATGTCTGGAGCTCTGCACCCAAACATACTCTTCGGATACTGGATTCCATCGAAATGAGGGCCATTCGTCTGATTAAAGACCACGAGCTGACTAAGAACATCGACAGCCTAGAACATCGAAGACAGGTTGGGGATTTGACTCTCTTTTACAGATATTTTCATGGAAAGTGCTCGGCTGACCTTCCTTAATTCCGCCCAGAGCGGCGAATAGCAGAAATACACGACGAACCACTTCCGCCCCTCCATATGTGGTTAAGCTTAGTACTCCTCGAACTTCATTATTTAATAATTCTTTCATCTGGAGGACTTCATCCATATGGAACGACTTTCCCGAGGTCGTTTTTCCCAACGAATATAACCTCCAACGATTCAAAACCAACGTGAATCGCTTTATGCGCACACGTACCACTCCCAGAGTGCCCTAAAGGATTCTTCCTATAGTGCTTGTGTTTGATCATAAAAACAAGTAAGGATCTTAAAATAATATATTATGCGCAATCTCTTGCAAATAACTAACATAATTTATATTTTGTATTTTTGGCTCCTCGGTCCCAAACTTACTGATAAGTCTTTTTAGCCATTCCCCACAATCTCTGTATCTTTTCTTGATACGAGGTGATGCGCCTCCTAAAGATTGCTCAATCCGCAACCTGTTCACACTTTCTACCCTTTTAATGGCATCGATAAATTTTCAAATGGATGGTTGACTTGTTCGCAAAACATCAGTGCCAACATTCAACGTTGTCATTGGTTTTTGGCAAATCATTTAAAACTGACTCGTAGCAGTTCCACATTTCAATGCTAAACAAAGGTTGTCTTCGCCAACGTCTTATGTCGATTCACCCTATCCACGTATCTTCGAAGTAGTCGATTACCTCTTGTGCCTCGTCGGGAAACATGTCGCTAAGTTCCCCAAAGGCGTCAACCACTTGCGGATTTGCAACATAAGCCAGATCACTCAGCATCCGTATTTTTAGAGAGAAATCGACATCGGAATCATATCTAGCTTTTAATCCAGCAGCTTGAACTTTTCCGTATGGACACTGGTTAAAGTGAAATTGGGAGGCAATTGAAATTTAGGAAATATTATTGATATCGCAGATATAACGGCCTTTTCAAAATCAATCATACCGGAATTTGGAGAAATGTTGGAATTTAAACTGCTTAACGTTTGGAATCGTCTTCATTAATAATGAAAATTGTAATTAATACAATATTTTATAGGAAATCGTATAATAAAATCCTTAAAAAATAAAAGTAGTCGTTTAGAGATTCCTAGTGTTAGTAAATATCTAAACAAGTCAACTATAGGACTTGAAACTTAAATAGCTATAACCATCAATCAGCATGTTTTTTTGCCGTCTTAATTTATCAAAAATATAAATAAACTTCTAAACTACTTCAGTAATTTCTAACAAGACGTTGAAAGTTGGTAGGAAGTAGTCGTTGCTTTATGAACAGTGAAACAGTATGAAAACATCATCAAAGGAGTCGGATTTCCTAAATAAACAAAATCAGTAACATTACTTTTAGTTACTTATGCTTTTCAATAAAAAGGAAGTTTATGTTAGGTAGGTTATAGAGTAATAACTGTCTTTCAAAGTGGCTTTATAATGTTGTCAAAATAAACAAACTGGGAGCAAGATAAATTAATCACGGCCGATACATTTATGTAGACATTGTAAGAGTACATTAAATCCATAGTCAGAAAAGTGGTTTGTCTTTAGAAGAATTATACTTAGAACGGTTCAAAGAAATAAACATTAATTTAAACCCCAACCACTCCAAACTTAAGAAATTGTCTTTATAATTTGAAAAAACTAAAGACAAACCAATTATAAAGACAATTTCTTAAGTTTGGAGTGGTTGGGGTTTAAATTAATGTTTATTTCTTTGAACCGTTCTAAGTATAATTCGGAATAATTCCTCAGTCAACCTCCATGGTACTACATCCTGGTATACGTAGTCCCTGAAGAGTTCAAGTTTTACTTTAGTGGTCCGCAATATCTTAAAGGTTGAGAACCACTGCTCTAGAGACTTCTTGATTAAAACCGCTAAATTCATATTGAAACTCATTATTATTAACATTGATAAAATAATTAATGATAAATTTTGTTTCATAAAAATTGTTGGAAATCGCCACCTTCATTTAAAAGGCACGCTTCCGCCCGTCTTCGCATAGAATTGCCAACTCCATCAATTTTTATGAAACAAAATTTATCATTAATTATTTTATCAATGTTAATAATAATGAGTTTCAATATGAATTTAGTGGTTTTAATCAAGAATGGTGCACCTGACGAGAAAAACTCAAGAGACCGTTTTCATATAGAATTGACCAGGCTAATCAGAAAAATATCCACATGGAAAAATGTCAGCGGCGTACCATCTTTTCTGTAAAAAATATCAGAGGACATGCTTGCAGGGACGCCACTGGTGGAACAATTGAATAACTTTTCGAACTAAAATTTGTGGTTCTATATCCTATTAACTCATACCAAAATTGAAAATAATATATACAGTGAGTCCCAGAAGAAATGTCTAAATTCATTTAAAATTTAGCGGTAAGTTTTTTCAAAAAACGCTCGTACCCGTCGATTTTGATTTTTTAATTTTTTTTTTGTGGTAATTTCATGTATACAGTAGCTCAAAAATAAGTTACGACCATCAACTTCATTTTTACAAATGAAAACATATATTTTTATTTCATTTTTGAATTTTGCATTGAATCCTAAGCATGTTTCATGTATCATGTCCTATACATAAACTCAACAGTTATTGAAAAAATTAGGATTGAACATATCATTTAGGGAATCCAACGATCTATCAAATCTTCTGGCAATATGGCATTTTTAGCTCCATAATAAGTAAGAGTGTACTGTCCCACTGTCACCGTTTATTTCCATAGAAACTGTATGACAATTTTATTTCAAATAAGTATAATTATTGTCAAGCGTAGTTTCAAAGTTGCGGTTTTCACAATAATGGTGAAGTTAACGGAACGGGAAAAAATTGAAATTCTATGCATGGTTGGGTTTGGTGATAAAACACATGAAAATTTTTCTTTGAACAGTCTTTAACTGGACAAGTATATCTCGAATTTCTCCAACTAGAATTAATTCCAGCATTAGTGGCTTTATTTCCGAATCCATTGGATCCAGACTCCCATGACGAAGAACTGATATTCCAACAAGATGGTGCTCCTCCGCACTATGCGGCCACTGTGCGCACATTTTTGGATGAAACCTTTCCCAATCGGTGGATTGGAAGGCGAGGACCTATCGAATGGCCTGCTAGGTCGCCAGACCTAACTCCGCTGGACTTTTTTTTGTGGGGTTACCTCAAATCAAAAGTATTTGTTAACAGGCCAAACAATATGCAGGAGTTGAAAGAAAGGATCCGAAGAGAAGTGCGTGTCATAACTCCGGAAATGGTTGGAAACGTGCAAAGAGAGTTTATTGATCGTCTTGGATATTGTCAAGCCGTAAATGGCGCACATTTTCAACATTTAATTTGATTTTTTTGCGTTTTTTTTTTAATAAACAGGTCTTACTTATAGATATGTTCAATCCTAATTTTTTCAATAACTGTTGAGTTTATGTATAGGACATGGTACATGAAACATGCTTAGAATTCAATGCAAAATTCAAAAATGAAATAAAAAATATATGTTTTCATTTGAAAAAATGAAGTTGATGGCCGTAACTTATTTTTGAGCTACCCTGTATACATGAAATTACCACAAAAAAAAAATTTAAAAATCAAAATCGACGAACTTACGACGAAAACTTACCGCTGAATTTTAAATGAATTTAGACATTTCTCTTTCTATACACTGTATAGTATTTTCGGAGATATTAAAAAATATCCATTTAAAAAATAAAAAATCAACATCCTGTTGCAAAAAATTTAAGCCATTGCGGACATATGTTCATATGAACTTTTCTTTATAAAATGACCTAAGGAATCACACCCTGAAATGTTAGCACGCCATTAAGGAACACCTTGCATAATTTCTCTGGTTTTTTTTTAAAATCATTTGGTTTGCAAAAGGCTCGAAAAATTTCCCACCAACTTTTAACCGCCCTGTCTTTTTGTCCCGAATTCAAAATACGCCTTAAGCAAAACCGACTCCTCGGTTTCGCTGCGGCCAACCTTACTATTAATTTACGTTCCCCAAAGTCTAAAAGTGTTCTAAAGTAGCTGAGGTTTCTTTCAGGAAAAGTTTATTTATGAATACTCGAACTTAAGCCCGGCTTCTTTGATTGCTGCCAGCTTCCTTTCCTAAAACCATTTTCCAGCTATTTATGTATCCCGGTTCTTGGTTTTAAATGAAAAAAGGCTTGTAAAAAGAGAAAAGTGAATAGAGTATCTAAAGATAGTTGCTGAAACGATGGGGCTTCACTAAAGGCAATAAAGATGGACTTTTTCGTTGTTTGTAATTAGGTAATGGACTCGACGTTCTGGGTAATAAATTTGTATACAGGGTAATCCAGACACCATGTTTAAATTCGTTAGAAAATCACTTTTTCTATTTTGGTTTCATGTTGAAGCTATTTCGATATCGTTTTTAGTATCGTAATAAGATTTTTATTAAATCTTTTTTTTTTCTTTTTTAAATTTTAATTTTTTCAAATATAAATTTTTTTATTAATAATGACGTTTTCTAACATGGACGCGTTGTAAAATATGATGTTTTATGAAACTTGTACTTTAATATACTTTTATAGGGTATCTCCGTTATTGTTAGTGCTATCAAAAAAGTAATGTAGGTGTCATGTGCTCTTTTTGGGTCAAACTTAAAATGGTAGAATCAAAATTCGAAAATTTTCGCTCGCGTTAGAGATCGGGGGAAAATTAAAAAATTCACAATTACTAAATTACCCTATATTATCTTGGTTAAAAATACAGAAAAATGTTTTATACAGAAGTTTATTTATAATGATTGTTGAATAATCTGCCGTTTTCAGAATAAGTATACGGGGTCAGGTAAGAAAGTTATCGGACCTCACCTCACTTTTTTAAATTGAACACCCTGTATATTTTGATCTAAAAAGATAGCATTTTAAACTCGCTTTCCAATTATATTTATAACACACCATGGATAATAGATATCATATCCAATTTTTCAAAATGTTGATAAATCATTTTCACAAATGAATATGTAAAAATGAAATTGACGTTAAATGTTAATAACCATTAGAATGTCAACATAGTTGTCTCTAGGATATTAGCTTTTGTTTCATGGCCTACCGTGGTTTAAAGTAATAAAGTCTAAATAAATCGCCTAGGAAACGATATCATACATGGTGTGTATATATTTGTAAAGAGAATTTAAAATGCCAGCTTTTTATATTAAAATATACAGGGTGTTCCATTTAAAAAAATGTGGTTAGGTCCGGGAACTTTCTTACCTGACCCCGTATATTTATTCTGAAGACGGCAGATTATTCAACAATCAATATAAAGAAACTTCTGTATAAAACATTTTTCTGTATCTCTTTTAACTAAGAAAATATAGGGTATTTTTGAAATTGTAAATTTTTTAATTTTCCCCCGTATCTCTTAAGCGAGCGAAAATTTTCAAATTTTTATTTAATTATTTTAAGTTTGGTCCAAAAAGAGTACATGACACCTACATTACTTTTTGATAGCACTAACAGTTACGGAAATGCCATATAAAAGTGTCGAAAATGGGACACCCTGTACGATGGCGAAATATAGCCCTATACTTAACGGACACCCTGATTAAGTAATAATATATCTTACCAATCATAAGTAGCGAAACAGTAAGATGATCCCTTCCAGCAGGCCTCATGGCACCCAAAGCTGTACCGACAAGAACACAACACACCGCTACTAAAGCTATTAAGGCTATGAACCATCGTAAGGAGCCCGGTTTCCAAGAGAGGAAACCACAACAGCCTTTAGGCGAGTCTTCGGAAAATCTGGACCTGAAAATAAACAAAAAACATTAGTTAATATGAAATGATAATGAACGAAAAAATGTTTGCTTTTATTCCTGATATTAAAAAAGAACACACCGATGTAAAATGGTGTTCGAGTTCTTACAAAAACATGTTTCATTAAAATTCCTCGATATACACCCGCCGGCACAAAATTCCGCCACCCTGAAATTTTGGTCAAGTTTGATATTTTATAACTTTTTTATTTTTTATGCGATTTTCATGATTTTGTTATCAGTTCGTAGATCCATTTATTGTGTTTTTCCTTAATTATTTTATAAAGTAACATTTTTCGATTAGGCTATATTATACAGGACTAAATCAAACTGTTGTTTTTGTCTTAATTTCAAAACACCCTTTAGGAAAATTGAGGTGGATAATTTTATTTACATACATGCTTTTTGTAATCTTTGATGTATTCTGAACATTTCCCTTTTTGATTCATTCCATTATCTCATTTACGCTGCGAGCTGCAAAATTTTAAATGAAACGATGTTATTTTTAGAAAATGTATGCCAAATGTAAGGAAGTGATTATTGTGACAGAATATTTGACAGTAACAATATTATTACGTACTATTCACTGATGAATCCAGGGTTTGTTTAAGGTCGCCGGATGATCGTGCGCGGGTATACAGATGTAGAAATGAGAGATATGCTTACTGCATCATATCAGAACGAATCTCATATCTTGGCGGTTCAGTCATGATTTGGGCGGGTATTTATATCGAAGCACGCATCAATCTTGTATTTGTTGAAAACAGAGCTCTACCGCCCACCGTTACATTTAGGAAATACTCCAATTAGTTGTTGTTCCATTTGCTCCTTTCATTGGGAACCAATTTTCATTAAAGCATGATAATGCTAGACCTCACGTTGCACATGTAGTGAGCGAATATATGGATGAAGTTGGACTTCTAAGATTGGAATCGTCCGCATGTAGCCCGAATCTCCCTGGACAATCGAACATCTTTGGGATCAACTTAAAAGGGCTGTTCGTTGTCGTTCTGTACAACCACAACCCTTGCAAGACTTACGACTGGCGCTGACCGAAAAATATCAGGCTATCCCTCAAGAAACAATAAGTAATCATATTCATTCGATACCACGAATACAGCAAGCTGTCATTGCTGCGAGAGGAGGAAATCCACGATATTAGAATTGTTCTTGCTACTTAACTTTATGATATACCTACCTAGTGTGTGTTTTTCTTAATAAAAATAGGCTTCAAATCAGCGTTTCATTTAAAATTTTGCAGCTCGAAGCAGAAATGAGATAGTGGAATGAATCAGGAAACGAAATGTTTAGAATACATCAAAGATTACAAGAAACAGTATGTAAATAAAATTATCTACCTCAATTTTCCTACAGCGTGTTTTGAAATTACGGCAAAAAACAACAGTTTGATTTACTCCAGTATAATACAGCCTAATCAAAAAATGTTACTTTATATAAAATAATTAAGGAAAACCACAATAAATCGATCTAAAATCATGAAAATCGCATAAAAAATAAAAAAGTTATAAAATATCAAACTCGACCCAAATTTCAGGGTGGCGGAATTTTGTGCCGGTGAGTATATATTGTGTGTGCTATACTTTTTAATGAAAATATGAATTCTCACTTAACAACACTTTGTTCCTGTTTCCAGGAAAAAATGTAGATATTAAATTTTCCCCGCTTCGTTATTTCGCTTTAAAATCTGAGAGGGATAAAATTTTCAATATCTCCGTAATTTCTTTTGCCGTAAATAGCTGCAAAATGGGCGTTAGAATCAAATAAAGTCATATTTTTTCCAGGAATGTGACTGCCAGTAACCGCATCGGTTGGGCAAAATTAATTAACAATATTCAAAGAATGCG
The DNA here is from genome assembly GCA_963991005.1 of Barypeithes pellucidus. Lineage (NCBI taxonomy): Eukaryota > Metazoa > Arthropoda > Insecta > Coleoptera > Curculionidae > Barypeithes > Barypeithes pellucidus. Next base: position 16,916,552 of record OZ022561.1, on the reverse strand, counting down.
AATACAATGTAACATGCTTATGCTACGAAATGCTTCTAAGAAATAACATAAAATAGAAACACTTCTTTAGTTCCTCAAAGGATTTAGTTAAAGATTTCCTGTTCAGAGGAAGACGGCTTTTATATATCTTTGATCATTTTATTCAATAATATATTGTTAAGTATATTATTTTGTTAAAATATTCCCTTTAACCGCTCGTTATGAATAAATATTTAAATATTCAATAACTGTAAAAACACTAGAGGGAAACCTCTCTTAGGCGGACATCTACGGGACCGTCTAAATATGTCCGCCCATGGGAAATTTGTTAATAGGTAATATTTTATGTAAATGCAAAATTATTACTATGTATATGTATGTACAACCAAACATAATATAACAAAAATACACTAGTTTTAGTTAGGATGTAGTACTAAAAAATCTAATAACGTAGTTTGACGTGTTTGCATTTTATACTTGCAATCTAGAAAATGTAATTCCAAGTCTGATAACAATTCCATTGCTGTAGAGTCACCTCTATTCTGTGCATACTCTTATAATTCCTTTAACATACTAATGGCTTATTGTTGATAATTGGTGACATTTGTTTGATTACTGCATTCAACTTCCTCATCAGAGTCGTCAGATAGTGATGTGGTTTCAGTTTGGACTACATAATCGGTAGGAATGGGGTCACTATCATCTTCTAATAGCACATTGCTATCAATGTTAATGAACTTGCCCAAATCATTGTTATCAAAATATTACAAACTTCCACAACATCAATATTCTGCTTCAGACTCAAAACGCGACATTTTTATGCCATTGTTTACGATTTTAACCTTACAACTCACAAATAAACGGCGGACTACTGTCGGGGAATCACACATACTTTCATTCGGCGAAGTCCTTTCGCGCTGCCACGCATACGCGATTGGTCTATCGTCTAAGTGTTTTTTTTTTTAGAAATTAGAGCCCAGAATACATTTACTCTTTTCAATTCCGAACTAATTTCAGTTGTTGACCTTTTTTCTAGAAATCAGACACCTGTACACTTGCTTATTTTTTAAATATGAAGGGGTGTAAAAATTGTGTATTTGTGTGACTAAAAGCGCCCACCAGCGTGTAATTTCACAAATTTAGATCGGCAACACTGGTTTATAGGTAGCTTATCGGTGTTAACAGCAATTTCTATTTTATAATACAATGTCGATCTTAAGGCCAATATCAGCATATTTACCCAATTTTCGAAGCCATCAAATGCAGAGCTGGACGTTTGAATAGAAAATTAACTTTTCAATGTAAAACTCGCTCATGTTTAAGGTAAATATGTCGGAAATTTTCATTAAAATAGAGCGGTAACTTTTGATCTGCTTTAATAAAGTTAAAATGCACATCATAGCTTGGAACAAAATTAAAATTACAGAGTGGTCAAAAATATAGTTTAATCTTTCAAGATGTTAGAGATGGTTTTGTTTTAAAACTCAAAATCGATAACTCATTTTGCTTTCAGGTAATAAATATCGGAGAAAATTAATTTCTAACGCTCCAAAGAATATAAATAATTCTCCAAAACTAATAACTGAGTATTTGCGGACATAAAGTAAGCTAAGAGCACCAATCCGTTGAAATAATGGAGTAAAAGAAAATCAAATGATATGATTCTAGATTCACCAGAAATGGAGAAATAAGCCAAGTAATATAATAAACTCTAAAATAAATCGAAAGAGAATATAAAATTGGAGAATGGCCAAACGTATTATTCCTGTTAGTAGAGCAGGTATAGGTCAAGTTTTCTCAGGTTTATTGGAAAATTGAAGGAATAAATTTAAAATTTATATTTCTACATCCTCAGCAGCATGTATGGAAAGGCAATCTAAGGAAAGCCAAATTCCGGAACATTGACATAGGCTATTGGGTAGATGCGTCAGAAGCTAGGGAAATTTGATATTAATAAATATCAAGTACCTATTCGATATAAAATTATTAAAATCGCATCAAAGGGAGCACAGAGCCAACTAAAATAAGTGCAGCGTAAAACGAGATTTTTCCTACGATCGCCTACGAAAATCAGAAAAAAAGCACGGTTACCTTGGCTAGAAAGTGTATATTATAACACGCGTGTTGAAAAAATTTTTCAATACGAATGTCAAAAAATACTCTTCAAACAACTGTCGAACAGATGTCGGATGGTGCAAATTTGACAGTAAAACTGTTTATTTAAAAAATAGCAATCTTTGGGATCGGTGGAGTGATATACTGACAGGCGCCTTTACCCTATATTTATTGCCCTACCACAGGCGACCATAGGCGCCTTTAAGGCCTTGGCGCTCTTGCCCATCCGGGTGAGACTTTTATGGGGGGGGGGGGGGGGGGGACAAATCCGAACAAACCCGAAACACGTAAGAAGGCCATGCAAGTGACATAACGCCATGCCTATCGCCGCTAAGACCTACTTTCCATGTATATCAACCCTATGGGTCAATATCAGACTTACGTAGTTATATCTGGAAGCCATAAAGTGGGCGTGTTTAATGAAGGCGACTTGATCTTGGCCACATTTGTCTCACTTTACCGAATCGGGAAAGGTTGATGCAGACAGGCATAAAATACGAACAGGCCGAGTTGTTAAATAATTTTACAAGTCAATTTTCTTCGTCTGGCATGGAATATAATCAAGCAACATATGAATGATATGTAAAGTGAATGAAAATGGCGAAAGCGAAGCGTCCTTAAATTCTAAAATAATTATTAATTTTCTAATCTTTTCACGAGAAACGTCGTTTCCTTTTTGGTGCAAGTGAGTAATTTGTAATTGAAATATTGATTATTTGGTCATCTTTACTGAGAGTAAGCATCAATAATAATTTCTTTTCATAAATCATATGGGGCCCAAAAATATGCTCGGACTTGAAGCTTGAAATATTTGCCTAGACGACCTTGACTTGACCTAGAGCCCAGATGATAAAATATTTTATGTAAATTATAATTTACTTCCTATTTTTGAATAAATCTACTTACAAGCCTATTTCTGAAGTTTAATTTTTCATTTGTAGTTACGTTACTAGTTCAATAAATGATATAAGAGTATGTAAGGATTATTTTAAAGTGATATTTACAGCTTAAAACATGTCAGAATCCCAATATTTGATTTTTACCACCTAGTAAATTAAATAAAAGGGTTTTGAATGTTTCTTGTTGGTTAAATGTCACTTTAAAATATTGACAGTAAATTTGGACAAAAGTGACATTTGAAAAGCACGTGCGTTTGTCAGCTGATGCCATACTTAATGGATGCCGGGTTTGTTCGTTTGTCCATGCCTGCTTCGATTTTTTAACACGGCTGTTTGTCTTCTTCCTGTTTATAAGTATTCGTTGATATGGACTGCGCGTCCCTGACAACAAGGTAAGTCAAAAAGTTCAAATATTTGGGTTTTGTATTGGTGGTCGTAGGAAAAATTGTGTGAAAGTGATTTTCTACCACTTTCAACAGTCGTTATGTAATATACTATTTCATTTCTTGCCAGCAAGTAGATTAGGATATACTTGGACCCCTTAATTTATTACCCCCTCCCCCCAATTACACCGTTTCGAATTCACCAAAAATACAAGAAATCAGCTATCAAAATTCTTAAAGATAAGAAATAAAATATAAAATTGGCGAACGGCCAAACGTATTTTCGCCGTTTGTAAGCCCTGGTTTCGGTCAGGACAGTTGAAACTCAGGTCAACCGTAAGAGACTGGAAGCAAATACGAAAATCTGCGGACAGAAGGCCGCAAACCGTGTACGAGTTGTGCATATTAATTGTATAAACTCTGGCTTACGGTCACTTAAAATATAATAATTCTCGGCCTAGAAAATTACCGAACAAACCCCAGAGTTGCTACATAAAAGTTGCCTAACAGGATTTATGAGACATCAACAAGCACGCTATATGGAGAAGAAAGTTTACAGAACCATTTTACTTTATAATGATGTTGTATTGCTGTTCTTACAGCTTAAAAATTCGTTAATTTGATAGTAAGAGTATTCTTACAGCGTGGTATTGTAGTTATTTGACAAAAATGTATCTCTGTAGACCTTTATACAACCAATTTGCGAAACGATAGCTTATAAAAATCTGCTAGTTAGGTTGTTATTTATAAAAACTACAGGGTGTTTGTTAATAACATGCTAATATTTATGGAGATTATTCTTGGGTCCATTTTCAGAAGAAAGTTTTTTAAATAAAAATTATTTTTGAAATTCCCTTTCCTTGCCGAGCAAAAGTCTTCCCTTGATTTTTTATCGTTTGACGTGCAGTTTTCGTGTAAAAAAATGAAATTCATTCATTTGCACTCTGATAAGGATCTAAATTAAAATTCAAATTTATTTAAAATACAAAACACAAACAGTTTTGACCGTTGTGGCTAGTTATCACATATTTGAGCCATTAACCTTAACAAAAATGAAATTTTGAAAATCTTTAACGTTCTGTATCTCAAAAGTTAAGACGTTTAGGACATATGAAGTTTTTTCTGAAAATCGACGCAAGAATATCCTTCTTAAAATTAGCATGTTATTAAGAAACATCATGTTAGATGTAAATGCAAATGCAGGATCCCTCGGTGATTTCGCGGGATTGACCTTGCAGGATTAAACGTGCGGGATTCGTGGGATTTGCGGGACTCGATGTGGGTGCTGTATGTTAATAAAAAGTGTTTTATGCAATTAGAAACAGAGTAGAGTAGCAGGAAAATATTTACTGCATATAGGTACAATTTTCGGAGAAAAGATAACATGTTTAATGTTTCATCTTTTAGATTTGATCTTATTTTATTGCACATATTGTATCCTGCGGCTGAAAACGCACGTTCAGCTTCGACAGTTGTTGGCGGAATAGATTTTACACAATTTGTGGCCCTAATTCGAATAGTTGGCACATATCGGTCGATGTGATAAACTTTCCAAAGGGTATACCATCTTTAGCTACCATTCGAGACACTCCGAAAAATTTTTCTCAGGTGAAAAAAAATCTGTAATTTTCATTTTCTTAGGTAGCACAGAAGAACCACTAACATCTGAGCGCTTAGCAATAGAACTAAACGAACTACTCGAACTGCTGGTATTAGCTTTCATTTCCTGTATTATTTTATCAATATCAACACTACCGCTGCTGCTTTGGACCTTTAAAATTAATATTATGCTTTGCTTGTAAGTGGGTGTGAAGACCTTTGGTGGAACGAGCAGAGATTTTGATGATGCTAGGGCATAACTTACATTTAGCTGTAAGACCATCTTCAGACTTTAAAAAATAATTCCAAACTAAACTTGAACCTTTATTGTCTTTGTAAACTACACTGACACTCATTTTTGTATATTGTGTTCAACCACTTCATAAATGTCACTAGATACCAGTAGAAAAACGCCCTTACTTTCGCACGTACGCAAGAAAACTGTTCTATTTCTATTTTCAATAGCCCAGCATGGCGGGGAATCCCAGACGCGTCGACCAAAAATACCGTAGTTCATTGCTTGCTATCCCTCAAATCCCGCGGATCCGCGGGATGGATGGGCTCAATCCCGCAGGTTTGCGGGATTAAAGTTTGGGTGCGGGATTGGATTCCCTAATCCTGTATATTTTAGTGGTGCACAACAATAACAAAACAATGTCAAACCAAACCCAAGGATACTAGAAACTATCCCGTATAAACAATATTTTCAATTGATACTATTTGAAGTTTTGAAAGCGTTTCCATTTTCGACAAATAATAACACAATAAATATTTCAACAAATAAATTGTATGTTGATCACAAAGCACTTTACAGAGTTACTATTGTCGGTTGTTATAAATACGAAGTATTTCCAAACAATAAATATTTTAACAAGGAAACAGTTCTGTGTTCTATTGACCTTCGTTTATTATTAATATTGGGGTAATATATTAAAATATACTTCCCTAAAACAGTTTTGTGATGTTGGATTTAATTAAAATGTACGAAAATGTGATTTTATTACATATAGAAAATTACAAAAAGCTATAAATATTTACTACATATTTATATACAGGGTGACTGTGGATTCACTACCCTTTTGTGTAAAGATACGATAGAAAGTTGTTGGGGTTAAAATTCTACGTCTCCATACAAGATTTTGACTCATTGCCTAAATGTACAGGTACTGGCAAAAAGTTCAACCCCTTAAAAAATATGACACTGTATATGAATATATTTCTATTTTATTTTAGGTATAGAGGGATTTTTTTAAATACGTTATAAAATATATTCGTTTCATATTTATTTTTTCTGAATTATATTAAGCCAACTTTTAATAATGAAATTACAGTATATATTTTTAAATCCAAAAGAACCATAAGTTCTGGTTTTCGATATCCATGTATTAAGTGGATTGCAGCAACAATACACATAGATTCAAAAGTTTTGCATCACTCTGATTTTGGCATGTTAAGATAATTTCAGGAATGATTTTTTTTCTAAATGTTTATTTATGTTTATCAGTTAAAACGATACCATTTTTTGGTAGCAAAAAAACATATTATCAAGACATTTGTTTAAGATAACATTTTCAGTATTGTATTTTGTTGGCGCTCGCCAGTTAAATTTTTCGGTTCAGCGTGTAAAAATGAATTGCCGAGTAATATCTGAAATTGATCGTGCAATAATAGTAGCTTTAGTTGAAGAAGGTCATTCCCAAAGATTTGTTGCTGAAAGAATAGAGGTTTTTCAAAGTGATGTCGATATGGAATCGCTATCTAGAGACCAATTCTGTGCGAGACAGACCACGAAGTTGTAGAAGGCGTATTACAAACGAACAGTAGAACCGCTATATTACGTTAACATTTCGGAGAAATCGTACTATGCCAGTCCCACAACTTCAGAGAGATGTTACGCATGCAATTGGAGTTCGCGTATCCGTGTCTACACTAAGAAGACGAATTTTTGAATCCGGTTTAAGATGTCCGCGGCCAGTAAGAATTCTCCAACTACAATATGACCACCGAGTTCGTCGACTGCAGTGGGCTGAAACGCACGATCGCTTACACGAAAAATTTTGAAATTCTGTTCTATTTTCCGACGAGACCAGGAGGCCAACAAGGGCCGCTCAACTTGTCCATGCTCGCCCCTTGGCTCCATTCGCAGGAGGAAGCGCCATGTTTTGGGCATGCTTGGGACATGTTCTCTAGAACTCGCCAGGAGCTTGTCGTCGCTGCTTCCGAGAAATGGTAGGCTATTCCACAAGAACGGATTGCTAACCTTACGCACAGCATGCGGAATCGTCTTAAAGCTTGCATTGAGGCCAGAGGAGGAAATACACTTTATTAGAAGCTACATTTTTTTAAATTTGACAAATTATACAATATAAATAAATTTTACTTCTGTTAAATTTTTTTTGGAAGGTTTAAAATGTTGTGGTAAAATAAAAATTTTTAAAACTCATTGATTTTTATTATAAACTTATCAATTAACTCATATTTAGTCTATTTTCACCATGACGTAATTACTTATTCGAGAATCAGAGTGATGCAAAACTTTTGAATCTATGTGTATTTAGTTGATTTATAATATTAAGGTGTTCACGTAATACAGTTACAATAGTTAAGCTCTCCTTAAAACGCATGGTATTTATTTCACGTTACATCAATTAATAACCCATTATTTATTTTTTTAATGTCCAATTCAAAAATACTTCTTCAAAATATTGTTTTACATCTCCTGCTGTTTGTTTAGCTAATGCTTTTGAGAGCTTCTTGTTTTAAGCGTGTATTAAATTTCCTGGTAAAGTAAAATGATACTCTTAAAAGGAAGTAGGCTTGTGTCAAACTTGTTCCCATTATAACTTGCAATCGAATTGTTTCAAGAATGAGTTAAAATGGCACTTAAAATTCGTGGATATTTTGTAATTTGAAAAAATTTGTAGGTTTAATGTTTCGGTTCAATGGTTCTTTTATACAGGAAGATACAGCGGCCTACTAGAATATCTCGAAAATCACTAAACTTATAATTAAATTGAATTGATGATATTTTATGAAAACGTTTAGCCAAATATATTTAATTTTTTTCTAATTTAAAATTGGATCCGTAAAGTTAAAGGATTGGAAAACGATATGAAAAAATTACGTTGAAAAATATAATGTTATAAGAATAATAATAACAATTTCAACTATGAACAATTTTCAAATTTTTGTCACCGATCTTCCTGAAACTTGTTAATACCTCAATCGACATGTCAGACAATCTAAATATCAATAAATTAACTAAAAAACTATATTATTAACGGCTAAAACTTCACGAAAAGAAATATTTATCAGCTGATGACTATCGTCTCTTTCTCACCTGCCAAAAAGCGACATATTTTTTAATTAAATTGATGCAACATAGATGGCTCTGATTGCTACTTTGGGATTGTTTGGGATCCTCATCCTCAAATTGATAATGATAAGTTTTGTTTTATAAAAATTGTTGGAAATCGTCGTCCTCGAACTTTAATTGTTTTAATCAAGAACGATGTGTATGACGTGATGAGACAAGAGATCATTTCCATATATAATTGAACGGGCTTATCAGAAAAGATATTCACATGGAAAAATGTCAGTGGTTTATCACTATTTTGGAAAAACTATCAGACATATACAACGTGTCCAAGATAAAGAAGGCCAGTACAGGGAACTGGGAAACTGTAAGAGATACGAAGTCGGTTAAATAGAGGTAAAGTTGCGCATTTACGTACCTAATAATATGCCGTTTAGAAAGTTTTAAAAATTCCGAAGATATCCGGAAAAAACGAAATTCTGAAAAATCGTTTTATTGTTCTCCTGGATTCTTTTTGGGATCGAATTCTAAAGTAAATTACACTTTTGCATTGCCACTTTTTCCGCTCTATCTAACAGCCTTAATTGTTTTGTAATCCGACCAGTCGTCTTCGAAGGGTCATTATCAACTTTCTTTTTTTAAATACGATCCTGTTTTCCTGATATTGCGATTTGATAGCTTTCTTCCTTCCAAATACAACGCTGTATGACACATTGTGGTTTAATGACGTGTCGAGGGTTTCTTGAACATGATCAGGAAATTTTGGGATACGGTCCTGTATTTCTCCTAATTTTATAAATAATATCTCATAAGTAAGCTCTAAATGGTGACGCGTGATTTGTTTCACTTGATATTCCTATTGTGATAGTTTGAGAGCGTTTTAAGAGGTTTTCTATTTTCCAGAAAATATGGAACATAATTTTACAAATGCTGAAAAGTTTGATATTCTATCGCATGTTTTATTTTATCTCAAAAAGACTGTTATGTGGCAGTTAGAAGATGTTATTTGTGCTTAGAGAATAACGGAAATCATTTTGAACACCGTATTATAGTTCCTTACTATTTTCGTTGTTCGTTTTATTACTGTTTTGGAATGATTTTTGTTCACTTATCTGTGGTATATTATTAAATTATTTGTTATTTATTGAACTAGTCCAACATAAGTAAAAAATTTAGAGCTTACTTATGGTAAAATTAGGAGAAATACAGAACCGTATCCCCAAATTTCCTGATGTTGTTCAAAAAACCCTCGAAACGTCATTAAACCACAATGTGTCATACATCGTTGCATTCGGGAGAAAAAAGCTCTCACAATTAACGCTGTTAGATAGAGCGGAAAAGTGGCAATGCAAAAGGGCAATTTACTTTAGAATTCGATCCCAAAAAAACCCAGGAAAACAATAAAACGATTTTTCAGAATTTCGGTTTTTTCCGGATATCGGTTTATCCCGGATTTAACCGACTTCGCATCTCTTACGTTTTCCGAGATCCCTGTACTGGCCCTCCTTATCTTGGACACGTTGCATATGTTCGTAAAAACTCTCTATAATCTGTGCCACCTTGTACTATAAAGGAAGTCATTTTTTTCTATACTTTAGCGCTTGTTAAAAATATTATAGTTTTATTAAAAATCTCTAATCCGGAAACAACACGAACATCATTTTTCCTGCTGAAAATTAAAACATTCACACCAGCCGAACCGGCGGCGGCGCTTCTCGCAAATATAAAAATGAAATGAAAGCCTCTAATTAAAAATTTAATTAAACCTTTTTATAGTGCTCCGGGGCTGCTGTTTCATAAACATTATGACATACTTTGTTCGCAATAATGGACGAACAAAAAATGGCAAATGGGATTTTTAAAAACGATGGGATCGTTCTAATCTTTATTATTATTCTTTAAATATCTATTCCAAAACGAAAGTAAGTTAAGAACCGGATATAGTCATGGCAGGACACGTAATCCCACTGGCTTCATCTATTAATTTGATGGGCGTCAATCTGGGAGGAAATATGTCTTGGCATAACCACGTTGTGGCAATCGCCAAGGTAGCTTCTCAGAAACTTGGGGTACTCTTCCGAACCAAAAAGTTGTACACACCTCAACAACTTTTGACACTATACAAAGCCCAGATGCGACCATCACTGAGTACTGCTCTCATGTATGGAGCTCTGCACCCAAACATACTCTTCGGCTACTCTCCATCGAAACGAGGGCCATTCGTCTGATCGGAGACCACGAGGTGACGAAAAACATCCACAGCCTAGAACATCGAAGAGGTTGGGGATTTGACTCTCTTTTACAGATATTTTCATGGAAAGTACTCGGCTGACCTTGCAATCTTAATTCCGCCCAGAGCGGCGAATAGCAGAAATACACGACCATCCACTGCTACCCATCCATATGTGGTTAAGCTTAGTACTCCTCGATCTTCATTATTTAAGAACTCTTTCATCTGGAGGACTTCATCCTTATGGAACGACCTTCCCGAGGTCGTTTTTCCCAACGAATATAACCTCCAACGATTCAATATAAACGTGAATCGCTTTATTCGCACACGCACCACTCCCAGAGTGCCCTAAAAAAATTTTCCTATAGTGCTTGTGTTTGATCATAAAAAAACAATTAAAAAAAATATGAAGTCAAGTCCCAGATTAGATAGTTGAAGGTTTGATACTTGTACCCGTTCACAGAGTCAAAAAGGAGCAACCAGTTAGAAACTCGTCCTCAATCAAAACGATATTTGCAACCTACATTTTATAAACAGGATCGATTTTAACAATAGGCGCTAGTTTTGGACGCCTATTCAAGTGCTTAAGTATAAACGGCGCGTGGGGCCTCTGAGTGGGCAATGCTGACCCTAGTCATAAAAACGATCTTTACTACGGTAACAGAACAAAGCGTAGAGTAACATTTTACTGCTCGAAATATATTTTTACGATTTTGAAATCCAAATATTATGTCGGAAAAATAGGTCATGTAAAAATTGGATCTCCAGGGTAACGACATCTAGTAAGTGATGTATCTCACAGTTCGTAACGGATTTATTTCGTGAAACTGGAATAAGCCAGGCAGAAGATGAAAATACTTCTGCTATTTTAGATACTTCTCTTAAGATTTGTAGGTTGTAAAGGAAAATATCCGTAGAGATTTTATTACAAAGAAACGCAGATGGCAGCTAAGAATACTTGGAAAATACAATATAAAGATTTTTAGTTGACGGGGCAATTGCTGGAAGACCATTTTAAAATATTATTTCGACAGTTTTCATTGTCTAGCTAGAATTATTAATACCATACCGATTTCGTAATTTTTCCCAAACTTCTGTCAAAACCGAATAACTGTACCTAGAGTCGCAACCTTGTTAAAACTTCTAAACTTAACTCTTAAAAATCTAAACTCATTGTTGGTCCTGCTGTTACACAGAAAAAATACTATAGCAAAGATTTTATTGTAAAATTGTCTATAAAATATAGTATTAATTAAATCTTTTATGAGTAATCTGTACTCAAATAATATTGTAAACATAATTTCTAAAAAAATATAGTTAGAATTTCTAAAAAATTTAATAAAATCCAGTAAATACTAAAATACAGTGAAGCCTCTCTTAGGCGGACGCATACGGGTTTGTTGTTGCAAAAATACTCTAGTTCTAGTTAGGATGTAGTTCTAAAAAAATCTAATAACGTAGTTTGATGTGTTTGCGTTTTATACTTGCAATCTAGAAAATGTAATTCCAAGTCTGATAACAATTCCATTGCTGTACAGTCACCTCTATTATTTGCATACTCTTATAATTCCTTTACCATACTAATGACTTGTTGATAATTGGTGACATTTGTTTGATTACTGCATTCAACTTCTTCATCAGAGTCATCAGAAAGTGATGTGGTTTCAGTTTGGACTACATCATCGGTAGGAATGGGGTCACTATCATCTTCTAATAGCACATTGCTATCAATGTTAATGAACTCGCCCAAATCATTGTTATCAAATTACAAACTTCCACAACATCAATATTCTCTTTCAGACTCAAAACGTAACATTTTTGTGCCATTGTTTACGATTTTAACCTTACAACTCACAAATAAACGGCGGACTGCTGTCGGGGAATAACGCACATATCCATCCCAAATATTTAAAAAAAAATTTGTCCGTTTAAAGGAGGGTTTTCGCACTCTTTGTATGAAAACAGCTTGTCCGCGTCCTCCCAAGAGAGGTTGATTTTCATGGAATTTCATATACCTAGTTTCGGACTATGAAAAAATGTTCGCTTAATAGAGATGCCCACTAATTAGAGGTGTCCGTTAAGAGAGGTTTCACTGTATATGTTTAAGTGAAAAAAATTAATTTATAACTCCAGTAGGAAAATATTTTTAAATGTATGGTACATTTTACTGATGACTATTATTGTACTTTAAGTATTTTTTATTGTAAAAATGACCAACTTTAATTAAGTGTTGTAAAAATGCTTTTTTATAAGAATGAAGAGCTTAAATCAGATGCAACGGATCAAACAGAACTCGGTCTTCGTTAGGACAACAGGTGGGGACAACAAGAGGAAGCGTATCATCGATCACTGCAAGTCAAGCAACGTTGCGCACGGTTAGTACTAGGATAGGTGACCGCTTGGGAATACCATGTGCCACGAAATTTTTATAAAATATTTAAGTAAATTTTACAAAAGATTTTAGCAAATTTTACCAAAAATATAAATGGTTTACTAAATATTTTGGTAATATTTACTAAAAATTTTGGTTAAAATTTAGCTATAATTTTGTGGCGGTTCTTATTAAAACCATTAAATCGTAAACCATAACCACTTTATATGTTATAAAAAGTCATAAATTTTGATTAGTTCTCTACCATTTATTTGTCCATTACAATATTATCGGATAGGTCAGATTAAATGGGCACTTTAAGGACCCAAATTAAATTAAGTCACGCCATAATCTCCTTATGAGGATTTACAACCTTTGAGGTTAGGTCTCCATCGTGTCTCAATTATCTCTAGTGCATAACTTTGATATTTAGACAGCTTTACAAATTGAAATGTACAGAGTGGATTCGCCAAGATGACCACAACTGCAGGAAACCGGAAATACGAGGTTAATCGAAACGTTTTCCTTCTAACACTGATACAAAATAATTTTGGAACACAATTTTCATTAACACAAGACGCAGTTATTATTATTTCATTAGAAAATTGATTCGGTTTCTGGAGCTGCTTGATATTGATTGGGGGGATTGAAATTGTTGCCGTCTTTATCTCTAAAAATAGAATGGAAACCGAGCATCCAAAAAGGTCATCCAGAAACCTTATAATAAGGCTTTAAATATATATTCCATTTGCACAAATATCCCTTTTAAAAGGCGGATTTTAACCAGTCATATTATCCAGCTTAATATAGCAGATAAAATGCCACCTTTTGAAGAGGGTCATTTTTAAAATTTCATATGAAATGACGTCCAACATGTATAAGCTCTCTAAACCCTTTAAAATTAATGAAAATGGGAAAAGAAATATGCAAATATTTAGTTCCAAAATGGAAAAGTGGCGTCTAAAGTGTGTTATAGATAAATGGAATGATGAAGAGCTATAATGCATTAAATGAAAAGTATGAAATCCGCTTTCTGTAGTTCAAATGCCATTCAATTAGTAATTATTGATGGCAAGAGAAGAAATTGAGGATGGAAATCCAAATACATTCAACTAAAAAATATGAAGGTAAAATGTCAGGTCAACAAAGTTCAGTATTTAAATATGTTAAAGCTTCTCAACATTATACACGGATACCATCACTGTTGTGTTATCAGCGAATATAGTGACTGGCCATTTACTAATCTTATCTCTAAATCGTTTACGAAAATAGGGAACAGCAGTGATCCCAGCACAAATCCCTAAGGAACTCAACGATCACGTCATCAGTATTTACTGATTTTGATTATAAAATCTTCTGTAAGTTAAGTCTGCTGCCGGTAAATCTATCATCAGAAATTATTTGCATAGTATTGTAGGAAGAGAATTAATATTTATAATATCCGATAAATAAATATGTATATGTCGGCGTCAATCAGTGAAATCTATCATTCCCTGAAATGCCTAGTCATTTCACGTATTGCCGGCAAATAGTGTACGTCCACGTTTGGTACACCGTTTGCCTAAGAGTATCAGGCATTCCCTGTAATGACGGAATTCTTTCAGTCAAACGCTGTACTTAACTAAATGATTTAAGTTACCCTGTTTGCCGGTTTTAGTCGAACGCTGTAATTGTTGTTAACATCTGTGTAGTGATTTTTTTTTTGTAATTGAAATGTCGAAGCATTCAGAATTGTTTTATAAGAAGTTAGATGACTATTACTCCAATCAAAGTAAAAAAAAAACTTGGATTTCAAACATAACCTCAAACTACTTCAACCTACAAAATCACTTCAAATTCGTACACTGTTGTCACGTTTAACACGGTTTTATAATTCATGTGCTATTATGTTGTTTCATTCCTATTCGTTCTATGAATTTTTTTATAGTAAGTTATAGATAATAAATATGAGTTTATGATAATAAGTACCTACATACATCATATTTCAAGACATCCAATTTTAAGGAAATTCCTGATAATAATCAGTTATTTTCAAACCTTTTAATGTAAAATACCTTATTTTCATGCACTACTGACACCACTGTCCTAATTACAATGATTGAGTAAAACCGCAAACAGGGTAACTTAAATCATTTAGTTAAGTACAGCGTTTGACTAAAAGAATTCCGTCATTACAGGGAATGCCTGATACTCTTAGGCCAACGGTGTACCAAACGTAGAGTTACACTATTTGCCGGCAATACGTGAAATTACTATAGGCATTTCAGGGAATGACGGATTTCACTAATTGACACCGACATATATATAATTATTAAAACTGAAGTTTTCGATCGCTATTTTCCGCATTTGAAAAGAAACTCAACAAAATGTAGGTCATGCCAGGAAGTTTCTATAATATTATAAAGTCGATTATTTCCGCTTATAAAAGCTTTTGCGGAAGATAGTTTTCTGCCTCTAGTTTTAGTTTTACTTAAATTTACAATTCATGCCGAAAATGAGTTTTCGACTAACTTTAGTTTCAGATTTACATATTAAATTAATGGATCGTGTTTAAATCTATTTACAAATGATTAGTGGAACGCTTGGTAGACAAGGTACATAGGTACGTAATATTTTAGGTAAGTACGTATTGTTTTAGATAACTCCGCAGTATAAATATGCTTAAAACTTTGTGAGGTTTGAATTGATTTGGTGGACGATGATAAAGCTTAATTTCTAAATTTTGAATAGTGGAGGACTTTATTTCAATGAAATTTATAAAACAGTTAATGAAATGCTCATTTTTATTTATCCTCTATTTCAACTGAGAATCAAACAAATTGTAGTCAACAACTTGGGAGCTTATACAGGGTGTCCGCTAAGTAATGGGACATGGAAAAACCGCAGACTCCTGACGTAAAAATATTAGGATTTAATTATACTTACCTATATCCGAAAGTTAATATTAACTGTTTTAGTCACTGCATCGATTTATAAAATCGATCTACCCGATTATTAATAAAAAATTATTCACCAAACAAATCACAAAATCATCTACACGACTACATTTTAATATTATTACGTTATTTGCCATGCAAACATACGCAGGGAAATAGGGTAATTGTCCCATTATACGAAAACTAGTTTCAGCCAAATTAGCAAATGAGAGTTAGTAGTAACCAGTATTGCAACACCATGCGCTTTCTATGCCGCGTTAATTTTGTCGGGATAATTTCGTTACAATAATCTAATTTTAATTTCATTATAAATTGTGTGTTTCTAGTGAGAAATTAAACGCCGATTAAGTTTTGGTTAATTCGCTACTGTATTTTTCTCAATACAAAATAACTATGAAGTAAAAGCGTTCAAGTGCTTATCGATCTCGAGGTACAGTGGGTGTCAATTTGAAAAATTACAACCCTTAATATACAGGGTGTTTGAAAATGACGTATTATATTTAAAAGGGGTGACTCCTGGGGTGTCCTAGAGAAGTGGTACATATTCTTTTTTTTTAAATCGAACGTTTAAAAAGTGACATCGCCCCTAAACCCACACACAACTCCTCGGTACATTCATATATGAACATATTACATTGCCCAGATGGGTAATCAACAGATGTTCAGGCACAATGTTGCCAAAATGTTTAAAAGTGTAAAACTTTAGTTCCTTATAAAAATAAATATTTAGCTTACTTAGAAAGTAAATCCAGGACGCGATTAAGGAATCCAAGGCACAGACACTTTCAGTT
Source organism: Barypeithes pellucidus (assembly GCA_963991005.1). NCBI lineage: Eukaryota > Metazoa > Arthropoda > Insecta > Coleoptera > Curculionidae > Barypeithes > Barypeithes pellucidus. The sequence continues at coordinate 16,899,933 of OZ022561.1, read as the reverse complement.
CTTTTTTCTAAGGGAAAAACTTTATGCTCATCACGTGTCCTGATGATAGTGTGGGGGTGCACAGCTTATCACTAAACCCCAACACTAACGCATAATTACACTTTGCAATAACACACATAGAACAAGAGCACTTAACCATTTCGCAATAGAAATAATAATAAAGCTAATTTCTATGGGCCATTAACCCTTTACTAAAGATAAAATGAAACAATTATGTTAACAATTGACAGGAACTACCCTTTGGAATGAATGAACTAGTCCACCTTCGGACCAGTCGGACTTTCTTTCCGAGAACTCTCCGCTAGTAGAGCCAGCGCGGTTTCCATTTCCGAGACTATATACAGGAAAGTAATATTATAGAAGGAAATTCGGCAATTTATGATAGTCGCTTATAAAACATCGAAAGTGGCAACGCTGTATTTTTAAATATTAGCCTTATTGTCCAAAATCAGCTGTTTAAAGAAGCCGGCCGATAGCGATCGAGAGAATCAACGTGTTATTTATTTTTAAAATTTTTAGATGTTAAATACATTATTTCCCAGACAATAAGGGCGTATTTTTGTCTACACAGTAGCACTTTAAAATACTAATTCAGATTGAACGGTACTTAGATGTGTTGTGACGCGAAAACTAATGTGATTTTGTGATGTGAGTAATTGGTATTTTTTATAAATTAAGTTGTTTTAAATAAATCCGAAAAGGTAAATTTTTTCTAAAGGGTAAGTGGCATTTAAAAACTTTTAAGTTGTCCAGATCTGTCATTCGAATTGAACAAATGAGAACATACCTGACCATTTATAAACTTCGCGGCGGTTCGTTCGAGTCAGTTCAAGTTTATAAATCAGAGATTGTTTCCCAGCGAACTGAACGTAAAAGTTTATAATAATGTACCCTGAAAAGTAAACAACTTGAAATCTGTCAAACGATTATAGACTTTCTAAAGAGTTTACCCTGGAGATATGACAACACTGTTCAAGATTCACTGTCATAGCGTTGCTGTGTTTACCTTCCGAACAGGGGCACCACGTGGTAATTTTTGGTTTGACATAAGGTCATGTACAGGGCATATTAAATTAAAGCACCATTTTTGGATATTTTTCTTCAATTTGTTTTCATCTCAGGAATTGCCGGTTTAAATATAATACGTCATTTCCATAACACCCTGTATAGTAGTGTGGAAAAAACCGATGATTGTAATAATCGAGTACTTGATTCGAGCGATTAATTACTTGAAATTTTTATGACTAAGAAGAATGTGTTTTTGTACGTTTTAGAAGTTTAGTCTAGAGTTTTTATTAACGAAGAACAGTTGATTCTGATTTTTAAAAAAATTATATCCTTTGATTTTTTAAAAATTTTCAATCGCCGCTCCTTAGCCCAAAATAAAACCCATATCGCGATGAATCCACTAAGGGGTTTGGCATACTTTTTTGTATGCACCTTCTCGTTTATGTACCTTTAACAAAGGCGTATGTATTTCCTATCTAGCGAAAAACTGCTCGAATATACGAACCAGCAGTTTTTTACCTCGAGCGATCACACTACCGAGCAGCACATTTCGGTCGGCGTTAAACGAAGCTCGTGTATCGAGTGAAAGGTAATAAGTAACAAGTGATGATTTTCGCAGCTTGAATTTATAACTCGAGCAGTTTTTTTAATAATCGAGCTATGTCGGCTATTTCAGTTTCGCTCGAGCGATCACAACACTGATATTGTTTACTGGGGCAAGATATTACGGGCGGAAAATTTTCCAAATTTACACCCTGAAATATTGATATTTATATTTATGGTGGTAATTACCATTTTTTCGAAAGGCAACGAAAGGGTGTTAAACTATAAATTGAAAATAAAAGAATAAAGGAACAAAAATCAAATACAAAATGGTTCACCAGTTACTCAACGTCCGTTAATGGCTGTTCTTTTCTCGGGACCAAAAAAAAACTATCAATGAGTATTACCTTAGAGTGTTTTAAGGTTTAACTAAATTAAATTTTAATTAATTTCTCCTAATTAAATCCTTGAAACACGAGACAGGACCTTGATTGCCCCAAATTCCACCCATGAATTTTGTCATCGACGCCAGTGAAAATGTCACGCTAAATTTCCTTCAGATAAAAGCGTACATCTGTGTAACGTAAAAATATTATGGTCTTTCACCTAGAATTAGATATGGTACCACAGAATCGCCTTGAATTTGATACTTCTAATACTTTAATTGTTTATCACACCTAATTGTTTTACGCTTGATTAACAGTGATACGTTAAGTGACAAGCTAAGCATATATCACCGTTTCAAAGCTCATTTCTATGCATTTTTTTTTAAATAAATATTTAATGCGTTAAGTGTCCTTTTAATTCTGGAAAGAGTACATTAAATTTCTAATTCGGCACTTAAAATTTGGAACATATTAAGTGTATGTTAGAATTAGTGTTGGGAAAAACCGACGATTTTAATAACCGAGTACTTGATACTCGAGAGATTTTAATAATCGAGTGAATCGCTAGAGCGATTAACCACTTGAAATTTTCATGACTAAGAAGAATGTGTTGATAAAACACAGTAGTAGTAAGTTTTCGAAGTTTAGCCTAGTTTTTTTATTAACCTTCCAGTGCACGGGTGAAAAAAAGTTATACCGATGCACGGGTTGGGTCTATTAGACCCAATAACAAATATTAGGTATTTTTTTTTCTTTTATATTTTAGTGAGCAACTGATTTTTATTATAAGATAGTAAGTATTTTTTTGCAGATTTGGCGAAAAAAAAACCATACGGTATTTTTATAAATGTCTTTATTAAATTGAAATAAAAAGCCTTACATTTTTATCGCCGTTACGTAAAAATTGGAAAAATAAACCTTAAACCTAAATTTTACAACTTAAACTGAATATTATTCTAAAAAGATGTTCAAACAATGGATATATGAAAAAAAAAATATAAAAACAATAAACAGTATCCAAAAATTTTTTTCTAAGAATGTTACTGTTTTTTTTTCGCTACATTCTTGACAAGAAATTACAACATGCTGTAGTAATATTTCTTGCTGCTATCTCCTGATTCCTCTTCCTCTAAAATCAAATCATCTAGCTCTGTGTTAGATTCATGATCAGGAACTTCTTCATAGTTAGGATCGGCAACTGAATCATCATCACTGGTTATGTCTAATTCGCCACTGCTTCCACTACTTTGTAATATTTCCAGAGTGTAGCAACTTCAGCTTCATAACTATTCTTATTCATGTTGTATATCGATACAACAAAATAATATAAACACTTTTTAATAAAAATTTAAAGAATAACAAGTAAAAGCAAAAATTTAGAGATTCCCCGAAAACTAACACTAATGCACGGGTTGGGTCTCACAGGACGTTATCAGGTACTGCGATCTCCATATGCACTAAATTTGTCCCGAATCCATATTTTAAGTTGTGGAAGGAGTCGACCAAAAGGTACACCATGGCGCCACCCTGAATTCAAAAATGTCTAAAAATGGGAATCAAAAAATAAACTATCCGGTCTGTGAGACCCAACCCGTGCACTGGAAGGTTAAGGAAGAAAAGCTGATTCTGATTTTTTTTTAAATTATATCCTTTAATTTTTTTTTAAATTTACAATCGCCGCTGGCTAGCCAGTTAAAACAAAACCCATGTCGTAAGGGATTTGGCATCCTTTTTTGTATGCATCTTCTCGTTTATTTGCCTTTAACAAAGACGTATGTCGTGTTAGCCTTCTGAACGTCGCCAATCGACACGTTTTTCGATTTTTCGCTTGAATTTATAACTAAGGTATTTCCTATCGAGCGAAAAACTGCTCGAATATACGAGCAGTTTTTTACCTCGAGCGATCACACTACCAAGCGGCACATTTCGGTCGACGTCAAGCGAAGCTCGGGTATCGAGTGAAAGGTAATAAGTAACAAGCGACGATTTTCGCTTGAATTTGTAACTCGAGCGGTTTCCTTAATAATCGTGCGATATCGGTTATTTCAATAATCGAGTACCTAAGCGGTTTTTCGCTCGATAGATCACAATACTAGTTGTAGAATCGTAATCTATTTAATTTAACAGAGTTTATTAAATACATTATTTTGAAAATATCGGTACGTAGAAGTTGTGCAATGAGATTTATGGTTTTTAGGATACTATTTAGAAAACATTAATGTGCTGACTCCTCCTCTTTTAGTAGAATGATGAAGGGTCCATAGGTATAGTCACTCCAGCTGACAACCTTTCCATTTCTTTACGATTGCCAAAGTCACATCCTAACAATTTACATCAATGGGTCCATATTTGTTACATAATTTCTTGGAAACTACTTCTCAAAAAATAATAACTTATGGTATAATTAGAAACAGACTTAAACGACGCCTAAAATGATGTCACTTCCCCCCCAAAAGATCCTACATGGATCTACGACCCTGTTAAGAAATGCAGCGCGCCAGCATGGGAAGTTCGATCGCCCATTGACCAATAGCAATAAGTTTATTCATCGAGCATGTGGCTATCACGCGCAGATGTTTGTTTATGCTCCTGAATTGGTAAAATTAATAGAGTATAGCGTTGTATGGTTTTAAAGAAACATACAGTAATATAATTTAGTTTTACGTGTGCTGACGATAGCACACTTATCTCATCTTTCTCTTTGAATGCACACACATCGGCTGTCGACGCACATCTTCGCAGACAGCATGAAGTATCACGCCTCAACAAAGACCTGGAAGAAATTTTGGCTTGGGGTGACAGTAACCAAGTCGAATTTAACGCTAAAACCCCAGGCAGCAGTTTTCTCTAAAAAGGTTAACATTACAGAACCGGATATAGTCATGGACGGACACGCAATCACACTGGCTTCATCTATTAATTTGCGGGGCGTCAATCTGGGAGGAAATATGTCTTGGCATAACCACGTTGTGACAATCGCCAAGATAGCTTCTCAGAAACTTGGTGTACTCTTTCGAACCAGAAAGTTGTACACACCTCAACAACTTTTGACACTATACAAAGCCCAGATTCGACCATCACTAGAGTACTGTTCTCATGTCTGAAGCTCTGCACCCAAACATACTCTTCGGCTACTGGATTCCATCGAAAGGAGGGCCATTCGTCTGATTGGAGACCACGAGATAACGAGGCACCTCGACAGCCTAGAACATCGAAGACAGGTTGGGGATTTGACTCTCTTTTACAGATATTTTCATGGAAAGTGCTCGGCTGACCTTGCCCTCTTAATTCCGCCCAGAGCAACGACTAGCAGAAAAGTACGACGAACAACGGCCGCCCATCCATATGTGGTTAAGCTTAGTACTCCTCGAACTTCATTATTTAAGAATTCTTTCATCTGAAGGACTTTATCCTTATGGAACGACCTTCCTGAGGTCATTTTCCCAACGGATATAACCTCCAACGAATCAAAACAAACGTGAATCGCTTCTTGCGCACACGCACCACTCCCAGAGTGCCCTAAAGGATTTTTCCTATAGTGCTTGTGTTTGATCATAAAAAAACTATCACCAAAGAATATTTTAGCTACGCATCGACGAATAATTCATTGCTATTACCGATTTGTTCGTAAATTAAACAGTATTAGCTGGCCAAATTAAAATAACGTAATAGGTATTTCGCAATTATTTTTCAGAGCAAGAAATCGTGCAAGATTTCATTCTTATAAACAATATCCAAAAAACTTTCTCCGACAAAGTAATCCGAGCACTTGGCTACCGAATCCGAATACGGACGGTGTTCCTTCGAGCGAAGAGACTTCGTAAAATCACAAAACTTGTTTTAAATTCGTGTGCAATTTTCGTATGGAGGATTTTTGTTGGGTGAAGTTTAAATTAGAGCCAGCATTTATTATTATTAACATTAACAGTAAACCACAACAGCTCACAGTAAGAATATGCCAGCTCAAAGTTGCGTTACATACCAAAGGTGGTAAGACGGTTATCACACACAATTTCCAAACTTCGAAAGAGTATGCAATAGGCTTACCACTCGAATTGTGTACTATATTTTTTCTACATATTTACTTTTATGTTAAATTATCGAAATATGCTAATAAAACTTTTTGAGTCGGTACTCACATGGTTGCCAGAACACCAGTCAATACATTTTTGATACACTTTTTCACGCCACTCCCTGTATTTTTCTAGTAATAAATTATTTGCTGCGAAAGCAGCTTGTAATGTAATTTCCCGTGGCGGTCCCTCAATCTAAATATCATAGTCATACTTTATCCAAAAATATACAAATTAAAAATGTTGACGTTTAAACTTTCTTGATATTTACGTTGTCAAGGCGACCCGATGGAATTCACAGCCAACTTTGCATAAAATCTATTGGAAATAGTGACGGTTTTAGCATTTCACGGGTAATGTGATTTGTGAAACTGTTTCGTAATAAGTATATATATTACGTAATAGTCATTACGCAACAATAAACAGTGCGTAAGTAGGTTCTTAGTAATATAGGAGTAGAAAAAATAATTTTCATAAATGTTAATGCAAGCTCTTAATTTTGAGTATAAGCTATTATAGCACTTGTCCACTTAGAAAACTCGTTTCCTAACATGAACGCGTGCTAAAATATCATGCTTTATAAAACTTGTACTTTAATATACTATTTACTAATTTTTTTATTTTCCTCTGGGATTTCCGATCCACTGAGTTGGCAACTCTAATTGTATCCTCCTAACAATCCACATGATTAATGCAGTGCTGTCTGTTATATTTTTTTCAGGCAATGCGAAAAGTCCTTTATTAGGTATTTTACTTTAATACATATCCCAGTTTAGAAAAAAAATGCATATAAAATGTATAATTTTCGCAAATCCCATTGTTCCGAATGCCAAATTGCCGGTAAAAAACCTAATTCAAAGCGGAAAACCGCTTGAATTTAGATTAGTCCAAAACAAAACAGTACAAAGCCTGAATAAAAATGTAAATCAACCCTTGCTCGCGCTATAGCGACGTTGCCAATTTTTAAAACATATAAAAACAATTGACTGAACGCGGAATTCGACTTACTTGTTAGTAGTATATCATATTTTCGAGTTAAAGTCTGTCACAGTTCAATTTTCTTTAGTTATTTTTAACATATCACGTTAATATTTGGCACAGGGACTATGCTTAACGACTTCTATCATTCTGTTATAAAATTATTTCTCTACTGTGCCACCAGAGGCCGCTTTACCTGAAATTCAAATTATATTTTTGCCATATATTTTTTGTTTTGACACCTACTGACATGTCATTTTAAGACAAAAACTACCTAATAGAAAAGGTACTCTTTGAACGAGTTGATAAACCATACCGTTTAGACTGAAATTAAAGTTTTTGTTAGAAGTAAAATGCATGTAAAAAATGAGTTTTACCGTTTAGACTGGAATTAAAATTTTTGTTGGCAGTAAAGTGTATGTAAAAAATTAGTTTTACCGTTTGGACTGAAATTAAAGTTTTTTTTAGAAGTAAAATGTATGTAAAAAATGAGTTTTACCGTTTAGACTGGAATTAAAAGTTCTTGCTGGCAGTAAAGTGTATGTAAAAAATGAGCTTTACTGTTTAGACTGGAATTAAAGTTTTTGTTAGCAGTAAAATGTATGTAAAAAATTAGTTTTGCCGTTTAGACTGAAATTAAAGTTTTTGTTAGAAGTAAAATGCATGTAAAACATGAGTTTTACCGTTTAGAATGGAATTAAAATTTTTGCTGGCAGTAAAGTGTATGTAAAAAATTAGTTTTACCGTTTGGACTGAAATTATTTTTTTTTAGAAGTAAAATGTATGTAAAAAATTAGTTTTACCGTTTAGACTGGAATTAAAAGTTCTTGCTGACAGTAAAGTGTATGTAAAAAATAAGTTTTACCGTTTGACTGGAATTAAAGTTTTTGCTGGCAGTAAAGGGTATGTAAAAAATTAGTTTTACCGTTTAGACTGGAATTAAAGTTTTTGGTAGCAGTAAAATGTATGTAAAAAATAAGTTTTACCGTTTAGACTGGAATTAAAGTTTTTGCTGGCAGTAAAGTGTAGGTAAAAAATTAGTTTTACCGTTTAGACTGAAATTAAAGTTTTTGTTAGAAGTAAAATATATGTAAAAAATGAGTTTTACCGTTTAGACTGGAATTAAAGTTTTTGCTGGCAGTAAAATGTATGTAAAAATGAGTTTACCGTTTAGACTGGAATTAAAGTTTTTGTTAGCAGTAAAATGTAGATATGTAAAAAATAAGTTTTACCGTTTAGACTGGAATTAAAGTTTTTGTTAGCAGTAAAATGTAGATATGTAAAAAATAAGTTTTACCGTTTAGACTGGAATTAAAGTTTTTGTTAGCAGTAAAATGTATGTAAAAAATGAGTTTTTATGATATGACTTAGAACCTTGATTTCATCATGTAGAATTATCTCTCCACGTATCCAGATGCATTAACAAAATACATAAAAAACAAGGCATACCGGGTTTGTTCGTTGTGGAACATTGGAAATCCCATGTAAGTTTTGAGATGGCTGAATACTGGCTCCCCTGTACATGTTATAGAAAAACTGCATTATGACTTCTTGAAGAGGCCGATATGGTAAACACATGTGCTGAGTTTGAATACATTTTTGTGGGCCAATCCTAAGCTATTGAATTAAACGTGATGGCAAATCCACAGCTATTCTAACGAATAATGAAACTATTGTTACTTAAGCTAATTTTCGTTTTGTCAATGTCAAAATTTAATTTGCTGGTGTTTGCTGCATTACCTGAACTATAAGAATTTCGTGGTTTTGCCATCACGTTTAATTGAATAGCTTAGGATCGGCTCACTAAAATATATTGGAAACACGGCACATGGATTTATCATGTCGGCCTTTTCAAGAAGTTATAATACAGTTTTACCATAAAATGTACGAGGGAGCCAATATTCAGACACCTCAAAAATGCCATCAATTTTTTTCCCTAAACCAATGGATTTTTATTTATATGATGGCATCACTGGCGCAATAAAATATGTTATTTCCTAAAGTACAATTTATTTGATGGTTTTATTTGCATTTTATTAAAGTAGTAAAATTTTATTTCGCCCATTAGGTTTAATATGGAAATGTTGTTGTTAGTGCTTCGGTCGTAATGGAAACTAAATTTTATATATTTCTGTTTTAACTGCTTTACTGTTTATTTTACAATAATATGCAATAATTAGTTTACCGAAAACCCTGTAAATAATTAATAAAATGTAATATTAAGTAAATCGAACAAACCCGAACGTTAACGAACGTTGTTCCCTACGATTCTTACGGGTTACAGTACAGTGAAACCTCTCTTAACGGACACCTCTGATAAGCGGACATCTGTATTAAGCGGACATGTTTTCATAGTCCAGAACTAGGTATATGAAATTCCATGAAAATCAACCTCTCTTGGGCGACCCTCCTTTGGGCGGACCCTCCTTTGGGCGGACGCGGACAGGTTGCTTGCATACAAAGAGTGCGAAAACCCTCCTTTAAATTATTTTTAAGTATTTGGGATACGAATAAGTACGGTGCAAAAACTCTCTGAAAATAGACCGACAACCAATCGCGTATGCGTAGCAGCGCGAAAGGAATTCGCCGAATGAAAGTATGTGTGATTCCCCGACAGCAGTCCGCCGTTTATTTGTGAGTTGTAAGGTTAATATCGTACACAATGGCACAAAAATGTCGCGTTTTGAGTCTGAAAGAGAATATTGATGTTGTGGAAGTTTGTAATTTGATAACAATGATTTGGGCGAGTTCATTAACTCTGATAGCAATGTGCTATTAGAAGATGATAGTGACCACATTCCTACCGATCATGTAGTCCAAACTGAAACTACATCACTATCTGACGACTCTGATGAAGAAGTTGAATGCAGTAATCAAACAAATGTCACCAATTACCAACAAGCCATTAGTATGGTAAAGGAATTATAAGAGTATGCAAAGAATAGAGGTGACTCTACAGCAATGGAATTGTTATCAGACTTGGAATTACATTTTCTAGATTGCAAGTATAAAACGCAATCACGTCAAACTACGTTATTAGATTTTTTTACTAATAGGTACATCCTAACTAAAACTAGTATATTTTTGTTATGTTATGTTTAATTGTACATATGTACATATATATAGTAATAATTTTGCATTTACATATTACCTAATAACAAATTTCCCATGGGCGGACACCTCTATTAGGCGGACACATTTAGACGGTCCCGTACGTGTCCGCCTAAGAGAGGTTTCACTGTATTCCCATATTAATGCAAAATACCCGAAATATCCAAAATGTGTACTAAAATTTAATTAAATCACCCATCAAACACACTATATTATTATAATTAATTCATATTATGATAAAATATTGCCAAATACGCCCCTGCCAAAAAGAATTAGCGAAATGTCAACTCCATGCGGGCGTTAAAAGTTTGGCAAAATAATTTCCGCCATAAATAAGACCGGGCAAGATTACAAAAGACATAAATTAAAGTTTTGCTGACTGGGAACAGATTTTGGGTAGCCACAACACAGCCTAAATAATTCTAAGGGTTTTTTTCGAGGGTTGGGTTTTTGCAATAATTAGCCGTATTTAAACGAGGGATTTAAAAGCTTCAGCTTCTCTCCTCTTTTGAAAGTATAAAGCATCAAACTGGAAGCCCCGTGGTTAATCATATTACGGCGATAAGCCTACCCCGCTACGACCGGGTTCATCACCGCTACACAATTTGCATGTTAAGGATAGGCTGTGCGACGATAAATTTCAAATAAACAATGAACGGAAAATAGTATATTAAAGGACAAGTTTTATAAAGCATCCTATTTAATGCCTTTATATTACAAAAGGAGCCGCTTGAAGCATAATAGTAGCGTGTGTGAGGCGGACGAACGAATTGAAATATTTTCATCCGGAAGAAGAGTACCTAACCTCCGGGGGGTAGCTTTTGGCCGTTTTGAAGGGTTGCGCAACCCCAAAGAGAAATTCTGACGCCGCCATTGTGCTCTGCATCCTCGAAAACGGGACGGAAAGGTACTCTTGTTCCCGCCTGAAAATATTTCGATTTTTCGGATTTTTTTCCCACTCACACACGCTACTATAAGTAAAACTGAAGTTTTTAATTCATAAGAACCAAAAAAAAACCTTTAACACATATGCATATCGAAAACAAAACATTTTACATATACATACGGGTATATGGACTTTTCGACTTCAAATTTATCCAGGAATCATCATTCAAAGAAATAAATTTTATTAAGTAACAAACACCCTGTATACAAATCAATTTTAGTTTAATAATTTTTGCCTTCTTGCAAGTATGCCCTTTTTTCACTGTAATCTCCTGATTTCGCAGAGATCTTGCGGACTTTTAAAAGAAACTTTTTTAAAAAATTTCTTTTGTTTATTATAAGACGTTACAGTAATTTTTCTACTAGTTTATACATAAAGATATATGTAGGACAGTGCCCTTTAAATAATATTTTTCTGCCTACGCTACTGTCACAACCTTCCCCATCTTTTTTTAAAAATCTCTTAATTGGCAAAAAAGTAACACAGCAAATTGAAATTTACCAGCGTTTCCATTTTTTAACTTTTCCAAATAGTTTTGTGCACCGAACTGGAGCAAACAACAAATTGAGTAAAATCAAGCTTAATAAGCCACTTTGCGACGGAAAAACTTTCGTTGAAAATGCGAGAGAAAAATGAGGAAGTTGTGGACATGTTGCAAAATTGTGTCCCGGAAATGATAAGTAGGTACTGCAGTTTTGCCAAACAAATGGAAATTCGTGCAATTCTCTCCTCGGAGTGCTCATTCATCATGTTTTGGAAAGATTAAAATAAATGGGATAGTTATTTTTCAAAGCAGATCTTTTATTTAAAACGCTATGAAAATAAAATTAAAAGCTAACTAAAGTATTAAGTATATATTTTATTGGAGCTAACATCGTGTGCGATGCGATGGAAGGCAGAAAAAAACTTATATTTATAACCATACATGTAATAATGACATTTCATCTATCTTTAAAAGGTGGAAAGTTGACGTTTTTTACTTATACTTTCCATCCGGGTGGAAAGTAAATTATTTTTTGTAATTTTTTTTAAAAATCGATATCTCAAAATAATATACACACTTTTTTTAAAATGCTTTGCGTGTTTAGATATGTCTACTTTTTCCCTAATTGATAGGGTGGTCCTCAGCATTCAATATTGTGACCAAATCGTTGATATCTTCTTTGTATTTTTTTCTCTGAAATAAGCTAGTAGCGCCGCCTCAGAACCAGGATTTTGAACTTTGTTTCCCGTACACCATTCTTTGAAACAGTTATATGCCTTGTCATATCTCAGGCGGCTTTTAGTTGGCAGAAGATCTTCTTCTACTATTTTTGCTGCTTCTCGAATTTCTGGTGGAGTAGCAGCAAAATCAAATTCCTTATTTTTCTGTTGTTAAAATAATATACTGTTTAGTGACATGGAAACCATATTCAAAAAATGATATTTGCCATCTTGATGTGTATTATTACCTACGTTATTTCACCACCTGCGGTTATTTGATATTACCTAATTTTTCAATGGAAAAGTCATAATGACATTTATCTTTTACTAATAATTTTAATTCAAAATAATAAGAAGTGGATGTTAGATGTGGTTGTAAATAAAATAGTATACAAACCTCGGTGAAAATAAGTTTCATTACTGTCTCGAGATTTAGTTAACTACCGACCCTCTCGACAGGAATGAAACACTTTCCACCCCGGTACGTAATATACTATTATCGTATTATTACACAAATTTACATCAATTTTTTAATGTGAAATGATGGTCTTATTTACCCGGTATATCCACAACTGGGTAATAAAATTCAAAACCAAACTTTCGGATTCTATTCCCAATTTCCCCAATCGGCAAGGGTGTAAAGTTATGCACTTACACCGGGCTTGTAAAGTGAAATATCGCCCTCTAGAGTGAAATAGTGGCAAATTATACGATGGCCGTTGGAATACGGTGCATGTACCCGAACCATTCCATTTTGCGTTGCGGTGTATTTGAATGATCTAGGGTGTAATAATGTTTTATTTTAATAAAATTCATTTTTGAATTCTTGGAGGGACGATTTATAATAATTTTATGTTATATACAGGGTGTTATGTAAATAGCTTATTATATAAGTGGGCGGTGTGGAAATAATTGTTCAAAAAGCTATGACATTTGTCATGACAGAATGAAAAAATGTTAAAATATAGTATTTCTTTTTAACGTGTTTGACGTGGTATAAATATGACAAAACTGGCCAACATTCACTGGCGTCTCTTGAGGTTTGACCTACCCTATTAGATTGTTGACATATCTCATCCGTGTCTACCACATGGTATTTGGGGTTTGAAATCAAGTGGCTTATCTCGTTTATTAATTCAAAGTGCCATTCATGGTTATTTTTTTTTGCCAATCTGTTTTCATCTCAGGATTGCGGGTTTAAATATAATAAGCAATTTCCATAACAGTGTATATTGTGGTCTATAATAAATTTTATTAAAAATCGGGTTTGATCGAGAAAAATTTAACTATATGCGACTATGTAAACATGTGTTTCTACTCCTATATTAGTAAGAATATATTTACGCACTGTTTACTGTTACGTAACATACCCACACATCACATTATCAGTGATACGCCAAAACCGTGAATGTTTCCAATAGATTTTATGCAAAGTTGGCTGTGAAATACCTCGCGTCACCTTGACAACGTAAATGTCCGACAATTTTAAAGGTCAACGGTTCTAATTTGGATATTATTTTTGGGTATATTGGTAAAGTATGAGTGACTACGACTACGAAATTACATTACAAGCTGCTTCCGCAGCAAATAAATTAATACTAGAAAAATCCAGCGAGCGGTATGAAAAAGTGTATCAAAAATTTATTGAGTGATGTACTCATAACCATGTACCTACTCAGAAAATGTTTTATTGGCATATTTCGATAGCTTAACATAAAAATAAATATAAAGTCGTAGAAAAATTACAGTATACAACTCGAGTGGTAAGCATATAACACACTCTTTCGCATTAATATGTGATGGGCTTCCTACCACTCTTGGTAGGGGAGACCGAGGAGGGTAGTGACAATTTTTACTTAAAAGAACATATCTCAATAAAGAAACATACCACCATTATGAGTTGTATGCCGCAATGTAGCTCAATCCTTGCTCTTTTAAAAACAGTCATCAAAGTCAATAAAAGTTATGAAGTTTCTGAGAAAATCCACGAAAACTGAAACTACTCCCTTTGTCACAACTCTCCTAACACCGAGGTAAATTGTGACAGGAACCAAAGTTCTGACAGCTGTGTATCTAGACCAGGGGTCGGCAACCTGCGGCTCGCGAGCCACATGCGGCTCTTTGGATGTGAAGCTGTGGCTCTTTAGTTCCATACGCAAATATTATTTATTTTATCGAAAAAAACATTAAAAATTCATTCTGAATCGATTAACGAGGATTAGGCACCGATTCTATCTCTCAGCCACTTGTACTCGCTTTTCCCCGCACCCCTCTCCCGTGACACGCGTCGTTACCGTCGTCAGTCCGTCGAAAGCTCTGGAATGACGCAGTCGTCGGATGTTTCTATGTAGGTTTTAATTCGTTTTCGACGCAAGACAATTTGGCGTCTTCACCAGTACTTTGGCTGTGACCAGGGGTCGGCAACTTACGGCTCGCGAGCCGCATGCTGCTCTTTCGATGTCAAGTTGTGTCTCTTTCGATAACAAATTGCGGCTTTTTAAAAACTGAGAAATTGTGTAAATTATAACTTTTGGCTCTTCCGTCTCAAAAGGTTGCCGACCCCTGATCTAGACTATATTTAATAGAAAAAAATACTTTTATATGAATTATAAACAAAACACACTTTTTTTTTTGGATCAAATTAGTTTAATTATCATTTGTCATAATTGTAGGAACTACAATAACATGAAACATTAACATAACAGTATTAAATCTTTTATAAGTAATTTTGACATCATTATATCAAACTTAGGTTTGAATTGACCAAACGAACAAAAACAGAAAAAACATTGCAAGAAGCGTGTAAAATAAGCTAACCAGAAAATAATCTTTAATAGGAGAGTTGTGACAGCGTGTCAAAACTCTCCTAGGTGCCAAACATCGCGATCTGGTCAGAATAATAATTCGTAATTTCGAAACAAGATGCAAACACAGCAAGACAATGCCACGCTTTGAACCTCCAAACCCACACAATGTAAGAAAAAATAGCATATCTACGTGAATGTAATACAATCAAAAATTTTATAAAAAATTTACTTTTCGGTTGTTTTTTCATGCAGACGTTGTAATCACGCAATCGCTTGTCGTGGGCCATTGGCGCATACCGCGTCAAGTAGCGCGTCTTTAAACAAACAATCGTGCGCTGTTGCCAGCTCGCTAACGGCCATAGATTCCGAGAAATCGTCTTTGTCACAACTCTACTCTGTCACAATTCTCCTCGGCCTCCCCTATCTAATATACTATTTCCTATGTATTTGGTAAATAATAAGAATGTGGCAACGTTTTTTAGACATCCGCAACCTGATATGTTGAAAAATGCTGGAAACATAAAGCTACAGTTGATACAGCACGAAATTCCGAGCTTATAAATACTCCTAATGACTGGTCGCATTTTTTTTATCTGTATAAAAGTAAAAAAGTCCATATTGTCGACCATATTTTTATCAGCTCTAACTCTAATTTTTTTTGCAGGAAAAAACAAATCTCTCCGGGATTCGAGGGATGAAAGCCTGGTTTTTGATGAAAGCAAAAAGTGTCAGTTTATTTATTTGGAGCTGATTGATATGGGTCAACCAGATAAAATAAGCCCCTTCTGACGGGTATTTAATAGTGAAAGCGAAGTGGTGTTAAATGCAGGAATTGGGACAAAACAGTGTTGATGGCGTCCCAGGATAACAATTAGAACGTAAAATATATATTTATTTATATTATACATATACAGGGTGTTCCTTAGTGACGTACTAATATTTCATATTGTGGTTCCTTAGGTAATTTTATGATATTTGGGTAAAGCCGTATTTTACGATTTCGTTCTTTTTGTTTTCAGATTCTATTTGAAGAGATATGTGAAAATAAATTTCACATTCTCATTGTCATTTTTTCTCCTCTATAAGATTCTTTAATTAACTTTTCAATCCGACGTTGCGTTTTTTCGACCATGATCAACTTTGTTTATTTTTAATATTAGTAACATTGTAAGTATGTTATATATCTCCCGGATATTAAGAAAACAAGTGAAAAGAGTACTACAAGTTCATATAAACTTTTTCGTATAGGCCTCCTCTTCGAAGATATGGGCTCCCAAAGAGCTCCAATGGAATCAAGTTTTTTTTACATATATTTATTGAACCACCAGGTATATTTAATTGTCCTTTCAATATGATGTATACCAGGTAAGACCCTTCAAATTACCATCCAAGAAAGTGATGTGAATTACTCACAGCTGCTGCAACGCATTTTCTTATTACTTTTTTTCTTTCTACATTTAAAACGCCTAGAAAGTAATTATTTGGTCGTTACACAAAAATAAAATTTTAAAAATAATTTCACCATACTTGTGAACCCCCTCTTCATAGGTCACGAGCCGCCACTGTATCCGTGAGATTTCGCACATTTTTACGGACACCCTGTATATATTTATGTAATTATGTAGTTCATACACACTTATTGCTGTTCAATTATAGAAGATTTTAAGATTGAATCTTCCGACCGATCTTGTCAGAGCTTTGAACCATTTTACAGCAGCCATTACACCTCATTAAGGAAACAGAAGACCATATAGTCACTCAGGTGAGCCAACCAAACGGTCAAGGCCGTTCAAAATATGGCCTTGCGACCATATGTGAAACCTAATTGTCAGTGATTATTCAAAGCAGAACACTTGTAATTCGTGCTTATAAATGTAAATTGTGAAGTGTTACTGGGTATGGTAACAATTTTATTTACGTTGTAATTACAGGGTATCTTATTATATTGCGACAAGGTTGGATGACCCGAATATAGAGATTTTAGATGAAGTAATAGCAATTTGTGTAAGTCCTTAATAAATTATAATTAGTACTATTGTATTTGTTCGGGTTTGTTCTTAAATATTAATGTCCACCTTAAATTTGATTGTAATTTATTGTAAAATTTATTACAATAGAGGTTAATTCGTCATGACTTATTCGAATATAATTTATTGTCATTTATAATTTAATGTATATTTTTATTATCTATGTCTCCAGTCACACGTCCACGTTGCAAATATCACAATAGCAATAATTAAGTGACTCTTAGCTATACTATATTGTTAAAACATATTTATTATAATTAAAGTGGTATTTTTATTTTTTGATCAAATTTAGAATGATATAAAACAGTGGCGGTTCTTCCACAGGAGCACATGCGCACGTGCACCCCCGAAACAAATAAAAAAAATATTAATTTATATTCATTTAATATTATTTATCGTATAAAGTCCGATCCTCGCTAATATTTTATCGTACCGTCAAATCAAACTGTATACAGGCTCTCGCCGTGGCACGATCTAGCCGGCGCGCCAGCTGTTAAACCCGAACAAACCCGAGAAATGCTCGCATATGTATACAGGTTGTCGCAGAATATGTGGGTAATCTCCCAGGTTCAGATAGAACACTTAAAAATAACAGGAGAAGTTCTTATAAACTTTTCTTCCTTCGGACTCCCCTACGGAGATATGGGCCCATAACGCACGCCCCTGGAAATATTTGTTTTTTAAATAATTTTTTGGGTTTGTTCCACGCCACCAGTGGCGGCTCGTGACCTATGATATAGGGGGTTCACAAGTATGGTGAAATTTGTCTAGGCGTTTTAAATGTAGAAAGAAAAAAAGTAATAAGAAAATGAGTTAGGTAAAACACATTTTTATTTATTTTTTAATTTTACACAAGGAAACTTTTGCAAAATAAGAAAGGTTTTCTTAGTGTGTATAGCTGTCGGATCTTAACGTTGTCGCGTGCAACCCTCGTAACAATATTTATACAGTCCACTACTAATACTACTAAAGCCATCTACGATGCTATCAAGAAAACCGAATGATTTCCAATACTACTACCGCCATCTACGAGTTATCAAGAAAGCCGAATGATGTCTATTCTACGGCTACGTCATTAAGCGCAACCAAGACGAGAACAATAGTTAACTGTTTTATGACAAGAATGAATCGAGCCACGAGACTGACAAGTTGGCATTCTTCATATTTTCAGTGTTTTTTAGTTTAAATCCTTAAATAAAATGGTTTAAAATCATATCGAGTATCATTTATCGAAATACACAACATTTATCGACCCTACACAATAGAACTTAAAGGTCCATTCTTCGGTTCTTAATTGTAGAAAATTGATCAATAACAGCCACATTAAGTTTGGAATACCCTCTATAAACTTTCTAATAAAGTCCCTAGATTTAGTCTTTGTGGTATGCGTTAAATTCATTTCGGGTTTAGGTGTTCCCGCATTCTTCACTTCAATTTGTTGCTCTAAACTCAAAGAGCTAAAGTTATTTCTTAAATAGTCCACCGTCAACTATTCATTTTAACTTAATAAATATATAATATTAAAACATACACACTCGAATTTCTAACTAGATGCACGAACAGACAACAGCGCGAAATATCTAGTAAAAATGATTTATTTGCAAGGTTAAAGGGTAGTATTTTAAAGTTTTCTATAAAAAATTTTTGTCGAATCCATAATGCCTAGAAAACTAATTTTAACGAAATCGAAGTAAGCCTAAAATTCGAACCCTAGTTGCTGCCAACATAAAAAAAAATTAAATTTCAGTTTCATAAAGTGGCAGGTTATTCAATTTTTTAGCATTTCATAATGTAGCCATTATGAAACACAAATAGAAAAATAATTATATATAAGGAAGGTTAAAGCTAAAGGTTAGCAAATATATGTCATTCCCAAATTATTGCTTTCTTGTATTCTCAATTTCATTCTCACAAATTTATTCCGAACAAGTAAAAGTGTTCCGACGAAGCGTAAACATGTTCAAATTGTATCTCATTTCTGTATTTTAATTAACAAAAAACAAAAATAAAGGACACCTGTTTCGTTCTCCCCGTATTTAATATTGTACCGCGAAAGGGTCACCACAGAAAATGTTTTCTTTCCTTTCTCGTCATTTCCTTTCGGGAAGGGTCCGGAATGAGTGAGATTTTTAGAGCCTATTTAAAAGATATTTTAGGGTTATCAATTTAGTTTGTCCCACTTTTAAGAGCCTGTAACTTTTTGAATTTTGATTTAGCGCGTTCATTCAAAAAACGAGATGTAGCATTTTTAGCCAAGTTTTTATGAGTGTTGTCAAAAATTACTATATGTGTCCATGTCACACCGAAAAGATTATTATTTTTTAAATGGGACACTCTATATATCAGAAGCGCATTAGATAGCGCCTTTTCTTCCGATCTCAAAAATATAATAGTAGTCTCGTTAATAAATACAATTCAAGTTTCAAGTTTTTTTCCGGGGAAAGACGATTTAAAGTTTCTGGAAAAATTTAGAGGTTTTCTCCCAGAAAAATTTGAAAAAATTAATATTTTCTTATAAACAAGAAAGAATTTATTTTAATCGCTAGACTTGCTTTGCAATTTATAAATTATTTTTATTTTAAAATGCCTGATATAAACAGGCGAGGCCCGCGCAACTATTTAATTCGCTGGTGATTAATCTCCGCATTTCGGTAAATCCCCGAAAACATTCACTAGTCACAATATGCGCCCCGCGGCATTTTTATTTTTGAACTAAGCATAATACGATTTTTTTGTGTTTGTGATTTTTATGCGGCATAATTCTTTTTGAATAAGCGTATTACGATTTTTTTGTGTTTGTGATTTTTTATGTGGCATAATTCTTTTTGAATAAGCGTATTACGATTTTTTTGTGATTGTGATTTTTATGCGACATAATTTTTATTGAATAAGCGTATTACGATTGTTTGTGTTTGTGATTTTTTTATGCGGCATAATTCTTTTTGAATAAGCGTATTACGATTTTTTTGTGTTTGTGAATTTTTTATGCGGCATAATTCTTATTGAATAAACGTATTACGATTTTTTTGTGATTGTGATTTTTTATGCGGCATAATTCTTTTTGAATAAGCGTAGTACGATTTTTTTTTGTTTGTGACTTTTTATGTGGCATAATTCTTTTTGAATAAGCGTATTACGATTTTTTGTGTTTGTGATTTTTTAATGTAGCATAATTTTTTTTGAATAAGCGTATTACGATTTTTTGTGTTTGTGATTTTTTTTATGCAGCATAATTCTTTTTGAATGAGCGTATTACGATTTTTTTTTGTTTGTGATTTTTTTATGCAGCATAATTCTTTTTGAATAAGCGTATTATGATTTTTTTTGTATTTGTGATTTTTTATGGTAGATGATTTCTCTGAAGCCGAACAATCAGACTCGGACATTGGTAATGAAATGCATTGAAAATAAATACTTGATGTTTTAGTTTTGGCTTCGGTTGTATGAACTTTCCTGGACTTTGTGTTTGTTCGAGAAAAAAACATATTTTTTTTTTAATTTTTGCTTTTGTTTTCCAAACCGTTAAATCTCTAGTAAAGACAATAAAATTATTTAGTATCCTCCTGCATACCAAAAGCCCATGTCGAAGGAACATTCCCATAAGAACGTTTAATTTTATGACGCCTTATTTTAAAAGATTGCATTGTTGGGAAGTTAAAAAAGAAGTTATAATGCGCGCTCGGAATGTTGATATAACTACCTGTGGTATAATTAACGTAATAGAGGTTCCGAAAGAATGAAAAAATATGGATATTATGTGCTAATTTTATGCATATTTTTGGAGATGTTATGCTGGGGGAGAAAGAAGGTAAAACGTGCACGTTTTCGCTAAATATCAGGACGGTGAAGTAAAGCTCACATTACCATTTTATGTTATTTCTGTACGTATGTTTTTAATATAAAAAGACTACCTGAAAATGTTCCTTTTTATTACCTAAATTAGTAAAAATGTACTTTAAAAAAATATTTATGAATTTTCAAAGAAGGGCAGTCAATATTATACACATAGATTCAAAAGTTTTGCATCACTCTGATTCTCGAATTACGTCATCGCGAAAAAAGACTAAATATGAGTTCAAAACAACCATTTTTGTATTACGTCTAGTCCGCCCCTGGCAAACTAAATAAGCCAAATGTGTTTAAAAGGGCGAATTTTAAGGAGACTCATATAGTAAGCATTATATTAAAAAATTATTAAATTACACCAAGTACTTAAAAAATTATTTAAAAATCATCGATTTCCAGGGACGTCCGTTATGAGCCAGTGTCGCCGTAGGAGATGCCGTTGGAAGAAAAATTTATAAGAACTTCTCCTGTTATTTTTAAGTGTTCTATCTGAACCCGATTGCCCACATATTCTGGGACACCCTGTATACAAATGTAAATTTAAATCTACATTATATCAATGAATGGTGATATATTATTACAACCTTTAAGATGTAATTATTAGTTAATTAAGGATTTTAATTACGATGTTGTGTATGCAATATAGTTAATACGCAGTACGAATAAATAATAGACTTATTCTTGTAGAAACTAGTCCGCTTTAATTTGATTATATAAGAGGCATGAAGTATAGGTAATAGTTAATAACTTTAGTTACATTATATTCATTAGCATTACGCATTAACTTTTCAGGTTTTTCTCTTTTGTTTATTCTATTTTCAAATTTTGTAACTTTTCAGGAAATGCAAATTTGTTGTTTCAGTGCAGTGCAGTTAAAAATGAAGTGTTATACCTATACAGGGTGTTCCAGAATATGTGGGCAATCTCCCGGGTTCAGATAGAACACTTAAAAATAACAGGAGAAGTTCTTATAAATTTTACTTCCTACGGCCTCCCCTATGGAGATAAGGGCCCATAACGGACGTCCCTGGAAATCGTTAATTTTTAAATAATTTTTTAAGTACAAGATGTGATTTAATAATTTTTTAGTGAAATGTTTACTAGAAATTCGCCCTTTTAAACACATTTGGCTTATTTAGTTTGACAGGGACGGACTAGACGTAACACAAAAATGTTTTTTTACACCCTGTATAATGAAGGAACGACAATAATATTTTTTTTTTGATACTCTAAACCTTAAGTTGAAAAAAAGATACTCTTGATCAATGTCTATAAAATGAACTGTTTTCGAGAAAAAAAATATTTTTGTTCAATATGGTTTTTTGCATTGGTTGTTGTTTTATGTTCATAAAATTCCCTCATTGTTGCTATATTTATACCAGTGTCAGTTTATGGTAGTGTCTTGAAATTTTCGGTTTATCTCCTTTGTCTTATTAGTTACTAACTTAGTAATGGAATTTACGTATACTGAATATGCTGACATGCATTTAATGTATGAACAAAAATATATTTTTTTCGAAAACAGTTGATTTTATTGACATTGATCAAGAGTACCTTGTTTTCAGCATCAGGTTTAGAGTATCCAAAAAAAATATTATTGTCGTTCCTTCATCGTACAGGGTGTAGGAAGAAAAATGTATATGAACTTCTCCTGTTATTTTTAAGTGTTCTATCTGAACCCGGGAGATTGCCCACATATTCTGGGACACCCTGTATAAGCAAGAAGAAGGTATGATTTAAAAGATATTTCTATATTATACAAAAAATAACTATAAAATTTTTTTTTGTCCTTTCCAATTATCAAATAATGTTTTTTATTAAATTGTATTCTGTAGATATGAATAAAACCGCAACGTTAACAAAGTAAAACTCCTTTACCCCACTATATGACCGAAAACCTAGGAAACAATTACTATAGTAGTAGAATACATAAAAGTCGTAAACTTTTACCAACACTAGCATACAGCTGCAATAAGCAATTTCTTCCTAATCTTGAGACATAAGAATAGGAGCTTAAAATTACCGTCGAGTTTTCAGCTTCTCTCCATAATTCCTTCTCCTTAGTCCCATTTCCTAATTGTTTCTAAATGAGCTTACACTAATCCAATAAATGCATTTAGTCGCACTGGCAGACAAATTTAAGCAGCTCCTTCTAATTTGCTAAATTTCCTGAATTTCTTGGTATTTAGAAAGATTTTATGGCAAATTTGAGCGATCTCTTTCTTCTTAATAGTAATTTCCTTCGGATTAATTTAAATGCGATGTTAAATTTGTGGTGAAATTGCTTGTTATGAACATTTCAAAGAAATTTTAGATGAGATAAAAATTCTTCATTTTTTCACCGAAATAACTACTACATTTTTAATATTTCAATAATAGAAAAGTTTCCCATACGAGTTCAACTTTTTGCCAACCAATGCATAGATTTAAAATATTTTCAGCGCTGCGGCGTTGCCGCTTCTACCCAACCTTAGCAACCTTATTATTTTAAATGGAATACCCCCCCCCCCCCCCCCCCTGTATATTATTTTTCTTTTTCTTTTAATACTTATACTACCTCGTACTGTTTCCGAGATAAAAGAAATATTTCAGTCTAATACTGCGCAAAACATAACCTTAATTAAAAACGCGTAAATTTGTGATATGAATGAATGGAAAGTGGAAATTTTAGCGTTAGGGCTGTTTTTTTAATAGAACCTCTGTATATTATTTTTAAAATTAAAACAACGTTAAATTTTGTTTCAAACGATATATCATATCTGTATCTAAACCTTCAGGTTTACTCAATAGAGCCAGTTTTCTGGAAAACAAATAATGTCATTCATTAGTGTAAATATTTTCGTTTATTTTCAGAAGGTTTTTTTTGAAAGGTTCCATAAGAATTTAACAGTTATATTGCGCAAGCCTCCCTGCAATTGTTATTGCAGCAAGAGAAGAATTGCGAGCTGTAATGCGGCTTTAAGGAACATAACAAAAGGATTATGCAGAAAATAGGGTCGGTAAAATGATGGCCCAAATTTCTACAGCGCACGATTCAGTACACTTTAATAAGTTCATTTTAAATTTAACCGGTTTTTACTCTCTTAAACTTTTAATGGGAAATTTTTAAAATGTTATTTTTCCACAATATTGATTGATTACTGCTTTATACTCAGTATAATATTAAAATCGCTCGGAATCAGCACCAAACCGTTCCTATTAAAAATTCCCAGGCTATAAAATATTTAAAACGAAACCAATAAAAGCTGTGTCCACACAATCATAAATTGCCATGGTTATTTGGCGGGTCGACATTGTGTGAAAACGGACCAACGGCTTTTGAATAATTAATCAAATATCATCAATTTGCATGTTTCCATTTGGCCACGTTATGAACAGTGAAGTTCGTATTGCTTTCGGTTGGTATAATTATAAGAGAAGTAATTAAATGGTTTGCCGTTATTGAAATTGGTTCGCAGCAAAAAAATAGCCATTAAATCATTTGATCATTTGCCTGCAATAAATAAAAATCGGGCTGCAACACTTGTTCTGCAAAAAATGCTACAAACTGTCAACAATTTAACCGATATCAGTCCACTTGTAATATCATGTGTTCGCTTAATTAACAGTCGAGCTGCGAAATGATTTCTTGGTCAGCAAGATTTTACAATTGGTCAGTAGAAAAAAACATGGCTAGAAGCAGTTTACTTCAAAGGTTTGCATATTAAAGAATGGTTATCAATATAAATCATTGGATTGCGTTTATTTTGAATAATCGGCAAAGTTCGTTATTGAATAGTCGCGTGATACGAGTAGCTAATTGCGTACGTGTGTTTTCATTCGGTGTAGCAGTCAAGGCCCAAAAGGTAGCGGGGGCGGGTTTTCACTTGTTTTCCCAGGGCACTGTCAATTTATGTAACTTTCTTGTGTTTTCTCTTGCCGAATACAGAAGGAAATCGGCTACAAAAGGTGTTGCGGGGGCGGGTTTTCACTTGTTTTCCCATGGCACTGTCACTATTTCACGTTTTATTGCTTTTTTTTTTGATGACCAGGATTAAATATTTTGCTTACCAATATCTGATTAAAAGTGGATCGCTCATAGCAGCTTATATATTTAATTTGCGTACCAAAATAATCTAGAGCACTCTAGTATGACATTAATTACTGACCGATTCAGAAATGTTTGCTGTCCATAAGTTGCTGACCAACTAGCCATTTTGGCTGATCGATTACATTTTTCTGTTCGCAAAAAGAATATTTTGCTAACCAGTTAAATGATTATAATTATATTTGATATTACTTTGAAATAAAAGTGGATTTTATACACCGGTTGGGCCTCTCTAGAGGTGCCGATCCCGGAATCTCGAGGAAAAATAAATCGCGAAAATCCCGGGATAAATTATATAAAAGAGTTGTTTAAAAATTAACTTGTTTTTTAAATATTTATTTTAAAACTAACAATTTTATTGTCAATTATATTTTATTAAAAAATCCCTAGCTTGGCGACATGTCTCGATAGCCCCCGATACAAATATACAATTTACAAAATAATGTAATTTTTTAGTGTCGATTTTCACTAAAAAAGAGAATTAACGGCGAACCATTTTTCCCGGGCTTTTAATAGTGCATTATATACCTAGGGACTAAAAATACACTTTAGACACGTGATTTCTATATGTAGATACTATAGTATTTTATGAATTTTACGATAGGGAAAATTAAATTTCATTTAACAGTTAATTGGCTTATTTACAAGTTATTGGCGCTTTAATTAAGTAGATAATATCGCTATTTAAAATAGTAGCCATGGAGGATGTATTGCCTATCTTTATGGAATTATTTGATTATGTTACTATACCAGGTGTTATGGTAAATGGCTTATCATTTTTCCAATTGGAAGACTCTGCGACTGATGTACAGGGTGTCCCATTTTCGACACTTTTATAGGGTATCTCCGTAATTATTAGTGCGATCAAAAAAGTAATGTAGGTGTCATGTGCTCTTTTTGGGTCAAACTTAAAATGGTAAAATCAAAATTCGAAAATTTTCGCTCGCCTAAGAGATAAATCAACAAATTTACAATTTCTAAATTACCCTATATTTTCTTAGTTAAAAGAGATACAGAAAAATGTTTTATACAACAGTTTATTTATAATGATTGTTGAATAATCTGCCTTTTTCAGAATAAGTATATGGGGTCAGGTAAGAAAGTTATCGGACCTAACCTCATTTGTTTTAAATGGAACACCCTGTATATTTTAATCTAAAAAGATAGCATTTTAAACTCTCTTTTCAAATTTATAACACACCATGGATGATAGATATCATATCAAATAGTTCAAAATGTTGATAAGATATTTTCACAAATGAATATGTAAAAATGAAATTGACGTTAAATGTTAATAACAACTAGAATGTCAACATAGTTGTCTCTAGGATATTAGCTTTTGTTTCATGGCCTACTGTGGTTTAAAGTAATAAAGTTTAAATAAATTGCCTAGGAAACCAATATTATCAATGGTGTATTATATATTTGAAAATAGAATTTAAAATGCAATCTTCTTAGATTAAACTATATAGGGTGCTCCATTTAAAAAAATGGTGTTAGGTCCGATAACTTTTTTACCTGACCGCGTATAATTATTCTAAATAAGGCAGATTATTCAAAAATCATTCCAAAGAAACTTTTGTATAAAATGTTATTCTCTTTTAACTAAGAAAATATAGGGTAATTTTGAAATTGTCAATTTTTTGATTTTCCCCCGTATCTCTTAAGCGAGCGAAAATTTTCGAATTTTTATTTTACCATTTTATGTTTGACCCAAAAAGAGCACATCACACCTACATTACTTTTTTGATGGCACTAACAATAATTACGAAGATACTCTATAAAAAGTGTCGAAAATGGGACACCCTGTACACAATAATACACAATAATTGCTGTAGATCAAGTCTCAAAAGATGTCTGAGAATGTGGACCGGTGTTGTCATATTATTCGCACTAGGTGGATTTTAGTGGTATAAATCATGGCATTGCTGTCTGGCGCCATGCCAAAAAAATAGGCGAAAATGTATCATCCCTCATCTCTACCCCATTCACGCCGGCAACCAGGACTGATGAGATCGGATATCTCGTGTGGGTACGGGGGACGATACGCACTCCCCAATCGGTAGCTCATACCGCAATGCAAGAAATCAAGGGTTGAAAATGAACAAAAACGAACCCCCCCCCCCCCCCCCCCCCCGAGACAACGACAGCAGCAAGATGTCGTTGTGCCGCGTTGTCAGTTATTTTTCAAACACTTTAGAAATTTTAAGGTACATGCTCTCTTACCTTCGGTCTTTTGTTTAAAAAAAATTCGTGTAAAACAATACAACACCAAATGTATGCTTTGCAACACAGGCAATAGTAATATCACACAAATTCGAGTAATTCGACATCACACCACAACATTTATTGTCATAAATTATTTCACAAAAAAATGCTACAACTGGTAAATTTAACACCTTATTGATTCAGCCAGAAATATATTAACGAAAGGAGTATAAAACTCGTCGCGACATCTCGCGTCTAGAGATGAGTCTGACAAAGGGAAAAAGGAAACATTTTCTATTCAATACCTTAACGGGGCTTAACGTTTAAAATTCATATGAAAACACGTGGGAATTGAAGGGAACCGCACGTACGATGCGACATATCCCTTTCGCTATCAAAATCCTACTGAAGTAGATACGCCGCGTCGCGCTTGGCGCAGCATTTTCCAACGGTCGAGGTCGAGGCATGCGTAGTGATCTGGCATCACTGCTCGCCCACTGACCTAGACAAAATTGTTAACTGAAACTTACCACACATTCCATACTTACAATCTTGTGCCAAACATATTTCTATAACCAGTCCTTACCTGCAAAATAAAAGAAAAATTAAGTTTAAGTTATACAAATACTTTTAAAATATTTATTCGAGTTTGTTAATAATGGGCGCATAGATGATATTTCTTAAAAGTTTCTCAATTCAATACGAACGAAAGTTTCTTAGTATTTAAAACTTTCCGAAGCTGTTCGTTAAAGTTTGCATCGAGCGGTTCCCGTCATATTTTGTTTAAAAGTTTAAATTAAAGTTGGATATAAAAATAGAAGATAATTAAAGGAAGTTAATATTAATTAAAGGGAACAAAGAGAAAAAGGGGGGTTAAACTTAATAATATGGATCATTTGTTGGATATAAATATACAGGGTGTCCCTTAATAATGTTCTAATATTTCAGAGTTTGATTCCTTAGATTATTTTATGAGGAAAAGTTAATATGAACATATTTCCTGAAATTCATTCCCACGGGATGTTGAATTTTTTTTTAATCGTTATTTTTTAATATGTCCGAAAGTGCTTTCGATATTATTTTCAATTTTTGTATATATTAATAGGATATAAAACAACGTAACCCTGTACGTTGGAAAATCAAAAAAATTGATAATTTCAAAATTATCCTATATTTTTTTAGTTGTAAGTGATACAGAAAAATGTTTTATACAGAAGTTTCTTTATATTGATTGTTAAATAATCTGCCGTTTTCAGAATAAGTATACGGGGTCAGGTAAAAAAGTTAACGGACCTAACACATTTTTTAAAATTTAAATATTTTAATCTAAAAAGATACTATTTTAAATTGTCCCTTAAAATATATAACACACTATGGATGATATTGGTTTCCTAGGCGATTTATTTAAACTTTATTACTTTGAAACGAAATAAAAGATTCAGATTAAGGTAAAAAATAACGGGAATCATCGCAAATGTTCGGAATATATCCTTAAATGATTGCCGTCTTTCCGGATAGCGAGCAAAATATACATTTTGCGTCATTTCTTCGTTTTTTTCCACTTTCAATATAAACTGATATCATATTTGCGTTATTTCTTCCTTTTTTCCACTTTCAATATAAACTGATATCATATCAAATTTTTCAAAATGTTGATAAGTCATTTTCAGAAATGAATGTATAAAAATGAAATTGACGTTAAATGTTAATAGTCAACGTAGTTGTTTCTAGGATATTAGCTTTTGTTTCATGGTCTACTGTGGTTTAAAGTAATAAAGTTTAATAAATCGCGTAGGACCAATATCATCCATGGGGTGTTATATATTTGAAAGGAGAATTTAAAATAGTATATTTTTAGATTAAAATATACAGGGTGTTCCATTTAAAAAAATGAGGTTAGGTTCGATAACTTTTTACCTGACCCCGTATACTTATTCTGAAAACGGCAGATTATTCAACAATCAATATAAAGAAACTTATGAATAAACATTTTTCTGTATCTCTTTTAACTAAGAAAATATAGGGTATTTTTGAAATTGTCAATTTTTTGATTTTCCCCCGTATCTCTTAAGCGAGTAAAATTTTCAAATTTTGTTTTTACCATTTTAAGTTTGAGCCAAAAAGAGCACATGACACCTACATTACTTTTTTAATAGCACTAACAATAACGGAGATACCCTATAAAAGTGTCGAAAATGGGACACGCTGTACTGTGGTTTGAAAAGTTATTTTGTTAATCAAATAGTGACGTCCCTGCAAACATGTATTTTTTAAAGACCGAAACATCAATAATTGACAAATCCTTCTTCATCGCAAATGTGGGTGATAATTAATCTGCTTCCTTCTCAAGATGGAAGTTTTATTCCTATAGATAAGCCATCTAAATATGCTGGCCAATAACTTGTTTGTTTTTGTCCCAACACATTAAATAGGATTTAATATAAAATTAATTAACCACCAAATATTCCACTGAAAGGTCATTTACCCATGCTTATATACAAAACAGGTACTTTTATTACCTGCCTATGCCATTACAATGATTTATATTATTTCCAGAAACGAGAATAATTTTAAAAACTAAAATTATACAACATTGCTCTACTGTGTGTATGAAGGTTTACTAGTATATTAAGATACAAGTTTCATAAGACATTAACTTAGAGTATGCGTCGAATAGTACAAGTACAAGTGCTCTAATTGTCTTATGAACCGTGTATTTTATAACACTTGTTCTATTTGGGTCTTTAAAGTCTGAAAATATAGTAGATTTTTTTCAATTCAAATTAATATTTTCTTTTTGGGTTGGCAATACTTTTATAATTTCACAAAATGTTACAAATACCAATATGGAAATTATTATTCCTTATACAATAAGGGCGTATTTTTGTCTACAGAGTAGCACTTTAAAAAACTATTTCAGATTGAATGGTACTACCAAGAAAAGGAAGCCCTCTCCATTGATAGGATGCAACCACCTGCAGACCGGTTTCGAACTTATTTGTTCTCGTCAGTACAGGGTAGGTGTACATACCTATCATCAGAGAGGACTTTAACTTAACGCCGTACTATATATTTCTTGGTAGTACCATTCAATCTGAAATAGTATTTTAAAGTGCTACTGGGTAGACATAAATACGCCCTTATTATGTAAGGATCATCGGGTGGTCTGGGAAATAATAATTTCCATATTGGTATTTGATATTAATACCACCTGACAAGCAAGATTTTTATTTCTTAAATTAAAATGTTACAAGTATCAAATATGCCATGATAGAAACAATTGAACACAACAAAGCTTCTTCCCATCCGTCATAATTAAAAATATATATATTATTAAAGTTAATAAAAATGAGTCAGGAAGAAAGTTGTACTCCGTCAGAAATACGAGAAATTGCAGAAAGTAATCTAGAAAAACTTTTAAAGAATATGCAAAACTTTGAGTTATGGTGCGAGCAGAACAAAGTTCAAAACATTGAACAAAATAATAAATAATAGTATTGAACAAAATATTGTGTTGATACAGAATCTGACATGAATAAAATGTCTACAGTAACTATAAATATGTACATATTAAATAATATGTATAATATTATATTGAATTAAAAATAAAAATCGTACTTTATTGAATAGAACTTTAGAAATAGAGCATAAACTGGAAGATATTTCTATTATTTTTAGGTTATGTTGTTTTATAGTTGTGACTAGAAATTAGTTGCCGGGCACCATCATTATGTTATATGTTTCCGAGTATAGGTATTTCGGAAAAATATCTAGTAAAAATGATCTATTTGCAAGGTTAAAGATTAGTATTTTAAAATTTTCTATAAAAAATTTTTGTCGAATCCATGTTGCCAAGAAAGCTAATTTCAACGAAATCAAAGTAAGCCAAAAATTCGAACCCTAGCTGCCAACATAAAAAAAATAAAATTTCAGTTTCATAAAGTGGCAGGTATTCAATTTTTTTGCCATTATGAAACTCAAATAGAAAAATGTGTTATACTTAACCTCACATTCAGAGTGTTCTCAGAATCAAAATGTGTGCCCGCTGACCAAAAATACGATGTTCGTAGGGCAAAATGTATCAGTTGTCAACTGATTTGCCACAGGCAGAATAATGCGCGTACTGGTACGGAATTGTGGGTTTGGATTCTGTGCATTAGCTCGGATCGGCTGTTTGTTTACTTTAGCACTTGTTGTTTTTACCAATTCGTTACATTTTCTTTAGTTTTGCCATGATTTGGTTAAACTCACTTTCCATTATTCTTTAAATATCCTTTCCAAAATGAAAGGCTAGGCTCTAAACCAATCAGAAATGAGCAAGAATAAGGATACCTGTAGGGTTAAGTTACGAAGTAAATTCTCAGATTTGACAGTTGAAGGTTAGGCATTTGTACACGTTCACAGAGTAACGACATGTAGTGGAATCTCTTAACATAAAACTATTGTCTTATAATCATTACTATTATTAAGTAGAATCGACGATCGGGTGCTCTTAACAAAAAATACGCTGTCATATGTTACGAAAGTGTTACATGATCACGCTTTATAGTAAAAAGGGGGCTGATTAAAATATCCGGTCTAGTTTAAGATTTCGTCGGCAGTTTCACCGTGTTACCGTGACCTTAAAACAAACATTCAACAAACGACGAATCGTGCGGTACCGAAAAACACCTTTCACATATAAGAAATTAATTATCGACAGCCGCCCATCCTCTGCATTGTTCAGAACCTTCGTCGAAAAGCTTGCCTGCCTTTATACAATCGGAAAAGATAAGAATTATCGATAGTGAGCGTATTGCACCGCAACGTATCCTGTCCACAGGCGTATGCGGACAATACCTCCTATTCAGGGGGGTGTTTATGCGGACCATGGAAGGAAGGAATATTGAAATATTGACCGCACAAACATATTTTAGAATTATATACGATACTGTATAGATTGTTTGTATGTATAAAAGCCGTATTAGAGTCGGCAATATTTTCCCTTGCGCCGACAATGGCAATTATAATTGCACGTATTCATGCGCAGTAAACCGTTCTCGATCAGCCGGAGCATTGCCAACAGTCAGAACAGCAGTTGATACTGTCGAAACCCTAAAACACCCCCAGAATTAGAGATGGGCAAACCAGTTCGTTTTGATTACCAGTTAAAGCAGCTACTGCTATTTACAAATAGGAGGTCAAAAAATGCGACGAATTAGCATTACATAAGCTTAATAAATAATGTGAACTGTTAATTTCAGTACCAGTTAATTTAAATAGCCATTAGCTATTCATACCTGCTTCGACCAAATAATAAACAGTTAAAAATAACAGAATAATCCATCTCTACCCAATTGCACCCGCAATGGCAATTAAATTGGCGCTTGTCCCATGGCTGGCAATGAGAGACAGCTGATCGGGAACGGTGTACTAAGCATGAATCCGTGCAATTTTAATTGCCAGAAGAGTAGAATTGCCGACTGTAATACGGATTCCATTCTCGCATTGCGCCCGCAATGCGAGCAGTATTGGACCTGCTGATTGAGGACGGTGTACTGCGCATGAATCCTTGCAATTATAATTGTCATTGCTGGCGCAAGAGACAAAAATTGCCGACTCTAATACGACAGAAGGACATTTTGAGAAAAAAAAACTATAGTTTTGAATTTATAGGAGCCAGAATCCAACTGTGGGATTTAAAAAAATAAAATAATCCAGAAACTATACGCGCTTATGATCATCTAATGGCGGAAGAGGTTTCCGAAAATATATTTCAACTGAATCGCCTCCCTATAAAACTGACAGCACGTCGCTGTCCGTTCAACAGTTATTTATTATGTGGACGTATTCTTTTCAGTAGCCACTCCCATGTAATTCCACAACACTTTCTCTAAATTAAATTGCCTGTTTTTGGTATGATTAAAATCAAGTACCGCATGACTATTAACGAAATTATAAGTTTAGTTTGCAGCAAATACGAATCTAATTTTTAATTAAAAACTGTAGGTCATTTTAAGGTGAACGATAAATTAACGAATAAGTAGATTATACTATACCGGGTGTCCGAGATAAGGATGCACTCTGCGGGTTTCTCGTTTACTAGCGGACATACACAAACTATCTAGACAAGAGTTACGCATTGGTGAGTTCTGCAACGTGATGTTTTCAAATTTAAAAAAAAACTAATATTTGGGCAAAGCCGAATTTCCACGATATCGTTCTTTTTATTTTCAGATTCTATTTGCAGAGATATGAGAAAATAAATTTTATATTCTCATTGCAACTTTTTCTCCTTTATATGATAACGATATACGAGCCCTGACGAACATGTATTGGACCAAAGTAATATATAAGGCATTTTTTTAGTTCTCACCTAGTATTTATTGTATATATAATAGCTTCAACAAATACAACTAAGTTTATTTGATACTATATGGACAATTAATCAACAATACCGCTTATTTATTTTACTCACATCATAAATAAGCGGTATTGTTGATTAATTGTTGATACCATGTAGTATCAAATAAACTTAGTTGTATTTGTTGAACCTATTATATACACAATAAATACTAGTTGAGAAATAAAAAACTGCCTTATATATTCCTTTGGTCCAATACATGTGCGTCAGGGCTCGTATTATACCTATTATTTGTTATTATTATTATCTCTTGTTTGGAACTGAACTTGAATGTTATTGAACATAATAAACAATAATTTGTTACATTTTATTATTCTAAATAATGCCATAAATTCATGGTGGTTGTGAGAAAGCGAAACGTCGGATTGAAAATTTAATTACATTATCTTATACATCTTATACTCTACCCTGTAGAGTTCATCCTTATCTGGGACACCCTGTATAAGTGTAAATCATATTTATTGAATTGTTCCGGTATGTTAAAAAAGTATATCATATTCCAAACAATTGTAGAAATTTTAAAAAGTCTCGTATCGAAATTTAAATATTAATTATATGATATAGAAAGATAATAAGAGAAAGAAAATGTCGTATGAGTTGTGTACTAAAAACTTATAACATTACGAGGTCGAGTAGTGATGTTTGGCAATACTGATAAAATTAAATATAAATAAAAAAGTTGAGTTGGCATATGCCGACCACGTTAACGCAAATGTTTTTTCGAATATAAAACAATCGCTGTTTTTACAAAAGGTAAGTCATGTTAAAATTAATTGTATTGAAAAATTCAAGAAACATATATCGTATTTCAAACAATTGTACAAACCCAAACAAATTGGAAGTATGTATCCTAATTTAAAAATTTGTAAGAAGATATTGCTAAACAAAATTAGGTAACTTCTCATGGGCCAAATTTTGAAATATAGTGGAAAATATATATAATAATAATAATAGTCTGCCACTAAAATACTGATTTGAAACATATATTGTTGACTTTATGCTTCCTTGCATAATTTAACACTAAAATTATGAATCTAACACAATAGCTATGCCACAATATGGATTAGATTCTCGTTGAAACATCATTAAAACGTTACATTAAACCATACATACATGAAATAGAAAAATATTATGAGACAATTTTGGATGATCAAAAACCATCAAACTAGCATAAGATAATTATTGTTAAATAATAAATATTCTCTAGCGTATTTTCTTCTTAAACCAGTTTTGCAGCTTAATCTCACTCGCGTTTCATTACTTTTTCTACATTGTGTGACTCATCTTCTCTATTTCGGGCCTTAACAACCTCCTAACATGAATAAACTTTCAGAACAGTGTTGTCAGATTAAACACAAATACAGAATAGTACAATAAGTATTATATTTCAGTATATAACTAAGTGGTAATACTAAATTTCTTTGTGTTTATTGTTCAATTTTACTTGTCGATAAGATAAAGTATTATTATATGACCAGTTAAGATTATGGTAATTTATTTAGTGTGCATAAAAACGGTAATATCAATAAAAAATAGTGAATTAATAATATTTTTACACAGACACACTTCATTTAAACTTACAATAAAAAATACTTAAATAATACCCAGTGAAATGTACCCTACATTTTAAAATATTTAACTATTGGAATTATAAATTTAATTTATTTTCACTATACACTCGTTGTAAAATTTACAATATATTTTAGTAATTACTTGATTTTACTAAATTTATTAGAAATTCTAAATATACTTTTTTAGAAATAATGTGTATGTACAATTATATTTTGGTATGGATTACTACTAATGAAAACTGTAATTAATACAATATTTTATCTGCAACAAAATCTTTATTATAAACATTTTACTATAGTGTTTGTTCCTTGTATATGCAGGGTGTCCCATAACTAATGGTACACAGGATAACTGCAGATTCCTTGGGTAAAAATACTGCGATTTGGCCATACTTAGTTTAGTTCAATAGCTGGTAATAACCGAGATACAGGGTGTCCAAGTAAAAATGTACGTTTCAATTTTCCTAAATAACTTATTTCTGAATCAATATTTTTGCACAAAATTTTGTGACTAGGGTTTTTTTTGGGAAAGGAATATGAATTTGTTAATAATTTTGATGTAGATTGTGGGGGGGCGCTCTTTGCGGTACTCTGGATACATAAAAATAAGTGTAACTTTCTTGGGCCTTAGTATAATTATATTTTTATTAAAAATATCAGTTTTTCCGTCATTTTTCAGCAATAAAGGTATACTTTGTAAATGTCGCTCCGACTAACCGTTTTCGAGATATTTTCAATTACAATTTCTAATGCGCCCGTTTAAATTTTGATTTGTAAATGTGAAATTTGTCACAGTAGGCTTTGGTAAAAACAAATACAATGAAAGCACTTTGAAACCTCATTTCTGTCAAAGTTTATTTTTATTTGTCAGCATTGTGGGTGTTTTTAAGGAGTTTTTGAAGATACTGTTATCAAAAATTAAACTAAAAATGCCGCGACATAACTGTTTTCTAATGGAGAAATGCGAGACATGGTATGTTTATACGCACAAGAAAATTTTTTAACATTTTATTACGTTTTGGATGCAAGGATCCTGTTTCTCCCAGTCTGTCGTATAGGCTTCTAAAAATTTTAAAATCTGGCTGCCTTCTATTTGGATACATTTCCAAATACCGTCTGTTAAAATTTTCTTGTGCGTATAAACATACCATGTCTCGCATTTCTCCGTTAGAAAACAGTTATGTCGCGGCATTTTAGTTTAATTTTTAATAACAGTATCTTCAAAAACTCCTTAAAAACAACCACAATGCTGACAAATGAAAATAAACTTTGACAGAAATGAGGTTTCAAAGTGCTTTCGTTGTATTTGTTTTTACCAAAGCCTACTGTGACAAATTTCACATTTACAAATCAAAATTTAAACGGGCGCATTAGAAATTGTAATTGAAAATATCTCGAAAACCATTGAAGCGACATTTACAAAGTATACCTTTATTGCTTAAAAATAACGGAAAAACTGATATTTCTAATAAAAATATAATTTTACTAAGGCCCAAGAAAGTTACACTTATATTTATTTATTCAGAGTACCGCAGAGAGCGCCCCCTACAATCTACATCAAAATTATTAAGAAATTCAAATTCCTTTCCCCAAAAAGACCCTAGTTACAAAATTTTGTGCAAAAATATTAATTCAGAAATAAGTTATTTAGGAAAATGGAAAATTAAATTTTTACTTGGACACCCTGTATCTCGGTTATTACCAGCTATTGAACTAAACTAAGTATGGCTAAATCGCAATATTTTTACCCAAGGAATCTGCAGTTTTCCTGTGTACCATTAGTTATGGGACACCCTGTATATTCGTTGTGAAATTTACAATATATTTTAGTATTTTAGTATTTACTTGATTTTGCTAAATATGTTTCGATGAGTCCCTTGTGGGCAGCACAAGTTCAATTTTCATTCAGGGGCCCCTGTTATCAGAATAATTGCAATGCTTGATAACTATCGTAAATTAAATATAAAATCAAATAACTTTTGTAATCAATCAGTTATTTAAAACGTCTACGATTTTCTCAACGTGTGTCGAATATTTCTGACTTATCAAAAACGTTCTAAAGGGGCCCCCGGGTGCCCCCGCGCATCTAAATTCAGTTGACAGTCAGACGGAAACAGAGAAGAAAGCGAGAAGAGGATTCCAAAATATGTAAATTTTCTCGATGTAAAAAAGAATACAACTTTTATAATGCTCGATGAATAAATGAAAACATTTTTATATTCATTAAATTCTTAAAACATATATCTTTCACTTTACATGGAACACCTGAAACAACATAATTTTCTAGGGGGTTTGTGGCGGCCCTGAAGAAATTTTGCCCACTGGGCCTTTTTCCTTAAATCCGCCACTGATTTTACTATAGTCTTTTTTCCGTGTACAGAGACATCGATAAATTTTAACAAGCAATATTGTAAAGTTGACCGTCCTCATTAATTTTACATGTACATATTTAATTCATATGGCGCCGCCCAGGCGACCTAGTGGACGTTTCGTTTAAAAATAAAGTTCCTGTCCCCTAAAAAAATATATGCAGTAAATAATCCTGTCAAGTATTTCATGCCCTAACAGAATTATTGTTTATTAATATATTCAGAAAGAAAGTCAAACGAAATCGAAAAGTTAATATCAATATGCAAATAAGGATGTTGAATCTTTCAAATAAACCGGCTAAACAAGGTAACTAGATGTTTTATTGGACCAGTGAGGCTGTATATTGTTAAGTATACTAGTGGGTCAACAAACAATAAAAAACAACTTTTGTAGAGATAAGTCACCGATAAGTTGTGGTTGTGACGGACAAAGTGAAGCAAAGACTTAGTATTCGCAGAACATGTATTTTCTGAAAATGAAATAGAGAACAAGTGTGTCTGTATATACAGAGTGGTTCACGGCGAGCTTGCATTAGAACTATATGGAGAACTACTGAATATATGTTTCTCAAACTTTGGGGATTTAGGTTTATCGATATGCTCTCTTCAACTAAAATATTCACATGTTTTTGTCATTTCCGGTTATATCGGAAGTAGCTGCCAACTTTTGTTTTTTAAATACAACATGGTAATTTTTATTATATTTTTCGATTAAGCGTTAAATGCTAAGTACATTTTATAGAACATGTTTTTATCAGACTCTGTTAGGTTTTGAGATATCTGGACTTTTTGTAATTATTTGGCAAATGCATGACGCTGAAATAATCCATATAATTTTTTTACCTTAGCTCTTGAATTACAAATTTTTTCTCACCGAATAACTAGAAGATCAAGTCTCAAGAATATTTCAAATTCGGCAGAAAATGTACAGGGTGGTCACAATTCAAGCTTCATTGTGAAATAATTCAACCATTAAAAACTTTCTTATTTTAAATGGAACACCCTGTATATTTTTGTTTAATTTGATGGCAAATTAGTTGTTCTTTATAAATAGTATTTACTGTCCTATACCTATATCAAAGCATTTTCTCAAAAAATCCAATTTTATTACGAAAATACTATTTGCTCAAGTGTGCTATGAAAACAATTGTACTTAGGGGCTGTATATTGATGTACTGAAAAAATACTGAAGGAAAATCTAATTGAAAGCATTTCAATTTCTCACTGCACAAGAAATTAGGAATGCTACAAGAAATAATATGATGAAAAGAATACATGAATTCTTGGAAGTAAACGGCAATCATTTCGAACATATTTTAAACATATAATCAAAAGATATTAGGTATAATTTTTTAAAACACATTTTTAATTAAAGAATTTAAAGTTTATAAACTTGTTTCCTTGCTATTTTTTTAAAAAATAATATTTAAACCATTAAATTTAAAACAATTTAAAACAATCAACTACATTTTATTTATAAATACAATTAAGAAACGCTTTAGAATGTTGTATTTTCAAGCAATCAATCACTTTTCCTCCATATAGTCATCAGTATCCAGCCCCTAAGTACAATTGTTTTCATAGCACACTTGAACAAATAGTATTTTCGGAATAAAATTGGATTTTTTGAGAAAACGCTTTGTATGTATAGAATAGTAAATACTATTTATAAAAAACAACTAATTTTCCATCAAATTAAACAAAAATATACAGGGGTTTCCATTTAAAATAAGAAAATTTTTAATGGTTGAATTATTTCACAATGAACCTTGAATTGTGACCACCCTGTACATTTTCTGCCGAATTTGAAATATTTTTGAGACTTGATGATCTCCCTAGCTATTCGGTGAGAAAAAATTTGTATTCCAAGAGCTAAGGTAAAAAAATTATATGGATTATTTCAGCGTCATGCATTTGCCAAATAATTACAAAAAGTCCAGATATCTGAAAAACTGACAAAACATGTTCTATAAAATTTGCTTAGTATTTAACGGCTAATCGAAAAATGTAAAAAAAATTACCATGTTGTATTTAAGAAACGAACGTTGGCAGCTACTTCCGGTATAACCGGAAATGACAAAAGCATGTGAATATTTTAGTTAAATAGAGCATATCGATAAACCTAAATCCCCAAAGTTTCAGAAACATATATTCAGTACTTCTCCATAAAGTTCTAATGCAAGCTCATCGTGAATCACCCTGTATATACTACCTTCTGTAATATGTCAATCGATGTCTAATTATAGAGATGGTTACATCTTTTCCCTTACCATCAGACATTAATTTATGTTCACTTATGTAAAGAAGACAAAAATGCCAAATTTTGAGATGTAACTTTCTTCTTCAGGAAGGAATGAACTTGCAAAATGACAAAATTAAAATATTTGCATGTCATTATTGACGTTTATATTTTGTGTTTCCTGTGGTTCATAAATTTATCAAATTTGCTTTCGTTAAACTACGAAAATTATGTATGTGAATTTATATAATAGTATAGTGAATTCTTGTTATAGTATTTATTTATTTATTTATTTATTCAGGATAACAAACAGGCAAAGCCCAATACAGTATCCACTTAATATGTCATGTGGCTAATTGCGATAACAAAAAGATATAATTAATAAATTAATAATTAAATTAATAGATTTTAAGGTACAATTTATAAAAACTACAATAACTATAATCTATTTACTTTGATAGTGCAGAGAAAAAAAAACAAAAAAACCTTAAACAATCGCTGCAATAAATATTCCTTTACTGTTCTCCTTATCACGGCAAAAATCAATATCAAGATTGCAACAATATAAGTTTGATAATCTCATCATTCTGCATAAAGAGGAATACTGATCATTATTTGTGTATTTAAAGGGTATACTGAAGAGAGTACCAGATCTAAATTGACGAGGAGAAACATTAAAAGTAACTTTACTCAACAAATCAGGTGAATCCACCTTATTACAAAGAATTTTACTCAAGAACATAACTTCCGACAGTTTTCTTCTATTTTCCAAAGTCATAATTCCAAAATGATGTCTTATAAAACTACGATGATAGTTACCAAGGTTTGCTTTGACTGAGAGAGTCCTTAGAAATTTATTCTGTACTGATCCTAATCTATTTATATAAACTAAATAGAAATGGCTCCAAACGATCGAAGCAAAATTCAATCTGCTATGCACAAAAGCATAATATAAAGCTAAATATGATTTTGGATTTTTGCCTATTAATAAAACCTAACAGGTCTTACAAACTAATGAATTAATGTGGCTATCGAAGATCAGCCTACTGTCAAAAATTATTCCCAACTCCTTCACTTCAGAAGCTCGATTCAGCTCAGAATTGCTGGTCGAGTAAGTAAATGATATAGGATCACGATTCCTAGTAAAAGAGACTATACAGCATTTTTTTTATATTAAGAAATTAGCTATTGCGCTTACAATAGTTTTCAAGGCGGGTCAGATCTTCTTGAATAAGCACACAATCAAGTAGAGTTCTAATTTGTCTATAAAATTTGAGATCATCCGCATATAGTAAGGATTTACAATTAAGAAAACATTTATTGATATCGTTAATATATATAATGAATATCAATGGTCGCAAATGGGAACCCTGCGGAACACCTGATGTGGCAGAGAATGTATTAGAAGTAAACCCATTTATGATAACATTAAAATTGCGTTTTCTGATATAGGAATGAATCCAAGTTAAAAATACAAGTTAAAAAGTATAGTGAATTATCCTAATATTACAGTAAGGTTGGTGTATTTTCTTCTTTAATGATAAGCTGATGGTTCCTGTATAAGATCCTGTATTTTCAAGGAATATATAATGCTGTTACTAAGATTGAAAGGTATTATTAATAGGATATGAAAATAAATATTACACTTATTAAATTACTGTGTTCTTCCATTTTTTGCCCTCGCAAATCTCGAAAAGCCACTGACGGATCTCGAAATAACCGATCTCATTTACTAACAGCAAGACTTCAAGATTGTTGCCATTCAGCCAACAAATATGTAGTTCTCTCTTCCACCCATTACTGATTTTCAATAACATCTCACACAATCACTGCATCACTTTCCAAAAGTTTTATGAATGGATCATGTGATCTGTAGTTTACAATACCTTCAGTTATAACGCTCTTCCTTCTTTCCCCGAATCAACTGTATGTCCTCCTCCAGCTCTCGTAATTTTCACTTTCGTCACCAGATTTAATAGTTCTTAATTTGTTGAATTTTCAAAAGTTTTTTATAGTCATCTTTTCTCGTTGTTTCTTTAATTCGACACTGACTAAACTAAATTATTCCTCGGGAAAAAAAGAGAAAAAATTCAAACGCAAAAAACTGGCGATCCAAATCGGATTAATCTCCTCTAAATTTTAAACGAGTTCGACTCCGTTTTCGAGCGATTCCGTTGATTGATATTGAAAATGAAGCAAAAAAAGGAAAACGACTTTAAAACAATTAAATTCACTGAGCCAGTCAATACTTTCGAAGCAAATTACTTTGGAAAATTTATTTTATTGCGAGTAAAAAGTTTTCCGTGTTTCTTGGAAATAAATTTTAAAGGAACGAACAACATGGTTTTCATTAACGTATTTTAATGGAAAGGATTTTTCCGTTAATTTCTTGCAGCCAAGAAGTTTTTTTAATATGACAAATAGCTTCCTTAAACACTCCTTCACCCTCAATGTCGATTCCTCAGGGGCTCATATTGTCTCCCACCCTCTTTTTACCACCAAGAACCCCAACAGCCTAGAACATCGAAGACAGGTGATCTTATTTTCTTTTATAGATATTTTTATGGCAAATGTTCGCCTAACCTTTTCCACTTAGTTCCACCGACAGCTAGACGAATAGCAGAAATACACGACGAACCACTGCCTCCCATCCG
This sequence comes from Barypeithes pellucidus, assembly GCA_963991005.1. NCBI lineage: Eukaryota > Metazoa > Arthropoda > Insecta > Coleoptera > Curculionidae > Barypeithes > Barypeithes pellucidus. The sequence continues at coordinate 16,857,474 of OZ022561.1, read as the reverse complement.
TATCAGTCAGCTTAGTATTCCTCTAACTTCATTGTTTAGAAATTATTTTATTTGGAGGACGTCATCCTTATGAAACGGCCATCCTAAGGTCGAATATAAACTTCAACGATTCAAAACCAACGCGAATCGCTTTATTTGCACAATCCCAGTGCGCCTTGAAGGATTTTTCCTATCGTCCTAGTGGTTGATAAAAAAATAATAATAATAAGCTTTAAAATGTAACATACCGGGTCACCTAATCTTCACGGAGGACTCCATACTATCGTAAAATTTGTGTTGTTTTGGTGTGCCATAAGCTTATAAAGTGCTAATTGGTGGATATGTCATATGACTACCAAAGGTATTATAAACTACAGATTCCATAATCCATTCATAAAATTCTCGGAAAGCGAAGCTGTGATTGTTTGAAATGTTATTGAAAATCAGTAATGGGTGGAAGAGAGAACTACGTGTTTGTTGGCTGAATGGCAACAATGTTGAAGTCTGATAATATATCAGATGGTTAAATATTAAAACATAACCATACTTAACGATAAAAAGATAAATCCTTATTTAAATTATCCACCGTTTAACAAACTACACATGAATGCACCATGATTGTTTATAATAAAGACGATTTTCACCAATAATCACAAAAAAAAACACAAATCAACCAAAATATATAACAATCCGTTAGAATCCGTTAGATCAAAGGACAAACATCGCAATGTTTACCAGATTAGTATTCATTAATTTTTCCTTATCTTTTGGGTCCGAATCGCAGCTATTTGTAAAATAGAAGTAGATGTTGCCAGAGTGCAGTTGGATTAGTTCAATATTCGTTTGATACTTTTAAGTATAATAATATTTTTTTAAAGAATCTCTCATCGCCTTTTCACAGTTAATAGTAAAATTATTGGGAAATAAATTTGTTTTAAGAGCAATTGCGGATTAATCTTAAACCAGTTGTATTTGCCAAATTAACAAATTTTTAATTGGGATTTTGCAAGATACCTTTGTGATAAATATGTCAATATGGCTATGCTGCAATAATGACCGAAAGAGGTGAGAAATACTGTTTGCAGTCGTTGCGTAGGCTAAAGTCTGTTTCGTTGCCGTTGATAGCTCGATACCCTCATTAAAGATTCAAAACAAGGGCCCGGTGGCCTAAAATATTTTACCTATAAAATGGTCTTTTTACGTACATCTAGCATAAAGATGAAGAAATTTTGACCTATTCCACCGGGTAACAGATAAAGTAACAATAGAGCCATAAAATGAAATGAAAGGATAATGATTAAAACGGCCCATCATGGTCGGAGAGTTGGGTTTTTAATGTAACCGCTTATTATTTTATTTAAATGTAATAGATTTTATGATTTTATGAATTTATTTACAAGAAAACTAATTTATTTACAGATCAAAAAATATTGACAATTTCAATAATTATAACTCGATAAAATGGTCCTCAGAAGAATCTGAAGAGTCATCATGTCCTACGCTTATTACTAAAGGCTCAATTTCCATAGTTGTGTCAATTACGTTGTCAAGTTCCTAAATTTTTTGTTCCTCTACTATAGCATGTTTTATGGCGTTTTGCCAATTTTCTGATGACACATTTGCTAAAGAATGAAGCAAGAGGTGTCGCACTTCTTGCATTTTAAAAGTTTTGTTATTTCTAGCAACATATCCTTTTACTTGAGCCCATATTAATTCGATAGGATTTAGCTCACAATGGTAAGGTGGTAAACGGAGCACTATAATACCTCGATCTCTTGCCATCTCGTCAATAACATACTTTTTATACTGTGATTTATGTAGCCTAACAATATCCAAAAGTTCTTTTTTTACCATGGTATTATCGTAACTCAATTCCTTTCGTTGTAACCAGTTTACGATTTCCGCCTTTTTCCATGAAGTTGTGGGAAGATTCTCTTTTAGCCTAGAGTGATAGCTGGCATTATCCATCACTATTACAGAATTAGCGGGAATGTATTCTATCATTTGCTTAAAATATTCCTCGAAAACATCAGCAGTCATTTCTTCATGATAGTCTTTAGTAGAATTCGACTGGAATTGTAATAATCCTTGATCCAAAAAGCCATTTGAACTTCCGATATGAGTTATAATAAGTCTGCGTCCCTTTCCAGATGGTGGTCTAAGTCCTGTTGACCAGCCTTCCATGACAGCTTGTCGAGAACTTAGGACATTTTTATCTTGCCAAACTTTAGATACGGTGTGCCCTTCGTTCAGCCAAGTTTCATCCAAATAGAAAATGTTTTTGCCTTCGCTGCGGTATTTTCGGATGGACCTTAAGTATTGACGTCTCCAGCAAATAATATCTGCTCTATCAATAAGAAAAGATTTTCTGTTTTGCTTCTCCCATCGAAAGTTCATATCATGAAGTATTTTCCATAGTTTCGTTCGTGATAGCTGTGGTAAGTCCTCGTCGTAGTTAATGGCTTGTAAAATTTTGTCTATAGTTGGTATTTCCTTGGCAAAATAAAAACTATGTACTTTTCTTCTAATACCATTTTTAATGAAATTGTCAATTTCTAACGGTTTCTTTCCTGGGAGTGGTTTTGGCTCACTGAGGTTCTTAGATTTTCTTTCACGCAAGAACCTATATATAGTAGCCTCTCCAACTCCTACCATATTGGCACACTCTGCAATGATGCTACGAACATCACTTGCAGGTTTCTGGTACACTAGAGCATCATGCACGTTTAATATTAATGTCTTTTCTCGGAGAGAATATGCACTCTTGCTAATTTGACGAAGACACGTTGGCGAAAAACTTGAAGCCATTGTTACAAGTATAGGAAATAATTCAACTTTGAGATAATGCAGTATCTAAATACAACTAAATACATAGTTTGACAAACGCACATCAAATGGCGTAATAACATCCTAAAGCAGGCAAAAATAGGTAAATTAATTACCCCTGTTGTACCTACTTTAACCCTAATCCTACTTAACAATGGACAGAGGCCAATTTTCTTATTAAATAAGGTAATCACTATTGGCAACGCCTATGGTTTACGGTTGTTTTATGGCTTCAACCCTCGATATGAGCTATCAACTTCAACAAAACGGACTTTAGAAATGTACATTTTTCCATCTGTAGTTTGTAATATTTTTGGTTACTACCTTTATTATAACATGTAGAATCACCTCCTCAAGTATCCTGATGTATTATATACCCTGTATAGTAAGGGGAAAAAGAAGCTAAATTCTATTTTTTAAGCTCGAGCTACTCTAGAGTAGTTGATGATAAAAATAACAAAAAAAAAACAATAACGTCATAAAACAAAATCACGACTTCGTTCATACATCTAATCTTAACCGACAGGTAGTAAATAATCTAGATTCTAGATCTATAATATAAATTAGAAAGGATTTTATACGGATGATTTAAATTCGCTTCCAATCGGATCCAAGGTGATACCTCCTACAAATGAAAATTACAGTGGTAATATATGATCTTTTTTGACTGTAATACAATAATTATTATATTGGAAAAACAATTGGTTCGTAATACATAATAATGAGTAGGGTGTGGTAGGATGTTCTTATAGCAGATTTATTAATTACATTTTATCCGGTGTAATTTCTATATTTTAACAAATCCATTAAAAAAAATATAGAATATGTGGGCAATCTCCCTGGATCAGATAGAACACTTAAAAATAACAGAAGAAGTTCATATAAATTTTTCTTCCTAAGGCCCCCTAGGGAGATACGGGCCCATAACGGACGTCTCTGGAAATCGTTGTTTTTTAAATAATTTAGTAGTTACTGGGTGTAATTTAATAATTTTTTAGTATAATGGTTAGTAGATGAGTCTCCTTAAAATTCGCCCTTTTAAACACATTTGGCTTATTTAGTTTGCCAGAGACGGACTGTGTTAGTGCCTTTAAGAAAAACGTATGTCGTGTACCAATCGCCAATCGGATGGCGCGGCGCGTAGACTGAATGTCGTCTATCAAGTGACCGGCGATATTTTTCGTTTTTTCGCCTGAATTTATAACTAGAGTATTTCCTATCGAGCGAAAAACTGTTCGAATATACGAGCAGTTTTTTAACTCCATCACACTACAGCGGTATATTTCCGCCGGCGTCAAGCGAAGCTCTGGTATCGAGTGAAAGATAATAAGTGACGAGCGACGGTTTTCGCCTGAATAGATAACTCGAGCGGTTTTTTTAATAATCGAGCGATGTCGGTTATTTCAATAATCGAGTGATCAAGCGGTTTTTCGCTCGAGCGATCACAACACTACTTATGACCATTTATGGTTATTTTTCTTCAATTCGCTTTCATCTTAGTATTTGCGCGTTTAAATATAACCTTCCAGTGCACGGGTTGGGTCTCACAGACCGGATAGTTTATTTTTTGATTCCCATTTTTAGACATTTTTGAATTCAGGGTGGCGCCATGGTGTACCTTTTGGTCGACTCCTTCCACAACTTAAAATATGGATTCGGGACAAATTTAGTGCATATGGAGATCGCAGTACCTGATAACGTCCTGTGAGACCCAACCCGTGCATTAGTGTTAGTTTTCGGGGAATCTCTAAATTTTTGCTTTTACTTGTTATTCTTTAAATTTTTATTAAAAAGTGTTTATATTATTTTGTTGTATCGATATACAACATGAATAAGAATAGTTATGAAGCTGAAGTTGCTACACTCTGGAAATATTACAAAGTAGTGGAAGCAGTGGCGAATTAGACATAACCAGTGATGATGATTCAGTTGCCGATCCTAACTATGAAGAAGTTCCTGATCATGAATCTAACACAGAGCTAGATGATTTGATTTTAGAGGAAGAGGAATTAGGAGATAGCAGCAAGAAATATTACTACAGCATGTTGTAATTTCTTGTCAAGAATGTAGCGAAAAAAAAACAGTAACATTCTTAGAAAAAAATTTTTGGATACTGTTTATTGTTTTTATATTTTTTTTTTCATATATCCATTGTTTGAACATCTTTTTAGAATAATATTCAGTTCAAGTTGTAAAATTTAGGTTTAAGGTTTATTTTTCCAATTTTTACGTAACGGCGATAAAAATGTAAGGCTTTTTATTTCAATTTAATAAAGACATTTATAAAAATACCGTATGGTTTTTTTTTCGCCAAATCTGCAAAAAAATACTTACTATCTTATAATAAAAATCAGTTGCTCACTAAAATATAAAAGAAAAAAAAATACCTAATATTTGTTAGTGGGTCTAATAGACCCAACCCGTGCATCGGTATAACTTTTTTTCACCCGTGCACTGGAAGGATAATAAGTCATTTCCATAAAACCCCGTATCGGCAACATAGCACGTATCGAAGACGAGTATACGTGAAGCGGCTTATAAGAGACTGAAATTTAACATTCGACCATCGCCAGATAAGTGCCTGCTGAACTAATTAGGGCCAAACGGGTCTGGTAGATTTATTTTCGTATAAAAGTACCGATTTCACACACCTACGGGGCGATTTAAATTAATGGACGGTCGTTTGTCAGTAATAAGTGGTTTTTCGACTTGTTTATCCAGCTTGTATTAGTAGGTATTCATGTTGAAAACTCGATCTAAACTCAGAGGGGAGGCAATAAATATTTAAAACTAAGCAAGATCTTCAGTATTGGATAGGTCTTCATACCTGACCATCAGAAAAGCAGCAGCAGGTTTTTATTTACCTACGAGGTATATACAAGTTATATCATCTAGCTTAATGGGAGCTTCAAGTAACAATGTTTTTCTGATGATCAGGTACTGAAACTAACTACCCAACTATGGTAGATAATATAGCTACGAGGTAAAAAGGTTTCTCTGATAGTCAGGTATGAAGACGTATCCTGTACTGACGAGAACAAAATAGTTCGAAACCGGTATGACGGCTTCTTCTCTTGATAGTGCCATTCAATGTGAATTAGTACTACGAGCCCAGTCGGAAATGTATTTGACCAAAGGAATATACAGGGTGTCCGCTCATTAATGGGACATGGAAAAACCACAGGCTCCTTACGTACAAATATTAGGATTTAATTATACTTACCTATATCCGAAAGTTGATATTAACTGAGATACAGGGTGTTAAAGTTAAAACTTCATTGTTGTTTTTCTCTAATAACTTTGACAGAAACCAACGGTTCTTTACAAAATTTGACAATTATGGTTTTTTTAGGACGAGTAACTGATTTTTTGGTGAAATTTTAATGTACAATGTAGGGGACGCTGTCTGCGGCATTTTTTGCACATTTATTAGGTCATAACTTTTTGTGCCTCAGTGTATTTAAGTTTTTAATGAAAATAATACTTTTCTCATATTTATTACGTAAAAAAGGTATACTAATTTCAGGTCGCTCAGAGTTACGGTTTCGGAGATATTTCCATTTAAATTGTTTAGTGCGTTAGCTCATGCAAGCAAATAATATTTTGTTCCTCCTTACCAATTAACTTTTACATGATAATTAATGTTCTAGTAATGGTAATTGGGAATAATAAATACAACAATTGGATTGTTCTTTAACTTACTGCAATTAGAATAACTTTGACCCTAGAAAATATCGTGTCGAAAGAAACCAACAGAAATGAAAACACAAACTTACGATAAACTCAAAAATGAAACAATTTCTGTTCCGTAGCAACTGCATCTCAAAATGTCATTTATTTTCTCATAGGTTGCTTTGAGAAAAAAATGTTGTTTGCAAATTAATAGCAATTGGGAAGGGTGCACTGAACAATTTAAATGCAAATATCTCCGAAACGGTAACTCTGGGCGACCTGAAATTAGTATATCTTTTTTACGTAATAAATATGAGAAAAGTATTATTTTCATTAAAAACTTAAATACACTGAGACACAAAAAAGTCATGACCTAATAAATATACTAAAAATGCCGCAGACAGCGCCCCCTACATTGTACATTAAAATTTCACCAAAAAATCAGTTTCTCGTCCTATAACAAACATAATTGCCAACTTTTGTAAAAAGCATTGGTTTCTGTCAAAGTTATTAGAGAAAAACCAAAATGAAGTTTTAACTTTAATACCCTGTATCTCAGTTAATATCAACGTTCGGATATAGCTAAGTATAATTAATTCCTAATGTTTTTACGTGAGGAGTCTGTGGATTTTCCATGTCCCATTAATTAGCGAACACCCTGTATAAGTATAAGTTTTTATTTCTCACTTAGAATTTATTGTTATATAGGTTATAGGTTCAACAAAGTTTATTTGATACTACGGTGTATTAACAATAATTAATCAACAATACCGCTTATTTATATACACAATAAATACTAGGTGAGAAATAAAGAACTGTCTTATATATTCCTTTGGTCTAATACATTTGCGACTGGGCTCGTATATCTGACTGTGTTAGACAAAATACGACAAGTTTTTACTTATAATTCAGCCCTTAACGGGACCCATAGTCCAGAGAATAACTGTTTAGCAATATTTGTTTATTCCTTATTGTATAAAATACATTATATTTATTTACTGCTCCTCTAAAGTCGATCTCACGGATTGTTGCTGTGACAATATTCATTTCTCTAAAGTCCATTCCCGTTCAGGTCTTTCTTGCGTCAAGTTTTTTAATCAAAGTTTTATGCCAAACTAAGACAAAGTTGTATATTTTACAGCGATTTTTTTGCTATAGATTTGCACTTCTATAAAATTTTGACACCTTCCTTATAAGGAGATTTTAGGAAATCAAAAATTTACAACCCACTAAAATTTTACTGCCATTTCTTAAATTTCAATTAAGTGCCGAAAGCTGTTTAATCTTTAATGTTGGGTTGGCTTTGAATGTAATGGCACGCCAATAAAATCGGCTTTATGGTTACGGTCATAGGCGGTGATAGTAATTTTATGACTTTTATGACTTGGCTGACTGGCGCATTCGGGGGAAAACAAATCCCCCCCGAGCTCACCCTAATCAGACATTTGGCCAGTAATTCCCGTAAATTTTTAATAATTACCTACCAACACACCTTCTTTCGAATTTTTAGGAAATAAATTTTGTGTAGCTTCATTGGCTTTATTAATTATTTCGCCTGGAGCGCATTGAAATGAGTTCTCTTCTTCTGGAATCGGAATTATTTCTTTCCATTTTTGATGTTTTCAATATTATTGACATTTGTAAGGTGACAATAACAATGCGGCGCCCAGGAGGCAACGAACAACGAGGATGCTGTTTTCATGACAACAATAATATTCTAAGCATTCAGAGAAGTGAAAAAATGACACGTTACCGTACTTTCTTTAGTGGTCGTAGGAAATAATGTGTACATTACTGGTATGAAAGTGATTTCCGCTTACTCGTTCGAAATCCACCACTTTCAATACGTAAGATACCATTTTGGCATAAATTGGCATTATATCGCTGTTGCCTTAACTTAAACTAAATTTTTGTTTAATTGTTATTGTTGCTCGGCGAGAAGCGCATGCTGTTCATGTCGTCTTGAAGAGATTTAATATACAATATGACTACAGGTATATGTTCCAAAATGCTTCATCGAGAAATTTTATTATGTTCTAAAATGATTAATCGAACGCCTTAGAAAATGTATTATTATGTTCCAAAATGCTTTATCGAACGCCTGAGAAAATTTACGATGTTCCAAAATAATTATGTTCCAAAGTGCTTCATTGAACGCCTTAGAAAACTTATTATGTTCCAAAATGATTCATCGAACGCCTTAGAAAATGTATTATGTTCCAAAATACTTTAACGAACGCCTTAGAAAATGTATTATGTCTCAAAATACTTCCTTTAACGCCTTAGAAAACTTATTATGTTCCAAAGTGCTTCATCGAACGCCCATAGAAAATTTATTATGATCCAAAATTATTCATCGAACGCCTTAGAAAATGTATTATGTTCCAAAATACTTCAACGAACACCTTAGAAAATGTATTATGTCTCAAAATGCTTTATTTAACGCCTTAGAAAATTTATTATGTTCCAAAGTGCTTCATTGAACGCCAATACAAAATTTATTGTTTCAAAATGCTTCATTGAACGCCTTAGAAAACTTATTATGTTCCAATATGATTCATCGAACGCCTTAGAAAATGTATTATGTTCCAAAATACTTCAACGAACACCTTAGAATGTATTATGTCTCAAAATGCATCATTTAACGCCTTAGAAAATTTATTATGTTCCAAAGTGCTTCATCGAACGCCCATAGAAAATTTATTGTTTCAAGATGCTTCATTGAACGCATTAGAAAACTTATTATGTTCCAAAATGATTCATCGAACGCCTTAGAAAATGTATTATGTGCCAAAATAATTCAACGAACACCTTAGAAAATTTTTTATGTCTCAAAATGCATCATTGAACGCCTTAGAAAATTTATTGTGTTCCAAAGGGCTTCATCGAACGCCCCTAGAAAATGTATTATGTTCCAAAATTCTTCATTGAACGCCTTAGAAAATTTATTATGTTCCAACATGATTCATCGAACGCCTTAGAAAATGTATTATGTTCCAAAATACTTCATCGAATGCATTAGACAACTTACTAACGACTGCAAACGATACGATTAATTACAGAGAACAGTGTTATTCTTAAGACCTCTAATCTTTTCTCACTTTGTATTTTTCTTTCTACTTCTGGCTCTATTTAAAAAGCGACGCAAACTGCATCCGCCACTCTGACAGCTAAGGATTTATTTGTGGGAGTTGATAAACCCAAAACCAGATGTGTATTTATTTAGGTAGTTTCGCGTTGACACTTTCTTGGCTTTCTTTCGTGTCTGCATCGCATACTTTAGCTTTTTAAAGAGATCTAGGATGTTAAATAAATATGCACCATAACATAATATCTATTTCAAATAAAACAGAACATTTTAAAAAGCTAACATATTTATTCTGTATCCAAGATGGAAAGGAACTGCCGAATTTTTATTTATTTATTTTATACAGGGTGTTTCGATAATGTATCAGGATACTTAGAGAGGTGATTCTACAAGTCGAAGTTTTTATTTCAACATAATGCGGTTAGTTTTTAAACTAGAAGTAGAGTTGAAAGAGCAAAACTGGAATTGCAGTTTTTGTTAGCAGTAAAATCAGTTCTTCAAATGGATGCAAAAGAAAAATATAGAGTTGTTGATATTTTGTTACATAACCTTTATTTAAATATAGAATCACCTCTACAAGTATCCTAATGCAATATCCGAATACATGTTCGTCACAAACACAGGGATCAAGAGCCATCGTGACTAAAACTCTCCATCTTTATTTCTTATATTTATATATTATTTATTAAGAGTGAATAGAAACATCTGCGGAGTTCCGCAATAAGTTTTGAATGCAATAACGTGTTAGACAAAGACAGAAGTTACAATCGTAGTTTCGTATTGATTGGTACCTAATATTCGTCAGCTGTTAACTCAAAGTTATTGGTTTGATGAGTCAATCAAGTGTCAATCTTAATTCGATTCTATAAGTTTTTGTGTCCCAGTAACCATTACTTTCTGTCCTATGTAATTTGGTAGTTTGTGATCAAATATTTTCTGCCAATTTCATTGATGTAAAAATAAAAGTTGTCTGATTCGTTAATTATCGTTTTCAAAAATCTTTTTCTATTTGGGTTTCATAATGGCTACATTATGAAATGTAGAAAAATTGAATAACTTGCCACTTTATGAAACTGAAATTTTATTTTTTTCATGTTGGCAACAAGTAGGGTTCGAATTTTAAGCCTTACTTCGATTTTGTTGAAATTAGTTCTCAAGGCATTATGGATTGGACAGAGATTTTTTATAGAAAACTTTAAAATACTAACTTTTAACCTTGCAAATAGATCATTTTTACTAGATATTTATCTCAAATACCTATACTCGGAAATATATAACATGCTGACGGTGTCCGTCAACTAATTTCTAGTCACAACTATAAAACAACATAACCTAAAAATAATAGAAATATCTTCCAGTGTATGCTCTATTTCTGAAGGTTTATTCAATAAAGTACTATATTTATTTTTAATTCAATATAGTATTATAATTACTTTTATATAGATATTTATAGTTATTGTAGATATTTCCTGGTCATCAATTGTTATTTCTGATAGGTTCTGTGTCGACACAATATTTTGTTCAATAGTATTATTTATTATTTTGTTCAATATTTTGAACTTTGTTCTGCTCGCACCATAACTCAAAGTTTTGCATATTATTTTTAAAAGTTTTTCAATGTTATTTGCTGCAATTTCTCGTATTTCTGACGGACTACAACTTTCTTCCTGACTCATTTTATTATTAACTTTAATAATATATTTATTTTTAATTATGACGGATGAGAAGAGGCTTTATTGTGTTCAATTGTTTCTATCATGGCATATTTGATACTTGTAACATTTTATTAAATTGTAAAAGTATTGCCAACCCATAAAGAAAATATTCATTCAATTGGAAAAAATCTGCTATATTTTTTAAAGTTTTTCAGACTTTAAAGACCCAAATAGAAAAGGTATTATAAAATACAGGGTTCATAAACGCGTTCTCTAAGATAATGTGTTATGAAATTTGTATCTTAATATACTATTATGCAACCCGACGATGTTAGTAAATCAGCTTAAAAAGCTGGCCCTGATTCATGTCATATTAATGTAGCACTGTTTTAACAAAAAACACATTTTCCTTTATAGCGCTCATATTTCATAGTAACTTTCATTTAAAAAGACAGTTTTATGCACCATTAAAAAGAATATTAATCAAAACGTCCCCTAAAATCTACTGCATAAATCGCGATCCTGTCTAGCAATGTTTCAGTGAATCCGTCTGAAAGTTAAATTTTAAAGATATACAACTTATAGAAATTTCACTGTTCCTATTCAATTAAATAATTTAATATAAATAATGCTCAAAATATAGAGAATTCCGTTTGAATCTGAAGTCGATTATCCACAATCTAATCATGCTGATCAAACCTCTTATCATATGTAAGAACCTGTTGTTAAACAATATTATATACAGCCGTAGAGATGTAAAGGGTAATATTACCGAGGTAATGTTAACGTAATTTTGGTAATATTACGTAATATTACCGCAAGATCGGTAACATTGGAAATATTTTTTTTTCCGCTCCTCCATACTCTCATTTATCGGGTTTCATTCGAGAATAGTAGAAGCTACTGAGGAAGAAATAGAAAAAGAAGATATCGGTTTCGAAGTTATAGACTTGACTCAATTAACGAAAGAGAAAGAAGAATCAGATGACGAGGTTGGGGATGATGATGAGGATGATTTACCATTATCCACTCTATTACGTAGTCCATTCTGACTCTGACTAGTTTAAAAAAACGTTCTTATTGTTTTTCGTAATGTTTTTACAGTTTTGAAATAAAAAAAACTTGTATTACTTAAAAAGCTGTTTTTTTTATAAATTACCAATGTTACCGTAATATTGCGTAATATTACCGATTTTTAAATTACCGGTAATTTTACATCTCTAATACAGCGTCATGGTGAGTGGCCGATTTAAAGATCTCGGGAACTAAAAAAGATATTTGGAACGAGGGAAACGACAGATTGACATCGAATTTTTTTCAATTCCATTTGTTTACGAAACGTTTTTTCGACAATGGTCATTTTTTTTTACCTCGAGTGGTATGGCCATATTTTTGGGCCAGTATCCAATCCCGATATATCTCTTATTGGTTTAGTTTAAAAAATAAATTAAATTCAATTTTTATGTAGAATGTCAAATTTAAATTTTAGGAAATACAAGGTGTCCGCTAATTAATGGTTCATGGAAAACCCACAGACTCCTTACGTCAAAATATTTGGATTTACTTATACTTGCCTATATCCGAAAGTTGAAATTAATTGAGATACAGGGTGTTAAAGTTAAAACTTCATTTTTATTTTTCTCTAATAACTTTGCGAGAAAATAACGTTTTTTACAAAATTTGGCAATTATGGTTTTTTAGGACGAGAAATTGATTTCTTTGTGAAATTTTAATGGACAATGGCCGTTGTCTGCGGCATTTTTCGCACATTTATTAGGTCATAACTTTTTGTGCCTCAGTGTATTTAAGTTTTTAATAAAAATAATACTTTCCTCATATTTATTACATAAAGAAGGTATACTAAGTTCAGGTCGCCCAGGCAAGCAAATAATATTTTGTTACTTCTTACCAATTCACTTTTACATGATAATTAATATTCTAGTGATGGTAATTGGGAATAATAAATACAACAATTGGATTGTTCCTTAACTTACTTTAATTAAAATAACTTTGACCCTAGAAAATATCGTGTCGAAAGAAACCAACAGCAACTAAAACACAAACTTACGATAAACTTAAAAATGAAACGTTTTCTGACAAAGCTATCTTACAATAATCAACAAACAAATAACAACATGGAGGTTTCATAGCAACTGCATCTCTAAATTTCTCATAGGTTACTTTATGAAAAAAATGTTGTATGCAAATTAGTAATAATTGGGTAGGGTGCACTAAACAATTTAAATGCAAATATCTCCGAAACGGTAACTCTGTACGATCTGAACTTAGAATACCCTTTTTACGTAATAATATATGAAAAAAATTATTTTCATTAAAAACTTAAATACACTGAGGCACCAAATAAATGTGCAAATATTGCCGCAGACAGTGTACATTAAAATTTCATAAAAAATCAATTTTTCATCCTAAAAAAACCATAATTGCCAAATTTTGTAAAAAAACGTTGTTTCTCTCAAAATTATTAGAGAATAACAAAAATAAAGTTTTCACTTTAACACCCTATATTTCAGTTAATATCAACGTTCGGATGTAGGTAAGTATAATTAAATCCTAATATTTTTACGTAAGGAGTCTGTGATTTTTCCATGTACCATTAATTAGCGGACACCCTGTATACATGCATCTACATATATTTTTATGCGCTATCCCGTGAAAGGAGACGTGTCAGGACGTAAACTACTGTACCCTGAACTCAAAAATCTGTTTCCTATCAGTTAAAAAAATCATTAACGAAATTACAGCCCCTTAATTTGAAGGTGCATTTTTGAAAATTCGATAATGAATTCGGGTAGTGTAGTTCTCATTCCTCGGTGTTTGAAAGCTGATAAGTATTTTTGGTATTTTTGTAAGATTTCCTCAGTAATCGGCGTAGAAAAGTACAAAATAATTATTTCCACCTGAGAATTACTTCTACATTCCATAACCCATACACACGAAAATTTCCAACATCGCAGCAATTAAAAAGCTTTTTCAAAAACAAATGGCCCTAAGCTCTTCTCGACGGGTCCAATTAAAAGCTCTTTCAACATTGCGGTGCACTTAGTTCCCCTTGGCTTTTAAAAGAACTAAAATTAATTCCGACTAATGATCCTCAGAGCCCTTTTCATTTCAAATATTTATGTTGATTGTCTCCTTTTATATTGAAAATACAGAAGAACAGGAAATCTTCATATAAACTCGAGGGGGGTTTGGACATCGCTCTTTACGCTTTAATCAGGTGGGTCATTAAAATGGCGTGTGTTTAGTGGACGCTACTCAATCTTTATACAGGGTATTCCATAACCACGTGCTAATATTTCCAAGTGTGATGATTCCCAATAAAATAACCTCATACATTAAGCTAGAGGTGTTGTTTTCGATTGATTACATCGAAAATTTGGCACTAACATTCTTCAGCCAATCAGGAGCTTGCTTTTTGTTCCGTTACCACGGCAACTCAGAAAATTTCCGGAAATTTTTCTCCTCCTCGAGGCAGCAGGAAGTGATTACAGTGGAAATTTTTTGACGTTTGCGTATAGAATGACATTTTGCTTGACTGAACACAACTTTTAGTGGATCAAATATAAATAAAAATACAAACTTGAACTATTTTTAATTTGTTAATAACAATTGCATGAAACTAAAGTTGGTAAATAGGAAAGGGTATCATTAGCAAAATATTCTTATTTTTGCGAACAGAAAAATGTAATCGGTCAGCCAAAATGGCTAGTTGGGTTTGCTCCACAGCATGGACAGCAAACATTTCTGAATCGGTCAGTAATTAATGTCATACTAGAGTGCTCTAAATTATTTTGGTACGCAAATTAAATATATAAGCTGCTATGAGCGATCCACTTTTAATCAGATATTGGCAAGCAATCAGCGGGTAATCAAAATAGTTAAGCTTGGTCTTCAAAATAAAAAGCATTAAAACGTGAAATAGTGACAGTGCCCTGGGAAAACAAGTGAAAACCCGCCCCCGCTACACCTTTTGTAACCGATTTCCTTCTGTATTCGGCAAAAGAAAACACAAGAAAGTTGCATAAATTGACAGTACCCTGGGAAAACAAGTGAAAACCCGCCCCCGCTACTTTTTGGGCCTTGACTGCTACACCGAATGAAAACACACGCACGCAATTAGCTATTCATACCACGCGACTGCTTTCGCTCCGCCCACAATAACGAACTTTGCAGATTATTCAAAACAAACGCAATCCAATGATTTAAATTGATAACCATTCTTTTAATATGCAAACATCTGAAGTAAACTGCTTCTAGACATGTTTTTTTCTACGGACCAATTGTAAAATCTTGCTGACCAAGTAATCATTTCGCAGCTCGACTGTTAATTAAGCGAACACATGATGTTACAAGCGGACGGATATCTGTTAAATTGTTGACAGTTTGTAGCATTTTTTGCAGAACAAGTGTTGCAGCCCGATTTTTATTAATTGCAAGCAAAATCTTTTTATGCTGATCAAATGATTTAGTGGCTATTTTTTGCTGCGAACCAATTTTAATAACGGCAAACCAGTTAATTACTCCTCAATAGGAAATTATTGCTCTTCGAACTAACTAACTAACATAAGTCAAATTAATAATTTAGTGCGAAATTTTCTCGTTCTTGAATTAATATACGGAAATTTTTTTGAGAAAATTATCACTCGTCTTCGACTCGGGCTATTCTCAAAAAGTCGTGTGGTCGAAAAATATCCGATAATAATTCAAGTACTAGGGAGCTTAAAAGTGAAAACAATACCCCTAGCTATCGAAAACAACCCCTCTAGCTACTGAACACAAAACCATAGTAACCTTCTTACAACGTCATTATTGGAATAATATGTCAGTCTGACATTTTCATTGTTCCGAGTTTAGTTTAAAAAATGTCACGTTTTGGAAAGGAATCAATCGAAGTAATTCAAGAGAAGATCGCACAGAGTGTCCCAAAAAACACTAAAAATAGCAAGCAATATGTCTGACGGCAATTTATGATGTTTTGTGAAGAGAGAAGGTATGTTTTTTTAGCAAGGAGACTCAGATTGAAAAGCTTGCGGACATACTTCAAGACGGGGCTTACAACATGGAAAAACAAAACGGTAAGGAATACAAAGATTTTACAATAAAAACAATATGGAATTTAACAGCTTCAGCAAATTATAACGAGTGCCAAAACGCAAGATGCAAGCAAGTGCAGTATAAGTTCAGCTTTTTAAAATATGATGAATTTTTGCGATGAAAGTACTCCTGATGGGCTAGAAAAAAACTATTTTTTATACTATCCTATGAGCTGGCTTGGAGAGGAGGTGAATGAGCTCGCTGTCAATTAAGATATTTTAGAAGGGAAACTAACAGTAGTAGGGACAACACAGGGCATATAAACCCTGTACAAGCTCTAAATGGTTAATTTCAAACACGAGGAATTCTGATATTTGTCATATGAGTCTTTTTGACAAATTTATACAAAAAAGAAGCCAGATTAATCATGAATAATTATTTTTAACAGAAGACCTATTCTGGAAAACATCAGGAAACTGGTATAAGAACACTCCAGTTGGCAAAAAAAAACCATAGGTCAATGGACCACCAGGCCAAGAAAATTGGTGTAGATAAAACAACGTAAAAATGCATAACTGGAATTGAATTATTTATTAGAAGTAAAATTAGTAGATATTTCAAAATGGAAACAAGAAAAAGTTATTAATTTTTCGACTTTTTGTTATACATATACTACCTTTATTCTAACAACTGTATTGGATATTTATAATAGAATTTTAATGTGAAAAGAATTCTTCGAGGTATCTGCTCAAAAATAATAAAATACCCAAGAACAATTTTTATCTTTCGGGCATTGTTCATTGAAAAACACCGAAACCGATGGGGTAGATCGGCCCAGACACCCGCACACATAAATTCTAAAGATACCGTACCCCCGCGCCTAGGGATGTGACCGATGCCATTGTTCATTTAATGCACGTTCATGCATTCACCCGAAGCACTATGGTCTGTGAGCCATAAGATACCGATACATTTTATTTAGGTTTTTGAATGCACTGTTACGTTCCGACTTTATATTATATAAACTCAATTTATTACAACATACAGTGTGTCCGCGGTTGAGGGTACCCAATAGGGAAAAAATCTTTATTAGCCATTTTACGACCAAAAGTCATTCTTTATAAAAAGTTCTGCTTGTTGAGAAAATCAATTGATGATAAAAAATTTTTAGATCCGATGTACAGGGTGTTAATAAATTAGGAAAATATGAAAATGCTTCAAGAGAGAACTACCATTATTTATTATTTTTTACAAAAATTTTATAAAACATAAAGTCTAAATACAAATTTTGAAATAAAAATTCGAATTTTTAAAAATGAAATAATAACAGTGGTGTACCATTGTATTAAATAAATACGCTCTTCTTTGGTTAACATTTTCGAAAATGCCTTCACGAAATCAGAATACTGACAGATGTAAATAAGATGCTGACGTAACATGAACGTATCTTGATTTTTTTGTAAAATGCAAATAATTACATAAACACCACTGTTATTATTTTATTTTTTAAAATTCGAATTTTTATTTCAAAATTTGTATTTACACTTTACGTTAGTTCATCAACAACTTTGTTTTATAACATTTTTGTAAAAAATAATAAATAATGGTAGTTCTCTCTTAAAGCATTTTCATATTTTCCTAATTTATTAACACCCTGTACATCGGATCTAAAAAAATTTTATCGTCAATTCATTTTCTCAATAAGCAGAACTTTTTATAAAGAATGACTTTTGGTCGTAAAATGACTAATAAAGATTTTTTCCCTATTGGGTACCCTCATCCGCGGACACACTGTATTCTAAAAAGACTGACAAAACTAAATACGTTAAATTTTGTCGAACAAAAGTTTCGTAAACAATCAATGCGATATTTTATGACTTTTGGCTATTGCTAAATTAGAAATTAAAATCATTTCTATAATACAGGGTGCTATTAATTTAATTCTTTTATTTAACATTAAAAATTCGAAAATAACCAAAAACATTTAATTAATAAATAGAATCGTTTTATGATATTAGAATCATACAAAGTTTTAAACAGTAAACAATGATGCCAAGTCTGTCTGAGAGTCCTAAATCTACCGCCCGCGTTTGAAACCGAAAAGTATCATATTAATTTTATTCACTGCATTTCTCGTGTGTACCATTAATGTGTGTGTGTATTCTGAAATTTTCTACTCGTACAGTTATTTATACATATCCCAAGAACATCAAATTGTTAAATGTGTTAAGGAAATCATATTGGTAACGCTGTATGCTCACTTTTACATGTGTAAAAATAAGCCTGAAATTAACTAATTTCGTTCTGTTTCACCGGCGGTGTCGTTATCGGTTTATCGCTGTTGCTTTTGTGATTGTTTGTGACCTTTTGAGTTTTTGGAGTAGTTTTTAGTGTTTTTCGAACTAAAACTATTTAGAGCTATTTATTAGTCATCTAGAATTTTTTTTTATGATCAAACACAAGCACTATAGGAAAAATCCTTTAGGGCACTCTGGGAGTGGTGCGTGTGCGCAAAAAGCGATTCACGTTGGTTGTGAATCGTTGGAGGTTATATTCGTTGGGAAAAACGACCTCGGGAAGGTCGTTCCACAAGGATGAAGTCCTCCAGATGAAAGAATTCCTAAATAATGAAGTTCGAGGAGTACTAAGCTTAACCACATATGGATGGGCGGCAGTGGTTCGTCGTGTATTTCTGCTATTCGTCGCTCTGGGCGGAATTAACAGGGCAAGGTCAGCCGAGCACCTTCCATGAAAATATCTGTAAAAGAGAGTCAAATCCCCAACCTGTCTTCGATGTTCTAGGCTGTCGAGGCTCTTCGTCAGCTCGTGGTCTCCGATCAGACGAATAGCCCTCCTTTCGATGGAATCCAGTAGCCGAAGAGTATGTTTGTACATAGTACTCTAGTGATGGTCGAATCTGGGCTTTGTATAATGTCAAAAGTTGTTGAGGTGTGTACAACTTTCTGGTTCGGAAGAGTACCCCAAGCTTCTGAGAGGCTATCTTGGCGATTGCCACAACGTGGTTATGCCAAGACATATTTCCTCCCAGAATGGTTCGTCAATGCGTGGTGTATAAGAAATTCGACTATTCTAACCACGGATTAATATTTCGTCGGTAAGGGAGAATAATGAGGTTATGTTTTTTTAGGTAAAAGAGTCTTTGAGCTAATTCTATAATTTAAGTAAATAATGCAAAAATATGGATTATTTATTTATATTATTATCTGAATTTGTGGAAAAAATATCTACAACGATTACCTATTTATGACTAATGTTAGATCGAAATTATCTAATCGTGTACCTTATTACAGCGTTGCCATTTTTTAAAGCCATCTTCTTCTAACTTATATGAAACTGTAGAACTGTGTATGATTGTCAATAAATGGTGTTTTATGAATGGAATGTTTTGTCTCCCATTTTATATTATATGTTTATGAAAATAACGATACAAATATCAGCGATAATATAAATGCATAGCACTTTTAGTGACGTCTGTGAGTCGGAAAAAACCCTGAAAAATAGAAATATTTTCAGCCGGAACAAGAGTACCTTCCCCCAGAGGGGTTAAACGCGCTTCAAAATGTTTCCCTGCAAAGAAACACACGCAAATATATATATCTCGAAAACGGGGGGGAATATCTATTTGCCGCTGATACTTGAAAAAAAATTCACCCCTTTCGGGGGCGAGTATTGGCCGGTGGAGGGGTTGGAAGGGGTAGAATGCGATATCCTACACCACCACCGTGCTCAGCATCCTCGAAAACGGGGGGAAAGTGTGTTTCTCTGCAGGTAAAACTCTTGAAGCGCGTTTAACCCCTCTGGGGGGTGGTTTTTGGCCGTTTTGAGGGGTTGCGCAACGCAAAATATTATAATTATATTATTAAAAAGTGATAAAATGTCGCATGAATTGTTTACGAAACGTTTTTCGACAATATAACGTATTTACAGGAAATAGTAATTTTTTTGTTACCTCCATTGTGAACTCATTGTTTCCAAAAAAACTATAAAGGCGTACAAAATTAATTAAGATGTTCCAATTTCTTAACCAAACCACCACAAGTGCCGAAACAAATTCTATACAGTTTTCATTTTGAGACGAAAGCTGGTTAGAAATTTGGAACGTATGCAATGTGTATAGTCTAAAAGGCAAAAATATCGATACTTCCATTGTGTACTCAGTCGGTACGTCGTGTTTATCGTGTGGGTCTAATAAAAATGTAAAGGAACAGCAGATGGTTTGACAAAAACCCAGTTCTGGTGCAAAGTAATTACCAGAACCGGTGTTGGGTGATATAACAAGAGAAATGACATGGTTCACTCTTAAAACTTAATTTTAGGATAAATTATATAGATTGTTTCACGAAAAATAGATATAACTTAATGACTGCAGTAAAAGTACCTGTGGCCATCCCATTATTGATGACCGTTTGTTATTATTATGTGGAAAGGACCGGATTGTAATAATTATAATTAAATATAGGCACATCAGGTAGGTTAGATTGCTTAATTTATATTTAAATATCTTTTTGTGGTAAAATTTGTTAGTTTTTGAGGAATGGTTCAAGAATTGTCTTTTACCAAACATTCCTCAGAATAGCGTGATAGTAATGGACAATGCGAGCTAGCACAGTCGCCAATTACATAAAGCTCCAAGCTCAAATAATACAAAATCGGAGATTCAGAACTACATGCCAGCGAATGATATATATTTTGAAGAGAGTTATAAAAAAAGTGATCTTTTAGAAGTTTTAAAGACATTTTGTATAAAAAAGTATATGTTTCTGATACATTGGAGAAGAAATTGGACATACAGTGCTAAGGCTCCCACCCTATTATTGCATTTTTAACCCCATAGAGCATATGTGGCACCAGTTAAAATCACTGGTTAGGTCTGAAAATATTTAAATTTAGCAATGACAGAAAAGGGTGCATACTACCAATGCTTAAAATTTTACAATCACCTGCCAAACGATAAAAAAAAAATAGATAACTTAAAACAACTAAAGAAAAAGATTTTCAATTTTCTGTTGGAAATGGAACCATACAATGTAGATGAATATTACAGATGTCTCGGTTATGGATAAAATATTGTAGGATAGAGATTGTTATTTACAGACACATGTACATACTTATTTACAGTATTTGAATTCGACACTATTTAATTGTATTTACTCTTAAATAAAGATAATTTATTATTATTATTATTATTATTTCTCCGACTTTAAGTTCTAGTGTTGTAGAATTAATACGAAAATGCTTTAATGATATTCCCCCAGGTAGTTGGAAAAATTCAGTCCGTCACGTAATAACTGTAGAAAATTCGTATATTAGTCTGGATCGTATAATTAATCCAATTATAATTAATTTTGATGAGGATAGCGATAGCGAAACAGAACTATCTATAGAATGACATTATAAATGTAAATAAATATGACTAGTAATATTTTAAAAAAATGTTATTTCATTTGATTACATTAATATAATCATATCATTACTTGTTTTCCTTAGTCCGTCCCTTCATACTTCACTTGTTTATTGCCAAGCTCTTGTCTACACAATGGGACCGACCCAGGAAATCATTAAGTCGTATCCAATTTTCGTGAAACGTACTGTACCTAGTTCCGGACTATGCCCCTCCCAAACGACTCCAATGATGATGGTTCATTACATGTACAAAGGCAACGAAAAAGTAGAAGACGTACTGTACCACGTGTGGTTTATTAGACCTCAGCTTCTCTTCACTCTAATACAGCCTTATTTCTATATTTCTCAAACCCACAAATAATGTTAAAGTATACCTGCTAGTTTCTTTCAAGTCAAGATCTTGAATCTTATACATGCCCAGGTAGAAACGAATCTTAGTGAAAGTAGGGTATAGAAAATAGAAGCATATAATAGTTTATAATTTTTATCCTACAAAAGATCTTAATCTTTTGTGTATGTACAGCAAACTGGCTATTATGGCGCACAAAATAAGAAAATAAACGACGTCGCGTTTATTTAATTGTAAGGCTCTGGATTTTTGTATAAGTTAACAATGTAACGGGCAGGTTTTACATAATTTTAACATTAATACCGTCAACGGAATTTTTAATAATGGCAAACTCTGCTGCAAGTTGTTTTGTAAATTATGTGAACCATGGGCACCCGATTTTAATAGTTTCCTCGTACTTTTAAAAGGGTTACGAGGATAAAGCATATATATAAACAGTATATTGCCAATACGAACGTTCCAAAATACAAAAAGTGTCCCTGCTATGGGAGATGGCGCGAGCCTATTGAGTTTGCGCAGTAGGGTGGAAATTTTATCGATCGCGTCAGAGCCGGCCCGACATTATTTGTTTGTTGTTACTCGTCGCCATCTTTGGTTCTGGATGCTTTTTCAAATTACAGAATAAAAAGTAGTTCATCCACATTGTTGTCGGTATATTAGTGCTTATAAACTTTCATTACCTAACAACAATTTTTGTAAAGGAGTTTTTAATTTGTGGTTATTCGATTCACTGTTTGGTAGGTTAGTGGCTTGTTTTGTTCAAGATAGAAGGACACAAGTGCCTTTTTGCAATACCAGGTATAAAGTAGTTCAGGTATGTACATATATACGAAAATATCTTGCTTGTCACATTATCCGATCTTCGGAACCGAATTTCACCAAAAAGCTTGTAAAAAAAGATGAGAGTGTCACTTGTATACAATATAATATATGTGGTCACTACCTAACCTTAAAATGAATGTATTTTTAATTTGGTGCATTAGTAGATGATATATTATTACCAAAATAGTCAATATAGTCATTCATTCTTAATTTTTGGTATAGAAAAAAGTGAGAAGGAACATACGACGTCGGATGAAAGTTAAAATAAAGCTCATCGTGTCGATTGTTACAAATATTCGGACGGAATTTGGCACCAAAAGTTTACACCAATCAGGGCACAGTCGGATCATATCGTCAGAACTAATCGAAATTTTGATAGCAATATTTTCCCTAACTAACTGATGAAATTTACATTAAAAAAGTTGAAATCCTGTCCCGTCGAATGTCTATTTTCACAAGGAAATTTCCGAACTGCGCAAACTCGCCCCCTTCGATGCCCGTAGCGGGGACATAATTGCAGATGGTATTAGCAATATACTGTTTATATATATATGTGGGATAAAGTAAATATTCGACAGCTCTGGTGGCTCCGTCGCTAAAGCGGCAGTCACTGGAAAGTCTTGGGCGAGTGTTCGTTTAAACCCCCACCGCCGATAAACTGATTCGCACTAGGTGGATTTTAGTGATATAAGTCATGGCGTTAATGTCCGGAGTCATGCATACACGCTGGTAACCAGGCCGGATGAGCTCGGATAACTCTTGGAGTACGGGGGACGTGATGCTACGTACTCCTTAATTGGTAGGTTATAACGCAAACTTTTTTTGAAAAAGTAATGGTTCTTTTCTTTTAAATATAAATTATTTTTGAAATTCTCATGCCTTGACGAGCAAATATCGTCTCTTGATTTTTTGTCGTTTGATGTACAGATTTCGTATAAAAAAATTAAATTCATTCATTTGCACTCCGTTATGAAATTAGGTATTAACAACGATTAAAAAGGATCTAGTAGGTAAGAAGCAGATTTTGTTTCGTAAACATCAACAGTTTTGACAGTTGTCTACCTAGTCTAGTTGTCACGTACTTAAGTCATTAATATTAACAAACTATTAAAAAACATGAAAATTTTTAACACCCTGTACCTCAAAGGTTAAGACGTTTAGGACATATGTTCATATGAAGTTTTTTTCTGAAAATGGAACCAAAAATATCTTCCTTAAATTAAGAAACAACCTGGTATCATAAATAGCACAGCACAATACAATCCATGGCTATGGTGCAAATCATCTTATACGTTTTGGTGTTTTATATTTACAATTTATTCTAGTCAAGTAGCAAAAGAATGTCTTTGTTCTTATTTTACTCGGCCGTAGCTTATTTTCAACCGGCCGCATCCAACGGTACTATCAATTTTTAACACTCGAATAGAATCGGTGGCTTTTTGTGTTCTAGATTCAGCATTTTCTTTTGTTCTTCTTTCAGTTTTCTCGAGAATCCAAACAAAGAAAAGCAAAGGCCAAGTTTATTCGATATTTTTACGTTTCGGATCAAAGCAGAAACGTAGAGAGGTAAAAATAAAAGAAATTTGCGTTTTAGACTGTGTCGCGATAAAAATAAAGAAAAACCAAAATTTTAACCATGTATTTTTTTTATGATCAAACACAAGCGCTATAGTAAAAATCCTTTAGGGCACTCTGGGAGTAGTGCGTGTGCGCAAAAAGCGATTCACGTTGGTTTTGAATCGTTGGAGGCTATATTCGTTGGGAAAAACGACCTGGGGAAGGTCGATCCATAAGGATGAAGTCCTCCAGATGAAAGAGTTCTTGAATAATGAAGTTCCAGGAGTACTAAGCTTAACCACATATGGATAGGCGGCAGTGGTTCGTCGCGTATTTCTGCTATTCGCCGCTCTGGGCGGAATTAAGAGGGCAAGGTCAGCCGAGCACTTTCCATGAAAATATCTGTAAAAGAGAGTCAAATCCTCATCCTGTGTTCCATATTCTAGGTGTGTCGAGGTTCTTCGTCAGCTCGTCCAGTAGCCGAAGAGTATGTTTGGGTGCAGAGCACCAGACATGAGAGCAGTACTCTATTGATGGTCGAATCTGGGCTTTGTATAGTGTCAAAAGTTGTTGAGATGTGTACAACTTTTTGGTTCGGAAGAGTACACCAAGTTTCTGAGAAGCTATTTTGGCGATTGCCACAACGTGGTTATGCAAAGACATATTTCCTTCCAGATTGACGCCCAGCAAATTAATAGATGAAGCCAGTGGGATTGCGTGCCCGTCCATGACTATATCCGGTTCTGTAATGTTAACCTTTTTAGAGAAAACTGCTGCCTGGGTTTTTTTAGCGTTAAATTCGACTTGGTTACTGTCACCCCAAGCCAAAATTTCTTCCAGGTCTTTGTTGAGGCGTGATACTTCATGCTGTCTGCGAAGATGTGCGTCGGCAGCCGATGTTTGTGCATTCAAAGATAAAGATGAGATAAGTGTGCTGTCGTCAGCAAAACTAAATATCGGTCGATCGAGAAGGTCGTTAATGTAGAGTAAGAAGAAACAATATGGACCCTTGACACCGGCATTGATGGTGAAGGTGTCTGAGAGAAATTCGTCAATCGCCACTTGCAGAGAGCGGTCCTTAAGAAAGCTAGACAAGCATGCACAGAATCGACTGGGCATACCATAGGATCCCAGTTTACTTAGAAGTCCTTCATGTATTAATAGCATCAGGACTTACGCATACAATTAATTGTAAGGAATTTTAAATCATTGTGATCAATGAAAAGTATTTCCGTCAATTGCCAATTCGAGCCGACTTGTTAACATTTTAAAAATAGTCATGCTGGGAGCCGTTATTCAAACAGCTGTTCGCCGATGTTCAATCTGTACTTGAAACTTCCGTAGATGTTGTTTTTCGAAATTTTTAGACCTGCTAGGTCAGTAATTAATGAGTGGTACTGTAAAATAAAACCTACTTTACAATAATAGGACCAGTTGTTCTTCTTTATTCTATTAAGAAAAAAGAAATTCCCGTTTGCCTTAAAATATTTTTATGATCAAACACCAAAAAAAATCTAGACGAATAAAGCGCTTCATGTTAGAGGTTATATTCGTTGGGTGAAAAGAAAGATGAAAGAAAACTTTCTTTTTCCTGCTTTGTTCAGTTAAAATCAATGTCATGAGTTTCTCCTAATGTTCTTGTATTTTCCACTGAAGATGAAGGTTTGAACCTTAGAAACATGTATGGTTTTTGATTTTGTTATTAAACTAGTGGAGCAGATTATGAGTTTCTTTACCTCACTATAACTTCACTCCACTTCGAGATGGACTACTTCAAAAAAAAAAATTAAAATTTAAAATTAGTTTGTTTGGGTTTGTTTCTGTGCAATAAAAAGTTAAAATTTATTAGTGAAAAAATAGGTTGGTGCGCACGGTTTACCGGTCACAATTTTGTTATTTCATTGTCTTGCGTATAATGTTGTTGCCGTCGTATAGGCAACCCCGTCGTATTGGTGCTGGTTTGGTTGCAACCGTCCAGAACCGAACGATATTAAAAATTTATCGATACGTGGAAAATGGATATCAAAATTAATTCTGTCTAAAATTATTCCGTGATGGACACAAGGCCGTCTTTTATGCGAGAAAATAGATTGTTTATTTCCCAGTTAAGAAAGCCTTGAGGTGTTAAAATATTGCCGTGTAATCATTTTCATGGGTATCATTTAACTGGTTAGCAAAATATTCTTATTATTGCACTTTATGAACAGCAAACATTGTTGAATCAGTCAGTAATTAATCTCATACTAAAGTGCTCTAAATTATTTTGGTATGCAAATTAAATATATAAGCTGCTATGAGCAATCCACTTTTAATCAGATATTAGTAAGCAATCAGCGGGTAAGCAAAATATTTAATCTTGGCCATTAAAAAAAAGCAATAAAACGTGAAATAGTGACAGTGCCCTGGGAAAACAAGTGAAAACCCGCCCCCGCTACACCTTTTGTAGCCGATTTCCTTTTGTATGCGGCAAAAGAAAACACAAGAAAGTTACATAAATTGACTGTGCCGCCCACAATAACGAACTTTGCCGATTATTCAAAATAAACGCAATCCAATGATCTATATTGATAATCATTCTTTTAATATGCACACATCTGAAGTAAACTGCTTCTAGACATGTTTTTTCTACTGACGAATTGTAAAATCTTGCTGACCAAGTAATCATTTCGCAGCTCGACTGTTAATTAAGCGAACACATGATATTACAAGCGGACTGATATCGGTTAAATTGTTGACAGTTTGTTGCATTTTTTACAGAACAAATGTGGCTGCCCGATTTTTATTTATTGCAAGCAAAATCTTTTTATGCTGATCAAATGATTTAATAGCTATTTTTGGTTGCGAGCAAATTTTAATAACGGCTAAATATTTAATTACTTGTCAATTTTCATTAAGGGCGAAGTACGGTCCTGTTCGTCGGATAAGGTGAACAATTTATCAGTCGGCATTGCGCATGACAACTGACGATCAGTTTGTTTACATGCGCGAGGCCATAAATTTGCCACCTTTGCTTTTAGAGTTTGGCCATTCATAGATATAGGTCGGTGCCTGCTACACGTTAGGGTAGACAAAAAGGGCCATTCAGTAATTAAATGCATCCAAATACTAACGAAGATGAAAGAAGAAATTTCAATCGGTCTCTCTTCAGAAAATAAAAATTAAATAATTTTTTATGTATGGAATTGTCCGTTGGACGCCACGACTAGGATGAAGTTTATAGAACTAATAAAACATGCCATTTGGCAGATGCTCAAGTCGGACTTTATGTGTGTTTTTGATGTATCAACGGGTTTGGAGTTGGATAATTATGTGTAAGTTTCGTATATTTATAGCGTCTAAATTTATTTCTGATGGCGGAATAATAAGCACGTAACAGATAAATCTCTTGATTTTCTAAGCCACTGGGCAAATGAAGATTTTTGATTATTCCGAAACATGCGAGGTATCATGGGAACATTCTTAGTCTAATCAAGTTTTCGGTTTTCTTATGTTTCTTTTGTTCTAAATTAGTAATTTATTACTCAATTTTTCTAATTATGACATCTCCAGGATTTTCCTACAATATCTATACTCATCCATTCCTAGTAAAATGTTAACCAAATAGCACGAAACGACTTTTTAAAATTTTATCTCAACCTCTCCCAAAAGGGCAAAGCCCGCACAAACCCAACCAACATATAATTATTTATAAAAATATTCTTAGAGCAAATATTTTGATTCTCAAGCTGCTAAATTTTGTCCGGTGTTTCGTCTGGTTCACAATTTTTTCGAAATTCTAAAATTGTATTTTGTTTAAATAATATATAACAGCTGGAATCGGGAGTGTCTAATGTAATATCGGCAAGGACAAATATTTCACCTCTAAGAGATTGTTTTCTATAAAAATACACATAGATTGAAAAGTTTTGCATCTCTCTTATTTTGGCATGTTAAGATAATTTCAGGAATGAATTTTTTTTCTAAATGTTTCTTTATGTTTATCAGTTAAAACGATATCTACCATTTTTTGTAGAGAAAAAAAATATTATCAAGACATTTGTTTAAGATAATATTTTCACTGTTGTATTTTGTTGGCGTTGACCAGTTAAATTTTTCGGTTCAGTGTGTAAAAATGAATCGCCGAGTAATATCTGAAATTGATCGTGCAAGAATAGTAGCGTTAGTTGAAGAAGGCCATTCCCAAAGATTTGTTGCTGAAAGAATAGGGGGTTTTCCACGTATCTCGCATATGGAATCGCTATCTAGAGACCAATTCTGTGCGAGACGGACCACGAAGTGGTAGAAGACGTGTTACTAACGAACAGCAGAACCGCTATATTACGTTAACCATTCGGAGAAATCGTACTATGCCAGTCCCACAACTTCAGAGAGATGTTACGCATGCAATTGGAGTTCGCGTATCAGTAAGAAGACGAATTCTTGAATCCGGTTTAAGATGTCGGCGACCAGTAAGAGTTCCCCAACTACAATATGACCACCGAGTTCGTCGACTGCAGTGGGCTGCGCTTACCCGAAGAATTTTGGAATTCTGTCCTATTTTCCGACGAGACCAGGATTTGTCTGGTAAACGATAGTCACTGGATTCGCGTTTGGAGAGAATCAACAAGAGCCAGCCGCTCAACTTACCCATGCTCCCCCCTTGCCTCTATTCGCCGGAGGAAGCGCCATCTTTTGGGCAGGTATTATGTCTGACGGGCGTACTGAGTTAGTGCCCGTTTAAGGCACAATGAATGTTGACAGGTACATTATGGATATTCTACATCATTATGTTAGAACGTGGAGAGGGGCTGTTGATAACAATTTTGTGTTTTTGGATGACAATGCCCGACCCCATCGTACTAGAGCTGTGGATGAATAACAAGAAAGTGATGGAATCAATCGCTTGGAGTGGGTGCTTTGTCCCCTCACATGAAGTCGATAGAACATGTTTGGGACATGCTCTCTAGGGCAGTTCGCGTTAGAAGAAATCCCCATAGAAGTCTCCAGGAGCTTGTCGTCGCTGCTACCGAGGAATGGCAGGCTATTCCACAAGAACGGATTGCTAAGCTTACGCACAGCATGAGGCGTCGCCTTCAAGCTTGCATTGAGGCCAGAGGAGAAAATAGACTTTGTCAGAAGCTATATTTTTTTAAATTTCACAAATTATAGAATATAAATAAATTTTAGTTCTGTTAAATTTTTTTTTGAAATGTTAAAAATGTTGTGGTAAAATAAAAATTTTTACAACTCATTGATTTTTATTCTAAACTTATCAATGAACTAATATTTAGTCTATTTTCACCATGACGTATTAATTACTTATTCGAGAATCAGAGTGATGCAAAACTTTTGAATCTATGTGTATTTTAAAAACCGCAACAGTATCGTAAACGAGCAATTACTTTTTATATTAGCAAAAAATAACTGTGACGCCTCCGCCTCAGTTTCACATTTTCACTTATCGTGCATCTTACGCAATAGATTTTACACCGAATTATTTTTATTCACCTGCAAAATTATTAATTGAAACATTAATTTATATTGTACTGGACAAATTAAATGCTAGTCCCGATCAACTTTTACTTTATGTATTATTTGTTTATTAACATGGGCGTCCAAAAAGGGGTTATGGGTGCGCCCTTATTTACCAAAGAAAATTATTCTGTCGTGCAAATCCAAAAAGTGGATAAGTGCATTGAAATTTACACAAAGAAAATACTGAAGAAACTAACACCGACGAGATCTTAATGCGACTGGTAGATACAACTTGATACTAAGTCACCCAACTGCATTCAATAATTTTTGTAGATTTTGTAGATGCTTTGTTGGTTAATAATTTTTTCATGGGAATTCCAGTATAATATTAAATAATAAATATAATAATAATAAAATTTATGATGACAATAAAAATGTTATAATTGTTTTTTTTGTTTCCTTCATAACTTCCTCCTCTTCGTCGGCAGCCATGGCCATTCCCCAGGGTAGGCTATAGGTTGACGTGGGCTTTGAACCACAATCCTCAGTTACACGATGCACCTCCCAAGGGATATGTATGTTATGACCTACCGATTACGGAGTACAGACAGCTCTCTACGATATATGCAGTTTCATCCGGCTTGGTTACTGCCGCAAATGGGGAACATCAACGCCATAACTTATACCACGGTTGCCGGCCGTGGGATTCGAACCCACAATCGCTCGTCCTAAAGTTATATTGAAGAAGCTCTAAGGTCAGTAAAAACAAATAAAATATACCCCTTAGGCTTATTTTAATTATTTTGTTGCATAATGAGTTTCAAAATACTTCATTAAACATTTCAAAACGTACGATACTATATTATGACAATTAGGTTAAGGTAACCCTGTTGCATACAAAAAAAATAGGAAACATAAATATAAGAATACGCAAAAAATATTAATTTAAATGTTCTTACAACTATACTTGTTAATAGTATATTCCCGAGTATATTACATAAGAAGCATAAAATTATCATTTCATGCAAGTTATACACTATACTTTTTCTATGACGACTAAGCTATAAAACAGAGACTAAAACAAGGAAAAAATACGATGGAATTTATATTTGTGATCTGGTGGGGCCAAAGCCCTAGTTCCCTAATATGATAATTCAGTTTCTGAGAAGCTATCTTGGCGATTGCCACAACGTGGTTATGCCAAGACATATTTCTTCCCAGATTGACGCCCAGCAAATTAATAGATGAAGCCAGTGGAATTGCGTGTCCTGCCATGACTATATCCGGTTCTGTGATGTTAACCTTTTTAGAGAAGACTGCTGGCTGGGTTTTCTTACCGTTAAATTCGACTGGGTTACTGTCACCTCAAGCCAAAATTTCTTCCAGGTGAATGAGAAAATGTAGGGAAATGAGACGGTATTAATATAGATTTCTTTTACCAATTGCATATCTAAAATAAATTAATTTTCTAAGTTTGTCTCTTGCAGCTGATTTTCCAGAAGATGCCAATTTTCCCTGTTATCCACAAAAAAAAATTAAATAACCTGTTCCTCGCGATTATCAGTTCCTCGACTCCCCTAAGAATGTTGTTTCGCACGCCTATGGTTATTATATGCTTTAACATCCTGACTATCTCGTTCCGCCTAGGCGAATGGACACTCGAATGCCTTGAACTTTTCGATTTTTTTTCGTTTGTTAGCTCATAAATGAAAGTACCTCGATAAAATTACAAAAGATGGTGATTTTTATATTTAATGAATAAGGTAGAGTATAGTTTTAATTACTGCATTAGTAATTGTACGCCTATATCGAAAACTTAAATTCGACACGCTATGCGATCTTAAGTGTGCAATTTTTAATTTACTATACACCGTGAACAATACTTTTAATTCTACAGTGCGTCCATAAAGTCGTGCAAAAATTGATTTATTATTCAGGGATTTTTTTTTAACGTTCTGGGGCCTCTGGAAATAGCGGTCTTCCAATATAATTTAATATGAAGATATAACAACGTACTTGTACTTTTTGAGAACCCTGTATAATATAATACATTTTTTTCTCCGTAAATCTTAGTTCCTTGCCAAGCAGAGCTTTTAGGAACGCTTTTTTTCACGAAACGCATAATAAAAAAGTTTCCCATTAGAACTTCCTTGGATATATCAACGATTTGCCTTAAAAAAATGTGTAATTAAAAATAATAATTGACGTGTCTGAGCGTTTAAAAAAAAACAAATCCCTGAATTTTAAATCAATTTGTGCAAGACTTTATGGACGCACTGTATAAGAAAAATGTTATTACAGTGGAACCTCTTTTAGGCGGACACATACGGCACCGTCTAAATGTGTCAGCCTAATAGAGGTGTCCGCCCTTGGGAAATTTGTTATTAAGTAATATGTAAATGCAAAATTATTACTATGTATTTATGTATGTACAAATAAACATAACATAACAAAAATACACTAGTTTTAGTTAGGATGTAGTACTAAAAAAATCTAATAACGTAGTTTGACGTGTTTGCGTTTTATACTTGCAATCTAGAAAATGTAATTCCAAGTCTGATAACAATTCCATTCAATGGGGATCCAGAACTTGGGGCGGGGGGTCAAATTTCGACCCCCATGACCCCCCCCCCCCCCCCCCCCCTGAATCCGCGCTTGATTCCATTGCTGTAGAGTCAACTCTATTCTTTGCATACTCTTATAATTCCTTTAGCATACTAATGGCTTGTTGATAATTGGAGACATTTGTTTGATTAATGCATTCAACTTCTTCATCAGAGTCGTCAGATAGTGATGTGGTTTCAATTTAGATCACATAATCGGTAGGAATGGAGTCACTATCATCTTCTAATAGCACATTGCTATTAATGTTAATGAACTCGCCCTGTTATCAAATTACAAACTTCCACAACATCAATATTCTCTTTCAGACTCAAAACGCGACATTTTCGTGCCATTCTTTACGATTAAATTTAATTCCCACTAACGAATAAGGCTTAGAAATTTTAATGTTTTTTAATAAATTTTTAATTCTTTAAAATTTTACATTATTATTAGTTGCTAAATTTCCGCGTTAAAATGTGTCCTTCTAGTCTAAAAATATTTTAATTAATATGAATTAGCTTTTAACAACATTTAGTTAATAATGATCCAACCTCACCTCGCTATTTTTCCTTGTCGTATTTATAATGAGCAATTTATCTAATACCATTAACCGATCAGCAAGTTTCACTTCCACCATTTTCATTTAATGAGAAGAAAATGCTAAACCAGCATGGTTCCAGCGGGCAAACTATCTTAAAACCCCAACTATTAATTATAACTAGCTATAACTAACTGAAAGATAGATCTTATGGGAACTCGCTAACTTTCACAAAGATTTATTATGAGTATAATTTTTGCATGAGCTGGTAACGGGAAGCTACGGCTTGTACGTTTGTAAACGTCACTTCGAAAATTAAACCGAGAATATTCTTCAGATAGAACACTTAAAAATAACAGGAGACGTTCATATACATTTTTCTTCCTACAATTTACATATACTGAATATGCATGCCGACATGCATTTAGTGTATGAACAAAAAATTTTTTTTCTCGAAAACAGTTCATTTTATCGACATTTTTTTTATGATCAAACACAAGCACCATAGGAAAAAATCCTTTAGGGCACTCTGGGAGTGGTGCGTGTGCGCAAAAAGCGATTCACATTGGTTTTGAATCGTTGGCGGTTATATTCGTTGGGAAAACGACCTCGGGAAGGTCGTTCCACAAGGATGAAGTCCTCCAGATGAAAGAATTCTTAAATAATGAAGTTCGAGGAGTACTAAGCTTAACCACATATGGATGGGCGGCAGTGGTTCGTCAGGTATTTCTGCCATTCGTCGCTCTGGGCGGAATTAAGAGGGCAAGGTCAGCCGAGCACCTTCCATGAAAATATCCGTAAAAGAGAGTCAAATCCCCAACCTGTCTTCGATGTTCTAGGCTGTAGAGGTTCTTCATCAGCACGTGGTCTCCGATCAGACGAATAGCCCTCCGTTCGATGGAATCCAGTAGCCGAAGAGTAAGAGACATTGATCAAGAGTACATTTTTTTCAGCTTACGATTTAGAGTATTCAAAAAAAATATTATTGTCGTTCCTTCATCATACAGGGTGTAAAAAAGCATTTTTGTGTTACGTCTAGTCCGTCCCTGTCAAACTAAATAAGCCAAATGTGTTTAAAAGGGAGAATTTTAAGAAGACTCATCTAGTAAACATTAAAAATTATTAAATTACACCTAGTACTTAAAAAATTATTTAAAAATCAACCATTTCCAGGGACGTTCGTTATGCGCCCGTATATCCGTAGGGGGGGCCGTACGAAGAAAAGATTATATGATCTTCTCCTATTATTTTAAACTGTTCTATCTGAACCCGGGAGATTGCCCACATATTCTGGGACAACCTGTATATGGTGTTACGGAAATTACTTATTATATTTAAAAGGTGACTCCTTGAGTGTCCTCTAAGAAGCCTAAATACTGTTTTTAAGTCGAATGTCTAAATACTTGGGTAAAAACCCCCTTAACTTCATGTACAGCCGCGCCAGACACACCTCTTTTCAGTTAACAAGTGTATGTAGGTCAGTAGACTAGCAGTGATGCCAGATCACGTGGCTCCACCTTGATTGCTCAAACTCCGCGCATACTTGTGTACTAATTTTAAACGCCAGGGTATTTCCGGCTTAATAAATAACGTGTTAAATTTTACTTAGTTAGTTACTAAATTGTATCATTGCTGTTGTGTGTACTGTTGTGATTCCCCTATAGGAATTTAGGATTTTTAGTCATGTGGTTTCCTTTGTAACGTTTGCGTGTGTTTGTTTCGAAGGATTAATAAATATTAATTCGATTCAAAGTTTAATTCGGTAGTCGAAATTATTCCGTAATTAAAATTTAAAATATTCGATTGTTGCTTTACCCTGAAAGGTATTTCATGGCTTACCGAAAAACCTCTTACCTTAAAACAAAGGATAAGAAAACTTTGGCTTAGTTTACTTCCACTATTAGGTAATTTTCTTATCCGCGTAAGAATAACAAACTCCGAACTGAATTTTGCACGCGTAATGAAAAATAAATAGCCGAGGGCATTTTAAAAAAAGGAGTATAAAAGAGGTTTTATAAAAGATGGCATCTAAACCACCTTTAAGGGCGACTTTAGTAGGGCAAAAATCATGTATTTGTTCGAATAATTTTTATTATTAATTTAGCAAAAGTGTTGCATTGTTTGTTTACGACACGTTTTGTCGACAATATAACCTAATTAGAAGAAATGGTAATCTTCTTATTATCTCTAATTTTATGTAAGAATGTGCATTTTTCAATATTCGATAATTCATTGGCGTAGTGTTTTTATATCAAGATTTATGTAAAAAGTCCCGTTGCATACAGGGTGTTCCCTAATGACGTGATAATATTTCAGCGGCTAATTCGTTAGGCCATTTTATAAAGAAAAGTATAAAATATGAACATTTCAATCGTTATTTTTGAATATCTTCGAAAGTACTTTAGATATTATTTTCAATTTTGGTTATGTGTTAAGAAGATATAAAGCTACATATTTTAAATATAAATGTAAGTCTATCTATCCACCAGTGGCGTCCGTGCAAATATGTTCTCCTCCGAACCAGAAAGTTGTACACACCTCAACACTTTTTGACACTCTACAAAGCCCAGATTCGACCATCATCAGTGCTCGACTGACAATTCCGCCCAGAGCGGCGAATAGCAGAAATACACGACGAACCACTGCCGCCCATCCATATGTGGTTAAGCTTAGCACTCCTCGAACTTCATTATTTAAGAATTCTTTCATCTGGAGGACTTCGTCCTTATGGAACGACATTCCCGAGGTCGTTTTTCCCAACGAATATTACCTCCAACGTTTCAAAACCAACGTGAATCGCTTTTTGCGCACACGCACCACTCTCATAGTGCGCTAAAGGATTTTTCCTATAGTGCTTGTGATTGATCATAAAAAAAAAGAAAAAAAAATACTTATTGACAATGATAAATTTTATTTTATAAAAATTGTTTGAAATGTCCACATTCCACCGGAAAAAAATTAACTTCATTGTCGTTTAAAATATTCATCCATCGATGGGCCCACTGAGACTGAGACTCAGATTTCTGTCTGTAATTTATTATTATAGTCATAATAAGCTACGTAAAAGAAGTAATAACCCCATCTAGGTACGAGAAAATGTTTAATTTTGAGTCTTTTATGATGGGTATTTATCTTTCTTGCTATGTTTATATCTTTTTGCCTAATTGGACGTATTACACCGTTTGAGTCTGATTAAGTCATTACTTTCATCAAACAATCGTCTTTTAATTGGCTAACAAGGTAGAAAGCAGGCAAATTGTAAAATTGTGAAACGAAAATCACCATTTCAGCTAAAAATTATGTAGGTATTAGAGAGCTACTGTCGGTACGATAACGAGGTATGTATAATATCAGGTATCGTGAAAAGTCGTTCCGATAATACTAATTTATTATTTGTTGAGTAGTAATTTCCACGAAATGGTGTTCAAAGGGGGGGGGGGGGGGGGGGTCGAGACCAATAAAGCAGTAAAAAAAAGTGCAGTAATGCTAAATAAACAGGTAAATATAGTGAGTCGTGACCGAAAACGTACTACTTATAATTTGGAAAAACGGTCAAGAAAACCAAAAATTAGTTATATTTTAATTTTTATCACATTATTATTTTTCACTTCACCCGGTACATTCTTCACCAATCTCTCAACTTAACTCGGACCGTATCTTTTTGTGCTTCGTAATTTATTGAGGGTCGAAACGCAGGCCTTTGCCGGAGCCCGTAAAAGAGGTCTATGGCTAAGGAGGGCGGACGCCGAAAAGAAATTTTACCTGACTCTGAGCCTGAGGAGCTTTTTATAGATTCTGGTCGAAGGCCGATGAACTAAATTTTAGAAGGAATAAAAGAAGACGCATGTGATGGGTTTTGAGAGTCTGTGTTGGGACCGTACCAGTGACGTAGAAAGAAAAGGGGGCTTTAGAAACGAGTATATTGTTGGTTGTGGGACAAAAATCAGAACCGCCGACCGGGGTACATCGGTCATCGCCTTGACCCCCTTCCCATTTAGGATTTCAAGGGTAACGTCTACCCCTCTCAGGTTTCAAGCCATTTAGATTTTAATAAGATCAGAGAAATATCTCAACATAATGTTGCAAACCTGGCTTTTTCCAATTAAATAAATTAATGAGGATTTTACGTTAGATTATTTTTTAAATAATTTAACAAATAAATATTATCGAAGAAAC
Source organism: Barypeithes pellucidus (assembly GCA_963991005.1). NCBI lineage: Eukaryota > Metazoa > Arthropoda > Insecta > Coleoptera > Curculionidae > Barypeithes > Barypeithes pellucidus. The sequence continues at coordinate 16,820,275 of OZ022561.1, read as the reverse complement.
ATAATCTTTTCACATTCAAAATCAGACCGACTTGATATCGTAATATGCATCATCAGCAAAAAATAATTACAACGGTTTTTTTTCGCGGCAGGAGGCAGCGGAGAAGTCAGTCGATGTTTTGGGTTCTTCAGGCAAGCGGCGGCCGCCGACTTGAGGTTCTCAGAGCCGTACTCAAACGCGGTTTCGTTTTATACTTTTTTTTACGTAAAAAGGGGGGGGGTCCGTATTTCGGCTACAGGTCACAGATAATTCCGAGAATAGTCATCCGCGGATCTTTCCCTCAGTAAAATTTAATTTACTGTCATTAAACACTCGTAGTTTCCGTGCAAGTATAAATAACGCTGGAATCTCCTCAAACACTCGTATGTTTCAGTGCGAGTATAAAGAACAACTAAAATTGATTTACGAAATCTCGTAGCTGTCCGTGCGAGTATAAATAATGCTGCGATATCTTCGAACACTCGTTTTTGGTGCGAGTATAAAAAAATCTTAAGTGCGAGGAAAATTATTCTATAAAGACTTTGCGCCAAAAGCCTAGAATAACTTTCGAAATCAAAAATTACCCGATTGTGAGATCAAAAGTAAGAGTTAAAATATCTTAAGTTAGTATTAATAGTCACTACCGCGAGTTATAATTTTTTTGGAAATTATTAGGGTAGTTGAGATCCCTTTAGTTGGGAACAAAATGCTAGCTTAGGTTTATTTTATATTGTCAATAATGAAAATAAATCTAAATTTAAACAGAGTACGTGACAGATGAATGATAGGTTGGTTGAAACAATTGAATGATAGTTCAGGTTAATTCTGATTGTATATAAATTGTAAATAATTAACTACGAGTACTTCGGGTCGCGTTACTCGACATACGCAAGGACTAATCCTTAAATCAACCCCCAATGACAACAGACAGTAAAATTAAATAAGTAAATTAATATTCATTGGACATGCCCGAGCCAATACAACAAAAAATATAGTTTGAACACAAGTTAGGCCTCGTCCAACGTTCAGAGACAAAAAAAATTTGCCCTCATTTCTTCATGCGCTCTGGTGGACTGCTGACAGCTTCCAGTTAGCGGACAGACTGACACGTGCGTGTCAAGTCGGCAATGGCATTATTATTCGATTCGAAAAACCATAATCGAGAAAATTGCGTTCGAAACTACTTTAAGTGGGAGCGTCTCTAAATTATGATGAATTTTTCATTGAATATCAAGACTGGCGACATTACTGATAGTGTCGACCAGCACTCACACATATATTCAAAATTTAATGATTAACAAGGTTAGATTGGCTTTTAATAAATAATTCCTGGGTGGGGAATTCACCTCTGGATAGAATTCAAAAATGGGTACAAAATTAAATTTCCAAAAAATAGTCGTCTACTTAATAATCTGATTAAATTAAATTCAAATAAAACTTAAGGGGAAACTTGGTTATACGGGGGTTATCAAAAAACGTCCCACGTAAAAACGCGTAGATAAGGAGAACGTTAGAGTTACCTATCAATTACTAAGCGCAAAACGGACGGACGTTTCGGGCTACGTACTCCACTCATATCATAGTATAATGTACGTACGTTCCGTTTGTAAAAATTCCTTCGTGTCTTTTTCTCAATTTGGCGACAATAACAACACTGTCTCAACATAACAACACTTTTCGTTTGTCACATTCTAACTAAAGTGCATTATAGTCATAGGCGTAACTAGGGGGAGGGCCAGGTGGGCCATGCCCACCCCAGATTGCTCTGGTGCCCACCCCAGAATTTCCGAAGTTCGAAGCCATACACACGTCATAGTGACACTTGCCATTAAAATCCAACTAGACTAGGGGCCAGGCCCCCCCTACAAAATCATTCTAGTTACGCCAATGATTATAGTATACTATTTATAAAGCTAAGAGCCTTGTCCTATTTCGAGTAAAATTCATACAGACAAATAGAGACGCGTCCCCAGGGTTCAAAGAGAGACGTGGCGCGTTGGGCATAATTTTATATTATTTTTTAATTTGACATTACTAGCCGAATCGACCTTGTAGCTTTACGAATAGCACTTCAATAAAATCGAGAAAATCTGTTTGATGCTATTAACTCCAGCCGTTAATATTTTAAGATAATATGTCTGGGGAAAAAAGTAAAAATAAAATTTCCAATTTATATTTACAACTTAAAAGTAGTAATCTTGAATATTAAACCGTAAAACCCGCCTTTTTACGGTTTAAACTGAATACAAAATTAAGTATAAAAAAATTTTCGTCGTTATTGCGCCTCCAGAGATTTTCATACTCATCAAAAGACCGTTTTAAAGTTTATTTAAAGCACCGAGACCGAGGGTGGATCTAAACAGAATGATTTAGAGGTTTATAAAAACTTTTCTTTTACCCTTTCGAATAAATTATGTACTTGGGACACGCCATAGTCAGGTAAAAAAAGTTCAGTTAATTTGATTTGGTTTTTACGAGTTTGTTTAGCGCGCCCACCCAACTTAAAAAGGGCTTTCAGGAGAATTAAGCTTTAAAAAAATAATGAAACGGATCACTACTTTGCTTGCATGTTTAATAATACACCACGTTTCATATAAAATTCAGCGTTCTCGTACTTTGGATACATGGCTACAGGAGTTACAGGATTGTCAGAAAAGTTGGCAACAAACGAGAAACTTTATTATTGATATCTCATTAGTGATAAAAACTTTTAAATACGTTTACATTTCCATATGAAAATTCTCATTAACATGATTCCGTACACCTATTAAATGAGATTTCTTCCCACGAGTTTATTAATCGCTTAAGAAAAAATGTTGTATACAGGGTGTTATGGAAATGACGTATTATATTTAAACCTGAGATGAAAACAAATTCAAGAAAAATATCCAAAAATGGCGCTTTAATTTAATATGCCCTGTACATGACCTTATGTCAAACCAAAAATGACCACGTGGTGCCCCTGTCAGGAAGGTAAACAAAGCAACATATGGCGGAAAACGTCAATGAATCTTGAACAGTGTTGTCATATCTTCAGGGTAAACTCTTTAGAAAGTATAACCGTTTGACAGATTCCAAGTTGTTTAATTTTCAGGGTACATTATTTTAAACTTTTACGTTCAGTTCAGTTCACTGGGAAACAATCTCTGATTTATAAACTTGAACTGACTCGAACATGCCGGCGCGGAGTTTATAATTGTCAGGTATGTTCTCACTTGTTCAATTCGAACGACACCCGTCGGATCTGAATAACTGAAATGCCACTTTACCGTTTAGAAGGAAAAAAATGCAAATTTATTTACCTTTTCGGCCTTATTTAAAACCAACTTAATTTATAAAAAAACACCACGTAACCCGAACAAAAACCGTCACAAAACACCAAAAAGTCACATAAATTCACATTAGTTATCGCGGATCTCATGAACACATCTAAGTACCATTCAAACTGAATTAGTATTTCAAAGTGCTACTGTATAGACAAAAATACGCCCTTATTGTATAAGATTTCATCATTTTTTTGACATCTAAAAATGTTGAAACTAAATAACAGCTTTGAGCCTGTTCGTGTCTTGTCTGTTAGGGTTTATTATAGCTCATCGGTAAAAATACAGCGTTGCCACTTTCGATGTTTTATAAGATTATATTCATAAATTGCGGAATTTCCTTCTATAATATTACTTTCCTGTATAATTATAGTCTCGGAAATGGCAACCGCGCTAGCAGTTTTCAGAGAAAGAAAGCACCTTGGACTAGACCATTTATTTCAAAGGGTAGTTCCTATGTCCACATAAATGTTTCATTTTATGTTTAGTAAAGGGTTAGTGGCCCATAGAAATTAGTGTTTTTATTATTTATATTCCGAAATAATTAAGTGCTGTTGTTCTATATGTGCGATAGTATTATTGTAAAGTGTAATTATGCGTTAGTGTTTAGTGCTTTCGTGTAATCTGATAATAGGTGCATATCTTCAAAAAAACTAATTTGAGCCTCGTTGGTGTCTGTGTGTTTCTTTAAGTGATTTAGTGCAATTTGTTGTGTTTCACTATGTGTTTCGAGCGATTGGAAAGAATAGACCGAATGGGGTTTAGTGGGTATAAGCTTATTATGCAGTTCCACACTATCATCAGGACACGTGATGAGCATAAAGCTTTTCCCATACAACAAAGAACTGAAAATGTCTGAATTTCTTACTCCTGTCAGCGTGGATTTACTTTCTAAGTAAGCTAAATATTTATTTTTATAAGAAACTAAAGTTTTACATTTTTTACACAGTTTGGCAACATTGCACGTAACACCTGTTTTCTGATATGCCACTACAGGGTAACATGACGAACAAACCCGAACAAACGCCGGATGAGGTGTGGGTTTATGGGGCTGGACCCCACTTTTAAAACGGTCGATTTGAAAAAAAAATACGTAGCGCTTCTCTAGGGCACCCAAGGAGTCACCCATTTAAATATATATAATGTCATTTCCATAACACCCTGTATAGTATATCAAAGTTTTTAGAAATAAATCAAATAATATTGGAAATTCCTTTTTGTCATTGCTGTATTTTAAGAGACCAGCGATGCGCTGTTGCTAAATGTTATTTTGTGGGATTTGGAAATGGAATGGAATTTAAAATGCAGAACATAAATGAACAGTATTTTTGGCGGCTAACGTACCACAACAGCGGTGTTGCCGTAATGCATACACATGGCTTGTTAAAATACAGGTGGCAATGGGATGGCCTATTTGTTTGAAAATTAGTGCGGTTCATTAATGCTCTCCCTCACTTGACCATCTATTTTTTTTACAAATGTTGGGCGCGGCCAATGGGGAACGGTGAACTAACTACCTTTTGAGGTAAAAAAATTACAGTTTTAACTCTGTCGGATGGGCGCCATCTTGGTAAAGAAAATTAGATACGAAGAGAGAGTCTTTCGAAGATACTATCTAGTACTTTACAATGCCAGAATATTACTTCTATGTTCATACACAAAACAAAATGGCGGCGTTTTAAAAACTGTATAGTTATTATTATTTTATCATCGAATATTTCATTTATCGTCTTAGAAAAATAAATACAACTTGGTATACTGTAGTGGGAATCAGAGAGCTATACTTTCTTGCATATTTCATGGTGTTGAAATTCAAAATGGCGGATGGGCGCCATCTTGTTAAAAAAATTGAATAGGAGGTGGTGCCTTGCGATACATCATTTTATAGGTCCTATCGAGTACTTTACAATACCAGAATATTGTTTCCTTATTCGTACACAAAACAAAATGATTTTTATTATTTTTTTCTTTTGATATTTTAGTTTAGATTTTACACCTTGTCATAACAAGCAAATTAGATGATGTTGACATTATATAGTAGAATAGGTTTCTACTCAGATTATAGAAATTTGTATATTATTTCTATCGTTGCGGGTAGTCCTTATACAAAACTAAATAAGATAAGCAAAAAAGGTGGAACTAATGGAACTGCATTTTAATATCAAGCGTTAGAGATCAAGAATAGAATTTTAAAGGGGAAGTAACGAAGAACGAACACGAACATGACTATAATACCTTTCACTTTGTGATATTTAAAGTTACTATTACTTTGTTGTGTACCGAGATTTTCCTTCATTACGTTTAAAATCGCAAGATATAGTTAATTAAATGGATTTATTAGAAAACATCATGTTCAGTCGGATTGATTGTAAATTTTAAACTGGCCATCCTGAGACAATGCACTTCCTCTGCTGCAAAGAAATAGGATATTGCCTCTGGCACTTTGGCATTTTACTGTAGTAGTTCCAAAAACTAAGTGTAACAAATTTTAAATAACGAAAAAAAATAAAACTTTGACACCCTGTAGATATACAACGTGTCCAAGATAAGGAGGGCCAGTACAGGGATTTCAGAAACCGTAAGAGATACGAAGTCGGTTAAATGGAGGTAAAGTTGCGCATTTACGCGCCTAATAATATGCCTTTTAGAAAGTTTTAAAATTCCGAGTAGTTTCGAAGATATCCGGAAAAAACCAGAAATTCTGAAAAATCGTTTTATTGTTTTCCTGGATTTTTTTGAGCTCGATTTCTAAAGTAAATTGCACTTTTGCATTGCCACTTTTTCCGCTCTATCTAACAGCGTTAATCGTTTGGTAATGCGACGAGTCGTCTTCGAAGGGCCATTATCAACTTTCTTGTTTTAAATACGGCCCTGCTTTCCTGATATTGGAATTTGAGAGCTTTTTTTCTCCCGAATGCAACGATGTATGACACATGGTTTAATGGCGTTTCGAGGGTTTTTTGAACAACATCAGGAAATTGTGGGATATGGTCCTGTATATCTCCTAATTTTATAAATAATATCTCACAAGTAAGCTCTGAATTTTTTACTTATGTTGGACTAGTTCAATAAATAACAAAAAATTTAATAATAAACCACAAATTCGTTCGTTCATACATTAGTTTTTTAAGGCATAAGGAAGCACACATCACATTTTAAAGCAGATTTGATGTTCTAAAATAATAATAAAAATATAAAGAACGAAATGTGAACTATCAATTATACTGACAACTAAATTAGGTGTTTCTATAAAAAAAAAATACAAGAAATTAAGCTCCAGGATTCATAGTTCTAAATAAACAATCTCAACCAGTCAACGCTTCAATTTTACTTACAATTTTCAAGGCGTTAAACCTTACAAGACGTTATATTAAGTATTTTAATTTATTACTCAGAACTTCGTTTTTATAAAACTCATTTACCGGCGTATGTTAAGTAATGTTCGGCTTAGAAGCAATAACGATTCTATTATGAATTTATTATTACGACTTCGTTGTGTAATAATCGCTGGAAAAGGTATGTCATTAATTAATATTAATATGTCAACAATAATTAACAGGTGACTGGAATCAATAATCAGGTGGAAATATTGCGTTTGGACAATTAATTTTACGATATGTGTTTAGCTATGGGCTGTTTTGGGTATGCGCCTTGTTCGATATTTCAAAGGCCTCTGACCGTCCAAAAAAAAACAGCCTCTACATGGAAGGCAAGAACAAGTTTGGCGGTTATAAAAAAGTAATGGAGTAAGATAGAAAAAATTGACTTCGGAATTTGGTAGGGTCACAGGAGAAACCACCTGCATATGAAATGTATTTTGATAAAGTCAATATTTTGTGGTTAATGCGGCAAAGGATCCAAAGTTCATACATAGCCGGTAAGTCAATTCACACTTGGTGGATTTTAGTGGCATAACTCTTGGCGTTACTGTCTGTGGTCATGAAAGAAATAGAGAGGAGTAAAAAATATATCATCCCCCATGCCTATCCCAATCACGTCGGTGATCGTGGGGTACGGGGCACGGTACGGGGCACGGTACGCACTTCCCAATCGGTAGGTCTTACCACAATGCGAGAATCGAAGGGTTAATTAAGGGTTTTCGGAAGTCCAGGTCAACTGGAGATCTTCTAGCCTATGTCACCCATATTTGGAACAACGCAATCGAACATCATGGGGAGTCTCAGGCTGTTGCACTGGATATTTCTAAAGCCTTTGATCGTGTTTGGCCTGAGGGACTTCTAAGTAAACTGCGATCCTATGGTATGCCCAGTCAATTCTGTGCATGGTTGTCTAGCTTCCTTCTCTACATTAACGACCTTCTAGTGAAAACGAAAAATCCGATATTTAGTTTTGCTGACGATAGCACACTTATCTCATCTTTATCTTTGAATGTTCAAACATCGGCTGCCGACGCACATCTTCGCAGACAGCATGAAGTATCACGCCTCAACAAAGACCTAGAAGAAATTTTGGCTTGGGGTGACAGTAACCAAGTCGAATTTAACGCTAAAAAACCCAGGCAGCAGTTTTCTCTAAATAGTTTAACATTACAGAACCGGATATAGTCATGACCGGACACACATTCCCACTGGCTTCATCTATTAATTTGCTGGGCGTCAATCTGGGAGGAAATATGTCTTAGCATAAACACGTTGTGGCAATCGCCAAGAGAGCTTCTCAGAAAAGTTGTACACACCTCAGAAACTTTTGACACTATACAAAGCCCAGATTCGACCATCACTAGAGTACCTACTGCTTTCATGTCTGGAGCTCTGCACCCAAACATACTCTTCGGCTACTGGATTCTATTGAAAGGAGGGCCATTGGTCTGATTGGAGACCACGAGCTGATGAAGAACCTCGACAGCCTAGAACATCGGAGACAGGTTGGGGATTTAACTCTCTTCTACAGATATTTTCATGGAAAGTGCTCGGCTGACCTTGCCCTCTTAATTCCGCCCAGAGCGGCGAAAATCAGAAATATACGACGAACCGCTGCCGCTCATCCATATGTGGTTAAGCTAAGTACTCCTCGAACTTCACTATTTAAGAATACTTTCATCTGGAGGACTTTATCCTTATGGAACGACCTTCCCGAGGTCGTTTTTCCCAACGAATATAACCTTCAACGATTCAAAACCAACGTGAATCGCTTTTTGCGCACACGCACCACTCCCAGAGTGCCCTAAAGAATTTTTCCTATAGTGCTTGTGTTTGATCATAAAAAAAATTGCCCTTAGAGCAGCAGTGTATGGCTGAGAATCGTGGTTCAGAGCCCACGTTAAGCTGTATCAGACTAGTAAGACGGGCATGGGAAGAGGTACCGACAGGAAAAAGACCACTCGGACGACCCAGAATGCGCTGGAGAGATAATATTAGGTCAGACCTACTAAAATGAATATTCCCTTTGAGCCCCGAATGATGGAAGACCGTACCGCTTGGAACAAAGTTGCGCAGTCAGCTTAACGCCTACCCAGGATTGTAGCGCTAAGAATGATGATGATGATGTTGAGCTGTAGGATCCCTCGACAATCAGATGAACGAAGAGGAGGAAAATGAGTGCTTGTATTGCTTACCTACCGAGTCATCTGTTCCATACAAAGTAATGTTTTACTATTATTTAATTTATTAATTTATTTTTTTGATTTAGAAATTTCAGAAAGCTTCAATCATTTTATAAAAAAGGAAATTTCTATCTATTTTTCCTTTCAAATAATTAATAAAGCTAGCAAAGTGGAAAAGCGATTCTTTAACGAATCTCTCTTTAAAAACTTTTTCCATATCAAAAGAGTGTTAATTTGCATTTTAAATACTCCAGGAAGACGCAAATTCGAGAAATTGCTATTTATTGCCGAAAACGGATTATCCTTTGTCCTAATTATTCCTTGAAAATTTAAAGGGGGATGAGATTAAAGGAACTTAATTTACGAAAAGATTTAAAACTGTTTCATTCCCTAAGAAATGTATATCTTTTTAAAAGACAGAATTAAGAAAGAACGACTTAGCATTTAAAGTTCCTGTGATAATTGAATAATTCAGAAATGCATAGTAAAATTAGGAAAAGTCATATAACAAAAAATTGATAACTCAATACTTTTTTTCTTCCATTTGAAGGAAAAACTGATTTTACTGCTAACAAATCAACAGAAGTTTGAAATAATGTTTCGGTATTTTGTTCACTTATTTGTGGTTTATTATTAAATTATTTGTTATTTATTGAACTAGTCCAACATAAGTAAAAATTTAGAGCTTACTTATGAGATATTATTTATAAAATTAGGTGAAATACAGGACCGTATCCCAAAATTGCTTGATGTTGTTCAAAAACCCCTCGAAACGTCATTAAACCACAATGTGTCATACATCGTTGCATTCGGGAGAAAAAAAGCTATCAAATTCCAATATCAGAAAAACAGGACCGTATTTAAAAAAAGAAAGTTGACAATGGCCCTTCGAAGACGACTCGTCGGATTACAAAACAATTAACGCTGTTAGATAGAGCGGAAAAAGGGGCAATGCAAAAGTGCAATTTACTTTAGAATTCCATCTAAAAAAATCCCAGGAAAAAAATTAAACGGATATCTCCGGAACTACTCGGAATTTTAAAACTTTCTAAACGGTATATTATTAGGCACGTAAATGCCCAATTTTATCTCCATTTAACCGACTTACGGGTTCCAAGATCCCTGTACTGGCCCTCCTTATTTTGGACACGTTGTATATAAATACAGACCATGAAACACATAAATAGACCCATAAAAGCCCGTTAATCATTAGGTATAGTGGTTCTAGCGAATCCTCGCGCCAGATATGTCAAGTGTCACGTGACATAATGACTTGCCTGCTTATTTCTGGTTATTTATTTTGCCTAGGTTTGTATGACATTCCAGGACTTTCCAGGACCGTACTACAATAGTACGTACGTTTATTTTAAAAATGAAACGAGTCTATTTATATTTTTAAATACATCTTTTATTATTTATTATAGGGAATAAAACATAACACATTGTATTTTTTGTTATTTATTTATTCAAATATATAAAATAAAGTCATTATTTTATAATTACATGTCTAGTAGGTACCTCTATCTTCACAAAAAGATAGGAAGTACGCATCTACATGCATGTCCATCTTTACCTACTGTAAACTGTATACAGTGTGTCTACACATGGACTTAACTATACCTGTAATAAATTGTATCTTCAATTTTTCGAAAAAGTCATCCTTGATCATTTCTTTTCCCTGTTATGTAAATACAAATCACTTGGAAAAATTTCCATGTTTTGTACCGGATGCACAAAAAAACATTTTTGAAAATAACTGTGGACTAAATATACGGTTTGCTTAAAGATTGTTCACTCTTGTTACCTCTGTTTTAACTTTAATGTTCACTAGTAACTTATAAGCGTATAGTATCATAACAAGCAAATTCTATATGCACCCTTCTTTTGTATACGTAGGCTACGTATACTGCAAATATGTAGGTTACGTAAGTCATATATGCAAAAAACTAATAAAATGGGTATTTCGGCCTTTCCCATTGGGATTTCGGGAAAGGTAAGAGTAAAGAGATACGAAGTCGGTTAAATTGGGACAATTTTGCGATTCGGTTTTTAGTTTTTTCTGACTTTGTTCGAAGAGATGTCCAAAAATAAATTTAACTTTCTCATTGCCACTTTTCATCCTCCCCAAGATGGCATTTTATGAAGGAATGAACAATATGAGCATGGTCGTTATTACCCATTACTGTCTACATTCAAGTCGCCACACAAAAGTATTACCTGATATTTAACTGAAACAAATCTCAACTCGATCAGAAAGAAATGAAACATCTAGAAATTTTTTTATTAATATTAAATTCACCTTAGTTTCTCTAACGGTGGCATCAGCTGAGGTAGAAGGCAGACAATAATTATGCTCCATAATTATTATTTTCGCCTAAAAACAGATAAATGAAAATATTAACCTATAAATTTTTCATAACGTGACAAGTACTTACTGTGGTTTACCAGATATACAAACAACTCAATATGTAATTAATCAAAGTTTTCAACACAAAATAAACACTTCTAAAACGACGGAAATACACTTTTAAACGTATTAGCACTAATCAAACTCGAAAAATATAAAAACCAAACAAGCTCAATACGGTTCCTATAAAACTGGGGTATTTGGTTAAGTCCCCAAACAGCTGATCGATGACATATTAATGATGTCAACTGTCGAAAAAGCTTGAGGATTCGCTATAAATACTATACAGGGTACAGTAAACTAAAGGATTCTTAATACACGCTGAAAAAGTGTTAATTGTTTACGCCGCGGTTCGTCCTTGCTTTGTGAATTTCTTCAATTGGCTGTAATTGTTTTCGACAAGGTCAAATGCCAAATTGTTTGCTTTTGATTAGCTTGAAAAAAAAACCGATTGTACCGAGAGAAAAAATTAATTACTGTTTGCAGAGAAACTACAGAAGAAATCTTATTCGATATGTTTAATTTCAGAAGCCTTGAATACATCTAATAAAACCTTTAAATATAAGGTTTTTAGGAAACGGTATTCATTCCATTTTATGAAAAGTATAATTGAAAAGGTGTTTCTTTACAATGTAATAAACAAATTGTTCCGAAACACGCACATAACCACTTTGGTAATTGACTTGACTAAAATAATTATGCATTGAAACTAGTTTTTTTAGACCTACTTAATTTTTTTTGTAAACCTTCTGCTATATAACACATAATGACAGGTTTATTGTACGTTTTCTCCTTAAGCAAAGATATAATCAAGGAAATAATTCAAGAGTTAACAAGATGACTTGCTAGTCCGAAATACAGGCCATTTGATAGATACATGAATAAGATATATATGTATGTTTTTTAGTAGATGCGTAGTAGTCCGAATTCATTAAATCTTTAAATTAAACTGTTAAAGTATAGGAATTATTCGGACCACGTCCAAATATCGCTAAATTTGATAAATAATTTATAGTAAATGTTACTAGAAAAACTGCTACTGTGTGAATTCAGATAAATAACAGAAATGTTGATGATTTTTACATTATGTCAAGTAACTTTTGTAATGTAGGTGTCATGTGCTCTTTTTGGGTCAAACTTAAAATGGTAAAATCAAAATTAGAAAATTTTCGCTCGCTTCGAGTTACGGGGGAAACTCAAAAAATTTACAATTTCAAAATTACCCCCAGTTATCGGACCTAACCTCATTTTTTTTTTAATGGAACACCCTGTATATTTTAATAAAAAGATACTATGTTAAATTTTCCTATCAAATATATAATACACAATGAATGATATTGGTTTCCTATGCGATTTATTAAACTTTATTACTTTAAACCACAGTAGACCATGAAACAAAAGCTAATATCCTAGAAACAACTATGTTGACTATTAACATTTAACATTAATTTCATTTTTACATCTTCATTTGTGAAAATGACTTATCAACATTTTGAAAAATTTGATATGATATCAGTTGAAAGTGGAAAAAACGAAGAAAGGCGCAAAATGTATATTTTGTTCGCTATCCGGAAAGTCGGTAACCATTTAAGGACATATTTCGAACATTTGCGATGATTCCCGTTATTTTTTACCTTAATCTGAATCTTTTATTTCATTTCAAAGTAATAAAGTTTAAATAAATCGCCTAGGAAACCAATATCATCCATGGAGTGGTATATATTTGAAAGGAGAATTTAAAATAACATATTTTTAGATTAAAATATACAGGGTGTCCCATTTAAAAAAGAAGAGTTAGGTCAGATAACTTTTTTACCTGACCCCGTATACTCATTCTGAAAACGGCAGATTATTCAACAATCAATATAAAGAAACTTCTGTATAAAACATTTTTCTGTATCTCCCTTAACTAAGAAAATATAGGGTAATTTTGAAATATAGTCATTTTTTTGATTTTCCCCCGTATCACTTAAGCGAACGAAAATTTTCAAATTTTGATTTTACCATTTTAAGTTTGACCCAAAAAGAGCACATGACACCTACATTACTTTTTTGATAACACTAACAATTACGGAGATATCCTATAAAACTATCGAGAATGGGACACCCTGTACGTGGCTAGGGGGCGAGAATATAGAGAAAGAGTCAAGTAAAAATATTCTTAAACACACAGACGATCGATACGCGTCAATATAATTCAGGCCAAAGGCAAGGAAGTGGCACTTCACCTACACAGCTTAATTAATAATTTTTGGAAAACAAAAGGGATCTTTAAAAAATCGAAAACAAATGGACCGATAAAGTCCGAAATTTCTCGTCTACGGTAAACGTTAATTAGTTATTATAAATATTAAATTAGTTCTAGTATGTTATACTGCAGACCGGACCCTTATAAGAAAATAAAAATTAAAAGAGAGTCAAATCCCCAACCTGTCTTCGATGTTCTAGGCTGTCGGGGTTCTTTGTCAGCTCGTGGTCTCCGATCAGACGAATGACCCTCCTTTCGATGGAATCCAGTAGCCGAAGAGTAGGTTTGGGTGCAGAACTACAGACATGAGAGCAGTACTCTAGTGATGGTCGAATCTGGGCTTTGTATAGTGTCAAAAGTTGATGAGGTGTGAACAACTTTCTGGTTCGGACGAGTACATTAAGTTTCTGAGAAGCTATCTTGGCGATTGCCACAACGTAATTATGCCAAGGCAGATTGACGCCCAGCAAATTAATAGATGAAGCCAGTGGGATTGCGTGTCCGTCCATGACTATATCCGGTTCTGTAATAACCTTTTTAGAGAAAACTGCTGCCTGGGTTTTTTAGTGTTAAATTCGACTTGGTTACTGTCACCCCGAGCCAAAATTTCTTCCAGGTCTTTGTTGAGGCGTGATACTTCATGCTGTCTGCGAAGATGTGCGTCGGCAATCGATGTTTGTGCATTCAAAGTGAAATATGAGATAAGTGTGCTATCGTCAGCAAAACTAAATATCTGCCACCTATCCACTGCAATGCGGCCATTAGATTTTTACATTGAAATATACCAAAATATACAGGGTATGCTATTTAAAATAACAATGTTACGCCTAACTTCCAGTAGAAACGGAATTGATAGATAAGTCAAAATATCTTCATTAAGAAGAAGGGTACCTTTTATAGCGAATACGAATATGTCAAACGAATATATTCTTCCTCGAGATCTTTTAATAGCTCAGTCATCGTGAACGGCCCTGTATATACTTAATAAGAAAAATATACCTACCAGACTCTCACTATGAACAGATTCTTTATACTTTCGATTAACTGTTATAGTACATAATACTGATAATAATCGTAAATCCGACAACTGCTCGGGATAATAAGTCCCCATGTAACCACTTCAAACAACATATTAAAATAATTGGTCAAAAAATTGACTGTTAATTGATAAAATTAAAGTCAATGGGATTTTAACGACTTTCCGAAGTGTAAAACCATCAATACCAAATGCATTTTTATCTTAATGTACGTGTAAGTGATGGCCCTTAATAACGCTTGATTAAAATAAATGGGGATTATTTTATTGTATCTAACTTGATGTTTTAAAACTAAACTGCTGGCCATTTGCTTTCGAGCAAGAAAAATTTCGCCTAAATTTAAAAGTTAATATTTTCTGAACCAGATATGACATCGATCTCCGGTTTTTAATGGTTGATAGATTTGTCCCTTAGGAAACAATTGCCAAAGTTGGATTATTTTAAACTGTCAGAAAATTTTATATACAGGGTGTTAAAGAGGACGATGATTTTTGCACCAATTTCAATAGCATGTAACTTTCACAATAATATTTTTAAATTTTATCACTGTACGTCAATTGAATCACTGGTTCATAGCAAAGAAAGTTATCTGGCAAATTTTTGATATCTGCTATATTTTAAAAGATACCGATTTTTTTGAAAAACTTTGCCTTTTTTCAACTTTTTGTTAGCTAGATCCCACTGTGCGTTGTATCGTGCAAACTTTGCAAGTGATTATTATACCTTATGAAAAGCTTGTTTATGTTCAGTAACAACAATTGTACCTAAATGTTGTGATGTGCAGTGGCGTACTTATAATCACTTATATGTCTATGCTTTATGAGTATCTCACAATTTTTTTGTATTGGAAAGTACTCGCCCCTAGATTACGCAAGTTTTTCCTTATTTTTTAGTTTTTCATATCGCGCTACAGGTATATTATACAGTGTCTACAAAATTTTAAAAAAGATAATTTTTTTATTTAATTGTTTGAAGAAATTTATTTATTAATTTCTAACTTTCTAACACGACACTATTCCTAAAATTAAACTAAATAAATTTTTTCAAACAATTAAATAAAAAAATTATCTTTTTTAAAATTTTGTAAACACTGTATAATATACCTGTAGCGCGATATGAAAAACTAAAAAATAAGGAAAAACTTGCCTAATCTAGGGGCGCGAGTACTTTCCATTACAAAAAAATTGTGAGATACTCATAAAGCATAGACATATAAGTGATTATAAGTACGCCACTGCACATCACAACATTTAGGTACAATAATTGTTGTTACTGAACATAAACAAGCTTTTCATAAGGTATAATAATCACTTGCAAAGTTTGCACGATACAACGCACAGTGGGATCTAGCTAACAAAAAGTTGAAAAAAGGCAAAGTTTTTCAAAAAAATCGGTATCTCTTAAAATATAGCAGATATCAAAAATTTGCCAGATAACTTTCTTTGCTATGAACCAGTGATTCAATTGACGTACAGTGATAAAATTTAAAAATATTATTGTGAAAGTTACATGCTATTGAAATTGGTGCAAAAATCATCGTTCTCTTTAACACCGTGTATATAAAATTTTCTGACAGTTTAAGACAATCCAACTTTGGTAATTATTTCCTAAGGGACAAATCTATCAACCATTAAAAACCGGAGATCGCCGGAGATCGAGGTCATATCTGGTTCAGAAAATATTAACTTTTAAATTTAGGCGAAATTTTTCTTGCTCGAAAGCAAATGGCCAGCAGTTTATTAAAATATATTTGATAATTATTTTTTAAATATTAGTCAGGAAACTATTGAACTTTAAATTCAGAACGATTATCATTATGACACCGGATTCAGCTTTTGAAAATGTTAGATACCGGAACCAACGTCGACATTTTGGCCGCATCTTGGACCGGAACCGGATGCTATATTTACAACAAATCCTTCTAAAAACGGATCAAAATCCATTTGACTGGTGTAGAAATACGAAGAAAATTTTCCATTTTCAAAAAAGGTTAAAAAATACTTAAATCCGTATTAGAGTCGGCAATTTTTGTCTCTTGCGACGGCAATGGCAATTATAATTGCACGTATTCAGGCGCAATAAACCGTTCTCGATCAGCTGGCCCAATACTGCTCGCATTGCTGGCGCAATGCGAGAATGAAATCCGTATTACAGTCGGCAATTCTAGTCTTCTGGCAATTAAAATTGCACGGATTCATTCGCAGTATACCGTTCTCGATTAGCTGTCTCGCATTGCCAGAAATGGGGCACGCGCCATTTTGATTACCATTGCTGGTGCGAGTCTGGGTAGAGATGGATTATTCTGTTATTTTTAAACGTTTATTAGTTGGTCGAAGCACTTATGAACAGCTATTTAAACTAACTGGTACTTAAATTAACAGTTCATATTCTTTATTAAGCATATGTACTGCTAATTCGTAGCAACTTTCTTGAACTGCCATTTGTAAGTAGCAGTCGCTGCTTTAACTGCTAATCAAAACGAACATGTTTGACAATCTCTAATTCTGGGGGTATTTTAGGGATTTCGACACTACCCAATATTGCGCATGAATTCGTGCAATTATAATTGCCATTGCACCGGAAATTTTTGTTGCCGACTCCAATACGTCTTTTATGTGCATCAAGTGTTTATCGTGCAAGAATTTTGTCGGAGGCAGGCGATCTCTACAACAAAAAAATTAAATAGACTCTCTGCAAACAACGATGAAAAATTATTTTTTCTGCAACAAAATATGCCCATTATTAATTAAAAAAATTAATGTTTTACATATTATATAT
Organism: Barypeithes pellucidus; assembly: GCA_963991005.1. NCBI lineage: Eukaryota > Metazoa > Arthropoda > Insecta > Coleoptera > Curculionidae > Barypeithes > Barypeithes pellucidus. Next base: position 16,802,940 of record OZ022561.1, on the reverse strand, counting down.
TGATCCAGAGTTTGTGTTTTGTCCCTATCTTAGTTTCGTTAAATAAAACAGCTCTAATGTTTTGCTGTGGTTCTGTTCATTTCTGCAACACGTTTTTTAAAATTCAGTTCCGCCCGGATTCGCCGATACCGGATCCAGATTGGGTTCCGATGGCATCACTACTTCTCATCAATTTTTGTAAATTTTAACAACAGTTAATCGCGGAATCTCTTCAAAAAATCTAAATAAAATGTTTCCTATAGTCTTCAAAATAGGCTTCAATGTGAAAATATGAAACATTACCGTTTTAACACAACAAGTTGAGATCATTATCAAGCCCCATTACCTACGGACAAAAAATAATTCTCGTTATACATGGTTTTCTCAACAGTCATGCTGGAGGAAAAAACGATTAAAAGTGAAATCGATTGTTTATTTTTTTTAACTACAGACAGGAGATTGCATTGTTTTTATTTTACTACAATTATCGTTATGAGCTAATTGTATACTAATTAGTTGCAAATACTGCGGCAATTCAAACATTGGATACACTCTGTTGTAGTACGCAGATATTGTGAAAAACTTTATTAAAATAGTTCTACGTATTTTAATTTGAAGACTTAATTTTTCATTACAGAGTTAGGCGCTGAGGGGGGAGGGGGGCACGGATCAGAGTTTCGTTCATGCAATTGGACGCCCTTTTGCAATAAGGAATCAACTGACCAAAACCAAAAAAGGGAGAAAATCGGTATTAAAAGAACTGTCTTTTAAAAAAGTTGGTAGTGAATATATAAAAGCTGTAAGTTGTTTCTTAACTGGTATTTATTATCAAAAACATTAAATATAGTTCCTCATCTCGTATATTCTTAAAGAAAAATCACTTGGTTCTTCTTTGAAAAATGCAATTTATCAAAAAAGAAAAACGCATAACGGAAACACAATGAAAAGCACGATATAAAAACAAAACAAATGTGTTATTAGTCTTCTATTAAATTTGGTCTTCAAAATCAATCAATCAATATCTTACTGTAGGGTTTCATCGCCCATAAGGTTAGCATAAAAATGTTGATCCGTCGCGGGAATCAGGTCCATGTAAGATTTTATATCGTTCAGTTTAGGTGTTGGTATTGCTTTACTTTGAGGCACTCTTCTAAGCTACTATAAAATACCATGCCTAAAGTTGGTATTCTTGGCTAATTATTTTCATCTAAAACATCTTTTTTCTATTTGTAATTTTTTTAATACTCTAAAATCAACAAAATTGACTAAACACACACATTGAGCAAAAAGGATCCAAATTACATTTTAGCAAATTACAACAAATTACTTTATTTTATAAAATTAGTCTTACCGAAAAGGCATTATCGCCTGGGTTTGCCACATTGTTTAATAAATCAATATTTAACAAATTAACTTTATTGTTAACATCTTGACAGGTCTAAAATTTAAAAAATAGGTTAATCTTGCATAACGCGCACTACCTGGTACTTCATTGCAAAACTTGAATACAGGTTTATCTAATTTTCAATTAGGTCATATTCCTCATAAATGGCGTCCATAGGTTTTTTAAGACGGATCTTAATTGTAAATAGATAAAACATCTTTTTGTGATTCTAAAGAACCAGCTCAACTCAACTCAACTCATTGTTAGTTGCAATAATTGCTTATTCCAATTACAGGTCACGTACAGGTAAACATTGTTCCACGAAAAATGGATATAACTTAATGACTGCAGTCAAAGTACCTGGGGCGATCCCATTATTTATGACCGTTTGTTATTATTATGTGGAAAGGATCGGATTGTAATAATTATAATTAAATATAGGCACATCAGGTAGGTTAGGTTGCTTAATTTATATTTAAATATCTTTAAGTCGTATCCAAATATCGTGAAACGAACCAAGTGTGTTTTTCGCCCTTCTTACTAGTCTTTTTGATTTCACTCTGGTAAAAATTCTAGACCTTGCACTTTTTGGAAGGTTCATACAAGCAATACCTTGCTCACAGTCAGCAATTATCCGATAAGATAAATGGTTCGACGCGATATATTTTGATTTTGAAAAATGCTAAATTATAAATACTTTTCCGAATTTCTAATTTGTAAGCCGTATCAACTTAATCAATTGAAACACTAAACTGTCAACGTTAAGTGACGGTGTCAAACAAGTTCTTGTTACCAGGGTAACTTGATATTTTCTTCTTATTACCAATTTTATGGTTTTATCTGAAATTTGTGCCAAAACTTATGGGACATACGTTAGTAGCCAGAAGATCGTTAAATATTTCATGACGTTAATGACATGACGCTATTAAAGATCATTGTTATTATTGATTATTTACTTAAACTATTGTATTTGCAAAAATGTAGGTAATTGACGTAGCGCAACGAACCTCTCAGGCACATCAAAAACAGATTAGAATACTTGCTCACGCGAGAATGTAATATTTTATCCGGGCTTTTATTTCTGTTAGAATCCAGAAGCTCTTAAAAATTCATTCATAATGATGAAATAGAAGGAACTACAATATTATTTATTGTGCATATGAATTTGTTGCACTTGAAAAATGCTAGTGTTATGCAGGATGTGCCTCTAAACTAAACGAAGTGCTAATATTTCCGGGTGCGGTCCCTTAAATACTAGTGGATGGACAAACATTTTTTGAGATATGTATTAAAAAATTTAATTTAAAAAATCCAACACCCTGTAGCGGTAGCCGTTGCGGACATAATTTCATAGATATGAACTTTTCTTCTAAAAATTATGGTGTGGTTTCGGTAGAACTACTGGCAGTAACGTATGGCCGCGATGTCTGGCAGTCGAGCACTGGTCCTTAGGAAAATAAAATATGTGGTTCCCCTAGAATGTCCGAGGTTCAACGGTTGGCAGTCGACTGCTGTGTAACTACTGCTCCGAGACCAGTCTAGACGTGACTGCCGACTGCTTGCATGTAAATTTTATAACCAAATTTGCTTCTAAAAGCCTATAATGTTGTTATTCGAATGTGTATGAAAAAGTTTCAGTTCTGCCATGAGTAGCAAAATTTTTTTTAGCGGAAGATGATGAAATGCTCATTTCAGAAGTCAGCACATTTCATCAATTATACGACCATCAAGATAAGGATTATAAAAATTTAGAAATACGAGAAAATATTTGGATATATAGGGTGTTGAAAAAAGGTCGGTACCCCGGAATAACTCCGGTGCATCGCATTGCAGCGGAAAATGTCTGGGGAAAAAGTTGTTTGGTTTTGAAGGAGGAATAGTTTGCAATTTAAACAACCCCCTCAACCTACGGGCGCGGGTAAGTTAAGATTTTCAAATGGAACCCCATTTTTTCATTGGCGTATCGTGTTCTCCGACCAAAAATAAACATCTTTGGTCCGACAAATTTTTTTAGTCGGGCCCATCCTTCACCAATAATCACCATTAGATAGACAAAATCAGAACCGTGTGAAAATTAAGTTTTATCCCGGAAAATACTCTTTTTCGTCGTCTATAATAAAAAATGCCCTTGGAAAAAGTTGTTTGTATTCCACGGGTTTGTTCAAAACAGAGAAAAAGGGTATTTCCGGGATAAAACTTGATTTTCGCACAGTTCTGATTTTGTCTTTCTAATGGTGATTATTTGTGAAGGATGGGCCCGAATAAAAAAAAATTTCGGACAAAAGATGTTTATTTTTGGTCGGAGAACACGATACGCCAATAAAAAATATGGGATTCCATTTGAAAATCTTAACTTACCCCCAATCGCGCCCGGGGGTTGAGGGGGTGGGGGGTGGTTTAAATTGCAAACTATTCCTCCTTCAAAACCAAATAACTTTTTCCCTAGACATTTTCCGCTGCAATGCGATGCACCGGAGTTATTCGGAGGTAAAAACCTTTTTTCAACACCATATATACACAGATACCACAGTACGTCTGCTTTTCTCAACGGGAATAATTAACTACCGATGTCTTCCAGCAATTGCAGGGAAAACACTCGATAGTTAACGACTGGTCGTGACTGCCATACGTCGCGGCCAGACGTTACTGCCAGCAGTTCAACGGAAATCATACCTTAAGGAATCGCACTCTATATATTAAAATAATTGAACAAACAAGAATAAAAATAAAAGTTTCCCATAAGAAAATTATAAATTAAAACTGCAGCCATTATTTCACAGATTTTACACCATCGAAATGTCAACCTAACGAATGTGTTAGAAAGCAAAAATTACAGGTGGGTCCTATGGTGACCATGGACATAGTGAAAACAATTGATGTAATATGCTGATTTGGAAAAGGCGCACATTGTATTTAAATAAAATAATTTATATTTAAAACATACTTGGCGAAAATGATCGTCTATGTAGGACATTACAGAAACCAGGCAAGTGAAGGTAAACCGTTAGTTCTGGTGTTTGGGTTGGTTAAAATTTAAAGCTTGTTGTTGCTACGTTGCTTATTGAATATGAAACAGACTAGTGTTGGGAAAAACTCGAACGATTTTAATAATCGAGGGAATCGCTCCAGCGATTAATCACTAGAAATTTTTATGACTAAGAAGAATGTGTTGATAAAACACCAGGGGTTGTTTTAGAAGTTTACTCTAGAGTTTTTATTAAGGAATTATTTTGATTTTTTTAAATTTACAATCGCCACAGACTAGCCAGTCAAAACAAAACCCATGTCGCGATGAATCCACTAAGGGATATGGCATATAGTATTTGCAGAATTATACCGTTCATCTTTTGACTGCAATAAAACCTCATTATACCTTCGGCAATAAAATAAATAAGGACATCCCAAATTTTAAAACCTTTTCGAACAGAGCCGGACCAGGTATACAAATTCAATTTATACCTATGCCTGATGCATATATAAATACAAAGTGATTTTTAATAATTTTAATCTTTAGTGGTTTTCCGGCGAGCAATTTTTAGTTATTAGCTTATTAGTGGTAGAATGTTGCGTCCTTGGAATTGTGCTGATAGGGGGGCATCTTCAAGTGTCGGGAATGGAGACTTAAATATTTAACAGCTGTTAAACAATTTAGAGAAGAAAATCGTCCAATTATTTACCTTGACGAAACATGGTTCGATACCCATGACACTCCAAGAAAAGGTTGGGATGATTCTTCCAAAAAATGTTAAACCAAGGCACCATCAAATAAAGGAAAAAGAATCACAATATTACATGCTGGTTCAGAGAACGGGTTTGTTCCAAATTGTCTGTTTCTGTCAGCTAAAAACATAGCAGATTCTTCTTTAGATTACCGTCAAGATACCGACGCACAACTTTTTGACGATTGGTTTAAACATGAACTCCTTAAAAATATACCTGAAAATAGCGTCATTGTAATGGACAATGCTGGTTATCATAGTCGGCAAGCAAAAATCATTCCCAATTCTAATAATACAAAAGCAGAAATTCAAAATTTTATGATTGAAAATGATTTATATTTTGAAGAAGTATTAAAGCTTTTAAAATAAATAAGGAATACGAGTGTGACAAACTTGCAGCAGAAAATGGACATACAGTGTTGCGTCTTCCTCCGTACTATTGTATATTCAATCCTATTGAGCTAATATGGCACCAATTAAAATCCAATATTAGGAGAAATAATATTTCTCCTACATTAAATGCATCTGTAGTAGAATTAATTAAAAACGAAGTAAGACAAATTTCTGCAGACAGCTGGAAAAACTGTGTACAGCATGTACTTAAGGTGGAAAATTCTTACAATTGTATGATTACAAATGCTCAATCCTTAATTATAAGTTTAGGATTAGATGAAGATAGTGCTAGTGATACAGAGTTAAATTTTGCATAAATTATCAATAGTTTCTTAGAGTTTAATTAATTTTTATTTTACGTGTTATCCTAATAGTTATACTTTTAAATTATATTATTTTCAATTATCATTAATCGTTATCATTATTTTACATTTATTATAGGTACCTAAAACTAAAAATACCTATCTATTTATTTTAAATTATAAAAATAAATCATGTGGTGTGGTATACATTTTTAAGCCGGCCCTGATCCCATTTATTGAGCTTTGAAGAGGTTCAGGCGTATACAAAAGGGTTTAATCAGGTAGTTTATTTATGGCAGTAAGAGTCAACGGTATAATTCTGCAACAACTATATTTACTATAAATTATTGACCAAATTTAGGTGTGTATTTTGGGTTTGTTGGGTTGTTGTCGAGCAGTTTTTTAAATATTCGAGCGATGTCTGTTATTTCAATAATCGAGTACTCAAGCGGTTTTTCGCTCGAGCGACCACAACAACAAAACAGACTATATTACGTTTTTTTACACCCTGTATCTCGAAAAAAATTATATTTATATTTATGTTTGTGTTAGGTACTTACTTATAAAAAATACCCATTAAAAAATACGGTTCCTGGATTTCCTACCATTGTCTGTCTACAATTGTTCGTTTAAAAGTAATTTTTTTCCGGACAGCTGCTTAGCTTATGTGTTCATATAATTGCCGAAAGTCATTAGAAAACGTCATTAAATTTATAGGTATTCATTTATTAAGGTCATGTTACAAAAACGGTTAATTATTATTACTGTATCTATTTAAATAAAGAATACGCAAACGCAAGCAACATACTGGATATAAAAAAATATGTTGCTAGCCATTGTAAGCCTAAACAAAATTCATAACATTTAGCTGTAGCTAATAAAAACTTGAATCTACGCGTCAACAGAAAAACTTACCTTCTAAAGCCGTTAGCAGGAAATCCAAATCTAAATCCACTGGCACCAGTAGCTGGCACTGCCACAGGCACCGGCGCACCGCCCTGCATAAGCGGTGCTATTTGCTGTGGCGCAGGGAACACAAAAGCACTCGCGGGCACTCCGTTTGGCACCACCGTTTGCAAAACTGGACCGTGCGGACTCGGCAACATCGCGCCCGGTACTATTTGAGGTGGGGGAGGGAGAATTTGCGGTAGAACCGGTGGGATCATTGATATATTTTGATTACCAGGTAGGGTAGAATAAGGGGGCGGTAGGTGACTATGTAAAATATCTGGTAAACGATTTTCCTGGCTATGTTGAGCTTGGTGATGAGCGCCAACACTCGTGGCTTGTCCGGTATTTTGCGCAGTGTAACCACCAGATTGGGCGCTACTGTTATTGGTGCTCCTAGAAGCATTTCCATGGCCATGACTCCTACGGTTTTGCCTTCGTTCTCTTCGCTCGCGCCGCCTTTGCTCTCTGAGAGCGGCACTTTGATTTTGAGTGGCGGTACTTTGAGTGGCCGGTAAAATTTCATCAGTCTGAGCTTCTGTGCTGGTAAAAGTTCGTGTACGAACTAGGCCGGTACCATTTGCAGCAGCATTTTGACTTTGAGGACTAACAGCAGCACCAGGCTGTGGTTGATCTAAAGGAGAACTATTTATCTGTGCGGTGGTGGTGATAATACGACCAGCTAGTTGATATGGTACTTCTGTAGAGAATACTGGTTGTCGCGCATTACTTTGTACATTAATTACATTGCTGACATTATTTACAGGGAATTCAGCTGTCGTTACGGGTGCAGGAGCAAGGAAACTTGTTGCGATACCTCCAGGATAAGTACTGGTACTGACGTTGTGTAACAGAACATTTCTACTGATTTCCTGGACTTGCGCAACAGATACTGGTAGCGCGGCACTATTTCTAACACTTGCGCCTTGAATAATATTACATCCCAGATTACATCCGTTGGCACTATTTGTTATATGGTTCCTGTAATTTTGCTCTGGATATCCAATTGTACTAGTAATGATTTGATTCGTACTGGTACCATTACCAATCTGGATAGCATTTATATTACGTACTGTCACTTGAGTACCGTTTCCATTATCATTAGAAAGTTTTTGATTTTCAACATTAGTAACACTATTAGCAACAGAGAATGAGGGGTCAGCGGAACTAACTTTACTCTGTAATATCTGCTGAGTATTGCTTCCTAAGGGCAGTACCTGAACATTGGAGACGCTGTTCCCTTGGTCATTACTTAACGTATTTAAACAATGTATTGTCGGTACCGAACTAACTACATTTACAGGTACTGCTCTATAAAAATTTACATTTACGTTGCTCACATTGGCAGTACCAGAGGAAAATGCTGTAGTCGGAGCAGATGAAGATAGAAGTTTTAAGGGCGAGGGTCTGATATTCTGAACGTTACTGCTATCTTGGTTAAAATGCTGCGTGGAAATCGATACATTAGAAGGTAATACTGTTGGCCTATTACTTGCCAATCTAACATTACTATTATTTATCGTACCATTATTTGAAACTGACCCAGTATGACCCGAATTATTTCCATTGTGCGGCAGTATTTGAGCTCCTTTCACTCTTAAGCTATTAGCAGGACCCGAACTCGTTGTCACGTCATATTTTGGTACTAAAGTCATAGACTTTGGCACGCTGCTGCTTCTAAAATGATTAATCAATTGCAAATTATGTTGGTCTATTTGTGAGTTAGAAGTACTTGTACCGGCAGTACCGATGTGCGGTTTCTGATGCACCGAAGGTACTGCCGAAGCATTGTTGTTATTGGGGTACCTTAATATTTGATCCGAGGGTTCAGAAAAGTTTCTAAAATGTTGCGGATAGACGGTACCAGCAACATTCTGCGACCTAGTTCCTGCATGGGCATTCTGAAAGCTCGCACTGGTACTACTGCATGGAACTGAGGCGTACCGTGAATGACTTGACGGTAAACCAACTATATTTGCCGCAATCAGAGACGTATCCACTTTAATCGCGCTATTTTTCAACCCATTGTCACTAGTACTGGTGGATAAATTCGGCACAGGAACACTTTTTTGATTGCCAGTACCGTTAGAACCACTTTGCATGCTCGAATTACCCGAAAACCCCTCGGTACATGACGTCACAAGTTCGTATTCCGGCACAGAGCGCGATAGCGGATCTAAATTTAAACTGGCGAGCGACGGAAGACTGACAAATGCAACAGTGCCCGAGCATTGTAAAAGGTGTTCACGTGACGGAATCCTTGTCGCCGATTGGGCGAAGACTTCTTGTCGGTTCAGGTTAATAACATCTGAATGTAGGTCTCTTCGTTGTGGTGGTACCGCCGTGCATTGAAGAAAAGTTGAAGATGGTAGGCTACTCTTTGTGTTGGATGGGCTCGATGCGACGTTGTCACATGGATCGTCAAGGTCAAGGCTAATTGGGGACGATGAGGGCGTATAGGAACTGGAACAAGTAAATCTCATTAGGGCTTCTACATGATGACTGATAATATAGTGATTTTTGAATTATAAGTATTATAGAAAAAAGTAGATATTTCTAATAATTTTATGAAATAAATGTATAAAATTATTTATTTAACCTGGCGCGGAACTTCTATACAGCAAGACCATGCAACGCGGGGGGTTCTGGCGTCCAGGGGGGCCACGGCCCAAAGTGGCCTCCCGTTACGCAATGCGAGGCCCCTCGCCACTTCAAAAAGTGTCTTTTTCTTACGCAACACTAATTTATTATGATTTAATATTATCATCAAGAAAAGGAGTTCCTACACATCTGTAGATCGCCTTAAATTTTAAGAACCATTACAATTTTTTTTTGTAATAAAAAAGCATACCTATTCGTTTTGCAAATAAGTTTAAATAAGTTAAATAATAATAAATTTTTGTCGTGCTAAGTTTTCAAAGAATAATTTCTTACTGAGAATTTGGTTATGGATTGAAAACTTGTATTTTTCATCATATAGAGTCTTTCCTGTTAGAGTAATATCGGTAGGAATATATTTGTTTTCAATTATGAGATCTAAAAATTTGAGCAAGACAAGTGATGAACAACGAATTGGTGGTCTTTCAGTTTTAGCCGTGGACATAAGCGTAACTAGAGGGGGGGCCAGGTGGGCCGTGCCCACCCCAGATTGCTCTGGTGCCCACCCCAGTGTTTCCGAAGTTCGAAGCCATACATACGTCATAGTGACACTTGCCATTAAAATCCTACTAGACTAGGGGCCAGGCCCCCCCTATAAAATCATTCTAGTTACGCCAATGGCCGTGGAAGCTGAAGAGGCAACAAAATTGGAATTAAAAGATATAATAACAAATTTTGCTGAAGTAAAAGCGCGACGTAAATCATTTACATAATTTTTTTTAATTTACTACATACAGGGTGGCCAATTAGTGCGACAAAGCTCAAAATCTCTTTTACCGCTATGGATAGCGGAAAACTTTTTTCACGAAAGTTATTAAGCGTTAAGAGGTGCAGCTTTTAAAATTATTTTCAACCATACAGGGTGCTCCAAAAGGACGGTGTGATAAAAATTTCATATTTTTTAAATGGGACACTATGTATATTTTTACATATTTGAATTCACCGTAAAATTCTGTACATAGCACCGTAATTATTTGTACACATTTTTGCAACGTTGCCAAATAGATTGGAAAATTCCTAAAATTTGTGCAAAAACATGGTTCAATGAAATGTGTAATATTTCTTAACTTATAATAATTTGAAATAAAATATTTTTATGTCGGAAAGAGGAATGTTGACAGAAGTCCCCTATGATAACACATATCAATATTTTTATACAGGGTATTTTCTATGGATATGCCAACATTACGAACTTGAAACCTGAGTTTCGTAAGTTTTTTAAATGAAACACCCTGTATATGATTACTTTATCTTGTAGATATTTTAATCCTCTCTAATTTTTATTAAGGTCTTTCTATGCCTATCTTTACCAATCTTGGTGGTATTTCAATTTTTATTTAAACTCGAGCAAAAAAAAGTGGTGGTATTTTGCCATTGCCCTTTTTCTAGTCACCTATGACAAAATAAAAACAAAATGTTGTAATTTAAAAAAAAATTATTTATTCATACGGGAGGATACGACACAAAAAGATTTTAGCGATTCAAGCTTGTGGACAGTTTCGAAACTAAATTATTACCAAATTATTTGTACATATAGTGACCCCCACTAACTTGAACACATAATTCAATACGTGTTTCAAAAGAATGAGTCATGTTTCTACACATTTGAAACTGTTTTCAAAGTATTGCCTAATTATTTGTTCATAGTGACCCACATTAACTTTAACACATATTCAATACGCTTTTCAAAAGAATGTTTCTAGACATTTGCCGAGTAATACTTTGAAAACAGTTGAAAATGTGTAGAAACATGACTCATTCTTTTGAAAAACGTATTGAATTATGTGTTCAAGTTAGTGGGGATCACTATATGAACAAATAATTAGCTAATAATTTACTTTAGAAATTGTCCACAAGCTTGACTCGCTAAAATATTTTTGTGTCGTATGCTCCCGTATGAATAAATAATTTTTTTTTAAATTACAACATTTTGTTTTTATTTTGTCATAGGTGACTAGAAAAATGACAATGGTAATATACAACCACTTTTTTTTGCTCGAGTTTAAATAAAAATTGAAATACCACCAAGATTGGTAGAGATAGGCATAGAAAGACCTTAATAAAAATTAGAGAGGATTAAAATATCTACAAGATAAAGTAATCATATATAGGGTGTTTCGTTTAAAAAACTTACGAAACTCAGGTTTCAAGTTCGTAATGTTGGCATATCCATAGAAAATACCCTGTATAAAAATATTGATATGTGTTATCATAGGGGACTTCTGTCAACATTCCTCTTTCCGACATAAAAATATTTTATTTCAAATTATTATAAGTTGAGAAATATTACACATTTCATTGAACCATGTTTTTGCACAAATTTTAGGAATTTTCCAATCTATTTGGCAACGTTGCAAAAATGTGTACAAATAATTACGGTGCTATGTACATAATTTTACGGTGAATTCAAATATGTAAAAATATACATGGTGTCCCATTTAAAAAATATGAAATTTTTATCACACCGCCCTTTTGGAGCACCCTGTATGGTCGAAAATAATTTTAAAAGCTGCACCTCTTAACGCTTAATAACTTTCGTGAAAAAAGTTTTGCGCTATCCCTAGCGGTAAAAGAGATTTTGAGCTTTGTCGCACTAATTGGCCACCCTGTATATTACACTTATGATTTTTTCAATATTAATTTACTTTTATGTACACGATAGGCCAAAAAGTAACCACAATATTCTATTCTGAATAACGTTATTGTTTGAAATTATTTGTAAACGAAATTTGCTGGAAATCTTTACAAAGATTTTCGTAAAATGAATTTAAAGGAAAATGTACATAATAAGATCGAATAATTAGAATATCATACAGGGCAGATTTAAATAAGAAGTTACTTTAAACAAATCCCAAAAATAAGTTAATTCATTTTTTGAAATAATTGGGATTTATATGTTAAAGCCTCTTTCTTATATTCTCAACAGAAAACACGAGATTCAGTTCAGAGATTTTTTTTATTTCCATTGAAATATCAAAAAATCTCTTAACATATTTTTTGTTCAGAATATAAGAAGATTTATAACATGTAAGTCTAAATTATTTGAGGAAAGAAGAACTTTTTTTGCGACTTGTTTAAAGTAACTTCTTATTTTAACCCGCCCTGTATGATATTCTAATTATTCGATCTTGTTATGTATTTTTAAATTAATTTTACGAGAACTTATACTTTTGTAAATATTTCCTGGAAATTTGGTTTAAAAGTGATTTTAAACAATAAAGTTATTCAGAAAAGTATAGTGTAGTCACTTTTTATGGGTTTTGGAATAATATTATTATAATAATATTATATAATAAATGTGATTTTTAGTATAAAGCATAGTTTCTAAAGAGCATTAAAAAAAATTCTCTCATAGGAATCATCAGTTTTTTATTTTAAATTCTTATGTAGTAACATCTATAACTATAATTTACTCATTTACGTTACTCCAGCTGATATAAATAAATCATTTTATAGGGCCTAATAAATCATTTTGCGGGGGGGGGGGGGGAGGGGCCCAAATTTTGAAGTTCCGCCACTGTATTTAACCATGGGCGTATTATGTTGATGTATCATGACAGGACATTATCTCTAATTCGCTAGAGTAGTTCAAAATTTAGTTTACTGTTAAATTGAGTCCTTATTAGGGCCCAGTTCGGGTTCAATGGTAAGACCTAGGTGTAAAAATCGAATAAGACAATATTTTAAAGTTTTGGGAAAAAAGCGGTCAGGGCCTATAAGGGTTCGTTACTCTGCTTCTTGCGTCAATCCATCGGATGTATTTTAATACGTAAATGTATCTGAAAAACTCAATTTTACTCGGTTTTTGCACATATGTCTTCAATTTGTCTTTATGTGCAATATAAAAGTGGTGCTTGGCGACAGTTTTTATACTTTAATATTTCGTGTTTTTAATTCTTTTTGAAAATGCATAAACGAATTTAGTTTCTAGCCAAAGAATTGGTTCACCTTTTTGTCAGGAATGGGAGAAACGGTAACGGAAATTTGGTACCTAAAAGGACGGTAGGATGGCCTTTAAAACAACCCCAATTGTTGATTCAAATTATTGAATCAAGGAAAAACAGAATAAATTGATCTACAAACTGATAACAAAATCATGAAAATCGCATAAAAAATAAAAAAGTTATAGAATATCAAACTTGACAAAAAGTTCAAGGTGGCGGGATTTTGTGACGTTGAGTTTATATAACTATATTTAGAAATAGATAACAATAAAGTAACTACTAGATTATAGATCTAATGATGGGTGCTTACCAAGTAGAATAGGATTCATAATCATAGTTTCCATTACCATTACTGACATAACAATATTCGTTACTGTCCTGATTCTGATATTCATAAGGCTGCCATAACAACGAGCTCAGAGCTTCCTCGACATTTTGGTGAAAACTATTTCTGTTTCGTGGTTTATCTGAGTAATAGTTGTTGGAATAATCAGATTCTTCTTTGGGTTTTTCGTTTGCGTTGGTGGTGTTGTCATTTTTATTATCTAAAATTATTTGAAGTTCATTTTTAACAATTTATGATAGAAAATAGGTTTATTTTGAATTTTTAACCACTTCCGCTTATAATTCAATAATATATGATTGATTTAAATACAGTGAAACCTCTCTTAGGCGGACACCTACGGGACCGTCTAAATGTGTTCTCCTAATAGAGGTGTCCGCCCATGGGAAATTTGTTATTAGGTAATATGTAAATGCAAAATTATTACTGTATATATGTATGTACAAATAAACATAACATAACAAACAATTCCATTGCTGTAGAGTTACCTCTAGTCTTTGCGAACTCTTGTAATTGCTTTACCATACTAATGGCTTATTGATAATTTGCGACATTTGTTTGATTATTACATGCAACTTCTTCATCAGAGTCTTCAGATAGTGATGTGGTTTCAGTTTGGACTACATAATCGGTAGGAATGGGGTCACTATCATCTTCTAATGGCACATTGCAATCAATGGTAATGAACTCGCCCAAATCATTGATATCAAATTACAAACTTCCACAACATCAATATTCTGTTGTGAGAGGTTTCACTGTATTTAAAAAGTTAGACTTTGAGAAAATTGGGACTCTTAAGATTTGAAAGTAATTCTTCCATTATCTAAACTGCGGGCCAGACGGATACTACACATTTTTTAGATAAATTTCAAAGTGAAATATTCTTTAAACTAATAGAGATAGAATCCCATGTTATTTTTGAGGTGGCTGAATATTGGCTTCCCTATACCTTTTTTAGAAGAACTGCACTATAACTGAGTTTGAATACATTTTAGTGAGCCAATCATAAGCTATTCAATTAAACGTAATGGCAAAACCAAAAAACTCTCATAGTTCAGGCAATACCGCAAATACCAGCAATAGTACATTGTTTACCGAGTAGGAAATGCCTAACATTCCTGGACGACGGCGAAGATTGCTAAGTCGATGCGCAAGCCGAGACTTAGCAACACACAGAGTCCAGGAATGTGGCTTTTCCTACGAGGTAAACAATGTACTATTTTTCCGAAAATCGTTTGAAAATCGACAGATATTGATTAATTTTTGAAAAAAATCGCGAATAATTTTATTCACAAATAAATGATGCTTTGAAATTCGCGATAAAATTGGTTGAGTTACTATGGAACCGAATTAATGTTGAATTGTCAAACTTGACGCATATAAATTTAATTGTTGGTGTTTCCGGAAGCAAAATAGTCTAAAATGATAAATGATGATGCATTTTTCATTTCTGGGACTCCTCCAGACCTGGTTGAGGCAGTGACTACTGCTTCATTAGAATTATTGCCAAAGAAATCAAGAGAAAAGTAGAAATATGCATATAAACGTTTTATGGACTATCGCAAGAGTAAAAACACGAGTTCTTTCTCGTAATATATTGTAATGGGATACTTCCTAGACATTTGTTTAAAGATGAAAACTTCAACATTATTGGCCAATTATTCAATGTTGAAACCTCGTTTTTTATTGAAACGGTAAGTTCAAGGTTATAGGGCAACGAAATCTAAGATTTTAACGAAGGAAGAAATCGACAAACTTATCCAGAAAGCTCCAGATAAAGAAAATTTAATGATTAAGGTAATTTACAAGGTTTTAATTTATATTTAGATTACACATTTATTTATTTTTTAGATGGCTTTAATATTTGGCATTTCTGGGACCTGTAGAATGGATGAGTTAGTCCGAATCACTCTACACGATGTAGAAGGCCTAGAATCTAAGCTTTTAATTAGCATACCTGGTTCGAAGACCAGCAAACCAAGATCATTTGTAGTTAATCAGATATATGAACAGTGACCGATTTTTCTTTAAATATCAAAGCGGAAAGGGTTGTAGACAAGTGGTAGCAATACATCAATTTAGAAAAATGCCAAAAATAGTTGCTACTTATTTGAACTTGGTAAATCTGACAGAATATACTGGTCACTGCTTTCGTCGGTCTTCTGCAACAATATTGGTTGACTCTGGTGCCAACATAACTACTTTAAAGAGGTATGGCGGATGGAAGTCATCGAACGTTGGTGAAGGATATATTGAAGAATCTCTTAACAATAAGGTTGAGGTGGCAAATAAAATTTTCACAGTACAAAATATTCAACAAAATAACCCTACTACCTCGCATGTTGTCCAAAAGGTTTCTCATAGTTCTAATAATGTTCCTCCAATTTTCAATAATTGTACTAACTGTCAAATAACTGTGAATAGAACAAACTAATTTCAAAATGTATTCTGCAATGCATTGAGGTTTTCAAAATATAAATGAATTGCTTATGAACAACGTGTTTTCAATCATTTATATAGAACACTAACAACTGTAAGGAAATATCATTTCCTTACCGTTAAGAAATGAATATTGTCTAACAGTTATTTTCTGTTGCCTAGCAACGACTAAGGGAAGGGAAATATTGACTTTTTCTTTCAAAAATGTCAATATTTCCGCACTATATAAAATTTGTGTCCGTGGCGATATTTTCATTATTCGTTATGGTCAGCTTTACGTCAACTTTTGGCAATAAAGCCATAGAGATTATTGGCTGGTGTTTGCCGTATTACCAGAACTATGAGAGTTTCATGGTTTTGTCATCGCGTTTAATTAAATATCTTCGGATTGACATACTCATATGTATTAAAACTCAACACAGAGGTTTACCATATCGGCCTCTTCAAGAAGTTATACTGCAATTTCAAAATGTACAGGGGAGCTAATAATCAGCCACCTCAAAAACTCCCTCATGGGACTTTCTATGTTCCACTTAATGATGTATCACCCGGTATAATGCATCGGCACTGCAGGCCTCTCAGAAGTTACAAAGTTATCAGTTAATTAACTTCGTTAAGGTCCGATTTTTATCTTACCTAGGGAACTTTTGGAGGCACATTTATCACTATTACATCCACCAATCCTGCTAGCATTTAAACTTTCCAATGAATTAACATTTAATGTGTTTAAAGTATTTCGTTCCGATTTTTCCTCTAAATTCGACGGGGAATTTTTCTTTAAACACAAGATCTTTGGGAAACCATGTTTAAGAAGAGTTCTATCGGGTTTGGTAGGTGTTTTTTCCAATTTATTTGAATTAATTGTTGATGAATCGGTTAGGTTGTTTTTGTTGACATCCTGAACTAATCTTATGTTGTCTTCAAGTAATTCGGTAAATCTGAAAAATTAATTAATATGGTTACACCTAATTGAGCCGTTCGTATAACTATAGATTGATTTAAATCACATTAAATGTAATTGTTGAAGAGTCAGTTAACTTCTTTACGTCTTAAACTATACTCTTGTTCTCGTAAATGGTTTAAATGGTCCATAGGTATTTAATTGACCCTTTCATTTTGAAGAAAGAATTAAAATGACTAGGTACTAGAGGATATTCCTGTAAACATCAAAATGCAACTGTATTATCAGCTCGGTGGAGTAGGGCTTTGGATTAGACGTGGTGTTCGTGTTAGTTAGCCTCCAAGATCTCCAAACCTTAAACCACTAGACTTTTGTTCATGGGGCTCGTTCAAATATGAAGTAAAAGTTGACAATTGGGATGCACTAATTCGATTTACATTACGATCACAATAATATGCACTCTACGCACTCTTACTTAGGTAACAGTAATTGACAACACTAGTTTGGTGGTTTTGATCTTTGAGACTATGTATTTCTTAAATGGTACCCACTTTATGTCATGCATTCGCTCTAAAATGGTCAAACTGAAACATTGCTTCCTACAGTTTGTTCAGTTAAGAGGAAAATGACTGTTGGTGAAGCCTGTAGATAAATGTATTAAGAGATGCAAGTTATACATTTAGTAGTCGCATGGGAGAAGTTAAGTCCTCAGATAATTGCAAAATGCTGCCATAACATACTCGAAAACAAATTTTGGAGAAAGCGAAAATGATAATGAATCGGATGAAAGCGATCGTGAAATTCAAGAACAGCCGAGTATTGACGTATACTGCTTATAAATAATGAAGAAATATTAAAAATCAATATTATAAAATTTCTAGGAGTGCAAATTGATGAGCATCTGAATTGGAAAAATCATTGTGATCTGCTCAAATCGAAATTAAATTCATGTTGTTTTCTTGTTCGTTCACTCAACATAGCGATTTCTATGAGGGAGCTCCTCATGGTGTATAACGCACAAGTAGATTCTCGTCTGCGTTACGGGGTGATCTTCTGGGTTTCATCCAGTATGGTTGGGGAATTGCTTGTATGTCAGAAGAGAATATTGAGGACTTTGGTGGGTGTGTCGAGGACTTACTCGTGCAGAGGACTCTTTAAGAAATACAAGATTTTGACCGTAATTTGTGTATACTTATTTGAACTATGTATATATATTTTTAAAAATAAATGTCGATTTGCTATTAACCTATAACACACGACAAGTCAGCTCATTTAGAGTTGCTTTTAACCGACTGAATGTGGGTAGAACATCACCAAACTCATTGGGGCCAGCAATCTTTAACAAGCTACCAGCAAACGTTTAATTCGATATCTGAGGCTTTTTATTCAGTTAACGAATATCTCGCAAGGGTGCAATAATGCCTTTACATTTTTTATATTTACTTTCTATTATATTTACTTTTTTTTAACAATGACAACTTTTATTTTAGTATAAGTTTGTTTTTTCTAAATTCTATATACAGGGTGTTATGGAAATAACGTATTATATTTAAATGGGTGATTCCTTGGGTGTCCTAGAGAAGCTCTACATATTTTTTTTAATCGAACGTTTAAAAAGTGGGGTAATTCACCCATAAACCCATAGGTAACTGCTCGGCACAATCATATTACACTGCCCAGCTGTGTAATAAACACATGTTCTGGCGCAATGTTGCCAAAATGTGGAAAAGTGTCAAACTTTAGATTCTTTAAGAGTATGAACTCCTCAAAAAAAATTTTGTTCACGTTGTATTAGAAATACATACTGCTGCCGATATTAAAGAAGTACATGAAGCAATCAGGCAAGCCACTTGCTCCTTTCGTAGACGAAGAAGAATGGCGATACTTTTGAACATTTATTAAAATAACGCTAATATAAAAGATTGGTTCTTTAATAGGTTCTAAAATACATACCCAATATAAGATTCAACTTTATCATCGTTTAAAAAAGGATTTTTAGGAACTGATCTGGTAACGTAGGAATATCTGCCATAGTTTTTCGTAATCGAATGTTTCCTTCCAAACATTGGAGTGTCAGGGGGGCGGCCTTCATCGCTAGGTGGGGATTCCGGCGCCGCCATTTTGATCAATCGATTAGCTGATGGTCAATCTGGAATAACAGAAAAATATTTTTTAATCCTTAACTTGGCTTGACAAAAAGTGTACAGAGTGGTCACAATTCAAGGTTCATTGTCAAAAATTCAACCATTAAAAACTTTCTTGTTTTAAATAGAGCACCATGTATATTTTTATTTAATTTGATGACAAATTAGTTGTTCTTTATAGATAGTATTTACTGCTCTATTCCTATTTCCGGCAACCGTGCCTCGGTCGAGGTAAATGACGATTATGACGAGACTTGCTCGCACGTGCGATTAAGTAGTGCAGTTTCTCTGTAATAATAGGTGGCGGGTGGCAGCGGGGGATAGCGGGGCTATGGCGATTTAACATTGAAAAGGCGTACAGTTTTTGTGTGCACCGCGCTGCGCTGTTGTCTGTTCGTGCATCTAGTTAGAAATTCGAGCGTGTATGTTTTAATATTTTAATATTATATATTTATTAAGTTAAAATGAATAGTTGACGGTGGACTATTTAAGAAATAACTTTAGCTCTTTGAGTTTGGAGCAAAAAATTGAAGTGAAAAATGCGGGAACACCTAAACCCGAAATTAATTTAACGCAGACCACAAAGGGTAAATCTAGGGACGTTATTAGAAAGTTTAAAAATGAAATATAGGAAAGAATGGACTTTATGTTTAAGCACTATTGTGTAGGGTCGATAAATGTTGTGTATTTCGATAAATGATACTCGATATGATTTTAAACCATTTTATTTAAGGATTTAAACTAAAAAACACTGAAAATATCAAAAATGCCAACTTGTCAGTCTCGTGGCTCGATTCGTTGTCGTCGTCATAAAACAGTTAACTATTGTTCTCGTCTTGGTTGCGCCTAATGACGTAGCCGTAGATGGCGTAGTGGTATTAGGCACCATTCGGTTTTCTTGATTACTCGTAGATGGCGATAGTAGTATTGGACATCATTCGGTTTCCTTGATAGCTCGTAGATAGCTTTAGTAGTATTAGTAGTGGATTGTATAAATATTGTTACGAGGGTTGCATGCGACGACGTTAAGATCCGACAGCTATACACACTAAGAAAACCTTTCTTATTTTCCAATAGTTGTATTTCCTTGTGTAAAATTAAAAAATAAATAAAAATATGTTTTACCTATTACTTTTTTTCTTTCTACATTTAAAACGCCTAGAAAGTAATTATTGTTTGGTCGTTACACAAAAATAAAATTTTAAAAATAATTTCACCATACTTGTGAACCCTCTCTATAATATGTCACGGGCCGCCACTGCTTTTAACCGACCCCCGCCTTTAACGAACCAACCAAGCACATTTTGAATTTTACTACTATCACAGTATATAAACTTCTTTCCTTGTAACTTTAAAAAAAAATAATAGCAAACCATTAAATTCAAAACAATTTATAATTCAATGGACAACAAATTATAAATTCAATGAAAGAAACGCTTTAAAAAGTGTTTTTTTCAAGCAATCAATTAATTTTCCTCCGTATACAGTACCTATGTGTGTACAATGAAAATTGGAATTTTTAAATAATCAGTAAACTGATATTATTGATTTTGATAATAATATACAAGCTATAAATAATTCAATGCCCAATAAAACTATGATCAATCAAAAATAAATTGGTTTCTCATTTCGACACCCTTATTAGGTATCAACGTTTTTCTATTTAGTTATGGTATAACTCTTAAAAATGACTAAGCTAATTTACCGACTGCTGTTGGCGGTTTCAGCATTTTCATTTATGGGTATTTTATCGGAGCGAATTCCAAAAAGTCCTTGTCCTAAGATTTTTAGGTAAATATTTCTATTTATTTAACAAAGATGGGAAGTGAAATGACAGCTAAAGTACTTTTCACGCTTTTTCGTAGCATTTTGAGAAAATGGTAATTTAAGAAATATTCTTTTACAAACCACACACTTTTTAGCTTTAACATTTTAGAATCGACCGAAATTTTTTTATTACTTATACAGGGTGTTCCTTAATGACGTGCTAATATTTCAGGGTGTGATTCCTTAGGTCATTTTATAAAGAAAAGTTCATATGAACATATGTCCGCAACGGCTTAAATTTTTTGCTACAGGGTGTTGAATTTTTATTTTTTAAATGGTTATTTTTCAATATCTCCGAAAGTACTTTAGATAATATTTTCAATTTTGGTATGTATTAATAGGATATAGAACTACAAGTTTTAGTTAGAAAAGTTATTTAATTGTTTCACCAGTGGCGTCCCTGCAAACATGTCCTATGATATTTTTTATAAAAAAGATGGTACGCCACTGACAATTTCTCTGAGGACATTTTTTCTCATTAGCCTGGTCAATTCTACATGAAAACTGTCTCTTGAGTTTTTCTCGTCAGACGCACCATTATTGATTAAAACCACTAAATTCATATTGAAACTCATTATTATTAACATTGATAAAATAGTTAATGATAAATTTTGTTTAATAAAAATCGTTGGAAATGGCCACCTTCACTTAAAAGGCATGCTTCCGCCCGTCTTCACATCGAATTGCCCACTCCAACAATTTTTATAAAACAAAATTTATCACTAATTCTTTTATCAATGTTAATAATGAGTTTCAATATGAATTTAGTGGTTTTAATCAAGAACGGTGCGTCTGACGAGAAAAACTAAAGAGACAGTTTTCATGTAGAATTAACCAGGCTAATGTTAAAAAATGTCCTCAGAGAAAATTGTCAGTGGCGTACCATCTTTTTTATAAAAAATATCATAGGACATGTTTGCAGGGACGCCACTGGCGGAACAAATGAATAACTTTTGAAACTAAAATTTGTGGTTCTATATCCTATTAATATATGCCAGAATTGAAAATAATATCTAAAGTACTTTCGGAGATATTAAAGAATAACCATTTATAAAATAAAAATTTAACACCCTGTAGCAAAAAATTTAATTCGTTGCGGACATATGTTCAAATGAACTTTTCGTTATAAAATGATATAAGGAATCACACCCTGAAATATTAGCACGTCATTAAGGAACACCCTGTATACATACAATTAGTTGACACGTATTTCAGGATTTTGCTGGAAAACATTTCTTTACCAAAATATCCACACATGATAGTAGTAAAAATATTTAATTTTATTGATACGATCAGTACAACTTCAGCAAGTTGCATAATTTTTGGGTTCAATAATACGAAGCAAGAAAATCAAAAAACATACCAGGGCTTTTCAAAATAATTGGAAAAATCCAAAATTTTGGGTTTCGGCTTTTAGTTTTTCCTGAATTTGTTCGAAGAGATGATTTCACTTTCTCATTGCTATTTCTTATTCTCCACAAGATGTCATCATCAGATCTTTCATGCGACGTTTCGTCTTTAGGTCACTATCATCTTCTTCTTCTTCTGGTGCATATGCACTAATGAATGTTTGCGACCACACGACTCACTTGTATCCGTGTGGTCCACTGTCTTATGTTGCGCAGCCATGACATCTTCTTCATTCATATTCCTCTCTTTCCTTCTATCTTCCCTTCGATGATCAGTTGTAAGAGCTGGAATTTCCAAGGGCAGATCCAGACCTTCGCTTTGGGGTTAGGGGGTCATGCATGGAAAAGTTACGAAAAGTAATACCCTGCCGCGTAAGTCAAACCGGTATATATGGTATTTTTCGTGTTAAATTGATGGTTTGGGGATCCGCGCTTGGGTATTACGTATTTCGCATTATGCGGTTTTTCTTTTTTTGGTTATTAGCAATAGTGCACGTTCCTCGTTTATTCTTCGTAGGACATCCTCGTTGGTTACTCGAGCCGTCCATGAGATTTTCAGCACTCTGAAGTATATCCACATCTCGAAGATCTTTATTTTATTGATTGTGGCCCACCTTCAGTGTCCAGCTCTCCACGCCGTATAGTAACGCCGGAATATGTAACACTTTATGAATCTCACTTTCAGGTTCACAAATACGTTTTCTATACGACATCTTATCTCCAGATCAGATGTCGTATCCCCAGATCTTCAGTAATCCATAC
Organism: Barypeithes pellucidus; assembly: GCA_963991005.1. Lineage (NCBI taxonomy): Eukaryota > Metazoa > Arthropoda > Insecta > Coleoptera > Curculionidae > Barypeithes > Barypeithes pellucidus. Next base: position 16,779,788 of record OZ022561.1, on the reverse strand, counting down.
TCCAAGATATTTAAATTTGTTCACCCGCTCAATTGACGATCCGTCCGATGTTAGTTCTGCATTTCTTAGCGTGTCTGGTTGGCGAGTAATAACCATGTATTTTGTTTGGCTGACGTTCATTTTTAATCCCATTATTTTACAGTGCTCTCCTATTACGTTGACAAGATGTTTTTAGGTCGGGCATGTTGTCGGCAATTAAGACCGTGTCATCCGCGTAGCGAATGTTGTTAATCCATGTTCCATTGACTTTAATACCTCTTTCAACATTCTCAAGTGCTTCCTGGAAGATCTTCTCGGAGTACAAATTAAACTGCGGTGGTGAGAGAATACATCCCTGTCGGACTCCTCTGCATTACTACTTTGTTCTCCATCCATCTTTATGTGAGCAGATTGATTCAGGTACAGGTTTTCGATGCAGCGGATATCTCTGCCGTCCGTATCCATTTCTCTCACTATCATCAACTTAATTTTTTTAAATACCGCCCCGGGTTCTATTGTTTAAATTATGAAAGAGGATCGAAAACTACGTTCATTGATATAGAACACTTACCGGCTTTCCGAGGTTTGGTTCCTTAAATTGCCCATCTTCATTAGAATATTCCTAGTACGTTCCACTCTTTTTTGCGATATATTATTGGGCCGGTAATTATGCAACTTTGTCCCAATTTAACTTACATCGTATCTCTTACCATGTCCGAAATCCCAATGATACGTTCTCGTCGCTTTCGTCAAAACACTTACTTGTACCAACATTACATTATCTCTAATTTAGTTTATCAGAATACTATGTATCTTTAACTGTAGGCAAAGGAGTTTTCGTTAATGAAGATGTCAATGCTGCTTCACTTTCGCTAAACCACCCTCTTCAATAAAACAACACACCGACAGATTATTAACAATTAGGTTGACTTCGGGCGATAAATATTTACTTTTGAAATTACCAATAACTGGAGGCCCTATCTTTTCGAGGACGTCACATTTTCAGCACCAGCGGAATAACAAAAAACTCAATCAAATTTCTTTAAGGTATAAACATAATTCAAATGGAGTAGATGGTATAATTACGATTCCTTATCACAGAAGCGATTCCTTCACCCTGACAGTTAACGCATCAATGAACGGATTCTATGGCAAGGAGGAATCTGTAAGTATATATATAGATGTTGGGAAATATGATCATTTACCAAGAACCTACAATTTGACTATACACGTCTCTCAGTCTATAGCCAGGTGTGTTGCCAATTAAACTTTTATAAACTGTTTAAAAACTTTAGGGGCGATAGGGGAGCAGTCGGCCACAAAGAACAATTTCTGGATTATTCACTAGGTTTGCTCCTAAAAGGATAACCAAATTACGTTATCTCTAATAGGATATACTTAGCAATGCAGTACATGACAAATATTTTTTAAATATTGAGTTTAAAAGGAAAAAAGAATTTTATTTACTACCATGCATGTAATAATGACATTTCATCTATCGTTGAAAGGTTGATTGATCTTTTTCCCCAATCTCTCAAAAGAATATACGAACACACTTTTTTTAAAAATGCTAATGGTTTTGCGTGTTTAGATATGTCTACTTTTTCCCTAATTGGTAGATTGGTCCTCAGCATTGAATATTGTGGCCAAATCGTTGATATCTTCTTTGTCTTGGCATTTTCACTGAAATAAGCTAGTAGCGCCGACTCACAACCAGGATTTTGAATTTTGTTTCCCGTACACCATTCTTTGAAATAGTTATATGCCTTGTCATATCTCGGGCGGTTTTTAGTTGGCAGAAGATCTTCTTCTACTATTTTTGCTGCTTCTCGAATTTCTGGTGGAGTAGCAGCATAATCAAATTCCTCATCTAATCATGAGGATTTTTCTGTTGTTAAAATAACATATTGTTTAATGACATGGCAACCATATTCAAAAAATGATATTTGTTATTTGATTATTACCTACGTTATTTTACCACCTGCGGTTATTTGAAATTTCTGTCTAATTTTTCAATGGAAAAGTCAAAATGACATTTATCTGTTATTAATAATTTTAATTCAAAATAATAAGAAGTGGTTGTTAGATGTGGTTGTAAATAAAATAGTATACAAACCTCGGTGAAAAGTTTCACTACTGTCTCGAGATTTAGTTAACTACCGACTCTCTCGACAGGAATGAAATACACTCCACCTCGGTACGTAATATACTATTAAAGATCAGGTAAAACATGGCCGATTCCGCCCCATCCCTAGGGAGCATTCAGCCATCATAAGGAGAGGATTCAGCCAAACATATCTAGTAAATGTACAAAGCTAAACAAAAAATTTGCCTTCTTCATTTGTCTTCTTGATCTTCATTTCGAATTAACACAAACAAAATATAACAAACGTCGAACTGACTAAACGTATTTATTAGATAATTGGGTTTAGTTAACAATAAGGGATGCTAAATTGTAACAAAAATGATAGCACCCTGGCAGACTTTCAAGAGGGATTAATTTTATTTTCCTAATAATCTTTATTTCAGGTATATCAATTACAGGAAAATAGAGAACTGTAAATAGATCGTCTTAAGAACTTAATTATTATGGTATTCTCATTTATAATGATTAAAATTTGCCCAAAAAAATTAAGGAAGGTATTTTTATTCTAAATTTTATAACGACAAAATCTTCCTGACTTAGCTTCACCTCATTAAGTTCTTCAAGATCATCACTAACATCTTCATCTGAATATTTTCTTCATCGGTTGCTTATTGTCCTTGTTTTTTGATGGGAAGGATATGTCTCCCTTGTCAAATTGTATTATACCTATTTTTCATCAGAGTAATGGTCTTCACAAACGTCGGATTTTGATTGTGTAAATTTTAATATTTGATCCACTCATACTAAACTTGCTTGCGCCAAATATTAACTGTGAATGATGTAGGTGCATAACTTTTATCTTTTAGACCATGGAACTTACGATGGAAACTCCCATGGAGAATTTATTCGATGACACGGCTCGTACCCTGACGTATCGTTTGCAGTTCCCAAGGCAAGATTCTCTTCCGAAAATTACAGATATAATACTTAACGGAAGACGTTTTTGTAGCGGACCGTCACACCAACGTATGTATGGTTTTATTTTTAAATACTATATATATATATTAAGGGAAAGAGTAATTAAATGGTTTGCCGTTATTAACAGTCGAGCAGCGAAATGATTACTTGGTCAGCAAGAGTTTACAATTGGTCAGTAGAAACAAACATGTCTAGAAGCAGTTTACTTTAGAGGTCCCAGGGCACTGTCAATTTATGTAACTTCTTTGTGTTTTCTTTGCCGAATACAGAAGGAAATCGGCTACAGAAGGTGTAGCGAGGGCGGGTTTTCACTTGTTTTCCCAGGGCACTGCCACGATTCAGAAATGTTTGCTGTCCATAAGTTGCTGACCAACTAGCCATTTTGGCTGACCGATTACATTTTTCTGTTCGCAAAAATAAGAATATTTTGCTAACCAGTTAAATGATACCCATATATTAATGGTTAGACCAAAACAATCGAGTTTGGCTTGGTTACTATTTTGTTGCTTTGCTTCCTGCGAGATTGGACCCACTGAGCTCCAACGCATTATATCTACCCTTAGTGTTGTCATCGCTCGACCGAAAAACCGCTTCAGTACTTGATTATTGAAATAACCGACATCGATCGATTATTAACAAAACTGCTCGAGTTATAAATTCAAGCGAAAGTCGTCGCTTGTCACTTATTACCTTTCACTCGATACCCGAGCTTCGCTTGACGCCGACCGAAATGTGCTGCTTGGTAGTGTATTCGCTCGATAGGAAATACTACTCTAGTTATAAATTCAAGCACTTAATGGATTCATCACGACATGGGTTTTGTTTTGACTGGTACTGGCTAACCAGCGGCGATAGTAAATTTTAAAAAAATTAAAAGATATATATACAGTGAAACCTCTCATAACGGAAACCTCTAATAAGTGGACATATCTATTCAGCGGACATTTTTTCATAGTCCGGAACTAGGTATATGAAATTCCATGAAAATCAGCCACTATTGGGCGGACACTCCTTTGGGTGGACGCGGACAGACTGGTTTGATACAAAGAGTGCGAAAACCCTCCTTTAAACGGACAAAAAAAATTTAAAGTATTTTGGAGTCGAATACGTACGGTGCAAAAACTCTCTGAAGACAGACCGGCAACCAATCGCGTATGCGTGGTAGAGCGAAAGGACTTTGCCGAATGAAAGTATGTGTGATTCCCCGACAGCAGACGGTTTGCGAGTTGTAAGGTTAAAATCGTAAACAATGGCAGAAAAATGTCTGAAAGAGAATATTGATGTTGTGGAAGCTGGTAATTTGATAACAATGATTTGAGCGAGTTCATTAACATTGATAGCAATGTGCTATTAGAAAATGATAGTGACCCCATTCCTACCGATTATGTAGTAAAAACTGAAACTCTGATGAAGAAGTTGAATGCAGTAATCAAACATATGTCGCCAATTATCAACAGGCCATTAGTAGGGTAAAGGAATTATAAGAGTGTGCAAAGAATAGAGATGACTCTACACCAATGGAATTGTTATCAGACTTAGAATTACATGTGTGTTCGCCTAAGAGAGGTTTCAGTGTATTTATATATATTTTATACATATATTTTTATAATCAGAACCAACGGTGCTTCCTTAATAGAAACTCTAGACTAAACTTCTAATACTTACAAAAACAACCCCCGATGTTTTATCAACACATTCTTCTTAGTCATTAAAATTTCAAGCGATTAATCGCTCGAGCGATTCACTCGATTATTAAAATCGCTCGAGGATCAAGTACTCGATTATTAAAATCATCGGGCTTTCCCAACACTACCTACCCCAATCACATTAATTCGATGATTAGGAAAAATTAAAACCTTGCTGGATTTTGATTTGATTTTTAGTGGTATTAATAAAACTTGTAAAAAGTACCCTTATATACAGGGTGTTCCTTAAGGACGTGTTAATATTTCAGAGTGTGATTAGTACTAAGGTTATTTCATGAAGAAAAGTTTTAAAAGGTTTAAGTTTTTTGCTACAGGGTGCTTATATTTTTTTTAAATTAAAACTTTTGTCTAATACCGAAAAATTTTGGATATTTCGCTATTAATTTTGTTAATTATTTTTAGAGTTGTATCCGGGACCGCCAATTACAAACATGTACGCTTCGCACGATTTTTACTTTTTCAACTAGGCGGCTCGTTTTTATGGTCAGGATGAAGTTGATTTCCAGTGGGCTTGTTAAAAATATTCTTTAAGGGCATCTTGTAATTAGTTCGTATTATATTACAATAAATACTAAAAAAATATTGCTTGCATATTAAAATGATTAATTAGTTTATAAATTATTATTTCCTCTCTATTAGTTTGGTTGCCGGGGAGGATCTAAAACTGGTCTAATTTTATTACGTATGTGTGTGGGAAAAAAAGCTTAATTTCTTTAGGACAAAAATGGAAATTTCATGAAATTTAAGAGGTTCTTTCGACCACCACCAGCCAAAATTTTACCAAATCAACTATTCCGCCTCTAACACGTTCCGATGGTACAGTAGCATCCACAGCCGGAGACAAAGCAAACTTACTTGCTGAACTATTTTCCTCGCATTCCACTGTAGATTTTCAGGGAAGAACACCACCCAATATTCCTGCAGTTCAATCCGAAATGACCGAAATCGTGTTCCGTCAGCGTCCCGTCAAACGAATCCTGAAAGGGCTCGACGTCAATAAAGCTTCTGGTCCAGACGAAATTCCTGTTATAGTACTCAAGAGATGCGCCGATGAACTAACACCAGTATTTTGTAGACCTTTTAACTTATCCTACAAACAAGGAATATTTCCATCATGCTGGAAGACGGCGCGAGTCCAGCCTATACCAAAGAAAGGTAAGAGAACCCTGCCTAACAACTATCGACCAGTCGCATTGCTTTCAGTTATATCAGAAGTAATGGAGAAAGCTATTAACCAGCATCTTCTAGAGTATCTAAAAGGCTTCAAGATTATCAGCGATCATCAATATGGTTTTCGGAAGTCCATATCAACTGGAGATCTTCTAGCCTATGTCACCCATCTTTGGAACAACGCAATCGAACACCATGGGGGAGTCTCGGGCTGTTGCACTGGATATTTCTAAAGTATTTTATCGTGTTTGGCATGAGGGACTTCTAACTAAACTGCGATCCTATGGTATGCCCAGTCGATTCTGTGCACGGTTGTCTAGCATTCTTAAGGACCGCTCTCTGCAGGTGGCGATTGACGGATTTCTCTCAGACACCTTCACCATCAATGCCGGTGTTCCTCAAGGATCGATATTGTCTCCCACTCTTTCTTACTCTACATTAACGACCTTCTAGTGAAAACAAAAATTCAAATATTTAGTTTTGCTGACGATAGCACACGTATCTCATCTTTCTCTTTGAATGCATAAACATCGGCTGCCGACGCACATCTTCGCAGACAGCATGAAGTATCACGCCTCAACAAAGACCTGGAAGAAATTTTGGCTTGGATTGACAGTAACCAAGTCGAATTTAACGCTAAAAAACCCAGGCAGCAGTTTTCTCTAAAAAGGTTAACATTGCAGAGACGCATATGGTCATGGACGGGCACGCAATCCCACTGGATTGATCTATTAATTTGCTGGGCGTCAATCTGGGAGGAAATATGTCTTGGCATAACCACGTTGTGGTAATCGCCAATATAGCTTCTTAGAAACTTGGTGTACTCTTCCGAACCAGAAAGTTGTACACACCTCAACAACTTTTGACACTATACAAAGCCCAGATTCGACTGTCACTAGAGTACTGCTCTCATGTCTGGAGCTCTGCACCTAAACATACTCTTCGGCTAGTGGATTCCATCGAAAGGAGGGCCATTCGTCTGATTGGAGACCACGAGCTGACGAAGAACCTCGACAGCCTAGAACATCGAAGACAGGTTGGGGATTTGAGTCTCTTTTACAGATATTTTCATGCAAAGTGCTCGGCTGACCTTGCCCTCTTAATTCCGCCCAGAGCGGCGAATAGCAGAAATACACGACGAACCACTGCCGCCCATCCATATCTCGTTAAGCTTAGTACTCCTCGGACTTATTTATTTAATAATTCTTTCATCTGGATGACTTCATCCTTATGGAACGACCTTCCCGAGGTCGTTTTTCAAAACGAATATAACCTCCAACGATTCAAAACTAACGTGAATCGCTTTTTGCGCACACGCACCGCTCCCAGAGTGCCCTAAAGGATTTTTCCTATAGTGCTTGTGTTTGACCATAAAAAAAACAGCAGCAATGCAGAAATAGAAAAAAAAAATTAAGTGCAAGAGATATTTTGGGTTTACAAATATTATGATTACTTAAATACAATAAAGGCCTGACTTATTAAACAAAATTTGAAAAAATTTATTCTGGGTTTATACAGTGACAGGCAGAATTTACGCAGGATATGGGGAAAAAATTTTCTGTTAGATTTCAACAAAAACCTATGCTTGCAATCGTTTCTGCAACATCAAAAATCCCAAAACCCATCAAACAGAGGCGTTCATCTTTAGGGGTTTGGCAGGAAATTAAAAAGAAATTATATGTATAGCAGGAACGATCTTAAACGAAAATATATAAGATTTATAATTATTAGAATAACGTTGTATTAATAAACATAGAAGTGTATGTATTTTTATTAATAATAAATTGGCTTGAGAGTCCAGACTTCCTTCATAAAAAAGGCAACTAAGAAGCATAATTTTAAGGCACGTGATTTGAAGTAATCGTTTTAGTATTTTGCAATAAAAATTAACTCATGGGAACGGACAAATTGTTAATTTGACAAAAACCAGTATTTGTTATTGTGTATTCAATTATTCTTAACAGTTGTGAACATCTTTATAATTTATTTCTGCAATATTATCATTTTTGTAATTTCCCGATAAACCCCTAGAGGCGAACGCCACTGTTTAATGATTTCTGGGATTTCCGATGATGCCGAAGTAATTGCCAACATCGGTTTCTATTGAAATCTAATAATAAATAATTTTCCCATATGCTGCGTAAATTTTGCCTGTCACTGTATATTTGTTTGCAGCGATAATATTTGTTCGTTCGGGTTCCACATAAATTATATGCGACGGCAATGATATTTCCCCATTACATAAATCTACAGGGTGAGGATTTTAAAGTGTTACAATACAATGTAAAATCAGAAAAACGGGTGAACATATTTTATTTACACACATATTTCCTCTACTGGTTATTTAGTTACTATCTTTAGAATAAATGAAATTAGAACACACTCATGCTTTAAGAGATGTTCATACTATTAGCATGTTGTTTGAGGAGTTACTAAATTCCAGTGTGTGTGTGTGTGTGGTCATAACTTTTTTGGTCTGCAAGATCACCGGATTTAATCCAATTAGATTTTTTTCGTTTGAGGATTTAGTTCAAATAAGTGATACTTAAAGTTGATATTATTTAGAATGTTTAATGGGTTTTTATTAAATTTTTTTTTTATATTTTTAGTGTATCCCGGAACTGCAGTGACCAACATGTTTGCTAATCACGTTGCGCGCATTTCCGCAGAGACGGTCGTCACTTAAATCGTGATTTAAATGAAATGTCTTTCTTGAGAAGAATCATTGATTTACATCATTTTTTTAAATTTCAGATATATTTGCCTATTTTTATTATCTACCATTATAATAGGTATATGATAGGATATATGTATTATATAATATGTATGTAATTCGTCGTTTGTGAAAATTTGTATTAATATAATGTAATAAATAAAAAAAAATATCAAAATTTACATTACATTGTTTTAATATTAACTGCATTTTAATTATTTACGTATTTATTTATATATTACATATTATTTTAAAATACATATGAACTTAAATAACTTAGAAGAATAATATGCATCATTATATTGTAAATACAATGCACCTAGGTGTTAGGTGTTGCCACCTGTATGTGCATATTAAAATAAACTGTATATTTAATATTAGGGAGGTAAAGAAACTCATAATCTGTTAAATTTTAGTTTAATGAAAAATTAAAATTAAATACCATACATGTTACGAAGGTTCAAACCTTCATCTTCAGTGGAAAAAAATGAGAACATTAGAAGGCACTCATGACATTGTTTAAACTGTAAGAAAGAAGAAAATTGTTTTTTTTTTTCATTGGAGATGAAGGTTTGAACCTTCGACACAGGTATGGTTTTTAATTTTAATTTTTCATTAAACTAGTAGAGCAAATTATGAGTTTCTTTACCTCCTATAACTTCACTCCACTTCGAGATGGACTACTCAATTACTAAATTCATAAATATTAGTTTAAAGCTGAAATTATATATATAAAAATCAAAAAAAAACTAACTTGTGTAGTAAAACAATTACATCAAAGCATACAAACGCTAAAACTGCTTCATAAACAGTTCTATATTTGAAAATAAAAATTTCTAAATAGCGCATTGAAACTTTTTAATCTTTTAACATTTCTTATATTAGATGGAATTAAGTTAAATAATTTTGGTGCAAGATATGTCATGGAGTGTTGATTTATATCTCTCTTTGAGGAAGGAATGTTCAGCATATGTGCAGCATTATCTCTGGTCATATAATTATGATGGATACAGTCCATTTTAAGTCTTACATTCGAATACACGTAACCACAAACCGCTAGGACATACAATGTTTTCATATTACATAGATCTGATGAGTAAAGCATATTAGAAGAGAACAGTCTAGGTCTTTTTACGATTATCTTCACATTATAATTTTGGGCAATATTTAGCTGTTTTTAATGACTGCTCAATACCTCAATATCAATCAATATCTGTACCTCAATAAGGGCTCAACTAGTGTTTTATAGATCATCATCATCAATTTTTTATTTAATATTCCTCGAAGGATATAAAATTTATGGATTAGGCATCGGATTTTTTTACGTGTTGATCCCATTTTAAATATTTATCTATTACAATATCCTAATACTTTACAAATGAAACTTCATAGACATTATCGCAAATTATTTTATTAAAATCCGGCTTGTTGGCTGATGTATTGAGAAAGCTATATAATTTGATTTTTTAATATTCGAAGTTAATTTGAAAGTATCCAAGAGAAGCTTTATTTCAGTATCAGTACGGTACCATCTGCATAGGCGATGAATTCCCCCCTCCCCCCCCCCCCCCCCCCCTCGGTCGAGGTAAATAACGATTATGCCGAGACTTGCTCGCATGTGCGATTAAGCAGTGCAGTTTCCCTGTAGTAACAGGTGGCGGGTGGCAGCGGGGGATAGCGGGGCTATGGCGATTTAACATGGAAAAGACGCACAGTTTTTGTGTGCACCGCGCAAGTTAAAATGAATAGTTGACGGTGCACTATTTAAGAAATAACTTTAGCTCTTTGAGTTTGGAGCAAAAAATTGAAGTGAAGAATGCGGGAACACCTAAACCCGAAATTAATTTAACGCAGGCCACAAAGGGCAAATCTAGGGACTTTATTAGAAAGTTTAAAAATGAAATATATCAAAAAAAAATTATAGAGGGTATTCCAAACTTAATGCGGCTGTTATTGATCAATTTTCTACAATTAAGAACCGAAGAATGGACTTTACGTTTAAGCACTATTGTGTAGGGTCGATAAATGTTGGGTATTTCGATAAATGATACTCGATATGATTTTAAACCATTTTATTTAAGGATTTAAACTAAAAAAATACTGAAAATATGAAGAATGCCAACTTGTCAGTCTCGTGTCTCGATTCGTTCTCGTCATAAAACAGTTAACTATTGTTCTCGTCTTGGTTGTGCCTAATGACGTAGCCGCAAATGGCGTAGTGGTATTAGACATCATTCGGTTTTCTTGATAACTCGTAGATGGCGGTAGTAGTATTGGAGATAATTGGGTTTTCTTGATAGCTCGCAGATGGCTTTAGTAGTATTAGTACTGGACTGCATAAATATTGTTACGAGGGTTGCATGCGACGACGTTAAGATCCGACAGCTATACACACTAAGAAAACCTTATTCTTATTTTCCAAAAGTTGTATTTACTTGTGTAAAATTAAAAATAAATAAAAATATGTTTACCTAACGCATTTTCTTATTACTTTTTTCTTTCTACATTTAAAACGCCTAGAAAAATTTCACCATACTTGTGAACTCCCTCTATCACAGGTCACGAGCCGCCACTGCCTGGGGCACGCGAAATTGCACAGTTGCAGGGTCGCTGATGACGCTACCAATCTTGACATGTTGGGTACGATCCGCAAGATAGTTTGCAAACAGATCCAACACAACACCACTCACCCTATTACATCTGAACAAAAAATAATGAAACAATAACAATCTAAATAAAATCGAAAAATTAAAAATAATCCGATTTAAATCAAAAAAATTCGATTTTTTTTATTTAAAAAAAATGATCATGATTTTTGCTAACCCTGCTTTGCCTCCACAAATCTCGTTGCACTGGAACGCTCCACTCGCTCCACCACAAGACGATAACTGGTATTCTCTCTTAAACTCTAATTGGAAGTGTATTTTTTAATATTCGATAATTAGTTGGAGTAGTGTATTTATTTTTGTCGTAACGCCTCTGGATTTACTGTCGCAACATTAAAAAGAAAAAACAAGTCGGCAAATTTTATTCTCACTAAATCGTCGGTACGAGAACTGCATTCAAATAAGCGCCATTTTAGAGGTTGAACATTTCAGGTAATAAAATTACGATCTCCGGGCTAGATAAAGCAAAAATTTGGTACAAAACGAAATAGAATTTCACCGTTCAAGAATGTCTTGTATTTCTTCCGGCGGGCGGCTTTTATATAGGTTGAGTTTAAACTTTTACGTTCAAACGTTTAATGCATTTAACCTAAGTTTAAACTAGTATAAACTATCCGCATAAAGATAAAGAAGGGAATTTTAAGTTTTAATTTGATCCAAACCTTTTCAATTGCAATTGTAAATTTCAACTCGAACTGGGTCTCCGATTTCGAGAATTCCTGGCGTACTTTTAAAGGAAATTCAGTACACATTATTGACAATCATGACATGAAAAATCATGGTAAAAAACATATTTTTTTTTACAAGTGTCCCGAAAGTGCCTCTTTTCATGCATGTTCACTTCACCGAAAGTGGCGTTTTCCAAGAGAGCATGCGGGAAAGTATCGAAGCGGGCGGGAAAGTATGGAATCGGGCGGGAAAGTATGGAAGCGGGCGGGAAAGATTTTTCCCGCCCGCTTCGAGTCACCATGTGCTCATAAATAAATAAAACCAGAATTGTCGGTGCGGGATTTGAACCCGGGACCCTCAGATCGCCAGGCGGACACTCTACCCACCGAGCCATACTACAAGCGATAATAAATAGCGGATTATATATAATTTAAATTGGCAGTTCATTTTTCAAAGATGCTTTAGAAAAATGTATGAAGAATTTCTTTATTTATATGGTCTCAAAGACTCGGGCACTTGTAAAAAAAGAAATAAACCCACAGATGCCTAGTGCGGGATTTGAACCCGCTACTCCTAGATCAGAAGGCGAACGCTATACCACTAGGCCACCGAGCCTATTTGTCAAAAATAATAAATAGATATTTACATTCTCCATGCGCGAGTGTTTTCATGTCATGTAGACAGGAAAACTGTCTGAAGAATATCTTTATTTATTTGGCATCAAAGCTTCGGAGCACTTGTAAAAAAAAAAATACGGTACATATCTCGGGCCGTCGGAGGCTTTTCGGCCCCTGATATGTAATGTACTATTACAGATGCTAAGCAAGCGTTAATGGTTTCAATTTTTTTTCAGTTCAGCCGGGTTTGTTCGGGTTATATTATTTACGCATATTTAAGGCACGCGCAAAAACGAGACTTTGTTCGTGCAAAATGCATTTCACGTGCACAATTTACCATTTTTCCGCACGCATCTTGGTTTGAAAAACCCACTTTTCCGCACGGTGCGGAATATTTCTTGTCCGCACACATAAGTTTTTGTAGTCGCAACATCGATAGTTTTTAATTCATAAAACCGCAAAAAAGGTCATTATTCGCCCCAACACCCCCAGAAATTAAACGAACAAGTCTGTTTGCTTATCAGGTGATATTATTATTAGTGTTGTGATCGCTCGAATACTCGATTATTGAAATAACCGACATCGCTCGACTAAAAAAAAATGCTCGAGTTATAAATTCAAGCGGAAACTTCGCTTGGTACTTATTACCTTCCACTCGATACCCGAGCTTCGTTTGACGCCGACGTATATTCGAGCGTTTTTCGCTCGATAGGCAATACTCTAGTTATAAATTCTCGCGAAAAATCGAATCATGCCTTTCACTTGATACGCGATGCTCACGCGCCATCCGAAATGTGCCGATTGGCGACGTTCGAGTTTGACGCTCAGAAGGCTGACACGACATACGCCTTTCTTAAAGGGCCCATAAACGAGAAGGTGCATATAAAAAAGTATGCCAAATTCCTTAGTGGATTCATCGCGACATAGGTTTTGTTTTGACTGGGATTTTCTAGCTAACGGCTATTGTAAATTCTTAAAAAAATTAAAGCATGTAATTTTTTTTCAAAAATCAACTATAAAAAACTAAGAAACTCTAGACTAAACTTCTAAAGCTTACAAAAACAACCCCTTGTGTTTTATCAACACTTTCTTCTTAGTCATAAAAACTTGAAGTGATTAATCGCTCAAGCGATTCTCACTCGATTATTAAAACCATCGAGTTTTCCCAACACTAATTAATATCATATAATATAAAAGAAAAACTATTCGTGGCTTTATGGTATGATTAGCTGCTCTGACATGCGGTGTGAAGTTCTTTTGGGGCGCCTATATTTTTAAATATACATTTTGTCATATTGAGTACCATTCAAGTATTTAAAACCCGACATTTACAGATAGTCCTTCTTCGTCACCTGGACGATTTGTTGCTAAATTGTTGAAAAACATTGTGTTGCTGTTTTGTTGGCAAAATACGAAATAAAACTACATAGAATTTTGTTGACATTTTGTCTCGCCAATGTGGGCGCAAGTTTTCGTTTTGTTTTGTTACTAGAAAGTTGCTAGTTTGTTGTGTTTCTGTTTTGTTGCATGTGTTTGTTTCGTTGGTTTTGGTGTGGATATTAAATATATTTTTGTACAGGGTGTCCCATGTTTTGGGTCAAACCTAAAATGATAAAATCAAAATTTGAAAATTATCGCCCTCTTAAGAGATACGGGAGAAAATCAAAAAATTGACAATTTCAAAATTACCCTATATTTTTTTTTAGTTAAAAAAATGTTTTATACAAAAGTTTCTTTATAATGATATTTGAATAATCTGCCGTATTTAGAATAAGTATACGTGGTCAGGTAAAAAAGTTATCGAACCTAACCCAATTTTTTTTTAAATGGAGCACCCTGAATATTTTAATCTAAGAAGACTTTATTTTAAATTATATTTTCAAATATATAACACAGCATGGAAAATATTGGTTTCCTAAGCGATTTATTTAAAGTTTATTACTTTAAACCACAGTAGGCCATGAAACAAAAGCTAATATCCTAGAAACAACTATGTTGATAGTCTAGTTGTTATTAACATTTAACGTCAATTTCATTTTTACATATTCAATTGTGAAAATGACATTTTGAAAAATTTGATATGATATCTATCATCCATGGTGTGTTGTAAATTTGAAAAGAAAGTACAAAATGCTATATTTTTAAATTAAAATATACAGGGTGTTCCATTTTAAAAAATTTGGTTAGGTCCGATAACGTTCTTACCTGACCCCATATACTTATTCTGAAAACGGCAGATTATTCAACAATCATTATAAATAAACTTCTGCATAAAACACTTTTCTGTATCTCTTTTAACCAAGAAAATATAGGGTAATTTTGAAATTGTCAATTTGTTGATTTTCCCCTGTATCTCTTAAGCTAGCGAAAATTTTCAAATTTTAATTTTACCATTTTAAGTTTGACCCAAAAAGGGCATATGGCACCTACATTACTTTTTTGATAGCAATAGCACAATAACGAATATACACTATAAAAGTGTCGAAAATGGGACACCCCGTACCGTAAAATATTTTTTACAAAACCGTCGTAAATTGAACATTTGCCGTGTAAGCCACTGACACATTAATGTATAGCTGGAACACGAAAAACTTTTTATTTCATCATATACCGACATAAAACATCTCCGTACAGTGTCGCTAATAAAACATCAGTAACATCACGTACACGAAGTTAGATGTGTTTTATTCAAATTCGTTGCTCAATTGGGCCCCTGATCAGCATTTTAATGAGGGCCATGCTAAATTTGTTCGAGTTTTTGACGTGTATAAAGTGTTATTGTACCACACGAAGTTCATCTAAAAACCTTCGACAATTTAAGCGCTAGAGTTATAAACAATAGTACATTGTTTACCGAGTAACATTTCCTACTCGGTATTTTTCCGAAAATTGTTTAAAAATCGACAGATATTGATTAATTTTGAAAAAATCGCGAATAATTTTATTCACAAATAACTGGTGCTTTGAAATTCGTAATAAAATTGGTTGCGTTACTATGGAAACGAATTAATGTTGAATTGTCAAACTTGGCGCATATAAATTTAATTGTTGGTGTTTCCGAAAGCAAAACAGTATAAATGATGATGAGTATTCCATTTCTGGGACTCCTCCAGAGCTGGCTGAGGCAGTGAATACTGCTTTATTACAATTATTGCCAAAGAAATCAAGAGAAAAGTACGAATATGCATATACACGTTCTATGGACTATCGCAAGAGTAAAAACACGAGTTCTTTCTCGGAAAATGTTGTATTGGCATACTTCTTAGACCTTTATTTAAAGATGAAATCTTCAACATTATGGGCCAATTATTCAATGTTGAAGTCAACCCTTGCAATTAATCACAATGTAGATATATCTACATATTCAAAACTTCGTTCTTTATTGAATGAAACGACAAGCTCAACGTTATAGGGCAAAGAAATCTAAGATTTTAATGAAGGAAGAAATCGACAAATTTATCCAGGAAGATACAGATAAAGAAAATTTAATGGTTAAGGTAATTTACAAGGTTTTAATTTCTATTTAGATTACACATTTATTTATTTTTTAGGTGGCTTTAATATTTGGTATTTCTGGGGCCTGTAGAATGGATGAGTTAGTCCGAATGTCTCTACACGATGTAGAAGACCCAGAATCTAAGCTTTTAATTAGCATATCTGATTCGAAGACCAGCAAACCAAGATCATTTGTAGTTAATCAGATGTAATTGAATGTTTATCGAATGTTTCGTTAAGACGAGAACATATGAACAGTGACCGATTTTTCTTTACATATCAAAGCGGAAAGGGTTGTAGACAAGTGGTAGCAATACATCAATTTAGAAAAATGACTAAAATAGTTGCTACTTATTTGATCTTGGTAAATCCGACAAAATATACTGGTCACTGATTTCGTCGGTCTTCTGCAACAATATTGGTTGACTCTGGTGCCAATATAACTAGTTTAAAGAGGCATGGCGGATGGAAGTCATCAAACGTTGCTGAAAGATATATTGAAGAATCTCTTAACAATAAGGTTGAGGGGGCAAATAAAATTTTCACAGTACAAAATATTCAAAAAAAACTCCACTACCTCGTATGTCAAAAATGTTTCTCATAGTTATAATAATGTTCCTCCAATTTTCAATAATTGTACTAACTGTCAAATAACTGTGAATATAACAAACTAATTTCAAAATTTATTCTGCAATACATTGAGGTTTTCAAAATATAAATTAATTCCTTATGAATAACGCGTTTTCAATCATTTATGTAGAACACTAACAACTGTAAGGAAATGAATATTTCCTAACAGTTATTTTCCGTTGCGTAGCAACAACTAAGTGTAAGCAAATATTGACTCTTTCTTTCAAAAATGTTACCAAAAATGTCAATATTTCCGAACGATTTTCGGAAAACAACTTTTTTTGTTATTATGCCATTCAACACACAAAATTTGTTTTTTTTTTGAAAATTTTACTCAATGATCGATAAAATCACTCGAGCTGGCAACATGGCAACCAGCTCTAGTTATATTACTTTCAATTGTGTATGGTTAAAAAAATGCTCGTCTTCAAGCTAAAGTTCACATTAATCCATAATCCACTATGACGTCACTCCAGACATTTTAGTAAAGTGCATAGAAGGATATTTATAATTCAGTGACTAGAATGGGGTGTGAAATACACCGAAATGGGGGGGTGCCTTATTAGATTTGGCATGAAACTGCCGGATCAGAATCTAGGGGAATTTTAGATTAAGCTGTCTGTTTGAATGTTCAGGAATCATTGACAGTAATGGCTTCAGGATATTGTAGAATAGATATTTTTGTAGCGAAATAAATGCAAGTGCCAAGCTTCTATACAGGGTGTCCCAGAATATGTGGGCAATCTCCCGGATTCAGATAGAACACTTAAAAATAATAGGAGAAGTTCCTATAAAGTTCTTTTCCTACGGCCTCCCCTACGGAGATACGGGCCCATAACGAACGTCCCTGGAAATCGTTGTTTTTTAAATAATTCTTTAAGTACTAGGTGTAATTTAATAATTTTTTAGTATAATTGCTACTAGATGAGTCTGCTTAAAATCGCCCTTTTAAGCACATTTGGCTTATTTAGTTTGCCAGGGACGGACTAGACGTAACACAAAAATGCTCTTTTTTATACCCTGTATGATTAAGGACCGACAATAATATTTTTGGATACTCTAAACCTTAAGCTGAAAGAAAGGTACTTCTTTATCAATGTCGATAAAATGAACTGTTTTCGAGAAAAAAATATTTTTGTCCATAGATTAAATGCATGTCGGCATATTCAGTATATGTAAATTCCATTACTAAGTTAGTAACTAATAAGACAAAGGAGAAAAACCGCAAATTTCAAGACACTACCATAAACACTGGCATAAATATTCTTATTTAAATCGGTATATGTGAAAAAATCCATAGCAACAATGAACATAAAACAACAACCAATATTGAACAAAAATATATTTTTCTCGAAAACAGTACATTATATCGACATTGATCAAGAGTACCTTTTTTCAGCTTAAGGTTTAGAGTATCCAAGAAAAATATTATTGTCGTTCCTTCATCATACAGGGTGTAAAAAAAGCATTTTTGTGTTACGTCTAGTCCGTCCCTGGCAAACTAAATAAGCCAAATGTGTTTAAAAGGGAGAATTTTAAGAAGACTCATCTAGTAATCATTATACTAAAAAAATATTAAATTACACCTAGTACTTGAAAAATTATTTAACAAACAACGATTTCCAGGGACGTCCGTTATGGGCCCATATCTCCGTAGGGTAGGCCGTAAGAAAAAAAATGTATAGGAACTTCTCCTGTTATTTTTCAGTTTTCTATCTGAACTCGGGAGATTGCCCACATATTCTGGGACACCCTGTATACATTTAGTACAGATAGGTAGTAATAACTAAGTTTTAAACTAGATTTAAAACACGCCAAGTAAGGTTACCAATTTTTTTCAACTCTTATTGGTCATACCAAAATAATTTATATCTTTTTCGTTCTCCAATTACCAAAATGCCAAAAGGCATTCTTTACATGCCGCGAATTTTGTCTGTTGTGTCTTCGTCGCTTTATGCGAGTCCAGTAATTTAAGAAACACGCACGAACAATTTTTGTACCTGACGAATTATCAGATTTCACATCGTGAAAGTTTCGTGAAGTATTTTTTATAGTTTGTTTTGTCACATTAAATCTTCTTTATTGGTAATTTGATGACATTAATCTTGCCGGAATTAACACACATGTTCATGAAGACATAATAATAAATATAGTACTTAACTACAAATAAGGTTTATTTTTTTAAAAATATTAATATGACTTTCTAATTTTGGCGGGAAAATTTTGACTAATTTTCAAATATGTACAGGGTGTTCCATTTTCGACACTTTTATAGGGTATCTCCGTTATTGTTAGTGTTATCAAAAAAGTAATGTAGGTGTCATGTGCTCTTTTTGGGTCAAACTTAAAATGGTAAAATCAAAATTTGAAAATTTTCGCTCGATTAAGAGATTCGGGGGAAAATCAAAATATTGGTAATTACCCTATATTTTCTTAGTTAAAGGAGATACAGAAAAATGTTTTATACAGAAGTTTCTTTGTATTAATTGTTGAATAATCAGACGTTTTCAGCATAAGTATAATGGGTCAGGTAAAAAGTTATCGGACCTAACCTTATTTTTTTAAATTGAACATCCTGTATATTTTATTCTAAAAAGGTACTATTTTAAATTATCCTTTCAAATATATAACACACCTGGATGATATTGGTTTTCTAGGCGATTTATTAAACTTTATTACATTCAACCACAGTAGACCATGAAACAAAAGCTAATATCCTAGAAACAATATTAACATTTAACGTAAATTTCATTTTTATATATTCATTTGCGAAAATGACCTATCAACAACAAATTTTTTGATTTTCCCACTTATCTCTTAAGCGAGCAAAAATTTTCAAATTTTGATTTTACCATTTTAAGTTTGACCCAAAAAGAGCACATGACACCTACATTACTTTTTTGATAGCATTAACAATTACGGAGATATCCTATAAAAGTGTCGAAAATGGGACACCCTGTAGTATCAATAAATTTATAACGACATATTGCATAGGCTCAGTTGAAACTCGAAAAGACTCGGAATTTTGTTGTGACGCTTTTAACGAATATTTGCAGCCTTGGTTGGTTGGTTGGTTGGTTGGTTGGTTGGTTGGTTGGTTAAAGGCGGGGGTCGGTTTAAAGGCCCGAACTTCTATCACTGCAGCCTTTCGGCTTATTGTGTACCCCGATCTTGTTAGAAGATGTTTGTTCCTTCAATGAGGTCCAGTAACCTTCTACCAAGCTTGTCATGTGGGAGGTTGTCACCACGTTGTATCTTCCCGAAGATATTTTGTCTTCTGCGGGACAGCGCTACGCAGCGGTATATTATGTGTGAGGCGGTTTCATCCTCTTCGCCGCAGAGTCTACATTCAATGGATCCGTTGTTTATCCCTATCCGTTGAAGGTGTTTTCGCAAGTGGCAGTGGCCTGTTAGCAGACCCATCACTTGTTTCAACTGGGGCCGCATCAGGGTTAGTATCCCATTCGATAGTATTTTCGATGGTTTTCCCATTACGGCCCGTGCGTGTATTAGACCAGGTAACTCTTGCCATCGAGATAGGTGTTGCTTTTCCGACCATCTATCTAATGTAGTTTTTGTTGCCTGTTTTGATATTCCAAAGGCCGGTTCAGGGCCCCTGAGACATCGGGCAGATCCGGCCCTCGCCAGTTCATCCGCTTTTTCATTTCCTAATATCCCGGAGTGACCAGGGACCCACAAGAGTTCCACCTTGTTCCCCCTGGCCGCCAGTACTTTTAGGTTGGTATGACACTCCATTGTAAGTTTGGAAGTAAACCGATTGGAGTTCAGAGCCTTAAGAGCAGCTTGGCTGTCCGAAAGGATGTAAATCTTTTGGTCGTGGTAGCCCTTTTCAAGATTTTGTAGTACACATGCTTGTATGGCATGAACTTCCGCTTGGTATACTGTGGCGTAGGTCCCCAGAGGAATGCTTATGTCCATCCTGGGCCTTTCCCCAAATATACCTGCGCCCACACCGTTGGCGGTTTTTGATCCATCGGTGGACCAAACTAGACCCTTGTCAAACGACGGGGATGCACTGTTTGTCCATTTATCAAAGTTCCAGTCAATCTTGAAAGGCTTTGTGAAAACGTATGTTACTTTCATACGATCAGATTGCATATCCAAGAGCTCATCGTTGATTAGATCCGTGGCTCTTGTGTGTCCAATTTTTACGGCCTTCGTGGTTTAACTGGAAGCGGCAGATGTCCGTTCTCCTTAAAATCTTAAATAGGAAGGTGGCTCAAGTGGTATATCACTTTAAAGGCCGTTTAAATCTTTTTCCAATATTAAAATTTATTATTTTTGAGTAGTACTTGTCTACCAAAAATGAAACTAATAACAACTTTTTTTGGCGGTGACTGGAATGACCTGGTAATTAGATTAGAGTTATTTTTAAAATTGTCAAAGAAAACAAAATAGTCCAGCTTTTATTTAACCACCGCAAATCCATCTGTGTTTATTATAAATTGTCGGATTAAATATCCTGTTAAAAGTTCGTTTTTCAAGATAACCAATTGATACATAACATTAAGCAATCTACTGTCAAATTCAGCGAATCTTATATAAACCCCTATCTTGATCCTACGTTACAACATACCCTTAAATTATTCGGACACGTGTCAAAGGCATTAAAATTTAGGGGTCGCTCTCCCCTTCGCAAATCGCAACAAAGAAACAATTTGGCCACTCAACATCCCTAGAGTTTCGAAACGCGCCGGGCTGTTCGATTTTCTTTTTTCCGGAATAAATATATATTTTGTGTGTTTTTTATAATTGATAGAATTGGTTCTTTTTTTGTTACCATATTTACATGTAAAGCTTAAATTCCTTCTGTTTCGTTATTTTCCTCGACCGATAAATATACACGGTAGGCCAAAAAAAGTGATCGCATTATTATTTTCTCAATAACTTTATTGTTTCAAATCATTTTTGATCCAAAATTACCGGGAATATTTAGAAGTATAAGTTCTCGTAAAATGAATCTAAAAGTAATACGTTCGAATTAGAATACAGTGAAACCTCTCATAACGGACACCTCTAATTAGCGGACGTCTCTATTAAGAGGACATTTTTTCATAGTCCGGAACTAGGTATATGAAATTCCATGAAAATCAACCTCTCTTGGGCGGACTCTCCTTTGGGCGGACGCGAACAGGTTGTTTTCATACAATAATACCCTCCTTTAAACGGACAAAAATTGTTTTAAAGTATTTGGGAGACGAATAAGTACTCTCTGAAGACAGACCGGCAACCAATCGCGTATGCGTGGCAGAGCGAAAAGACTTGTGAAAGATATGTGATTCCCCGATAGCAGTCCGCCGTTTATTTGTGAGTTGTAAGGTTAAAATCGTAAACAATGGCACAAAAATGTCGCGTTTTGAGTCTGAAAGAGAATATTGATGTTGTGGAAGTTTGTAATTTGATAACAATGATTTGGTTGAGTTCATTAGCATTGATAGCAATGTGCTATTAGAAGATGATAGTGACCCCATTTATACCGATTATGTAGCCTAAACGGAAACCAGATCACTATCTGACGACTCTGATGAAGAAGTTGAATATAGTAATCAAACAAATGTCACCAATTATCAGCAAGCCATTAGTATGGTAAAGGAATTATAAGAGTATGCAAATAATAGAAGTGGCAATGGAATTGTTATCAGACTTGGAATTACATTTTCTAGATTGCAAGTATAAAACGCAAACACGTCAAACTACACTAAATTCATATTGAAACTCATTATTATTAACATTGATAAAATAATTAATGATAAATTTGTTTCATAAAAATTGTTGGAGTGGGCAATTCGACGTGAAAACGGGCGGAAGCATGCCTTTTAAGTGATCAATTTTTATTAATCCAAATTTATCATTAATTATTTTCTCAATGTTAATAATAATAAGTTTCAATATGAATTTTGTGGCTTTAATCAAGAACGGTGCATCTGACGAGAAAAACTCAAGAGGCCGTTTTCATGTAGAGTTAACCGGGCTAATCAGAAAAAATCCACATGGAAAAATGTCAGTGGCGTACCATCTTTTTTGTAAAAAATATCAGAGAACATGTTTACAGGGACGCCACTGGTGGAACAATTGAATAACTTTTCAAGCCGTTCCGGACATATGTTCATATGAACTTTTCTTCATGAAATGACCTAAAAAAGCCTGAAATATTAGCACGTCATTAAGGAACGCCCTGTAGATAATAGAAATGTAAAGCCTGCCATTGCCACTTTATACATAGTGTTCTTTTATTTATACTATCCTATTTATCCATTCAATTTTACACGCAATTCAAAATATTCTGTGCACATATTGAAAAATAACAAAAATATTTAGTAATTTTTAGCAGTTATCAAATAGATTCTAAATTCTTACAACCGGAATACCCCTGCCTGTCACATCAATTTAGTTTTAACCGCTCGTTTCTATTTTAGCGTCACTAAAACCCCAAAGAAAATACGTATTTTCCGTAAAGTTACGCTTGAAAGTTACGAAACTCGTCCGAAATAGAAAATAATAAAAATGTTGAAAATTTTATGACCTAGCATTGGAATACGTATGAAAACGCTATCACTATGACATGGTATTAAAACGTTTTTATTCTTTAGGAAATTCTTTTTGTTTCGCTGCAAAATTGAAAAATTTACTATTCATAAATAAAAGAGGAAAGCTGCTATTTAATGCGGAATGAAAGTTTTGGCATTTTTGCCGATCTAAAATGAACGAAATTATTTATCAATTCTGAACCTGGGAATCGCGACCCTCAGGTATAAGGGGAAGGGTCTCGAAATTTATCAAGAAATAAAGCACGTATTCGATATTCGATAAGGCCTCTTGTGTTGCCTAGAACGACGGAGACATGTTGACGAAATGACTCTCTTTTTAATAGAAATATGTGTGGTTCAGCTTAGTATTCCTCGAACTTCATCCTTTAAGAATTATTTCATCTGACGGACGTCATACTTGTTGAACGACCTTCCTGAGGTCGTGTTTCCCCACGAATATAGCCTCCAACGATTCAAAACTAACGTGAATTGCTTTTTGCGCACACGCACCACTCCCAGAGTGCCTTAAATGATTTTTGCTATAGTGGTAATATTTGATCATAAAGAAACTAAAGATGTCAACTAACTGATGCGACGGTTGAGTTTGTTCTCCATGTAGAAGTTTTTCTATAAACTGAAGACTTCTATACTACCATTCACCAAACGAAGACAAATAGGTAACTACAACGACCTGAAAATTTTTGGTGAACGGCTAAACACAGTCAGCAAGGTAAAGTATCTAGGATTAATCTTGGACGCCAAGCTGACATTGAACCAACAATTAAATAAAAACCTACACGAAGCAAAAATGTGCCCAATTCGGTGCAGGAGCATGGTTGGGAAAACCTGGGGACTTAAGCCCCAGATGATGCAATGGCTCTATGTCACCGTTATCAGACCCCTGATATCATATGGGTCTGTAGTCTGGTTAACAAAAACACAGCAGATTACGACAGCAAACAAACTTAACAGTTTACAGAGGCTGGCCTGCCTGTATATCAGTGGGGCGATGAAAAGTACCCCCACTGCAGCAATGAAAGTCATACTGGGACTAATACCCCTAGACATTAACATCAGAATGTAGGCTAATTGCAGCGCCTCAAGGATGATCACAAATGGGGAATGGACACAACACCCCGTAAAAATTGGACACACAAGAGCCACGGATCTAATAAACAATGAGCTCTTGGATATGCAAACTGATCGTATGAAAGCAACATACGATTTCACAAAGCCTTTCAAGATTGACTGGAACTTTGATAAATGGACAAACAGTGCATCCCGGTCGTTTGACAAGGATCTAGTTTGGTACACCGATGGATCAAAAACCGCCAACGGTGTGGGCGCAGGTATATTTGGGGAAAGGCCCAGGATGGACATGAGCATTCCTCTGGGGACCTACGCCACAGTATACCAAGCGGAAGTTCATGCCATACAAGCATGTGTACTACAAAATCTTGAAAAGGGCTACCACAACCAAAAGATTTACATCCTTTCGAACAGCCAAGCTGCTCTTAAGGCTCTGAACTCCAATCGGTTTATTTCAAAACTTACACTGGAGTGCCATACCAATTCGAGTTTTTTAGTTTTGTCGGCCGATATCAGGTAATTGTGAGCCTCAACGGGTAGTTTGGCAGCTGCAACATTCCCATCAAACTGATTGAGAACCCATATGTTCGTGAAATCATCGTTACCGAGTTTTGATATGATTAGATGATAAAATATATGCGTCAAAATTGCACCTTTTACGGCGAATAATCTAAATATGCACTAAATATGCAGCTTCTCGATGAGATCACTACTTGCTGTCTCTCGTTTGAGGTCTGTGGTGGACAAGAAGTGAACTAGTGAACTAAAAGACCGTTATATCTGTATAGTGTACTCAGTGGCGGTTCTTCCACAGGAGCACATGTGTACGTGCACCCCCAAAACAATACGAATAAAAAATATTAATTTATATTCATTGAATATTATTTATCGTGTAAAGTCCGACCCTCCCTAATATTTTATCGTACCGTCAAACAAAAAAAGTCCAACCCTCCCTAATATTTTATCATCGCGTCAAACCAAACTGTATAGATCCGGCAACCGTGCCTCGGTCGAGGTAAATGACGATTATGACGAGACTTGCTCGCACGTGCGATTAAGTAGTGCAGTTTCTCTGTAGTAACAGGTGGCGGGTGGCAGCGGGGGATAGCGGGGCTATGGCGATTTAACATGGAACAGGCGCACAGTTTTTGTGTGCACCGCGCTGTTGTCTATTCGTGCATCTAGTTAGAAATTCGAGCGTGTATGTTTTAATATTTGAATATTATATATTTATTAAGTTAAAATGAATAGTTGACGGTGGATTATTTAAGAAATAACTTTAGCTCTTTTAGTTTGGAGCAAAAAATTTAAGTGAAGAATGCGGGAACACCCAAGTCCGAAATTAATTTAACGAAGACCACAAAGGGTAAATTTAGGGACTTTATTAGAAAAAAGAAAGTTTAAAAATTAAACATATGAAAGAAAAATTTATAGAGGGTATTCCAAACTTAATTAGGCTGTTATTGATCAATTTTGTACAATTAAGTACCGAAGAATGGACTTTACGTTTAAGCACTATTGTGTAGGGTCAATAAATGTTGTGTATTTCGATAAACGATACTCGATATGATTTTAAACTAAAAAAACACTGAAAATATGAAAAATGCCAACTTGTCAGTCTCGTGGCTCGATTCGTTCTCGTTATAAAACAGTTAACTATTGTTCTCTCGTCTTGGTTGCGCCTAATGACGTAGCCCGTAGATGGCGTAGTGGTATTAGACATCATTCGGTGTTCTTGATAACTTGTAGATGGCGGTAGAAGTATTGGACATCATTCGGTTTTCTTGATAGCTCATAGATGGCTTTAGTAGTATTAGTAGTGGACTGTATAAATATTGTTACGAGGGTTGCATGCGACGACGTTAAGATCCGACAGCTATACACACTAAGAAAACCTTTCTTATTTTCCAAAAGTTGTATTTCCTTGTGTAAAATTAAAAAATAAATATAAATATGTTTTACCTAACTCATTTTCTATTCACATTTTTTTCTTTCTACATTTAAAACGCCTAGAAAAATTTCACCATACTTGTGAACCCCCTCTATCATAGGTCACGAGCCGCCACTGAGTATACTGAGAATTACACGAGCCAAAATGGGTTCTGCTAAAAATGTCGCATTGCTTGGCGTTTGTTCGTTCATATTAATATGATAAGAAAAAAAATCGTTTCTGGGAGAATAGTTCAATTTTCTAATGAAAACTTCATATTATTGTATACATTTTGCGAAGCCCTTTTATCGTCTTTTATTTAAGCCCGCGTTAGCTCTTTATTATTTTCCTTTGTGTTTTCTTTCTTTGGTAGGAGCAAATTCGCGATCTCAGCTTAATTGGCTGATAATTTAATCCCCAATGTTTCTGTGTAATTCCGCATTTTACAAAGAAAATTTTAGTTTATTCGATTGTTTCTAATAAGCCCTTTGTCCTTAATAACCTTGTTGCTAAGAATTTAACAATATGTCTTTAAACTGCGCTTCTTTCATGTAATATTGTTTTAGGTTCTAAGGTTAAAAGTTATGAGTAGGTATGAGTAGTTGCTTTAGACTGTTCGGTGTTCGTAGAGCAAAATGTATCAATTGCCAACTATTTTGCAACAGTCAGAGTAATCCGCGTATGGGTATGTTAATTGTATGATACACGACACAATTTATCAATCAAATTATTAAACTATTCCTTCAAAGGCGTTTAAAGTTATTTTCTATTAAATAAGTTCCGCATGACAACAATTTCCTGAAATCTGAAATTTTACTTTTCAATTTCATGGTCTTTCGATGTCGCTACAATTTTCAGTAAACACGGAAATTAGGTAACGCCCACGACAGGAAATTGTAGGACAGTATCGGAAAATAGTTGAGCCATTGGTTTAGAGCGACGGTGATCATGGAACATTAGCGTTACAATAAAATAATATATTATATTTTCAGCCTTAACTTGATGAAAATCCATAATAAAATTATTAAAGAAAACACATTTGATGTTTTTGATTTTCACTATATTTTGTCAACATGATACTTGTCTCATCGTCACAGCGGCTTCATCAGATGTAAGGTATAAACAATGATAACTTAATTTATATGTCTCGTAAAAATAGGATCTACAATAATATTATGGGATAATTATTTAATAATATAAGAGTTTATTATTTAATGAAGAGAAATAAACACATTAACTAACACCTTAAATTTAACAAAGGCGAAGAACATATATCAACCTTGTTATTAAGTAAATTATAGGTATGTCGATGACATCCAACGAATACTTATAACCAGGAAGAAGACAAACTGCCGTGTTAAATAATCGAAGCAGGCATGATACGGCGACATCCATTATGCCTGGCGCGCACGTGCTTTTCAAATGTCACTTTTGTCCAAATTTTTATTACTGTCAATTATTTAAAGTGACATTCAAGCAAAGAAAACATCAAAATCCTTTTATTTGGTTTACTAAGTAGAGAAAATTAAATATTAGGATTTTGACATAGGTTTTCAGCTGTAAATATTGCCTTAAAATTGTCCTTACATACTTTTATATTATTATTGAACTAGTATCGAAACTAGAAATAAAGAATTCAGAGATTGAAGGTTGTAATTAGTTTTATTAAAAAATAGGAAATAAATCATAATTTACATAAAATATTTTACCATCTTCAACTTCAAACAAATCAAGGTAAATACAATACTATATGTACAGCTACTAACCAAGTAAACATATGCACCATCATTATGATTATGGGCTTCCAATTTGTTTGTTTCGTAGCATACTCCTGGCAACATTAGTGATCGAAGTCCTCTTTAATGTTCAGTCATTATGGGATTCTCAATTAAACTATGAAAAGAAAGAATTATTATAATAATATATTACCGGACTTATCAAAATTCTGGCTACGGGTTAATATAACTAAGCTGTAATTATTATGTTGTAGCTTTTGACTAATGGATTGTAAAATTTAAGTAAAATTCTTTAAAAATGTGTTTGTTGCTAGTTTGCGTGACAAGTTTGGGACATAATGGGACAATTTTATAATGTAAAATAACAATAACGAATAAAAATTAGTAAAAAAATATTTCAATCATAAATTACTTACCTGCAACAAAACGAGAAGGTCCGTTTTCGTGAAAAGAATAGAAAATTATTTTAGAATTTAATGACGCTTCCTCCACCATTTTCAATCACATTATAAATCATATGTTACTTGATTTTATCCCCTTCCAGACGAAGGATGTTCGGTTGTGAAATAATTTAAGAACGTGTGCTGCTCGCATTCTATGTCTGTCTCTGTCTGCATCAACCTTCTCCGATTCAATAAAGGGAGACAAATATGGCCTAGATTAAATCGAACAAACCCAAAGTCTGATATTGACACAGAACGATCGACACAAAAGGATAAACGTATGGAGTAACCTGCCTGGCTGTGACGTCACTTGCATGGCCTACTTATATGCTTCGATCCCCGCCATAAGCGGTCTCACCGGGCTGATGACATCCTTGTGTCTTTTTCTGGGACAAACAGACAGCTCTCATCGTTTTCGAATATATTAACACCCTATAATCAAATTTACTCTAGAAACAGAAAATAATAATTCCATCAATTTTTTAGATTTAACTATTAGTAGAATTCACGACAAATTCGATTTTTCTATTTATAACAAACAGTCACATACTGACCATACTATCAACAACAAATCACACCATCATATACAATATAAATTAGCTGCATATAATAGTATGGTATACCGCTTAATCAATGTTCCAATGTCAAACGATAACTTTACTAAAGAATTTAATATAATAAAACAAATTCCTATCAATAATGGTTATGATTACAAAATAATAAGTTATATTCCGTAGTAATGCCTATTCATTAGAATATGATATTTAACAGCATCAGCTAGAAACGTTTATAAATAATAGTAAATCAGATATCATCTTCAGTTGTATTGTTACCTTTATTTTGAATAGACGCTTCTGTCAGTAAAAACTTGTTTTTTAAAAACAGTTCAGCGCTTGCCCGGATCGTAATTGGCGCAGTCGGTAGGATATAGACAGGGTAGTTCAGTGTAATTTTCGGTAAAATTGTGACTTTTCGTACAATCGCTGTTTCGAAACGCAAAAGACCCGTGTACCAGTTATCTGCCTTTTGTTTCAACAATTAACTGTCTAAAAAACGCGAACGGACAATCAAAGTAAAAGTGCAAGCAACTCACTGACCAGGGGACAGATACAAAAATCGATCTACAGCCCTATTGGTGCGGCGTGAGGAACAAAAATCGTCCGATCTCCATAGCATAGCCAGGGAAGAGACAAAAATCGCTACTCCTATTGGAACTTAGATTAAGAAGAAAACCTCCATAGCATAGCCAGGGAGAAGACAAAAATCGCTACTCCTATTGGACCCTAGATTAAGAAAAGAAATCAATGAAACTCATCACATTCCAAATTTTAGCATTGTAAGTAATCCTTTGAACATATCCTTATTTTTCCCAGTTCTAGTGTTTAAATCTGATTTCGACTTATTTTTACTTTATTTTTCGTTGTTTTTAAAAAATTATCCAAAACGGAAGATTTACTCAATTTATTACAAAACTTGGTAATTGATCCGCAGGACAATCAAGTTAACGATACTCAAAATTTGATACAAGAATTAATAGATCACCAAAAAATGGCAAACCCAAATTATAGTCTTATCAGATATCAAGCTGATAATATCCCTTCTTTTGATGGTAACCCAAAACAATTAAGTCGTTTTTTAAGATCTTGCGAACATTTTTTACAAAATCATCAGGATGCTGTTAATCCTGAAGCACAAATTAATATTTGCTTATTTGATACTATCATTGGTAAACTAACAGGTAGAGCCGCCGATTTAATAGCGTCGCGAATGGAATTAAACACTTGGCAATTAATTAAAGATGCTCTTGTTACAACTTTTTCTGATCAGAGATCTGAAGACTGTTTAGTTCAAGATATTATCTGCATGCGACCAGACAAAAACGAACCCATTCAAAATTTTGGTTTAAGGTTACAAGATTCACGCAGCTTACTATTTACAAAAATTAATAACTTAAATATTACAGCGGAACTAAAACTTTTAAAAATAACACAGTACGATGATTTATGTCTTAAAACTTTTATTAATAATTTAAACTACCATATGCAACTAGTTGTACGTCTCAAAAATCCTGATTCTCTCGAAAAAGCAATGTCTTATGTTTGCGAAGAAGAAAATTTTATTAATTACAAAAACAGGTCGAATTTTGTAAATAAAAATTTGCCACAAGTACCAAATAAAACAATTTTTAATAAACCCATGCCAAATCAATTTAATAATAATCAACCATCACAATTATTTAGACCTCAATCAATTTTTAACCCAAATTTTACTCCAAGATTTAATCCAAACTTTACCCCAAGATTTAATTCAAATTTTAATTCAAATTTTAACCCAAATCATAATCAAAATTTTAGGCATAGCGCAGCTATAAGACCTAACCTATCTCAACGTAACTTTATACAACCTAATCGTTTTAATCCGAGACCATTCACACCTATGGCAACGCCATCACCCTTTAATCGTAACATTAATAGTACAAGCGCATTTCCGAGAAATAACGAAAGAAACGTAGAACCCATGGAAACAACATCTGGTAGATTCGCACGTCCAGATTCCGTACAAAGACCTTTACTTTTCAATCAATCAGTCGATTTATTAAATAATTCAAAAATTGGCGATGACACGCCCTCACAAACAAATTTACAAAGCCAATTGTCTAATACCGAATTAACAACCGATTATGACTATGAAAATAATATTGTACAAGATAATTATTCTTATGACCCTAATATTGATTATAATGACCAATATTATAACGATCAATATATTAATAACAATAACCCATACGAGGAGTATAATACCCAAAATAATGAAAATTTTCAGATTATTCCGAATACAGACAAGATAACATAGTATATCTTAATAATTACGTTAATTCAAACCTTCCTGTAATTTTCATCCCTGAAATAAATGCAAAATTTCTTATTGACACAGGAAGCGGTAAAAGTTTTATTAACCCAAATTTAGCATATCAAATTTACCCTCAATTTATAACTAACGAATATTTTTCTGTACAAACAGCACATGCAACTTCTATACACACTGAAGTTATGAATATACCGATATTCCCTTCTTTTAAAATCAATGATAATCATAAATTTTATTTATTTGATTTTTCGGATAAATTCGATGGATTATTAGGAATCGAATTTTTAATACAAATAAGTGCAACAATAAATCTTAGTAATTCAACGTTAGAAACACCTAATGTACACTTGCCCTTGCACTATCAAAATAGAAACCTGATATACAATAACAAACCCAAGCAAGTACAACAACACACGACATTGACAATACCTCCACGAACATCTCAAAAAGTTAAAGTGCCGGTAAAAACAAATAACATTGTTAAATCTTTGTATATTGAATTATTAGACGAAACCGAAATTAATGTTATAAAAAAAATGAAGACTGATACAGAAATAAATGAATCTCTTGACAATCTACAAAAACAAAATACTAACGCAGATGCTTTATCGCGAATTCAATTAAACGCACTTGAAACCGATTCTGTTTATAATAACCCAGGTGACATAAATTTCGATATCGATAAATTTTTAGACGATAGTTATAACCAATTTAACCCCGAAAATTTAGACCCGGATGACGTCAGTCGACAACTCGATATGTTACAAAATAATGAATCTAATAACAAATCAAAACCTAAAATCAATATTATTCAAGATATTAGGATACGAGCACCCGATCATAATAATCAATCCAATACTGTACACAGTACAGCTACTAATGAAACATTAAAAGAAATTCCAATTTTAGACGAAATAATCAATAATAAATTAAATCAGTTTATTGTAAAGAAATCCCCATACGACGCCTATGTTAAAACAGACTACGAGAACTTTGATGGGAATAAAATAATTCATGCAACAATTCCATGTAATTTAAATGCTATAATTTCATTTCTTAAAGAATATTTAAAAGATAAAACCACCTACATACATTTCTTATCAACGGAACTTCGCGTTTATTTTCAAGAAGCGCTAACTAAACATTTTTGTAACTTTAAACTCGTGGAATGTAGCAAACTGATTAACAACGTAAAAGAAGACGAACGAGATATGATAACGAGATTTTCTCACGAAGGAAAAACTAATCACCGTGGAATACAGGAAACACTCACACGCCTTAAATTCACGTACTATTGGAAATCAATGAAATCGGATGTAACAAAATTTATTAATAACTGTGAAATTTGTCAAAGAGCTAAATACAATCGAAGACCTCCCGATCAACCACTAGTATTAACCGAAACACCATCTAAACCTTTTGAAATTTTACACGTTGACACGCTTATTGCCGAAAAACAAAAATTCTTAGTAATCTTAGATAAATTCTCGAAATTCGGACAAGCCTTACCATATTTTGGCACAGCCATTTCAGCCTGTCAAAACTTAGTACATTTCTTTTCATTTTTCGGTATACCAAAACAGATTGTCGCAGACAATGGAACTGAATTTAAAAACGATGTAATGAATGAATTATTAAAAGCTCATAACATTAAAATACATTTTACAACCCCTTATCATCACGAATCAAATTCACCAGTAGAAAGACTAAATTCCACTCTGATCGAACATTTACGAATTTTAAAAGAAACTGATAATAAAACCGATATAATTTCATTAATGACTTATGCTGTTATTGCATACAATAGCACAATTCATACAAGTACTAACCATACCCCATACGAATTAGTATTAGGACACACTGATTCAAGTGACCCTATGAAATTAATTCCCGCGCAAGTATTCGCAGAATACGTTAACACACACAAAAACAATACAAAAATATTATATGAACAAATTGTTGAAAAAACAATAAATCAAAAACAAAAAACAATAGACAAAATTAATAAAGATAAAAAATCTCAAGATTTGCAAATAGGATCCCAAGTTTATAAAAAACAAGAAAAACGTTTAGGCAAATTAAAACACCGTTATACAGGGCCATTTATTTTAAAAGAAATACTAGAAAATAATAAAATTAAAATCGAGAACCCGAAAACAAAACGAACGGACATAATTCATATAAACGAAACTAAAATAATGCCAATTGTTCCAGATGCATCAGATTCATCGACATCAGAGCAAACGAGATAAAAATTCACAATTTAAACAAGTATCCAGGACTCCTTCCTTATAAATTAGGAACCACCAAAATACAGTCAAATCATTGGTCTTTAATTCAAATTTATGACCTAACCTCAATAATTAAAGAATTTTTTACACTTAAGCACTTTGCAAAAGATTTAATTGATAGCGTTCAAAATAACTCACATTATCATACAGAATATAAAAATACTTTTATTCCATTATTAGCAATAGAAAAAAGGATTGAAAATCAAATTTATCAAATTAACCCTAATTTTATTAATAAAAGACAAAAACGTGGTATTTTTAACCCCCTTGGTTCTTTTATAAAATGCATTACAGGTAATCTTGATCAAACAGACGCAGAACAGTATGACCAACAAATTAAAGAATTACAACAAAATCAAAATAAACTTAAAAATATCGTTTCTAATCAAATTACTCTTTTAGAGAAATCAATCAATCAATTCCAAAATATCGTTTCAAATATTTCACACAATCAAATAATTTTAAAATCGAGAATTATGCAAGTCGAAGGTACTATTAAAGAAGTAGCTCTACAACAAATCACTGATCACCAATATTTCAGAATTCATGTAGTGACCAATCAAGTAACAATGATGTATCAAACAATCTTTGATATTTTCGAAAAAATAGAAATTGCTATTTCCTTTGCAAAATTAAATACGCTTCACAATTCAATTGTAAACCCTATAGAATTAATTAAAGAAATACAAAACTTTAAATCTAACTTAAATACAGATGTACTCCCTTTAGAAGCCACTATAGAAAATGTATTAAATTTTGAAAAAATTGTCGAGATAAAAAGTTATTCCAAAGAAAACATTATTACTTTCATTTTAGAAATACCATTAGTCGAAGCAGAAATTTATCACTATTACAGATTATATCCATTACCTATTCCTAATAACCAAACTTCCGAATTTTATCTTAACCTCCCACACAAACCTTACCTAGCGCTTAGCAATGCTAAATATTCATATATGGATCAAATCTGCACCCAATTAATGCCTAATGAGTACCTCTGCAAAGAAGCCCACACAGCATATATCAGCAACGCCCCTCCTTGTGCCGTTCAACTGATAACCTATCAATCAAATGCCACTACATGTCAACCATTCCATATTCGACTGCAAGAAGTTCAAATTACAAGAATTATTGATGGAAAATGGATCGTCACGATACCCAATCGTTTAGTCGTACCGATATCCTGTAAAAATTCCAAAGACAACACGCCACTGTTTGGATCATATTTAATCGAAGCCTCTAATCAATGCAGCATTCAAATTCAATCATTTATTCTACGCACATATAAACCAAGTCAACTTACATATCAAGATATCTCCTTGCCAGAATTGGACCTGTCCCAAAATTATTATGAACAAAACGAAAAAATATTCAATCCGCCGTCACTGAACTTGAACATTGTCAATTTAAAAGAAACAAAAGAAATCGAGGCCGAACTTCAAGACCAAAAGAGGAAAATCAATGAGATGACCACACCAGTATCTATTGAACGAGTCAGTTTTTGGACAATTTTATTATATTTGTTTATTTTCAGCATATTTGCCTTTATAGGTTACAAATTGTATAAGAATAGGTATTCTAAAAAGCCTTCTAAAATTCAACAAAATAACGATATCATTATTTGATATATCATGCTTTAATTTTATTAATTAATTTTGAAAAATATAAATATTTGTTTTGAAACTTTAAAAACCACACCCTTAAGGGTATGCTTTTATCTAAGGGCGGAGGAGTTATATTCCGTAGTAATGCCTATTCATTAGAATATGATATTTAACAGCATCAGCTAGAAACGTTTATAAATAATAGTAAATCAGATATCATCTTCAGTTGTATTGTTACCTTTATTTTGAATAGACGCTTCTGTCAGTAAAAACTTGTTTTTTAAAAACAGTTCAGCGCTTGCCCGGATCGTAATTAATAGACGGTATTTATTGTAGGAATGACTCATAATATTGCTTTAAAAGAAATCTTCCCTATGACTAAAGAATCATATAATTACAAAACATTAACATACATAGGTAAAGGTAGTGAAAACGTCAAAACTTTTTTAAATAAGCAAGGTATCCAAAGTAGCTTATAAAACTAACAACAGTTTAGGGAAGTTAATAAAAAATAATAAAGATAAAATTCTGAAAGATCAAAATAGCGGAGTATATAAATTAAATTGCGGCTCTTGTCCTAGTTCATATATAGGCCAAACAGGCCGATCTTTTCGCACTCCAAGATTCTTTCACCAAAAATAATAAACATTCCACAAACGCAGAACATTTAAAATCAGAAAATCATATTTTTAATAACAATTTCAAGATTTTGCATATTGAACAAAAGGGCTTGAAGTTAAATTTACAATAGTCTATGGGGATTAACGAAAAATTTCCCTAATTTACTTAATGACAAGCTTGATATATGTTCTTCACCTTTGTTAAATTTAAGCTGTTAGTTAATGTGTTTCTTTCTTCTACCTTCATTAAATAATAAACTCTTATATTGTTAAATAATTATCCCATAATATTATTGTAGGTCCTATTTTTACGAGACATATAAATTAAGTTATCATTGTTTATACCTTACATCTGATGAAGCCGCTGTGACGGTGAAACACGTGTCATGTTGACAAAATATAGTGAAAATCAAAAACATCAAATAGTGTTTTCTTTAACAATAAAATAACTCGGTGCCCATTAAAATCAATTTTATCCAGAAAACCAAGTTCTTTAGTGACATGTGATCAATTTTGTATTCACTCCTTTCTCTAAAAAAATATATCGATGTTGTAGCAGTTGAATTGAATCGACTGTAAAGGATTCAAGAGAAAATTAACTACATTCCCTCAAATCGTAAACTTAAAATGATTCGCTTCAAAGATTGCCAATACATGTCTCTATGTAAATCGCAAAAGATAATATTCGTTTTCGAGATTTCGTACGTATATTCAATTTTTATTCTTATTCGCGCAATCTATATCCTTTCTTTTGATTAAGAAATAAATATATTCCATTCCTGTAATATAAAAATATATTATACAAAAGTCATTCAGTCGATCCTGTATGAATGGTATTAAAGATTCAATTTTCTTTTTAACTTTACCACAAATGAACTAATGACAAAAATTGAGCTTTGGGCACAACATACTGCTCGCCAACTAAGCGATTTAATGTGCTCGAGAGAATACATTTTGCAAATATTAAGTACCAAATATCGTAATAAACCAGGCATTTTAAATAGAAATAGTGTTCGTAGAGCAAAATGTATCGGTTGCAAACTGATTTGCAACTCTAAACCAAGCAGAAATGAGCAATAAGAAGAATATTTATTTGTAGGTTAAGTTAAGATTGGGCCAATTCTCATATTTCATATTTGAAGGGTTTGGCATTTGTACCCATTCACAGAGACAAAAAGCATTAACCAATTAGAAAGGGATCGGATATTTCAGGAGGCTTTGGACGAGTGCGACGAGGGGATCACTATCAATGGGATAGAAATCAGCAATCTGAAGTACGCGGACGACACTGTTCTGGTTGCCAACTCACTGGAGGGGCTGCAGGAGCTGATTAGCCGAGTAACGGTTGCGAGCTCAGAGGCCGGCCTGACCCTGAACGTGAAGAAGACAAAGTGGTTAGCAGTTAGCATGTCAAACAACGTGGATGGACTGCTGGAAATCAACAGGCAACGTGTTGAGCGAATCTTTTAAATATCTTGGGTGTCAGCTGAACGAAAAATGGGACGGTATGCAGGAGATTAGACCAAGAATAGAACAAGCCCTTGCTTCGTTACTGAGGACGCGTAATGTACTTTGTAGTAGAGATTTAAGCATGCCCCTGCGCATCCAAATGCCGCGGTGTTGCGTGTTCAGCATAATGTTCTATGGAATGGAAGCGTGGACCTTGACGGACGCGATGTGCAAAAAATTGGAGGCCATTGAAATGTGGACATACCGAAGGATCATGAGAATTTCCTGGGTAGACAGAATGCGTAACACAGAGATACTTCAACGTCTCGATAAACAACTGGAGGTTCTGTTCACATTGAAAAAGCGACAAACTGGAGTATTTTGGTCATATTTTAAGGAATGACAAGTATCAACTCTTAAAACTCATTATCGAAGGACGGAGAGGCCCGAGTAGAAGAAGAATATCCTGGCTGAAAACCCTAAGGCAATGGTACGGAGTGAGCACCACCACATTGTTCCGTCGAGCTGTAAACAAGGGTCAGATAATGTTGATGATTGCCAACGTCCGAGGCGGACAAGGCACCTGAAGAAGAAGACACATTTGTTAAATAATAACTATTGCAAATGATGTTCTTAGAAAAGGACTCTAGCATGAGCAGCCAGACAACCAACAAGTTGGATACGTAATACTACTAATATAAAGCCCTGGTAGGAAGCACTTACTTCAATTCATGGAAAAAAATCTTAACTCTGAAATTTATAGCCTAAGCCAAATATTTTTATGAAAAAAATCACTGCAAAATAATTTAAATCCGTGTACCGGCCCCTACACGGCTTTAATAGATGCAAAAGGCCAAAACTTTTCGCATTCGCTAAAAGAAAATCGCATTAAAATTCTTCTTGCCGCAGTTCGCAGCTTCTAAATCAAACTTGCCACATGGAAAATGGAAAAGCATGAAAAGACGCCGAAAGGCCCAAAGTGATTTATTTTTTCGCGCTGTAGCGGTTGATACGACTTTTAAACTCATAAGTTTGATTTCGATCTACCTCGCCGACTTCTTAGTTCCGACCGTCGTCGTAAATAATAGTAAGGTTATAGAAAAACATGGCTTGTAGAGGAACTTTGTTCCGGTAGATATTTATTCCCTTGGTGCACCAAAGGTAATAGTAAGATGGATGGGGTGGCAGCCATGATGATTCGCTCTCAAAAACGTAATAAGACTAATACTTGTTGGTAGTATTTTTTTCAAAAATTAATTATATTTATTACAACATAATGAAATATGATACCACCACAATTTTAGGGTATACGATAAGCCGAATTATTTTTCAAGACCCTGCCATACAAGGTGTCCGGGAAAATGTGGAAAATCTCCCGGTTATGAAGAAAACAAGTGAAACGAGTACTACGAGTTCATATAAACTTTTTTCGTATTGTCTTCTTCTTCGGAGATATGGGCTCCAATGGAATCAAAATTTTAAATTACACTAGACAACAAATTTTAGATTATTGGTTGTATATTGTATCAAAATGCATTTTTTTTGTTAATTTTGGAATGCTGATTACAAAAATGAAATTAAAAACTTAGTTCCCGTTTTCAAAAAACAGTTTTTTAATTTATTTTTAACAAAATAATAAAAACTAGATAATTTTACACTTTTAGAGTCACTAAACGCGCTGTCGTTTGGCTATTATTTTGTGAATTATTTCGGGAGCATCTCTTACAAGAGTCCAACAATAGTCGGCAAGCATGGAAGCATTCCAGTTTCCCTGGTACCTATTCTCCATTGTTGATATATCCTGATGGAAGCGTTCGCCGTGCTCATCACTTACAGCTCCGCAGTTGTCAGGAAAAAAGTCCAGGTGAGAGTGTAGGAAATTGATGTTTAGAGACATATTGCAACCCATTTTTTGATAGGACAGCGTATTTTCACAAGAGTAACGTAATTGTCAGTTTTATTATTTCCCAAGAAATTAGTGACGACGAGGCGAAAGCCATTTCAAGCGTTTTTTTCAATATCTGTTAGAGTGCTGTCAAAGTGTTCGTCTTTCAGAATATTTCGAATCTGTGGCTCAATAAAAATACCTTCTTTAATTTTTGCTTCACTTAGCCTCGGAAATTTCTGGCGTAGGCACTGAAATGCTGGCCCATCTCTATTCAGTGTCTTAACAAAGTTTTTCATTAGGCCCAATTTGATATGCAGAGGTGGTAACAAAATCTTTTTGGAGTCTACCAATGGCATATGTTGTACATTCTTTTGCCCTGGCTATAATGATTGTCGAACGGGCCCGTATTGTCTATTGTAATGAAGTAACCTTGCCCGACTGTCCCATTCACACAAAAAACAGCAAAACTAGCCTAGCTGCAACCCAAGTAAAAGTGCAACAACCTTTAAGTCGCCACATATCTGCCATTGGTGCTCATCATATTTTATGGTTGTCAATAGGAACTTCATATTGTCGTATGATTCTTTCATGTGAACTGCATATCCGACAGGAATAGACGGAAGGATATTGCCAATATGTAATAGTACTGCCTTTAAACTCAATGTTGAACTGTCTATAAACAATCTCCATTCCACTGGTTTGTAGTTTATATGTAAAGCCGCCAATAAACCCCCAATGTTATTGCAGAAAACCAAGTTATTTTCCATGTCAAAAAATGGTGCTAGGCCTTTATGACGAACGTTTACGAAAAACACTTACAGAGACATCGTCTTCTATTAGGTTCCACTGCCGCAATCTTGATCCTAGTAACTCTACCTTACTTTTCGGAAGTTTAGTAGATTTAGATATAGATTAGATAGTAGATTTCTCGCGAGATCGTTTAATTCTGACTCGGTTATTTTGTTCTGGTTTGTTAGGGTTTGTTGGGGTTTATTCGATCTGAAATAGTATTTTAAAGTGCTACTGTGTAGACTAAATACTCCCTTATTGTATAAAGTATCATCGGGTAGTCTGGGAAATAATACTTTTTCCATACATTGGTATTAAATATTTCAATATTATCGCTTTTTTAGGGCGGTCTCGGATTAGTCGCTATTGTGTCACTATCCCTAAAACTCATTACGTCGCTCTCTTATATTTGTGAACAGATTTTTATTATACAGGGACTGTTCAGTACAAGGCAGACATGAAAGTGGATTTACATGGGTTTAAACGGCTATCGCTCTTATTTTAAGCAATAGGGGATTAGGACTTCGCATATGGGGGATCATTCCTGAGGACCCACCAGGCGATGTTGTCGTGGTAAATTTCCTTAACTTGGTGAAAATGTAGATTTGGCAATGTAAGATCCATATATTGTTATTACAATACAAATATACCGCGTGCTTTCTTGCGGTTACAGTGTTAATATATTAGGGGCACATGACGTCACGTATCTCTTAAACGTGTTTGTTTTTCGGTTTTAGCACACCTAAAATAGTAAGATTTAGTTGGTTTTATTTTATATACATTATCGTTGTTGTCCAGTGTTATTAAACCACCAGGTATATTAATTTTTTTTAAAGATTTATACCAGGTAAGACCCTTCAAATTACTATCCAAGAAAAAGTTGTGAATTACTCACAGCTGCATGACCCCTTTTTTTAACGTCCTGTATGATAAGAACTTCGGACAATGGTTTTTACATACCTTTAACTATTGACTAATCCTAACCGTTTTCCCAAAAACCCTGAGTATCACGAAATGAAAACGAACTTTAATATTAAATGTATCGTACTCACACAGGGCCAACACTCCATTCATAAATCTGTTGGAAAGTGAGTTTGTGATTGCTTGAAATGTTATTGAAAATCAGTAATGGGTGGAAGAGTGACAAAACATGTTGGTCTCCCTAATGGCAACAATGTTGAAGTCTGGTTAAATCAAAGATCTTACAAGGTTAAATCCAATAACGTTTAAAAGGTTATGGAGCGGTCTTCATCGCTATCACTAGTCTGGACAAAAAGCCCAACAAGGGCGTATAATTTACTTTGAGATTCTTTACGTTTAACTATATTATCTATTCAAAAAGTGTAGTTTCGAATATTGGATATTTATAAAAAAGATAGAAATATTGATCCAGTTTTTATATACAGTGTATCCAAGGATGGATTTAACTATTTATGCTTAGCATCAATATTTTTGGTGTATTCATTACTGGATGATACTCTCCAGATATAAGTATATATTTCTAGCCAGATTGTCATATTTATCACTAAGACATCTTGCAAAATCCCAATTAAAAATTTGTAAATTTGACAATTACAACTGGTTTAAGGTTAATCCGCAATTGCTCTTAAAATAAGTTTATTTCTAATAATTTGGCTATTGCAGATTGATATACGATACTTTGATATTTTTTGAGGGTAGATGAATGTTACCATTGTGATGTATAACTGGTTTTCCACTGTCTGTAATTTATAAAATAACAATGTCTGTTATTTATAAAGTAATAATATATTGTGAAACGATGTTACATATAGTTATAGTACCATATTACTTTAGTAATGCACACACAAGCCACTAAGGCATATTGTACACTAAAGTGATTAATTAAATAAGTAAATTAAAATATTATGTACCTAAACAAGTTAGATCAAATATACAAAAATAAATAAATAAATTATATAAAACCTGTCTTCACGTACTTGTTACACTGCAAACGTTGTTTAAATATAGAAAAATAAAGATGTAAAATATTTTGACGGGACTGTTCCTTTCTTCAGTATTTTATTCCCATGTACATTACCTACATAATCTTCTTTTGTGAAGTATTTCTCACAAATAACTGTTGTATCACCTGGACTATAATTATTCCTTCTAAACGAAGTGAATAAACATTTGGTACATTCTTAAACAAACCGAATTTTCATAGTGATGCAAACTCAAAATCAAATTTCTAAATATATTTACTAACCTGTGAAATTTTAATTTAACACCATTGCATCTTCTAGTGAAGTATTTTATGGCCGCACAAGACTCAACCATCTTGTAAATGCAAGATTTATATTAAGAAATAAACCAACTGGACTGCTTTTTGCCCGGACTAGCACCACGGACCGGTCCATAACCTTTTAAACGTCAATGGTTAGTCAGAAATCATATCAATACAATCATATTAAAACATAACCATACTTACCGAAGAAAAGATAAATCCTTGCTTAAATGATCCACTCTTTTACAAACTATACATGAATGCACCATCATTGTTTATAATAAAGACGATTTTTCACCAATACTCACAAAAAATAAATAAAAACAACCAAGTATATAAACACTCCCTTAAAAGCGGTTAGTAGCGAGTAGCAACAGTGTATCCTTCTTCCATTGATAAAGTTTGACCGTTTGCCGTCGAGCGTACTATATTTTAACTTGATGTTGTCAGAGTGCAGTCGGTTTATTTCAAACTTTTATGTATAATAATAATATTTTTTTTCTAAATCTCTCAAGGCCTATTCACAATTTATATTAAAATTATTGGGAAATAAATTTATTTTAAAAGCAATTGCGGATTAACCTTAAACCAGTTGCAATTGTCAAATTAACAAATTTTTAATTGGGATTTTGCAGATACCTTAGCGATAAATAGGACAATCTGGCTTTGCTGCAAGCATAACAGCAAGGTGGGGAGTGCACGTTTACAGTCCTTACATCGACTTCAAATGTAAACATTTCTATCTGGAGTTTGCAAGATCTTTGCGTACTCATAATAAAAATATGGCTGTGTTATGCTTTAATCTAAGAGCTCTGGTAAGATACCAGTACGAATTATGTGAAAAATATCATTATTTTCGTGATTCTTAAGCGGCGCTACACGCTAAAGTATGAATAAAATAAATTTTATATAGAGCGTTCGGAAATAGTTATTATATTTAAATGGGTATATTACAGAACCATCACATATATTTCTTTTTATTTTAAAATCGATCCATATCACATCCCTCATAAGTAAACATAAAAAAATAAAACTGCGATCTCAGCAGTTAAATTACCTATAAAAGTTTGTGTCTCCAGAATTTGACACCATGGTTTGCCGTCTATCAACGGTCGCGATGCGCTTATAAAGTCGGTACGGTGTATGAAGTCGGCTAAGCAATAAAACCTCTCGAGCCGGGTAGTCGGTGGCTCTCAAACAATAAATTATATTTTAATTATTTTCTAAATAAAATAATTTAAAGTAAATAAAAAATTAGTTTAGGCAAAGAAAAATAATTATTTTTTAGCTTTTATAGTATATAGGCAAATTAGTTTTACGAATTCTTTTTTTATAAAGTTTTGGTTCTAAAAAGAACAGATGTCGCCATCTTTTTGAAATATTATTGGACAGCTCGCAAAGCACTTTGCTGTTGTTTGTTGTTTTGTATTTGAAGCCCAGCTCTATTAAAATGATGGACAAACTGGTAGTTCCAATATCGCAAAGTTCTTTCTTCTTCTTTTCAAGAATAACTTTGAGGGTAACATATTCCTTGGCTTTATACATATCATAAACAATATTCCTAATCGATCCCATGGGATAAATCAAAGGTTTTAGAATGGAGTCAAACCCTTTTTTATGGTCTGTTCAATTCCCCTTCACTCTTTTTTCGAAGTTTTCTTAAGGTCTTATCTGAAATGCTGCAAGCATCAAACGTTCGTTTTTGCACTGCCAAAACAGACACTTACGGGCCCGAGCTATCATTTTCCAAGTAAAATAACGTTCCACTTGTAATACCAAACGGCGTTCACCTGTAGATTCACCTTTTGCTTTTAATTCACTCACAATGAGAAACAAACTAAAAGCAAAAGGCATAACTACTTATTTAAAATAGAACATACCATCCTGCACTTGAGCAAATTTTAATTATTTCTTGGAAAATAGTGATTATTATATAGATTTAACTATAATGATCCCAAAATAACTAAATTCTAGGAAAAGTACTTAAGAACATCTTTAACTTGTTGACGCAAAATGGTTTTCATTTGATAAATAAAAAAAGCTATCAGCGAAAAATAAACAAAATAAAAATATTTATCGCGGTACATAGTTCTAAGATAATTTTGTTTTGGAATCGCTGATTTTGAACGGCTGACTACACTGAACCAGTGGAATGTTCAGTACGATCAAGTATAGCGAAGGTATTGTTAACTTTACCGTCTTACTGTTTAACAAACCTTTAATGATTTAATCCGATATCGGACTTCATAAAACGAACCGACTTTACCGCTATTCAATTTGTCGAACCGACAGTGTATAAACGTTCGTCAAGAAGGTACTCGTTTTGAAGGCTTTGAGTGTATGTTTTCGGCTGAGAAATGTGTAAAAATACACATGAAGCCGCCTGACATAAAGATGACGATGATATTTCATGCACACTCACCTACAACAAATACTATAACAACAACAATTAAACCGGCCATTGTCTACAAAGAATAGACTATTTGTCTCCATCCATTGCCTATCAGTCTGGCCCTAATGTCCACCGGTCTCGGTGAAAGTTTAGCTAGGACGAATGAGCCGAAACAAAGGCCACCTGCTCACTTCAAGGCTCATTAACAGAAGCATTTAATGGGATGGAAAGGCTATCGTTTCAGCGGAAGAGTTTATGTTATCCTGTTTTCACAGTCCACTTATCTCAATCTTTTGTTAAGAGTTTTCCTTTAG
Source organism: Barypeithes pellucidus (assembly GCA_963991005.1). Lineage (NCBI taxonomy): Eukaryota > Metazoa > Arthropoda > Insecta > Coleoptera > Curculionidae > Barypeithes > Barypeithes pellucidus. The sequence goes on along the minus strand of OZ022561.1, from coordinate 16,734,873 downwards.
GACATAAGTGGAATTACGGAGCGAAAAAAAAAATGATCCTTTTTCTTATTGTTTATTGCTCATTTATGTGACGTAATTCGCCGTAGCCTTGCAAAGTACTTTCCTATAATTTTAGTTACACTACTATTCAATATTCTGGTGAGTTTGTATAATGTAAAATAAATTCTACTTTCTACTTATAAAATAAGACTGATAAAACTTAGAAGCAAAATTTGTAGAATATATTACTAGAACGTTCTTACCATCATAAAAACTTTTTAAGATTTTAAATATATAAATCGACCTTTTTCATTTGCATTTTCTTATACAGGGTGTTATGGAAATAACGTATTATATTTCAACCGGCAATTCTTGAGATAAAGACAAATTGAAGAAAAATAGCCATAAATGGCGCTTTCAATTCATTCAGCGGTAAAAGTGACCTGACGTCAAACCAGAAAAACATCTGTGTGCCACTGCGATACATGTAAGCAATCAAGGAATTCTGGCCGGTGTTGTCATATGTACACCTTAAACTCTTTAGATAAAATAAAATAATTTAAACACTTTTCCATTCTGTAATACCTTTTCGTACAATTAATTGAAGAACATTTACGAAGGACTATGTTTTAAACAACCCGAAAAAACATATGGAATAGTAATAGCCACGTACGTCACTAGGTCAAATGCCAACGGCCTCTTGACGCCTTACATCGGCTGAGCGAAGTAGTTTCATCTAGCGCCGCACGCTTGCGTCTGTTAGTTGAAGACCAACCAGCGGCCGGATACGTTGTGTATCGTCGATGACCAACACACTCTCCGCAACCCGCTCTCTTTTTTCGGTTTACGCGTCTATCTTGCCCGTCCATAAATAATTTTTGAATATTGTTCCTATTGACGCGTTTCTTCTGGATGTCAAATTTCATCGCGCGTAATAAAATCTAAAAATCTGTAATATAATCTGTATTATTGTATTTTCAAAAGCTAACTATTGGTTCTGTTTCACTATTACTGTGTGTACATAAAGTGTTTCCAGGAGTGTTCCCATGAAAAAGAAAAAAAATTGATTGTGTTTGTGCCTGGATTTCCTCGCTCTTTAGGTATAAGGATAAATACAAGTAGGTAGAAAATAATTTATTTTTATAATTTTATATGGAATTTCAGTTTTACATTAAGTTTGGCAACATTGCCATTGGCTCTGGGTGAAATGTTGTACAGTAGCGCGGACTGACCTGTGAGTAAGAGTGTTTATTACCACACTTTTAAAACGGTCGATTTAAAAAAAAATATGTAGCGCTTCTCTAGGCCACCCTAGGAGTCACCCATTTAAATATAATACGTCATTTCCATAACACCCTGTATATTTCATCATAAATATGTATACGATAAGCCGACTCTCTTAAGGCAGTGGCGCCTCATACTTTAGAGATGCGGGGGCTGTTACTTTGCATAATATATAAAAAATCAGGAATATATTTTTTTTAAATTAGTGGAACCTGTTCATGTCGAAGAAGCTTCTCACAGGTAAATAAATAATTATCGTACCTCCCCTTCAAAACCGTCACGACTCAAATTTCTTATATTTATTTCAAAAACGGAACATTTCTTACCTAGTTTATCTGTTTTATAAAACCTCGCAGTCCATTATTCACTACTTTTTGCTAGATGGCGCCAACAAAATTTGTCGTAAGTACAAATTTAAACTCGACATGCGACGAAGACGAGTATTATTTTGTCAGGCGATAGGAAGTTATATAGAATTAAGAATTTTTAAAGTTAGTACAGTTAATGAAAAATATACAAAAGAGTTTTTGGTAAAAACAAAAATAAGCACGACTAAAAATGTTCTTTTGTGTAAAATTGATCTTTTTTTAAGATGGTTTTGAATGTGCGTTATAAAGTATAAAGTCTCTGTATGCCGCCGTCATGCCTGGCACTAATGTCAAATCTTGATCAAAGTTTAGCCAGTATGCGGCTGTGGTAAAACAAAGGCCACCTGCTTACTGTAAAGCTAATTAACAAAATCATTTTGATAGAATGGATAGGATGTCTCTTTATTGAAGGAGTTTATATTACCCCTGTTTTCGCCGTCCACTTGTCTGTATCTTTTGTTAAGAGGTGTGTGATTAGCAGAAATTATACAATGCCGGAAAAATATTTATATGATTTACATTTTCAAGTTTCTATTTTTGTTGCACGTTGTTTAGATAAATTCATGTATACAGGATGACCTAAAAACAAGTTAAGACAACTGACTAAACTTTTTAAATCAATACCTTTATTTTTCTATTTTATTTTTTTAATTCAATGCAATGCATAATATTTTAAACATATTATGTCTCAAACTGTGTACGCTAAAACCGACATTTAAGTATAAGATACGAGATGAGACTGATAGAATATTACGTAGTTAATAATGTTTTGCATTATTTTGAAGATGGTATCGGGTACTGCCAAGAGGTTCATGGGGCTCATTTCCAATATTTGCTAAAATAACTTTTATTTTTACATTTACAATGAAATTTTTTGGAATAAAATTTCCTGCATTTACCGTAGTTTTCTGTTGAAAAATATATTTAAAGCAATAATAATCAACAAATTATAGTCTATCTTGACCATGGTCTATCAATCCGGCCTTAATGACAATTCTTGGCTAAAAACGACTAATCTGTAACAAAGTTCACAGGCACGTTTCGAGGCTCATTAACAGAAGCAATTAATTGCGAATAAAGGTCATCGCTGTAATGGGCAAGTTTATATTAATCTGCTTCCGACATATGACTTCATAATGAGAAATACATTATGATTCATAGCATACATAACGATTATTAATTTGAACATAACATACGAGGACCAAGTTAGTTTTAGTTAATAGGTCCTGCTCCTCATAGAAATACAATGAACACAAGTTCTTCGACAGTACGTTTGACAGTTCATAATACAAATTTTAGTATTTAATAGCTAAATATAAAGCATACGATTATTCAACAAGTTATTTAAAAAAATTGTTAACACAATCTTATGTAATATGATTCGCATTCAATTATCGTTATACAATAATTAGTTGTATGATAAGCCGATTCTCTTTTCCACAGTTTTTGTTGTATTACGTTAGTCAAATAAATCGCTAGTTAAAAATTAGTATCGTGGCGACCGATATCCACACGTTGCGTAATGGTTCTAGCATAGAAAGGATCAATAAACCGAAACAAAGGCTACCTGTTCGTTTCAAGGTTCATTAACAAATCATTTAACTGCATGGAAAGGCTATCGTTTTATTGGGGGAGTTCATGTTACCCCTGCTTTATAATCCACCGGTGTTAATCCTTTGTTCGGAGTTTTGATTTTCAAATACTGGGACAAAACATAGGATATCTTTTAAAAAATTACTTGACTGTAGTTACTTTTTTGTTTTCCCTTCAGCGCAACAGATATATGAAGATTTAAATGGTTTATTTCTACTTTAAAATGCGCGTGTATGCAGTAAACTACTACTAACATAAGTTTCTCCTCCGGATAGCATGCAAGACTGGCCAACGGCGAGGGAACAAAGGGATTGCATAGTAGAATTAGAATAATTTATGTTTTTAAACCTAAGGTAAGGCCGCTACTAGATGCAATCCGATCAAAGTCCGGGAAACATTCTAATCATCTAATAGGACCTCGAAGGAAAATAAATTCACTTATAAGATTTGTAGCCACACAAGTAATAGATGTTCAACAAGTTCCAACAAGTCGTGGCGTTTTAAAAGTAATCCCTCAAAGTTTCAAAGTTAGGGCATAATGGTTTAGTACGTACGGGCAAAGTTTAGATGATATAAAAGTTATGGGGCATTTTAAAGTGCTCTTGTAGAAGCTTAAAGATTAATTGGTTGTGTAGGGGAGATCGAGAACCAAAATACTTTTCATAAGTATAAGTTTATTTTAGTTGGTTTATACTAGTTAGAGAGACGGTGGCAATAGGGGGTCCGTAAAGTGGAATATCAGTAACTTGGTTCTTCGTGCAGTTTAGGTCCCCTCTACAACTTTTATATCTGATGAAATGCCGTAGAGCGTTGCTGAGAGGCGCTGTACCGCTTTAGATAGGAAATTCTCAATAAATTCAAAATTATATCGAGCCATGTCTGAAAATGAATTTACAGCATCTGCGTAATCCCAAAGTCACGGGAAACACATTTTCTGGAATATCAGTAACTTGGTTCTTCGTGGAGTTTAGGTCCCCTTCTACAACTTTTATATCTGATGAAATGCCGTAGAGCGTGGCTGAGAGGCGCTGTACCGCTTTAGATAGGAAATTCTCAATAAATTCGAAATTATATCGAGCCATGTCTGAAAATGAATTTACAGCAGCTGCGTGATCCCAAAGTCACGGGAAACACATTTTCTGACAAGTCAACCATTGCATATATTTTTACGAGCGTGTCAAAAAAAAATGAATGGAAAAATTATAAGTCTCAAGTGACATGGGTCCAAGTGGGCTTAATCGATTTGTATTCACATGGAGATGACTCGTAAACAATTTTCTGATAAAAAGAATATTGCGATTGAATATTGAATATATACAACTGAACGATACCTGCCTTCCCGTATCGCTGGGTAATATTGTCAGAATTTCGCCTAGCTAGGTGCGATTCTTGTGAAAATTTTTTTTCCACAATATGTGGGTGTCAAGGAATGTAGTGTGACAATTTTCTGACATGTCACGATCGTTTTCCGAATTTCCTCCGAGGAGATTTTTAAAAAATTCCAATAATGAAATGGCGAGACCTGGAACGACAAAAAATTTTTCACATAATCTTTAACATATAATGTTCCATTCTAGAAAGTTTCAACTTCAAATTCGCTTTTTTTCTTTTTTTTTAATTTTCATTTTTTTTACGCGCTCGGAAAAGTATATGCAAGGGCTGACTTGTCAGAAAATGTGTTTCCCGTGACTTTGGGGTTACGCAGATGCTGTAAATTCATTTTCAGACATGGCTCGATATAATTTTGAATTTATTGAGAATTTCCTATCTAAAGCGGTACAGCGCCTCTCAGCAACGCTCTACGGCATTTCATCAGATATGAAAGTTATAGAGGGGGACCTAAACTACACGAAAAACCAAATTACTGATATTCCACTTCACGGATCCCCTATTGTCACCGCCTCTCTAACTATATGAAACACAATAGTGTTAGTTTGCTACTGTTTTTCTCCTCATTACAATGGTCCATATTTCAATCGAATAGTATTGGTATTATAGCCGAATTTGTTAAATTAGTCCATTGTTATTTTCTCGCTGGTCTCCCCTATTTTCGAATGGAATAAATTTCACGAACAAAGTTATTTGCAAAGTATTTAACTAAACGATAACTTTCATAAACTCTTTAGTTATTATAATATACTGAAAGCACTTCTTACAAGAACCTACGGCAATTTGGAGGACACAGGTGTGCGGAATTAAGTAATGAAATGGTTTTCTGGGGAGGTATTTAAGAAAACGTTCCATTTTCTATTTAAATACAGTATAAGATGTTATAAATTGAATGTCTTAGGAATATAACAAAAATTAACTATTTTAGTTCTTTAATTTTTAGATTTACAACTTCTCATAGTGAGTCTCAGCCAGCTGATAAATTGACTTTCTTCAAAGTTGTGCCATCTGAACTAAAATAGCAAAGGAAAAAAATATTAACTATTATTTTTCAAGAAGCAGCCATTTTGTTTTAGGTGCGAGAAGCAATATTTTGGGATCGTAAAGTACTCGATAGCATCTTTAAAATGGTGTATCGCAAGACCCCACTTCCTATTCAATTTTTTTATCAAGATGGCGCCCATCCCCCATTTTGAATTTGAGCACCACACAAGAAGCTCTCTGATTCCTATCACACTATACCAAGCTGTATAGCATCATAAAGTACTTAAATGATGTATCGCAAAATGCAAGAAAATCACTTTAACACATTAGTTGTGTTTTTTACACAATTTTTGCTAGGACCACAAATTTAATGCTTGATTATCTTAACATTTTAACTTACTGCTTACTGCTCTTGCTTAAAACAATGTTTAAATTATTATTAGAAGAAATATATATGTACTTATGTAGATAAACCTTGTTTACTTACTCTGTGTGGATTTTATATCAGTGGTGGTATTTCCACAGGAGCACATGCGCACGTGCACCCCAAAAACAAAATGAATAAAAAATATTAATTTATATTCATTGAATATTATTTATCGTATAAAATCCGACCCTTCCTAATATTTTATCGTACAGTCAAACTTAACTTGCTTACTTAAAACCATTTTATTTAAGGATTTAAACTAGAAAACACTGAAAATATGAAGAATGCCAACTTGTCAGTCTCGTGGCTCGATTCGTTCTCGTCATAAAACAGTTAACTATTGTTCTCGTCTTGGTTGCGCCTACTGACGTAGCCTTAGATGGCGTAGTGGTATCATTCGGTTTTCTTGATAACTGGTAGATTGCGGTAGTAGTATTGGACATAATTCGGTTTTCTTGATAGCTCGTAGATGGCTTTAGTAGTATTAGTAGTGGACTGTATAAATATTGTTACGAGGGTTGCATGCGACGACGTTAAGATCCGACAGCTATACACACACAAGAAAACCTTTCTTATTTTCCAAAACTTGTATTCCTTGTGTAAAATTAAAAAATAAATAAAAATATGTTTTAGCTAACGCATTTTCTTATTACTTTTTTTCTTTCTACATTTAAAACGCCTAGAAAGTAATTGTTTGGTCGTTACACAAAAATAAAATTTTAAAAATAATTTCACCATACTTGTGAACAACCCCTATCATAGGTCACGAGCCGCCACTGTATTATATCCTTGATAATTCTAAAAATTGAAGATAAATCAATACTTATCCCATTTCTACTTTACCCATGCAGTTATTATATTTAATAGGTTACCTAACAATTATCTGTTACTTATTTCTGTAAATTTATCATAAAAACCCGGAAAGGTGGTCATAAGAAAACAATATTAGTTAACCTTCTAAATCTCTTGAATTTATGATTTTTGTCACTATTCCACTTTAAAATTCGCAGCAAAAGGACAATAATATTATTGAGCTGTCGAATTTATACGGTGCAGTAGGGCTAAAATATCAAATTACCACAATAACTGTTGCTAAAATAACCTTATTTAAATTTCCAGTGTAGTTTTCGAAACTCTATTTTAGATATGTAAATTTCGACAAATCCAATTCTTTTTCCTATATTTTTCGAATCCGGCTTATTTTCACTTTGACTGTTAAAGATTTGAGTTCTCGTTTTCTGTTTGTACAAGGCAAATATCAGCCCCATTTATTCAAGACGGGGGGATTTTGCAACTCGATCGTTTCGACACGCTCGAGCCGACGTTTCCGTGAAGGTGTGTTTGTTAACCAAATTATTCGAGAAATTTATATAAAGTAGGGATTTGGGGTGAAAACATCGTTTAAACTTTCCAATACAAAAATGTTTGTTGAATATTCTGCGAATAATATTTTTCATTATATTTTTAATAACTCGATACACTTCGAATTATTCGATGTTAGTTACGTAGTAAGTTCTTTGTGAAATATAAGCCCTGGTTTCCATCAATCCATTTAATTAATACAATCTGATGCTAACGGAGAAAATAAATAATTTCCGTAGATTTGTTGCCTAATTATTATTTGTCTCGTTTCCATTGCCTTTCTCAAACCTGCAGAAACTGATTAATTTGACTATTTAAGAAGCTAATTTGTAAAGCTAAAACAAGGATATTATTCATAATTTTATGACTGGAAACAGTACTCCTGTGACGTAACGTTTCTAACTAGCATATCTAAATAATTAGGTAAAACCCTTTAACATTACCCCACGTGCTGCCACGCCATACACGTCAATCATATCAAGGTTAAGCAGCGATGCCAAACTTCACTACAAGTTCCTCGACTTGATGAATTGAAAAATGCACCCTAAAAGTGTTGGCTGGCCCGATTTGTTTGACTGGCGAGAGGGATTAGGTCGTCGATGCAGGTTTCCATTGAATTTCCACGTGTTTGTTCGCGTTTAGGGTGTTTCTTAATTAATAAATAAAGTGTGAAATTTAGTTAAAAGTAGCACTATCGTATTTCTGTTCTGTGAAATCATTTACTTTTATGTGTTGGTAATGTGTTGTGGGACGTTACAGTTTGATGTATTGCAATACATTTATCGTCGTTATTTTTATGGAAATAATTGTTCAAAAAGGTATGATGAAAATTATAGTATTTTTTAGTGTTTTACGTGTAAATATGGCAACACCGGTTTTTTGAAAACTTAACTGGCCTACCGTATTGATTGTTTACATCTCTGGCCAGTGCCAATCATGTGGCTTTTGGGGTTGGACAAACGGTGACTTACACGCTTATTAATTCAATTTATGCTTATTTTTTACTTTGTTTTCATCTCAAGATTTGCCGGTTTAAAACTAATAAGTAATTTCCATAACACTCTATATGTACAGGGTGTCCCATTTTCGACACTTTTATAGGGTATCTTCGTAATTGTTAGTGCTATCAAACAAGTAATGTAGGTACCTTGTGCTCTTTTTGGGTCAAACTTAAAATGGTACAATCTAAATTTGAAAATTTTCGCTCGCTTCGTCAAAAATTGACAATTTCAAAATTACCCTATATTTTCTTAGTTAAAAGAGATACAGAAAATATTTTATACAGAAGTTTCTTTATATTTATTGTTGAATAATCTTCCGTTTTCAGAATAAGTATACGGGGTCAGGTAAAAAAGTCATCGGACCTAACCTCATTTTTTTAAATGGAACACCCTGTATATTTTAATCTAAAAAGATACTATTTTAAATTCTCCTTTCAAATCTATAACACACCATGGATGATATTGGTTTGCTAGGCGATTTATTTAAACTTTATTACTTTGAAACGAGATAAAAGATTCAGATTAAGGTAAAAAATAACGAGAATCATCGCAAATCTTCGGAATATGCCCTTAAATGGTTACCGCCTTTCCGGATAGCGAACAAAATATACATTTTGCGCGATTTCTTCGTGTTTTCCACATTCAATATAAACTGATATCATATCAAATTCTTCAAAATGTTGATAGCTCATTTTCGCAAATGAATATGTAAAAATGAAATTGACGTTAAATGTTAATATTCAACATGGTTGTTTCTAGGATATTAGCTTTTGTTCCATGGCTTACTCTGGTTTAAATTAATAAAGTTTAATAAATCGAATAGGAAACCAATATCATCCATGGTGTGTTATATATTTGAAAGGAGAATTTAAAATAGTATCTTTTTAGATTAAAATATACAGGGTGTTCCATTTTAAAAAATGAGGTTACGTCCGATAACTTACCTGACCCCGTATTTTTATTCTCAAAACTGTAAATTATTCAACAATCAATATAAATAAACTTCTGCCTAAAACATTTTTCTGTATCTCTTTTAACTAAGAAAATATAGGGTAATTTTAATATTGTCAATTTTTTAATTTTCCCCCGTATCTCTTAAGCGAGCGAAAATTTTCAAATTTTGATTGTACCATTTTAAGTTTGACCCAAATAGAGCACATGACACCTACATTACTTTTTTTATAGCACTAACAATTACGGAGATACCCTATAAAAGTGTCGAAAATGGTACATATGCAAAAAATGTCAATTTCCTAGATACACGCAGAAAACGTTTACGTTTTCTTAAATTTTTTAAAATTTATTTAAAACGGGTGACAATTTTTTATTCGAATTGGCCCACAAATATTTACACAAGCGCAACCGAAACTGGCATTTTCCGGAAATAGAGCCATTAATCCAAACCCGGATACTTTGTTTACCGGACGCCAATCGTTACCGTAAATCAATATAGCGTGGTATCTGGTTGACTAATTACTGTTGAAACGTCGGCACGAACGGTTGTTTTGGACGTTTTTGCACTGCAATTTTGGAGAGATCGGATCCGAACATTGACACTGATCCCGTGAACCCGATCCAGTTCATGGGAATTGTTGAATTGTTGCGCAAAAGTACTCGACTCTATTTCATAGATCAACTCCTACAGGAACTGATGGCGTGTAATCGATCATCCACATGGGAAACATGGAACTGATCCACTGCAAATCAAAATTTGCGCATTGATACTTGTCTGTAACGCATAGACCAACCCATTTGGGAACTGATTCCTTGGAAGCGATGCGACCCATGAACTGATCCATGGCAAATCAAAATTTGCGCAACAGAACTTGACTCCAATTCATAGACCAACTCCTACAGGAACTGATCGCGAGTAATCGATCATCCACATGGGAAACATGGAACTGATCCATTGCAAATCAAAATTTGCGCGTCGGTACTTGACTGTAACGCATAGACCAACCCATTTGGGAACTGGCTCCTTGTAAGCGATGCGACCCATGAACTTATCTATGGCAAATCAAAATTAGCGCAACAGTACAACTTGACTCCAGTTCATAGACCAACTCCTACAGAAACTGATCCCGTGTAATCAAGTAGCCACAGAGGAAAAATGGAACTTCATCGGATATTAAAATTTAATAACTTGAGTCTCAATCATAGAGCAACTCGTACAGGAACTGAACCGGTGGAATCGATCCGACCTATGTGAACAGTAGAACTGATTAATCGTAAATCAAAATTTGCGCATCAGTACTTGACGAACTCAAAAATTAACCAATAAAGAACTGATCAATTCTCAATTCTTGTTAGAAGATGTTTGTTCCTTCTATGAGGTCCAGTAACCTTCTACCAAGCTTGTCATGTGGTAGGTTGTCACCACGTTGTATGTTCCCGAAGATATTTTGTCTTCTACGAGACAGCGCTACGAAGCGGTATATTATATGTGAGGCGGTTTCATCCTCTTCGTCGCAGAGTCTACATTCAATGGATCCGTTGTTTATCCCTATCCGTTGAAGGTGTTTTCGCAAGTGGCAGTGGCCTGTTAGCAGACCCATCACTTGTTTCAACTCTGGCCGCGTTAGTTAGCGTTAGAATCCCATTCGATAGCATTTTCGATGGTTTTCCAATTACGGCCGTGCGTGTATTTGACAAGGTAACTTTTGCCATCGAGATAGGTGTTGTTTTTTCGACCATCTATCTAATATTGTTTTTGTTGCCTAATTTGATATTCCAAAGGCCGGTTCTGGGCCCCTGAGACTTTGAGCAGATCCAGCTCTCGCTAGTTCATCCGCTTTTTCATTTCCTAATATCCCGGAGTGACCAGGGACCCACAAGAGTTCCACCTTGTTCCCCCTAGCCGCCAGTACTTTGAGGTTGGTATGGCACTCCAGGGTAAGTTTTGAAGTAAACCGATTAGAGTTCAGAGCCTTAAGAGCAGCTTGGCTGTCCGAAAGGATGTAAATCTTTTGGTTGTGGTAGCCCTTTTCAAGATTTTGTAGTACACATGCTTGTATGGCATGAACTTCCGCTTGGTATACTGTGGCGTAGGTCCCCAGAGGAATGCTCATGTCCATCCTGCGCCTTTCCCCAAATATACCTGCGCCCACACCGTTGGCGGTTTTTGATCCATCGGTGTACCAAACTAGACCCTTGTCAAACGACCGGGATGCACTGTTTGTCCATTTATCAAAGTTCCAGTCAATCTTGAAAGGCTTTGTGAAATCGTATGTTGCTTTCATACGATCAGTTTGCATATCCAAGAGCTCATCGTTGATCCGTGGCTCTTGTGTGTCCAATTTTTACGGGGTGTTGTGTCAGCAACCGATTATACAAGTGGTTATTAAAAAGAGTGGTACTGATTATAAAAAATATATTTTTAAAAGGAAAATTGTTTCCTGCCAAAAGAATTAAGTGAATAACGTTGCAGTGCCAAAAACTTCTCGGCGCTCCAAATATATTTTTTTTAAATAATATTTTTGTGTAACTATTTTATTACACTTCATTATCAATTCGTTTACTTTATACAAAGTCTATCTTTATTACTAATATTTCGTTTTCGGCTATAAATTATAATCCCGACGTTTTCAATAGCGAAATCATTGCGAAGCTACCCCATTTTACTAAAAAAAAAATAGAGTAATAAACGGTATAGCTTACCCGCATCGGTCGGTTTCACTAATTAATTAAATCTGACAGCGTTTTAGAAGATAAAAATGATAAACTGCCTCAGACATAAAAGAGCTTTTATCGATATGATACCTAGGTTTAAAATTGATCTGAAGAGAGGCGCTAAAAAATGATTAAAAATTTTCGACATAAATTTCCAAAAAAAAAAACAACGTTATATTTTCTATACCATAGGAATAAATTAATTAGGTATTTTAAAGTAAACTACTTAACAGATTTGAGAAATATAATTCTAGCAACCATTATGAACTGAAAGTTCTGCCTAGACAAGCTTGCGCCGACTGTGATAGTAGGCCATGACAACAAAGATTTAACAACTTGTGTTGCCACGCCCTACACTGTTTTCAGTTAACAAGTGTATGTAGGTCAGTAGACTAACAGTGATGCCCAAGCTTCACGTGTAAATATGACTCCATCGGCAACATACACTGACATCTTTTGAGACGTGACCTACCTTATTAGATTGGTGATATCTCTCGCCAATGCCTACTACGTGTTTTTTCGTGTTTGACATATGGTTGCGTATCTCACATTTATCGTTATTTTTCTTCAATTCGTTTTAACTTCAGTTTTCTTTAAAAAGGTTAACATGACAGAACCGGATATAGTCATGGCAGGAGACGCAATCCCACTGGCTTCATCTATTAATTTGCTGGGCGTCAATCTGAGAGGAAATATGTATTGGCATAACTACGTTGTGGAAGTCGCCAAGATAGCTTCTCGGAAACTTGGTGTACTCTTCCGAACCGAAAAGTTGTACACACCTCAACAACTTTTGATACTATACAGAGCCCAGATTCGGGTTGGAGCTCCGGACACAAAAATACTCTTCGGCTACTGGATTCCATCGAAAGAAGGGCCATTCATCTGATCGGAGATCACGAGCTGACGAAGAACCTCGACAACCTAGAACATCGAAGACAGGTTGAAGATTTGACTCTCTTTCACAGATATTTTCATGGAAAGTGCTCGGCTGACCTTGCCCTCTTAATTCCGCCCAGAGCGGAGAATAGCAGAAATACACGACGAGCCACTGCCGCTCATCCATATGTGGTTAAGCTTAGTACTCCTCGAACTTCATTATTTAAGAATTCTTTCATCTAGAGGACTTCATCTTTATGGAACGACCCTTCCGAGATCGTTTTTCCCAAGGAATATAACCTCCAACGATTCAAAACCAACGTGAATCGCTTTATTCGCACACGCACCACTCCTAGAGTGCCCTAAAGGATTTTTCTTATAGTGCTTGTGTTTGATCATAAAAGAAAACTCAGGATTTGCGTTGTGGTTGGTTAAATATCAACACTATTATTTATGTTTTGCTGGAGCTTATCAACTTCTTTGTTTTAGTTGCTTTTTACGTTGTTCTGAGCATTTGCTCGATCACCTATTTGTTGACTCTTGACTTGTTCACAGAAACAAAAAGCAGCAACCAGTTAGAAAGTCGTCCACAAACGAACATGTGCAGTACGAAATTTGCAACCGGTTGGAAATTGCGCTCTGCGAACGTTGGTCAGGTTTGCTTATAGTCAACTAAATTCAAAAATCTTTTGACCTCACGAACAAGCGACAAACAACCAACGCATAAAATCGAAACGGGAACTTTTGGGGACTTTTCCTTGTTTGCCGGAGTGAATTGCTGTAACGAGGCTTTTAATTAAACTTCAACCGAGGCGAAGACGCATTATCTTTCTACCTCTGTGTTTACGTTTCTCCTTAACAAGCAATCGCGGGAGCACTACCATATTATTATTTCTGGCTTTTAATGGAATTCCTTTAAGCACAATCGCGTTGATTAGTTCCATCACCTGTCAAATATACTGTTGCGACCAATCCAATTGTTTCATTTACACCAATCACATGCACTACACTGAAAAAATGTCCATGCTCCTGATAAGTTATTAAACTGTCTCATTGGCTCACAACATTTATCAAACGGGTTTCTAAGTAGGCTGTGTACTAGAGAATGAGTTTTAATAAATGTCAAATTTGAATGACTTAATATACAGGGTGTTATGGAAATGACGTATTATATTTAAACCGGCAGTTCCTGAAATAAAGACAAATTGAAGAAAAATACCCATAGATGGCGCTTTCAATTCATTCAGCGGTAAAAGTGACCTGAGGTCAAACCAGAAAAACACCTGTGTGGCACTGCGATACATGTAAGCAATCAAGGAATTCTGGCCGGTGTTGTCATATGTACACCTTAAACTCTTTAGACAAAATAAAATAATTTAAACACTTTTCCATTCTGTAATACCTTTTTGTACAATTAATTGAATAACATTTACGACGGACTTTGTTTTAAACAACCCGAAAAAACATATGGAATAGTATTAAATAAGTTTGAAATAGGCAAAATGCCAATGACCTCTTGACGCCTTACATCGGCTGTGTTCATATAGCGCCGCACGCTTGCGGGCTGTTAGTTGAAGACCAACCAGCGTCCGGATACGCTTTGTCTCGTCGATCACCAACTCACTCTCAGCAATCCGCTCTGTTCTTTCGGTTTACGCGTGTATCTTGGCCGTCCATAAATAATCTTTGAATATTGTTCCTATTGGTTACATAAGGTGTTTCCATGAAAAAGAAAAAAAACTGATTGTGTTGGATTCCCTCGCTCTTTAGGTATAAAGATAAATACAAGTAGTTAGAAAATAATTTATTTTTATAATTTTATAGTTTTACATTAAGTTTGGCAACATTGCCAATGGGTTTGGGTTAAATCTTGTACAGTAGCGCGGAGTGACCTGTGAGTAAGAGTGTTTGTTACCCCACTTTTAAAACGGTCGATTTAAAAAAAAATATGTAGCGCTTCTCTAGGACACCCAAGGAGTCACCCGTTTAAATATAATACGTCAATTCCATAACACCCTGTATAAAGTAAAAGGAACGTAATTATATAGTAGCACTCGGATGGAGAAGAAACGAAACTCTGAAACAAATCTTGAGATAATAGTGACAAAATCCTTTAAGCTGCTTACGTTGATTTAAGAGGATTAAGTTAATTCTTTCAGTGTAAATTACTTGTACAAATATATTTAAATTGATACTCATTTCTTATACGGCCTTTTAACCCATTTGTAAATAAAAAGGATCTCATGTGTCAAGATAAATCTTGAAAAATCATGTAGCTGTGATTTCTTACTCTTATGAGTAATAGCTAATTGGAATTCTCGGAAATCGTACACATTTTTTCGAAAACCAATTAACTTACTGGATGAAAAGCGAGATTCAGTCTTTTATATACACAAAAAAGGTGAGTAGGTACTTTAATTTTTAAAAGAAATCCCAATATATATTTTCACCTTTATTAAGTTATTTGTCCTTTTATAGGCGCCCTTTTCGTTTTTCCGTTTTTCGTCCCTGGGGGCATAAAATATTCACCAGGAAGTTGATAAAAAGGAAAGAGACAGCCTGATTTAGGTTAAATGGTAAATAATAGAATATAAGAAGGTAGGAAGTCGAATTTACGGTAGCTTATATGACGGGGATAAGTGGTTTCTGAAGAAATATATGAGCGTGGATGCGAACAAGAGAAAGTTTAAGAGCGTGACGGTTGTAAAAGTTTTAAAGCTGGCATGTGATTTTTTTCCGTTGATCATTAAACCTTCGATAGAACAATAAAGTGGATTAAAAAACATTCCCCAATAATAATTTACAATAATAATTTAATGTAAAGGAAGAAGAAATTTGCTTTTAAATGTTTCAATAAATTGAGCGGATTAGTCTACATGTTTCGGCTTTTTAGGCCTTTATCAAGAGCATTGCAAGATGGATACTACACTTAAAAATTATTTTACGGGTCTTTATACAGTCACTAATAAACTTTTTTATTGCCTAAGAATTAGGGTTTTTCCCTGATCAGTGTAGGTAGACTTGAGAAAGCACGGGCGTGTTTACGAAATTTTGTTGTGTGGGGATTATTTTTTATAGACTTTTTAATTTCGTACTGTTCTACAAGATCTAAACGTTGGCCCTTTCTTTCGTTATGTAATAGTTTAATGTTATCCGTATCTATAAAATGGTTGTTATTTATACAATGTGTGGAGATTCCGGAATTTTTTATGTTATTCAAAATATTGCAATGTTCTTTTAATCTTGTTTCTGTCGTTTGCCCAACATAGACAGCTTCACAATCTTTACATTTAATCCTATATACTTCAGATTTGTTAAGATTACCTATTTTGTCTTTATTATTCACCAACATAGATCCTAAACTACATTTATTCACCATCACTGTGTTGCAACCTAAGCTATTAAGTTTTTTTTTGAGACTTTATTACTTAATGTAGGTACATAATTTATAAATCTATAATGTTTTGGTGTTTAGTCATCGAATCTCCTCACATTGTATAGATAACAACCATTTTATAGATACGGACAACATTAAACTATTACATAACGAAAGAAACGGCCAACATTTAGATATTCTAGAATAGTACGAAATTAAAAAGTCTATAAAAACAATCCCCACACAACAAAATTTCATAAACACGCCCGTGATAGACAGCTTTCTCAAGTCTCAACCCTCATTCTTAGGCAATAAAAAAGTTTATTAGTGACTGTATAAAGACCCGTAAAATAATTTTTAACTTTAGTATTCATCTTGCAGTGCTATTGAAAAAGACCTAAAAAGCCGAAACATGTAGAGTAATCCTCTCCATATATTGAAACATTTAAAAGCAAATTTCTTCTTTCTTTACATTAAATTATTATATTAAAAAATGTTTCATAAAGAACCAACCGCGGAATCAGTCGAGTATAATAATTTACAAATTATTTTTTTACAACGTATACAAGAATGGGCAAAACTTGAGACCCAGCTAAATATTTCCCAAACTCTACTAATTGAAGTAGAAGAAATAGGAATGATGGATAGGTGTGATGATAGCACACTTATCTCATCTTTCTCTTTGAATGCACAAACATCGGCTGCCGACGCACGTCTTCGCAGGCAACATGAAGTATCACGCCTCAACAAAGAAATTTTGGCTTGGGGTTACAGTAACCAAGTCGAATTTAACGCTAAAAAGAACCCAGGCAGCAGTTTTCTCTAAAATGATTAACATTACAGAACCGGATATAGTCATGGACGGACACGCAATCCCACTGGCTTCATCTATTAATTTGCTGGGAGTCAATCTGGGAGGAAACATGTCTTGGCATAACCACGTTGTGGCAATCGCCAAGATAGCTTCTCAGAAACTTGATGTACTCTTCCGCACCAGAAAGTTGTATACACCTCAACAACTTTTAACACTATACAAAGCCCAGATTCGACCATCACTAGAGTACTGCTCTCATGTCTGGAGCTCTGCACCCAAACATACTCTTCGGCTACTGGATTCCATCGAAAGGAGGATCTGATTGGAGACCACAAGCTGACGAAGAATCTCGACAGCCTAGAACATTAGAGACAAGTTGGGAATTTGACTCTCTTTTGCCGCCCATCCATATGTGGTTAAGCTTACTATTCCTCGAACTTCACTATTTAAGAATACTTTCATCTGAATCATCTGGAGGACTTAGATCTTATGGAACGACCTTCCCGAGGTCGTTTTTCCCAACGAATATAACCCTCAACGATTCAAAACTAATGTGAATCGCTTTTTGCGCACACGCACCACTCCCAGAGTGCTCTAAAGGATTTTTCCTATAGTGCTGTGCTTGATCATAAAAAAAAGTAAATTATTTTCCAGTGTAGGCGATATCATAACTTGTAGTTTTTGGCAGTTTTTCAAAAAACTTAGAAACTTTACTTTTAAAATTATTACGTTGTTTTTAACTCGGCTTAGAATTCTACTCATTTTATACCGCTCTGGGCATTGAATAATTACAAAAGAAATAAGAATAGGAAGCAAAATGACTAAAAATAATATAAAATTGTACCGTGTGCAAGTAAAACTGACATGTAATTACCAACGGACTTTAGATTTGATATTTTAGTAATGGTTTCGTTAAATATTCCATATTTTAACTTTACTTCATAGCTGAATAAATTTGTTTCTACACTAAATTACATAGAGAGTGCCTTAAAATTATGCTGGTCTTTGATCACAAAAAAAGGTTGTATAACAACAATTAAATATGTTAACAGCAATTAAGTGTGTTAAATGTTTGTTTATATGCTAACATAAAATAAATTTAATTTAAATTTCAATGAACCTTGGATCAGAATAGGTGTAAATCCTGTTAAATTGCGTAACTTTTTCGAGCAATTCAACATTTTTTCCTTCACATTTATCGTTGTACTTTGTCGTTAAATGTTGTTATCTAAAAATACGGTTAGCAGTATTTTATTGCCCAGACAGGTTGCAATCTTTACAGCCAGCAAGATCTTTAAATTGAAACAGGTAGAGTTAAAGCCCGCTTTTTGCTGGTTTCCGTTAAGTTGGCCGCAATCAGTCTGAATAGTTCGAAATTCCCAGACTTTTTTGGTGGGGATTTACGGGTTTTAGTTTAAGGTTTGTTTTGACTACATTTAGACTTACACTTTACTAATAAAAAATTGAGAACGATACTTAAGATATTGTGTAAAGGACATCACAACAACAAATTGCAACAATTATTAATAAAAATATTTATTCGAAATGAAGCAATAAATGAGACCTGTGATATAATTATTTCATTTCTCAGATATCCTTTTCTGATAAATAATTTTCAGGAATTTTTTTTATTAAAATTACCAAGTTACTCGAGGTTCTAGATTGCTTATATGTAGAATTTAAATTTTAAAAATTATTCCTACCACATAATAACGTGCTAATATTTCAGGGTGTGATTCCTTACGTTATTTTATAATGAAAAGTTCATATGAATATATGTCCACGACGGTTTAAATTTTTTGCTACAAGGTGTTGAATTTTTTAAATGGTTCATTTTTAATATCTCCGAAAGTACGTTAGATATTATTTTCAAATTTGGTATGTGTTAATAGGATATAGAACTACAAATTTTAATTAGAAAAGTTATTCAATTGTTCCACCAGTGGCGTCCCTGCAAACATATCATCTGATATTTTTTACAAAAAAGATGGTACACCACTGACATTTTTCCGTGTGGATTTTTTCTGATTGGCCTAGTTAATTCTAATGAAAATGGTCTCTTGAGTTTTTCTCGTCAGATGCACCGTTCTTGATTAAAACCACTAAATTCATATTGAAACTCATTATTATTAACATTGATAAAATATTAATGATAAATTTTGTTTTATAAAAATTGTTGGAAATGGCCACCTTCACTTAAAAGGCAATCCGCCCGTCTTCGCATCGAATTGCCCACTCCTTCAAATATGGAAATTTTTATGAAACAAAATTTAAATTTAATTATTTTATCAATGTTAATAATGAGTTCCAATATGAAATTAGTGGTTTTAATCAAGAATGGTCTGACGAGAAAAACTAAATAGACCGTTTTTATGTAGAATAAACCAGACTAATCAGAAAAAATATCCACATGGAAAAATGTCAGTGGCGTACCATCTTTATTATAAGAAATATAAGAGGATATGTTTGCAGGGACGCCAATGGTGGAACAATTGAATAACTTTTCTACTACTAAAATGTGTGGTTCTATATCCTATTAATACATACCAAAATTGAAAATAATATCTAACGTACTTTCGGAGATATTAAAAAATAACCATTTAAAAAATAAAAATACAACACCCTGTAGCAAAAAATTTAAGCCGTTGCGGTCATATATTCATATGAACTTTTCTTTATAAAATGACCTAAGGAATCACACCCTGAAATATTAGCACGTCATTAAGGAACATCCTGTATAGAAAAAAATGGAGACCGTACTCAATAAAATTGTGAATACAATTCGAAAACAAGAAGTGCAAATCATGATTTTATAAATTGTAATTTATTCTATGACCGGGACTGACAATTATAGAAGGTGTTCGGGTAATGTACCAGTCATAGTCACATCATGTAACAAAAAGCTGAAAACTCAATACTTTTCAAGTTGCAGCCTGTCAAAGTTCAATTTTTTTCCTTATAAACCACATCGCTTAGGTGCGAAACTGGAACTAAAGTTTTTTCGAGCAGCAAAATCAGTTTTTCAAATGGAAGTAAAAAAATTACTGAGTTCTCGACTTTTTGTTACACTCTCCAAGTATCCTGATTCATTATCCAAGCACTCTGTATACATTTCTAGCTGTTTTAAAGGAAGAATCGTATTATACAAATTACTCTATTTTTTAGCTAAATATTTGTCAAAGTATACATTTAAGAACAAATGCTAGCGATATCTGTATCCATATTTCACGACGTTTGTTTAATACAAGAATAAAAAAATAAAAACAAGCTGTATACACCCAGATAAGAGCCCCAAGTTTCAAATAAACGTAATCTTTTTAACGCGAGGCGAATCGAACACCACTTTATTCAGCTCAAAGTTTTATAAGGAGATTTGGATTTACCAACGTCTCAGTGGAATAAAGTTTGTAAGTTTTGTTAAGCTAAATAGAGTTGCTATTAGTTTTCCGCCTTTACTAGGGGTTGCTACTTGTGTTGGCTATAGTCGAATTGGGTTTTGGTGGATGGTGGAATGAAAACCAGACCATGAACTAAAAGTCCCGGCCTATAGAGGGTTTCGGAAATCACATAATTATTTTTAAAATTTCATCAGCAGACAAGCAGAACACTATTTTATTTTAATTCTAATGCGAATAAACCCCAACAATATTGCCTTTTTTCGCATGATATTATTTTTTCTAATATAAACAACAATAATTATTACACTACCCGACGATAAATACCGGACAAAGATAATGTTAATCAGTTTATTGTGCTGTTACTTTTTAAATTGTTTCCCGATTTTGGTGAGATTATTAGCAAAGTATCTACTTGTGTCTCGGAATGTTAACCTGAATATTGGTTTTTATAAATCATTTTTCGATACCGTTTTCAGTATCGTAATAAGCTTTTTCGATACCGTTGTTTTCATTTTAAAGGGTTGGTGGTACTGCTGTGTATGTTTGGTTGCATAATAAACAATTCCTAAACTAACCTCACAATCACAAGTTTAGATCAACACGTAATATATTCTGTTACAAATATATCAATTTAAAGCTAATAAATACACTGTACACTAATTATACTTATTTATTATTAAAAGTGCAGTTGTTATAAACATTTATTGTGACCGTACTTGTGTCTGCAGCGTTAATTTTAAAATCGGGCATAGTTTGTGTGTTTGAAACGATTTGTTCAGGGTTAATCCTTATTTGCGGATCCAATAATCCACTTTTATTAAGAACTGGTTGTAAAAAATTAATGTATAAGTAGGTACTGTACAATTTTCTTACCTTTAAACCTAAGTAAATGCTATTTTCAGCCTCAGTTATATACTTATTGATATCCTCTAAATCTAAAATGGAAGATTTTTTAGGTTTGTAGCTCTCAGATTGCCTTTTTAGAAA
The DNA here is from genome assembly GCA_963991005.1 of Barypeithes pellucidus. Taxonomy (NCBI): domain Eukaryota; kingdom Metazoa; phylum Arthropoda; class Insecta; order Coleoptera; family Curculionidae; genus Barypeithes; species Barypeithes pellucidus. Next base: position 16,713,363 of record OZ022561.1, on the reverse strand, counting down.
GGCCTTTCATAATTTCATATATCTGTGTTTTCATAAATGTTAATGCAAGCTCTTAATTTTGAGTATAAGGATCACAGAGTCGACGACTTCTTAGTTTTACTTTCCTTCTCAAAATAAGCGATTAGAACATTTTCACTACTTCTACACCCTTCGCAGTACACCAGGTTGTGAAGGTCTTGTAGTCTTTTTCGTATACTTTCTTGGACTTTTTTGGTAAAAGCTGATCCAATGTATTATTTGCAATTTTCCTTAACTCAGGAGGAGTTAAATTAATAATATCTTCTTGATCCATTATTGATTAATTTTAAGTAAGCTTTCAACATTCGCGACAAAATGGCGGACACGTATAATTTATCAAAGCTCATTTGATAAATAATTTGACTATTGCCAACATAAAATTTAAACATACAAATTTACAAAATCTTTATGGCATTTATTAGTTTTAATTATGTGTTTTTTTATTAAAAAATACACAAAATTGAAAAAGTAGTATAAAGTACATGTTTTATAAAGCTATTAGAGCACTTGTCCAGCTAAAATATCATGCTTTATAAAACTAAATATCATACTTTAATATACTATTCCGATCCTAATATCTATTTCAGTATATTTACATACAGGATAAAAAACGGTAAAATTAACCGATTTCTATGAAAATGTGGACAACAACGTAACTCAGGCATCAAAACCGAGTTGTTGTTCCGCATGAAGTTCAAATTCCATTTAATGCCGTAGGGGTCGATGAGATGTAAAGGTATGATATTTGTACGGATGGAATAGAAATTTATACATACGCAGGGAAAACCTTCATATGGAATTTTAATGAGAAAACGCGTATAATTTGTTTAATCGTGTTTGTTTTAATGGTGTTTGTTTTAAGTTTATTGAGGACGGATTAATTAAATAAGCCCAGAGCGTCTAATAAACATTTTATTCGACCGGGCGCAAAATATATTTTGAGGCCTTCTTTTTGGGGCGTAAAATTTTAGTTTAAAGCCCCAGAGTGCAAAAATATTTATTTACAACCAACATTTCATCTATCTTTGAAAGGTGGAAAGTTGCCGTTTTTTGACTTTTACTTTCCACCCGGGTTATTTTTTTGTAATTTTTAAAAAAATCGATATCTCAAAATAATATACGAACAAACTTTTTTTAAAATGCTAATAGCTTTGCGTGTTTAGATACGGCTACTTTTCCCCTAATTGATAGAGTGATCCTCAGCATTGAATATTGTGACCAAATCGTTGATATCTTTATTGTCTTGGCATTTTCACTGAAATAAGCTAGTAGCGCCGACTCAGAACCAGGATTTTGAACTTTGCTTCCCGTACACCATTCTTTGAAACAGTTATATGCCTTGTCATTTCTCGGGCGGCTTTTAGTTGGCAGATCTTCTTCTACTATTTTTGCTGCTTCTCGAATTTTTGGTGGAGTAGCAGCAAAATCAAATCCTCATCTGATCTGATGAGCATTTTTCTGTTGTTAAAATAATATATTGTTTAGTGATATGGAAACCATATTCAATAAATGATATTTGCCATCTTGATGTGTATTATTACAGACGTTATTTTACCACCTGCGATTATTTGAAATTTGTGTCTAATTCTTCAATGGAAAAGTTAAAATAAATAAAATAGTATACCAACCTCGGTGAAAAGTTTCATTACTGTCTCGAGATCGCCGCTTCGCGCCTCGGTTAACTACCGAATCTCTTGACAGGAATGGAACACTTTCCACCTCGGAACATAATATACTATTGAGGCCTTCTTTTTGAGGCGTAAAAGTATTTTAGAGATCAAAAAAAAGTTTTGGAAATAAAACTTTTGTTTATAATTTCAACAAAACAACTATTCGTAATAAAGTTTTTCAATATTCCTACACTTTGTTTTAGTTATAATATTGAGTGAAATTATTTTATTAATCAATCTATATAAAAAAATTGTTGAATAAACAAAAATGTTTTTACCTCTTAAAAGGCAAAACATAAATTACCGTTACGTAAGCTTTTTTCAAACAAAAAGTTTTATATGGCTTAGTTACAACTTTTTAATTTAATTTTGTTTTCGGTAGAACGCCTTATAAAAACATTACTTAGAAAATAAAAACAAGGGAACATCGAGACTTAAATTACTTTATAAATCTTCTTAGGATATACCTTTCGTTTTTATTTCGTAAATGTTATAATGCCTATATTTTTGTTTAATATAAGCAATATATGCTTTTACTAAAGAAACATTCTACACAGTAGTACATTACCTACCGAGGAGGAAAGTGTTTCATTCCTGTCGAGAGAGTCGGTAACTAAATCTCGAGACAGTAATGAAACTTTTCACCGAGGTTTGTATAATATTCACATCTAACATCCACTTCTTATTATTTTGAATTAAAATTATTAATAAAAGATAAATGTAATTTTGACTTTTCCATTGAAAAATTAGACAAAAATTTCAAATAACCGCAGGTGATAAAATAACGTGGGTAATAATACACATCAAGATGGCAAATATCATTTTTTGAATATGGTTTCCATGTGACTATATTATTTTAACAACAGAAAAATGCTGTAAAATCAGATTAGGAATTTGATTTTGCTGCTGCTACTTCACCAGAAATTTGAGAAGCAGCAAAAATAGTAGAAGAAGATCTTCTGCCAACTAAAAGCCGGCCGAGATATGACAAGGCATATAACTGTTTCAAAGAATGGTGTACGGGAAACAAAGTTCAAAATCCTGGTTCTGCTAGCTACTAGCTTATTTCAGTGAAAATGCCAAGACAAAGAGATATCAACGATTTGGTCACAATATTCAATGCTGAGGACCACTCTATCAATTATGGAAAAAGTAGACATATCTAAACACGCAAAGCTATTAGCATTTTTAAAAAAGTGTGTTCGTATATTAGTTTGAGATATCGATTATTAAAAAAAACAAAAAAATTATTTACTTTCTACCCGGGTGGAAAGTAAAATTAAAAAAACGTCAACTTTCCACCTTCCAAAGATAGATGAAATGTCATTATTACATGCATGGTTATAAATAAATATTTATTTCATGCATACGAGAGCCCCTTCCCTTATCCAGAATTACCAGATGGATCTGGATGGAAAGCAGTATACCTACTCGGAAAAATGTTGAATCGGAACTAAAAACAAAAAAAAACAGATGTGGGGTTTCCCGCTTGGCGGATCCTGGGCTTCTTATCGCCGCTAGTGTCCCTTACAATGAAACAAAAGGTATCAGAAATATAGTGAAAACAGAGAAAAAGTTTTAATATTTTAACACCCTTTATCTTTCAAACAAAGTATCTGCGGACCCATGTTGTATTTTTGAGTACAGAATCATCATATGATGGCACAATATGCTTTCTTGGAACACCCAGAATAAAAAAATTTCGATTTAAAATGTTTATAAAAAAATCGTTGATGACGCATTAAACAAGGAAATTATTTTTGGTGATAAATGAAACTTCATAACTGTTACAAAAATATTTAATTAAATAGGAAGCGCCTAATAAATTCTAAACCCTATCCATCATGAAGTTTTTATTAAAATTTTCGTATTTAGGCCTGACGGAATATAAAGGACGTAAATAATTGACTTTGTTTTGTATTTGTTCGGATATTTAATTAAATTTCGTTAACGATTATTAAAATTGGGCGGCTTGACACTATAAACGGAATAACCACCATTAAATGTATTAAAATATATTCTCAATAATAATATGTAATACTTAAGTTATTCATAAGGAATGAATAACATAAGGAATGAATAACTTAAGTATTACATATAATTATTGAGAATAGTGGCGTCTGTGAGTCGGACGAACATCGAAATATTATTAGCCGGAACAAGAGTACCCCCAAAAACAACCCCCCAGAGGGGTTAAACGCGCTTCAAGAGGTTTCCCTGCAGAGAAACACACTTTCCCCCCGTTTTCGAGGATGCTGAACACGGTGGTGGTGTTAGATATCGCGTCCGACCCCCCTCGCCCCTCTCCCCCCGTTTTCGAGGATGTTGAGAATGGGGAAAATAGTTGTACTTCTCTTTTTGGTTGTAATGGTCTCTTATTCCGGTCCAACTAAAAAAAAATATAATCAAATAGTTTGTGCGAAAAAACGCAAAGGCGTGGTCAGTTTATTGGCCGTTTTGAGGGGTTGTGAACAAACCCGAACAAACCCCAAAGAGAAATTCTGACGCCGCCATCGTGTTCAGCATCCTCGACGGGTTAACTCTTGTTCCGGCTGAAAATATCTCGATTTTTCGGCGTTTTTTTCGACTCACAGACGCCACTATTATGCTAAGCTTTTTTAAAGCAGCTCAAATATTGATAGTTGATATACAAATAACTAGGAAAATGCACTAACTCATGTGCAGGAAAAACCGGCCATAAAATTTGATTAAGTTTATAGGCCGATATTAGTTTTGGTGAGCGATATCGTGATTTTTCAATCACGTTGTGAAACGTGATTGTTATTTTTTGATATCAGTGAAATTCAAGCGTGACGTGATTACGGTGTATAAATTTTTCACTGCTAAGCGAGATATTAACTAGATAATATACGTAAGAGAATATTGCGCGCATTGTGGGTGAAGGTCGATGGAATTAAATTATTTATTATGTATACATACTACTTTACTACTAAACGAACTGTCACAAAAGAAACTAAAATCTGTAAAAAAATATTACACAACATTGATAACAAATAAAAGAAAACGTTATTTCTACCTAGATTAAAGTAGAATTATACCTTTTTAAAAAACTATGAATATGAATTAAACACTGTATACTTTACAACAAACTATTTGTTCGTGCAAATACGCATGGTTTCTTAATCATTTTGTGCGTATTGTATATTATCATTTAAGAATAGAAATCATTTGAGTTTTCTTATTACTTAGCCTGTTTCTTTAAAAAATGCCCAAAGATGACTAGTCTTTCGAATATTACTACTTATTTTCATTTCATGGTTCCAAGTTCAAGATTCAGAAGTCACAGTCAAAAACCAAGTAACAACCTGACAACTTCACGGAATCACATTTTAAATAATATTTCTATATGAGATGTGATTTGGAAAATCCACCAAAAAGCAATGTCCCATAGCACTCATGTTATTCTAACGGTGATATGCGAAAATGGCCATTATTATTTTAACACAATTGTTGTGTTGGTACAGCACAATACGGCCGATTATGGCAAGTGTAATAAATGTATTTCTATTGGTGTTTTCTTTTTATGATCAAGCACAAGCACTATAGGAAAAATCCTTTAGGGCACTCTGGGAGTGGTGCGTGTGCCCAAAAGCGATTCACGTTGGTTTTGAATCATTGGAGGTTATATTCGTTGGGAAAAACGACCTAGAGAAGGTCGTTCCATAAGGATGAAGTCTTCCAGATGAAAGAATTCTTAAATAATCAAGTTCGAGGAGTACTAAGCTTAACCACATATGGATGAGCGGCAGTGGTTCGTCGTGTACTTCTGCTATTCGCCGCTCTGGGCGGAATTACGAGAGCAAGGTCAGCCGTGCACTTTCCATGAAAATATCTGTAAAAGAGAGTCAAATCCCCAACCTGTCTTCAATGTTCTAGGCTGTCGAGGTTCTTCGTCAGCTCGTGGTCTCCAATCAGACGAATATCCCTCCTTTCGATGGAATCGAATCATGTCGATGGAATATGATATGAGAGCAGTACTCTAGTGATGGGCTAATCTGGGCTTTGTATAGTGTTAAAAGTTGTTGAGTGTGTACAACTTTCTGGTTCGGAAGAGTACACCAAGTTTCTGAGAAGCTATCTTGGCGATTGCCACAACGTGGTTATGCCAAGACATATTTTCTCCCAGATTGACGCGACGACAACAAGTCAACCCCATGGGAATAAATTTTAAACAAAAGGATATGTTTAATGATTAGTAAAAGTGAAATACGCACTAAGAAGTGATTTGCTTAAACTGGGATCAAGCTATTTATTTCTGCTAAGGAACTGTGACTACCCGTTATTTGTTGATATCAGTGATTAAATCACATTTCGTGAAATATCGCTCACCACTAGATACTAGTGATTTTTTTAGAGAACAGCAGGTACACTACTATCACTTTTAACTTAATATTAGTATATGAGTCGGTTACTTAAGGCCGTATTAGACTAGGCAATTTTTTCTCTTGCGCCGGCAATTATAATGGCCCGTATTCATGCGCAGTAAATCGTTTTCGATCAGCTGGAGCATTGTCAACGGTCAGAACAGCAGTGGGTACTGTCGAAATCCCTAAAATATCCCCAGAATTAGAGATGTGCAAACCTGTTCGTTTTGATTACCAGTTAAAGCAGCTACTGCTATTTACAAATAGGAGGTGCAAAAAGTTGCTGAATTAGCAGTCCATAAGTTTAATAAAGAATGTAAACTGCTAATTTAAGTACCAGTGGGTTTAAATGGCCATTACCTGTTCATACTTGGTTCGGTCAAATAATAAACAGTTAAAAATAACAGAATAATCCATGTCTACCCAATTGCGCCGGCAAAGGCAATTAAAATGGCGCCTGCCCCATTTCTGGTAATGAGAGACAGCTGATCGGGAACAGTGTACTGCGCATGAATTCGTGTCATTTTAATTGTCAGAAGAATTTCTGACTGTAGTACGGAGAACAGTGTACTGCGCCTGAATCCTTGAATTATAATTGCCATTGCTGGCGCCATAAAAATTCCCAAGTGTAATATGGCCTTTATTTCAGAAGAAAAAATTTTTAAATGTACGTTAGATTCGATGCAAAAACGGTTTGTTTTTATCCTATATTTCAAATGTACAAGGAAGCAAAATAATTTTAATTTACGTCCACGATAAATTTCAAAACTTTTTTGATAAAAATTTCATTTTCAGTTCCAGAGCAATATAAAAAGTATTATAAAAGGGCTAAAATATTTCAATTTCGCTTCGCTTGCGTAATTATTTAGTGTGATTAATTAGGCGTCATACAGATAGTTGCCGGGGTGGAATTAGTGACATTTCTGGAATCCAGGTCTTGCTTTTATGTTGAGTAGAACATTCATTAGCGTTCCGGTTCAAAACATCGTAAATTTATGCCTGAGTAAAATGAAATTTTAATTGAAATTTATATGATGTTAGATTAGGAGCTAATAAAACCATCTTATTGCTTTGTGTACTCACGCACTGATTTTATGAAGAGGTAAGTAAACTATTTAATGCCCGTAATATTTTTTTTAAAACCACCTTACAGAATTTGAAATTTAGTCTAGTATTGAATTTTTATTGTGATAATTATAATTATTAATATTATTCTTAGAACTACACTGAAGGAACGAAACAACTCACTGTCGCTTTAAGTACTTTTTGTGATATCATATCTTTTGATCTGCTTAATGGATTTTGATAAACTTTATATTGGCGGGTAGCCCCGCTATTTAGCTATAAATTGACGTAGCAAACTTTTATTTTTCCGTTCGTTTAATTCAATATACGGGATAAAATAAAAAGTGATTATTTTTACTAAAATTTAAACTGAGCTTTTTCCAGAATATTACATTTTATGTGTACCTACCTACTCATACTTAGGTATACATGAAGCGACAATTTATACAGGGTGTTATGGAAATGACGTATTATATTTAAATGGGTGACTCCTTGGGTGTCCTAGAGAAGCGCTACATATTTATTTTTTTTTTATTTATCGTTTTAAAAGTGGGGTAACAAATACTCTTACTCAGTCCGCGCTACTGTACAACATTTCACCCAGACCCAATGGCAATGTTGCCAAACTTAATGTAAAACTGTAATTCCATATAAAATTATAAAAATAAATTATTTTCTACCTACTTGTATTTATCTTTATACCTAAAGAGCGAGGAAATCCAGGCCCAAACACAATCATTTTTTCTTTTTCATGGGACCACTCCTGGAAACACTTTATGTACACACAGTAATAGTGAAACAGAACCGATAGTTAGCTTTTGAAAATACAATAATACAGATTATACTACAGATTATTAGATTTTATTACACGCGACGAAATTTGACGTCCAGAAGAAACGCGTAAATACAAACAATATTCAAAGATTATTTATGGACGGGAAAGATACACGCGTAAACCGAAAAACAGAGCGGATCGCTGAGAGTGTGTTGGTGATCGACGAGACACAACGTATCCGGCCGCTGGTTAGTCTTCAACTAACAGACGCAAGCGTGCACTGCTATATGAAACTACTTCGCTCAGCCGATGTAAGGCGTCAAGAGGTCATTGGCATTTGACCTAGTGACGTACGTGGCTATTACTATTCCATATGTTTTTTCGGGTTGTTTAAAAAATAGTTCGTCGTAAATGTTCTTCAATTAATTGTTCAAAAAGGTATTGCAGAATGGAAAGTGTTTAAATTATTTTATTTTGTATAAAGAGTTTAAGGTGTTATGACAACACCGGCCAGAATTCTTTGATTGCTTACATGTAAAGCAGTGCCACACCGGTGTTTTTCTGGTTTGACGTCAGGTCACTTTTACCGCTGAATGAATTGAAAGCGCCATTTATGGGTATTTTTCTTCAATTTGTCTTTATCTCAGGAATTGCCGGTTTAAATATAATACGTCATTTCCATAACACCCTGTATTTTTGTCGCGTCAAAGTCCATAGGAGGTTTATTATTAAGAATACGATTTAGCAATATCCCAAACAATATAATCAATAACCTAACAACAAAAATCCATATTAAATTAAACAATACAAAAAGTTAATAAAAAACCAAAATTAAATAAATCATGAGCATGAACTATTGAAGGGTTTGTCCCCGTATTAATCTTCACACAGCCGCACATCACCTGTCCATGCTTGACATGCGCAGCAATATATTTTTCCTTACTTAAATTTAAGCATAGATAAAATATCTCCAATTCCTGCGTAATTTCGCCGTGTGTATGTGCTACGAGGATGAATATTTCGGGATTTTTTTTCTTGCCATGGTTATAACTTAAAACAAAACCTTCTGATTGGTCACAAAATGGCAGTGCGAAGTTATCAATTTTTTTTTCTGATATTGCATTAATTTACAGTCTATTTTTGTAATTTATTTTAAAAATATGCAAGACACTCTCAAAATCGGTAACTTAAGTGGAAATTCAATTCTTATAAACAGAATATTTTCTATAAGTTTCCAACAAAACCCAAAAACAATGAAAGATCAAGTGCCTTTGTTGAGTTATTAGGTCAAAACATTCTAACAATAATATAAAGGACTAAAATATTTCGGTAATCATTAAGTTTGATTAATTAGGTGCCGTGCAGATAGTTCCACTATAACATCGCGCCATTATAGAATTGGTGACATTTATGGAATTCGACTTATGCTTTTATAAGCATGCAGAGCCGGAGGAATCAAATTCAGAAAAAGTATCGGTATCTTGATCATGCATTTCGCCGGTAAAAAAAAGTTTTCCGGTTGGGTAAATAATAAAATCAAAAAAATCTGCATACTATATTAAAAGAAAAAGTCATTCAAACTTGACATTTATTAAAAGTCATTGACTAGTACTCGGCCTACTTAGAAACGCTTTTTGAAAATGTTATGGAAAAATGGGACAGTTTTATCACTTGCAAAGAAGATTAAAATTTTATCTGTACAATCACATGTTAATGGTGCAAATAAAAGAATTTGATTGGCAGAAACCGTATATTTTACAGGTGATGGAAATAATATAAGAAAAATTTTGGGTTCCTGAAAAACTGTTCCTAGATTCTAATTATTATACAGAGTGTTAATTAAGTATGTGCAGTAATTTTAAGAGACGATTCTTTGGGTAATTCTAAGACGAAAAGTTCATATAAACATGGGTCCGAAAATGCTTCGTTTACAAGATACAGGGTCTTAAAAAAAAATTTTCATAAATATCTTAAATATCCTTTTGTCGATATTGTTGAAATTTGGCAGTTTTATTTGTAGTATTAAGGGGCTAATTTAGCCCTAAGTAGATTAAATTTATTGAGTCCAGTGGCGTCCCGGGCGGCTCTTTAACGAATATTATTGGAATTGTTAGTTAATTTTTAGTTTTGTTTCGTTTCAGTTTTTTAGATATTTAGTAATTTGTCATGAAACATACAAGTGTTTCAAAATTCAGGATATATTCATCATTCCATGTATTTTATAGATTTAAGAAATTGTAATTGAAATAACATTTTGCAATAATATAAAAAAAATAAAAGGAATACAAAATGAGAACTTTATCTGTAGCTACAAAAGGAATGCGGGAAAAAAATTTCTTGGGTTAACAATGTTGTCACATATATTCAATTTTAATTTAATAACATGTTACCAAGTAAACCCTAAAATTAAATTTACCAATTTAAAGTAAATTGTCATAAGTATATAAGAAACTAATATTATATTATAGTTTCAATGTTCTTAAAGCTTTCTTTTCATACTATTTATTTTAATATTTAAATGCAAAATAAAATATTTTTTTATTAAAGTACTTCTAATCTAAAAATAGGGCAACATGGTGCAATATAACCGGTGGCAAAAGCTAATTTGATAGGTTATATCCCCAGAGAGAGGATGACAACACGCGTCTGGTGACACGCCTATTTTGCCGGCGTGGTTATTCGGCGATGTCCAATATGCTTCATCGAGTTGCGTAGTGATGGGTTTATTTTAAAACTGTGATAATGAATGAATATACCCTGGTAAAACCCTTCATAGTCAAACCCGTGAAGTGATTACCAATGTGTACAGGGTGTGTGAAGAGGAATCAGAAATTAATATATTTAAATTGCTACTTAAGCTAAAGCTAGAAAGGGTCGCAAGGTATACGGGAGTATGCGTGGGTGCAGTAAAAAACATTCACAAAGAAGATACTGAAAGGAAAGAATATAACCCAGATCAATTGTTGTCATCTCCTGTCAAAAAAGGGCCCGTCTCTCTGCTGTCGGAAAAATCGAAGGCTTCGACTTTGGCATTGTTAGGAGATCAATACAAAAGTTTTATTTGGAACTAAAAGTGGTTACAACCTTAAAAAAGTTGCTACAACAGCTGAGAAGTGACATAAACTCTCGGTTTTCCCGTGAAACTTTGAAGTGCATGTTGAAATCAAATGGATTTTATTGGCAAAAATGCCAAAATAAGCGAAAAATATTAATGGAAAGGCCTAATATATTGCACTGGTAATACAAATATATTCATGCCATGAAAAAATATATATTATTACATTATTAAAATAATAATAGCACGCCCATGACTCGGCCATGTTTTAAAAGATATTGCTTCCCCCTTACCGATACCGCGTAGCTATAGACTCTCTTGTCGAGCTGTATTTCAACATTCATTCAATTGCTGATTTACCCTTTTAAATATTTTAAAGGTATAGCTACTCTTTGCTATTTTTTTTTGCTACTATTTGATTGAACCCTTAAGAAGATCGAAACCCCAAAAATGTTCTTTTCCCATAATAAAATATTTAACTTGAATAATTTTTGAAAAGCTGCAATTGAAAACAAAAATTGGTGTATCATACACGTACAAATTATGAAAAATTTGGTCTAGCTATAAATACCTTTACAAAACAATTTATATAAAATATATTTAAAATATAATTTAATATCCTATTTTTTACTTCATAACAGACGATTAATTAAGTTACAAAAAGCCATTTATTAACAACATAACTCGCTTACAACTTTTGTAATTTAATTTCAAATAATTTGTTCTCGGTGGGAAAGCTTAATAAACAACCTCACTTGCAAAATTAAAATTTTAAATTAAAATGGCACAAACAGCGCTTTAAAAAAACTTTATGACTTTTTCACGAAGAATAATGTTTGCGCTTTTGGAAAAATATTATTGCCATTTGTATATTTTCTGCATAAAAAAGCGTAATATTTTTCCAGCTTTTTACATTTTTTGTTGTTTTTGTCTACAAATATGTTTATGAAAAGGACTTGCATCATAGCTATTGCATGCCCGTAAATCAAACAAACCCATATGATTAGTCAAGATAGGCCAGTCGTCATTGATTTTATTTATTTTTTTTGTTATTTTACCCGTATTTTTTCCATAAATTCAATTCTAGAAAATATCGTATGTTATAATGTTTACCTCAATTGCTTCAACAATTTTCGTAAAAATTACAGCGAAACAAACACATGGAAACAAATAATTTCGTAAAAGAAAACATTGCATTGTCATCTACAACGAGTCACCAGGATTCGGGACGGGGGACGTCCACCTGGCTGGCGCTTCTTTGTTACTTATGTTATATCATGGACGGTACACGCAATTCCACTGGCTTCACCTATTAATTTGCTGGGCGTCAATCTGGGAGGAAATATGCCTTCGCATAACCACGTTGTGGCAATCGCCAAGATAGCTTCTCAGAAAATTGGTGTACTCTTCCGAACCAGAAAGTTGCAGAAAACCTCAACAACTTTTGACACTATACAACGCCCAGATTCGACCATCATTAGAGTACTGCTCTCATGTCTCACTCTTCGGCTACTGGATTCCATCGAAAGGAGGGCCATTCGTCTGATTGGAGACCACGAGCTGACAAAGAACCTCGACAGCCTAGAACATCGAAGACAGGTTGGGGATTTGACTCTCTTTTACAGATAATTTCATGGAATGTGCTCGGCTGACCTTGCCCTCTTAAGCGGCGAATAGCAGAAATACACGGCGACCCACTGCCGCCCATCCATATGTGGTTAAGCTTAGTACTCCTCGAACTTCATTGTTTAAGAATTCTTTCATCTGGAGGACTTCATCCTTATAGAACGACCTTCCCGAGGTCCTTTTTCCCAACGAATATAACCTCCAACGATTCAAAACCAACGTGAATCGCTTTTTGCGCACACGCACAACTCCCAGAGTACCTTAAAGGAGTTTTCCTATAGTGCTTGTGTTTTATCTGCTCTTCATCAAGATTATATCGCCAAAATGGAACGACACAAGTTCTCGTTCAACGATCACTTTATTAAGAAAATTATACACCAAGTAAAAATAGTCGCTAAACCAAAATACGAATTGCTACAACCGGAAAGTTACAATTAAGATATAACAATCGATAAAAACAAGCTCGGCGGGGTCATTAAAGTGCCCTTAATACTCCAGGATCAGCAAGGACGAAGGAATTTTGTGAAAACAGCACCTGCGGTGGAAATTCGAGTGTTTAAAACTGGCGTCTTCGTTACGGCACTCACAATTTTGCGTGTCGCCAAGTTGTGTAAAAATATCGGCTATTTTTCACGTTATACAGGGTGTTATGGAAATGACGTATTATCTTTAAATGGGTGAATCCTGGGGTGTCCTGGAGAAGCGCTACATATTTTTTTTTTAAATCGAACGTTTAAAAAGTGGGGTAAGTCACCCCTAAACCCACAGGTCACTCCTCGTCATAATCAAATATGATCATATTACATTGCCCAGCTGTGTAATCAACAAAGGTTCAGGCACAATGTTGCCAAACTATGTAAAAAATGTAAAACTTTAGATTCTTATAAAAATAATATTTAGTTTACCTAGTATCCAAATAGAAGTGAATCCAGGTGTCAGTACACTAGCAAGTAATCCAGAGCACAGACATTTTCAGTTTTTTTTGGATTTAGTGGGCAAAGCACTAAAACCCCTTTGGCATTTTTCTTCCAATCTCAGAACATGACCCTGTATATCGTCAGAGACACAGAACATATAGTGAAACACTGAACAAATTACCATAAATCACTTAAAGAAACACACATAGTTGTTTTAGAGACACATCAGATTATTAGATTTTATTACACAGGTCACAGGTCTCGCGAACAAAAGCACATTTCAACACGATATTTAGCAATACTTAGTAGATACACAAAATTTACACATAATAAAAAGGCTGATTTATGTACAATAGGCATCACAGCAATCTTGTAGATTCCAAACTATTATTCCTTCTTCACTTTTCTTTTAGAATGTAAGATATTGAAAATAACCGACTGCTTCACTGGTAGTGAAGTGAGCGCTCAAATAATATTATTCAGCAATTATATCCACTATCTTATTTCGCAACTGATCCATATCTTCGATTGACTTTGTAAACTATTTCTTTATTCATCTTACCCCATAGAATGCATTGTGTAAAATCCGATGACCTTGCGATGCCCATTGTCTCTTACTATAGGAACATTTTCTAATATGCCTTCTACTGATTTTTCTGTATGTCCTAAACATTCTCACACGCACATTATTTTCTATTAAATTAATTAAATATCCCGAAAAAAACGGCTTTCAAATTCGAAAACACGCGACGTCGCATAGGAATATGTTGTTGTCAAGCAAATGTCAACTTATAACCTTCTTTTTTTTGTCGATTTTTAGTAGAGTTGGGCTAATCTTTGTTTTTTAAAATCTCGCTGTGAAACGATCGATTTATTTTTTTTTAGGCTTCTCGAATGAAAAAGAGCACCAGAGCAGCGTTTAATTGACTAGCGTCTAGGGACAGGGAGTGCACCTGTCACTACGCATGCGTGAGAATTTTCAAGGTTTATTCATGTGAGTCAAGTCGACGTCCGTAATATTTGGCTTATTACGTACAAACCGGCATCCAGGCCGGATTGCTAGCCCACTATAGTGATAACCAACCGTCACAAGGATAATGCATTCAAAATGTCGTAAATCTTTGAAGGTTCAAAAACCTAAATTTTGTCAATTTTTTAATGGATATACATAATTTATTAGGTAATATACAATTTTTTCCGATAATTCGAATTTTTAAATTTTACATGAAATTTTCTCCGTTATTCTAATCATTATGGAATTTTCCTATAGGACCATTATTATGGACAATGGACTTGCGCATGCTTTTTATTTGAAACTTTTTTTTCTGCGATATTTGCAAATAACTAATTTCCATATTTTGGTCAATATCTCATAACCTATGAGAGCTAGAGGAACGTTTATTTTACTAACTTGTAGTTGGTATCCATCTGCAATTTTCTGGTTAATAACATTTTGCTTCTAGGTTTACAGTTTTCGAATGATAATTAATTTTATGATTTTTCAAAATTTTCAAGGAATTATTATAGCATTGAAAATTTAAAAAAAAATTAATTTCTAATTTATGTATTTTTTTAATAAATATGCATTAATTATGATGTTACTTTACATTTGCCATCATCGTTTGTAAAAACGAATTTTATTCCAACTAGACAAAGGCCGTTAAATTTGTTGACAATTTTATTATTTGAATAGATTCATTTAAGTGTATATAATAAGTATTTGTGGAAGAAAAATGCCGACAACGTGTATTGTGGTGGTCGCGACCAATTTCCCTTGTTTTTTTTCGGATTCCCAGTAAAAAGACTATTCATTACCCAGAAATAAACGATTTATCAAAGAAAAGGCGGGATATGGGATTAACAGAGCAACTATCAAGAGGGAAGCTCTTACAGAAACAATTTTAAGAAAACCAGAGAGTGTGTAGTTATCTATTCAAATGGCCCTACTCGAAGAGAACTTTAAAATATTTTTTCCTATCAATGAAAGCAAAACTTGTAAATTACTCTCTTTATCTACTTAAGTTTTATAATAATTAAAAATATACTTACATAGTTTTAAAAAATATATTTTCGATCTTGTAGAACATATAGTACATAATATTTGTAGAGAAACCCATTTTTATAATGGTATTTTTTTTAAAAACCATTCATTGATGTGAAATAAGGATATTTAGTATAAGTACTTATATTTAAATGTTTTATATGCACTGAATTATATATAAATAAAACAATACATTTAATATAAATAATATATTTACCAAATGGAAAATATGGGAAGAAATTATTATTAAATAAAAATAAGTAACCTACAAACAAGGTTTTGAGTTCATATTTGAATAAATTTACCATCCCTTCTTTGGACACTGAAGATAAAGCCACCTCTGTCTTAACGGACCAGAAACTCTGCCGAAGTCCATTTTTGCAATTGGAATAATGGGCAGTTCTGTGGACAATAATGGCAGGTACATCGGTACAAAAAAATCATACCTTTATTTCTGTGGATATATTCCACAGCAAAAATTGGTTTAGCATGGGCTTTTTGTGAGTGCTTCACCTGAAAAAGAAAATTATATACATTAATATAAAGTATTGCATTCCGAAAAATGAATGACACGCCTTAAATTTTTTTAGTTCAAAACTGAAAGATCTTATAGAAAAGTTGGTCACTCCTGCACTAGGTATCAACCACTTGAAGTAAACAAAATTAATTACCTTTCCAAGCATGACATAAAACTCATTTACAACCTTCATTCCAAGATTTGTAACAGAACTGGCTGAAAAATATTAATGAGCTTCAAGGGTTTTGTAGGCTTTCATCTGCTCATGTGTATAAATACTATGTGTTAAGGCTGCAAAAATGGAAATAATAGATGATAGGCCACTGGTAGAATCCCATTAATGGTTAGTCCAAATCAATAACTGCCGTGGTAAAAACATCCAAATTGTTTATTAATTTCAGCTTCATTAGATATCTACAACAAAGTATATTTTTCTATCAGTTGAATATGATATTCAAGCATAGAAATTTACTATTTAAATGAGAAAAATTCTTATGACTCTTAAATTGAAAGTATAATCAAAATGTAAACAAACATACCTCTGACTACGTCTGAGCATTCTTGCAATAATTTCTTCAAATGTGAACTCTGCATAATAAAATACACTGGTACGTTTTCACAATTAAATGGTCTTAAAAGAACTAGCCAGAACTAACAAATATTTAGAATTTAAATGGTTTAAACTCCCCGTTGTTTGGATTGCCTAACGAATAACTGAGGTTATGTTATTGATTTTCGGCGGTCGAGAAAATTGAGACGTATGCGCTCACTTGACTCACATAAATATTCTTGAATACTCTCAAATATTCTTACGCATGCATAGTGACAGGTGCACTCCCTGTCCCTAGACGCTAGTCGTTTAATTGGTGCTAAGAAAAGTGCTATCTCTACTTTTGACAGCTCGTGTTTTGAATGAAGTTCAGATATCATGAAATTTGTAATTCAACGAAATGTTATTACAATGTGATTTTGAGTAAATTACAAACAAAAGTTCATACAAATCTAGGCGAGACCAGCCAATGTTAATAAAAACGATGTCTACAAGTGAATTTAGGCATTCAAAAAGTGCGTTTAAAATTCTGTGTTGTAATATGACAACACCGCCTACAATGCGCTGACCTCTTTTGAGACTCAATAAATTATTGATTGCGAACGTCGTCAGTAGCGGCCACGTAAATTTTCAGATTTAGAAAAAAAAGAAAAAGAATGGAATTTTTATTTCTATTTAAATTTGATCAAGAAGTCAAAAATTGAACTTTCACTGACGGTAAACCTTTTACTGGACTGGACTACTGGCAACGTAGCACGGCTCCTACTATGGCGGTAAAATTTGTGAGTGTCATATCCTAGACGACAATGTGTTTAAACGCCACCACTTAGAGCGGAAATCTGATCGAGACTATAGAGAGCTTAAGCACTCCACGTAAATGGATATAGAGTGCTAATAATTGTATTAAACGAGGATTAATATAAATATAAGTGATTAAACCGTGCATTGTGTGTCTAAGAGTGGGATAAACCTGATATCGTGATAAGTGGGTATATAGAGTATTGGAGTGAATATGGTAATCAACCACAAACCCCACTACACTACACCACACTAGTTGAGGAGGGTATTATATTTCAACCTGCAATTCCTGAGATAAAGACAAATTGAAGCAAACTACCCATCAATGGCCCTTTCAATTCATTCAGCGGTAAAAGTGACCTGACGTCAAACCAGAAAACACCTGTGTGGCACTGCGATACATGTACATCAAGGAATTCTGGCCGGTGTTGTCATATGTAAACCTTAAACTCCTTAGACAAAATAAAATAATTTAAACACTTTTCCATTCTGTAATACCCTTTTGTACAATTAATTGAAGAACATTTACGACGGACAATGTTTTAAACAACCCGAAAAAACATATGGAATAGTAATAGCCACGTACGTCACTAGATCAAATGCTAATGACCTCTTGACGCCTTACATCGGCTGAGCGAAGTAGTTTCATATAGAGCCGCACGCTGTGTTAGTTGAAGACCAACCAGCGGCCGGATACGTTGTGTCTCGTCGATCACCAACACACTCTCAGCAATCCGCTCTGTTTTTTCGGTTTACGCGTGTATCTTGCCCGTTCATAAATAATCTTTGAATATTGTTTTTATTGCTGCGTTTCTTCTGGACGTCAAATTTCGTCGCGTGTAATAAAATCTAATAATCTGTAGTATAATATGTATTATTGTATTTTCAAAAGCTAACTATCGGTTCTGTTTCACTATTACTGTGTGTACATAAAGTGTTTCCAGGAGTGCTCCCATGAAAAAGAAAAAAAAATGATTGTGTTTGTGCCTGGATTTCCTCGCTCTTTAGGTATAAAGATAAATACAAGTAGGTATAAAATAATTTATTTTTATAATTTTATATAGAATTTCAGAATTACATTAAGTTTGGTAACATTGCCATTGGCTCTGGGTGAAATATTGTACAGTACCGCGGACTTACCTATTAATAAATATGTGTATTTAAAAACCTTTATTTTTGTTAATATCTCAGAAGCGAAACTTTTTAGAGGCCTTAAATGGAAACTTCTTAAATACAGGGTGTTATGGAAATGACTTATTATATTTAAATGGGTGACTCCTTGGGTGTCCTAGAGAAAGTTAACATACTTTTTTTTGTAATCGAATATCTAAATACTAAGGTAAAAACCCTTTTTACCTATATACGCGACTATCGTTGCGCCAGTATGTTTCGAGACTCGGGGGTGGAATGACGCTGTCGAGGGTCCCGCGTGCTTGATGTATACGAATTTTAAACGTTTTGTTAGTTGTAGCACTACCCGATTTTTTTTCTGTTGTGAAATCATTCATAATAAGAAATATTGTGATGTGATTTCAAATCTGTGTGATATTACCTATTGTTGATTCTGTTGCAAAACATACTTTTTGTGTTTTATTTTTTTATGGAATTTAATAAAACGGATTATAAGATCGAAGGTAAGAGAGTATGTACCTTAAAATTGTAGTATTTTTTTTTCTAAAAAGTTTGAAAAAGAAGTGCTAACGCGGGTCAAAGACGTTTTGTTGTCAAAAACTGAACACGTGCGTTTACAATTCTGTGTTGCAATATATGACAACACCGCCTCAATAAACTATTGATTACGAACGGCCTCAGTAGCCACGTGAGATTTCATATAAAGTGTATATCTCGCTTAATAATTCAAAGCACCATTTATGGTTATTTTTCTTCGATTTATTTTCATCTCAGGATTTTCCGGTTTAAATATAATAAGTTATTTCCATAACACCCTGTATACTACAATTGTGAAATATTCGAACACACTATTACGTTAGCGTACCTCTTAAAGCATTC
Source organism: Barypeithes pellucidus (assembly GCA_963991005.1). Classification (NCBI taxonomy): domain Eukaryota; kingdom Metazoa; phylum Arthropoda; class Insecta; order Coleoptera; family Curculionidae; genus Barypeithes; species Barypeithes pellucidus. Next base: position 16,693,936 of record OZ022561.1, on the reverse strand, counting down.
GCAAGCTCTCCTTAATATCGGCTAGCAGTTAAAGATAAAAGTCTAAGGACTAATACTTGTCGTTAGTGAGGATCGTTATCAAGCCCTTTATCGAAGTCCTATTTTTGTCCTTTTCGTTTTTTAAACCGTTTAGATAAAGCGCTGCCCCGGAACGGACATTTCCTACTTACTTTATCTCGGAAATCGCTAAAAACTTTGCAGAAAAGAAATAATACCTACTTGTTTTAAAATAGGGTAGGTAATTTGAAACAGAATTTATGTGGATTTTAGAATTCGATAAAAGTATTAAGGTAATTTATTAAATTGTGTCATCTTAATTTATCCCCCATCCTCCCCCAATGACGAACAATTCATCCTCGCTTTAAGCGTTTGAATCAGTGGCTACACAGTCAATAAACCGTTTTTCTACTTCCATATTAGTAAGAACCCACTTACGCACTGTACTGTTACATAATGACTGTTACGTAATATACAGGGTTGCCCAGCGGTTAACAAGTTTTTTAATCTTTATTGGTATCTACAGCAGTGAAGGAAAACAATAAATAAGTGCTGTAGATTATTATAATTATTTATTTCAACCTTTTTTGGTGAATGCGCTGGAATCTACCGGAAAAACACGCATTGCATTAGTACATCTCTACTTTTTGACAGCTCGTCTTTTAAGTGTTTCAGTTCAGATGTCATTTTTAATTCAAAGAAATGTTATTTACATTTTACAATGTGTTTTTTAATTAAATACAAAAGTTCATACAAATCTAAGCGACACAAGCCAATGTTAATAAAAACGATGTCTCCAAGTGAATTTTGTGCATTATGGCGGCCATTGTTCATGTGAAGTTTTACGATTATGGTTATGGGTTATGTGATGTGCCGGTTTCTTTACTAAAACGCTGTATAAGTTTTTATAGAAACTGACACTAATTTTTAAATAAGACCGACAAGGTAAGTGTATGTGTGTGGCCTAAATAAAATTACATTAAATAATCAGTCAGCCAATCACTAAGGTCATTGACATTTGACCTAGTTACGTAGTTGCGTATTTCAAACTTAAAAAGTGTAAGGTGTAATTCTGACAACACCGGTGAGAATTCGTATGTGTCGCAGTGCCGCACAGATGTTTTCCTGGTTTGACGTCAGGTCATTTTTACCGCTGAATGAATTGAAAGCGCCATTTAATACGTCATTTCCATAACACCCTGTATGTGAGGAAGAGCATGAAGAAGATATGATTAAATGTCAGAAGTGTTTGCTGTGGATGCATAAGAGGTGTACGTCTGCTTCAAAAAAGGCAAAAAAATGTATTTGCTTTTTTTGCATGACGAATAATGGTACATGAAAATAATAATTCTGAATTTGAATAAAATAACATTTGTAGTTAAAGTAAAGTGTATTTGTCTAAGAAACATAAAAGATAACTTAACTTACTTATCATTAGAATGATTTTTACACAAAAACATTAATATATGAATTTTATACTGAGTTTCATATTGTAAACATCGTCTTAGCGTGACGAATACTGGTACAGTTACATTACATTTTAAATTTACTAATTTATTTGACAATGACCTATTGGCAACTACCACTGGTAAAGTTAACCCGCCCGTTTTGCCGTGATATATTGGTTTCTACAAGGTATCCGAGGAGCAATAATTATTAGTTCAAAGCCAACCGAAATTCAAAACTTCGGTCGAGTTCAGTTGAGAAAGTTGAAACTATGCTTCGGTTAATCACCAAAGCAGCTGAGATTTAAGGAAAATTTACGATGAAACTTGTTTTGAACGATTAAGCTGCTACGGCTTTGTACAGTATAGTTTATTGATGTAAATATGTCGAAAATATGAAAAACATATGTCAGGGGTATAAATGCTCCGGTTATACCGGAAGTTTGGCTTAACATTGGCATTTTAAATGGAATGTCCGGAATATTTTGACGTTTGTCGATTCTACGTAAAAATCCAAGTAAATATTGTTAACAATTTCCTATACCCATCTCCAACAGTTTCTGAGATAAGATTCGTTAAATTAAAAGCATGTTAAGAGCTGCGCTTAATCACCGATTGCCAAGCAGGCAGTATTTTATGCAAACGTTTATCCAAATATACTTACTTTTTTTCTAATATAAAACTGGATTTGTAAAGTTAAAGGATTGAAAAACGCTATGAAAAAATTGCGTTAGAAAATATAATGTTATAAGAATAATAATAACAATTTCAAATATGAACAATTTTCAAATTTTTGTCACAGATCTTCCTGAAAATTGTTGATATCCCAATCGACATGTCAGACAATCTAAATATCAATAAATTAACTAAAAAACTTTATTATAAACGGCTAAAACTTCACGAAAAGAAATATTGATAACTGATAACTCTCGTCTCTTTCTAACCTGTCAAAAAATTAAATTAATTAAAATTAATTAAATTAATTCAACATAGATGGCTCTGATTGCTAATTTGGGATTGTGTAAATTAAAAAGACTTATGCCAGGTCAGATTTTCGATAGAAATTTCTCAATTTTTTTGAATTAGTTACAAACCAACTTTAAATTACCGTTGACATGTTTTTTATTTATTCCTTCAATGAATTTTATTTAAACCGGTTGGTGAAAGGCATAGGAAATTGTTAACCAAAGTTATTTGGATTTTTGCATATTATCATGAAATTCCAAAATGTACAAGGTATTCTATTTAAAATAGCAAAGTTAAGCCTATCTTCCGGTATAACCGGAAGTCAAATAGATTCCTTAAAAAAAGATTACCAATATTTCAAATAAATATACTTTTTCTATTTGGGTTTCATAGAGGCTACATTATGAAATGCAAAAGAATTGAATAATCTTTATGAAACTGAAATTTTATTTTTTTAAGTTGGCAGCAAATAGGGTTCGAATTTTAGGCTTACTTCGATTTCGTTGAAATTAATTTTCTAGGCATTATCGATTCGACAAAAAAATTTTTATAGAAAACTTTAAAATACTAACCTTTAACCTTGCAAATAGATCATTTTTACTAGATATTTATTTGAAATACCTATACTCGGAAATATATAACATGCTGACGGTGTCAGTCAACTAATTTCTAGTCACAACTATAAAACAATATAACCTAAAAATAATAGAAATATATTCCAGTTTATGCTCTATTTCTAAAGTTTTATTCAATAAAGTACTATTTTTATTTTTAATTCAATATAGTATTATACAAATTACTTCATATATACATATTTATAGTTACTGCAGACATTTCCTGGGCATTAATTGTTATTCCTGTCAGATTCTGTGTCAACACAATATTCTGTTCAATAGTATTATTTTGTTCAATATTTTGAACTTTGTTCTGCTCGCACCATAACTCAAAGTTTTGCATATTCCTTTTAAAAGTTTATCTAAATTATTTTCTGCAGTTTCTCGTATTTCTGACGGAGTACAACTTACTTCCTGGCTCATTTTTATTAACTTTAATAATATATTCATGGTTAATTATAACGGATGGGAAGAAGCTTTGTTGTGTTCAATTGTTTCTATCATGGCATATTTGATACTTGTAACATTTATTTAAATTGTAAAAGTATTACCAACCCAAAAAGAAAATATTAATTTTTATGGACAAATCTACTATGTTTTTTAAAGTTTTTAAAGTCCCAAATAGAAAAAGTGTTATAAAATACACGGTTCATAAGACAATTAGAGCACTTGTACTTTAGAAAACTCCCCGCTTCGCGTACTTTAATATAATGTCTTATGAAACTTGTATCTTAATATACTATTTCAGTTCCCAAAATCATTTAAAAGGCCAGTCATGCTGAAGGACCCTGTATAAACCGTATTCAATTTTCGAATTATTATATTAATCCTAAAAATATTTTTCCACCCACCAACATAAATATTTTCCGGGAAACTTTACTTCTGTTACATATACGTACCATTTTACATACACATACTAAAACTCCGAATATGGTAAATGTAAGTCCCTAAAATATATATCAGATAAATTACAAAAGTTAAATGGACTTCGGGATTAGGTGCATAAAATACTAATATATTACTTGCATAGGGCCGCGGTTGAAAATTTACAAAAAGGTACAAATTAAGAGCATTACGGTCTTTTGTTCGCATATTCAGTTCGGACTTTAGGATATAAATTGCTGATAAAATGAGAAAATTTAAAACTGCGATACACAAAAGTTACTTGCGATTCCGAATTGCTGGAACTCATCCTATGTAATTTCCCAATACCAAAAGTTGGTTCACCTTGCCTACGTTATCGAAATAATTGAGCAGGTCCTTTATCATCAAATTAGGGATAATACAGACAAGCCTGGCAAACCTGGTGCGTTTGGATTAATGCAAGTAATTTCGACAAACTGAATCATTGTCTTTTGGTTTCACTTCACAGACATCTGAGTATTCAATACAATGCGTGTAACTGAAATAGAACGCAAATACATAGTTAATCTTAATGGAAGTTGGTTTAAGCCCAGAAGCATCTCGTGTGGGGTCCCGCAGGGCTCGGTACTGGGTCCCTTGTTGCCCTTTCTTTATACAGCTCAGTATTATTTTCATTTCTATGCGACTGACATACGAATCTATATTTCATCAGCATTGCAGAATCTAAACGAAAAATTAATGCTGACCTACAGCTCGACAAGCGAGTCTATAGCTACGCGGTATCGGTAATATCTTTTAAAACATGGCCGAGCCATGGGCGTACTATTATTATTTTAATAATGTAATAATATATATATTTCATGGCATGAATATATTTGTATCACCAGTGCAATATATTAGGCCTTTCCATTAATATTTTTCGCTTATTTTAGCATTTTTGCCAATGAAATCCATTTGATTTCAACATTCACTTCAAAGTTTCACGGGAAAACGCAGAGTTTATGTTACTTCTCAGCTGCTGTAGAAACTTTTTTAAGGTTGGAACCACTTTTAGTTCCAAATAAAACTTTTGTATTGTTCTCCTAACAATGCCAAAGTCGAAGCCTTCGATTTTTCCGACAGCAGAGAGACGGGCAATGCCAGCAGAGATGACAACAATTGATCCGGTTTATTTTCTTTCCTTTCAGTATCTTCTTTGTGAATCTTTTTTACTGCGCCCACGCAGGGGCGGATCCAGAACTTCGGTTTGGGGAGGGTGAAATTTCGTTTTGGGGGTCATACAAGGAAAATTTACGAAAAGCAATACCCTGCCGCGTTAGCCAACACGTTATATATGATATTTTTCGTGTTAAATTGTTTGTTTGTGGGGGGTCATGACCCCATGACCCCCTGGATCCGCTCTTGCACCCACGCTTACTCCCGTATATATTGCGACCCTTTCTAGCTTTCGCTTAAGTGGCAATTTAAATGTATTAATTTGTGATTCCTATTCACACACCCTGTATACATTGGCAATCACTTTACGGGTTTGACCATGAAGGGTTTTACCAGGGTATATTCATTCATTATCACAGTTTTAAAACAAACCCTATCACTACGCAACTGGAAGAAGCATATTGGACATCGCCGAATAACTACGCCGGAACAATAGGCATGTCACCAGACGCGTGTCGTCATCCTCTGTCTGGGATATAACCTATCAAAATAGCTCTAGCCACCGGTTACCCATGGTTACCGTCGATATTCCACCATGTTGCCCTATTTTTAGATTAAGTAATTTAATAAGAAATATTTTATTTTGCATTTAAATATTAAAATAAATAGTATGAAAAGAAAGTTTTAAGAACATTGAAACTATAATAAAATATTAGTTTCTTATATACTTATGACAATTTACTTTAAATGGGTAAATTTAATTTTAAGGTTTACTTGATAACATGTTATTAAATTAAAATTTAATATATGTGACAACATTGTTAACCCAAGAAACTTTCTTGCCCGCATTCCTCTTGTAGCTACAAATAAAGTTGTCGACCTGTAGCTGTATTCGTAAATATTTCTCATTTCCCTTATTTAAGGCTTAAGTTTAGGTAAATCATCCATGGATAGATATATGTCATGTTAGATTCTCATAAAGATCTCTCGTAATTGTACTTAAGAATCTGGTTTATTTTCTCTCAATCCCGATCAAATATATGAATTGTATGTGCCAGGTTTTTTCTTTCTTTATTCTTTCACTGCTTATTGTATTCTGCACTCTCCTTGTCTTTATTCTTACTTCTCGATATTTCTTTCGCATAATACGGCATAGAACTAGAATATAGCTATAGCAGTATTATCATCTAGTATAGGGATCACGTATCAATCTAAAAAACTGACACACGGAGAATATTTGGAACAAATCATATTACAAATACAACTCAAAAACAAGTATACATCCACATCTACATAAAAAACCCCTTAAAATCAAAATCTCAAAGGAAGATAATGGAGTATGGCATATCCACATTCCGAATCCCAATCGTACAATTTATCCATAAAACATAACCTAATAAAAATTCATGTATACATACATTTTGACATTATTCCTGTATTTTTGTAATAATGCCAGTAGTATCCCACAAAAGGGGAGAAATTCAGTGTTTGGAAGTAAACATTCGAACTGAAGAGCATACGTAAATATGATTTGGGAAAAGAAATTGGATCTTAACGAAATAAACCAATGCGATGGAAAAGTTCGAATTGCTTTATACGAAAATATTGTTATCCAGGTGTCTTGTTCAAGAATAAGAAAAATGTTGGTTACAGCTAACGAAGTTAAATATAATCGATCTTATTCAATTGAATGGTATAATTGTACCGCCCCGTCACGTAACGCAACTACAGAATAAAAAAAACTACCACTGCTGACTGGGAAGATGTTAGGTATTCCAACTACATTACAGTTTCAAATAGCATTGAAAGCAGAACTGCTAGTCAAAAGGATCGCAACGCGACAGTTTTACCATCATCTCAGTGGAACTAGGACTGTTTTATTGAGATTTAGCTACGAGGGGTCGTTTAGAACAAAAATGAGTGCCCGAAATATTCACTTGGTTTATAATAAAATTATTAGTAACAATATTTTTTTCACGATTTTCTTTTCAACCCTGTATTATAAAGATTTTATTAGATTACAGTGATCTCCTTAATAAATCTTAACAAATACGACTTTCATAAATCAGGCGTATCTACGATAAAACAAGAGATAGTAACTAAAAATATGCATGCTATTTAAAAATACCCCTTAAGAGGATGCCGGAGTCGGTCGAAATCTCCGATTTGACCCCCTGTTCGTTTCGCGCTGTGTAGGCACGAGGAGAATTGGATCTTCCCTTGTCGTTAGAACAATACGTCTAGCGTTCGCCCGTAATCTGTACGCTGACGAAACAGAGATAATCGGAAGGAAGAGACCGAACGTGATCGGGGTCTAGACTTCAATTTTTAGCACTGAAAAACGGAATTTTCGCTTTTTATGAAAACGCTGCATTTTATAATGAAAAATGTCGAACAAAAGATGTCTAAATTTTATTATAAATTGGAGGAAATCCATAATTTCCTTCTACATGGAACAGTAAATAAAATTAAATCTAAAAATCTTCCGAAACAAAAATTATTATTTTGTTATGATCAAACACAAGCACTATAGGAAAAATCCTTTAGGGCACTCGGGGAGTGGTGCGTGTGCGCAAAAAGCGATTCACGTTGGTTTTGAATCGTTGGAGGTTATATTCGTTGGGAAAACGACCTCGGGAAGGTCGCTCCATAAGGATGAAGTCCTCCAGATGAAAGACTTCTTAAATAAGGAGTACTAAGCTTAACCACATATGGATGGGCGGCAGTGGTTCGTCGTGTATTTTTGCTATTCGCCGCTCTGGGCGGAATTAAGAGGGCCAACCTGTCTTCGATGTTCTAGGCTGTCGAGGTTCTTCGTGGTCTCCAATCAAACGAATGGCCCTCCTTTCGATGGAATCCAGTAGCCGAAGAGTATGTTTGGGTGCAGAGCTCCAGACATGAGAGCAGTACTCTAGTGATGGTCGAATCTGGTCTTTGTATAGGGTCAAAAGTTGTTGAGGTGTGTACAACTTTCTGGTTTGGAAGAGTACACCAAGCTTCTGAGAAGCTATCTTGGCGATTGCCACAACGTGGTTATGCCAAGACATATTTCCTCACAGATTGACGCCCAGCAAATTAATAGATGAAGCCAGTGGGATTGCGTGTCCGTCCATGACTATATCCGGTTCTGCAATGTGAACCTTTTTAAAGAAAACTGCTGCCTGTTTTTTTTTTAGCGTTAAATTCGACTTGGTTACTGTCACCCCAAGCCAAAATTTATTCCAGGTCTTTGTAGAGGCGTGATACTTCATGCTGTCTGCGTCGGTAGCCGATGTTTGTGCATTCAAAGAGAAAGATGAGATAAGTGTGTTATCATCAGCAAAACTAAATATCGGATTTTTCGTTTTCACTAGAAGGTCGTTAATGTAGAGTAAAAAGAATGTGGGACATAATATGGACCCTTGAGGAACACCGGCATTGATGGTGAAGGTGTCTGAGAGTATGTAGAATAAATACTTTCCTCCAATTTTAGTTGCATTACAAAGTTCTTCCCTTGAACATTTTTTTCCTAAAATAGAAATAAACGCTTGGTGAGAAAACGCATTTAGAGGTACTCCGGAATCCACTTAAATCTAAGTATACATTTCAAAAGAACTTGAACGTCACACAATTGGAAATTATGTGAATTTATTGAATACGAACCATATTTTAGATATTCCCAAAATAAAACCAAATATATTTATGTACTATACTTATCCCTTAGTCTCCCCATTTGGGAGTATACAAACATCCCAAGGGATCATAAATGGAGTAATGCATATATCTATGCTGAATTCCAATCGCGCAATTTATCTACACAAAATAAGCTTATAAAAAATTCATATATCTACAGATTTTACCATTATTCCTGAAATATTAGTGTCTTTCTCATAACAAAGAGAAAATGTCGGTGTATGGGAAGCAAACATTTGAATTGCAATGCATATGTAGGTCAATATGATTCGGGAAAAGAAATTTGGACCTTACGGAAATAAACCAATGGGATGTTGGAAAAATATATTATATTATAAAAATGTAATCCTGGTATTCTTTAGTTAAGAATTTGACTGAAGAGTAAAACAAAGAATATAATTATACAGGATGTTTTTTAATGCATTGCATATACAGGGTGTCCCAGAATATGTGGGCAATCTCCCGGTTTCAGATAGAACACTTAAAAATAACAGGGGAAGTTCATATAAATTTTTCTTCCTACGGCCCCCCATACGGAAATACGAACCCATAACGGACGTCCCTGGAAATCGTTGATATTTAAATAATTTTTTAAGTACTAGGTGTAATTTAATAATTTTTTAGTATCATGTTTACTAGGTGAGTCTCCTTAAAATTCGCCATTTTAAACACACTTGGCTTATTTAGTTTGACAGGGACGGACTAGACGTAACACAAAATGATTTTTTTTACACCCTGTATGATGAAGGAACGACAATAATTTTTTTTTTGATACTCTAAACCTTAAGCTGAAAAAAAGGTAATCTTGATAAATGTCGATAAAATGAACTGTTTTCGAGAAAAAAATATTTTTGTTCAATATGATTTTTTGCATTGATTGTTGTTCTATGTTCATAAAATTCCCTCATATGGTATTTTTCACATGTACCGATTTAAATAAGAATAGTTATGGCAGTGTCAGTTTATGGTAGTGTCTTGAAATTTGCGGTTTTTCTCCTTTGTCTTATTAGTTACTAACTTAGTAACAAACCCGGACAAACCCGTAGGAAGAAAAATGTATATGAACATCTCCTGTTATATTTAAGTGTTCTATCTGAACCCGGGAGATTGCCCACATATTCTGGGACACCATGTATACTAATATTAACTAAAGGTGTTTATAAAATAAAATGTTAATAATAATGAGTTTCGTTTTGAATTTAACTGTTTTAATCAACATTTCTAACTAAAATATATGGTTTAATGTCCTATTATATACCAAAATTGAAAACACTACCTATCTAAAGTACTTTCGGAGATTAAAAAAAACCCTGTAGCCAAAAGTTTATGTTGTATGAACTTATAAAAATTCAAAATAATTAAGCACTTCTTCATGTATTCCGGAAATCATTTTATTGCCTTTCCTCCTTTTCAAACATACTATGGGAAAATAATCAGTCTAATAAATATATCTTTACTAAAAGACTACTCCATCATAATTTCTTATATTAGATGACACATTCCCAAGAAATAGATGTTGCTTAGCTTAAGAATGACAGCATACGAGCGAGTTATATGGAACCATCGATCTTGCGTTAACAAACGTATCAAATTTCGGCCTAATAACGAATTCGTCACTCTAAATTTTTTTTATGATTAAACACTAGCCCTAGCTAGCAGATACACGTCATTTATATTCAAGCGAAAAATCGAAAATCATCGCCTTTCACTTGATATCCGATCTTCGCTCGACGTCGCGCTCTACCCGAAATCTGCCGATTGGCGACGTTCGAGTTTGATGCTCAGAAGGCTGACACGACATACGTGTTTGTTAAAAAGCACATGAATGAGAAGGTGCATACAAAAAAGTATGCCAAATCCCTTGGTGGATCCATCGTGACATGGGTCTTGTTTTGACCGGCTAGCCAGCAGCGATTGTAAATTTTAAAAAAATTAAAGGATATACTTTTTTTTTAAATCAGAATCAACTCTTCTTCCTTAATAAAAACTCTAGACTAAACTTCTGAAACACATTCTTCTTAGTCATAAAAATGTGAGGTGATTAATCGCTCGAGCGATTCACATCGATTATTAAAATCGCTCGAGTATCAAGTACTCGATTATTAAAATCATCGGTTTTTCCCAACACTACTATTTAACAAAAATTCTCTGTTCTTCTGGACAATAAATAGATAAAATTTTCCTTTCGTTTCCTTTCAATTCAGACCAAAGCAAAAATCTAGTTAAATCAGGAATGCCATCAATAAAAAGTCACGTAAGTATTTATAGTTTCTTTCGAATTTGTAGCGAAAGAGCTTTGGAAAGCCTGATTCGTTTCCCGAAATTCAATTTTGTTAATGTTTTGGCTTAGGCCTTACGCCTGCCAAACTTATTTAGTTTCTACCTGTTTTTATACTGCAAAAGACGTTGCAAATAAAACAAGATTTTAGACTAAGGCGATAGAAACGGTGTCAGTCAGAAAGAAATAACAAATTTCTTCAATAATAAAATATTTCTTGCGAGGAGTAAAAGCGCCGGCGCCCAGCCATTTAGGTGAACACCTGCTGGACCGATATCAAGTAAAATAATTTTAAAAATTCTTAAGTAAATTTAATGTTAGTTAAAGAACGACAACAAAATAAATTAATTCAAACGCGAGTGTTTTTTCTGTAAAATTAATAAAAATAATTCTAAATCTAAATCTCCTGCCAAATTTTCCTGTACTAAACATTTTCTCGAAATAATCTCAATAGTTCACCCAAACCCATTTTTCCCATAAATTTTATAAAAACTTTTGTTTAAAAATATCATTTTATTCAAAAATCTTAATACTTTTCGCTATACAGCTATATTTATGACAAACGCGTCTTTTTTCCACCCCTACAATATAAATTACGCCTCATAAGAATGCACGAGGAAATAAATTTGGAGATGTCACATCCCTGTATCATTTTACGGATATATTTTACATATCAATGCGTTTTTTAGTGTCACAGCATAACATTTTATTCGACTAAGAAAAATATTAAGCAAATATACAGGCTGTCCCATTTAAAAAGTAAAATGTATTGTGTTGGATTTGAACATGTTAAAATTAGAATAGTGTTTTCTCTAGGAACAATTGAACTCGGATCTCTTTGTTTCCGGGTAAACATGTTACGCGTAAATGACAATAGGATTATTGGAGTTCCGCATGTATCAATTCTAGGACTGCTAATTTTTATACTTTTTATTAATGACCTGTCTTGACATATATCGATTGCTTTTGACAATGTATCTGTTCAATAGTATATTAAGATACAAGTTTCATAAGACATTATCTTAGAGCACGCGTTTAATTTAGGAAATCACCAAGTACAGGTGCTCTAATTGTCTTATGAACTGTGTATTTTATAATACTTTTTCTATTTGGGTCTTTAAAGTTTGAAAATATAGTAATTTTTTTTATTTGAATTAATATTTTCTTTTTGGGTTGACACTACTTTTATAATTTCATAAAATGTTACAAGTATCAAATATGCCATGATAGAAACAATTGAACACAACAAAGCTTCTTCCCATCCGTCATAATTAAAAATAAATATATTATTAAAGTTAATAAAAATGAGTCAGAAAGAAAGTCGTACTCCGTCTTTTAAAAAAAATTTGCAAAACTTGAGTTATGGTGTGAGCAGAACAAAGTTCAAAATATTGAACAAAATAATAAATAATAGGTACTATTGAACAACATATTGTGTCGACACAGAATCTGACAGGAATAACAATAATTAATGCAGGAAATGTCTACAGTAACTATAAATATGTATATATAAAGTAATTTGTATAATACTATATTGAATTAAAAATAAAAATAGTACTTTATTGAATAAAACTTTAGAAATAGAGCATAAACTGGAAGATATTTCTATTATTTTTAGGTTATGTTGTTGTATGGTTGTGACTAGAAATTAGGTGACGGACACCTTCAGCATGTTATATATTTCCGAGTAAAGGTATTTCAGATAAATATCTAGTAAAAATGATCTATTTGCAAGGTTAAAGGTTAGTATTTTAAAGTTTTCTATTAAAAGGTTTTGTCGAACCCATAATGCCAAGAAAACTAATTTCAACCAAATCAAAGTAAGTCTAAAATTCGAACCCTACTGGCTGCCAACCTAAAAAAATAAAACTTCAGTGTCATCAACAGGTTATTCAATTTATTTGCATTTCATAATGTTTCATCTAATGTTAAACTTTAAAATTTCTACAAATTCTCATTTCTTACTAATAAAAACATCATACCGCCAACTTTCAATACGATACATTGAAACGTTTTCAAATTATGGCTTATTTTCGAAAATAAACTTCCACTTTCAACACCCTGTATTTCTGGAATGAGAAACATTTCGAAAAAAACTCATAGGACTTAATCGGTCTAGTTTAATGTTTAGTATCCGGCTCATGTTATGGGACATCCTGTATAAGGACAAAAGACATCTAGTTCCCATCTCTTTCTTACTCAATTACAATTAAGGATCTAATCAGGTAGAGACAATGTCGGAGAATTTGCCAAGGGCAATTTTTCCCCTACAGCCATCTTTTCACGTGAACGGTAGTAGTAAAAAAGAACGACTACAAAAACGACTTTCCCTTGATTAAGTTCGGTCTATTAGGATAAAGAAAAGGAACTTCTGAAAAGTTTCTCGGATTATTTTAGGGACTAAAAAAGCCGCCGTGTTTAAGTCCGTTGATAAAGATAGGACGAAAAAATAACCAGGCCTTAAGGCAACACAATAACGCCTTTTATTGTACGACTTTAATTTATTTTTTTCTCGGTTTACCAGGGTATTAAGAAAACTCTCATTATTAGTTGGAATTTAACTTTATCCGGCAGGAAGAAAATCTTCAAGTAAAATAGGTATTATTTCCGTGTCGCACATAGAGGATGATTCACAGTCTATGGTAGGTTTCAGTTTTTCCCATAAACCATGGACCGATATAATAATATACCTACCAGCCCTGTCTCAGTGAAGTTGGCCCAACTATCAAAACTACGTTTCTTTATAAAATTTGTCATATTAGCGAAAACGTATTAAAAACTAAAATTTATTTCTGATAACATACGATATTTTTATTTAATATTAGCGCCTAAAATACTACATTTTTTTGTAACAGAGAAAAATACCTTCGAAATCCAAAAAAACTGTTGATTAATAAAAATCAACGAAACGAAATTGCAGCAAATCACCACTGCGTTACATCGCCTTTTCGATTGATTACTGCTTCGACACTTCTTGGCATAGTGTCAACTAATGTTTGACAGTCATCTGATGTAAAACTGTTCCAAATTTCTTGGCGACGGGTTCGCAATTCTGGAACGGTTCTTGCGGGATTCGATTGGAGCTTTTCTTCATGATATGCCACAAGGTTTCAATCGGCGATAGATCTGGACTACTCGACGTCCATTTTAAAACTGGAATATTGTTTTCTAACATCCAATCTTTTACTTTTTTCGCCGTATGGAAAGCGGCACCATCTTGTTGGAAGATACATTCAATATTGTTTAAACGCATTTGTTCAATTTGAGGTGGTAAGTTATTTCGAAGTACATTAATATACTTATCAGTATTCATAACACCTTTCACAAAGTGTAAGTCTCCCACTCCACGCTGACATGGATCCCCAAATCATAACAGAAGCAAAAAACTTAACTTTTTTTGTAAGACAGTCATTCTGAAATGATTCTTCTTTAGTTCATATGACACGACTCCTACTATCACCAACGCATACTTCAAATCTGGCTTCATCACTCCAAATGATGGAGTTCCATTGGTTCGGAGACCATAATTTGTGTTCTTTGGCCCACGCTAGTCTGTTTTTCTTCTGAATCTTTGTCAGTAAGGGCTTCTCTTTTGCCTAGAATTATTGAGTTAAAAACGAATAATAAAAAATAATTTAAGCTTAACTTGTAAGTTTTAAATCCCAGTTTTTGGGCAGCTCTGTGACAAGTTGCTCTGGAAAACTTTTTTGTGGTTGCGTGATTCCATAATATTTTCAATTCGTTATAATTAGCAAGCCGATCTTCCTTGATAATCCGTTTTAAGGCTCTTAAGTTGGTATTGGAATAACGCAGGCGACTTCCAGTTATGGGGTTTTGAGCCACAGATCCAGTTGTTTTGTACAATTTAATAATATTTCGAACTGTATACCGCAATTTGTTTACACTGTCAGTGATTTGGGAAGCATTTTGGCCTTTTAAAGGCAAGTGAATAATCACTTTTCTTATAAATTCACAAATATCATATTTTGGGGCATTGAGCCGACTTCACTGAGACAGGGCTCGTATAGTGTTGTGATCGTCCGAGCAAAAAACCGATTGAGTACTCGATTATTGAAATAACCGACATCGCTCGAGTTATAAATTCAAGCGCAAATTGTCGCTTGTCACTTATTACCTTTCACTCTATACCCTAGGTTCGCTTGGCGCCGATCGAAATGTGCTGCTTGGTAGTGTGATCGCTCGAGTTAAAAAACTGCTCGTATATTCGAGCAGCTTTTCGCTCGATAGGAAACATTACTCTAATTATAAATTCAAGCGAAAAATCAGGAAGTTAAAAAACTGCTCGTATATTCGAGCAGCTTTTCGCTCGATAGGAAACATTGCTCTAATTATAAATTCAAGCGAGAAATCGAAAATTGTTGCCTTTCACTTGATACCCGATTTTGACGCTCAGAAGACTGTCCCGACCTAAGTCTTTGTTAAAGGCACATAAACGAGAAAGTGCATACAAATAAGTATGCCAAATCCTTTAGTGGATTCATCGTGACATGGGTTTTGTTTTGACTGGCTAGCCAGCGGCGATTGTAAATTTTTAAAAAATTTAAGGATATAATTCTTTTAAAAATCAGAATAAACTGTTCTTCCTTAATAAAAACTAGATTAAACTTCTAAAACTTACAAAAATCCCTGGTGTTTTATCAACACATTTTTCTTAGTCATAAAAGTTTCAAATGATAAACCTCGAAGTTCTTAAGATCTTAATTTCTAGGAGAAATCAACCCCAACACGAATTTTATTCCGCAAGAGAAAACAGGCACTTTACCAAATCCCCTCTCGTAACCCGCGCCTATACTCATATGATGTACCCTGTATAGCACCACTAAATTTAAAAATTCTGTCATTTTTCCACCCCTATGTTTTATATTATACCTTATTAGAATGCATGAGGGAATAAATCGCAGTATCATGGATTCTACATAACATTAGTGTGCTTTTTAGTATGCCAGTATTTTCTTTGGGAAAAAAAACATTTCCATAAAAGAAATATGTAATATCGCGTTTGAAATACGGTAACTGCTAACAAAGTAGTCGCAATCCGTGCGTCATTATTTATGTCACAAAAATCGCACGAATCAATCAAGGAGGCAAAATATCAAAATAAAGACTGATTTCATAAACATTATAATAGACGTGCGTAGCGTTCCCATATACGTATTTCGAAATGATTTATAATGTAATATTTGTATTAAAATTAATACTTAGAGCAAACAGATTTTCAACATAAATGGTTATTGTGTCGATTTTCTTGGTCATGAGTGTAGTTCTTATGGCCCATTTGTAAGCACAACTATCAGTTAAAATTGTTAAATATGTGAGGTTACACCGTTGCCCGAACTTTGCAGAAAGTTGAACGTAACTGCAGTTTTAGTTTAGCATTTGCATTTTATCCTCGAATAATTGTTTTAGAATTTTGCGACAACGGTAAATTTGAGTTTTTAAACTTTTTGCAGCTAAACGACGTATAAATAAAGTAGAAATTACGGCTGTTTGCTTAATAAACAATATGCCACAGAGGAAACTATCGTTAGATAGTTTACTGGTGTAATTACAGTGCCTGAAATTGAGCTTTAACCATCTAACATTTCCAAATATTAGTAAATTCTGCTCCTTGGTCACTCTGAAGTTTTTCAGTAGTCGAAGAGATTTTTTTTAAAACCGCCAAAAATTATCACATTCTCTGACACTTTCTCATTCTTGTTCAATAAGTCGTCTTACATACTCAGAAACCTGACAGGACTATAAATAAGTAATATATTTTTTTCTATTTGGGTTTCATAATGGCTACATTATGAAATGCAAAAAAATTGAATAACCTGCCACTTTATGAAACTGAAATTTTATTTTTTTTATGTTGGCAGCAAGTAGGGTTCGAATTTTAGGCTTACCTCGAAACTTTAAAATACTAACATTTAACCTTGCAAATAGATCATTTTTAATAGATATTTATCTGAAATACCTATACTCGGAAATATATAACATTCTAACGGTGTCCGTCAACTATGATATAATATATATATATATATTAATTTATATATACATATTTATAGTTACTATAGACATTTCCTGGGCATTAATTGTTATTCCTGTCAGATTCTGTGTCGACACAATATTTTGTACAATAGTATTACTTATTATTTTGTTCAATATTTTGAACTCAAAGTTTTGCATATTCTTTTTAAAAGTTTTTTTAGATTATTGTCTGCAATTTCTCGTATTTCTAAGGGAGTACAACTTTCTTCCGACTCATTTTTATTAACTTTAATAATATATTTATTTTTAATTATGACGGATGGGAAGAAGCTTTGTTGTGTTCAATTGTTTCTATCATGGCATATTTGATACTTGTAACATTTTATTAAATTGTAAAAGTATTGCCAACCCAAAAAGAAAATATTAATTCAAATGGAAAAAATCTACTATATTTTTTAAAATTTTTCAGACTTTAAAGACTCAAATAGAAAAAGTATTATAAAATACACGGTTCATAAGACAATTAGAGCACTTGTACTTTAGAAAACTCCCCGTCCCGGGTCGTTTTCTAAATTAAACGCGTGCTCTAAGATAATGTCTTATGAAACTTGTATCTTAATATACTATTTTCACTTGTTCATGAATTTAAATCCATCCACTATGGTTCAGAGGTAAGAGGTGAGAATTCCTTCATCTTCGTGGATTGGTCCACGACTTTTGCAAAAAAGTACCATGCACTTGTGTAAGTTCATCTTAAACAAAACAAGCCACTAACCTACCAAACAGCGAATCGAATCACCACAAATTAAAAACTCCTTTACAAAAATTGTTGTGGGTAATGAAAGTTTATAAGCACTAATATACCGACAACAATGTGGATGAACCACTTTTTATTCTGTAATTTGAAAAAACATCCAGAACCAAAGATGGCGACGAATAACGACAAACAAATAATGTCGGGCCGGCTCTCGGCAACAAAATTTCCACCCTACTGCGCAAACTCAATAGGTCCGCGCCATCTCCCATAGCGGGGACATTTTTTGTATTTTGGAACGTTCGTATTGGCAATATACTGTTTACATATATGTGGGACAAACCCGAACAAACAACTATAAATAATTTTTTTAATTTTCCCATTGCTCACCGTCGCGCTGAAGAAACAAACCAGTAATTAATTTAGTTTTGCAAGCAAATACAACCAAATGTTGTTACCAAACTCTGATCCTTAATCCTTCTAAAATATGTGCCAACAAATCCATTATCGTGTTCAGAAACCTGGAAACAAGTTATTATTTACATTTAATTTACAAACATGATCAAATATTGATTTAATAAATCATCTGAAGCAGTAGCTTACACAATCACTATAAATACTAATTCCCTCATCGTTTATGACTTTAGCACCAGCCACATGGAACAAACTATTAGCCCCATTTACATTGCACCCCAAAAACGACCAAATATTATTACTAAACTCTGACCCTTGGTCACCAAATTACCCCACCACAGGTATCCTAACCTTAAAGTTTTAATCTCGCTCTACCTTTAGGATCGTAAAATTTATGTTTTGAAAAGGGACCAAGCATTAAAAGTTCTTTTGGGTCCTAATGGCCATATGGAATAAATTTAGTGCCCTTATTACTTCATTTAAAGGATTAAAAGGGTTAATTTTATTTAGGGCCTATCTGGTTTTACTACAGATTTGTGTAATATTTTGCTTTTAGGTAAATATTTAAAGACATAGGTATTTCGTTATTTACTTTCCCAACATAATTCCATTTATTTAGTCTAGAATGTACAAGGTGTCCATTTTTGGGTAGTTTTACGGGGTATCTCCGTTATTAGTAAAGATAGAAGGATACGGTTTTCGCAGCACTATGCTACTTTTTTGTCAAACAGAAGATGCCGTAATCAGAAATTTTCTAGGCTGCCTTGTTTTTGATATAGGGGATGTTTTTGAGAATTGTGCATTTTACGACACCCCCATATCTCGGTTACCCCGTAACGTATCAAAAAGAAATAAAATGTTCTTTTTGTAGTTTTTACGTAGAATCCAGTGACGTACTCGGATTTTTTCTACATTCAATAGTTTTCAAGGAAAATAAACAAATTTGCTTTTTTTAAATGGATCACCCTATATATTTTTTAAAAATATAACTTACTTTGTAACAAACTTCTCAAAAATATATAACACTTTATTTTTAGTCTTAGTATTAGGCCCGAAATATACGTTTTTCAAAAATATACCATTTTTTTTTAGTAGTCCATGATGGGTATTAAAAAAAAATACTGGTGTGATGAAAATTTATTGAACTCCCTAATAAATATTGCTCAAATCGTTCTCCATTGTGCCTTCACACATGGTTCTTATTCGCCTTAATGAATTAAAAATAATAAACGGCCGCGTTTGTGACGCCCTAAAAGCCCTGTCAATGGCAATTCTTAAATCTGCCATTGTTTGGTACTGAATGGAATAAATTTTATTTTGAAGGTATCCCCATAAGAAATCCAAGACCGCCATCTTACAGGTCCATTACTTCCAATCCAGTGACCTGGGAAGGTAGGCTCTTACAATTTGAGCATTGACCCTGTTGAAGATGCAAGTTATTGAGACCAGCTAAGGGATCTTGGATTATTTCTGGCACAACGTTTTCCAGAATTTCCAAATATTTATTTGCATTAAGGCTTCCTTCAAATATATTATAAACTATTTTGCTATTCAGTATAACGCATGAAACGCTAACGCCAAATCTGCCTTGCCGTTCGATTGGAAATATTACATGCTGATTTTCCTGAGACCAAAACCTCGTATTCTGTCGGTAAAATGAACCTCATCAGACCATATAACGGTTTTTTCAAAATTGTTTTCCCTGTTCAGATTTTGTAAATACCAATTGCAAAACTCTATACGGCGCTGTGCATCACCAGGATGTAAGTTTTGTACACGGTGGAATTTATATGGCTTAAAATTTTATTTTTTTAGGATTGTTTGCATTCTTGATTTAATTATTCCGACTGAACCTTCACCTTTTCTGCCAGAATTACTTGAATTTGTTTCAATTGAAGTTAACATATTTATTTCATTAGTCTCGCGATTATCGGGTTGTCGTCTTTCGGGATATCTACAAGTAATTTAAGAAAATTTATAAATTTCATAGAATTACTACATAAGGGCTTATATTTACCTATTCAAATACACTTCTAATGCTCCATCTGCATTTTCGTTACAGTGGATATAACAAACGAGCATGTCGTACTTCTCAAAGTTTACATGCTCTGCCATAATTAGGACAAACTGATTTTTCACTATTAATTAGAAATTTTAAAATAAGAGAACCTGAATGCTCTGACAGAATTAGAAGATTTTATTATTATGACACATAGGACTGAGTTCTTTTGTTTGTTTTAAATACCCGTCATGGCCTACTAAGAAAAAATGGTATATTTTTGAAAAACGTATATTTCGGGCTAATACTAGGACTAAAAATAAAGTGTTTTATATTTTTGAGAAGCTTGTTACAAACTAAAATATATTATTAAAAAATATATGGGGTAACCCATTTAAAAAAAGCAAATTTGTTTATTTTCCTTGAAAACTATTGAATGTTGAAAAATCTGAGTACGTCACTGGATTCTACGTAAAGAACTACAAAAAGAACATTTTATTTCTTTTTTATACGTTAAGGGGTAACCGAGATATGGGGGGTGTCCCAAAATGCACAATTCTCAAAAACATCCCGTATATCAAAAACAAGGCGGCCTAGAAAAATTCTGATTACGGTATCTTCTGTTTAACAAAAAAGTAGCACAGTGTTGCGAAAACCGCATTCTTCTATCTTTACTAATAACGGAGATACCCCGTAAAACTACCCAAAAATGAACACCCTGTACAACTTTCCGAGTAACATTGCCGCAAAATTGTTTCTTAGAAACCGCGATATCATTTTATTATTTCACTCACGGGGACTGTGACCCACGAGATCGGTACCCCACGGGATCTCTTTCCTAAAGGAGCTGTATCCTAAGGGACCCATGTCAAGGTTTGTGCAAATATGACGGGGTTAGGGTCTGTTAAAATTTGTCAAAGTGCAAGTGCCCACTCGGTCTCTACATATCAAAAAACACTGGTTTACTAGGATTAGTTCCAACCTATAATGTGAACCATGTGATCTGCTCTCGTAGCCTATAGCTATAGATTCGTTCTTTTTAATGTCTTGAACTTTGTTCCGTCACTGCTTTTATATTCTTCCGATTGTTTATCGGAAAGCCATTAGGAAACATGTGAAACTCGGTAGATTAAGGTTAAGTGCATTTTAGAATTGGCTTCGGATCTTCCGACAGTAAATAAAAGTTGAAATTAGGTCTCCACCTAGACAGTTTTCCAGAAAATTGTGGCAATAAACTGCGAAAAACAATCTAAAATCGAATTGTTAAATGAAAAATTAAGTTAGGTTATACCTGGGGGATTTCTATGGCATAAAGTAGAGTTAAAGGATATTATTTGTTTTACGACTTTATTACTTGTGTGATGAGATCATGAAGTTGAAAGTTCCAACTATGGTTATAGGAAATTTTACATTATGTGGAGCTATAAACTCATAATTGTCCTTCTGACCATCAAATGTCCCAAATTTATGTCTTTTCGGATAGAGCCGGAGTATAAATTTTATTTACCTTCATCCTTAATTATTTTACCATTTTAAATATGCGTCTCTTTAATTCAAACTAAAAATGAATCAATATGTAGGAAGCTATATTTTCAAGCGGACCCTGCACCCATTTATTGTGGTTTGACGATGTTGGGATCTACATAATGGGGATTAATCAGGTCAGTTGATTTAATTAGTATTGAGGTAATTATTATAAAATCTGTACAATCCGTGAATAAGTGGATAAGTCGAGTTGTGTGAAAAATGAGATGGCTCAACCTGACCATGAATGATATCAAATTTCCACCGCGACTAATCGCGTTAACGCAAATTATCAATAAGGTTGAGATTCTATGATCCGTAAATACAGGGTGTCCGCTAATTAATGTTACATGGAAGAACCACAGACTCCTTACATAGAAATATTAGGATTTAATTATTCTTACCTATATCCGAAAGTTGATATTAACTGAGATACAGGGTGTTAAAGTTAAAACTTCATTTTTGTTTTTCTCTGATAACTTTGCAGGAAACCAACGTTTTTTCCAAAATTTGGCAATTATGTTTTTTAGGACGAGAAATTAAGTTTTTTTATGAAATTTTAATGTACACTGTAGGGGGCGGCGCTGTCTGCGGCATTATTTCCACATTAATTAGGTCATAACTTTTTGTGCCTCAGTGTATTTGAGATTTTAATGAAAATTATACTTTTCTCATATTTATTACGTAAAAAAGACATACTAAGTTCAGTTCGCCCAGAGTTACCGTTTCGGAGATATTTGAATTTAAATTGTTTAGTGAAATTTAGAGATGCAGTTGCTATGGAACAGAAAATGTTTAATTTTTGAGTTTATCGTAAGTTTGTGTTTCCATTGCTGTTAGTTTCTTTCGACAATTACATTACTATTCCCAATTACCATTACTAGAACATTAATTATCATGTAAAAGTTAATTCGTAAGAAGTAACACAATATTATTTGCTTGCCTGAGCTAACGCACTAAACAATTTAGATGCAAATATCTCCGAAACGGTAACTCTGGGCGACCTGAACTTAGTATACCTTTTTTACGTAATAAATATGAGAAAAGTATTACTTTTATTAAAAACTTAATATACTGAGGCACAAAAAAGTTATGACCGTGCGAAAAATGCCGCAGACAGCTATATTGTACATTAAAATTTCACAAAGAAATAAATTTCTTTCTCGTGCTAAAAAACCATAATTGTCGAATTTTGTAAAAAAACGCAAAGTTATTAGCGAGAAACAAAATGAACTTTTAACTTTAACACCCTGTATTTCAGTTAATATCAACATTCGGATATAGGTAAGTATAATTAAATCCTAATATTTTTACGTAAGGAGTCTTTGGTTTTTCCATGTACCGTTCATTAGCGGATACCCTGTATATGTCGAGAAAATACCCGCAATATTCAAAAATGACTCTATACTGACCTTGGAATTTTAGACTTACCCACTTCTTCGCGGATGGTACGGAAATAATCCCTATTAGTCGAAAGTCTGATTTCTACGCAATTAAAAGAAATAAATAACAATTACACAGCCTTGCCTCAATCATAGTCGTCAGTAAACTAATGCCCATTAATCTGAAATTTCATCTAGCGACAGCGCTGAGAACCAGCAACAAATATTATGTACCATTTTGATGGCTTTTCTCTATTGTTTTCCAGAAGGAAGTGACAACAAAAGCCCATTGTCTTCGCAACTTCCAAAAACAACCGGAATAATGCCACTAACAATACACGCGAATTAGGCGGAATGTTTTGATACATAGCTATTTCATAAAGTCGGAGATAATAGGCCGAAATTTTAAAGTGTATTACAGAGTAATAAACAAACTTATGAGTCTTTTATTTTCAGATACATATTAGATGCGTTCGCAGACCCGACTTTAGAAGTACAGTACGTTTCACGAAATTTGGATACGACTTAATGATTTCCTGGATCGGTCCCATTGTGTCGACAAGAGCTTGGCAATAAACAAGTGAAGTATGAAGGGACGGACTAAGGAAAACAAGTAATGATATGATTATATTAATGTAATCAAATGAAATAACATTTTTTTTAAATATTACTAGTCATATTTGTTTACATTTATAATGTCATTCTATAGATAGTTCTGTTTCGCTATCGCTATCCTCATCAAAATTAATTATAATTGGATTAATTATACGATCCAGACTAATATACGAATTTTCTACAGTTATTACGTGACGGACTAAATTTTTCCAACTACCTGGGGGAATATCATTAAAGCATTTTCGTATTAAATTTATAATATTAAATTTTCGGGTTTCATTGGTGAGCCGTTGCTTCAGAGAATCTAATGTAGGTACGCGTTACTCTTCGTACATGGTGTAGATTTTTCGCCTTATCAAGTCCTTGTCGCTTTCGTCGAAACATTTGGTGAAACCGGCATCGGCATCTTTACGCTTCTTTCTAGATTTAATGGGATTTGACGCGATTCTTTTCACTGTAGTCAGAGGTATCTTAGTCAAATCAGACGTCGCAGCAGCACTAGCATAAAGTCCTCTGTTGAAGTATATACTATTTTTACAATTTCCCTAGCATCGAGAGATAAATGCATTTTCTTCACTGCAACACTAGAAGAAGCACCATCAATGTTTTTCTATGGACCCCACATACTGTTTTTTTATATGTTTGGTAAAATAATATCGGTAATACAACTAAACTCTTCCAGCAAGAAATAAAAACTAACAAATTTTATCACAAAAAGATATTTATATATAATTTAAGCAACCTAACCTACCTGATGTGCCTATATTTAATTATAATTATTACAATCCGGTCCTTTTCACATAATAATAACAAACGGTCATAAATAATGGGATCGCCCAGGTACTTTTACTGCAGTCATTAAGTTATATCCATTTTTCGTGAAACAAACTTTATAAGGAAAATTAGTGCATCCTTTTTCAATACAATTCAGCCAACCTTGTAATTTTCAACTGCTCCGATCGCTTGAACGACAGAAGCGCCGAACGTTGTTATTTAGTTTCGGTTGCTACATAACATGGACGTAACAGACGCGTTAATGTTTCATATACCCGTCCATGATGAGAAACATGAATTAGTTATGTCATCGGGTTTACAATCAGAGCGGGGCGTTTAATTTTGGCTTGATGGGCTTTAAATATTTAAACTGCTTGATGCAATTACTCCGCTGGGCGTACGCTGATTAAATTACCTGGGTTCATTACAAATGGAATCGTTTTTCGAATTATTTAAATACCTGCATGCGACGATTACTTTTGTACCGCAAGTAAATTATTTTCAGAGATCCCAATGGTGAGCATCGAATTTGGGACACCCACAAGAATGACTCTAGTATAAAATATATAGTGTTGCTTAAAAGTTATAATAGAAAATGTCCATGTGAAAGATGCACATCGATATCTTTATTAAATATGGTCATACACTCGGCGGCAGAAAATTCCGCCACCCTGAAATTTTGGTCAAGTTTGATATTTTATAACTTTTTTATTTTTTATGCAATTTTCAGGATTTTATCAGTTTGTAGATCAATTTATTGCGATTTTCCTTAATTATTTTATAAAGTAACATTTTTCGGTTAGACTATATTATACAGGAGTAAATCAAAGTGTTGTTTTTTATCATAATTTCAAAACACCCTGTAGGAAAATTGAGGTGAATAATTTTATTTACATACTGTTTCTTGTCATCTTTGATGTATGTCATGTCATGGATATTTCTAACGAAGCACACACCAATCTTGTATTTGTTGAGCTCTACCGCCCACTGTTATATTGAGGAAATCCTCCTAGAAGTTGTTGTCCCATTTGCTCGTTTCATTGAGAATCAATTTACATGAATGCATGATAATGCTAGACCTAAAGTTGCATATGTAGTGAGCGAATATCTGGATGAAATTGGAGTTCCAAGATTGGAATGGCCCTCATGTAGCCCAGATCTCAACCCAATCGAACATCTTTGGGATCCGTTCGTCGTCATCCTGTATAACCACAAACCTTGCAAAACTGGCGACTGGCGCTGACCGACGAATATTAGGCTATCCCTCAAGAAAGGATAAGTAACCTTATTCATTCGACGCCACGAACGACGCAAGCTGTCATTGCTGCGAGAGGAGGAAATACACGATATTAAAATTGTTTTTGTTAATTAACTTTATGAGATACCTAGTGTTTGTTTTTCTAAATAAAAATAGGCTTCAAATCAGCGTTTCATTTCAAATTTTGCAGCTCGCAGCAGAAATGAGATAATGGAATGAATCAAAAAACGAAATGTTTAGAATACATCAAAGATTACTAGAATCAGTATGTAAATAATCCACCTCAATTTTCCTACAGGTGTTTTGAAATTATGACAAAAAACAGGAGTTTGATTTACTCCTGTATAATATAGCCTAATCAAAAAATGTTACTTTATAAAATAATTAAGGAAAAATACAATAAATGGATCTAGAAATTGATGACAAAATCATGAAAATCACATAAAAAATAAAAAAGTTATAGAATATCAAACTTGGCCAAGATTGCATGGTGGCGGAATTTTGTGTAGTTTTGTTTAGTAATATTTTAACTTTCACACAATACCTTCAAATTGTTATATGAGACAGGCATATATTACCTTCAAATTGATATTAAAATATAAATATTCGATATGAGACGAGTCTAGCGATTTAACGAATAAATTTGATCTGCTAAAAATATCCCTCGTTTATAAATTGAATTGAATTTAGTGATCCAGACAGGCGGTTCGGCTCGAAAGGTCGAATATTAAAAACCTAAATTTAAATTGTACCGAATATGGTTGAATGAGCTTTATCAGAACTTTACCTGTCGGTTTTAATTGTATTTTTTTGTACTGTAAGACAAAGGTTCAATTCCACAATTTATAACAATTAAGAGCAGCGATGGCCGTATTCACCATATTATTTATACAGGGTGGCCAATTAGTGCGACAAACCTCAATATCTCTTTTACCGCAAGGGATAGCAGAAAACTTTTTTCACAAAAGTTATTAAGCGTTAAGAGGTGCAGCTTCTAAAATTGTCTTTGACCATACAGGGTGCTCCAAAAGGGCAAGGTGATAAAAAAATTTCATATTTTTTAAATGGGAAACTATGTATATTTTTACATATTTGAATTCACAGTAAAATTCTGTACATAGCACCGTAATTATTTGTACATATTTTTGCAACGTTGCCAAATAGATTGGAAAATTCCTAAAATTTGTGCAAAAACATGGTTCAATGAAATGTGTAATATTTCTTAACTTATAATAATCTAAAATAAAATATTTTTATGTCGGAAAGAGGAATGTTGACAGAAGTCCCTTATGATAACACATATCAATATTTTTGTACAGGGTATTTTCTATGGATATGCCAACATTACGGACTTAAAACCTGAGTTTCGTAAGTTTTTAAATGAAACACCCTGTATATGATTACTTTATCTTGTAGATATTTTAATCCTCTCTAATTTTTATTAACGTCTTTCTATGTCTATATCTACCAATCTTGGTGGTATTTCAATTTTTATTTAAACTCGAGCAAAAAAAGTGGATGTATTTTACCATTGTCCGTTTTCTAGTCACCTATGACAAAATTAAAACAAAATGTTGTAATTTAAAAACTTATTGAATTGTGTGTTCAATGGGGGTCACTATATGAACAAATAATTAGGTAATAATTTACTTTAGAAATTGTCCACAAGCTTGAATCGCTAAAATATTTTTGTGTCGTATCCTCCCGTATGAATAAATATTTTTTTTTAAATTACAACATTTTGTTTTTATTTTGTCATGGGTGACTAGAAAAAGGACAATAGTAAATACATTCACTTTTTTTTGCTCGAGTTTAAATGAAAATTGAAATACCATCAAGATTGGTAGAGATAGGCATAGAAAGACGTTAATAAAAATTAGAGAGGTTAAAATATCTACAAGATAAAGTAGTCATATACAGGGTGTTTCATTTAAAAAACTTACGAAACTCAGGTTTCAAGTTCGTAATGTTGGCATATCCATAGAAAATACTCTGTACAAAAATATTGATTTCTGTTATCATAAAGGACTTCTGTAAACATTCCTCTTTCCGATATAAAAATATGTTATTTCAAATTATTATAAGTTAAGAAATATTACACATTTCATTGAACCATGTTTTTGCACAAATTTTAGGAATTTTCCAATCTATTTGGCAACGTTGCAAAAATGTGTAAAAATAATTACGGTGCTATGTACAGAATTTTACGGTGAATTCAAATATGTAAAAATATACATAGTGTCCCATTTAAAACATATGAAATTTTTATAACACCGCCCTTTTGGAGCACCCCGTATGGTCGAAAGTAATTTTAAAAGCTGCACCTCTTAACGCTTAATAACTTTCGTGAAAAGTTTTCCGCTATCCCTAGCGGTAAAAGAGATATTGAGCTTTGTCGCACTAATTGGCCACCCTGTATGTACTACTTGTATTTCACTTATTTAATAAAAGGCATTTATTATTATTATAAAGAGTTTTAAATGTATTAAAAAAATGGTAAGCTACAGAATAAGTGAGGTGCATATGCAATGTATAATGAGATGTTTCCTAAATTTAATAATAAAATATTTTACGAACTTTCTCGAAATCAACCCATCCCGGAATATAAATTAATTCGTACGTGTCTATTCATTTTGGTTCTGCTTTTAATTCAAACAGCAGGTAGAAGTTTATTATCCTGTTGAAATTTTAAAACATACATAAATATTCTAGAATCTCATATTCTACATCAGTCGCTTAAGAAGATGCATTATCTAATATTGCGGCAGAATATCCTACTATAACCCGCTACTTTGTGGTAACTTGCACTAACCAACATAAGGTGCGAAAATTTATGCACCTATCATTTATTATTATTATCTAAGACTTATTTTTAACACAAGAGTAATATTACTAGAAAATAAACTTTTTAAAATTACAAATACAACGTGTCCAAGATAAGGAGGGCCAGTACAGGGATCTCGGAAACCGTAAGAGATACGAAGCCGGTTAAATGGAGGTAAAGTTGCGCATTTACGTGCCTAATAATATGCCGTTTAGAAAGCTTTAAAATTCCGAGTAGTTCCGGAGATATCCGGAAAAAAACGAAATTCTGAAAAGTCGTATTATTTTCCTGGTTTTTTTTTTAGATCGAATTTCAAAGTAAATTGTACTTTTGCATTGCCACTTTTTCCGCTCTATCTAACAGCGTTAATTGTTTTGTAATTCGACGAGTCGTCTTCAAAGGGCCATTATCAGCTTTCTTTTTTTAAATACGGTCCTGTTTTTCTCATATTGGAATTTGATAGCTTTTTTTCTTCCGAATGCAACGATGTATGACACATTGTGGTTTAATGATGTTTCGAGGGTTTTTTGAACAGGAAATCAGAAAATTTTGGGATACGGTCCTGTATTTCTCTTAATTTTATAAATAATATCTCATAAGCACGCTCTAACATCTTTACTTATGTTGGACTAGTTCAATAAATAACAAATAATTTAATAATAAACCACAAATAAGTGAACAAAATACAGAAACATTATTTCAAACTTCTGTTGATTCGGGATTTAAAGGAAAAGTAGGCGCTTGAAACAAAAAAATTAAGATGGTGACGCGTGATTTGTTTCACTTGACATTCCCATTGTGATCGTTTGAGGGCGTTATAAAAGGTTTTCTATTTTCCAGAAAATATGGAACATAAATTTACATATGCTGAAAGTTTGATATTCTATCGCATGTTTTATTTTATCTCAAAAAAACTGTTATGTGGCAGTTAGAAGATGTTATTTGTGCTTAGAGAATAACAGAAATCATTTTGAACACCTGATTATGTAGTTCCTTACTTTTTTCGTTGTTCGTTTTATTACTGTTTTGGAATGATTTTTGTTCACTTAATTATGGTTTATTATTAAATTATTTGTAATTTATTGAACTGTACAACGTAAGTAAAAATTTAGAGCTTACTTATTTATAAAATTACTTACTGACTTATAAAATTAGGAGAAATACAGGACCGTTACCCAAAATTTCCTGATGTTGTTCAAAAAACCCTCGAAACGTCATTAAACCACAATGTGTCATACATCGTTGCATTCGCGAGAAAAAAGCCAATTCACGAATACAGGACCGTATTTAAAAAAGAAAGTTGATAATGGCCCTTCGAAGACGACTGGTCGGATTACAAAACAATTAACGCTGTTAGATAGAGCGGAAAAAGTGGCAATGCAAAAGTGCAATTTACTTTAGAATTCGATCTCAAAAAAACCCAGGAAACAATAAAACAATATTTCAGAATTTCGGTTTTCTAAGGATATCTCCGGAACTACTAGGAATTTTAATACTTTCTAAACGGCATATTATTAGGCACGTAAGTGCGCAACTTTACCTCCATTTAACCGACTTCGTATCTCTTACGGTTTTCGAGATCCCTATACTCTACGAACAAACCCGAACAAACCCTCCTTATCTTGGACACGTTGTATACATATTATTTTTTTTATATTTTTATAGTTATGTATTGAAACTTATACCGTATATAAATGATAGTATGAAGTTAAAAATAATTTAAATAATTATTTGGCGTTAATAAGTAGGTTCCAAGTTAAATTGTCACAACTCACTGTAACACGATAAGCACTTTTTAATTAACTCTTATTCCTACCCAATATATTTTGTTACGACCTGCATTTTTTATTGAATAAAGTTAGCCGAATTCTAATTCGATTGAAGATTTCTAAGCGTATTATAAAAGAACAACAAGATATAATAAATATAAAGCGAAAATGAAACACACCAAAAGTGATTTACAAAGACAGGTAAAGGTATTTTTTTATTGTTCTTATTATTTTTATTGGGTTACTTTTATCTCTAATTTTATATTCTATACGTAACCCACTAATACCACTTTGTATAAATAAAATAGAAATATCTTAACCCAGAAAACCGATCGAAAAATGCGTCGCAATAATCTTGCCCTTTTTGTGGTCACATATATATCAGGGGCAGTATTTTAAGCCAATAAATGTTCAAATCCTTTTTTTATTGTTGAATCGTGTTTACGTTGGTATAACGCCATACAGAATCCAGTTGGGTATCGGCGAAATTTTGCTGAAATCCGAAAAAAAATTGTTTTCCGTTATTTATTTAATAAATCCATTTTATATTTGCTCCCATCGTAAAAGTTATATTTTTTGTTAGCGCTGAGAATGGTTAGGACAAGGCACTGTAATGTGAAACATTACTGCCGGTATCCCGATGTATATAAGCGATATTTTTTTAGCCCTTAGCAGTTTTTATGCTTTTAATCTTCTTTATCGCCGACATTATTTTTTAAATATCGCCGGTCCGGTAAAACAATGACGCAACTGCTAAACTCTTAATTGTTCAGGAGAGACGAAAAATAAATGTCAAAAATTGTATTATCAGGTTTAAATAACGTCTTCAGATATAGGGCAAAGGTATAGCCGCGGTGTGCTTTTTGCTAAGAGATGAAACCATATAAGATTTTTCCATAGCCGTTCATCTTTGCAGCGAACCCTCAAGCTTTCTCGACAGTTGACATACAGCAATATGTCATCGATCAGCTGATTGGGGACTTAATCAAATACCCCAGTTTTATAAGAAACGCATTAAGCGTGTTGTGTTTTTATATTTTTCCAGTTTGATTGGTGCTAATAAGTTTTAAAAGTGTATTTTCGTCAGTTTAGTATAGTTTATTTTATTTTGAAAACGTTGATTAACTACATATCGAGTTGTTTATGTATTTGTAAACCAAAGTAAGTACTAATCACGTAACGAAAAATTTATAGGTTAATATTTTATTTATCTGTTTTTAGGCGAAAATAATAATTATGGAGCATAATTATTGTCTGTCTTGATGTTGATTTAATTCTTTCCGAGTGAGTTGAGATTTATTTCAGTTAAATATCAGGTAATACTTTTGTGTGACGACTTGAATATAGACAGTTTGGTTAGCTGGGAAAGTAGGAAATATCTGCATGATCTTTTTAATAGTTTTGGTCAGAATTCAAGTGCAATTAATGATCATTTAATGTGTAATAATATGTTTATCTAAGTTCACTATTTTTAGAACTTTGCAGAGAACACCAAATATATTGTCGGAAGCTTTTGATTTATATATAGAGCTGATGATAATCACCGAGCTCTAATGGAAAAGCCTTGTGTTGCTCAGAAGAGACGCAGATTTCTTGAAATATACATGGCGAATGAGCAACTTGGTGCCGAAAAAAATTGTCCAACTTCGTATCTCTTTACTCTTACCTTTCCCGAAATCCCAATGGGGAAGGCCGAAATCCCCATTTCATTAGTTTTTTGCATATATGACTTACGTAACCTACGTATACAGAAGAAGGGTGTATATAGAATTTGCTTGTTGTGATACTATACACTTATAAGTTACTATTGAACATTAAAGTTAAAACAGAGGTAACAAGAGTGAACAACCTTTAAGCAACCGTATATTTAGTTTTTTAATACTTTCCTTCAGAAAAGATCCATAGCTATTTTCAGAAATGTTTTTTTGTGCATCCGGTACAAAAACATGGAAATTTTTCCAAGTGCCTAGTATTTATATAACAGGGAAAAGAAATGATCAAGGATGAAATTGAAATATTGAGGATACAATTTATTACAGGTATAGTTAAGTCCATGTGTAGACACACTGTATACAGTTTACAGTAGGTAAAGATGGACATCCATGTAGATACGTACTTCCTATCTTTTTGTGAATATAGAGGTACCTACTAGACATGTAATTATAGATAATGACTTCATTTTTATATATTTGAGTAAATAACAAAAAAAAACAAAGTGTATGTGTGTTTTATTCCCTATAATAAATAATAAAAAATGCATTTAAAAATATAAATAGACTCGTTTCATTTTTAAAATAAAATACAAACCTAGGCAAAATAAATAACCAGAAATAAGCAGGCAAGTCATTAATGTCACGTGACACTTGACATATCTGGCGCAAGGGTTCGCTGCAACGACATAACAAGAAATAATCAGGTCAAAATTAACTCAAATGTAAATAAAATCAAAATAGTATTATACCTATCGACTCATTTATACGTTTCATAAAATATACCATTAAATGCGTTTTATCAAATTTGACATCCTACACTAAAACAAAATCATCATCGTTTTAATTTCATTTGTTATGTAGTTCCGCTCTTCATAGCGCCGTTAAAACGCACAGAAATGTGTCTCTACAGTGACGGGAAACGCGGGAAGGTAATTTATTATTGTTTGAACACGCCTATGGCAAGCTCTTCATGCGGAAACGTTCAAATAAAACTGGACACACAATATGCCATCGGAGAATACAAAACTTTTTATTTGAAGTCGTACACGTCTATAAATCGAACAGTTAAAACTAACATAAATTCTTAAATAAAGAACACAAACTCAAACTCAAGCTAATAATTAACATACTAGACTAAAGAACGAAAGATTGAAAATATTTAACACGTAGATTTTTAGACATCTTTTCGAGCCTTATAAAAACATGCTTAGTACTATCCTGGAATACGAAGTAGCGTCAAATATGCGTTTAATACTTTCTTGGGCCACCAGGAACCCTTTTGTGGTAGTCCTGATACTCCAAAGGTCTAGTTGAGGGGAAACGAGGGGCATGCACGACTTCTCCTCCGATCATAGGATAGGCACTAGGACCTGAGCCCGGACTGTATCTATACGGCCCTCTATAGGAAGGATGCCATGAAGCATTTCTCGGAGAAGCACCGAGCGAATCCATCGGAAGATACTGGGCAAGGGGCTCCTTGTTACCCCCTAAAAGAGAAAAATTGTTGTAAAAGCCATTCAGAGTGTTACTGCCAAGATCACTATTACCACTTGGACCAGATGGGTAGTTGTTTGAAGGATAATCCATTCTAGATTTCTTCATAGTCTTGTACGGGGGGCTCCTCTCACGACTTCTTCTCGGGGGCGAGGAACGCTTAGTAATTTTTGGGGGCGAGGGAGTGGTTCGTTGACGATCTTCATATACCCTCTGCTTTGGTGGGGAAATTTGTATTACTCGAGAACTAGAAGGAATTATGATATAAATAGGACTCTAAAATATTGGTCAAGAGAAAACAAGGCCGTTACCAGTTTAAAATAAAATTAAGATTTAAAAAAAATACCGTGGCATTTTATCCATGACACCATATCCCCTATCTCCATGTGCACCATGAGGTAAACTCCGACCACTTGGACCGGCCCTTCGTACCGGACTTCTTCTCATGGGAGATCTGCTGCGATGTCTTCTCTCCGTTTTCGTCTCGTCGACTTTCAATTGTAGATACTCCCGTAACTTTTTGCATTCCTCCAGCTCTTTGTTTAGTATTCTTCTATCTTCTTCGCGTCTAATGGTTTTTATTAAAAATAGTTAAATAAAAAATCGGTGGACAACGAAAGATATAGAGTTACGGTAAAAGTCATTGTATTGTAAATATCAATGTTAAAATGGGAGGAGGGGGCATGGCCACTGTAAGGCCTTTAATATAAAAAGTAAATGAAGTCGTCTAATGTCACAAAGTTTAATAAAATCCAGACATATTTTATATAGATTCTGTTGATTTCGATGTATCTCTTATGACGACCAATTCTTATACTTATAGTGCAATTAATTTCTTGTCGTAGACACCGTCCGTAGTTAACTGCGCTACTGCTATATCACTATAGCACTAGAGTAATAAATTATTTACTTACGTTAAATAATAACTAAAGGTTTAAATGTAAGTATCCTAGTGACCAGCATTAAAACTACCAGCCATACGTTCAAATCTACACTTAATAGTTTAATACCTCAACTCATCTAACTTTTTCTTCTTGTCTGCTTGCTCTCTATCCTGGGTTATCTTCTTTTTTTCCAATTTTAATTCGGCTTCCAATTTTGATAAGTCCTTCATCAGTTCCAACTTTCTGGAACGCTCGAACTCGAAGCGAGTATTTGTGTCTCTAAGTCGTCTTTTTGTAATGCGTAATTCACTGCTGGCAGTGTCCAGGTCTTTTTTTAAATTTTCTATTGTCTTGTCCTTCCTGTCAGGTTTCACTTCATCGCGATGGGACTTTTTTATCTTCTCCTCCGAGCTAGATTTCGCAATCAAAGGTTCTAGTTTCTTTTCAGCGATTTGGTCGGTGGAATCTAAAAGAGCAAGTTTTTTTCGTACTCTCTGGATCTTTAAAGATACTTAATGTTCCGAAATTACAAGAGCAATGTCTCAAAAAATTGATTGTTAGATGTTATACGGACCCAGTTTTGTTACGTTTAATTAATTTAATTATTTACCTTCAAGATCTTCCGTTTTAATCTCGGCTTTTTCTTCCTGTTTCTCCTCCTTGATATTTTTCTCTCTGGCACGCTTTTCCAACTGCTCGTCCACGCTGGTCCTTGCGGCTTTTAAATCCGGTCTCATAAGAGACACTGAAATGATCCGTCCAGCTAAATTAAATCCGTTGAGAGCTTTCACTGATCTTTGCACCATTTCAGAAGTTTCCAGCAAAATGTATCCGAAGAAGCTCTTGCCATTGGTCACGATTTTGGCGCTTTCTACTTTGAAGCTTTCTGAGAAAAGTTTCTTTAAATCGGCTGCCTTCGTACATCTGGATATATTCGAAACCCATACGCTCTTAGTTCCCGCCTTTTTGGACCCCTTAGGTTTAACTTTATTCTAGGTAAGTAAAAAAAAACTACCAAGTATTATAAGCACACAATTTTCTCATCTTGTAGACGCTTATGAAAACAAATCAGCCTTTCCTTTGAGACACTGAGGAAGGCGAAAACAACAACACAGTGTATAAGGTAAACGATATTAAACGAAGGTAGTTAACTAATTATTGTTTCTGATGAGCCATTCAGTCGTTAAGAATGATACATGCGACGCCGACGGTGCGTTGATTGACTGACACTGACGTTGATGACTTACAGCTAAATCCGGCGTGAAAAACAGGTTGATTTGTTGTCTCTAATAATAGTGGCCTTGAGTGTTTCATCCGTTTTCTTTTATAGCATACCATAATGTAACATTGGTTGTAGCATAACGTATTCTGCAATTATCTACTCCAAAAAAAATCATTTCATCCGTCCTTTGTCAGCATACGAAGGAACTATCATCGTAACATAATTCTCCTTTATTGTTAATTCATGAGAAAAACTCCTTGATCTTCATTATTGAGTGCGTCATTATTTTAAAACTAGCATATTTATTGGCAGTTACACTCTCTCTATGTCTAGTCTATTATATAATTTTTTAACTTTTTATATTACCTGGAATCATATCCTTTGGCATCTAGTTTAATATACTTGGTCTCAATAAACTATAGATTTCTTGTATCATGACACATGGCTGTAGTTATTTTATAGCAGTTCAACAAAAAAGGCATTTCATTTTAAAAATTATAAACTTTTCTTGAGCAATCATAGCAACGTAGATGAAATTTATCTGCGCCATCCTATTTTCTTTCTTCGCCAGTACTGTGAACTCTTCTTATGTCAGAAACGATAAATAGTCAACCACCCAAGAATACGCGAATAAAGAGAAATCATCAAATCAAATCATATTTTTTATCTTATTGCATAATAATTTTCATTCATCACTATATTATGATTTGCTTATGTAGATACTTTTAATGAAAATAATAATCTATTTTCCAAATATATAAATGACATGATAGCTAGGGAGACGGTGACAATAGGGGGTCCGTGAAGTGGAATATCAGTAATTTGGTTTTTCGTGGAGTTTAGGTTAGGAGCTTTTATATCTGATCAAATGCCGTAGAGCGTTGCTGAGAGGCGCTGTCCGCTTTAGATAGGAAATTCTCAATAAATTCAAAAATTATATCGAGCCATGTCTGAAAATTAATTTTTTTACAAGTGCCTCGAAAGTGCCTCTTTTCATGCATGTTCACTTCACCGAAAGTGGCGCTTTCTAGACCTCTCCGAGTGGGCGGGCGGGAAAGTATCGAAGCGGGAACGATTTTTCCCGTCCGCTTCGAATCACCATGTAGTTTTTTAACTGATAAATAAATAAAACCAGAAATGTCGAGTGCGGGGTTTGAACCCGCGACTCTCAGATCACCAGGCGTACACTCTGCCACTAGACCACCGTGCCATACATATCAACAATAATAAATAGATATTTACATTCTCCATGCGTGAGTGTTTTCATGTCATGTAGACAGGAACAGACAGGATCGTATTGTTTGAAGAATTTCTTTATTTATTTGGCCTCAAAGAATCGGAGCACTTGTAAAAAAAATACGCTACATATCTCGGGCCGTCGGAGGCTTTACGGACTCGTGCGGTCTCCGCATCTCGTCCGTAAAAGCCTCTTTTCGGCCCTTGATACGTAATGTACTATTTACAGCATCTGCGTGACCCCAAAGTCATGGAAAACACGTTTTCTGACAAGTCAACCCTTGCATATACTTTTCCGAGCGTGTAAAAAAAAATGAATGGAAAAATTATAAAGTCTCAAGTGACACGGGTCCAAGTGGGCTTAATCGATTTGTATTCACATGGAGATGACTCGTAAACAATGTTCTGATAAAAAGAATATTGCGATTGAATATTGAATATATACAACTGAACGATACCTGCCTTCCGGTATCGCTGCGTAACATTGTCATAATTCCGCCTAGCTAGGTGCGATTCTTCTGAAATTCTTTTTCCATAATATTTGGGTGTCAAGGAATGTAGTGTGACAATTTTTTGACATTCACGATCGTTTTCCGAATTTCCTCCGAGGAGATTTTTAGAAAATTCCAATAATGAAATGGCGAGACCTGGAACGGCAAAACTTTTTTCACATAATCTTTAACATAATATAATGTTCCATTCTAGAAAGTTTCAACTTCAAATTCGCTTTTTTTCTTTTTTTTTAATTTTCATTTTTTGACACGCTCGGAAAAGTATATGCAAGGGTTGACTTGTCAGAAAATGTGTTTCCCGTGACTTTGGGGTCACGCAGATGCTGTAAATTCATATCTAAAGCGGTACAGCGCCTCTCAGCAAAGCTCTGCGGCATTTCATCAGATATAAAAGTTGTAGAGGGGGACCTAAACTCCACGAAAAAACAAATTACTGATATTTCACTTCACGCACCCCCTATTGTCACCGTCTCTCTAACTATGAACTTTGACATTGTAACTAAATAATAAACACATAATATTATACGCACAAAAAACTGTATGACATGTTCATTATTCGTGTTCTGCATTATTTCCAAAATCAATGAAAAATATATAACTTTCAAGGTACTTTATGACGCGAAATGTAGAAATATATAAATAGAATTATACGTAAAAAATAGAAAATACAAACAAAAAAGATCGACAGAATAGAAATCATAATTATTATGTTTTACCGCTAATTTTGGTACTTCTTTCGGCTGTTCCTCGTTGACATTACTACAAAGTTCTGTTGCTGCTTCTTCTTCTACTGACAGGATCAATGCAACATCTTCAGGAGGTTTCTTCGATGTAACCGCCTCCTCGGTGTTGCTAGTGCTGACCTCTGGTGCATGTTCAGTGTTCTCATCAATAGGGCTTTTCAGTTTCGGGGATTTGTTTAAATCGGTGTCCTTACTTTCTATTGTTGTTTCGGCATTATCTTCAGAGGATTGTTTGGTTCCTTGGATCTTAATACCATCCGGAACCATGGCTTATTTATTTTTAATAACTTCTACTTATCACCTGATAAAAGAGAACATAATACTATAAAATCAAATTTAAACACAAAGGTTTACATACGTAATATCTGTACAAAACACAGGTGGTATACGACGGGTTCAATACGCTTGAAATTTTAAGACACACACACTTTAAAGATTGTTGCTCCCTAACGTATATGATCTTTCATCGCATTATTTCCCTCTGTCTCATATCAATTTCGCTTAAAACTTTGCTGGTAACAACAATCTCGCATAATTCTGGATGTTTGGAGAATTCTGAAAGGGAGCCAAGTTGCTATAAGGGTAGATAGGCTGTATAGGCGTTATTATGGATATAAACGATGTATTGATATTCAAATTGTGGTGGTGTATCAAAAGTTAAGAGATACTTTAGCATGTGTACAGTCCCGGGAAAATCTTGGGAAAGATATTCATGGAATTAGCATGACAAGCCGTAGTCATGCTGAAAATGTTGCTTTAATGGGGTATAATAAAGATGTATTGGATATGTTATAAGGTGAGGCAGTTACGCTCTTATTTTGATAAAAGTCTTGATAAAATTTATGTCTAGAGAGTACGTTTCACACTCTTTCGTCATTCGTGATTCGACAAATTACTGATATGAATTAACTCTTAGTCGCTTTCACAAAGTCAAATGCTTTTACCAACATCACTACGTACTATTTTATCTTTAATTTGTCACAGTATGTTTAAGTGTAGACGAAGGAGATTTCGCTAATGAACAAATTTGTCCAACCACTGGATTTACGTTAAACCCCCAATTCAGTCAAACAACATGCACGTTATTAATAACTGTTTGGTATCGGGAGACAAATATTTTCTTTTCACAGGCAGGAGGCATTATCTTCAAAGTCTTTTCAAGTAAGGCGTCGATAGAGCGTGAAATGTAATCTACCTACCAGATGAAATCGACAGTAACCAACATCTACCCATCGACACAGTTGTTGTCGAGTAAATCGCACAAACTTCGTTTAATTCGCTGAAAAAGGAGCCATGGTTGGGACCAAGGAATAGATTCCATTTTTTTATTCAGCGCAAAGAAAATTCATTTGACTTAAAATATTCATTCTTGGGATAAGAACACATCCGTTCTTCGGATTAATTCATCGTTCTTTTCGCCTTCGATTCTCTTAACGAAAGATAAATGCATTCTTCCCAAAACCTTCTGTTTCGTGTTCATCTATCAAATTCTCAATCACTTGCGCTAAAAGCGGTGGGTTTCTCAGTTGATATGCGTCTTGGGCTTCGTCGCAATTCATCTCCATTCGAGAGTCTACACACGCTGGTCGTCGGTCGTCGTCATTAGAGTTTTAGTTATACGGCATTCATTGCTCATTGTTTTTGTTATCGGCTCAGTGGTGTCATACATTCTAGCTTATTGTGTATGAAAAAGTGTAAATACACGATGAATGTACAAGAATTGTTAATCTCATGGCGTTGGAA
Source organism: Barypeithes pellucidus (assembly GCA_963991005.1). Lineage (NCBI taxonomy): Eukaryota > Metazoa > Arthropoda > Insecta > Coleoptera > Curculionidae > Barypeithes > Barypeithes pellucidus. The sequence goes on along the minus strand of OZ022561.1, from coordinate 16,654,095 downwards.
CCACCAAAATTTGAAGGTTGATAATTAAGTATCATTTTAATTGTTAAATTTACGAAATCTCTTTTAATTTATTACAGGTAAAAAGTCACAGCTGTAGGTTAGTCAAATAGACGGCTATATTTTGTTTTTTAGTACCTTAATTTGAGAATCAAAATGGCGTTGTCTTTCCTCAAGACTAATGGACTCGCCATAAAAGAAGGAAATCTTCCTACTTTAGCTCAAGACCGGGGAGTTTGTCCTAAAGGTCGGAGATTTTGTGATGAACGCATATTTCTTTGAACCAATAAATTATTTTGAATTTGACATAAGAAAATGTTATCCTTAAATCAAATACGCCATTCATTTGGCATATATCAAAAGAGTCATTCATTTGGATACATTTTTTCCTGTGTTGTTTCATTCCTGTAATCGCTGCTCTTTAATTTCTACAGGGTACACATATACAAATTATCTTTAATTTATTGACCTTATATCATTGTTACCATGTGTAAATAATGTTCTACATAATAACCAAACTATCAGGTTAACAAAAATATTTATACAAAGAAAAATCAGAGAAAAATAAAACATCCAAACACGATAGAATTTCCTGTTCGTACCACGAAAAATGAAAGCAGTCAAATTATCCTTAATTTATTGACCTTATATCATTGTTACCATGTGTAAATAATGTTCTACATAATAACCAAACTATCAGGTTAACAAAAATATTTATACAAAGAAAAATCAGAGAAAAATAAAACATCCAAACACGATAGAAATTCCTGTTCGTACCACGAAAAATGAAAGCAGTCGGTAACAGAAAGATGTCAAGATGAATTATAGGAGAGGGAGAATTGAATTTCGTCCCTTCGAATTTCTAAGTAGAGGAAAGCGATAAAAGGATGAGAACGTCGAAGATTTGATGAAACATAATAAATTTTCATAAATAAATAGAATCGAGTCGGGCATATTTCATTTTCGAACGGGCTCGGAATTCATATCATTGAATTGTTTTAAATAGATATCTTATAACCAGTTTTAGAATTTTATTTATTTATTTTGTATGCAAATAATTCCAAAAAACATTTAAGAATTCTGGAGGCTTCGAAATCTGCCTTGATGTACATGCCAAATTAGACATTTTGTGTTGACACGGACACCTCACAGTTTTTGCTTATAAAGAGAGACGACGCGAGACAAAAAATATACACTCGAATACTGAGTTCGTAGCATAAAGACAAAAGAATTAGTTTTAAAATAATTGTATTCGTGATTCATATATCCAATAATGAAAGAAAGTTCCATACATCTCCGTCTTGAAGAAAAATATGGGGTCGGTGGTTTTGGTTGGTTGGTTAAAGGCGGGGGGGTCGGTTTAAAGGCCCGAACTTCTATCACTGCATCCTTTCGGCTTATTGTGTGCCTCGATCTTGTTAGAAGATGTTTCTTCCTTCTATGAGGTCCAGTAACCTCCTACCAAGCTTGTCATGTGGGAGGTTGTCACCACGTTGTATGTTCCCGAAGATATTTTGTCTTCTACGAGACAGTGCTACGCAGCGGTATAATATGTGTGAGGCGGTTTCATCCTCCTCGCCGCAGAGTCTGCATTCAATGGATCCGTTGTTAATACCTATCCGTTGAAGGTGTTTTCGCAAGTGGCAGTGGCCTGTTAGCAAACCCATCACTTGTTTCAGCTGGGGCCGCGTCAGGGTTAGCATCTCATTCGATAGTATTTTCAAAGGTTTTCCAATTACGGCCCGTGCGTGTGTTTGACCAGGTAACCCTTGCCATCGAGATAGGTGTTGTTTTTTCGACCATCTATCTAATGTTGTTTCTGTTGCCTGTTTCGATATTCCAAAGGCCGGTTCGGGGTCCCTGAGACTTTGAGCGGATCCGGCTCTCGCTAGTTCATCCGCTTTTTCATTTCCTAATATCCCAGAGTGACCAGGGACCCACAAGAGCTCTACCTTGTTCCCCCTGGCCGCCAGTGCTTTAGGTTGGTATGGCACTCCAGTGTAAGTTTTGAAGTAAACCGATTGGAGTTGAGAGCCTTAAAAGCAGCTTGGCTGTACGACAGGATGTAAATCTTTTGGTTGTGGTAGCCCTTTTCAAGATTTTGTAGTACACATGATCGGTGGGGGGGCGTTCTTATTGGTAAACTTTACGTCAACTTTTACACAACATTATTTAATTTCTCGCAAATCTGCCCCCAGCTCCGCATGAGCAATATTCTTCTCTTCAATTCGCCAGTTCTTAATAAATTGTATACCATCTTTGCCAAGAAAAATACTTCTATTAAACTCAAAATTTACTCCGCGATATTACAAAATTTTAGTCAACTCACGGGAATAGAACTTTAGAGCGAACGTTGAATTTCATATTAATATCCCGCGTAATAAAGGTAAGAATATATAACAAAATCCAGGTACGATAAGATTTAAAATTAAAACTTGTGCTCTCTCATAGCTTATAGACAAAGAATTCTAAATCTAAAACAGTTAAAATACAAGCCATACTGCAAAATGAAGTTTAGCTATTGATTATAGACAAATTAATATAAAAGACAAATCTTTGGAAATAGCAGCGCCCGAAACTCAGTAAATTTAATGCTAACTTATACGAAGAAACCTACTTTCTATTACTCGCAAAATTGACACAGCTTCGCACGAACCCTAAACTTTTCCTCAGTTCACGAGTTCACAAGTTTGGAGCGTCGCTCGTTCCATTTTAATTTAATAATATGACGTCATAAAGATGACAATATATGACAATACTTCCCCAAAGTCCCGGTATTATTGTCGGTTTACGAGGGTGAATAACATAGCGAACGCTATTCGCATTCACGAGGAGTCTTCAACACGGTGAACTTGTGTAAAATTTAATACTGACGCGAACATAAATGGAAATTTACTGGAAGTTGAGATTAGGCAAGGAAATACTATTTTACGTATAGATGGGGCGACGATTGCGAGTTTGCTTACGTCTTTGAATATATAAACCTGGAAAACGTAAATACATGAGGCATTAGAAAAGTTTTCAACACGAGTGTTGAAAACTTAGGCTTACCTCTCGACTTTATATTTACTTTTATGTTAAATTATCTAATAGTATATTAAGATACAAGTTTCATAAGACATTATCTTAGAGCACGTGGGTCGTTTTCTAAAGTACAAGTGCTCTAATTGTCTTATGAACCGTGTATTTTATAATACTTTTTCTATTTGGGTTTTTAAACTCTGAAAACTTTAAAAAATATAGTAGATTTTTTCCATTTGAATTAATATTTTCCTTTTGGGTTGGCAATACTCTAACAATTTAATAAAATGTTACAAGTATCAAATAGGCCATGATAGAAACAATTGAACACAACAAAGCTTCTTCCCATCCGTCATAATTAAAAATAAATATATTACTAAAGTTAATAAAAATGAGTCAGGAAGAAAGTTATACTCTGTCAGAAATACGAGAAATTGCAGAAAATAATCTAGAAAAACTTTTAAAAAGAACATGCAAAACTTTGAGTTATGGTGCGAGCAGAACAAAGTTCAAAATATTGAACAAAATAATAAATAATACTATTGACCAAAATATTGTGTCGACACAGAATCTGACAGGAATAATGGTGCCCAGGAAGTGGCTACAGTAACTATATAAAGTAATATGTATATATGTATAATACTATATTGAATTAAAAATAAAAATTAGTACTTTATTGAATAAAACTTTAGAAATAGAGCAAAAACTGCAAGATATTTCTATTATTTTTAGGTAATGTTGTTTTATAGTTGTGACTAGAAATAAGTTGACGGACACCGTCAGCATGTTATATATTTTCGAGTATAGGTATTTCAGATAAATATCTAGTAAAAATGATCTATTTGCAAGGTTAAAGGTTAGTATTTTAAAGTTTTCTATAAAAAGTAACCCTAAAATTCGAACCATACTTGCTGCCAACATAAAAAAAATAAGTTTTATAATGTGGCAGATTATTCAATTTTTTGCATTTCATAATGTAGCCATTATGAAACCCAAGTAGAAAAAAGAGGAATAACCTCTTTACAAATCTGTATTCTGAGTGAGATGTAGCTCGTTAAAAAATGAGTCTAACGAAGTTTAAACTTAACACTTAGTGAAAATATTTATAAAACGTTGTGCATATTACATGCTTAGCAGACTGTAATAAAATTAAGTTTTCAACGAACCAAATCGAGACTTCAGAGGAAGAAAGTAATTAATCATTGATTGCCGCAAATTGAAATCAAATTTTCTAATTACTTTAGAAGTAACTCCTAAAAAGTTTCGGCTTCAATTGCTTTGAAAAACTTTTCGTGAAAAGGCCGATATATACGAGTTTCCACGGCAAACTTTAATTTGGGAAACTTTACGGCTTAGTTATTTTTAAAGTAATTAATTTTAGGCAGGTTTATTACCATTAAATTTCTGAAATTAATACGTTAGAAATTGTGAAAGTGGACAGTTTTCTAGAAATATAAATTATATAATTTATAAATATTGTTCATCTGAAATGCATCTCATAAATTACCCTTTTTAAACCGACATAATATATACAAGAAAAGTATGAAGTCATATTTTTTTTTAGTAGTTATCTACCTCGTATCAGATCGGTTTCTATCAAAGATATTACAAACTACAGATGGAAAAATGTACATTTCTAGCCTACGCAACGAATACAAACAGCCTTTCCCACCTCTTTCGGTCATTATTGCAGCATAGCCAGATTGTCATATTTATCGCAAAGGTATCTTGCAAAATTTAAATTAAAAATTTGTTAATTTAACAATAATTTTACTATAAACTGTGAAAAGGCGATGAGAGATTCTTTAAAATAAATATTATTATTATACTTAAAAGTCTCAAACAAATCTTGAACTAATCCAACTGTACTCATTCAGGCAACATCTATTTCTATAGCTAACAAGGGGTGAACTCAAATTCACGGTCTCACAAATTATGATACCGTGACTTTGAGTTCACCCCTTGTTAGCTATCAAACAGGTCTCTTGGAGAGAATGGACTTTTTCTTTGATCTATTTCTATTTTACAAATACGATAAGCAAAAGATGAATGAATACTAATCTCGTAAACATTGCGATGATCTAAGGGATTGTTATATATTTTGGTTGATTTGTGTTTTTTTGTGATTGTTGGGGAAAAAGCGTCTTTATTATAAACAATCATGGTGCATTCATGTCTAGTTTGTAAATGAATGGATCATTTAAATAAGGATTTAACTTTTCATCGGTAAGTATGGTTATGTTTTAATATTTAACAATCTAATATAAGCAGATTCCCATATTGTTGCCATTCAGCCAACAAACATGTAGTTCTCTCTTCCACCCATTACTAATTTTCAATAACATTCAAACAATCACAGCGTCACTTTACAAGAGTTTTATGAATGGATTGTGGAATCTGCAGTTTGCTTATCGTATTTGTAAAATAGAAATAGATGTTGCCAGAGTGAAGTTGTATTAGTTCAAGATTCGTTTGATACTTTTAAGTATAATAATATTTTCATAAAGAATCTCTCATGGCCTTTTCACAGTTTATAGTAAAATTATTGGGAAACAAATTTATTATAAGAGCAATTGCGGATTAATCTTAAACCAGTTGTATTTGCCAAATTAACAAATTATTATTATTATCGCGTATGCTAGAAATGTACATTTTTCCATCTGTCGTTTGTAATATATTTGGCGAAGACTATAAAATAAATAAGAATGTTTGGTCGGTTGTTCTTAAAAGGCCCTTTCCGTCGATACAACTTATACAGAATTTTGTTGAGTGCTTTTGCACATTTCGATTCGTAATCCACCCAGTTACGACCTACCGGAAAAAAGAACGTGTTTCGGGCATTAACGGATTTATTGTGAGATATTACGTATTTTCATCTCTTAATGATATTTTATTTGGTTATTTGTGTGTTGTATATTTTGGATAGCCTCATAATAAATTAGGAAATGCAGTTGTTGCGGGGAAAGAACTTAACAGTAATATGAAATACCTGTTGTCTATTTATTTTATCAGTTAATGAAAAAGGATAAAACAGACAACGTTTTTCTTTAGAAATGAAATACAATTCCACTGTATTAGACGGAAATGGCAAAGCCAAAGGATTATAAACTAGAGATCCCATAATCCATTCATAAAACTCTTGGAGAGTGAAGCTGTGTTTGTTTGAAATGCTGCTGTTGTTTGAAATGTTATTGAAAATCAGTAATGGGAGAGAACTACATGTTTGTTGGCTGAAGGGCAACACTGTTTATATCAGATGGTTAAATATTTAAACATAACCATACTTACCGATGAAAATCAAATCCATATTTAAAAGATCCACTCTTTTACAAACTACACATGAATGCACCATGACGGTCTATAATAAATACGATTGTTCACCAATAATCACAAACAAAAACACAAATTATTGGGAAATAAATAAATTGTGAGAGCAATTGTAGATTAACCTTAAACCAGTTGTAATTGTCAAATTAACAAATTTTTAATTGGGATTTTGCAAGATACCTTTGCGATAAATATGACAATCGGGCTATGCTGAAATAATGAGCGAAGAGGTGGGAAAGACCGTTTGTATTCGTTGCGTAGGCTAGAAATGTACATTTTTCTATCTGTAGTTTGTAATATCTTTGGGCAAACCTAAAATATTGCATGTTGTGTGTTTCAAATGTCTAAACGAATGTATTATGCTATATAAAATCAATAATATCAGTTTAAGGAACTATTACTTACAAATTTGTTCTTTATAAGTAGTGATAAATATTGTATATTTAGTTAAAAAAAACGTATTTTGTGTGAATAACCTACCAGTGCCTAATGTCCTTATTTAATCTACATAATTTCGATTTAAATCATACTCAGTGGCGGCTCGTGACCTATGGTAGAGGGGGTTCACAAGTATGGTGAAATATTTCTAGACGTTTTAAATGTAGAAAGAAAAAAAGTAATAAGAAAATGCGTTACGTAAAACATAGTGTTATTTATTTTTTAATTTTACACAAGGAAATACAACTTTTGGAAAATAAGAAAGGTTTTCTTAGTGTGTATAGCTGTCGGATCTTAACGTCGTCGCATGCAACCCTCGTAACAATATTTATACAGTCCACTACTAATACTACTAAAGCCATCTACGAGCTATCAAGAAAACCGAATGATGTCCAATACTACTACCGCCATCTACGAGTTATCAAGAAAACCGAATGATGTATAATACCACTACGCCATCTACGGCTACGACATTAGGCGCAACCAAGACGAGAACAATAGTTAACTGTTTTATGACGAGAACGAATCGAGCCACGAGACTGACAAGTTGGCATTCTTCATATTTTCAGTGTTTTTTAGTTTAAATCCTTAAATAAAATGGTTTAAAATCATATCGAGTATCATTTATCGAAATACACAACATTTATCGACCCTACACAATAGTGCTTAAATGTAAAGTCCATTCTTCGGTTCTTAATTGTAGAAAATTGATCAATAACAGCCTCATTAAGTTTGGAATACCCTCTATAAATTGTTTTCATATATTTAATTTTTAAACTTTCTAATAAAGTCCCTAGATTTACCCTTTGTGGTCTGCGTTAAATTAATTTCGGGTTTAGGTGTTAGAACAAACCCGCATTCTTGACTTCAATTTTTTGCTCCAAACTCAAAAAGCTAAAGTTATTTTTTAAATAGTCCACCGTCAACTATTTCATTTTAACTTAATAAATATATAATATTTAAATATTAAAACATCCGATTTTTTTTTTTCTTCAATTTTCTTTTTTTTTTTAATTTTCTCTGCTTATGTTAATGGGTTAAAACTGCGTACAAGTCCTAGGGACTTAACGTTTTTTTTTAATTTATTTACAGGGGCAAGTAGAAACACTATATTTATTTTTTTTCAGGTACATGTAGAAAATTTTGCTTCTTGTAAATAAATTTATTTATTATTTATTATACACGCTCGAATTTCTAACTAGATGTACGAACAGACAACAGCGCGGTGCACACAAAAACTGTGCGCCTTTTCCATGTTAAATCGCCATAGCCCCGCTATCCCCCGCTGCCACCCGCCACCTGTTACTACAGAGACCAAACTGCACTACTTAATCGCACGTGCGAGCAGGTCTGGTCATAATCGTAATTTACCTCGGTTGCCGGATCTATACACTTTGGTTTCACGGGGTGATAAAATATTAGGGAGGATCGGACTTTTTTTTAGTTTGACGGTACGATAAAATATTAGGGAGGATCGGACTTTAACGATAAATAATATTCAATGAATATCAATTAATATTTTTTATTCGTTTTGTTTTGGGGGTGCACGTGCGCATGTGCTCCTGTGGAAGAACCGCCACTGATCATACTGTATATAATACAACCTTTCATCTGTGCCCCGTCGCTTAAAATCAATGAATTTTGAATACAAATCATTGTATTCCTAAGAATTCGGTTATTAAACTTCAACTATTATGGAACTGAAAGACAGGCTTATCAGGGTTGAAACCCTTCAATTTTTCCTACTTTTAAAGAAGTTTTAAAAGTCTCAAGAACTTTTATTAAATATTTTCGCAGACAATATGGGAGCTTATCTAGACTCGACAATATTTTTAAGTGGCTATTAAAGCGCTCGTACTAAAATTTATAAAAAAAAGTATAACGATGACAAAAATTTAATAACCGCAATATACGAGTATCTTTTATATAATTTGAATAAAATACGCAGAACATAAATCTTCTAGATTTTCGACCCTTCGTTCTGGGAATAAGGAAGACATTAATTTTATTATCCATAAACTTGCTTTCACAGATTGCTAACAGTATAATATATTTGAAATCATAGACGGTGATCCACATTCAGCATATGCCTTTTTTAAATTAAAAATAATTTATTTATTTAAAGCGGCCAAATTTTCAATTTTGGTTTTGGTTAACAGCACAGGTCTAATAATCCATTCATAAAGCTCTTGGAAAGTGAAGCTGTTATTGTGTGAAATGTTATTGAAAATCGGTAATGGGTGGAAGAGAGAACTACATGTTTGTTGGCTGAATGGCAACAATGTTGAAGTCTGGTTATATCAAATGGTTAACTGTTAAAACATAACCATAATTACCGATGAAATGATAAATCCTTATTTAAATGATCCACTCTTTTACAAACTAGACATGAATGCACCATGATTGTTTATAATAAAGACAATTTTTCACCAATAATCACAAAAAAAACACAAAACAACCAAAATATATACTCCATTAGAACACAGCACGAACGCAGTCATTTTTACGAGATTTTTAGTCATTGGCTCTTGGGCCCTAGAGCATAGTAAAATAAAAATAGATGTTGCCAGATTGCAGTCGGATTAGTTCAAGATTCGTTTGATACTTTTAAGAATAATAATATTTTTTTAAAGAATCTCTCATCGCCTTTTCACAGTTTATAGTAAAATTATTGGGAAATAAATGTATTTTAAGAGCAATTGCGGATTAACCTTAAACCAAAACAAATTTTTAATTGGGATTTTGCAAGATATCTTTGCGATAAATATGTCAATCTGGCTATGCTGCAATAATGACCGAAAGAGGTGGGAAAGGCTGTTTGTATCCGTTGCGTAGGCTAGAAATATACATTTTTCTATCTTTTTACAAGATCCTTGGTTAACAGTATACAGGGTGTTATGAAAATGACTTATTATATTTAAATGGGTGACTCCTAGGCAGCCCTAGAGAATGTCTACATATATTTTTTTTTTAAATCGAATATCTAAATACTAAGGTAAAAACCCTTTTACCCACGCGCCGTTCCATCTGGATTGACTTAGTAACAATGTGGGTCACTAGAGTATACTAACAGTGTTGTCAGATCACACCGCGTGTCTCGCCCTTGGTTGAATACTGGCGGCGCGCCCTTCATACTTCAGTATGTTTCGAGACTGGGGAGTGGAACGACGTCGTGTCGAGGGCTCCACGTGCTTGACGTATACGAATTTTAAACGTTTTGTTAGTTGCATTGCCCGATTTTTTTTGGTTGTGAAATAATTCATAATAAGAAATGTTGTGATGTGATTTCAAATGTGTGATATTATCTACTGTTGATCCTGTTGAAAAACATACTTTTAGTGTTTTATTATTTTACGGAATTTAGTTATAAAACGGATTATTTTAAAATAAGATCGAAGGTAAGAGAGTATGTACCTTAAAATTGCAGTTTTATTTGTCTAAAGAGTTTGAAAAAGAAGTGATAACGCGCGTCAAAGACGTCTTGTTGTCAAAAACTGAACACGTGCGTTTAGAATTCTGCGTTGCAATATGACAACATCGCTATAATGCGCTAACCTCTTTTGCACCTCGCGACTGCCTCAATAAAATATTGATTGCGAAGGGCCTCAGGAGCGGCCACGTAAATTTTGAGATTTCATATAAAGTGTATATTTCGCTTAATAAAATTCAAAGCGTCATTTATGGTTATTATTCTTCAATTTATTTTCATCTCGGGATTTGCCGGTTTAAATATAATACGTCATTTCCATAACACCCTGTATAACTATTGTTTTACACAAAAGTGGCAAGAGAAAATAAAATATTATATTATACATTTGAGATAGTAATAAAATTGAGTTAAAACGTTGAACATCCTAAAATATCTCCATTTTTGTACTCGACTAACAAAAGTGAAGTTTATTAGAAAGTAGACTGTTGCCAAAGTATTAACGATATTCCTTTTCTACACAATCAAATGTTATTCCTAATTGGCAACAATCAACAAAATACCATTTTTTGCATTAATTTGGGTACATAATCTATACAAATTATTATTTCATGTTACTCCTCCATAGCTAATCAATATACTTAAATTAAAGTTGCTGAAAATACGCTTATAGAACGGCTTTTGTTTCAAAAACTTTCCACAGGACTTCGCGAAACTTTTTAAAAGTTACTTCGAAACTAATTAGAAAATTGGGTTCCGACAAAGTAAGTTATGATTAATTTAGCTATTTTGTTCGTTTTTTGTTACAAATGTAAGGTGATTTTATGAATAAAATATCATGAAAAAGAGAAAATTAATTTTTCCGTCGATATTTTCAATACGGAAAAAAATGTGGCTCCGTTTCTTCGTCAACGAAGAAAATAGTATTCGGCATTTATTATAGATTTAATATACATACATATAAAGAGTGTCTCCGAATAAGTCGGGTTTGTTAAGATGTTATTAGTAAACAAATCAGTTTTTTTAAATGGGACACCCTGTTCTACTCCCCTTCTCTATATATCGGTCGCAAATAAATTTGTGAAAAACTATTTACAGATGTAATTTTAAGGATAAATTGTAAAAAATGCCAAAAGTAAGTGATTATCTAAAAGAAGAACATATTTGGTCATGTTTACACACTACACTATTCTACTACTTATTTACATGGACTCAGTAAATTAGAATAAAATGTTAACTCCCTTTGGTATTATTTGGCGATTATAACGAGACTTGCTCGCACGTGCGATTAAGTAGTGCACTTTCTCTGTAGTAACAGGTGGCGGGTGTAGAGTGTATTCCAAACTTAATGAGGCTGTTATTGATCAATTTTCTACAATTAAGAACCGAAGAATGGACTTTACGTTTAAGCACTATGGTGTAGGGTCGATAAATGCTGTGTATTTCGATAAATGATACTCGATATGATTTTAAACCATTTTATCTAAGGATTTAAACTAAAAAACACTGAAAATATGAAGAATGCCAACTTGTCAGTCTCGTGGCTCGATTCGTTCTCCTCATAAAACAGTTAACTATTGTTATCGTCTTGGTTGCGCCTAATAACGTAGCCGTAGATGGCGTAGTGGTATTAGACATCATTCGGTTTTCTTGATAACTCGTAGATGGCGGTAGTAGTATTGGACATCATTCGGTTTTCTTGATAGCTCGTAGATGGCTTTAGTAGTATTAGTAGTGGACTGTATAAATATTGTTACGAGGGTAGCATGCGACGACGTTAAGATCCGACAGCTATACACAATAAGAAAACCTTTCTTATTTTCCAAAAGTTGCATTTCTTGTGTAAAATTAAAAAATAAATAAAAATATGTTTTACCTAACGCATTCTCTTATTACTTTCTTTCTTTTTACATTTAAAATGCCTAGAAAGTAATTGATTGGTCGGTACACAAAAATAAAATTTTAAAAACAATTTCACCATACTTGTGAACCCCCTCTATCATAGGTCACGAGCCGCCACTGCTTAACATAACAAGTACAATCAAAAATTAGGGGTTTACTAGCACCAGACAGGGAAATCCACCTCCGACCTACCCCATTAATGTCACAGAAATATTGTTTAGCCGACTCCATATTTTTTAGTGTTGAGAAAAACCGATGATTTTAATAATCGAGTACTTGATACTCGAGCGATTTCAATAATCCTGCGAATCGCTCGAACGATTTCACTCGCAATTCATATTCATCAAACGATGACGTTTACAGGTATTATAGCTAAAATGGCCAGGTGGCCGGGATATTCCCGCGATTTTACGGGGCTCCTGGATCGCTGCGTATAGTCCCGGAATTTATTACTTCTTTATTTTCTTTTACTTATTTTTAATAAATCATAATAATTACCAATAATCGCTCGAGCGATTTTTAAAATCACTTGAAGCTCCGATTCATCGAGCGATGATGTCACCGAGTGCTCGAACAGCAGCGGCAGAGGGCGACGTTTATCGAATGAAAACTTATACGTGTGACAATGATCGCTTGAATTTATAACTCAAGCAGTTTTTTCAATAACGATATCGGTTATTTCAATAATCGAGTACTCGAGCGGTTATTCGCTCGAGCGATCCCAACACTGATATTTTTTTCACTTTCCCATTCGGCTGCCAACGACGGCACGTAATTAGCAGCGCTGAATGTCTGCGGCTGTAGCTAGACACAGCGCGGACGGTGAAATATGGTCCTCCGAGTACGCTGGCTATTCGCATCCCCTCTGGATTGTTTGTGTGGTTATTCAGAAGCCGGGCGTCGCAAAAGGGAATTGGCCAGTGTGTTAAAGTTACGTTTAGGAATAAACATTATTTCTTAGGCGATTGTAATCGATACCGATACGAAGAATTTTGTAGAAATAAATTAAATATTAACGGTGCTATGTTTCTCTAATAAAAGATAATTTTCGTTCATCTGTTCAGGTTTATTAATAGAGCTATATAAAACAAATTCATACAAAAATCCTAGTGTGAATATAACTTTGCTCGGGTTATAGATAGTGTTGGGAAAAACAGATGATTTTAATAATAGAGTACTGGATACTCGAGCGATTTTAATAATCGAGTTAATCGCTCGAGTGAATCGCCTGAAATTCCAATTTACCAAGTGATGACGTCACCGACTGCCTAACGGGCTGCCTTTTGGAAAATAAGGAAGGTTTTCTTAGTGTGTATAGATAGCTATCGGATCTTAACGTCGTCGCATGCAACCCTCGTAACAATATTTATACAGTCCACTACTAATACTACTAAAGCCATCTACGAGCTATCAAGAAAACCGAATGATGTCCAATACTACTACCGCCATCTACGACTTATCAAGAAAACCGAATGATGTCTAATACCACTACGCCATCTACGGCTACGTCATCAGGCGCAACCAAGACGAGAACAATAGTTAACTGTTTTATGACGAGAACGAACCGAGCCACGAGACTGACAAGTTGGCATTCTTCATATTTTCAGTGTTTTTTAGTTTAAATCCTTAAATAAAATGGTTTAAAATCATATCGAGTATCATTTATCGAAATACACAACATTTACCGACCCGACGCAATAGTGCTTAAACGTAAAGTCCATTCTTCGGTTCTTAATTGTAGAAAATTGATCAATAACAGCCTCATTAAGTTTGGAATACCCTCTATAAATTTTTTTTTCATATATTTATTTTTAAACTTTCCAATAAAGTCCCTAGATTTACCCTTTGTGGCCTGCGTTAAATTAATTTCGGGTTTAGGTGTTCCCGCATTCATCACTTCAATTTTTTGCTCCAAACTCAAAGAGCTAAAGTTATTTCTTAAATAGTCCACCGTCAACTATTCATTTTAACTTAATAAATATATAATATTAAAATATTAAAACATACACGCTCGAATTTCTAACTAGATGCACGAACAGACAACTATGCGTCATTTCCATGTTAAATCGCCATAGCCCAGCTGCCACCCGCCACCTGTTACTACAGATAAACTGCACTACTTAATCGCACGTGCGAGCAAGTCTCGTCATAATCGTCATTTACCTCGACCGAGACACGGTTGCCGGATCTATACAGTTTGGTTTGACGGGATGATAAAATATTAGGGAGGGTCGGACTTTTTTAGTTTGACGGTACGATCAAATATTAGGAAGGGTCGGACTTTATACGATAAATAATATTCAATGAATATAAATTAATATGTTTTATTCGTTTTGTTTTGGGGGGTGCACGTGTGCATGTGCTCCTGTGGAAGAACCGCCAGTAGTATCTCTGTCAATGCTTATCTTATACGTATTACGCAATCCAATAAATATTTATAATAATAAAGCAATCAATAATCCCCTTGTAGTCCCCAGACTGCCCTCTCCCACCTGGCTGTCCGACAATAATTCCCCAATCTACACGCTTATCGCACAATATCTCTAATTCCTAATTCTGATCAAACACGGATTGGCACTAATCCAATCTGTGACGTATGCCGTTTGTCAAGGCCGCTTTGTCTCGGTGTCGAAATGTACACAAGACGGCTGATTGGGCCCCTTTGAACCGGATAAACATGGATGGAGTGGGGAGGGGGTGGGGGGGTGGTATATGTATATATATATATGGGGTTTTCATCCATCAAGTTAAATTAGCGAAATTATTGCGCAGCAGAGATAAATAACAATGAAGGAAACAAGTGAAAGTACTGCAAGTTCATATCAAATCTTTTTGTATAGGCCTCTCTTCGGAGATTTGGGTTTGTTCGGGTTTGTTCGTTCCATTCTAGAAAGTTTCAACTTCAAATTCGCTTTTTTCTTTTTTTTTTAATTTTAATTTTTTTTTGACACGCTCGGAAAAGTATATGCAAGGGTTGACTTGTCAGAAAATGTGTTTCTCGTGACTTTAGGATCACGCAGATGCTGTAAATTCATTTTCAGACATGGCTCGATATAATTTTGAATTTATTGAGAATTTCCTATCTAAGGCGGTATAGCGCCTCTCAGCAACGCTCTACGGCATTTCATCAGATATAAAGGTTGTAGAGGGGGGCCTAAACTCCACGAAAACCCAAATTACTGATATTCCACTTCACGGACCCCCTATTGTCACCGTCTCTCTAACTATCTGGTATACATCATTTAAAAAAAATTAAATATACCTGGTGGTCCAATAATTATGTGTAAAAACCTTGAACTCATTGAAGCTCTTTGGGAGTCCAAATCTCCGAAGAGGAGGCCTATACGAAAAAAGTTTATATGAACTTGAAGTACTCTTTTCACTTGTTTTCTTCATATCCGGGAGATTTCCCGCATTTTCCCCGACACCCTGTAGATAACCGCCACTGAATCGATTGTTTTTCTTATCCTATGAGTACCTAAACTGTCAAAATCTATATCTCCGAGAGACGTTTTAATAATATATAAATCATAATAATCGTTTCCCTCGTAATTATCCAACGGAAGAGAAAGTAACTAGGGGGGAAAACTTATGAAGATAGGGACTAAATAATCATAATAATTCCAGATTGACACAGCGAATTCATAATTAGGTTTGTTCAAGTAAATGAGGAACCCTCAGTCGTTGAACAAATAATAATTTAGAATGTGGGAAGGTCTTTTTGTTGATGGCGAATGATTTTCTAACTTGGGGGAAGAACAGAGAGATTTTTTGATAAGCTAATCAAGTATTGTAAACACTTGGAATACAGTAAAGATCGCCGACGAGGGCTTACATCTGTGCCAGGTGATTTGTATGGAATGTTACCTTATTTTCCGGAAATAGCTTACTTCAGAAAAAATATACAGGGTGTTATGGAAATGACGTATTATATTTAAACCGGCAAATCCCGAGATGATAATACATTAAAGAAAAATAACCATAAATGGCGCTTTGAATTATTAAGCGAAATATATACCTTATATGAAATCTCAAAATTTACGTGGCCGCTCCTGAGGCCCTTCGCAATCAATATTTTATTGAGGCAGTCTCCAGGTTCAAAAGAGATTAGCGCATTATAGGCGATGTTGTCATATTGCAACACAGAATTCTAAACGGACGTGTTCCGTTTTTGAAAACAAGACGCGCGTTATCACTTCTTTTTCAAACTTTTTAGACAAGGAAAACTACAATTTTAAGGTAAAACACAAAAAGCATGTTTTTCAACAGAACCAACAGTAGATACTATCACACAAATTTCAAATCACATCACAACCTTTATTATTATGAATTATTTCACAACAAAAAGAATCGGGCAATACAACTAACAAAACGTTTAAAATTCGTATACGTGAAGCACGTG
Organism: Barypeithes pellucidus; assembly: GCA_963991005.1. Classification (NCBI taxonomy): domain Eukaryota; kingdom Metazoa; phylum Arthropoda; class Insecta; order Coleoptera; family Curculionidae; genus Barypeithes; species Barypeithes pellucidus. Next base: position 16,637,581 of record OZ022561.1, on the reverse strand, counting down.
GAACTCTCGACAACGTCGTTCCATTCGTCTTATCGGAGACTACGAGCTGACGAAGAACCTCGACAGCCTAGAACATCGAAGACAGGTTGGGAATTTGACTCTCTTTTACAGATATTTTCATGGAAGGTGCTCGGCTGACCTTGCCCTCTTAATTCCGCCCAGAGCGACGAATAGCAGAAATACACGACGAAACACTGCCGCCCATCCATATGTGGTTAAGCTTAGTACTCCTCGAACTTCACTATTTAAGAACTCTTTCATCTGGAGGACTCCATCCTTGTGGAACGACCTTCCCGAGGTCGTTTTCCCAACGAATATAACCTCCAACGATTCAAAACCAACGTGAATCGCTTTTTGCGCACACGCACCACTCCCAGAGTGCCCTAAAGGATTTGCCTTATAGTGCTTGTGTTTGATCATAAAAAAAAAAAGTCTCGAAAGTATGAAGTGGCGCGCGGCCGGTATTCAAGCAACGGCGAGACACGCGGTGTGATTTGACAACACCGTTAGTATACTCTAGTGACCCACATTGTTACTAAGCGTATATAAGTATGTGGGTAAAAAGGGTTTTTATCTTATTATTTAGATATTCGATTTTTAAAAAAAGTATGTAGACTTTCTCTAGGACACCCAAGGGGTCACCCATCTAAATATAATAAGTCATTTCCATAACACCCTGTATACTGTCACTTCTCATTTTCAACAACTATGTTCTTATGGTTTTGTCTGTATTGTGGTTCGAAAGGTATCAATTATTTTATTTTATCATCTCTCATATTAATTTAGTCATAATTTATAAATTAACTCCTTTTAAAGATATACGTCTACCGATATAATTTTGTCAAAGAGGAGAAAAAAAATCGTTAAACAAAATCAATTCAAGAGTTCAACATGCACAAAAATTCCGTCAAAAAAACATTAATCTTTGCGGATGTCTTCCCTCTTTTTTGCGGTGTTGAATGACGATCCAGATTTGTCGAAACCATGTAAGGGAGAGACAAACTACCCTCAGTTTTCGCATTGTACGAGCGGGCCATCGCGTAATTGGGACCATAGGAATTTTTCGCATAAAGACACTATTTTGTCAAAAAGTGGTAATTAAATTTTTTTTGTGAAATTGGAAATCCTACGATATTGCATGTTTTGTGAAGCACAGCGTTCTAGAAATGTTAAGAGCAATGAAAGCGCATTGTTTAATATTTTATCATTTTACCCTCGGCGACCTCAAGCGAACTTTGTTTTGCATACACTTAGTCGAAGCGCAATTACGATGCACGTAAAGCCCCCATCATTGAAGGTATACACCAAGAGATGAAGTGCGACGGCTCGGAAAAATGGAGATCACGCGATTGCTTGGCTCTGGTCATTCAAGCAGTTAGGCAAGAAAGACAGACAAAGACAATTTACCACTATACGTAGTGTGAACTCTTATATTGAGCCTGTAGTATGTGCTCACGCTCAAATGTAAATAGCTCTGCGATTCTTTGATTGATTATCTGAAGATAATACGTAGTGGAGTCGTCCTGGCGAAATAAACGGCTCGAAAATCCCTTGACGAAATCGAGTAATTTTTTTTCCCCAAATCGATACAGTAGAATCCCCTCGACATTCTGAAATGATTTATGTAGGGTGCCGCATGGGGGGGGGGGGGAGGTGCGCACACTCCGTAAATCTAACCTACAACGGGAAATTGAAAATAACTTAGCCGGTTTTGAAATATGAAAGGAAAAATTGAAGAGCTTGACAGAGCGCGTAAGCTCGAACAGACCCGATCCAGATATCTCAATGAGTTCGCGATTTTCAACTGCAAAAACAATAAAATTTAATCAAATATATCTAGAGAAGAGTTGGGGCATCATTTTTTCGCGAATTAACGGGTGATACCGAGTACTTGGATGGGCCGGAGGCTGGGGTTGGTGGGGCAATTAGGAGGGGAGTAAGGGGGATTGGAAATTTTTTACATAAATGCTAATAAGTAGTTTATTAATCGAGCTACGGGGATCAGGCCGGATTCAATTTGTTCATTTTTTTATCAGCTACGAGGTGGGATTAGCAAAAAAATTTCATTTTCCCAAATGCGCGCTGGGCGGGTTTGTTCGGCATACAAGAAATCGCCATCTCCGAAAATCCTTTAGATATTATGTTTAATTTTGGTATGTGTTAATAGGATATAGAACCTTACAAAAAAGATGGTACGACACTGATATTTTTCCATGTGGATATCCTATTAACACATACCAAAATTAAACATAATATCTAAAGTATTTTCGGATATGCCCAGCGCGCATTTGGGACAATAAAGATTTCTCGCCAATCCCACCTCGTAGCTGATAAAAAAATGAACAAATTGAATCCAGTCTGATCCCCGTAGCTCGATTAATAAACTACTTATAGCATTTATGTAAAAAATTTCCAATCCCCCTTACTCCCCTCCTAATTGCCCCACCAACCCCAGCCTCCGGCCCATCAAAGTACTCGGTGTCACCCGTTAATTCGCGAAAAAATGATGTCCTAACTCCGCCCCTTCTCGAGATGTGTTTAATTAAATTTTATTGTTTTTGCAGTTGAAAATCGCGTTAATTCGCGAACTCATTGAGATATCGGGATCGGGTTTGTTCGAGCTTACGCGCTCTGTCAAGCTCTTCATTTTTTTTGTAGCATCAAAACCGGCTTAGTTATTTTCAATTTCCCGTTGTAGGTTAGATTTACGGGGCGTGTCCCCCTCACCCCCCCCCCCCCCCCCCATGCGGCGCCCTACACAAATCATTTCAGAATGTCGAGGGGATCCTACTGTATCGATTGGGAAAAAAAATTACTCGATTTCGTCAAGGGATTTTCGAATACCGGAACGACTCCACTAACGGTATAACAATAGTTAAAATTGCCATGGCAAAAACTCAAATTTCGGCGAAAGACATGGACAAAGAACGTGATGTCACCAACTACTCATACGGTGAAACGAATGACCGTAATCTGTTCGGATTTATGGTGAGGAATAAGTTTTTACGGCGTAAAAAAAACGTGAATCTGGCACTGCCGAAAAGTACGGAAACGATGTGCGCGATTTATCGTCAATTTCGGGGTTTTAGCCGAATCGGGCGAATTCGGGAACGTCCAGCGGATATAAAAAGGATAGTTCTTTACCTCCTTTTGTCGATTGGGAATTTGGGATTATGGCTCCTTGCCACTGCTTATGGTCAGATTTTATTGCCAATCTTAAGATTTTAGTGCAAGTGCAGGAAAATAAATTGAGAATACAGACAATACAGGGTGTAACAAATTCGTCCTTCACCATCCACCACCAGTAAGTGTTGTTTGTATACCGCTGAACGTAGATTTAGTTCCTGTTTCATAATTTAAATAAAAAATCCAGGCCCCTATTTAAACAAATTAGTTGGTGATGGTGACGAAGACGAAACGTCACGATAAAGATCTGATGATGCCATCGCGTGGAGAATAAAAAGTTGCGATGAAAAAGTGAAATTTATTTTTGGACATCTCTTCGAACAAAGTCAGGAAAAAATACATGCCGAAACGCAAGATTTTAGATTTTTTCAAATATTTTGAAAGCCCCTGTATTTATTTTTTTTTTGCTGTATATTATTGGGCCCATAGTTATGGAACTTGTCCCGATTTTACCGACGCCTCTCTTGCCGTTTCCGAAATCCCAATGGTGTAGCACGAATTTTTTATAGGTACCCTGTATACAGGGTGTTATGGAAAAGGGTTATTATGTTTAAATGGGTGACTCCTTTCGTGGCCTAGAGCAGCCTACCTACCTTTTTTTTTAAATTAAATATCTAACTACTTTCAGATAAAACTCCTAGCATTACCCCCCACGTGCTGCCACATGTCACGCTATACACATCTGTTTTCAGTTAACAAGTAAGTCAGTAGGCTAGCAGTGATGCCAGATCGCAACGAGTGCCTTGACCTTGGTCGTTGGAAACCGTTGCTCAAAGGCGGCTTCTTCACTCCATCTTGACATGCGAGAGGGACACGTCGCGTACGTCTTTCCCTTGAATTCCCGCGTGTTTGTATACGAATTTTAAACGTTAAGGTATTTCTGGCTTAATAAATAAGGTGGATTTGCGGGTATAAATATAATAAGTATTTTTTTCATTTTGACACTTGACAGTTGACATTTTCATCGGCTGCCGACGCACATCTTCGCAGACAGCATGGAGTATCGCGCCTCAACAAAGACCTGGAATAAGTTTTGGCTTGGGGTGACAGTAACCAAGTCGAATTTAACGTTAAAAAAACCCAGGCAGCAGTTTTCTCTAAAAAGGTGAATATTACAGAACCGGCTATAGTCATGGACGGACACGCAATCCCACTGGCTGCATCTATTAATTTGCTGGGCATCAATCTGGGAGGAAATATGTCTTGGCATAACCACGTTGAGGCAATCGCCAAGAAGCTTCTCAGAAACTTGGTGTACTCTTCCGAACCAGAAAGTTGTACACACCTCAACAACTTTTAACACTATACAAAGCCCAGATTCGACCATCACTAGAGTACTGCTCTCATGTCTGGAGCTCTGCATCCAAACATACTCCTCGGCTACTGGATTCCATCGAAAGGAGGGCAATTCGTCTGATTGGAGACCACGAGCTGACGAAGAACCTCGACAGCCTAGAACATCGAAGACAGGTTAGGGATTTGACTCTCTTTTACAGATATTTTCATGGAAAGTGCTTGGCTGACCTTGCCCTCTCAATTCCGCCCAGAGCGGCGATGTTTGATCATAAAAAAAAAGTATTTCCAACAGTAAAAGCGGGAAAAAAATGAAATCTGACCAAAGATACGATTCCCAAGTATGATTAATGTCCGACGTCGGATTTCAGGATAAAAATGCGCCTTTATCGGTAGTTAGGATTCTTGTTTTTTTTAATAAATAACTGAATTCAGCAATGAAATTAGACCAAGTCTAAATATAACCCTTATATCAAATAAGGGAGTAAAGTAAATAAACGGACTATAATTTAACGTAAAAGCTTTACTTTGTACTTCCTGGCAACTTTTATACAAATCTGGAGCGTATAAACCCCATTGCTATAGCAATTTAGCGACACCTTGGGAGACGCCAGGCGTCTTACCAGCGTCGCATCGGTATCACACGCCAGGAGGGCAGGTTTATTAATTAGGTTCTCCCCGGGAGACGAATCTTATTACACGGCCGCGTTTTATAACGAAATACAAAGCAAGCAATATTAGTTTAAAATAGGGTTTTATGGATCGTTTCATCATATATTTATTATTTTATCGAATGAAAATTAATAAAATTTAAGGTTTTAAACATCCATGAAGGTCCATAACTAAACATATAATTAAATACTTGCCAGGAGCTATAGCCTGGTCCAGTAACGTATTAAGTTGTCCACACTCCATCAAATTTAAATCGCCAATATGGCAATAGCGAGAAACTTTTAACATCAGTAAAGGGAGCTCCTAAGTCTAAAATTCCTTTATGTGGACAGTAATACATGCATGGACGTCTAATATCTAATATTTAGGCGATAAGTTCTTAAACCAACTGATAGAATGCATGATACAATAAACACAAGGTATGATATCGTACAAGAGGCGTTGCTTAGTGACGTCTGCTGCTCCCCAACGGATGGTTTGAAAGTTTAAAGGATTTTTTTCTTATTTTAGTGGTAGTTGCTCAGATATTTGTGTATTAATTAATAAATATCATAATTTTCTTAATAATAAGGTGCGCTGTGTTCGGGTTTGTTCGTAATCAGAAAAATAGTTTTGATATACAGGGTGTTCCTTAATGACATGCTAATATTTCAGGGTGTGATTCCTAAGGTCATTTTATAAGAAAAGTTCATAAGGACATATACCCGCAACGGCTTAAATTTTTTGCTACAGGGTGTTGAATATTTAAGTACTTTAGATATTATTTGCAATTTTGGTATGTGTTATAAGATATAGAGACACAAATTTTAGTTAGAAAAGTTATTCAATTGTTCCACCAGTGGCGTCCCAGCAAACATGTCCTCTGATATTTTTTACAAAAAAAAAGGTACGCCAGTGAAATTTTTCCATGTGGGTATTTTTTCTGATTAGTCTGGTCAATTCTACATAAAAACTGTCTCTTGAGGTTTTTCTCGTCAGACGCGCCGCGCCGTTCTTGATTAAAACCACTAAATTCATATTGAAACTTATTATTAAAATTGATAAAATAATTAATGATAAATTTTGTTTTATAAAAATTGTTGGAAATAGTCACCTTCACTTAAAAAGCATGCTTCCGCCCGCCTTCCCATCGAATTGCCCACTCCAACAATTATTATATAAAACAAAATTTATCATTAATTATTTTATCAATGTTAAAAATAATAAGTTTCAATTTTCAATATGAATTTAGTGGTTTTAAGTAGAATTGACCAGACTAATCAGAAAAAATATCCACATGGAAAAATGTCAGTGGCGTACCATCTTTTTTGTAAAAAATATCAGTGGATATGTTTGTAGGGACGCCACTGGTAGAACAATTGAATAACTTTTCTAACTAAAATATGTGGTTCTATATCCTATTAACACATACTAAAATTGAAAATAATATCTAAAGTACTTTCGGAGATATTAAAAAATAACCATTTAAAAAATAAAAATTTAACACCTTGTAGCAAAAAATTTAAGCCGTTGCGGACATATGTTCACATGAACTTTGCTTTATAAAATGACCTAAGGAATCACACCCTGAAATATTAGTATTAGTCATAAAGGAACACCCTGTATAAGGTTTTTCGCTTTTCGCAAAGATAAAAAAAACAATTAGAATGGAGATTTATGTTTTATGAACTCTCATACTCTAAATTAGCTCGACACTAAATAAGAACTTAAAAATGGCTCTCACTTATTTACAAACGGCCCCGTATTACACAATATAAGCTTGGTCAGCTTATTTTATTTATTTGTGTAGGTAATATTTTAGCTTTAATCCATGTATTTTTATGAAATAAATATACCTGAATACCATGATATTGTTCTCCTACTATCAAATGCATTGAACCCTTTAATGCATTTAAAAGAGCTAACAACAACGTGAATCTCCATAAGTAATTTAAAAATAACTCACGCCATGAGGTCACGGCGCGCACAAAGAGGAATTGGAGCGGCTAGATATCATGCCTTGTGTTCATTATGTTCATGGATGCTAATAATGGCTACTTTTGGATATCTGGAATTTACACGTCATCCAGTTTTCGTAAATAGTAAGTACTGTAATTGTTTTAACAGCTGTCGTGATATTGAACATGCAGGTTTAATTTTTTTGACACTCCCACTAACAAGAACAGGTTGGGCCCTGTTTCTAAATATAAATAGAGGAATGTATTTATGCAGAAGCGTCAAAAAAAGCTGAAAAATGTTGTCATCACATCATGTGGAGGGAAAAATATGGAAAAACTTGACGTACCACATACAAATCATTTGTACGAAAGGACTAAGAACGATGGTTCTTACGCCACTGCACTTTCCCCATGTCTAAAAGTACTCCAATTATATATTTAACAAGATCATTCACTACTTATCCAGGTAGTTGAAGCGCCGCGGCGCGTGCATACATTATGCATTCGCCGGCAAATTAATTTTAATGGATAGGCGTGGAACTTTATTTTCCATTAAATCAACCCTCTAACTCGCGCGGTTCTCTTTGCTCGGCAACCCTTTCGACCAGTTTAAAAAGGAATATTAATCGAAATTTAAATGAAGTTATTTATCAAAAGGGCGGAGGTCGGAGAAAACAAACGACGATGGGATGAGGATGGCGGGCGAACCATCTAAATCGAATTTAAATCTTTTTTTTTTCAGCTGGAAATAATTTACTGAAAAAAGTTCAACTGACAACTGTAATACGAACTTTTAACTGATTGTCAAAGTGACATCGGCCGCAATAGAAATATTTTCCGTGGCGTTGTTGGCATAATTTATACATTCAGTCAGACCCTCCCTAATATTTTATCGTACCGTCAAACTAAAAAAAGTCCGACCCTCCCTAATATTTTATCATCCCGTCAAACCAAACTGTATAGATCCGGCAACCGTGCCTCGGTCGAGGTAAATTACGATTATGATGAGAATTGCTCGTACGTGCGATTAAGTAGTGCAGTTTCTCTGTAGTAACAGGTGGCAGCGGGGGATAGCGGAGCTATGTCGATTTAACATGGAAAAGGCGCATAGGCTTTGTGTGCACCGCGCTGTTATCTGTTCGTGCATCTAGTTAGAAATTGGAGCGTTATATATTTATTAAGTTAAAATGAATAGTTGACGATGGACTATTTAAGAAATAACTTTAGCTATTTGAGTTTGGAGCAAAATATTGAAGTGAAGAATGCGGGAACACCTAAACCCGAACTTAATTTAACGCAGACCACAAAGGGTAAATCTAGGGACTTTATTAGAAAGTTTAAAAAAGTTTGAAAGTATGAAAAAAAATTTATAGAGGGTATTCGAATGAGGCTGTTATTGATCAATTTTCTACAATTAAGAACCGAAGAATGGACTTTACGTTTAAGCAGTATTGTGTAGGGTCGATAAATGTTGTGTATTTCGATAAATGATACTCGATATGATTTTAAACCATTTTAAACTAAAAAATACTGAAAATATGAAGAATGCCAACTTGTCAATCTCGTGGCTCGATTCGTTCTCGTCATAAAACAGTTAACTATTGTTCTCGTCTTGGTTGCGCCTAATGACGTAGCCGTAGATGGCGTAGTGGTATTAGACATCATTCGGTTTTCTTGATAACTCGTAGATGGCGGTAGTAGTATTGGACATCATTCGGTTTTCTTGATAGCTCGTAGATCGCTTTAGTAGTATTAGTAGTGGACTGTATAAATATTGTTACGAGGGTTGCATGCGACGACTTTAAGATCCGACAGCTATACACACTAAGAAAACCTTTCTTATTTTCCAAAAGTTGTATTTCCTTATGTAAAATTAAAAAATAAATAAAAATATGTTTTACCTAACGCATTTTCTAATTACTTTTTTTTTCTACATTTAAAACGCCTACAAAAATTTCCCCATACTTGTGAACTCCCTCTATCATAGGTCACGAGCCGCCACTCCTCACATCGTTATTGTGGTCATAAACACATTACATAAAATTGTTTTAGTTTTAGAATTTGTAGTTTCTTTCTGATAAAAAATAAATTCCTAAATTTAAAAAAGAAATCAATACGGGACAAAATGCAACCCATACGGATTAGAATTATTTGTATAATAAAGAAAATATTTGAAAAAGTTTCGAATTATATTCCTAAAAAAATATTCCTGGTACCCACCGAGCGTCTAATGTTTTTCTGGTGAAGCAAACTTGTAGATCGGATTCAAAACATTAACCGGCTGAATACGAAAAAATATTTATCTCTCGCCTTCCATCTTTCCCTTGTCGGTTTTTTGCTCCGGAATGCGAAGCAGGGGATATTCGCGCCGGAACATCCGGTCCAGAGACCACACGGGAGATGTTTTGTTTGTTTTCTTTTCCGGGATAGTTCGAGCCCGGTGCGAATAACTCATTAGTAACGTATTTATGTAGGGCTTAATAAGGCAAGCTATTGTTTTTTAAAAGAATGGACGGAAAATTTTGAACATTGGTGGTGGATACCAAAAGGTTAGGCGATCGAAAAAAAACAAAAATAACAACTGTAAAATGTGGCCAATATTAAAGAGTACATATAGTAATGTCGCGATAATCCGATACTTGTATAATCCGGATTGCCTTTGAGCTCCCCTACCCCTGATGAGGTACTGTATAATCCGGATTTTGCTTAATTTAATAATCCGCAACTCAAAGAAATTGCTTTTGAACTTTTTTCAGTCGCCTTACTTTGCTTAAATACAGTATTTCATTTATTTTTTTTCAATTTTGAATTGAATTAATTGTATGTTTTGATAATCCGGATTAGACAAAATGGTGTATATAACAGGAGCTAAATTATACAGAGTGTTTCTTGATCACATGCTAATATTTAAGGGGGTGATTCTTGGGTCCATCTTCAGTAAAAAACTTCATTCACAAAACGTCTTAACATTTGAGATACAGGGTGTTAAAAGATTTTCAAAAAAATCTCCTTTTTCATTAATATCTATGATACTACTCTATACAGGGCCGTTTCTGAGTGGTGTGCTGGGAGTGCCCCCCGCACAAGGGCGGCGAAAATTATAGGGCGAAAGCCGCCTGTAGTGTGACCTGTTTTAATTTGAAGGGCAGCCAGTTCATATGTAGCACAAGGGCGGCCAACAGGCTAGAAACGGCCCCGACTCTATAATAGGTATTTTTGTATATTGTTTTTTCATTCTGACCAGTGGCGTTCGTGCGGGAATTGCCCTCGGTATTTTTGAAGAAAAGAATGGTACGCCACTTCCTTTTTTTAAAATAAAAACCTCCTAAGAGTAAATATTTCGGAAGGGTGAGAGGGGTGGGAGCATGTCTCCTCTTTTCCTCCCCTTCCTGCAGCAATGTAATTATCATAAAGACGAAATTAGTAGCCATGGCTACTGAACGAGACAGCCCTGTATACAAATAAATTATCCAAGGAACAAACCGATAAATATAAAATATTTGAAACACAAGTATCTAACGCAATTTTCCGTTATATCCTCGGATAACCAACCAGAACTATAAAAAAAACCTAGGGGCTAATTTAATAACCTCCCTTTCCCTTTATCCCATTGCCGAAATACTTCATGTGGGCCATTTTATACTGTCCTTAAATTTCGCAAAGATCTTTCGATCTGACAAACAAAATAAAAAGATAAAGAAACGGCATCCTTTGCGAGGCAGTTGCGGCGTACGGCGTATCCCCGGGGACTCCCCGAAACGATATCCTTAGGAAGGAATCCCTAAAAGACTGAAGGAAATAAGAGGCAAAAAAAGGTTGAGTCAATTTGCTCCAGATCGAAAATTGTCGAGAAAATACGCGAGTGACGGCAGCTGACTGGTGTTTCCAAACAATAAATACAATATAATGTCAATTTTTATTAATAAGAATAACCCAAACTAAAGAAAAATCAAAAATAATGTATGTGGCACTAAATAAATTACTCTATCTTCTCGTTTTGGTTGTATTAATAATTTAAGATTCATTTAAAATACAAAGTATTAACAGTTTGTGCCAGCAACCAGTCAGTTGTTGAGTAATATAGTTTTTTAAGTGTGTAAATAGTATATTTAAGAAGTAGAACTTAACTTTCTCATATTAGTTAGATTACATATTGTTTTGTATGTAATTTTACAGCAATGCATTCTAATTGAGGAGTAAGGTATAGTTTCTGCTGTCAACAAAGTGACGCCATAAAAATCGTCCCACCCCTGTAATAGGTTGCACATACAACATACTTTTTTACCATTAAAACTAATAATTTCAACGAATACAGATACGAGTTAAGGTTCATGGTTGTACGCTTTGGTTTTACGTAACAAGCTTACAAGCATACCTAAGTAGATTACGAAAAAAAAATGTATGTAAAAAAGTGTCTCTCAGAGACTTTGTTTCGGACGTAAGATACTGCGCAGTCTGATTGACTACCCGCAATTTACGTCTGCGCATATGAATCAAAACAATACATGGTTTTCTGTACGAAAAAGTAAAATGCTATTAATTTTTATTAAATTTTCGGCATTCTTAACCTTAAAAAATAAACTATAAGGAAATTTACCTTTTAACTGCAAAACCACGACGACTTCGGTTAATCCTTCGGTCCACTATCTACTAAGCTATAATAAAACATATATTTTAGCTTCCTTCTGTAAAATCCACCATAAAATCCTTGCAAATCACGGAGCAACCGGCGAGTTTTCAAAAATGATGACAGGAAATGTCAAAAGTCAAACAGTTGCATAATAGGCATTAATATTATTAATTCATTCAACAGAAAGGCAACCAACAATACTCTAAATGAGATAATGATGAATGAACATCTGTTGGAACACCAAAAAAAAATAGCAAGAATATATAATTCTCGATACTAACGGAATTTCGAAACTTATTCTGCTAATGGGGTAATAAGCAAATACCTAATACGAAATAGTCGCCAAAGAGGTTACTTCGAAAATCTCCGAAATATTTCGCTCCGTTCTTGCGAAATAACGACGCAACGTAGCAGAAGCATTGCGCGTACTTCCCCTGTGAACTTTGCGCGCCAACTGAGAAAATTTCGCAAGCGTTGGGACGCTCGGCGTCCCGTAAAGACGCCGTTGTTGTGGAAACCACGCCGACGCTGAAAGTCCATTGATAATAAATTTTTGATGGAAAATACATTAATAATCGCGCAAATATAGGTAAAGAACCATTTTAACCGGAACCGAATGTGGATCAGGCCGAAACGGAATTTTAAAAAATGTGTTATAGAAATTATGGACGGTACCACGGTAGAGCTGTTTTGTTTGACGAAACTAAGATAAAAACGAAACACAAACTATGGAACAAACGACAGATAAGTATTTTTTACCTTCTTCATGACAATGAAAAATTGTTCTTGTTTTTTCTACCAATCAAAGGATTTTGGTTGCTTTTTAGAACAGTTTGTTGTAAATACAGCACGGCAAAAAATGTTAACCCCCTCAAACCATCAAGTTAACACGAAAAATACCATATATACCGGTTTGACTAACGCGGCAGGGTATTACTTTTCGTAACTGCGTAATTGATATGCAGACTTGAGCATTAGAGATGTAAAGGTAATATTACCGAGGTAATGTTACCGTAATATTACGTAATATTACCGCAAGATCGGTAACATTGGAAATATTGTTTTTTTTTTTTTTTTTTTTTTCCATAAGCCAAATCCAGTTGAACAAAATGGGGCGATACATCTCTTTAAAATTGCCGGTGAAAACAAGATGGGGTTCCTTTGTTTCTTGTATAAAAAGCTTTTTGGAGACTAAACATTCATTAAAAAGTTTAGCAGTTGATGATAGCCCAGATATTTCTGATGTTCTTTCATCAAATACAGTAAGACTTCTTCTTCAAAACGAATTTTGGTTGCAACTTATGACTTGTTCCAGCCAATGTCTAAGTGGATAACGATTTTTGAAGCTAACGGGCCAACAATCTCAAAAGAGTTTATCTGCTTTTTTGAAATAAGGTCTATATTACGTGACAAAGTATCAAATTTATCTATTACTATGTTTGAAAACCAGAAAATGTGTTCAATTCTTGAAAAACGAGAAAATAAATGTTTAAAACCCGTTCATCTTGCTGCTTACCTATTAGAACCAAGTCAACGCGGCGAGAAGTTAACTGAAGCTGAAATTTTAATTGCAACGGAGTTCATCTATGAAACTGCAAGGCGTCATCCAAAGTATTCTTCACAAGTAGATCTTATTATGGAAGCACTCGCACAGTACAAAATTAGAGGTAATATTTTTGCTAAGAAATTCGTCATTTCCAGCGAAAAATCTATGTCTGGATCTGTTTGGTGGGCAGGAATTTGCTCCAGTTCTAAAATAAGTAGGTTAGCTGTAGACATTTTAAATTTACCATCGTCAACAGCCGCAACCGAAAGAACCTTTAGTACTTATGGATTTATTCATCGGCAAAAAAGAAACAGACTAACCGTGGAGAGGGCCGGAAAACTAACTTATATTGCCCATAATTATAATTTACTAAATGAAGAAGATCATTCGAGAATAGTAGAAGATACTGAGGAAGAAATAGAAAAAGAAGATATCGGTTTCGAAGTTATAGACTTGACTCAATTAACGAAAGAGAAAGAAGAATCAGATGACGAGGTTGGGGATGATGATGAGGATGATTTACCATTATCCACTCTATTACGTAGTCCATTCTGACTCTGACTAGTTTAAAAAACGTTCTTATTGTTTTTCGTAATGTTTTTACAGTTTTGAAATAAAAAAAACTAGTATTACTTAAAAAGCTGTTTTTTTTATAAATTACCAATGTTACCGTAATATTACCGGTAATATTACCGATTTTTAAATTACCGGTAATTTTACATCTCTACTTGAGCTTAAATTTACATATTTCTCTTAAAAAGAAAGGAGGAATCTCTCAAAATTGTGGACAAAACTGTCAACCTTCTAAACACTATTCAAATTTTCATTCTTGTCTCACGACATAAGAAAATATTATTTTTCCCGACGCAAAATATTTTTAAACAAACATAATTTAAAACTGAAAAATATATTATAAAAAATCAATATATTATATAGATACAAGATTATAAGTGGGAAATATTTAAAAATAAAAAAAGGTATTTCATTATATTTTAATACACACACGCCACCCTACAGGGTGTCCCAATCGACACTTTTATAGGGTATCTCCGTTATTGTTAGTGCTATCAAAAAAGTAATGTAGGTGTCATGTGCTCTTTTTGGGTCAAACTTAAAATGGTAAGATCAAATTTTGAAAATTTTCGCTCGCTAGGGATACGGGGAAAAATCAAAAAATTGACAATTTCAAAATTACCCTATATTTTCTTAGTTAAAAGAGATACAGAAAAATGTTTTATACAGAACTTTCTTTATATTGATTGTTGAATGATCTGCCGTTTTCAGAATAAGTATACGGGGTCAGGTAAAAAGTTATCGGACCTATCCTCATTTTTTTTAAATGGAACACTCTGTATATTTTAACCTAAAAATATACTATTTTAAATTGGCCTTTCAAATATATAACACACCATGATGATATTGGTTTCCTTGGTTTTATTTAAACTTTATATCTTAAAACCAAAGTAGGCCATGAAACAAAAAACAAAACTAATATCCTAGACTCCTAGAGACAACTATATTGACATTCTAGTTGTTATTAACATTTAACGTCAATTTAATTTTTTACATATTCATTTGTGAAAAAGACATTTTGACAAAAATGGTGTGTTATAATTTGAAAAGAGAGTTTAAAATGCTATCCTTTTTAGCTTGAAAGATACAGGGTGTTCCATTTAAAAAAATGAGGTTAGGTCAGATAACTTTCTTACCTGACCCCGTATACTTATTCTGAAAACGGTAAATTATTCAACAATAATTATAAATAAACTTTTGTATAAAACATTTTTCCGTATCTCTTTTAACTAAGAAAATATAGGGTAATTTAGGAATTGTCAATTTTTTGATTTTCCCCCGTATCTCTTAAGCGAGCGAAAATTTTCTAATTTTGATTTTACCATTTTAAGTTTGACCCAAAAAGAGCATAATTATGACAAAGATCTTTGATATGACACTACTTTTTTGATAGCACTAACAGTTACGGAGATACCCTATAAGTGTCGAAAATAGGACACCCTGTACATAGTTTTTTTTGTAGGCGTTATATAAAAATAAAAGACATAATAAACAATTGGCATTTTTTCAAAATTCCTTGCAATAATTTCTATAGGGGCATCAGAAAATAACGAAACCCTGTTTACATATTAAGCAGTGCAATAATTAGTCAGTGCAAATAATATAAATTAATTAAATAACTTTTGTAATAAAATTGTAATAGATATATTTAAAATCCATAGCTTATAACAGTTCTGTTCAGTATGTTGTGTGATTACACAATACCGCCTAAAATTATAATATTTTAAAATAATAATAATGTCTATAATCCCATATCTTGAGACAAGGGAGATAATGAAGAATATAAACTGTTCATTTTTAGTTAAGAGTTATTAAAATATCACCAATAAAGCGACTTGCCGAACCTAAAAATATTACAGAGCTTTAATTTTAACATATCTTTGGTTTTTAATGACTATATTTATTCTTTTCAGACACAAAACAATAATCAAATTATAACAAACAGAAAAATAATATTGCCGTCAGGTATTTCACCCCTAAAATAATTATAAGATTTCAAAATCACTGTCAATATCGCCAAAACTAGCATTGCTAGAAGAAGTTTCAGATAAAACATCATTTATTTTAGGTGACGAATAGCCCATGCTTTCTCTTAACATCCTACAAACCCTAAATAAATTTCTTCCCTCGCACTCTTGTAATATAGATTTTTCCTTATAATTTCTTTTTTTGCAATCTGCACGATTCTGCAATAAAATTTCTACAATTTTTAAATTATTATTTCTTACACATGCATAATACAAAGGTGTATTCCCTTTATAATCTTGCGCATCTATATTACAATCTCCGCATTGGAGTAATTCTTTGACTGTTTGGACCCTTTGAAACATAACTGCTAAATGCAGAGGTGTGTACAATGTTTCTAGGGTACGAACATTTAAATAAGCCCCAGAATCTAAAAGGATTCTTAAAATTTCAGTCCTACCAAATTTTGCGGCAATATGCAATGGGGTAAATCCATCATTATTATATGTGTTCACCTTAGATTTGCTGGTTTTAGTAATGTTTGTGGGTGAAGCTCTATCGAGGAAATCTACAGTATCATAATCGTTATTTTTGAGACACTGTCTACATGTACACAAAGGATGACATTCTTTTGTTAATTGTTCAGTTTCAACAGCACTACTATTGTAGCCTAAATAAAAACAAGTAAGAGGTAAATCATTGCCTTCCACTGTCCTCATTAGCATATCGATTTCTTTGATTTCTACACTACTCTTTGGTTTATGACCGTACACTAACCTTTGGTCCTTAAAAATATTAACTTTGTTGTTACAATCATGTTCAGAAACATTATGACTACAACCACTACCAATATCTTTAATTACTTCCTCTAAAATAATGTTGCTTTTTACACTACCAAACTCCTTAAAAAGCCTTGTAATGTAAAAGTTTGGAGATAACTTATAAACACTCATGTTTTGATTATTCTTTACACAAACTGAGGCACCATTTTCAAGGAGAATCTTGATAATATCAAAATAGCCCCACTTAGTAGCAAGAAATAAAGGCGTTTCACCAGAAATATTTTGTAAATTTATTTCTACAAAATTAGAAGAATAAATTAAAGCTTTAATGCAGTTTTCATGGCCTCTGTCACATGCCAAATGAAGAGGTGTGTTACGTTCGTTATCCAAAACATTTACATCTGCCTTTGAGTTTACTAAAAGTAGCAAAACATCTTGAAAACCTTTTTCTGCTGCATAATGAAGGGCGGTTTTACCAAAATTATCTTGAAAATTTATATCAAAGTTTAAGGGAAAGAGATATTCTAGTAAATTTACATCGTTTTCGATGCAAGCCATTATAAAAAAGTTTTGATTTAATTTATTTAATATTTTAAAGACATCTTGATTAGACGTTTGGGTTACAAGCTGTTCACATTTTTGACAAGAACAAAGAGGATGGCATTTTTCTGTTCTTTTACAAAAATAACTGATATCTTTGTTCAAGAGGTCACTTAAAACAGATACATTCCTTTCAGACTTGATTTTCTTATACAGAGTATAAAATAAGGTGAAACTTTGTTCATCATTGTTATTTAACGTGATTTCACCAGTATGTGTTGTATCTAAAAACTGACTACTTTTAATAAACTCTATGGCTGCTTCCAGGTTGGTAACTAAAAAACTATTTTGGTCGGGGTTTTCTAGAGTTGCAAAGTTAAACTCTTTAATATAAGTTAAATTTCCTGCCCAATTTGAGATGTTCGAATGCAAAATTAAATAAACTAGAATTTGTAAAAAGTCGTCTGAGGTTACACATTTTTCATTGAGACTAGAATGTTTATGAAAAATTTTAAATGTCTTTGATAAACAATTTAATTTATCTAAAGCAGTTACAAAGTTATTGATTCTGTAGAACTCGTATTTCGCAGTAAGTATAGAATCTCTAAAATCATCAGGAATATTTAGGTCCTTCAAGGAAACATCCAATGAATTTCTTATAGTCTTATTTAATATACAGTCCTTAATATGTTGTACTGTATTCACGCTGTAAACAAGCCTTTTGCCAAGACAATACTGCATATAAGTTTCTATGGAAACTTTAAAGATTTGCCAAAACTGTTCACTGTTATCACATTTTTTCCTTATAAAGTCAATTTTGTAAAATACTTGAAGACATTGAGAAAATAAATTGCCTATGAAATCCTTTTGGCATTGCAAAGTTTCCGTTTCAAAGCTGTCCTCGTGAGTTTTCCAGAAATTTAAACATAACTTTTGTATGTTTTCCAGAACGTTGTATCCAAATGTCTCGGCATATAAGAAATCTATACAATCTTGGATAGTGGTTAATGTCACATTGTTGTTAGGAATATCACAGTGATTTTGAAGTAAGAATAAAGGTTTTTCAATACACCATACGGTATATTTGTTGGTTTCTTTAATGTAATGTGTTTCTTCAAATAGCACTTGTGACATCACACTCGTGAAAACTGAATTTTGTTCTACTTTTAAATAATGATCTTCCAAAAATATTTCCTTCTTGCTCAGAGTCGTAAAGTAATTTTCATTATTCTTTATTAGAACGTGATCTAAAATTATATTTATTGAAATATTGTCACTTGAAAGGCTTCCATTTCTGGGTACACAAATAATCCAACTGTTCTCAGCCGATTTCTTTAAAATATCACCATTATTTAGCTTAATTTCTTTAAAAAAACTATTTTCCGATAAATCTTCGTCATAGTAGGACCACATTGTTTATCCAACACCATTAAAGACACGAAAAACTAAAGGAAATCCCAAAGAAAAACCCTCTCTATATCACTGATTTATTTTTTTGATATTAAAGTTTGGTTATGTTGATCTGTTCTGTTCTGTTCAATATTCCAATGACTTGCTGCTTCCAGAATCCAGCCAAATCTTTACTTGCAATATCCCCGACCGCCGACCAAGTATAAATCGGGTTCTCGCTCCCCGGCTATACGCTTTTCTTTTCGTGTAAATATGTTCCTACGAAGAACAACCGTCAACAACATAACGATAGTTCGCCCATTTTCCCTCTGTGTCAGTGCCAACGTTGTCACGTTGTCACTACTTTAGTTGTTACTGTCAAGAAAATTGGTAAAAGCTGCATTGAATTTCCTCATGTAGCCATAATCTATTCATTTTCATAATTTCCTCATTTTTTTCACAAGTAAACTTTGATCCCTAGTTCCTCAATGTATAGTTTCCTTAAGTTTTACAATTTTAGATTCGAAGTATCACAAATCACAAGATTTTACTCCAAGAAGAAGGAAATACATTCTAACTTTATTAACTTCCTAAAAACAATGCCAAAAGAACCGAAACATATAGCAGAGGCTCAAAAACAGAGAATTAAAATTAAACAGAAAAGTTCTAGATATGTTCCAGGGAGAGTTACTTTGCAGATTTTGGGTACTGGGGCCAAAGGTGCTCCTAGAGCTGTATATTTATTTTCTGACCAAAGTAGGTAAGTTAATTGTGAAATGGGTTGAAATTATGTTTATACGTACAACGAAAATGTCCCACTAACTCATTTTCAAGGACATTAGACACCATAACGGAGCTACCCTTTTTGTAGACCTATAAGCACCGAGATAGATAAATAGAGAATTCATATGCATGATATTGTAGGTACCTATTTAACTGTGGTGAAGGTACACAAAGACTGGCTCACGAGCATAAAACAAAGTTAGCAAAACTGGAACATATTTTTATAACTCATACAGCATGGAAAAATATAGGAGGTTTACCAGGTACTGCTTTAACTATCCAGGATGTTGGAGTTCCCCAAATAACTCTGCATGGGCCTCCAGGGCTAGTAAGTCACTACTTTTACATTACCTTAATATTTAATAAACTAACTAAGGAAATATGTATTGACATTAATTTTAGACTGAAATTTTCCCTGCCACCCGAAGATTTGTGGTGTTAAGAGATCTTAAAATAAGAATGGCAGAGTGTAATGTAGATACTCACTTTGAGGATAATGTTATGATTGTCAAATATGTGCCTTTATTGTGGAAAGAAGTTGAATATGGTGCCAGACACAAAGATGTTCAAGTAAGCTCAGAACAGGTAAGTGGTTTTTATTAGTAGATTGTCAATTATAGTAATAACAGTAGTTACATGTCTTAGACTGAGGCTGCGACTTCAACCAGAAGTGAAAGAAGGAGGAGCAGGAAGAGATCTCGTTCCAGAACAAGAAATAATGAAGAGATTGTTGAAGACAATACTGACTATTATGCTCATGAACGTAAGAAATCAAGAAGGAGTAGGAGTAGATCGAAGTCCCTATCCAAATATCCTGGTATCCTTCTTATCCTTTCATATATTGAACTTAATTTAGACCCATTAAGTGTTATTGAGAATTATTATTTTTTAGAGAGTGGATTAAGAACAAATTCTGAAACGATTTCCCCAGACATACAAAACATTTTAAAAGAATCAAAAGACAAGGCTGCTTCCATGTGCTACATATGCCAGTTACAACCTCGCCCAGGGGCACTAAACCTAGACAAGTGTGTGGAGAAAGGGGTACCTCCGGGACCCCTCTTGGGAAACCTAAAGAATGGAGAAGAGGTAATTTTGCCAAATGGCACAGTTGTTAAGTCTAGTGAGGTTTGTGAACCTGATGATCCGGGACCGGTTTTTGTTGGTAAGAATATTATAATTAAAATATAAAAAATCAAAGATTATTTTTATTAAGTGTTCCGGGATCTTTATGTATCTACATTTGTTATGCATTACTTTACAAGTGGTTATACTTAAAAGAATAATAAAGTAAGTGACTCATAATATTCTAGGAAGTAATTCAATTGAAAGTGAAAAACCAGTACAAAATGTTGCAAAACTTTTTGTAAGATCCCAGGAGAATAAAAATATTTCCAATTTTCGATGTTTTCTCTTTCGCGATCACAGCAATCTCATTTTTGGATAGAAACTAATAATCTGGTTCATATGGTTGCCAGCGAGAGTGTAAAAAATGTATTTTTTATGTGTAAATATATTAGATATTTCAAAATGAAAAATGTCATACATTTAAAAACAAATAAATTATATTTTGTTATAGTCGTGGACTGTCCAACACCAGAATATATTGATTCCCTAATAACTAATCTCGAGTTCAAGAAACGTCAAAAATTTGCTCAAAGTGAAGAAGAAGTAGCTTGTTTGGTGGTTCATTTTTCACCAAGTGAAGTTATAAATCTACCTGGGTAAATATAACCAAAAAAATTTTGATACATTGATCAAAAATGTAAAAAGTTAAATTTGGAGTTTACGTTTGTTGGCGACAAAAAATTTTTTTAAGTATTTGGGAGACGAATAAGTACGGTGCAAAAACTCTATGAAGACAGACCGGCAACAAATCGTGTATGCGTGGCAGCGCGAAAGGACTTCACCGAATGAGAGTATGTGTGATTCCCCGAAAGCAGTCCGCCGTTTATTTGGGAGTTATAAAGTTAAAATCGTAAACAAAAACGTCGCGTTTTGAGTCTGAAAGAGAAAATTGATGTTGTGGAAGTTATTAGATTTTTTTAGTACTACATCCTAACTAAAACTAGTGTATTTTTGTTATGTTTATTTGTACATACATACAGGGTGTTATGGAAATGACTTATTATATTTAAATGGGTGACTCCTGGGGTGTCCTAGAGAAGCGCTACATATATTTTTTTTTAAATCAAACGTTTAAAAAGTGGAGTAATTCACCCCTAAACCCACACACAACTCCTCTGCACATTCATATATGAACATATTACATTGCCCAGTTAGGTAATCAACAGATGTTCAAGCACAATGTTGCCAAAATGTTTAAAAGTGGAAAACTTTAGTTTCTTATAAAAATAAATATTTAGCTTACTTAGAAAGTAAATCCAGGACGCGATTAAGGAATCCAGGCCACAGACACTTTCAGTTATTTTTTCAATGGGAAAAACTTTATGCTCATCACGTGTCCTGATGATAGTGTGGGAGTGCATAATAAGCTTATCACTAAACCCCAACACTAACGCATTACACTTTATATACAATAACACACATAGAACAAGAGCACTTAATCATTTCGCAATAGAAATAATAAATTCGCTAATTTCTATGGGCCATTAACCCTTTACTAAAGATAAAATGAAACAATTATGTTAACAATTGACAGGAACTACCCTTTGAAATGAATGGTCTGGTCCACCTTCGGACCAGTCGAACTTTCTTTCCGAGAACTCTCCGCTAGTAGAGCCAGCGCGGTTAAATAAGTCTGAAAAGGTAAATAAAATTACATTTTTTTTTTAAAAGGGTAAGTGGCATTTATAAACTTTTAAGTTGTCCAGATCTGACGGGTGTCGTTCGAATTGAACAAATGAGAACATACCTGACCATTTATAAACTCCGCGGCGGTTCGTTCGAGTCAGTTCAAGTTTATAAATCAAAGATTGTTTCCCAGCGAACTGAACGTAAAAGTTTATAATAATGTACCCTGAAAAATAAACAACTTGAAATCTGTCAAACGGTTATCGACTTTCTAAAGAGTTTACCCTGAAGATATGACAACACTGTTCAAGATTCACTGCCATATGTTGCTGTGTTTACCTTCCGAACAGGGGCATCACATGGTAATTTTTGGTTTGACATAAGGTCATGTACAGGGCATATTAAATTAAAACACCTTTTTTGTATATTTTTCTTCAATTTGTTTTCGTCTCAGGAACTGCCGGTTTAAATATAATATGTCATTTCCATAACACCCTGTATACATAGTAATAATTTTGCATTTACATATTACCTACGTAATAACAAATTTCCCATGGGCGGACACCTCTATTAGGCGGCCACATTTAGAGAGTCCCGTAGGTGTCCGCCTAAGAGAGGTTTCACTGTATACCTAAATACCATGATATTATTTTTTCATTTCTCGTACTATCAATGTATTCAATCTTTTAATGCCTTTAAAAGAGATTTTAAAACGCTATCAACAACTTGAACCCCATAAGTAATTTAAAAGTAACTCATACCATGACGTCACTGCGCGCGTCAAACGAAATCGGAACGGCTAGATATCATACCTTGTATTTATTGCATCATCATGCTGCGACACCTAGTTGCCCACTTTATTAATTGTGTATATTTTCAGCTATAAACAATGGATGGATGATTTTCCTCCCAGCACAGAGCACATATTAATAAATGAATTAAACACATGTATGGGTAGCATGGCAGTACATAGAATACAGCATAAACTTCACATGCTTTCGAGTGATTTTTTCCCGCTTCTAGGAGACCAAGGAACGACATCATTACTTAAGGTATATTTTAATAAAATTAAACGTACAAATCCTTTTCAAAATGAACATATACCCTTATGCATATTTTAGTGTTCGGACGAACGTGAATGTAAAAAAACAAAATATGAAGAGATGGAAATAGAAAATCTTGAAGTCGACAGTGTCGTTTCAAATGGCACTTGCAAATCTTATGATAATGTATATAGACGAATTGGAACTTTATCTAGCTTTCATTTAAGGCCCAAGAAAGGGTTTGATAGGTATTTTTTTTTTTTAATTAATTTTATAAATTTTGCATGTAAGGAACATTATTAATTATACTTTTTCTATTTGGGTTTCATAATGGCTACATTATGAAATGCAAAAAATTGAATAACCTGCCACTTTATGAAACTGAAATTTTATTTCTTTATGTTGGCAGCAAGTAGGGTTCGAATTTTAGGCTTACTTCGATTTCGTTGAAATTAGTTTTCTAGGCATTATGGATTCGACAAAAATATTTTATAGAAAACTTTAAAATACCAACCTTTAACCTTGCAAATAGATCATTTTTACTAGATATTTATCTGAAATACCTATACTCGGAAATATATAACCTGCTGACGGTGTCCGTCATCTAATTTCTAGTCACAACTATAAAACAACATAACCTAAAAATAATAGAAATACTTCCAGTTTATGCTCTATTTCTAAAGTTTTATTCAATAAAGTACTAGTGGCGGTTCTTCCACAGGAGCACATGCGCACGTACACCCTTAAAACAAAACGAATAAAAAATATTAATTTATATTCATTGAATATTATTTATCGTATAAAGTCCGACCCTCCCTAATATTTTATCGTACCGTCAAACTAAAAAAGTCCGACCCTCCCTAATATTTTATCATCCCGTCAAACCAAACTGTATAGATCCGGCAACCGTGCCTCTGTCGAGGTAAATGACGATTATGACGAGACTTGCTCGCACGTGCCATTAAGTAGTGCAATTTCTCTGTAGTAACAGGTGGCAGCGGGGGATAGCGGGGCTATGGCGATTTAACATGGAAAAGGCGCACAGTTTTTATGTGCACCGGGCGGGCTGTTATCTGTTCGTGCATCTAGTTAGAAATTCGATCGTGTATGTTTTAATATTTTAATATTATATGTTAAAATGAATAGTTGACGGTGGACTTAAGAAATAACTTTAGCTCTTTGAGTTTGGAGCAAAAAATTGAAGTGAAGAATGCGGGAACACCTAAACCCGAAATTAATTTAAGGCAGACCACAAAGGGTAAATCGAGGGACTTTATTAGAAAGTTTAAAAATGAAATATATGAAAAAAAATTTATAGAGAGTATTCCAAACTTAATGAGGCTGTTATTGATCAATTTTCTACAATTAAGAACCGAAGAATGGACACTATTGTGTAGGGTCGATAAATGTTGTGTATTTCGATAAATGATACTCGATATGATTTTAAACCATTTTATTTAAGGATTTAAACTAAAAAACACTGAAAATATGAAGAATGCCAACTTGTCAGTCTCGTGGCTCGATTCGTTCTCGTCATAAAACAGTTAACTATTGTTCTCGTCTTGGTTGCGCCTAATGACGTAGCCCGTAGATGGCGTAGAGGTATTAGACATCATTCGGTTTTCTTGATAACTCGTAGATGGCGATAGTGTTATTGGACATCATTCGGTTTTCTTGATAGCTCGTAGATGGCTTTAGTAGTATTAGTAGAGGACTGTATAAATATTGTTACGAGGGTTGCATGCGACGACGTTAAGATCCGACAGCTATACACACTAACAAAACCTTTCTTATTTTCCAAAAGTTGTATTTCCTTGTGTAAAATTAAAAAATAAATAAAAATATGTTTTACATAACGCATTTTCTTATTACTTTTTTTCTTTCTACATTTAAAACGCCTATAAAAATTTCACCATACTTGTGAACCCCCTCTATCATAGTTCAATAGTATTATTTATTCTTTTGTTCAATATTTTGAACTTTGTTCTGCTCGCACCATAACTCAAAGTTTTGCATATTCTTTTTAAAAGTTTTTCTAGATTATTTTCTGCAATTTCTCGTATTTCTGACGGAGTACAACTTTCTTCATGACTCATTTTTATTAATATTTTTATTTTTAGTTATGACGGATTGGAAGAAACTTTGTTGTGTTCAATTTTTCTATCAAGGCATATTTGATACTTGTGACATTTTATTAAATTCTAAAAGTATTGCCAACCCAAAAAGAAAATATTAATTCAAATGGAAAAAATCTACTATATTTTTTTAAGTTTTTCAGACTTTAAAGGCCCAAATAGTAAAAGTATTATGAAATACACGGTTCATAAAACAATTAGAGCACTTGTACTTTAGAAAACTCCCCGCTTCGCGGGTCGTTTTCTAAATTAAACACGTGCTCTAAGATAATGTCTTATGAAACTTGTATCTTAATATACTATTATGATGATATTAAAATGGCGTCCCCTGAAGCTTTTTCAATTTTTTTGTTCTATTATAGTACTTCTGAAATTAAATTGGATCCTGTTGAATTCACAAATGAAACGATGGCTCTAGAAGAGTTTCCCGATGCTTTAAAGGAGCTAGAGCAAAAACTTAAATTTTCAAAAACTAGTTTAAGAGTCGAGGAATATCCCAAGATACTGTTTTTAGGTGCGTTCTTTTTCTTAAGGAGTAAGCTATGGTTATTTTTATTGCTAATTTTTAGGTACGGGATCCTGTATACCAAATAAAACTAGAAATACAAGTGGAATATTACTGCAACCAAGGTAAAATATTTTATTTACAGTGGACTCCGGTTATAAAGTACCCTCTAGGGACAAAGCAGTTGATACTCTTGATTGATAACCGGAAGTATGCTATAAAAAAGACAAAAAAATTTTCGTTTTTTTTTATTTAGCGAAACTAAGAATATTCTTTTGGACTGTGGAGAAGGAACATGTGGCCAAATTTTAAGATTTTTTGGTCCAGAAAAAGGTGATAAAGTATTGACAAACATTGATGCTGTATATATTTCGCATTTACATGCTGACCACCATATAGGACTTATTGGTTTTTTGCAGGTAATTACATTTTATTTTTAGCATTCGCGTTCAAAATACTGACGTAATTCGAACTTACCTGCACTGGGATTGATGTTATTATGTAAAAAAAACATAATTGTGTCGACTTCTATTAACATAAACGTTATGAAATTGTCAATATTTTTCATTTGCAGGGTAGAAGAAAAGCTTTGGATAAACTAGACATTGACAAGGGTCCCCTTTATTTGTTTGCTCCACAGCAAATCCTAGCATGGCTCAGCTTCTACGATAAATGTTTTGAAAGTATCGCCGATGAATACATCTTAGTACCAAACGGCCAACTGGTAATAGTTTTATTCCTAAAAATGCCTCCCGTTTATCGCACCAGAGAAAAATACTGTTCATCCTCATTTTAAAAATAGCAATGTATATTATTTATTTTTCTCCAATTTTTCAGCTCTTAAATCAAAACGTTTATCCTCAGGAGCAAAGAGATGTGCTCTTGAAAAATTTAGAACTGTGTGATATAAGTACTTGCTTTGTGAGGCACTGCCCCAATTCCTTTGGTGTGTCGATTATCCACAAAAGTGGCTATAAGATTACTTATTCTGGAGATACTATGCCCTGTGAAAGCTTAGTGGAATTAGGTAAGAACAAATTATTATGAATTTTAAATTTCTTTATAGAGCTTGTAATACATGGTGTTATGGAAATTGATTGTGATATTGAATCAGGTGACTCCTTGGGTGTCCTACAGTTCGACAACCAAGTGTATAGCTACGCGGTATCGGTAAGGGGGAAGCAATATCTTTTAAAACATGGCCGAGTCATGGGCGTGCTATTATTATCTTAATAATGTAATAATATATATTTTTTCATAGCATGAATATATTTGTATCACCAGTGCAATATATTAGGCCTTTTCATTAATATTCCTCGCTTATTTTGGCATTTTCGCCAATAAAATCCGTTTGATTTCAACATGCACCTCAAAGTTTCAAGGGAAAATGGAAAGTTTATGTCACTTCTCAGCTGTTGTAGCAACTTTTTTAAGGTTGGAAATACTTTTAGTTGAAAATAAAACTTTTGTATTGTTCTCCTAACAATGCCAAAGTCGAAGCCTTCGATTTTTTCGATAGCAAAGAGACGGTCCCTTTTTTGACAGGAGATTACAACAATTGATTCGGGTTATTTTCTTCCTTTCAGTATCTTCTTTGTGCATGTTTTTTACTGCACCCACGCTTACTCCGTATACATCGCGAGCCTTTCTAGCTTCCGCTTAAGTGGCAATTTAAATGTATTAATTTGTGATTCCTCTTCACACACCCTGTACACATTGGCAATCACTTCGCGGGTTTGACTATGAAGGGTTTTACCACGGGTATATTCATTCATTATCACAGTTTTAAAATAAACCCTATCACTACGCAACTGGATGAAGCATATTGGACATCGCCGACCAAGCACGCTGGCACTTATAGGCGTGTCACCAGGCGCGTGACGTCATCCTCTGTCTGGGATATAACCTATCAAATTAGCTCTAGCCACCAGTTACCCATGGTTACCGTTGATATTGTGCCATGTTGCCCTATTTTTAGATTAGAAGTACTTTAATGAAAAAATATGTTATTTTGCATTTAAATATTAAAATAAATAGTATGAAAAGAAAGTTTTAAGAACATTGAAACTATAATAGAATATTAGTTTCTTATATATTTATGACAATTTACTTTAAATGGGTAAATTTAATTTTAGGGTTTACTTGGTAACATGTTATTAAATTAAAATTTAATATATGTGACAACATTGTTATTCCAAGAAATTTTTTTGCCCGCATTCCTTTTGTAGCTACAGTTAAAGTTGTCGACCTGTACTGTCTTTTTAATCAAATGTTTAAATACTTAGGTAAAAATCGCTTTATCCCAAGTGTTGCCGTGCCATACATATCTGTTTTCAGTTAACAAGTGTAACAAGTCAGTAGACTAGCAGTGATGCCTGATCACAACGCGGGCCTTGACCTCGGCTGTTGGAAAACGATGCTCAAACGCGACGCGGCGCGGCTACTTCGGTATGTTTTGATATGAGAAAGGGATTAAGGTATCAAGAAAGTATGACAGAATGAAAATCTGATAGTATTTTTTCTATTCTTCTGTAAATATGATGGCACCGGCCAACAACCAGTACCTATCACGTGCTTTTCGGGTTTGGCTTATCTCGCTTATTAATTCAAAGCGTCATTTATGGTTCAGGTCTCAGGATTTGCGGGTTAAAATATAATAAGTCATTTCTGTAACACCCTGTATTCTTACAGGTAATTATTTTGTGGTTGAAGCTGTATAAAATTTTCCTCGTTCTTATAACTATTAAAACACATCAAAAAGTGTAAAAACCCAAGATTTGCTACATAAAGGTTCTATAACAGCCTTTAGAAAGCATCCACCAGTGGCGGTTCTTCCACAGGAGCACATGAGCACGTGCACCCCCAAAACAAAACGAATAAAAAATATTAATTTATATTCATTGAATATTATTTATCGTATAAAGTCCGACCCTCCCTAATATTTTATCGTACCGTCAAACTAAAAAAGTCCGACCCTCCCTAATATTTTATCATCCCGTCAAACCAAACTGTATAGATCCGGCAACCGTGCCTCGGTCGAGGTAAATTACGATTAAGTAGTGCAGTTTCTCTGTAGTAACAGGTGGCGGGTGGCAGCGGGGCTACGGCGATTTAACATGGAGAAGGCGCACAGTTTTTGTGTGCACCGCGCTGTTGCCTGTTCGTGCATCTAGTTAGAAATTCGAGCATGTATGTTTTAATATTTTAATATTATATATTATGAATAGTTGACGGTGAACTATTTAAGAAATAACTTTAGCTCTTTTAGTTTGGAGCAAAAAATTGAGGTGAAGAATGCGGGAACACCTAAGCCCGAAATTAATTTAACGCAGACCACAAAGGGTGAATCTAGGGACTTTATTAGAAAGTTTAAAAATTAAATATATGAAAAACAAATTTTAGAGGGTATTCCAAACTTAATGAGGCTAGAGAACCGAAGAATGGACTTTACGTTTAAGCACTATTGTGTAGGGTCGATAAATGTTGTGTATTTCGATGAATGATACTCGATATGATTTTATACTATTTTATTTAAGGATTTAAACTAAAAAACACTGAAAATATGAAGAATGCCAACTTGTCAATCTCATGGCTCGATTCGTTCTCGTCATAAAACAGTTTACTATTGTTCTCGTCTTGGTTGCGCCTAATGGCGTAGTGGTATTAGACATCATTCGGTTTTCTTGATAACTCGTAGATGGCGGTAGTAATGTTGGACATCATTCGGTTTTCTTGATAGCTCGTAGATCGCTTTAGTAGTATTAGTAGTGGACTGTATAAATATTGTTACGAGGGTTGCATGCGACGACGTTAAGATCCGACAGCTATACACACTAAGAAAACCTTTCTTATTTTCAAAAAGTTGTCCTTGTGTAAAATTAAAAAATAAATAAAAATATGTTTTACCTAACGCATTTTCTTATTACTTTTTTTCTTTCTACATTTAAAATGCCTTGAAAGTAATTGTTTGGTCGTTACACAAAAATAAAATTTGAAAAATAATTTCACCATACTTGTGAAGTCACCAGCCGCCACTGCCATCAACAACTAGGTCATATGGCAAAAAGCCTTAGAGAACCATTTCGCTATATAACCTAAGTTCTACTGATGTTCTGACAAAGAAACAGTTTTATAAATTCTTTGTAAACATATTTGTACAGCATAATATTGTAACGATTTGGCCCTAAGAACAAAAACGTATCGCGGGAGATATTTATACAACAATTTTGCAAATCGACAGCTTTTATAAAATCAAAATCTTACCCTAAAAGTCAAGTACCCTGGCCACGGATATTTGACGAACAGGAAACTTAGTATCTCCCGGTCTATAAGGCACCGACGACCACTGGATGTAAATTTCTCTGGAATCATATTTTTGTAGGGAAAAATTCCAATATATTAATCCACG
The DNA here is from genome assembly GCA_963991005.1 of Barypeithes pellucidus. NCBI lineage: Eukaryota > Metazoa > Arthropoda > Insecta > Coleoptera > Curculionidae > Barypeithes > Barypeithes pellucidus. The sequence continues at coordinate 16,607,440 of OZ022561.1, read as the reverse complement.
AAGCAACAATGGAAGATGAGCTGTCAAGGGAAGCTGTGATTAAAATGCATTCGACGACATCCCAGGCGATCCAAGTAGGCAAAGACATGCAAGCTAAAAACGTTATTTTGACGCACTTCAGCCAGCGATATGCCAAATTGCCCAGATTTAACGACAATTTTGCTGAAAATGTCAGCATTGCTTTTGATAATATGCAGGTAAGCATTATTATGACTGCTCGTCCGTAACTGTTTCAAATTGTCTAATTGTAATTTGCGAGATCTTAGAAATTAATGTAATATGTACCATTTTTATAAATTTCTATTTTTTTGATAATTTAGAAACAATTGAGTAACAACGGACTTGTACAAATAAGAGTAAGTTCTAGTCCCAGTCCGAAAATTTGTAGTTTTCAAAATTATATAACTATTTTGCTGCGTTGAAAAACAATGAACTGCAAAAGAAATGTCTTAAAGCCGTATAAAAGCCGTATTAGAGTCGGAAATTTTTTCTCTTGCGCCGGCAATTATAATTGCACGTATTCATGCGCAGTAAAACGTTCTCGATCAGCTGGAGCATTGTCAACGATCAGAACAGCAGTTGGTACTGTCGAAATCCCTAAAATACCCCCAGAATTAGAGATGGGCGAACCTGTTCGTTTTGATTACCAGTTAAAGCAGCTACTGCTATTTACAAATGGGAGGTCAAAAAAGTTGCTACGAATTAGCAGTCCATAAGCTTAATAATGGCAATGGTAATTAAAATGGCGCGTGCCCCATTTCTGGTAATGAGAGACAGCTGATCGGGAACGGTGTACTGCGCATGAATCCGTGTCATTTTAATTGTCAGAAGAGTAGAATTTCCGACTGTAATACGGAGAACGGTGTACTGCGCATGAATCCTTGCAATTATAATTGCCATTGCTGGCGCCACAAAAATTCCCGACTGTAATACGGCTTTTAGAGTCGGCAATTTTTGTCTCTTCCGCCGGCAATGGCAATTATAATTGCACGTATTCATGCGCACTAAACCATTCTCGATCAGCTAGCCCCATACTGCTCGCATTGCCGGCGCAATGCGAGAATTGAATCCGTATTGCAGTGGGCAATTCTAGTCTTCTGGCAATTAAAATTATACGGATTCATGCACAGTATATCGTTCTCGATCAGCTGTTTCGCATTGCCAGAAACGGGGCACGCGCCATTTTCATTGCCATTGCCGGTGCAAGTCTGGGTAGAGATGGATTATTCTGTTATTTTTAAATGTTTATTAGTTGGTCGAAGCACCTATGAACAGCTAATGGCTATTTAAACTAACTTGGACTCAAATTGACAGTTCACATTCTTTATTAAGCTAATTTGTAGCAACTTTTTTGAACTGCCATTTGTAAGTAGCAGTAGCTGCTTTAACTGGTAATCAAATCGAACAGGTTTGCCCATCTCTAATTCTGGGGGTATTTTAGGGATTTCGACAGTACCAACTGCTGTTCTGACTGTTGGCAATGCGCCAGCTGATCGAGAACGATTTACTGCGCATGAATACGTGCAATTATAATTGCCACTGCACCGGACATTTTTATTGCCGACTCTAATACGGCTTTTAAAGCTGTGTCATACATGTTCTTGATATTACTTTATCACATTCCTCATAAAATAAATAATAAAAAGTTTAAATAGTCTTGTTTTGTATACTTTTTTTTAGGTAAGGCTCGATGAATTGCCTCTTGTACCCCTTTTATACCCCGCCCTTAAAATAATGTTTGCTGAACATTACGAAGACATGGAAAATAAAGCTGTAAAAAGGCAACTGAAATCAGAGAGGGAAACATCGATGGATAGAAATAAAGCGAAACAGAAAATTAGCTGAGACCGAAATGATGTTTCTTTATTTTAATAAATTTACCCAAATCATTGTTATTTTATAATACTATTACAAAATAATAAAATCCTTTCTATTGCATTATTTCCATGTTCGCATATTTTCCCAAATACCTACATTAGTGAAAATTGTACATGAAATGGCATCGTTGCATTTACGTTTGGCTACGTCGCGTCGGCTTTGGACAAAACACGCTCCAGGAATAGGGGGAAAATTGTACCATTTCTTGTTCCGTTTAAAATGGCTATCCTACTGTATGCGAAATCATTAAAATCTAATAGTAAGGAGTTTATAGACAATTTAGGTTTTAACAATATGATCTTTTCACTTTGGCGCCATTTTGACCGATAAGGAAGATATCCAGTCAACCCTTCGAATAAAGTTTCAAGGTTGCCAGATTATAAAACTCTTCAATTCGTGAAATAAGAAATTTTGAACACTACTTTTGTAATTATAAGAAATTAAATTCCTAGTTTTTAATACAAGAGTTGAAATGCAACTGATCAATTTTATTAAGCTTGATTTAATTTAGGATTTGTTAAAAATATCTCAAATTTGGGGCGGAGAACTGGCAACCCAGGAGAGAACTGACGTTTCGGCCATTGTGTTCCGGTAGGTGACAGAAAACGCACGCGGGTGGACATTTTGGTGTTTTTCTGGTAATTTTTTCTAATTTCCTTACAAAAGTAACTCAGCACCAATAAAAAATGTCTAATAACACTGCACCGGACAGTTGGGAATCTCAAGCTGACAGCAATTCGACAAATACCAGCCCTAGTCACGATGCAGATGTGTCAACGAAATTTTCCACGTTGAACGTTAACGCAGTTGAATTTGTGCCTTCGTTTAGTTTTGGTCCTCAAACAGTTCCAGATAACGTCCCGAGCCCCAAAGAGATGCAGAGTAAAGAGACTTCGCCCCAGCATGTGCCCATAGTAAACGGTAGGTTTAATAAATTATAACTGTAATTTTTGACAAGCTGTGAAAATAAGGTTAGATGGCCTCAATTTTTTTTTGGGTTACAAAAATCACAGTTATGAGACTTTTTATTAAAATTCCTTGAATGCCTTGCAAAATTGCCCGTAGATTTTTCTTGAAAGCTGTTAGTATTGTCATTTTGATTTCTTTTAAACCTCTTATCATCCCCTATAATTTATTAATAATGGAATTTTTACATACCATATTGGTGACTAATCATATTTAAGGCTTTAAGACTTTGCTGCAAATAAATCATTTTTAAACTAATTATAATTACGTTTTTAACTTTTTATTTGTAATTAAATTTACCTATTTTTGTGGTTAGAATTTTAGAATGGATAGAGATAAAGCATGTTGTTTCTTATTTCTGGTTCATACTGGTTTTTCCAGCTATTAACCTGATACATTTTTGTAATACCTTTCTATCAGGTCAGTTTACTATATAATTTTTAAAATATGGTAGCTAATAAATGTGATTTTCTAATTGAAAATCAAATGAAGGTCACCGAAACTATAAATAATAACTATGACTTTGGAGCTCCTTGCTTTGAAAAAATCGCAATGTCCTGTTGTTACCTTCTGTTAAGGTAGCCTATAATTTCTTTCGAAAACGGAGTTATACAGGATGATCTTTGTTACAATTTCAAATTATATACAAGGTGTGCCCACAACTATACAAAAATATTAACGTCTTAGTTAATTATTAAACGGTATCATCGGGTTTATAGCATTTTAAATGTTAATCTGTTAATAGGCACTGAACCCTCTTCAGAACCACCGGAGGTTGAAGACCCGCCGCCCGTTCCGCCTGCATCTGGCGGCGATGGAATAGGTGGAAGTCCCACTGGAGCAGGGGGGACCTGGGAAGATGTGGCTGATGAAGATAGCACAGCATCTGGTAAGGGTCTGCTTTAAACAATTACATAATTGTGATGTTTTACACCATACCAGAGTTTAAGAACTTGAAAAAATATTTCTTATTTTGTTGGGTATTTTTGTTTTCTGAAGTACAAGTTCAATTATTTCTGTTATGTGTGTCAATAAAAATAATTTAAGGTGCAGCCCAAGCCACTACTCCTGAAGAAGATGACGATGAAGTGTCAAGTGAGGAAGCGCCAAAGATTCCTAAGAAAAAAAGTGTTAAAAAGGAGGAGGTAGAGGAAAAGAAGGAACATGTTAATGTAGTTTTTATTGGACATGTAGATGCAGGTTTGTGTTATTTGAAATTATATAATGTCAAAGACGTGAATTATTAATAATAATAATAGATATTTATTTAGCACTGTAAATTTCTAATTATTTAATGACAAAGTCTCAAATAATAATAAAATCATATTATAGTATAGCTCTGTAGCTGAAATTATTTACTATGAGAATGATCATTGGAAAAATCTATAAATATATAGGTTTTTTTAACTTCATTTGATATTGTTTTGGACAAATTCAAAATAAATTGGGTAAAGATAAAGGTTGTGATAAAATTTTACAAGGAAACTGAATAACATTATAATATTCAATATTTTTTTTAGGGAAAAGCACAATTGGTGGTCAAATTATGGCACTTACTGGAATGGTAGATAAAAGAACACTAGAAAAATATGAAAGGGAAGCACGTGAAAAGAGTAGGGAGAGTTGGTACCTCAGTTGGGCTTTAGACACTAATCAGGAAGGTGCGTATGGTTGTTAGTATTAATTATTCCGTTTTTCTAAATGCTCCTTAGTCTTTCAAGCATAGCATTTTGACCCCACTTTCCTAAAATTACCCATAGTAGTATTCCCAAATCTAATACATAAATAGTGATTATGTTCGTAATGTGGCCAATAACAGGACAACGAGAATCTTTTCCTTTCCAATAGACCTATAAAAATGTCATTTTTACATTATTTACTTTTCAGAACGAGACAAAGGGAAAACGGTGGAGGTAGGCAGAGCGTACTTTGAGACTGAGAAAAAACATTTTACTATTCTGGATGCACCTGGTCACAAAAGTTTTGTGCCTAACATGATTGGAGGTGCCGCTCAAGCCGACTTGGCCGTATTAGTTATTTCAGCTAGAAAAGGTAGGAATACTGGAATAGCACATTTTCCTGATTGTTCCATCTGGCTGTTCTATGAGTATATAATTTTTATAATTCTTTCAGGTGAATTTGAAACTGGTTTCGATAGGGGAGGACAAACCAGGGAACACGCGATGTTAGCTAAAACGGCAGGTGTTAGATATTTGGTTGTGTTAGTTAATAAAATGGACGATCCTACTGTAAACTGGGATGAAGCTAGGTAGGTTATGGCATTATAAGCGTTTACCAAGGTGTTTACAATCCTTAATGTCTTCTGGATATTTTTAAATTCGGTATTATGAACAAACACAATATTGAAATCAATCTTTTTTATAGGTACAACGAATGCAAAGACAAAATTCTTCCTTACCTCAAAAAATTGGGCTTTAACATGAACAAGGACCTCTTCTTTTTACCGTGCTCCGGTCAATTAGGATTAAATCTCAAGGATCCGTATGTTTGCCCCTGGTTCAGTGGACCCGCTTTTATTCCTTTTATAGACGATTTACCTACCATAAATAGAAAGCAGGATGGACCTTTTATGATGCCAATAGTAGACAAGTATAAGGATATGGGCACGGTCGTAATGGGAAAAGTGGAGTCTGGAGAGTGTCGTAAGGGACAGAGTTTGGTTATTATGCCTAATAGGGTGAGTTGATTGAGTTTGTAGATATACAGGGTGTCCGGATTTGTTCTTTTTTCTACTATTAGATAGACTGCATCACTATTATTCATTCCAATTTTTAGACCCCAGTAATAGTAGACCAGCTTCTATCTGACGAGGATGAAGTGTCCAGGGTTGTGTCCGGCGAGAACGTCAAAATCAAAGTGAAAGGAGTAGAGGAGGAGGACGTGAGTCCAGGCTTCGTGCTGTGCGACTCGGTCAATCCAGTTCACACCTGTCGCATTTTTGATGCTCAACTCGTCATTATGGAACACAAATCGATCATCTGCGCGGGATACAGTGCGGTGATGCACATCCATTGTGCCGCAGAAGAAATTACAGTTAAGGTATGTGTATAACCATATAATACGGCTAGAGGGCGCGCACACAGGCGAATTTCGACAGAATCATGGTCAGAAAGATTATCTTGGTAACATGAGACAAAAAAATGTTTTTAATTGTAAGAAACCGTTATAAATATGGTAACATTGCATTTTGTTTTTAATATCTTACATTTTTGCCCCCTCCACACCCCTTTTTTTGTTATTAAATTATAGAAATTGGAATAGACAAGAATAGTTTATTTTTACGATATTATCATTAATCTCCCCAGCACCCTAAACAACAACCCCCCCCCCCCTCAAATTATACAATTTCATTTCAACGGTAACCCAAAATACATATCTGATTTTTTTCAAACAAAATAATTTGTTGATAAATAGAAATTTTGATTTACTCGAGTTCTGGGTATAGTACCAAATTTATATCGGGTGCGTAATACAAATGTATGTCTCAAGATATAATCAATTTCTTACAATTATTGAGAGCACAATAAAGTAATTATGCATATGCAAAGATCATTTCTACCTTACTAAATGGAATAGCCCTAAACAATATATATTTTTTCCATTATGAAAATAGCATTAAATAGGATAGTAATAAATTAAAACACCAAAAATTCTTAGAAAAGTTATGATATATTTGAATTTACTTGTTCATTAGTATAATTAACGATCATTTAAATACTATGTATTCATGCCATAAAACCCTAAATGTCACCTTTATCATCATACAATGTTCCACATTGGGCAGAGCCGGAGAGGTACAAAATGCAATCTTTCACCAGAATTCAATGACAAGTCATCAGAGGGCATGTAAGATTTAACTTTTTTTTCCAAATATTCATGTTGTTCTTTAGCGCTTTTGGATGGACAGTCTCTTAACCATTCCACGAGCTGAATCCTCGTGAAAGATACTGATTTTGCTGTGGATCCTGCAAGTACAACAAAAAATTTACAAACCGTATGATATTTTGTAAAAATTTATATACTCAGAAATAATAGCCACCATTTTGAAAAATATCGCAAATTTTTTTTCGCCTGTTTAAAAGTATATTTAATTCTCCATGAAACGATGTACGTTTTATCGGAATCGGTTTAGTAATAATAATAAATTTATTCAAAATTGGTTCAATGTCTTAATCACATATTTGTAAAAATGTACCTAACAAATTTTTTTTTAAATGCAATTTTCGGCAAGGTCGCAAATTGTCGCAGCAACTCTCAGTTAGATGGAATAGTAAACAAATAGTTTGGTCGCGTTCCAACGCGTCCTTTTTTACATTTTGCCTGATACAAAATTGTTTTAAAAATTGTTTAATTTATTTTAACTATGTTAACAAAATGTATGAAATCAAAAGTACTAGTGTAAATATTATTAATTTGAAAAATTTATGGGCTTGTACTTACCACCAGCAATAGGCTCCAGATGGGTTTTCAAAATTTTTACAAAACGGAATAACAGAACTAAATACACTGATTTTTTCAACCACTCTAATTTAATTGACACACCACACTAGAAAAACAAACTTTGAACTGAAATAATTTTAAGGTTGGCCATAATATAAATATAACAGGGGTGATTTATGACACCCTGGTTATTTCTTAATTAAGTTAATTATAACTTTGGTATTATCTATTTTGACCAACTTTTACCTGAAATTCGCTTGTGTGGGGCGGCGTTCTTTAATTATGCTAGAAATTTCAAATTCACTGTTCCTTATTAAATTGAGATAAAAGAAGAAAAAAAAAGGAATTCTGGTTTAAAGTATATTGGACCATGTACTGTTACTTTACTTATAATCAAGTCCTTGACGAGCTAAAAAATATATTATGCCTCAGATTAAGCTAAACCTTTCATCTTACTTTTAGGCTTTAATTTGTTTAATTGACAAGAAAACTGGCGATAAATCGAAGACTAGGCCGAGGTTCGTAAAACAAGACCAAGTAGCAATTATGAGAATAGAGTGTGCGGGCGTCATTTGCTTGGAACCTTTTAAACAATTTCCTCAAATGGGTAGATTTACGTTACGAGATGAAAGTAAGTAAAATTCTAGGGTTATTTCTAACCACTTATAACATGCAGCTGATAAATATGTATATTTGATTTTTTTAATGGTATATACCAAAGTCAACCCCGTTAAGATGTATGTCTCCTTGTGAGATAAAAGGAGGATATACCACCCCACTAAAAATATATTGCAAGCGTACAGGGGTGGTCAAAATAATACTTGTAGTTCATATAATAATTTTTCTCAATGTCTCCTAATAAAGATATTGGACCCCATAGTCACACCTAACATTTTCGATTATAACTTTTAAACTTATGAGAACCATTCTTGTACATAGCCAGGAAAGCCAGGGGTCAATTTTGGAAAACTAAAAAATATTTTTTCGAAGACTTGAGATTTCTCTTTTTTCAAGAATAGTCACCATTTTCGAGATAATCGAATTTTCATACAATCTAATATGAGAAGTAATTTATTGCCAATTTTTCCAACTTATTTGAATAATTAATGGCAACGACTTTTTAAATGCCGAAAATATAAAAAAATATTTTTTAGTTTTTCAAAATTGACATAGCTATCGAATCAAAAAGAAGTGTTTTCTTTCATAATTTTATTCCACTCTAAAGTATCATACAAAGATGAGTAACCGCAGCTGCTGCTCTAAAATACAATAATTCTAATTTTCAATATTATTTCAGATAAAACAATTGCAATCGGCAAGGTCCTAAAACTGGTGGAATAAAGTGGAATACAGAGTTTTTAGAGACTATAGGCAGTAAAGAAATTGATATTTTATCCGAAAGATCGACGACAAAAAAACGAAAGAAGTCGCATGAAAATTTGCACCACACAATGTTCAATTTCGATAAGAAACAAGTGTACATAGGAAGAAAAAATGTTTTTATATTGGTGCGGATGTATTATGTCTTTATAATTGCCAAATTATATCAAAAAGACTACAACAGTCTCGTTTGTTTACATCGTATTCTTAAATTATAAGTCTGTTATCATTGATCGCACCCTGTACATGCGAGTCATTTGAACTACTGGGTACAGGGACTGATCAAAATGTTGGGTAAACTTTTTTAGTAAATTTACAGGGGTGCTCTATTTACATATATCTTGATCTAGCCAAGAGACTGAAGAATAACTTTTTTATGAAATTTGGCCGAAAGAGTATAAGCTGTGGAATGGTTGATTTTTGAATATCTCGATTTTTAGTCTTGGTTTTTTGGGTGGCTGTATATATTTATTTTATTTAATTTTTTTCTTGATATTTTTGTTCTACGCAAGCGCAGGTTCGTTCAAAATGTTGTTCTTACATTGAAGGACAAGGCTCCTGAATGTATTCTTACCATTCATTTTTCAAATTTGGATGTAATTTATTTTTGAAAAAAGATCTATTCGCAATAATATTGAATTTTGTAGTTCCCCCAATATAATGGAGGGATTGTGTTAACGCAAAAGAGCAAAATGTCATTGTGTAACTGAGTTTTTACTTTGAAAGATGCGGAAATGGAAATTTAGAAGGGAATTTTGACAGCTTACTTATTATGCGTTTGTTTTTTTGCCTCGACATTATCCTTGTATGTTGAGGGACCTACAGTAGGCATTATATGGGCAAGAGTCGGGAAAATCTAGCTGTAAAGTGGGAAGTAACTCGCTCCAGAACTATCTCAAGAAGACTTTTTGCATGAGCCCGTGTATAGGGGAATTTAAAGAAAAACTAAGTCAATTACGATTGAAAGTAACGACAAGAGACTTGGTTTTTTGTTTCCTACATAGTCTCGAAAACACGCTGGTACTGTTTTTGGAGACTAGTATATTTTTATTATTATGATGGAATGCGTTTTTAGGTTTTGATTCTTTTAATATTGTGTGGTGTGTATCAGCATCAAATATAATATTAAAGAGAAGGTGTTTTAAAGTTTTTGTTTCCTTTTAAACCAGGTGCTTAACACATAAAATTAAGAAATGGAGGTATTTTGGAACTACTTGTATTGGTTACATTTTTTGCATGCTTTATAGGGACTTTTGAATCCCATATTGTTTAGCATGTATTGAAATCTTGAATTAAAACAATTTATCTAATACGTGAAAAATATTATGTTTTAAGCACAGTTGAACTTAAGATTTTAAAGGAATTCCCACTTAACAATAACAACAAAGGAATTGTAACAACAATTAATGGTGCTACTATGCTATTTTTTTTATAATAAAATACCTTCAACTTCTTTGATTAAGGACCAATCTTTTTATCCAATCAAAACCCAATTCTGTAGGCAGATAGGGGCATTACTCCCAGAGCTAATATTTTCGACCATTCTCAAAACACAAAATTTTAAAACATACTTTCACCAATTGTAGACAAGATAGTGGCGGATCCAGAACCTCACTGATCTGTTTTTTTTTAGAAGTTACAATAATACAAAAAAAAATTTACTTCAAAACGAGTGCACCCGAAATTCGGGTATTTTCACTGCGCTTACCGATAAAATCGGATGAAAATTTGTCTACTTTGTGTGTACTCTTAAATGCATTACGTCGTTCAAGCTAAATTATTTATTGAATTAAATTTTGGACGTAAGAATTTATTTTTTAAATTTTTCTTTAATTAGCCAAGGACGGGGGGCAATTGGCCCCCTCCCCTTGGATTCGCCCCTGACATATCGGGCTATTTTTGCAACAGGTGGTAGTAAAGCTTAAGGAAATAATCAGTGAAAAAAATTTTGTAAAAAGCTCAAGCTACTTACTTTTCATAATTAACATCTACATAAGAAAACCCATAATTAAAGTGATAATTTTTGAGATATGGCAAAATGTTGCTATTGGGAGAAGTGTCTATAGAATCGAAGCAATGTGATATACCCTATCCTTTTTTAGCTTTTTGAGTTTTATTACTTTGTGGTATTTTATTGACCCCCGAGGACGTGAAAAGATTGGCCCTAAAACCAAAATTCAAACATACTATATTGCCTTTTTAAGATTTTACAGCTGAATTTTAAATTATAAAAACAAGAAAACTCAAAAAGTGTAGCTTTTCTGACTAGTTCGTAAAAGTGTAAATAATAAAACAGAGTTTATATTTCGTTACGGAAGTGGCGGAAACTTAAAAATTATATTTAGCTTACGTTGTAATAATATTTGCAAATCATTTTGTTAACTTAAGTTTGTTTTTTAGTCTTTTATAATAATTATACAATTATTAAGTAATCGGCAAATAATGTTGCTATCAATTTTATATATCAATAAAATTTAAAATTATAAATGTTTTAGTTTCATATAAATTTTTTTAAAACAATTTTTTCAATAAATTATTTACTACTGCTCAGAGATTAATGATCTGCCCTAATTTACTTTGTGAAAAATTATTATGCATTTTAGGATGAATCGATCAAAGTCAAATCGAGATGATACGTTCCCATTTCTAGTGGTTTTTGTAAATATCTGTTTCTACAACTATACGTAAATTATAATTTTATTAAAGAGCTCAAAATATCCTTGAGAAATGTTACTTTAACCGCTCAAAGTAACAATACTGAATAACACATGGTACAAATAATTAAGTGTATCGATGTGAATAACACGACTAGTGTTTTTTTCGTACGTAAATACACGACAGCTTTTTTTATCGAATATACAGGTTGTTATGGAAATGACGTATTATATTTAAACCGACAATTCCCGAGATGAAAATAAATTGAAGAAAAATATCCATAAATGGCGCTTTGAATTATTTAGCGAAATATATACACTTTATATGAAATCTCAAAATTTACGTGGCCGCTCCTGAGGCCCTTCGCAATCGATATTTTATTGAGGCAGTCTCCAGGTTCAAGAGGTTAGCGCATTATAGGCAATGTTGTCATATTGCAGCACATAATTCTAAACGCACGCGTTCAGTTTTTGACAACAAGACGTCTTTGACGCGCGCTATCACTTCCTTTTCAAACTTTTTAGAAACAAAAAACTACAATTTTAAGGTACATACTCTCTTACCTTCGATCTTATTTTAAAATAATCCGTTTTATAATTAAATTCCATAAAAAAATAAAACACAAAAAGTCTGTTTTTCAACAGAACCAACAGTAGATAATATCACACAAATTTGAAATCACATCGCAACATTTTTATGAATTATTTCACAACAAAAAAAAATCGGACAATGCAACTAACAACGTTTAAAATTCGTATACGTCAAGCACGTGGAACCCTCGAAGTCGTGGAACCAACGTGGTTCCACTCCCTAATCTCGAAACATACTGAAGTATGAAGCGGCGCGCGGCCGGTATTCAAGCTACGGCGAGACACGCGGTTCGGCCCCTCCGCCGAAACAGATTGTTTCGGCGAAGCAGGCTGCTTCAGCGGACCAAACGGTTCCAGCAAAAAGCGAAACAGACTGTTTCAGCAGAACAGGAAAACCTATCGACCCAAACCTGTTCCACATGAAACCTGTTTCGAATAGAACAGATCTTGTTCCAAAGCGACATCCCTAAATTGAACATGAAATACAGTCAGGGTTGTTCCAGAACATACTTTTGTATCGAATTAGGTACACTTTACAAAGTGCTGGCACATCTTTCAAGTTTTTTGTACACTTTTCATGCGGCCCATATGAAAGTATCGACCTTTTTTTAGTACTATGTCTCTCTGTTTACTAGTGGCGACCTTTTCTTTATACAATGCACATAGGCGTAACTAGGGAGGGGGCCAGGTGGGCTGTGCCCACCCCAGATTGCTCTGGTGCCCACCCCAGTGTTTCCGAAGTTCGAAGCCATACATACGTCATAGTGACACTTGCCATTAAGATTCTACTAGACTAGGGCCTAGGCCCCCCCTACAAAATCATTCTAGTTACGCCAATGACAATGAATCATGTTGGTACATTTTTACCACATTTGGTACAATTTTGACAAGCCAGACGGTACAAAAAGTCAACTTTGGAACAACGCTGGTTTACAGTTAAGCCTCGTTCTCAGAGCTTCGACGTGTCGCGCGCGACACCAACCTAACCAATCAGAACCGTTTACGTCATTACCCCTCATCCCCACGCTGATCTAGCGGTGCTGCCAGGTATCTGGTGAAATTTCACCAGATCTGGTGATTTTTTGTGATTTATAAAATATACCGCCCCCAACACGAAACTGGTAACACCAGAAAACGGACTTTTTTAAAAAGATTTTCATGGACCATCAGATTATTCATAAAATCACAAAAAGATCAACACATCTGGTGACATTTCACGAGATACCTGGCAACACTGCGCTGTAGTATTATTAATTTTTTATTTTGTTTTGAAATTTGAACCTCAGTTTTCCGAAATAAGTATTCGTTGTTTCCGAACAAAGGTAATTACTAATTATTTGGTCCTAAAATATTGTGAATAGTATGTACTTTTGCTTTTAAAATTTATTTGATCATTACCTACCTAAATCCCACAAAATATTTAAATATTTTTTAATTACATTGGTTTTTTTAATCACATTGGTTCATTTTTTACTAACCAGAATAAATATACATATTTTGAGGAGTAGAATACGAAAATAAAAATCAAATTTGACGCTGTCATCGAAAAAATCCTTTAAAAAACAAACCTATAACCTCCGAGAGGGTAAAATTTTAATCCAACATCCGCATACTCACATCCTAAAAAAACGTAAATATTGGCCTGCTGCAATCGGAAGAGATTAAGAAATGTGATAAGTTCAAGTTTAAAACATTAAATGTTAGGTTAAGCGAAAACCATAATATGGATGTGGACACAAATTCAAATTATATTCCTGTGGAAATTCTTCAGTTCTGAAGCTGAATTTAGAATAAAGTTTATCCGCAGAAGAAAGTGCAAGAGTTAATAATACTGGTAAAACATCATTTTGAATTAAAATTGTAAACTGTTTTTAAGGTCACAAGGTATTTTGTTAGCCCTACTTTTGGCAATTTCGTAATGTTATCTAAAAATTAGTTTTGTAGCTCTATGGATGCCTAAATCTTATAATATAAATATTTTTAGATTATTGTAGATACAGATTACAAAGGGCAAGTATGCTCTGCACGAAGATAGCTTTGTATCTGCTTGGACTGAAGATATAGAGGAGACACAAGCTAGTGAGGATAGTAGCCAAGCTATCGAAAGCCTGATTATTACAATTAGTACAACGAGACCTAGGGTGTGGAATATGAATGATGAGGAGACACTGTCAGAAGGACCATGACTATGCTTTTAGACTTCCTTATCGGATGAAATTATATTAGAATGACATGGTTCTCCTACCTACCTACTTGGTTAATAAAAACTACCAAATAAGATGTGTAAATGTATTTGTTTTTCTAATGCATCGTAGTCCTAAATACAGTAGTCTCGATGTAGTGCACGCGTGTGCTACTCTACAGTTTCAAGTTTATGATAAAAAATGGAGCAATAAAACAGGGCGATTTTCATTACATTTATATTTTGAGCTCTAAAATGCACAAATTAGTTAGTTAATTTAGTCTTTTTTGGCTTCTTGTAACATTTTAAAGGAAATTAGCTCTAGTCTTGAAGATTAATCATTTTAAAATACACTGCCAGACATTATTCTGCCAGATTTCTTTGCTTCGCCGCTTTCATTATCAAAGTCTCAGTCAGTATGATAAATTATTCACAACGAAATTTGTACAAAACAAATTGTTTTCATTTAAAAAACAATAACAAATTATTGTAAGGTTAGGTTTCATCCGAATGACAAGTGACAGACGTCACCCTCTACAAAAGGAGTGGGGGACTGTCGCAGCGACACGTCGAAGCTCTGAGAACGCGGCTTTAGTTACCCCTAACCTAAAATTATTTTTATTATTTTGTGTACGAAAAAGCAAAAAAGGGTGTATTTCCGTCAATAAGCAATTTTTGCCTTTATTTCCATTGTTTGATGTTTTTAAGTAAAAACATGCATGCCAAGTGTAGAGGAGGCACATACCCCCTAAGCGAAATTAAAAGACTAGTCTTTAATGATAACTTAGTACCTTGGTTTATAGAATTTAAAGATTACAATCCACTAGAGTATGAATCGAAAGTTTTGATCAACAAACCTTGGGCCGATCCCCCCATAGGTAAGATATTAATTTTTATTTTTTCACTGGAGCACCTGCTAATTTTTGTATATTCTAAGGACACCTTAAATTTAACCCAAAGTGGAACGAACTAGATGGAAAGATCAATCGCAAGAGTCACATGGGCTCCTACGAAATCAATGATGGCAGACCTTTAAACCCCAAAGGTAGGACAGGACTTAAAGGAAGAGGTATTCTTGGAAAATGGGGCCCCAACCATGCAGCAGACCCTATTGTAACCAGGTGGAAACCCGGTAATACTAATGAGAAGACTATTAATTCATTAACAAATAAGTAAGAAGCGAAAACACCTTAAAATACTTACCATAAATTTTAAGACCTATTTTGCAGTTTTGTGCCATCCAGAGACGGGACTGTGGTCAATGGGCATTACCAGGGGGCATGGTTGATCCAGGAGAGCTAGTCAGTGAGACTTTAAAAAGGGAATTTATGGAGGAAGCCTTAAATAGTTTGGAAACTACTGAAAGTATGAATAAAATAAAATGTTTTTATCCTTGATAAAACTATACATTTCAGAGCAAAGGAAAAAGGATGAGGAAATGATTAAATGCTTTTTTTCTAACGGCGTCGACATTTACAAAGGATATGTTGATGACCCCAGGAATACAGACAATGCATGGATGGAAACCATAGCGGTTAATTTTCATGATGATAATGGAAGTCAGGCAGGAAAGTTTGACCTAAAAGCAGGAGACGATGCAGCTAACGTACAATGGATGGATATTGACAAAAGCCTAGACTTGTATGCTAGTCACTCTGAGCTTGTAAGAGTTGTAGCAAATAGATTAGGGGCCAGTTGGTAATTATTAAGGTAACCGTTTTTTTTTTTTTTTGTAGGCCTATTTAAGCGAAAAATATTTTTTTCACATCGTTCAAATAAAAATCAATTTTGTAAATCATTTTCTTATATTACCTATGTATAATATTTATTGTAAATAGATACAGATTTCAGGTTAAAACTTAGAAGCAACTAAATGCCTTAGAAACCTTTTGGACTTAAAAAAAAATATAATTATTCCATGTTTGTCCACTTGTAATGTTTGTACTATGATATGCGCAACATTTTTTTGTGAAAATGTTTCTTAGCAACATTAAAATGGTAATAATTGTTTAATAAATAATATTTTTATATATATTTTTTTCTTGTGGCCTGAATCCGGACTGAAGACAGATAAATGTAAACCAAAATCAGTACCCATGATTTTGTTTACATTTTGTGTAAAATGGATCTAAAGGCCTTTAAAATAAGGGTACATTTTAACAGCCAAAATGGCTAGTTGGTCAGCAACTTATGGACAGCAAACATTTCTGAATCATGACAGTGCCCTGGGAAAACAAGTGAAAACCCGCCCCCGCTACACCTTTTGTAGCCGATTTCCTTCTGTATTCGGCAAAAGAAAACACAAGAAAGTTACATAAATTGACAGTGCCCGGGACTTCTGAAGTAAGCTGCTTCTAGACATGTTTTCTTCTAATGACCAATTGTAAAATATTGCTGACCAAGTAATCATTTCGCAGCCCGACTGTTAATAGCGGCTAACCAGTTAATTATTTCTCTTTAAAATAAACATGCATTATTGGTAGATTAATTCCGACTGCAAGTTTATGCCGTAAGGTTTATTTAATAGAAAGACAAATGGGTAATGTGAATTAAAAAAATATATGAGCTTAAAAAATACCACAAAACACCTGGAACAAAAATTTCCCCTGCTTTTTTTGCTAAAAAATAAATTATCGACAATTTTTAAAAAATATTTGATAAGAATTAGTAAACAATTAATGGCAGTTTTATTTAGTTTTAACTACATTTTGTACAATTAAATTGTTTGGACCTATTTAGGACATACTCGCGGCTACACTTTACTGCTCTCGTCGATAAAAAAAAACAACTGCGGAATGATTCTTCGAATATAATGGTCAAAATGAAACCATAAGGTCAAAATAACCTAATAAAAGTATGCTCTTTTCAGTATGAGATATCGGGGCAAATTTTTTTCTAAATTGATCTTTCATTCCTACTTGCCAAGGGTAACCAGCCCTTCGTCCATCAAATCTTCATCACCAAGACAACTAGAGCTCCGACTTGAAGCTCTAGAATTGACTATATGCACACTAACCGAAGGCGAATGTGGAAAGGTTGGTGTTTTACTAAAATCCAAGGCTTCAGTGTCGATCGTCGTGGTGGGAGCATACTTCGAGGCCAAGGTGAGGCTGTGCAATGCTTCGCTGGCAGAGGGGTATGGATTCAAGGGGTCCGTTGCCAGAAATAGGTCATCGTTACCTAGAATATTTATTTAGGTTTGTTTGAAGAAAAATTTGAATAAATGAGCAATATCTAATAATAATTAATACACTCGCAGGCACAAAATTCCGCCACCCTGACATTTTGGTCAAGTTTGATATTTTATAACTTTTTTATTTTTTATGCGATTTTCATGATTTTGTTATCAGTTTGTAGATCAATTTATTGTGTTTTTCCTTAATTATTTTATAAAGTAACATTTTTCGATTAGTCTATATTATACAGGAGTAAATCAAACTTGTTTTTTGTCGTAATTTCAAAACACTGAAAATTTTTTTTTTTAGTAGTGTTTGTTTTTCTTAATGAAAATGGACTTCAAATCAGCGATTCATTTAAAATTTTGCAGCTCGCAGCAGAAATGAGATAATGGAATGAATCAAAAATCGAAATGTTTAGAATGCATCAAAGATTACAAGAAACAGTATGTAAATAAAATCATCCACCTCAATTTTCCTACAGGGTATTTTGAAATTACGATAAAAAACAACTGATTGTTTGATTTACTCCTGTATAATATAGATTAATCGAAAAATGTTACTTTATAAAATAATTAAGGAAAAACACAATAAACGGATCTACAAACTGATAACAAAATCATGAAAATCGCATAAAAAATAAAAAAGTTATAAAATCAAACGTGACCAAAATTCAGGGTGGCGGAATTTTGGGCCGGCGAGTGTAGGAGATGCTGAAATTAATTTTAGAAAACGTCATCCATCCTTCCAGAAAATATTTTTTAAGATGTTTTTTTAAACAATTTCATTTATGTTGCACATATTTTTACAAAATATTTAATGCCATCAAGATTCGTAATGTTACAAGTCTAAAATACCATGCAAATTGGGAAAAAAGAACCAACTGTGGTGTTTATTGAGGTTCCTCACCCTCTGAAAATATTCTATTTATGCAAAATATTCAAAATTTCTCTTTTCATCGTGAAATTAGTTTTTTGGGAAATAATTTTTTTACCACAGATGTTCGTTATCCCTCCCTCTATGTCCCGAAAAACACTTACTACTATTATTTCACCAGTACAAATCGTATTTTAGAATTCTAGAAACTACAAAACTAAATCCAAAACTTACTACTATACTACTAAAAGAACTAAAAATATTCGAGGTATACAATGCATATGTTAAACCAACCCAGTTAATTAACTTATTCACTAAAATATAATACTTACACTATTTTATCACAATAAAAAAATTCACAGTATTGGCAACAAGAGTTTCAATTTGACGTTCCTGCAAAAAACAAAATTAAAAACTAAACAAAAAACGGTCGTAGCTGACAAGATTAAGCGCACTCCTGCCTCCTAATTTTTTTGTTATTCCCATAGGCATTGTATACAAGAAATCAAAAACATTTAGCTAAGACGTGTAAAGCAGGACAACGAAAACATTAAGCTACGTGGCACTAAAATTTGTTTAGCTATGACGCAAAGGAACAGGCCTATGCTGCACGTAATTTATATCTTTTAACATTGACTATACAGGGTGTTATGGAAATTACGTATTATATTTAAACCGGCAAATCCCGAGATGAAAATAAATTGAAGAAAAATACCCATAAATGGAGCTTTCAATTAATGACCGGATTATATCACCTTATGTCAAATCAGACAAACACATGTGGGGCACTGGCGTAATATGAAAACAATCAACACTGAGGTCTGCAGGGTTAAAAGACGTCAGCGCATTTCGGTCGGTGTTGTCATATCTACACGGCAAACTTTAGAAAAAAATTTATAATTTTAACAATTTTTAATTCTATCATTTATGAACAAATATGATTCCAGAAAACCGACGGCGAAAGATATTTTGCAAAACAAATAATAGTAAAATCACACACAAATTTCAAATTCGTTACAAGCACAGGAAAGTAAATAGGTCAAACGTCATTGACCTTTTAAATAATAATTATCGTTGACTCTTTGAAAAAAATGCAATTTTATTTAAGACACATGCTTTCTTACCTTTACTTATTTAAATACAATTGTTAGTTTCATGTTTTCACACAAACCACACAGAATCTAAGTTTTAGGAAAAAACCTCTCACATAACCTCAAAAATAGCAGCTATTCACATCGAAAGAAGAAGAACGCACACATTTTAAATACACACAATGCAATTTAAAAATGACATTTTATCTACGAACCATAAAACAGTTAACCTACGAACGAACGAAATAGATACCTTCAAAACTCGGAATAGAGATGGGCAATATTTGACAGTTTGATATTTGACGAGATTCTTCTCTATTACTTGGATATTTACCGCGAGATCTCTTGCAAGGAGTTTAATTGATATGGCGTTAATGGAATTTCGACCAAATTGGGCAAGTTGCAAGTGTCAGTAATAGAAGAACAGCGTTAGGGTGCGGTCGCTTCTGTTGATAACCCATTTACACTCTCGGCTATCCGCTTTGTTTTCAGAAGGTACGCGTATAATAGTTGTAATGATTTTCAGGCTACGCGTCCAAACCTGTGCCTGGAGGTATGAAGATAAATACAAGTAGGTAGATAAATAATTTAATTTTATATGGAATTTCAGTTTTGCATTAAGTTTGGCAACATTGCACGTAACACCTGTTTCCTGATATGCCACCACAGGCTGACATGACGAACAAACGCCGGATGAGGTGTGGGTTTATGGGGCTGGACCCCACTTTTAAAACGGTGGATTTGAAAAAAAAATATGTAGCGTTTCTCTAGGACATCCAAGGAGTCACCCATTTAAATATAATACGTCATTTCCATAACACCCTGTATGACCAAAATTTCCGCTAGTTGAAATTATAAACAAAAAGCCCGTTCTTTGGCACCATTAATTTCTAGGACATACACAAAGCAGGAGACATAAAACACATATTTAACATACCAAGTAAAAAAATTGAAACTCACCAGACAAATTTTGTGCTGGATCCTTTTTCTTATCTTCAATTTCTTCTCCCTTTCCACTAGAACCTAACATATTCATGTTGTTTTTAAATTTTTGATCCAAGGAATTCATAGCGGGAATAGCCAGAGGATACTTGATATCGTTCTTGACCATCATGTCAAAAATTTTAGTATCGACGGTGCTTCTGTTAACATTATTCATTTCATTCTTCTTCTTATCCGATAGCTTCGGGATTTGGAAGTTTTTGTCCAAAGTCTTCATCATTCCTTCCAAAGTGGCACAGTACGGATCCACTTTAGGCTGAACTTTAAATAATCCGTCGGAATCGTTCTGAGTCGGACTGGATTTCCCACGCTCTTTCATCGACGCAAATATAGACTTATCCGAAGAACTCTTGCTTGGCTTCAACCTGTCTTTACTTCTACTAAGATCCGCAGCGCTGCTAGAGCTGATTTTAGGTGACGTTGTAGATTTGGAAACGGACTTTTGAAAACTGGTCGATCCAGGGATTTTAGAGCTACTGCTACTACTTCCCTGCTGTTTACTGGACGTGCTGGAACTTTTCATACTAGGCGTATACGTTGCGGAACTCGATGTGGAGTTCGGAACGTTTGAAGTACTACTACTTTTCTGCAATTGTTGAGGTTTTTTCGAAGCCGGACCGCTGTTGACGCCAGGTTTAAGGCCTGTGTGGATTTTGGGTGATCCCGTACCAGCTGAAGTTGGTTTCAGGGCATTGCTTGATGTACTACCGGCACTGCTACTAGTACTTGACGAACTAGAAGACTTATTTTCTTTAGTTCTGGGTTTGTTTATTGTCAACTTCATGCCGTCGGAGCTAGTCTTAACCATGTACTCGGAATTCTTACCATCTCCCCCCATTTTACTTCCACTTTTGTTGTCCTTACTCGTCACCTTACTGCTGGATTTCGAGCTTAGATCCGTTGGTACGTCACTGTGTTGTGCGTTAACTTTTATATTTAATTTATCCACTATAGCCGACAAAGAACCTTTGCGGTTTCTAAGACTATTGGGGTTACTTTTTGAATCCGCACCGGGCGATGATAACGATTCTTGCGACCCACCATCCCCTCCTACGTTTAAGTCTAAAGGTTTAACCCTTACAGAGGAACTAGACTTTGATTTTGAATTGCTACTCCCAAAAATACTTCTACTACTCTTGTCCTTGTCCCTCGAACTTTCTTTGCTCTTACTTTTCTCACTGGAACTTTTGCTAGAAGGCGAATTCGCTGCGTTTTTTAATGTAGACATGCTAGGTTTCCCACTTCCACTCGTGGATGAATGTTTTGGACTTGTCCCGTGATGTTTTGGACTGGAAGTGCCCGTTATACTGATACTATGCTTAGGGCTTGAGGGGACGTGGGCCGGGGAGTTTTTTGGACTGGGACTGTGATGTGAAGAGCTACTGCTACTAGATGATTTGGTCTTCATTAAGTTAGGACTAAGTTTCCCTGAGAGAGATAGAGGGCGGCTTGAAGTGGGCGATGGACTAAATTTACGCGACATACTGGGAGAGGTAGGAGTTGAACTCGACTGAGGCGGGCTTTCTGTAGGTTTAATACTTACAGAAACCGGCTTACTCAAAGGATCTTGCTTAGGGGGCACCTTCTCCGGCGGCCCCATCGGACTCTCATCTCTTTTTCTCTTCCTTTTCTTCTCTTTATCTTCGCGGCTACTTCTACTACTCTTCTTTTCCTTCCTGTCATCGCTAGGCTTTGCCGTGGTTGTTATAGGGGTAATCGTTATGGAACTCGGTATTATACAAGTGGCGGGTTGCGTTAAGGGAATTATTTCAATACCGGTTCGTTTTTCGGGAATTCCCGTGACATAGCCCCCAGATGGAGTCGTTGTGGTTATCGGCGTTATACTTACATGTGGAGGAACTGCAAAGATATTAGGGTTAACGCAATTAATCTATTTAATCAGTTAATCTATTTACCCATATTTTTCTCGCTTAAATCCGAGACAATGCTCGAACTACTACTAGATGAGGATTCTGGAGGGGTTTTTCTATTGGTCTCCCTGGGTACCACTGAGAGAATTTCTTCAATGTCTACAGTTTCCGGTTGGCTAGAAAATTCTGCAGATGCCTTTTCCATGGATCCCAGGAAGTCTGAGGAATCTACATTTGATAATTCCAAATCGGATTGAGATCTAAAAAAAGAACCAAATTATTAACATGCTGTATAATTTACGGACTTATGTTGAAATCGTTCTTTAACCGAGAAAACTTTGCGACATTGTTAAAATCTCTTCAAATTTGTACCTTAACTTGTTTATAAAGTTGGTCGCAACGGGATTACATTTAAAACTTGATTGAAAATCAAATATATTGTTAAAAGGTTCACTACTAATTTACCCCGAGTTAGGAGTTGCAATTTCGGTTTCTTGTGAAATAAGGGTGCTTCGCGATGTCGAATCGCAACTAGAAGTTTCGATTAATTCCGAGTCGTCTGCGCTTCCTCCCACCTTCCTTTTGCCACTTTTCCATAAGTCGTCAGTGGCTTTTCTTTTCTGTCTTTTACTTGCTGCTGGTTTATCTAAAGATTCTAGAAGTAATGAGAAAAAGGGTCATATTAGAAAGCGTATCATTTAACTGGTTTGCAAAATATTCTTATTTTTGCGAACAGAAAAATGTAATCGGTCAGCCAAAATGGCTAGTTGGTCAGCAACTTATGGACAGCAAACAGCATGTCATACGCTCTAAATTATTTTGGTACGCAAATTAAATATATAAGCTGCTATGAGCAATCCACTTTTAATCAGATATTAGTAAGCAATCAGCGGGTAAGCAAAATATTTAATCTTGGTCATCAAAAAGAAAGCAATAAAACGTGAAATAGTGACAGTGCCCGGGGCAAACAAGTGAAAAGCTGCCCCCGCTACACCTTTTGTAGCCGATTTCCTTCTGTATTCGGCAAAAGAAAACACAAGAACATAAATTGACGATGCCCTGGGAAAACAAGTGAAAACCCGCCCCCGCTACACCTTTTGGGCCTTGACTGCTACACCGAATGAAAACACACGCACGCAATTAGCTACTCGTATCACGCGACTGCCCACAATAACAAACTTTGCCGATTATTCAAAACAAACGCAATCCAATGATTTATATTGATAACCATTCTTTTAATATGCAAACCTCTGAAGTAAACTGCTTCTAGACATGTTTTTCTACTGACCAATTGTAAAATCTTGCTGACCAAGTAATCATTTCGCAGCTCGACTGTTAATTAAGCGAACACATGATATTACAAGCGGACTGATATCGGTTAAATTGTTGACAGTTTGTAGCATTTTTTGCAGAACAAGTGTTGCAGCCTGATTTTTATTTATTGCAAACAAAATCTTTGCGATCCAATTGTACCATTTAATTAGTTCTCTACATTTCGTCGTCGTAGTTTTTAGGAATGATATCTTCGCCATGTGGTGTATTTTTTCAAAAAAAAAAAAACAACATGGTTTTTTGAATTAATAAAAGTGTTTAGATAAATATCTGCTTTAACCGACAAAAAAATTAAAAACGGTTAAAATCGTCATTTTCCGATTTTCAGTTTTTCAAAAATTGTAGGTATAGGAAGATGTATTGCGAATACTTAGTTTTTGATATGGCCTATCTAAAATTTGAAACCGGGTGACGATCAAACTTAGCCAAATCGACTTAATCAGTACCAAAGGTTTGATTGATACTGTTTTTCGTTCTGGTTTGCCATTTTTCGACGAAAAAAAAAATCAAAAAAAGTACTTGTAATATTACTACAGCTCGACAAGCGAGCTATAGCTACGACGTATCGATAAGGGGAAAGCAATATCTTTTAAAACATGGCCGAGTCATGGGCGTGCTATTATTATCTTAATAATGTAATAATATATATTTTTTCCTGGCATGAATATATTTGTATCACCAGTGCAATATATTAGGCCTTTCCATTAATATTTTTCGCTTATTTTGGCATTTCGCCAATAAAATCCATTTGATTTCAACATGCACCTCAAAGTTTCACGGGAAAACGGATGTCACTTCTCAGCTGTTATAGCAACTTTTTAAGGTTGGAACCACTTTTAGTTCCAAATAAAACTTTTGTATTGTTCTCCTAACAATGCCAAAGTCGAAGCCTTCGATTTTTTCGGCAGCAGAGAGACGGGCCTTTTTTTGACAAGAGATGACAACAACTGATCCGGGTTATTTTCTTTCCTTCCAGTATCTTCTTTGTAAATGTTTTTACTGTACCCACGGTTACTCCCGTATACATTGCGACCCTTTCTAGCTTTCGCTTAAGTGGCAATTTAAATGTATTAATTTGTGATTCCTCTTCACTCACCCTGTACACATTGGCAATCACTTCACGGGGTTGACTATGAAGGGTTTTACCAGGGTATCATTCATTATCACAGTTTTAAAACAAACCCTATCACTACGCAACTGGATGAAGCATATTGGACATCGCCGAACAACCACGCCGGCCCAATGGGCGTGTCACCAGGCGCGTGTCGTCATCCTCTGTCTGGGATATAACCTATCAAATTAGCTCTAGCCACCGGTTACCCATGGTTACCGTTGATATTGCAATATGTTGCCCTATTTTTATATTAGAAGTACTTTAATAAAACATATTTTATTTTGCATTTAAATATTAAACTAAATAGTATGAAAAGAAAGTTTTAAGAACTGAGAATATTAGTTTCTTATATAGTTATGACAATTTACTTTAAATGGGTAAATTTAATTTTGGGGTTTACTTGGTAACATGTTATTAAATTAAAATTTAATATATGTGACAACGTTGTTAACCCAAGAAATTTTCTTGCCCGCATTCATTTTGTAGCTACAGATAAAGTTGTCGACCTGTACGTTGTACAGTTTCAATAGGGTTCTGTAGGCGGCGCATTTCTACACATAACAAAAAGTTTAACGCGAAAAAATCGCTATTTGCGACTTAAAATGGATTTCTTCGGGAACCGCGGAAATTTCTACTATGACATTTAATAACTTTTAAACGGCACACCCCGTATAATCGAAATTTTCACTGAACACGTCCCAACTATTCCTCTCTAAACCCAAAAAGTTTAGTCGCTTCGACTATGACATTTTTCTGACCGAAGAACGAATATATTGGCCACGTAGATATTATACATAACAGGTAAAAAATAGTAAAATTTCTGGCTCCATTAAACAGTGCATTTGCTTTGATTTGGCTACCATTGGGAGTACCGATACCGCTCTAAAATTACCTGACAGAATATTAGTTAGTTCAATGTTGCTAAGCACCCCATCGGAAGGTGGGATATTTTGAAAATTCGAGGCCATCATAGAATCGTTCCACATGCCTTGCTGTTCCTAAAAAAATCAATAATGTTAAACATTTACACTATACAGGGCGTTATGGAAATAACGTATTATATTTAAACCGGCAATTCCTGAGATAAAGACAAATTGAAGAAAAATAGCCATAAATGGCGCTTTCAATTCATTCAGCGGTAAAAGTGACCTGACGTCAAACCAGAAAAACACCTGTGTGGCACTGCGATACATGTAAGCAATCAAGGAATTCTGGCCGGTGTTGTCATATGTACACCTTAACCTCTTTAGACAAAATAAAATAATTTAAACACTTTTCCATTCTGTAATACCTTTTTGAACAATTAATTGAAGAACATTTACGACGGACTATGTTTTAAACAACCCGAAAAACATATGGAATAGTAATAGCCACGTACGTCACTAGGTCAAATGCCAATGACCTCTTGACGCCTTACATCGGCTGAGCGAAGTAGTTTCATATAGCGCCGCACGCTTGCGGCTGTTAGTTGAAGACCAACCAGCGGCCGGATACGTTGTCTCGTCGATCACCAACACACTCTCAGCAATCCGCTTTGTTTTTCGGTTTACGCGTGTATCTTGCCCGTCCATAAATAATCTTTGAATGTTGTTTTTATTGACGCGTTTCTTCTGGACGTCAAATTTCATCGCGTGTAATAAAATCTAATAATCTGTATTATTATATTTTCAAAAGCTAACTATCGGTTCTGTTTCACTATTACTGTGTGTACATAAAGTGTTTCCAGGAGTGTTCCCATGAAAAAGAAAAAAACTTATTGTGCTTCTGCCTGGATTTCCTCGCTCTTTAGGTATAAGGATAAATACAAGTAGGTAGAAAATAATTTATTTTTATAATTTTATATGGAATTTCAGTTTTACATTAAGTTTGGCAACATTGCCATTGGCTTTGGGCGAAATGTTGTACAGTAGCGCGGACTGACCTGTGAGTAAGAGTGTTTGTTACCCCACTTTTAAAACGGTCGATTAAAAAAAAAATTAAATATGTAGCGCTTCTCTAGGACACCCAAGGAGTCGCCCATTTAAATATAATACGTCATTTCCATAACACCCTGTATTTACAAAAAAAATATATTACCTGCATCATCAACCCATGATGCCCCTGTCCTTGGCCCTGCATGCTACCCGGTTCCTGCTTGATTTTATCCTGCAGCCCCCCGTATTCCGCTAGGCCTGTGCCAGTACCGGGCGCAGACCCTTTGTGACCACCGGGATCGACGGAACCGAGGGGCAAACTAAAATTTTCATGTCCTGAATAAAGATTGCGCCGTGCCGCTTGCTTCTCCCACATTTTGATTACCGCGCGGAGAGTTACCTAAAGATAATTATTTTAATTATGATTTTTAAAAAAATAGTTATTAGTGATAACATTATACATACATAATGATGAGTAATTATAGACTTACAGGTATTGAAAAACTTTTATTAAGAACTTTAGTGGCCAGTTCAGATACAATATCAGGCGCACTGACCGGAGGGGGTGTTCCAGGATTCTGTATTTTGCACACCAAGTTCGAAATGTCGGACAGATCTATATCGGCCGTTGCCATACATTCTTCTAATGGATGTTCGAGAGATATAGATATTTGTGTCGAGGATAACGCGCTTACCTCAAACATAGTCATATTGTCAAAACCTAAAATAGTTTTTTTATGGTTTTACGAATCCTTATTGCCATTTAAAAATATACAGGGTTATCAATTTAGTTGGTCCCACTTGCAAGAGCCTGTACCTTTTTGTATTTTGAGTTTGCGCGTTCATTCAAAAATGACAGCATGTGTCATGTCACACCGAAAAGCAATTATTATTTTTTTTTAATGGGACACTCTATACAGGGTGCTGATAAAGTCTGGAATAATCGATTTTTCTTGAACACGCAAAACTTTTTCGAAAAACGCTCGTACCCGTCAATTTTATTTTATTCTTTGAAATTTTATGGCGTTCTTCAATATTATACCGGATGCGCCAAAAACGCTAGGCAAGTGTCAACTTCACTTTTTCAAATAGAACACCCCTTTTTTTCTCCAATATTCAGATTCCTCTCTAAACTCTAGACAAGTTTCATATAACATATTGTATGGCTAAAGTCAACAGTAATTGAAATACAGGGCCCACAATAAAAATCAAGGTATAATTTTAAAGCTTGTTTTCCATGACAAATACTTAGGCTAGAAAAAAAATTCTAACAGGAAATTGGTAATACAGTGAACGATCTAAAAAATTATTTGAGTAAGTGTTGAAAATGGTGTCCATTTACGGCTCTACAATGTCCCAATCTCTCAACAAATTCTAACTGTACATTATGTACAATTTCTGGGGTAATTTGTCTTATGGTTGTTGTTATACGCGTTTTGAGAACATCAATATCTTCTGGTTTATTTTTGTAAACCCTTTCCTTAATATAGCCCCACAGAAAGAAGTCCAATGGCGTTAAGTCGGGGGACCTCGCAGGCCACTCTATTTCACCCCGTCGACCTATCCAATGATGATGAAATAACTCATTCAGGTATCTACGGACTTCGACCGAATAGTGGGCTGGTGCACCATCCTGCTGAAACCACATAGTTGTATCATGTGAGTCAGGAATGTTCCGATCGGGAAATAGGGCAATCAACGCTGGAGCGAGGTCTTCTTCAAGAAACTGCAAATATCTTTGGCCAGTCAAATTTTCCTCAAAAAAATAGGGTCCTATAACAGTATCCCGAATTATTCCTGCCCATACATTAATTTTTCTCGGCCGCTGGGTATGAATTTCTCGGAACCAATGGGGATTTTCGCTGGACCAATACCGGCAATTTTGACGATTTACCATGCCATCCAAGAAAAAAGTAGCCTCATCGGAAAAAATTATGTTACTCGGAAATAATGCATCGTTAATCAAGTAATTATCCATGAGAATTTCGCAGAACTCATTCCTTCTGTCAGGGTCGCCTTCCAAAAGTTCCTGTACTCCTTGACATTTATATGCATGCCATTTTTCCTTTTTCAGGAACTTTGCCACCGTTGAATCGTGGATATTTTGAACATTTTGAGAAATGCTTCTTGTGCTCGAATGTGGTCTCTCTTCCAACGAAACTTGAATATCAAGTTTGACATCGTCGGAAATTTTAGGTCGTCCACTTCTAGGTTTATCCTTAACGTGACCAACTTCATTATACTTCTTAACAATTTTGGAAACAGTTGCCTGATTTATGTGTTCTCTATTTGGATATTTATCATTAAAATACTCACAAACTTCTATTTGTGTTCTCTTTCGATCTCCACATCCTACTATTATTAATATTTCGATTCTCTCAGCTTCCGTTAGAAACATTTTTATGGGTAAAAGTGACAACTTTGGAGTAAATATTAAATGTTTTGACATTTACGTAACTAAGTTATTATGTAGAAACCGGTAAGAAGGTAAATACCTAGACCTTAAAATTATACCTTGATTTTTATTGTGGGCCCTGTATTTGAATTACTGTTGACTTTAGCCATACAATATGTTATATGAAACTTGTCTAGAGTTTAGAGAGGAATCTGAATATCGGAGAAAAAAAGGGGTGTTCTATTTGAAAAAGTGAAGTTGACACTTGCCTAGCGTTTTTGGCGCATCCAGTATAATATTGAAGAACGGCAAAAAATTTCAAAGAATAAAATAAAATCGACGGGTACGAGCGTTTTTCGAAAAAGTTTTGCGTTTTCAAGAAAAATCGATTATTCCAGACTTTATCAGCACCCTGTATATCAGAAGCGCATTTTCTTCAGATCTCAAAAAAATGACAGCATGTGTCATATATGTCACACCCAAAAGCAATTCTTATTTTTTTTTAATGGGACACTCTATATATCAGAAGCGCATTTTCTTCCAATCTCAAAAATATAACACACATATGCATTTTTTTCTTCATTCTATTAAACATTGACAAAAATATGTAAAAATAAATTATTGTTAAAAAGCATCAGCTGCTTTGGTTGCTATGGATTTTATCCTTATTTATATTTCAGTCTGTCATTCTCAGCATTATGAGTCGTTTCGAATTTTGCAGAAAAGTTATTTTGTATGTAGAATTCAAATAATATGAGATATTATTATTCACTGGGGAAAAGTCTTTTATGTTTGATATTTTTCGGCAAACGGGCAGTGCAACCTTAGCACGTAGGAGGTATAGGATTCCGTTTCCCAATAGACGGGTTCCTTCCAATTATAATAATTTTCGAAGGTTCCTTAACTGACCCACGTTTGAATATGCTGCAGGAGGAAATTGAACATCGCTTAGATAATTTACCCATTCTAACCCTAAGAAATTCAAGATGGAGCGCCGCCACACAGTGTAGCTCCAGTAACTGCATATTTAAACGTAACATAA
Source organism: Barypeithes pellucidus (assembly GCA_963991005.1). Classification (NCBI taxonomy): domain Eukaryota; kingdom Metazoa; phylum Arthropoda; class Insecta; order Coleoptera; family Curculionidae; genus Barypeithes; species Barypeithes pellucidus. The sequence continues at coordinate 16,577,516 of OZ022561.1, read as the reverse complement.
GTCCAAAGGATTGGAAAATCGGGTACTATAAAATGGCCGCCGAGCAGCCCAGACCTAACACCCTGTGGTTTTTTTATGGGGGTATATTAAAAAATACACCGTGTTATTCGTTGAATGAACTATATATTAAAATTGAAAACGCCATCATTCAGATTCAAACTAATAGAGAAGATTTATTAAAAATTAATAGTCACTTGTAAAAGTGTTTCGTAAATGTATCGAAAATGGAGGTGGTCATATAGAACAATATAGAGTATGAAATAATTATTATTTAATTCTAGTTATTAAATTAATGTTATAAACTTTTGTTATTTTCTAGTTATGCCAATATTAATAAAATTGTTTTTCTACTACATCTCGTTTTTTGAATGAACGCGCTAACTCAAAATACAAAAAAGTTACAGGCTCTTAAAAGTGGGACAAACTAAATTGATAACCCTGTACTCTTGAATATACAGGGTGTTCCGATTCTGCATTAGGATACTTAAGAGGTGATTCTACATCTTAAAATAAAGGTAGCAAGTCATATATCTAAAAGTCGAAAGCTCATTACGTTTTTATTTGGTTCCATTTGAAAAACTGATTTTATACTGCTAACAAAAACTTTAATTCCAGTTTTACGCCTAAACGGTGCGGTTTATCGACTCGGATGAAGGGTACCTTTTTTCTAGGTATTATTTTCTCTTTAAAATGGCATTTTTTTTTTCAATAACTGTCAAAACAAAAAAGATATGCCAATAATTAACTTAGAATTTCAGGTAAAGCGGCCTCTGGTGGCACAGTAGAGAAGCATTTTTATAACAGAATGAGAGAAGTAGTTAAGCATAGTCCCTGTGCCAAATATCATAGTTTAAAAAGTAGGCAAGATGTTAAAAATAAGAAAACAAATTGATCTTACAGACTAACTCAGAGAATTGAGTTTCCAACTTTTTGTTATACTATGACTTATTTCCTTTATTTTAACATATACAATCACATCTCCAAGCATTATTCGAACGCCATGTATAAATAATAAAGAAAATTCAAAATGATTATGCAATAATATGTATAATTAATATTTATTTTCATATCAGGATTTGTGGGTTTAAATATAATAAACCATTTTCATTACACCCATGGATTTATTTATATTTCTCTTGGTTATATAATATCCAATTTATTTATTTTAATTGATTATGAAAATAAACCGACGCTTAAAAAACGTTTGTTTTACTTACTTTTGCACGATTTTATTTTTATGAAGTCTGATGTGTGCGATTAAAATAGTTAATTTGATATTTATTTTTAAATATACACAGTGTCCAAGATAAGGACGGCCAGTTCAGGGATCTTGGAAACCGTAAGAGAGACGAAGTCGGTTAAATGGAAGTAAAGTTGCACATTTACGTGCCTAATAATATGCCGTTTAGAAAGTTTTAAAATTCCGAGTAGTTCCGGAGATATCCGGAAAAAACCGAAATTCTGAAAATGGATTTATTTTTTCCTGGGTTTTTTCAGATCGAATTCTAAAGTAAATTGCACTTTTACATTGCCACTTTCTCCACTCTATCTAACAGCGTTAATTGTTTTGTAATCCGACGAGTCGTCTATGAAGGGCCATTATCAAGTTTCTTTTTTTTTAATACGGTCCTGTTTTCCTGATATTGGAATTTGAGAGCTTTTTTCTTCCGAACGCCACGATGTTCGACACATTGTGGTTTAGTGACGTTTTGAGGGTTTTTTGAACAACATCAGGAGATTTTGGGATACGGTCCTGTATTTCTCCTAATAATATCTCATAAGTAAGTTCTAAATTTTATACTTATGTTGGACTAGTTCAATAAATAACAAATAATTAAATAATAAACCACAAATAAGTGAACACAATACAGAAACATTATTTCAACCTTCTGTTGATTCCGGATTTACTGGAAAACTGATTGGCACGTATTCTGAAACACCATGGCCAGCACGTTCGCCTAATATGACACCGTAAGATTTTTTCCTCTGGGGGGTTTGTCGAAAATTATGTTTATAAACACAACTTCGAAACGGAAGCTGAACTTAGGGAGGTTGGTGCTTGAAGCCTTTCAAAGTATTACGCCAGAAATGTTAAATGTTTTAGAATCGACAGTTAGAAGATGTTATTTGGGCTTAGAAAATAACGGAATCATTTTGAACACCTGATTATGTAGTTCCACTTTTTTCGTTGTTCGTTTTATTACTGTTTTGGTATGTTTCTTGTTCACTTATTGTTGTTTATTATTGAATTATTTTTTGTTCATTTATTTGTGGTTTATTATTAAATTATTTGTTATTTATTGACCTAGTCCAACATAAGTAAAAACTTAGAGCTTACTTATGAGATATTATTTATAAAAATAGGAGAAATACAGGACCGTATCCCACAAATCCTGATGTTGTTCAAAAAAACCTCAAAACGTCATTAAACCACAATTTGTCATAAATCCTTGCATTCGGAAGAAAAAAAGCTCTCAAATTCCAATATCAGGAGAACAGGGCCGTATTTAAAAAAATAAAGTAGATAATGGTCCTTCGAAGACGACTCGTCGGATTACAAAACAATTAACGCTGTTAGATAGAGCGGAAAAAGTGGCAATGTAAACGTGCAATTTACTTTAGAATTTGATCTGAAAAAAAAACAGGAAAAAATAAAACGATTTTTCAGAATTTCAGTTTTTTTCAGGATATCTCCGGAACTACTCGGAATTTTAAAACTTTCTAAACGGCATATTATTAGGCACGTAAATGCGCAACTTTACCTCCAGTTTCCGAGATCCCTGTACTGGCCCTCCTTCTCTGGACAAAGTCACCTCCTAAGAATTTACATGAATAGGTCCTGGGGATAGATCTTTAGATATAGGTAACCTCAAAGTGTATATGAACATTTTATAATAAATGTGAATAACTTAATATGTACCATTCATTTTATGCCATTTCTTATGATAAGGTCACATAGACTGTTAGCCGGGACCTTTTTCTGGTCACAGTGTAGATAGCTAGTTTATCCACAATCAATCTAGGGAATTCCTGACTCGGTCACCAGGGCGAATTATTTGTAAATTGTATTTTGTACTTACTTTGACGACTATTAGGCCTGACACAACTTCCTATAATAGTATTAAATAAAGCTTGTTCACGAAGTATCATTAAAATATTGGCCACATGGGCAGGGTGAGTAAAAGGTATACTCGTTACGAAAATACCATTCATATTTTTGTTTTCGGTCATACAGTAGCAGTGGGTTTGATCAGGCAGCGTCTAAAAAATATAGTTGAAAGAATTAGGTAAAATTTCAGACCAAGATGCAACTAGACAACAAAATAAGCTGAAATATTTCAATTTATACAATACTTACCACAAATAAACCTTTGTTATTATTGGAACACATTTTTCCATCGCTACAATGATTCACAATAAGATTCAACAAAGGTTGTGGAGAGTTACTATTGTCTGCATCAGGCCATTGTTGTATCTGCTGTATCTTCCTCACCAATGACAAACATATAGGCATGGGTTTATTTAATTTAAGGGTGAAACAGGCTGGCACTACGGCACTATTTTGGGTTGCAATGGGAGTATAAGAAGGTGTACTAAAAAATTACATTCATCAGAAAATTAAAGTTATAAATATGAATAATTTAACAAATGATAAAAAAACATCTTAGCTAAAAGTCAACTAACTGTAGGACTAAAATTTCGCGATTTTTTAAAAAGTATTACGGATTCTTTACTTCCATTAAACATAAAAATGATTATAAAACCCACCTTTTACCGTTCATATTTCTATTTACTGTAATTAAGGTGGTAGTTTGCAACTTATGAGCGGCAGAACCCTCCATACAAACCGTCACACTGTAACCCAAGCCTTGGTTGATAACATTGTCGACGTTTATTGCATCTATCTCATGTTTCTCCATGTTAAGTAAATCATAGGGCGACACAAAGTATGTCAACTTCATAGGATGACCACCACATCGCTTTTCTAGGATACCCACATGTGATTTATGAAGAAGATTAAAGGGTTCTTTTATAAATGTTTGTAGCTGTGCCAAGGTACACAGATCTGCTTCTAGAGATTCTAAAGCAGTAAATGCTTTGCACTTCACCTTCTTTTCGGCATTTAGCTGATAAATAGCAACAAAACCTTCGAGCTGAGTGGTAAAGTCTGTAAAATCTCCCCTTGTAAGACAGTTAACTAATTCTATACTGCTTTGTTGCTCTACTTTGCCTTCATGGTGAATTTTTACATCTTTTACAACCCCTGTGGGCTCTAAGATGATCTCTAGATAGAACATATCAGAGAATATGAATACACCAGAAGGTTCTACTACAAACCGCAACCTAGAAACAACAAATATATCTCTATATTATTATTTGTACTGGATGAAAAAAAGTTTAAGATATTTATGAAAATAAAATAAGTCTTACCCTAATTGTCTTGTAAGACTTTCAAGTCTCTCTATCATGCTTTGTAAGCCTGTTACCTTGATGACATGTTGTAAAGTATCTAAGCATTTTTGATGCTGACTTTTGTCCACACTATCTAAAGCATATCTCTTTTCCTAGTAAAAAACGTAATTGTAGCATTGTGGATTACTTATATACTTAAATAATTTTTAAATAACATACCAATAGTGTCATGCGAACATTCTTCGATGTCTCTGGCAAGGATTTTAACTGCGATGCCTTAGAACGCAGTTTCTCCATGAGAATTTCCAGTTGCCAGTCTTTGGCTTTATCTTTACCTGGGACTGGCATAGCAGAAGTGCCTTAGATGGAAGCAAAAGATTAAAAAATATACTTGGAAAAGAAGTTTGAAAAGTTTTCCTTTCGCTAGTGAGATTTGTTATATAAAAACAAGCAGCGTAAAAATTACTATTTAACAATTCCAATGATTGTGTTACTTTCTAAAGCCTGACTAAATTAATAAATAGGCCAAAAAGCCAAGCAGTTGGCAAATTGAGAAGAAACTTTTCAAAAATAGAAGGCCACTTACTGTTCTGTAACTTGTTCATTGTTGTGTAGTATTATCAGTACTTTATCTAGACGATAACAGATGCATTTTTATTTGTTTATGTTTTAAATTAAAAAATAAAATACTTAAGAAAACTCATCACCGAACAATCAAAAACACACGACATTTGACATTTTAAAACATTCTCTTCTTTATTGGCAAAAAGGACAAACCTGTCGTAGCAGATGCCTAGAACAAGTTTTTCAAGATTCTTCTTTAGACAAAAATAGAAGGAAGAGGCGTTTAATCCCGCGGACTGCAAGGTTGCCATATCGTCGAAATATGACATTTGAGATTACGTTTGCGGTTGCGCTCCGTTTTTATTTTCGTGGAGTCTGTTATTGTGTTGTTTGATTTGTTCCTATCTCTAATAACTTTATTTTTAAACGAGAAAGTGAATTTTCGACACTTTTATAATTGTTAGTACTATCAGAAAAGTAATGTAGGTGTCATGTGCTCTTTTTGGGTCAAACTTAAAATGGTAAAATCAAAATTTGAAAATTTTCGCTCGCTTAAGAGATACGGGGGAAAATAAAAAAATGGACAATTCCTAAATTACCCTATATTTTCTTAGTTAAAAGAGGTACGGAAAAATGTTTTATACAGAAGTTTATTTATAATGATTGTGGAATAATCTACCGTTTTTAGAATAAGTATAGGGGGTCAGGTAAAAAAGTTATCGGACCTAACCTAATTTTTTTAAATGGAACACCCTGTATATTTCAATCTAAAAAGATAGCATTTTAAACTCTCTTTTCAAATTTATAACACACCATTAATAATAGATATCATCAAATTTTTCAAAATGTTGATAAGTCTTTTTCAGAAATGAATACGTAAAAAATGAAATTACGTTAAATGTTAATAACAAATGTCAACATAGTTGTCTCTAGGATATTAGTTTTTGTTTCATTGCCTACTTTGGTTTAAAGGTATAAAGAAAAATGATGATAGGTCCGATAACTTTTTACCTGACCCCGTATACTTATTCTGAAAACGGCAGATTATTCAACAATCAATATAAAGAAACTTCTGTATAAAACATTTTTCTGTATCTCTTTTAACTAAGAAACTATAGGGTAGTTTTAAATTGTCAATTTTTGGATTTTCCCCCGTATCTCTTAAGCGAGCGAAAATTTTCAAATTTTGATTTTGCCATTTTAAGTATGACCCAAAAAGAGCACATGATCGACACCTACGTTACTTTTTTGATAGCACTAACAATTACGGAGATACCCTATAAAAGTGTCGAAAATGGGATACCCTGTACAACCGCCAGACTTTCCGCTCCATATGGAAAATTTTTTATTATTGATTTTTCAAAAAATGTTCTTTATAAAAGTGTCTGCATTCTCTTAAACTAAAAAGCACTCGTTGAAATTGAAGAAAACTGTAGTGCATACGAGGGAGATTCAATTATTTAAAAGTTACAACTTTCATTTATAAAAGTTGTTTAGAATTAAAAGTTATACGAAATCTATTCTTCTATTCAAAAAACTTTTTTTGTCTTGCCCTGTGCCTGTATATAGCTAGATTGAAATTAAATTATTGGTAAAAGTATAAAAGTTCTTTTTAATGTTTACTTCGAGAATATTGGTCCTTTAAATTTCTCGTTATCTATTTTTTTCTTAAACCATTCAAGAAAATTATTTTTGGAGCAATTATGTTTAATATAATATTTGACAATATGTTCACGATCTTCTTAAATTACTTAATTATAATTGGAAACCAAAGCCTCTTTTTGTACATTAGTCGGAGCTGTGTGGCAATCTTGTGGATATAAAGTCATTTGGAACTCCAGCCTTGAAGATATTAACCGCCGTTGTCACAGGTACTTTATATATTAGCTAACATCAGCCAATATGTAAGCGCTGCCCTCTCGGCTTCAGTTTGAACCTAAAAGTGAAACTTTTAAACTTTATATACACTTACGTGCAAAGAAAACAGCTATTTCAAAATTTTGATAAGTTTAGGCTTTATCTTGGATATCAAAAAATTTAATTTTTCCATAATTTCATTAAAGCTCAAAAAAAAAAATAACCAACAGTTTTGCTCAATTTTGGGATTTTATAGCGAAGTTTGATTTACTTTCGGGCTTTGACCTTCTCCAAACAGCCAAACCTGGAATTGTGCAATTATGAAACGACCAAAGCGTGGCAACAATTTTTAGTAGATCGATACGTAAATTTTAAAACTCAAAAAAAGTACGTGGGAATCATGTTATTTAAGTTTGTAGGATAGTTAATTTAGTCAATTCATAGAAACATTTAAATAAATACTGGATTATTGAGTATGCATACCTCTTGTATTAATATCCTCTAAGGCCTCAGCAACTGTTTCGGCCTTCCATGGCCATCGTCAGTGTTGTACGGCCCTGGACCGACAGCTGCTTACCCATTAAAAACAACAACCTAAAATGCAAACAGCTGCCAAGAATACATAAGGACCATTCAAGTTTGACCACTTATAATATATTCTTAAATCCTAAAAAAAACTGTTAATTAAAGCACAAAAGGTTGGTTTTATACATCAATATTCGAAAATATTGGACAAAACCTTTCCTAAAAATAAAATCGTTAATTAAAACCTAAAAAAAATGTATAAAATTAATATAAACCGGTGGTTTTATATATCAATATTTGAAAATATTGGACAAAACCTTTCCTAAAAGTAAAATCGTTAATTAAAACCTAAAAAAAAATGTATAAAATTAATATAAACCGGTGGTTTTATGCATCAACATTTGAAAATGTTGGACAAAACCTTTCCTAAAAGTAAAATCGTTAATTAAAACCTAAAAAAATGTATAAAATTAATATAAACCGGTGGTTTTATATATCAACATTTGAAAATAGTGGACAAAACCTTTCCTAAAAGTAAAATCGTTAATTAAAACCTAAAAAAAATGTATAAAATTAATATAAACCGGTGGTTTTATGCATCAACATTTGAAAATAGTGGACAAAACCTTTCCTAAAAATAAAATCGTTAATTAAAACCTAAAAAAATGTATAAAATTAATATAAACCGGTGGTGTTATATATCAACATTTGAAAATAGTGGACAAAACCTTTCCTAAAAGTAAAATCGTTAATTAAAACCTAAAAAAAATGTATAAAATTAATATAAACCGGTGGTTTTATATATCAACATTTGAAAATAGTGGACAAAACCTTTCCTAAAAGTAAAATCGTTAATTAAAACCTAAAAAAAATGTATAAAATTAATATAATCCGGTGGTTTTATGCATCAACATTTGAAAATAGTGGACAAAACCTTTCCTAAAAATAAAATCGTTAATTAAAACCTAAAAAAATGTATAAAATTAATATAAACCGGTGGTGTTATATATCAACATTTGAAAATAGTGGACAAAACCTTTCCTAAAAGTAAAATCGTTAATTAAAACCTAAAAAAAATGTATAAAATTAATATAAACCGGTGGTTTTATATATCAACATTTGAAAATAGTGGACAAAACCTTTCCTAAAAGTAAAATCGTTAATTAAAACCTAAAAAAAATGTATAAAATTAATATAAACCGGTGGTTTTATGCATCAACATTTGAAAATAGTGGACAAAACCTTTCCTAAAAATAAAATCGTTAATTAAAACCTAAAAAAAATGTATAAAATTAATATAAACCGGTGGTGTTATATATCAACATTTGAAAATAGTGGACAAAACCTTTCCTAAAAGTAAAATCGTTAATTAAAACCTAAAAAAAATGTATAAAATTAATATAAACCGGTGGTTTTATGCATCAACATTTGAAAATAGTGAACAAAACCTTTCCTAAAAATAAAATCGTTAATTAAAACCTAAAAAAAATGTATAAAATTAATATAAACCGGTGGTTTTATGCATCAACATTTGAAAATAGTGGACAAAACCTTTCCTAAAAATAAAATCGTTAATTAAAACCTAAAAAAATGTATAAAATTAATATAAACCGGTGGTTTTATATATCAACATTTGAAAATAGTGGACAAAACCTTTCCTAAAAGTAAAATCGTTAATTAAAACCTAAAAAAAATGTATAAAATTAATATAAACCGGTGGTTTTATGCATCAACATTTGAAGATGTTGGACAAAACCTGAGCTAAAAATAAAAGGTTATTAGTAAAGGATAATGACGGTTATGCATCAAAATTAATTCGATTCCATTTCTTCCTTTTTCTGGCTTTTATGGGCCATGGATTATAGATTCCCCATCGGTTCCATGTTGGCCAGTATAATGAATAGTGTGGCTAAAACAAATGTATTAGTAGACGGCCGATTTATCTTAAATTAATTTAGGTATCTATATTTAAATAGTTCACCAAATATTGTACATTTATACCATACCAGAAAGCCGTCCTCCATAATTTAATAGGCTTGTTTCTTCAGTTGCAGCTTCTTATTTTCACTCACTTCACTAACTTACCAGAATCGGCAACGTGTCCCATCTTTAAGAGCAATAACAAAGCTCCTTCACCATATTTTAGTGATTATAAAGAGATGCGCACAGCCCGATTTTTAAAAACTATTATAAATATCTTAATAGTGTCCAAAATTTAATGAATGAGAAAGAAGAAACAAAATGGTGCGGACCTATATATTGCTATTGCTCTTAACCCTTCATTCTTTCACCTGTAGCAACAGAAAAGGAAAGAAAACTATCTTACCTTTCAATCATGATAGAAGCGAAGGTGATGGTATTAACAACGGTGCCAATTGCAGCAAGACGGATCAATCCACATTCAAGCAAGCACTTGAGTGAGGAATGACCCGTAAAACACTAAAGGTAGTAGATAAGCTACAAGAGTTCGGGGCCAAATACCACCACTTTTACATGTTATTTCTTATGGGAAAATTTAAGGTTCGATCTGCATTTTTTTCTACCGACGCCCAGCGTCGCGACTCCCAGAATGAGAAGAACGTGAGGAGTGTGGAGATGAATGGAGAGCAAATATCGTCATTTTTACATGTATTTTCCCATAAGGAAATTTAAGGTTCGATCTGCATTTTAAATCTAACGACGTTAGCGTCGCGACGCCCAGAATGAGAAGAATGTGGGAAGTGTGGAGATGAATGAAGAGCAATATCATCATTTTTACAGGTATTTTCCCATAAGGAAATTTAGGGTTCGATTTGCATTTTTTTTACCGACGCCTACCGTCGCGACGCTTAGAATGAGAAGAACGTGACGCAATTTACCAGTGGCTATTAGCGTCTCCACCATAACCATCAAACTTTAATATTTGATTTAAATTTTACTTTTTGTGTGTGTGTGTGTGTGTTTATCGCAACCATTTCAGGATGGCTGATGAATTTTCTATTTCATTATAAGTAATTACTGATTAAATACAGTTTTTTTTACTTCTAAATTATCCAAAAAATAGTTGAAAAATCACATTCAAAGTAAAAAAAAATCTCTTAATTCTTACATATCAGTTTTTAACGTTTGTTGCTTTTAAATTTAAACCCCTAATTAAAAAAAAATATTGAAGGAAAGACACATACAAATTTAGAAAATTATAATTTCCCATCATAACCCTTTAGAGATGGCCGATAGATGATTTCTTTAATAGCCAACAGGCAACAATTTTCCCTGATCGTGTCTATAAGACATATGGAAAACACTGTATATACCTAACTCTTTAAAAGTGTCAACCTCTTTTGTAGGGAGGGATTATCGATCACCAGAGTCGGTACGTCTCCCCTCGGAAGGGTACCTGTCATGTTTCCATGCGGAAAAAAGTCGATCATCCCTTTATATCACAGAAGCCAAATCGTATATAAAATATTTAAGTTTTAACTCTATTATTTATCGCAACCCTCTCAGGATGATTTAATAAATTTTCTATTTCATTTATCAGCCATCCTGAAATGGTTGCGATAAACACACACACACACACACACAAAAAGTAAAATTTAAATCAAATATTAAATTTTGATGGTTATGGTGGAGACGCTAACAGCCACTGGTAAATTGCGTCACGTTCTTCTCATTCTAAGCGTCGCGACGGTAGGCGTCGGTAAAAAAAATGCAAATCGAACACTAAATTTCCTTATGGGAAAATACCTGTAAAAATGATGATATTGCTCTTCATTCATCTCCACACTTCCCACATTCTTCTCATTGTGGGCGTCGCGACGCTAAGCGTCGTTAGATTTAAAATGCAGATCGAACCTTAAATTTCCTTATGGGAAAATACATGTAAAAATGACGATATTTGCTCTCCATTCATCTCCACACTCCTCACGTTTTTCTCATTCTGGGCGTCGCGAGACTGGGCGTCGGTAGAAACAAATGCAGATCGAACCTTAAATTTTCCCATAAGAAATAACATGTAAAAGTGGTGGTATTTTACCCCGAACTCTTGTAGCTTATCTACTAAAGGTCACTGTTCACTTATTCCAGGTTGTAACAACAGTCGAAGACTTGTTTGCCGATAACGCGAAACAGACGCTTCCAACACCAATCATGCTCACTTACCTGAAACAATAGAGAACATTTTTAGTTACACAGTTTACATCAATAAAAGTTTAATCAATTATTATAGGTTTGATAAAATTTGATTTTTGTTCTTATTAATTTATACTTTAAATAATGATATGGCGAATGCGTCACTACCATTAGCTCTAAAAGCGAATATGATATATCTAAATCTAAATTACATTGTGTTATGATTAGTACCAACCCTTTTTTATCCTTACTTATTTATCGGAAAACAATTTCGACGACACAATTTTTTATCAACTTTGACTTAGTTATAAAAGTCCAAAGGATATAAATTCTTAACCAGAGCAGTACTAATCACAATAAATGTTTGGTCATCCCACCCATTAATTATTGTTCAATTACAGCTCGAAATCTTTTGATTGCCAAACTGCTTTGCATATAAAAATAAAATATTATTTGTTTCAAGCTTCCCCAGTAAAATTGATTTTTTGGTTTGTGAAGAACGCAGAAAACCAAATAAATGCACATTTAAAATATTGGCAACTACGATTCACTTCACACAAACTTATTTTCGAAAATAACGAAACATTGATCAACCAACACTGATGAAAATATATTTTTCAACTAAATATTACTTTAATAAACTCTCCCAGGCTGCTCTAATCCAGCTTGTGTCCCGAACGTTTAGCTTGCAGGTTTAAGTTTCCATGGTCGCAGTCAATTGAAGCCCTCGGACCGATCCAAAAAACAACAATTTTTTGCAGCAACTGGTCCTTAGGGAATCGGAAATTAAACAGACACAGAAACCAACGGAGTTTGATTGGATCAATCTACTTGAAATACTGCATATACATTTTTATAAAGTTACGATTGCTTATAATAGCTGCTTAAAAGTTATGTCATCATAACGCGTTAAAAAGTTCATTTTGTTTAATCATTCATACCCCATTTTGAAATTGTCAATACGAACAGTCAGATCCTTCCTGTACGTTAGACTAGAAAAAGTCGGACTGATTTATCAATCAGATTTTTTCTGTACGTTAGACTAAAAAAAATCGGATTGATTAAGGCGCGATGGGGTTCAGCAAAACGATCAATCAGATCATTCCTGTACGTTAGACTAGGAAAGACCGGACTGATTTATCAACCAGATTCTTTCTGTACGTTAGACTAAAAAGAATCGGATTGATTTGACTGCGCGATTGGTTTCTGTGTCTTCTGCTACCCTGGAAAATTCGCGTGCCCGATTTTATAAATTTTCTTTAGTGCCCATGATCCTAAAACAAAGGAAAATGCGTTTAGTTTTCATGTAAATAGACAAATTTGAGTAAATTAGTAAAGTGTAGGTCATAATCGACATGAACGCTTATTTGAGAAATTGTACATTTTGACATGAACAAGTGATTGAGTAAAAATATTAGGTCAATGCTAATGAGCATAAATTAAAAATAAATAGCCAATACTAGCGAACTCCAGATGAGTTATGAAATAAGAAATACCTGTTTGGGGAAGAAGGCTTGGGGGAAGCCCAAGCCAAAAAATAAAATTAATATCAGTTCACATTAGTTGGGAGGGAAAAAAAATGTTTTCTTGAAAAAAATTCTAGTTCTAATCACAACTAGCTATAATAAATTCGTTAACTTATTTAGCTGATTCTTGCTATACAGGGTGTAACAAACAAGTCCTTCGCCATTGGAATTTCGTAAACGGTAAGAGATACGAAGTCGGTTAAATTGGGGCAAAGTTGCATAAATTATGGGCCCAATAATATGCCGTAGAAAAATCTTAAATAAAAACAGGGGCTTTCAAAATATTTGGAAATATCTAAAATTTTACGTTTCGGTTTTTATTTGTTGCTGACTTTGTTCCAAGAGATGTCCAAAAATAAATTTCATTTTTTGTTACTTTTTATTCTTCTCGGGATGGCATGATCAGATCTTATTTAATACGACGCTTCGTCTTTGGGTCACCATCATCAACTTAATTTTTTTAAATACTATAATACAATAATAATTTTAAAATTTTCAGTTTCGTCGAAACAAAAGTTAATTACAGTAACGGATTAGGGGTATTTTAATCAAGATGGTCAATTTAAGGAACAAAACGTCGGAAAACCAGTAAGTCTCATATCCAAGCCCATATTTAAAAAATTTATCGGGAACTCCGATCCGTGACACGCACAATGCCGAACCACTGTGACGGGAGCTGGCACCGGTATGCCCGAGATCCGTGGACACACCAGTTTGCTGCTGCCATTAACACATCTGACACACCAAATAACAATCACGGATTTGACAAAGTGCGTGCTTGTGGCCTGGATAGGACCGCGTCACGTTCCGTGATACATAGTTGTGTGTATAAAGAATAGTCTGAAAAAAAAAACAGCAAAATTAATAGGAATATAATGCTTATTGGTATTCTATCAAGAAGAGTAGGCAGGTACCTAGGCTAATTTAAAATTAAATCCCCCCTCCCAAAAAAAAATCCGCCCACTCCTCAAAAAAACTCCATGCGAAACCGTCATCACATGAAACTCACTAAGTTATCAAAAAACCGCAAAAATAACATAATTCGATACATGCATCGAATAACATTGTAAGCGACAAATCGTGTTTTTATAGGAGAACAGAGAATGTTAAATACACTGTGACCCTAAAAAATCTATGGTCTTATGAATGTTACAAAAATGCAGCAGACATTGTACATTAAAATTTCACAAAGAAGTCAATTTCTCGTTCTAAAAAAACCATAAATGCCAAATTTTGTAAAAAGCGTTAGTTTCTCGCACAGTTATTAGAGAAAAACAATAATGAAGTTTTAACTTTAACACCCTGTATCTCAGTTAATATCAACTTTCGAATATAGGTAGGTATAATTAAATCCTAATATTTTTACGTAAGGAGTATGTGGTTTTTCCATGTACCATTAATTAGTGGACACCCTGTATATGTTTTTATTGCAAAAGTGTCCTTTTAAAAATATTATAAACACTTATTGTCAAAAACAGATCCTTTCTAGATAGTTAATTTATGTAACAATACAATTTTTATTTAAATATTTTCATTATACTGGCCATTTAATTTCTTTGTAGTCTGGACTAAATTTACTAGAAATACCGACTATACCTTTTTAATGAATTATGTGGATTTACAATATTATTTTGGTACGGATTATTAATGAAAATCGTATCGTATAGAAATCGTACAATAAAATATTTACTATAGTATTTTTCCCCTGCACAAATACGATAAGTTTCCCATAAATAATAGGTCACTTTTTGATGGTTTATTTTATTATAATTAATATGGGAAATATTAAAAAATTTATAAGTTCTGTTTCCAATAATAGAGATTATCATAGGCAAGGAAATAAATCAAGTATAAAATAAGTGACGTAACTAATTTAATGCTCGACTAAAACCGGCAAACAGGGTAACTTAAATCATTTAGTTTTTTTTTTTTTTTTTTTGGCATTTGACAAATCATTTAGTTAAGTACAGCCTTTGACATGGAATGCCTGATGCTCTTAAGGCAAACGGTGTACCAAACGTAGAGTTACACTATTTGCCGACAATACGTGAAATGACTAGGCATTTCTGGGAATGACGGATTTCACTAATTGACGCCGACATATACATACATAGGCAAATTTTGAAAATTGGACAACACGCTAATGTTGATGGGGGCAACCCTCCTAATATATTTTTAATATGGTGGCACAAATGGAACACCCTATATATTATTACATTATTGGATTCTACGCAAGATTCTAGACAGATTTCGTATATCATGTCCTGCCCCTAAGTCTAAGTGTGTTTGCAATATTTAAGGTTTAATGTCTAAAGTGACATTCAGTGACGTTCAAACAATAAGATTAAAAATTAAATTGAAAAAATCTACATTTTCAAATGGAAACCCCAAATTTTATAACCATTTTCTATTTAGAATTAAAAATAAAGGTTTATTTGTATAAGGTTGTCTATTAAAAAAATTTGTAATTTCAAAAATGCTAAAGAAATAAATTTGTTATAATATGTTCTTGATATAGCTTACCAAATACTGGAATTTCATTTCAAAGTGACCTAAACCCAAAAACATCTATAGTTTTTGGTATTATTATTTATATTCAGTATACGTAAACTCCATTAATAAGTTAGTAACTAATAAGACAAAGGAGAAAAACCGCAAATTTCAAGGTACTACCATAAACTGACACTGGCATAAATATTCTTATTTAAATTGGTACATGTGAAAAAACAATAACAATAATGAGGGAATTTTATGAACATAAAACAACAACTAATGCAAAAAACCATATCGAACAAAAATATTTTTTTTTTCGAAAACAGTTCACTTTATCGACATTGATCAAGAGTACCTTTTTTCAGCATAAGTTTTAGAGTATTCAAAAATATTATTATCGTTCCTTCATCGTACAAGGTGTACAAAAAAATACATTTTTGTGTTACGTCTAGTCCGTCCCTGGCAAACTAAATAAGCCAAATGTGTTTAAAAGGGCGAATTTTAAGGAGACTCATCTACTAACCATTATACTAAAAAGTTATTAAATTACACCTAGTACTTAATAAATTATTTAAAAAACAACGATTTCCAGGGACGTATCTCCGTAGGGGAGGCCGTAGGGAGAAAAATTTATAGGAACTTCTCCAGTTATTTTTAAGTGTTCTATCTGAACCCGGGAGATTGCCCACATATTCTGGGACACCCTGTATAGGGTGTGCCATTTAAAATAAAGAAGTTGACACCGACTTTCAGTTTAACCGGACGTATTACCATAATAAAAATGTTTTAGCCGAGTGATCAAATCAACATTAGCGTACTATCCAATTTTAAAAATTAGAGAGAGCAACAGGGCCCGCTCAAGACGCCTTAATCATTTTGTGCTGTTATTAATACATATTAATAATACTTCTGAAAAGAAATTAAAAAAATGTGCTATTCTAACTCATTAAAATAATAATAAAATTATCAGCAAACCACCTTGTAACTCTGTAAAATTTTGACTTTAAGTCTATTTTATTAGCTATTTCGTGCTCAATAGATATCATAGTAAAGTTAGCTCGTTTCGGGCTTGTTCGTACCATGGCGCCCAGTTTACCCCCTCCACAGTGGCGTATATAGCAACCCCCCCCCCCCCCCCCCGAAATGTAATGTTGTAACCAATTTATTCAAAGATGAATTCGCTAGGAAAAATATAAATCTTGATTTTACTCGATGTTTGTTTTTGTAGATGATTGTTTTGTTCGTTATTGTTTAAACGCTCAGTATATTTTTTGTTCAGTTCATAATTACGCCAGAGCTAGTGGCGCATTCATCATTTTGTTTTTTGATCAATATTTTTGATACTATTTCATTTTATCCTAAAAGCGGTTAATTACCTGTTTTTAGGGACCAATTACCTTAAGTTTAGAGTAGAATTTTTTTTAATTAATAAATTAATGGAAGCAAGAACCGAAATTTTGTCAATTTGCACAAATTTCGTTTCCTGTACAAATTTTTTTATCAGAAATTCTAAAATTTAGGTAATTGATCCCTTAAATCGGGTATTTTCGGATAAAACTAAAAAGAAACGAAATATTTCAAAAAACGAAAAGCCGAAAGCGCAACTACTTTTTTATGACCCCCCCTCTGATTTACGATTTTAAGGGTAACAGTTACCCCTGCCAAGGGGGTTAAACCACGAAGGCTGCAAAAATTGTTGTGAAGGGGGGGGGGGGGGGGCCCTTCACAATAAAATTTTATTCTTATTTACCGGAAGCGACCTATTAAAGGTGGTTTTCAAATTAAAACCCTGCATAAGTGAAAACTGAAGGGGCCCATACACTTGCGAGCAAATTGCGCAACGAAGGTTGTTGCGCAACGAGTTGAGCGTGAATGCCGCTGTTCGACGCGTTGCGCAACATCGAGTAAAGCAATGGTAAAAACGACTCAAAAATAATTGTGGAAAGAGTTTATAAGTAACCAAACCCCAGTTATGGAAGGTAAAAAGCGAGGAACCCGTTGCATAATAGTGTATGGGCCCCTTGTGATGCGACTTCGTCAGAATACGACTAAATACTTGTAATGCTACTAAATGTATTTTGAAAAAAATGTTTAAAAACTCACCTTACATGGAACAGAGCAAAACTTCGTTTTAGGATGACACTATTACCCGGAATTCCGAACTCTTTAAGCAGTGGCAGGAGCACCATGGTCTGGACGTTTGAATTATCACGAGGGATAATTTTCCAGAAAATATAAAACCGGCGAATACGCGAGCTCCTTTCGAACCGACCACTGCAAATAAACTAACAAAGGAAAGCAAGGCAAAGGTATTTTTCTGCAAAAAATTCGTTTGTTTTTCTAACGATTACTCGCTTACATTGTAGAAAAAACGGCATGACTCATGTCGAGTCGTTATACGTCCGAGATTTTTATATTATTCATGCCGTTTTACGAAATTTAAAATGAATTGTATTTTGATAGGTATAATTTCATTTTTAAAAATAGGGAATTTATCTTCCCGGAGGATCCTAAATTTTTGTATGAGGCGGTAACCCTTGTGTCACGTCATTTGACTTGTTTCGTAGCGTTTTTATTAGAAAAATTACAATTACCGGAAAATTTAACGCAGAAAATTGGGCGTTCTGAAATAAATAAAATATTTACTTGCAGGGAGTCCATTTAGTGTGTAATTCTTCGATATCTCCTATATCGTGGATAGAAGGGAAACTTAAAAATAGATATTAGCGGACTGTTGAAGACGCATATTTTAAAAGTATGTTTAAGTATACAGGGTGTTCATTTTTGGATAGGTTTACGGGGTATCTCCGTTATTAGTAAAGATAGAAGGATGCTGTTTTCGCAGCACTTTGCTACTTTTTTGTCAAACAGAAGATGCCGTAATCAGAATTTTTCTAGGCCGGCTTGTTTTTGATATACGGGATGTTTTTGAGAATTGTGCATTTTGGGACAACCCCCATATCTCGGTTACCCCGTAACGTATCAAAAAGAAATAAAATGTTCTTTTTATGTAGAATCCAGTGAAGTACCAAATGCCTCCTGTAGACTAAGTACTCATTTTCTATATTCAATAATTTTCACAACAAATTTGCTTTTTTTAAATGGGTCACCCTTTTATTTCTATATATAGCCGTTCGACCGGTCTATTACTACTGTCTCTCTCGTTGAAACTTATATATGTAGTTAAATATTATCGGAAAACGACGATGAGATATTAAAATACAGAGACCTTTAATCCACAGTTTACGCTATTACTTCATAGATGGCGACACACACACACACACACAGTATCATTTTTCGGATGAATAAAACTTAAAAGGAATGTTTTTGCAAGTTCCCTGATCTCAAAATTGTTTTCTGGATTTCATTATGTTGTTGCTGTTTGTATAAAGTCCAAATACGAGGACAAACCCACGCCTACTTTGTGTTGTGACGTCACAGTAAGTGACGTCACAACACAACTCCTACTCTGTTGCGTGTATTGACATACGTCAGAATTTCCGACGAAATGGCAACCTTGGAGTCCGCGGGATTTAACGCCTCAAAAAATAGTTCTTTTTGTCGGTGACCTGTCACTGTCAATGTGAAATGTCAAAATTTTATAAAACTCGTGCAGTGTTGTACGAGGCCGCTAAAAATGGGAATTTTAGAAAAAATATCGGAAATAGAGAAAGAAATCTCACGGACACAGAAAAATAAAGGTCAGTGTTTTTTTTGCAAATAATTTTTGTATATATACATTAACAATTTGCTATTATTTAGCCACTGAATACCATTTGGGTCTTTTGAAAGCCAAACTAGCAAAGTACAGATCTCAGCTTCTGGAACCATCAAAAAAGTCCGAAAAAGGAGAAGGATTTGATGTACTAAAAAGTGGAGATGCTAGAGTTGCCCTCATTGGATTCCCTTCAGTTGGAAAGGTATTTTTTTTTAATATACTTCCTACTTCCTTTTAGTATAATGTACTTTGTTTTAGTCTACACTTCTTTCTACTCTAACTAAAACAGAAAGTGAGGCTGCCTCCTATGAGTTTACAACCCTAACATGTATACCAGGTGTTATTGACTACAATGGGGCCAACATCCAGTTGCTTGATCTACCTGGTATTATAGAAGGAGCTGCTCAAGGAAAGGGTCGAGGTAAGTACAAAAAAAAGTTATAACAATGCTTAGTTGGCGGTTAAATGCAAAATTTGTTATCTTTTTTAGGAAGACAAGTTATAGCTGTAGCTCGTACTGCTGATTTAGTTTTAATGATGTTAGATGCAACTAAAAAGGATGTTCATAGAGAATTATTAGAAAGAGAACTGGAGAGTGTTGGAATACGATTAAATAAACAGAAGCCCAATATTTATTTTAAGGTAAAACTGACATTGTTGTTAAATGAATTTCTGATTTTATAATTATTGTATTTTTAGATCAAAAAAGGTGGAGGACTCTCTTTTAATTCCACATGCCCATTAACAAAAATAGACGAAAAGCTAGTTCAACTGATCCTTCATGAATACAAAATATTTAATGCTGAAGTATTGTTTAGGGAAGACTGCACAGCAGATGAACTCATAGATGTTATATGTGCGAACAGAGTTTACTTGCCATGTCTTTATGTTTACAATAAGATTGATCAGATTTCCATTGAAGAAGTTGATAGAATTGCTAGACAGGCCAATAGTGTAGTTGTTAGGTATGTTCAAATTAAAATATATTTAAGTAGGTAAATAGTGTATAAATTTTTTTAAACATTTTAGTTGTAATATGAAGCTTAATCTGGACTACCTCTTGCAAATACTCTGGGAATATTTGTCCTTATTACGGGTATACACAAAAAAGCCTGGACAGCCTCCGGACTTTTCCGATGGTTTAATTCTAAGAAGAGGAGTTTCGGTTGAACACGTGTGTCATGCCATTCACAGGTAAATTAGCTTTTAAAACTAAAAACCTAGGGAGTAAGAGGTTATAAGCACCGATTTTTTTTTGCTATGGAACACTTCTCACGTGAATTTGACTCTCACTTAATATATTATTTAAATTTATTTCAGGACCTTGGCCGCCCAATTTAAATATGCCTTAGTTTGGGGAACCAGTACGAAATATTCACCTCAAAGAGTAGGGCTGGCACATATAATGGCGGATGAAGATGTTATTCAAGTTGTTAAAAAATAAGTTGATCTATTTTTATATGTTTTCCCTTTTTATAATAAAGTGTACTATTACCAATCAACTGTTTTAAATTTTGTTACTTGACTCAATTTGATCAAACCCGATATTATCATAAAGAAATGGTGTACTAGATGGAGGATTCTTTTGCCCTGTACATCCAATTTAATTCATAATTTATTGAAAAGATCCAATATCCATAATAATAAATTACAGAAATGGATGGCAAACCCAGTGATTGGTATTAATGGGCAAAATTATGCGGGTAAGTATCTGTGTAAGTGGAACCCCATTTTTAAAAATCTCTGCTTTTGGGAATAACTTCTATCTTTATCTAGTAATTGTGAACTATTTTGTGCTTTTAAAAAATACGGATTTTTTTACTATTATAGCGACGTACTAATTCGATTGAAAAACTGAGCACTCCGACCATTAAAACGGGTAATCACCGGTGGTATTTGGACTCGGGCGCTCGAAGAATTACCAAAATTTGTACACGTCCGCGTCGATTTGACTTAAAGATGCTTTACAACGTTGCCACATTGACAATTTTTACTTTCTGTCTATAGGTCTCGGTATCGACCGTTAAAAGTGGGGTAACAAACACTCTTACTCACAAGTCAGTCCGCGCTACTGTACAACATTTCACCCAGACCCAATGGCAATGTTGCCAAACTTAATGTAAAACTGAAATTCCATATAAAATTAAAAAAATAAATTATTTTCTACCTACTGGTATTTATCTTTATACCTAAAGAGCGAGGAAATCCAGGCACAAACACAATCAGTTTTTTTTATTTTTCATGGGAACACTCCTGGAAACACTTTATGTACACACAGTAATAGTGAAACAACCGATAGGTAGCTTTTGAAAATACAATAATTACAGATTATTACACGCGACGAAATTTGACGTTGAGAAGAAACGCGTCAATTAAAAACAATATTCAAAGATTATTTATGGACGGGCAGATACACGCGTAAACCGAAAAAACAGAGCGGATTGCTGAGTGTGTTTAATCGACGAGACACAACGTACCGGCCGCTGGTTGGTCTTCAACTAACAGCCCGCAAGCGTGCGGCGCTATATGAACACAGCCGATGTAAGGGGTCATTGGCATTTGACCTAGTGACGTACGTGCCTATTTCAAACTTATTTAATACTATTCCATGTTTTTTCGGGTTGTTTAAAACATAGTCCGTCGTAAATGTTCTTCAATTAATTGTACAAAAAGGTGGAAGGTAGAGTGGAAAGTGTTTAAATTATTTTATTTGGCTAAAGAGTTTAAGGTGTACATATGAAAACATCGGCCAGAATTCCTTGATTGCTTACATGTATCGCAGTGCCACACAGGTGTTTTTCTGGTTTGACGTCAGGTCACTTTTACCGCTGAATGAATTGAAAGCGCCATTTATGGGTATTTTTCTTCAATTTGTCTTTATCTCGGGAATTGCCGGTTTAAATATAATACGCCATTTCCATAATACCCTGTATTGTAAGTAACTACAATTGTAAACTAGCATATCGGGTCGTCGGCAACAAAAAACAGTTCATTCGTTAAAATAACGTTTTTATTTAAAAAGTGTTTATAACTACAATAAAACTAAAGAAAAATAGTAAGCTATAGTGTAAGTGATCCAACGTTGTGACCTATTACAGGAATTCAATTAATTTATCGTTGCTACAGTTAAATTTATCCTATAATCTAAAATATAATACACTACACACATTTAAAAGTTTATCAGATATTATAGACTATAATAGAGGTTAGTTCAATTTTGATTTATTTCATCAATTAGGACAAAAATTCAGTACAGTTCACGCCCATCACAGTTACCAACTTTCAGAATTTTATTTTTAAACCCAAGCCAGTCTTTCTATCACACATAATATTTAGGCATGGACTGTACACTTACTAGGAATAGGTTTGATAGAATACTAATAAAATGTACAAATCTGCAAGAAGCTTCTAAATTGCGACAGATTCTGGAATGACTTTTAAGTAAGCTACTAGAAATTTAGGGCTTTATGAATTTTTTTTGAAAGAAAATAAATTATTTTTGTTTCTGGTGTAAGGGGCCATACTATCTCAATAACAAGGAAAACATAATATGTATGGTAGACAAAAAAAGTTAAGCCAAAAGAAATACTATTGACAAAAAAATGATCTACTTATCGACTCTCACAGATTTGTTATCGACATGAAAAACCATTCACAAATTTGTATATTTTTTTAGGCATCCAACAAACCATGGCCTAAAAATGTCAAAAGTTTTTCCTAATGGCTTAAATATTGTAAAACATAATCCAGATCTAAGAGACTACATATCGTAACATAGTATGTTACTAAACATTAACGTTTTCACCTGACTTCATCGATCCTTGATCAGGTTCCGATTTCTCTTTTTTAGGTGACTGATTTTCGGGAGTAGCAATTTCCACATCAATAGTAGTATCAGTAGGTTTTTCTTGTTCCTTTTTTGGAGATGGCATCACATTCATGCCTGATGTGGAAGCGACGGGAGATTCAGGGGTGGATACGGTAGCATTTTCCGGTCTAAAATGGTAAAAAGTTTCAAACCTCAAAAAATTGTATTATTAATAATACAGGGTGTTATGGAAATGACGTATTATATTTAAATGGGTGACTTCTTGGGTGTCCTAAACAGAAAACAGGTGTTACGTGGAATCATGCCAAACTTAATGCAAAACTGAAATTCCATATAAAATTATAAAAATAAATTATTTATCTACCTACTTGTATTTATCTTTATACCGAAAGAGCGAGGAAATCCACGCACAAACACAATCAGTTTTTTTTCTTTTTCATGGGAACACTCCTGGAAACACTTTATGCTCGAAACATTCCATCAAGTCAAATGTCCAAAACAAACTACTCGTTTTAGGTTCGTCAATAAAAACTATGTAAAATTATATACAAAGTTTGGACGCGTAGCCCGAAATTCATTACAAAACAATTCTTATACGCGTACCTTCTGAAAACAAAGCCGATACCGAGAGTGTAAATGATAAGCGACAGAACCGACCGTATTCTAACGCGTATCTTCTAATACTGACACTTGGAAGACGTACGCGTGTACGCCTAGACTTACATCACTACTATCCTTTTATTCAATTCAGGGAAGAATCTCGTTTATCACCATAAGACACGCATTTAAGCGATCTTAGTCCGTCCCGTAACGCCTATTATTAGGATTTAATTACCGTGACCGTGAAATATCAAACTCTCAAATATTGCCCATCTCTATTCCGAGTTTTGCACGTACTATTTCGTTCGTTCGTAGATAAAATGTCATTCTTAAATTGAAAGAATTGTATTTAAAGTGTTTTTTTTTTTAAATTAGTTAAATAAATAAATCTAAGCGAGAAAAAAAGGACCAAAATTAAAACAGTTTTCCCGTATATTCTTTCCATGTGAATAGCTGCTATTTGTGAGGTTATGTGAGAGGTTTTTTCCTAAAACTTAGATTCTGTGTCGTTTCTGTGAAATTATGAAACTAATAATTGTATTTAAATAAGTAAAGGTAAGAAAGCACGGGTCTTAAATAAAATTGCATTTTTGAAAATAATAGAAAGGTCAATGACGTTTGACCTATTTACTTTCCTGTGCTTGTGACGAATTTGAAATTTCTGTGTAATATTACCATTATTTGTTTTGCAAAACATCTTTCGCCGTCGGTTTTCTGGAATCATATTTGTTCATAAATGATAGAATTAAAAATTGTTAAAATTATAATTTGTTTTCTAAAGAGTTTCCGTGTAGATATGACAACACCGACCGTCGTCAGTAGCGGCCATGTAAACTTTCAGATTTCATATAAAGTGTATAATTTCCCTTAATAATTCTAAGCGCCATTTATGGTTATTTTTTTTCAATTTATTTTCATCTCAGGATTTGCCGGTTTAAATATAATACGTCATTTCCATAACACCCTGTATATTAATAATTATATATATTAAAACTTATAATATGATGAGATAGAAGCGACTGCTTTTAAATAGGTCGCCGAAAAATGAATTCAGAACTCCATGAAACTTACTTAGGGGCAGCAGGATCTTCTGAAGCAGATGCGCCTTCTTCATTTTGACCCTCACGGCCGTCCTCGGGAGCATAAGTAAACAGGAATCTACGTACAGGCAGTTCTTGGACAATTGTAGTAGTAGCCGGGTATGGTGGCGGTTGTTCATCCATAACATCCTAAAAAAATATGTTCAAAATAAAATATTTTAAAACCTCTCGAGCGGGAATATAAACAGAGTTAAGTTCAGAAAAATAAATACATGGATATAGGTAAATAATATCAGGATGTTATTATCTATAGGTAGTAAAATATAAATCCTTTTTTACCTGATACGAAGGAGGAGGAGTTTGTTTCAAAGGACCAAAAGCAGCCTCGTTATCTCTGAACATGGCGGCATAATCCGGTTCGTTACGGTCAGTTCCCTCAGTGGGCAAAATATAGTGAATCGTATTATGAGTCGCCTGCTGCTTTAGCGTCAGATATTTATAGCAGCGCCACACTACTCCAATCCAGTAAGCCTAGAGAAAGTTTAAATAAAATATCGACAGAGGAAAAACTAAATTGAATTTAATGACGTATATACACATTTATTGTATCCACCGTTGATATGAAGTTTCAGGTAACTTACTTTCCAAACCATAGACACCAAGAAGGAGACCAGAACAAGAAGCGACAAGTTTTGGGGACTTAAAGATAGGAGTTCTTGACGGAATGGTAGATTATGCCAATGTTCAGCTACAAGTCGATGTACCGAGCGTAAGTAGCAGAAGTATCCAGTTGCTGTAAGACTAAAAATGGATATAATTACCTTTAGTTAATAAAACAAAGCTTTATGAGGAGGAGGAGGAGGAGGAGGCTTTGTATGTCTATTTTCCCCACTTACGTTGTGATGGCAAAATCAAACAGCTGAAGGAAGAAAAATGGTAAAATTTGTTTTGGCTTCCCCTTTATGGAACCATAGACCATTAGCAGCGTAATGGAAAGGGTACAAATAGTCATAATAGCTCCCATATCAACATCAGCTATAAAACAATAAAAATATGTAGGTACTCAAAGCTATAATCTGTAATTTATCATATTTTCAGCGACACAAACATATTCTGTTCTCCTAAACTTACATGGTAAAATAGGTCTTCCATCTTGGGTAGTGGGCAAATAATAAGGGTTGTCATCATCTTTAACTTTACTTAGCGGTGTAGGCAGAAAATCGTTTTCCTCAAATTCGTGTTTTTGCATAAAGTAACTGTGATTTCTCATAACAAAGGCCAATACTGTGAGGGCCAAGACATGAAGTAACTACAACAGCAAATTGTTTTCAAAGAATTAATAAAATCTATTTCAAATTTAAAAATTACAAATGATAAGAAGAAAGAAAAACAAAATAAAAAGAACTTACTAAATGCCATACCCCAAATGCTATTGTTGCCGTTCTCACGTGGAGGCAGAAGCAACAACGCCATTCATTGTTCCCTGTGGAGCCTATTTTGAGGCGCATACTGAACATAATAACACCTAAGAAGAAAAGTTCATAAAATTAATTGAAAAACAAAGTTGTTTAGAAATAATTTAAAATAAATTACATCTAATACCGGGTATGCCACCTGACACTATAGATTTTTAAATGGAAAGGTGGTATATTATTTATACAATGTTATAGCACTACCATATTGTTTCTTTATTTGATAAATTCCCTTCTACTGTTTATGTATTGCGTAAAGTAAAATTTGCAGCTGGTAAGGAATCTGCATGATTGCCTATTGCAGTTTATTTCACTCGAGAATGTCATATGGGATTTTAGTGTGGGAATGTACTGCAGATACCAACCTTTAAATCAAGTGCGGATTAAAAAATTTGGGGTGGGGTCTTTCAAGGAAAAGTACTATGTTGCCGTGTTAGGTTGCTGTTCTTCAATTAAAGGAACAAGGAACACTTCAGTATGTTCTGATTTAATCAATGCAGAATGCCATTCCACTGGTAAAAATGTAAAATATTGACAACAGTGAAAAAAATGTAATAATAATATGTTAAGAAAATTCCAATGCAAAGTAGGTAGGTAGATAATCAACTTGAATCATAAGCATTCTAACTTGTATAATATATCATAGGTGAATATAAACCTAAATATAGTGTCTATAAGGATTAAAAACCACAAACTAATAATTAATTCATTGTAAGGAAACAAATTGATAAAAAGAAAGAATTATCTTTTAAAAAATAGACTTTATATGCAATCTTGCAGCCCTTGCTAATTGCACTCTCCACACAATGAAAGAAAAACTCTTGGGCCTTATGCGCAAAGGGCAGTGTTTCTCTCACCACAACGCATCACTAACTCTGAAGTCAGTTAATTTTTTAATAATGTGTGTGTTTTAATAATACTCTTTTTCGAAATGTTTAACCATTCTAACTAGAAATTTTGCCTTCCATATTGTTATACAGCTTTGAAATGTGCAGATTTTCATCTTTGCCACTGCTTTTTAAATTTTTGAAGTGTTTAGGTTAACAAACACGACACTTGTCACTAAATAATCTCTATGGATATACAAAAAGAAAGTGTACCTATAATAATAAAAAAATATAATGTGAAAATAGGATAAAAACTTTCCATTATATTAGCACAATTATTTGAAAACTCAAAGAACACAGGCTATAATGATAAAATCGATTATTTATGATAAAAGATATCATCTTATAAGTACCTACTTGCCTTTTTAAAGTAAAAAAAAAACATTAAGTTAAAATAGGTATGTACTTTAATTCATTATCCTTATATTAACAAAAATAACAATAGCACAAATGAGAATAGAAACCACAATAAAATCACCTATTAAATCACGAGGTAATTTAATAACAAACTTATCAATAATGTACACTCATAATTCTTAATTACAGTCCATGTTATTGCAGCAATATCAATTTTGGACCAATTTTAGCTAAGGTCAATCTGGAATATTGGGTAATATCCTATATATTTGTTGCACTACTTTAAAATAGTAATAATGTAATAAAATATTATTAAAAATTGTACTTACAATCTCAGGAGCGAAGGATAATCACTGTTTTCACTTACTTTTCTAAACTTTACAATAATTCTTCCCCATTGGGAAAATTTCAGAAGTGACAAAACGTAAACGTCAGTGATACAGTAACCGATTACCAACCATCGGCAAATTAATAACAGAACTGTCAGTGGTGCCAACTATCACCGATTTGGAGCGATGAACCGGTTATAACTAATCCATATTCCTTTTTACCACCGCGCCTATATGATCAAGGTCGTGCGGTGCACAAAAACGCCGAAACTGTGGCCGAATGTGGCAAGGCAACGCTTATATGATACGGTAAAGGGTAAAGGCGACTTTAGTATTTCGCACGATAGCGCCGTATTTCGCACGACGGCTCCGAAGATACTTTGCGCGTCCCTTTTTACCACAGGCGCTCATTGTAGCGATTGTATTGTAGTTTGTCAACAGGGTAAATGCAAGGTTAACAGAGGTTATAACCGCGGTAATTACCGGTCCATCGCTCCAAATTGCATCAACCAAATGCTATGCCACCTAGTTTTCCTCTGTGCCACAGGTTACTAAGGCCATTTCTAAAGATATGTCACTGTCACCCTTCAAAATCACCTGATTGTTGAATCATCATAACAAAAACCGTGAAAATTCCATTTTCTAGATAACTTGTTTCGTGCATATGCATGTAAAATCAAAAAACTAAACACAAATTGCTTGAAATCTGTAAAGAATTAAAATATTGTGCAGTTGCAATCATGTTTCGATCAGGGGGATTTGATAAACACCTTGGTAAGAAATACAGAGCTAAAAATTCAGATAAGAATTTCAAATTGTTATTCATTAGAATTATAGAACTTGTTACGCCCAGTTCAAGAGTTTATTATCATTTCTACTAAATATATCTACCTTTAAATATTGAAATTGACAGTAACATTATCTTTATATCACTAGCAGTCTTGTCGTAAGCCTTTAGAAGCAAAGGTGGCAGCCAACTCCTGAATGTGTTGCTGAGCTTTGAACATTGTCTAATTCTACTAATTTCTTATCTTAAGTTCTTGACAATTTTCAATAAAAAGGTTTCCCACAAGGGGCCTTCCTATCATCATTACTGTTTGGACCCATATTAGCAATACCTGCCTATCTTTATTGTATAATTTTCACCTCCGTTCTAAACCTTTTACTTTCATTTTACCTAATAGAATTATTTTAATTTATTTTAGAGAGAGCAACAAGTCATCTGTTAATGGAACCAGATTGGCCATCAATAATACAAATTTGTGATCTAATAAGACAGAATGATGTTCAGTAAGTTTGTTTAAAAATTTGGATACATGTACAATATTAATATTCTCATCTTTTGTTATTTTAGGCCAAAATATGCTCTTGGCGCCATTAAAAAGAAACTTACTTCTCCCAACCCTCATTCTGCGTTGTATGCTCTAATGTGCCTAGAAAGCATAGTAAAAAATTGTGGTAAGTATTATATTTAATTTAATTTTAAAATTGGTACTGGCTTTTTTTCAAATTTTTATAATAAAAATGTAATTATCATTCCTATTGTAAATTCAAAATGTCAGATCTAGGATGTGTTACCCATTTGTTCTTAAACTTCAAGGTTCAATCATACATGAAGAACTTACCTGCAAAGCAAATTGTGATTTCTTCCAAGAGTTGGTCAAAACTACAACCCATGAAAATGTCCGTCAAAAGTTACTAGAGCTGATACAAACCTGGAATTTTGCATTTAGGAAGAATCCAAAGCATGGAAGTTTAAAGGTTTGTTAAAACATAGTTATTATCTTTAGTGACAAGATTAAACCTATTCCTTGAATCCCCGAAGCATGATACAATATCTTAGGATATAAGCTGCTTATCAGTTTTGCAGTAGCTAAGTAAACAGCTGAGGCTTTCTTACTTACTTCTCTGTCTTCTTATTGCCTTATATGTTTTTCAATTTTAAATATATTTTGACACCATATTATGTCATTATCTGAAACAGGCTGCAATATGAGCTTCATATAAACCAAGGTTCGTTAGTAATTGAATAACAGACAAACCAATAAAGGAACAAAAGGGAATTTTGTATTTATTTATGTGTTATAACTTTTATAAGCACAATGAGAAGGTTATGTAGACAGTGAGTCCCAGAAGAAATGTCTAAATTCATTTAAAATTCAGCGGTAAGTTTTTTCAAAAAACGCTCGTACCCGTCGATTTTGATTTTTTAATTTTTTTTTTTTGTGGTAATTTCATGTATGGTAGCTCAAAAATAAGTTACGACCATCTACTTCATTTTTCAAATGAAAACATATATTTTTTATTTCATTTTTGAATTTTGCATTGAATTCTAAGCATGTTTCATGTACCATGTCCTATACATAAACTCAACAGTTATTGAAAAAATTAGGATTGAACATATCTATAAGTAAGACCTGTTTATTAAAAAAAAAACACAACAAAATCAAATTAAATGTTGAAAATGTGCGCCATTTACGGCGTGACAATATCCAAGACGATCAATAAACTCTCTTTGCACGTTTCCAACCATTTCCGGAGTTATGACACGCACTTCTCTTCGGATCCTTTCTTTCAACTCCTGCATATTGTTTGGCCTGTTAACAAATACTTTTGATTTGAGGTAACCCCACAAAAAAAAGTCCAGCGGAGTTAGAGCTGGCGACCTAGCAGGCCATTCGATAGGTCCTCTCCTTCCAATCCACCGATTGGGAAAGGTTTCATCCAAAAATGTGCGCACAGTGGCCGCATAGTGCGGAGGAGCACCATCTTGTTGGAATATCAGTTCTTCGTCAGGGGAGTCTGGATCCAATGGATTCGGAAATAAAGCCACTAATGCTGGAATTAATTCTAGTTGGAGAAATTCGAGATATACTTGTCCAGTTAAAGACTGTTCAAAGAAAAATGGACCAATTACTCTTTCGCGTACGATTCCACACCAAACATTTATTTTCTTAGGGTACTGGCTGTGAACCTCTATCATCCAATGCGGATTTTCTGTTGCCCAATATCGACAATTTTGTCTGTTCACTTTACCATTCAAATAGAACGTAGCTTCATCCGAAAAAATAATATTTTTTACTAAATTATTATCTAGATTGCACATATTTTGCATGCGTCCGCAAAACTCACTTCGCCTATCGAAATCATCTTCAAATAACGCATGCACTGGAATAACTTTGTATGGGTAATATTTGTGCTTTTGAACTACTCGGTGAACAACAGATGGGTACATGGATTTTCTTCCAAGGAAAGCAAAACGTCAAGTTGTTCATTTTCATCTCGAGTAGGACGACCAGATTTAGGCAAATCTCTAACATGACCGAATTCTCTAAACTTAGCCTCTATTCTACTCACCATCTTTTGACATATGGGAGGACGATCAGGATGGATTTCATTAAATAATTGGGCTGTTTCTATTTGAGTACGTGTTTTATCACCAAACCCAACCATGCATAGAATTTCAATTTTTTCACCATTATTGTGAAAACCGCAACTTTGAAACTACGCTTGACAATAATTATACTTATTTGAAATAAAATTGTCATACAGTTTCTATGGAAATAAACGGTGACAGTGAGACAGTACACTCTTACTTATTATGGAGCCCAAAATGCCATATTGCCAGAAGATTTGATAGATCGTTGGATTCCCTAAATGATATGTTCAATCCTAATTTTTTCAATAACTGTTGAGTTTATGTATAGGACATGGTACATGAAACATGCTTAGAATTCAATGCAAAATTCAAAAATGAAATAAAAAATATATGTTTTCATTTGAAAAAATGAAGTTGATGGTCGTAACTTATTTTTGAGCTACCCTGTATACATGAAATTACCACAAAAAAGAAAAATTTAAAAATCAAAATCGACGGGTACGAGCGTTTTTTGAAAAACTTACCGCTGAATTTTAAATGAATTTAGACATTTCTTCTGGGACTCACTGTATGATGTGTGTGATATGGTGTGTGTATGTGTGTGTATGTGGATATCTCAGAAAACACTACTAATTCAGCCAGATATTTCGATTACCTACCTAATTATATTTTTAAAGTTAAAAAATTGTTTCAATGTACCTCCACTTTTATTTTTGCTGCTGTATGTACGTTTGCCTATTCCAGGCATTAATGATTATTTATGTAAAAACAATGATAAGGTTTTATCTGTTTTTAATCTAGTCTACATCAGATGATTTTATTCATGAGTCAGTTATTGTTTAAATTTAAAAAAAATTGTGATATATAAAGTTCTAATAGGTGTTAAAAGTTTTTAATAAATTACAGTTGTTGCTTAGTAAAATTTTTAAAATATGGCTTTCATTCCTGGCGGTGATACTTGGGTAGGTTTTTCGGATTGTAAGTACCTAGATTTTTTTGTTTTCAAATGGCGAGACTAATACGGTGGTAATATTTATATGTTTTTTCTATAATACTGTGGAAAAAAAATCACAACTTTATAGAAGGTAACACAGTACAAATAAATCCGCGCCATCCGAATTTTTTAAATGAACAACACTGCTTCAGGTATAATAAGCCCCATTAGATCATATGAGAATTTAAGTTAAATAAACTATTGACTTTCAAAGTCCAAAGTATAGATGTGTCCAAAATCATTGTGTCCTGTTCTGTTTTAAGTATTGTTTAGTCCTAGTATGTCGAATAATTTGACTTGACATTTGACATATAAAATATCATGCTATCTTATTAAGTACATTCTATTTGACGCGAGAAAATTACTGCTGTGTAATAAGTTTTGTCAAGTAAACAAGAGAGATAAATCACCGAAACTATTTATTGAAAATGCTTACGCAATCCCTAGAGGGATACATCCTCTTCTTCCCAATTTTCGGTCGCATCACTCACGTCTGAGATTTATTTGATAATTATTCGTAAATTATAAAACAGCTGTTATTATCGACCTAGAGCAGGGGTCGGCAACCTGCGGCTCGAGAGCCTCATGCGGCTTTTTCGATGTCAAGTTGTGTCTCTTTCAATATGAAATTGCGGCCGTTAGTGGCTCTTTAAAAACTGAGAAATTGTGTAAATTATAACTTTTGGCTCAAAGGGTTGCCGACCCCTGACCTAGAGGTACGTCGTATCGGGTAAGACCATGGTTGCCAAGGTGCTTACTATGTAACATAACATATTTATTTTATTGTAACTATTTAAAGTAAATTATCTGAGTAAATATTACATCAAACCATATATAGCCATTTTTTATTCGACGCGGATATAGTTCAACCCCCTGGGTGTAATATTGATTGTTTGCTAATTAGATTATGTCCCTTACAGGATCTAATGGCGATGATGAAATCAGAAGGTTACAAATTCCCAGTTTTGCGTGAAAGCGACGCCATGTTTACGTCCGATACAGCCCCAGAATGGGCCGACGGGGACGTATGTCATCGATGTCGGTCTCAGTTTTCGATAATTCAAAGAAAGCATCACTGTAGGTAAGTTTCACAAGGATAATTAATATATAGGGTGTTGAAAAAAGGTCGGTACCACGGAATAACTCCGGTGCATCGCATTGCAGCGGAAAATGTGTGGGGAAAAAGTTGCTTGGTTTTGAAGGAGGAATCGTTTGGAATTTAAACCAGCCCCCACCCCCTCAACCTCCGGCCGCGGGTGGGGGTAAGTTAAGATTTTCAACTGGAACCCCATATTTTTTATTGGCGTATCGTGTTCTACAACCAAAAATAAACATCTTTTGTTTTTTATTCAGGCCCATCCTTCACCAATAATCACCATGAGAAAGACAATATCAAAACCGTGCGAAAATCAAGTTTTATCCCGGAAATACTCCTTTTTCTCTGTTCTGTACTAAAAAATACCCGTGGAAAAAGTTGTTTGTATTCCATGGGTATTTTTTAGTACAAGACAGAGAAAAAGAGTATTTCCGGGATAAAACTTGATTTTCGCACGGTTTTGATATTGTCTTTTTCATGGTGATTATTGGTGAAGGATGGGCCCGAATAAAAAAATTTTTCGTACAAAAGATGTTTATTTTTGGTCGGAGTACACGATACGCCAATAAAAAATATGGGGTTCCATTTGAAAATCTTAACTTACCCCCACCCGCACCCGGGAGTTGAGGGGGTGGGGGATGGTTTAAATTGCAAACTATTCCTCCTTCAAAACCAAACAACTTTTTCCCTAGACATTTTCCGCTGCAATGCGATGCACCGGAGTTATTCCGCATTACCGACCTTTTTTCAACACCCTATATATGGTACCTAATGATTAAATTCTACTATATTTATATATCTAGTAGTACTTTTGTTAGGAAACTTGAAAAATTTGTAATCACACGAAATATAAATGCAAATAATGAAATGTCAATATTTTAATTTTGCCATTTCAGTCTAATACACTTGAATTTTTTTTAATCTTTGTCCATTACCTGATAAAACAAACAAAGAAACATACATACAGCGGGCCATTGACTAGGGAGCATATTCGGCAACATATTGGCCAACGAAGTTGCCCTCGACAAGTTTCCTAGTGTGTGTGTTGGTTGGTTGACGTAATAATAATAATATCTTTTAATGCCAACAAAATTATTCAAAATAACAAAGCATCGTCACAAATGAAAAAAAAAAATAATCCTATTCTATTGAATATAGGCACTATTTAATATATATTTAAGCTTAAGATATTCGAAGACCTAGACGCCAAGCACCAATGATACGGTTCCCGCACAAGTTGACAAGTTGTTTATTCACATTAAACAAATCAAATCAAATCAAAATATGCTTTATTGTCATAAGAAATCGTTGTTCTTGTTAACAAAGCAGAAAAAACTAATTAGTAAACATCAGATAAACAAAAAAAAAGAAGAAGTAAAGTAGTATACACAGTAAGTAGTATTGGTTTACAAATACAGAAAAACTAAATATAGAAACAAATGGTAAAACAATACATATAAAATAAAATCACTCTCGCTATCAAAAACAATCTAAACAAATCGAAATCACATAAATTTAGAATTAAAACAAGGCAGGTATGCAATAAGCAATAATTTACAGAATAAAAAAGACGGACAAGCCAGTATTGAAAAACGATATAAACAGGCACTTACAATATACTTCAATCAATCAGTCAAAATATACTCCCTTGTATCAGAATATAAATTCTCATTTGCAAAGCCCGAAGGCATATAAAAAATATAAGTATAAATATAGACATAAAAACTACTGTGACTTAGAAGTCGTCATCATAAAACTCATTCACATTGTAATAGGTCTTCGACCTCAAAATATTTTTTACCCTTCTCCCAAATACCTTAATGTTGTTAATTGACTTTACATTAGCAGGTAAGTGATTATAAAACTTTACGCTTTCATAAATGATAGAATTTTTGGCGACTGTACTCCTTGGAATTGGAAGAGGCAAACTATTCCCATGACGTGTGTTATGCACATTGGTAGGTACAACACTTTTAAATTTCTTGTGGACCAAGGAGACAGTCTCCAAAATAAAGATACATGGTAATGTCAAAATACCCAGCTCCAAGAACAAGGACCTGCAATGATCCCTAGTTCCCGCCCGGCACAAGTACCTTATTGCTCTCTTTTGTAAGACAAAAACGGAGTTAAATAGTCCTTGACAGCAGAAACCCCAAAAGGCAACCCCGTATCTCAAATGGGACTCGATAAGCGCAAAATAGGTTGTCTTTGCCATAAAAGATCCCTACTCCTTATTCACTACTCGAATGGCATAACAGCCAGACGCTAGTTTTTTATTTAAACAAACTATATGTTCTCTAAACTTTATCTGAGAGTCAATATAAAGACCTAAGAACTTAGCGCAACCCTCATTCCTAACACGCAAACCTTCAACGTTAACCTCCCGCAACTCCGACCTAAAAAAACTGACACTGGTTTTATTAATGTTCAAGCAGAGATGGTTAGCATCGCACCATCTCTTTATATGTCGAAGATCCTCGGAAATGACACCTCCCAGCACGTCCGAGTCCTCGCCAACCCACAAGATGGTAGTGTCATCCGCGAACTCAATTTTGGAAACGATCTGCAGAGTCTTGTGGTTTAAGTTTTGAATTCGCGATATGTCTTTTAGTGACAACAAAGAACTTGAGTATTTGAAAGCACATTCATATTAACCCAATCGTTAGCTCGCGTTTTGTCGACTGAAGTTGCTCAACATGTTTCCTGATGTGTAAACTGGGTGGTTTTGTTGACAAGTACCTATGTTGAGAAGCATGTTGCGCAACACGCTAGCTAGTGAGTGGCCCGCTATAAAAATAACATGTTATAATTATTAATAATATTTTTTTAATTTTTAGAGCTTGTGGCCAGGTATTTTGTTCGCAGTGTTCTACAAAATCTATTACTTTGCCGAAATACGGAATTGAAAAAGAGGTAAGGTTTCCTACACAATGACTTTTGGTTACTAGGTTACGTGGTTTTAAAAAAAATAAATTCAACATTTACTACATTCGTATTTCAGGATCGTGGAAACTAGTTTAATTTGTTTTTTTTTCAATTATTGTAGGTCAGAGTATGCGATTCATGTTTCGAAACAGCCAACAAACCTTCAACAGCGGCTAAAGCAGTCAAACCGGAGACTGATTTACCCCAAGAATATCTTAAGAGTTCTCTAGCCCAGCAAAGTCAGGTATGAATTGCTAAATAACCATTCCATTAGGAATAATATGTATCTTTACGGCAGATATCAATTTAAAGAATACAGGAAAAGAATGGGAAGTCATTCTCTATTTTCCTCCTGAAAACTGATGACTTATGAACAACCTACTATTTTCCCGCATAAATGGAAAGTTTTTTTTTAAATTAAAGTAATTTTTCTTATTTGTATTTGAATTTAAGGAGCCTCCTAAAAAAACAGAAGAAGAACTTAGAGAAGAGGAGGAGCTGCAATTGGCTCTGGCTCTTAGCCAGTCAGAAGCCGAGGCTAAAGAGAAAGAAAAGCTAAGGGTGACCAATGCCTTACTTAATAATTCTTTCAAGAAAGGTATTTATTAATTCATTATTGGAAATATTCAGTTGCTCTTTTTGTTTAAAAACGCTTACGCCTGATTGCGGAAAGATCTTAATGAAGAATGAACTAACCAGAGAACTTTCACTGCCACAGAATCATTTCTGCCAATGTCGATAATCGCCCAATTAGAATTAGACTCAGATCTCTGATGAAGGAGACTAACCATAAATGGCGCTTTAAATTAATAAGCTAGATAAGCCACCTTATGTGAAATCCGAAAAACCACGTGGTGGTCACTGGCGTGAGATGTGCACACTGCACAATCAATTGTTGTTGGCCGGTATTATCATATTATACATCAAACATTTTAAAAAAATACCATAACACTTTTTCGTTCTGTCATACCTTTTCGAACAATTATTTTCATGAGATTGACTGCTAAAAATGTTTTGCAACACAAAGAATACTAAGATTTCTTTAGGGCACCCCAGGAATAATCCATTTAAATATAATCAGCGACTTCTATAACATCCTGCCATATCCAGCATATGGAAAATTGTTTGCCTCAAAAATAATAAAATATTTAAATTTCTAATTTAATAGCTGCGTTTAATCACAGGTTGACAAGCAGGCACTATTTTATGTCAACGTTTAGCCAAATATACTAACTACCTATAACTTTTTCTAATCTAAAACTCGATTCGTAAAGTTAAAGGATTCGAAAACGGTATGAAAAAATTGCTTTAAAAAATATAATGTAATATAAATAATAATAACAATTTCAAATATTAGTGGAGTCGTTCTGGCGAAATAAACGGCTCGAAAATCCCTTGACGAAATCGAGTAATTTTTTTCCCCCAATCGATACAGTAGGATCCTCTCGCAATCTGACATGATTTGTAGAGGGCGCCGCATTGGGGTGGAGGGGGGCACGCCCCGTAAATCTAATCTACAAAGGATTTTCCTAAATAACTCGGTTCTGATGCTACAAAAAAAAGTGAAGGGCAAAATTGAAGAGCTTGACAGAGCGCGTAAGCTCGAATAAACCTGATCCCGATATCTCAATGAGTTCGCGAATTATCGCGATTTTTAACTGCAAAAACAATAAAATTTAATTAATTATATCTCGAGAAGGGGCGGAGTTGAGGCATCAATTTTTCGCGAATCAACGGGTGACACCGAGTACTTTGATGGGCCGGAGGCTGGGTGTGGTGGGGCAATGCGGAGGAGAGTTATGGGGGGGGGGGGGGGGGGATATTACATAAATGCTAATTAGTAGTTTATTAATCGAGCTACGGGGATCAGGCCGGATTCAATTTGTTCATTTTTTTTTATCAGCTACGAGGGGGGATTGGTGAAAAATTATTATTTTCGCAAATGCGCGCTTGTCGCGGCATGCAAGAAATGGCCACTATTTAATATCTCCGAAAATACTTTAGATATTATGTTCAATTTTGGTATGTGTTAATAGAATATAGAACCACACATTTTAGTTAGAAAAGTTATTCAATTGTTCCACCAGTGGCGTCCCTCAAACATGTCCTCTGATATTTTTTACAAAAAATATGGTACGCCACTGACATTTTTCCATGTGGATATTTTTTCTGATTAGCCTGGTCAATTCTACATAAAAACGGTATCTTGAGTTTTTCTCGTCAGACGCATCGAATTGCCCACTCCAACAATTTTTATGAAACAAAATTTATCATTAATTATTTTATCCATGTTAATAATAATGGGTTTCAATATGAATTTAGTGGTTTTAATCAATAACGAGAAAAACTCAAGAGACCGTTTTTATGTAGAATTGACCAAGCTAATCAGGAAAAATATCCACATGGAAAAATGTCAGTGGCGTACCATCTTTTTTGTAAAAAATATCAGAGGACATGTTTGCAGGGACGCCACTGGTGGAACAATTGAATAACTTTTCTAACTAAAATGTGTGGTTCTATATCCTATTAACACATACCAAAATTGAACATAATATATAAAGTATTTTCGGAGATATTAAAAAGTGGCCATTTATGTATGCCGCGACAAGCGTGCATTTGCGAAAATAAACATTTTTCGCCAATCCCCCCTCGTAGCCGATAAAAAAAATGAACAAATTGAATCCGGCCTGATTCCCGTAGTCAAGAGATTTTCGTACACCGGATTGACTCCACTATTTGAACAATTTTCAAATATGTTCACAGATCCTGAAACTTGTTGATACCCCAATCAACATGTCAAACAATCTAAATATCAATAAATTAACTAAAAAAACTTGATTATTAACGGCTAAAACTTCACGAAAATAACTATTGATCAGCTGATGACTCTCTCGTCTCTTTCTAACCTGCCAAAAAGCGGCATATTTGTTAATTAAATTGATGCAACTTAGATGGCTCTGCTTGCTAATTTGGGTTTGTTCGGGATCCTCATCTTAAAATTTGTATGTGTGTTCCAGAGCCGGAACCAGTTGCACGCCGAAGCCCATCTCCTCAAGAAGAGAGCAACAATCCAGAGCTTGATCGTTATCTAAATCGTTCTTACTGGGAATCGATTCAGTCTAACGACTTAAACGAAAGGTATAACAATAATTTTATAAAACAGGAAAACTATTTACAATCGAATTCGCACGGTTTAAAACTTAATGCGGCAGCTATATAATATAAAAAATGTTTTTCAGGCCAACCAGTCCCAGTGCCCCTTCCCCTGCATCCTCGATTCAAAGCAACGAACCCAAGTTTAGAATTAAAGAGAACGGCGTGGCTGACATTGATTTGGAAGACTTTATCAGAACTTTAAAAAGCCAAGTCGAGATATTTATCAATAGGATGAAGAGTGACTCAAGCAGGGGCCGATGTATCGCGAACGATACAAGCGTACAGACTTTGTTCATGAATATCACAAATTTGCACTCGAGATTGTTGAAGCATATTCAGGAGCATGATGATACTAGGTTGCATTATGAGAGGCTTCAGGACAAGCTAACGCAGGTAATGACACAATAAAAAAGGCGTATGCCATTATTTTTATGAAGTTTTTTTCTATTTTGGTTTCATATCGGCTATTTCGATATCGTTTTCAGTATCGTAATAAGCTTTTTCTATTTGGGTCTCATAATGGCTACATTATGAAATGCAAAAAGATTGAATAACTTGCCACTTTATGAAACTGAAATTTTATTTTTTTCATCTGGCAACAAGAAGGGTTCGAATTTTAGGCCTACTTCGATTTCGTTGAAATTAGTTTTCTAGGCATTATGGATTCGACAGAAATTTTTTATAGAAAACTTTAAAATACTAACCCTTAACCTTGCAAATAGATCATTTTTACTAGATATTTATCCGAAATACCTATACTCGGAAATATATAACATACTGATGGTGATGGCGTCAACTAATTTCTAGTCTATAAAACAACATAACCTAAAAATAATAAAAATATCTTCCAGTTTATGCTCTATTTTTAAAGTTTTATTCAATAAATTACTAATTTTTATTTTGAATTCAATATAGTATTATACATATTACTTATTTATACATATTTATAGTTACTGTAGACATTTCATGGTCATTAATTGTTAGTCCTGTCAGATTCTGTGTGGACACAATATTTTGTTCAATATTTTGAACTTTGTTCTGCCCGCACCATAACTGAAAGTTTTGCATATTATTTTTTAAAAGTTTTTCTAGAATATTTTCTGCAATTTCACGTATTTCTGACGGAGTACAACTTTCTTACTGACTCATTTTTATTAACTTTAATAATATATTTATTTTTAATTATGACTGATGGGAAGAAGCTTTGTTGTGTTCAATTGTTTCTATCATGGCATATTTGATACTTGTAACATTTTATTAAATTGTAAAAGTATTGCCAAGAAAATATTAATTCAAATGGAAAAATTTTCAGACTTTAAAGACCCAAATAGAAAAAGTATTATAAAATTCACGGTTCATAAGAGAATTAGAGCACTTGTAATTAAACGCGTGCTCTAAGATAATGTCTTATGAAACTTGTATCTTAATATACTACTTTATTAAACCTTTTTTTCTTTTTTAAATGTTGGTAATGCGGGTATGTTTGTTTGCAAAAACTATTACTAAACTATATATATTAATTTAAAGCTTTGCAAGTTCCCTTACACAGCCACCTTTATGGCGACAGGAGGAGTTAAGCAAGA
Organism: Barypeithes pellucidus; assembly: GCA_963991005.1. Taxonomy (NCBI): domain Eukaryota; kingdom Metazoa; phylum Arthropoda; class Insecta; order Coleoptera; family Curculionidae; genus Barypeithes; species Barypeithes pellucidus. The sequence continues at coordinate 16,536,663 of OZ022561.1, read as the reverse complement.
ATCATCTTGGTTCATATTGTTCAATTTCTGAGAAAGTTTTCAATTTTCGCGACAAAAGGCGGACACGGATAATTTATCAAAGGTTACTTTGACAAAAATGATGGTATTATTCACATAAAAGTTTACAAAATTTATTTGGCAAAAATACTTATGGATTTTTTAGACATAAAAGAGAAAAAATAGTATAAATGACATGTTTTATAAAGCTATTATAGCACGTATCCTCGTATAAAACCACCATGCTTTATAAAACTTGTACTTTAATATACTATTTCCCACTTTTATTAAAAGAATGTAACTTTTTTAAGGGCACACTAAATACAGATTCTTTGCTCCAACTTTTTGACTAGTGCATATTTTTCCCATTTCACACTGTTTATGAGTTATTTGGCATGCTAGTACAACTACAATACAAATATTATTCAAAAATAAAGAGTCTATACTTTTCAGGTGGTATTAATATCAAATACCAATGTATAGGAAAATTATTATTTCCCAGACCACCCGATGATACCTTTTACAATAAGGGCGTATTTAGTCTACACAGTAGCACTTAAAATACTATTTAAGATTAAATGGTACTACCAAGAAAAGGAAGCTTTTCCATTGATAGGATGTAACCACCTGCAGACCGATAATGCAGCATGAAGTATTAGATATTTTCTGTTTATAGGTACTTACACCCACCCTGTACTGACGAGAACAAAAGAGTTCGAAACCGGTCTGCAGGTGGTTACATCCTATCAATGGAAAAGCTTCCTTTTCTTGGTAGTACCATTCAATCTGAAATAGTATTTTAAAGCGCTACTGTGTAGACAAAATACACCCTTATTGTATATAAGGTATCATCGGATGGTCTGCGAAATAATAATTTTCCCATACATTGGTATTTGACAAATATTATTGCTATTCATGTTCGCAGCATTCCACCGTTCACCATTACATCGGGCAGTAAAGGATGAAATTTTGTCGCTCGAATACTGCGAACATGAGTCCTGAATATCCATTTTGCGGAATAACTCGCAAACCTTATGCAATAAGAAAAATATTAAAGAAACTAGAATTTGTAATCCCAAAATAAATCTAAGAATCGTATCCTGCATACACTGTAATTTTTTTTAGGTAAAAGATGCAAGGGCGGCCCTCGACGCTCTCCGCGAAGAACATCGCGAAAGATTACGAAGGGAGGCGGAAGAAGCGGAAAGGCAGAGACAGTTGCAAATGGCGCACAAATTAGAAATAATGCGTAAGAAAAAGCAGGAGTACTTGCAGTACCAACGACAGTTGGCTTTACAAAGGATTCAAGAGCAAGAGAGGGAGATGCAAATGAGACAAGTAAGAGAGAACAACACAGTGTCTATTTTATGTTGATTTTTTTTATACCGGAAGTGGTAGTGGAGTATTGGAACATCTTCGAGAAAAAATACTTGCTTAAGTTTATGTTGTCTACTCATTTCTATAAAAAAAAATCAATTTTTCCGTCATTCATTCGCTACTTTGCAGGTATTTTGGAACCTCCCTTAACTGCTCCTCCTAAGGAGGAACCTTTTTCACACTACCTTTACCTTGTTTTTTTTCAGTGGAAGGAAGTTCATATCAAATTGTACAGACAACCAGATTGGTTACTTACATTTTTTTGTTCTATTTTAAAAGTAAAGTCCAGCGGGGTGTTTGAAAAAACGTATACCATCGCTCGCGTGGGGTCGCGTGGGGGGGGGGGGGGGGGGGGGATACCTTACCCGAAATAAGACGAATAGTTCCTATCACCATGGGTCCCCATCTGTGTTTCAAAGATATAGGGAATTTAAAAATGTTTCCAATGGTTTCAAGATATTTCCTGTATAAAATATGTAGAAAGCAACCTTTTTAAGTGGTCTCATTTGTATTTGTTATTTTTAAACATTTGTGAGATTCAATGTCGCTCAATCTAATTATTCAAGGACGCGAAAAATTACGTTCATTTACATTTTTTAAAAAACTACCAGCCTTTATCCAGTAAGTTTGACTGGAACTTAGATCATTGTGTTTTTAATATAATTTTGATGCCAGGAGCAACAAAAACAACAATACTTGATGGGTCCGCAACAGTTTGCCGGTTTCTTGGGTTCGCCTGTTCACGCTCAACAGTTCCAACCGCCCAATACAGCGCCTCCAGTGGGCGCTTATTACGGACAGTTCGGACAGATGATGGGTCCGCCGCCCAACAGTGCACCTTCAATGGGAGCTACACAACAAGGTAATGTTTACTGCTTATTGAATGGGAATATAGATGGACTGTAAAGTACCAGGGTGGACTAGGAAAGCTAACAATCTACAAAACATTTCTCTAACTTACTAGAAAACGTCATTTTCGACCCTGAAGGGAGGAAAATAGTTCTGTTCCTCCCTCTAAGTATAGCCGGATATTATTATAGTTCCACAACTTTCTGCCGTTGTAATTTTAGGGCAAAAATTAAAATGTCCAGGGTGTCCTACCTCGATAGGCCACTATCGAAATTCGATAGATTAGTAAAACGTATGTGTACATCCAACACAAATATTTTCAAGATGTTGCCACTTCCGGTTGCACCGGAAACCCGGTTGCACCGGAAGTATTGTATTCTAACTTTTTTATTTTAAATTGAACAGCCTGTATATTTTTAAGGAAAAGCACGATTTTCCTCCCTTGGTATGTAAATTTAACGATAATTTGTGTACTTGCCACCATTTTGGTAAAGTAAAGATACATTAATCTGAGCTATAAGAGCAACATTAAATAACAACTATTTCTAGGCCCAGGTGGTCCACAAGTAGGTACAACGCCAACCCAAATGGGACCTCCTCACCCTCAGCACTTCCCACAACCTCCTTCGGCTGCTCCCAACAACCAGCCGCCGCCAGGAAGCGCATTCAATCCCCCAACGACAATGATGGGGGGACCTCCTCAAGGAATGGGGCCTGGACAGAACCAGAACCCTACAATGATTCACCCAGGACAACAGGGGGTTGTAATGGGTCACCAAGGTAAGCATTTTTATGTTGGTTTAGAGTTCTAGATTTTACTAATTTTTAGGGATTTGTACCACATATATATAAACAGTATATTGCTAATACCATCTGCAATTATGTCCCCGCTATGGGATTGTGAGTTTGTGCAGTTCTGAAATTTCCTTGTGAAAGTAAATATTCGACAGGACCGGATTTCAACTTTTTTAATGTAAATTTCACCGGTTAGTTAGGAAAAACATTGCAATCAAACTTTCGATTTAAGACGGCGTTCCATGCATACGATGTGACGATATGATGATCCGACGGTGCCCTGATTGGTGTAAACTTTTGGTGCCAAATTCCGTCCGAATATTTGTAACAATCGACACGATGAGCTTTATTTTAACTTTCATCCGACGTCGTATGTTTCTTAACCTCACTTTTTTCTAAACCAAAAATTAAGAATGAATGACTATATTGACTATTTTGGGAATTATTATCAGCTACTAATGCACCAAATTAAAAATACATTAATTTTAAGGCTAGATAGTGACCACATATGTATTATATTGTATACGAGTGACATTTTCTTCTTTTTTTACAAGCTTTTTAGTGAAATTCGGTTCCGAAGATCGGATAATGTGATAAGCAAAATATGTTAGTATATATGTACATACCTGAAATACTTTATACCTGGTATTGATCCACGACTTTTGCAAAAAAGCACCATGCACTTGTGTTCTTTCATCTTAAACGAAATAAGCCACTAACCTACCAGACAGCGAATCGAATCACTACAAATTAAAAACTTCTTCACAACAATTATTGTTAGGTAATGCAAGTTTATAAGCACTAATATACCGACAACAATGTGGATGAACCACTTTTTATTCTGTAATTTGAAAAAGCATCCGGAACCAAAGATGGCGACGAATAACAGCAAACAAATAATGTCGGGCCGGCTCTGACGCGATCGATAAAATTTCCAGCCTACTGCGCAATCTCAATAGGCCGGCGCCATCTCTCATAGCGGGGACACTTTTTGTATTTTGGAACGTTCGTATTGGCAATATACTGTTTATATATACAGGGTGTTATGGAAATGACGTATTATATTTAAACCGGCAAATCCCGAGATGAAAATAAATTGAAGAAAAATAACCATAAATGGCGCTTTGAATTATTAAGCGAAATATACACTTTATATGAAATCTCAATATTTACGTGGCCGCTCCTGAGGCCCTTCGCAATCTATATGTTATTGAGGCAGTCTCAAGTTTCAAAAGAGGTCATCGCATTGTAGGCGGTGTTGCCATTCAAATTCTAAACGCACGTGTTCAGTTTTTGACAACAAGACGTCTTGGCGCGCGTTATCACTTCTTTTTCAAACTTCTTAGACAAAGAAAACTACAATTTTAAGGTACATACTTTCTTACCTTCGATCTTATTTTAAAATAATCCGTTTTATAATTAAAATCCATAAAAAAATTAAACACAAAAAGTATGTTTTTCTATAGAACCAACAGTAGGTAATATCACACAAATTTTAAATCACATCACAGCATTTCTTATTATGAATTATTACACAACAAAAAATAAATCGGGCAATACGTTTAAAATTCGTATACGTCAAGCACGTGGAACGCTCGACGTCCTTCCCCGCCAAAGTACCGAAGCGTACTGAAGAATAATAAAGGAAGCGCCGTAGTATTAGCATTTCTTATTATGAATTATTACACAACAAAAAATAAATCGGGCAATACGTTTAAAATTCGTATACGTCAAGCACGTGGAACGCTCGCCGCTCGACGTCCTTCCCCGCCAAAGTACCGAAGCGTACTGAAGAATAATAAAGGAAGCGCCGTAGTATTCAAATAAGGGCGAGACGCGTGGTGTGATCTGACAACACTGTTAGTATACTCTAGTGACCCACATTGTTGCTAACCGAATCCAGATGTAACGGCGCGACAGTATGTGGGTAAAAAGGGTTTTTACCTTAGTATTTAGATATTCGATTTAAAAAAAAAAAAAAGTATGTAGACTTTCTCTAGGACTCCCTAGGAGTCACCCATTTAAATATAATAAGTCATTTCCATAACACCCTGTATATATCTGATTCGTACCCACATGGAGAAGAATTAACCTTTATGGAATCAATTTTTCTGTAAGATATACATAACTTTTATGGGCCACCCTGTATATGTCAAAATTAAATTTTAGGAAATTTCCTTGCATCTAACCTGCTCTAAACTCTAGGATTTGTTTTCTATCGGATGAAAAAATTATTAAAATTGGTTCATTGTTAATTTGAACATGCATTTTTAAATATATTATATAATTATATTAATAATTAATTATGATAGTGTAGTCGAAATTCTCCTGTGGAAAAAGTAAATTTTCTTCATGTACCGACTGTCAGGAATCAATAATAAAAAAGCGTTCTATTTTTGAACTCTCCAACCGATAGATTTAATTAAAAAAATATATACATATACATATATCTAGGGCCCCACCAGATGCCATTTCCACCACAAGGGGGACCTATGCAGCAACAACCTTCCCAAAACCAACAAAATGGCGAGCAACCTCAAACCGCCGAGCTGATCAGTTTCGATTAAAAATAATTTTTATACGCACTAAAATATCTATTTAGACAGCCTTGTTAATGGAACTAAGAAAATGTTATTAACTATAATATATATTTTCCGCTAAGTTTGTATAAGTGATTTTTACAAGCTCGACGTAGGCCAGGCCATACCGCTATTTAACATAGTTATTTGACACGCGAGAGTAGTTAAATTTGAAAAACACTGCTTATAGGTGTTACAGGTTTTAAAAATTATTTGTACGAATTTAACTTTGTTTTTATTCTTTTTGTATATTTAAATATTATTAAAATAAAAATGCATAAGTTGAATGTTTGTTTTTTGTTGCTCGATACTACACTGGTTTTTTCACAAACAAAAGAACCAAAGAAATGTTAGTTGCATGTTTCACTAAGTCTTTTTTCTACGGATGCTATGGAATGTTCCACTTCTCTCATCGCTTCCATACGTTCAAAACGGAGAATTTCTCACGTAGTGATAAATATCCGCCATTATAGTGAGAAATAATTTCTCAGTTATTATGATAACCCAAGGAAGTCATGAATTGTTACATGGCAAATTGATACGGCATCACGTTTTCCATGTTGACGACGCAACATCGACGATTAGGGCGCAATATCTCCTTAGGCCATGAAAACATTTGCCGGCGTTTCCATAACAACACAACCGAAACACTGCACAATTATTATATTGCTGTCAACTTGCCAAACGGGTGTTGTACTTGTTGGACAATATACTATCTTTGATATACTATTAATTCTGAACCTCGTTTTAAACACGTAAAAGGAACGCACCCGTAGAAAAAGTACAGTGTATGACACGTGAGAATATGACATATTTGTCCCTCGCAAACTTCTGCGCTTGGGAGAAATATGTAATTTTTCTCGCTTGTTGTACAATGTATCTCATTCAAAGGTCGTTCGAATTGTTCATATGCGACCCAAAATGGAATGGAATACGTCCATATACAGGGTGTCCGGGAACATGTGGGAAATCTCCCGGATATGAAGAAAACACGTGAAAAGAAACTTCTTTCGTATCGGCCTCCTCTTCGGAGATATGGGCTCCCAAAGAGCACCAATGGAATCAAGTTTTTTACACATAATTATTGAACCACCTGGTATATTTCAATTATTTTTTAATATGATGTATACCAGGTAAGACCCGTCAAATTACTACCCAAGAAACTGTTGTGAATTACTCACAGCTGCAGGGACGGACTAGCTGTAACACTCATGGCCCCATTTTTTTTTACGCCCTGTATGATGAGAACTTTGGACAATGTTTTTTACATACCTTTAACTATTGGCTAAAAATGAAGTAAAGTACTCTTCATTTATGTCGCTAATCCTAACCGTTTTTGAGAAAACGTCATTTTATTTACACTGAGTCCCCTAACTGCTCATGGGCTAAATATGAAAAAGCGGAATCTTGAAGGTTGAACATTGGATCGGAACAAAGATGTATCTTTTATTGAAATACCCGAAGCACATGATGTATATGAAATGCCGTTTTTTCGAAAACGGTTAGGATTAGCGACATGAATGAAGAGTGCTTAATTTTTAGCCAATAGTTAAAGGTATGTAAAAAACATTGTCCAAAGTTCTCATCATACAGGGCGTAAAAAAAATGGGCCCATGAGTGTTATTACAGCTAGTCCGTCCCTGCAGCTGTGAGTAATTTGACGGGTCTTACCTGGTATACATCATATTAAAAAATAATTGAAATATACTAGGTGGTTCAATAATTATGTGTAAAAAACTTGATTCCATTGGTGCTCTTTGGGAGCCCATATCTCCGAAGACGAGGCCGATACGAAAGAAGTTTATATGAACCTATAGTATTCTTTTCACGTGTTTTCTTCATATCCGGGAGATTTCCCACATGTTCCCGGACACCCTGTATAATGCCACTTCCTCGCCTTTGATGTGAATTATATTGACGCGTTCCGATACTCTGTGCGTTCAGCCACCGATATACAGGGTATCCCATAACTTTTGGGTCATAGAGCAACTGTAGCTACTAAACGTCAAACTAGACCGATTAAGTCATATAAGTTTTTTCGAAATGGTTCTCGTTCTAGAAATACAGGGTGTTGACAGTGAAAATTTATTTTCGAAAATAAGCCATAATTAATTTGAAAACGGTTCAATATATTAAGTTGGCGGTATGATATTTTATTGAGTAAGAAATGGGAATTTGCAGCATTAGAAGGCGCTAGTTACATGCACTGGCTTTAATAAATCTATGATTTTTTCCTTACCTTTTATTAAGTATTTTTAATCTTCAAGATTCTCAAAGTAGGGCAATTTCTAAACTATAAACCCCTTTCGAAATATTTCCATTTAAATATCACAATATGCATCAAAACTATTGAAGTAAAAATGGAAATACAATGAAATCTGTCTTAGGCGTACACCTACGGGACTGTAAATGTGGCCGCATAATAGAGGTGTGCGCCCATGGGAAATTTAACTTATTGGTAATATGTAAATGCAAAATTATTACTTTGTATGTACAAATAAACATTTATTAAACATAACAAAAATACACTGGTTTTAGTTAGGATGTAGTACTAAAAGAATCCAATAACGTAGTTTGACGTATTTGCGTTTCTAGAAAATGTAATTCCAAGTCTGATAACAATTCAATTGCTGTATAGTCAACCTTGCATACTCTTGTAATTCCTTTACCATACTAATGGCTTGTTGATAATTGGTGACATTTGTTCGATTACTGCATTCAACTTCTTCATCAGAGTCGTCAGATATTGATGTGGTTTCAGTTTGGGCTACATAATCGGTAGGAATGGGGTCACTATCATCTTCTAATAGCACATTGCTATCAATGTTAATGAACTCGCTCAAATAATTGTTATCAAATTAAAAACTTCTGTAAAATCATTATTCTCTTTCAGACTCAAAACGCGACATTTTTCTGACATTGTTTACGATTTTATTACAACTCACAAATAGACGGCGGACTGCTGTCGGGGAATCACACATACTTTCATTCGCCGAAGTCCTTTCGCGTTGCCAATCTCGAGTTGATATAACTCAAATATGAGTTCTCCTAGACCGAAGCGTGTTGCTAATAGGGGACAGCCCAGACCTCTGAATTACGGCAACCCAATCGATGAAATTGCATCAACTCACTGTTCATAAGTTATTATAGCACAGAAGTCGGGCTAGATTAACTCATGATTCGAGCTATCAAAACTTTGCATTTAAGTTGTTCTAGCTTACGATGGTGGCTGGAATAACTCACTCTTTGGGCTACCAGAGTCCAAATTTTGGACTACCAGTACCTAAATTGTGGTCTATCGGAACTCAAAATATATATATTATATATATATAACATACACTGGTTCTGTACAAAATAATATAAGAACAATGGTTTAATAAGTTTATTAATAAAATAAAAAACAATGTAAGGGCTCCCAAAGACTCTACTTTAAGAATACACTTAACAACGAAAAATAACATTTCATGTGTAAAACATGTACAAATCTTGAGTAAATACGTATTAATAATATTATAATATTAATATATACTTATAAATAATAAGGCTCCATTCCAATAATAACAGTGTGAATGCATCTCCCTCCTGTCCCTCCATTTTACGCCAACTGACCAAAATTATGCTAAACACAAATTTTCACGCACAGAGAGCAAAAATGGAAGATCCCGGAAACGGCGCAACGGCAAACAGGTGCCTCTACGCGCGATCGATGGAAAATGGACTAATAACAATGGAATGAACCCCGCTAAATCTGCACGAGCACGAATTCGGAACTTTCCGTGACCTTACGACCGGTAAATACCCTCGATATGGGGTTTTGTAGCACGTTTCCTGGGTTATTTTAAATGAATCCTGAATTATTCCAACCCAAAAACTGAGTTCAGGTAACTCATAAAATAGTTACAAGATAAGGGATTGTGGTAATCCCAAATATGTTTAAAATGTTGATAAAAAATCTCTTTCTGGGTTGAGGCGAACCAAAAGAACCTGAATTATTGTAGCGTTTTTAAATGATTTGTGATAATTCATAGGCTGAGTTAGAACAACATAGAGAGGTGCGTTACAGTAGCTCCAATTTTGTAACCCACGACATTGGTAAATGCATTTTTGTCAGTGCACGCATACGAGATTGGTTGCTTGCCCGTCTTCAGAGAGTTTTTGCACCGTACTTATTCGTCTCCCAAATACTTGAAAATTTTTTTGTCCGTTAAAGGAGGGTTTTATTTGCACTCTTTGTATGAAAACAGCCTGTCCGGGAAAAAGGTTAGAGATTTTAGATCGAGCAAGTATACCTGGTTTAGGTTAGAAATTACCATTTCTTGAGAATCTTGGATTACAATTAATATATAACAGGTAAGAAAAAAATCATAGATTTTTTACCCGCTTTAATTACTATTGAAATCAATAATAAACCTCTAAACAACAGTTATTTTTATTTTAAAGTATATGATTGCAGTGGGAAATTAAACATTTTAGTTACTTTCATAGTTCTAAACCGTCAGGACTAACTGCCATATAACATAGAACCCCACCACCAGGAACTTGTTTTACCGAAACGTATGCTCTACCATCAGGGGACTTGTGATGCAGTACTGGATTTATAGGACCCATTTTTGGTAGGAAAGGCACCTAGAATTAAAGAGAATCTTTTTTACCATGCTCTGTTGACGAAAAACCAACCGCAAAAATACGTTACCTCTTTGCACATAATGTTTCCTAGGCATTCAGCAAGCGGGCACAAAGGACTTTCAGGTGGAGGATTCTCAAAAGGACCGTGGAGACATTTATTTAATACCTGAATTCTTAGAAGCTGGGAATACTCGTTTTTTATCCGGGACGTTTCCAAGTTGTCGTCTGGTAGGGATGCAAGCTTTCTAGTCCATTCAGCACATCTTACCCGATCTAAAATTATTAACTTGTTCTTTATGAACTTATACAGACAAAATTTGAAAAGAATATATACCAAATGGATTGTCCAACTTTATCATATGCTGCGATATATCCTGTAGGGCGTTTCGAAACTCTTCGGCATCTTTTGAACCCATTAATAAACTAATAAATGAATTATTTTACTAAAATTTTCAATCCGGCGTTTTGTCAAATAGACAAACGGTTTTTAAGTTGCACGAAAAGCGCGGCCACCTTTTTAAATTTGCCGCTTATAATTCTTCTTCGTCGAGCAACTGGCCTGAACTACGATTCCTGTGTTTTCATTTCAGGCGGAAGCTACATAATTTTATTTTTAGCCATCGTACCTTTCCGCTAAGCATCGCATATTTTCGATTTTTATGCCCCCTCCCTTTTGTGAAAAATCGAGGTGCAGCATAGGGATGTGCGATACTCCCAAAAGTACCGGTATTCGTGGATCGATATGTACCGACGTGGAAGTACCGGTCTGGTACAATATCGTTAAGTAAAGTACCGGTACAATGAGTACCGGTACATTGTTTTATGATGAAATGAGTATATTAAAAATGTATAAAAATATTTTTTGAAATTATATTGCTCTTGGAGATAATAGCTGAATAATATTTAGACTCGTATTTAGTACACACAAACACTTTTAATGTTAATTTTACTATATATGCATACCTCGTTTTTGCAAGATTCCTTCTCATTTTTTTTAAAACTATATTTTGGATGTCGTCGTGCAATATGCTTCCTTAAATTTGTCGTTCCTTCAGAATTTTTGACCTCACAAAGACATAATTTGCAGGTACCTCCACTCTTGGTTTTAATAAAAACTTTCCATACATCGCTAATGGGACGAGGCGGCATGATAAAAAATGAACAGAAAACAAACTTTTTAAAATGCACAATTGGGGAATCACCTATTCTCAGACCAGACCAGTCAGTTCGTTTACTTCGTTTTCTTATTTTATTCGGGATTGCGCGTTCAATATAAAATCTTCTTCTTTCGCAATAGTTTAGCCGTAACTGTGAGCTGCGTTCGAGAATGCATTTCGTTTTCTAGCACGAACTGGATTAGTCAAAATATAATATATAATTTTAATAAATAATTATTTACATACCATACAAATACGATAGGTACTGGGTAAAAACTTAGCGTATCGGACCGTACCGTACAGTAAAATACCGGTACAAAATATCGAGTATCGGTAAGAAAAATACCGGTACACAAGAATATCGTACCGTACCGCACATCCCTAGTGCAGCAGCCGCCATTTTGAGTGTCCGCATTTTTCTTCGCGTCGTCTTTTAATTCTCGTGCTATTTTTTTTTGAATTATACTTACGTGCAAAAATAATACATTTTAACAGATTTATCATAAAATAGATATATCGGCTTATAAGAGGCAGACAGAATGAGCTACGGTAGGCCTCCGCCTCGCATCGAGGGCATGGTGTCTCTCAAAGTTGATAATCTTACCTACCGTACTACTCCCGACGATTTGAGAAGAGTCTTCGAACGATGTGGTGAAGTTGGAGATATCTACATCCCCAGGGACAGGTTTACTAGGGAGAGTAGAGGATTTGCTTTTGTGAGGTAAGTGTTTTTTTCAGTTTTCTTTATCCTGGGTAGGTTCAGTGACCCGTTGCTGATTTGGCGCTTATTTTTGCTGTTCCAAATTTAATGAGATACATTTTTCCAATGCTTGATGTTCTTTTAATAGATTCTATGACAAGAGAGATGCTGAAGACGCGCTTGACGCTATGGACGGACGTATGTTGGATGGCAGGGAGTTGAGGGTGCAGATGGCTCGATATGGGAGACCCACATCTCCTCATAGGAGGTACCGTGGCGGCAGGAGAAGGTAATTGTTTCTTGCATTAGCTGGAAAGATTACCTCCGCTGTTTCCATTGAATAACTTATCCTTAAAATAACATGCTCTACATTACATTTTTTCATTCAGATCCAGAGGTAGGCGTGAGAGTCGCTCAAGATCCAGGGGCAGAAGATCAGCCAGTCGCAGTAGGTCAAGGTCAGGCAGCAAGAGCTCTAGAGGGGCTTCCAGATCACCTGCTCCAAGAGAGAATGCTTCGAGATCCAGATCCAGGAGCAAGTCTAGATCAAGGTCTAGGAGTTAAGTAAGTGGGTAGAATGATAGATTATTTAAATATTTAAACTACAGAATCCTATTTTTTTATTTTCAGATTTTATCCAGAGTTGGGGATGCAGTGCAGTATCACAAAGCTGGTGGCACCTGCACTCTAACAAAGGTATTTTACTAACAATAAGTTTTTATCAATTTTCCACCCTTTTACGCAATCTCCATCCAAATTATTTTTTTTAATGTTTTCCACTGCGCCTAAATAGCAGGATATGAACTAATGTATGATTTTCTCAGCCATTTTCATTGTTTACAAAATGCCGTAACGTGGGTTTTGAATGTATATTTTAAGGGTATTACGAAGTGAAAGCTAGTTACAGAATATTGGTTTATTTAGGTTATAGGCAAATAGCCAGGAAAAATGCAGAGGTGTGGTTTCTTCTAAAAAGGCACTACAAGATCATAATTTTTTTTTGAAACAATTCACTAATAGAATCTGTACCTAGGTTAATGGGTAATACTTTTGGTAATTTTTTGTTTGTCCTCTATTTTAGGATAAGCTTTTGATTGTCCTAGTAACTTTTGAAATTGTATGACTTAACCAGAAAAAGACAAAAGGAAATATAAAAAACCGCTGTATTAATTATTATGCTAGTAATATGTTTAGTTTTAGTTTTTTTTTTGTATTTAATTGTGGACTTTTCTTGATACAATACTATCGAAAGAGTTTGGCATAATTAAATTCTACTTTTAAAGATTTTGATGTATCTGGGGTTTGTAATAATATGATTTTGACATTAAATGCATGTTTTAGCAATTCCTAATGCACATTATTTTTAGCAGGTCTGAAATATAAATAAAAAAATTTTAGTTAAAAGAACCAACAGTAGTACCCGGTTTTAGAAGGCCTATAATTATCGAGGTCTATTAAATAATACCTTTAAAATGATCTTTTAATTCAAAGATTTATTTACTTGGTTTTAACAGTATTTTTAAATGTTACTTGTATCGCATCACCCCCCATTTACACAATAAAGACAAATCTGCACACAGAAGTGATTATAACTAGACAATCAAGTAGAATATTTTACATAAGTCTTGTTTGAACACACTAGCCTCTGAAAAAATATTTTTATATACTTTTGGTAAAAGAACAAATTGGCTTAAGGTCTTATTTATCCTGTTTTTATAAGAAAGTTGTCTCATTAATCAATATTGTTGACTCTCGTTTTGACATTTGATTATTATCTATTACAAAAATCTGTTTATTACAGTTCAGGCTATGGAGGCACCAGGAAGTGTTAGTTCAATAATTTCTTTTAACTGCTGAAAGAATATTTTTTATATCGCCCTTCATTATTGGAACTTCAAATCTCTTTTATACCTGGCTCACCAAAATTGTGGTAGAAATAATCATTTAGAAACAACTCGATTGCTTGTCTAGTTATAATATAGGCCACAAACATCTCTAGACTATCATCTGTCAAAAATAACTAACGCCTATTTCTATGTGGTAACAGGCGCAGAGTACGAGCGAACGGGGGTATTGCGGTATGTTGGCGGTGTAAGCGGAGATATGGTGGTGTAATGATAGAGAGAAAGAGAGAGAGAGCAGCAGAGAACGAGGTCAAAGCTGGCGTGTGTGGACATTGGCTGGATGGAATTTGGCGTTGCGTTGCAGACTCGCCAGCCAATCGAATCGCACCACTGCTGTTCCTGTTGTGTGCTGTACCTGCCTGCTCTCAGTCTCAAGCGGACGAGCTGCCGATTTGCCAGATTTAGTACCGGGTGACTCGAATAAGGAGTCGATGGCTTGGTTGGGGTTCAAAGGCAAGTTTTAATGATTTTTTTTGTGCAGTTATATCTGTATAAATAATTTATGTGCATAACGTGCGATATTTAGACAATTCTTTAGTTTTTCACGGAATTATTTTACTTCGTCGTCGCACCCCTTATTTCAATAGGTAAGTATCTAGGGTTTGAAATTTGCCTTTGCCCTAAATGAGTCTGATAAACTGCTGGCATGAAACCGCGAGCGTGCTGTGTGTAAACAAAATTAAGAGGGATTACATAAAGGTAAACGATATTTAAAAGTCATTTTTAGGTAGGTATGTTTTTTTTTTATTATTGCAGTTTTATTTTAAATGATAGGCCTCATAACTGGTTTCATTAAGAAAAAGGTGAATAATTTTAAATTACATAAGCTGGTCAAGGGTTATTTCTTTGTATTCTACTAAGGGTACTCTTTTGGTCGAGACAGAAGACACGGGGGAACCCCCGACTATTTGAATTCTATTCCTTCGAGCAGGGTCGGTCATACAAAAGCAAATTGAATTAAATTTTTTTTTACCTTCGAGCCGATTATTCAACATCTCTTAATATAGTATAATTTAAACCATTTTGGTCCATTCCAGATAACATTTTAAAAGTAATACAGTTTATTTCTTTCAGCTAATATTTTTAGGGTTATTGTGTAGACTTACAGTAGAAATAAAAATGGGTATATGGAAAACAAGTTTTTTTTTATTTCAGTAATTATAAAATTGCTCCCCCCCTACGAGTACAGTCGATGATTCTGTGTTTTTATTAGGGATGCGCCGAAGCGCATATTTCACGATTCGGCCTAATACCGAATATCATACTAATTCGGCCGAATCTTCGGCCCAATAGCTACTATTTTGATTATCATTTATTTAAGAATACGAGAAAATAAAAACGAACTACAAAATTTTGTAACTACTAAATATCATATATTAAACAACTTACAGGTACACATAAATGAAAAACTAAAATTTAACATTGCACATAAAACAAAAAGGAAAATAATTCTAATAAAAAGAAAGATTCCTCCTACTTCTAAATAATATTGGAATATAACAAAAGTAAGTGCAAGAATAAACAGAAAAGAAATATTTGGTTTTTTTATTTTTAGTACTGGAAATTTAATAAAGGTAAGTTATGGTGGATGAATAGTAACATTTCTGCGTTTCTTGGAAGTAGTCTGCTTCTTGTTTCATCACAGATATTTCCTGCTTCTGAAAAGGACCTTTCACTATAAACGCTAGATGCAGGGGCTGAGAGAAATTTTAAAGACATCTCACTTAATATTGGAAAAACTTCTCTTTTTTCTCTCCACCAAATAGTTGGATTGTCGGTTCTGTTAATTAAAGATAAATTTAAGTACATTTCAAGTTCTTCTTTAATGTTACTTTTATAATTTGTTTCCTTAGTTATTGTGGTTGCAGAACTAAATGCAATTTCGTCAAAGCATTGCCATAATTTGCTTTGTGATTTTTCTGCTTCTTCACTAGCTTCATTCTTTTCTAAATTTTTTATTTCTGATAATGGTATATCCTCATTTTCCGAGTCACTCAATTGTCCTTGTACTGGCATTAATTGAGAATTCTCTTCTATTACGCACAGTTTAAAATATTCAAGATTATCTTTTTGGAAAAATGCTAATTTAAATCTGGGATCTAACACGGTTGAGATGATATAATATTTATTTTTAAATAAAGCATCGAATCTCTTTGAAATTTGCTCACAAAGAATGTCTTTCATTGTCCCAACACCAACAAATGCAGTGGTCAGGTCTTTTAACAAGTATTTTTTTAATGTCACAATAATTGTTGGTAGAACTTCGGATATGAATGCTTCATTTGAGCTCATTTTATTTGTAATCTCGTCGAAGGGTTGTAATAAATTTATCAATGGTTGTATTAGCATCCATTGATTTGCTGTTAAATTATCCAGATTATTATCTGCTCCATAGACAGTTAAAGCTCTTTTCTGCTCATGTATCCTCCTGATCATTAAAAAGGTAGAATTCCATCTAGTTGAGACATCTTGAATTAATTTATTTGGAGCTATGCAGATGAATGGTTGAAATGCCCTACAATTTTTTTACAGGTTGCTATTAAATCTAAAATAGATCGTTGGCTGCCAATACTTTGGTTTATGGCTAATTGGAGGGTGTGAATAAGACATTTTTGCCGCGCGTCGCTTCGGCCGAATCGGAAAATTGCTTCGGCCAAAACCGAATAGTAAGAAAGAAGGTCGAATACCGAAGCCGAATTGATGGTTCGGCGCATCCCTAGTTTTTATGATCAAACACAAGCACTATAGGAAAAAATAAACACAAGGTTTTACCTGACAAGTAAGACTGTCAGGCAAAACGGTTACAATATTTTATTTTATTTGTTAAATCTACAGGATACCCCCATTGTATAATTTTACAATTAATTACTTATCTATCTAACAAAGTAAAAAGATTTAGAACTAGTTAGTAACATTTGAACATTAAATACATAACGATTGAAACAGATTTAATTAACGATCGCTACATAAACTACAAAAGAAAAAACAAATTTACAGAGTCTTGAGATATATCATAGTAATATGTTTAAATGCCCCCAGCGAGATATTGAAAATGTCTGCAGTCTCATATCATTAAGAGTACAAAGAGTTCTATTCAAAGTCATGTTTGATCCATATGCAGTTCTAGGGGGGGGGGGTACATATTTTGAAGTCCCGCCAGGAAAAGTATGATAATCCAAATGAAAAATGTTATGCTCTCTTAAAACTCTACTAGGAACATTCAGTCGAATTCTCGATGGCAAACCTCCACAGTCACACAAACCCCTTATTACCTTGTACACAAAACATACATCCAAGTATACTCTCCTCTGTTCCAGCGTAATTAATTCGGTGCGTTGGAGAATGTTCTCTCTGTGGTAGTCGCGGAAATCAAGCCCCATCTTAAAAGCTGCCGCTCTGAAGAACTAGTTTTGAACGCGTTCATGTGCGATAGTAGGAAAAGACCATACACACTTGCGTATTCAAGATTCGAGCGAACTAAACTGATATAAATAGGGATGTAAAGAAACTCACAATCCTAGTACCTCTTTACCTCCTTATAACTTCACTCCACTTTGAGATGGACTACTTCAAAAAAAATTATATAAATAGTTTTTAGCGCCTCTAGTGACAATTTCTATAAACGAAACCCAGCAGTTTTATACCATTCTGGGAAATTCTCACTATATGATCATTGTAAATTACAAGCTCATCAAAATAAACACCTAAATCTTTTACTATGTTTTTGTATTCCAGTTGAATATTATCAATATGGCACATTGTTGGAATTCTTAGGAGCCTTTTATAAAAACTAATATAGCAACATTTTTCGATGTTAATGTTAATATGGTTTACCTGAGACCACTTCCACAGAGCATCAATATCTCCCTGCAAGTCGATACTATCCTGAATGCAATTTATTGTCTTATACAACTTCAAGTCATCAGCATAGAAACTTCTCCAGACATGCAAAATATAATCAGACACATCGTTAATGAAAATGTTGAACAGAAGCGGTGAGCAATGAGATCCCTGCGGAACCCCAGAGTAATCCTGAAATGATTCCGATACGAAACCATTGATCATAATAGTCCGGTCTACACACGACGTTTTAGGTGTTCAAGTAAGGCTGTCGGGCATAACGGTTTTAAAACTCGTATCTATACACACTGTTAGCGTTCCTATTTCAGATCATTTTTGGAAGGTCGCTATGGAGAAACATTTCTTTGTGCTTAGTAGCGAGATTAAACCTAAAACTTTTTGTTGGTAGTCAGTATTCGTGTAAAAAAATTCTATGGAAAGAGTTTTGTGGCTATGCACGAATAAATCCTCAGTAGGAGAAAGATCCTATATATTTCATAATAATTTCCTACATTGAAAAGATAGACTTGGTATTTTGCTGTAAACATAGTTTATTGATATAGAGTCTACTACAAATCTACTAAAATACATTAAAAAATAAATGTATTTAAATAGACAAATATATGGATATTAAAAAATGTTAGTAAAAATGGGTATGGATAAAGATGGTCGCTTTTGTCAACAAATTTGTAAATATTTCGTGTAGCTATATAAACCCCTTTAAAATAGACTAATAATGAATTTTTAGACACAATTAGATGTGGTTAACCTTATCCAGAGTTTCAACAAGAAAATAGGTAGTTAATTAAGAAAATTTACATTAAATGGAATATAGTATTTTTTAAAATGGTATTATGACTAAAAGTTTATTTTGGCTTGGTCATTTTGTCCATGCCTCTAGATCACTAGATAGTGTTCCAAACAACCGTAGATAATTAACAAAAGTGACCACAAAGACTTAACTGATCAACCCTGAAACCTTTCCAATATCTCTTCATGCCCGTAAATAAATTTAAAAAAATATCTTTGATAAACAGATATTGACTTCAGAATGAAAAATATCAAAATATAAACATTAAAGCCCGTATTCATTAGAGTTTTAAACTTCAAACTGTTCCAATTTGGGGTTTAGAAGGATCAGTGAAAGGGAGTTGCTTTTTCTCTTTCAAAAATTGGCGTGACAATGAAGAAACTATGTTGAAAAATGTCCCAGAATACTGAATAGCAGGAAAAATAAATCGGAACTACTGATAAAAGCTAAGAATATAGATTTTTTGATAATTGATTTTTTTAAGAGAAAAGATTATGGCATCTGATAGGTATTAAGTAATACCTATATTCAATTTTTTGACAAAAATAAACCAAAATAAATTAAAAAAATGTGTATTTTTGTGCTCTTAACTTTTATCAAAACAGTTCATAAAATTAAATAATGGTAGTAACAAGAAGCTCGCCTTCAGTATATTTACAGATAATATTGCTTTAAAAAATATATACACTAAAACTAAATTGTTAACACAGAATTTTGGTAAAAAATATAAATTAAATAACAAATTAATGCGGTATGTACACGCTTTTTGTGCTTAATAATATAGTAGTAGCACGATTATTTCCGAATTGCTGGAATATACAGCTTTTTCTCAAATTCATTACCATTATCACACATATCTGTCATTTAATCTGACACAGTCTTAGGTTGTTTTAACGTTAACCGTGGGTTTAACACAATTTACTAGTGCTGGCAATAATTGAAGCCGTTTTTTTTTGGATATTCGGTTC
Organism: Barypeithes pellucidus; assembly: GCA_963991005.1. Lineage (NCBI taxonomy): Eukaryota > Metazoa > Arthropoda > Insecta > Coleoptera > Curculionidae > Barypeithes > Barypeithes pellucidus. Next base: position 16,517,060 of record OZ022561.1, on the reverse strand, counting down.
TTTTACATAACCGTAAACCGGTTATTTGGATGACCGATTATTTGTATAACCGATTATTCGACTAACCGGTTGCTCGGATAACCGATTATTAGATTAAAATATTCATGTGGAATCACCTGAAAAGTAAACGTATACACTTTGGAGAAAAATTAAGCAGAAATAGAAAGAAGAGGTAAGTTAAGGTTAAAGATGATATGTTGGTTTTTACCAGCACTACAATTTACCTTAAAAAAACTACACTTCTCTAGAATGTGTAGCAGTCTCTCATAATCATCAAGCACCTACAACAATAATATTGCTAAATTTAATAGTGACGTTTTCATACTGGTGGCAAAAGACATATGCCCTTTATTCAGTTTTTCCTTAGGAGCCATACTTTTTATAAATGGCCTACTACGAATGATCGAACAAACCCATCGATGTTAAGAGGGAGATAATATACAGGGTGATTCACGACGAGCTTGCATTAGAACTTTATGGAGAACTACTGAATATATGTTTCTGAAACTTTGGGGATTTAGGTTTATCGATATGCACTCTTTAACTAAAATATTCACAATTGTTTTGTCATTTCCGGTTATACCGGAAGTAGCTGCCAACTTTCGTTTTTTAAATACAACATGGTAATTTTTATTACATTTTTCGATTAAGCATTAAATACTAAGCACATTTTATAGAACATGTTTTTATCAGACTCTGTTAGTTTTTGAGATATCTGGACTTTTTGTAATTATTTGGCAAATAATCCATATAATTTATTTACCTTAGCGCTTGGACTAAAATTTTTTTCTAACCGAATATCTAGAAGATCATCAAGTCTCAAAAATATTCCAAATTCGACAAAAAATATACTACAACCATTAAAAACTCTTATTTTAAATGGAACACCCTGTATATTTTTGTTTAATTTGATGGCAAATTCGTTTTTCTTTATAAATAGTACTGTCATATACCTATATCAAAGCGTTTCCTCAAAAAATCCAATTTTTTTCCTATAATGTATGTTATTTTTAAGAAGTCTTCTTGAGTTTAATAATAAAAAGTACCTGTTTAGATTTGAAAATGTTTACTATAAGATTACCAACGAATTTTTCTATATATTTTGTTAACCATTTTTTCGTTTTGTTATTTTTATTTACAATTTCTCTTATTATGTTAGTTTTCTCGAGTTTATAGTAAATAAAAATTTAAAAATTATATCCTTTAATTTTTTAAGATTTACAATCGGAGACTTAAACTACGCCGCTGGCTAGCCAGTTAACAAAACATTACAAAACCCATGTTACGATGACTCCGTTACGGGATTTGGCATACTTTTTTATATGCACCTTCTCGTTTATGTGCCTTTAAGAAAGACGTATGTCGTGTACCTGGTCAGCGTCAAACTCGAACGTCGACAATCGGATGGCGCGGCGCGTAGACCGAACGTCGTGTATCAAGTGACAGGCGATATTTTTCGGTTTTTCGCCTGAATTTATAACTAGAGTATTTCCTATCGAGCGAAAAACTGTTCGAATATACGAGCAGTTTTTTAACTCGATCACACTACAGCGGTACATTTTCGTCGGCGTCAAGCGAAGCTCGGGTATCGAGTGAAAGATAATAAGTGACGAGCGACGGTTTTCGCCTGAATAGATAACTCAAGCGTTTTTTTTTTAATAATCGAGCGATGTCGGTTATTTCAATAATCGAGTGATCAAGCGGTTTTTCGCTCGAGCGATCACAACACTAAAAATTACCATGTTGTAATTAAAAAACGAAAGTTGGCAGCTACTTCCGGTATAACCGGAAATAACAAAAACATGTGAATATTTTAGTTAAAGAGAGCATATCTATAAACCCCAAAGTTTCAGAAACATATATTCAGTAGTTCTCCATAAAGTTCTAATACAAGCTCGTCGCGAATCACCCTGTATAGTATATAAGCCACAGAGTCATCTGTTTATTGTCACCTTTGATATGAAAAACTTTAACGACTTGAACATAAGTATGATAAATGGAAACAATGAATTAGGAAAGTTTAAAAAGTAAGTAGTAGCAATATTGTTAAAGGTACTTTTCCTGCAATATTCGTGGATCTCCACAAGATGACCTAATAGTTCGATACATGCATCGAATAACATTGTAAGTGACATTTTGACCAATTTCAGAGTTCAAAATAAATTTCAATGTTTCAAACCTAAAATTTAGTTTTTTAGCTTAATTTTTAAATGCCTCTCATCCCATTTGTATCTGATTATTTTGGTATTTTGCCTGTAGTATCATGGTAAAGTAATATACCCCAACCTGTTATGTCTTTGCCTGTAAAAACACGATTTGTCACTTACAATGTTATTCGATGCATGTATCGAGACAGTAATGGAAAAATACCTCAACAATCTAAGAAGCTGCATAAATACACAACCAGAAAAACGCATTGGGACGGCTTATTAACTGCCTCTTGGTAAAAATTATATTATTCAATCTTTAAGAAATTTTGATTGTATTTTGATAAATAGATATTATAAATTGCCTTACAGTACTTTAACCAATTTTTGGTAGAAAATTAAAAATGTCATGTTCGTTACCTTATAACAAATGTTGACTCAGAAACCTTCACATTTAATTAAAAACAACACTTAACTAGTACATGTAAACACCCTGTCGCATTTTCTAAAAACTATTTGTTGTACTTTGAGATTTCAGTTTATTTTCAAAATATATGTATTAAGTTAGGATGAATGTGGGGTGTTTTGGACTAACAAGGAAGGTTTATTTATTTTTTTGGGTAATAAGAAATGTTTTTCTATCACTTATTTTGTTGCAAATATATAATTTAAAGCTCTTTAACAAAACGTTTACATAGTAAATGTTACAAATAAATTTCTGTGATGTTAGTAATAACTTGTAGTTAGAGAGACGGTGACAATAGGGGGTCCGTGAAGTGGAATATCAGTAATTTGGTTTTTCGTGGACTTTAGGTCCCCCTCTACAACTTTTATATCTGATGAAATGCCGTAGAGCGTTGCTGAGAGGCGTTGTACCGCTTTAGATAGGAAATTCTCAATAAATTCAAAATTATATCGAGCCATGTCTGAAAATGAATTTACGGCATCTGCGTGTTCCCAACGTCACGGGAAACACATTTTCTGACAAGTCAACCATTGCATATACTTTTACGAGCGTGTCAAAAAAAAATGAATGGAAAAATTATAAAGTCTCAAGGGAAATGGGTCCAAGTGGGCTTAATCGATTTGTATTCACACGGAGATGACTCGTAAACAATTTTCTGATAAAAAGGATATTGCGAATCACTTTTCCCGTCATACAACTGAACGATACCAGCCTTCCGGTATCTCTGCGCAATAATGTCAGAATTCCTTCTAGCTAGGTGCGATTCTTCTTTTTCCAACAATATTTGGGTGTCAATGAATGTAGTGTGACAATTTTCTGACATGTCACGATCGTTTTCCGAATTTCCTACGAGGAGATTTAAAAAAAAATCCAATAATGAAATGGCGAGACCTGGAACGACAAAAATTTTTTTCACATAATCTTTAACATGTAATGTTCCATTCTAGAAAGTTTCAACTTCAAATTCGCTTTTTTTCTTAAATTTTAATTTTTTTTTGACATGCTCGGAAAAGTATATGCAAGGGTTGACTCGTCAGAAAATGGGTTTCCCGTGACTTTTAGGTCACCCAGATGCTGTGAATTCATTTTCAGACATGGCTCAATATAATTTTGAATTTATTGAGTATTTCCTATCTAAAGCGGTACAGCGCCTACGGCATTTCATCAGATATAAAAGTTGTAGAGTGAGACCTAAACTCCACGAAAAACCAAATTACTGATATTCCACTTCACAGACCCCCTATTGTCAGCGCCTCTCTAACTATTGCAATTATTAGTTATAACAGATTGCAGTATGCAAATTAAGACTCTATTTTTCATAGAAAGTGTTTTATTTTTATAACTATCTTTAGCCTCTTATTAACTTTCCATTCAAAAAAAAAAGTTCCTGCTTCCTGTCTGTACTAGAAGCTCTTCCCCAAGAAATATCGCTGAGTTGACAATTAAATGTTTTTTCTTTCAGTCTTATTCCCATTCTAAGTTCACTATACATACAGACACTTTGATAGATCTAAACATTTACATGAATTATTTGCAACCTTTGCTTGATAATTTGAATTTTGGCAAATGAGTTCGAAATAGCAAAAACATATTTTAAAGTTAAAAAATTGTATGGAAACTTAGTTAAGTTAACCAAAGTATTTCTTCAGAATGTATATTTCTTAGAGCAGAGCAGAGCTCATAGCAATGTAGAATAACATACCAAAATAAACACCATAAGAGAGATTTTAATCATAATCAAGCGAACACAGCCCCTAGGTCAGGATATTGTACAAGAATTTCGAGGTACACAACTGCTTCTACCATCCAGGCCTGCTGGTGTAGTTGGAATACTAGTGAACCTAAATAGAAGCCATAAAATCAGTCCGAGGGTTAGAAAAAAATGGGGTAAAAAGTTGTAAGAATGAGTGTGAAAAACTTACCTTAATTTTCTCCCATGTCCCTTTTTCTGGCTTTGTGTATACCTAAACTGCTGACTATTAGTTGAAGTTAAGGCATATGATTTGAGGTGGGATTTCACACAAGTTGGTAAAGGTAGTTGTTCAATGCTGTATACAGTTGTGCGTGCTACAATTGCTCTACAGCATAGTTCTTGCAAACTAAGGACTTTGTTTGACCTGGTTAAAAAAATTAGATTGAGTCAGGTTGACAATGACAATGTGATTAATTTGGAAATATGTAAATTTACTTGGTAAGTAAGAACTGACATGCATTACCTCCACAGCCTCTCCATTCCGTTTCTCTGTAAAGCCATCCTTGATAACTCACAAAAGCTCTCATGTATGTTAAAGTTGCACAAGGGCGATACTTCAAAGAATGCCATGCTATGTTTGTTTGCATACATTTGTGCATCTCGTTGGCCAACCTTCCTTTTAAAGGCTAAATGTAGCCTATTTCCTACCAAGACTTTCGGAACTCCTGGAGCATGACTGTCAACTTCTTTAAGCCAACGGTCTAGGCCGTCAAAGGACCATCTAAAATAGCAGTTAGTTTGATTGCTGGTAGGTACAACATTATTGTAATACTGACCTGTTGGTTATATCATAGACTAGAAGTACACCTTGTGCCCCTCTTGAATAAGACCTTATGATAGTACAAAACCGACCTTGCCCAGACGTGTCCCATAGTTGAAGCTTTACCCTTTTTCCATCAAGAAGGATGGTTGTAGTTTTATAAGCTGAAAAATAAGATTCATTATTTCTTCATCATCTTTATGATTACATTAAAGAAATAGTAAATAAATATACCTTCAATACGTACACTTACCGCTACCACTACAGAAAGGACTTTCCAGGGCTCCATCATCTAGATCAGACAAAATTTCTTGCTTGCCGACATCACTGTCTCCAACAAGAAGAAATTTCAAAAGGTAGTCGTACTGTTTTTCGGGTTGTTTGCTAAGTTCCACAGCCATACCAGTGTAATAAATTTATAGCAACCATAATAAATTGTGAAAGTATTTTATGCTAAGTACCTAAGACAATCAGAAAGTAACTTTTTTTTATTCATACATTCATTTCCAAGTTTGTGGTCACATTTTTACAGCATTTGACTAAAAACTAACGGATCTTTATGTAAAAATATGTAAGGAATGCTTCTGGTCTATAAAAATTAACGAATTTTTGCTTGCACCGTTTATTTTTATTTCGCAAGGTCGCTCCTTGGGTAAATAAACAGATGTTATTCACGCACCTCCCGCGAATATCTTGAAGATTTTAAACACTTGCCTATTATTAACACTATTTTATATTATTTTATCCAAAAACTTCCAATATTACTTGAGAAAATTGATTTTCGATTCCAATTTTTGCGATAAAAAATGGAGATTCGAAAGGTTTTTCGTTCTCTTGTCAATGTCACTTTTATTTTCTTCGGGGGGGCAGGAGTGCCAATTTCTTAACCAATTAATACGACTCTAACTTCACATCTTTTAGTCGTTATAGCACAACTGATTTCTTCTCTGTGGTTCAAATGATCTGTCAAAGAATTGCACTTTGAGGTTAGAATTTGAATGTTTTTTCTCCATCAAATTTTCGTTTGGCGGTGTTTCTAATATAATAATTAATTTTTTTCAAATATGGCCTCAGAAGATAAGAGAAAGGTAAGTTTTACTTTTATGGGTTTTCAACCTATAAAATATTACATTTGCTAAGTACTAGGTTGTGGTACTATCAAAATGTTTTTGCTGAAACAAATTGTATTCATTTGTAGAGTAGTAACCAAACTCAAGACCAAAAAGAAAAGAAACGTAAAGAATCAATTTTGGATCTTTCAAAATACCTTGAAAAAACCATTAGAGTAAAATTTGCTGGTGGTAGGGAAGCAAGTGGTGTCCTAAAGGGATATGACCCTCTCCTAAACCTCGTACTAGATAATACTTTGGAGTATCAACGTGATCCTGATGATCCTTATAAACTAACTGAGGACACGCGAGAGTTAGGGCTTGTTGTGTGTAGAGGAACCAGTGTAGTACTGATATGTCCCATGGATGGGATGGAGTCTATTCCAAATCCTTTTATTTCCCAGGATTAGTATTAGTGTATTTAAAATCTAGGTTAAGGATTTTTTTTGTTAAGCTTATTTTTTATAATTAATTTGGGTACCTAAAATAAATCAATGTGTGGTAACGAGCTGTATTTTTATAATTTTTTAAAGTGTAGTAATGTTTAGGCACAAATAATTTGATTATAGTTACTATATATTGTGCCAGTACCCTACAATTACTTTTATTTATTTAAAATATTAAGGGAAAACAAAATGAAACAAAAATTACTGAATCAGTATCAAAATTTTATTAGAAATCACAATATCTGAAATGTAAAGTCTATTTTTATTATATCATGAAAATACTACTTCTGTACTTTTCAGACCAATATCACTAAAAGTATAACAGAACCTTTTCACATATTTTTCTCAATACAAATTTAAATGGTACAAGTTCTTTTAAATGTTCTCATTAAAGTAAAATATATAGATAGTCATCATAAACCATAGAAATAAATAATAGAATACTTTCAATATAATTTATCAATCTTTTAAAATCAGTTAATTCGCTTGCACTTCTTTCTGTGTGATGCTATCGTTTAATGTCGCTCCTTCCACACATTTCCATAAACCGTACGTTTTGCCTACTGTCGTTTGCCATAACCTCAAAGTTCCATCTTCAGAGCCAGATGCATATAGTTCACCGTCAGGTGAAAATTTTATGCAATGTACTGGGCCAAAATGACCTTTGAATGATTCTAAAAGGAAATAAATAGGGATAGTTTCACTGAAATCGCCTGTAGCATAAGCATCATCGCTTGGTACTTTTGCACACCTATTTTAAAAAGTTCAAAGACACTGAATTTATTTCCACCACAAAAAGAAAACTTTAGAGCCTTTGCTGATGTTCTTTAATTGATGGTATCTACTTTAAAACTAAGTCTTACCTATTTCAACGCCGCTTTGATAATCATATTTGTATACTTTCAAATCGTCACCTCCAGCTACAAAAATCGTTTTATCTGGATGAAGAGAAGCAGAGTTTACGGGAGAGGGGATGGTATATTCTCCGATTTGGGTAAGGCTTTCTGAGTCAAAGAATGTTACTTTGTTTGAATAGGCAATCGTCACTACTGTTCCATCTCTGGAAACTTCCAAGCTGCTGGGACTGAAGGGGAATGTTACCTTCTGAACTTCCTAAAGAGATAAGAGTTTTCAGACTTTTTACGCAGTAAGATTTCTTAATAGAATAATCCTTTACTGAAAATAAATCAGCGACATTAAATTCTATGTAACAGACGCATATTCACGCAGAGAAATAAAACTATCAACTTTAGATGCTTTATTTCAGTTATTATTAATTAAAGATAGCAAAAACTAATGGCTATCAAAATCTTATTGTATAAAATGAATCTAATTAATTAATATGTTTCAATTGGTGACCTTTAACTTAAACCTTATTGCCGAAAACCGCACCTAACAACAATCTGTATTGTTTATGGATTCTAGGACCTTGGCCGTAAAAGAGTAACACCAGACATGTATTTTTATATTTATACAGCAGATAAATAAACACAATTTATGAGGAACAATAAAAAAATATTTCCCAAAATTAAATTAATTTAGATTGTAAATATTTTATGGTTATATAACAAAGAAAGCTTAGGGGTTTAGCTTCTACAAGATATAGTATACTTCATTGTCTATTTGCTGTTCAGTCTTAGCTACTGTTTCTTATTCATAAAGAGGAGGAAATTTGGAAAAAAATAGATAAGAGTATGAGTCCACTTTCACAAAATTCCCTGGATCTGCAGGCTGCTATAGGCTGATAGTATACCATATCATGTAATTTGGTATATCATCTGATTTCAGTTTTCTGTAGATCAATGATAACCCAATACAAGGAAATAATTATCATTATGAGTTAACAGAATTTTGCCAAAAATCACAATCGGGATCTATTTATCTTTACCTATTTAGTGTTTGGTATACTACATAACACCTGTTATATTTTATACCTACTGTAATGACTATTTGTATTTTTACTTAGGTGTGAAAGCAACCCCCAAAATGAGCTCTATCAAGGGTCTTTTGTGGTTTGTTCGCTACAGAGTGCCCGCTAGTTTGATAGAGCTCCCAAAATACAACAAGAAAATATATTTCTTAAATATTTCCTACTGCAACTCTATAATATAGTACTCAAGGAAAATTATTTAATTTCACAACCATCATTACATTGACTTTAACTACAAACCGAACACCACTGGGAAAATGCTTGAAATGCCTATCATAGTGACAACTCTGTTAATCAATTTTTAATTGTGTTATATGTTTATTCCTAATGTTTTCTATTCTTACTTGTTTTGTTGCTCTGTCCCAAACCCTCATAGTTTTGTCATCAGCACATGATATTAAATAGGTGTCATTGCGGAAAAATTGGACATGTCTTATGCCGGCTGTATGGCCCGAAAAAGTTTCTGGACCTTAAAATGAATAATGAAAATGTCCCATTAAAAAAAACATAAAACTATCCATTGCAAACACATACTTGCTTCTGGCTGATGTAGATCGAAGATCCTTACAAGTTTTTCATTACTTCCTGTGGCCAACAGTGCTGAATCTTTAGAAAAATTAACACTCTTTACAATGTGGTTGTGTTGGAAGGAATGGAGCTCTTCACCAGAAACAGCATCCCAAACTTTTCCTAAAATAAATGTTACATTTTGGTGTATTTTTTTTTTAAATATGATGAAAATACAAAAAGTGAATCATTGTATAAAACAGTAGGTACCTGTAAAATCAGCAGCACCACTGGCTGCTCTAGTGGCATCAGAGTTTAAGGCTACACCCCATACAGCTCCTTTGTGGCCTTCAAATGTGCCAATCCAGTCCCCAGTATCTCCCTGCCTGAGCATTGGTTTGCCATCTTAAAGATTAAATAATTATATTACTCCTATACTGTAATTATTTAAAATGTCACCTTAAATATTTATTAAATCATATATTAATATGGTTAGCACCAAGTTTCTTGTAATATAAAAAACGACTAGTTTTCTATTTCCTGAATAAGTCTGCATTTAAGTTTAGAATTATCATTGTTTTGTGTGCCAATTCCATCTTAGCAGTTGTCTTGAAAAATTTTTGGGCTGAAGGGACCATTGTTTCATATTTAAATCATGTCTATTGGGTACTACTTATTGCATATTAGCTATTTGAGTATGTCTTAAGCCTTAACTGATAAGATAGGAGGATTAAAGAAATACTGTACTTAAATAATGAAAAAAACAAGATAAACAGGAAGTATTTGTTTACAATAATGACCTTATTTGAAAGACCAACACCTAAAATTAGCGAAGGTTGACTCCTTTATAGGGTTTCGACCAAAGAAAGAAATCAGGCCAAGGTGTCTACATGTCTTGTAGAAGGTTAAAACCGTGTATGTGGCTAATTTTTTAAACAAAATAAAAGAATGTTTAATATTCTTACCTTTGCAAGCCGAAATAAGGAAGTAACTGCTTTCCGTTACGTCTGAAAAATCCAAATTTACAACCGGACGGGTATGCCCACTACAGGTCAAAGGTGTTTGCCTTAAATTTGCCATATTTTAAAAAAATTTAAATCGGTGCTCTACAATAACACAACACACACGAGCTCGAGAAACGAACTGTTTTTGACAATCGAGTGTCAGATTGCCGTCATTTATAAAAGCGAGGTTGCCAGTTCGATTGTAACTGATGAATAAGAAGTGTTGGGAAGCCAATTTTATTTAAAAGAAGAGGATTAGAGAATTAATAACACGATATAGTTTACCGAAACCGTATTTAAAGAGGGACGTACTACATTAGTATTACCGTAAAACGTTATCAGCATTTTTTATTGTATCCTATTATCATATTTGATTTCTGAAATTTATCCAAATACAAATTATACACCATTTTGTTAACAATATGTATAATTATTTGACACATATGGTCTACAATAACAATATGACTAATTAGTGATTTTTAGTTATGCGTCACTCTCCGATGCACCGAAGTTTATTTTTGTATGCGCCTTTTCCCTTAACTTTGCTAGAGTATGCGCTGCTATATCTCCTATACTCTGCCTTGGTGTAAAATCTAGCCTAACATGCGATAGTATTTCTAAAAAAAAATAAATAGAGCTTAATATACTATAAAAAGAGAAAAATTATTACTTACTACTTTTTTGCATTTCAGTGTATTCTCTGCTATAAGCAGCAGAACATAGGGGTGTGCTTATCGGAATCAGTGTGTCAAATTTTGAGAAATCCACTTCATACTCTTCACGAAGTTCGTCGTATGTTAGGAGCGACATAAATCTACTTCCCCATAGAATCTCTTTGGGCATATAGCTGGATCTGGCTTGTGTTACTTGACCAGTATTTTGATCTGTACCTTCTATAATTACCATTATTTCAAATCTACAATAAGAAAGGACAACCTGTGTGAATAATACAAATCGCATACAAAAACCGAAAATATCAGTGTCCGTGATTTTTATTGATCTAAAATTAATAAGATTAATGCAACGTGCTTGCCCAAACCATTTCTCCAGCATAGAATCCTCGTTGGGCATTATACAAGAACGGTGGGAAGCTCCTTAAACATTACAGCGCTCGCTGTTGACACCAAATATATTGAAAATTAAAAATCCCAATAAGACGAGAATAAATTTTACTTTTCGCGTCTAAGGAACTACGGAAAGTGTCAATTTGTGGATCAAACAAAGGACATCTAAACACAGCTAAACGTTATATTGTGAACCTCACCTTTGTTGACATAAATCACCAGGTGCCACGTAATATAGAGGTGAACTCTTATCTATCACATGGTACATTACCAATGGCCAATTGAAAAATATACTGCCGGTGCAATCGTCGGTTTGCAATTTAAGTTCGGCTTGGGTGTGGAGTAGTTTCTCGTCCTCTTGTGTTTTTGTAGATTTAACCTTAAAAGAAAATCGATAGAGGATTACGAAAATACAAACATTTGTTAAGGCCGTATTACACTTGGGAATTTTTATGGCGCCAGCAATGGCAATTATAATTCAAGGATTCAGGCGCAGTACACCGTTCTGCGTACTACAGTCAGAAATTCGACTCTTCTGACAATTAAAATGACACGGATTCATGCGCAGTACACTGTTCCCGATCAGCTGTCTCTCATCACCAGAAATGGGGCAGGCGCCATTTTAATTGCCCTTGCCGGCGCAATTGGGTAGACATGGATTAATCTGTTATTTTTAACTGTTTATTATTTGGCCGAACCAGGTATGAACAGGTAATGGCCTTTTAAACCCACTGGTACTTAAATTAGCAGTTTACATTCTTTATTAAACTTATGGACTGCTAATTCAGCAACTTTTTGCACCTCCTATTTGTAAATAGCAGTAGCTGCTTTAACTGGTAATCAAAACGAACAGGTTTGCACATCTCTAATTCTGGGGATATTTTAGGAATTTCGACAGTACCCACTGCTGTTCTGACCGTTGACAATGCTCCAGCTGATCGAAAACGGTTTACTGCGCATGAATACGTGCCATTATAATTGCGGGCGCAAGAGAAAAAATTGCCTAGTCTAATACGGCCTTTATGATTACATAATTTTTTTTAATTATAATTATGCAGTTACCACAAAAGCTCTTGCTTTGGTATCCACAAGATAACGTGTTCGTATATCTCCAACTCGGAACATAAAGCACAGTCTACTATTTCTTGGAGATATTACTGCATTCTTGGAGAATATTAATGTTTCTGATCTTAACTTGGGTTTGGTCATTTTCGAGAAAATTATTGCTGCCATAAATCCCTAAAATAAAAAACAAACTACAAGCTAGAGATGAACAAACCCCCCCCCAGCCCCCCCTCCCCCTCCCCCCAAACCGAAATTCTGGATCCGCCCTTGACTGAATTGCAAACTTAAAATGGAAAAGCGACGGATCCAAAGGTCACAATATATCTAAGAGATCTTTACTTTTACCTGCATAATAAATCCAATGATACAGTGGATAGTATTGACAAATATTGCCTCTGCGCATTCACTCGTAGGAGCTTTGATACCATATCCAACGGTATGTTGAGCCTCCATGCTAAACAGTACACATGAGGCAAAGTTTCTCATGTCGTAAATACATGGCCTAAAATAAAAAAAATATAGCGCTTAAATGCTTCCTCAGTATTTTCGACAATAAAAAATGATTTTTTTTGAAAATTTTAAAATCGCCTCCAGAGTCGCCTCTCAACTATCTTCATCACCAAAGAATATTATTATTCATCGCAAAGAACTAACAAAAATATCTGCCTTTACGTCATGTATGCATGTAGCAAAAATCAAGCGTTATGTTATGTAACACGTAACACACACTGACAAAAATGAATTTACCAATGTCGTGGGTTTCAATATTGCAGCTACCTCAACCCACACACAAGAAAAATGTCATATCTTGAAAAAACAGAAGGCAATTGAAGTCCACACTATGCATGCGTTAAATCAAAGAAATATTTTGAGTTCCGATAGTCCACAATTTAGGTACTGGTAGTCCAAAATTTAGAGTCTGGTAGCCCAAAGAGTGAGTTATTCCAGCCACCATATTAAGATAGAACAACTTAAATGTCAAGTTTTGATAGCTCGAATCATGAATTCATCTAGCCCGACTAGTAACGCATCACAATTCACATACTGGTAGCTACGGTAGCTCATCAATAATTTAAGACGGTGGGGCGTGAACTATTCCAAAATAACCCATCCTCTGTGCTACCATAACTTATGAATAGTGAGTTGATGCAATTTCTTCGACTTGGTCGACGCTTCGGTCTAGGACAACTCATATATATCAACTCGAAATTTCTCTCAGTGTACGACTGATTTCGGTTCTGGACGGTCGTCGTTGGTTGGCAACCAAAACGGCACCACTACCGGCAGGGTTGCCTATATGACGGCGACAAAATTATGCGCAAGACAACCTACGAGTAACCTTTAAAAATATGACCGGTAAACCGTGCGCACTAATCCCACAAGTTAGGTCGGCGATTGGATCCAATTAACTGGTTATAGCTACTTAAATTACTTACTTAAAATGATTCGCTTCTTGAAACTCCGGTAAGTGATTCGGTTCAAAGTCGCCATGTGTGAAGCAAATTAGCCAATAGATCACAGCGAAACTGAGCCAGGACACGAACAATACAGCAATAAAAACGGATAACGTGAAAATCCACGACGAGTCCACCAGTTTAGAATACCGGAAAATGATCAATTTCTGTCTATTGGATATTGGTTGTCTGACATTGCATATGCCGCTCTCGTGGATTATTCTTTGATGGATATCTTTGGATTGTTCTCTGAAAAAAAAACATGTTGCATGAAAGTAATTATACGCGTTTCAAGGATGGAATCACAACAGATACAAAATTTAAAAGGCTCAAGTAAACTGCTGGGCATTTGCTTTCGAGCAAGAAAAATTCCGCCTAAATTTAAAAGTTCATATTTTCTGAACCAGATATGACATCGATCTCCGGTTATTAATGGTTGATAGATTTGTCCCTTAGGAAACAATTGCCAAAGTTGGATTGTCTTAAACTGTCAGAAAATTTTATATACAGGGTGTTAAAGAGGACGATGATTTTTGCTCCAATTTCAATAGCATGTAACTTTCACAATAATAGTTTTAAATTTTATCACTGTACGTCAATTGAATCACTGGTTCATAGCAAAGAAAGTAATCTGTCAAATTTTTTATATCTGCTATATTTTAAGAGATACCGATTTTTTTGAAAAACTTTGCTTTTTTCAACTTTTTGTTAGCTAGATCCCACTGTGCGTTGTATCGTGCACACTTTGCAAGTGATTATTATACCTTATGAAAAGCTTGTTTATGTTCAGTAAGAACAATTGTACCTAAATGTTGTGATGTGCAGTGGCGTACTTATAATCACTTGTCTGTCTATGCTTTATGAATATCTCACAATTATTTTGTATTGGAAAGTACTCGCCCCTAGATTAGGCAAGTTTTTCCTTATTTTTTAGTTTTTCATATCGCGCTACAGGTATATTATACAGTGTCTACAAAATTTTAAAAAAGATAATTTTTTTATTTAATTGTGTGAAAAAATTTATTTATTAATTTCTAACTTTCTAACACGACTCTATTCCTAAAATTAAACTTGCATTGAAAGGCACTTTAATATTAAATAACGCTAGCTGCCGTCAAACCAAACAATTAAATAAAAAAATTATCTTTTTTAAAATTTTGTAGACACTGTATAATATACCTGTAGCGCGATATGAAAAACTAAAAAATAAGGAAAAACTTGCCTAATCTAGGGGCGAGTACTTTCCAATACAAAAAAATTGTGAGACACTCATAAAGCATAGACATATAAGTGATTATAAGTACGCCACTGCACATCACAACATTTAGGTACAATTGCTGTTACTGAACATAAACAAGCTTTTCAGAAGGTATAATAATCACTTGCAAAGTTTGCACGATACAACGCACAGTGGGATCTAGCTAACAAAAAGTTGAAAAAAATCAAAGTTTTTCAAAAAAATCGGTATCTCTTAAAATATAGCAGATATCAAAAATTTGACAGATTAATTTCTTTGCTATGAACCAGTGATTCAATTGACGTACAGTGATACAATTTAAAAATATTATTGTGAAAGTTACATGCTATTGAAATTGGAGCAAAAATCATCGTCCTCTTTAACACCCTGTATATAAAATTTTCTGACAGTTTAAGATAATCCAACATTGGCAATTGTTTCCTAAGGGACAAATCTATCAACCATTAAAAACCGGAGATCGATGTCATATGTGGTTCAGAAAATATTAACTTTTAAATTTAGGCGTAATTTTTCTTGCTCGAAAGCAAATGGCCAGCAGTTTAGTATGTACCAGTAATTATTTTAATAACTCAAATAACTTGGTCCCCTATTACGAGAGTGTTTTGCGTCTTCTTAAAAGAGATATAATAGGGACAGATTATTATAACATGATATTAACAATACAGGGTATTAATTTGAAAATCCCCCACCCATAATATTTCGCTTGCAATATAATAAATAATTTTAAAATCGAAAACACGTCAATTTCATTGTGAAGGTGGGCGCTTGTATAGTGTCAAGAGTTGTTGAGGTGTGTACAACTTTTTGGTTCGGAAGAGTACACCAAGTTTCTGAGAAGCTATCTTGGCGATTGCCACAACGTGGTTATGCCAAGACATATTTCCTATGATGTGCCACATAACCCCCTTTATTTAAGATTTTAAGGTTACCCCCTCCTAGGGTGATAAGCCCCGAAGGATGCAAATATTTTTTATAATCATGTCCCTTCATAATAAAATTGATGTGTGTTTCGGTTTATTAATATTATGCGAGATATTAAGGATGGGAGGTTTTCAAGTTGATACCCCGTTTAGGGAATCCAATCCAGCACCCAATCTTTAACCCGCAAGCCTGCGCGGATCCGCGGGATTTGCGGGATAACAAACAATGAACTGCGGTATTTTTGGTCGACGCGTAGGGGGTTTCCCCGCCATGCTGGGTTATTGAAAATACGTTGAGTTTTCTTGCGTACCTACGTGCGAAAGTAAGAGCGTTATTCAACTGGTACATAGTGGCATTTCTCAAGTGGTTGAATATAATACATGGAATTTAAACAGCAATCACAAAAATGAGTGTCAGTGTAGTTTACAAAGACAATAAAGGTTCAAGTTTAGTTTGGAATTATTTTTTAAAGTCTGAACAGATAAATGTAAGTTATGCCCTAGCATTATCAAAATCTCTGCTCGTTCCACCAAAGGTCTTCACACCCACTTACAAACAAACCATAATATTAATTTGAAAGTCCAGAGCAGCAGTGTAGTGTTGATATTGATAACACAGGAAATGAAAGTTAGTGCCATCAGCTGGAGTAGTTCGTTTAGTTCTATTGCTAAGACAGGGATGTACTTGGAAGCTGCATATAACTATGTAAAATCTATTCCCCCGACAATTGTCGAAGCTGAACGTGCGTTTTCAGCCGCATGATACATGTGTAATAAAATAAGATCAAATCTAAAATTAAACATGTTATCTTTTCTCCGAAAATACTTTCAAAATCAATGTAAATGAACCTATAAGCAATAAATATTTTCCCGCTACTCTACTCTGTTTTTAATTGCATAAAACAAATTATTAACATACAGCACTCACATCGAGTCCCGCAAATCCTGCGAATCCCGCACGTTTAATCCCGACAAACCCGAACAAACCCAATGTCAAACCCGCGAAATCACCGCGGGATCCAGCATTTGCGGGATTGGATTCCCTAATCCCGTATATGGTCAAAAAACGTATTTTGCCTCACAAAATAAAGATGAAATATAACCATAAGATAAATTAGAAAAATGTTTCAAAAGATTCCACATACCTAGTGAATGCCAAACTAGAAAAATACCACGACTTTTCTTTCGACTCTCCTGCAGTATAATTTTCAGTCATCCCTCGGAAATAATATAGAGAATAACTTACGTTTTTTTTATTCGTTTTGATTAATTTTTTAACACAATTTTTCTGTAAGAATTCTACGCCGATTTGAACTTAATATGTTGAAGGATATTCAGATTTCACGTCTTTATCTCACAAACGCCTTGCATTGTTTAAGCGAGGCTTAGATAAATATATGGTGGTATTGTTCCTTGGATATTACAAAAAAATTCAACATTAACATTTTTACATTGATACACGTGACATTTTATTCCGATGAGAGTTAAGTCATCGTCATATAAATTTAATCAAGATTAGTGTTATGAATGGAAATGGACATATAGGAACCCGGAAATACTGGAAATATACGAAATATTGAAAACGCATCTTAAACCATTCAAAATAAAGGTTAATATACAGGGTGTCCCAGAATACGTCGGCAATCTCCCGGGTTCAGATAGAACACTTAAAAATAACAGGAGAAGTTCTTATAAATTGTTCTTCCTACGGCCTCTCCTACGGAGATACGGGCCCATTTTTTACTAGACGAGTCTCCTTAAAATTCGCCCTTTTAAACACATTTGGCTTATTTAGTTTGCCAGGGACGGACTAGACGTAACACAAAAATGCTTTTTTTTGTACACCTTGTATGATGAAGGAACGACGATAATATTTTTGGATACTCTACACCTTAAGCTGAAAAAAAGGTACTCTTGATCAATGTCGATAAAATGGACTGTTATCGAAAGAAAAGATATTTTTCTTCAATATGATTTATATTCAGTATACGTAAATTCCATTACTGTAACTAATAAGACAAAGGAGAAAAATCGAAAATTTCAAGACACTACCATAAACTGATACTGTCATAAATATTCTTATTTAAATCGGTACATGTGAAACAAACCATAACAACAATGATTTTATGAACATCATGATGAAACAACTAATGCAAAAAACCATATTGAATAAAAATATTTTTTCTTCGAAAACAGTTCACTTTATCGACATTGATCAAGAATGCCTTTTTTCAGCTTAAGATCTAGAGTATCCAAAAATATTATTGTCGTTCCTTCATCATACAAGGTGTACAAAAAAAAATTTTTGTGTTCGGTCTAGTCCTTCCCTGGCAAACCAAATAAGCCAAATGTGTTTAAAAGGGCGAATTTTAAGGAGACTCATCTACTAACCATTATACTAAAAAATTATTAAATTACACCTAGTACTTAATAAATTATTTAAAACACAACGATTTCCAGGGACGTCCGTTATGGGCCCGTATCTCCGTAGGGGAGGCCGTAGGAAGAAAAATTTATAATAACTTCGCCTGTTATTTGTAAGTGTTCTATCTGAACCCGGGAGATTGCCCACATATACCCTGTATATATCGCAGTTTTAGCATTGACAGTCACATTCCTTCAAGAAAAAAAACGTGTGACTGTGACTCTACTCTACGTGTCCTATAATGAAAACTCGTTGAAAAATACAATGTCTCAATTGATAAATTTTTACATTTAACACTGTTGAACATTTAGAGTGCCGTAGATAGCTTTGTTTCCTGGGGGGCACTGGTATTGCAACCTTCACCTTATTTTATTTTACGGTTCCCATAAGCATCCCGGGGGGCGGGGGGGGGGGACAACCTGTTCCCATTTCGAGGCAAATTCCCGTTTCTGGGGGACAGTATTTTACCCCAATTTCACAAGTGTATGTTTAAATCTTAAAATATTTGCATACACAGCACCTAATGAAAATTTTTGTATAATCCAAAATTTTGCTGCTAACGAAAAGACGAGGTCAGTTAATTGAATTATTAATAACTGGTTTGTCCTACATATATATTATATTCGTCATAAAATATCTTGAGCTTGATCAGCAATTTAGGAATTACCTAAAACATAAACAAATGAGATGGGGATATCCAGCTACGTATCTTTCATGGGTCTGTGGACTTAAAGTTTTGGCAATTTCATTAAGTCATCTTTAAGTTAAATGTAAAAATCATGGGAAATACCACTTGCTTTAAACGAAGACACAATACAATTAATTATTAAATTTAAGAAAATTAAAAACGTAGGTATACTTGGCTCTATCTTAATATCTCTAACCTTTTTCCATTTAAGTATCACAATGGAAGAAATTTGGCTGGGGGTGACAGTAACCAAGTCGAATTTAACACTAAAAAAACCCAGGCAATAGTTTTCTCTAAAAAGGTTAACATTACAGAACCGGATATCTGGCTTCATCTATTAATTAGCTGGACGTCACTGGAGGAAATATGTCTTGGCATACCACGTTGTAGCAATCGCCAAGATAGCTTCTCAGAAGCTTGGGGTACTCTTCCGAACCAGAAAGTTGTACACACCTCAACAACTTTTGACACTATACAAAGCCCAGAATCGACCATCACTAGAGTACTGCTCTCATGTCTGGAGCTCTGAACCCAAACATACTCTTCGGCTGCTCGATTCCATCGAAAGGAGGGCCATTCGTCTGATTGGAGACTGACGAGCTGACGAAGAACCTCGACAGTCTGGAACATCGATGACAGGTTGGGGATTTGACTCTATTTTACAGATATTTTCATGGAAAGTGCTCGGCTGACCTTGCCCTCTTAATTCCGCCCAGAGCGGCGAATAGCAGAAATACACGACGAACCACTGCCACCCATCCATATGTGGTTACGCTTAGTACTCCTCGAACGTCATTATTTAAGAATTCTTTCATCTGGAGGACTTCATCCTTATGGAACGACCTTCCCGAGGTAAGTTTTCCCAACGAACACAACCTTCAACGATTCAAAACCAACGTGAATCGCTTTTTGAGCACACACACCACTTCCAGAGTGCCCTAAAGGATTTTGCCTATAGTGCTTGTAGTAGCGAAGTAAAAATGGAAATATCTGGAAAACGGTTAGACATTTAAGATCATGCAAGTATACCTTTTAAGTTTAGAAATTGCCCTTCTTTGAGAATCTTGAATTAAAAATACTTAATAATGAGTAAGAAGAAAAAACTACTAAAACATCATACCTCTAACTTGCAATCCAATACACTAAACCGTTTCCATATCATGGATTCTTTTCGACGATAAACTTGCACTTTTACTGTATTCTAGAACGAAAAATATTTCGAACCAACTTATAGACGGTTTAGTTTGACGTTGAGTATCCCCAGTTGCTCTATGGCCCATAAGTTATAACACACCCTGTATAATATAAAACATTATGTTACCTATAACATATGAATACTTTCCATGGTTTTTTTGTTCTACATTTAATTTGATAACCGTAATCGTACGATTATTTGGGTCATTAATCGCAATCGTAACCCATAAAAACAACATTGGCATCACTAGTGAATACGTTCGCAATTAAAGAAGAATCTATGGCAATTGGATCTTGATTTTGAGTAAAGTCTCACACAAGGAAATATGCCATGTGCGATTTTTTCCAGACAAGATTGGCTTGTAAAAGAAAAGTGTAGGTAGTATTTATATCATTTGATAATTTTTAAAATTAACACGTTTTTCTTTAAAAAGGGGAAGGGACTTTTGAATGACTCTGTAGATTTATCTAAAACCCCAGTGTTATATTTACTTTCACTAAATCCGTCCAACAACGTGTTGAGAAATACTTGATGGCGGTAAGGTCAGTCCAGTTGAAGCCGTACCGCATACCGAACCTAGTGACATGTGCTTAGTTTTTGGCCGGGCCCGCGTTCTTTGTGCTTAGCAGTACTGCTTAGACGAAGACTAGTTGAATTTCTAGTGACGTTCTGTTTTACTAATCTAAAAGTGATACTTTGTGATAATTGTGATATAGGCGATTATTGAAAGATTCTTCAGGTTCGTATTGATTTTATGATGGTTATTAATATAGCCTGTCATGCAGAGCTTAACAATTTTTTAAACGTAGTATAAATTTAATATATACGATGATGTATAATTAATTCACGTTTACATTTTTATACAGGGTGTTCCTTAATGACATGCTAATATTTCAGGGTGTGATTCCTTAGGTCATTTTATAAAGAAAAGTTCATATGAATATGTGTCCGCAACGGCTTAAATTTTTTGCTACAGGGTGTTAAATTTTTATTTTTTAATATCTCCGAAAGTACTTTAGATATTATTTTCAATTTTGGTATGTATTAATAGGATATAGAGCCACAAATTTTAGTAAGAAAAATTATTCAATTGTTCCACCAGTGGCGTCCCTGTAAACATATCCTCTGATATTTTTTACAAAAATGATGGTACGGCACTGACATTTTTCCACGTGGATATTTTTTCTGATTAGCCTGGTCAATTCTACATGAAAACGGTCTCTTGAGTTTTTCTCGTCATTGCCCACTCGTTCAAATATTAAAATTTTTATAAATCAAAATTTATTATTCATATTTTATCAATGTTAATAATAATGAGTTTCAATATAAATCTAGTGGTTTTAATCAAGAACGGTGCATCTGACGAGAAAAACTCAAGTGACCGTTTTCATGTAGAATTCACCAAGCTAATCAGGAAAAATATCCGCATGAAGAAATGTCAGTGGCGTACCATCTTTCTTGTAAAAAATATCATAGGATATGTTTATAGGGACGCCACTGGTGGAACAATTGAATACATTTTCTAATTGAAATTTGTGGTTCTATATCCTATTAACACATACCAAAATTGAAAATAATATCTAAAGTACTTTCGGAAATATTAAAAAAAATAACCATTTAAAAAATAAAAATTCAACACCCTGTAGAAAGAAATTTAAGCCGTTGTGGACATATGTTCATATGAATTTTTCTTTATAAAATGACCTAAGGAACCACACCCTGAAATATTAGCACGTCTTAAGGAACAACCTGTATAGGACCTATAAAACGACGACTTAAAAGAAATTATAGTTTTCGAAAAGAATACAAAAATGTTAAAATGAGGCTGGACGGTACCCAGTAACAACCAAGACTTCAATTGACTTATTAACTTATTCATAATAATTTGTTGTTTTATTACTAAAAATAATGAATTTTTTTAAACACCTGTAATTACATTCTTTTAGGTAGGTTATTAATCTGTTTATTAACATCTATGAATATTCCTAATTAATCATGCAGAAAAGAAAATTGCCTGTATAATACCTAAATGATTATGTATTGGGAAACATTTAGTTTACGTACATGTTGTATTATTCAAAAAATTGATGACTTTAACTGATAAATGTGAAAATTTTTATTGAATCTAAAAGCAAATTAGATACCGAAATCTCATATATTTGGAAATATATCAATAATTCTCATAATAATATGTGTGTTTTTCTTTACAAGAAAAGCGATAACAAAACAGTTTACATTTAAACATAATTCACATGTAATCCAATATTAATTTATTTTAATGTTAATATGTGGATTTTCTACTTTGATTATGTATACAAAACAAAGTCATTAATACTCCACTAGTTCCATGGCTCGACGTACAAAATAATTTATTATTTGTAAAAGAATATCATCAAGCTTGACCTAGTACCTATAGCCTACTGATATAATACACACTGATTTAATTTCTGAAGAAATCTTTTAAAAACGTCAATGGTATTACTATTGTGAAATCCAAGAGAAGATATATGTCTATATACTATTATATTATATGAATATGTAAGGACAATAATTTTCTAACCACGCGAACATTATACAATAAGAAATTTAAAAATAATGTTCTACAGATATTTCCAATCCCTTTCGCGCAGAGCACTACAGAACAAAATACCTTATTTTATCTAACAAAATACTATTTGAGACAAGGGTCTAAGGGTACTACCAAGAAAATATTTAGGATGTCACCAGCTGCATACTGGTTTCGAACTCTTTTCTTCTCATCAGGCTTTGTCCCAGACCCATGTCCAAATATTAAATAAAAGTCTTTAAAATACGTAACCTACTACCGGGTGTTATGGAAATTACGTATTATATTTAAATCGGTGACTGCTGGGGTGTCCTAGAGAAGCGCTACATATTTTTGTTTTAAATCGAACGTTTAAAATGTGGGGTAATTCACCCCTAAACCCACACTCGGCACATTCATATATGAACATATTACATTGCCCAGCTGGGTAATAAACAAATGTTCAGGAACAATGTTGCCAAAAAGTGTAAAACTTTAGTTTCTTATAAAAATAAATATTTAGCTTACTTAGAAAGTAAATCCAGGACGCGATTAAGGAATCCAGGGCACAGGCACTTTCAATTCTTTTTTCTATGGGTGCTCATCACGTGTCCTGATGATAGTGTGGGAGTGCATAATAAGCTTATCACTAAATCCCAACACTTACGCATAATTACACTTTACAATAACACACATAGAACAAGAGCACTTAATCATTTCGCAATAGAAATAATAAAAACGCTAATTTCTATGTGCCATTAACCCTTTACTAAAGATAAATTGAAACAATTTTGTTAAAAATTGACAAGAACTACCCTTTGAAATAATGGTCTAGTCCATCTTCGGACCAGTCGTCGAACTTTCTTTCCGAGAACTCTCCGCTACTAGAGCCAGCGCGGTTGCCATTTCCGAGACTATAATTCTACAGGAAAGTAATATTATAGAAGGAAATTCGGCAATTTATGATAGTCGCTTAGAAAACATCGAAAGTGGCAACGCCGTATTTTTTAATATTAGCCCGATTATCCAAAATCAGCTGTTTAAAGAAGCCGGCCGATATCGATCGAGAGAACCAACGTGTTATTTATTTTTAAAATTTTTAGATATTAAATACATTATTTCCCAGACAATAAGGGCGCATTTTTGTCTACAGCACTTTAAAATACTAATTCAGATTGAACGGTACTTAGATGTGTTGTGACGCGAAAGCTAATGTGATGTGAGTACTTGGTGTGGTTTTATAAATTAAGTTGGTTTTAAATAAGTCCGAAAAGGTAAATAGAATTGCATTTTTTTTTTAAAGGGTAAGTGGCATTTATAAACTTTGAAGTTGCCCAGTTCAAGTTTATAAATCAGAGATTGTTTCCCAGCTAACTGAACGTAAAAGTTTATAATAATGTACCCTGAGAAATAAACAACTTGAAATCTGTCAAACGGTTATTGACTTTCTAAAGAGTTTACCCTGAAGATATGACAACACTGTTCAAGATTCACTGCCATATGTTGCTGTGTTTACCTTCTGAACAGGGGCACCACGTTGTAATTTTTGGTTTGACATAAGGTCATGTACAGGGCATATTAAATTAAAGCACCATTTTTGGATATTTTTCTTCAATTTGTTTTCATCTCAGGAATTGCCGGTTTAAATAATACGTCATTTCCATAACACCATGTATATACCATGTCCTTTGAGAATCCCCAGGATTTTTAGCTCCGGGCCCCTATTCTCCCTAATCTGGCACTGTCCTCAGATAGAAATTCCCCATGACGGTATGTATCCTAACGGCTATAGTAAGTGAGGAAGAGCAATGGAACCGATAAAAAAAATTAATTTCCTTCATATTTTGTAAATCGCACAGCCCAACAAAAAATTTTCGTCTTAGTGCCGAAGAAAAAAACAACTGTATTATATGAATATGTAAGGACAATAATTTTCTAACCACCCGAACATTATACAATAAGAATTTAAAAAATAATGCTCTACAGATATTTCCAATCCCTGTCGGGTTCTTTAAAATACGTAACTTACTATACTACAAATCTGGCCAGTTCAAGATGATAATTTCCCAAAAGATATGTTTTTCTGTTTGGACCTCTTAAGTTCTGTCTCCCTTAATTGTACTATTTCAGGTTGTCAATTTGAAAACTATATCTCGCTCATAATTTATTATTTCTTTAGTTGTTTCCAAGAAATCTGAGATTTATAGTTCCTAGTTTTTATTGTTTAAAAAAAGATTATTGTGTTGACTCCTCTTTTAGGAGTCCGTAGATAGTCAGTCCAGGTGACACCTTTTCCAATCGTTTACGATTGGCAAAGTCACCGCCTAAAAAAGTTCTAATAACTTCCATTTTTCGAGCTCCTCTAATATCAACCAGCAAAATATAAAAACCGCGACTTCATGGGTTTCCCCTCGCGACAGTTTTTTTATAGACGCAGCAGCTAGGGAGACCGCTCTCAATGACCAATGCAATATGATAATGACAAATCTGCTGACCTTGCTCTCATTATCTTATTAGCTAATTTAAAACTATCAAAGTCAAATTATTTTTATAGTAAAATGTTCCCGGTTAGTTCGTTTTTATTTGCCGAAGTGGCTTGCATCAAACTTGTATGACCATATTTGTCAAGTTAAATATAGTATAGTTTGCAATAAATATAATATTATGTGGTTCAATAATGTACATCCATATGTCCACTTTGCTATTGAATGAATACAGTGGTTTGTTAAAATATTGATCGCTATGAAATCAATTTAAGCAATTACTTTACCAAAAAATGTTGGGATCTGAAATAAAAAAAGAGCATAGTATTGGTTGAGGGGAAAATATGCGATAATTTAAGATATTATAAAATAGAAATGCAAAATGCTGCGACAACGTGACACAGGAACAAAATTACTTAAAGCCGTATTAGAGTCGGCATTTTTTCTTCTTGCGGCAATTAAAATTGAACGGAATCATGCGCAGTACACCGTTGTTGATCAGCTGGCGCAATATATCTTGCATTGCGAGCGCAATGCAAGAATCGAATTCGTATAAAAGCCGTATTAGAGTCGGCAATTTTTGTCTCTTGCGCCGGCAATGGCAATTATAATTGCACGCATTCATACGCACTAAACCGTTCTCGGCTGGCCCAATACTGCTCGCATTGCCGGCGCAATGCGAGAATGGAATCCTTATTACAGTTGGCAATTCTAGTCTTCTTGCAATTAAAATTGCACGGATTCATGCGCAGAACACCATTCTCGATCACCTGTCTCGCATTGCCAGAAATGGGGCACGAGCCATTTTCATTGCCATTGCCCGTGCAAGTCTGGGTAGAGATGGATTATTCTGTTATTCTTAAATATTTATTAGTTGGTCGAAGCACCTATGAACAGCCCATGGCTATTTAAACTAACTGGTACTTCAATTAAGAGTTCACGTTCTTTATTAAGCATATGTACTGCTAATTCGTCGCAACTTTTTTGAACTGCTGTATAAGTAGCAGTAGCTGTTTTAACTGGTAATCAAAATGACCAGGTTTGCCCATCTCTAATTCTGGGGGTATATTAGGGATTTCGACACTATCAACTGCTGTTCTGACTGTTAACAATGCGCCAGCTGATCGAGAACGGTTTATGGCGCATGTCTACTTGCAATTATAATTGCCATTGCAGGCGCAAGAGAAGAATTGCGGAAAGCCGTATTAGAGTCGGCAATTTTTGTCTCTTGCGCCGGCAGAAATGGGGCATGCGCCATTCTCATTGCCATTGCCGGTGCAAGTCTGGGTACAGATGGATTACTCTGTTATTTTTAACTGTTTATTAATTGGTCGAAGCAGCTATGAACAGCTAATGGCTATTTAAACTAACTGGTACTTAAATTAACAATTCACATTCTTCATTAAGCATATGTAGTGCTAATTCGTCGCAATTTTTTTGAACTGCCATTTGTAAGTAGCAGTAGCTGCTTTAACTGCTAATCAAAACGAACAGGTTTGCCCATCTCTAATTCTGGTTATATTTTAGGGATTTCGACACTAATAACTGCTGTTCTGACTGTTGACAATGCGCCAGTTGATCGAGAACGGTTTACTGCGCATGAATTCGTGCAATTATAATTACCATTGCGCCGAAACTTTTTATTGCCGATTCTAATACGGCTTTTACTCTAATACGGCTTTTACCGTTGGTTGATTGTATCGCTTTCTAGGTGACCACCACTGAATCTTGTAGATAAGGAACCTCACACACTGCTGCACTTTGGGGGTAGCTGCCGATTCCCACGAGGAATCGGGAGTTCGAACGGGTTTTGGTCAACTCGCATTCTCGATAGTGTACTTGAGAGTTTGAGAGTATATTTGGAACTGATTTAAAATGGCGATACACCATTTTAAAGGTCCCATCCAGTGCTTTACGATTATGTAGCATTTATTTCTCAAATATCCGAAAAACTGGTAAAGCTTGGCATCAAGTAGACGCAAAGATGGGCCTCTCAAGAATTCAATGAAAGTGCGACGAAACCAGTTTTAAAAAAAAAAATTTTATTAATTAATTATGGATTCAGTGGTCTATGCCTATATCATGCAAACATTGGTAATTAACTATCGGGTTTTTATGAGATTTTGGTTTATTAAAATTAAAACTACAATTTTAATGTTTATATACTCATATAATTTTTTTAGATGTAGTAATTAATTATATTAGTATTTTTTAACAGTACCTGCTTGTTCGTAAGAGTGTGAGAAACCGCTTTTTGTAGGTCGTGATTTCAGCAATTTAAAATTACGAGCGTATTTGTGTTCATTTTCCATTGTTTATTGTTTATAAAAATGAATACTTCTCAAGTACCTTTACTTCTATTAGCATACTAAAGTATGGTGCTACCAAATTTTGTAAACGTTAGGAACCATAGGCTTACTGAGATACCGTGTTAAAATCCTAATAAAAAAACTCATTACTTCCTGTCCGTTTTGCCATTTTCTTTGTGTAAATAATTGTCATATCTATTCACACATAACAGAAAATAAATTACTAGACAAAAAATAGTGACTAAATATATAACGGATATGTTGTTAATTTCTTGCTACTTATATGGGTTAGAATTTTACCGTAATGCTAAAAAAATATATTAAATAATATCAACTTCTCGGTTACATGATGGTTTTTTTAGTACTTGGAACTTATGTATAGTTACTTATAAAATGTATACAATGCGGTTCTTTAGTGCCCCCCCCCCCCCTCACATAGGCGTTTTTAAAATTTCATAGTTATGATTTTTTATTATCCTTTATTTCATTTAGCGTCTTAGAAAAATAAATACAACTTGGCATAGCGTACACTGAGCGAAATCTCTAGTTGATATAACTCAAATATGAGTTGTCCTAGATCGAAGCGTGTTGCTAATAGGGGACAGCCCAGGCCTCTGAATTACGACAACCAAACCGAAGAAATTGCACCAACTCACTATTCATAAGTTATGATAGCACAGAAGATGGGTTATTTTATGCGTTGGAATAGCTCACGCCCCACCGTCTTAAATTATTGATGGGCTACCGTAGCTACCAGTATGTGAAATGTGATGCGTTACTAGTCGGGCTAGATCAATTCATGATTCCAGCTATCAAAACTTGACATTTAAGTTGTTCTAGCTTACGATGGTGGCTGGAATAACTCACTCTTTGGGCTACCAGAGTCCAAATTTTGTACTACCAGTACCTAAATTGTGGACTATCGGAACTCAAAATATTTCTTTGATTGAACGCCTGCATTTGTGGACTTTGTTTTTTCAAGATACATTTTTGTTATATATTTTAAAAAAATAATCAAATGAATTATAGACAGAAGAGCTTACTACGGCTAAGAAACCATGCGGACGAAGTAATGACGATTGCTTCAAAAGGCAACTTGATTTAATATACTGTAAAGAAGCGCGCGATTATCACTTCGCTGAATAAAATTATCTTAATCGTAGTATAATACTCATGTTTGTGTATATCATTGGGAATTTACTTATTAATTTTGTGAAACAGGGAAAAAATTTCAGGTCTTAAAAAAAAAGTTATCAAATTTATATCCACAATATGTAGGCGTATCTTCAAAGAAGTATAAAGGGTACGTTCATACCTGAGTAAAACATCATTTGTTTAGTGTCAATAGAAATTATTAGCTAGGCCTGAGCACTATTTTTTTCGTTCTGTTGTTTTCCTCAAGTATATGGACAATATACAATATAAGTATAGAAACTTTTTTGAAATTTTTTTTGCGAATTTGTCGACGATGCCGCTATTGTTGTTCTTTTTTCTTAACATACACTAGTGGTTCTGAACAAAATATAAGAACAATGGTTTAAAAAATACTATTTTTTTTTAAAGATTGAAAGATGAATTTTGGAAACTTAATTCAAACCATATTATTAGTTTAGGTAGATAAGCTTATTAAGAAAACTAAAAAAAATATATTTTATAAGGGCTCCCAAAGACTGTACTTTAAGAATACCTACACTTAAAACGAAAAATACCATTTCATGTGTAACACATGTACAAATCTTGAGTAAATACGTATTAGTAATATTATAATATTAATATATACTTATAAATAATAAGGCTCCATTCCAATAATAACAGTTTGTATGCATCTCCCTCCTGTCCCTCCATTTTATGTCAGCTAACCAAGATTATGCAAAACACAAATTATCACGCACAGAGAAGAAAGATGAAAGATTCCGCAAACGCCGTAACGGCAAACAGGTGCCTCTACGCGCGATCGAAGGAAAATGGACTAATAACAATGGAATGAACCGCGCCAAATCTGCACGAGCACGAATTCGGAACTTTCCGTGACCTTACGACCGGTGATTTACCCTCGATATGGGGTTTTGTAGCACGTTTTCTGGGTTATTTAAAATGAATCTTGAATTATTTCAACTCAAAATAATTTACACATGGTAATGAGTTAAAATAATGCACGTCCGGGTTAAAACGACACTTTATAATCAATTAGTAAGTTTTCCCAACCCAAAAACTGAGTTCAGGTAACTCATAAAATAGTTTCAAGATGAGGAATTGTGGTGATCCCAAATATGATAAAAAATCTCTTTCTGGGTTGAGGCGAACCAAAAGAACCTGAATTATTGTAGCGTTTTTAAATAATTTGTGATAATTCATAGGCTCAGTTAGAACAACATAGAGGTGCGTTAAAGTAGCTCCAATTTTGTAACCCACGACATTGGTAAAATGCATTTTTGTCAGTGTAGTAGGAATCCGAAAGCTACACTTGCTTTCATATATTATGGTGCTCAAATTCAAAATGGCGGATGAGCGCCATCTTGATAAAAAAAAATTGAATAGTGACGTCTTGCGATACACCATTTTAAAGGTTCTATCCAGTGCTTTACGATTACAGAATATTGTGTTCCTATTCGTACCCAAAACAAAGTCGCCGGGTTTTAAAAAATAATATTTACTATTTTTTCTCTTCCTATTTTAGCCTTGATGTTACAAACCGTCAATTTATCTAAAACAGCTGGCTTGATACTCGATGCCAAGTTGTAAAACTATATAAAGAGCATAATTATAAAATTGCAAATAAAATTAATGAGGAAGGTTTTTTTTGAAAAGAAAGATATTTCTTATATGTATTTCTCCCAGCTATAACTTAAGTTAAGTTGCGTAGGTATTCGTATTATAGGTAACTTATACTTATTTATAGAAGGTAACACCATTTACATTATACAGAAAATGAGAATTTCAAGGCTGTTCGGCAAGTAATTTTTAGATTTTAACTGAAACTAGTTATTAATATTATTTAATATTAGGTCGTTCCCGCAAGTATGCCCGCGGTGACACAACATTGTTGCGTCACCAAATAATTTATAAAATTCACTCGTTCTTCGACTTTTCGGAATCTAAATTCCAAGAAAAT
The DNA here is from genome assembly GCA_963991005.1 of Barypeithes pellucidus. NCBI lineage: Eukaryota > Metazoa > Arthropoda > Insecta > Coleoptera > Curculionidae > Barypeithes > Barypeithes pellucidus. Next base: position 16,486,420 of record OZ022561.1, on the reverse strand, counting down.
ATTGTTGTACAGGGTGTCCCATTTTCGACACTTTTATAGGGTATCTCCGTTATTGTTAGTGCTATCAAAAAAGCAATGTAGGTGCCATGTGCTCTTTTTGGGTCAAACTTAAAATGGTAGGCGATTTATTTAAACTTTATTACTTTAAACCACAGTAGGCCATGAAACAAAAGCTAATATCCTAGAGACAACTATGTTAACATTCTAGTTGTTATTAACATTTAACGTCAATTTCATTTTTACATATTCATGTCTTATCATCATTTTGAAAAATTCGATATGATATCTATCATCCATGGTGTGTTGAAAAGAGAGTTTAAAATGCTATCTTTTAGATTAAAATATACAGGGTGTTCCATTTAAAAAAATGAGGTTAGGGCCGATAACTTTCTTACCTGACCACGTATACTTATTCTGAAAACGACAGATTATTCAACAATCAATATAAAGAAACTTCTGTATAATACATTTTTCTGTATATCTTTTAACTAAGAAATTATAGGGTAATTTAGAAATTGTCAATTTGTTGATTTTCCCCCGTATCTCTTAAGCGAGCTAAAATTTTAAAATTTTTATTTTACCATTTTAAGTTTGACCCAAAAAGAGCACAAGACACCTACCTTACTTTTTTGATAGCACTAACAATAACTATAAAAGTGTCGAAAATGGGGCACCCTGTACATGGTAAGGCGTAAAAGAAGTTTTTTTAAAATTATCATTGTCGTGTGAGACCCTGTATATTACCGAAGAGGATCTATCAAAGATAATCATTTTGAAAAATAAATTCAAAAAATGTTCTATAGAAATATAATTTCCATATTTTCTTCTATGAGTTAATTCGTATCTCCTCAGGATATTACATAACTTTAATAATAATAATAATGAATAAACATTGTCTCGCTGAGACAACTCGTATTGTGAAGCACACGAATTTAAAATAAAACAAGACGCGCCTTGATTTACTAAGACAAAGACAAAAAAGTTAAGTAATACTCATTAAAAATACTTAAGCGATACTTAATGACTTTGAATCTAAGCGGTGTAAAAAAGGTTTTGAAACAGGTGATCCAACAATTTCTCGAATGGTCGAGCATAATAATTTATTATTGAGGTGACATTTAGGTGACATTTTCTACTCGTGTACATTGTTAATTTTGTTACGCATTATGTGACTCACGTGTATTGTTTATTCAGAAAAACTATATTTTCTGTGGCAGCAGTGTTATTGAACTTTCGGTAAAAAAACCGTTAACTGCGACATGGTTATACAGGGTGTCGCATTATCGACACTTTTATAGGGTATCTCCGTTATTGTTAGTGCTATCCAAAAAGTAATGTAGGTGTCATGTGCTCTTTTTGGGTCAAACTCAAAATGGTCGCTTAAGAAATATGGGAGAAAATCAACAAATTAACAATTTCTGAAGTACCCTATATTTTCTTAGTTAAAAGAGATAGGTACAGAAAAATGTTTTATACAGAAGTTTATTCATAACGATTATTGAATAATCTGCCGTTTTCAGAATAAGCATGCGGGGTCAGGTAAGAAAGTTATCGGACCTAACCTCATTTTTCTAAAAGGAACACCCTGTATATCTTAATCTAAAACGATAGCGTTTTAAACTATTTTCAAATTTATAACACACCATGGATGATAGATATCATATCAAATTTTTGAAAATGTTGATAAGTCATTTTCACAAATGGATATGTAAAAATGAAATTGACGTTAAATGTAGATAACAACTAAAATGTCAACATAGTTGTTTCTAGGATATTAGCTTTTGTTTCATGGCCTACTGTGGTTTAAAGTAATAAAGTTGAAATAAATCGCATAGGAAACCAATATTATCCATGGTGTGTTATAAATTTGAAAAGATAGTTTAAATAGCAACTTTTTAGATTAAAATATAAAGGGTGTTCCATTTAAAAAAATGAGGTTAGGTCCGATAACTTTCTTACCTGACCCCGTATACTTATTCTGAAAACGGTAGATTATTCAACAATGACTATAAGTAAACTTCTGTATAAAACATTTTTCTGTATCTCTTTTAACTAAGAAAATATAGGATAATTTAGAAATTGTCAATTTGTTGATTTTCCCCCGTATCTCTTAAGCGAGCGAAATTTTTCGAATTTTGATTTTACCATTTTGAGTTTGACCCAAAAAGAGCACATGACATTGACCTACATTACTTTTTGATAACACTAACTAACAGTTACCGAGATACCCTATAAAAGTGTCGAAAATGGGATGTGATGAGCGATATTTCACGAACTGTGGTTTAATCATTGATATCAACAAATCACAGGTAGTCACAGTTCCTTAGCAGCAATAAAAAGCGTGTAAATCATTTGTAAGTGCGTATTTCAGTTTTACTAATCATTAAACCTATCTTTTTGTTTAAAATTTATTCCCATGTGGTTGACTTGTTGTAACACCATTAGAAATACATTTATTACATTTGCCATAATCGTCCTTATTGTGTTGTAGCAACACCAATTGTGTTAAAATAATAAAGGCCATTTTCGAAGATCACCGTTAGAATAACATGGGTGATACGAGACTTCGTGCCCTATTAATGTTTGGGGGATTTTCTCAAATCACATCTCATATAGACCTATTATTTAAAATGTGATTCAGTGAAGTTGTCAGGTCGTTATTTGGCACTTGACTGTGACTGCTGAATCTTGAAACCGTGAAATGAAAATGAGTAGTAATACTCGAAAAACTACCGAGCTCTGTGCATTCTTTAAAGAAACAAGCTAAGTAATAAGAAAATTCAAATGATTAACGATTCTATTCTTAAATGGTAATATACAATACGCACAAAATGATTAAGAAACCATGCGTATTTGCATGAACAAATAGTTTGTTGTAAAGTACACGATGTTTAGTTCATCATAGTTTTTTTAAAAGGTATAATTCTACTTTAATCTAGGAAGAAATAACGTTTTCTTTTTTATTTGTTATCAATGTTGTGTAATATTTTTTACAGATTTTATATAGTTCTTTTAGTAGTAAAGTTGTAACATAATAAATAATTTAAATCCATCGACCATCACCCACTAATTGTTTTACGATACGCGCAATAGTCTCTTACGTATATTATCTAGTTAATATCTCGCTTAGCAGTGATAAAAATTTATAAACCGTGATCACGTCACGCTTTAATTTCACTGATATCAAAAAACAACAATCACGTTTCACAACGTGATTGAAAAATCACAATATCGCTCACCACTATGTACATATATAATGCTGAAAATTTACTAACAAAATGCGATTTCTAAGATTATTTAAACTTTAGTCTAATATGATCATTTTATTGTTGCGAGTCGAGGGCATGCTGCATCCATGCAATTCCATCAGGTTATAGGTACTTGGAGAATTGATTCTACATGTTAAAATAAAGGTATTAATAACAAAAAGTCGAAAACTGAATACTTTTTTTCTTCCATTAGACAAATTGATATAACTGCTTGGTAACAGAAACTTTCCATTCCAGTATGAGTAGTTCAAGAGTACCTTTTTTATTACCCTGTATATGTGTATCTATTCCAGAGGAATAGATGTTTCTAAAAACATTACAACTTTAATATTGCCGTCGCTCTTCTCTTAATAACCTTTAAAAATATAATCTTATATTTTTTTAGAATGCTTCTACCGTCAATACCATCTCTCCTACTGTCTGTTTGTCTTTTGGGCCTTACCACATCGGACAAACTCAATCCTGCCTATCAATGGAAAGTTTTGGACTTCGATTTTGGATCACCGCAGAGAAGAATGGAAGCGATATCGGATAAATCTTTTATTCCAGAAAACAATCTGCCATTGGGCCTTGAAGTATATAAAAACAGGATTTTTGTTACCGTTCCGAGATGGAAATTTGGAGTAGCAGCTTCACTGGCTTATATAGACAGAACCAAAGGTAATATAACGTTATCCTTGTTTCTTATCCTGAATATTTAAAAAAAAATATAGCTTTGCACTTGATCAGACGCAGAAATTCACCTCCCCCGTGGCATTAAACAATACTGTAGGTCAAGTAATTTTACTAACCTTCAATAGTCTATTATTATAATTATAATAAAAAATCTGCATATTGAATCTAATTATTTCAGCAAAAAACTTTTCCTCATAGTTTTACAAATTAAAAGTATTCCGAAAACCTTGCCGAAGTCACCTTGTCCTTAGCACGGATATTGCATTTTTAAATATCATACTATACGAACATATCACATTAATACTTATTGTTAGTGTAATTAATATGTGTAATATATATGAATTTAATTTATCTGATTTGCCGCATTCTTACGAGAGGTCTCATAAAAATACCTATAAGGCAATTTCTTAATCGTTATTCATTGGTATCATCCTTATACTCGTAATAGTTTGATATGAATTTTATTACTTTACTCTGAACTCTGGGAAACGTTTTTATTAATTGATTCATCACGGTAAAATTTAAAAAAATCATATCAAATTATAGTTGTTGCAGAATTATACCGTTGACTATTACTTCCACAAATAAACTACCTGATTAAACACTATTGTATACGCCCCAACCTCTTCAAAGCTCAATAAATGGGATTAGGGCCGGTTTGAAAATGTAATATTTGTTTCGTCTTTAATCAGCCGCTCTTTGAGGGAAATCAAAGTGGGTACAGTTTGTGCCTCATATATTTGGTAAATCTTTCTTCTTAAAAAAATCCATGTCATTTTCGTCAATGCTTCTAAATGTGCCAGAATCACTCCGATTTTTTCTAGGATTAACAGGTTTAAGTACTATGTCTCTTACCGAAGATAAAGGAGTTTTTGTCAAAGTAGACGTCTCTGCTAAAGCATCCATCGAATTAAAATTTCTACTCAACAACGATTGATACACATTATTAATTATTAGTTTGGCATCGGCAGATAAATGCTTTGTTTCAAAAATGACACTTGAAGATGCCCCCCTATCAGCACAATTCCAAGGACGCCACATTCTACCACTAATAAGCCTAACTAAAAATTACTCGCCGGAAAACCACTAAAGATTAAAATTATTAAAAATCACTTTGAATTTATATATGCATCAGGCATAGGTATAAATTGAATTTGTATAGCTGGTCCGGCTCTGCTTGAAAAGGTTTTAAAATTTGGGATTTCCTTATTTATTTTATGGTCGAAGGGATAATGAGATTTTATTGCAGTCAAAGGATCAACGCTATAATTCTGCAAATACTATATTATAGTTATCTCTGAATTATCTGTTTATATGTGTGTCAAAGAAAACCACGAAAGGAAATTCCAAGTCAAGGCTCACAAAATACACTTCCCGCCAATAAATCCCTGACAAAGATAATGTTAGTCTTTTTTTATTGGGATGATATCTTGAATTTTAGTTTTCAAGAAATATTGATGTGTTGGTCATTATACAGGTAGAAACAAAAGTAACCCATAATTTCTTAACGGCCTGTGGAAAAATTGAGCGGTTGAATTTAGCTTCATTATATTTTGTTTGGAAGTGTGATATTTTCTTAATACAATGCTTTTTGGTTCACATCATTATCTATTATGTAAAAGAAAATATTGCAGTTTTTCAATTTTTTTCTTTTATGATCAAGCACAAGCACTATATGAAAAATCCTTTAGGGCACTCTGCGAGTGGTGCGTGTGCGCAAAAAGCGATTCACGTTGGTTTTGAATCGTTGGAGGTTTTATTAGTTGGGAAAAACGACCTCGGGAAGGTCGTTCCATAAGGATGAAGTCCTCCAGATGAAATAATTCTTAAATATAAATAATGAATTACGACGAGTACTAAGCTTAACCACATATGGATGGGCGGCAGTGGTTCGTCGTGTATTTCTGCTATTTGCCGCTCTGGGCGGAATTAAGAGGGCAAGGTCAGCCGAGCACTTTCCATGAAAATATCTGTAAAAGAGAGTCAAATCCCCAACCTGTCTTCGATGTTCTAGGCTGTCGAGGTTCTTCGTCAGCTCGTGATCTCCAATCAGACGAATGGCCCACCCTTCGATGGAATCCAGTAGCCGAAGAGTATCTTTGTGTGCAGAGCTCCAGACATGAGAGCAGTACTCTAGCGATGGTCGAATCTGGGCTTTGTATAGTGTCAAAAATTGTTGAGGTGTGTACAATTTTATTCACAATTCAGAACATCACATTGTTTTATCGAGTAGCATAAACAAATATCCAAAAATTAATAGCCCATATTGTATTGAAGTATGCCTCGTTACATGGTAGAAGTGATAAGTAGGTACTTGAGGTGCTATTAATTTTTGGTTATTTGTTTATGTTACTCCATTAAATCATGTAATGTTCTGGATTATGAATAAAATTGCAACACTCCAATACTTTCTTTAAAAACTTGTATCTTCTTTTACAAAACAGTTAATGACATGAATCAAAAAACATTGTATTAAGAAAAGATCACACTTCAAAACAAAATATAATTCAGCTAAATTCAACCGCTCAATTTCTCCACAGGGCGTTACGAAATTAAGGGTAAAAAAGTAACTTTTGTTTCTGCCTTTATAATGCTCAAGACATCAATATTTTTTGAATACTAAAATTCTGGGTATCATCCCAAAACATAAGCCTACACTTTACTAAAAATGTCACCAAGAACGCACAACAATTATTGCCGTTTTAACCGCGAAGCCACCAGAGCCGTTATATTTTCATTATTTAATAATAATTGAAATAAGAAAGTGAAAAATTAAGTTTAAACTCCAAACGAGAATTTCAACTTCAATGGAACAAAGAATTGACCCAGACCATCGTCAAAAATAAGTTGACCGTGAATCGCGTATAAGATGACGAATACTTTCCATCGCGGTTATAGTTCTATGGGTTCCTCTGCATCATGCATTTTAATCATTAATTAAAACAGTTTAATTTTCTAATTTGCTAATTGGATTATTAGGATATATCAGTTCAATCGCATGACTACTGAATGCATTTATCATTTTTAGATTCATACTTTTATGAATTGCAAATTAGTAATTATTACAAATTTATCATTGTCGGTAGTTGAATGACATCGTATTGAGGCAACAATGTCATACATATTGATACAGATTAATACAGATTAATACTTTAATTTTCAGTTGTACCCCCCCCCCCCCCAATTGCAAATACAATGGAATTTTTTTGTTGTATGATCAAGCACCATTACTAATAAGAAAATTCCTTTAAAGCACTCTGTAACTGATTTAAATCGTTGGAGGTTATAGTCGTTGCTTCAGGAACGTCGTTTCGCAAGGGTGAGATCCTCCAGATGAAGAAATTGTTAAATAATAATGCTCGAGGAGTACTACTACTGAACCGCAATGACATTTGGACGGGCAAGATCAGTCGTAACAGTTTCCGTGGAAATATCTGTAAAAGAGAGTCAAATCACAAAACCTGTCTTCGATGTTCTAGGCTGTCGAGGTTCTTTGTCAGCTCGCTGCATCCGATCACACGAATGGCTTCTGTCGATGCAATCCAGTAGACGTAGGTTTGGATGCAGATCTCCAGAAATGAGAGCATCAGTATTCTAGTGACGGTCATGGTCAAAGCTGGGTTTTGTAAAGTGTCAAAAGTTGTTGAGGTGTACAACCGTTTGATGCTTTGGCGATTGCCACAACGTGGCTATGTCAAGACATATTTCCTCCAAGATTGACGCCCAGCAATTCCAGTGAAATTGCGTGTCCTGTCATGACTATATCGGGTTCTGCAATGTTAACCTTTTTCGAGATGAAGAATTTGAAGTAATAGAGTGAAATAACTGGTTTAAATGCGGAATATAATTAATTACTTAAATTATTATTTTTAGATCCCATGGACTCCCCAGTATTGAAGCCCTATCCCAACTTGAATGCACATCGGTCCTTTGGAGAAGCCTCTCCAGAAATTATTTCCCCATTTCGGATTCGAGCTGATCAATGTGGTAGATTATGGGTTCTGGATACCGGTATTGAAGTAAGTATCTAGAATTTAGAACGATCGGTCAAACAGACCGACGCAAATGGAAAACATAAATGAACATAGGAGTGGGATTAAAATTTGCATTTTCATTTTTTAGGGTCTTTTAGAAGACAGCCCCACCGTGCACAAGAATACCACCGTAATGATTTACGATCTTCACAATGACGAGCTTTTGAGGATTTACGAGATTCCTATGGATCAAACAACAGAGGACTCTTTCTTTGCAAATATTGCGGTTGAAGATGAAGATTGTGAGGTAAGAGAAAATTCAGATACAGGTAGAATTTCTGGTTGTATTGTAAACTCTACACCCTTTATTTTATCTGATCTTAAGAATCTGCCATTAAGGGCATTAAGAGGAACAATCTAAAAAAATTACATAGTTATTTTTAATGAAAAAATCTATATATTTTTTCTATTATTTAGGACCTCGATTTTAGTACCAAACTAGCGATAAGGAACTGAATTTTTATTCAACAAATCCGACGACGGCGTCATTCGAGAGCTTTCGACGTCGTGCCACGGTGGAGGGGTGCGGTGAAAGCGAGTACAAGTAGCTCAGAGATAAAATCGGTGCCTAATCCTCGTTAATCGATTCAGAACGAATTTTTAATGTTATTTTTTTCGATAAAATAAATAATATTTGCGTATGAAACTAATGAGCTGCAGCTTCACATCCAAAGAGCCGCATGTGGCTCGCGAGCCGCAGGTTGCCGACCCCTGACCTAGGTGATTTTAAAGGGTATTAAATATTATTATCAATACATGTAGATTCAAAATTACATACAGATGAACCGTGGAAATAACGAAGGTACGTCATCACCATATCAGTATGATTCAAATTAAGATTATATAGATGAAATAAGACAAAACCACATCAACAGCTAGGGGATGTGATTAACATTATTAAGGTCCTAGATATAAAAAACTTGTTTAAAACACAATATTCTTGACAAAGGTAACCAATTGGTTCCAAAACATGCCAATACCAAAGTATTTTCGTAGAAACCATTTCTTAGGGGTGAAGTGTTTATCCTAACAGTTAGTTTTTTTCATGATCCAACTGTAGAGGCGAAAGTCCTTTACATCTAGAGGGTGGTAACTTCAATACAACGAGCTTGGTTCTAAAAACGCTACATATTTTCCATTTTCCTAGCACCAGTTCTCTCTCCTTTGTAAATATTAGACTTACTAAACTACCAGAAAATTTTTTTAGAATACCTTTGGATACTTCGGCGACTTGGGCGGTCCAGGCTTGGTAGTTTACTCGTGGAGACAAAACAGAAGCTGGAAAGTGAAGCATAACTTTTTCCATATTAAACCTGAAGCCGGAGATATGACTGTGACCGGCATAAACTTTCAATGGACGGACGGTCTATTTGGATTAGCGTTGAGGCCTGAAAAGGAGGGATATAGTACGCTGTTTTTCCATCCTATGACTAGTTTCGATGAGTTTTCTGTTAGTACAAAAGTAAGTAATGAATTCATGTAAAATTTCATATATATTAATCGAACCCATTATTACTTTTCAGATCCTCCGAGACGAATCTCTAGCAACGAATAAAAGCACATACCATGAATTCAAATACCTGGGTAGTAGAGGCCCGAAAAGCCAAAGCGGTGTCTCCTTCCTAGACAAGACAACCGGAGTAATCTTCTACGCGTTGGTACATCTGAATGCCGTGGCTTGTTGGCGAACCACCAACCCTTCTTACACAATGGAGTCACAAGGCAGAATCTATATGAACAACATTACCATGGTATTTCCTAATGACGTCAAAGTAGATAACGAGGGCACTCTATGGGTTTTGTCGGATAGATTACCTCAATTTATGTATACGTCCCTGGATTACAATGACGTTAACTTTAGGATCATGTCCGCCAGAGTCAGCGATGCCATAAAAGGAACAGCGTGTGCCTCTAAATTAGTAAAAAATCCAGATATTATGAATAAAATTGCTACGAAATTAGCAGGTGGGGAGAAAATGAAGCAAAAATCGACTGCCAACATCATAAGCTCTGTGATATCGCTTACCGTGGTTGCTAGTTCATTAGCGATGTTGCTAAGGTAGTTTTAAAATCTTACTTAACATCATCGTGCAATGGCCGGTTGTGAATGATTTTCACATGATGCCGATTATCTTTTAATTATGTAAAAGAATGTGTCATATTCCGATATTCTGTTAAATCAAGCCAATACAAATTACACTAACGAAAAAGCAGGTCCCTTAGAGAAATGGACTGCTTCTTCTCAACAAATAAAACTGCTATCTTGAAACTAGTCCGCGTTGGACAATTTCTATCGTACCAATTGCTTTGACGGCCAAAGAATGTTATTTTCTTAATAATTTTTAAGACCAATAATGTTTTATATAAAATTAAAAGATACTTTTGGTATCCAAATATAAAAAATCGATATGGTCAGGCAGCTGAGATAGAAACAAATAAGTTTTGAGTAATAAACCGACTATAAAACCTTCACGATCAATAAACTGACAACGAACTTTTTTATTTCCTTACTTCTATGGAAATAATATAGAATTTATGAACATTTCTCAGGAATTCGACAATTCTTTGTTCAAAGTGGTTGAAAGTGTGTATTTCAAGCACCAAACATGCCCGAACAAATTCAACTAGCAGATTGCCCGTATAAGACTTGGTTAAGACAGACTAATGCTTTATAACAGTTTTATAAAAGCTCTCTATTTGCAAATTTGTTGTGCAAAGGTTAGTTAGCTACAATATTCTATTAGAATATTCTTACAGCCAAACTATAAAATTATTTTCTGTAAGAATGTCAATGGAACTTACATCATACAGTAAAATATGTCTGTAATATTTTTTGCTGTATAACTTGGTCGTTGATGTATACTAAATGCTGCTACACAGATTTTATGAAGCAAATAAGGGGTTTCATAATTCCTTTATAAATATTAAAAATAAGTATGGTCGAAAGTAGCAACTGAGATTTTTTAATGGTTGTATAAGAGCGCTCGTTCGCAGGGAAAAATATGCAGCGTGAAACTTAAAACATTTATTGTAAGAAGATTCTTACAACCTTTCAGGGCCGGATTTACGATCTGTGGGCGCTTGAGCTCTGATTGGCAACGTAATTGAGTAGTAACAAAGTAAGTGGTGGAGATTCTAATGGAAAATTTGTGATTTGCGCCCCTCTTTGTGTGCTGCGGCTGCAGCAGCAGTAGCTATATGCTTAAATCCGGCCCTGCAACCTTTATAAAGGAAGAAATGTTTGGTTGGGAAACAAGGGCTTACATTTTCTGTTGTCGATGTCGGCAATCGTTTCTGCATCATCGGAAATCCTAAAAACCGTTCAACAGTGGAGTTTTTAGGGGTTTAGCGGGGAATAAAAAAGAAATAAAATATATCAATTTTTTTTATCTTAGTTTTGGTAAATAAAACAGTTCTACTGTGTCGCTGTTCGTAATTCTTAGAACAGTGGTCTTCAACCGCCGGTCCGCAGAGATGTTCCACCGGTCCGCGAAAATATGTTTTTTAACATACCCATGCAAATACACTGACGGACATACGAAACAACTCACTCTACTTTTAAGTACAAGTACTTTTTCTATTTGGGTTTCATGATGGCTACATTATGAAATGCAAAAAAATTGAATAACTTGCCACTTTATGGAACTGAAATTTTATTTTTTTTATGTTGGCAGCAAGTAGAGTTCGAATTTTAGGCTTACTTTGATTTCGTCGAAATTAGTTCTCTTGGCATTATGGATTTGATAAAAAATTTGTATAGGAAACTTTAAAATACTAACCTTTAACCTTTGCAAAAAGATCATTTTTACTGAAATACCTATACTCGGAAATATATAACATGCTGACGGTGTCCGTCAACTAATTTCTAGTCACAAATATAAAACAACATAACCCAAAAATAATAGAAATATCTTCCAGTTTATGCTCTATTTCTAAAGTTTTATTCAATAATACTATTTTTACTTTATATATAGGTACATATTTATAGTTACTGTAGACATTTCCTGGGCATTAATTGTTATTCCTGTCAGATTCTGTCTCGACACAATATTTTGTTCAATAGTATTATTTATTATTTTGTTCAATATTTTGAACTTTGTTCTGCTCGCACCTTAACTCAAAGTTTTGCACATTCTTTTTAAAAGTTTTTCTAGATTATTTCCTGCAATTTCTCGTAATTCGGACTGTGTACAACTTTCTTCCTGACTCATTTTTATTAACTTTAATAATATATTTATTTTTAATCATGACGGATGGGAAGAAGCTTTGTTGTGTTCAATTGTTTCTATCTATCATGGGATATTTGATACTTGCAACATTTTATTAAATTATAAAAGTATTGCCAATCCAAAAAGAAAATATTAATTCAAATGGAAAAAATCTACTATATTTTTAAAAGTTTTTCAGACTTTAAACACCCAAATAGAAATACTATTATAAAATATACGGTTCATAAGACAATTAGAGCACTTGTACTTTAGAAAACTCCCCGTTTCGCGGTTCGTTTTCTAAATTAAACACGTGCTCTAAGATAATGACTTATGAAACTTGTATCTTAATATACTATTTTGCGACACCATATCCCTTAATGGATTTTGTAGCCCACTATTAGCTACACATTGGCGTGGCAAAGTTTAATTTTTCCGTTCATTTAATTCTATATACGAGATAAACTAAAAAGTCGTATTTTTTTACTAAAATTTAAATTACGACACGGTAGATGTATCTAAGTATTTACATACTCACGGGAGTAGTCGGGTTTTTACAATCTAGAAGCTCCTTCTTCATTTGTCTTTTCATCTTTAACAGTTTTAACGTTATACCGCATTTTCCAGAACATTACATTTTATGTATACCTACCACTTCTTAATTTACCCCATATATTAAATTAAATGAACGGAAAAATAGAACTCTGCTACGCCAATGTATAGCAAAATAGTGGGGTTACGTGCCAGTGAAAAGATTATCAAAATCCATTAAGCGGATCAAGAGATCACAAAAATTACTTAAAATTATAGTGAGTCGTTTGTAGAATAAAGTTATAGCTTTCTTCTTTAGTATAAGCGGTCTGCAAAATTTTTTTAATTACATACTGGTATGTCGGAATAAAATGTTGGAGACCACTGTTCCATAAATTATGTTCCTTTAAATTGCCATTAAAATTTTTGTTGGTATTATAACTACGTATTCATCAAATTCAAAATGTCTCCGGCTCATTATTAAACGTTTAGAGATAATATTATACTACATTGCAAGAATGTTGCTAAGAATGCAGCTTTATGAAAACATGCGTGGCCAACCATATTTCAACTTAAGTCGCAGTCTAAACTTCTATTGAGGGAGTTTTTATGATAATATCGCTTGACTGTAACTTGAAGGGAATATTTTTTTTGCAACACGTTTAGGTACAGTTCTGTTCATAATATGGCACATGAAAAAATATATGCCAAATGGCATGTCTTATTTTAATATTGTATGGGTTTTTTATGAACAGAACTGTACAGGGTGTCCCATTTTCGACACTTTTATAGGGTATCTCTGTAATTGTTGGTGCTATCAGAAAAGTAAAATGGTAAAATCAAAATTTGACAATTTCAAAAATTAGCCTATATTTTCTTAGTTAAAAGAGATACATAAAAATATTTTATACAAAAGTTTATTTATATTGATTGTTGAATAATTTTTAGTTTTGAGAATAAGTATATGGGGTCAGGTAAAAAAGTTATCGAACCTAACCTCATTTTTTTAAATGGAACACCCTATATATTTTAATCTAAAAAGATACTATTTTAAATTCTCCTTTCAAATATGTAACACAAAATGAATGATATTGGTTTCATAGGCGATTTATTAAACTTTATTACTTTAAACCACAGTAGACCATGAAACAAAACCTAATATCCTAGAAACAACTATTAACATTTAACGTCAATTTCATTTTTACATATTCATTTGCGAGTGACCTATCAACATTTTGAAGAATTTGATATGATATCAGTTTATATTGAAAGTGGAAAAAACGAAGAAATGGCTCAAAATGTATATTTTGTTCGCTATCCGGAAAGACGGTAACCATTTAAGGGCATACATATTCCGAACATTTGCGATGATTCCCGTTATTTTTTACCTTAATATGAATCTGTTATTTCGTTTCAAAGTAATAGAGTTTAAGTAAATCGCCTAGAAAACCAATATCATCCATGGTGTTTTATATAATTGAAAGGAAAATTTAGAATAACATGTTTTCAGATTAAAATATACAGGGTATTCCATTTAAAAAATTGAGGTTGGGTCCGATAACTTTTTTACCTGACCCCTTATACTTATTCTGAAAACGGAAGATTATTCAACAATCAATATAATAAATAAATTTCTATATAAAACATTTTTCTGTATCTCTTTTAACTAAGAAAATATAGGGTCATTTTGTAAATTGTCAATTTTTTTCAGTTTCCCCCGTATCTTTTTGGGGAGCGAAAATTTTCAAATGTTGATTTTACCATTTTAAGTTTGACCCAAAAAGAATACATGACACCCACATTACTTATTTGATAGCACTGACAATTACGGAGATACCCTATAAAAGTGTCGAATATGGGATACCCTGTACATGAGATTTATATGTATGTGATGTAAGTAGAAAATTATAAATTTGTCATTTAAGAAAAAATGCTCTGTTGTAGTGTAGAAATGTAAATTAGTGAATATTTATTTCCGAACAAATTTTAAAGCAACATTTTTTTTTAATTAGGTACCTATAACAAAAATTTAGTACTTAGTAAATATTGTATTGTATTGTATGTATTTATTTATTAGTTTTTTTAATAAGTGCCACTTTAAGATATAATTATTTTAAATACTCTCATTTAGCATCACTATCAAACCAGGAGCGCACCCAATGGCGTATCATTTAACTATACAGGGTGTCCCAGAATATGTGGGCAATCTCCCGGGTTCAGATAGAACCCTTAAAAATAACAGGAGAAGTTCTAATAAATTTCTCTTCCTACGGCCTCCCCTACGGAGATATGGGCCCATAACGGACGTCCCTGGAAATCGTTGTTTTTTAAGTAATTTTTTAAGTACTTGGTGTAATTTAATAATTTTTTAGTATAATGGTCAGTAGATGAGTCTCCTTAAAATTCGCCCTTTTAAATATATTTGGCTTATTTAGTTTGCCAGGGACGGACTAGATGTAACACAAAAATCGTTTTTTTTGTACACCTTGTATGATCAAGGAACGACAATAATATTTTTGGATACTCTAGACCTTAAGCTGGAAAAAGGTACTCTTGATCAATGTCGATAAAATGAACCGTTTTCGAAAAAAAAAATATATTTTTGTTCAATATGATTTATATTCAGTATACGTAAATTCCATTACTAAGTTAGTAACTATAAACTGACACTGGCATAAATATTCTTATTTAAATCGGTACATGTGACATAAACCATATCAACAATGAGGGAATTTTATGAACATAAAACAACAACTAATGCAAAAAACCATATTGAACAAAAATATAATTTTTTCGAGAACAGTTCATCTTATCGACATTGATCAATAGTACCTTTTTTCAGCTTAAGGTTTAGAGTATTCAAAAATATTATGTTCGTTCCTTCATCATACAAGGTGTACAAAAAAAAATATTTTTCTGTTACGTCTAGTCCGTCCCTGGCAAACTAAATAAGCCAAATGTGTTTAAAAGGGCGAATTTTATGGAGACTCATCTACTAATCATTATACTAAAAAATTATTAAATTACACCTAGTACTTAATAAATTATTTAAAAAACAACGATTTCCAGGGACGTCCGATATGGGCCCGTATCTTCGTAGGCGAGGCCATAGGAAGACAAATTTATAAGAACTTCTCCTGTTAATTTTAAGTGTTCTATCTGAACCCGGGAGATTGCCCACATATTCTGGGACACCCTGCATATTTATAGAAATAAAACATAAATGCAATAATACATTTTCTGGGTGCGCCACTGTTATCAACGAACCTCGACGAAGATTGAAATTAAACACCCATCTTTCATTAACGCACTAAAAGGTATCATTTTTAGTAGGTATTACCGTGACGCTTTATTACTTGTTTTAATGAATTTTGATGATTAATTTGTATGGAATGACGTTTCTAAATTCCCATTATTGTAAATAGACCTAATATATTGTTGGACCCCAGACCAATATATTTAAGTACTTAACATTAAGTAAAGTATATTTTGTAAATACCTAAACGTTGCATAGTGTTTCAATTAAGAAGCTAGCTGAACAATATTATTTAATGTAATTTTTAATGTCTAATACCTTTATCAAAACTATATATATTTTTTCCTATAAAGATGGCGTTTTCAAAATAAAAGTGTCAGATGCGGGAACATAAAAATATAAGGTAACATATTGTAAAAGGGTAAAAGGCAGTAGCGATACCTATTGATAGACACCAATAAGGACAATATGTTTTAATGAATTAAGTTTTCTAATAAACGCTCTAGTGCTGTAACTCACACATTAATGCACCGTAATTCGAAATATGAAATATAAAATAAATCCAGCTCTGACGATGGGCCGCTTCTCTTTTGTGGAGCGATTAGTGAATTCTTTAAAAGAATCCATTCGTAAGCACTTAATGTTTTGGATGCTCCCATTGGCGTAACTAGAATGCTTTTGTAGGGGGGCCTGGGCCCTAGTATAGTATGACGTATGTATGGCTTCGAACTTCGGAAACACTGGGGTGGGCACCAGAGCAATCTGGGGTTGGCACGGCCCACCTGACCCCCCCCCCCTAGTTACGCCTATGGATGCTCCGCTTTTCACGGCCTTGGTTTCTTTATAATATTAAAATTTTTGGAGTACCCTAGGGAAGTGTACAGTGTGTCCCATTTTCGTCACTTTTATAGGGTATCTTGGTAATTGTTAGTGCTATCAAAAAAGTAATGTAGGTGTCATGTGCTCTTTTTATAGCAAACTTAAAATCAATCAAAATTTGAAAATTTTCGCTCGCTTAAGAGATACGGGGGAAAATAAAAAATAGACAATATCAAAATTATCCTATATTTTCTTAGTTAAAAGAAATACAGAAAAATGTTTCATACAGAAGTTTCTTTATAATGATTGTTGAATGATATGCCGTTTTCAGAATAAGTATACGGGGTCAGGTAAAAAAGTTATCGGACCTAACCTCATTTTTTTAAATGAAACACCCTGTATATTTTAAATTAAAAATATACTATTTTAAATTCTCCTTCTTATACCACACAACACCACTTATTACTTTTGCTGCTGATACTGCTATTATGATGGTAAAAGAAATAGTAATGAAGAGGCTGCAGTCAAATAGCCATCCACCAAATTAATGATAGGCCAAGAAGGTGGCGCATTAAACTAAACGCAATAAAATCGGTATTTGTAAATTTTATTAACAAGATTAGCCAACAAGTATAATCAACAATAAAAAAACTCTAATGAAAAGATACGTTGGAAAGTTCAAGTCAAAAAGAAACGAATATATACAGGGTGTCTATTGGTTTACAGGATGGAGTTTGAGTTAATCAGTGGCAATGATAAATAGAAGCAGAGGTAGCAAGTGTAGGGTGTTAAAACCTAAAGAAAACGTATTGGATAAACCTTACATTGCCCACTAGCAGTTCAAGGAATTTCGAAGATCTTTTGTTAAGCTAGCTTCCATTAGCGGAAACACTATGAGTTGTTTTAATTGTACTTACATGTAATAATAAATCATTTGTAAAATCGGGAAAAGTGTTTAATTTTTTGTAAATGTGGTATGGTTTTATTGGCTAGTTTATTTGGATACTACTTTTGGGTATCATTTAACTGGTTAGCAAAACATTCTTATTTTTGCGAACAGAAAAATGTAATTTGTCAGCCAAAATGGCTAATTGGTCGGCAACTTATGGACAGTAATTAATGTCATACTAGAGTGCTCTAAATTATTTTGGTACGCAAATTAAATATATAAGCTGCTATGAGCGATCCACTTTTAATCAGATATTGGTAAGCAAAATATTTAATCTTAGTCATCAAAAAAAGGAATAAAACGTGAAATAGTGACAGTGCCCTGGGAAAGCATGTGAAAACCCGCCCCCGCTACACCTTTTGTAGCCGATTTCCTTCTGTATTCGGCAAAAAACATAAGAAAGTTACATAAATTGACAGTGCCCTGGGGAAACAAGTAAAAACCCGCCCCCGCTACCTTTCGGGCCTTGACTGCTACACCGAATGAAAACACACGCACGCAATTAGCTACCCGTATCACGCGACCGCTTTCGCTCCGCCCACAATAACGAACTTTGCCGATTATTCAAAACAAACGCAATCCAATGATTTATATTGATAATTTAATATGCATACCTACTGCTTCTAGATATGTTTTTTTCTACTGACCAATTGTCAAATCTTGCTGACCAAGTAATCATTTCGCAGCTCGACTGTTAATTAAGCGAACACATGATATTACAAGCGGACTGATATCGGTTAAATTGTTGACAGTTTGTAGCATTTTTTGCAGAACAAGTGTTGCAGCCTGATTTTTATTTATTGCAAGCAAAATCTTTTTATGCTGATCAAATGATTTAATGTCTATTTTTTGCTGCGAACCAAATTTAATAACGGCAAACCATTTAATTACTTCTCCTACTTTTTCCCCAAAAAGTAACGTGTAAATGAATATTTACGTTAGTTGCATAAACATAAATAAAGGGGAAGGACGTTCATCCTATGGTTTGTATAACGCCGGAAAGTGACGCCCTGACTTATACCACTAGAATCCACGGCGTGCGAAACGTTTTACCGGCCGTGGGGTTTTAACCTCCGAACTCTCGTCCTAGATTTACTAGTGACTGGCGCTTTAGCCACGGAGTCACCAGAGTCGTTTAAAAAAGTACTAATTTTGGTATTAATATTTTAATAATGAACAATATACAATTTCCCAGCACCATTTCCCCTCTCAATTTCTTTCGGTGTCCTCCGTAAAGGTATTTCTTAGCACGCAGTTAGAGAATATTTAATAAGTTCCAATTAATTTTATATTCTACTCCAGGACGCAAACTTTGTTGGCAATTCAAAGGTTGAATATCAAGTAGTGTCGGTAGGGAAAGTCCGGGTATGGAAGGTCAATTGTATTTAACATTTGTATTGTAAGATAAGTAAAACGTTGGAACTAATATAACGAATAAGAGATACCTGTTATATCGGTTATGATTATTATACAGGGTGAGTAGATAGGAACCGAGCGTATTGTAAACACGAAAAGAAAAAATTAGTTAAATTTACTTAAAAATAATAATACTAATAATAATCATTCTTTATTTCAGAATTACATTACTTAACATAAAATGAAATAGTGTAAAAAAATACAGCACATTATCGCGAATCATAGATTTGACGTGTTTGTTAAATATTCTTCAATATTGTAGGGTTCAATGTCTTTAAGTAGCTTAAATACACTTTTTTTAACTTTTTTAATGTTATCACAATTTTTAATATGATGTGGAAGTATATTGTATAGTTTTATACAGTCGTAATACGCACCACTTTCGTACAATGTTAGTCTGTATTTGGGAAACGTATAATTTGGTGGTAAAGTTCTTGTTGAGAATAATATGCTTTCTTGTAACTTTCTCTAAAATTGTAACCAAATATGGTTCTCACTATTTTTTTTGACATACAAATAACTGTTCTTCATCCCTACTTTTTTCATACAGAATAATTCCATATCTAATACGTGCAGGTATATTTGGGGAAAGACCCAGGATGGACATAAGCATTCCTCTGGGGAACTACGCCACAGTATACCAAGCGGAAGTTCATGCCATACAAGCATGCGTACTGCAAAATCTTGAAAAGGGCTATCACAACCAAAAGATTTACATCCTGTCGGACAGCCAAGCTGCTCTTAAGGCTCTGAACTCCAATCGGTTTACTTCCAAACTTACACTGGAGTGCCATACCAACCTAAAAGTACTGGCGGCCAGGGGGAACAAGATAGAGCTCTTGTGGGTCCCTGGTCACTCTGGGATATTAGGAAATGAAAAAGCGGATGAACTAGCGAGAGCCGGATCCGCCCAAAATCTCAGGGGCCCCGAACCGGCCTTTGGGATATCAAAACAGGCAACGAAAACAACATTAGATAGATGGTCGAAAAAACAACACCTATCTCGATGGCAAGGGTTACCTGGTCAAATACACGCAAGGGCCGTAATTGGAAAACCATCGAGGATACTATCGAATGGGATGCTAGCCCTAACACGGCCCCAGTTGAAACAAGTGATGGGTCTGCTAACAGGCAACTGCCACTTGCGAAAACACCTTCAACGGATGGGTATAAACAACGGATCCATTGAATGCAGACTCTGCGGCGAAGAGGATGAAACCGCCTCACACATAATATACCGCTGCGCAGCACTGTCTCGTAGAAGACAAAATATCTTCGGGAACATACAATGTAGTGACAACCTCCCACATGACAAACTTGGTAGAAGGTTACTGGACCTCATAGAAGGAACAAACATCGTCTAACCAGATCGGGGTACACAATAAGCCGGAAGGCTGCAGTGATAGAAGTTCGGGCCTTTAAACCGACCCCCGCCTTTAACCAACCAACCAACCAACCAACCAATACGTGATTCGAAATTTGCGTAGCACACCATTCTACACGTTTGTCTATCCTAGTGTTTAGATAAAATGCGCAAGGTGTAGCACACCTTATTCAATTTACCAATCACATACTGTACATGGAGATCCCATGACAGAGTATTGTCTAAGACCATTCCCAACAATTGAGTTGTTCGTGATATTTTTAGTTGCTCGACATTAAGAGAGATATATTCCAATTCTTCTAATATGGATCTTGTTGTTTCAAATATTATAGCATTGGTTTTTGAGGTGTTTAGTATGAGCTTATTTTTGACAAATCACTCATCTGCTTCCATCACAATTTTTTTAGTCCTTATGCCAAGAGTAAACTAACTTAGAGCCGTAATAAAAAATTGGTATCATCTGCATAATTTGTTAGTGTATTTTCGGTAGAAAACAGCTCGGTAATATCATTCACATAGATAACAAATAATAGCGGTCCCAATACACTTCCCAGTTTTATGTCCGCTCTACTAGATGTTACTCAGTCCTTTGCCTTACCCATTATTTTTTGACATCTTTCCGTTAGATACGATCGGATCCATTCCAAGGCAGGTCCCCGAACTCCATACAGTTCTAATTTATCAATTAAGATACTATAGTTTCTCGTGTCATACGCTTTCGAGAGATCGAGAAATACCCCCAAAGGGATCAGTCCGTTATCCGAAGACACCAAAATGTGCTCTGTAAACTGAAACAAAGCTGTTTGCGTCGATCTACCCTTCAAATATCCGTGCTGCAATCCACTAAAAAGGTCATGTGTAAACATTAACTCCATAATACGGTTAACCATCACTCGTTCAAAAATCTTAGAAAATGATGGAAGCAAACTAATGTTATACGATAGTTTTCAACTTTTGTGTCATCATATTTTTTAAATACCGGGACTACCAAGGCTAATTTTAATTGATCCGGGAATATTCCGTACTTTAGAGAATTATTTATTATGTGAACTATGGGTTCTAAAATTGGTATAATGCTATATTTCATTAAAGAAGTTGATATTTCGACGTGTCCGCTACTATGTTTGTTTTTAAGATTACTAACTATATCCACCTGTGGGTTTGTCAACTTTATGGGAATCGTATCGGAACAGCGCTCTATCCTGGTAGAAAATGGCTTATTTTCTAGTTGATCTAAAAGATTAGGAGCTGCCGTAGATAAGTAGTTATTGAAATTGTTTGCTATTTGTAACAAGTCTCCCTCCACTTTTATATCGCTTTTCTTAGTTTTCCTCTGTATTTCATTAACTACGTCCCACGCACTTTTTGATTTATTATCAGATGTACTTAATAAATCTAAGAACTAACCATAACTTTTTTTTGTGTAAGTGAAAATAATGTAGAACCCATATGTCCTATTTTCATTTGATGTCAAATTATAGCATAATTAAAAAAATAAACTTCACTTTAAGAGGCGAGATTTTTAATTGCTACTAATTAATAAATAAATAAATAAATAAAAATGTATTTTATATTACAAGAAGAATTACAAAAAAAAATTTATCATCAATGAACGGCGAGATTCAGCTATAAGCTGCTCTTATCTAACCGTCAAACAAAAAACTTAAATATTTAAATCCTAGCACTAGCTAAACATAGCTTGAATGCTTAACGAAAGTAATTTAATCCAAAAAATAATAACACCTATGACTATATCATATAGATGTTAATTAATATTATTTTTGAGACAATAATTGCAAAACATATTATAATTAATACAATTATAATTAATGATATTTAAAAAATTAAAGAAAAAAAAATATTATAATTAATATAATTATAATTAATAATATTAAAAATTAAAAAAAAAAGGAAATTTCATAATTGAAATTTACTAATGTTGATGAGTTCTGTTCAAAACAATCAATTGTTTAATTTTTGTCTTTAAAGTCATAACCGAAGCACACTGTTCAATCAGCCCACCAAAAGTGTTATAAATCTTGGGAGCACCATAACTGAAAGATCTCCGAAACATGGCTGAAGAGTGACGGGGAATACAAAGCCGTTGTCTATGGCGAGTGGCCCTATCGTGCTCATCTCCACCCCTTACCAAGAGTGTACGGAGATACAAGGGTTGGCCTGATAACATTAGTTTTTTAATCAGTGACGAAAACTGCACAAGATATATTTCGTCCAAGGTCAACCAGCCAGAATCATTATCCTAAGGTCAATATTAATTTCATTAGCAGCTTCCTCCGCATTTTCATAACAAAAAGAATGATATAATCGTCTGCATACTGATGTGAAGAACATGTTTTAAGAAAACTGCTAAAATCAGCGGTGTAAATAGTAAATAGAAAATAAAAGAGGACCAAGAATACTTCCTTGGGGCACACCCCTAGTGACCGGTAAAAACTCAGACTGATCGCCGCTGAAAGACACCCGCTGTGTTCTGTTAGTCAAGTAATCCTTTACAAATTCAATGCACTGTCACTCAAACCGAAGAATTTAAGTTTGGTACACAATATATCGAGTTCTAGTGTATCAAATGCCTTGCTATAGTCCAAGAGCACCAGAGAGGACTGCATGCGTTGGTCACATGCTCGGAAAAGATCATCTATGACTTTAAGTAAAGCTGTACAGGTGCTGTGATGCCTTCGGAAGCCAGACTGGGTAGTTGGTAAAATATTATTGGCATCAAAATATTCCGTTAATTGCTCACTTACAATCCTCTCTAGCATCTTGGAAAGGATTGGCAACAAACTTGTGGGCCTAAACTGAGACACTTCAGTGGGATTAGTAACCTTGGATATGGGAATTACATTTGCATTTTTCCAGGAGCAAGGAAATCTTGAAGTATTAAGGCAACAATTAATTATATAAGTTAAATACTGTGTTAGATGGGGGAAGATCATTTCGAGCATTTTAAGATTAATCCCATCACTGCCCATAGCATTTGATTTTAGGCTATTAATGACTTTAGTAACTTTATCATCATTGATTTGAGTGAATTGAAAATAGTTTGTGAAGTTAGGGAAAAGTTTATTGACATAATTTGTTTCTGAAGGTTCGATCCACTGTGCCAAATTGAGGCACACTATCAATAAAATACCTATTGAAACTGGTTGGACTGTCTATACTGCCGGGGGATATCTCAGTGGATGAGTTAATGTTTAATAATTTAACCTTCTTCCAAAAACCATGAGGATCCACCCTGAATTTATGATGAAGGTATGCACGTTTCTCATTTCTGAATGCAGAAGTCACAAAATTACGCAGGTCTCTGTATTCATTCCACGCTAAATCAGTTTTTAATTTTTTGTATCGAGTGAGTGGTTTTTTTTCGCAACCTTATCATGAGCTTCAGGTTATCGGTCGACCACGATGCTGGGCTTGGTGAAGCGAGCAGTTCTATACGGTGCGTGCATATCGAAAATATTTATGTCGTTTTCATTAAAAAAGAAGAGCATGCCATCAACATCATCAATCAAATATATGTGTTGCCGAATCAATATATGTGTTGCCAATCGATACTCATACTAATTGTTGTGTATTTCCTAGTTGGTTGTCCATGCCTAGGTTTCCCCTACCAGCTGACGTATTATTTTAAATTTAAAGTATTGATAACAATAGTGGTTAAACAGTAATTATAAATGATCATAATGGTTCTTGTTGTTGCTGTTGTGGTTAAATAATTTTGGTGTTTGGAAAAAAATACGGTTATTTTCCGAACTACTTGTAAGTATATCTTTGACGTTGTGGAAATATTTGTATTTGTATTTTTAAACAGCTCATGTACAAGAACCTTTTTTTAGTTTTTTTTACTGAAGTTAAAACTTGATTTCTCATAGCCACTTTACATTCTGCATGCTTTTGTTTAATAACATTTACATATGCAGTGGGAGTGCTTCAATTATATGCCGTTATTGCTTACACATCATTGTGATTAATAACAAATTGTTAAAAATACAGAAATAAAAATTTATGTAACAAGTGACCAGTTATAAGTGTATAAATCAGTACGTACGCATGGTAAGTTTGTTTGTACTTAAGCGCGGCAATTTCATTATTGTGCATAATATTTTAGTAAATTCTGTAATATAAATAATCATCTTGGGATCTTTAGTACATTCTATAATATAGTACATATAATGTTCTCCTCTTTCCCATGTTCGAGTTTGTTCTAGCCGTTCCAATTTCATGTTGCGCGCGCGATGATGTCATGTTGTGAATACATAATATATGTATATATATACAGTATATTGCCAATACGAACGTTCCATAATACAAAAGAGTCCCCGCTATGGGAGGTGGCGCGGGCCTATTGAGTTTGCGTCAGAGCCGGCCCGACATTATTTGTTTGTCGTTATTCGTCGCCATCTTTGGTTCTGGATGCTTTTTCAAATTACAGAATAAAAAGCGGTTCATCCACATTGTTATCGGTATATTAGTGCTTATAAACTTTCATTACCTAACAACAATTATTGTAAAGGAGTTTTTAATTTGTAGTGATTCGATTCGCTGTTTGGTAGGTTTGTGGCTTGTTTTGTTTAAGATGAAAGGACACAAGTGCATGGTGCTTTCTTGCAAAAGTCGTGAATCAATACCAGGTATAAAGTATTGCAGGTATGTACATATATACGGAAATATTTTGTTTATCAATTATCCGATTTTCGTTACCGAATTTCACTAAGAAGCTTGTAAAAAAAGAGAGGTCACTCGTATACAATATAATATATATGTGGTCACTACCTAACCTTAAAATTAATGTATTTTTAATTTGGTGAATCACTATAATTCCCAAAATAGTCAATATAGTCATTCATTCTTAATTTTTGGTATAGAAAAAAGTGAGGTTAAGAAACATACGACGTCGGATGAAAGTTCAAATAAAGCTCATCGTGTCGATTGTTACAAATATTCGGACAGAATTTGGCACCAAAAGTTTACACCAATCAGGGCACCGTCGGATCATCATATCGTCAGAAATCGTATGCATGGAACGCTGTCTTAAATCGAACTAATCGACATTTTGAGCAATATTTCTCCTAACTAACCAGTGAAATTTACATTAAAAAAGTTGAAATCCGGTCCTGTCAAATGTTTACTTTCATAAGGAAATTTCCGAACTGCGCAAACTCACAACGCCCCCTTCGATGCCCATAGCTGGGACATAATTGTAGATGGTATTAGCAATATACTGTTTATATATGTGGTTGTGACCTATTTTTAAATTACTTATTGAGATTCACGTTGTTGTTACTGCTTTTAAGTCTCTTAAAAGTTAAAAGATGAGCAAATCCACTAAATTAAGAAAAAATTTCGGTAAAATTCCGTTGAAATCATATAGGAACCGCAGATGCGTGCACATAGTGAACAAGCCGCACTCTTCCTGCGCTATATCTTAGCTTGTGTTTATTATATCACGGTTAAAATGGATCCTGAAGCCGAACAATCTCTATAGTCTACAAAGTCTGTTATTAAACAAAGTCTACTTATACTCTATTCATTTTACCAATTCAGGAGCATAAACAAACATCAGCGCTACGATGTTCGATGCATAAACTCATTGCAATTGGACAAACGGCGTTAAATCTTTCGAGGCTGACGAGATGCATTTCCAACAGGGTCGTTGGTCAGCGTAGTACTATTTCAGGTCTATTCATGCGTAGTTCGAGATTTTACCGTTATATTGTTCTTAAAGCAGACGTGTGCTGTTCACGTGCTTACATTTGATTTCGTCTACTGAATTGGGAAAATGAATAGTATATACAGTAACATATAATACAGTATACAAATCCTGAGATGAAAATAAATTGAAGAAAACTAACCTTAAATGGCGCTTTGAATTATTGTACGAAATATACATCTTATATGAAATCTGAAAATTTACGTGGCCGCTACTGAGGACGTTCGCAATCCATAGTTTATTGAGGCGGTGTTGTCATATATTGCAACACATAATTGTAAACGCACGTGTTCAGTTTTTGACAACAAGACGTCTTTGACCCGCGTTATCACTTCTTTTTCAAACTTTTTTGAAAAAGAATACTACAATTTTAAGGTACATATTCTCTTACCTTCGATCTTATTTATAATTAAATTCCATAAAAAAATAAAACACAAAAAGTATGTTTTGTAACAGAACCAACAATAGGTAATATCACACAAAGAAATCACATCACAATATTTCTTATTATTAATTATTTCACAACAGAAAAAAAATCCGGTAATGTTACAACTAACAGAACGTTTAAAATTCGTATACATCAAGCACGTGGAACCCTCGACAGCGTCATCCCATTCCCGAGTCTCGAAACATACTGAAGTAACGATAGTCGCGTGCGGTGTGATCTGACAACACTGTTAGTATACTCCACTGACCCACATTGTTGCTGACTGAATCCAGATGGAACGGCGCGACAGTATGTGGGTAAAAAGGGTTTTTACCTTAGTATTTAGATATTCAATTAAAAAAAAAAGTATGTAGAATTTCTCTAGGACACCCTAAGAGTCACCCATTTAAATATAATAAGTCATTTCCATAACACACTGTGGTTATATTCTAATCTAAGTTATGTAAAGAGAAGGGTGATGTCCGTAATACTTCAGAAAGCTGGAATTATTATAAGATCCATTGGCAAAGCACTGGATGATTACAGTAGCTTTCTAGATACTATGCCATTCTGTTCTGTGTTCAGTATCCTTCCCCTTATTCGATAATAAATTCCAGCCTATTAATTACTTTCTGACCTATCCTATCATAAGGGTCTTGTTATCTATGACGTTTTACCCGTAAAAATATTCGACGTTTATAATGGGACTTATTTTATTGATTGATACATAAACACTGATTCTAGAGCATCATTCGCTTAGTCATCGTGAACATATGAATGTACGTATATAACCGGATGGCGATGGCGGGACAAAATCTCTTATATTATTCCCGTAGCGACCTCGAAAAGTGCGTACAAAATTAAATTATATAAATTAATTCGCAGATTAAATTAATGTGATCGTATTTTCAGCTAAATTATATTTTATTAGGTTTTGTAAAAATATTGTGTGTTTTAGGTCATGGATATGAGCAAATATTTTCAATCTAGTTTAGGTATTAAATACCCGACACTCAGAGATCATCCACTACATACAGGTATGTACTAAATACCAATGTGTCATTTATTTGTAATAATACATCTGACAGACTTCCCTCGATGTGCATATTTGTTGTGTAAAGGTCGCTCATATAAGTGGCGTATGTCAGTCGGACGAACATCGAAATATTTTCAGCCGGGTTTGTTCGGGTTTGTTCGAACAAACCCGAACAAACCCGAACAAGAGGACCTCCCGCCCCAGTTTTCGAGGATGCTGAACACGATGGCAGCGTCAGAATTTCTTTTTTGGGTTGCGCAACCCATCAAAACGGCCAGAAACCACCCCCAGAGAAGTTAAATGCGCTTCAAGAGGTTTCCCTGCAGAGAAACACACTTTCCCCCCATTTTTGAGGATGCTGAGCACGATGGTGGTGTTGGATATCGCGTGCGACCCCGTCCAACCCCTCCACCGGCCAATACTCGCCCCTGAAAGGGGTGATTTTTTTTTCAAGTATCAGCGGCAAATATATATTCCCCCCGTTTTCGAGGATGTTGAGCACGTTGGTGGTGTGGGATATCGCGTCCAACCCCTCCCCCCCCTCCTACCGTTTTCGAGGATGTTGAGAATGGGGAAAATAGTTGTATAGTTGTTGCAGAATTATACCGTTGACTCTTTATTTATAAATAAACTACCTGATTAAACCCTATTGTATACGCCTGAACCTCTTCAAAGGTCAATAAATGGGATCAGGGCCGGCTTGAAAATGTATACCACACCACATGATTTATTTTTATAATTTAAAATAAATAGGTAGGTATTTTTAGTTTTAGGTACCTATAATAAATGTAAAATAATGATAACAATTAATGATAATTGAAAATAATATAATTTAAAAGTATAACTATGAGGGAAACAAGTACAATAAAAACTAATTAAAATCTAAGAAACTATTGATAATTTATTCAAAATTTAACTCTGTATCACTATCACTATCAACACTCTATGTCTTGGTATCCCAAACTTACGAAAACTTTTCTATATTTTATTTTTATTGAGGCAATCAAAAGAAGATATCTGCGTTTATGGTGGGAATTTCCCATAGTTGCGCACTTTTAACTGGTGATTTCCGATCGCGGGACTTGAAAATAAACATAAATTTATTATGTACATATATTATCATACCAAAATATGCAAGAAAACCCATAATTTATTTTTAATTCGAATTATATAGATTTTGGAAACCAGTTTATGAATTATGTCCATAATATATTACCAGATATATTGATTATATTTATTCTACATTAATAAATTGTTCAATTTTACTTAACGTTCGTCTTCTATTTTATTTTCTTCTGTATTATAGATTTTTTTTGATAATGTTTGTTTTCTCAATGTAGGTATAATTTGGTATTTATTGTGCAAACTTTTTAGGTGACAAATGGTTGGAAGGAAAACATGTTGATGATGGAGCTGAAGCCTATTGGAGAATCCATGACAATTTATATGATTTAAGTACTTTTATTGACAGTCACCCTGGAGGAAAAGAGTGGCTTCGACTGACAAAGGTAAATAAATAGACTCAAAGGAATATTTCACAGCAAGTCTTGGATTTTACCGATAAAAATATATAATTTACTTTAGAATAAAAGCCAAATCAAGGTTTTTAATCGACGGATGATTTATATATGTCGGCGTCAATTAGTGAAATCCGTCATTCCCAGAAATGCCTAGTCATTTCAAGTATTGCCGGCAAATAGAGTAACTCTACGTTTGGTACACCGCTTGCCTAAAGGCCGTATTAGAGTCGGCAATTTTTTCTCTTACGCCGGCAATTATAATGGCACGTATTCATGCGCAGTAAACCGTTTTCGATCAGTTGAAGCATTGTCAACGGTCAGAACAGCAGTGGGTACTGTCGAAATCCCTAAAATATCCCCAGAATTAGAGATGTGCAAACCTGTTCGTTTTGATTACCAGTTAAAGCAGCTACTGCTATTTAAAAATAGGAGGTGCAAAAAGTTGCTGAATTAGCAGTCCATAAGTTTAATAAAGAATGTAAACTGCTAATTTAAGTACCAGTGGGTTTAAATGGCCATTACCTGTTGGGCCAAATAATAAACAGTTAAAAATAACAGAATAATCCATGTCTACCCAATTGCGCCGGCAAGGGCAATTAAAATGGCGTCTGCCCCATTTCTGGTAATGAGAGACAGCTGATCGGGAACAGTGTACTGCGCATGAATCCGTGTCATTTTAATTGTCAGAAGAGTAGAATTTCTGACTGTAGTACGGAGAACGGTGTACTGCGCCTGAATCCTTGAATTATAATTGCCATTGCTGGCGCCATAAAAATTCCCGACTGTATTAAGAATATCAGGCATTCCATTACCTCCTAAAATTCCGGGCCGTGAACAGAGCAGCGATGCGCTGTTGCCAAACGTTCTTTTAAGGTATTTGGAAATGGAATGGACTTTAAAATGCAGAACATGTATAAATATTATTTTTTGTAACCAAATTTTTTTTTTAACTTCTTACTGACTAAACTCCCCGTGTTCCTTCGGTTCCGCGCCTCTCGGCGTATTAAACCTTCGGACATCACACGTTGGTATTTCTGCTCTGCACGACAATGCGTGCGTTGCGTCGTACCTCGCCTAGACCGCGATGGTATAGGGTTTGTCATCTTATTTTAATAGATAGTTGTTAGTGTGTTAGTTCCCTGTAATGACGGAATTCTTTCAGTCAAACGTTGTACTTAACTAAATGATTTAAGTTGCCCTGTTTACCGGTTTTAGTCGAACGCTGTAATTGTTGTTGAGATCTGTTTAGTGATTTTTTTTTTGAAAATGAAATGTCGAAGCATTCAGAATTGTTTTATAAGAAGTTAGATGACTTTTACTCCAATCAAAGTAAGAAAAAACCTTGAATTGTTACGGAATTGACGGAAGTAAGAAAATTCTTTTCAATTTTAAGGAAATTATTTACAAACCTTTTAATGTAAAATACCTTATTTTCATGCACTACTGGCAACACTGTCCTAATTGCACCGGCAAACAGGGTAACTTGACTGAAAGAATTTCGTCATTACAGGGAATGCCTGATACTCTTAGGCAAACGGTGTACCAAACGTAGAGTTACACTATTTGCCGGCAATACGTGAAATGACTAGGCATTTCTGGGAATGAAGGATTTCACCAATTGACGCCGACATATACACTGTGTTAATTCCGCAGTTGGTTCTTTATGAACCATTTTTTAGGGAACTGATATTACTGAAGCCTTCGAGTCTCACCACCTTACCTCCTTAGCTGAAGAACTTCTACCTAAACTGTTTGTTAAAAAGGCCACGTCACCAAGAACCTTCCCATTTACTTTCCACGAACAGGGCTTCTATAAAACTCTGAAACGAAAAATAGCCGAGAAACTTAAAACGTTACCGAAGAAGTCGGCGACAAGAAGTAAAATTCTAACCGATGGAATTTTCGCGTCATACATAGTATTTTTTTTATTAGCTGTGTATTTTAGAAGTTTTACTATTGGCGTCATCTCTGGCCTATGCCTGGGACTTTTAAGTGTAGCAGCCCACAATTTTTTCCATCAAAAGGACAACTTTAGAAGATTTTATTTCGATTTCTCGATGATGAGCTCTAGGTTCGTTTTTTACTATATTTTTAAACTTAACTTTTAAATTGTTGGTATCGATTATTATTAATATTGTTAGTGTTTTTTAGAGAATGGAGAATAAGTCATGTCTTAAGCCATCATATGTATACCAATACTATAAGTGATTTGGAGATATCTTTTGTGGAACCATTCTTTCAATACCTACCAGGGAAGAAGAACCTTTTTGTTAGATTCGGTTCTTGGCTCTATGGCCCGATAATTTATTCTGTTTTGTTTGTTTCACAATATGCAAAGACGTAAGTATACATTATCTATTTTATGTCATACCAGTGCATTATTGTGTTTTTATACCTTAGATACCATCTATATAATGGATTACTTTATGCCCGTGCGGGCATAAAGTACACATTATGGCCCGCGCTGGCATTAAGACGCAAAAAACAGTTTTCGATTAACTTATTCTATATTAACAAAGTAACAAAATATAACTTTACGTTTATATATTATTTGATTGTATTTACATAGAACTGGCAATTTTGGAAGTTTCCGCTGATAGCTAAATTTTCTGCAGCAAAGGTTGACTCATGATTCATTGTCTGGATCTCTAGTTTCTGTAAGGAAATGCGAGATCCAGATGGTACTCCTGCCAACATCCTTGAAACCTCATCTTTTGAGGATATGCTGTCCTCTAAATATCCTTCAGCAACTGTGGTACTCTTCCATCCACCATGGCGCTTCAGCGTAGTCATACTTGCTCCAGTTTCTGCTAAAAGAGTTGCCGACGTAAACAATGACCAGTGTGCTGCATTTTTGATTTTTGACTTTGACACATTAAATATTTGAATACTTATCTCCCTAGCAACAAGAACGCAGGCTATAATAATGTCAAGTTAATGTCGCAGGTAAAAATAAAAAATTTGTTAATCAAATTAAATGAAAAAATAATATTTATTATTTAAAGCGAACTGGCATGACATAAAAGTTTGTATGTACCACGGGTACTAATAGATATATACCCTCGGGCGACTTACGAACCCTCGGGCCAGAGGTCCTAGGCTTTGTAAGACTGTCGCCCTCAGGGCATAATCATCTACTTAGTACCCTTGATACATAAATAACTATTTTATCTGTTTTTTGTAGACTGTCTGTAAAAATATTTTGTGTAATAATGTAATGGTAGGTATACACAATTCCTCAGTCCATCAATCCAGTTATTTTTTTTTAGCGTAGCACGATATTTTCTTATGGAAAACCCTAGTTTTTCATGGGCGGCACTATTACCATTTACTATACCAATAGTATCCTGGATAGTGACCAAACAAGAAGCCGGATTTTGCATCCTAATGTTTATGTGGATAATAACCATTGGCAGTTTGCATTTTGGTCTTGTTGGTGTAAATGCTGCACATCATCATCCGGATATCTTTCATGACGGAGACGCGGCTCGGTAAGAAAAACATTGTTGTCGTCTAAATGTGTCATTCTTTAACAAACCGCATTAACGGTACACAGGAAAACTGCAGATTCCTGGGGTAAAAATACTGCGACTTGGCCATACTTAGTTTAGTTCAATAGCTGGTAATAACCGAGATACAGGGTGTCCACATAAAAATTTAATTTTCGATTTTCCTAAGTAACTTATTTCTAATTCAATATTCTTGCACAAAATTTTGTGACTAGGGTTTTTTTGGGGAAAGGAATTTGAATTTGTTATTAATTTTGAGGTAGATTATAGGGGGCGCTCTCTGCGGTTTTTTTTTTGTTTTATGATCAAACGCAACACTATAGGAAAAATCCTTTAGGGCACTCTGGAAGTGGTGCGTATGCGCAAAAAGCGATTCACGTTGGTTTTGAGAATCGTTGGAGGTTATACTCGATGGGAAAAACGACCTCGGGAAGATCGTTCCATAATGCAGTAGCTGAAGAGTATGTTTGGGTGCAGAGCTCCAGACATGAGAGCAGTACTCTAGTGATTGTCGAATCTGGGCTTTGTATAGTGTCAAAAGTTGTTGAGGTGTGTACAACTTTCTGGTTCGGAAGAGTACACCAAGTGTCTGAGAAGCTATCTTGGCGATTGCCACAACGTGGTTATGCCAATACATATTTCTTCCAAGATTGACGCCCAGCAAAGTAATAGATGAAGCCAGTGGGATTGCGTGTCCGTCCACGATTATATCCGGTTCTGTAATGTTAACCTTTTTAGAGAAAACTGCTGGGTTTGGGTTTTTTTAGCGTTAAATTCGACTTGGTTACTGTCACCCCAAGCCAAAATTTCTTCCAGGTCTTTGTTGAGGCGTGATACTTCATGCTGTCTGCGAAGATGTGCGTCGGCAGCCGATGTTTGTGCATTCAAAGAGAAAGATGAGATAAGTGTGCTATCGGGTTTGTTCTCTGGATACATAAAAATAAATATAACTTTTCTGGACCTTAGTATAATTATGTTTTTATTAAAAATATCAGTTATCAGATATACTTTGGAAATGTCGGGTTTGTTCGGGTTTGTTCGGGTTTGTTCGGGTTTCGAGATATTTTCAATTACAGTTTTCTCTAAAAAACATTACAGAACCGGATATAGTCATGGACGGACACGCAATCCCACTGGCTTCATCTATTAATTTGCTGAGCGTCAATCTGGGGGGAAATATGTCTTGGCATAACCACGTTGTGGCAATCGCCAAGATAGCTTCTAAGAAACTTGGTGTACTCTTCCGAACCAGAAAGTTGTAGACACCTCAACAACTTTTGACACTATACAAAGCCAAGATTCGACCATCACTAGAGTACTGCTCTCATGTCTGGAGCTCTGCACCCAAACATACTCTTGGGCTACTGGATTCCATCGAAAGGAGGGCTATTCGCCTGATCGGAGACCACGAGCTGACGCAGAACCTCGACAGTCTAGAACATCGAAGACAGGTTGGGGATTTGACTCTCTTTTAGAGATATTTTCATGGAAGGTGCTCGGCTGACTTTGCTCTCTTAATTCCGCCCAGAGCGATGACTAGCAGAAATACACGACGAACCACTGCCGCCCATCCATATGTGGTTGAGCTTAGTACTCCTCGAACTTCATTATTTAACCTTCCCGAGGTCGTTTGTCCCAACGAATATAACCTCCAACGATTCAAAACCAACGTGAATCGCTTTTTGCGCACACGCACCACTCCCAGAGTGTCCTAAAGGATTTTTCCTATAGTGCTTGTGTTTGATCATAAAAAAAAAATTAATTGTATGTATACAAGTTGTAAAGGAGTTTTCGACTATTCTAAAATGTCAAGGTGAAAAAGTGTGCTGTTTGTAAAAGAATGGCTCAAATAGATCAATAAAAAATCAATTTTATCGATTTTCTTTATGATAAATTTTACCTTAACAATTGTTCATAATTTTTGCAG
Organism: Barypeithes pellucidus; assembly: GCA_963991005.1. NCBI lineage: Eukaryota > Metazoa > Arthropoda > Insecta > Coleoptera > Curculionidae > Barypeithes > Barypeithes pellucidus. The sequence continues at coordinate 16,451,732 of OZ022561.1, read as the reverse complement.
TCCTAAGACTGAAATGGACTGGGGTATCTTCCAACTGGACGCCGTTATGGACCGAAAAGACATCACCGGTTCCCACTTTTTAGTGCTCACAAGCTTCGGGGACCATGCCCTTCACCATCTGTTTCCGTCAATTGACCATGGCCTGTTGGAATATCTTTATCCGATTTTTCTGGATACTTGCAAGGAGTTCGGGGTGGATTGGAAACTGGTTTCACAATTGGATCTGATAAAGGGACAGTATCGACAGCTGGCTAAGGTTTTGCCAAATAGGATCGTGCCGAAAAAGTTAACTAGAAATTAAACGGCACCAAGGCGATATGTTAATTAGACTGATTTTTAAAAAATATATTTGTGGTTTATTATTAAATTATTTGTTATTTATTGAACTAGTCCAACATAAGTAAAAAATTTAGAGCTTACTTATGAGATATTATTTATAAAATTAGGAGGAATACTGGACCGTATCCCAAAATTTCCTGATGTTGTTCAAAAAAACCCTCGAAACGTCATTAAACCACAATGTGTCATACATCGTTGACTTCGGGAGAAATTTTTCAGAATTTCGTTTTTTCCGGATATCTCCGGAACTACTTGAATTTTAAAACTTTCTAAACGGCATATTATTAGGCACGTAAATGCGCAACTTTACCTCCATTTAACCGACTTCGTATCTCTTACGGGTCCCGAGATCCTTGTACTTACCTTCCTTATCTTGGACACGTTGTATTTAGAGCTATTTATTAGGTATCTACAATGGTTCCTCACCCGCACAAACTTTTAGAACATCGGGTTCGCATTCAAAGACATTGGCTATGACTAACTACTATGTGTGTAGAATTATTTTAGTTGAAGCATATCTATTTTATCAGCTTTTTGTTGTATAAACTATTTGGAAACCTAACCGTCTCTGTTTTTTGGGGATATTTAACGAAATTAAAAACGATCTATTAGTAAATTATTAAAGCTATTTATTTTACAAGTGATGAACAACGAACAAAAAATACAGAAATAATATTGTACTTAAGTATATCTATATTCTTAAGTGAATGAAGGAATATACCATTGAAGTAACCCTGGAACAAATTTTGAAAAATATGTTTTACTCGTTGATTTTTGGATATAGTTGTAAGACAACCTAAAGTATTTTTGTTCCAAAGTAACTGTAAATAAGTTGCGAAAAACAAATGAAAAACTAAGTAAAAGAACGATATAACTTGTTTATTGGTGCCTTATATCATACAACATATCATATCCACACATACAATAAGTTAAAATAACCTGGACTTTTTACAAAATACAATGTCGGATTTTTCTTTTCGTCTCAGAGAAATCCGGAGACCGAAGGCTGTTTTGATGAATATACGTGTCTCTTTTAACCTTTATTCTCCGTATTCTCGTACAAAAAACACTTTTTTAATAAAACAACGGAATCATACTTCTAATTGAAAAAAAAAATTAAAATAAATAAATAAAAAATAAAAGTAAGTAATAATTAATAAAAATAATGTATTACACTCGCGGCAAGAGTGGTCACACCGCATCTAGAGTTCGTTTGTTTTTTAATCTAACACAGCGCGCAATTTTTTTAATAATCGGCATCGGGTGCAAGGTCGAATCTTGGGGGGAAAAGACCTCCGTCGATTGGTGGGCGCTGTCGTGGCTAAAAAGAGAACATAAATTTAATAAACTTGGTAAGGTAGCAATGGAATTAAAGCTAACAAAGAAGGAATATAGTGCAATAAAATTGTACTTTTGTTTACATTGCTCGTGTAAAAATGTCAGCATTTGCCACATATTTACCATAACTCCAAACAGGAGCAATTGGACAATTTATTAATGCAAGAAGTGCAATTTTATTGAACTAATATAACAATTATTGCAAAGAATAATGATAATGGAAGTGCTACAGCGAGCAGAACTGCACAATAAAATTTTCTTAATGTTTGCAACTTGTCCAGTTTATCATTTCAAGGATGATTATATGTACATAATTTTGGTTCCTTTTCTGAACAACAGGGAAAGGAGGGGAGAGGGGAAGGGAGAAAGGGGACAATTTTCAGGAAAAGAAGTGGTTAGACATACAATTTTGTATTTTGAACAGTTTGTGAAGAGAGGGTAAAATAATATAATCCAACGTCAATTAGTTTATGAAGATCAATTTATTTTAATAATAATACTTCTAGTGGAGTCGATCCGGTTTACGAAAATCCCTTGACGAAATCGAGTAATAAATTGAATCCGGCCTGATCCCCGTAGCTCGATTAATAAACTACTTATTAGCATTTATGTAATATTCCCCCCCCCCCCCATAACTCTCCTCATTGTCCCACCGCACCCAGCCTCCGGCCCATCAAAGTACTCGGTGTCACCCGTTGATTCGCGAAAAATTGATTTCCCAACTCTGCCCCTTCTCGAGATATGATTAATTAAATTTTATTGTTTTTACAGTTAAAAATCGCGAACTCATTGAGATATCGGGATCAGATTTGTTCGAGCTTACGCGCTCTGTCAAGCTCTTCAATTTTGCCCTTCACATTTTTTTTGTAGCATCAGAACCGGCTGAGTTATTTAGGAAAATCCGTTGTAGGTTAGATTTACGGGGCGTGCCCCCCGCCCCCTCCACCCAATGCGGCGCCCCCTACAAATCATGTTAGAATGTCGAGAGGATCCTACTGTATCGATTGGAGAAAAAAATACTCGATTTCGTCAAGGGATTTTCGAGCCGTTTATTTCCCCAGAACGACTCCACTATTCATTTTGGGCGTTTCTAAAAGTCCATATTTGTCGCATAATCGATCTTAATAAAGTTATCTATATATTTCTGTTTTGCTCTTTCTCATTGATTAAGGCTTTCAGAACTTTGACCATTTGCGTTGGTTGGCATAGAGAAAAAATAGTCACTGTGCATTTTCTGTCTAACGTTGTAGCAGATTCAAAAGGGTGTGACAAAAATGACAGATTCTGCATGCTGGCTCAACAATCATCAACGAATAACTCTAGAAGTTCACAAATAATTCAATAGACATAACAGTAAAATCTTCTCTAAAATGAGTTTTTTCTTTCCAAGAAACACGAAAACCTGTAGAGGACAGTACAGTTAAATAGTGAGGCTACAGAACAAGAGGGGAAACATCTCACTTACAAGATGACAGAACCTATTCCCATATCATCGCTGGTAAGCGAGGTTTGTTTGCTTGCTGTGGCTTAAATAAAAAAAAATTGTTATTTTGGTTCCTCTTGTTGTGTGAGTTTTTAGTCAGTAAGTTATTTGATTTGGGTACTGGTATTTGGTGATATAAATATGATAAGTGGGTTGGATGACTGAATAATTGAAGCAAGAGTTTTATCATCTGATGAAAAGTTTTTTAATTGTAGAAACGAGCTTTGTAATAGTGCAACTAACTAGTGTACGGAGTGGGCTACCTTTTTACCACCTGATTTTTTTCAACTGTAATTTATTTCTAATATATATATTTGCAATAAAATTAAAGCATCATAAGTTCCTCAATCCCCATAGTTTACATAAATGCAGAAAAATAAAATGTTACTGGAAAACTGAAGCTTTGAATAGTACAAAAATTGTGTTTTCAAGAAATAACGATTGCGGATCTTAGCAGATATACATTTTTTTAATGTAATGTAAATTAATCTTGAAAAACCCGATGGTAAGGCTGGTAACCTCTCTTAAAGAAAGAACATATTTCGTTATCTTACCGCTGGGCTCTGTCCTCTAGCGCTAGAACCGGCACGTCCCTTCGCACGGAATTTAGCAATGGCTTGTTCTGCGAGGTCAGCACGTTCCTCTGCTTCTTCAAGTTCTTGTTGTGCTTTGCGGAATTTGGCCAAGTTGAGGGCGGCAATTTCTTCTGCTTCTTCGATCTGTCTCTTGTATGTCTTGATCTTTTGTTGGAGTTTGTCTACCAAGTCTTGCATACGTTCGTGGTTCTTCCTGTCTTCTTCGGCTTGGAAGCTCAATTCCTTAATGCGACGTTCGGATTTTCTAAGGTTCTTTTGAGCGTCAGCGTGTCTTCTCTGTTCGCCGTCAAGTTCGTTTTCGAGTTCCCTGACTCTCTGTTCGAGTTTGGCAATGGCCTTCTTTCCTCCTTTAAGGGCGTTAGCTTCCGCTTCATCAAGACGTACTTGCAAGTCCTTGATTTGTGTTTCAAGTGCTTTGCGAAGTTTTTCTTGAGTTTGTGCGTGGTCTTGTTCGGCACGGAGTTCATCGGCAAGGCGAGCGGCGTCAACCATGGCCTTCTTGGCCTTTTCTTCTGAGTTCTTGGCCTCGTTCAAGAGTTCATCAAGATCGGAATGCAAGGTCTGGAGTTCAGTCTCCAATTTCCTCTTGGCAGCAGACATGGAAGCGTTTTGGGCAGAAAGGTCGTTAAGTTGTTCATGAGCATCTCCCAATTCTTGTTCGGCTTGACGACGAGCACGGTCGGCTTGTTCCAAGAGAGTGCGGGATTCTTCAAGTTCGTTTTGAAGGGCATTAGCACGACGTTCGGAGATACCCAATTGTTCACGGGCTTCGTCACGGGCGCGTTGTTCTTCTTCGAGAGCTTGTTGAGTGTCCTTGAGTTGTTGTTGGTAGCGTTTGATGGTCTTTTGGGCTTCGGCGTTAGCCTGGAATAGAAAAACGACATATGAGTAATGGTGACATAGAGTCAAGCCTTATTTAAATCAAGCGATAAATAAAGTATATATTACCTTGTTAGCGTGATCCAAAGCGATTTCGAGTTCGTTGATGTCGGCTTCCAACTTCTTCTTCATGCGAAGGGCCTCAGCCTTACCCTTGGCTTCGGCTTCGAGGGAGGCTTGCATGGAGTCGAGGGCACGTTGGTGGTTCTTTCTGGTATTTTCGAATTCCTCTTCTTTTTCTTGGATGCGTCTGTCGATTTCTTGACGAACTTGAGAGAGTTCCAATTGGCTTCTGAGTACTTTGTTTTCTTCTTGTTCCAAAGCGGATTCGGCTTCTTCGAGGGCAGCTTGAAGTTCGTCCTTTTCGGCTTCCAAGCGCTTCCTGGCCTTTTCGATTTCGTGGATGTTGCGGCCACCTTCGCCGATTTGGTCGAGGAGGTCCTTAACTTCATCAGCGAGGTTCTTGTTTTCACGGCGGACGGCTTCCAATTGCTCTTGTCCTTCCTCGTATGCTCCCTTAAGTCTGAAAAGTTCAGTGGAGTAGTTGCGGCATTCCTTCTGGCTGGCGTCGAGTTCGGCGGCCAAGTCATCGACCTTGAGTTTCCATTCGCCAATGATTTTGTCGAAGGCCTTCTGTTTCTTTTCGGCGGCGTTGGCAATAGCCGTTGCACGGTCTACTTCGAGTTGCAAGTCTTCGACTTCAGTGGCAAGGCGTTGTTTGGTCTTCTCAAGGGCTACAACCTTCTGGTTAAGGGATTCGATGGTCTCTTCAGCTTCAGCAAGACGGGCCTGGAGTTTCCTCTTGGCTTCCTCGAGTTCTTCAGAGCGAGCGACACCTTCAGATTCGTATTTCTGGCGCCAAAGTTGGGATTCAGCGTTAGCCTTGCTGAGTTGACGTTGGATGTCAGCTTTAGCTTCTGCTTCTTCTTCAACCTGTTCACGGATGTTGTCCAAGTCGTGTTCCAAGTTACGGAATTTGCCCAAAAGGGTAGCACGTTCGCGGCTTTCCTCATCGGCTAACCTCTTGGTGTCTTCCAATTGGGTGGTAAGGGATACCTTGATCTTACTGAGTTGAGAGACTTGGGATTCGGCTTCTTCCAATTGTCTGAGGAGGTCAGAGTTTTCAATGGAGAGCTTCTTCTTGGCGGCGTCAAAGTCGTTGAGAGTGCGGTTGGTTTCGTCGAGTTTGCCTTGGGCGTCATTGAGTTGTTGTCCCAATTGTTTGGATACCTTCTCAATGGCGGCCTAAAAAAAGAAAATTTTATATTACAATTCTTTGTTGTAGATCACGGCACAAATAACGTGAAGCAATTGGCTAAATGAAAACGTGGTTACAAGAAAATATTAGCTTGCAGTGACGGCAGCGTGTTATTGAATCGACACAATAAAAACAGGAAGATGAGAAACACAGAAGCCTCTAGAGCGTTTCATCGGTGTTATGCAACGCCAAAACGCCTAACAGGTAAATTAACGTTTCGACTAAAGCGGCTGTCCTTCAGTACCTTTTCGTTGGCCAAATGGTCGACGGAGGCACGGAGGTCGTTAAGTTCACCGAAGTATTGAGCCTTTTCCTTTTCAGCCCTAGAGGATAAGACAGAGAAAAACACATTTACTAAGTATATATGTTACGCAACGAGGACCTAGGTGGTTACGTAACTTCAAATACTTAAATATTAACCTTTCATTTAATTTTTTCATATGAATTTTATAGATTTGGATCCAACCAGTTAAAATATAATTTTGAAAAAATTGCCTCTAATCCAAGTGAAATATAACTATAATTCTTGAGGAAGATTGCAAAAAGTAGAAGTACTCCTATATGATTAGAATAACATTAAAATATAGATAATAGTTGATATTTAAATATTCAGATATATACAGCCTACAGGGTAAACCAAATAAACACAGTAATATAATCTTTGGGTTCAGTGCAGGTGACACAAGAGACAGAACAGAACAGAACTAGGTTTGGTTTTTTGTACCTTCTCACGTCCAACTAATTCTACAGCACCGCGAGATTGTTGCAATTCTTGAAAAATACTGGTACGATCTTTTTCAGCCCTAAATTATTCATTAAATGCATATATTTGTAAATCTTAATTAATATTCTTAAATTATTTTAATTAATAAATAAGGGGAGGAAATATGAGAAGCAAACTAGACAAGTGATAAAAAGAACTTACTTAGCCTTAAGTTTGTTGAGTTGGTCGATTTGTTCACCCATTTCAGAGACGGCATCGTTGTGCTTCTTGCGCAAGTTAGCCAAGGTGCCTTCGTGTTGGATGTTGGATTCTTCCAAGTCACGACGGAGCTTAGCGAGCTCAGCTTCTCTCTTCTTGTTGAGTTCAATTTGAGCTGAAGTAGCTCCACCAGCTTCTTCGAGACGTTCGCCGAGTTCTTCAAGTTCACGGGCGAGGTCGGCACGTTGTTTCTCTGCTTTAGCTCTAGCTTGGCGTTCAGCTTCGACTTCTTCTTCGAGTTCTGAAATAAAATAAGTTGTTAATAAAAAGAAAATTTGATGTCCGGGGTAAACACCAGACCATACAAAGAAAGCAGCTGGTATACGCAACAATATTTGCTCCTGGTAGGTACTTGGTTTGGGTTTTAAATAAAAGACTTGTTTACTGCTAATCAAGAAGATGTTATTCTTACCTTCAATACGGGCCTGGAGTTCCTTGATCTGTTTCTGGGTCTTGCCTACAACGGATTGTTCGTCTTCAAGTTTAGCGGTCAATGATGAGATTTCCTTGTCTTTGCGTTGGATGGTCTGTTCGAGTTCCTTCTTGTTCCTTTCCAAGTCAGCTACGGCTTCCTGAGTAAGTTTCAAGTCACCCTCAACCTTCCTCTTCGACTTCTCAACATCACCACGGAGTTTCTTTTCGCGTTCAAGAGAATCTTCGAGTTCGTCCAAAGTTTGTTCCAATTTAACCTTAACCTTGTTCAAGTGGTTGACCTTGTCTTCGGCGGCTTGGAGTTCTTCAGAAACCTTCTGGTTGTTGTCGCCGGAGAGTTTCTTTTCCTTGTTGAGCTTGTTGATGAGTTCGTCTTGGTGGGCGATCTCGTCGTTCAAATTCCTGATTTGGTGGTCTTTGGTGGCCTTATCCTGTTCGGACTTTTGGAGATTGAGTTCCAAGTCTTCGATGTCCTTCTTGTAGCCGGAGATTTCTTGTTCGAGTTTCTTCTTTTGTTGCATAAGTTGGTTGCGGGAATCCTCTTCTTGGCTCAAACGATCTTGGGTTTCCTGAGAATTACAATAATAGTAATTGATATGGATGGTAATGATGAAACTTTATAATACATATTAATATTTGATTAAATATTATACCACTGGGTCAATAAATTCTCTAATAATTTGCAGTAGATATATTTGCCTAATATCCAGGTCACCATATGTAGTACAACCAAATACCTCTTCGTAATTAAATGCTTTTTATTGGCAACGATCCAATAAAATGTTTTCAGGTAGTTTTAATGGTTTCTAATCACCTACACTCGACTTTGACACAGAGCCAAAAATTAATAAAAAATAATAAAGCGAAAACTCGATTTAGCTAATGAAAGACATTATTGATAGATGTCCAACATGATATGTATCTTAGGAAAATAACTATACTTTAATTTTTCGCAGTCTATTAAGTTTGATCAGTATATGATGAATCTTATAATGAGTATGCCTGGTGATGATGACATTGATTGTAAGAAAAAAAAGAAAGTTCGCATAAACTTCGTTTAGTACATTGAAAATACGTTCGCAATTTCATAAAGTGAGTTGTTTATATCATTACTTTTTATTTCGATCTTTATAAATATACAATGAAAGTGTGCAAACCCAACTGTACAAACATTTTTGCAAAAGTATCTAAATTTAAAGATATGTTTGCGTCTGGATATTTTTGTTTACTTTCTGGAATATTTTTACTTTAAATTAACGAAACATTGATTTTTTCAGGTTAAGATTAAAAAAAGATTTCTTTGAAATGTGAAATTAATTCAAAATTAGAACGTAAAAAAGATCTAAAGCGTATTGTATTGAAAACATACCTGCAATTGACTGTCGAGATCATTCTTCTGAGCCTGCAATTTATTGGCTCTCTCTTGGGTTTCGGAAAGACTGCCCTTTTCTCCTTCAAGGGTGGCCAACAATTCGGTCTTCTCAGCCAGCAACTTGGCGTACAACGCTTCCAATTCCTTCTTAGCCTTCTCCTCACGTTCAAAGCTTTCTTGAGCCTTGGCAGCCTTTTCTTCCAATTTCTGTAAAATAGATTCCTTTTGAAGAATATCTCGTTCGAGCGCAACAATTTTAGGGTCGATTTCCGGGGATGATCGAGATCGTTTTGAAGGTTCAGGGGTAGGTTCTTTTATTAGTGTAGGTTCTTTAATTTCGGTAGCTGGAGAAGATTCTTGAACTATATCGGATTTTGGCACTGTTTGAGATGGGACAGGAGTATCTTGGGGTTCAGACGTTTCTGAGAGAAGCTCGGGGGTTTTAGATTCTGAGGAAGCCTTTGATTTTTTCGATTTTTTCGAAGTTTTAGATTCGGATTCTTTGGGATCAGATGGCATCTCTTGTAAGTCTTTTTCGTTAACAGCCACCGAAGCCATTGTGAATGAAGCTGATGTATCGACTGACGTATGTAATAAATATACGAAAGTATGGGAGTATGTGCTACCGAATGTAATGAAAAAAAAAAGGCGAAGACCGATCGCGCCGTATTCGAAGACTAAACTAACTCCGCAGTGAAACGGGAGTCTTATGGAATCTAATAACTTGAAGGCGTGGGAGAAAGATGAAAGATTTCGAAAATATGCGATATGACCGATATAGATGACAGGAATAGCAGGTAAGTAGGGGTAATCAATTTTATATTTAGCCGATGTAATATAGGACAGGTGATTTAATCCGAGAGCGTAAAAATTATGTATAAAATGTCGTAAATATTTTAATACCGAAAGTACCGAGGCTATTTGTAAGTACGTGAGAAATCTGGAGATATTTTCCGATCAACAACTCATGCGCGTCTTTTGGAAAGTTATTTTCGGAAAAGGGGATGGATTAGCATGTAATACAAGCCATCGAAAAACGTTCTATATTTAGGAGAGTTATTGTTCGCGTGAATTATGATCGTTATTATCGGTTTATTTATGAAAACTATTCGAATTTCCACTTTAAACCAATAACTGCGAAACTAAACACTTGGTTTCGTCGAAACAATGCGAGAATTAATGACTTAGCATAAATTTAAATTTGAACTGCAATTTCCAGAAATATAAATTTTTCGCAATATTGATTAACATATTAAAAATTATTTTTAGATGGAATTTTGGATTTGAATGTTAAAACAAGAACTTACTCATGTGTGTGACTGGACGTTTACGTCAAAGGAAAAAAATAGAAAGATTAAACTATTATGTTGGATCAAAATTTTATTTATTATATTTCGGGCGCGATCACGCATGGTGGATATTTTTAAATTAAAATACTAACTTTAATATAAAATATTTCCGAAACCAAAAAATTTATTTTGGATGGACAGTTTTTATAAATATACAATGTGTCCAAGATAAGGAGGGCCAGTACAGGGATCTCGGAAACGGTAAGAGATGCGAAGTCGGTTAAATAGAGGTAAAGTTGCGCATTTACGTGCCTAATAATATACCGTTTAGAAAGTTTTAAAATTCCGACTAGTTCCGGAGACATCCGGAAAAAAACGAAATTCTGAAAAATCTAAAGTAAATTGCACTTTGGCATTGCCACTTTTTTCGCGTTCAAAATAAGAAATTAAAGAATGTACTTTTTTTAAAATCAGAATCAACTGTTTTTTCTTAATAAAAACTCTTAAAACTAAACTTCTAAAACTCACAAAAACAACCCCTGGTGTTTTATCAACACGTTCTTCTTAGTCATAAAAATTTCAAGTGATTAATCGCTCGAGCGATTCACTCGATTATAAAATCGCTCGAGTATCAAGTATTAAAATGATCGGTTTTTCCCAATACTATAGATCAAATGGAGATACTAAACATCTTATAGCATCCCTTTTCCCAGAACTGTTTTATTAAACAGCATAATTAAAATGTATTTACTATTACTCTATAAGATAATTTTATTAAATTTCTTTGTTTTTTTAAATGATAGTAACATTTTATTTTATTCTTTGTGACCTCCACTTTATATTCTAAATCCAACGATATATATCACACTTATTATTTATTATTATTATATTATTTATGTTCGAAAATGAAGCGTTTTTGACAATCACAAATAATGTCATGTCAGTTTTGTTTGTCAGGTTGAGGAGTAAAAATTATAAAAAATGACGAAGGAAGTGAATTATAATTATAAATAGTATATTAAGATACAAGTTTCATAAGACATTATCTTAGAGCACGCATTTAGCGGGGAGTTTTCGAAAGTATAAGTGCTCTAATTGTCTTATGAACCGTATATTTTAAAATACTTTTTCTATTTGGGTCTTTAAAGACTGAAAAACTTTAAAAAATATAGCAGATTTTTTCCATTTGAATTAATATTTTCTTTTTGGGTTGGCAATACTTTTACAATTTAATAAAATGTTACAAGTATCAAATATGCCATGATAGAAACAATTGAACACAACAAAGCTTCTTCCCATCCGTCATAATTAAAAATAAATATATTATTAAAGTTAATAAAAATGAGTCAGGAAGTCAGGAAAACACAAATAACATCTTCTAACTGCCACATAACAGCTTTTTTGAGATAAAATAAAACATGCGATAGAATATCAAACTTTTCAGCATTTGTAAATTTACGTTCCATATTTTCTGGAAAATAGAAAACCTCTTAAAACGCTCTCAAATGATCACAATGGGAATGTGAGGTGAAACAAATCCTACTTTTCTTTTAAATCCCTAAATTATTTTGTTATTTATTGAACTAGTCCAACATAAGTAAAAATTTAAAGCTTACTTATGAGATATTATATATAAAATTAGAAGAAATAGAGAACCGTATCCCAAAATTTCCTGATGTTGTTCAAAAACCCTCGAAACGTCATTAGACCACACTGTGTCATACATCGTTGCATTCGGAAGAAAAAAAGCTATCAAATTCCAATATCAAAAAAACAGGACCGTATTTAAAAAAAGAAAGTTAATAATGGCCCTTCGAAGACGACTCGTCGGATTACAAAACAATTAACGCTGTTAGATAGAGCGGAAAAGTGGCAATGCAAAAGTGCAATTTACTTTAGAATTCGATCTAAAAAAAAAACAGGAAAACAATAAAACGATTTTTCAGAATTTCGTTTTTTCCGGATATCTCCGGAACTACTCGGAATTTTAAAACTTTCTAAACGGCATATTATTAGGCAGGTAAATGCGCTTTACCTCTATTTAACCGACTTCGCATCTCTTACGGTTTCCGAGATCCCTGTACTGGCCCTCCTTATCTTGGACACATTGTATATTTATAAAAACTGTGTGAGATAACCTAAGAAAATATTTAAGAAGACTATGTCCGTCGAATAGGACATCAAACAATATATCTATACTTACGGCGATTTCGTCCTCGATACGGGTGACGTTGAGGAGAGGTTTGACTCTCTGCCACAACTTGTACCAGGGCCAGGTCCTCAACTTGAGGTACTTTCTCAAGTTTCTCTGGCAGACTTGGAGGGCCAAACGTTGTTCTTGCAGCCTCTTGAATTCCTTCCTGGAAAGGTAACCTCTGATCCAGGATTGCATCCAGGTGACGATTTTGCTCAAACGGTCGTCACGCAATTCCTCCATCTGACCCAAGACACCGGCACGGAAGAATACCTATTGTTTTAAGGGGGAACTAGGCATTAGTAACAGCTCTTGAGGGGGTTGGTATACTTTAGGAACAAATAATAAAATCAACTAGCCAGCCATGAGGAAATAAACACAGAATCCATGTATTTGTATAATAGTCAACATTCTAGCTCTGATACGGCATCGGAACGTAGCTATGAAAATAGAAGAAATGTGTTTTTTCATCTTGTCATGGCGTGACATTTCGATTTGCCTTGGATAAAGTATACTTTTTCGTTTCCTGTTTACTGTACGAATAATTTTGAATCTTCAACGTAGATTTCATTAATTATGAAATTATACGGTTTATGATTCATATCTTATTGGAATTATACAGTGAGTCCCAGAAGAAATGTCTAAATTCATTTAAAATTCAGCGGTAAGTTTTTTCAAAAAACGCTCGTACCCGTCGATTTTGATTTTTTAATTTTTTTTTTGTGGTAATTTCATGTACACAGGGTAGCTCAAAAATAAGTTACGACCATCAACTTCATTTTTTCAAATGGAAACATATATTTTTTATTTCATTTTTGAATTTTGCATTGAATTCTAAGCATGTTTCATGTACCATGTCCTATACATAAACTCAACAGTTATTGAAAAAATTAGGATTGGCATTTGGGGCTCCATAATAAGTAAGAGTGTACTGTCTCACTGTCACCGTTTATTTCCATAGAAACTGTATGACAATTTTATTTCAAATAAGTATAATTATTGTCAAGCGTAGTTTCAAAGTTGCGGTTTTCACAATAATGGTGAAGTTAACGGAACGGGAAAAAATTGAAATTCTATGCATGGTTGGGTTTGGTGATAAAACACGTACTCAAATGGAAACAGTCCAATTATTTAATGAAATCCATCCTGATCGTCCTCCCATATGTCAAAAGATGGTGAGTAGAATAGAGGCTAAGTTTAGAGAATTCGGTCATGTTAGAGATTTGCCTAAATCTGGTCGTCCTACTCGAGATGAAAATGAACAACTTGACGTTTTGCTTTCCTTGGAAGAAAATCCATGTACTCCCCTGTCGCACATTGGGTCCGATTTACACATGCCGAAATCTGTTGTTCACCGAGTAGTTCAAAAGCACAAATATCACCCATACAAAGTTATTCCAGTGCATGAGTTATTTGAAGATGATATCGATAGGCGAAGTGAGTTTTGCGGACGCATGCAAAATATGTGCAATCTAGATAATAATTTAGTAAAAAATATTATTTTTTCGCATGAAGCTACGTTCTATTTGAATGGTAATGTGAACATACAAAATTGTCGATATTGGGCAACAGAAAATCCGCATTAGATGATAGAGGTTCACAGCCAGTACCCTAAGAAAATAAATGTTTGGTGTGGAATCGTACGCGAAAGAGTAATTGGTCCATTTTTCTTTGAACAGTCTTTAACTGGACAAGTATATCTCGAATTTCTCCAACTAGAATTAATTCCAGAATTAGTGGCTTTATTTCCGAATCCATTGGATCCAGACTCCCCTGACGAGGAACTGATATTCCAACAAGATGGTGCTCCTCCGCACTATGCGGCCACTGTGCGCACATTTTTGGATGAAACCTTTCCCAATCGGTGGATTGGAAGGAGAGGACCTATCGAATGGCCTGCTAGGTCGCCAGACCTAACTCCGCTGGACTTTTTTTTGTGGGGTTACCTCAAATCAAAAGTATTTGTTAACAGGCCAAACAATATGCAGGAGTTGAAAGAAAGGATCCGAAGAGAAGTGCGTGTCATAACTCCGGAAATGGTTGGAAACGTGCAAAGAGAGTTTATTGATCGTCTTGGATATTGTCAAGCCGTAAATGGCGCACATTTTCAACATTTAATTTGATTTTGTTGTGTTTTTTTTTTTAATAAACAGGTCTTACTTATAGATATGTTCAATCCTAATTTTTTCAATAACTGTTGAGTTTATGTATAGGACATGGTACATGAAACATGCTTAGATTCAATGCAAAATTCAAAAATGATATAAAAAATATATGTTTTCATTTGAAAAAATGAAGTTGATGGTCGTAACTTATTTTTGAGCTACCCTGTATACATGAAATTACCACAAAATTAAAAAAATCAAAATCGACGGGTACGAGCGTTTTTTGAAAAACTTACCGCTGAATTTTAAATGAATTTAGATATTTCTTCTGGGACTCACTGTATAAACTTGAGTCCAAATTATACTTAAATATCCAAATTTTGAAACATGCAAATTTTGTGCTTTAGAATGCTTGTGCTGAGGTGCTGTAACATTAGGCTACTGTCAATATTTACAGCAAGTTAAAATGCGACGATGAATTAAGTAAGTTAAAATATTTGCTGACCAATCCAATTTTAGTATATTTAAATTTCTTAGCAAATAAGAGTACTGCTACTGCTACTTCCTATCTAAATAATTATTTTAGCATTTTCTAGGAAATTTAAAATAAATTTCCAATAGCACTTTCAATACAAGGAACAAATAACATAAAACACTTAACAGGGATGTCAACATATAAAATCTGCATGCCAATATAATAAGTATATCTTGATTTATACAGAGCATTGATTGAGAAAGTCTCAAATCTGTACCATTTGGGAATGTGGATAAGTCGAGTTGTGAGAAAAATGAGATGGCTCACTATGACCATGGATGATATCACATTTCAACCGTGAATACATTTTTAACGCAAATTATATCATAATGTTGAAGTTTTAGGATTCCGTGAATACAGTGGTAGCTCGAGATACGAGTGCCCTAACATACGAGTTATTTGAGATACGAGCTGTCGAGCGAGCGCGGTCTTGTTTTGAAATACGAGCGACATTTGAAATATGAGGAACGGTCAGCTGCGACGCGATCTCTACAAGTGAGATAAAAGAGATCTTGGGAATGTGGGAGAGAGTTTAATAGTTCGTGGGAAAGAAACACCCCGAAAAAGTTGCAACTGGTCGTGCATCGGAGCTATTGAATGACACTTGCCTAACTCATTTCCGCAGCATTCTGAAAGGGAGGAAGAAACGAACCTCCTTGGATAGTTTTTTTTGAATCCGGCGAAAAAGGCAAGGACCAGTGAAGAGAAAAGCAGTGACTAAAATTAAGCATACAGTAGCATTTAAGTTGTGTGTAAGTTATTATGTTTTTAAACAATATTTATCATTTATAAATACATTTTTCTTATTCAAAAACACGTAACAAAAACAATTGGGGGTAGGATTTTTGGGGCTGGAACGCATTAATGGCATTTCAATTAATTTCAATGGGGAAAATTGCTTTGAGATACGAGCAAATTGACATACGAGCAAGGTTACGGAACGAATTAAACTCGTATCTCGAGGTATCACTGTATATGTATGTATTAGTGGAGATGGTACAGAAATAGAAACAACCCCAGATAATATGAATATTACTAAAAATATAATTTTTTACACCTGGTGTATCGACGATCAACTATTAATGAGCGGCCATTTACTTTATGAGCAAAGCACCAAAGCTGAATTAATCGCATATACGTTAATTATTTGCGGCATAGCTGTAAACAAGTTATTTTCGAGCTAAATAGCTGAAGGTTTTCCGGGCTCTACCTTGGTTTTACCCATTCGAAATTGTTCTTTTTCAAGATTGACAACCTCCAAAATAACTTCAGCGGCTTTTTCAGGCGACATGGTGTCTTTGATCAATGTTGCGGCCAGAATTTTGTATCTGAGTTCGCAAGAAGTGGGATTGTTTAGTATAATGAAAAACACACAAGAATAATATGTCGGTACAAGGTTTTTACTGTTTTCAGCCTAACTAATAAATGTTCATATTTTTAAAATGGTACTTAAAATTAATGTAAATTTTCAAAAAAACATACAGGGAACAATTGAGGCGTTGATTTCAAAAACAACATAAGTCCAAAAATGTTGTTTTGAGAAAATCGATAAAAGCCGTTTATCTTGGTAACCGTTATAGTTATTCTTTAAATAATCATATATAAAAATTTGAACATTGGCTGGTTGGGTTTAACCGGTAATTATTCAATTAACTCATTTCTTATTTAGCAGAAAAATGAAAAAAAAAGTTGGACCTATGTTGTTTTTAACAGAATTTAAGTGGCATATGTTGTTTTTCTTAGAAACAAAAGCCATAATATTAAGAACCTTTTTTATTACTCACAAAAGATACGAAAATACAATGAAATAAGCATAGCATGCTTAATCTTCACAGCCGCTGCTGTTATCTTCGTTATCGAGGTCTATCGGTCTTTCTGTAGCATTACCGTTACTGGAAGAAAATATAGTTTCATAAAATATTTTGTTTCCTGGCTTCTCAAGAAATCCCATTAGGTTTTTAAGGTTCTGGATTTTGACCGGAGCTATTTCATTAGGTCTGTCGTATAGAATATAAAGCTCTAATCCTTCAGGAATGAGAACTTTGTTACGTACAATACTGGATCTCCATGGGCCGTGGTAATTATCTCTTAGGAAAATCAATGGTGATTTTTTTCTATCTTAACATTCGAATATCCTTTATTTTCACAGGAGGTTTAGCAGTTTTAAGAAAGAATGGATCTGTCGCTGCTTTAATATTATACATGTGAGACACATTAACCTTTACCAAATTAAAAGGCGAAGGGTGTGCACGAGCATTTAGAATAAGTTTGTCCCATTCCTCCGGTACTTCAGCTTTCCCAACTTTTCTCTTTTTTTTCTCTATCAGTGAAAAATCTTGGTCGTTTGGTAAGTATGAATGACGTCTCATGGGAAAAATGTATTCCACCTTATCAAATATTTTGAAACCATGTACAAGCATATAAAGTAAATGGAGCATTACATAATTCTTATTTTGACCTGGACATCCGTCGCTTAATAGTACCAAATTGAGGGAATGGAGGTTTGTTCGGGTTTGTTTGGGTTGAACAACAGCACCCTTAGAACACGGTCAACGACAACGTATAGACTGAATTATTATTTTTGTAAACAAGCGATACGCTTAGAAATTAATTTAATGTTGAATTCCAACGGAAACAGCACATGTATTGGACTTGTGTTCTTTTTACTAGAAACGACGCGGACATATGTTGTTTTTGCCGAACTAGCCAGATTTTGAACGGCAATAACTCGGCACAGGTGTCGTTTTTAGGGAAACTATTTATGTCATCGGATAGCTTACATGAAACTCTACTAGATGCCGCTGATAACTCGATTTTGACAATTTTGGACTTATGTTGTTTTTGAAATCAACGCCTCAATTGTAGAGTGAAAATAAATGCTTCCTCTTCCTATAACATTTTTTCGATAATTGATTATTAACTGAGTTACAGGGTGTTGAAATTAAATTTTATTTGCAGATTTTTTGCAATACCTTTTGCCACGCTCATAATACTTTGACGAAATTTCCTACATGGGGCTTTTTCGGGATGAGGAATACTAATTTGCCCACCATTCTAGCACATTTTGTAGAGGGCGCCACATACGAACCTAGACTTTAATTTGAATGGTTCCAACTTTTTTGTGCTACACTGTATGCGCATTTTGACTGAATATTTTTATTCTCCTAACCTTTTGACATAAAAAAAGTATACTACTTTTGTTTCGATAAATCGAACCGCTTCGAGAAAAACGCTAAAATAACATTGCTTGCATGTGATGAATACGAAATTATTTTAATTACTTTTATTTATTTATTTTTGGTTCACTAACAAAATCATAAGGTTAAGTTACTAGAACAATGAATTAAACATTCAAATCAAAGGTTCAAAGTGACGTTCTTCCTCTTCAATGCATACATTATTTCTTTTTAAAAAATTCCGACGAACTCTATGGAATATTCCTTCCTTTTGATTAATTACGTCACAATTACCAACAATTCTTTCTCTCAGCTCTTCGATGCTATTCACAGGTGTTTTGTATACAAGCGTCTTCAAATAGTCCCAAAGGTAGAAACCCAGGTAGCATTTATTATTTATTTTCGGTCTACAATTATCCCCTAAATTGTTTGCTCATCATTTCCGGACACCCTGTATATTAGATAAAGGCAAGTTTTGTTTTATTCTATACGAAAATCTTTAAGAAAGACTGATTTACGGAAATACCTTGTACCGTTTGTTATTGGGTAATCTTCGTTTCAATTAGGGTTCTTAGATTGAAAACGAAGAAATACCGAAAAAAAAACTTATAATCGATTGTTTATTGCACAAGACGCTGTATTCCAGTATTTTCGAAGAATGCAAAAAACAAAAAATTATCATCAAAATCACAGTAAAACAAATCACAAAACACACACTAGGGGTAAAACATAGCTAGTCTTAATAGCTTTGTAAACATAGGAACACCCCAAAAAATACAAAGTTGTATATACATAGTGTAGCTAGTCACTTTTGCTACATAATGTTGCTGGAGGCGCGCTGCGTCCATGGATGCAAGTTATTAATAAAAAAAAAACATAATAAAACCACAAACAAGTAGAGAAGAGACGAGACCTTAGTGTGACCAAGACGGTACAATTCAGCATCAAGACCTGAAGCTTCTAAGATGACATCGGCACATTTTTTGGGATCGCTTTCCTTGGAAACGCCAGCGGGGTTTAGGATTTTGTAACTAAGGACATAGACGATACACAAATACAATTTACAATTGGGAAACGGTTGGTGTATAAAACATTACTAAACAAATATATCTTACAATAGATCATCTTAGTCAATCCTACAGATAAGTCATTGTCCAAACGTAAGCGTTTCAAGTATTTAACAACATTTTTAAGTTAAGGTTAAAACTGGATTAAATACATAGCTCTAACCGCCATTAATCCTCTTTTACAACACACAGTAACTAAGATGATCTGTTCAACTGTTCTACAATACGTGGACAATACGGTAGACAAACTTTCTATCAAGACGAATTGGTATCTAACTAAATCAACTTTTATGGGACGAGACATTTTTTTAAAGAAGACAAGACATTTCTTGCCTTAGTATGTCCAACTCTGTAGCTGTCAGGGTCAAGACCGATTCCTTCTAGACACTTTCTTGCCGCTTCTTTGGGATCCTTTTCTCTTGTCATGGTGGACAGCGCTAGGATCATGTAACTATGATTTGAAAACAGTATCAAAGCCTGGTATTTTTCGAGGAAATGTCATTCTTCTCCATTAATATTTACTTCCAAAATACTAACTAAATGCGTTAAAAGAGTCACGATGGCTGAAGAGAGAGCAAACTCTTTGTCATTAAAATAATATATTCCTTGTCAAATGACAGATTAAAACTTTGTATAACTTAGATACTATTGACAATCATTGCGATTGAGATTTATGATGCATGTTCTGAACGCATTCTAAATAGCGTTACCGATAAATATCACAATTTTGCTACATAGTTAAGAATTGGTACTTACCGAAGTTTGAAGTCAGGGTAGACCATTCTGTTGGGGAAACCTTTACGGCAAATACGGATACCTTCAAGTACACCGTTACAGGTCAGCTGGTGCATTACCAAGTGAGAGTCGATAAGACCGGGCTGTTTCAATTCGTTGGGAATGATACAACGGACGAAATGAGGTTGGGTGGCTCTCAAGGTGGACATCAAGTTGTTCAGTTGTTCCTATGGAGGCAAGTTTTTTCATCGTAGATATTGGGAAGATACGGTTTAAAGAAATTTTACTGGAGCTTAGCAAATAAATCGATAAATATATCGTCACAAAAACAATATCTGGAAGTGAAACTGATGATAGATATCATTTTTGTAATTACATCAGATTATCCTGGTGATTAGAGCCATGAATAAGTTGTTCTTAAATTTAAGCTTACTCCAATAAAATATATAATTATTAGGATGGTTTAATATTGTTAGGTTATATTGTCAAGTTACGTCACACATATAAAAGCTCTGGTATTGTATTGCAGTAGCTTTAGTTTTCCAGCGATTGTGGAAATATATTAGTTATTGTTATGTTACGTAAAAAAATGTGGCCATTTTGATAGAAAATGGTGGATCGTTTTATTTGGTTCGATTGGGTGTTAGTTACTGATTCTCCTGCATAAGTGTGTAACTTATGAATTGAAAGGACTTATACACCATACCTCAGCCAAAGTTTTAGCATGGTGTACTTTTATAGTTAGTTATAACTGAAACGATGTAAAAAAAACATATATAAAACCAAACACTTCTACTTCTCATTTCAAAATACTCAAAAGTGCTAATGAGCATGAGTGCTTATCCAAAGTAGTGCTGATGTATTATATCCAGAAACATATCCTTTACGCCTGGCATATAAAATTAATAACATGAAAAACATATACTGATAAATTTTAAACATGTGTTGCTCCGCTGACGTGTCAGAATAGAAGACAACCTATGAACAAGTAAAAACAAACAAATATGTTCCCAGTATAGTGTTCGGAACTTTGGAGATGATAAATTATGTTGGGAGTGAGAGGGGGGAACAAAACTTTTGAAAATTACCTTGTAAGCGGAAGATACGGTAGCGAAACCACCACCCTTCTTTCCACGGCCTCCTATAAAACATGCATATATTACAGCTTAGGTTATATCACAGGAAGATGGGGTTGCCAACAATAATTTTGCAAGAATTTAACATATCACAGAATCTTTTTTAGGTTTTGATAGACACAAAATATTCATAGTGACCAAGAAAATTATTTAATTGTTTCTCATTAGATGAAATAAAACAGTACTACGACCCTCAGAACAAATAAATATAGTGCCGGTGTATTTTAATTAAAAATTTTATATTTAAAAATATAAAAAATAGTATTTGAATAATTAAAAAACTACTAAATTGTGAATGAACCTGGAGGAAAACTTCCCATTAGTTATCGAGTTCTGTATTTTTATATTTGAAAGTTGGCAACCCTACAGGAAGAGCGCAATGCAGGAATTTAAAGGATATACCCATGTCAATTTAAAAAATATAAATCCAGCTATAATAGTAATAGGTGTCAGGTCAGCCCCCTTCAGGAGATTGCTTGAGCTCCGCCTTAGTAAGGACGACCGTACTCTTCACATACTACTATTGAGACAGTGGCGTAATTTCGAAGTCAGATAACTAGATGCAACAGAACCTAGACGCTCGGTACTACTAGTGAATCCAATATACACCGTGTCCAAGATAAGGAGGGCCAGTACAGGGATCTCGGAATCCGTAAGAGATACGAAGCCGGTTAAATGGAGGTAAAGTTGCGCATTTACGTGCCTAATAATATGCCGTTTAGAAAGTTTTAAAATTCCGAGTAGTTCCGGAGATATCCGGAAAAAACCGAAATTCTGAAAAATCGCCATTGCCACTTTTTCCGCTCTATCTAACAGCGTTAATTATTTTGTAATCCGACGAGTCGTCTTCGAAGGGCCATTATCAACTTTCTTTTTTTAAATACGGTCCTGTTTCTAAACGGTATATTATTAGGCACGTAAATGCGCAAATTTGCCTCCATTTAACCGATTTCGTATCTCTTACGGTTTCTGAGATCCCTGTACTGGCCCTCCTTATCTTGGACAAGGTGTATATCATTAATATCGTATATGCCAATTTGACATGAGTAAATATGCAAATTTTGATTGCAGAAGGTTAAGTTAAATAGCCAATAAGTAACGCGTAGCTTAGCATCTCGTGCTAGTAATTAGACTAGTTACCCTGTACATAGCAGATACAGTCTGGAAGGCAGAACCCTTAGTTCTCTTAGCTCCTATATAAATTTTAAAATTAATTTAATTATATAACAATTGAAATTTCGGTTGATACGCTTTTTTATGATAGAGGAATAGAAAAATTAAAATATATTTAGCTTATTGTAAGCAGGAAACAGATGATTTACCTTTAGCTTCTTGACCACCAGATTGACCGGGATGGTCAGCGAAAATTTCTACCAACAATTTGTTGGTACCCTTCTTGAATAGATCGACTACAGTGTCGTTCAAGGGATCCTTGTTCTTTTCCAACCAACCGGTGATGTTGTATGGTACCTTAAAAAAATGAGATTATCAGAATAACAATTTTTCTGTAAGATCTACGATTTTTAAAAAGAACAATATTACGTCCCGTTTGGTTATAAAAATATACTTACATTACCAGCGTAATGACCCAATGTGAAGTGGGCAGCTTGCTGACCAGGCTTTGGTGGTTTGGGTTTTTGGAAGTTGGGTGATTTGCCCAAGTGATTGGTGTTCAATTTTTCGACGAAGGTTTGATCGGTAGCTTTGGGGAACATAGATTCCTCTTCAAGGATGGACAAGATACCCATGGGCTAAGGGTTTGATGAAAAAAATTTATTAGGTTCATGTTATGGTGATTGTGATAACTATTTAGTTAGGTTTTTGGGCTGTTATGTAAAACTCGTGACAAACGGATGAAAATATGTTTTCTTTTGGGTTTCGAATTTAATAAATGATATTGATAAAAAGCTTCTTAATAAATGTATCACTAAATTTAGATACACGCTAGAAAACTAGATATATTATGCCACGAGTTTTTCCATATTGCCGAAATACTTTACCTTTTTTTGGCGATAAGGCTGCATCGGGGATATTTGAGATATTAACGCAAATGCTATGACTACGAGTGACATAAAATCTGTTACAGATTGATATTATTTTTTTTACACCTTTTTGGTCTGTCGAAAAACACAAAGTGTTTTCATATTCTTGCACAATATAAACTTTATTTATATTTCTTGTTTATATGATAACAGTTGAAATATCATAAATACAAATGTTGACCATGGTTTTATAATTGAAGTCAATGCTAACATCAATCCATAATAAATTTCTTTAATATAATTTGATGCATGTGTATTAGTAAAAATACTGTGCATACTCTATTTCAATGTGCATAGTAAATAGAAATATTTAATCTGAACATACCACTTGTTTTCTATTTCTTTTAAATCAAGTACGAATCCATCCATCGAAAATGATTAAACTAACTAAAAAAAACGTGACAAATGTGCTAAAGGTATATAAGGCCCATAAAATGGTACCTTTTCGATCAAATCAATACAAGGCTGAAGGTCCAAACCGAAATCAATGAATGTCCAAGGTACTCCCTCTATCATGTATTGTTCCTGTTCTAAGATGAACATGGTATGATTATAGAACTGTTGAAGTTTTTCGTTTGAATAGTTTATGCACAGCTGATTAAAACCGTTATACTGCAAAGATTAAAGGTTTTGTTAGAACTTTTATTTCTTATAATTTAAGAAAGTGCATTTGAGATGTTATCGGTGCAACGAGTTTATTGGTTATTTTTTTTTTTTTTAGGTTAAATACAAAAGCATTAAGATTGTTGCAGGCAAATTGACTAGTACTCCCATGGATTTATTAACTCATACATACAGTGAGTCCCAGAAGAAATGTCTAAATTCATTTAAAATTCAGCGGTAAGTTTTTTCAAAAAACGCTCGTACCCGTCGATTTTGATTTTTTATTTTTTTTTTGTGGTAATTGCATGTATACAGGGTAGCTCAAAAATAAGTTACGACCATCAACTTCATTTTTTCAAATGTAAACATATATTTTTTATTTCATTTTTGAATTTTGCATTGAATTCTAAACATGTTTCATGTACCATGTCCTATACATAAACTCAATAGTTATTGAAAAAATTAGGATTGAACATATCATTTAGGGAATCCAACGATCTATTAAATCTTCTGGCAATATGGCATTTTGGGCTCCATAATAAGTAAGAGTGTACTGTCTCACTGTCACCGTTTATTTCCATAGAAACTGTATGACAATTTTATTTCAAATAAGTATAATTATTGTCAAGCGTAGTTTCAAAGTTGCGGTTTTCACAATAATGGTGAAGTTAACGGAACGGGAAAAAATTTAAATTCTATGCATGGTTGGGTTTAGTGATAAAACACGTACTCAAATAGAAACAGCCCAATTATTTAATGAAATCCATCCTGATCGTCCTCCCATATGTCAAAAGATGGTGAGTAGAATAGAGGCTAAGTTTAGAGAATTCGGTCATGTTAAAGATTTGCCTAAATCTGGTCGTCCTACTCGAGATGAAAATGAACAACTTGACGTTTTGCTTTCCTTGGAAGAAAATCCATGTACTCCCCTGTCGCACATTGGGGCCGATTTACACATGCCGAAATCTGTTGTTCACCGAGTAGTTCAAAAGCACAAATATCACCCATACAAAGTTATTCCAGTGCATGAGTTATTTGAAGATGATTTCGATAGGCGAAGTGAGTTTTGCGGACGCATGCAAAATATGTGCAATCTAGATAATAATTTAGTAAAAAATATTATTTTTTCGGATGAAGCTACGTTCTATTTGAATGGTAATGTGAACAGACAAAATTGTCGATATTGGGCAACAGAAAATCCTCATTGGATGATAGAGGTTCACAGCCAGTACCCTAAGAAAATAAATGTTTGGTGTGGAATCGTACGCGAAAGAGTAATTGGTCCATTTTTCTTTGAACAGTCTTTAACTGGGCAAGTATATCTCGAATTTCTCCAACTAGAATTAATTCCAGCATTAGTGGCTTTATTTCCGAATCCATTGGATCCAGACTCCCCTGACGAAGAACTGATATTCCAACAAGATGGTGCTCCTCCGCACTATGCGGCCACTGTGCGCACATTTTTGGATGAAACCTTTCCCAATCGGTGGATTGGAAGGAGAGGACCTATCGAATGGCCTGCTAGGTCGCCAGACCTAACTCCGCTGGACTTTTTTTGTGGGGTTACCTCAAATCAAAAGTATTTGTTAACAGGCCAAACAATATGCAGGAGTTGAAAGAAAGGATCCGAAGAGAAGTGCGTGTCATAACTTCGGAAATGGTTGGAAACGTGCAAAGAGAGTTTATTGATCGTCTTGGATATTGTCAAGCCGTAAATGGCGCACATTTTCAACATTTAATTTGATTTTGTTGTGTTTTTTTTTAATAAACAGGTCTTACTTATAGATATGTTCAATCCTAATTTTTTCAATAACTGTTGAGTTTACGTATGGGACATGGTACATGAAACATGCTTAGAATTCAATGCAAAATTCAAAAATGAAATAAAAAATATATGTTTTCATTTGAAAAAATGAAGTTGATGGTCGTAACTTATTTTTGAGCTACCCTGTGTACATGAAATTACCACAAAAAAAAAATTAAAAAATCAAAATCGACGGGTACGAGCGTTTTTTGAAAAAACTTACCGCTGAATTTTAAATGAATTTAGACATTTCTTCTGGGACTCACTGTATATCTCCCAATATTGTTTTCGAAAAATTGCGCCAATTAAATCCAGTCTAGAAGAAAATAATAAATTTCTTAATTTGTTCCATTCTACAAGACAGGGATGTGTTTAAAATAAAATTTGTATGTACATAAATTAACATGAAACTTGTTTAAGTGAGAATATGTTGCGTTTCATGTTCATTGTTTATTTAAATCCAAGGATACATATGTATCATATTAATAATGAATTGTAACAAAATCATTAGTTTGGGTGCAGGTCATTATAACTTTAATGCCTTTAAAACTTTATAACGTCAGAATAAAGAAGTTAAAAGATTCTATAGTTCTATATTAAAATTTGTTATAAAGTAAGTAAAAAGGGTGCAGAAATAATTAATAGAGGGTGCTGTATATCAAACTCTTGTGCTTCTAGTTCTAAAATGATGTTGAGATTAATCAGAGACTGAGGTATTTAACTACCTTCTCGATAAGCTCAATACAGGCTGCCAAGTCCATACCGAAATCTATAAAAGCCCATTCTATACCCTCCCGTTGATATTCTTCTTGTTCAAGTACGAACATGTGATGATTAAAGAATTGTTGCAATTTTTCATTGGTAAAGTTGATACAAAGTTGCTCAAAGCTGTTGAACTACACATAAACAAACAAACATAAAACTACTGTGCTCGTTAGAGATCCTGTGCCCTGTACATGAGGTGGAGTCAACTAAGAGACAATATAATACACATATACATAAATATAAGGTTAGGGTTTGTTTAAGTAAATATGTAGCTGCTCGTCATCGGTATCTGCCATTAGCCACAAAACATTGAGTCGTTCAGAACTGTAAAGTTCTCCCATTTACCTTTTCAATCAACTCAATACAAGCGGCCAAGTCCATACCGAAATCAATGAAAGTCCATACGATACCCTCGGATTTGTATTCTTCTTGTTCAAGTACAAACATGTGATGGTTAAAGAATTGTTGCAACTTTTCGTTGGTAAAGTTGATACAAAGCTGTTCAAAGCTGTTGAACTAATGGTAAAAATAACGTGAACACAAGTAAATAGATTCTTGGCCTGTTACATTGGTGGAATCTATTACAACACTACATTGACATACACATTAAAAAAATCAGTTTTGGTCAAAGTACCCTGCAAGACCAATAAACCATTATTTTATCGTCTCATTGGTCATCTACGGTGCATATTCATTCCTAAACGGTTGCACTAACACCTTTCGATTAAGGTCTAAAGTTACCTTCTCTATCAACTCAATACAAGCAGCCAAGTCCATACCAAAGTCAATAAAAACCCAATTTATGCCCTCAGTTTTGTATTCTTCTTGTTCCAACACAAACATGTGGTGGTTGAAGAATTGTTGCAGTTTTTCATTAGTGAAGTTGATACAGAGTTGTTCAAAGCCGTTGAACTATGTACAAAATATTTATAACACACAGTTTCCCAAAATGTTTCGAATTGGGACCAACATGTCAACATTCACACACACTCACAAGGACATATACGATACAATACAAGAAATCGCGATTTTGTTGAATTGACTACCTTCTCGATAAGTTCTATACACGCTGCCAAATCCATACCAAAATCTATGAAAGTCCAGTTAATTCCTTCTGTTTTGTATTCCTCTTGTTCCAGGACAAACATGCAATGGTTAAAGAATTGCTGCAGCTTCTCATTGGTGAAATTTATGCATAGCTGCTCAAAGCCGTTGTACTATTAAAATAATTTAAGTGTTATTGCTTGTTTGATCAGAATTTATATTAAGGCATGCATTTGAAGTTTACCTATATTTACAGCAAAGAGCGAAGCATTCATCAAATATAAGGAGTTTTTGGTAAAATACTTTGATGTGGCCGGCCTAAGTACTAACATAACCATGGCTTTCCACATCAGCTTAATATTTTACTGGTTTCAATAATATTTGTGGTTTGTTATTAGCAAAGCAAACTTTTTGAATGAGTTCGATACAAGTTCCTTCCAGATCCACCTGATACCTTCTCTGGTATATTCTTCTTGTCCCAGTATACATATGAGGTGATAAAGCGTTTGTTAAGTTAATGCAAAGCTGCTCGAAGCCGTTATACTGTGATTTATGCGAAAGAAAATGGAATTATAACAAAAATAGTCTCTAAGAGCCAAATTAAAAATAAACAATACTTCATTTTTTATTCTCATTCAATAATGTTTAGATGTTGGATGAGACAAGTTTCGGAAATCACTACTTGTACAGATGTCAATATTAAACAGGGTATACCAAAAATATTGGACTCTTTGGACTTCTTGGGTTACATAGCCCATAACCAATGCTTTTAACTTGAGCCAATGAAAAAACTTAATTACTATAATAGTACATTACGTATCAAGGGCCGGAAAAGCCTCCGACGGCCCGAGATATGTACCGTATTTTTTTTATAAGTGCTCCGAAGCTTTGATGCCAAATAAATAAAGAAATTCTTCAGACAGTTTTCCTGTCTACATGACATGAAAACACTCGCGCATTGAGAATGTAAATATCTATTTATTATTTTTGACAAATAGGCTCGGTGGCCTAGTGGTATAGCGTACGCCTTGTGATCTGGAGTCGGGGGTTCAAATCGCGCACTCGGCATCTCTGGTTTTATTTATTTTTTTACAAGTGGCCGAGTCTTTGAGGCCATATAAATAAAGAAATTCTTCAGACATTTTTCTAAAACATCTTTGAAAAATTAACTGCCACTTTAATTTATATATAATCCGCTATTTACTATCGCTAGTATTACTAGTATGGCTCGGTGGGTAGAGTGTCCGCCTGGCGATTTGAGGGTCGCGGGTTCAAATCCCGCACCGACAATTCTGGTTTTATTTATTTATGAGCATATGGTGACTCGAAGCGGGCGGAAAAAATCTTTCCCGCCCGCTCTCTTGGAAAACGCAACTATCGGTGAAGAGAACATGCATGAAAAGAGGCACTTTCGGGGCACGTGTAAAAAAAGAATTTCGCTCTATTATTATGGTTAATTATTTCAACGAGTTTAATGCAGTGATTCAAAAAAAAGTTCAATTGTTTGTAGTTCAGCCTGTATAATTTACAAACCTATAGCAGCAACTGCTGCCGAAACTTTACCGACACCGCCGTAGATAAGGGGGTACTGGGGGACCGTACCCCCCTCCCCCCGCCCAGAAGCGTGAATTTACTTCGAAATTGGAACCTTAAAGTGAGGGTGGCCATACCAGTACTCCCTCCCCCCAAGAAACCTTATGGAAACCGTAAAATGAAATAAGCCATGCCAGTATACCCCCCCCCCCCCCTCCAGGAAACAAAGCTATCTACGGCACTGGCTCACTAAACATTATTAAATGCTAATAAAAAATAAAACAGTTATTCAAATTAAGGCTCATAGTGAATACTAAAAAAAGCAGAGTGTCAAAAAGGACTAGGCCGTGGAACACATGGCATAACGTCAAAATACAAAATAAATTTTCAGTGAAAAGAACTTCACTGAACAAATTCGGAAATCTTTATGTGCATTTCGAATTTAATAAACATGCAATTATTAAATAGCCAATGAAAATCCAACCTATGAATCTGTCTCAAACATCATTCGTGCATTCTCATATTCTTTGAGGTTTTCACTTTATTTACATGAGGTCCCATCAAGTTATACCTAAAACTTTTGAGTATGTGTCAATGCGGAACCGGCTCTACGATTCTTATTACATTTTATCATATTTTTTGAATTTATATCGTTTATCGACAACGATCCTGTAACAATTTTTATTCATATTTATTTGCATTCCAAACTCTCGCGTAATATATCTTTTCCCTAAAACTTGCAGCCCTGTGGGGAGCACAGATTTCACATGCATAGAGCAGGACCCGGTCATTGTATGTAGTATGTAATATTCATTTTGGAGGAGTGCAGTTTTTCCCTTATATTCAGATCAGAATAACCATTCTATATAGTTAGAGAGACGATGACAATAGGGGGTCCGTGAAGTGGAATATCAGTAATTTAGTTTTTCGTGGAGTTTAGGCCCCCCCTCTACAACTTTTATATCTGATGAAATGCTGTAGAGCGTTGCTGAGAGGCGCTGACCGCTTTAGATAGGAAATTCACAATAAATTCAACATTAAGTATATCGAGACATGTCTGAAAATGACTTTACATCATCTGCGTGAGACCAAAGTCACGGGAAACACATTTTCTGACAAGTCAACTCTTGCATATACTTTTTCGAGCGTGTCAAAAAAAATGAATGGAAAAATTATCAAGTGACATGGGTCCAAGTGGGCTTAATCGATTTGTATTCACATGAAGATTGCTCGTAAACAATTTTCTGATAAAAATAATATTGTGAAAGTGCAGCATACTTTCAAGGATATCGCGAAAAAGAATACTATAAAAGTCGGTACGAAGTTGCACGAAGTAAGAATGCAACGAGATCTCTTTCGACAATTGCTGACTGCATCGCTCTCTCAGAAAATAGATTTAGAGAAAGTTTTGCAGTACCCGATTACTCCAGTCTCGCTTTCTCTCTGTCTTACCTTCCGGCATCTCTGCGTAATATTGTCAGAATTTCGCCTAACTAGGTGTGTTTCTTCTGAATTTTTTTTTACAATATTTGGGTGTCAAGGAATGTAGTGTGACCATTTTCTGACATGTCACGATCGTTTTCCGAATTTTCTCCGAGGGGATTTAAAAAAAATTCCAATAATGAAATGGCAAGACCTGGAACGACAAATTTTTTTTTCACATATTCTTTAACATATAATGTTCCATTCTAGAATTCAACTTCAACGTAAACTCCAAGAAAAACCAAATTACTGATATTCCGCTTCACGGACCCCCTATTGTCGCCGTCTCTTTCAAAAAATAATTTCATTTCTATTATTTTTAAACATTATTTAATTTCATTTTACTGTTAAATAGGTTTGTTACTCGGATCTGAAATTATTTTATGTATCTACAAGACGATATATTTATCTTGCAAATACAAGAAACATAGGCAATCGTCATAGAAAAAAAATGAATGGTACAGTATGGATTCAAAAATAAATTTGTTCCTCGGTAGCATTTGCAAGACAAATATAAACATGTTGAATGTAACAATTTCATTTTAAACTATATTTTTTTGTGTAAATAATTTTAAAAAAACAAGGCTCCTGACGCCTTGACGTAGATACGTTAAACCAATATTTGCAAAAAAGATTTAATCAATATAAAATCAATATAAACTTATGGGTTGAAAATAAAATTGTTTCAATCTTTGAATAAGTAAATGACGTAGTGTAAAGATTGAGAAATATTTCCACCATGTACAGGAGTTATAAAATGTATATAAGTTGAAGTTCCTTTTGAAGAACTTTTCCAAACTTACGTCGAAAATTTCGAACCCAGCAATATCCAGTACACCAATGAAATGCTGTCTCTTTTGTTTGGTGTCCAAAGTTTCGTTACACTTTTTGACCAAGAATTTGAACAGCCTGTCGAACATAGCCTTGGACATGGCACCAACGGAGTATTGTACTTGGTTGACGTTACGACCTTGGGTGACGAATTCGTTACCGACCTTGATTCTGGGTTTGACGAGGGCACCGTACAACAGTTGGGTTTCTACGCCCAAAAGTTTGGCTACGCGCTCACCATCCTGGAAGTAACAAAAATGCTCGTGTAAATTTTGTTAACGAGAGAAGTGCAGTATTGAATAAATTCCGTAGCGGATTGGTATGCAGACAATGATACATACCTCAGTACCATCGGCTTCAGCCTGTTCTTCACGACCCCTCTGTTTGAACTTCATGGTACCCATGTGCATGACAGAGGCGACAATCTTGTAGATGTCATTCTTTTCCTCTTGGGAGAAACCAAGAATGTCGAAGGCTTCCTATAGGTTGGAAAAAAGTCTTAGGGTGTACTTTTGGGTAACACAATTGATAAAGAATACATCTAGTTGCAGTTATTATATTTTTAAAATGTTAAATCTGGAATATAAGTTATTAAATTTAAGAAATAAAGACGTACATTATTTTAGTATGCATACTAGATGGATTCCCTTGGGATGTATACGCCAATATGGTTTATACAAGAGTTGTAAGGGCTATATACAGCCTTGGACTTACCAAGTTATCAGGTTACAGATGGAAAAGTTTGCAGAAACGAAAGCATTAACTGGGCCACTATAACGGGTCGAACATTTAAAAAAAAATGGACAAGATGTATATAGAAATGGAGTTCCCACATTGAGGTTGAACGGTAGAACAGACAAAATGGTAGTTTTACCCTGAGATATAAAGTCATAAATATGATTTCTCAAAGATGTCTGTCAAGAAGGTAAAAAAAGATATTTGCAATATGTAAAGGAGGGTAAATAATCTATTTCTTCGACCCGTTTTGACCTCTCCCGAAAATTCTTTAGGAAGCGATCTATGCCTAGTATAGTCAGCCATCTCTTGTATATTTTTTACAAAAATGGTGGTACTGTGGTACGCCACTGACATTTTTCCATGTGGATATTTTTCTGAGTAGCCTGGTTAATTCTACATGAAAACGATCTCTTGCGTTCTTGATTAAGACAAATAAAATCAAATTTGATAAAATGATAAATTTTGTCGGCCATTTCCAACAATTTTTGTAACTTGAAAAGTATTGAGTTCTCTCCTTTTTGTTACTACCTTTCTACTAAATTTTAATATGTAAAATCATCCTGCAACTATTATGATGCATTGTGATGCATTATGCGAACACCCTGTATATTGAAATGAGTTTTTGTCGGGTTAGTTCTCAACCAGGCACAAGTCGCTTTCCAAAAAAGCTGCAAGCAAGGAAAACAGCGGAAAGTAAAAATAATTGGAAGAGTTGCAGATACAACAGCACAATACACAGAAGGATTTGTGACATATAAGTTTGTAGTTTATTTTTAGTGGTGATTACGTTAGTGTCTACCCAAAATTTTCGACAATTTTTCTTTCAAAACGCGCAAATTTTCAATAAAATGATTTCGCCGAAATTGTAAAAAAATTGATGAAAAATTGCTAACTCGCTCCGATTTATCTCGAGTCTATGTTGTATATTCTTTTGCTCTTGATCGTGAATCAAGCCGTGTTAGCAACAGTTTTTTCTTATGGATTTCGTGACCGTTATTTATTCATTCATCATCAAGATATTTTGTAATGCGAGAAATAATTTTATTGAAATTTTGCGATTTAAAAAAATAACATTTAAAATTTTCGTAGGCCTGTTAGTGTTTAGTACAGCCAGGGACTTACATCGGTCAACTTAAACTCTTCATCATCGTCTACAGATGGAATTTTGGTTTTTCCCTGGGACACGAAGTAATAGTCCAAAATGTTATTGGACAACAAGCATATGTCTAGAAGGAATGTTAATATGTATAGGTAATACGGGCAAGTATTGAAGTACAGAATACTTGGGTTATTGCGTACAGTTTTGTCTAAAATACTGTTCTGGTTTCACATAAAATAAACTCAAAAACTACCTCAGTTTTGTCTTTATAAACTGTTTCTGTTATGTTTTACCTTTAGGGAAGTAGGGTGCAGGTTTTGTTAGTTTTGAAACGAGCCAACTAGGATCAATATTCGTTTTAGGAACATTTTTCAATTCTGATTGACGTGACGTATTGTTTCAAATTTGTTATTACAAAAATGCCTATGTAAACTCAACCATTTATAAATATATAATAAGGTTTTGAACCCGAATTAATAGTATTTATCCAGCAAAGTTTATAAAGTTTCCACCCATGAACGTAACGTCACATTTATTTACTGTCAGTCAAATCCTACTTCTACGTTTCCTCTCGACCCGAATCATAATAATATTTTTTTCCGCTTGACCCGAATCATAGTCATATTTCTTCCGCTTGACCCGAAGATGACCAAATTTTTCCGCTTGACCCGAATCTGGCTCATATTTATAAATCAATGTAAAAAAATCGAAATGAAAGTATTTATTTATTTTTATAAGTTTACTAATTCCATTAAATTTTTATAGGACTAGTTATTCGTAATATCTAAACTTTAAAAAAATATATTCTTTTGATTTTTATTGAAGTAAGGTGCCTAGTTCTAAATGACTCGATACTGTTCCTAAAACTCTATTACTTTTTTATCTGGTTATTAAAATTTGCACCTTGTGCACTTGAATGTTATTTTTTTAACGACTCAAACATATTTTGTTCGGATTGAAATTTACATTGGCATTTTCAAAGTAAAGCATATTAACATTTAGTATACTAAAAACATTTGTTTTTTAAATCGTGGGCGTAACTCGTTCATTGGTCACCCACTTACGTCAGTCAGTCTGAATTCTTCATCATCGTCTACAGATGGAATTTTGGTTTTTCCTTGGGATACATAATAGTAGTCCAGAATATTTTCGGACAACAAACATTTATCTACAAGGAATGTTAATATTTAAAAGCAATCAAGACCGGTTTTGTCTACAGAACGGTCACGATTCACAGTCACACGGTCACAGTTCAGTTTGGTCCTCGTCAATAGAACTGATGATAGGGTAGAGTGGGTAATAGAGTATTAATATTAACGGGGGGGGGGGGGGGGGGGGGAATGAGTAACTAGTAACTACTGGGCTTAGTCACAGATACAAGTTAAGTTTAATCAATGTTCGTTACAAAGAACATCTTATAATTTTTGAATGACGTGTATGTTATGATTTTTAATTCATTACCACAAAAATTCCCTTGTAAATTTTATCTGTAATATTTTTAGACGCTAGGAACTGGCCATTTAGATCTTTGTTAAGGTTTAAATGTTAGAACGCCGACAGGGAGCCTGGGGGACAAATTTTAAGACATTTTTGCTGATGGCATTGCAACTAATTCTTGAATAAAATTGAAACATTGAAACTATCATAAAATTATAACGATGATCATACAGATATGTTCGATATGAACAATGCAATTATTTTTTGACATGAGTTGCAAACGTGATTAATATTTGAGTAGTCGGTATGGTACAGCCATAACTTTCTTTTGTAAATTCCCATAAGAAAATATCGAATGGGGTTAAATCCTCACCGCGAATCCATCTTCCTGTATGTTTTCAAGCAAGCAATCATAGTTCTTGTTGATTTCGCAATTAATTCATAACTAAGCAGGCATCAGAGTGAAATCTATCACCCAACCTCCCCTTTTAATTATTAAAATACTTCCATCTGTTTTTCGGATTTTGTATTTAAAATCCTTACCCTGTATAACTCTAATGCCAGTTAAAATATACAATGGAATTTTCAAAATGAACACATACTAGTCAAGACACTAAAAACAAAAATGTTGAACACTGTGGGCGAGAAATATTTTTTTCGTCACCCCCTTACGTCGGTCAGTCGGAATTCTTCATTATCGTCTACACTGGGAATGGTAGTTTTTCCCTGGGACACATAATAGTAGTCCATAATGTTATTGGATAACAAACACATCTCTAAAATACAATGGATCATGCTTAGAGGTCGAAGATACAGATCGACTTGTCTAAAGTCTAAAACTATTGTTTTAGGTAGGTGTACGCTGAAAACGGTGCATAGGGTAGAAATAACTCACTACAACCTGTGCTAAATGGGACAAACCATGAGTATTGTGCATAAGGGGAATAGACGTAGAAGAAAATGTTTTTGCTCTGAATAATTGGTTTTGTCCTAAGAAAATCTACAAACAGTAACTTTAAATGTCTTATTAAATTCATCACAAAAACATTTCCCCGAAATTGGTTATAAGATTACAGAATTGAACACCGTGAAGAAAGTGACAGTATGTTAACTCTAAGGGCGAGATGATTCTGTCATCCGCTTACGTCTGTTAGTCTACATTCTTCACCATCATCAACACCGGGAATGGAAGTTTTGCCTTGGGATACATAGTAATAATCCATAATATTGGCGGACAATAAACACATGTCTATAAACAAAATTGAGGGTTATAGGGGTCGTCTGCTTTAAACGACTTGCCTAAATAGGAGCGTGGCGTGTAGTTCTACATAGTATACAGCCTGCATTCCAAACTTTCGGTTTTGAAAAAGATACGACCCTTTCTTCTATCTTCAATAGGTAACTGACGACGAGCCATCGAGACTATCTAACTGCCAATCATAAATAGTTCGGAATGCAAGTGATATAATAATATTGATTGAAGGGTAGCGTCAGTAGAGGTAGGGGAAATCACTATTAGAGGCATTAAATCTAGAAATCCAAATTCTACTAAGAAAGATATGGCGAATAAGTTCGGATATCCGCTTACATCTGTCAATCTACATTCTTCGCCATCGTCTACATTGGGAATGGTAGTTTTACCCTGGGCTACGTAGTAGTAATCCATAATATTTGCCGACAATAAACACATATCTATAAAAGCAACATGTTGTTATGGATAGATATATGCAGGGTACAATTCAGGGTGGTTGTGTAGGAGACATAACACGAAACAATAACTGACAAATATTCGGGGGAGGAGCACCAAACGGGAGCACAATAGATGACGAGGGGAAAACAATACTGGGTAAGTCTCTGTCTCAATTTGAGATTCTTTTGTGTAAAGATATATATACAAAAAACTAAAGTTCCCACCTTGTGGGCTATTTTCAGCACAATAGTCGACGAGGGGGAAAACAATACTGGGCAAGTCTCTGTCTCAATTTGAGCTTCTTTTGTGGATTGATGTATATACAAAAAAACTAAAGCTACCACCTTGTGGGCTATTTTCGCCCACTTACATCTGTCAAACGCAATTCCTCGCTATCGTCGACGTTGGGAATGGTAATTTTACCCTGCGATACATAATGGTATTCGTAGATGTCATTCGACAAGTGACACATCTCTAGAGGGAATAAATATGTTTACAAAAAATATTATTTTGGCGGAAGGAATTATTTTTCTCTAGAATCAGTATTAAGATTGACGTAATTAGAATGAATCTTAAGAATTCATTGAATTACCATTAAATTTCGTATGGTTTCACAAATTATTGACTAAGACAGAGGATTCTAATACCTCTTATTAAAAATGTATTAATTAAATACCATTTACTTAAGGGTTTTACAAATCTCCCGAAAAATATTATTTGGAACTTTTTAAATTCTGTAATGAAATTTTTTTTAAATTAAATTTAATTAGTACCAAATATTGAAGAGAGAGGAGATTTTTTTCTTCGATATTTACCTTTTACGCCGGGTACGGCACCAGACATGAGTTGGTAGAAAATATGGTAAGATCTTTCCAAGGTCTGTTGGGAGATTACACGAGCCTTTTCTAGCAGATCTGTGAAAAAAATAGGTCAATATTTATTACATTACACAATAACATTGTTTATTTCTTATACGTATTTTAGTATATACAGGGTGTTCCTTAATGACGTGCTAATATTTCAGAGCATGATTTTTTAGGTCAATTATTTTTTATAAAATAAGATTTATCATTATCAATGTTAATAATAATGATCATTTTGAATTTACTTGTTTTAATCAGAGCGGTGCGCCTGACGAGAAGAATGCAAGAGAGCGTTTTTATGTAGAATTGACCAGGCCAATCAGTGGAAAAATGATCAGTCAACATCCTATAGCAAAAAATTTTAGCCGTTGCGGGCATATGTTTATGTGAACTTCTCTTCATAAAAAAACCTAAGAAATCCCACTATGAAAAATTATTAGCAAATTAATAAGAAACACCGTGTTCTTATCTTTATACACGAAGATATGTATACTGATTATTGTAAAAAAATGTAATTATAAATATAAAATCAACTTACAAGTTTCAATATCAGCACCAGCCAATTTACCAGTGGGGCCAAAGTGAATACGGATGAATTTACCCTGGATAAGTTAGAAAAAATTGAATTGAAGTTAAATTTTAAGTAGTAAACAAAGATACTCATAAAATGAGAACTAGACGAAGGCTGCCGTGTTAAGTATTTAGTGAGCTTTGATCGGTTGTCATAGAATAAGTTTGACGGCTGCTAAGGGTTGTTTATTTTATGCGCCTTTTACGTTTTCTAAAGGAAAATATGGAAATTCCACAAAATATTTTAGAAGAAGCTGAAAAAGCTAAGGAAAACTTATTACAGGCAAAGTTTAAAGCCTTGTACGACAAGGAAAATGAAAAATTTCTACAATGGAAAGTAAAAAATCAAATTACAGTGATTACTGAAAAAGTGAGGGTAGAAAATGTAACTTTTGAGGTACCGAGTTTAATTTAAATTTGTGAATAATAAGTTTACAGAACTTCAGACCCGTCATACAAATGTTGATGAAATTCGGATAGAGTTTGTCTTTCTTAATTTATGAGTATTTATTTATTCTACGAATCATTAACTTACAGTAAATTAATTTATTTGAGCAATTTCCTAAAGTATACTTACGAAACGGGAAGAGTTATCGTTACGGACAGTCTTGGCGTTACCGAAGGCTTCAAGAACGGGGTTAGTTTGTACTACTTGATCTTCAAGGGTTCCCTTCTTCTGTTGTTCTTCAGTTGGCTTCTTGCTTGAGGCACCAACGGTGGCGAAGTACGCGATTACCTTTTTCGTGTTTTCAGTCTTACCGGCACCAGATTCACCACTGAGGGGCAAAAGTGAATATTTTTATTAATAAAAACAATATTATGCGCGAGAAAACGTTGTGTAGATAAGAAAGAAGGTGAAATCATGCAGTCTTTTCGGGAGATCGAAAAATGTGACATTATTCGAACTAACAATGAAATTTAATATTTAACATTTTTAATATACAGGGTGTTCCTTAATGACGTGCTAATATTTCAGGGTGTGATTCCTTAGGTTATTTTATAAAGAAAAGTTCAAAGGAACATATGTCCGCAACGGCGTAAATTTTTTGCTACAGGGTGTTGAATTTTTATTTTTTAAATGGTTATTTTTTAATATCTCCGAAAGTACTTTAGATATTATTTTCAATTTTGGTATGTGCTAATAAGATATAGAACCACAAATTTTAGTTAGAAAAGTTATTCAATTGTTCCACCAGGGGCGTCCCTGCAAACATGTCCGATACTTTTTACCAAAAAGATGGTACGCCACTGGTGTTTCCATGTGAATATTTTTTCTGATTAGCCTGGTCAATTCTACATGAAAACGGTCTCTTGAGTTTTTCTCGTCAGAGGCACGTTCTTGATTAAAACCACTAAATTCATATTGAAACTCACTATTATTAACATGATAAATTTTGTTTTATAAAAATTGTTGGAAATGGCCACCGTCACTTAAAAGGCATGCTTCCGCCCGTCTTCGCATCGAATTGCCCACCCCAATAATTATTATAAAACAAAATTTATCATTAATTATTTTATCAAAGTTAATAATTTCAAGTTTCAATATGAATCTAGTGGTATTAATCAAGAACGGTCTGACGAGAAAAACTCAAGATACTGTTTTCATGTAGAATTCATCAGGCTAATCAGAAAAAATATCCACATGAAAAAATATCAGTGACGTACCATCTTTTTTGTTAAAAAATATCAAGAGACATGTTCGCAGGGACGCCACTGGTGGACCATTTGAATAACTTTTCTAACTGAAATTTGTGGTTCTATATCCTATTAACACATACCAAAATTGAAACTAATATCTAAAGTACTTTTGGAGATATTGAAAAATAAACTTTTAAAAAATAAAAATTCATCACCCTCTAGCAAAAAATTCAAGCCGTTGCGGACATATGTTCATATGAACTTTACTTTATAAAATGACCTAAGGAATCACACCCTGAAATATTAGCACGTCATTAAGGAACACCCTGTATAATATAATATAATGAATAGCAAATAATAAGAAACTAGAGGCCAACAACCACTGTACCTATTTGTCTAGTAAGAATAGTTTTTAATTCAAAAATACTTACGTAATCAACATAGATTGATTTTCGTGATCTGGAAAAGGAAGAAGAAATATTTTTAGTATTTAAGACGAATAATTTATCAATAATATGGTCATTTTATGTTAATTAAACATAATATTACTTACTTGTTTGCATGTTTACGTAGGCACCGTCAGAAATGGCAAAAATGTGGGGTGGCACTTCATTACGTCTTTTACCACGGTACAATTTGGCGGCACGATTTGTGTATACGGGGAAACGCTTATAGGGGTTGATAGCGACACAGAAGAGTCCAGAGTAAGTCTGCAAATGTCAAAGATATGTAAAAATAAATGAAGATACGTAACAAAAATGATATTAACAAAAAAATCTGGTTTAGTCAGTGAAGTTTGTGAGACTAACTGAGCGAATCTTGGTCACTTACACACAATGAAAATTTATTATCGACTTCTCTTTTACTTCTTTTATACAGGGTGTCCGGAAAAAGGAGGATTGCCCTCCTTTTTTCGACGATAATGGTTTTATAAGTTAGTCTGACAAACTGATGGTTTAAAAAACATTTTGACGTTCCACAAACGTCGAAAGTAGTGGAAGGTCGAGTAAAAAGAACACATAAAAAACATATAGCAATCACCACAGGAGTGATTGTAAAAATGTATACATGAGGTTATGCATAAAGAGTGTTTAAAATGTAAATAAGGTAATAAGTATAATTTTAATTGAACAATAAAAAAATTAGTGTAAAAGTTATGCTGGTCATACGTTTGCAATGCTTTATATTGAAAGTATCGGGATGTAAAATATTGCAGAAATATATCATAAAAAAATCAGAAACAATGCCTAATGTAAAGTTAAATTGACTTTCCTTAATGCTTTTTAAAATTCCAAAATACTAGTAGATGATGTGGGAAGAAATTTGAAAGAAGAAAATGTGGATTTCTTGGTCGGATTAATACCGATTTCAAGATAGTGAGCACAAGTGTTAGTTCCTGAAAGAAACTTAAATAAAACCCAGAACACACCATTTTTTCGGGTACTTCGATTTTGATCTGGTGTGACGAAAATTTGTTAACACAAGACTATTATACAAAATTGGCTTCCTTGTATATGTTTCGTGGTCCAAAAATGATTTGCAAATAAAATATTTATATATCGATTTTGAAAGACACAGATTGTCTGTGATTGATCAGCATGACTAGAAAAGTTGGCCTATACTGCCCTAGTCCAGTAATGGGCAAATATGAGGCCAAACTTTAAAACATGTTTAGACCACAAAAGCGTGAAGCAACTTTGTCCAACTCGAAAAATCCAAACACATATATCTCTTGGTCGGTGTATTGCCGATGTTTCCAAGAAGCTGTGGGTCCTGGAAGATCCTGGACACGCTTTAACTTACGTAGATAAGTTTGGCATAATAACGTTGTTTCAAGTTGTGCAATACTGAAGCGTCATTAAGATATGTCAAATTGGACATATCTTCGGCTTTTTCATACTTTGGAGGGTTGACTTGAGTAACCTGCTCTTTCTTGAAGTTCTTTTCCTATATTTCCAAATAAATGGTAAATTAGTAAGGAAGTAAGGATACTTACGTAGATTAAACGGAAGTAATATCGTTGTTTAAGGTTGTGTAAGACTGCAGCGTCGTTTAAGTATGTTAAATCGGCCATATCCTCGGCTTTTTCGTATTTTGGAGGGTTTACTTGTGAAACCAGGTCCTTTTTAAATGTTTTTTCCTATACTCAAAAATTATATGTTATTATGTGGGCAATTATTATTACAAATTTAATATTGGTAATATAAAATAACCATCAGCAACGGCAATAATCGAATAGTAATTAAACAAGAACCTTTCATTCTTGTTCACTCACGGAAAGTGCTAAATTACATTTTTATAGCTGGATAAAAAATAGCAAAAGGAAAAGAAATATTGTAATGTATATGTATATATTTAAGATATATTCTTGATAGCAAAACTATGATTACAGTTCTTTAGGACTTAAAGATGCGATTTTAATACGATTTATAGAAATTTAGTGTAAAAAGTTTATATAAAAAGTGTCTTCATTTTTCTATAAATGCTCTTTCCAGGTCCGTGTTTGTCTTGAATAGATCATAAGATAAGTATGTTTAAAAATAGATCGTTTTTACTAGATGATGATATTTACCTCTCCTCCGGGGATGCCTACGGTGACAAGGTCACCTTTGGTGCCTTTGATTTCACCAAGTATGAAACCCTCCTTATCGTCCGGGACCCAGCAAGACTTTTTGGCATCATAGGGCTTTGTTTGATCTATACGTTTCTGTTCCAAGGAGATGAAGAGGTATGGAGTAGGATCTTCATCCTCCGCGTTTGCTTGCGGTTTAGGCATTTTGGTGGACGGTTACGAAGGGGCTATTCGAGACACGTATAAACAGCCCTAGAGCCTTCCTGGAATTGAAATAAAATAATTAAGGCGTGAAGAAATAATATTTAGGGTTATATACAGTATACAGGGTATCCGCTAATTAATGGGACATGGAAAAACCACAGACTCCTTACGTAAAAATATTAGGATTTAATTATACTTACATATATCCGAAAGTTGATATTAACTGAGATACAGGGTGTTAAAGTTAAAACTTCATTTTTGTTTTTCTCTAATAACTTTGACAGAAACCAACAGTTTTTTACAAAATTTGGCAATAAAGGTTTTTTTTTAGGATGAGAAACTGATTTTTTGGTGAAATTTCGGTGTCTGCGGAATTTTTTGCACATTCATTAGGTCATAAATTTTTTGTGCCTCAGTGTATTTAAGTTTTTAATGAAAATAATATTTTTCTCAGATTAATTAACTTTTACATGATAATTAACATTCTACTAATGGTAATTGGGAATAATAAATACAACAATTGGATTGTTCTTTAATTTACTTTAATTAAAATAACTTTAACCCTAGAAAATATCGTGTCGAAAGAAAACAACAGCTATCAAAAAAAAAAGTTACGATAAACTCAAAAATGAAACATTTTCTGTTCCATAGCAACTTCATCTCTAAATTACATTGGTTTTTTCATAGGTTATTTTGAGAGAAAAATTTTGTTTGTAAATTAATAGTAATTGGGCAGGGCTAAACGATTTAAATTCAAGTATCTCCGAAACGGTAACTCTGGGCGACCTGAAATTAGTATACCTTTTTTACGTAATAAATATGAGAAAAGTATTATTTTCATTAAAAACTTAAATACACTGAGGCACAAAAAAGTT
Organism: Barypeithes pellucidus; assembly: GCA_963991005.1. Classification (NCBI taxonomy): domain Eukaryota; kingdom Metazoa; phylum Arthropoda; class Insecta; order Coleoptera; family Curculionidae; genus Barypeithes; species Barypeithes pellucidus. The sequence continues at coordinate 16,409,026 of OZ022561.1, read as the reverse complement.
ATGACCTAATAAATGTGAAAAAAATGCCGCAGACAGCGCCCCCTATATTGTACATTGAAATTTCACCAAAAAATCAGTTTCTCATCCTCACAAAACCATTATTGCCAAATTTTGTAAAAACTGTTGGTTTCTGTCAAAGTTATTAGAGAAAAACCAAATTGAAGTTTTAACTTTGACACCCTGTATTTCAGTTAATATCAACTTTCGGATATAGGTAAGTATAATTAAATCCTAAAATTTTTACGTAAGGGGTATGTGGTTTTCCCATATCCCATTAATTAGCGGACACCCTGTATATATCGCATTTAAACTTCCTTTGAATATTTAACCTCTTCAATGATAAATGAACAACTTATTGATGCCATATGATATCTGCCTTGGTATATATCAATAAATTAGACTCGAAATCGGCATTGGGTACGGAAAGTATATAAAAAATCCTATCAACGTGCAAAGATTTCTTTACATTTTCTTCAAGGCAAACATACCAACAAGACTACTATAAAGTAAGTTAATAATAAATATGACGAATCATAAAAGTACAAATTTGATAAATTGCTTTGGTGATCTGATGAGGTGTGAAAGATCCTCTTTTTCAATAACAAAATCAATCCCTAACGTAAAAGACTATAAAAATAAAGCATAAGTAATTGAATACGGTTTTTGAGGACTGTGCTAAAGATACCTTACTTATTCTTTATATGGGTTTTCTAACCGTCTTAGAAATTCGGTTTTTTCGTTAATACGCTCAACGGAAAAATTACATTAATTACAATTACATTGAATAAAATGGCTTCAAATTGAACGAGATAATGAAATTTTATGGTCAGTTTTTAGACGGATTTCACTAAATAATGTGATTTTTTAGAGTATCGTTTTATATTTGTAATAATAAAGGTAATATTGTGCCCGATACCAGTGTGTTAAGTGGAAAATAAATAGAAAATAAATTGATAATATAGTGGCAAAAATTACACCGCTGTGATTCCTGACGCTAACACTACCCATATGTCCAGACTTTTATAACTGAGATAAGTAATAAAGTGCACATCAAAAAGAGTAATCCTTACAAAGTGAATAATAGAATAATAAAGTTTAATATTTAGTATACCTGCTCAAAACTTAAAAGTAAAATTAAGCACTCCACACAGTATTTTAGATTGAACAGATGGTAAACACTACTGAAGGCTTTGAATAAATCTGCTTTTGCTTGTTCTAAAAATATACCTATCTATTTCTAGCTGATATTGATAGAGTTTGACTCGAGAATGAATACCGAGTTAAAACTTTTTAAAAATTTCAAATCTTGATCCGAAATGGATTGTCAGTTCCTTCATTATAATGGAAAGACATAGACTCTCATTTTGTCCTCTGTGACGAGAAGTAATTGGCATAGCAGGAAACGATCACTAAATCTGATTATCTAATTTTTTGTTCCCATTAAATAATAATCATTGGCTTTACAATAACGTTGTAAATGATGGAATGAATATAGGTTGTTTTTTAAATTATGGATTTTCCTATAGTATACAGTGTATCAAATTCGTTCTTCACCATTGGGATGTTGGTCGGTTAATTCGAGGCAAAGTTGCATAATTATGGGCCCAATAATATGTCGGCAAAAAATCTAAAAGAAATACAGGCGCTTCCAAAATATTTGGAAAAATCTTAAATTTTGTGTTTGAGTTTTTATTTTTTCCTGACTTTGTTCGAAGAGAAAATAAATAAATTTCACTTTCTCATTGCAACTTTTTATTCTCCACAAGCCGGTATCATCATATCTTTAATGGGACGTTTCGTCTTTGGGTCACCATCATCAACTTAATTTTTTTAAATACCTACGGGTATGAATTTATCTACGTTCAGTTGTATACAACACTTACTGATTTTCCGACGTTTTGTTCCTATAATTGATCATCTTCATTAAAATATACCCCTGGTACCTTCCTGTAATTTACTTTTTCCTTAAATTCGGCTTAAGTCGAAAATATAAAACTGAATGCCTTTATTACAGGTATTAAGAAAGTGAAGAGTCAAATTTTATTTGTATTTAATAAAGTAGGTAAATTACTTCTGCACTTACACTAAGTAGAAATTTGATACAACTATTAGTTTGAAACAAAAAAATAACAGTAGTGAGTACATAATAACAATAATTAAGGACAGAAATAGTAATATTAATGTCAAAATATCCAGTTTCTTCCAAACAACAGTAAATTACAGCAACGTATTAGAGGTATTTCAATGAAGATGATCAATTTAAGGAACGAAACGTCAGAAAATCAGTAATTGCTGAACGTAAATTTATGTTCTTTTTCATAATTTAAAGAAAAACATTTAGGCCCGCATTTAAAAAAAATACGTTGATGATGGAGACTCAAAGATGAAATGTCGCATTAATGATCTGATGATGCCATCTTGTGGAGAATAAAAAGTAGCAATGAGAAAGTCAAATTTACATGTGGACATCTCCTCGAACAAAGACAGGAAAAATAAAAACCGAAGCACAATTTTTTCAAATATTTTGAAAGCCCCTGAATTTATTTATTTATTGGCGGCATATTATTGGACCTATAATTATGCAACTTAACCACAATTTAACCGACTTCGTATCCCTTACCGTTCCCTAAAGCCCAATTAATTACACCCTGTATATCCCAAATTTAATGTATTCATTATCTGATCTGTTGATAGTATTTCATCAACCACAATCCTAGCAGCAGAGATAAACCTGTTCCAAGATTTTATAAACGGTAAGCAAGAAAATAGTTGTTTAAGTTATTTTATTTTTACAGTAAAAGACATTGGGATTGGCATTTTAAATAATGGAATGAATATTTGCCAAAAATTTCCTCATAATATATCGTTACAAAAATGTGATGCGGTCACCATTAACAGCCAATTCAATACTCTTGTTCCAGAAATAATTCCAACTAAAAATAGACCGATGGCAGTCAAAAATTTTAAAAATAGAATCAGCACAGTTATCGCGTCACCCATGTAAGGTGTGACTGTCATTCGAAAAATTCAATATGGCTGCCACGTGCACGCTTATACAGGGTGTTTCAAAAAGCGTAACGAAAAAAAAAATTGGAGAACTGGATTATACATCTAGAATTGAGAAGAAATGTTTGAAACGGGATGATGTTGATGAGGGTAGCTCGCTATGCACTTTCGTATCCAAGGTTGGTGTCGAATTATTTTTAAAAAATTTAATTAATCGTGACCAAGCATCCCGTATGCTATGATGTTCCTTTTGTTTTTAATGATACATAAGAGTCATTTGTTTTATTTTATGGTTGACCTAATTTAGTTCATTAAAAGTCTTGTTCATCATTCTAATTGGCCAATATTTTAAGTATATACAGGTCAAATTAAATTTTTTGAAAGGTGCATTAAATTGATAACATTATGAAATAATCGAGACAAATTGGTTGAAACTAAATCATCTGATAACTTATTTGCATGTCAATGTATATCTTTTTCAATTGTCAATGTAAAGAAGAATGGATTGTTCTTGATCAGCCAACAATTTTATTTTGTGTTACGTCATTATTTAAAAAAAATTTAGTTAAATTAGCAATTGAATTTAAACTATTTCGTCCGCCATCTTATTATCCATAGGTTACGTCACAAGCGCACTGGCTACATGACATTAGAACTTGACACTTGGTATCGGGTAACATGAACCGATTCCATCACGTAACATCATTGCTATAATTGACACAATTAAGGTGTCATACTAGCTAAATTTGTTATCTGTCAAACACTAAACAATTTCACATCAAACAATCTGTCAAATCTGTCAGAGAACTGTCAAATTTGCGATGTGAATTGAGGGGTTTAGCTTAGGTTAATAAATATGACAGTCGTTATATCTATACTATCAAAATATGTAGATGCAGGTTGTTGTTATTTAAGTTATTCGTTTTTAGAAAGTTCCTGTTATCAATTATTTTATTCTATTTAGTATAGCAAAAACTGAACCCGTTCTGTTGGGTAAGACTGGATAAAAGCTAATTCTACAATAACTTTCCATTCTAAGATCAAGAGTTTTGTTTGCATGCTTTTAAATATTTTTATAACACTTTAAGTTTATAATTTAATGTTCTTGGTTAATTGGCTATTTACAAAATATATCTGATTGCTATTGTTAACTTTTTTGTGTTACGTCATTGAATTTTATTCGTTGTTAAATCTGAGCCTTCGTGGCAAAGAGCTACTTTCGAAAAGAACTACAACAGGCCCTAATCTAACGGTTGTTAACATCATCAGGTATATCACAGACCACTATTTGAGCAAATAATCCAAATATAGCACAGATATCACATCAAATCTTCGCTAGTATGACACTTGCAAATGATCACTGAATTCACTTATCACAGTAAAAAGGGCACCGGTAGGGTAACAACAGCACAGTCCATTAAATTGTATAGGTACTCCTTATCACACCACCCCAAGTGTATGTCGTAATTTTGTGTTAGAAAGTAACACGGGTGTTGCGGACACACTTAACACTTACGTTCGAAAAGGCAGTCTGGACGAGTTTTGGGTCGTTACAACAAATATAAATGTCTGATACCAGATCCAGAAATGTAACACCGTTCCCTATTGGCCGTGGTATTCGGCCAATAGCCAATCCCGTTACAAGTCTGTCGATCTCCCTTTTTAGGATCAGGGAACCAGCTCGCTGGCCAGAAATACTTTTCGTACGGTGTAGATTAGATGGGAGGCAAAGAGAACGCTTTAGATGGATAATGAGTGGGGGGAATTTTGGGTTTGTTAACCTAGTGGTTCACATTTTGAGTTCTGGGATGCTAAGAAGTTGTTGTCAAGGTTTTCTTGGTAATTTTCTGTCATTTTGGGTCAAATATGGGAGATAGTTTACACGTTCATGTCGATTTTAAAACATAAAACCTCCTTATCATTCATTGTTGGCTTAGAATATGGAGTTATCTTTTATTGTTTGTTGCTATTTTTGCCAAAGATGCTTGTTTTGAAAGTTTTATTTAGTTATCGCCCAGATTTTTGTACTAATTCTTATGTTTGGCTATAGTAAGAGTATGTATTATTTTCTTTCTCCGTTTTTTTTACGCAACTGAATGCATAAAATTGATAATTTTTTAAAGTGTTAAAAAAGTAATTGTTACCTTACAAATTTCTATAATATTTGAAAACATCAAAAATGGAAAGAAATAATGCCGATTCCGAAGAGGAAAACTCATTTTAATGCGCTCCAGTGGAAATTATTAATAAATCCAATGAAACAACACAAATTGCCTGAAAAATCGAAAGAAGGTTACAAAACGGAATATAATACGTTTATTAAATGGAATTGAACCAAAAGCAAGTGAAAAGTTTCCACGACCGGTTTATGTTAATGTATTTTCAAGAAAGGCAAAACATTTTTAAATCTTCGACTTTATGGTCCTGCTATTTCCAGCTAAATTCAACATTAATTCTGACTAATCAATTCGATATAAACAAATATCCCAAACTTATTGCATTAGTAAGTGACAGTGAGTTGGTTATACACCAATATAAACTCCTGGACAAAATTAACGCAATATCAAAAATTTGCCATATTTTTGATGTTATTTTTTTTCTGAATTTATGATCCGATTTAAATGATTTTTTTTTGCATTGTAGGTTGGTTCCTTGACAATGTCATAGTCTTCGCTATTTTTGATAAAAATTTAATTTTCGATTTATACTGGGTTTACTAAAAATGCTATGTTTTTTTCCGAAAATTCGTATCGCCCTGTGGAGTATATTAGCAACCGAAGCATATTGCAGTTGACATTAAACGGTAGGTCCATCTTTCCCCAACATTTTCTTTTTTGGTTTACTTCATTATCTCTGTTATTAAAGGAGATACACCGTTTTATAGCGTAACATGTTTTTATAGACTTTAATATTCAACACATTCATTGTTAAATGTTTTCAAGAAGGTTTCAAGAGTAAAATACTCGTCGGGCAATTGGGCATACAAAACGAACGTTTAATAAGCAGTTTCCGAACAGTTTTTATCAGTATGGCGAATTTTATTTGACCTTTGTAACTTTAAAACACAACATCTGCTGACACATCGCTTGCAATGTCAGAAAAAGTCCATAGTCTACTTGAAAACATTTAACAATGAATGTGTTGAATATTAAAGAAAGTCTATAATGACATGCTACGCTATAAAACGGTGTATCTCCTTTAATAACAAAGATAATGAAGTAACCCAAAAAAGGAAATGTTGGGGAAAGATGGACCTACCGTTTAATGTCAACTGCAACAACTGCACAGGGTGATGCGAATTTTCGGAAAAAAACATAGCATTTTTAGTAAACCCAGTATAAATCGAAAATTAAATTTTTATCATAAACAGCGAAAACTATGACATTGTCGAGGAACCAACCTACAATGCAAAAAAAATCATTCAAATCGGATCATAAACTCTAAATAAAAAAGTAGCATCAAAAATTTATGATGTTGCGTTAATTTTGTCCAGGAGTTTATATTATGTAAATTTATTGTATGAAACTTATGAATAAAGTTACTTCTTTTCACGAATGGGAGATCGGCAGTCCCGTACTTTATGCATGTGTTACATAAATAACTATTCTATTATCCCATCTTACACCAAGGCTAAGGTGATTTACGTCAAAAACTGGACGATTTTTAAGTCAAACTTTGCAATTGGCACTTTTAGCTTACATCAAGGGCTTGGATAGTCGTAGTCAAGAATTGCGTATTTCAATCAATTATCTTATTAATGGAAAACTGTCTCTTGCTGGCCAGTTGCCGTTACTCTTTTGACGCGAAAGTTATTTTGGAAAATATTAATTACATAGAAGATTTTATCATTTTTAAAGGTTTATTCGGATTTTTTAGGCATAACATATTATGTCGCTGCAGTTTTAGGAAGAATTTCAATTATAATTTATTTATAGGACACAGCGTTGGATCAAGTTGTCATTCGAAACAAAAGCTATCATATAAATCAAAGTATATTAAATGTCCCTTTTTAAAAAGTATGATGGTTTATTGAAATGTCGTAGCTTAATATTCGTCAACGTATTTATCATTTAGTTGGATAAGTACAGGGTATCCCATTTTCGACACTTTTATAGGGTATCTCCATAATTGTTAGTGCTATCAAAAAAGTAATGTAGGTGTCATGTGCTCTTTTTGGGTCAAACTTAAAATGGTAAAATCAAAATTTGAAAATTTTCGCTCGCTTAAGAGATACGGGGGAAAATCAAAAAATTGACAATTTCAAAATTATCCTATATTTTCTTAGTTAACAGACAGATCGAAAAATGCTTTATACAGAAGTTTCTTTATATTGATTATTGAATAATCTGCCATTTTCAGAATAAGTATACGGAGTCAGGTAAAAAAGGTATCGGAATAACCTAATTTTTTTTAAAATGGAACACCCTATATATTTTAATCTAAACAGATACTATTTTAAATTCTACTTTCAACCGTGGATGATATTGGTTTCCTAGGCGATTTATTTAAACTTTATTAATTTAAACCACAGTAGACCATGAAACAAAAGCTAATATCCTAGAAACAACTATGTTGACTATTAACATTTAACGTCAATTTCATTTTTACATATTGATTTGCGAAAATACCTATCAACATTTTGAAAAATTTGTGTATATTCAAAGTGGAAAAAAACAAAGAAATGGCGCAAAATCTATATTTTGTTCGCTATACGGAAAGACGGTAACCATTTAAGGACATATTCCGAACATTTGCGATGATTCCCATTATTTTTTTCATTAATCTGAATTTTTTATTTCGCTTCAAAGTAATAAAGTTTAAATAAATCGCCTAGGAAACCAATATTATCCATGGTGTGTTATATATTTGAAAGGAGAGTTTAAAATGCTATATTTTTAGATTAAAATATACAGGGTCTTCAATTTTAAAAAATGGGGTTAGGTCCGATACCTTTTTACCTGACTCCGTATACTTATTCTGAAAACGGCAGATTATTCAACAATCAATATAAAGAAACTTCTGTATGGAAAATTTTTCTGTATCTCTTTTAACTAAGAAAATACAGGGTAATTTTGAAATTGTCAATTTCTTGTTTTTACCCGTATCTCTTAAGCGAGCGAAAATTTTCAAATTTTGATTTTACCATTTTAGGTTTGACCCAAAAAGAGCACATGACACACTTTTTTGATAGCACTAACAATTACGGAGATACCCTACAAAAGTGTCGAAAATAGGACAACCTGTACCTAAGCGCGATATTGTTAGAATTTTTAGTGACCAAAATATTTCTATTTCGACAATTTCCAACAGTATTAAAAACTGTAAAGAAAACATGCATGCATTAATTTGCCGAAAAGTGGGAGGCCAAAAGTTTGAAGTCGTGCTCGGGTGCTGGTGAACAAAGATTAGTTAAAAGTGTTTATTTATAAACGCGACAACCCTTTAAATATACCTCAGACGAGGCTTTCTAACTAAAAAAGAAATAAAATATAATAAGTTTCCTTTTTCCCTTTGTCAAACTCATCATTAGACGCGTTTCGCCGTTAGTACGGCTCATCGGTAGGGTTCGAGTCTGACAAAGGAAGGAAAAAGGATCTCGCAGGTGCACTGGAAGCACTTCGAAAGGAGTAAACTAGTTGCTACATCTCGCGGTATATTTGCTTATACAAAGCAGCATCTTATGCAAAACAGGAAAGAACACAACAAATGCGTGTCAACAGTTAAATGTCCCGTAACAAAGAATAATATAGAATATGTTTCCTTCTTGATTTTGTCAAACTCATTCTTAGACACGTTTCGCGAAGAAATGTTTGATTTTTTCCGAAAACTTTATGCTTCATAAGTCTACGACTTTTTTTCACAAAAATCACTTTTGCACACCCATATAAATACCATAATTGTAAAAATAATCCATCACGTCCTCTTATTTCGAGCTTTTTCAGGTGTCCAGAAATTATTTAAACTTTGAGCCAAATCAACTTTTATTCCCTAATTTCTCATTTAATATCGAATACTTTGGCAAATGATCGCTGGCATTTTGATCATTCGATTATAAATTAGATACAAATATTAATTTTCGGGTACATCTAAACAAATTAAACTGCGGACATACAGCTGCAGATTTGCATCAATCTCGTTTGAGTAACGAGTGCGAATTAATTTAATTGACTTAATTAATATGTGAATGCGTATTCATCGTGTGCCAAGTTTTTTGGCAAGAGAGTACCTTTTAACGTATCGAAATTAATTCCTAGCTATTTTCATTGGGTTATTATCAAGTGTGAAACAATTTTTATTTCAAGACGATGAATTAACTATATGAAATACCTATATTAATTTAAATGTAATTTTTAATAAGACAGTACTATGAGGAGGGTCAAAATTTTTTTACAGGCAACTTTTAGTTAATCGGATTTTAAAATTAAATAATCTCAAAAACACCTGTTAATTTTTTAATAGGTTTCTTATAGTATCTAATTAGAGGAATTATATTTGTCCGCGCAAATGATCATCGTCACAAAAATCTTGGTCTATAGCATCGATTTTTTTAATAATTTAACGCCCGTCACATGACTAATTTTACTCTTCTGAATCATATAACGCCAATATTTGGAACTGAGATATTTTACTCAGCCACTATAACCAATTTCCTATTATTTATAACAGGCCTGTCTTATATTGGCTTAAAGTTTTGGAATATTCCTTGTAGAATGTTAAAATACTAAGAAAATTAGTCATATTTTTAATCTACCTAAGGTGTAAACGAAAGTTGTACATCAAAATATATTTTTCCTTAATGGTTTATAAATGGCTAATAAAAAATATTGTATAAATCGTCACATCAATTATAAAAATGCACAAATTCGTGGATCACAGCTAATACAAGCTATTTTTAAACTTTTTTTAACTGAAATGAGTATCTGTACTCAAGAGAATGACTTCGTGTAGTATTTTTCCCTTAATTAAGACTACTTGGTCTGAGTTAACCCTGTGACCGGCGATACAACATAAAAACATACGCCTGGTAAAAAGTAGGCAATGTTCTAGTTTATACCTGAATAAACATAATAAGGAACTTACCTAAACAAGAGCACACTTTACACAAATTCAAACACACACCGTCATATTTGTAAAACTATTAGGCCGACCTGTACTGTCGTTATTTATAAGCAATTTCTGCCGTGACCGGCGATACATGCAGCTGCGGGGACGGAACTTGTTAATAATTGCTTTAGAGAAACTAAACTGTTGATCTTTAAACATTATTTTTCAATACAAATTGTAATAGGAGTGTTAATTATTTATATATAAAAGTAACTTTAGTAAAATGACGTGAAATATAAAGGGTAAAGTAAGAAATAATTCACTGGGGATACGTGACCGGCGATACATTTTTAAATTCAAGTTTGAATACTGCAGCTATAATCTAAAAAAAAGGCTAATCGTTCTACTAAAAGAGGAGTCAACACAATAATGTTTTCTTAATAATAACCTAAAAACCATAAATCTCAGATTACAGTCCCTTTAGGAACGCGATTTCTCGGAAACCCCTACTCAAAAAATATTATTATATAGTATTATTGGAAAGAGATTTAAACGACCTTTAAAATGTTGTGGGCATTTGATGTCCCTTCCTATTTAAGATTTTAAGGGTAACACCCCTCCCAGGGGGTTAAACCACGAACGCTGATGCAAATATTCTTTAAAAGCGTCGCCCTTCACAATAAAATTGACATGTCTCCGATTTTTAATATTTTCAAATTGACAACCTGTATATAAATTTATACAGGGTGTCTCAAAAAGGTCTGTACAAAAACCTACCACATATTCATCAGACCACAAGTAGCCGATTTAAGTAAACTTACCTTAGTACAAAGTAGCTTAGTTTGGGCACTAGATGGCGCTGAAGTGGCAATTTTAAAATAGTTTTTCTGTATTAATTCAAAAACTGATCATACTATTTTGCCGAAATTTGGTACGTTGGCATAGCTTTATGAGGCAAAAAAACCCATGTCACAATTCTGAATAATATCAATCCATGGGCGTAGAAGCTGTCAAAACAGTCAATGTGACAAGGATTTGGAACAAGGACCTTTTTTGTAGCAAATGAGTTGGTTGATCTGAATTTTGTGCCCAAATCCCTCTTGTTCCATTGGCGTAGAAATCTGAAACAAGCAATTCGAAAAAAACCCAGGTTCTACGCCCATGGATTGATATTATTCAGAATTGTGAGTTTTTTGTCCCATAAAGCTATGCCAACGTACCAAATTTCGGCAAAATAGCATAAGCAGTTTTTGAATTAGTACAGAAAAACTATTTTAAAATTGTCACTTCAGCGCCGTCTAGTGCCCAAACTAAGCAACTTTATACTAAGGTAAGTTTACCTAAATCGGCTAATTATGGTCTGAAGAATATATCGTAGGTTTTTGTACAGACCTTTTACAGACACCCTGCATATTAACATTTTTTTGCTTGGTGTTGTTGGATCAAAATTTCCATTGTACTGAAAAAGGATGAATAGGGAAAGAAACTCAAAATCTACTCCACTAGTTTAATGACAATATTTTAAAAAATTGTACTCATTCCGTACATGTTTCGAAAGCTTAAACCTTCATCTTCAGTGGAATTTTAATTTAAGAGACCTTATTACATTACCAAAATTATAAATGTAAAAATGTTATAATTTTGGATATGTCATACATTCTCTCGGTTAAAATTCCACTGAAGATGAAGGTTTACGCCTTCGAAACATGTATGGAATGATTGCAATTTTTTAAATATTGTTATTAAGCTAGTGAAGCAGATTTTGAGTTTCTTTCCCCATTCATCATTTCACTCCATTCTGAGATGGACTACTTTAAAAAAGAAATTTCAAAACTATACTATTATATGGCCCTTGTTGCAAAAATATATTTATCGACACTAGTATAAAATAGAATGTAGCAGTAAGTAACAACACTTTAGACACCAACAACATATTCCTTCCAACGGTTTTAATGGCTAATAAAGTATTACATAAAATTTCTAAAAGTACACTATTAAAAAGTTCAAATGAGAAGCATAAGACGTGCGTAAATACTTTTAAAACTATGAAATTCTGGCTTTATTGTACCTGTTAGGTTTGGTTGAACGTGCCAAAATTGCTTTATTTTGGTTAAATGGATTATGCAAAAATATAAAATAAATCAATGGGTCCGAGGTTTTTTTTTAATTTTCACGTACACAGCCGTAAACCTTGCTGGACTGTTTTCGATGGGCCACCCTGTATAGATAATATCTTTCTTATTTTTACTGCGTAATTGAAAATGTAATTTTCGGATTATTTTAGAAATTGTGACTTGTCTTATGAATCAGATATTTGGATCTGTATTGTGGCATCTGTTTTGAGTTATTTCATAGTTGAGATACATTATTACACACACTATGTACAGTATGTCTACTTAAGTTGTAGCCATATGGAAACTTTTTTTATTATTAATTTTAAGAAAAAAAGTTATCATTCATAAAAGTTCTGCACTAAAGGTCTAAAACCTAAAATAGAACCATCAAATATAAATTTTTGGAGTCGTATGCGAAGTTTCTCAAAAAATATGAATGTCGCTGAAGAATAAAGGACATTTTTTATGACAGAGGCGTGTAAATAACGCACTTTTAGCCCATATGATATAGTATACTATTTTTTCACCAACCAATGCAAGATTAATTCATTTAGTAATTAAAAAATCGTTAATAATTTGGAAATAAATTTGAATAGTATACCAGCGATGGCAGCTAGGTAGTCACGAATATCTGGTGATTGTTGGTAAATTTTGATTGTCAAGTAGACAGACATTTACAATCGAGCGCATAATTTCTTTAGTAGCAATGCGTACCGCCCCCGTACCCACATGAGATCTTAAGGTGCGTATAAATATAGCGAGATGAGCGTGATACGCGCCTGAGCCGCGATTTGCTCGGCGAGCCTGCCACGAGCCTCTTTCGCATTTTTTCCTTTCCGAACCTATTTTATTTTTAGCTGTACACGGTGAGCCAAAGGAGGTAGCCCATGTCTGAGGACGAGGAACAGACGGCAGCTGTTCGATTTGGTGCGCAGGCGTTAATTTTTGCACTGTTTGTTGCTGATGCACAAGGGGAGTAAGGTTGGTACGTTTTTATGACTGACCATTCTCTGTAAAAATCTCAGTTGATCCTGATCACCTGTCTGATTAGTGCTTAGACTAGGAAATAAGATTAGTTACTTATCATAAATCATAACCCTACTTTTGTTGCTTAATTTCTTCGTCTAAGCTTGAGTATTATCTTTTGTCAAAAGTGAGGCGTATAAAATTCTAAAATTCAATATGAAACTTTCAAAAACTTGGCGTGCTATGGACTGTTTTTTTCATTTTGGTATTGTACCATCAGAATAATTAACATAGATCATATGGGATACATCCCTTTAAAATGGGAGGGGGGGGGGGGGTTAAATAACATATAATAACATATTTCCCTAGTAACGGCCCCCTTCTGAGAAATTGCCTGGGGCACCCGTTTATAAAGTTACGCCACTGCCTTGTTTGTTTTTTAAAATAATCTTTCACTTTGGGATCCCACCGACCACCTAAAATAATACAATCCCCCTTTTTAAAACAAAATGCCTTTAAATACCTCAAAATACTCATAAGTACTCCAAAAAATTCAAAAGAACAAAATTGTTTAGATAAATTCCCAAAAAATACCCTTCAGTGATACAATAAGATACCTCAGTAGTTCACCCCTCGGATTCCACCATTCCTTGGACTACTCTATGTTCTATAAAAAGTGGTCGGTCTCGCTGCGAACAAACCCGTTCCACTAGACGCGCCAAATCCCGATTGAGTTCGAGGTAAAAGCCGACAGAAAATGGATCGCCTTCCTCGAGAGGCTAGTGGTAGGCGCGTCCGAGACTCGCAGCCCGTACCAATATGATGAACCAGGCTCGTCTCGCCATATTTATACGCACCTAGGAGATAATAGCAATTCCAAAACCAGGCAAGCCCAGCGACAAGCCCGAACATTACCGTCCCATTGCCTTACTAAGCGCAGCCTACAAGCTTCTGGAAATACTCTTGCTTAACAGAATGGGCCCTAACATACTCCAGAGAGTCCCAATCGAACAGGCAGGATTTAGGCCCAAAAGAGGCACAACCGATCAAGTCTTGTCTCTCACAACATATATAGAGGCAGGCTATCAAAGAAAGCTCAAGACGTCTGTGGCCTTCATAGATCTTTCGGCTGCATATGACACCGTGTGGAAAGATGGCATGCTATATAAGGTCTTAAGAACCATCCCATGTAGAACGATCGCCCGATTACTAAACAACATGCTCAGTGACAGAAAGTTCCGAGTCTCCTTGGGCAACCTTCAGAGTAACTTAAGAACACTGAATAACGGGCTGCCCCAGGGATCAGTACTTGCGCCAGTCCTATTTAGTCTGTATATATCAGACATGCCTGAAACCAACTCACGTAAATTTGGTTACGTGAGTTACGGTTGGTTGACTGGGGGATTGCGACTAGGCATTCCTCATTCGAACACGCCGAAGAGATCCTCACAGATGACCTCGCTAAGATCAACACTTACTTCAAACAGTGGAGACTCAAGCCCAATCCTAATAAAACGGAGGTGTCTTGTTTTCATCTCAACAACAAGATGGCAACTAGACAACTAAGAGTATACGCCGATAACCAACTACTAAGGCATAATAATAACCCAAAATATTTAGGGGTTACCCTGGACAGAACCTTGTCTTTCAAACAACACCTTCAGAACACAGCAGCCAAACTAAGAATCCGTAATAACATCATCCATAAACTACGTGGAACAACATGGGGATCAACAGCTGCAACTCTGCGGTGCTCGGCCTTAGGACTGGTATACTCAGCAGCTGAATACTGCGCTCCTGTGTGGCTTAACAGCTCTTACACCCGACTCATCGATGTGCAGCTCAATACCACCATGAGACTAATATCTGGCACACTTAAATCAACTCCAACCCAGTGGCTCCCACTACTGAGCCATATTCCCCCCCCCAGAACTACGCCGACAAACCGCCTTACTTAGAGAGTTTGAAAAAATAATCGAAAATCCTCACCTGCCAATACATAAGGATATTGCTGACGCCAACATCGACAGACTACGCTCTAGAAATCCTCCTGTTAGAGCAGCGAACGAACTGCGAGCAATTTCCAACTTGAAAACAAATGGAAGGAAGAACGAAACAACGCGCCATATAACACAATGCAACTGATGCCAAGCATTGACAAAACACCACCGGGATTCGACCTCCCTCGCGGAACATGGACTTCTCTTAATAGAATCAGAACGGGCCATGGAAACTGTAGGGACTCTCATCATAAGTGGAATGTGGCCCCTTCTCCGGAGTGTGACTGCGGAGCTACAAGACAGACCATCTCTCACATCGTCACCGAATGCCCTCTCAGAAGATATGCTGGGAATAGTGAAGATTTCGCCTTTGCGACACCAGCTACGGTTGATTAATCAATAGATTGGACACTAAGTTGTGAATTGTAACTTGATTATATTGTGTACAATTGCCATACGCTAAATAAATATATGCACCTTTATGGTTGACGGCTTGAATGGGGTAGGAATGAGGGATGATATATTTTTCATTCTTTCCTATATTTGCATGACGCCGGACAGTAACTATATGACTTATACCACTAAAATCCACCTAGTGCGAATCGGTTTACCAGCCTTGGGGTTTGAACCTACGAGCTCTCGTCCTGGAGTTTCCAGTGGCCACCAGAGCCACCAGAGGCGTTATTATTAAAGTTAATAGCTAAAGTGGATAATCGTTTACATCATCCGAGTATAAAATTGTTTCCAGCATAAAAATAAATCATTGAAATCAGTAAAACTAATAAATATTTACGTTCTCGCCGTTGCCCGTTACACATAAGACAAAAATTTTTTCAAAAATTAAAAATAGGAACAGTATGCGTACTTTCTGGTAAGTTATGACTAGAGAATGGTATTTTCGGTAAATTATAAAATCGGTTCGTTAAAAAAAAATTATGTAGCCAATTTACTGCAATAGTTACATGAATGTAGAATGTATGTATGTATGTATATGTTGACTTTGACGAATGGAGACTATCAAAAGCTTATTATTTTGTGCACTCAATCTGGTAATCGTAATATTCGTAATTAATCGTTACAATCGCTATAATCTGGACACCATGTTTTATCGAATCGTTCTGTGAGTAATGAATTCAGGATGTAGTTGCATACATTGTAAGTCCGGGACGAGCTTAGGTGTGTAGGAATTTGTGAGCTCGAGGATATACAGAGTGAAGTTTTTTGTTGTATTTGTACTATATCAATTCTGTATATTCTATGGTTAATGAAATCCCTGTAGATAGTGTTCAGAAAGACCGATGACTTTAATAAGATACTCGAGCGATTTTAATAATCGAGTGAAACGCTGGAGCGATTAATCACTTGAAATTTTTATGACTAAGAAGAATGTGTAGTTAAAACACCAGGGGTTGTTTTTCTAAGTTTTAGAAGTTTAGTCCAGAGTTTTTATTAAGGAAGAACAGATGATTCTAATTTTTTAAAAATTAAATCCTTTAATTTTTTTAAATTTACGATCGCCGCTAGCTAGCCAATCCCAGTCAAAACAAAACCCATGTCGCGATGAGTCCACTAAGAGGTTTGGCATACATTTTTATATGCACCTTCTCGTTTATGTGCCTTTAACAAAGACGTATGTCGTGTCAGCTTTCCGAGCGTCAAACTCGAACGTCGCCAATCGGCACAATTCGGGTGGCGCGCGAGGATCGGGTATCAAGTGAAAGGCAACGATTCGATTTTTCGCCTGAATTTATAGCTAGAATATTTAATATCGAGCGAAAAACTGCTCGAATCGAATATACGTCGGCGTCAAGCGAAGGTCGGGTGTCGAGTGAAAGGTAATAAGTAACAAGCGACGATTTTCGCTTGAATTTATAACTCGAGCGGTTTTTTAATAATCGAGCGATGTCGTTTATTTCAATAATCGAGTACTCAAGCGGTTTTTCGCTCGAGCGATCACAACACTACCTGTAAATTGACTTCTTATCTGTGACACCCTGTATATCCTTATCAGATTTTCATTTGTTTTCAAGTTATAGCGTAATGTTATCCCGTGTTCTTGTAAATGCGAGAAACCTAGGGTCGGTAGCCCTTGGGGAAGCAGCATATGACCGAGAATCGTGGTTCGGAGCCCGTGGTAAGCCCTATCAGGCGACCGAAGAAGCAAACATAAAAAAAATAATCTATTTGCTTTTATAATCCGTCGGTGTTTGAATAGATTTAAGCAAAACGTCTAAACATCCAGTCGAGATAATCGAGCTCGAACTTTATAAATTTATTTTTGTATATGTAAAAATAGAACAGTCTAAGTCGATACTGAAAACTTGTTTTTGCACTAAAACGTTTCATTGATTTACCGTTTCCCTGCGTTTATTTTAAATCGATAATTATCGACTTTATCTCAGTATCAGTATCAAAATATCCACATTATGAAAATATAATTGCATTTTACTGAAAAATAGTCGCTGATCCAATATAAAGAATTTGGGGTAATAATTTTTTTAAATATATTAGTCAAACCATTTTTTTTTTCACCTGAAGCTTATTCTTCAAATTACAAGTAAGGGATACCAAACAGCAAGCACAAATCCATGTATCTTTCTTAAATGGCAGGATTAAATCGGTTTTTAACAATATACAGGGTGTCTCAGAATATGTGGGCAATCTCCCGGGTTCAGATAGAACACTTAAAAATAGTAGGAGAAATTCCTATATACTTTTCTTCCTACGGCCTCCTCTAAGGAGATACGGGCCGGGCCCATAACGGATGTCCCTGGAAATAGTTGTTTTTTAAATAATTTTTTAAGTACTAGGTGTAACTTAATAATTTTTTAGTATAATCGTTACTAGATGAGTCTCCTTAAAATTCGCCCTCTTAAGCACATTTGGCTTATTTAGTTTGCCGAAAAAAATATATTTTTGTTCAATATAGGTTGTTGTTTTATGTTCATAAAATTCCCTCATAGTTTTGCTATGGATTTTTTCACATGTACCGATTTAAATAAGATAATTTATGCCAGTGTCAGTTTATGGTAATGTCTTGAAATTTGCGGTTTTTCTCCTTTGTCTTATTAGTTACTAACTGAGTAATGGAATTTACGTATACCGAATATGCCGACATGCATTTAATGTATGGACAAAAATATTTTTTTCACGAAAACAGTTCATTTTATCGACATTGATCAAGAGTGCCTTTTCTTCAGCTTCAGATTTAGAGTATTCAAAAATATTATTATCGTTCCTTCATCATACAAGGTGTAAAGAAATACCATTTTTGTGTTACGTCTAGTCCGTCCCTGGCAAACTAAATAAGCCAAATGTGTTTAAATGGGCGAATTTTAAGGATACTCATCTAGTAACCATTATACTAAAGAATTATTAAATTACACCTAGTACTTAAAAAATTTTTTAAAAAACAACGATTTCCAGGGACGTCCGTTATGGGCCCGTATCTCCGTAGAGGAGGCCGTAGGATAAAAAATGTATAGGAACTTCTCCTATTATTTTTAAGTGTTCTATCTGAATTCGGGAGATTGCCCACATATTCTGGGACACCCTGTGACCTGCGACGTGCCTCAAATGTTACAATAGGAGTTTTTTCTTCTGAATATTCTGTTTTTAAACATAAACCTGTTTAATTTTTTACGTATTTTTTGTATTGTTATAGTTTAGTTTAAACTAGTCAGTCGATACTTTGTCAATACATTTTTTGAAAGTTTCATATGTTTATTTGTCGCTTACTTGCAAGGGCGGATCCAGAACATCGATCTGGGGGGGATCAATCTTCGTTTTTTTTTGTGGGGGTGTCATACAAGGAAACGTTACTAAAAGTGATACCCTGTCACGTTAGTGAAACCGGTATATATGGTATTTTTCGTGTTAAATTGTTGGTTTTGGGGAGGTCATGACCCCCCCCCCCCCCCTCCCCCCCCCCCACCCTGGATCCGCGCTTGTTTACTCGTCGATGCAGTTACTCTTACTTTGTTTTCAACAGCAACCACATTTCCGTCCTAAGCAGAAAGACCACAAATGCCATTATTGTAATTTCGAACAAATAGTGAAAATGGCAACTATTTTGCAAGTTTTCAAACATTGAACCACGATTTGTTCGAAAGTATAATACTTGATCGCATTTGCGGTGTTCTTGCTTAGGTCGGCAGTACATGTGTCCTTATATTTTGTATAGTTGTGTTCAAAATATACCGTTGACCTTTACTGTTGTAATAAATCACCTGATTAATTCCCAATAAATGGGTGCAGGGGCAGCTTGAAAATATATCTATCTGCATATTGATTTATTTTGAGACATTTTAACCCAAATGAAAATAAAGATCAATTAAATTAATAATATTTTGAGACATAGCAAGTGTAATAAAAATAAAAATTAATGAAATTCTGAAATAGAGATTTATTAATTTCAATAAAAATTAAGTTTTTATATAAAGTCGTCATTAAAATTTATAATGTTACGATTCTCATCTATACTTTTAAATGTGCAAGAGTCACCTCGTTTCGTTCCGGGAACTATATCTTTTATCGAAGATAAAGAAATATTATTAGCGGCTCTATCCGAGAAGATGCAAATTTTATGGCCACAAGGGTAATTGGGGTTTTATGGCAGTCAAAAGATAAACGGTATATTTTGAACTACACTAAGAGCTACGTTTAATCATAGGTTGCCAAGCAAGCACTATTTTATGCAAACGTTTAGCCAAATATACTTAATTTTTTTCTAATCTAAAACTGGATTCGTAAAGTTAAAGGATTGAAAAACGGTATGAAAAAATTGCGTTCAAAATATAGTGTTATAAGAATAATATTAACAAATTAAAATAAGAACAATTTTCAAATTTTTGTCACAGATCTTGCTGAAACTTGTTTATACCCGAATCGACATATCAGACAATCTAAATATCAATAAATTAACTTAAAAACGATATTATTAACGGCTAAAACTTCACGAAAAGAAATATTGATCAGCTGATCACTCTCGTATCTTTCTAACCTGCCGAAAAGTGGAATATTTTTAAATTAACAATTAACAGCCTAGAACATCGAAGACAGGTTGGGGATTTGACTCTCTTTTACAGATATTTTCATGGAAGGTGCTCGACTGACCTTGCCCGCTTAATTCCGCCCAGAGCCACGAATATCAGAAATACACGACGAACCACTGCCGCCCATCCATAGATGGTTAAGCTTAGTACTCCTCGAACTTCATTATTTAAGAATTCTTTCATCTGGAGGACTTCATCCTTGTGGAACGACCTTTCCGAGGTCGTTTTCCCCAACGAATATAACCGCCAACTATTCAAAACCAACGTGAATCGCTTTTTGCGCACGCACCACTCCCAGAGTGCCCTAAAGGATTTTTCCTATAATGCTTGTGTTTGATCATAAAAAAAAAATTCAATTGTTTGGGATCCTCATCTTAATATTAAGGGGCTTTGTAAATGAGAATTTAGATTCTTTCTATAATAAAGCATTATTTGATTTGATATCATCTATACACCATTTCAGCCCAGTGAGGATAATTTTTCCTATAAATTGTATTTTTCTTCACACTGAATTTTAGTAAAATATCCGAATGAAAATCCTATTCATGGTATTCTTCTTTACTAACAATTTTCTGAATAAAAATGTGTATTACATACATACAACAAAAAATACCTTGTGCATTGAGCCAAAAATTCACGCCTTCGATTACGCAGTATAAATAAAATAAAACCCAGTGAATATTTTACCTACATTTTCACATATGTTGGGTAAAGCGTATTTCTGAAATAACAGTTCTGTCTTGACTCATATAGAATCTTTCTAATTTTAACAGCTCTAAGGTAACCTACTTTATGATTCAGAAATAACCTCTGTTTTTGGAATGCTTGCGCCAGTTCTATGTTATTTTTTTCTATTGTGTGTTATGCATTCTACAGGGTGTCCGCTAATTAATGGGGCATGGAAAAACCACAGACTCCTTACGTAAAAATATTAGGCTTTAATTATATTTAGCTATATCCGAAAGTTGATATTAATTGAGATACAGGGTGTTAAAGTTAAAACTTCATTTTTGTTTTTCTCTAATAATAACAGAAACCAACGGTTTTTTACAAAATTTGGCAATTATGGTTTTTTTAGGACAAGAAACTGATTTTTTGGTGAAATTTTGTACAATGTACAATGTAGTCTGCGGCATTTATTAGGTCATAACTTTTTGTGCCTTAGTGTATTTAAGTTTTTAAAGAAAATAATACTTTTCTCATATTTATTTCGTAAAAAAGGTATACTAATTTCAGGTCGAACAGAGTTACCGTTTCAGAGAAATTTGCATTTAAATTGTTTAGTGCACCCTGTCCATTACTATTAATTTGCAAACAAAATTGTTTTCTCAAAGTAACCTATGAGAAAACAAATGAGATTTAGAGATGCAGTTGCTATAGACAAGGAAATGTTTCATTTTTGAGTTTATCGTAAGTTTGCTGTTGGTTTCTTTCGACACAATATTTTCTAGAGTCAAAATTATTTTAATTAAAGTAAGTTAAAGAACAATCCAATTGTATTTATTAATCCCAATTACCATTACCAGAACATTAATTATCATGTAAACGTTAATTGGTAAGAAGTAACAAAATATTATTTGCTTGCCTGAGCTAACGCACTAAACAATTTAAATGTAAATATCTCCGAAGCGGTAACTCTGGGCAACCCTAAAATTAGTATACCTTTTTTACGTAATAAATATGAGAAAAGTATTATTTTCATTAAAAACTTAAATACACTGAGGCACAACAAAGTTATGACCTAATAAATGTGCAAGAAATGCCGCAGATAGCGCCCCCTATATTGCACATTAAAATTTTACGAAAAAATAGTTCCTCATGCTAGAAAAACCATAATTGCCAAATTTTGTAAAAAAACGTTGGTTTCTGTCAAAGTTATTAGAGAAAACCCAAAATGAAGTTTTAACACCCTGTATCTCAGTTCATATCAACTTTCGGATATAGGTAAGTAAGTATAATAAAATCCTAATATTTTTACGTAAGGAGCGGTCGCTGACCAAATTTTCATATTTTTGGAACAAGTCCATTTGGACGTTAGATAATGTCTGACGTCAACATAGCACACATTTTTTCATAACAATGAAATATCTCGAGGGCGTACACCGAGAGTATTATTTTGCTGAATTTAATTTGGGAATTGAAAAACCGTAATAAATTATATTATTTAAAAAGTTCTTTAGTCATGGGATGATGTACAGACTTAGCCAACAAGATGTGATCTAACTCGCAGTCTAAACTCTTATTCAAGGACTTACACTTGATGCTGGTCGAGGAATTTTGATTGTTGCCATTATTTATCAAAATCATTCATGGTAAAAATAGAGTAAAAAAAACCACCTTAAAAGGGAAATCATGTTCGGGTTTGTGGAAATTTTGTGTGCGAAAAGTTTAGCTAATTTGGTTTTTCCAATTCTCGTAACATACCTATGGTATGCCCAGTCGATTCTGTTCAAGGCTGTCTAGCTTTCTTAACGACCGTACTCTGCAAGTGACGATTGACCGATTTCTCTCACCTTCACCACCAATGACGGTGTTCCTCAAGTGTACTATGGTCTTCCACCTTCTCCTTACTGTACATTAACGACCTTCTAGTGAAAATTTGTCTCATCTTTCACATTGAATTCTCAAACATCGGCTGCCGACGTACATTTTCGCAATTATCACTCCTCAATAAAGATCTGGAAGAAATTTTGTCTTGGGGTGTTTTAATGCTAAGAAAGTCCAAGCAGCATTTTTTTTCTAAAAAGCTTAATATTGCAGATCCGGATATAGCAATGGGCGGACACTCAACTTCAATGGCTTCATCTGTTAATTTGCTGGGCATCAATCTGGGAGGAAATATATCATGACATAACCACAAGGTGGAACCATCACCAGGATACTGCTCCCATGTCTGGAGCTCTGCACATAAGCATACTCTTCGACTGCTAGATTCCATCGAAAGGAGAGCTATTCGACTGATCGGAGACCACGAGCTGAAGAAGAACCTCGACAGCCTAGAACATCGAAGACAGGTTGGGGATTTGACTCTCTTTTATAGATATTTCCATGGAAAGTGCTCGACTGACCTAGCCCTCCTAATTCCTCTCAGAGCGGCGAAGAGCAAAAATACACGACGAACCACTGCCGCCCATCCATATGTGCTTCAGCTTAGTACTCCTCGATCTTCCTTGCTTAAGAATTTGTTCATCTGGAGGACGTCGTGCTTGTGGAACGATCTTTCTGAGGTCGTGTTTCCCAACGTATATAACGTCCAACACAAAAAAATCTGACTAGAAATTCAATTGTATTCTACCTAATAAAATTGTATTTACAAGTTCATGAGGATTTCGCGTTTTTAATAGTAAAATTATAAAGAATCAGGCCCGTCCGCCAGTAAAACTAAAAATATCTCAATGTGCGAGCTTCTGTTTGAATCAACAAAATACCTTTGCAATGAAGTATAGTTTTTAGATCCTACACCTACTACAGTCTATTTTATTATTTACTGAATAATTAGGTGCGCACAATGTCTTTTTCTATATTTCAAAAGTGACATTTAATAACTATAATAAACCTTTCTAAACATAAATACGGAATAAATTTATACAGCCTACCAATCGTTTATCAATTTAACAGAGGCGTAGCTACCGCTGTAGCGGGTGTATCAATGATACAGGGCCCCAAGGCTACAGGGGCCGCAATATGCATAAGCAAATACTGATAGAGAGCCCTAATGAATTCGATATCTTACAATCGGATTAACTCCCCTCCTTCCTTTTCAAACGAAGTAGTAAGACAGGAAACAATAAATCTGGCTAGTCGATACGATAATGACATGATAGCTGATCTCTATGAACAACAAATTACTTTGAAAGCGGATTGAAATTTTGAAATTTAAAAAATTCGTACCAATAAGGAACTCGAATAGTTAAAGCCACATTAGAGCCGATAATTCTGCTCTTCAGCAATCAGTGGCAATTATAATTGCACGTATTCATGCGCACTAAACCGTTCTCGATCAGCTGACGCATTGTCGACAGTCAGCTAATTGCTACCAGATCGAAAATGACAAAAACGGTAGATTCGACATTTAAAAAACGGTAGATTACGGTAGATGGTGCACGGTAGGTACCACATAAAATAGATTTTTTTAAACAAAATACTAAGAAAAAAGGTAAAATTAAACACAAATAGAAAACGGTAGGCGGTACACATAAAGAAGTTTGTTTAGCAAATTACTAAAAGAAAAAAAAATTATTCTAATGATAATTTTGAAAGGGAAAACCTACTAAATTCAATTTTAATTTCAGTCGTTTTGCTTCTGCTTCTCATTTTTACGACTCTCAAAAAGCGGTAGACTACCGTATTTTCATTTTTTACGAGTCTCAAAGCGGTCGATCTACCGTAAAAGCGGTAGCTCTGGCAGCACTACTGCCGAAATCCCTAAAATACCCCCAGAATTAGAGATGGGCAAACATGTTCGTTTCGATTACCAGTTAGTTCAGCTACTGCTACTTACAAATAGCAGTTCAAAAAAGTTGCGACGAATTAGCAGTACCTATGCTTAATAAAGAATGTGAACTGCTAATTTAAGTACAAGTTAATTTAAATAGCCATTAGCTGTTCATTGGTGCTTCGACCAAATAATAAACAGTTAAAAATAACAGAATAATCCATCTCTACCCAGACTTGCAGCGGCAATGTCAATTAAAATGGCGCGCGACCCATTTCTGGCAATGCAGGACTAATTGCACCAGCTGATCGAGAACGGTGTACTGCGCATGATTCCGTGCAATTTTAATTGCTCCACTACATTTAAAGCCGCATTAGAGTCGGCAATACAAATTTCCGGCGCAATGGCAATTATAATTGCACGAATTCATGCGCAGTAACCCGTTCTCGATTAGCTGGCGCATTGCCAACAGTCAACAGCAGTTGTTAGTGTCGAAATTCCTAAAATACCCCCCGAATTAGAGATGGGCAAACCTGTTCGTTTTGATTAGCTGTTAAAGCAGCTACTGCTACTTACAAATGGCAGTTCAAAAAAGTTGCTAAGAATTAGCAGTACCGACATATGCTTAATAAAGAATGTGAATTGTTAATTTAAGTATCAGTTAGTTTAAAGCCATTAGCTGTTCATAAGGTGCTTCGACCAACTAATAAACATTTAAAAATAACAGAATAATCCATCTCTACCCAGACTTGCACCGGCAATGGCAATGAAAATGGCGCGTGCCCCATTTCTGACAATGCGAGACAGCTGATCGAGAACAGTGTACTGCGTATGAATCCGTAAAATCTTAATTGCCAGAAGACTAGAATTGCCGACTGCAATACGGATTCCATTCTCGCATTGCGCCGGCAATGCGAGCAGTATTGGGCCAGCTGATCGAGAACGGTTTGGAGAATCGGAGAATTATAATTGCCATTGCCCAAGCAAGAGACAAAAATTGCCGACTCTAATACGGCTTTCATACGCTTCGAATTATATTTCAAAAGTTGACCCTCAGACGATTCAAATATGGTTATATATTTGTTAATAAAAAAAATTATTAGGGCTTCCCAGCCGCAAGTTGACTTCTTTTTGTAATTACCTAAAACGATTGGAAATTGTGAAGCTGCTGGGGATAATATGGTGATTTTTTTGCGTGTCAGCCTTTAGATCTAGCCAAGCAGAAATGACAAAATTGACGGCGAAAAAATATCACCATAATATTTCTTACTCAAAAACGCTGAGAAATAAATACCTTTGATTTTCCAAATCAGCGGTTTTCGTGTTCCAAGTCAATTACTTACAAAATAATATACTCGGTTCTCGGTTCATAAAGAATGTCAAAGCGAAAAATATAATTATTAAAATAGGCAGTTACGAAACATAGACACATTTATTTTTAGTAGAAGTTATTCGGTTTTCGCACAGCCAGATAAAAATAATCGGTAGCCAAAGCATTATATGCTGTGGACCGGCATTGGATTTGGTAAGAGAAAAACCCAGTTTTCAAAAGCTTAAAAAAGAATATTTTTTCTGGAAAACTGTTCAAAAAAATAGTTATCGATCCAGGAATGCCGCATCGACTAGACAGTGGTAACAACTGACTGTTGACTTGATTTTAAATGTTATTGTGCATTACTTGTTTTCAACTTTTTAAGTTTTTAATTATAATTCTTTATATGTTATGTCTGATGATGCCCATTAAGGGCGAAACATATGTAACCAATTTGAAAAAAACAATTTGATGAGACGCCGACTTTGTGTTGTTTGATTTTTTATTACCAAAATCAGGTCTTTTCGGAAAAATGGACTACTTATTTGCAGTACATATAAAAGAGTAATGCTTTTTTTATTACGTCCCTGGCCACTCTACATAACTTTCGGGTTATTGGAACACAGAATCGTTGCCAACTTGCATATTATTATTCACCGTGAGTTGCGATGGCTCTAGAACTGACTCACCAGCAGTATTCTAGTCTTCCTTCACGTTTTTCATTTTAACAATTAATAAATAGCGAGATATTAAATAATTCGTCAATTATGCATGTGATATTTATTCCATTAAACACAGACAAATTACCAGGGCATATGCGATATATATGTATTTTTATTAACTAGACAAGTTTTCTTCAAAACATTATAATAACAACGACAATTTTTTGTAAATTTTATTTTTTAACATAATAAATTGAATTAAGAGTATTTATCAGTGGACTGCGTGGTCCGATTTGAGATTTTGCCGCGGAACAGTATAAGACGTTGTTATTGAACAATGAGACAACATCGCCATTCCAAGACACGACGAGCCAGCGCGCTGGTCGGCTGTATCGAGGGAGTGGGAGACGTTTTCCTTATTATTCTGCCTTTGATCGCCCGAAGCGTTGCCAAATCACTTTAGATAGTTGCGATTTTAGATATTTTTCCTGAAAACCGCAGTGTGACATTTTTTTTGCATTGAAACTAAACTATTAAATTAATTGAGATTATTTGATAGTGCATGGAATACTTTAAAAAATTACTATATAAGCATATTTTTTCAATTTAAACGTTATTTACTGTTTTGAAAAATAAAATTCTTTTTCGAAAAAATCAAAATTATATAGTCATATTTCGAAGCTAAATTTAAAATTTTAACAAATTCTATCCGATGGTTTTCTTGTAGTTTGTCACACCTTATTACTTTAATGGAGGTCACTGATAAGTGCTCTTAAATACATTGAATATCTCGGGTTTATAACTGTGTATATGTATACAGGGTGTCCGCTAATTAATGGTACATGGAAAAACCACATACTCCTTACGTAAAAATATTAGGATTTTTTAAGATTTTTACTTAGCTATATCCGAAAGTTGATATTAACTGAGATACAGGGTGTTAAAGTTAAAACCTCATTTTCGTTTTTCTCGAATAACTAACTAACTAACGTTTTTTTACAAAATTTGGCAATTATTATTATTTTTTTTTATTTTTTTTTTTTTATGATCAAACAAGCACTATAGGAAAAATCCTTTAGGGCACTCTGGGAGTGGTGCGTGTGCGCAAAAAGCGATTCACGTTGGTTTTGAATCGTTGGAGGTTATATTCGTTGGGAAAAACGACCTCGGGAAGGTCGTTCCACAAGGATGTAGTCCTCCAGATGAAAGAATTCTTAAATAATGAAGTTCGAGGAGTACTAAGCTTAACCACATATGGATGGGCGGTAGTGGTTCGTCGTGTATTTCTGCTATTCGTCGCTCTGGGCGGAATTAAGAGGGCAAGGTCAGCCCAGCACCTTCCATGAAAATATCTGTAAAAGAGAGTCAAATCCCCAATTATGGTTTTTTTAGGATGAAAAGTTGATTTTTTTGTGAAATTTTAATGTACAATGTAGGGGGCGCTGTGTCTACGGCATTTTTTGCAAATTTATTAGGCTATAAGTTTTTGTGCCTTAGTGTATTTAAGTTTTTAATGACAATAATACTTTTTCATATTTATTACGTAAAAAACGTATACTAAGTTGAGGTCGCCCAAGGCGTTTCGGAGATATTTGCATTTAAATTGTTTAGTACACCCTGCCCAATTACTATTAATTTGCAAACAAAATTTTTTTCTTAAAGTAACCTATGAGAAAACAAACGAAAATTGGAGATGCAGTTGCTATGAAACCTCCATGTTGTTATTTGTTTGTTGGACTTTTGTTTAGGACGAAAGATCTTAAGTTCAGGTTGTACGATAGAGATATAGGAGAAATGCGAGACATGGTATGTTTATACACGCAAGAAAATTTTAACAGGCGCGGGGCACATCGGCGGTATTTGGAAATGTATTCAAATAGAAGGCAGCCAGATTTTAAAATTTTTAGAAGCCCGAGACTGGGAGAAACAGGATCCTTGCGTCCAAAACGTAATAGTGGAGCATTTCTCCGTTAGAAAACAGTTATGTCGCGGCATTTTTAGTTTAATTTTTGATAACAGTATCTTCAAAAACTCCTTAAAAACACCCACAATGCTGACAAATGAAAATAAACTTTGACAAAAATGAGGTTTCAAAGTGCTTTCATGATATTTGTTTTTACCAAAGCCTACTGTGACAAATTTCACATTTACAAATCAAATTTAAACGGGCGCATTAGAAATTGTAATTGAAAATATCTCGAAAACGGTTAGTCGGAGCGACATTTACAAAGTATACCTTTATTGCTTAAAAGTGGCGGAAAAACTGATATTTTTAATAAAAATATAATTATACTAAGGCACAAAAAAGTTACATTTCTTTTTATGTATCCAGAGTACCGAAGAGGGCGCCCCCTATAATCTACATCAAAATTATATTCCTTTCCCCAAAGAAACCCTAGTCACAAAATTTTGTGCAAAAATATTGATTCAGAAATAAGTTATTTAGGAAAATTGAAACGTATATTTTTACTTGGACACCCTGTATCTCGGTTATTACCAGCTATTGAACCAAACTAAGTATGGCCAAATCGCAGTATTTTTACCCAAGGAATCTGCAGTTTTCCTGTGTACCATTAGTTATGGGACACCCTGTATACTTTTTTATTTTTTATGCGATTTTCATGATTTTATCAGTTTGTAGATCCGTTTATTGTGTTTTTCCTTAATTATTTTATAAAGTAACAATTTTCGTTTAGGCTATATTATACAGGAGTAAATCAAACGTAATTTCAAAACAACCTGTAGGAAAATTGAGGTGCATAAGTTTATTTACATACTGTTTTTGGCCATCTTTGATGTATTCTAAACATTTCGATTTTTGATTCCTTCCATTATCTCATTTCTGCTGCGAGCTGCAAAATTTTAAATGGAACGCTGATTTGAAGCCTATTTTCATAAAGAAGAAGAAACACTCATAAAGTTAATTAACAAAAACAATTTTAATATCGTGTATTTCCTCCTCTCACAGCAATAATAGCTTGCAGTCTTCGCGATATCGAACGAATAAGGTTACTTATCCTTTCTTGAGGGATAGCCTGATATTCTTCGGTCAGCGCCACTCGTAAGTCTTGCAAGGTTTATGGTTGTACAGGACGACGACACACGGCCGTTTTAAGTTGATCCTAAAGATGTTCGATTGGGTTGAGATCCGGGCTACATGCGGGCCATTTCAATCTTGGAAGTCCAACTTCATCCAGATATTCGCTACATGTGCAACGTGAGGTCTAGCATTATCATGCATTAATGTAAATTGGTTCCCAATGAAAGGAGCAAATGGAACAACTACTTCTTTGAAGATTTCGTCGATGTAAAGGTGGGCGATTAGAGCTGAACAAATACCCATATCATAGATTTTCTAAAAATTACATCCTTTCATTTAAAATTTTGTAACTTGCAGCAAGAATGAGATAAAGGAATGAATCAAGAAACAAAATGTTTATAATACATCCAAGATGACAAGAAACAGTATGTAAATAAAATTATCCACCTCAATTCTCCTACAGGGTGTTTTGAAATAACGACAAGAAACAACAGTTTGATTTACTCCTATATAATATAGCCTAATCGAAAAATATTACTTTATAAAATAATTAGAGAAAAACACAATAAAATGATCTACAAACTGATAATAAAATCATGAAGATCGCATAAAAAATAAAAAAGTTATAAATTATCCAACTTTCGCAACCAAAATTTCAGGGTGGCGGAATTTTGTGCCGGTGAGTATAGTTTCGCCCTTCCTAGCGCAGTTAAAATGCACAGAAATTTGTCTCTACAATGGCATGAAACGCGGGGAGGAAATTTGGTGTTTACTTATTATACAGGCGTTATTTTATTTTATCAATTACGTGATGGATCAAACAATAATTAGAAATAAACATTTGAAGCGTCAAGCAAAATAAATCGCAGCAAATATTTATAATGTATATAAAGAACAGGGGACTAGTAACAAATAATAATACCAGTCAGAAAGACATTTTGAGACAAAAAACTATAGTTGTGAATTTTCAGGAAGAATCCAACCGCGGAATCAAATACAGTGAAACCTGTCTTAGGCGGACACCTACTGGACAGTCTAAATGTGGCCGCCTAATAGAGGTGTCCGCACATGGGAAATTTGTTATTAGGTAATGTGTAAATGCAAAATTATTACTATTTATATGTATGTACAACTAAACATAACATAACAAAAATACACTAGTTTTAGTTAGGATGTAGTCGTCTCCAAAATATATTAAAACAATTTCTTGTCCGTTTAAAGGAGGGTTTTCGCACTCTTTGTATGAAAACAGCCTGTCCGCGTCCGCCCAAAGGAGAGTCCGCCTAAGAAAGATTGGTTTTCATAGAATTTCATATAACTAGTTCGGGACTATGAAAAAATATCCGCTTAATAGAGATGTCCGCTTATCAGAGGTGTCCGTAAGAGAGGTTTCACTGTAAATTATTGTTTGAACACGCCTATGGTTAAACGCTTTCTAGCATAGTTTTTATACATTTTTCTCCCCTCGCTCTTCACGTGGTAACGTTCAAATAAAACTGGACGAAGAATCAACAACTACAGGAACACTTGCCGTACTGATACATTTAGTAAACAGGATAATACAGATATATCGAATTCATTAAAAAGTAAATAGGTAAGCTACTAAAGCCTACAGACGCGCGGGGTCCTGAAAAGTAGAACACACAGTATATTTAAAATCTATTTGTTTCGCCAACCAAGGTCTTCTGATAGCACTTAAAATCATCGCTCTCAAAATCTTTTAAATTGTCATACAAATGCGTCTCTCTTCGTATAATCGCTTTCTTATCGTCGCAATAAATGTCATTACTTTGAATTTCTTGCTCTTCTTTTTTCTGGTCTTCGACTTTATTTTTATTTCTATAGAAGCTTTTTATGACGGTAGACAACACTTGTTCTAATAAGGAGATTAAACCAATCACGGATAAACCTACAAGAAAATATTAAATTTTTAATGCTTTTTCTAATAGCCATGATTATTTGATTATACAGGGTGTTATGGAAATGACTTATTATATTTAAATGGGTGACTCCTTGGGTGTCCTAGAGAAGCGCTACATATATATTTTTTTAAATCGACCGTTTTAAAAGTGGGGTAACAAACACTCTTACTCACAGGCCAGTCCGCGCTACTGTACAACATTTCACCAAGAGCCAATGGCAATGTTGCCAAACTTAATGTAAAACTGTAATTCCCTATAAAATTATAAAAATAAATTATTTTCTGCCTAATTGCATTTATCCTTATACCTAAAGAGCGATGAAATCCAGCCACAAACACAGTTTTTTTTCTTTCTCATGGGAACACTCCTGGAAACGCTTTATGTACGCACAGTAATAGTGAAACAGAACCGATAGTTAGCTTTTGAAAATACAATAATACATATTATACTACAGATTATTGGATTTTATTACACGTGACGAAATTTGACGTCGAGAAGAAACGCGTCAATAAAAACAATATTCAAAGATTATTTATGGACGGGCAAGATAAACGCGTAAACCGAAAAAACAGAACGGATTGCTGAGAGTGTGATGGTGATCGACGAGACACAACGTATCCGGCCGCTGGTTGGTCTTCAACTAACAGACGCAAGCGTGCGGCGCTATATGAAACTGCTTCGCTCAGTCGATGTAAGGCGTCAAGAGGTCATTGGCATTTGACCTAGTGACGTACGTGGCTATTACTATTCCATTTGTTTTTTCGGGTTGTTTCAAACATAGTCCGTTGTAAATGTTCTTCAATTAATTGTACAAAAAGGTATTACAGAATGGAAAAGTATTTAAATTATTTTATTTCGTCTAAAGAGTTTAAGGTGTACATATGACAACACTGGCCAGAATTCCTTGATTGCTTACATGCATCTCAGTGCCTCACAGGTGTTTTTCTGGTTTGACGTCAGGTCACTTTTACCGCTGAATGAATTGAAAGCGCCATTTATGGGTATTTTTCTTCAATTTGTCTTTATCTCAGGAATTGACGGTTTAAATATAATAGGTCATTTCCATAACACCTTTTATATTACCTAATAAAAATCCCAGGGAACCGCCAATATCCGATACGAATCCGTTTAAATTATACCCCACCATCTCGCTCATATGCGTCACTATGTTGTTTGTATAGTACATAGCTATAAAACTGTTTGGGAACTGTCTTTCATCTGTCACCTCTTTTCTGCTGATAATACTGGGCGTGTAAATCGTAACTTCACAAGACAATGGACAAGTACAGTTTCGTATAAGTTGTCGTCTATTACTATAAAATATTTAATATTAATGTTTAATTAATCGTTGTTGGCGTTCTAGCCAAATGAATTTCTATCTTTAATTTGAATATTTTCAAAATGACAAAATTCCTGTCATTATTGACATTTATATTTTGTGTTTCTTCTGTATAGAATCCCTTTTCTGTAAGTGGTGTTAAATATCGTATATTTAGTTATGACCAACTGCACTGTGAATAACGTTCATTCTGTCCTCGATTCAACTGTATACATATACCTAATTAAACTTACTGAGGTAAAAATCTACTTATTAATAGATTGACTTGTGTATAATTGTAACATTCGGAATACGAAGTAGTATTCGGTAGCAGCCATAACCATGGTAAGGTACAATTTGTCCTTGCGACTACTGCCTGATGTAAGCATTGTTCAAAGCACTAAAAAGTATATTTTTCAGGTTTAACTAAGACTTTCTTCTGAAACGGAAACTAAGACTATAATTGATTGTAATTAAAGAAACTTGACTGGGATTTTCTACTTTACACTGTAATTTTTTACCTTCGTACGGCTATAATCTGGGTCATCAATACAGGGTTCTTCTTTAGTGCTCACTCTTGTAAACGATTGATATTTTAGAGATATCCTTAAGTCTTCAGCTGCCTCCAAGTAAATGTATTCCAAAAAATTAGTTTCTTGTTCATATTCAGCTAAAGATTTGAAGTCATGTATGAAAATAAACAATAGTACATTGTTTACCGAGTAGGAAATGCGGAATGTGGCTTTTCCTATGAGGTAAACATACTATTTTTCCAAAAATCGTTTAAAAATCGACAGATATTGATTAATTTTGAAAAAATCGCGAATAAGTTTATTCACGAATGCTTTGAAATTCGTAATAAAATTGGTTGCGTTACGATGGAAACGTATTAATGTTGAATTGTCAAACTTGACGCATATAAATTTAATTGTTGGTGTTTCCGAAAGCAAAACAGTATAAAATGATAAGTGATGATGAAATTCCATTTCTGGGACTCCTCCAGAGCTGGTTGAGGCAGTGAATATTGCTTCATTAGAATTATTGCCAAAGAAATTAAGAGAAAAGTACGAATATGCATATAAACGTTTTATGGACTATCGCAAGAGTAAAAACACGAGTTCTTTCTCGGAAAATGTTGTAATGGCATACTTCCTAGACCTTTGTTTAAAGATGAAATCTTCAATATTAAGGGCCAATTATTCAATGTTGAAGTCAACCCTTGCAATTAAACACAATGTAGATATATCTACATATTCAAAACTTTGTTCTTTATTGAAGGAAACGGCAAGCTCAACGTTATAGGGCAAAGAAATCTAAAATTTTAACGAAGGAAGAAATCGACAAATTTATCCAGGAAGCTCCAGATAAAGAAAATTTAAAGATTAAAGTAATTTACAAGGTAATAACTGTGAATATAACAAACTAATTTCAGAATGTATTCTGCAATGCATTGAGGTTTTCAAAATATAAATTAATTCCTTATGAATAACGTGTTTTCAATCATTTATGGAGAACACTAACAACTGTAAGGAAATATAATTTCCATACAGTAAGGAAATGAAATTTTTCCTAATAGTTATCTTCCGTTGCCTACAAACGACCAAATGTAGGGAAATATTTACTTTTTCTTTCAAGAATGTTATCAAAAATGTCAATATTTCCGAACGATTTTCGGAAAAATAAGTTTATGATTCTGCATGGGAAATCTATCCCAACTAGTCAGTCAAAGTTATGGAAGCTGTGACTGAGTGGCTTGATAAAAACGTGGTAATTTGCACCAAATTAAGTTACTACTAAGTTAAAATTATTAGTACAACTTACGTAACACTTACTTGGGATAGTGACTTTATGGTAACATAACTTTATGGTCAGTATAAAGGTTACTGGAACTACAGTGCGTCAACATTTAGCTATTTATGTAACACCAAAACTTTAGTAAAAATGAAACGTCTCCGTTAGAACAGAAATATAACTTGTAAGTAGGCGCGACTACAGAGTAATGTTAAAGGTACCCACTACTACAGAATGACTATAAAAATTACCATACAGTAACCGATTCCTAAGCGTTCTGTCAAAGCCTTCTGTATTATCGGGTTAACACACGATTACTGATGAAATATGTGAGGTATAGTATCGCAAACACTCAACAATCTTCTACACAAACCCAGGAAACACCCTATTAACGTTTTAATAAATATCTGAACTTAATATCATTAAAATTAACTGCAAAATATATTTCGCGACCGGCGACATCGACTTGACAGATCAACTAAAATGGCGGCTGACGTACATTAACGGCAGTGTTGCCAGATTTCAATGTCACGGCTTCTTAATACAGAAGGCACTGGTTCTGTTATCTGACGGACGGACGGAGGACTGAACGTTTCGTTCTCGCCGTTGCTCTTGGCCCGATACGTGATGTTTGAAAAAATTCTCTTTATTATTAATTGTTCGATAATAAAAAACTTGTTTTCTGTTAAATTATAAATGAAAAAGCAAATGTTATAAGGGAAGAATTCGGCATTTTCTTCTCCAGAAACTTTTCCATGATGGCTTAGTTTGAAATAAGATTATCTTTGTCAGTTTAGCTTAATTATGCTTATGATGGTCTCAAGATATGCTACAGAAGAATTACAGGACAGACTTAGATATTCTTCCATTATATCTTTACCTACATGTCATAATTTCATTCGGATGATGTATGTAAATGTGAAACCCATATTGAGAAACTGCGAACGAATCCACGATTCTCACCGTCATATCATGGTTAAGATAAAACCACCATCCTCCAGCAATGCTAAAAGTTGTAGAAGTACTTCTAGCCGTAGACGTAAAGCACCGTCCTCTAGTAATACTTTGGAATTCAGTCCAGTTAACGTCTGAAAATGTGTAAATAACTCCAGATTAGATTAGTTCCTTGAGAAATGAAAACAATAAAGAATATGTACAAATAGTAGTAAACTTTTGCTGATAGCGTCTTGTCGGTTGTTTCAGCAACCAAACATACCTACATGACGGCATTACCAACCTTTAAAAAAGAAAAATCGGTTTCATAACAAGCTTATTACGATACTGAGAACGAGATCGAAATAGCTTTGATATTGAAACCAAAATAGAGAAAATTTGTTCACTGAATTAACCGCTTTACGGTGAAGATCATTTTACCTGCTGCATCATTTCCATTTCCATTGTAGGCGTAAGAACCAAACACTTCTTCAAAATGCCAAGTAGTTTCGTTTAGAAAATCATCCATTGTATATCTATGAAAGGGAAAATTTCGAAATAGATTGTTCAGCATGAGATTTTGAGTACGTCTAATTCCATATTTCTAAAACACGAATAGAAAAATTAACAATGCTATGGACGGAATAAAAGATAATTTAATTGGTTATTTTTTTTTTCAACATATTCGACCTCTGCTGCAGTGACATTGTTCCTTCCACTTGGCCTTCCAAATAGGAATCAATTACCGCATTGACGGCGTTTATATATTGAAAAATAAAGTAATCACAGCCCTTAAATATTTTGTTTCAGTTTCCCCCTTAATATATAATAACCCGAACACCCTTTTTTCTCGCTCAGATTGCATTTTTTTGATTTCGACCTCCTCAGATGATTTTCGTAGTTTTGAGGGGGAAATGGAATGGCGCAGGTTCTTTTCACCCGCGGTGTTCAGGTGGTGCCCTGCGCAGGACAACTTTTTTTATTAGATGGGAACCCGTTTTTTTTCTCCCAGGTTCCGAACCTTCATTAAAAAACAAACAACTTTCGTCGCTTAAGTCGCTTTTAATGAATATTTGTAGCCTTCGTGGTTTACCCCCTGGGAGAGGTAGATGTTAGCCTTAAATTAGAATGAGGGCTAAGTGGGACATCTTTTTAAAGGTCGTTTAGCTTTCCTTCCATAACATATAATTTATTAATGTAAAAGTAATTAGAACTTTTTTTTGCGCCTGGTCAAAATTGGAAAGGGTGTAATCCAGACTGACTACCTACGGACCACTAGTCACTCTACTAAAAGTGGAGTCAAAACAATAATTTTTATTTAAATAATAACCGGAACAAGCCGTAAATTTCAGAGGAGGCAAGTTCCAATTATAGCGCGATTTCTTGGAAAGAAAGTAGTTTAAGAAGTTAGGCTATTATTGGAAAGATAATTAAACAACCTTTAAAATTATGGGCCAATTGACCCTCTCCCTCCCCCTCCTATGTGTAAGCGTCCCATTTCAGAATAAAATTAACGTTTTCCTATTTTTAATGCTACTTCCTGGTATTCAAATTGACACCCTATATTAATTAATATACAGGGTTTCAAAATTTAAAAAGGCAATGGTATAGTAGATAAAAGTTACTTACTGGGAAATGTTCAGCCTTAAATGCTGACCTTCTGCAAATAGTGACTGCTGGGTACCTCATGGTATCGTTTAAGTGGAAACCATAGTGGGTAGATATGGGAGGTTTCATTAATTTCTCGACACATTTTACTGACTGAAATTGTGTTTATTTTATAATTTTCTTCATTACTCGGTATGATAATTAAACAGCAAAAAAAAATAAATAAATAAACAGCTTCTTTGCTTCAACAATTAAATACAATGGCCATACGTAAGGTCTTCTACGTGAAAAATAGTTGATAGTCATCCCACATAGTGATGAGCGATATTTCACGAACTGTTATTTAATCACGGATATCAACAAATCACAGGTAGTCACAGTTCTTTGTGATCACAGTTTAAACAAATCACCCTTGCATACGTATTTCCCTTTTACTAATCATTAAATCTATCTTTTTATTTAAAGTTTATTCCCATGGGGTTGACTTGTTGTAACACCATTAGAAATACATAATCGGCCTTATTGTGTTGTACCAAAACCAATTGTATTAAAATAATAAAGGCCATTTTCGGATATCACCGTTAGAATAACATGGGTGATACGGGACATCGTGACTTATTGGTAAAGAGTAAGCAATAAAAGTAATTTTGGCATATGATCATAAGAATAACTGGACTTCGTGCCGTATTGCTTTTTGGTGGATTTTTTCAAATCACATCTCATATAGGCCTATTATTTAAAATGTGATTCAGTGAAGTTGACAGGTCATTGCTTGGTACTTGACTGTGACTTCTGAATCTTGAACTTGAAACCGTGAAATGAAAATGAGTAGGTAGTAATATTCGAAAGACTAGCGAGCTCTGGGCATTTTATAAAGAAACAGGCTAAGTAATAAGAAAACTCATATGATTTCTATTCTTAAATGATAATATACAATACGCATGAAATGATTAAAAAATCATGCGTATTTGCATGAACAAATAGTTTGTTGTAAAGTACACAGTGTTTAGTTCATCACAGTTTTTAAAAAGGTATAATTCTACTTTAATCTAGGAAGAAATAACGTTTTACTTTGTTTGTTATCAATGTTGTGTAATATTTTTTACAGATTTTGGTTCTCTTTTGTTATAGTTCTTTTAGTAGTAAAGTAGTGACATAATAAATAATTTAAATCCATTGACCATCACCCACTAATTATTTTACGATACGCCCAATATTCTCTTAAGTACGTATATTATCTAGTTAATATCTCGCTTAGCAGTGATAGAAATTTATAAACTATAATCACGTCACGCTTGAATTTCGCTGATATCAAAAAATAAC
The DNA here is from genome assembly GCA_963991005.1 of Barypeithes pellucidus. Lineage (NCBI taxonomy): Eukaryota > Metazoa > Arthropoda > Insecta > Coleoptera > Curculionidae > Barypeithes > Barypeithes pellucidus. The sequence continues at coordinate 16,370,498 of OZ022561.1, read as the reverse complement.
AATCACGTTTCACAACGTGATTGAAAAATCACGATATCGCTCATCACTAATCCCACATCCCGTGGGAAATTTGATGATAATTTTAATTTTTAAAAAAGCGAGATAATTGTTAAGCGCATTGCGTAGGGAATGAAAAACCATAACTTTTTTGTACCAAACAATTTTTGATTAAACAAATGGCTCTCGAGGTATTTCGAGAGAACATTTTGATGAATTTTCAGATTTCCTTTAATATCTCGAAAACTAAAAAATATTTGGCAACACTGTTAGCAACTTATAAATTACCACTAAAAAATGTCACTTTTCTCTAATTTAAACGACCTCGTAAACTCTTTTCTGATATAGCAATAGAGGTATTTAAAGCACTCTAACAACACGAAGCAAAACACCAGGTAAAGCATGATTATGGAGGGCATAAGGAACATATTAAACCTACTGCCACAAATTAATCATTAAATTTACCACCGAGTATGCCCCTCAACTAAAACGGATACGGAAAAGGGAGGTGGTCCTCTAACATTCTGGACAATTGATTAAAATACGCAGTCTCGATCTCAAAGTTACAAACATTCAATTGGTCAATCACAATTTAAAAATAAAAACAAGACACATTACGCAGGCACTCAGCATAATGTGCATAACAGTACAGTACGTTTCACGAAAATTGGATACGACTTAAAGATTTCCTGGGTCGGTCCCATTGTGTCGACAAGAGCTTGGCAATAAACAAGTGAAGTATGAAGGGACGGACTAAGGAAAACAAGTAATGATATGATTATATTAATGTAATCAAATGAAATAACATTTTTTTTAAATATTACTAGTCATATTTATTTACATTTATAATGCCATTCTATAGATAGTTCTGTTTCGCTATCGCTATCCTCATCAAAATTAATTATAATTGGATAAATTATACGATCCAGACTAATATACGAATTTTCTACAGTTATTACGTGACGGACTGAATTTTTCCAACTACCTGGGGGAATATCATTAAAGCATTTTCGTATTAATTCTACAACACTAGAACTTAAAGTCGGAGAAATATTTTCAGACCTAACCAGTGATTTTAACTGGTGCCACATATGCTCTATGGGGTTAAAAATGCAATAATAGGGTGGGAGCCGTAGCACTGTATGTCCAATTTCTTCTGCCAATGTGTCACAAACATATACTTTTTTTATACAAAATGTCTTTAAAACTTCTAAAAGATCACTTTTTTTATAACTTTCGTCAAAATATATATCATTCACCGCCATGTAGTTCTGAATCTCCAATTTTGTATTATTTGAGCTTGGAGCTTTATGTAATTGGCGACTGTGATAGCTCGCATTCTCCATTACTATCACGTTATTCTGAGAAATGTTTGGTAAAATACAATTCTTGAACCATTCCTCAAAAACTAACAAATTTTACCACAAAAAGATATTTAAATATAAATTAAGCAACCTAACCTACCTGATGTGCCTATATTTAATTATAATTATTACAATCCGGTCCTTTCCACATAATAATAACAAACGGTCATAAATAATGGGATGGCCCAGGTACTTTTACTGCAGTCATTAAGTTATATCCATTTTTCGTGAAACAATATTTAACAATTTCATTTCGTCATCCTATATAGTATTTATGCACAAGACCATAAAAATGGAGGCTACTAACCTGATAGACGGCGAAAATAAAGCAACCACATAAAATCAAAAGTTTAACAAGCTGATTAGGACTTTTGAAACATTTCTTCCAGTTGATAAACCCCATTTTTTCCCTTCATATCAACAGTTTCGGTTATAATCACTAGACAACGGGGTTGTAAAAGGCTCTTCGAATACGGATATTACTTTTTTTTTATCGCGTGTCATAAATTTCAAAATTAATAATGTCGAGAAAGCTTAGCTTTATTAACAGAATAGGTTTTTGTGCTTCCATTGTTTTCCTGTCGAGTTTTATGTGGCAAAAATTAATTAAGTATTATTGCAGGCATTTGAACGGCAAAAAAGGTATAATTGCTTGACGCCACAGCCTAGATAGGTAACCTATTATCTGTAACACTAAAAGTTATCATTCAACGGTGTGAAGACGAATGTGAAAAGGCGAGTTTCTGCTTATGGTGTTCCTTCACGTTCCCATGGTCAATATTAGCATTCATTTAATAATCATTTAGGAACAAACCAGATAAATTGCAACAGATATTGCAGTTCTCCATTGACTTCAAACAATCATGGGGCTGGTAGTTCTACACTGACAAAAATGCATTTACCAATGTCGTGGATTACAAAATTGGAGCTACTGTAACGCACCTCTGTATGTTGTTCTAACTGAGCCTATGAATTATCACAAATTATTTAAAAACGCTACAATAATTCAGGTTCTTTTCGTTCGCCTCAACCCAGAAAGAGATTTTTTATCAACAAATTTGGGATTACCACAATCCCTCATCTTGTAACTATTTTATGAGTTACCTGAACTCAGTTTTTGGGTTGGAATAATTCAGGATTCATTTAAAATAACCCACAAAACGTGCTACAAAACCCCATATCGAGGGTAACTTACCCGTAAGGTCACGGAAAGTTACGGATTCGTGCTCGTGCAAATTTGGCGCGGTTCATTCCATTGCTATTAGTCCATTTTCCTTCGATCACGCGTAGAGACACCTGTTTACCGTTGCGCCGTTTCCGGGATCTTCCATTTTTGCTATCTGTGCGTGAAAATTTTTGTTTTGCATAATTTTGGCCAGTTGGCGTGAAATGGAGGGACAGGAGGGAGATTCATATAAACTATTATTATTGGAATGGAGCCTTATTATTTATAAGTATATATTAATATTATAATATTATTAATACGTATTTACTCAAGATTTATACATGTGTTACACATGAAATGTTATTTTTCGTTTTTAAGTGTATTCTTAAAGTAGAGTCTTTGGGAGCCCTTACAAATTGTTTTTTATTGAAGTCCACAATATGCAGGCGTTAAATCAAAGAAATATTTTGAGTTCCGATAGACCACAATTTAGGTACTGGTAGGTAGGTATATTTTTATCCAGTTTACGGCATACTTGGCACAGTCTTACCATATTGAGTTAAGAACTACTATTTTTTCCACAAACAATACTTAAATCTAACACACAAACACTGAAAAACAACAAGGAATGCCGCTCTGGCGGGGACAAAATACTAAACCTCTAAGTGCGCTGCGAACTGAAAAGGTTGGGAATCCCTGCGCTAGGTTTAAAAAAGAAACAAGAAAGTATTTCATAAGAATCATATAATTATAAAATTAATTACATAATTAATTCTCCGAAGAGAAAATATTACAGCCTAAGTCGTAGTAGACAGTTAGCATATAGGATGTCGCCTCGCCAGTAGGCGAATACTACCTCTTATAGTCGGTGTTACTTGACCTTCTTTATATCCCATTTTTTCAAATCTGGAAGACTGGAAGTTGGTGTGACTCTACTCAACTGTTGGAATCCCCCATAGATAGTTTCGACTTGAGAAACCATCCTTAAGTTCGTATCAAATTGATCCATTACCTAAATTATACAGTTCATTTTAAGTCTATTTTTTACATATATCATATATACAGGGTGTTATGGAAATGACGTATTATATTTAAACCGGCAATTCCTGAGATAAAGACAAATTGAAGAAAAATAGCCATAAATGGCGTTTTCAATTCATTCAGGGGTAAAAGTGACCTGACGTCAAACCAGAAAAATACCTGTGTGGCACGGCCATACATGTAAGCAATCAAGGAATTCTGGCCGGTGTTGTCATATGTACACCTTAAACTCTTTAGACAAAATAAAATAATTTAAACACTTTTCCATTCCGTAATACCTTTTGTACAATTAATTGAATAACATTTACGACGGACTATGTTTTAAACAACACGAAAAAACATATGGAATGGTAATAGCCACGTACGTCACTAGGTCAAATGCCAATGACCTCTTGACGCCTTACATGGGCTGAGCAAAGTAGTTTAATATAGTGCCGCACGCTTGCGTCTGTTAGTTGTTGCCCGTCCATAAATAATCTTTGAATATTGTTCTTATTGACGCGCTTCTTCTAGACGTCAAATTTCGTCGCGTGTAATAAAATCTAATAACCTGTAGTATAATCTGTATTAATGTATTTTCAAAAGCTTAACTATCGGTTCTGTTTCACTATTACTGTGTGTACATAAAGTGTTTCCAGGAGTGTTCCCATGAAAAAAAAAACTGATTGTGTTTGCGCCTGGATTTCCTCGCTCTTTAGGTATAAGGATAAATACAAGTAATTAGAAAATAATTTATTTTTATAATTTCATATGGAATCTCAGTTTTACATTAAGTTTGGCAACATTGCCATTGGCTTTGGGTGAAATGTTGTACAGTAGCGCGGACTGACCTGTGAGTAAGAGTGTTTATTACCCCACTTTTAAAACGGTCGATTTAAAAGAAATAAAATATGTAGCGCTTCTTTAGGATATTTTTGACTGAATGTGGAATAAAAAAGAACAATATTACTAAATGTCTAAACGTGTATTTAAAGAATTTTCCCCCTGAAGGATCTACGCCACTGAACTTTTAATAAACTTAGAACTGCTGGGGCAGTACGAGTTCTGTATTGGTAATCATAAAAACAATCGAGCTTGGGTATAAAACGTCATAGAAAACATAGAACGCATGTTAAAATCACGGACCTATAACTATTGATACGTACAACTTATGGGGTGTTAAATTTTATGAGTGAAAAAATAGATATAGAAAATCTATCGATACGTGGACGATAGATATCAAAATTAATTCTAAAAGTGCCTTTTCAGTGATGGCCACAAGGCCTTCTTTTATGCAAGAAATTAGATTGTTTATTTCCCAGTTAAGAAGCTCTTGATGTGCTAAAATATTGCCGTGTAATCATTTTCTTTAAGGGCGAAGTACACTGACGAAAATGCATTTACCAATGTCGTGGGTTACAAAATTGGAGCTACCTCAACCCACCTCTCTATGTTGTTCTAACTGAGCCTACGAACTATCACAAATTATTTAAAAACGCTACAGTAATTCAGGTTCTTTTGGTTCGCCTCAACCCAGAAAGGGATTTTTATCAACATTTTAAATTAATTTGGGATCACCACAATTCTTCATCTTGTAACTATTTTATAAGTTACCTGAACTCAGTTTCTGGGTTGGGAAAACTTACTAATTGATTTTAAAGTGTCGTTTTATCCCGGACGTGCATTATTTTAACTCATTACCATGTGTAAATTATTTTGAGTTGGAATAATTCAGGAAACGTGCTCCAAAACCCTATATCGAGGGTAAAACCCAAGATCGTAAGGTCACGGAAAGTTCCGAATTCGTGCTCGTGCAGGTTTGGCGTGGTTCATTCCATTGTTATTCGTCAATTCTGCTTCGATCGCGCGTATAGATATCTGTTGGCCGTTGCGCCGTTTGCGAGATATTTCATCTTTGTTCTCTGTGCGTGAAAATTTGTGTTTTGCAAAATTTTGGTCAGTTGGCGTAAATTGGACGGACAGGAGGGAGATGCAAACAAATTGTTATTATTGGAATGGAGCTTTATTATTTATAAGCAATCGTCATCACTTCGTCCGCATGGTTTCTTAGCCGTAATATGTTCTCCTGTCTATAATTCATTTGAATATATTTTTTAAATATACAACAAAAATGGTATATCTTGAAAAACAAACACAATATGCAGGCGTTAAATTAAAGAAATATTTTGAGTTCCGATAGTCCATAATTTAGGTACTGGTAGTCCAAAATTTGGAGTCTGATAGTCCAAAGAGTGAGTTATTCCAGCCACCATCGTAAGCTAGAACAACTTAAATGTCAAGTTTTGATAGCTCGAATCATGAATTAATCTAGCCCGACTAGTAACGCATCACAATTCGCATACTGGTAGCTACGGTAGCCCAGCAATAATTTAAGACGGCTCATAAAATAACAAATCTTCAGTGCTATCATAACTTATGAATAGTGAGTTGATGCAATTTCTTCGATTTGGTTGCCGTAATTCAGAGGTCTGGGCTGTCCCCTATTAGCAACACGCTTCGGTCTATAATAGGACAACTCATATTTGAGTTATATCAACTCGAAATTTCGTTCAGTGTAGGGTCCTGTTCGCCGGGACAAACCCGGAATTATATTGCCAGATATTAAATTTTCACGCTATATGTTCGGTTAAATTAACCTAATGATTGAGTAAATAAAATCTTGCAGAATTTCGGCTAAATACAGAAATACCTTTTTGGTCGCTACAACAATTTGAACATTTCCCAAAATGTTTATGTTATTATATTTCTGATTTTTACTCTTACCTTCTTAAAAATTGGATACAGATGTTCTAAGGTTCCATGGTCCAAAGTCGGGAACATATGGTGAAGAGCATGGTCGCCAAAATTTGTGAGAACGAGGAAATGTGAACCAGTTATCTCTTTTCTTTCCATTATGGCGTCTAGCTGACTGATTCCCCAATCGTAATCATCCTTAGATCTAAAATTGAATGGTAGAAACCAAAACCATTTCATTAATAAAGAGACAGAATCATTTTATTCTGTCAGAATCATACAAAATTGTTAAACAGTTAAGCAATGATGCCAAGTCTGTACCGAGAGTCCTAAATCTACCGTATAATAAAGTATAATATTAATTATATTGAATGAATCATGTTAATAATATTGTACTAAATATGTGTGAATTTTTATAATTTTCTACTCGTAAAGTTATTTATAGTTTCCCAAGAACATCAAATTGCAGTATTTTAGGAAAATCACTGTGGCAACGCTATATGGTGGTTCTTTTTACCTGTGTGTAAAAGTGACCCAGAAGTTTACTATTCTCATTCATTTCTCATTGGCGATGTTGTTGTTATTCGCTACTGCTTTTGTGATTGTTTTTTTGGATTAATTTTTTCAAACTAAAAAAAACTATTTAGAGCTATTTATTAGATAGCTGGTTCGTCAGTGCGTGGTGTGTAAGAAATTCGACTATTCTAACCCCGTATTAATATTTCGTCGGTAAGTGAGAATAATGAGGTTGATTTTTTAGGTAAAACAGTGGTATAGCTAATTCTATATTTTAAGTAATCATTGCAAAAATATGGATTTTTCTTTATATTATCTAAATTTCTATAAAAAACACCTACAACGATTACCTATTTATTACTAATGTTAGATCGAAATTATCTAAACGCGTACCTTATGACAGCGTTGCCATTTTTTAAAGCCATCTTCTTCTAACCTATTTGAAACTGTGTATGATTGTAAACAAATAGTGTTTTATGAATGGCATGTTTTGTCTCCCCCTTTTATATTATATGTTTATGGTAGAAACCTATCAAAGGTGAGTCATACTCAGGTGCTAAGGTTTTTCCGAGATATTTTTTAAATATTTATATACAGTGAGTCCCAGAAGAAATGTCTAAATTCATTTAAAATTCAGCGGTAAGTTTTTTCAAAAAACGCTCGTACCCGTCGATTTTGATTTTTTCATTTTTTTTTTGTTGTAATTTCATGTATACAGGGTAGCTCAAAAATAAGTTACGACCATCAACTTCATTTTTTCAAATGAAAACATATATTTTTTATTTCATTTTTGAATTTTGCATTGAATTCTAAGCATGTTTCATGTACCATGTCCTATACATAAACTCAACAGTTAATTGAAAAAATTAGGATTGAACATATCTATAAGTAAGACCTGTTTATTAAAAAAAAAACACAACAAAATCAAATTAAATGTTGAAAATGTGCGCCATTTACGGCTTGACAATATCAAAGACGATCAATAAACTCTCTTTGCACGTTTCCAACCATTTCCGGAGTTATGACACGCACTTCTCTTCGGATCCTTTCTTTCAACTCCTGCATATTGTTTGGCCTGTTAACAAATACTTTTGATTTGAGGTAACCCCACAAAAAAAAGTCCAGCGGAGTTAGGTCTGGCGACCTAGCAGGCCATTCGATAGGTCTTCTCCTTCCAATCCACCGATTGGGAAAGGTTTCATCCAAAAATGTGCGCACAGTGGCCGCATAGTGCGGAGGAGCACCATCTTGTTGAAATATCAGTTCTTCGTCAGGGGAGTCTGGATCCAATGGATTCGGAAATAAAGCCACTAATGCTGGAATTAATTCTAGTTGGAGAAATTCGAGATATACTTGTCCAGTTAAAGACTGTTCAAAGAAAAATGGACCAATTACTCTTTCGCGTACGATTCCACACCAAACATTTATTTTCTTAGGGTACTGGCTATGAACCTCTATCATCCAATGCGGATTTTCTGTTGCCCAATATCGACAATTTTGTCTGTTCACATATTTTTTACTAAATTATTATCTAGATTGCACATATTTTGCATGCGTCCGCAAAACTCACTTCGCCTATCGAAATCATCTTCAAATAACTCATGCACTGGAATAACTTTGTATGGGTGATATTTGTGCTTTTGAACTACTCGGTGAACAACAGATTTCGGCATGTGTAAATCGGCCCCAATGTGCGACAGGGGAGTACATGGATTTTCTTCCAAGGAAAGCGAAACGTCAAGTTGTTCATTTTCATCTCGAGTAGGACGACCAGATTTAGGCAAATATCTAACATGACCGAATTCTCTAAACTTAGCCTCTATTCTACTCACCATCTTTTGACATATGGGAGGACGATCAGGATGGATTTCATTAAATAATTGGGCTGTTTCTATTTGAGTACGTGTTTTATCACCAAACCCAACCATGCATAGAATTTCAATTTTTTCCCGTTCCGTTAACTTCACCATTATTGTCAAAACCGCAACTTTGATACTACGCTTGACAATAATTATACTTATTTGAAATAAAATTGTAATCGTAACTTATTTTTGAGCTACCCTGTATACATGAAATTACCACAAAAAAAAATTAAAAAATCAAAATGGACGAGTACGAGCGTTTTTTGAAAAAACTTACCGCTGAATTTTAAATGAATTTAGACATTTCTTCTGGGACTCACTGTATAATCAATAATATAATCAAGTAAATATAATAGGTATGTATTTTAATTTTTTGATTTATTATTCCTCAATATTTATTATTAATTTTCCGAACAAACCCGAACTATTATCATAGTCAATAGATGAAATTAAAACAAAACCTATTCGCAGTGTCTACATATTAGTTTTTTACAGTTTACCATAAGAGGGGTCATTCTACCTTGGATGGTCTCCATCGTGGAAAATTTCCGGGTGGTGATGTGCTGCGTGAAGTCCAACAAAAAACAAGTGAGTACTACCAATCATAACAATGAAGTTCCACATTAGGAATGTTGACCATAGAGTTTGGCCACCCATAAGATACATAAATAGCGGAAGGCTAAACGGAACCAGGTCCGATTTCTTAACGTGGTTCCTTCTGCCCAAAATAAATTCTATCGCCCTAAAAAATTATTGGTAAATATTTTCATCGCCTCATATACGATCGATGTTGTATTGTAAACAGGGTGTCATAGAAATGGCTTGTAATATTTAAATCAGTTACTCCTTGGAATTCCTACAGGAAATCTACATACTTTTTTTTAATAGAATATCTAAATACTAGAAACTTCTTGACCGCACGTACAGCTGCGCAATACACATCTGTTTTCAGTTAACAAGGGTATGTAGGTCAGTAGGGTAACAGTGATGCCAGATCACAACGCGTGTCTCATTGGAAACCGTTGCTCAAACGCGGCTTCAAGGTGGATTTCTCGCTTGTTGATTCAATCATTTATGATTATTTATTTATGTTCATCTCAAGATTTGCGTGTTAATATATCTAATAAGTCATTTTCATAACACCCTGTTTAGTATAGTATATATACAGGGTGTTCCTTAATCACATGCTAATATTTCAGTGTGCGATTCCTTAGGTCATTTTATAAAGAAAAGTTCATATGAACAATATGTCCGCAAAGGCTTACATTATTTGCTATAAGGTGTTGAATTTTTATTTTTTAAATTGTTATTTTCTAATATCTCCGATAGTACTTCAGATATTATTTTCAATTTTGGTATGTATTAATAGGATATAGAACCACAAATTTTAGTTAGAAAAGTTATTCAATTGTTCCACCAGTGGCGTCCCTGCAAACATGTCCTCTGATATTTCTTACAAGGAAGATAGTACGCAGATAGTGACATTTTTCCATATGGATATTTTTTCTGATTAGCCTGGTCAATTCTACATGAAAATAGTATCTTGAGTTTTTCGCGTCAGACGCAATATTCTTGATTAAAACCACTATTGAAACTTATTATTATTATCATTGATAAAATATTAATGATAAATTTTGTTTTATAAAAATTCTTGGAATGGGCAATTCGATGCGAGGACGGGCGGATGCATGCCTTTTAAGTGAAGGTGACCATTTCCGACAATTTTTATAAAACCAAAATTTTTCATTAATATTTTATCAATGTTAATAATAATGAATTTTAATATGAATTTAGTGGTTTTAATCAAGAACGGTGTGTCTGACGAGAAAAACTCAAGAGACGTTTGCATGTAGAATTGACCAGGCTAATCAGAATATTCAAATGGAAAAATATCAGTGGCAGGGACGCCACTGGTGGAACAATTGATTATCTTTTCTAACTAAAATTTGTGGTTCTATATCCTATTAATACGTACTAAAATTGAAAATAATATCTAACGTACTTTCGAAGATATTAAAAAATAGCCATTTAAAAAATAAAAATTCAACACCCTGTAGCAAAAAATGTAAGCGGTTGCGGACATATGTTCATATGAACTTTTCTTTATAACATGAGCTAGGGAATCACACCCTGAAATATTAGCACGTCATTAAGGAACACCCTGTATGTATTTTAATATGTATAATTGAAGCGTTTCGCGAAAAAACCTCAAGTCCAATTTCGCCCAAATTTAAATATTCCAAATTTATACGCAAATATCGTAAAAATATCTTGGATTCCATAATATTTAAATATGAAATTTGACTTGTTGGAGAGTTTTTATCATTTTCCCAAATATGTTAATTTTGGACTTATGAGGTTTTTCCGAGAAACGCGTCAATAATTTCAAATAACCTGGTAATGAATGATTTATGAAATCCAGTTAACCACACCAAAGGAGCTAGAAACCATTGCCCATATCTCTGCATTGGCGACATCTCGATTGGTAAATACTGCAGAAAAGGTTCCCAAGATGAAATCTCATAATCATCGATAGTGTTGGTGTGTAAATGGTGGCTTAAAACGTGGCTGATTCTCCATTCTCTACAATACAATACCTATTATTGATCATAACGAGCAAAATTTCAACATTCTATGAACATTGTTGATGCACTGTTGCCAAATCTGACTTTAACTCCAGACAGAACCGAGCCGCACGCTCTAAATCATCGTTCCCAGTTCCCGAGCTCTTTAATCATGCCTCTGTGGCATTGAGAGCAACCAGCGTTTTCAATTGGTAAACATGCGCTTGTAAGTTTATGATTATTATAAAATTAACTTACCTAAATGTTTGCAAAGAAAAATTAAAATAATACATTCTGAAATTGTCTTTCTTGTGAAGGTAATTGTGGGCAGCAATTGTCAAAAATGCCAAAAAATTCCCAGCCAAGATCCCAAAGAGGAAGCTCCAATATTTAACGGCTAACGTCGCCACGAAAAACATGATGACCAAGATGGCATCTATAAAGAAATTTGAGGTATTACTCGATTGTTTTGAAATTGTTGGCAATACGTTGATTATTTCTTTCTTTAACGTTCTGTAGAAGCCATTCTCGTTGAATGTAAACGGAGCATTCCTTTTCTTCTTCGATGTGCGGACAAAATATTTTTTCAACACTTCTTGAGGAAGGTTTGATAGATGGTGAACTTCAAATGCTTCTGTGATGTCCAATCCCTGTAAATGTCAAAATAAATCTCTTTAATATCAGATTCATTTAGTTTTTCATACATTTATTCTGAAATATACCAGTAGTACCAGGATGATGATGATAACACTGCTAGTTTTTTCATTCCGCCCGCCCGCGGGTTTGTTCGCGAATCGCGGGTTGATTTAAAGCAATTTAAATAATTCAAAAAGATATATTTGTTAATTGTTAACCCTTTCTTATCAATAGTTTCTTAAATTTAATTTTAGTTCGATTAATAATAACGCGTAAACAGTAACATTCATCCGTATCTAGGCCGTACCAGCTTACCTTACTCAACTCCAGCCACTCAGAACCCCCCGGATGCTTTGACACGAACTCAGTCAAATCGTAAATACCATCGTGGACTCTCCACAATCCCTCAGCGTTATCTGTCTCTCTTTTATCTTCCAGCCACATATCAACCGTCTGGTTTTTTGCTCGTCTCGATGGAGGTTTAATCCCCAAGGTAGATGGGGGCACATCGTTTGCGTTTGGGGGCATATTCACAGCTCTACTTTAGCTAGAAAGAAACAATATTTGTTTTGCATAAATAATTTAAGTCGAAAAACGATATTGAAACTGTGAAGCATCTCTAGAAAATAAGAAAGATTTTCTTAGTGTGTATAGTGCTTAAACGTAAAGTCCGTTCTTAGGTTCTTAATTGTAGAAAATTGATCAATAAGAGCCTCATTAAAGTTTGAAATAACCTCTATGAATTTTTAAACTTTGCTCTAAACTCAAAGAGCTAAAGTTATTTTTTAAATAGTCCTAACTATTAATTTTAACTAAATAAAGATATAATATTGAAATATTAAAACATACACGCTCGAATTTCTAACTAGATGCACGAACAGACAACTGCGCGGCGCACACTAAAATTGTGCGCCTTTCCCATGTTAAATCGCCATAGCCCCACTATCCCTCGCTGTCTCCCGCCACCAGTTACTACAGAGAACCTGCATTATGCCCTGCCTACTTAATCGCACATGCGAGCAAATCTCGTCATAATCGTCATTAACCTCGACCGAGGTATGGTTGCCGGATCGAGAGCCTATAATATACAGTTTAGTTGACGGTACGATAAAATATTATGGGGGGGGGTCGCTCGGACCTTATACGATAATTGACGGTACGATAAAATATTAGGGAGGGTCGGACTTTATACGATAAATAATATTCAATGAATATAAATGAATATTTTTTTATTCGTTTTGGGGGTGCACGTGCGCATGTGCTCCTGTGGAAGAACCGCCACTGCAGTTGTTATATTGGGATTACAAGGATATTTATATAAAGTAAAGCAGTTTCATAAAAAGTATTAGCTTCTACCGAATTATCTAACTATAAACAGTAAATATCTATACTTAATCTTTGCTTGAACTATCAGTAAATGGAAAGTTCTTACTATATGGAAAATTACATTTGGATTTACTTAATTTTTGTTTATATTAATTTGGCGTGCTGATTTTGCGAAATTCGCATAAGCAAGTCTGAAGATTACATATATAAATTACAGATAATAGGTTTGATTTTAACACCTAATTCAGGGAGAATAGAATAATATTGTTGTTTTAACGTTGCCAGTTTACATAATATGCATAAATTAGAGTAGGATAAAGATAATACTCGAAAATAAATATTTCCTGTGTGATAATGTAAAAAATGTATTTGTTACGGTTCAGTGGGGTACCCAGGTTTAAACCGGCGCGGCGGAAGACTTACAAACAAAATCTAAGCGCCAGTTCATCAATGATTTCTTCAGTTGATACAACTTTTTACTTTTTTCCTATATGAACTTCTTAAATACGCTTTTCCGTTTCAATGTTTAAGAGGTCCTCTTTGGTGTGGCACTGTACAAACAATTTTTAGAAGTTTGTGAACATTCTGGTACGCATATGTTGACTACTAACTTCCGAACAGGCTAGTGCCTGACGTTTCATTTTTGTTCCTGCGTAATTATTAAATGCATGTTCGTGACATATTTCGCATTTTGTAATAATTTGAGGAATATTAGGTAGATATAAATTATAAATCAAGTACCTAGTTCATTAAGATGAGGATCCCAAACAATGCCAAATTAGCAATCATCAGAGCCATCTATGTTGCATCAATTTAATAATATGCCGCTTTTTGGCAGGTTAGAAAGAGACGAGAGTCATCAGCTCATCAATATTTCTTTTCGTGAAGTTTTAGCCGTTAATAATAACGTTTTTAAGTTAATTTATTGATATTTAGATTGTCTGACATGTCGATTGGGGTATGAACAAGTTTCAGGACGATCTTTCTAAAAAATTTGAAAATTGTTCATATTTGAAATTTTTATTATTATTCTTCTTATAACATTATATTTTTGAACGCAATTTTTTCATACGGTTTTCCAACCCTTTAACTTTACGAATCCAGTTTTAGTTTAGAAAAGAATGATGTATGTTAACCTAAATTTTAGTTTTCAAAAAATATTGATGTCTTAATCATTATACAGGCAAAAACAAAAGGTTACTCTTTTGCCCTTATAGTATAGGTATATATAACTTACCTATAAGCACTTTTTTTAGCTGTAGCTAAAAGGATGGCTGCGGCCAGTGTCCCACTGCTTCTCAGTCACTATACTAAAAACGCTTTAATTGAAATCCATATATCGCAACAGAACTATTTCTGTACCAACACGATTGGAGATAACCTAATGGCTTTAGAGCAGATTTCTTTTACAACCAAATAATGTAATAATCATATCGTCCTTTATTATCCATTACAACGGTTGTTTAAATTAGCTTTAATTAATTTACAAGATGTTTATTTATGTAAATTTATCAGTATTGTTATAACGTATATATAGTAAATAAACTATAAAGGTTATCTTTTTTCGAAATTATTATTTTAAATACGCATATTTTTTGAAAAATCAACATTTTAGGTCTGTATAGGCAGGGAAATGTTTACCACCAAGAGTTTTAACATTGCAGTAGTATTATCAACCTTGAGGGGGGTATAAACAACGTTTTGTTTCCAGGCATGATACCTGCTTAGGGTGGTTAAAAACTTTTGTTAAGAACAAGTTAGAGTTATTGATATGAAGAGTCACAAAACCATCAATGGTTTCTTTTTGATACAATAATATTTATAAAAAACGAGACCATGGGGGGGTAAAACTTAAATTTGGCTCCCCTCCTTCTCTCTCTTTCTCCAGCCTCACTCATGCCTATTTTAGCGCCCCAACTCGAGGCACCCGGGGCAGTCGCCCCGATAGCCACTAGGGCCGGCCTTGGTATTTTTCAATATATTTGTTAAATCTTTCTACTGCAGTGGCGAAAAATAATGCATTAAATTTGATGCAATAAAAAAAATTGAGCGCAAGGGCAGATTCAGCTTCGTTTTTTTTTGGGGGGGGGGGGGGGGGTCATTCCAGGAATACTAGTACCTACATGCTGTCGCGTTCGTAAGCAGTATACGATATGTTATTTCTTGTTTGGGGGGGAGGGAGGTGTGGTCATAACCCCATGATACCCCCCTCCCCTGGATCTGCGCTTGATGTAACGTACCTACTATAAATTATGTAGCAACGAACACTGATTATAATTGCCACTAATAATCTTATCATTTTTTCGTTACCAATTATTAAAAGACCTTTGACCTTTCATGATTACCAAAAGTCACAAAAACATATCTACAATTTAAAGAGTTTTTTACCGGTTTGGTCTCATTTATATTAATGATAATCAATTAATGAATTGGTCAACTGACATTATTAATTTTAATTAAGAAATCATAAAAACTACCGGAATCTTCTGTGTGCAAATTGTTGCTACTTTTTGCTACACCAAATAAGATATAAACCTAATATGCTTTAAATTCTTCTATTGCAACCGGAAGATTTTATAAAAATAGTTTAAGTTTTCTTCTCCCGATTAGCAGTAATTTCGAACAGAACAGAACAGAACATCCTTTGTGCCCTTAGAAATTTAGAATTTTGGTCTTTGATTTAGGTTATGTCTATTAATATAACAAGCTAGTTTTTTGAAAATTTAACTTTGCTATTTAATGGTACGAGTTTTCAGATGGTTTAAAATCAAAAAGAATAATAAGTAAATATTTTCTCATGTCCTGTAAAGATTTTCGAGAAATCCCAACATTTTAGATTTAGGCAGGAAAAAATGTTCAACAACAGCAAGATTTTTAACATTGCAATATTATCAATATATTTGATGAATCTTAAATTCGCTACTGCCAAAAGAGAATGCATTAAGTTTGATGCCTCAATAACGCAAAAAATAGAGCATTTAGGATTTCATCGGTAAGTTACTGAGTTAACAAACCCATAGATATTTTCTTTCGCCTTCTAAAAATATAAATGTTAGTAAGAAAAATTATCTAATACCTATATCATGCCATAAATATGTAGGTATAGTGCTGAGTCGATTGCTATATGTATATATATTTTTTTATTTTCTATTAAGACCTTAAGCTGTTTATGTTTACCAAAAGTTGACGAGAGTTTGGTAAATGATTGGTCTGACTTATTGATCATGTGAAAGTTAATTTTACGAAATGGTATTTGTTTAGAATCCTCGAAATAGTTATTGGTTATTATCAATTTTTATACACAAGCTTCCAGGGTTATCGGTTGTGCAAAATATTTCTATACCAAATAAAATATGAAGCTACGATTTTTGATAGCATTGGTATGAAGAGAAACCATATTTCCAAAATTTCCTTAAATAAAAAAAATTATTACCTTACTTATTTCAGAGAAATATATTTTTTTATTTCTCAAGATATTTTAATCCAGGAAGATAAAAATTAGATCTTCTTAGTGATCATGGTTTTGAGTTATTTATCTTTAACACAGTTTGAAATTGCAGAAGATTCGAAACTGTATACATACACCTAAACATAAAATTGAATAAGTTATATATGGCTGGTGCAATTAGTGAGCACTTTCACTTACTGCAGGTATATAACAATTCTTCCAATAAATAATGCTTGTAATATATATTGTAGAGATATAAATTGGCTAATTGAAACCCAAAATTTGGACAAAAATGCTTGGTCAAATTCTTCATGTACTGTTGCCGTTATGTTGGAAGTTCCTCAGGAGATGTTTGTTAACCCAGATCAGGTAGATGACTTTAAGCGACTTGGAAAGGTAAAGCAAAAGCAGTGTAGGAAAGTTTTTTTCTATCAAAAGAAGACCCGCACGAGGCAATTGTTAAAGAATCTTTTTTTTCCAGTTGGATATTCTTATTGATGGATTAGTTGATATTGAAGCACCGGCGCATGAAGCTAGCAAACATACGGTCTATATTTACCTAAACAATTCTCAAATAAGTGAGAAAGTGTCTATAAAACTGCCTGTACATTTAAGATATCAGAGAAGTCTAATGGGAGGGTAGATATTTTCTTAAAAACACTTGTTGTTTGAAATATCTTCCTATATGTTCATACTGTACTGCTTTATTTCAGCCATGGAAGAGTTCCTTTAAATAAGCCAAGCTTATTGATTCATTGTCCCCATTCTAACCAGATCATATGTGGAATAGATAGTAAAGTTGATGCTCCCGACAGTTCCCTTAAAACATTACGAGTTTGGAAAAATGTTACTTATAAAGCTGTAAGTTTATTATTAATTAACTGTACCTATTCCTATAATATTTGCCCATTTGGATCTCTTTCTCTTTAATGGAGTAGCGGCAAGAGATAAAGTAATAAATACATTATGCTTGGTTCAATTTGGCGATTAAAAAATCCCAAAATATTTAGAGATCGCTCAATTTGCGACATTGCGCATAAGATTTTTTTTGCCGATACGATGTTTCGTTCGATTACGATACGATACATGGATATCGGCCGATATATCATATCGGTATCGGCCGATATATTGTATCGGCAAAGACATACGTAATTCAAAGTTTATTTCATTCAAGGTTGGAAGTGACTTTTAAAAAAAATCAAGACTTAAATCGCTGAATTAATTCATGCCAACCCTGGTTTTTATAACGTCGAGTATAAATAAAAAATAGTGTTTATCATTCCGTCACGCGGTTTAAACGTTTCTGGTTGAAGTTTCGGGGTAGTCCTTGTTTAATTTTTTAGTATTGCTTTGGGAAATTGACAATTTATTTCTCGGGAAAAGATCTCAGTTATACCTACAGTTTTGTTATGAATGATATTATTAAGGACTAGAAAAAGGCAAATTATCTTACTGAAATGGCGACGGTGGTAGAAGAAATAGACTAAATGCAGATAGAACTGAAATGTCGATATTCTTACATTGGAATATTATAAAAATCATAATTTATATATATTTTCTTCTATATTATTAAAGAGAATTTCTTTTCTGTTATTATGTACTGAACTAAATAGTTGCTTTCCCGATGTCAATCATAATCTACTTATACTGGCCATATATTTTAAAAAGTTTCTTGTTCTTTTATATTTAGTATTAATAGTTTTAGGCCTTGTTTAAATAAAAATGTTACTCTTCTACATCATCATTTTTATGTTTGAAGAAATACAACGTGTCCAAGATAAGGAGGGATAAGAGATACGAAGTCGGTTAAATGGAGGTAAAGTTGCGCATTTACGTGCCTAATAATATGCCGTTTAGAAAGCTTTAAAATCCGAGTAGTTCCGGAGATATCCGGAAAAAACCGAAATTCTGAAAAATCGTTTGATTGTTTTCTTTTTTTAAATACGGTCCTGTTTTCCTGATATTGGAATTTGAGAGCTTTTTCTCCCGAATGCAACGACGTATGACACATTGTCGTATAATGACGTTTCGAGGGTTTCTTGAACAACATCAGGAAATTTTGGGATATGGTCCTGTATTTCTCCTAATTTTATAAATAATATCTCATAAGTAAGCTCTAAATTTTTTACTTATGTTGGACTAATTCAATAAATAACAAATAATTTAATAATAAACCAAAAATAAGTGAATAAAAATCATTGCAAAACAGTAATAAAACGAACAACGAAAAAAGTAAGGAACAACATAATCAGGTGTTCAAATGATTTTTCCGTTATCCTCTAAGCACAAATAACATCTTCTAACTGCCACATAACAGTTTTTTTGAGTAAAATAAAACATGCGATAGAATATCAAATTTTTCAGCTGTTGTAAAATTATGTTCCATATGTTCTGGAAAATAGAAAACCTCTTAAAACGCTCTCAAACGATCACAATGGGAATGTCAAGTGAATCAAATCACAGGTCACCATCTTAATTTTTTTGTTTCAAACGCCTACTTTTCTTTTAAATCCCGAATCAACATAAGTTTGAAATAATGTTTCTGTATTTTGTTCACTTATTTGTGGTTTATTATTAAATTATTTGTTATTTATTGAACTAGTCCAACATAAGTAAAAATTTAGAGCTTACTTATGAGATATTATTTATAAAATTAGGAGAAATACAGGACCGTATCCCAAAATTTTCTGACGTTGTTCAAAAAACCCTCGAAACGTCATTAAACCACAATGTGTCATACATCGTTGCATTCGGAAGAAAAAGCTATCAAATTCATCATTATCAGGACCGTATTTAAAAAAAGAAAGTTGATAATGGCCCTTCGAAGACGACTCGTCGGATTACAAAACAATTAACGCTGTGCAATTTACTTTAGAATTCGATCTCAAAAAAACCCAGGAAAACAATAAAACGATTTTTCAGAATTTCGGGTTTTTCCGGATATCTCCGCAACTACTCGGAATTTTAAAACTTTCTAAACGGCATATTATTAGGCACGTAAATGCGCAACTTTACCTCCAACTTCGTGTATCTTACGGTTTCCGAGATCCCTGTACTGGACTCCTTATCTTGGACACGTTGTATATCAATGATATATATCATGCCAACCTTGGCAAAAACTAACGATATCAATATCGTGCGAACTCTAAAAATAGTCCCACCTCTAGACCCACAACCTGCCCATTTTTAGGTATTATTAGATTTTTAAAAGCTTTTTTGAATTTGACTCTAGGATCTCATCTTTTTTAGAACTTTGATGAAATGGATCTTTTAGTGCCAATCGGTGATTTAGAGCATTATCCATATGTTGCTACAATATCATGTATATTAGGTTGTGTTGGGTGCATATATATTTTGTCTCTATTATCCAACAATGAATAAGAAGACTGACTTAAAAGTAATAGTTGTTTTACTAATTTTTCTACCTGTTTAAATAGATGTCATAGGCCATTATAATGTCCAAATTGATATGTATTCATTGATCTCCTTAGAACCGAACAAACCCTGAATTATATCCAATGTGTTAAAAATAGTAAATATAAGAAATACAAAAAAAAAAAATCAATAAACAAAGAAACCATTAGAAAAATGTTTAGTATTGTTTATTAAAATAATTATGAGGTATGTGCTTGGTACATGCTTAACAAAATTTGTTTAATTTTTACAAAAACAAGTCCTTACTGTAATCCTTAGAAATCACACATTATGTCGAAATATGATGTTATAGAACTATGTATGTTTAGTTTCGGCCAGGGGTCGGCAACCTTTTGAGACGGAAGAGCCAAACGTTATAATTTACACAATTTCTCAGTTTTTAAAGAGCCACTAACGGCCGCAATTTGACATCTGCATCAGCACTGGTGAAGACGCCAAATTGTCTTGCGTCGAAAACGAATTAAAACCTACATGGAAACATCCGACGACGGCGTCATTCGAGAGCTTTCGACGGACTGACGACAGTAACGACGCGTGTCACGGGGGAGGGGTGCGGTGAAAAGCGAGTACGAGTGGCTGAGAGATAGAATCGGTGCCTAATCCTCGTTTATCGATTCAGAACGAATTTTTAATGTTTTTTTTCGATAAAATAAATAATATTTGCGTATGGAACTAATGAGCCGCAGCTTCACATCCAAAGGTTGCCGGCCCCTGGTTTAGGCTAAACTATACTAATTGGAATATTTGAGTATTTTATTAGACTATCTAAAATTATACCTTGTTTTACATAAAAAAAAAATATAAAAATACCACAATAACCACAAATAAATCAGCCATTTTTCTCAAAGAGCTTGCTTTCCATAGTGTATTTGACTTTTTACGGTCTGATGATACTCATCCAGCCCAAAGCATAAACATTGCTGGAGACTGGGAGTTTTTCAATTAGGTAACTAACAATATCCTGACTTCAGAATTTTCCCCAAGAAAGTAAGGTGGTGATCTGCCGTGCAATACAAGAACCCAGTGAGTCGTAAAAGTAAATTTTAAGACATTCCATTTAAAAATTGGCCAACTTCTTTAATATTTAATTTATTGTTCTAAAATTTTATACACAGTAAGCTCTTGTTACATAGTTTCATTTTCCAAAAAATCATTGATTTTTATTAACAAATAAACAGTTAAATAAAAATTTAAAACTTACTACTCTATTTTATAGTAAGGTTCTTGTATTGCACGGCAGTGATGGTGATAATCTTATTCTTGTTAAATTTATTCAGCCTTTTTCTTTGACTTCGTTTGTTGAGCTTTGTAGTTTTGAATTAATCTTAGTTTCTTATGTTTTTTGGTAATTAAAATTAAATTAATTACATTAACTATGTAGGTGCCTATACAAACAACGCATATGTCTGCCAAAATAAAATATAAAATATAGGCAAAGTATAATGATGCAAAGTTCGACAGTATTATTAGAAGTAGAGATCCGTTCACAGCTACAGGAGTGTTCGAGATACCTAAAAAATATTTACTAAATAGAGAGTTGTATGTGAAAAATTACAGTCGTTTGTTGAAAATAAACCTAAATGGGTACTTACTAAATGTAGCCACCATGCTGTAAAATACTATGCCAAAAAAGCTGTTAGGCTTAAAAAGCAATGATTCTTCTCCAAAAATCCCAAAGCCTTTTGCATACCTAGAAATATACAGTTTCTGATTTAATCAATCATGGTCTTGTTTTGTAATATTGGCTTAGCCTAGGCAATGTTCGGTTAGATAGGTAATTTTACTAAAATATTCTAAACAATTTTATGATCTGCGATCCGAAATAAATCGTAAAATTAATCATTTTGGCCAACCATAAACAGAAAGTATATTTGTAAAAAACATACTTTGAATCGAACACCCTGGTACAACTTGTATGTGCATTGATATCACAGTAGGGCTTATAGTTTTTGTCCTGCTCCCTCATAAGCTCAACTGTATAAGCATAGAGGGATAGACCCAATCCAACTAAACAGAAAAATATCAAAAGTTGGTTATACGCCCATAGAGACAATCCTTTTTTACTGGGATCGGGAATATGGTTTAAATTTTTTCCGGTGGTTTTTGTAGACATTACGACCTATTTAACAAATGAGAACTATAAAACGACACTGTTTGGCTTCTTAAAAATTAAACACAAATTTATGAATAGAGTCGTAATTTTTGTAAACAAACTGGTCTTTTCTGTTATGACAAACGGAATAGTTAGGTTAGGTTGCCGTTATCGACCTTGCCCAACCCGAGAGTGTAAAGCCGCGTTCTCAGAGCTTCGACGTGTCGCTGCGACAGTCCCCCACTCCTTTTGTAGGGGGTGACGTCTGTCACTTGTCATTCGGATGAAACCTAACCTTACAATAATTTGTTATTGTTTTTTAAATGAAAACAATTTGTTTTGTACAAATTTCGTTGTGAATAATTTATCATACTGACTGAGACTTTGATAATGAAAGCGGCGAAGCAAAGAAATCTGGCAGAATAATGTCTGGCAGTGTATTTTAAAATGATTAATCTTCAAGACTAGAGCTAATTTCCTTTAAAATGTTACAAGAAGCCAAAAAAGACTAAATTAACTAACTAATTTGTGCATTTTAGAGCTCAAAATATAAATGTAAGAAAATCGCCCTGTTTTATTGCTCCATTTTTTATCATAAACTTGAAACTGTAGAGTAGCACACGCGTGCACTACATCGAGACTCTACTGTATTTAGGACTACGATGCACTAGAAAAACAAATACATTTACACATCTTATTTGGTAGTTTTTATTAACCAAGTAGGTAGGTAGGAGAACCATGTCATTCTAATATAATTTCATCCGATAAGGAAGTCTAAAAGCATAGTCATGGTCCTTCTGACAGTGTCTCCTCATCATTCATATTCCACACCCTACGTCTCGTTGTACTAATTGTAATAATCAGGCTTTCGATAGCTTGGCTACTATCCTCGCTAGCTTGTGTCTCCTCTATATCTTCAGTCCAAGCAGATACAAAGCTATCTTCGTGCAGAGCATACTTGCCCTTTGTAATCTGTATCTACAATAATCTAAAAATATTTATATTATAAGATTTAGGCATCCATAGAGCTACAAAACTAATTTTTAGATAACATTACGAAATTGCCAAAAGTAGGGCTAACAAAATACCTTGTGACCTTAAAAACAGTTTACAATTTTAATTCAAAATGATGTTTTACCAGTATTATTAACTCTTGCACTTTCTTCTGCGGATAAACTTTATTCTAAATTCAGCTTCAGAACTGAAGAATTTCCACAGGAATATAATTTGAATTTGTGTCCACATCCATATTATGGTTTTCGCTTAACCTAACATTTAATGTTTTAAACTTGAACTTATCACATTTCTTAATCTCTTCCGATTGCAGCAGGCCAATATTTACGTTTTTTTAGGGTTAAAATTTTCCCCTCTCGGAGGTTATAGGTTTGTTTTTTAAAGGATTTTTTCGATGACAGCGTCAAATTTGATTTTTATTTTCGTATTCTACTCCTCAAAATATGTATAATGTAAAAAATGAACCAATGTGATTAAAAAAACCAATGTAATTAAAAAATATTTAAATATTTTGTGGGATTTAGGTAGGTAATGATCAAATAAATTTTAAAAGCAAAAGTACATACTATTCACAATATTTTAGGACCAAATAATTAGTAATTACCTTTGTTCGGAAACAACGAATACTTATTTCGGAAAACTGAGGTTCAAATTTTAAAACAAAATAAAAAATTAATAATACTACAGCGCAGTGTTGCCAGGTATCTCGTGAAATGTCACCAGATGTGTTGATCTTTTTGTGATTTTATGAATAATCTGATGGTCCATGAAAATCTTTTTAAAAAAGTCCGTTTTCTGGTGTTACCAGTTTCGTGTTGGGGGCGGTATATTTTATAAATCACAAAAAATCACCAGATCTGGTGAAATTTCACCAGATACCTGGCAGCACCGCTAGATCAGCGTGGGGATGAGGGGTAATGACGTAAACGGTTCTGATTGGTTAGGATGGTGTCGCGCGCGACACGTCGAAGCTCTGAGAACGAGGCTTAAGAGCGGCCGTCTTTTTCTCTGTGTCCAAGTAAACTTTGGGTTGAACTTCTCAAATACGGTCATTACGCTTTAAATATGAAGTTCGTTTTATATTCAAAGCATTAAGACGGTAATAAACCACTAAAGTTAAATCAGTAGTAATATAATAGATTGAGCACATTATTCTCGGTGGATGAAAATATTAGACATCCCCAAATATTTAAATATATCAGCCATTTGGCAACGCAGCATTACTGTCGCGATATCGAGCGTTCAAGCTAGAACTAAAACACACATTCCACATCGTAGAAATCTGTTTTTTATTTATTTTATTATATCATTCGAAGTTGGGGCATTTTTATAAAGGGGGCACTAGTAACTTATTTGAAAATAAAAAGAATACATGATCAACTATATATTTGAAACAAAATCCCCATATGTGATTCTCAAAAGAAGAAGTCTATGCACAGACCTTTCGAAAACGTAGATCATCTAATGTAGAGAGAATTATCGGTGTCCAGTTGCGGAATTTTTACGACTGATAATGATTTGTATGGCAAGAGATACCGGAACCAACGGCAACATTTTTGACCGGATTCCGAACTGGAACGGGATTCTGTATTTGCAACAAAACGCTTTAAAATCAATATGATATAATATAATCCAAATATCCATTTGATTGGTAGAAATAATACGAAGAAAATTTTACATTTTTATCAAAAAAAGCAAAAAATAATACTTTTTTCGGAGGCAAGATGCCTACGAAAAAAAAAAAGAAATAGACCTTTGCAAGCAACGGGGACAAATTAATTTTTCTGTACCACAATCTGCCCATTATTAATTACAAATATTAATATGTTACATATTATTTATTAATTATGTCGCTTGTGCCAGAGTTGGTGTTTTGTTCGGGTTTGTTCAAATATTTCACTATAATAGTCGTAGAAGCGTAAAAATCAGGCGTTTTTTTTCGAAAAAATTTTATTTGTATACAAACACAACTTTATTTTTTTTTTGACTCTACATAATAAGCGTTTCATAATATGTATCGCATAATATGTTACCTACATTATAATTAGGTAATTACATATAACCTAATTAAAATTAAGCGTTGTCATAACTTGTTTATGGGTCACGATGTAACGACCTTCTAGTGAAAACGAAAAATCCGATATTTAGTTTTGCTGACGATAGCACACTCTCATCTTTCTTTTTGAATGCACAAACATCGGCTGCCGACGCACATCTTCGCAGACAGCATGAAGTATCACGCCTCAACAAAGACCTGGAAGAAATTTTGGCTTGGGGTGACAATAACCAAGTCGAATTTAACCCTAAAAAAAAACAGGCAGCAGTTTTCTCTAAAAAGGTTTACATTACAGATATAATCACGGACCAAATCATGGACGGACACACAATCCGTCTGGCTTCATCTATTAATTTGCTGGGCGTCAATCTTGCAGGAAATATGCCTTGGCATAACCAGGTTGGGGCAATCGCCAAGATAGCTTCTCAGAAACTCAGAAACTTGGTGTACACTTCCGAACCAGAAAGTTGTACACACCTCAACAACTTTTGACACTATACAAAGCCCAGATTCGACCGTCACTAGAGTACTGCTCTCATGTCTGGAGCTCTGCACCCAAACATACTCTACGGCTATTGGATTCCATCGAAAGGAGGGCCATTCGTCTGATTGGAGACCACGAGCTGACGAAGATCCTCGACAGCCTAGAACATCGAAGACAGGTTGAGGATTTGACTCTCTTTTACAGATATTTTCATGGAAAGTGCTCGGCTGACCTTGCCCTCTTAATTCCGCCGTGAGCGGCGAATAGCAGAAATACACGACGAACCACTGCCGTCCATCCATATGTGGTTAAGCTTAGTACTCCTCGAACTTCATTATTTAAGAATTCTTTCATATGGAGGACTTCATGAAATTATCTTCAAAAAGAGTGCATTTTTTCGAAAAAGAACCTGAGCTATAATGCATTTGTTTCAACCTTAGCAGTGTATACAGCGTGTTTAAAAAAAAGTTGCTTGCATCGCTTGTGTGGTGGTTGCTTGTCCAAAAATAACACAACTGGGATCCGCACATGCTTTGCTTGAAAGATACAATTAAGATCTTTTAATTTTTTCGATGTTTTCAGAAACGACTTTAGTAATTTTAGTGAAATTTGAGTTTTGAAAAGAACCTAAAAATGACTATTCACCTTTCAATAGCACAATTTTTTAGAAATTTAACTGACTAAAAAAAAATATGTCTGAATATTTATTTGATTCACTTCGTCGATAAATTTAATTTTATTAGGTATTTATGAAAATATGTCTACCCAAATAAAATTACAGTAAATACAAATATTGCCTACATAGGTACTTGTCATAACCCAAATTTCACTAAAATTACTAAAGCCATTTCGGAAATATCTTGAAAACGCTAAAAAAATTAAAAATTTTAACACCCTGTATATTTCAATCAAATCATCTTATCGGTAATGAATCACCACAGGAGCGATATCACATGTTTTTTTAAACACCCTGTTGAAGCCGCGAGAATCAAAAAATGTAATAATTATTAAAAATAAACAAAATTAAAAATTCACAAAGGGATTTTTAATTTATAATAAATAATATTTTGATAGTTGGGGATTGAGAATGATATAAGGCAGTCAACTGAGTTTTGTTTTATAATTTTTGTTTTTCAAAATATATTTCTTTCTTCAAAATATTAAATCAACAAAACACAACCGATCGACTTTTTATGATGTATTCCTAGGAATAATATCTTACTTATTATTACTATACCAATAATAATTCTACCCACAGCCTAAAAACATTTAAAAAAGTCTTAACAATACTTTCTAGTACCTACATATTCTAAAACCTAGCCAACAGGGGGTCCTGTGCGCTCATATTCAATCACACAACCCCTGTTTTGAGCCCTATTGTTCAATCCACCCGACTGCCATACGGTTTGAGGGTGAGAAACGGCCTTTCGTTTATAATAAGGGCGATATGGCAACCCCGGCAACTCCGCCTAATACACATTTCATCCGCGAGGCGGCGCGTCGGTAACGCGACATTTTACAGTATTGACTGCTGTTCGTGCCGTTGTTGTAAATATTGTTTATTTTCGGGTTTTCCGCGTTTTTTTCGTAAGTTTTGGTGTATGTTGGGTGTTCCGCGAGGTGTGAGAAACTCGGTGCAATGTTCCCAGTGCCAAAGGGCTAATGGAGACAGCTGTAATCCCGGTTAAAATTCCGCCATAGCGAAACGAAAGCCTCCTCTTGACATGGCAACGATGGTTCGCCGCAGAGCGAGTGCCTTTATCGAATAAGCCATGGAAATAGAGGTAAAACAAAGGAATAGAAGGCGAAAACGCGCTCAGCGTATGCAGCAAGAATTAAAAGAAACAAATGCTAATAAGGCTAATGCCGACGAAAGTGAGACGGAAGATGTCATCCCTAAAAAACCCCCACGGCCCCCCAATCGGAGAAAGAAACAAAAAGACTTCCTCAAGGAACCCCTCTGCGAGGAGGATATCGTAGAAGGGTTCTCCATACTTCAGTTCAGAAGTTTCGAGGACCTAGAGGTAAGTTTTTATCTGTTTACTTGAGGTTATTGGCCAAATTTGCATAATAATCAGAAACCATACATCCGACGGCAAATGAACGGCAAAAACATATATTTTTTTGCCTAAATAGCTTAAAAATGTGTATTGCTGAAACTGGAAATCAGATTGCTCAAGACAATCGGCAGTTTTTAGGAAAGAACAGATGTTTTCATAAGAAATCCTTTGTTTTGAAGGACGATGTTATGGACAGGGACATCATGTAAGATGTTTTTTGCAAAAGTTTGCATTTTTTAAATACCCAACTTGTGCCTCTTTAAAAACACCTTTCATTGCATAATCTGCCGACCTATTAAAGTTCTTTATTATTTTTATTATTGATTCATAGTGAAAGTGGCATTTTAAATTTTAATCATACCATTTGCAGTTGAAAATACTTTTATTTTCTTTTTATTACATAAAGTAGGCGAAGAGGATGTTTCAACTAAACAAATGAAGTGGGATTTATGACTTTATTGTGCTCAGCTGTCAAATGAGTTGCTTTAAAATTAAATGACTATATAGGCATAATTTATAATCAAAAATTAGTTTCACGGATTGATTGGGGGCATTGTTGAGAATCTGGCAAATCTTTTAAGGTAGGTGTATAATATATCTATTACAAAAGTCATCATTTAGACTGGCCAGTGTAAGTTTGTTACGTACCTATTCACCCTTCGTTTGCCCAAACACCTCAATGAACAATAAATAACCTAAAAATAATTTGAAAATAATTGAAAAATCAAAATGAATGCTTTTTGGTACCTATTAAAGTTTGAGTGGACAATTATTTAAAATAATTTAAGCAAACTTTTCATTTAAATTAATCATATCAGTAATACTTAGATACGAACGAGATGAATCGAGAGGTAATTTCTTTTTGATATAGGTCCCTAATATATGAATGAAACAGTTTGTAAAGCAAAACCTAGAGAACTCTAGGACTGAAGGTAGTAGCACTTTAGTTTAAGTTTAAATTTTATATCACGAGGAGATTGGATCATCCAATATACTTCCGCATAATTGTACCTATAGATATTTTCCATTTTCATAATTATTAGAGAAATAATGATAAAATTGATTTCAAGGGCTGTAGTTCCCTGTTAAGTTGATTTGATCACCCAATCTTCCTTTGCCAATTGTACCTAAAGTAAACCACTAAAAAATTATTGGAAGGGATAGTTTTATTCTATTCCTAAATGTCAAAGAGTTCAACTACTATATAAAATTAGCAGAACAATGTCAAATCGGCCTGGTGGTTATAAAGATATTCAGCTGATTAATGGGTTTCTTCACATGGGTCGATGACCTGGTTCGCGATTTAAATATTAGTTAGGTATCATAATCAGGGTTGTTAATATCGCAGAAAAATTGAATTGTTACATTTGTTACGTAGCAAATGTAATAAATGTAATAATTGTTTTGATTGGCTGAAAGTGTCAAAACACAACATAACCTCAACTTTATTATTATAAATTTGATGTTAAAGGTTGGAGATTCGAGTGAAAAAGTAGAAAATAGTAGTTTTTTGTTATTGTTCTTCTTCTATTGCTTTTTGCTTTACGATTTGATATAAATATAAATATTCTAAAAATTAAAGGTGAAAGTAGTAAACGTACTTAGTGTTACCCCACCCAGCAGCCCAATTCACTTCACAATTTGTTATGTTTTAAATAAAAAGCTTTACTGTAAAGTTGTTATCTGTTAGTTAGTATTTTTCAACACGAGTGTTATACCGGGTGATGCGTCGTTAAGTTGAACATAGGAAATCTCATGTATTTTTTGAACTGGCTGAAATTAGCTCCCCTGTATATTTTATAGAAAAACTGCATTATAGCTTCTTGTATAGGCCGACATGGTAAACCCAGGTGCCGAGTTTGAATACGTTTGGATGAGCCGATTAGAAGCTATTCAATTAAACGTGAAGACAAAACCACGAAACTCTCATAGTTCAGGTAATACAAAAATAAATAAATAAATAAAATTACCTGCACTATGAGGGTTTCGTGGTTTTGCCATCACGTTTACTTGAATAGCTTGTGATTGGCCAAAATGTATTCAAACTCGGGACATGCAGTTTTTCCGAGTTTTTCTATAAAATGTACAAGGAAACCAATATCTAGCCACCACAAAAATTGCAATGAGATTTCACATGTTCAAGTTGACGATTGATCACCCGGTATACAAGAGTAAGCAAATTAACTCAATTAGTTCCCATTGAACATTCGAACAATTAATAACTACGAAAAAGTTAAAAAATTCGGTGGACGAATTTTTTGATAATAATTTCGATTCGATTGATTCTCTGATTGATTGGAATTGTATGTAAATTGTGTATATTATTGGATACTTATTCAAAGTAACTGTCGTAGGAAATTATACTTTTTAACAGAAAGAGAACTGGACAACAGGTGTAGAAATTTTCCCAATAACAATTTGTTTTGCTTTTTACCTTTGATCGCGAATGGCCAGTAAAAAAAGGTAAAATTACGAATATTCCCTAAAATTCGCAATTTTTGTAAATTCTCGCGAATTTGATACATCTTTACTATTTTAAAAATATCACACATCCAAAATTTCGAAAAATCAGGCGGTAAAAATATTGATTTTATTACCCGTATTTTTATACTATATACGGGTTTTGTAAACAGGCAGATATAAATGCATACACCAGAGACCGGCAAGAATAAGAAACACCAGCCCAATGCAGGTTAAACTCAGCTGAGAAATACTTTTCCATTAGGTAGAGTTCTTCACCTGCTTGCTTGTTTTTTCCATTTTGCAGCAAAGTAAAAATATTGATTTTATCGAGGCTTTTTGTATGTTTAGTTTAGGAGGTATGAGTGGCCATTTGCAACAATTTGTCGATATTAATAATAATGAGATTCAATTTGAATTCAATTGTTTTAATTAAGAATGGTGCCTCTGACAAGGAAAACGCCAGAAACCGTTTCTTCCCTGGTCGAGTGCTCTTAAGTCTTAATAAACCGATTTTCCTCACCGATATATATCTATGGATAGCCAAACTCTAAAAGCAAAAGTGGTAAATAACCGGCGAACAGGACCGTACTTCGCCCTTAATGAAAATGATGACACGGCAATATTTTGGCACATCAAAACCTTCTTTACTGGGAAACAAACAATCTATTGTCTCGCATAAAAGAAGGCCTTGCAGCCGTCACTGAAAAGCAACTTTTAGAATTAATTTTGATATTTATCGTCCACGTATCGAGATTTTTAAAATCGTTACACTATCGCTACGACTGATTTCGGTTCTGGACGGTCGTCGTGAATTAAGCTGGATTTATAAACTTGACGTTGACGATTGACGGTGCTGTTTGACGGTGACGTTACAGCTTAAACATATCGAAATGCATAAGATCATTTATATTTGACGATGACGGTGCAGTCTGACGGTGGGTGACGGCCGACATAAACCAATTTTATCTTTTGACGGTGGACGGTCGTAGCAACGTTCGTAGCAAGTTTCCACAGCCAATCAAAATCGTGTTTGCCTGTGACGTGATATTTAGTAAATATTATTTTATTTTATACCATCTTATTAACCATTTTAAAGTGTACCTACTGTTGATAAGTGTTGATAGTATCATTCAGATCACATAAACACCAAAATTATTATAATCACATAAAAATATAGAAAAGCCGAGAAAAACAGGTTATGTTATCGTCGCCACCGTCAAGTTTTTAAATCCAGCTTTTTACGGCACCGTGAAACTGCACCGTCAATCGTAACGTCAAGTTTATAAATTGGCCTTTAACGTCGTTGGTAGGCAACCAAACTGGCACCAATGCGGCGGGGTTGCCTATATGATTGCGATGACAGTTGAAGGTTTGACATTTGTACTCGTTCACAGAGACCAAAGGAGCAACCAGTCGGAAACTAGTCAACAACCGAACATGCGCCGAACGTAATTTGCAACCGGTTGGAAAGTTCGATCTGCAAACTAACCTATCGGCTATTAGTAATTGGTAAAGATTGTCTGGCTAATGCCGAGCTACAAACAATGTGCAAACTTTACCGAAATAGTTTTGTTTGTTTCTAAATTTATCGATCGCTCTCTCTCTCTTTTAACTTATCAAGAATGCCTTAATGTAATTAGAGACTCGAAGACTTGCTCGAGTAGCATGTTATTTTAAGTTTGTTTCGTGTAGATTTTACTAAAGTTGCAGTTTTGCCCGAGATTCGCCGTACCGCGCCCGATAAAGGCAAACTTTATTTCGCCGAACAAATGCGCTTTTTAAATTGTTTACGTGCTGTTCCACCGCGCAAAGTTTTATTTGTCTGCATTAAGTGCTTCGCGAGGAGACGGTTGAGTTTTTTTGATGATAAGGAGCTAATTGTTTTGACATCTGACACTTTAAAGTAAGATAACATGCAAATTGTTAGAATGTGTTTAAAAAAACATATTATGCATTTGCTTGTGTGGTGATTGATTCATTGCCCAAAAATAAGGCAAATGGTTCCTATCATCGTGCATTTGTTTCAAAGTTACAGGGTGTTCAAATTTTTTCAAAAATTTTCGGTATTTTTAAGATATTTCCGAAATGGCTGTAGTAATTTTAGTGAAATTTGGGTTACGAGAAGTACTTAAAATAGCCCATATTATAACAATAAATATGCATGAACAGGTTTACCAGGGGCGTGCCTTAACAGAAAAACTGACTTTTTCTTATTTGTTAGAGAAAGGACCCCGCACGGAACATAATGGGAATCGGCGCTCGGTTAAAAACTTTGATACTCGGGAATATTATCCAAAAATCGATGCTGATCAAAAGTATCCATGGGCCCGAGGTCCAAAAATGCGATTCCGGGGAGCTACCTTCATCGCAATCAAAATAGTAAAAATAGCAAATGCACTGGCAATAGTGTGTCAGGCTTCCATAGCTCCTATACTAATTAACTTAGGAATTTCATTCATATGCCGATTTATACTGTATTATATGGCGCATTTCAGGAAAATATTTTCCAATATATAGGGTGGCCCAAAAAGTGTGGTAACATAATGCTGTATTTTTTTAAATGGGACACCCTGTATTCTATTGTATATTTAGATTCGTATTAGTGTCCTTTATAGTTGCCTAAAGTTTTATTTCATTTGGTTTTGTAGTTTAAGAGTAATAAATTAAAAATTAAAAAAAAGGTTTTGGAGTCAATTCAAAAAAAACTATTTACCTAAAATAACTTTTTTAACCAAGGCATTGAGTAGAATTTAAGACAAGAGGTCTAGAGATACTAACGTTTATTTATACAGGGTGTTCATAATTAGGTTTCAAGACGACACATTTCAAAATAATACTAGGTGTCCCATTTAAAAAAATACAGCATTATGTTACCACACTTTTTCGGGCCACCCTATATATTGGAAAATATTTTCCTGAAATGCACCATATAATACAGTATAAATCGGCATATGAATAAAATTCCTAAGTTAATTAGTATAGGA
Organism: Barypeithes pellucidus; assembly: GCA_963991005.1. Taxonomy (NCBI): domain Eukaryota; kingdom Metazoa; phylum Arthropoda; class Insecta; order Coleoptera; family Curculionidae; genus Barypeithes; species Barypeithes pellucidus. The sequence goes on along the minus strand of OZ022561.1, from coordinate 16,337,258 downwards.
GCTATGGAAGCCTGACACACTATTGCCAGTGCATTTGCTCATTTTTACTATATTGGTTGCGATGAAGGTAGCTCCCCGGGATCGCATTTTCGGACCTCGGGCGCATGGAGACTTTTGATCAGTATCGATTTTTGGATAACATCCCCGAGTATCAAAGTTTTTAACCGAGGGCCGATTCCCATATGTTCCGTGCGGGGTCCTTTACATGACTAAAAAAACCTGTTGCGGACACTCTGTAGCAAAAAATTTAAACCGTTGAGGACATACAGGGTGTAATTCAAGGTTTTAAAAAAATATTTATATATACAGTGAGGTCAATATCAATTTTTGTATTCTTAAAACAAGAATTAACTACATACTTAGTTAGTGATTCAACGTGAAATCATCCCAACTTTTACAAACGTTTCTAGTCGCTTCTAAACTCACTATACGCAGAATAAATCATATTATGTTGATTTATTAGAGAAAAAATTAATTTTCTTTAAATTCAAATTCAAGAAACAAAAGATTAAGGTAGTTTACTCTTAGGGAAAATTACTATTGTTGAAGACTTTGACTTCCCTGTATACAAAAACTAAATTTTCTAATGACAAATCTTAATTTTTGCCAAGCGAAATTTTTTTATGAAAGTATGACTTGAGAAATTAAAAATTAAGTCCATTTACGTTATACAGTGAAACCTCTTTTAGGCGGACACCTACGGGACCATCTAAATGTGTCCGTCTAATAGAGGTGTCCGCTCATGGGAAATTTGTTATTTAGGTAATATGTAAATGCAAAATTATTACTATGTATATGTATGTAATAATAAACATAACATAACAAAAATACACTAGTTTTAGTTAGGATGTAGTACTAAAACATTCTAATAACGTAGTTTGACGTGTTTGCGTTTTATACTTGCAATCTAGAAAATGTAATTCCAAGTCTGATAACAATTCCATTGATATAGAGTGTAGAGTCACCTCTATTCTTTGCATACCTACTCTTATAATTCCTTTATCATACTAATGGCTTCTTGATAATTGGTGACCTTTGTTTGATTACTGCATTCAACTTCTTCATTAGAGTCGTCAGATAGTGATGTGGTTTCAGTTTGGGCTACATAATCGGTAGGAATGGGGTCACTATCATCTTCTAATAGCACATTGCTATCAATGTTAATGAACTCGCCCAAATCATTGTTATCAAATTGCAAACTTCCACAATATCAATATTCTCTTTCAGACTCAAAACGCGACATTTTTGTGCCATCGTTTGCGATTTTAACCTTACAACTCACAAATAAACGGCTGCTATCGGGGATTCACACATACTTTCATTCGGCGAAGTCTTTTCGCTCTGTTACGCATACGCGATTGGTTGCCGGTCTGTCTTCAGAGAGTTTTTGCACCGTCGTCTCCCAAATACTTTTAAAATTTTTTTGTCCGTTTAAAGGAGGGTTTTCGTACTCTTTGTATGAAAACAGCCAGTCCGCGTCCGCCCAAGAGAGGTTGATTTTCATGGAATTTCATATACCTAGTTCCGGACTATGAAAAAATGTCCGCTTAATAGATATGTCCGCTTATTAGAGGTGTCCGTTATGAGAGGTTTCACTGCAGTTAGCCAGGGACACCCTGTATGTTAATTTGAACTTTTCTTATACTAGCACATATATTAAAGCACGCCCTCAATAAATATAAAAATTTAAGAATGATTTTCATGTTACACTTTGGCGTTTTTTTTAAACGTAAACCGTACAACGGATCATTTATCTCCACTAGGAGGCTAACAATAAGAAAACTCCCCCGAATAACGATATTTGAAAATAGCATTTTACCGTTACCGCAAACCACATTATCCGTGCTTCTTTTCATTTTTTAATAATCTGCCGAATAGATCAACGAATGAATTTTTGATCAAGATTAATTTGCATCGAAAAAGCTCGGCAGCATCTTTTACGGTATAAGAGAAAATTAAAGTTTTTTCTCTCGGTTCAATTTAAAAGCGTGGGGGCGCGCTTTCGGATTAAAAGAGGGCTAAATGTCTCGGCCGCTAAGAAGAGCGAAGTAAGTTAATCAGAAATGATGGAATAATCTTTAAGATTTTACCTTTTAAGTTCTTATGTTTTGAAAATTAAAAAGTATTGTGTTTGTTGCAAATCTTTAATGCTATTTTCCTACGGCCACCTAGGAAAATGGTATATATATAAATATTGAGGTTAGGTAATGAGTAATGAGAACGATGTATTTATTCTAAGTTAAGATTAGTTCACTTTTTGTTAGGTATTAATCTAATTAAAAAATTATAAACTGTAAAGTTTTTATTATCTACAGGGTGTTCCCTAATGACGTACTAATATTTCAGGATGTGATTCCTTAGGTCATTTTATAAAGAAAGGTTCATATGAACATGTGTCCGCAACGGCTTAAATTTTTTGCTACAGGGTGTTGAATTTTTATTTTTTAAATGTTTTTTTTTTTAATATTTCCGAAAGTACTTTAGATAGCAGTTTCAATTTTGGTATGTGTTTATAGGATATAGAACCACTAATTTTAGTTCCACCAGTGGCGTCCCTGCAAACATGTCCTCTGATATTTTTTACAAAAAAGATGGTACGCCACTGACATTTTTCCATGTGGATATTTTTTTTTTGATTATCCTGGTCAATTCTACATGAAAACGGTCTCTTGAGTTTTTCTCGTCAGATGCACGCGTCTTGATTAAAACCACTAAATTCATATTGAAACTCATTATAATTAACATTGATAAAATTATTAATTATAAATTTTGTTTTATTAAAATTGTTGGAAATGGCCACCTTCACTTAAAAGGCATGCTTCCGCCCTTCTTCACATAGAATTGCCCACTCGTTCAAATATTCCCAGCGTATTCCTTATTGTTTTACACGAGGTAACTATTCGCTCTCTTAAATCTTCTAAAGTGCTAATGGGAGTTTTATATCGATGAAACACTAAAAATCGAAGAAATAATACTAATGAGATTGTTTTGAAGGCCAACTACTTACTTTATGTCAACAAGTATTGTTTGTAAAAACGTCATTTATTCCAGGATAACAGTCCTAGATGTACATATGTGTTCAAAAATTATTCGTCAATACTGCTAAATGAAGCAATTTGAATTTAATTGTTTTAATCAATCAGGTGCGTCTGACGAGAAAAACTCAAGAGACCGTTTTCATGTAGAATTGACCAGGCTAATCCGAAAAAATGTCCACATGGAAAAATGTCAGTGGTGTACCATCTTTTGCGTAAAAACTATCAGAGGACATATTTGCAGGGACGCCATTGGTGGAACAATTGATTAACTTTTCCAACTAAAATTTGTAGTTCAATATCCTATTAACACATACCAAAATTGAAAATAATATCTAAAGTAGGTACTTTCGAAGATATTAAAAAATAATCATTTAAAAAATAAAAATTCAACACCCTGTAGCAAAAAATTTAAGCCGTTGCGGCCATATGTTCATATGAACTTTTCTTTATAATATGACCTAAGGAATCACACCCTGAAATTTTAGCACGTCATTAAGGAACACCCTGTATATTTATTTATATTATTTGTATATTTATTTATATTATTTTTATTTGCAACCAGATACCTAAGTAAGTTAAAATGTGATAATAGGACATTGTATTTGTGGCCGTACGAAAAATTGTGTACATTATTTGTGTGAAAGTGATCTTAATCGACCACTAAATCTGAATTTTTTAAATTTCTGGACCCGTTGTGTATTAATATAGATTGGCCTAGAAAAATCGATATCCCACTTCTGAACTTCTAAAATAGAAATTATAATTAATAAATACAAGCGCTTCGGTTTATCGGATCTTGCATTTTTGTTTAGCTAGCTACCCAGTTATCTAAACGAAACGCGAAATTCTACAAGCATCGGTAAATTAAAAAAAAATGCCCTTAATCCATTCACTACCGATCCGCCATTTTAAATTGGACATCGGAAGGGGCGCAAAAAGGACGAAAAAGAAATATTTACGAGCTCGCTGCAAAAGGCCTGACATTTGTGAATTTCAAGCAATAAATTTTTACTCTCTGTTTATATATTTGCCCATTTGCTAAATTCGTCGTGTTTTTTTTCGCGTTGAGGGTTTTTTTATTCGAGTGGATATGTGTTTTGCAAATTATGATAGGACAATATTTTTAACCGAGGGAATAATAGGGAAGTCTATTGGAATTGTTCCGGTAATTAATCAATTTGGATTGATTGTAGTTTGATTACGAATGTTATTTTATTGAGGATGATTACTCACCCAGCGATGGTATGTAATTTTTTTTATAAACTACACATGTATATGTCGGCGTCAATTAGTGAAATCCGTCATTCCCTGAAATGCCTAGTCATTTCACGTATTTCCGGCAAATAGTGTAACTCTACGTTTGGCACACCGTTTGCCTAAGAGTATCAGGCATTCCCTGTAATGACGGAATTCTTTCAGTCAAACGCTGTACTTAACTAAATGATTTAAGTTACCCTGGTTGCCGGGGTTAGTCGATTATTGTAATTAGGACAGTGTTGCCAGTAGTGCATGAAAATAAGGTATTTTACATTTTAAGGTTTGTAAATAACTAATTATTATCAGGAATTTCCTTAAAATGTCTTTTTTCACCCCCTCTTACTTTTCATTTTTTTTTCCTGACAACAAATCATAAAACGCAAAAATTGCGCAACTAATGACATATTTTTTTCTTATATTTAATAATTTTTTGGCAATTAATACCCCCCTTTTTACCCCCACGTGATTTTATTGTGTGCTTTTTTATTGGTTTTTGAGCATGTAGGTAGATTTTAATTAACCGACTTCAAAAAAGGAGGGGTTTTCAATTCGGTTGTTTTTTTTTTAGGTTGTGACCTCAGAAGTCCGTCATTTATGAACCAATTTAGATTTTTTTTTTGTTGGAGAGGGAATATTTTCAATTCGGTCCCATTTTAATGTACCACAAAATTCTCCGATAAAACCGTGTGAAACGTGACAACAGTGTACGAATTTGAAGTGATTTTGTAGGTTGAAGTAGTTTGAGGTTATGTTTGAAATCCTAAAGAATTTTCTTACCTCCGTCAATTCCGTAATATTCCAAGGTTTTTTCTTACTTTGATTGGAGTAATAGTCTTCTTATAAAACAATTCTGAATTCCTCGACATTTCAATTTCAAAAAAAAATCACTACACAGATGTTAACAACAATTACAGCGTTCGACTAAAACCGGCAAACAGGGTAACTTAAATCATTTAGTTAAGTACAGCATTTGACTGAAAGAATTCCGTCATAAAGGGAATGCCTGGCAAACGGTGTGCCAAACAGCGTTATACTATTTGCCGGCAATACGTGAAATGACTAGGCATTTCAGGGAATGACGGATTTCACTAAATGACGCCGACATATACTTACACCATGATTGTTTATAATAAAGACCATTTTTCACCAATAATCACAAAAAAGACACAAATCAACCAAAATATATAAACAATCCGTTAGATCACATTACACGCTCTAACGTTGTAATGTGTACACTGTACAAGATTAGTATTCATTCATATTTTGGCTCCTGGATCGCTCCGAGCGCAGTAGTAAAATAGAAATAGATGTTGCCAGAGTATAGTTGGATTAGTTCATGATTCGTTTGATACTTTTAAGTATAATAATATTTTTTTAAAGAATTCCTCATCGCCTTTTCACAGTTTATAGTAAAATTATTGGGAAACGTAATTGCGGATTAATCTTAAACCAGTTGTATTTAACATTTAACAAATTTTTAATTGGGATTTTGCAAGATACCTTTGCGATAAATATGTCAATCTGGCTATGCTGCAATAATGACCGAAAGAGGTGGGAAAGACTGTTTGTCTTCGTTGCGTAGGCTAGAGAGGTGCATTTTTTATCTGTAGTTTGTAATATCTTTGTTTCGAATTCTTTTCCTATTAAAATGGAAGTCGTGATTTATTTATTCATTATATTGCCTTTTTGCCATTAAAAGCTTTTTAACAGCTCTAGTAATAACGAAATAGAAGTATTTATAGGTACCTTAAACTAAAATAGGTAAGTAAATTATTTTTACCTCTAAATTACGTACCTACGTATTGATTTTCTAATAATATCACTTAGGAAACCCGGACTTTTTATAGTTTTAAAACTATCCAGTGAGCAAAATTGGAATAAATTCATTTGAATTTTTTGATGGGCATTTTTTAAACAAATTTTTATTGATCCTGGGTGACTCAAATAAAAAAGATTCATGTGACACTTCAATTTTTTTTAAATTGACATCCCATTTTTAATTTCATTTTTGGATTCTATACGGAAAATTTTGATCATATTTGTATAAATTTAAAAAAAAACTAGTTTTTTTTTTAAATAAAAGAAAAAAATAAATTTAATTTTAAGTAATAAATATTTCAATGGCGATATTAATTTAATAAATGTGGGAATTGGCCACCAGAAACATCCTGATAATATCGTAAGCGATCTTCAAATTCTTGCAAAACATTGTGTACGATTTGCCATCATGTTTAATTGAATAGCTCAGGATTGGTTCACCAAAATGTATTCAAACTCGGCACAACTAACAACTTTTAAGTACTTGGAGAGCTTCAACATTATCAGCAATCATCAATATGGTTTTAGGAAGTCCAGATCAACGGGAGATCTTCTAGCCTATGTCACCCATCTTTGGAACAACGCAATCGAACATCATGGGGAGTCTCGGGCTGTTGCACTGTATATTTCTAAAGCCTTTGATCGTGTTTGGCATGAGGGCCTTCTAAGTAAACTGCGATCCTATGGTATACCCAGTCGATTCTGTGCATGGTCGTCTAGCTTTCTTAAGGACCGCTCTCTGCAAGTGGCGATTGACGGATTTCTCTCAGAGACCTTCACCATCAATGCCGGTGTTCCTCAAGGGTCCATATTTTCTCCCACTCTCTTCTTACTCTACATTAACGACCTTTAAGTGAAAACTATCCGAGATTTAGCTTTGCTGACGATAGCACATTTATCTCATCTTTCTCTTTGAATGCACAAACATCGGCTGCCAACGCACATCTTCGCAGACAGCATGAAGTATCGCGCCTTAACAAAGACCTGGAAGAAACTTTGACTTGGGGTGACAGTAACCAAGTCGAATTTAACGCTAAAAAAACCCAGCAGTTTTCTCTAAAAAGGTTAACAGTTACAGAACCGGATATAGTCATGGTAGAACACGCAATCCCACTGGCTTCATCTATTAATTTGCTGGGCGTCAGTCTGGGAGGAAATATGTCTTTGCATAATCACGTTGTGGCAATCGCCAAGATAGCTTCTCAGAAAGTTGGTGTACTCTTCCGAACCAAGAACTTGTACACACCTCAACAAACACAAATCCCAGATTCGACCATCACTAGAGTACTGCTCTCATGTCTGGAGCTCTGCACCCAAACATACTCTTCGGCTACTGGATTCTATCGAAAGGAGGGCCATTCGTCTGATCGGAGACCACGAGCTGACGAAGAACCTCGACAGCCTAGATTAGAACATCGAAGACAGGTTGGGGATTTGACTCTCTTTTACAGATAATTCCATGGAAAGTGCTCGGCTGACCTTGCCCTCTTAATTCCGCCCAGAGCGGCGATAAGCAGAAATACACAACGAACCACTGCCGCCCATCCATATGTGGTTAAGCTTAGTACTCCTCGAACTTCATTATTTAAGAATTCTTTCATTTGGAGGACTTCATCCTTATGGAACGACCTTCCCGAGGTCGTTTTCCCAACGAATATAACCTCCAACGATTCAAAACCAACGTGAATCGCTTTATTCGCATACGCACCACTCCCAGAGTGCCCTAAAGGATTTTTCCTATAGTGCTTGTGTTTGATCATAAAAAAAAACAAAAAAAAACATGGATTTACCATGTCGGCTTCTTCAAGAAGTTATAAGTTTTTCTATAAAATGTACAGGGGAGTCAATATTGAGCCACCTCGAAAATTACATGCGGGATTTCCTATTTTCAACTTAACGATCCATCACCCGGTATACCTAGTACCTGTTATTCCCTCGTCATTGTCATTTTGCAAAACGATATCGATGATTCAATCGAGAATTTAATCAAATCTTAGTTGTTGCTCTTAATCTCGAACGCGATTACAAATTAAGGTAAAACAGCAAATAAAGCGTCAGCATCTTCCTTTCAGTTAATAAAACCTAATGTTTACGAGCTAATAAAAGGCTAATCCGAGCGAATTGGCCGTCATTAAGACGCGCAAACCGTTTTCGTAGCAGCGTGATCCGATCGATTTAGGCGGCCACGAGGCCGACGAGTTTCCTCTAATCTTGATTTGTTCGTATTGTCGCCGAATGACCACAGAGAATCTTTTTTTCAGGTTTGTATTCTCTGAAACCATTGGATTTTGCAATAAATCTGTTAGATCCCAGTGGAGGCTCGTGGGCTAAAATATAGAGGAAGCCAAGCAAAAATATTCTTAAACACACAGACTATCGTTATGCGTCAATATAATTCACGCGAAGTGCGAGGAAGTGGCACTTCCTCTACCTCATCTGGATCCGCGTTAGCAACTCTTAAACGCCACATTTTCGTTTAAAAAAAACCTCTCGGTACTAATTTGATCTGATATAGCACGCAGACCAGGGCCGGTTTAAGCTTAGGCTACAGAGCAGTGGCGGTTCTTCCACAGGAGAACATGCGCACGTGCACTCCCAAAATAAAACGAATAAAAAATATTAATTTATATTCATTGAATATTATTTACCATCAAACTAAAAAAGTCCGACCCTCCCTAATATTTTATCATCCCGTCAAACCAAACTGTATAGATCCGGCAACCATGCCTCGGTCGAGGTAAATGACGATTATGACGAGACTTGCTCGCACGTGCGATTAAGTAGTGCAGTTTTTCTGTAGTAACAGGTGGCGGGTGGCAACGGGGGATAGCGGGGCTATGGCGATTTAACATGGAAAAGACGCACAGTTTTTGTGTGCATCGCGCTGTTGTCTGCTCGTGCATCTAGTTAGACATTCGAGCGTGTATGTTTTAATATTTTAATATTATATATTTATTAAGTTAAAATGAATAGTTGACGGTGGATTATGAGCAAAAAATTGAAGTGAAGAATACGGGAACACCTAAACCCGAAATTAATTTAACGCAGACCACAAAGGGTAAATCTAGGGACTCAGAACTTAGGACTTAGAAAGTTTAAAAATGAAATATATGAAAAAAAAATTATAGAGGTTATTCCAAACTTAATGAGGCTATTATTGATCAATTTTCTACAATTAAGAACCGAAGAATGGACTTTATGTTTCAGCACTATTGTGTAGGGTCGATAAATGTTGTGAATTTCGATAAATGATACTCGATATGATTTTAAACCATTTTATTTATGGATTTAAACTAAAAAACACTGAAAATATGAAGAATACCAACTTGTCAGTCTCGTGGCTCGTTTAGTTCTCGTCATAAAACAGTTGACTATTGATCTCGTCTTGGTTGCGCCTAATGACGTAGCCCGTAGATGGCGTAGAGGTATTAGACATCATTCGGTTTTCTTGATAACTCATAGATGGCGGTAGTAGTATTGGACATCATTCGGTTTTCTTGATAGCTCGTAGATGGCTTTAGTAGTATTAGTAGTGGACTGTATAAATATTGCTACGAGGGTTTCATGCGACGACGTGAAGATCCGACAGCTATACACACTAAGAAAACCTTTCTTATTTTCCAAAAGTTGTATTTCCTTGTGTAAAATTAAAAAATAAATAAAAATATGTTTTACCTTACGCATTTTCTTATTACTTTTTTTCTTTCTACATTTAAAACACCTAGAAAGTAAGTGTTTGGTCGTTACACAAAAATAAAATTTTAAAAGTAATTTCACGATACTTGTGATCCCCCTCTATCATAGGTAAGGAGCCGCTACTGCTACAGAGGCTTTGGCAACATATCATATACTGTATTTTTAATAATATATTGTTCATAGCAATGTTAATAAAAAATTGTAAAGGTATATTACCTTAATGATATTCTTTTCATCTCATGAATTAGTCAAAAGTCATTATTATTTCCACTTCTACAAAGTAAAAAATGCATATAGATCTCGTAAGTACACAAGACTGCTTTGCTTGTCATCGTGATACGATAAACAGATGGTAAGATCTCTATCAGTTCCAATTTCGTCTGGCGCGCGCAGTGGTTTCAACTAGTAATCAATTTTTATATTGTTTATGGAGATTCACGTTGGTGTTAGCGTTTTTTTAATTCTCTCTTAATTCTCTAGTACAGCGTTTTTCATATGTCACAAGAACAAAATATCGTAATCGACTTAATGCCGAACTAGTTATATAAGGCTGCAGCTTTCTTCAACTCAAGCGCAACATAAAGTAGCTGTGCGGAAGTAGAAAGCGGTATTGTCCACCCCCTTTCATGCACGCGTTTTGTGTCGCGCGATAAAAATCGCGGCGTTTTCTAAAGACATTGTTCTTAATGTGCGCTTTTATGCAATGATGTGCATGACAATGTCCTTAGAAATCGCCGCGATTTTTATCGCGTGACTTAAAACGCGTGCATATATGGCGCCCAAGTACAATTGCGCCAGTGATATATTATTTCTTAAAAGCATTCGAATAAGAATTATTTTAAACTAAAGGTAATTAATTAGGCATTGTCTACCATCTACCTGTCCTAGAATTAATTTCCGTACTAAGTAAGGAACGTTGCTCTAGCAGACGATTTTACGCATTTGATAGTATGTGAAAGGAAATAATAATATCATCGTATTTAGATATATTAATTTCAAAAAAATATAACACAGAGTACAGCTAAAATACCACTAAAATAAGACAAAATTCCAAAATTCCATTTAAACTATTGAAACAATTAATGCGGGAACTGGACCTCTCCAGAGCTGCTCGCCGGCTTAGTAGTCACGCGCCGCCATTATTTTTTTCTGTGACTAGAATGTTAATGTTTTCTTGATGTCAGCAAATAATATGATTCATATAAATCATACCTGAGGCTGACAGACCGACAGACAGACATCCGCGCTTTTATTAATACTTTTAAATTTAAATAGTTAGTATTTCTGCTCGACTCACTTTCTGTGGCCCGTCGTGCCTTTAATCTTGATTTATCGAACCCTGGATTACGCGGTGGTTTAAGTTAGTTTTAAACTTATTGTACCCTTTATCGAACAGATTGAAAAGCGGGTATAGCGTTTAATCGCAGATTATGTAATTGACAAGTTGATATTTTGTAGAGGATGTTCTTAGTTTTAAAAATGCATCGTAATCCGGAGATGGATTAAATAGCGATATTATTGCGTCTAAATAATGTTTAAACTATAAAAGTATACGTCCCATAACTTATGAGCCATAGAACAGCTGGAGATACTAAACATTAGAAATACATACCGTACGTCGCCCTTAATGAAAATGATTACACGGCAATATTTCGGCACATCAAGACCTTCTTCACGAGGAAATAAACAATCTATTTTCTCGCATCACTGAAATGCCACTTTTAGAATTAATTTTGATATTTATTGTCCACGTATCGATTGATTTTTAACCTACGACTGATTTCGGTCCTGTACGATGGTCTTCGGTTGACCAGCATGGATGCAGGCGGAGTTGCCTAAGTATGTGTCCACAACGGCGCACCGCCCCTCGCACTTAGCCTGGCACCATAGCACCGCACAGCCTCGCTCGAGCTTCGCACAGTAGTCCCTCGACATCGTGATATAAACATGGACTCTACTCTATGATAATGCATATAGATATTTTTGATTATATCATTACTTGGATTTTTTTTTTTTTTTTTTTTTTTTTTTTTTTTATATGGTCAAACACAAGCACTATAGGAAAAATCCTTTAGGGCACTCTGGGAGTGGTGCGTGTGCGCAAAAAGCGATTCACGTTGGACTTGAATCGTTGGAGGATATATTCGTTAGGAAAAACGACCTCGGGAAGATCGTTCCACAAGGATGAAGTCCTCCAGATGAAAGAGTTCTTAAATAATGAAGTTCGAGGAGTACTAAGCTTAACCACATATGGATGGGCGGCAGTGGTTCGTCGTGTATTTCTGATATTCGCCGCTCTGGGCGGAATTTAGAGAGCAAGGTCAGCTGAGCACTTTCCATGAAAATATCTGTAAAAGAGAGTCAAATCACCAACTTGCCTTCGATGTTCTAGGCTGTCGAGATTCTTGGTCAGCTCGTGGTCTCCAATCAGACGAATGGCCCTCCTTTCGATGGAATCTAGTAGCCGAAGAGTATGTTTGGGTGCAGAGCTCCAGACATGAGAGCAGTGCTCCAGTGATGGTCGAATCTGGGCCTTGTACAGTGTCAAAAGTTGTTGAGGTGTGTACAACTTTCTGGTTCGGAACAGTACACCAAGTTTCTGAGAAGCTATCTTGGCGATTGCCACAACGTGGTTATGCCAAGACATATTTCCTCCCAGATTGACGCCCAGCAAATTAATGGATGAAGCCAGTGGGATTGCGTGTCCGTCCACGACTATATCCGGTTCTGTAATGTTAACCTTTTTAGAGAAAACTGCTGCCTGGGTTTTTTTAGCGTTAAATTCGACTTGGTTACTGTCATGTAGGACAACACTGTTTAAAATATCAATTAAAATGTTAAAAATTATTCCAGTATCCCTTATTTTTTTTCTAATTAATTACGACCCTGTTTAAACATATTTTTTAATGTGGCAATCTGTATATTAACTGATTTTCCAATTTCACGTCAAATTCTGAACATATACCGCTTTGTTATATTAGCGTGTAAAATAATATCTTCTTCATCGAAAGAAGATGACAACGCACAGTCCACGTTTATATCTCGATGTCGAGAGACAAACTGATCGACAGGCGAGGCAATGAGCTAGGCTCGGTGCTCCGTTGTGGCCATACACTAAGGAACAGCATACGACAGCGAGAACATTATGCGCAAGACAACGGACGACCAGCCTCGTGAACCGTGTGCAACAACCCATTTTTTCACTCATAAAATTTAACTTTTTACTGCGCATCCCATACAGGTCAGTGTAAAAATCCCTCTTGAGTATTAAAGATTCATACGTAAAGATTGTTCCACGAAAAATGGATATAACTTAATGACTGCAGTAAAAGTACCTGGGGCGATCCCATTATTTATGACCGTTTGTTATTATTATGTGGAAATGACCGGATTGTAATAATTATAATTAAATATAGGCACATCAGGTAGGTTAGGTTGCTTAATTTATATTTAAATATCTTTTTGTGGTAAAATTTGTTAGTTTTTATTTCTTGCTGGAAGAGTTTAGTTGTATTACCGATACTCATGGAATCCCACCGTTTACAAAAATGGCGTCATAAGTATATAACTTCTGTAAGGAAATCCCGTTCTGAAAACCGTCCTATAATTTACCTCGACGAGACTTGGTTTGACACGCATGAAACACCATCCAAAGGCTGGTCTGATTCTTCCGATAAGTGTAAAACAAAATCTCCGTCAAATAAAGGACAAAGAATAAGCATTTTACATGCTGGGTCAGAAAACGGTTGGGTTCCAAATGCCTTTTGTGGCTTTCTGCAAAAAACATTAAAGACTCTTGAAGATACAACGGCCCAACTTTTTGAGGAATGGTTCAAGAATTGTCTTTTACCAAACATTCCTCAGAATAGCGTGATAGTAATGGACAATGCGAGCTATCACAGTCGTCAATTACATAAAGCTCCAAGCTCAAATAATACAAAATTGGAGATTCAGAACTACATGGCGGCGAATGATATATATTTTGAAGAAAGTTATAAAAAAAGTGATCTTTTAGAAGTTTTAAAGACATTTTGTGTAAAAAAAGTATATGTTTGTGACACATTGGCAGAAGAAATTGGACATACAGTGCTACGGCTCCCACCCTATTATTGCATTTTTAACCCCATAGAGCATATGTGGCACCAGTTAAAATCACTGGTTAGGTCTGAAAATATTTCTCCGACTTTAAGTTCTAGTGTTGTAGAATTAATACGAAAATGCTTTAATGATATTCCCCCAGGTAGTTGGAAAAATTCAGTCCGTCACGTAATAACTGTAGAAAATTCGTATATTAGTCTGGATCGTATAATTAATCCAATTATAATTAATTACCTACCTACATTGTTTCGTTCCTCATACCAATAAGATAATTTAATGTTTTAATTTAATATCTTTTAAGGAAAGTATTTTTTTCAGTTCGCAATTTTATAAACATATTTACGGTTCTTTTAGATTATCAATTTTATCATTTTGCCTCTTGTGTTCCCTCGCATGTCAGCAAGATTGGCAGATAGCCCGAAAATCATTAATTTTGATTGACAAAGTACACAAAACCCTTTTTAACTACTCGACTATAAAGCGAGGTTCACCCTCTCTATTTGTCAAAACATTAAAACGCCGATGTGACCGACGTGATTTTCGATAAATCTGTGACCGTTTTTTAAAAATATTAGAGATACTCTATAGTCGATTTAATAATTTTTGTTTTTTTAACCCAAATTACAGAAAAGCTAAACAAAATATTGTATTTTTTGTAGTACCAACGGCAAGATTGTATCCATGTGAGTCTGCAAAAATTCTTTTTATGGTAGAATGGAATTTCGAGAAAAAATATAAACCCTTAAGAGTATTTATCAGTAGACCGCGTGGCCGATTTGAGATTTCCCCGCGGAACAGCATAAGTCATTGTTATTGAACAATGAGACAACATCGCCATTCCAAGACACGACGAGCCAGCGCGCTGGCAGGCTGTGTCGAAGGAGTGGGAGACGTTGTCCTTATTTTTCTGCCTTTGAACACTCGCAGCGTTTCCAAATGACTTTAGATAGCTGCGACTTCAGATATTTTTCCTGAAAACCTCGGTGTGACTTTTTTTGCAATAAAACTCAACAATGCAATTAATTGAGATTATTGATAGTACAGGGTCTCCCATTTTCGACACTTTTATAGGGTTTGTTCGGGTTTGTCTCCGTAAGTGTTAGTGCTATCAAAAAAGTAAGGATGTGCTCTTTTTGGGTCAAACTTAAAAGGGTAAAATAAAAATTTGAAAATTTTCGTTCGTTTAAGAAGACATACGGGGGAAAATCAAAAAATTGACAATTTCAAAATTACCCTATATTTTCTTAGTTAAAAGAGATACAGAAAACTGTTTTATACAGATGTTTCTTTATATTGATTGTTGAATAATCTGCCGTTTTCAGAATAAGTATACGGGGTCAGGTAAAAAAGTTACCGGACATAACCTCATTTTTTAAATGGAACACCCTGTATTTTTTAATCTAATAATATACTATTTTAAATTCTCCTTTTAAATATATAACACACCATCGATGATATTGGTTTCCTAGGGGATTTATTTAAACTTTATTACTTTGAAACGAAATAAAATATTCATATTAAGGAAAAAAATAACGGGAATCATCGCAAATGTTCAGAATTTGTCCTGAAATGGTTACCGTCCTTCCGGATAGCGAACAAAATATACATTTTGCACCATTTCTTCGTTTTTCCACTTTCAATATAAACTGATATCATATCAAATTTTTCAAAATGTTGATAAGCGATTTTCACTAATGAATATGTAAAAATGAAATTGGCGTTAAATGTTAATAACAACTAGAATGTCAACATAGTTGTTTCTAGGTATTAGCTTTTCTTTCATGGTCTTCTGTGGTTTAAAGTAATAAACTTTAATAAATCGGCAATATCATCAATGGTGTGTTATATATTTGAAAGGATAATTTAAAATAGTATATTTTTAGATTAAAATATACAGGGTGGTCCATTTAAAAAAAAAAGGTTAGATCCAATAACTTTTTTACCAAACCCATTCTACTCAGTCTGAAAACGGCAGATTATTCAACAATCAATATATAGAAATTTCCGTATAAAACATTTTTCTGTATCTCTTTTAACTAAGAAAATATAGGGTAATTTTGAAATTGCTAATTTTTTTATTTTCTTCCGTGTCTCTAAGCGAGCGAAAATTTTCAAATTTTGATTTAACCATTTTAAGTTTGACCCAAAAGGAGCACAGGACACTTACATTACTTTTTTGATAGCACTAACAATTAGGGAGATACCCTATAAAAGTGTCGAATACATACAATACTTTCAAAAATGACTGTATAACCATATTTTTTCAATTTAAACGTTATCTACCGTTTTGAAAAATAAAATTATTTTTCGAGAAACTCAAGAAAATGTAGTCATGTTGTACCATATTTCGAAGCTAAATTTAAAATTTGAACAAATTCTATCCAATAGTTTTCTTGTAGTTTGTCACACCTTTTTACCTTAATGGAGCTTCCTCATAAGTGGTAGTTAGCCATATAAACTTTAATTCGCATTACGGCCTTTTTTTAAATAATCGGCGGATTTAAAATAACTAGTTGCAGAGAAAAGTTGAAATTTGACAATCTCGACGTAACTTTGACAGCGCTACTATCTTATAACCGGAGTATAGCTGTCATTGTTTCGTTATCTGTGTCAGAGAAGGATTTTGTCTCAGGTATAAAACAACCCCAAAGAGGACAAAAGAACGGGCTAAGTGATGCCCTTATAAGGGTTTTATCGAGGGGTTTACTGCCTCCGACTTGTAAAAACATTAGTGTGATTGTGTTTTCTGGCCAAATGTATGAGGTAAAATGATTTCCTTTATTATGGATGTCATATCCTGTGTTAAACATTTTTCGGGCTCATCTTTAATTTACTGGTGGTGGTTGTGGTGGTAAATGGACATCAGTTTTTGGCAAACAGGTCTATCGATTTTTCGAAAATACTTTTTAAAAAAACCTAATAAACGCTTGATCAAAACCGCCCTCTATTTGAAAGCCAAATTCACCCTTCTTTTATAGCAACACAATCTTAATTGGTTAATCAACCCTTAACATGACTTCATTTTGGGCGGCGGAATCAATTAACGAACAGGTGTTTTCCATCATCAAGTTGGCTGTCGATCAGGTAATATTGGCCCAGCGATATCGAAATTATCACTTCCCTCTAAAGTAAACAGTCACAAATTTCAATAATCTGCCACGTTGCCCTCTAAATACGGGGTGTTATATTTAAACCCGCAAATCCCGATATGAAAAATAATCGTAAATGATGCTTCGAGTTAATTAAGCTAGAAAAATCACCTTATCTATGTCATTGTCATATAAAGTCGCGTGTACTGCTAAATATTTGTAAACAAGCCCATATGATTATCCGTCGGCGGTATTGTCAGATTTACCCGTCAATTCAAACGTTAGAAAAAAAGTTCTTACCAGATTACAACAAAAAATATACACGAACGTACACAAATTTCAAATCTAATACACATGGAGGCAAATTATCTCACAACAGAACTTTATGTCGGTGATTAGGACGAAACGATTAGATTTTGTAAAGTCGGTACGGTGTATGAAGTCCGCTAAGCAATAAAACCTCTCGAGCAGGGTAGTCGGCGGCTCTCAAACAATAAATTATATTTTAGGTATTTTCGAAATAGAATAATTTAGCAAAAAGCATAACTACTTATTTAAAATAGCAAATATCATCCTGCACTTCAGCAAATTTTAATTATTTCTTGGAAAATAGTGATTATTATATAGATTTAACTATAATGATCCCAAAATAACTAAATTCAATAAAAAATTACCTGAGAAAATCTTCAACTTATTGACGCAAAATGTTTTTCATTTGATAAATAAAAAAACTATGTGTGCAAAGAAAACAAGATAAAAATATTTATCGCGGTACATAATTCTAAAATAATTTTGTTTTGGAACCGCTGATTTTGCCCAGCCCACTACAGTGAACCAGTGGAATGTTCGGTATGATTAAGTATAGCGAAGGTGTTGTTAACTTAACCGTCTTACTGTTTAACAACCTTTAATGATTGACAGATTTTATCTGCATTGTTGAAATAATAACAAATAGTAAATTTTACACCGTATTTATTGAGCAAGATCTGCTTTAAAAACTCATACACATTTTCGATTTCGAGGGATCTAACCCACCGTGTTTTAGTGTAGTTGCATTCAGCGCGGCATTGTGCCTGTCTCAATCTTGAGCATCGATCCATATGGACGAGAGGGGAGTAGTCGTGGTGGAAGTTGCATCGCTCCTCGTCGTCGCAGCGACCGACGGACAATCGGCGCACGCGCAGTACATTGCATTATTAACATATCTGTCGTCGCCGCATCTGGAATGATTTTGGGGTTTTTATACGGTCGATTCACCCATTTAAATATAATAAACCATTTCCATAACACTCTGTATAACAAAATATCTCAATTATCCCTTATCGTGGTTTCGGTTTTTGTTACCACAACTTGGCAACAGGCAAAATTGTGACACTCACGACATAGCTGCAAGTGAGATTATCTCCCCCCTCAATAACATTATTGTTCTGCAACGACGAGCTTACAATTCACAAGCAATGTATGCCAAATTAGGGTGGGGAGTAGTATGCATGTTGATGGGGGTTACTGGGGATTAGTGGTGCACTGGGACTAGTTATACAGGGCATCAGGAATATTTATTTCGTTTATTTCGTAGAAATTAGGCTATTTGTATTGATGAAATTGGAAAGCTCAATAAAAATAAAATACAACCCATAGCAACACTATGTTCAAAATTGCATTGATCAAAAAGTCTTATTTTGTTGTTGTTTGGGGTGAAAACTTTTCTATTTCCCCTTGTAAATATTTACGCTTTTAATCCGATTCTAATCTGTTCCAATTTCCATTTTTCATTTTTCATATTTTTCGTTTCATCATTATTCAATGTTCACGACGCGTCGATATTGTTTGACGTCGGGACGCCATTCGTGGGTAATGTATTTTTCTTCTTGTCAGTTTGATTGCCGATAGCGATGTAAATAAAACCTTTAAATAAAGCCTTTTAATTTGACGTTAATACCGGCGTTCGATCGTTCGAAAATTATGATACGATACGGATTGGGTATATGACTGATTATTAGTGTTGGAAAAAACGGTTTTCCCAGAAAAATTGAAGAAAAAAAAAACGGAAATTTTTGAAAAAAATAATCTTATCTTATAAACTAGAGAGATGGTATTATCAGTACCTATTTCAAATAATGTTTATAAATTATTTTGATTAAAAGGTGCAGGAGAGGCCTGCGCGCGAATTTGTAGTTCAACGGAGATTATCATGATTACATATACAGGTTGTTTCACCTCCATAAACCTAGCAGAACAAGGTGCTCAAAATCGAAAATTTTTGTATGGAAAATTAGGTGCTCTTTAGGTGCTAATTAGGTGCCAACTTTAAAATTTAGGTGCTCTCATGCTTTTTGAAAAAACTATATTTTTGTGTTGTCCTGCTAGATTAACGTTAAGCTAGCAGAACATCACTGTTAAATAAGCTAATTAAGAACAAGATGTCGTATTAAAATTAGGTGCTTTTTAGGTGCTTAACGAATATCTAAAAGAAAATTTAATTTGTTAAGTTATTTAAAAAATACCGCTATGTTCTACTAAGTTGACGCCGCGCTAGCAGAACACTTTTATTTTAGGGATTAACCAATAATATCTAATTTTTCCGAAATTAGGTGCTATTTAGGTGCTTTAACATTATTATACTTATATATCCAAAAAAAAATTTCCAAAGCTAGAAAAATCGAAATATTATACATAAACAAATTTTCCTTGATAAAACAGTATAATTTTTTCAAAGAATTTTCATGAAACTTGTAGCACTGTCTATACGATTTAGGTGCTCCCGAAAAATAAAATTTTATCAAAAAAATAGCAGTGGCGGAGAAGATTACTATTATAAAAAAATCGTTTTTTCTTAATAAATCACTCATTCTTTGAAGAAATTGCTTGAAACTAGTAGAATTGTCTATACGATTTAGGTGCTCCAGAAAAATAAAATTTTAGCAAAAATATAGCAGTGGCGGAGAAGATTACTATTATAAAAAAATCGTTTTTTCTTAATAAATCACTCATTTTTCAAAGAATTTTCTTGAAACTCGTAGAATTGTCTATACGATTTAGGTGCTCCTGAAAAATGTAATTTTGCCAAAAAATAAATATTTCCAGGGTGGGAGAGGCCGACCACACCTTTATTTATCAATTTTTCCTTAATAAAATAGTTATTTTTCAAAGAATCTTCATGAAACTTGTAGCAATGTCTATACGATTTAGGTGCTCCCGAAAAATAAAACTTTAGCAAAAAAATAGCAGTGGCGGAGAAGATTACTATTATAAAAAAACGTTTTTTCTTAATAAATCACTCATTTTTCAACGAATTTTTTTGAAACTCGCAGAATTGTCTATACGATTTAGGTGCTCCTGAAAAATGTAATTTTGCCAAAAAATAAATATTTCCAGGGTCGGAGAGGCCGACCACACCTTTATTTATCAATTTTTCCTTAATAAAATAGTTATTTTTCAAAGAATCTTCATGAAACTTGTAGCAATGTCTATACGATTTAGGTGCTCCCGAAAAATAAAACTTTAGCAAAAAAATAGCAGTGGCGGAGAAGATTACTATTATAAAAAAACGTTTTTTCTTAATAAATCACTCATTTTTCAACGAATTTTTTTGAAACTCGCAGAATTGTCTATACGATTTAGGTGCTCCTGAAAAATGTAATTTTGCCAAAAAATAAATATTTCCAGGGTAGGAGAGGCCGATTACACCTTTATTGATCAATTTTTCCTTAATAAAATAGTCATTTTTCAAAGAATCTTCATGAAACTTGTAGCACTGTCTATACGATTTAGGTGCTCCCGAAAAATAAAACTTTAGCAAAAAAATAGCAGTGGCGGAGAAGATTACTATTATAAAAAAATCGTTTTTTCTTAATAAATCACTCATTTTTCAACGAATTTTTTTGAAACTCGCAGAATTGTCTATACGATTTAGGTGCTCCTGAAAAATGTAATTTTGCCAAAAAATAAATATTTCCAGGGTAGGAGAGGCCGATTACACCTTTATTGATCAATTTTTCCTTAATAAAATAGTCATTTTTCAAAAAATCTTCATGAAACTTGTAGCACTGTCTATACGATTTAGGTGCTCCCGAAAAATAAAACTTTAGCAAAAAAATAGCAGTGGCGGAGAAGATTACTATTATAAAAAAATCGTTTTTTCTTAATAAATCACTCATTTTTCAACGAATTTTTTTGAAACTCGCAGAATTGTCTATACGATTTAGGTGCTCCTAAAAAATGTAATTTTGCTAAAAAATAAATATTTCCAGGGTCGGAGAAGCCGACCACACCTTTATTTATCAATTTTTCCTTAATAAAACAGTAATTTTTCAAAGAATCTTCATGAAACTTGTAGCACTGTCTATACGATTTAGGTGCTCCCGAAAAATAAAATTTTAGCAAAAAAATAGCAGTGGCGGAGAAGATTACTATTATGAAAAAATCGTTTTTCTTAATAAATCAGTCATTTTTCAAAGAATTTTCTTGAAACTCGCAGAATTGTCTATACGATTTAGGTGCTCCCGAAAAATGTAATTTTGCCAAAAAATAAATATTTCCAGGGTCGGAGAGGCCGATTACACCTTTATTTATCAATTTTTCCTTAATAAAATAGTCATTTTTCAAAGAATCTTCATGAAACTTGTAGCACTGTCTATACGATTTAGGTGCTCCAGAAAAATAAAATTTTAGCAAAAAAAAAGCAGTGGCGGAGAAGATTACTATTATGAAAAAATCGTTTTTCTTAATAAATCAGTCATTTTTCAAAGAATTTTCTTGAAACTCCTAAATCGAAGCACCTAATTGTATAGACAATTCTACTAGTTTCAAGCAATTTCTTCAAAAAATTAGTGATTTATTAAGAAAAAACGATTTTTTCATAATAGTAATCTTCCCCGTCACTGCTATTTTTTTGCTAAAATTTTATTTTTCGGGAGCACCTAAATCGTATAGACAGTGCTACAAGTTTCATGAAGATTCTTTGAAAAATGACTGATTTATTAAGAAAAAACGATTTTTTTATAATAGTAATCTTCCCCGTCACTGCTATATTTTTGCTAAAATTTTATTTTTCGGGAGCACCTAAATCGTATAGACAGTGCTACAAGTTTCATGAAGATTCTTTGAAAAATGACTGATTTATTAAGAAAAAACTATTTTTTTATAATAGTAATCTTCCCCGTCACTGCTATATTTTTGCTAAAATTTTATTTTTCGGGAGCACCTAAATCGTATAGACAGTGCTACAAGTTTCATGAAGATTCTTTGAAAAATGACTATTTTATTAAGGAAAAATTGATAAATAAAGGTGTGGTCGGCCTCTCCGACCCTGGAAATATTTATTTTTTGGCAAAATTACATTTTCCAGGAGCACCTAAATCGTATAGACAATTCTACTAGTTTCAAACAATTTCTTCAAAAAATGAGTGATTTATTAAGAAAAAACGATTTTTTCATAATAGTAATCTTCTCCGCCACTGCTATTTTTTGCTAAAATTTTATTTTTCGGGAGCACCTAAATCGTATAGACAATTCTACGAGTTTCAAGAAAATTCTTTGAAAAATGAGTGATTTATTAAGAAAAAACGATTTTTTTATAATAGTAATCTTCTCCGCCACTGCTATTTTTTTGATAAAATTTTATTTTTCGGGAGCACCTAAATCGTATAGACAGTGCTACAAGTTTCATGAAGATTCTTTGAAAAATGACTATTTTATTAAGGAAAAATTTGATAAATAAAGGTGTAATCGGCCTCTCCGACTCTGGAAATATTTATTTTTTGGCAAAATTACATTTTTCAGGAGCACCTAAATCGTATAGACAATTCTACTAGTTTCAAACAATTTCTTCAAAAAATGAGTGATTTATTAAGAAAAAACGATTTTTTTATAATAGTATCTTCTCCGCCACTGCTATTTTTTTGCTAAAATTTTATTTTTCGGGAGCACCTAAATCGTATAGACAGTGCTACAAGTTTCATGAAGATTCTTTGAAAAATGACTGATTTATTAAGAAAAAACGATTTTTTTATAATAGTAATCTTCTCCGCCACTGCTATTTTTTGCTAAAATTTTATTTTTCGGGAGCACCTAAATCGTATAGACAATTCTACGAGTTTCAAGAAAATTCTTTGAAAAATGAGTGATTTATTAAGAAAAAACGATTTTTTTATAATAGTAATCTTCTCCGCCACTGCTATTTTTTTGATAAAATTTTATTTTTCGGGAGCACCTAAATCGTATAGACAGTGCTACAAGTTTCATGAAGATTTTTTGAAAAATGACTATTTTATTAAGGAAAAATTTGATAAATAAAGGTGTAATCGGCCTCTCCGACCCTGGAAATATTTATTTTTTGGCAAAATTACATTTTTCAGGAGCACCTAAATCGTATAGACAATTCTACTAGTTTCAAACAATTTCTTCAAAAAATGAGTGATTTATTAAGAAAAAACGATTTTTTTATAATAGTATCTTCTCCGCCACTGATATTTTTTGCTAAAATTTTATTTTTCGGGAGCACCTAAATCGTATAGACAGTGCTACAAGTTTCATGAAGATTCTTTGAAAAATGACTGATTTATTAAGAAAAAACGATTTTTTTATAATAGTAATCTTCTCCGCCACTGCTATTTTTTGCTAAAATTTTATTTTTCGGGAGCACCTAAATCGTATAGACAGTGCTACAAGTTTCGTGAAGAGTCTTTGAAAAATGACTGATTTATTAAGAAAAAACGATTTTTTTATAATAGTAATCTTCTCCGCCACTGCTATTTTTTGCTAAAATTACATTTTTCAGGAGCACCTAAATCGTATAGACAGTGCTACAAGTTTCATGAAGATTTTTTGAAAAATGACTGTTTTATTAAGGAAAAATTGATAAATAAAGGTGTGGTCGGCGGTCGGCCTCTCCGACCCTGGAAACATTTATTTTTTGGCAAAATTACATTTTCCAGGAGCACCTAAATCGTATAGACAATTCTACTAGTTTCAAACAATTTCTTCAACAAATGAGTGATTTATTAAGAAAAAACGATTTTTTTATAATAGTAATCTTCTCCGCCACTACTATTTTTTGCTAAAATTTTATTTTTCGGGAGCACCTAAATCGTATAGACAATTCTACGAGTTTCAAGAAAATTCTTTGAAAAATGAGTGATTTATTAAGAAAAAACGATTTTTTTATAATAGTAATCTTCTCCGCCACTGCTATATTTTTGCTAAAATTTTATTTTTCTGGAGCACCTAAATCGTATAGACAATTCTACTAGTTTCAAACAATTTCTTCAACAAATGAGTGATTTATTAAGAAAAAACGATTTTTTTATAATAGTAATCTTCTCCGCCACTGCTATTTTTTGCTAAAATTTTATTTTTCGGGAGCACCTAAATCGTATAGACAATTCTACTAGTTTCAAGAAAATTCTTTGAAAAATGAGTGATTTATTAAGAAAAAACGATTTTTTTATAATAGTAATCTTCTCCGCCACTGCTATTTTTTTGATAAAATTTTATTTTTCGGGAGCACCTAAATCGTATAGACAGTGCTACAAGTTTCATGAAGATTCTTTGAAAAATGACTGATTTATTAGGAAAAAACGATTTTTTTATAATAGTAATCTTCTCCGCCACTGCTATTTTTTGCTAAAATTTTATTTTTCGGGAGCACCTAAATCGTATAGACAATTCTACGAGTTTCAAGAAAATTCTTTGAAAAATGAGTGATTTATTAAGAAAAAACGATTTTTTTATAATAGTAATCTTCTCCGCCACTGCTATTTTTTTGATAAAATTTTATTTTTCGGGAGCACCTAAATCGTATAGACAGTGCTACAAGTTTCATGAAGATTTTTTGAAAAATGACTATTTTATTAAGGAAAAATTTGATAAATAAAGGTGTAATCGGCCTCTCCGACCCTGGAAATATTTATTTTTTGGCAAAATTACATTTTTCAGGAGCACCTAAATCGTATAGACAATTCTACTAGTTTCAAACAATTTCTTCAAAAAATGAGTGATTTATTAAGAAAAAACGATTTTTTTATAATAGTATCTTCTCCGCCACTGCTATTTTTTGCTAAAATTTTATTTTTCGGGAGCACCTAAATCGTATAGACAGTGCTACAAGTTTCATGAAGATTCTTTGAAAAATGACTGATTTATTAAGAAAAAACGATTTTTTTATAATAGTAATCTTCTCCGCCACTGCTATTTTTTGCTAAAATTTTATTTTTCGGGAGCACCTAAATCGTATAGACAGTGCTACAAGTTTCGTGAAGATTCTTTGAAAAATGACTGATTTATTAAGAAAAAACGATTTTTTTATAATAGTAATCTTCTCCGCCACTGCTATTTTTTGCTAAAATTACATTTTTCAGGAGCACCTAAATCGTATAGACAGTGCTACAAGTTTCATGAAGATTTTTTGAAAAATGACTGTTTTATTAAGGAAAAATTGATAAATAAAGGTGTGGTCGGCGGTCGGCCTCTCCGACCCTGGAAACATTTATTTTTTGGCAAAATTACATTTTCCAGGAGCACCTAAATCGTATAGACAATTCTACTAGTTTCAAACAATTTCTTCAACAAATGAGTGATTTATTAAGAAAAAACGATTTTTTTATAATAGTAATCTTCTCCGCCACTACTATTTTTTGCTAAAATTTTATTTTTCGGGAGCACCTAAATCGTATAGACAATTCTACGAGTTTCAAGAAAATTCTTTGAAAAATGAGTGATTTATTAAGAAAAAACGATTTTTTTATAATAGTAATCTTCTCCGCCACTGCTATATTTTTGCTAAAATTTTATTTTTCTGGAGCACCTAAATCGTATAGACAATTCTACTAGTTTCAAACAATTTCTTCAACAAATGAGTGATTTATTAAGAAAAAACGATTTTTTTATAATAGTAATCTTCTCCGCCACTGCTATTTTTTGCTAAAATTTTATTTTTCGGGAGCACCTAAATCGTATAGACAATTCTACGAGTTTCAAGAAAATTCTTTGAAAAATGAGTGATTTATTAAGAAAAAACGATTTTTTTATAATAGTAATCTTCTCCGCCACTGCTATTTTTTTGATAAAATTTTATTTTTCGGGAGCACCTAAATCGTATAGACAATTCTACGAGTTTCAAGAAAATTCTTTGAAAAATGAGTGATTTATTAAGAAAAAACGATTTTTTTATAATAGTAATCTTCTCCGCCACTGCTATTTTTTGCTAAAATTTTATTTTTCGGGAGCACCTAAATCGTATAGACAATTCTACGAGTTTCAAGAAAATTCTTTGAAAAATGAGTGATTTATTAAGAAAAAACGATTTTTTTATAATAGTAATCTTCTCCGCCACTGCTATATTTTTGCTAAAATTTTATTTTTCTGGAGCACCTAAATCGTATAGACAATTCTACTAGTTTCAAACAATTTCTTCAACAAATGAGTGATTTATTAAGAAAAAACGATTTTTTTATAATAGTAATCTTCTCCGCCACTGCTATTTTTTGCTAAAATTTTATTTTTCGGGAGCACCTAAATCGTATAGACAATTCTACGAGTTTCAAGAAAATTCTTTGAAAAATGAGTGATTTATTAAGAAAAAACGATTTTTTTATAATAGTAATCTTCTCCGCCACTGCTATTTTTTTGATAAAATTTTATTTTTCGGGAGCACCTAAATCGTATAGACAGTGCTACAAGTTTCATGAAGATTCTTTGAAAAATGACTGATTTATTAAGAAAAAACGATTTTTTTATAATAGTAATCTTCTCCGCCACTGCTATTTTTTGCTAAAATTTTATTTTTCGGGAGCACCTAAATCGTATAGACAGTGCTACAAGTTTCGTGAAGATTCTTTGAAAAATGACTGATTTATTAAGAAAAAACGATTTTTTTATAATAGTAATCTTCTCCGCCACTGCTATTTTTTGCTAAAATTACATTTTTCAGGAGCACCTAAATCGTATAGACAGTGCTACAAGTTTCATGAAGATTTTTTGAAAAATGACTGTTTTATTAAGGAAAAATTGATAAATAAAGGTGTGGTCGGCGGTCGGCCTCTCCGACCCTGGAAACATTTATTTTTTGGCAAAATTACATTTTCCAGGAGCACCTAAATCGTATAGACAATTCTACTAGTTTCAAACAATTTCTTCAACAAATGAGTGATTTATTAAGAAAAAACGATTTTTTTATAATAGTAATCTTCTCCGCCACTACTATTTTTTGCTAAAATTTTATTTTTCGGGAGCACCTAAATCGTATAGACAATTCTACGAGTTTCAAGAAAATTCTTTGAAAAATGAGTGATTTATTAAGAAAAAACGATTTTTTTATAATAGTAATCTTCTCCGCCACTGCTATATTTTTGCTAAAATTTTATTTTTCTGGAGCACCTAAATCGTATAGACAATTCTACTAGTTTCAAACAATTTCTTCAACAAATGAGTGATTTATTAAGAAAAAACGATTTTTTTATAATAGTAATCTTCTCCGCCACTGCTATTTTTTGCTAAAATTTTATTTTTCGGGAGCACCTAAATCGTATAGACAATTCTACGAGTTTCAAGAAAATTCTTTGAAAAATGAGTGATTTATTAAGAAAAAACGATTTTTTTATAATAGTAATCTTCTCCGCCACTGCTATTTTTTTGATAAAATTTTATTTTTCGGGAGCACCTAAATCGTATAGACAATTCTACGAGTTTCAAGAAAATTCTTTGAAAAATGAGTGATTTATTAAGAAAAAACGATTTTTTTATAATAGTAATCTTCTCCGCCACTGCTATTTTTTGCTAAAATTTTATTTTTCGGGAGCACCTAAATCGTATAGACAATTCTACGAGTTTCAAGAAAATTCTTTGAAAAATGAGTGATTTATTAAGAAAAAACGATTTTTTTATAATAGTAATCTTCTCCGCCACTGCTATATTTTTGCTAAAATTTTATTTTTCTGGAGCACCTAAATCGTATAGACAATTCTACTAGTTTCAAACAATTTCTTCAACAAATGAGTGATTTATTAAGAAAAAACGATTTTTTTATAATAGTAATCTTCTCCGCCACTGCTATTTTTTGCTAAAATTTTATTTTTCGGGAGCACCTAAATCGTATAGACAATTCTACGAGTTTCAAGAAAATTCTTTGAAAAATGAGTGATTTATTAAGAAAAAACGATTTTTTTATAATAGTAATCTTCTCCGCCACTGCTATTTTTTTGATAAAATTTTATTTTTCGGGAGCACCTAAATCGTATAGACAGTGCTACAAGTGTCATGAAAATTCTTTGAAAAAATTACTGTTTTATCAAGGAAAATTTGTTTATGTATAATATTTCCATTTTTCTAGCTTTGGAATTTTTTTTTTGGATATATAAGTATAATAATGTTAAAGCACCTAAATAGCACCTAATTTCGGAAAAATTAGATATTATTGGTTAATCCCTAAAATAAAAGTGTTCTGCTAGCGCGGCGTCAACTTAGCAGAACATAGCGGTATTTTTTAAATAACTTAACAAATTAAATTTTCTTTTAGATATTCGTTAAGCACCTAATTTTAATACGACATCTTGTTCTTAATTAGCTTATTTAACAGTGATGTTCTGCTAGCTTAACGTTAATCTAGCAGGACAACACAAAAATATAATTTTTTCAAAAAGCATGAGAGCACCTAAATTTTAAAGTTGGCACCTAATTAGCACCTAAAGAGCACCTAATTTTCCATACAAAAATTTTCGATTTTGAGCACCTTGTTCTGCTAGGTTTATGGAGGTGGGTGTTTCAGTAATGTGTCTGGCTTCGATAGCGCCTAAACTCTTACAGATAGATAAAAACGTTCCATACAAAAGATAAATGGTTTACTAAGATGCATAACCTGAAAATATTTTGCAATCTACAAGGTGGCCTCAAAAAGTGGCACGGAATATTTTATAATTTTTTTAAATGAGACACTAGGTATCTTTTTCCACATTTTGATTTAGTAGACCAAGAGCGTTACAACCGTATTTAATTTTTTGAACTGAAATGTTTTTGTTCCAAGGCTATCTTGACTTGATCTGGATGCTTTTTCAAATTACAGAATAAAAAGTGGTTCATCCACATTGTTGTCGGTATATTAGTGCTTATAAACTTTCATTACCTAACAACAATTTTTGTAAAGGAGTTTTTAATTTGTGGTGATTCGCTGTTTGGTAGGTTAGTGACTTGTTTTGTTTAAAACGAAAGGACACAAGTGCATGGTGCTTTTTTGCAAAAGTCGTGGATCAATACCAGGTATCAAGTATTTCAGGTATGTACATATACGAAAATATTTTGCTTATCACATTATCCGATCTTCGGAACCGAATTTCACTAAAAAGCTTGTAAAAAAAGGAAGAGAGTCACTCGTTTACAATATAATATATATGTGGCCACTACCTAACCTTAAAATTAATGTATTTTTAATTTGGTGCATTAGTAGCTGATAATAATTCCCAAAATAGTCAATATAGTCATTCATTCTTAATTTTTGGCTTAGAAAAAAGTGAGGTTAAGAAACATACGACGTCGGATGACAGTTAAAATAAAGTTCATCGTGTCGATTGTTACAAATTATATTCGGACGGAATTTGGCACCAAAAGTTTCCACCAATCAGGGCACCGTCGGATCATCATATCGTCAGAAATCGTATGCATGGAACGCTGTCTTAAATCGAACTAATCGAAATTTTGATTGCAATATTTTTTCTAACTAACCAGACAAATTTACATTAAAAAAGTAGAAATCCGGTCTTGTCGAATGTTTATTTTCACAAGGAAATTTCCGAACTGCGCAAACTCACAACTCCCCCTTCGATGCGCATAGCGGGGACATAATTGCAGATGGTACTAGCAATATACTGTTTATATATATGTGGATACAATAAACACAAGGTATGATGTCTAGCCGTTCCAATTTGGTTAGTTAGTTTCGTTAGTTATTTTTAAATTGTTTATGGAGATTCACGTTGTCGTTAGCCTTTTTAATTTTCTTTTAAAGGTATTAAAAGGTTTTAAGAATTTGATAGTAGGTGAAATGAAGGACCAATATCCAGGTATTGTTAGGTATATTTATTTTATAAAAATACCACATAGATTGAAGCTAAAATACTACATAGTGAAATAAAAGTATGACGAAACTTATATTGTGCGGCAATTTTTGTTTCTTGCTCCAGCAATGGCAATTATAATTGCATAAATTCATGCGCAGTACACCGTCCTCGATCAGCAGTCCCAATACTGCTGGAACTGGAATGGAATCCGTATTACAGTCGACAATTCTACTCTGCTGGCAATTAAAATTGCACGGATTCATGCGCAGTGCACAGTTCCCGATCAGCTGTCTCTCATTGCCAGAAATGTTGCAAGCGCCATTTTAATTGCCATTGCCGCTGCAAGTCTGAGTAGAGATGGATTATTCTGTTATCATTAACTGTTTATTAGCAGCAGCAGCAGCAGCTATGAACAGCTAATGGCTATTTAAACTAACTGGTACTGAAATTAGCAGTTCACATTATTTATTAAGCATATGTGCTGCTAATTCGTCGTAACTTTTTTGAACTTCTATTTGTTAGTACCAGTAGCTGCTTTAACTGGTAATTAAAACGAACTGGTTTGTCCATTTCTAGTTCTGGGTGTATTTTAGGGATTTCGACAGTACCAACTGCTGTTCTGACTATTGGCAATGCGCCAGCTGATCGATAACGGTTTAGTGCGCATAAGTACGTGCAATTATAATGGCCATTGCAGGCGCAAGAGAAGAATTGCCGACTCTAATACGGCTTTTAATAAGAGAACAATTTTTAAGTCTTGCACAGAAGATATCTCGTGACGCAAGTAAATAAAAATAAAATATTTTATGAATTCTCATAAATGTCGTAAAATAAATTTAAATATTTTAATTACTTTATAAATTCGATTAAGTATAAAAGCGCGATCAATTTATTCCAATAGGTGCGTAATAACAGTAATTACACGGTTGTATAAATTTAATTGTGGATCTGCTATTTAAAATAATTACTTTTAATAAGCTATAAAAAAATGCACGTGTTAGGGTTCTGTCTTCTGTCAATAATAAACCGCATATTTTTATTTATCTACTTTTCGATAAAATGAACAAGGAACAGCACATTTGGCACACATTGAATCCCCAAAAAAGATGCACAGTTTCATTTTCTACCACCCAAGACTACCACATACCATAACATTCTCCATTGTTGTGTCTTCTTTCTCTTTTCTCGTGGAGGTGTGTAATCTTCGTACCAGTGGCGGCTCGTGACCTATGATAGAGGGGGTTCACTAGTATGGTGAAATTATTTTTAAAATTTTATTTTTTTGTAACGACCAAACAATTACTTTCTAGGCATTTTAAATGTAGAAAGAAAAAAGTAATAAGAAAATGCGTTAGGTAAAACATATTTTTATTTATTTTTTAATTTTACACAAGAAAATAAAACTTTTGGAAAATAAGAAAGGTTTTCTTAGTGTGTATAGCTGTCGGATCTTAACGTCGTCGCATGCAACCCTCGTAACAATATTTATACAGTCCACTACTAATACTACTAAAGCCATCTACGAGCTATCAAGAAAACCGAATGATGTCCAATACTACTACCGCCATCTACGAGTTATCAAGAAAACCGAATGATGTCTAATACCATTACGCCATCTACGGCTACGTCATTAGGCGCAACCAAGACGAGAACAATAGTTAACTGTTTTATGACGAGAACGAATCGAGCGACGAGAATGTCAAGTTGGCGTTCTTCATATTTTCAGTGTTTTTTAGTTTAAATCCTTAAATAAAATGGTTTAAAATCCTATCGATTATCATTTATCGAAATACACAACATTTATCGACCCTACACAATAATGCTTACACGTGAAGTCCATTCTTCGGTTCTTAATTGCAGAAAATTCATCAATAACAGCCTCATTAAGTTTGGAATACCCTCTATAAATTTTTTTTCATATATTTCATTTTTAAACTTTCTAATAAAGGCCCTAGATTTACCGTTTGTGGTCTGCGTTAAATTAATTTCGGGTTTAGGTGTTTCCGCATTCTTCACTTCAATTTTTTGCCCCAAACTCAAAGAGCTAAAGTTATGTCTTAAATAGTCCACCGTCAACTATTCACTTTAACTTAATAAATATAT
This sequence comes from Barypeithes pellucidus, assembly GCA_963991005.1. Classification (NCBI taxonomy): domain Eukaryota; kingdom Metazoa; phylum Arthropoda; class Insecta; order Coleoptera; family Curculionidae; genus Barypeithes; species Barypeithes pellucidus. The sequence continues at coordinate 16,305,113 of OZ022561.1, read as the reverse complement.
AATATTAAAATATTAAAACATACACGCTCGAATTTCTAACTAGATGCACGAACAGACAACAGCGCGGTGCACACAAAAACTGTGCGCCTTTTCCATGTTAAATCGCCATAGCCCCGCTATCCCCCGCTGCTACCCGCCACCTGTTACTACAGAGAAACTGCATTACTTAATCGCACGTGCGAGCAAGTCTCGTCATAATCGTCATTTATCTCGACCGAGGCACGGTTGCCGGATCTATACAGATTGGTTTGATGATAAAATATTAGGGAAGGTCGGACTTTACTAGTTTGACGGTACGATAAAATATTAGGGAGGGTCGGACTTTATACGATAAATAATATTCAATGAATATAAATTAATATTTTTTATTCGTATTGTTTTGGGGGTGCACGTGCGCATGTGCTCCTGTGGAAGAACCGCCACTGCTCCGTACCGTCTTCTCCAAGGATGCCAATTTCTCGCTAGAATTAAGTTTCTGAAAATAGGACCAAGAAACACCGCCTTAAATGCTCTACTTGTATGTATTATTTATAGCTTTACCCCCTGCACATCCCAACGCGCGATTTTGGCACACGTTCGCTCACGTGTCTGTTTAAATTTAATCATCCCTCAAAAGGGGTGAATACTTGATTTTGGCAATAATACATCCAGACCGAAATATAAACAACATCCACGGTATCCATCTCGCTACAAGGTCAGTGTTATTTATATTTGTGTCGTGATCGGTGTTGCCAGATTTTAGAAATATGTAAAGATTTTTTATTCTTTTCTGTTTAAATAATTATTTTCATAAGTATTCGGTTAAGGTAAATGGTTTATCAGTCGGCATTGCGCATGACATCTGACGATCGGCTTTGTTTACATGCGCGAGGCCATAAATTTGCCACTTTTGCTTTTAGATTTTGGCTATCCATAGATATAGATAGGTGGTTGGATATACAGGGTGTTATGGAAATGACATATTATATTTAAACCGGAAATTCTTGAGATAAAGACAAATAAAGAAAAATACCCATAAATGGCGCTTTCAATTCATTCAGCGGTAAAAGTGACCTGACGTGGAACCAGAAAAACATCCGTGGGGCACTGCGATACATGTAAACAAAAAGCGAATTTTTACCGGTGTTGCCATATGTACACCTTAAACTCCTTAGACAAAATAAATAATTTAAACAATTTCCCATTCTGTAATACCTTATTGTACAATTAATTTAAGAAATTTTACGACAAAAATGTTTTAAACAACCCGAACAAACATTAAGAATAGTATTAAATAAGTTTGAAATAGGCACGTATGTCACTAGGTCAAATGCCAATGACCTCTTGACGGCTTACAACGGCTGAGCCGGAGTGTTCGTATAGCGCCGCACGCTTGCGGGCTGTTAGTTGAAGACGAACCAGCGGCCGGGTACGTTGTATTTCGTCGATAACCAACACAGTCGCAGCAATCCGCTCTGTTATTTCGGTTTACGCGTGTATCTTGCCAGTCCATAAATAATCTTTCAATATTGTTTTTATTGACGAAACTAATTTGCTCAGTTTAAGACTGGTTGTTTCTTCTGGATGTCAAAGTTCGTCGCGTGTAATAAAATCTAATAATTTGTAGTATTATCTGTATTATTGTATTTTCAAAAGCTCACTATCGGTTCTGCTTCACTATTACTGTGTGTACATAAAGTGTTTCCAGGAGTGTTCCCATGAAAAAGAAGAAAAACTGATTGTGTTTGTGCCTGGATTTCCTCGCTCTTTAGGTATAAAGATAATACAAATAGGCAGATAAATACTTTATTTTTATAATTTTATATGAAATTTCAGTTTTACATTAAGTTTGGCAATATTGCCATTGGGCCTGGGTGATATATGTTTACAGTAGCGCGGACTGACCTGTGAGTAAGAGGGTTTGTTACCCCCCTTTTAAAACGGTCGATTTAGAAAAAATAAAATATGCGCTTCTCTAGGACACCTCAGGAGTCAACCAATTAAATATAATACCGTCATTTCCATAACACCCTGTAGTATAGTAGGGCAGATTTCTATTTTCTGGGGAAATAAATATCTTATTTTCTTTGGTTTATTTTATATATTTAAGTGCATTTGTGAAAATATGTCCGGCTTTCTTATAAAAATATCAGGCTTCCTTTATACAATAATTGTCCTACTTTCACACATTGTCCATCTGGTAACCCCAGAAGCATTTTATGTTGTTTTTCCTGCAAATGTACCGAATCGGACAACGTGCAAAAATTGGAAATGCTTTTTCAAAGTTATTTCAATATTTGATGGCCTCAATTTAAGCATATTTCTACGGTTAACTTTGTATCTTTATTCACTGTGAAAAGTACAAGTACAAAGCCTGATTTAAAAGAAAAATTATATCGACCTTTTTAGACGTAAAGTAATGAAATGGCGAAGGAATTAAAATTTCCTCTAAAAATGATGACAAAGTTAACAATCTGACTACATGGGGTCGAGATACATAATATACATATGGAAGGGTAGGTTGTCCTAGGGTTGACAACCCTTTTAATGGCGTCGGGCGTTTCGGTAAAGGGATCAGTGGTACATTGCATTAATTCTCTGGAGTCTAGAGGATTAGCGAGTGTGGATTAGGACGAAATGTGTTCTCGAATATGAGCATTGTTAATTTTGCGGAACGACGTGTGGGTCGTTATTTATTACCTACACTGCTTGTCACATTTAACCATAGAACTTTAGGTTAAATTAGGAAAGTTTTGGGCTACTTTAAATGTCGCCTCAATATTTCAATTTTGAAATACAAATTGACCGTTTTTGTTTTTCGTAACGGCGCGTAAACTGGGGGAACCAATCCCTTTAAATATTGCATCCCTAATAATAGGATTCCTTTCTGAAGTACACGGGAAAAGACTATAGTAAAATTATTATAGTAAAGATATTATTGTAAAATTTCCTATAAAATTCTATTTAGAGCTATTTATTAACTATCTACGATGTTTCGTCAGTGCGTGGTGTGTCAGAAATTCGACTATTCTAACCCCGGATTAATATTTCGTCGGTGAAGTGAGAATACTGAGGTTATGCAGTGGTGCAGCTAATTCTATATTTTAAGTAAATATTGCAAAGATATGGATTATTTCTTTATATGATTGTAAATAAATGGTGTTTGATGAATGGGACGATTTGTCTCCCCTTTTATATTATATGTCCATGGTCGTTACTAGGGAATCCAATCCCGCACCCAAACTGTAATCCCGCAAGCCTGCGGGATTGAGCCCATCGATCCCGCGGATCCGCGGGATTTGCGGGATAGCAAACAATGAACTGACGTATTTTTGGCCGACGCGTCAGGGATTCCCCGCCATGCTGGGCTATTGAAAATACGTTAAACAGAACAGTTTTCTTGCGTACTTGCGAAAGTAATGGCGTTATTTTACTAGTATCTAGTGACATTTATCAAGTGGTTGAATATAATACATGGAATTTAAACAGCAATCACAAAAATGAGTGTCAGTATAGTTTACAAAGATAATAAAGGTTCAAGTTTAGTTTGGAATTATTTTTTAAAGTCTGAAGCTAAATGTAAGTTATGCCCTAGCATTATCAAAATCTCTGCTCGTTCCACCAAAGGTATTCACATCCACTTACAAACAACGCATAATATTAATTTGAAAGTCCAGAGCGGCAGCGGTAGTGTTGATATTGATAAAATAACACAGGAAATGAAAGCTAGTACCAGCAGTTCGAGTAGTTCGTTTAGTTCTATTGCTAAGCGCTCAGATGTTAGTGGTTCTTCTGTGCTACCTAACAAAATGAAAATTACAGATTTTTTTCATCTGAGAAAAAAGTTTCGATGGAGGAAAGAGTGTCTCGAATGGTAGCTAAAGATGGTATACCCTTTGTAAAGTTTATCACATCGACCGATATGCGCCAACTATTCCAATCAGAGGGCCACAAATTGTGTAAAATCTATTCCGCCGACAAGTGTTGAAGCTGAACGTGCGTTTTCAGCCGCAGGATACATGTGCAATAAAATAAGATCAAATCTAAAAGATGTAACATTAAACATGCTATCTTTTCTCCGAAAATACTTTCAAAATCAATGTAACATGTAACCGTTAAACTAGCCGTAGGTACTATTGTATTGTACCTTTATGCAATAAATATTTTCCTGCTACTCTACTCTGTTCCTAATTGCATAAAACAACTTTTTATTAACATACAGCACCCACATCTAGTCCCGCAAATCCCGCGAATACCGCACGTTTAATCCCGCGATGTTAATCCCGCGAAATCACCGCGGGATCCCGCATTTGCGGGATTGGATTCCCTAGTCGTTACCTTCGATATCTCAAAACCAATTCGTTTTAACTGGAACAGAAGTCGGATGATTTTATTAAAATTATTTTGTCGGCATGATTATGCCTCGGCCAATGCCGATTGTTGAAACAACGAAATTTAATTCTGTGACAGAACGCGTAACTTTCACCATTCGAAAAGTCAATTTAAACTTTTCGAATAAAACAGTTTACAAAGTCCAGTTGTCAGATTACAGCAACATGGCGCTATATTAATGGGCGAACGAGCTCGTGCATGGAATGAAAATTATGTCAAGTGGGGCTCGAGGGGTTTTCTCTCCAAAACGGTAATTTTATATTTTAGTGAAAATTTTTTAGGAAATTTCTCTGAAATATTAGCACGCCAAAAGGAACACCCTGTAGATTCATGCAATAGGGAAAGATCATTAACACTATGTTGGTGTCGAATGGCCTCCGAGAATTGCAAGTCTACATACATGGTGATTGAACTATTATACAGGGTGTTATGAAAATGACGTATTATATTTAAACCGGCAATTCCTGAGATAAAGACAAATTTAAGAAAAATATCCATAAATGGCGCTTTCAATTCATTCCCGAAAAAACATGGACTAGTAATAGCCACGTACGTCACTAGGTCAAATACCAATGACCTCTTGACGCCTTACATCGGCTGAGCGAAGTAGTTTCCTATAGCGCCGCACGCTTGCGTCTGTCAGTTGAAGACCAACCAGCGGCCGGATACGTTGGGTCTCGTCGATCACCAACACACTCTCAGCAATCCGCTCTGTTTTTTCGGTTTACGCGTGTATCCTGCCCGTCCATAAATAATCTTTGAATATTGTTTCTGGACGTCAAATTTCGTCGCGTGTAATAAAATCTAATAATCTGTATTATTGTATTTTCAAAAGCTAACTATCGGTTCTGTTTCACTATTACTATGTGTACATAAAGTGTTTCCAGGAGTGTTCCCATGAAAAAGAAATAAAACTGATTGTGTTTGTGCCTGGATTTCCTGGCTCTTTAGGTATAAGGATAAATACAAGTAGGTAGAAAATTATTTATTTCTATAATTTGATATCGAATTTCAGTTTTACATTAAGTTTGGCGACATTGCCATTGGCTCTGGGTGAAATGTTGTACAGTAGCGCGAACTGACCTGTGAGTAAGAGTGTTTGTTACCCCACTTTTAAAACTGTCGATTTAAAAAATAAAATATGTAGCGCTTCTCTAGGACACCCAATGAGTCACCCATTTAAATATAATACGTCATTTCCATAACACCCTGTATTTAAACCCACAAATCATGAAATGTAATCAAATTGCGTTGAATTAATAAATGTTACCTTATGTCAAACCCAAAGAAACACATGGCACTACAAGGTATACACGGAAAGAAAGACTGAGGTAAATTTACTGTAGAAATATTAAAACTAACCATAATTTATGGCTCTATATGTGACAGGAATAACTTTTAGTAAGAACTGGCAAAAAATTATAGCAACATTAAAGAAAAAAATTTTTGGGAAAAATTACAAAAATATTTAGCAAGTTTGCCACCAATTTAATTCTATTTTCAAATAATTTTAGCATACAATTTTCTTACCGAATCTCCCGCGAGCTTAAATAAATATTTCGGAAATTTTTTTCTGTTTCGAATTTTTTAAGAAAATTTAAAAAAACTGGCACTATAAATTTCCGTAACTAATTCATGTTTAGGGAGATTATAAGTGATAATTATTTATGAGTCTAGTAACCTATCTCTTACCACAAACGAATTATTATACTTCGTTATGCTAAGGGGACACCCTGTATGTTAACAGGTTTTTTCTAGTTTTGATAGAACACCAGTAGTAACCTTTTTGTAACTATTCACCCTTAGTCGATAAATAGTTGAGATTTGGCCTTTAGGGCTTTTACTGACATTTTTATGTTCATGTCCTGAAAGTGTTTATGTTTTGTGGCATATGTGGTGCTAAATAGGGGTGTTAAAGGATATTAAACACGTTATCTGTTAGTCCACACCTTATAAGCTATATCATTTGCCTTTATACTTACCTTACTCGTATCTAGTACTACCACCGACCTCACTGCGGATAATATAAAGTAAAAGATAAAATTTATGATAAAAAATGGGTTGGTGTGCTGGGATACCGATGTACAATCCCACCACTTTACATCAGTGGTTCCCAAACTTTCTTAGTTCGCTGCGCACTTGGAGGTTTAGTAATTTGTCACGGCGCTCTAATAATTTTTATCGAATCTTGTATATTATTATATTTTTTAGTCCCAAATAATATTCTTGCCGAATCTTGTATGTGAATTTGCTTCCATTGACGTGTAATTTAGTGTCCGCGCCTCGCGGCTTCACACGCTTGTTACGGCAATACAATAACTATTTCTTTTCCATTTCCGTTACAGAACCTGTTTATTTTAGAAACATACCTAGACACTTTCTATAAATATAGTACACGAGAAAAAGTACAAAATCTGCAATAATCTCAAATTCTATTAATACCCTAGTTGCGCGATTAAATTGATAAAAACAGTTATTAATTAAGATTCTAATGACTGATAAATAGTTAATTGAACATTTTAGAACAGTCACTTAATCTAGATAAACATCTATTATTTTATAATAACGATATCGTGATATTATAAACTTTTATAAATATATAAACTTTTCTTAATTAACATTTCGAATGCTATTTAATTGGGTGATAAAAAAATATTTAAATAAGATTGAATGTATTGTAATTATCAGCGTAGGTTTTAGTGTTTTTGGCGCTAAATTTGGAAAGCCGGTGCTGCCATCTTCGGAATTCACGGGAAGAAGCATTATGCGACAATACGGCAAAACACTATAGGAACATTATTATAGTAAACATTTTATTGTAAACGTTCCTATAAAATATAGTAATAATTACATTTTTTATTAGTAATCCATACCACAATAATATTTTGAACATAATTTACAAAGAACTATAGTTAGAATTACTGATAAATTTAGTACCATCAAGTAACTACTAAAATATAATGTAAATGTCAATTTTACGACGAACGTATGTGCACGGAACAAACACTATAGTAAAGATTTTATTGCACGATTTCCTATACAAGTAACTACTAAAATATAATGTAAATATAAATTTTACGACGAATGTATGTGCACTGAAAAAACACTATAGTAAAGATTTTATGGCAGGATTTCCTATAACATATTGTATTAATTTCAATTTTTATTATTATGTGCACGGGGAACAATAACTATAGTAAAGAGTTTATTGCACGATTTCCTATAACATATTGTATTAATTTCAATTTTTATTATTATGTGCACGGGGAACAATAACTATAGTAAAGAGTTTATTGGACGATTTCCTATAACATATTGTATTAATTTCAATTTTTATTATTATGTGCACGGAACATACACTATAGTAAATATTTTATTGCACGATTTCCTATAACATATTGTATCAATTTCAATTTTTTATTGTTATGTGCACGGAACATACACTATAGTAAAGAGTTTATTACACGATTTCATATAAGATATTGTATTCATTTCAATTTTTAATATTATGTGCACGGAACATACACTGTAGTAAATATTTTATTGCACGATTTCCTATAACATATTGTATTAATATCAATTTGTATTATTATGTTCACGGAACATACACTATAGTAAATATTTTATTGCACGATTTCCTATAACATATTGTATTAATTTCAATTTTTAATATTATGTGCACGGAACATACACTATAGTAAATATTTTATTGCACGATTTCCTATAACATATTGTATTAATTTCAATTTTTAATATTATGTGCACGGAACATACACTATAGTAAATATTTTATTGCACGATTTCCTATAACATATTGTATTAATTTCAATTTTTAATATTATGTGCACGGGGAACAATAACTATAGTAAAGAGTTTATTGGACGATTTCCTATAACATATTGTATTAATTTCAATTTTTATTATTATGTGCACGGAACATACACTATAGTAAATATTTTATTGCACGATTTCCTATAACATATTGTATCAATTTCAATTTTTTATTGTTATGTGCACGGAACATACACTATAGTAAAGAGTTTATTACACGATTTCATATAAGATATTGTATTCATTTCAATTTTTAATATTATGTGCACGGAACATACACTGTAGTAAATATTTTATTGCACGATTTCCTATAACATATTGTATTAATATCAATTTGTATTATTATGTTCACGGAACATACACTATAGTAAATATTTTATTGCACGATTTCCTATAACATATTGTATTAATTTCAATTTTTAATATTATGTGCACGGAACATACACTATAGTAAATATTTTATTGCACGATTTCCTATAACATATTGTATTAATTTCAATTTTTAATATTATGTGCACGGAACATACACTATAGTAAATATTTTATTGCACGATTTCCTATAACATATTGTATTAATTTCAATTTTTAATATTATGTGCACGGAACATACACTATAGTAAATATTTTATTGCACGATTTCCTATAACATATTGTATTAATTTCAATTTTTATTATTATGTTCACGGAACATACACTATAGTAAATATTTTATTGCACGATTTCCTATAACATATTGTATTAATTTCAATTTTTAATATTATGTGCACGGAACATACACTATAGTAAATATTTTATTGCACGATTTCCTATAACATCTTGTATTAATTATAATTTTCATTATTAATCCGTACCAAAATAATATTGTAAATACAAGAACAAACCCAAAAACTCGATTTTTGAATGAACCAGTACCACGAACATCCTCTAGTGTAGTCCTTCTAATTCATTTTGTAAAAAATTTAACCAAGAAAATATAAGAAAACTGTTTTTCTTTTGCAAGACTCGTTGGTAACATGCCCGAACATACATCTTGACAAGTGTAAAGTGCCAGTATTAAATCTGCAATATTAATGACGTAAATATCAAATGTAATAGGCATGTCATAAGTAGTTTTTAATCTGTTCATAAACTGATTAATCCTGTACAAACGGTTATCAATTTTAATCCTTGAAATATTTAGCATTTATTTTAATCCCCTTATAAATTATTTAATCCTAAGCCTAAAATGAAGTAAAATAATAAATTTAAGTTCTAGATAATTTTCCCTTTTCCATTCAATATTTTCATGATACATTATTTAGTATTTAAGTAATTAAGGGCCGATATTTTAAAGTCACCTTAAGGTACAGAATGACATAAGTCATCCTTAACACAAGTTTGACACTATATTAAAGTTGTCCTTTACTCTCATTTTTGAGAATTTATTTATGATTCGCCTGGACAATTCTATATGAAAACGATCTCTTGTATTTTTCTCGTCAGACGTACAGCACGTTTCACGAAATTTGGATACGACTTAATGATTTCCTGGGTCGGTCCTATTGTGTCGACAAGAGCTTGACAATAAACAAGTGAAGTATGAAGGGACGGACTAAGGAAAACAAGTAATGATATGATTATATTAATGTAATCAAATGAAATAACATTTTTTTTAAATATTACTAGTCATATTTATTTACATTTATAATGTCATTCTATAGATAGTTCTGTTTCGCTATCGCTATCCTCATCAAAATTAATTATAATAATTATACGATCCAGACTAATATACGAATTTTCTACAGTTATTACGTGACGGACTGAATTTTTCCAACTACCTGGGGGAATATCATTAAATCATTTTCGTATTAATTCTACAACACTAGAACTTAAAGTCGGAGAAATATTTTCAGACCTAACCAGTGATTTTAACTGGTGCCACATATGCTCTATGGGGTTAAAAATGCAATAATAGGGTGGGAGCCGTAGCACTGTATGTCCAATTTCTTCTGCCAATGTGTCACAAACATATACTTTTTTTATACAAAATGTCTTTAAAACTTCTAAAAGATCACTTTTTTTATAACTTTCTTCAAAATATATATCATTCGCCGCCATGTAGTTCTGAATCTCCAATTTTGTATTATTTGCGCTTGGAGCTTTATGTAATTGGCGACTGTGATAGCTCGCATTGTCCATTACTATCACGCTATTCTGAGGAATGTTTGGTAAAAGACAATTCTTGAACCATTCCTTAAAAACTAACAAATTTTAGCACAAAAAGATATTTAAATATAAATTAAGCAACCTAACCTACCTGATGTGCCTATATTTAATTAAAATTATTACAATCCGGTCCTTTCCACATAATAATAACAAACGGTCATAAATAATGGGAAGGCCCCTGCAGTCATTAAGTTATATCCAATTTTTCGAGAAACAATCTTTACCACCGTTCTTGATTAAAACAATTAAATTCAAATTGAAACCATAAATTTTGTTTTGTAAAAATTTTTAGAAATGGCCACAACGATTAAAAAAAAATCAACACCCTGTAGCATGTAATTTAAGCCGTTGTGGATATGTTCATACAAATTTTTGTCCATAAAATGACCTAAAAAAAATATAAATAAAATTTATTTAACTGTTTCGACAGTACTTTGTCCCAGAGATCTTTTTTTACCCCCTGTTTTTAGTCACTCTTCCTTTCTATTCTCTATCTCTTATTCTTTATTCTTCGGTGGTCCCCGTAAGACCATCAGCTGAGTGCCTAAGGGTCACTGCTCCCTCTTTCTGCTGATAGTGGATAGACTCAAGGTTATAGAGCCGGATTCCACACAGAAGTTTGCGGTCTGCACCAATAGAAGGATGATTATAATGCATATTATTTCCGATATCCTTTGGCTTTGGGATAAATCCAGTTGCCCAATCTCGTTCTCCCTTCACCTCCCTACAAGGAGCATCCAAAAGTACTCGTAAAGTACTTTTAACGCCTGGACGATGGATTATTTTGTTCTGTGAGAATTATTTCTATTTAAATTAAATCATAGCATAAAAATTCAACTTTACCGCTTCGTCGAAACAGAGTGAAAGAGAGTGAAACGTGCTTTACGTACCTAATGGATGCTTTATCATAGAATCGAAAATTGCTCTTGTTTTTATTTTGGTGCAGACAATGCTTACCCATGCCCATCACCTTCCCATAAAAGAATAATGCCAACCATTAAGAAGACCAAGAAAAAGACCCTTCGCCAAAATAAAACTTATCGTATATCGCACGAGACCTAAAGCTATTAAGCCTAGCCTCGGGGTATCAAGTTTGGAATATTCGGGACCCTTACGTATACAATATTGGAATTATTTAAAAAAATTTTTAATTATTTCTATAATCTGTTAAAATAATAGATATAATATGTAAAAAAATTAAGTTTTTGAAAATTGAAGGCTATAAACCAAGATTGGAATCGGCTGGATATTGTCAGATAACAAATAGAGAGATATTGGAAACCTACTGGGGGTAACAAGGCTCTGGATAATTTAATTGACCTATTTTATCGACGTCAAAATTTTCAATAAAATACATTCAATAGTTTTGAAATACCGTGAATCCTCCCTGAGGCGGACATCTACGGGACCTTCTAAATGTGTCCGCCTAATAGAGGTGTGCGCCCATGGGAAATTTGATATTAGGTAATATGTAAATGCAGAATTATTACTATGTATATGTATGTACAAATAAACATAACATAACAAAAATACACTAATTTTAGTTAGGATGTAGTACTAAAAAAATCTAATAACGTAGTTTGACGTGTTTGCGTTTTATACTTGCAATCTAGAAAATGTAATTCCCAGTCTGATAACAATTCCATTGCTGTAGAGTCACCTCTATTCTTTGCATACTTTCCTTTACCATACTAATGGCTTGTTGATAAATGGTGACATTTGTTTGATTACTGCATTCAACTTCTTCATCAGAGTCGTCAGATAGTGATGTGGTTTCAGTTTGGACTACATAATCGGTAGGAATGGGGTCACTATCATCTTCTAATAGCACATTGCTATCAATGTTAATGAACTCGCCCAAATCATTGTTATCAAATTACAAACTTCCACAACATCAATATTCTCTTTCAGACTCAAAACGCGACATTTTTGTGCCATTGTTTACGATTTTAACCTTACAACTCACAAATAAACGGCGGACTGCTGTCGGGGAATCACACATACTTACTTTCGCGTTGCCACGCATACGCGATTGGTTGCCGGTCTGTATTCAGAGAGTTTTCCAAATACTTAAAAAAAAAAATTCCGTTTAAAGGAGGGTTTTCCCACTCTTTGTATGAAAACAGCCTGTCCGCGTCCGCCCAAAGGAGAGTCCGCCCAAGAGAGGTTGATTTTCATGGAATTTCATATACGTAGTTCCGGACTATGAAAAAATGTCCGCTTAATAGATACGTCCGCTTATTAGAGGTGTCCGTTATGAGAGGTTTAGCTGTATTTGCATTATTCCAGATTTTTCTGATACCCTGTATAGATACCTACAAAGTAAAATGAATCATATTTATTCCTCTTTTTTGGACATAAATCAAGATTGAAACATAAAAGCTGTCAAGTGTTAATAGCATTCTGCATTTTTGTATAATTGTGCGGTTTTTTATGATCTGAATATTAATAAAACCTCAGACGTTGTATTGTTTCCTCTTTATGGTCCTTATTGGTTTGAAATAATAATTATTCTTTGTTTCAGTTGGTGATTAAAATCGCTGCCAAGGACGCTATCAAACGCCTTACTGAAATCGAAAGGCCGAAGCTTGAACCGAAAGCTCACATTACCAACCACATTTTGGTACATAATAATCATAATGTAAGTACATAACATTAATTTTTAAATTTTAATTTTCCCAGGTGCTCCGACTGTGTTAATCGTCCAAAGTTCTACCTATACAGGGTGTTACAAATTCGGCCTTCACCGTTGTTATTTCGGATTATATCGTCGAGATACGAAGTCGTTTAAATTGTTTCATCATCAACTTTGTTTTGAAAGGTCGGATTGAAAATTTAATTAAATTTTCATATAGCGGAGAGATAGTGGCAATGAGAATGTTATTTTCACGTATCTCGTCAAATAGAAACAGAGAACAAAAAGAACCAGATCGTAAAAACTCGATTTTTCCGAAATATTGTCGAAAATTATTAAATTTGAAAAAATGTCCAGTTATCACGCCTTCATCTAGTCAATGACTAATCGCTAGGTTATTAAAAAATAAGAAAGTTTTACTCGAGCGAAAAAGTTCGGCAACGCTGCGCTTACCGGTCAGAGTGATTTCAGTCCGTAAGAAAGCAGATCGTCTTTTTGTTGTTACGCCTTGTCCGTTCTTGATGAAATCATATTAAAAATATAAAAAAAAAACGTGAATTCATCGACAACGGACGTTTTGAGTGTTGCAAAAATTCCATAGTTTAAATAAAAGATGTAAAGAAAAGGGGTATAAAAAAGTTACAGCGCCCGGGTCAATTTTTTTTAAAATTGTTGATAACACTCTAAAAAATAGTAAATCGAGTCGAACGGACATTTTCCGTGTTGCGCAGCTGCAGGGAAGGCAGCGGAGTTGGATCTCGTATCTGTATAATTCATGATCGCGGTACACAGCACGCGCATGGGACGGCTTGCCGTGTGGCTTGGTTGTCTATAACAACTCGGCATCAGCTATGTCCCCATATTGCATTATTATTGATACACGTGCTGTGTTGACTGAAAACGGTTTTGCTAAAAATGCGTGTATAAAAATGTCAGTTCATATTTTCCCCCCATTTTCCGAGCCACAATACATGATTTCTGCTTGAAAACGGACGGGGCGCGATAACTCGAACAGCGTTAAAAAATTACATACCTAAGATCCAACACTGCGCTTGCGCATCGATGAAAATGTCGAAGCTAACATCCGACGAGTAAAACGGACGAGGTGAATTCTCCGCTGTAAAAAATTTTCGATTTTTCTCAAACCAAAACTATTCACCGCACGGAAAATGTCAGTTACTATTTTCATCTAGCTGTACTGTTACGACCACTTTTTTTTTACATATGTAAAGATGATTCTCAAGGATTTCGCAACGTTGTCAATGTCCGTTCTTGTTAATTTCCTTCTCAAGTCCTTATTCAATCACCAAAAAACTAGATCGTAATCAGTCTGAAATCCTGGTAACGGGCTGCCGTACTATAATGGAGTCCCTGTATCTGGGACACCCTGTATATGCCTTTATATTCAATCGAAATGTAATGCTTTATGTTTCCTTATTAACAATAACAATAATAAATATTTAATTTCAAACACCCTCGTTTATTAACAAAACTACGAATACTAATGCGTTAGGCAATCAAATAATATTATAAAACACGCTCACGCCAAATATACGGTTAATTTCACTTTATTTATTTACCCAACGCAGAAAATCTAATTTAACAAAATTACTACAAACCGAAAATAAATTTAGAATAATAAATTTTCGAAACGATCGAAACCGGGGCAGTATATTTTCCGCTATAATTTTATCGGCGAAGAGATTAAATATTTTATGAATGAATAAACCATGTTTATTAATGATTGGTCCTTAATGGTTTATTTTCCGAAAATTATTTTACTGCAAGCCGAAATGAAATATTGATTAATTTTTATACGTCGAAATAAAATTTTAACACGTTTACAATTTTGGCCCGGCCCAATTTAATAAATTTTTGATTGATTGGTAATGTTTTTGTCTAGGGCAGAATTAACCTAATTTAAAATGAAATTACCTACTTGAGGTTCATTGGAACATCCACTCCTACACACACGTATTCGTGTATCTAGATACATAATATACTGGGTACACCAAGTAATGTGGCCTATTAGACGTATCTCGGGAACTAAATGAGATTTTATTTTGAAAATTTGGCTGTGGCTATAAGAGATGAGTTTTACGTTTAGAAACTATTTTGGATGATGCGGTGTTGCCGGATCATACCGAAAGTGCCAGCAACTTCCGATTTTAAATGTTATACTCTATACAGGGTGTCCCAGAATATGTTGGCAATCTCCCGGGCTCAGATAGAACACTTAAAAATAACAGGAGAAGTTCATATAAATACACAAATAAGTGAACAAAAATCATACGAAAACAGTAATAAAACGAACAACGAAAAAAGTAAGGAACTACATAAGCAGGTGTTCAAAATGATTTCCGTTATTCTCTAAGCCCAAATAACATCTTCTAACTGCCACATAACAGTTTTTTTGAGATAAAATAAAACACGATAGAATATCAAACTTTTCAGCATTGGTAAAATTATGTTCCATATTTTCTGGAAAATAGAAAACCTCTTAAGCGCTTTCAAACGATCGCAATAGGAATGCCAAGTGAAACAAATCACGCGTCACCATCTTAATTTTTTTGTTTCAAACGCCTATTTTTCTTTTAAATCCTTATTCAACAGAAGTTTGAAATAATGTTCCTGTATTTTGTTCACTTGTTTATGGTTTATTATTAAATTATTTGTTATTTATTGAACTAGTCCAACATAAGTAAAAGTTTAGAGCTTACTTATGAGATATTATTTATAAAATTAGTAGAAATACAGGACCGTATCCCAAAATTTCCTGATGTTGTTCAAAAACCCTCGAAACGTCATTAAATCACAATGTGTCATACATCGTTGCATTCGGAAGACAAAAAGCTCTCAGATTCCAATATCAGAAAAACAGGACCGTATTTAAAAAAAGAAAGTTGATACTGGCCATTCGAAGACGACTCGTCGGATTAAAAAACAATTAACGCTGTTAGATAGAGCGTAAAAAGGGGCAATGTAAAAGTGCAATTTACTTTAGAATTCGATCTAAAAAAAAAAACCAGGAAACAATAAAACGATTTTTCAGAATTTCGGTTTTTTCCGGATATCTCCAGAACTACTCGGAATTTTAAAACTTTCTAAACGGCATATGATTAGGCACGTAAATGCGCAACTTTACCGACTTCGTATCTCTTACGGTTTCCGAGATCCCTGTACTGGCCCTACATATTTTGGACACGTTGTGTACATAGAGTAATCCATTTAACCTTCCGAAGTTGCTGCCACTTTCGGTATGATCCGGCAACACTGCATCATCCAAAATATTTTATAAACGTTGAAGACCATCTCTTATAGCAACAGCCAAATTTTCAAAGTAAAATCTCATTTAGTTCTCGAGATACCTCTAATAGGCTTGGTGTACTGTACCCTGTATATAAATATCCTTTTGTTGAACATTCCAATTAAACCTCTATTCAAGTGAAGTCAACCTAAAGGTTAGTGACAATTGATAAACGATTAACTCGAGCTCAATGGTAATTTGAACTTCACTCAAGTTAAAACTCAATTATGTTAGTTCACAGATCGATCTTACACTTTTGACTGTAGAGGTATTTTGTCTTAAGCTCGACTGACCCGAAGATCTGCATTCAATTGAGAGTCAAACTTGTATCCCTTCCCATTTAAGACTTTAACATCTAACCCCAGAGGGTTAAACCAGGAATGCTGCAAATAATTCTTTAAAAGCCAAACTACCAATAAATAAATATTTGAATCCGCCGATAGATTTTAGCGTATATTTATTTAAGAATTATGTATATCCAATAAATCGTCCGCATAATGACTTTTATTGACAGGCACTTATTGGGCAATTATTTTATGACATTAAGTACGCAGCAAATAAATTATAGTCTCCCCGTTCGATAATAATAATAATAATAATAAATAATTAATAATAATAGCTTATAATGAGTGGGTATAAATTAAGTTGTCAAAACTGGACAACATGGGGTGTAATTAGTAATTAATTTAGCTGAAAGTAGCTAAAAAAATGTTGTGTTCCGACAAGAGTTCTCTAATTATAAAGTTTTGTGTTTTGAATGATTTTTTTGTGTAGGTATGTCCCATTTTCGACACTTTTATAGGGTCTCCGTAATTGTTAGTGGTATCGAAAAAGTAATGTAGGTGTCATGTGCTCTTTTTGGGTCAATTTTAAAATGGTAAAATCAAAATTTGAAAATTTTCGCTTGCTCACCAAAAAATTGTTAATTTCAAAAATTACCCTATATTATCTTAGTTAAAAGAGATATAGAAAAATGTTTTATACAGAAGATTCTTTATATTGATTGTTGAATAAGCTGCCGTTTTCAGAATAAGTATACGGGGTCAGGTAAAAAAGTTATCGAACCTAACCTCAATTTTTTTAAATGGAACACCCTGTATATTTTAATCTAAAAAAATAGCATTTTAAATTCTCTTCTCAAATATATAACACACCATGGATGACATTGGTTTCTTAGGCGATTTATTTAAACTTTATGACTTTAAACCACAGTAGACCATGAAACAAAAGCTAATACCATAGAAACAATTCAACAAATACCAACAATTATGTTGACATTCTAGTTGTTATTAACATTTAAGGTCAATTTCATTTTTACATATTCATTTGCGAAAATGATCTATCCACATTTTGAAAAATTTGATATGATATCAGTTTATATTGAAAGTGGAAAAAACGAAGAAATGGCGTAAAATTTATATTTTGTTCGTTATTCGGAAAGACGGCAACCATTTAAGGACATAACCTGAACATTTGCGATGATTCCCGTTATTTTTTACCTTAATCTGATTTATTTCATTTCAAAGTAATAAAGTTTAAACAAATCGCATGGGAAACCAATATGTGTTATATTATATTTGAAAAGACAATTTAAAATGCTATCTTTTTAGATTAAAACATACAGGGTGTTCCATTTAAAAAAAATGAGGTTAGGTCCGATAACTTTTTTACCTGACCCCGCATACTTACTTTGAAAACGGCAGATTATTCAACAATCATCATAAGGAAACTTCTGTATAAAACATTTTTCTGTATCTCTTTTAACTAAGGAAATATAGGGTAATTATTAAATTGTCAATTTTTTTTATTCTCAACCGTATCTCTTAAGCGTATCTCTAATTTTGATTTTACCCAAAAAGAGCACATAACACCTACATTACTTTTTTGATAGCACTAACAATTACGGAGATACCCTATAAAAGTCTCGAAAATGGGACAACACCCTGTACATATTAAGCCGGGCTGAGACCACTAGTGTACTTGACCAATATTTGTAATGGCGTATCTTGCCAAGTGAATGGAAGAATTACCAATTATTGTATCTACAATGAAACCATACACAGCGAGCTCTTAAAGTCCATTACAGGAAATACTAAATAATATAGAACGTAAATAATAACTATTACAATATAAATTAAGAGGAGGATCCCAAACAATCCCAAATTAGCAATCAGAGCCATCTATGTGCCATCAATTTATTTAAAAATATGCCGCTTTTTGGCAGGTTAGAAAGAGACGAGAGTCATCAGCTGATCAATATTTCTTTTCGTTAAGTTTAAGCCGTTAATAATGAAGTTTTTAAGTTAATTTATTGATATTTAGATTGTCTGACATGTCGACAAGTTTCAGGAAGATCTGTGACAAAAATTTGAAAATTGTTCATATTTGAAATTGTTATTATTATTCTTATAACATTATATTTTTTAACGCAATTTTTTCATAGCGTTTTCCAATCCCTTAAATTTACGAATCGAGTTTTAGATTAGAAAAAAGTTAAGTATATTTGGCTAAACGTTCGCATAAAATAGGGCCTGCTTGGTAACCTGTTATTAAACGCAGCTCTTAAAGGTATCATATATACAGAAGGGAGCAAAATGTTTGTCATTGTTAACAAATGTTTGGAAACCTTATATTTATTTTGATGGAGACGTAATCACGGGTATTCGAAAACTTTTGCAATAATTTGTTCGTGTTCCGACCTATGTCGGTGCATCATAGCTGATGCGTCGTCATCAACATCGATTGAGTTGGTCGGTATTCGGAGCAGTCGGATCGATGACCAATGTTTGCAAACGTACACTATTTGGCTGTTGGAGATGAACCCGAGCACGTTGAATTAATAGACGGAGAACCAGGCGTATACCAAAGTGAATCCGTCGCTGCTTCGTCTTTCCAATTTGAGTAAAGATTGTTTCACGAAAAATGGATATAACTTAACGACTGTAGTAAAAGTACCTGGGGCCATCCCATTATTTATGACCGTTTGTTATTATTATGTGGAAAGAACCGGATTGTAATAATTATAATTAAATATAGGCACATCAGGTAGGTTAGGTTGCTTAATTTATATTTAAATATCTTTCTGTGGTAAAATTTGTTAGTTTTTGAGGAATGGTTCAAGAATTGTCTTTTACCAAACATTCCTCAGAATAGCGTGATAGTAATGGACAATGCGAGCTATCACAGTCGCCAATTACATAAAGCTCCAAGCTCAAATAATACAAAATTGGAGATTCAGAACTACATGGCGGCGAATGATATATATTTTGAAGAAAGTTATAAAAAAGTGATCTTTTAGAAGTTTTAAAGACATTTTGTATAAAAACAGTATATGTTTGTGACACATTGGCAGAAGAAATTGGACATACAGTGCTACGGCTCCCACCCTATTATTGCATTTTTAACCCCATAGAGCATATGTGGCACTAGTTAAAATCACTGGTTAGGTCTGAAAATATTTCTCCGACTTTAAGTTCTAGTGTTGTAGAATTAATACGAAAATGATTTAATGATATTCCCCCAGGTAGTTTGAAAAATTCAGTCCGTCACGTAATAACTGTAGAAAATTAGTATATTAGTCTGCATCGTATAATGAATCCAATTATAATTAATTTCGATGAGGATAGCGATAGCGAAACAGAACTATCTATAGAATGACATTATAAATGTAAATAAATATGACTAGTAATATTTAAAAAAAATGTTATTTCATTTGATTACATTAATATAAGATTACATTAATATAATCATATCATTACTTGTTTTCCTTAGTCCGTCTCTTCATACTTCACTTGTTTATTGCCAAGCTCTTGTCGACACAATGGGACCGACCCAGGAAATCATTAAGTCGTATCCATTTTTCGTGAAACAATCTTTACCTACAGAACACTTTAAAAGTTTTTTCCTTTTACTAACAAGAAGTAATTCTCACAAAATGACCTGTCACATAAACGCTTAAAACATTGAAATTATAAAGTTAAATAGATCCCAATCTTATCGCACCGCGTTAAGTTTTATTTTATTTTCAAAGATGGCCGGCCTTGCTCGACTCGCTTTCGTGTTTATGTCATCGGGCATGCCATTTAGATCGTATCGTTACGTTTTGACGATTATTTTAACAACGCTTTTATGTTAATTGAATTAAATAAAAAAACTGAAGCGGTAATAAATGGTAAAACGTCGGGATAATAAACTGGGAGAATGTATAAGTCATTTATTTGACACGCACACTGTAAGAGAGAATAAGGTGTTGTCGCGCCACCACGGTGTGATTTTAAATGGGCTATCAAAAGATTGAGACTAGTGTTGGGAAAAACCGATGATTTTAATAATCGAGTACTTGATACTCGAGCGATTTTAATAATCGAGTGAATCGCTCTAGGGAATCGCTTGAAATTCCAATTCACCAAGCGATGACGTCACCGACTGCTCGATCGACAGCCTAGCCATTTACATGTGATCAGGTAGGGTATTTAGCAGGCACGTAACTACGGATGGGCACAGGTTTAGCTTAAAAATTGTAGTAGCCACCAAAAAAATTCCAGAAATTTATTTATTTGTGAATAATGAATTTTTACCACGTGTCTCCAAACAAATAAACTGCAAAAATGACCTAAATATGTATTTATTGTCCGGGTTTATTCTTGTGCTTTTTTAAAACAAAAAGTATTACCAAGAGTTATTTTTCTTCACATCTTTCTCAATCTACGAGCATAAAATAAGTAGATATTTAAAATGGCTTGTCAAATTCTTCGACTTTAAATTATCAGGTGCCCACTGTGTGCCCTGTAGAATGTAGAATTAGTTACGCGACTGGCAAAATAAGAAAATAGGTGATTATTTTTTTAAATTCATGTTTATAGTTACCTAAAAGTTCTTGTTTAAATTTAAGAATGTTTACTTTTGGTTACCAAAAAATTTGTCGATACCTATGTTTTGTTAACTATTTTGCGCTCGTTTTCTTATTTTCCTTTAACATTTTCTATAATGTATGTTATTTTTAAGAAGTCTTCTTGAATTTAATAATAAAAAGTTCCTGGTTAGATTTAAAAATGTTTACTATAAGATTACCAACGAATTTTTCTATATATTTTGTTAACCATTTTGTTCGTTTTGTTCGAGTTTATAGTAAATAAAAATTTAAAAATTATGTCCTTTAATTTTTAATATTTACAATCGGAGACCTAAACTACGCCGCTGGCTAGCCAGTTAAAACAAAACTTTACTAACCCCATGTCGCGATGACTCCGCTAAGGGATTTGGCATACTTTTTTATATGCACCTTCTCGTTTATGTGCCTTTAAGAAAGACAGGCGATATTTTTCATTTTTCGCCTGAATTTATAGATAGAGTAGTATTTCCTATCGAGCGAAAACTGTTCGAATATACGAGCAGTTTTTTTTTAACTCGATCCCACTACAGCGGTACATTTCCGCCGTCGCCAAGCAAAGCTCGGGTATCGAGTGAAAGATAATAAGTGACGAGCGACGGTTTTCGCCTGAATAGATAACTCGAGCAGTTTTTTTAATAATCGAGCGATATCGGTTATTTCAATAATCGAGTGATCAAGCGGTTTTTCGCTCGAGCGATCAGAACACTAATTGAGACTACCTCCCCTACCATGCTCCAACCCGTACCAATATTGGCGAGGCTCAAACCATACGTTGTTTGCAATGTTGCCAAGCTTGAAACAACAAATAAGTTTTCTGAAGATAGGCACTGTCGGATTAAACAAAACACTGCTTAATTACTGTTCATATATTTATTTTAAATTATCAGTCCATAAAATTATATTTATTTTTAATCCTGCTTGCAAACTGGCAGACAAAATTCCTCGAAATGGAGTTGCCTTGACATTGCCAAAACGAAAATTAGTGCGAATGTTTCACTATTCGTTATGTTCAGCAGCTTTATGTCAATTTTTGGCAATAGCGTCATAGAATTTGTTTGTTGGTGTTTGCCGCTGCATTACCGGAACTATGACAGTTTTGTGGTTTTGTCATCACGTTTAATTGAATAACTTAGGATTGGCTCACCGGAATGCATTCAAACTCGGCACATGGGTGTACCATGGCTCTTCAACAAGTTATGATAAAGCTTTTCTATAGAATATACAGGGAAGCCAATATTCAGCCTTTTCAAAAATGATAAGGGATTTCCAATATTCAACTCAACGTTATACCTAAAAAGATAATTAAAATTTGATATTTTTGTGTAGCAATGAACAAATTGGTTGATCCAATAAACTATTTGGTTAGGGCATTAAAAATGTTGTGTATTTACACGTTGAGAGGTAAGTTAATTTTACAAGTGCTTTCCGTTTTTATAGCACTTGGTACACGAAAGGTCTTAGCCGAAGGCTTGGATATATTTCTGATTTAAACCCCAAACGCACGTTGCGTGTCCCGACACTCATCCCACGGGATTAAGACTAATAACACGGCTCGTGACACAAATGGGTATCATCATCGTCGTTTCTAGATATGTTGCCGCACGAACAGATAGAACTGAATAAACCCGAATCATGTATTAGTGACAACAGCTTAGATTATTATCGCAAAGAGTAGATTTGTATGTGGATCAGCAAGTGCGACACGTGACATGCTGTATAATCTTTATTTTGTCAAAAGATTTAAACTACTTATTGGACATTGGAGATTGAAATGGCTTGAAAAGCACTAGTATTGTTTGCCCAGTGTTATTTGAACGTTTCCGCATGAAGAGTGAGGGGGAGAAATATGTATAAAGACCATGCCGGGAACCGTATTACCGTAGGCGTTCTCAAACTATAATTTATTAATAGTGGAGTCGATCCGGTTTACGAAAGTCCCTTGACGAAATCGAGTAATTTTTTTCCCCAATAGGTACAGTAGGACCCTCTCGACATTCTGACATGATTTGTGGGAGGCGCCGCATGGGGGGGGGGGGAGCCTCGTAAATCTAACCGACAACGGATTTTCCTAAATAAGTCGGCCGGTTCTGATGCTACAAAAAAAAAAGAGAAGGGCAAAATTGAAGAGCTTGACAGAGCGCGTAAGCTCGAACAAACCCGATCCCGATATCTCAATTAGTTCGCGAATTATCGCAATTTTTAACTGCAAAAAACAATAAGATTCAATTATTATATCTCGAGAAGGGGCTGAGTTGGGACATCAATTTTTCGCGAATCAATCGGGTGACACCGAGTACTTTGATGGGCCGGAGGCTGGGGGTGGTGGGTCAATTAGGAGGGGAGTTATGGAAGGGAAAAAAATATTACATAAATGCTAATAAGTAGTTTATTAATCGAGCTACGGGGATCAGCCGGATTCAATTTGTTAATTTTTTTATCAGCTTTTTATTTTCGCAAATGCGCGCTTGTCGCGGCATACAAGAAATTGCCACTTTTTAATATCTCCGAAAATACTTTAGATATTATGTTCAATTTTGGTGTTATGTGTTAATAGGACATAGAACCACCAACGATTTTTACAACACAACGGCAGCATATCCTAATTTGTTTGGCTCGCATTCCTTCCAACGTTCAGAAACGTCTGATGGGCATGCAATTAAAAAAATCCTTTAATGCACTCTGGGACTGGTGCGTCTGCGAATAAACAGACTATTTTAAATCATTGGAGGTTATGTATAGGGAAACACCACCTCAGGAAGATCGTTCCACAATGATTACGTTCTCCAGATAAAATAATTCTTAAGCAATGAACTTTGAGGAGTACTAAGTTGAACCACATAGGACTGGGCGGCAGTGGTTCGTTGCTCTAGTTGGAATTAAGCCGGCAATGTCAGTCGAGCATTTGCCACGAACATATCCGTAAAAGCGAGTCAAATAACCAAGCTGTCTTCGATGTTCAAGCCTGTCGAGGTTCTTCGTCAGCTCGTGGTCTCCGATCAGACAATTGGCTCTCCTTTCGATGCTCAAAATCCAACATACAACGTTTCTTTCACTTCGACATGTCCAAGGGATTATTTTAGCTTTAATTTAGCGCAAGGACTTATTTATATAAAATAGCTTGTGACCCAATTTTCCTTATCGATTTTGGCTTGAACTCAAGCTGGCTTCAAACTATGAACGGGGGGAAGTCAAATAATGTATTAGCAGAAGGTTGCAAGACTGTATGGAAAGAACCGCGGTAACTTACCAGTGGTTTTGCAATTAAAAATATTGTGAATAACTCAATTTTTGCCATTACTGATATTTACTAAAAACCCTTATAACATCCATTCATGTAGTTTATTCGCGTAAACTATTACAATAGAAACATGGGAAAAAACTGCTACAATATATAAATCCTCAGAAACAGACAATATAAACCCAATTATTCTGGTTAAACAAGCTACCAGATGTCAAGCAATCTGATACCAGCTTGTAACAGATATCTCTCAACATTTTATTACCTGCCATTATTAATTCGAAACACTCAGGTTATTTCGAAGTTTTACGGTCTGATGGAGAGCTCTCGCATACCTAATCGTGCCCGATCACCCGTAACGTTATATAAATAGACAAGAACATTGTTTGTTATGTCGTGGATGTAGTTTTTTAAAATTTATTTTTGATATTTTGCGTTTATAAATATTATACAAGATCGTCGAGAAATACTGATGGAAAATCTTATACAGGGTGTTTCTTAATAACATGCTAATATTTAAGGAGGTTATTCTTGGGTCCATATGAACATAGGTCCTAAACGTTTTAACTTTTGAGATACAGGGTGTTAAAAATTTTCAAAAAATCTCCTTTTTTTATTAATTTCTGTGATACCGCTCTAGATATTTTTGTAGATTTTGGTATTCATCAAGAAGGCTGATGTATAACATATTTTTTATTCAGACCAGTGGCGTTCGTGCGGGAATTGCCGTCGATATTTTTGAGGAAACGAATGGTACGCCACTTCTATTTTTTTTAAATAAAAATTATTTTTCAAAATCTCATTCCTTGCTGAGCAAATGTCGTCTCTTGGTTTTTTGTCTTTTGACGTACACAGTTTTCGTATAAAAAAATTAAATTCATTCATTTACACTCTGTTATGAAATTAGGTATTAGCAAAGATTAAAAAGGATTTAGTAGGTTCACATATATATAAACAGTTTGTCCCCGTTATGGGCATCGAAGTTGGCGTTGTGAGTTTGCGCAGTTCGGAAATTTCCTTGTGAAAGTAAACATTCGACAGGACCGGATTTCAACTTTTTTAATGTAAATTTCACTGGTTAGTTAGGAAAAATATTGCAATCAAAATTTCGATTAGTTCGATTTAAGACAGCGTTCCATGCGTACGATTTCTGACGATATGATGATCCGACGGTGCCCTGATTGGTGTAAACTTTCGGTGCCAAATTCCGTCCGAATATTTGTAAGAATCGACACGATGAGCTTTATTTTAACTTTCATCCGACGTCGTATGTTTCTTAACCTCACTTTTTTCTAAACCAAAAATTAAGAATGACTAACTATATTTACTATTTTGGGAATTATTATCAGCTACTAATGCACCAAATTAAAAATATATTAATTTTAAAGTTAAGTAGTGACCACATATATATACTATTATTGTATACGAGTGACACTCTCTTCTTTTTTTACAAGCTTTTTAGTGAGATTCGGTTCGGAAGATCGGATAATGTGATAAGCAAAATATTTTCGTATTATGTAAATACCTGAAATACTTTATACATGGTATTGATCCACGATTTTTTAAAAATTTAAATTAAAAACTCCTTTACAAAAATTTTTGTTAGGTAATGAACGTTTATAAGCACTAATATACCGACAACAATGTGGATGAACCACTTTTTATTATGTAATTTGAAAAAGCATCCAGAACCAGGGATGGCGACGAATAACAACAAACTAATAATGTCGGGCCGGCTCTGACGCGATCGATAAAATTTCCACCCTACTGCGCAAACTCAATAGGCCCGCGCCATCTATATTATTTATTATTCATCTATATTATTAAGAAACACCCTGTATAGTTATTGCTCGCAGGTTTGTCAAGGAATTTCTATAATTGGTATTACAGATGCGTTGAATAAACCCGAACAAAACAGTTATGAACACCGCAGTCTGCCCTTTAAAAGGCAGAAGAGCAGTGAATGACATTGACAGAATTCAGACGGCGCGGCGGTGTCTGTAATAGTTTTATAATAAATTTGATCACTCCGTTATAAGATCTAAAGATCCTTTAATATGGGTCAACATAATGTAGATACCCTTGTTGATATCATAATCTAAATAATACCTTATCGCTATTCAAATTAACACCTCTTTGTCTTCAGTCGCATCTCCATTATCCTTTTCCCAAGATTGGCCCAATAGCGCCATTGTCCTTTTCGGTAATTCCGCGTAGTCTTGATTAAACCCGAACGTCAACCTCAAACGATCGTATTTCCCTCCATCTCTCTCTCCGAAAATGCCCAGAATAACACCGAAAATCTCTTTTATGCACCCCCGCATCATCACGGATTATGGCCAAAGGTTGTAGAAGTAATTTAGGGTAAAGTAGGTTTCACGCTCTTTCGCTGTCTGTCGACAAAATGGTAATTATCTTAATAAATACAACCCAATATCAAAGATGTTTTTATGTTAAAAAAAAATAATTTTTTTTCCTTTCCAATTATCAAGTCATGTTTTTTATTTATACTGTAGTTCTGAAGATGGATATTACATTGGCATTATTGTAGACAGTCGCGGATATGTTAAAGCATTGAATATTGTGACCAAATCGTTGATATCTTCTTTGTCTTGGCATTTTCACTGAAATAAGCTAGTAGCGCCGATTCAGAACCAGGATTTTGAACTTTGTTTCCCGTACACCATTCTTTGAAACAGTTATATGCCTTGTCATATCTCGGGCGGCTCTTAGTTGGCAGAAGATCTTCTTATACTATTTTTGCTGCGTCTCGAATTTCTGGTGGAGTAGCAGCAAAATCAAATTCCTCATCTGATAGCATTTTTCTGTTGTCAAAATAATATATTGTTTAGTGACATGGAAACCATATTCAAAAAATGATATTTGCCATCTTGATGTTTATTATTACCTACGATATTTTACCACCTGCGGTTATTTGAAATTTCTGTCTAATTTTTCAATGGAAAAGTCAAAATGCCATCTTTTTTTTTTAATTCAAAATAATCAGAAGTGGATGTGAGATGTGGTGATAAATAAAATAGTATACAAACCTCGGTGAAAATTTTCATTAGTGTCTCGGTTAACTACCGACTCTCTCGACAGAAATGAAACACTTTCCACCTCGGTACGTAATATACTAATTTATATTTAAAAAAAATAATAATATTTTTTTTTCCTTTCCAATTACCAAGTAATGTTTTTTATTTATACTGTAGTTCTGAAGATGGTTATAAATAAAGCCGAAACGTTCACAAAGTAGAACTCTTTTACTCCACTATATGGCCGAGAATGTAAGAAAAAATCGCTCTTACAATTCTACTCGACATCGTTACAGGTAGTGTTTGGAAAAGCCGATGATTTTAATAATCGAGTACTTGATACTCGAGCGATTTTAATAATCGAGTGAATCGCTTTAAATTCGAATTCACCAAGCGATGATGTCACCGACTGCTCCACCGGGAGCCTAGCCGTTTACATGTGATCATGTAGGGTATTTAGCAGGCACGTAACTACGGG
Organism: Barypeithes pellucidus; assembly: GCA_963991005.1. Taxonomy (NCBI): domain Eukaryota; kingdom Metazoa; phylum Arthropoda; class Insecta; order Coleoptera; family Curculionidae; genus Barypeithes; species Barypeithes pellucidus. Next base: position 16,277,119 of record OZ022561.1, on the reverse strand, counting down.
TGGGCACAGGTTTAGCTAAAAAGTTGTAGTAGCCACCAAAAAAATTCCAGAAATTTATTTATTTGTGAATAATGAATTTTTACCACGTGTCTCGATACCAAACAAAGAAACTGCAAAAAATCACCCAAATATGTATTTATTGTTAGGTTTATTATTGTGCGTTTTTAACCCGAACAAAAAGTATTACCAGGAGTTATTTTTCTTCACATCTTCCTCAATCTACCAGCATAAAATAAGTAGATATTTAAAATAGCTTGTCAAATTCTTCCACTTTAAATTATCAGGTGCCCACTGTATGCAGTTCAAAAATTTAGGCTTAGTTACGCGACTGGCAAAATTAGAAAATTGGTTATTATTTTTTTAAATTCATGTAGGTACTCATGTATTCATAGTCACCTAAAAGTTCCTGTTTAAATTTAAGAATGCTTACTTTTAATTACCAAAAAATTTGTCGATGCCGATGTTTTGTTAACTATTTTGCTTGTTTTCTTATTTTCCATTAACATTTTCTATAATGTATGTTATTTTTGAGAAGTCTTCTTGAGTTTAATAATAAAAAGTTCCTGAATAATAAAAAGTTCCTGGTTAGATTTAAAAATGTTTACTATAAGATTACCAACGAATTTTTCTATATATTTTGTTAACCATTTTGTTCGTTTTGTTATTTCTCATTAACAATTTCTATTATTATGGTATTTTTGAGAAGTTTTCTCGTCTTTATAGTAATTAAAAATTTTAAAATTATATTCTTTAATTTTTTAATATTTACGATCAGAGACCTAAACTACTCCGCTGGCTAGCCAGTTAAAACAAAACTTTACAAAATGCATGCCGCGATGACTCCGCTAAGGGATTCACTAGGCCTATGTTTAATAATCCAAATTTTATTCGGCATACCTTTTTATATGCACCTTCTCGTTTATGTGCCTTTAAGAAAGACGTATGTCGTGTACTTGCTCAGCGTCAAACTCGAACGTCGCCAATCGTCTGTCAAGTAACCGGCGATATTTTTCGGTTTTTCGCCTGAATTTATAACTAGAGTATTTCCTATCGAGCGAAAAACTGATCGAATTTACGAGCAGTTTTTTAACTCGATCACACTACAGCGGTACATTTCCGCCGGCATCAAGCGAAGGTATCGAGTGAAAGATAATAAGTGACTGGCGACGGTTTTCGCCTGAATAGATAACTCGAGCGGTTTTTTTAATAATCGAGCGATGTCGGTTATTTCAATAATCGAGTGATCAAGCGGGTTTTCGCTCAAGCGATCACAACACTAGTTACAGATGATGCAGGTGAAATGTGAACGAGCGAGCTTGAAATGTACTTTAACTAAATATTTTGTAACTTCTCCGTTTAACGGCAATAATGAAAACGAGCAATAAAGGAAATGTTTATTTCCTTGAAATGGCTTTTGAAATATTAAACTGTTTAATTAAGACTTTTGAAACGGCTTGTTAGTAACATACTTAATAAAAATAATAACTAATTAACAGGGAGAGGGATCGAGCACTCGCTAAGCCTCGAAAGGGGCTCCACCGTTTGAGTTAGTTTAGTGATAGTGTTAATTAATACCGCCAGCTTAGTGTAGGTACACGTTTTAAGTATGTAAAAAAAGTATGATAAAATTTAATGAACCCTAATTAGGATTTTAGTAATTAAGGTTAAATTTAAATTGGTTATGAGTCAGTATGACGATAGTAATTTCTAAACAATATATTACAGTGAAACCTCTCATAACGGACACCCCTGATTATCGGACATCTCTATTAAGCGGACATTTTTCATAGTCCGGAACTAGGTATATGAAATTCCATGAAAATCAACCTCTCTTGGGCGGACAGGCTGTTTTCATACAAAGAGTGCGAAAACCCTCCTTTAAACGGACAAAAATTTTTTTAAAAGTATTTGGGAGACGAATAAGTACGGTGCAAGAACTCTCGGAAGATAGACCGGCAACCAATCGCGTATGCGTGGCTGGGCGTAAGGTTAAAATCGTAAACAATGGCACAAAAATGTCGCGTTTTGAGTCTGAAGGAGAATATTGATGTTGTGGAAGTTTGTAATTTGATAACAATGATTTGGGCGAGTTCATTAACATTGAGAGCAATGTGCTATTAGAAGGATGATGTGACCCATTCCTACCGATTATGTAGCCCAAACTGAAACCACATCACTATCTGACGACTCTGATGAAGATGTTGAATGCAGTAATCAAACAAATGTCACCAATTATTTATCAATAAGCCATTAGTATGGTAAAGGAATTATAAGAGTCTTGGTGGATGTCGTTGAGCGTGATGTTAGTGAGAATGAAGAAAGTCGGTTTTACTATATACACTAAACTATATTTACATACAATATTACAATTATTTACAACGAACTAAAAACGGGGTTAGTCATCGTCTCTCAGAGTGCCTTTATGGCTAGCTGAGATCCACTAGCTCTCGTTTCGTAATTTGCCTTTTTGGCAAGTCCCAAAAAGACGTCAGTATTAAATAATCTTCTAAGAGATACCCTGGTTATAGAGGCTGCTTATTTGCCTGAACCGAATTGTTTAGTTTCATCACTGGCCAGAAGGTTCAGGCGCCATGTATAATCAAAGAGCAATGCAGTGATGTTTTATTGCCTTTTCTCTGGCACGTACAACTGCATTGATTATTAACATACCCACAAAATACTTGTTAATTTTGATATTTTGTGTGTATGTCCGCTACGGAGTATTCAAAGAATAGGGGTGACTCTGCAGCAATGGAATTGTTATCCGACTTGGAATTACATTTGCTAGATTGCAAGTATAAAACGCAAACACGTCAAACTACGTTATTAGATTTTTTTAGTACTATTTCCTAACTAAAACTAGTGTATTTTTGTTTTGTTTATTTGTCCATACATATGAGGGGCCTAAAAGCAAAACAAGTAAAGTCCACTGATGTACATTTCGAGAAAAGAGCAAAAAACTGTTGTCGCTTCAGATTAATCGTTTTCATTGTCAAATTATCTTAATAATGGTTGGAAACGTAAATAAATTATTGATACAAATTCAGAACTTGGCCACTATATCCCAACAGCCTTTATTAAGCTTTGAAAATGGATTTTATTGATTTTGCTTCTAAAAACTGGACTTTATCGGTTTTGCATATGAATAATATGGATTTTATTCGTTTTGCTTTTTTTTATAACCAAATCAATAAAATTATTTTTCAAGAACGAAATAATATTTATTTTGCTATAATGACAATAATTATGGCAAAATTTATTTTACACATATAATTCAGGAGCTTCTTCTGTCGGACCACACATATCTTCCATGATTTCTGGGCCATCTATATGACGACCTTCACAAGAAGCAAAAAAGTGCACGTAAAATTTCAGAGAAGGGTACTTGCTCCACTCTGATCCAAAACTTTTTTATTATTTACTGGAGCATTGTCTTTATCAATAACTGTATTGTTGATGACCGAAATATTTTTTTTACCCATCATTAGAGGTTTGAAACTTAAACAGCTGTGGTAATAAAACTCTTCTCCTTTGACAAGAATCAATGACGCGAATTTCTTGAACGCTTAAAGTGGAATCTTGGAAGGTTTGAATTTGAAATGCCACTTTGACGCCTCGTCGTCTAATGGTTGAATATTTTTCAATAATGTTGATATACCCCTGAGGATTCGGGATAACTTCTTGTTTCTTAAACTCTTTTTCACAAAGACCAAATAAACGATCGGGTGGTATAAAGGAATGGCCTTGTACTAGAAAAATTAACTTGATTTCTTCAACATTCCTAGGAGCTTGTATCAGCCACCGTTGTATCATGGTTTCATTTTTATTTTGCCCGCCACATCCGTCAGCGAACAATCTTATACGCTTAATCTCTGATAAATTTAAATTCTGCAAACAATGGAAAATACACGAGGATACCTCATTTGAGCCTTTTAGGTAGGCTCCTTCAGTCCATACGTAGCTGAAGCAATTGTTTCGAGACATTTTGGATTGAGAACTGCCAACCTACCGCAATTTCTTGGCAACAGCTCTTTTAGTGGCACTAGGATTAACTTTTCTCTTCCTTGCCTTCGATGGAGATACTACTGAAGGTGATTGTTCCATTTTTCAATTAAAATAACGGGTATAACTTTTCATTAAAAAACAATTATCACTAGTAAACTTTACCAAACGTGTACAAACGACAATCTTTACTATATTGGGCGTTTAATATCACGCCGCCGACAAGACCTGCTGACTCCTTACACCAAGCCTGTGATTGGTCGCGGTGTACTTTACCTGTTTAGGTTTTTAAGCGCGAGGGAATTTATCTGTTTTGCTTCTAAGCTATGATTTCAAGGTCTAAAATACAGAGGATTTTATCTGGTTTGTCGGTTGTCGATATGTTGCACCAATAGACTACAACTTTAACAACAGTTTTTACTGACCAACTCATTTTACGCCAAAAGTGGACTTTAATCGTTTTGCTTTTAGGCGCCTCATATACATAGTAATAATTTTGCGTTTACATATTACCTCCTAACAAATTTTCCATGGGTGGACACCTCTATTAGGCGAACACATTTAGACGGTGCCGTAGGTGTCCGCCTAAGGGAGATTTCACAGTACTTGTAGGTTAAGTTAAGAAGTCAATTCTGAGATTTGACAGTTGAAGGTTTGGCATTTGTACCAATTCACAGACACAAAAAGCAGCAACCAGTTAGAAACTCGTCCACAATCGACCATGCTTAGAACGAACCTATTGTTACCTGTGGCTGACTAACCACAAATGCAACGATTCCTTGTTAAAGAAATATTTTTTCCTCGTGTAAAATTATATGTTATTTGATTCGCTCCATTATATTTGACCAATATATAAAAAAAACACCTGTTTCACCACATGTCGGTAAACAATTCGAAAATTACCACTCGCCACGATACGAAATTGAAGGCACATGTTGTAATAGAACAAAGGCGTATTGTCCGCAAAATTATGGGTTCGAAAACTGACAACAATCAGTCGATAGTGCACGTCATAATTTACTCTTATTTAATTTATTATTATCAGTTGACGAATTTCAGAGTATTTTATCCATAAGGTGTCTCTTTTTCCGTGTAGTCATATACAGGGTGTTGCTTAATGACGTGCTAATTTTTCAGGGTGTGATTTCTTAGGTCATTTTATAAAGAAAAGTTCATATGAACATATGTCCGCAACGGCTTAAAATTTTTGCTACAGGGTGTTGAATTTTTATTTTTTTAAGTGGTTATTTTTTAATATCTCCGAAAGTACGTTAGATATTATTTTCAATTTTAGTATGTGTTAATAGGATACAGAACCATACATTTTAGTTAGAAACGTTATTCAATTGACCCACCAGTGGCGTCCCTGTAAACATGTCCCAAGATATTTTTTACAATAAAGATGGTACGCCACTGACATTTTTCCATGTGGATATTTTTTCTGATTAGCTTGGTCAATTCTACATGAAAACGGTCTCTTGAGTTTTTCTCGTCAGACGCACCTTTTTGATTAAAACCATTAAATTCATATTGAAAGTCATTATTATTAACATTGATAAAATAATTAATGATAAATTTTGTTTTATAGAAATTGTTGGAGTGGGCAATTCGATGCGAAGACGGGCGAAAGCATACCTTTTAAGTGAAGGTGGCCATTTCCAACAAAATTTATCATTAATTATTTTATCAATGTTAATAATAATGAGTTTCAATATGAATTTAGTGGTTTTAATCAAGAACGGTGCCTCTGACGAGAAAAACTCAAGAGACCGTTTTCATGTAGAATTGATCAGGCTAATCAAAAAAGATATCCACATGGAAAAATGTCAGTGGCGTACCATCTTTATTGTAAAAAATATAAGGGGACATGTTTGCAGGGACGCCAATGGTGAAACAATTGAATAACTGTTCTAACTAAAAGATGTGGTTTTATATCCTATTGACACGTACCAAAATTGAAAATAACATCTAAAGTAATTTCGGAGATATTAAAAAATAACCACTTAAAAAATAAAAATTCAACAAACTGTAGCAAAGAATTTAAGCCATTGCGGACATATGTTCATATGAACTTTTCTTTATAAAATGACCTAAGGAATCACACCCTGAAATATTAGCATGTCATTAAGGAACACCCTGTATACAGGGTGAGTAGGGTGGAATGTGCCAAACTCCAGGAGGGTATTGTATACGTGACAAATAATGAACAAAAACTCGTATGTCTTTATCCGATATTCATTTGTTTTCAAATTGTAGGGTAATTAAAAATGAACAAAGTTACATCCAGTAAAAATTTTTTAATCATAGCCTTCTTTAAATTCTCTGCTTCGCCTAAGAAAGTCCTTTAAAGCACTCTTGGAGTGGTGAGTGTGCGAAAATAGCGATTCACGTTGGTTTTCAATCGTTAAAGGTTATAGTACTCCATGGGAAACACGACCTCGTGAAGGTCGTTCCATATGGATGACGTCCTCGAGATGAAAGAATTCTTAAATAATGAAGTTCCAGGAGTACTAAGCTGAACCACATATGGATGGGCGGCAGTGGTTCGTCGTGTATTTCTGTTATTCGCCGCTCTGTGCGGAATTAAGATGGCTAGGTCAGCCGAGCATTTTCCATGGAAATATCTTAAAAGGATAGTCAAATCACCAACCTGTCTTCGATGTTCCAGGCTGTCGAGGCTCTTTGTCAGCTCGTGGTCTCCGATCAGACGAATGGCCCTTCCTTCTTTCGATGGAATCCAGTAGCCGAAGAGTATGTTTTGGGTGCAGAGGTCCAGACATGAGAGCAGTACTCTAGTAATGGTCGAATCTCGACTATGGTATCAAAAGTTGTTGCCGTGTGTACAACTTTTTGGTTCGGAAGAGTACACCAAGTTCCTGCGAAGCTATCTTGGCGATTGCCACAACGCGGTTTGTTCCAAGTGCCAAGACATATGTCCTCCCAGATTGACGCCCAGCAAATTAATAGATGGAGCCAGTGGAATTGCGTGTCCTGCCATGACTATATGCGGTTCTGTAATGTTAACCTTTTTAGAGAAAACTGCTCCCTGGGTTTTCTTAGCAAGCGGGATTTCTTCTTATGACTCCGACATGAGAGATCAGAGGACATGAAGCTTAGAGCTCACTTCTCAGGTTATATTTTCACATTATTCCTTTAAGTTGTTTTTGCTGTTATTTTTAATTCGGTTAAGACAGACCCTAGTTTGTCCAGGCATCACATAATACTGCCCAACGTTTTTTATTGTTCATAAGTATTATTAATTATAGCTTTTTTTCAACACTATTGTATTTGAGGAATGTTATTTTATACGCCCTTGATTGAAATTAATTATCACCGCTACGATTTTTGTACTTCGAACGGTTAAGTTCTTATGTCCACAGAACTAATTTAATTTAACAAAGCACTCATTAAGTTAAAAGAAAATGATGCCTAAATGGCATTAACACCGCGCTCAGAAATCACGGGGGATCCTAAAATGGACTCAACTTTAGACCCGCGTTAATTGGTAGCTAAAATTGCGCCCACTTAAGGGAGGAATTTGGCAAATGGTCTATTTTTTTCAGTACCTACTAAAAATCAGCGTTTCATTTAAAATTTTGCAGCTCGCAGCAGAAATGAGATAATGGAATGAATCAAAAATCGAAATGTTTAGAATACATCAAAGATTACCAGAAACAGTATTTAAATAAAATTATTCACCTTTATTTTTTTACAGGGTGTTTTGAACTTATGACAAGAAACAACAGTTTGATTAATTCCCGTATAATATAGCCTAATCGAAAAATATTACTTTATAAAATAATTAAGGAAAAACACAGTAAATGGATTTACAAACAGATAATAAAATCATGAAAATCGCATAATAAATAAAGAAGTTATAAAATAGGAAACTTGATCAAAATTTCATTGTGGCGGAATTTTGTGCTTGCCGGCGGGTGTAGTTGTATTCTTATTCTTTGATCTAATTTAAATAGAAATAAAAATTCTTTTCAAAAATAAAATGATTTTATTATGCACTTATACTGTGCCAAAGCCCATCCTTAACAGCTTTTGTAAAAACAAGGATAAATAGGACTCGAGTTTGTAATTGAAAATAATAATTACGTCACCATTATGTCGTAATTACTCAATTACCATGCTTACGGAAGCTGATAGGACGATAATTATAGTGTGGTTATGAAGTTTATGACGTGCTACTTAATATTTTAGTTATTATTACGTTGGTTGTGGAAATATTTTTGATTTGAGGTTTTATTTAGAATGTGAGTTATTCGGAAAACGATTAAATTCAACATTACTTCACCACGATAGCCGGAAAGGACCTTTTTGGTATGAATTTATACAATTCTAGTTAGAGCGCCGCCAATGCGCTTTTCCGAAACTAAAACTTGAATAATTCGATTTACAAAATTGTAAGTTTTAAATTATAACTATAGTAAAGAGTAAAAGAAACACATACGTTTGAAAATGTTTATTTAACGATATACAGTAAACTCCGGCTATATGGAACATAGCGTACCTCCGGTTATTACAATTTCTTCGGTCTCGGGTAAAATCAGTGTTGCCAGGTGAAATAAATAGAAATTATCAGAAATGGTTATGAAAAATACCAGAAATTACCAGATTTAAAAGTAGGTACATAACATTAGCCAAAGAAAGAGGGTAAAGCATATTTTTATAACCGTATTAGGATAAAGGACTAGAGCATACTAACAGTGTTGTCAGATCACACCGCATGTTTCGTCCTTGCTTGGATTCCTGCAGCGCGTGACTATCGTTGCTTCAGTATGTTTCGAGACTCGGGGGGGGGGGGGGGGGGGGTTGTTCGGGTTTGTTTGTTGTTTGTTTGTTTGGGGGGGGGGGGGGGGATATATTCATAATATTTGAAACGAGAATTTAAAATAGTATCTTTTTAGATTAAAATGTAGAGGGTGTTCAATTTAAAAAAATTAGGTTAAGTCCGATAACTTTTTTACCTGACCCAGTATCAACATAAAGAAACGTCTGTATTAAACATATTTCTGTATCTCTTTTAACTAAGAAAATATAGGGTAATTCTGTAATTGTCAATTTTTTGACTTTCCCCCATATCTCTTAAGCGAGTGAAAATCTTCAAATTTCGATTTTACCATTTTAAGTTTGACCCAAAAAGAGCACATGACACCTACATTACTTTTTTGATAGCACTAATAATAACGGAGATACCCTATAAAAGTGTCGAAAATGGGACACCCTGTACTTTATAACCGGTGCTTGTATTTTGTAACGGTTGTTAATGTATATTTTTGTAAAATCTTGAAAAAAACACGAATGTACAGGGTGGCCAACTAAGCGAGGTAAGCGGCTATATCTCGGAAACCGTTCACCGTACAGCTTTCGGAAAAAAATATTTATAGGAAAAGTTGCCAAGATAAATTGCTGGAAATTATTTGCAAGTTTGTAGGCCGACCGCTAGGGGGCGTAACACGAATAGTAAATTGTTGCCAGTCGATTTCTCTACAATTGGCATAGGTAAGGTATATTGATAATATTTATAAATAAATCTCACTTGTATCGTGAACAACTTTGCTTAAACACTTTTTTCTCTAGTCCTGCAAATAACGTGGTGGGGGTAACGCAAACATCGATTTGCAAAAAATGCAATATCTCAGGAACGCCTCATCTGAAAATATTCAAATTGGTGTTATTTAAAAGAGCTCTTCTTGCTTTATTAGCTACACTGCAAGCGATGTCTAGGTCATTTTTAATGTAGTCGCTAGATGGCGCTTTCAACAGATTTAACATATTTATCGTTTTTCTCGAAAAACTTAAATGCAATGGTAAATATGTTATTACACCAGTACAGAGAGGAATAAAGGCCAGAACAAACGGTGAAAACCGCAAGTTCCTATCTTTTTTCTAACCGGAGATATCAATGAAATATTAATTTATATCCTACTAAATCTCCCGCCCCGGTACTTACATATGTTGCAAAAAATAAGAAGGCTCTGGAAACAAAATACATATTATATATAATATAAGTATTAGGAAGAAACGTCAAATTATTCATTTTGAGATCCATTTTCAATTAATTTTTGAATTTTAAAAATGCCGTTTACTAATTAAGAAGCAGTTGATATGATTGCTGTTTACTTCGAGTGCTTTCAAAATGCACCAATCGCTGAAAGGAGTTATGCATTGCGATATCCAAATCGCCGTCATTATGGCAGAAGAGTTTTTCCGCGCTTGGTACAACGCTTACGTACCACTGGAAGCTTTCGCTCACTGACATTTCGGAGACGTCGTACTGGCAGAACTGAAGAAAATGTTATCAATGTTTTAGCATATATAGAGTTTAATCCCCATGTTAGTACTAGGACATTGTCGTCCGATTTGGGAATATCACGAACTACCATTCAAAATATTTTAAATGAGCATAGATAAGTTTATTATATTTTAAAATATAATATATTGTTACACAAAACATGTTTCATACAATAAGTTTTTTAATTACTAACTGGTTAGGAAATGTAGAACGTTATGATATTTCTTTGCGTCAGTTAAGAAAGGTGCCGTTTTATCTGTGAAAATTGAAAACATATTTTTAAAGTGTTCTTTTGGGAGTTATTTTGATTATTTACCTGATATATATATATAATTTTTTTAGATTACATCCTTATCATATCGTTATGCACCAGGCGTTAAATGAACAAGATTTTGATCGGAGGCTGGATCATTGCAACTTGCTTTTAGGCATGATTAATGACAACCCTCAATTTGTATCCCAAATTCTTTGGACAGACGAGGCTACTTTTAATAGCGACGGGAAGGTAAATTTGCATAACACGCATTATTGGGCTACAGAAAACCCTCACCGGATGCGAGAAGTTCAGCACCAAGGACGTTGGAGTGTCAACGTATGGTGTGGCATAATAGGGGGTACAATTATTGGACCCTATTTCTTTGACCAATCCCTAAATGGGAACCTGTTTTTGGAGAATGAATTATGTATTTTATTAGAAGATGTGCCTCTTGAAACCAGGCAAAATATGTTCCTGCAGCTCGATGGCTGTCCAGCACATTTTTCAATTAATGTGCGAGAATACCTGAATGAGACATATCCAGACCGATGGATAGGAAGAGGAAGCCTTTTTCCGTGGCCAGCCAGATCACCCGATTTGACCTGTTTGGACTTTTATTTGTGGGGACGATTAAAAGATATTGTATTCCAAGCTAGGCCTACGACAAGGGAATATATGAAGAACAAAATCCAAAATGCAATTCTTCGCGTGCGAAGAGCGGAAGTGGAAGCTGCTGTTCTTTCTACTATAGGAAAGCTCAGACAATGTGTGGGCCAGGATGGCAGACAGTTTGAGAATTTAACGAAGCACTAGAATACGTTTCATTTGGTTTATAAAATGAACGTTTCTTCCTAATACTCTTATTATATTATATAATATGTATTTTGTTTCCAAAGCATTCTTATTTTTTGCAACATTTAATGTAAGTACCGGGGCGGGAGATTTAGTAGGATATAAATTAATTTTTCATTGATATCTCCGGTTAGAAAAAAGATAGGAACTTGCAGTTTTCACCGTTTGCTCTGGCCTTTATTCCTCTCTGTACTGGTGTAATAACATATTTACCATTGCATTTAAGTTTTTCGAGAAAAACGATAAATATGTTAAATTTGTTGAAAGCGCCATCTAGCGACTACAGTAAAAATGACATAGACATCGCTTGCAGTGTAGCTAATAAAGCAAGAAGAGCTCTTTTAAATAACACCAATTTGAATATTTTCAGATAAGGCGTTCCTGAGATATTGCATTTTTTGCAAATCGATGTTTGCGTTACCCCCACCACTTTATTTGTAGGGCTATAGAAAAAAGTGTTTAAGCAAAGTTGTTCACGATACAAGTGAGATTTATTTATAAGTATTATCAATATACCTTACCTATGCCAATTGTAGAGAAATCGACTGGCAACAAATTACTATTCGTGTTACGCCCCTTAGCGGCCGGCCTACACACTTGCAAATAATTTCCAACAATTTCTCTTGGCAACTTTTCCTGTAAATATTTTTTTCCGAAAGCTGTACGGTGAACGGTTTCCGAGATATAGCCGCTTACCTCGCTTAGTTGGCCACCCTGTACTTACTATAGCGGTCTGCAATAAATAGAAATTAAAATTTCCCCTGTATAATATCGTTTTATTTAAATACTGTTTAATACCGGAAAATGTTTTAATAAACTAATGATATCTTGGCGGTAATAAACTATTATTTTCGATATCATAACTACGGTGTTTATATAAATAATGAAAACATTATAATAAATTGCTTTTTGTTTATGGCGTAATTATGAACGATTATTGATGTGGGTGTTTTTACTTTATAATGAAATTACAATTAGTGATGACATTATATAGTAGGTATTACGTTAAATTGATCCGACCTTTTAATAACTTTTTGGTGGCATTTGTAAAACTTATGAAATAACAATGCTATAGAAGTAAGTGAATGTTATTTCTCTGGAACGCAATACTTTGATTGGGTTATCAAATATGTAAGTAGAGCCCTACTTTCCCATTCAAATGATACTTGCTGACAGGGCTCAACCACTCCTGATTCGCCCAGTCGCATTAAGATGGTCTTCCGAAAGTAGAGTCCATTTATGTTGAAATATACCATAGAAATAAGTTAACCTAGAATGCCAGAAGAAATTTGTGTCGGTGACGTGGTCTGGTGACAATCGCCAATGTCTAAGCATAAATGAAGCCCACAGCATTAAATGGCAGTTAACAGTACATATTTATTTAGTATATGAATCTACAGGGTGTCCCATTTTCGACACTTTTCTTAGTGCTATCAAAAAAGTAATGTAGGTGTCGTGTGCTCTTTTTAGTTCAAACTTAAAATTGTAAAATCAAAATTTGAAAAATTTTCGCTCGCTTACGAGATACGGGGGAAAATCAAAAAATTGACAATTTCAAAATTAGCCTATATTTTCTTAGTTAAAAGGAATACAGAAAAATGTTTTATTCAGAAGTTTCTTTATATTGATTGTTGAATAATCATACGTTTTCAGACTAAGTATACGGGGTCAGGTAAATAAGTTATCGGACCTAACCTCATTTTTTAAATGGAACACGCTGTATATTTTAATCTAAAAAGATACTATTTTAAACTCTCCTTTCAAATATATAACACACCATGGATGATATTGGTTTCCTAGGCGATTTATTTAAACTTTATTACTTTGAAACGAAATAAAAGATTGAGATTCAAGGTAAAAAATAACGGGAATCATCGCAAATGTTCGGAATATGTCCTGAAATGGTTACCGTCTTTCCGGTAGCGAACAAAATATACATTTTTCGCCATTTCTTCGTTTTTTCCACTTTCAATATAAACTGATATCATATCAAATTTTTCAAAATGTTCATAGGTAATTTTCGCAAATGAATATGTAAAAATGAAATTGACGTTAAATGTTAATAGTCCACATAATTGTTTCTAGGATATTAGATTTTGTTTCATGGTCTACTGTGGTTTAAAGTAATAAAGCTTAATAAATCGCCTAGGAAACCACCATCATTCATGGTGTGTTATATATTTGAAAGGGTAATTTAAAATAGTATCTTTTAGATTAAAATGTACAAGGTGTTTCATTTCAAAAAATGAGGTTAGGTCCTATAACTTTCTTACCTGACCCCGTATACTTATTCTGAAAACGGCAGATTATTCAACATTCAATATAAAGAAACTTCTGTATACAACATTTTTCTGTATCTCTTCTAACTAAGAAAATATAGGGTAATTTTGAAATTGATAATTCTTTTTCCCCGTATCTCTTAAGCGAACGAAAATTTTCAAATTTTGATTTTACCATTTTAAGTTTGACCCAAAAATATCACATGACACCTACATTAGTTTTTTGATAGCACTATCAATTACGGAGATACCCTATAAAAGTGTCGAAAATCTATTTTGAAGTTGGTGTCTCGCTGTTATTTTATGTTTACATAATTCTTTTGTTTTAGGGGTTGACGCTGACTCAAGATCCGGCGACAAGTGATGACAGTGGCCGAGCATCGGAACGGCTCACTGGATCCTCTGTGGTGTCGGTAGCGCCTCGCGAACGCGATGCTGATAGTTCCAGGGATCGGTTAAGTGACGTAAGTTGGAAAATATTTTCTATAATAATTAAGGAAATTTTTTAAAAGGTTCCGCCGACACTTAATGATTTCGATTTTCCCAATCACGAAAATCGCCCCGTTTCAGTTTGGCAACTATCATCAGTATCGCATAGAAAATTGTAGGACCAAGGATCCTAAAACAATAACGGGATAAGGCTTTGGTTCACAGTAAATCTTAACTTGATATGGTAAGACTGTGCCAGGTCTGTAACAGGATATCTTAAATCCAAAATGTATCGTGTCACGTCCGTCGATTGTGTGTTTTGTCTAAACGAGACGTCAAAAACCGATCGGCTGTTAAAATAAAAACAGATACAGACAGAAGACAAAAAGAAACGGAGATTCTAGCTGTAGAACTTTGTCGTGTTTATTTTCGAAAATAGGTGCCGTCACGTAGACATCATCATCGACATTAACGGAGAGGACAAACGAACAAACCCGAATAAAACATCTCGAACCCTCGATGCTTATATTGTCTGTCCCGATCTTTGTAGGCCGGTCGTCGCGTCGGGCGTCATCGTACATAGAGGTCACATCTATATAACCATTATACCATCTGCAATTTTGTCCCCGCTATGGTCATCGAAGGGGCAATAGTGAGTTTGCGCAGTTTGGGAATTTCCTTGTGAAAGTAAATATTTGACTGGACCGGATTTCAACTTTTTTAATGTAAATTTCACTGGTTAGTTAGGAAAAATATTGGAATAAAAATTTCGATTAGTTCGAATTAAGACGACGTTCCATGCATACGATTTCTGACGGATATGATGATCCAACGGTGTCCTGATTGGTGTAAACTTTTGGTGCCAAATTTCGTCTGAATGATTGTAACAATCGACACGATGAGCTTTATTTTAACTTTCATCCGACGTCGTATGTTTCTTAACATCACTTTTTTCTAAACCAAAAATTAAGAATGAATGACTATATTGACTATTTTTGGAATTATTATCAGCTACTAATGCACCAAATTAAAAATACACATATATATTATATTGTATACGAGTGACACTCTCTTCTTTTTTTACAAGCTTTTTAGTGAAATTCGGTTCCGAAGATCGGATAATGTGATAAACAAAATATTTTCGTATATATGTACATACCTGAAATACTTTATACCTGGTATTGATCCACGGCTTTTGCAAAAAAGCGCCATGCACTTGTGTCCTTTCATCGTAAACAAAACAAGCCACTAACCGATCAAACAGCGAATCACCACAAATAAAAAGCTCCTTCACAAAAATTCTTGTTAGGTAATGAAAGTTTATAAGCACTAATATACCGACAACAATGTGGATGAACCACTTTTTATTCTGTAATTTGAAAAAGCATCCAGAACCAAAGAAATGTCGCGCAAACTCAATAGGCCCGCGCCATCTCCCATAGCGGGGACACTTTTTGTATTTTGGAACGTTCGTATTGGCAATATAATGGTTATATATATATATTGATAAAGGGTACCATGTCGCCTCCAAAGTATATACTGAAGAGCCGTTGTCACCTCATATATGACGTTGTCACCTCCGATTTCGGAGGCGACAACGTTTTTTCCATATTTTCAGTAGTTCTGACCTCAGATGACCTTTAACGTGCTAATAGCAAAATTTTTGTCGGAGGTCACAACGTACCCACCATACCCCCAAAAAAAGTTTTTAGTTCCGGTATAGATCACCGGCGCTAGTGCTGCATAAAAAGTTTACGGAAGGCACGATGACGCCTCCGATCATATAAATCGCATGTTTGCGTCACATATGGTTGACGTACGTAACTTTCCCGCCTCCGCTAAATGGCAACGTCGGTGAGGAGGTGATAAGGACGCTATCGTATCATTTCATACCATATTTGCAGTTCGCCAATTAAAGGCGTGGTAGTGTATAATGGAATGGTCCCAAAAAAATATTTTTTTTTTAAATTTTGATTCGCTATATATGCTAAATAAGTAAAATGAAGAAAAGAAATATTAATATCATCATTATCATCCTCGAAAATACAAAAAAGCATTATCAAATTTCACATTTTTTCGTAATTAACAAAAAAATGTTGTTCATGTTAGTGAAACGCTACAAGTTTAGATAACTAATAAATAGCACAGAGGTGATTGTTATAGTGTTTTACTAATTCTTTTTGGTACTACTTCTAAACTCCGATTTGTGCGGAAACCTTGGTATTCTAGATAGATAAAAAGCGTTGTTCTAATGACCCCATCCCTAAGCTTCGTACTGACAACTTTTGTGACGCTTTTGACACCAACTGTTCACACATCACTCTACTACTTGAGTATGACATGGACATTAATTCCATTCAGCTGCTATTCTTGACTTTATTAAAGATAAAATTCCTCCATCGCTTACTATTTGTAACATGGGCGGCGGAAGATTAAAGGTACTTCAATCTATCATTTCAGTGAAGTTAATGTCTACGTCTAATGTGTGTCTAAAATAAATTTTGTTTTGGTGTCACAAAGTTTCTAATTGACCCATTCTTACGAGTTTTGTTTCGCGCCTTCATTATTCTTCTAATACTTAATTCTCTGATGTTTTTTCTTCCATCATCAAAAACATGCTCCAAATCAAATTTTCGAGATGAGCAAACATAAGACTGTGATCGAGCACAGGATCTACTACTTTAAGTATATTTTCAAGTAGGAATCTTGATGTTCCTATAACTTCAAATACATGCTTAGGGCCATTATTTGTAAAATATTTGCGTTTCTTGATATTAAATCAGACTGGCAAATAGGACTTTAGGATGAAAGAAACTGATACATTATATTCATCTAAAGAATTTATCACAACTAAGTACAATCTGAGACCTCTGCTTGCCGCAGTTAACCATGTTAAAGTGTGAAAGTGGGCCTGGATCATGAACAGCCAATTCTTCTGGACAATTACCTGATTGCATTACAGTATTAAAGTCCAGGAGATATTGAACATCTTTAATTAACACTTTTAGATCAATTTCAGGAATTCCTCGCTAAACGCTATCAAAACTGGAAGTTTTTCACAACCATTAAGGTGAATTGGAGTACTTGCTATCTTTCGCTACCACCCAGACTAAGCGATGAGGGAATTTATCTTTATTAAAATCAGGAACAGTCTGAATGAAATTTCGACAAGTTTTCATGTCATACTCAAGCAGTAGAGCGATTTGTAAAGTTGCATGGTGTCAAAAGAGTTGCTAGTGTCCAGTTTAGGAATGTGTTCATCAGAACAATGCTTCTTTCTCGATAACGTTTTTCGCACAAATTGGAGTTTAAAAGTAGCCAAAAAAGAATGAGTAAGAGACTTAATTGACTATTGACATAATGCTATATATAGTTTGTAACATTTATCATTTTGCAATTTTGATGTTACAGAGTTAATCATTTATTTTTAAAATCCAATGCACGACCAATACATACTGAAATATCTTTTAATTTAATTCTCTGCTATTTCTTACTTATCTAAACCATAGCATTTAACTAACATGGAAAAACTGTTTTTGTTATTTACGCAAAAATGTTAAATTTGATTAATTTTTTAGATTTTCGAGGATATGCGCGACCTGAAGATATTAACTGATTTCTTATTTCTTTCCTTTATTTCACTGTCTGTCTGTTGGGCCAATCTCCCGTGGTATACCGAGCAAAATTTAATAATACATTTTTACAGCCCACCCTAGTGAATAAGTTCAGTATAATCTGATAATGATGTCATCCAGTACTGAAAAACTGCTAAGCCTTTAATTATTATGGGACCACAAATTGGACTTTTATTTGTCTACAGGGTGTATATCCAAAAACTCAACCGTTTGATAATGGAAAAACTATATCTGGGAAAAATATGAAAATCAAATTTAAATTGTTAATGTGAAAACTTCCCGCCCTTAATATATCGTTTCAAATAAATAATTAAAAGTGAGAAGACACGTGAATGTTATTGTAAAGGGAGACTATTTGCAGCTTTCGTGGTTTAACCCACTGGGAAGCGTAGATGTCACCCTTAAAATCTTAAATGGGTAAGTGGTACACCATTTTAGAGGTAGTTTAAATCTCTCTCCAATTATTAGTATTTTTTTGAGTAGTGGTTTCCAAGAAATCGAGTTCCAAAAATAGATTTATTTATGTAATGCTTTAGTCGATGAGTTTGCTGGTAAAAAATTGGAAAGGGTGTAGTAACTACCTACGTACCCCCAAATCATCCTGCTAAAAGAGGAGTGAACATAATAATGTTTTTTAAATAATAACTTATACCCATAAATCTCAGTGGAGGCCGTTCTACTTACGTCCAATTTTGTAACGCGATTTCTAGGAAACTACTACTCAAAGAATAACAAATTATTGTTATTACTGGAAAGAGATATAACTACCTTTAAAATGGTGTGCCACATGACCCTGCTTCCCATTTAAGAACATTAGGGTAACATCTACCCTGTCCCATAGACTTAAACCCCGAAAGCTGAAAATATTATTTAAAAGCGTACTCGTTCTTAAAGAAATTGACGTGTCTTTCCGATTTTTAATATTATTTACTGGAAACTAGATATTAAGGGTCGGAGTTTTCAATGTCCTATATTACCTAAAAATGTCGCGTGCAGTCCGGAAAATAAATATCAGTTTTTTTTCAGTACAGCCCTTGTTATTTAATTTGGGCTGATTTCTCTGTAGAAAGGGGTATACTTGACCAGACTTCGTTTAATTATTAGATTTTAATACAGAACTTTCTAAAGGAAAAACTAAAAATGGATTTTTAAAAAGTGTCACAAGTAATTTTTTTCAAATAGTAAGCCAAATTTATCTAGTTAGTCAGGATGGCTTTAAAAAGCTACAAATCATAATCGCAATATAGTATCACTAAACTTGTTCTTGATTTATTTATCACTTGATTATTTACTAACCCCCTAACCAACAGAAAAAATGTTAAATTGTCAATATGTATTTTGAAAACTACAAATTTTCGGAATATATAACTATAAGAAGTTAACCGTGTTTTAAATAAATTTAATCATAGTTACTATAAAATTATAAAAATACAATTGAAAAAAAAAGTGACTTTTCACAGTTTTCTTAATTTAATTTTTATCTTCTATTTTGAGTGCCGTGTAATAACAATGGTTAAAATTTATACGGTGTACTAACCTAGGTTCCTTTTTACAAATAAATTAGCTCAAATTAAATAATGAAGGAAAATTGATAATTATTTGCCGGCCTCCAAACGACATTTTTACATAAAATTTGAAATATGTCAAAAACGATTAAACTTAGTTATAGGTAGGATATTAAATGTATTTAGAATTGTAAAATAAGCAACTTGACATTTACTTGATTCTTGAAAATATTTTAGCCGCCCTATCGACCTTAGCATACGACGAAATATCCAAAATTGTACTAATTATAGTTTACCGATAATCGACCATAGGAATTCCTAGGGGGCACTATATATTATATCACACTATTTAAAATATTTCATTATAGCGTCTGAATAATCTTCCATTCGTCTTGATATTCACCTGCATCTAGATATTAAATTATTAATTGTTAATGTTTAACAATTCAATTATTAATTTGTAATATCCTTGCCATTACAATCTAAACATCCTTTCATTCTATATTTTTTTATTGTTTTCATATTTCAGATTTACATTCACATTTGACCCCGAAATAGAAAATGTGCCTTAGTCTGCCAAAAATAAGGTAGAAACTGTCCGCCTATATAAATATTTATATAAAAACCCAGCATGCGGATACAGAGGTGTCTATATGACCTCCGACAATGTGGCAACACTGTCGGAGGTAATAACGGCACCAGGATATACGCGCATATACAATCTTCGGAGGCCACATAGTACTTTCTGTGTTCCCCATATATGACCCGTTAAAAATTAAAAAATCTTTTCCCCTCTCAAGGAATCTGGATTGGTTGTCATTTCAACACCCCATATATAATTTTTTTTTCGATGTAAACCCCTGGGAACACCCGGAGGCCAGGTCGCCTCTTCTGTATACCGGAGGCGACAAGATACCGTGCACCAATATATATATATGGGGTGTTGAAATGACAACCAATCCAGATTCCTTGAGAGGGGAAAAGATTTTTTAATTTTTAACGGGTCATATATGGGGAACACAGAAAGTACTATGTGGCCTCCGAAGATTGTATATACGCGTATATCCTGGTGCCGTTATTACCTCCGACAGTGTTGCCACATTGTCGGAGGTCATATAGACACCTCTGTATCCGCATGCTGGGTTTTTAATATAAATATTTATGTAAGCGTTTCTACCATATTTTGGCAGACTGAAAGGCGCATGTTCTATTTCGGTGTCAAATGTGAATGTAAATCTGAAACATGAAAACAATAAAAAAAATATAGAATGAAAGATGTTTAGATTGTAATGGCAAGGATATTACAAATAAAATGAATAATTGAATTGTTAAACATTAACAATTAATAATTTAATATCTAGATGCAGGTGAATATCAAGACGAATGGAAGATTATTCAGACGCTGTGTGACATTATAATGAAATATTTTAAATAGTGTGATATAATATATAGTGCCCTAGGAATTCCTCTGGTCGATTATCGGAAAACTATAATTAGTACAATTTTGAATATTTCGTCGTATGCTAAGGTCGATAGGGCGGCTAAAATATTTTCAAGAATCAAGTAAATGTCAAGTTGCTTATTTTACAATTCTAAATACATTTAATATCCTACCTATAACTAAGTTTAACCGTTTTTGACATATTTCAAATTTTATGTAAAAATGTCGTTTGGAGGCCGGCAAATAATTTTCAATTTTCCTTCATTATTTAATTTGAGCTAATTTATTTGTAAAAAGGAACCATTGTTATTACACGGCACTCAAAATAGAAGATAAAAATTAAATTAAGAAAACTGTGAAAGTCTGTGTATTTTTATAATTTTATAGTAACTATGATTAAATTTATTTAAAACACGGTTAACTTCTTATAGTCATATATTTCGAAAATTTGTAGTTTTCAAAATACATATTCACAATTTAACATTTTTCTGTTGGTTAGGGGGTTAGTAAACAATCAAGTGCTAAATAAATCAAGAACAAGTGATACTATATTGCGAGTATGATTTGTTGCCTTGTAAAGCCATCCTCACTAACTAGATAAATTTGGCTTACTATTTGAAAAAATTTACTTGTGACACTTTTTAAAATTCCAATTTTAGTTTTTCCATTAGAGAGTTCTGTATTAAAATCTAATAATTAAACGAAGTCTGGTCAAGTATACCCCTTTCTACAGAGAAATCAGCCCAAATTAAATAACAAGGGCTGTTCTGAAAAAAAACTCATATTTATTTTCCGGACTGCACGCGACATTTTTAGGTAATATAGGACATTGAAAACTCCGACCCTTAATATCTAGTTTCCAGTAAATAATATTAAAAATTGGAAAGACACGTCAATTTCTTTAAGAACGAGTACGCTGTTAAATAATATTTTCAACTTTCGGGGTTTAAGTCTCTGGGACGGGGTAGATGTTACCCTAATGTTCTTAAATAGGAAGCAGGGTCATGTTGCACACCATTTTAAAGGTAGTTCTGTTTTCAGTAATAATTGTTATTCTTTGAGTAGTAGTTTCCTAGAAATCGCGTTACAAAATTGGACGTAAGTAGAACGGCCTCCACTGAGATTTATGGGTATAAGTTATTATTTAAAAAACATTATTATGTTCATTCCTCTTTTAGCAGGATCATTTGGGGGTACGTAGGTAGTTACTACACCCTTTCCAAGTCTTTACCAGCAAACTCATCGACTAAAGCATTACATAAATAAATCTATTTTTGGAACTCGATTTCTTGGAAACTACTACTCAAAAAATACTAATAATTGGAGAGAGATTTAAACGACCTCTAAAATGGTGTACCACTTACCCATTTAAGATTTTAAGGGTGACATCTACGCTTTCCAGAGGGTTAAACCACGAAAGCTGCAAATAGTCTCCCTGTACAATAACATTCACGTGTCTTCTCACTTTTAATTATTTATTTGAAACGATATATTAAGGGCGGGAAGTTTTCACATTAACAATTTAAATTTGATTTTCATATTTTTCCCAGTTATAGTTTTTCCATTATCAAACGGTTGAGTTTTTGGATATACACCCTGTAGACAAATAAAAGTCCAATTTGTGGTCCCATAATAATTAAAGGCTTAGCAGTTTTTCAGTACTGGATGACATAATTATCAGATTATACTGAACTTATTCACTAGAGTGGGCTGTAAAAATGTTTTATTAAATTTTGTTCGGTATACCGCGGGAGATTGGCCTAACAGACAGACAGTGAAATAAAGGAAAGAAACAAGAAATCGGTTGATATCTTCAGGTCGCGCATATCCTCGAAAATCTAAAAAATTAATCAAATTTAACATTTTTGCGTAACTAACAAAAACAGTTTCTCCATGTTAGTTAAATGCTATGGTTTAGATCAGTAAGAAATAGCAGAGAATTAAATTAAAAGATATTTCAGTATGTATTGGTCGTGCATTGGATTTTAAAAATAAATTATTAACTCTGTAACATCAAAATTTCAAAATGATAAATGTTACAAACTATATATAGCATTATGTCAATAGTCAATTAAGTCTTTTACTCATACTTTTTGGTGCTACTTTTAAACTCCGATTTGTGCGAAAAACGTTATCGAGGAAGAAGCGTTGTTGTGGTTAAGACACATTCCTAAACTCGGCACTAGCAACTCTTCTGACACCATGCAACTTTACAAATCGCTCTACTGCTTGAGTATGACATGAAAACTTGTCGAAATTTCATTCAGACTGTTCCTGATTTTAATAAAGATAAATTCCCTCATCGCTTAGTCTGGGTGGTAGCGAAAGATGGCAGGTACTCCAATTCATCTTAATGGTCGTGAAAAACTTCCAGTGGTAAGTTTTGATAGCGTTCAGAGAGGGATTCCTGAAATTGATCTAAAAGTGTTAATTAAAGATGTTCAATATCTCCTGGACTTTAATACTGTAATACAATTAGATAATTGTCCAGAAGAATTGGCTGTTCATGATCCAGGCCCACTTTCACACTTTAATATGGTTAACTGCGGCAAACAGAGGTCTCAGATTGTACTTAGTTGTGATAAATTCTTTAGATGAATATAATGTATCAGTTTCTTTCATCCTAAAGTCCTATTTGTCTGTCTGATTTAATATCAAGAAACGCAAATATTTTACAAATGGCCCTAAGCATATATTTGAAGTTATAGAAACATCAAGATTCCTACTTGAAAATATACTTAAAGTAGTAGATCCTGTGATCGAGCGTCTTATGTTTGCTCATCTCGAAAATTTGATTTGGACCTTTTTTTTGATGATGGAAGAAAAAACATCAGAGAATTAAGTATTAGAAGAATAATGAAGGCGCGAAACAAAACTCATAAGAATGGGCCAATTAGAAACTTTGTGACACCAAAACAAAATTTATTTTAGACAGTAACTTCATTAGACACACATTAGACGTAGACATTAACTTCACCGAAATGATAGATTGGAGTACCTTTAATCTTCCGCCGCCCATGTTGCAAATAGTAAGCGATGGAGGAATTTTATCTTTAATAAAGTCAAGAATAGCAGCTGAATGGAATTGATGTCCATGTCATACTCAAGTAGTAGAGCGATGTGTGAACAGTTGGTGTCAAAAGCGTCACAAAAGTTGTCAGTACGAAGTTTAGGGATGGGGTCATCAACGCTTTTTCTCTATCTAGAATACCAAGGTTTCCGCACAAATCGGAGTTTAGAAGTAGTACCAAAAAGAATTAGTAAAATACTATAACAATTGACGTAATGTTATAGTTTCTAACATTTTTCAACTTTGGAGTTACAAACAGGGTTAATAATTTATTTTTTAAATCCATTTCCAACATTTTTTTGTTAATTACGAAAAAATGTTAAATTTGATAATGGTTTTTTGTATTTTCGAGGATGATAATGAAGATATTAATATTTCTTTGCTTTATTTTACTTATTTAGCAGAAAGACAAGTTTTTCGCGTTACAGCGAATCAAAATTTAAAAAAAATATTTTTTTGGGACCATTCCATTGCACACTACCACGTCTTTAATTGGAGAACTGCAAATATGGTATGAAATGATACGAAAGCGTCCTTATCACCTCCTCACCGACGTTGCCATTTAGCGGAGGCGGGAAAGTTACGTACGTCAACCGTATGTGACGCAAACATGCGATTTATATGATCGGAGGCGTCATCGTGCCTTCCGTAAACTTTTTATGCAGCACTAGCGCCGGTGATCTATACCGGAACTAAAAACTTTTTTTGGGGGTATGGTGGGTACGTTGTGACCTCCGACAAAAATTTTGCTATTAGCACGTTAAAGGTCATCTGAGGTCAGAACTACTGAAAATATGGAAAAAACGTTGTCGCCTCCGAAATCGGAGGTGACAACGTCATATATGAGGTGACAACGGCTCTTCAGTATATACTTCGGAGGTGACATGGTACCCTTTATCAATATATATATATATATTGGTGCACGGTATCTTGTCGCCTCCGGTATACAGAAGAGGCGACCTGGCCTCCGGGTGTTCCCAGGGGTTTACATCGAAAAAAAAATTATATATGGGGTGTTGAAATGACAACCAATCCAGATTCCTTGAGAGGGGAAACGATTTTTTAATTTTTAACGAGTCATATATGGGGAACACAGAAAGTACTATGTGGCCTCCGAAAATTGTATATACGCGTATATCCTGGTGCCGTTATTACCTCCGACAGTGTTGCCACATTGTCGGAGGTCATATAGACACCTCTGTATCCGCATGCTGGGTTTTTAATATAAATATTTATATAGGCGGACAGTTTCTACTATATTTTTGGCAGATTGAAAGACGCATTTTATATTTCGGTGTCAAATGTGATCTGTAAATCTGAAACATGAAAACAAATGGGTATGAAGGTTAGAAGTGTGAAAATATAAATAAAGAATTTTTTTTTAGAAAATGGGTAAACATCATCGTTAACAATTCTCTACCGGCATAAGCAGACAACCAACTTAGCTTAATATAAAAAACTTCAAAATTCACAAATAAGTTAGGTCTATTTTTAGACCACTACCACTCCATTTGATAATACCTTTTAAGTCCGACATTTTTAAGATAGCAGATCGTCTCAACATACAAAGTTTAGTAAAATATCACATTTTATTTTTGATAGTTTCAAAAATATTTAATATTTAGGGAAAACCATTTCTAGAGTTCCCCCATTCAGGGGGCTGTAGCTGAGTAATTAGAGAATAAAAGCCAAATTGTATATGACGTTCTAACCTTGCTTTGGACCAATATAATTAATGCCTAATTATTGGTCAAATCTTTTAGGGCACCCTTTGTAATAAGCTATAATGAAAGGATATTGAAATTATAATGGCAAGGATATTACAAATGAATAATTAAATTCTTCAACATTAACAATTAATAATTTAATATCTAGATGCATGTGAATATCATGACGAATGGAAGATTATTCAGACGCTGTGTGCTGTGTGCCATTATTATGAAATATTTTAAATAGTGTGATATAATATATAGTGTCCCCTAGGAATTCCTATGGTCGATTATCGGTAAACTATAATTTTATAGTAACTATTATAAAATTTATTTAAAATACGGTTAACTTCTTATAGTCATATATTCCGAAAATGGGTAATTTTCAAAAAACATATTTACAATTTAACATTTTTCTGTTGGTTAGGGGGTTAGTAAACAATCAAGTGCTAAATAAATCAAGAACAAGTGATACTATATTGCGATTATGATTTGTTGCTTTGTAAAGCCATCCTGACTAACTATGATAAATTTGGCTTACTATTTGAAAAAATTTACTTGTGACACTTTTTAAAATTAATTTTTTAATTTTCCCTTTAGAGCGTTCTGTATTAAAATCTAATAATAAAACGGAGTCTGGTCAAGTATGCCCAACAAACCCGAACAAAACCTACAGAGAAATCAGCCCAAATT
This sequence comes from Barypeithes pellucidus, assembly GCA_963991005.1. NCBI lineage: Eukaryota > Metazoa > Arthropoda > Insecta > Coleoptera > Curculionidae > Barypeithes > Barypeithes pellucidus. Next base: position 16,250,944 of record OZ022561.1, on the reverse strand, counting down.
AAATAACAAGGGCTGTACTGAAAAAAACAGATATTAATTTTCCGGTCTGCATGCAACTTTTTTAGGTAATATAGGATATTGAAAACTCCCCACCCTTAATACCTAGTTGTTTCCAGTAAATAATATTAAAAATGACAAAGACACTTCTTTAAGAACGAGTACGCTTTTAAATAATATTTTCAGCTTTCCGGCTTTAAGTCTCTGGGAGGGGTAGATGTTACCCTAATGTTCTTAAATGGGAAGGAGGGTCATGTGGCACACCATTTTAAAGGTAGTTACATCTGTTTCCAGTAATAACAATAATTTGTTATTCTTTGAGTAGTAGTTTCGTAGAAATCCCGTTACAAAATTGAACGTAAGTAGAACGGCCTCCACTAAGATTTATGGCTATAAGTTATTATTTAAAAAACATTATTATGTTCACTCCTCTTTTAGCAGGATGATTTGAGGATACGTAGGTAGTTACTACACCCTTTCCAATTCTTTACCAGCAAACTCATCGACTAAAGCATTACAAGAATAAATCTATATTTGGAACTCGATTTCTTGGAAATTACTATTCAAAAAATAATAATAATGGGAAAGAGATTTAAACGACCTCTTAAATGGTGTACCACTTACCCATTTAAGAGTTTAAGGGTAACATCTACGCTTCCCAGAGGGTTAAACCACGAAAGCTGCAAATAGTATTTAAAAACGTCCCCTTTCACAATAACATTCATGTGTCTTCTCAATTTTAATATTATTTATTTGAAGCGAGATATTAAAGGCGGAGAGTTTTCACATTAACATTTAATTTTGATTTTCATATTGTTCCCAATTATAGTTTTCCCATTATCAAACGGTTAAGTTTTTTGATATATACCCTGTAGACAAATAAAAGTCCAATTTGTGGGCCCATAATAATTAAAGGCTTACTGAACACATTTAGCACTTTTTCAGTACTGCATGACATCATTATCAGATTATACTGAACTTATTCACTAGGGTGGGCTGCAAAAATGTTTTATTAAATTTTTTTCGGTATACCGCGGGAAACTGGCCCAACAAACAGACAGTGAAATAAAGGAAAGAAATAAGAAATTGGTTAATATCTTCAGGTCGCGCAAATCCTCGGAAATCTAAAAAATTGATCAAATTTGAACATTTTTTCGTTACTAAGAAAAATAGTTTTTCCATGTTAGTTAAATGCTACGATTTAGATACGTAAAAAATAGCACAGAGGTGATAATTAAATTAAAAGATATTTCAGTATGTATTGGCCGTGCATTGGATTTTAAGAATAAATTATTAACTCTGTAACATCAAAATTGCAAAATGATAACTGTTACAAACTATAGCATTATGTCAAAAGTCAATTAAGTCGTTTATTTATTCTTTTTGGTGCTATTTTTAAACTCCGATTTGTGCGAAAAACGTTATCGCGAAAGAAGCGTTGTTCTGATGAACACATTCCTAAACTCGGCACAACTTTTTGTGACTCTTCTGGACATTAATACTGTAATACAATCAGGTAATTGCCCAGAAGAGTTGTCTGTTCATGGTCCAGGCCTACTTTCACACTTTATGGTTTATGGTTAACTGCGGCAAACAGAGGTCTCAGATTGTACTTAGTTGTTATAAATTCTTTAGATGAATATAATGTATCAGTTTCTTTCATCCTAAAGTCCTATAGCCGGTCTGATTTAATATCAAGAAACGCAAATATTTTACAAATGGCCTTAAGCATGTATTTGAAGTTATAGAAACATCAAGATTCCTACTTGAAAATGTACTTAAAGTAGTATTCTGTGATGGAGTGTCTTATTTTTTGCTCATCTCTAACATTTGCCTCGGAGCAAGTTTTTGATAATGGAAGAAAAAACATCAGAGAATTAAGTATTAGAGAAACAAAATAAGAATAAGAATGGGTGAATTAGAAACCTTGTGACACCAAAACAAAATTTGGCTGACATTAACTTCACCGAAATGATAGATTGGAGTCCCTTTAATCTTCCGCCGCCCATATTGCAAATAGTAAGCGATGGAGGAATTTTATCTTTAATAAAATCAGGACTAGCAGCTGAATGGAATTAATGTCCATGTCATACTCAAGTAGTAGAGCGATATGTGAATAGTTGGTGTCAAAAGCGTCACAAAAGTTGTCAGTATGAAGTTTAGGGATGGGGTCATTGGAACAACGCTTGTTCTCGATCTAGTATACCAAGGTTTTCGCACAAATCGGAGTTTAGAAGTAGTACCAAAAAGAATTAGTAGAACACTATAATAATTGACGTAATGCTATAACTCTAGTATTACAAACAGGGTTAATAATTTATTTTTTAAACCCAATTGTTATGGTTTTTAAATTTAATTATCACCTCTGTGCTATTTGTTAGTTAGGTATCTAAACTTGTACGTTTCACTAACATGGACAACATTTCTTTGTTAATTACGAAAAAATGTTAAATTTGATATATTTTTTACTTATTTGGCAGTAAGACAAGTTTTCCGCGGTATAGCGAATCAAAATTTAAAAAAAAAAACAATTTTTCGGACCATTCCATTATACGCTACCACGTCTTCAATTGGCGAACTGCAAATATGGTATAAAATTATACGAAAACGTCCTTATCACCTCCTCTCCGACGTTGCCATTTAGCGGAGGCGGGATAGCTACGTACGTCAACCATATGTGACGCAAACATGCGAATTATATGATCGGAGGCGTCATCGTGCCTTCCGTAAACTTTTTATGCAGCACTAGCGCCGGTGATCTATACCGGAACTAAAAACTTTTTTTGGGGGTATGGTGGGTACGTTGTGACCTCCGACAAAAATTTTGCTATTAGCACGTTAAAGGTCATCTGAGGTCAGAACTACTGAAAATATGGAAAAAACGTTGTCGCCTCCGAAATCGGAGGTGACAACGTCATATATGAGGTGACAACGGCTCTTCAGTATATACTTTGGAGGCGACATGGTACCCTTTATCAATATATATATATATATATGTGGTAGAGGTACGATGACGCCGTACTTCGGAAGTACACGAACAGGCATAGGTACGAGGGATGGTTCAACTGTAAGGCAAATGGGGATAATAAGTAGGTCTAGAAAGCATAGCAATTTAATGAGACCGCGTAATTTAGAATGTAATTAGTATATTATAATAAATTTATGAATACAGTTTGGATCTAAGTTAAATAAATAACCGAATTCGAATAAAAGAAGAGGAACGCATGAATAGGAATTATTCATTAATATGTAGTGAGGAGAAGTTGAAGAAGTTCGGCAGATTGAATATAAATACAGGAAGAGTGTACAGAGCTGTTGTATGTCTCCAAGTATTGAGCCATTCCATAACTATGTTATTTTTAAAAAAGTAACAAAGAAAGGAATTGTCGTTTTATATTTGTTTGTTGCCACGTGTCTAAGCACTATATATTTTGTGTTTCTAGTTACTTTATTCACCAGTAGAAAAACCCGACTTTATTTAAATAAATGTTCGCTTTGGATCTCACTATAATTTATCATATGGTTTTTATTTTATTTCTGTGTATTTTCCCGAACAAACTTAAATTACAATTTCCCATTAAAGTAAACCTAAAATTTATTTTTCATAACTAAACTCGGAAAGCGGAGTCTCGAAACTTTTAAAATATTGATACCGACTTTGTGCAAACTTTTTAAGTTTGTCTCGTAGATTTAAAGTTTCAGGGAATTTGCTCAAGTTTTTATTACATTTTGTTTGTAGCTGTTGCCTGCTCGTTTTAGCGGCGCAATGTTTAAAGTTTTATAAAATTGTGTTTGTGAGGTTGTAGATTTTTAGATAGACAAGTATTATATTCTACAGTGTCATACATAAAGTCCGACTCATATGACATATGACTTACAACAATTCGCTAAAAAAACTATGCTGCTTCTTAGCATGTTAGAAAGAGATGATAGTCATCAGCTGATCAATATTAATTTTCGTGAATTTTTGGCCGTTAATAATAAAGATGTATAGTTAATTTATGGATATTTCGCTTGTTTGACATGTTTATTCGGGTATAAAACAAGTTTTGAGACTATCTGTGACAAGAATTTGAAAATTGTTCATATTTGACATTGTTATTATTATTCCGAGCCACCCCTCCTTGCGTGATATCTTACCTTGTGTTTATTGTATCGTGATCTTTGATTCGATTCGATAATCTTATTAATAACATATGTTTTTTCTGCAGGCAAGCAGTAGATGCAGTTCTGGCAAAGGATATATCGTAAGTATTATACATTTGATTATTTTGATATCAAACATAGTTAACTTCAACGTACTTGCGCCACTTGTGAGGCAATGACTTTATTCCATCAGAGAAATGATTCCTCTTGAACCTTTGAAATATGCAGTCACGGAAATCTAAAAAATAATAAAAAAATTTACTGAAATCTGTTGTAAAATTTAATAAAATCTTCTGTAAAATGTACTAAAATCTTTGAACACATGGTATTACTCAACATCGCTTGATCTCATGTATCGATGATAGGTTTCCTGTTAAGTTCTCTATCTATTATTTGTTACGAACATGGAAATCCCAGTAATCCGTTCGATCTCCTTTATGTCTTGTATTCTTGTAAATATGTTTTTACAATTCATTTAAACTTGTTCATTTTTACAAAAAAAAAATAGTTAAATAACAGCCAGTGACATGTACCATACATTTAAAAATATTTAACTACTGGAGTTATAAATAAATTACTTTCGTTGTAAAATTTACAATATATTTTAGTACTTACTTGATTTTACTAAATTTATTACAAATTCTAACTATAATTTTTTGGAAATTATGTGTATCTACAATAATTTTCTGGCACGGATTAAAAATGAAAATTGTAATTAATATAATATTTTATAGCACGGTACAAGGTCTGATTTCATGATTTTATAGGAAATCGTACAATAAAGTCATTACTATAATAATTTTACTATAGTGTTTGTTCCGTGCACATACATTCTTTGTAAGATTTACACTATATTTTAGTATTTACTTGATTTTACTATTTTATTACTTCATTAGAAATCCTAACTATAGTGTTTTGTAAATTATGATTACAATATTATTGTGGTGCGGATTTTAAATATAATTAATACTATTTTTTATAGGAAATTATACGATAAAATCTTTACTACCTCGCCGGCACAAAATTCCGCCACCCTGATATTTTGGTCAAGATTGATATATTATAAAATTTTTTAATTTTTTATGCGATTTTCATGATTTTGTTATCAGTTTGTAGATCCGTTAATTATTTTATAAAGTAACAATTTTCGTTAAGGCTATATTATACAGGAGTAAATCAAACTGTTGTTTTTTTATCGTAACTTCAAAATACCCTGTAGGAAAATTGAAGAGGATAATTTTATTTACATACTTCTTCTTCTTCTGGTGCTTTATCCTCGGCGGATGTTAGCTATCATCAACACATTTGAGCCCTGTTAACGGCCCGTCTAAATAAAGTGGTTGTATTGACTCCAAACCATTCCCTAAGGTTCTTGAGCCAAGAGGTACGCCTGCGACCAGGACCCCGTCTGCCTTCTATCTTTCCCTGCATAATGTTGTGTAGTAGTTTGTACCTTTCGCTACGCATTACGTGACCAAAGTATTGCAATTTCCTCTCCTTAATGGTGAGCATCACTTCCAAATCCTTGTTGAGATATTGAAGAACGTCCATGTTCCTTACCCTGTCGACCCAAGATATTCGGAGTATTCTCCTGTAGCACCACATTTCAAAAGCTTGGATCCGATCGCTAGAACTTTTTGTTAATGTCCAAGCCTCCACGCCATACAGGAGAACTGAGAAGACATAGCAACGAAGCAGTCGCACTCTTAGCATCAAGGGCAGGTCTTTGCAGCATAAAACTTTCTTCATTTTATTGAAAGCAGCTCGACTCTGTTCAATTCGAGCCCTAATTTCCGTGGACTTTTTTTACATACTGTTTCTTGTAATCTCTGATGTATTCTAAACATTTCGATTTTTGATTCATTCCATTATCGCATTTCTGATGCGAGCTTGAAAATTCTAAATGAAACGCTGATTTGAAACCTATTTTTATTAAGAAAAACAAACACTAGTTATATCAAAAAGTTAATTAACAAAAACAATTTTAATATCGTGCATTTCCTAATCTCGCAGCAATGGCAGCTTGCAGTCTTCGTGATATCGTACGAATAAGGTTACTTATCCTTTCTTGAGTGATGAGCCTCATATTCTTCGGTGAGCGCCAGTCGTAAGTCTTGCAAGGTTGTAGAGGACGACGACGAATGGGCATTTTAAGTTGATCCCAAAGATGTTCGATTGGGTTGAGATCCGGGCTACATTTCATCCATTCCAATCTTGGAAGTCCAACTTCATCCGGATATTCGTTCACTACATGTGCAACGTGTTGGTTCCCAATGAAAGGAGCAAATGGAACAACAACTTTTTGGAGGATTTCCTCAAAGTGACAGTGGGCGATTAGAGCTCAACAAAAGCAAGATTGGTGCATGCTTCGGTAGAAATACCAATGACTTACATTTTCTAAAAATAACATCGTTTCATTTAAAATTTTGCAGCTCGCAGCAGACATGAGATAATGGAATGAATCAAATATCGAAATGTTTAGAATACATCAAAGGTGACAAGAAACAGTATGTAAATAAAATTATTCACCTCAATTTTCCTACAGGGTGTTTTCAAAATAACGACAAGAAACAACAGTTTGATTTACTCCTGTATAATATAGCCTAGTCGAAAAATGTTATATAATAATAATACTATATTCTTATTTCCGTGTAGGATGTTTATCCAAATTTCTAAATTAAAAAAAAGTCAGGCGGAGCCAAATCTGGACTATACGGCGCGTCGTCTAGCTCTAATGTTAGTTTGTGAATTCGCGCATTGTTTGAAGATGGACATTTTTCTAACGCAAACGTTTTTGTATACGTAATTTTCTTAACGTATTACCGCAGGTTTAATATAAAAAGCGATAATTCAAATTAAAACTCTACACACCTCGTGAAAAATTTATATTTTCCTCTTCCATTTCATCCCTATTGTTCTGGTCGGGAGTTTAAAAGGTTTCGTTAACAGTAAATCTTTCCGCATTTTACAAATTTGCCAAATAAGTAAATAAAAATTTAATTCTCCAAGGTTTCCTTTTTAAATTGAAAAGCTATGTTCTGTTAAGAGCCTAATTTATGCATTTTTTTTTAAATTTCATTTGCGTCACTGAAACAAGACAAATATCTTGGGAGACATGACGCTTTTTTCTTTAGTTCATTTTTGGGCGTTTTTTTTGCTAATTGCTATTGGTCGTGGTTAATAAATTAATTCGCTCCCTATCACAGTTCATTTTAAATACAGAAAATTGTGCTAAAATAATGGAGCATGCTTTCGATGCAGTTTTGAATTGCATGGTAGAACACATATATATATATAAGCAGTATATTGCTAATACCATCTGCAATTATGTGCCCGCTATGGGCGAAAATAAACATTCCACAGGACCGGATTTCAACTTTTTTAATGTAAATTTCACTAGTTAGTTAGGCAAAATATTGCAATCAAAATTTCGATTAGTTCGATTTATGACTGCGTTCCATGCATACGATTTCTGACGATATGATGATCCGACGGTGCCCTGATTGGTGTATACTTTTGGTGCCAAATTACGTCCGAATATTTTTAACAATCGACACGATGAGCTTTATTTTAACGTTCATCCGACGTCGTATGTTTCTTAACCTCACTTTTTTCAAAACCAAAATTTAAGAATGAATGACTATATTGACTATTTTGGGAATTATTATCAGCTACTAATGCACCAAATTAAAAATACATTAATTTTAAGGTTAGGTAGTGACCACATATATATTATATTGTATACGAGTGACACTCTCTTCTTTTTTTACAAACTTTTTAGTGAAATTCGGTTCCGAAGATCGGATAATGTGATAAGCAAAATATTTTCGTGTATGTACATACCTGAAATACTTTTTGATCCACGACTTTTGCAAGAAAGCACCACGCACTTGTGTCCTTTCATCTTAAACAAAACAAGCCACTCACCTACCAAACAGCGAATAATCGAATCACAAATTAAAAGCTCCTTTACAAAAATTGTTGTTAGGTAATGCGAGTTTATAAGCACTAATATACCGACAAAAATGTTGAAGAACCACTTTTTATTCTGTAATTTGAAAAAGCATACAGAACCAAAGATGGCGACGAATAACAACAAACAAATAATGTCGGGCCGGTTCTGACGCGATCGATAACATTTCCACTCTACTGCGCAAACTCAATAGGCCCGCGCCATCTCCCATAGCGAAAAAAAAATGGATCTACAAACTGATAATAAAATCATGAAAATCGCATAAAAAAAAAAGATATAAAATATCAAACTTGACCAAAATTTCAGGGTGGCGGAATTTTGTGCCGGCGAGTGTATTTGATGCCACCATTGCTTTGAATAACTCTTCGTTAAATTGATTCTAGTTGTTGTTTCCGGATGTTGTGGTTGCAAGCGACTTTTTAATGATTGCTGCGGTTTTCCGGCCTTATCTAATGCTCTGGTTTGATCTACGTTGGATACATGTTCTGGTTAAACTTAATTTCCATTATTCTTTAAATATCCATTCAAAGACGAAACGAGCAAGAATAAGAATATTTGTAGGTTAAGTTAAGAAGTCAATTGTCAGATTTGACAGTTGAAGAATTGGCATTTGTACCCTTTCACAGAGACAAGCTCGTTCGCAAAGCGAAATTTGCAACCGATTGGAAATTTCGCTGTGCGAAAGAACTTGTTGTAAAATCCATTCCTATCAGACTTAAAGCGCTTTATCAGACAGTTTCAGAAAAAAAATTAACAATTATTTTTCTTTATTGTACAGGGCAAGCTATCATGGTAATTTCAAGTAAACAAGTACAGGGTGTCCCAGTTTCGAAACATTTATAGGGTATCTCCGTTATTGTTAGTGCTAGCAAAGAAGTAATGTAGGTGTCATGTGCTCTTTTTGGGTCAAACCTAAAATGGTAAAATCAAAATTCGAAAATTTTCGCTCGCCTAAGAGATACGGGGGAAAATCAAATAATTGACAATTTTTAAATTACCCTATATTTTCCTAGTTAAAAGAGATATAGAGAAATGTTTTATACAGAAGTTTATTTATAATGATTGTTGAATAATCTGCCGTTTTCACAATAAGTAAACGGGGTCAGGTAAGAAAGTTATCGAACCTAACCTCACTTTTTTAAATGGAACACCCTGTATATTTTAATCAAAAAATATATCATTTTAAACTCTCTTTTCAAATTTATAACACACCATGGATGATAGATGTTATATCAAATTTTTCAAAATGTTGATAAGTCATTTTCACAAATGAATATGTAAAAGTGAAATTGACGTTATATGTTAATAACAACTAGAATGTCAACATAGTTGTCTCTAGGATATTAGCTTTTGTTTCATGGCCTACTATGGTTTAAAGTAATAAAGTTTAAATAAATCGCCTATTATACCAATATCATCCATGGTGTGTTATATATTTGAGAAGATAATTAAAATAGTATCTTTTTTTATTAAAATATACAGGGTGTTCCATTTAAAAACATGAGGTTAGATCCGATATCTTCCTTACCTGACCCCGTATACTTATTCTGAAAACGACAGATTATTCAACAATCATTATAAATAAACTTCTGTATAAAACATTTTTCTGTATCTCTTTTAACTAAGAAAATATCGGGTAATTTTGAAATTGTCAATTTTTTGATTTTCCCCCGTATCTCTTAAGCGAGCGAAAATTTTCAAATTTTGATTTTATCATTTTAAGGTTGACCCAAAAAAAGTACACCTTCATTACTTCATACCCTATAAAAGTGTCGAAAAAGGGACACCCTGTACACATAGTTACAATTTTCTTCTCTCGAATGAATGTATTCGTCATTCCACGAGTGGCCCTCTGGGTCGCCTCTAAAAGGTAATAGAAATTCCTTGTTATGCCGTGTAATTTATAAACTTGCCACTTACTCGACTACCCACATAACAAAGATAAATTTCAACTCTTCTTCCCCAGAAACAATTAGATCAAACACCGAACCCAGGCAAAAATGATTTATCTGTCCGCCTTTTCCCGGCAATTTTCCCATGTTTTCCGACGGTTTTTGCCGGGAGCAAAAAGCGAACCGAAACGCTTTCTCCTTGATTATTTTTCGCTTTTTGTCCCCGCAGAGAAACGACTAAAAGTATACTTTAGTCTTCGCCGTGAAAAAATTAAAGAAAAACCGCGATGAAAAGAGAAAACTATATGGAATTAATCAGTGGCGTGCGTATTTCTTCAATGGGTTGAGATACAGGGTGTTATGGAAATGACTTATTATATTTAAACCGGCAAATCCTGAGATGAAAAGAAATTGAAGAAAAATAACCTTAAATGGCGCTTTGAATTATTAAACGAAATATACACTTTATATGAAATCTCAAAATTTACGTGGCCGCTACTGAGGACGTTCGCAATCAATAGTTTATTGAGGCGGTGTTGTCATATATTGCAACACAGAATTTTAAACGCACGTGTTCAGTTTTTGACAACAAGACGTCTTTGACGCGCTTTATCACTTCTTCTTCAAACTTTTTCGGAAAAAAATACTACGATTTTAAGGTTCATACTCTCTACCTTCGATCTTATAATCCGTTTTATAATTGACTTCCATAAAAAAATAAAACACAAAAGTATGTTTTGCAATAGAACCAACAATAGGTAATATCACAGAAATTTGAAATCACATCACAATATTTCTTATTATGAATTATTTTACAACAAAAAAAAATAAGGGTAATACTACAACTAACAAAACGTTTAAAATTCGTATACATCAAGCACGTGGAACCCTCGACAGCATCATTCCACCCCCGAGTCTCGAAACATACTGAAGCAACGATAGTCGCGCGCGGCTGGTATCCAAGCAAGGGCGTAACGTGCGGTGTGATCTGACAACATTGTTAGTATACTCTACTGACCCACATTGTTGCTAACTGAATCCAGATGGAACGGCGCGACAGTATGTGGGTAAAAAGGGTTTTTACCTTACTATTTAGATATTCGATTAAAAAAAATATGTAGACTGTCTCTAGGACATCCTAGGAGTCACCCATTTAAATATAATAAATCATTTCCATAACACCCTGTATTTACAAACCGGAAAAGTTAAATAGTAAGAAAACCACGCTGCGACATTCTTATTTGATTTAAACGACTGTCCATGTTAATAAATACATTTTCACTGTTATTTTTATGTGACAGATAAGTGAATAGCTCATAAAGTAATATTTAGAAGAAATGCAAAGTACGTGTTGACACTGAAAAATTTCCAATCGATTGCAAATTTCGTTCTGCGCATGTTTGGTTGTGGACGAGTTTCTAACTGATTGCTGGTTTCCGTCTCTGCGTACGGGTATAAATGTCAAACCTTCAACTGTCACATCTGCGAATTGACTTCTTAATTTAACCTAAGTGCTGCTTTGTTTAGAGCTAGCTTTTCGTATTGGAATTGATATTTCAAGCATCATGAAAAGTAAATTTAACTAAAGCATACCAAAACTAAAAAAGAATTAAACGAATCGGTACAAAAACAATAAGTCAAAAGTAAATAAACCTTATTTCCAAAAATAAAAGCCTAGTACAATGGCAAGATAGATATAGAATAAACCGAAATACAAGACTCTCACTGATTCATCCAATTATCCCTAGGACTTTCTGGCATTCCAAGAAGGTATATAACAACCTTAATAAGAATGAAATTTGGCCATGCATCTTAACCTGCCCACTTAAAAAAAATTAATGTTATCGAATCAGATCTATGTGAACACTGTGCTGTTTTATGTGATCTGGACCACATATTTTTCGAATGCATCCAATACTCCAACAATATAATATAATGCTTTAATAAAAGATTGCCATTTATCGGCTCCTCTTAACATATTGCATGTCTTATCGAAATTTAATGATGCCAATATACAGAAGACCATAATGTCCTTCCTACATCAAAATAACATAAAATCCTTTAGATATCCTTATTTCCCTATGTTATGTGTTTTCCCCGGGCCCTCCTGTTTGTCTATAGAATGCTCTGATCGGCCCAGAGCGAGAAGAGTGTGACCGACAATTCCGTACCAGTACGCTGATTATTCTGACAATTGCAAATCAGCCGACAATCAATACATTTCGCTGTACGAACTGCTCTGTGAAACATTTACACTCGACCGCATTTTATCATGAGCATGAATTTTTAACTATGACCTAAACGACTCTGTGTTCAACCGAAGAAAAATACGGCCTTAATGTTCTCGGAATATATTTTCCATGTTCCACTTTGCTTTTGCATTCTGCCGGATTTTGCCGGAGCTTTTTGCCGATGCTCTCGCTGGTAAATTGACGATGTATCTTTATTTATAGGACTTTTCTTTTGGTTGCTTTCTTATTTTCGGGGGGAAGTAAAAAAGTAATGGCGCGATGCGCCGAAAGAGCATTTCGTTTTTTATTGGATTAGGAGTGACGCGAGGACGGTAAATATTGTTTAGGTAAAATACATGTTTTCTTTAAAGAAATTACCTGACTTTTTTTCGTGTGTCATGGCTTAAGGATGGGGATAACGTCTGCAGAACTATATCTATGTATTAAAATACATCGTGAATCGGTTCTTTCTGTATGAAGCCGTGTTGCCAATTACACGATTTACGTATATTTTCTAGTGTTGTGATTGCTCGATCGAAAAACCTCTTGATCACTCGATTATTGAAATAACCGACATCGCTCCATTATTAAAAAAACCGCTCGAGCTATCTATTCAGGCGAAAAGCGTCGCTCGTCACTTATTATCTTTCACTCGATACCCGAGCTTCGCTTGACGCCGGCGGAAATGCACCGCTGTAGTGTGATCGAGTTAAAAAACTGCTCGTATATTCGAACAGTTTATCGCTCGATAGGAAATACTCTAGTTATAAATTCAGGCGAAAAACCGAAAAATATCGCCTGTCACTTGATAGACGACTTTTGGTCTACGCGCTGCGCCATCCGATTGGTGGCGTTCGAGTTTGACGGTTGAGCAGGTACACGACATACGTCTTTCTTAAAGGCACATAAACGAGAAGGTGCATATAAAAAAGTATGCCAAATCTCTTAGCGGAGTCATTGCGACATGGGTTTTGTAAATTTTTGTTTTAACTGGCTAGCCAGCGGCGTCGTTTAGGTCTCCGATTGTAAATATTAAAAAATTAAAGGATATAATTTTTAAATTTTTATTTACTATAAACTCGAGAAAACTTCTAAAAAATAACATAATAATAGAAATTGTAAATAAAAACAACAAAACGAACAAAATGGTTAACAAATTCGTTGGTAATCTTATATTTAACATTTATAAATCTAAACAGGAACTTTTTATTATTAAACTCAAGAAGACTTCTTAAAAATAACATACATTATAGAAAATATTAATGGTAAATAATAAAACGAGCAAAATAGTTAACAAAACATAGGTATCGACAAATTTTTTGGTAACCAAAAGTAAACATTCTTAAATTTAAACATGAACTTTTAGGTAACTATAAACATGAATTTAAAAAAATAATCACCTATTTTCTTATTTTGCCAGTCGCGTAACTAAGCCTACATTTTTGAAGGGCACACAGTGGGCACCTGATAATTTAAAGTGGAAGAATTTGACAAGCCATTTTAAATATCTACTTATTTTATGCTCGTAGATTGAGAAAGATGGTCTTGGTAATACTATTTGTTTTAAAAAGCACAAGAATAAACCCGAACAATAAATACATATTTGGGTGATTTTTGCAGTTTATTTGTTTGGTATCGGGACACGTGGTAAAAATTCATTATTCACAAATAAATAAATTTCTGGAATTTTTTTGGTTGCTACTACAATTTTTTAGCTAAACCTGTGCCCGCCCGTAGTTACGTGCCTGCAAAATACCCTACCTGATCACATGTAAACGACTAGGCTGCCGGTCGAGCAGTCGGTGACATCATCGCTTGGTGAATTGGAATTTCGAGCGATTCACTCGAGCGATTCACTCGATTATTAAAATCGCTCGAGTATCAAGTACTCGATTATTAAAATCATCGGTTTTTCCCAACACTAATATTTTCATTACTTTGCGTGTAATTTCTGTGTAGTCACAAATGTGATTTTTTAAACTTCGCGGTTTAAACTAGCCTAAACTCAATTCTAATCTTAAGAAGAGAAATAGAAGCGTTTTATAATAATTCGTTGTGCACCTAGCTTCATTGCAATATAAATATCACTTCCAAAAGATTTCACAGGTATAAGTTGAGGTTAATAAAATTTTCTTTGGTTTTAATTGTGTATCTTTCTTGTCGAGAAGCGAGAATGTGTTCCAATTTCAATTATTTTAACTAAAATGGACAATAAAGCAATCTAGATTTAGCTGAAAAATAATAATTATCAGTATACCTACAATTATTGTATACTCTACAGTTTACTAAACACACAAGATGGGGATTTCAAAGCTAGCCATGTCGCGACAAAGAAATTAATAAAAAATAAAATCACAGAAATACAACGTTTGCAAGTTATGTTTTAGTTTTATTAAAAAAGTGCCAAAATGTCTGTTAAAAGCTGAATAAACCATACCCAATCTGTCCGTTAGCTTAAACTTAGAATGTTGTAGTAAACCAAACGATATATAACGTGAGAAAAGCCTTAATATTAGTTTAAACTCTTCCGTGTAATTTTTCCTAGTAAATTGTGTAATTTCACAAATTGAGATTGGCAACACTGGTATAAAGATAAAAATCAACTAATCAATTAATGGATGTATAATATGTAAACAAAATTTAAAAAAATGTTATGTCATTGAATACTTTAAACGTATGTTCACTAACAACGACTGTCACTTGAAGACCGTGATTTCCAAGTTTTTTTTGTTATTTGGCAGCCTCATCTACTCGTGTTTTATTTTTTCATTTCCAAAACTGCTGAGCAGAGAAACTGAAATAAATACGTCTAATCTATACAGTGAGGACGTAAAGTAAGGAATAAATTCATTATCTCGCAAACTACAATTTTTTTAAAAATCGCTCGGACCCTTCGATTTTGTTTTTCGAACGCGCATATTCTGACATAAAATGTAGATATACAGGGTGTTGCAAATAAGAGTGACACAAACATTTTTTTCTTAAATAGAACCCACTGTATATTATTGCATGTACGGATTCTTCGGAAAATCCTAAACATTTTTCATGTAGCATGTGCTATACCTTAGCCCAAGCGTTTTGGAGTTATTCTCGTTCAAAATTTGAAAAGTGGAAAAAGTCATGGAGAAAACAAAGAATAAAATTATTTTAAAAATGTCTTATTTATCGAAAAAACAGTTAGGTGAACTTAAAAATAATTTTTCTAAAGTAAATGTTCGAAGTGTCTTCCGTTGGTCAACTGACAATAGCCTAACTGATCTACAAATTCTCGCTGAACATTTCGAACCATTTGGGGTGTAATTTGCCGGATGCGATCTTTTAAATCATCTAAATTTGCAGGCTGGCCTTTGAATACTTTTCCCTTAAGGTATCCCCATAAAAAAAAGTTCACCTAACTGTTTTTTCGATAAATAAGACATTTTTAAAATAATTTTATTCTTTGTTTTGTCCATGACTTTTTCCACTTTTCAAATTTTGAATGAGAATAAATCCAAAACGCTTGGGCTAAGGTATAGCACATGCTACATGAAAAATGTTTAGGATTTTCCGAAGAATCCGTACATGCAATAATATACAGTGGGTTCTATTTAAGAAAAAAAAAATTTTGTGTCACTCTTATTTGCAACACCCTGTATATATACATTTTATGTCAGAATATGCGCGTTCGAAAAACAAAATCGAAGGGTCCGAGTGATTTTTTTAAAAAATTGTAGCTTGCGAGATAATGAATTTATTCCTTACTTTACGTCCTCACTGTATATACAGCCATAAATTATAGTTAGTTTTACGATTTTTATAGTAGATTTTGGGTTTTCTTTCGGTGCAGCAATATGATGGTTCCATACCCTTTAACTTATGATAGGGATATATGAGTTTTTTTACATTATTTTCACTGATATAATACGCTCCTGAGGTTTGGTCCGTTCCTCCGACTCACCTTGTACTGGTACCGACTTCAAGATTAAAGGTTGACCATGTTGTTGTTTTTTTTAATGCTTTTTTTCAAAAGAAAAACGTAACTGTTTATTTTTTTATGTAGACGGTATAATAATTTTTCATCCCTCAGACCGGGTCAGACAAACTGACAAAAACTCGATTACCAAACCTCGCAAACAAAGAAACGACACTGGCAAAAAATCGTAACCGGCTTTTCGAAATGTATTTACGAATATAAGATAAAGAGGATAAAATGTGAAACTCATTATGGACGAGAGAGCCCTTAACAACAACTCTGTCGAGGGAAAAGGGCAGCAAAAAATCTCGCCCTTCTGAATTATGGCTAATACAGTTTAATGCAAAGTCGGCGGAAAAGCCGGAAAATTAAATGTTTTCTTTGAAAAAAATTACGTTTGTTTTTTGATAAAAGGGCGCTATAAATTTCGCACGTTTTTGTTCTTTGTGGATGTTTATTTTGTTGATGTAGTTCCACGAAAACCCGAAGCGGATGCGAATTTCCTTTTATTATGTTTCAGTAAAATCTATATCAATTTACTTTTTAATATGAACTGTTGATTACATTACATTTATTTACAACCGTGTACAATGCCGCTCAAAACTATTTGGGCACCTATGTTTTATTGCACTGCTGATATAAAAGAGTGGTTGGGAAATCCCCTTCTGGTACAGTTCGTTTCACGATATTTGGATACGACTTAATGATTTCCTGGGTCGGTCCCATTGTGTAGACAAGAGCTAGGCAATAAACAAGTGAAGTATGAAGGGACGGACTAAGGAAAACAAGTAATGATATGGTTAATATTAATGTAATTAAATGAAATAACATTTTTTAAAAATATTACTTAGTACTTACTAGTCATATTTATTTACATTTATATGTCATTCTATAGATAGTTCTGTTTCGCTATCGCTATCCTCATCAAAATTAATTATAATTGGATTAATTATACGATCCAGACTAATATACGAATTTTCTACAGTTATTACGTGACGGACTGAATTTTTCCAACTACCTGGGGGAATATCATTAAATCATCTTTGTATTAATTCTACAGCACTAGAACTTAAAGTCGGAGAAATATTTTCAGACCTAACCAGTGATTTTAACTGGTGCCACATATGCTCTATGGGATTAAAAATGCAATAATAGGGTGGGAGCCGTAGCACTGTATGTCCAATTTCTTCTGCCAATGTGTCACAAACATATACTTTTTTTTATACAAAATGTCTTTAAAACTTCTAAAAGATCACTTTTTTTTATAACTTTCTTCAAAATATATATCATTCCCCGCCATGTAGTTCTGAATCTCCAATTTTGTATTATTTGAGCTTGGAGCTTTATGTAATTGGCGACTGTGATAGCTCGCATTGTCCATTACTATTACGCTATTCTGAGGAATGTTTGGTAAAAGACAATTCTTGAACCATTCCTCAAAAACTAACAAATTTGACCACAAAAAGATATTTAAATATAAATTAAGCAACCTAACCTACCTGATGTACCTATATTTAATTATAATTATTACAATCCGGTCCTTTCCACATAATAATAACAAATGGTCATAAATAATGGGATCGCCGCAGGTACTTTTACTGCAGTCAATAAGTTATATCCATTTTTCGTGAAACAATCTTTACATTTAATTATGTTTCTGAAATGCAGTTTTATGGCATATGAATTCAGTAATTATGGTTAGCCTGAGTGTCTTATAGCCTGCAAAATTAAAATTTCTCTAACAGAGTTATCCGACATTAATGATGAAACAGGTATAAATCCCACTTGTAAAAATTCTGGGGAGGATTATCTTTCTGTTTTATTGTTGTTAGGTATGATTACATTGTCCTGTTCAGGATTTGGGATAGCATATCCAAGTTAATCTCAGTTTATGGCTCAGTTGTAGGTTCGATTGTGCAGTGATCGTGGGTGGTATCGAAATACAGTGTTAAAAATTTGTAAAAATGCCTAGAAGAAGAGAGTTAGACACAGAAACAGGCGCTCTTATAGTGGCTTTACATATCAATGGCAAAAGCAACCGACAAATTGGCCGAGAATTGCATTTGGTCCACCCTACAGTAGACTATACTTAAAAAAATACCGAGAAAGGGGTAGTTTTTTAAACAAACGATGAAGTGGGAGCGACAAGATCTACAGTCCGTATTTAAAAAAAAATAAGTTGATAATGGTGACCTAAAGACGAAACGTCGCATTACGGATCTGATAATGCTATCGTGTGGAAAATAAAGAGTAGCAATGAGAAAATGAAATTTAGCTTTTGACATCTCTTCGAACAAAGTCGGGAAAAAATAAAACCCGAGACGCAAAATTTGAGATTTTTCCAAATATTTTGAAATTGTAATTATTTTTGATTTATTTACGGCATATTATTGGGCCCATAATTACGCAACATTGTCCCAATTTAACCGACTTTGTACAGCTCGACAAGCGAGTCTATAGCTACGCGGTATCGGTAAGGGGAAAGCAACATCTTTTAAAACGTGGCCTAGTCATGGGCGTGCTATTATTATTTTAAATAATGTAATAATATATATTTCATGGCATGAATATATTTGTATCACCGGTGCAATATATTAGGCCTTTCCATTAATATTTTGCGCTTATTTTGGCATTTTCGCGAATAAAATCCATGTGATTTCAACATGCACTTCAAAGTTTCACGGGAAAATGGAGAGTTTATGTCCCTTCTCAGCTGTTGTACCACCTTTTTTAAGGTTGGAACCACTTTTAGTTGCAATTAATACTTTTGTATTGTTCTCCTAACAATGCCAAAGTCGAAGCCTTCGATTTTTCGGACAGCAAAGAGACCGTCCCTTTTTTGACAGGAGATGACTACAATTGATCCGGGTTATTTTCTTTCCTTTCAGTATCTTCTTTGTGAATGTTTTTTACGGCACCCACGCAAGGGCGGATCTAGAACTTCAGTTTGGGGAGGGTGACCCCCCTGAATTCGCGCTTGCACCCACGCTTACTCCCGTATATATTGCGACCCTTTCTAGCTTTCGCTTAAGTGGCAATTTAACTGTATTAATTTATGATTCCTCTTCTCACACCATGTATACATTAGCAATCACTTTACGGGTTTGACTATGAGGGGTTTTACCAGAGTATATTCATTTATTATCACAGTTTTAAAACAAACCCTATCACTACGCAACTGGATGAAGCATATTGGACATAGCCGAATAACTACGCCGGCACAATGGGCGTGTTACCAGACGCGTGTCGTCATCCTCTGTCTGGGATATAACCTATCAAATTAGCTCTATCCACCGGTTACCCATGGTTACCGTTGATATTGCACCATGTTGCCCTATTTTTAGATTGGAAGTACTTTAATAAAAAAATATTTTATTTTGCATTTAAATATTAAAATAAATAGTATGAAAAGAAAGTTTTAAGAACATTGAAACTATAATAGAATATTAGTTTCTTATATACTTATGACAATTTACTTTAAATGGGTAAATTTAATTTTAGGGTTTACTTGGTAACATGTTATTAAATTAAAATTTCATATATGTGACAATATATGTGTTAACCCAAGAAATTTTCTTGCCCGCATTCCTTTTGTAGCTACAGATAAAGTTGTCGACCTGTATCTGGTACCGTTTCCGAAATCCCGATGGTGAAGTGCGAATTTGTAACACCCTGTATAAGTAATTTTTTGTAGAACTCGGTAGTTGAAAGTATTTAATTTTTATCTTTTTTTTTCAGTGTGATAGTGAAGGCGAGGATGATAAGGTAAGTGGCCGATTGAACTTCAATTGAATTGTTTTCGATATCACATTGTTGTGTAATGTCTCGTTTAAATTGATTGCCTTTACAGATAATGTGTACTTAAGTATTTGTTATAAGTATTTACCATGCCATTAGTTTACATATCGGTATTTTTCAATTACGTAAATACACGGATGCATCCAGAAAGTTGACTAGGAGGAAAACGACTACCCGCCATCGCCAGTGAGAAGTTGATCAAAATCTATTAAGCGGATTAAAAGATATGATGCAAAAAGTACTCAAAATTATAGTGAGTCTTTTCTTATGCCCATCAGTGTATTTGTATGGTTTTTACAGGCTACTTTCAGTCCTTAGCATATAACTTACTAAAATAAACTATTTGCCGGTAAAATAAAATATATGTTACTTTCTGCATTAGAAAGCAATTTTAAAAGTATTTTTTTAGATTATAGCTGCAGTATTCAAATTTGAATTTAATATTCACGTAATTTTAGTGAAGTTACTTTTATATATAAATAATTTACACGCCTACTACAGTTTGTATTGAAAAAATAATGTAAAAAAATCAACAGTTTCTCTAACGCAATTATTAACCAGAAGTTCCGTCCCCGCAGCTGCTTGTATCGCCGGTCACGGCAGAAATTGCTTATAAATAACGCCGCTAGAGGTCGGACTAATAGTTTTACAAATATGACGGTATGTGTTTGAATTTGTGTAAAGCGTGCTCCTGTTTAGGTAACTTCCTTATTGTGTTTATTTAGGTATAAACTAGAACATATTTTTTATGTTGTATCGCCGGTCACAGGGTTAACTCAGACCTAGTAGTCTTAATTAAGGGAAAATACTACGCTCTTGAGTACAGATTCTCATTTCAGTTAAAAAAGTTTAAGAAATCGCTTGTATTAGCTATTATCCACGAATTTGTGCATTTTTGTATCGCCGGTCACGCATGAAAATGTTACCGGAGATACTTTGATGTGACGGTTTGTTATCCGAAGCTATATACAATATTTGTTTATTAACCATTTATAACCATATTAAGGAAAAATATATTTTGATGTGCAAGTTTCGTTTACACCTTAGGTAGATTACAAATATGAGTAATTTTCTTAATATTTTAACATTCTATAAGGAACATTCCAAAACTTTAAGCCAATATAAGACAGGGCTGTTAAAATAATAGAAAAATGGTTATAGTGACTGATTAAAATAACTCAGTTAAAAATATTGGCGTTATATGATTCAGAAGAGTAAAATTAGCCATGTGACGGGCGTTAAATTATTAAAAAATCGATGCTATACAAAAATAGACCAAGATCTTTGTGACGATGATCTTTTGCGCGGACATATATAATTCCTCTAATTAGGTACTAATTAACTAACTAATTAAAACCTATTAAAAAAGTTAACAGGTGTTTTAGAGATTATTTACTTTAAAATTCCGATTTACTGAAAGTTGCCCCTAAAAAAATTTTGACTCGGGTATGTTAAAAAAACATATTTGCCATCGAATCCAGTAGCCGAAGAGTTTGTTTGGGTGCAGAGCTCCAGACATGACAGCAATACTCTAGTGATTGACGAATCTGGACCTTGTAGACTGCCAAAAGTTGTGAGGTGTATACAACTTTCGGTTCCAGATAAGTACACCAGTTTGTGCGAAACCGCCTTGGCAAATACCACACCGCGAACGCGGTTATGCCAATATCAATGCCTAGCAAACGAATATATGAATCGCTGGAAATGCTTCCCCTCAAAAGTCAATTAACCTCACATGGTCATCAAGAATATAGAAATCCTAACCCCGGGATCGATTTTGTAAATAATCTGTACTCGGATTTCATGCTCTATTTATGAGCTCTCTCGCGGACCGCTCTCAAATTATTAAACATTTATGGCTTATGTGTTTGGCCGGGTTTCATGGATCGTATTATGGATAAAACATTGAGTGCTGCGAGCGAGGAATAAACTAGTATATCCTTTACAAATTTATACGTTCAAACACCGAGTATTCGAAATGTCAAATGTCACTATATCAAAGAGCGTTGTAAGTAGAATGTAAAGATTTTAGGAATCGTCTCCTTAATGCTTTATATGTATATAACAGCGAACCCAAACGGATTATCTGCTTTTATTTCATTGCCTTTTTTCAGACGGATAATTATTATACTTTTCCGAATATTTAAATTAATTGAAGTAAAATCCTTGTAATTCGTTCCCACTTTGTACATAAAACGGATGACAATATGGCGTGTGTGCTGAGTTGACATTGTTTTTGAGTCGTGAAATGGGGAATTAGAAGGCTTTTTTAATCAATAGAGAGATGTTGCAGGCGATTACCGGTGTCTTAACGTTAATGATATCGTATCGGCTATAGCTTTTAGTGTTTTTAGTCCGAGTATGAAATATATACAATTTACATACGATCACTATCGTAAATAGCAAAAACCATACTACCTACTATGTAAGTAAGTTTCATTTTACGTACGGTAAAGTAAATCGCACCGTTTTGTAAAGTAAATCGCACAGTAAACAAGACCGCCTTGTTTTCCATACGTGCGTAATATGCTAATGTACTATTTTATACACTCTTAGCAGTTAATACTCACTTATGCCTAGTTTACTCGATAAGCAAATCTGTACTCGCACTGCCACACGCTAAGCCTTGTCCAAGTACTTGGTCGCGGGGTATATAATTTTTCTTTCTCGTTAAGTCCATAAATAAGGTCGTATATTGTAAGTCCCTACTAGTTCTTGTTCGTGTTTGTCCAATTACTTTGTTCGGGAGTGTCCAAGTACTTGGTCGCAGGATACATAATTTTTCTTTTTGGTTAAGTCCATAAATAAGGTCGTATATTCTAAGTCCCTAATAGTTCTTGTTCGTGTTTGTCCAAGTACTTTGTTCGGGAGTGTCCAAGTACTTGGTCGCAGGATACATAATTTTTCTTTTTGGTTAAGTCCATAAATAAGGTCGTATATTCTAAGTCCCTAATAGTTCTTGTTCGTGTTTGTCCAATTACTTTGTTCGGGAGTGTCCAAGTACTTGGTCGCAGGATACATAATTTTTCTTTTTGGTTAAGTCCATAAATAAGGTCGTATATTCTAAGTCCCTAATAGTTCTTGTTCGTGTTTGTCCAAGTACTTTGTTCGGGAGTGTCCAAGTACTTGGTCGCAGGATACATAATTTTTCTTTTTGGTTAAGTCCATAAATAAGGTCGTATATTCTAAGTCCCTAATAGTTCTTGTTCGTGTTTGTCCAATTACTTTGTTCGGGAGTGTCCAAGTACTTGGTCGCAGGATACATAATTTTTCTTTTTGGTTAAGTCCATAAATAAGGTCGTATATTCTAAGTCCCTAATAGTTCTTGTTCGTGTTTGTCCAAGTACTTTGTTCGGGAGTGTCCAAGTACTTGGTCGCAGGATACATAATTTTTCTTTTTGGTTAAGTCCATAAATAAGGTCGTATATTCTAAGTCCCTAATAGTTCTTGTTCGTGTTTGTCCAAGTACTTTGTTCGGGAGTGTCCAAGTACTTGGTCGCAGGATACATAATTTTTCTTTTTGGTTAAGTCCATAAATAAGGTCGTATATTCTAAGTCCCTAATAGTTCTTGTTCGTGTTTGTCCAATTACTTTGTTCGGGAGTGTCCAAGTACTTGGTCGCAGGATACATAATTTTTCTTTTTGGTTAAGTCCATAAATAAGGTCGTATATTCTAAGTCCCTAATAGTTCTTGTTCGTGTTTGTCCAAGTACTTTGTTCGGGAGTGTCCAAGTACTTGGTCGCAGGATATATAATTTTTCTTTTTGGTTAAGTCCATAAATAAGGTCGTATATTGTAAGTCCCTAATAGTTCTTGTTCGTGTTTGTCCAAGTACTTTGTTGGGGTGTGTCCAAGTACTTTGTTCGGGAGTGTCCAAGTACTTGGTCGCAGGATATATAATTTTTCTTTTTGGTTAAGTCCATAAATAAGGTCGTATATTATAAGTCCCTAATAGTTCTTGTTCGTGTTTGTCCAAGTACTTTGTTGGGGAGTGTCCAAGTACTTGGTCGCAGGATATATAATTTTTCTTTTTGGTTAAGTCCATAAATAAGGTCGTATATTCTAAGTCCCTAATAGTTCTTGTTCGTGTTTGTCCAATTACTTTGTTCGGGAGTGTCCAAGTACTTGGTCGCAGGATACATAATTTTTCTTTTTGGTTAAGTCCATAAATAAGGTCGTATATTCTAAGTCCCTAATAGTTCTTGTTCGTGTTTGTCCAAGTACTTTGTTCGGGAGTGTCCAAGTACTTGGTCGCAGGATATATAATTTTTCTTTTTGGTTAAGTCCATAAATAAGGTCGTATATTCTAAGTCCCTAATAGTTCTTGTTCGTGTTTGTCCAATTACTTTGTTCGGGAGTGTCCAAGTACTTGGTCGCAGGATACATAATTTTTCTTTTTGGTTAAGTCCATAAATAAGGTCGTATATTCTAAGTCCCTAATAGTTCTTGTTCGTGTTTGTCCAAGTACTTTGTTCGGGAGTGTCCAAGTACTTGGTCGCAGGATATATAATTTTTCTTTTTGGTTAAGTCCATAAATAAGGTCGTATATTGTAAGTCCCTAATAGTTCTTGTTCGTGTTTGTCCAAGTACTTTGTTGGGGTGTGTCCAAGTACTTTGTTCGGGAGTGTCCAAGTACTTGGTCGCAGGATATATAATTTTTCTTTTTGGTTAAGTCCATAAATAAGGTCGTATATTATAAGTCCCTAATAGTTCTTGTTCGTGTTTGTCCAAGTACTTTGTTGGGGAGTGCCCAAGTACTTGGTCGCAGGATACATAATTTTTCTTTTTGGTTAAGTCCATAAATAAGGTCGTATATTCTAAGTCCCTAATAGTTCTTGTTCGTGTTTGTCCAAGTACTTTGTTGGGGAGTGCCCAAGTACTTGGTCGCAGGATACATAATTTTTCTTTTTGGTTAAGTCCATAAATAAGGTCGTATATTATAAGTCCCTAATAGTTCTTGTTCGTGTTTGTCCAAGTACTTTGTTGGGGTGTGTCCAAGTACTTTGTTCGGGAGTGTCCAAGTACTTGGTCGCAGGATATATAATTTTTCTTTTTGGTTAAGTCCATAAATAAGGTCGTATATTGTAAGTCCCTAATAGTTCTTGTTCGTGTTTGTCCAAGTACTTTGTTGGGGTGTGTCCAAGTACTTTGTTCGGGAGTGTCCAAGTACTTGGTCGCAGGATATATAATTTTTCTTTTTGGTTAAGTCCATAAATAAGGTCGTATATTATAAGTCCCTAATAGTTCTTGTTCGTGTTTGTCCAAGTACTTTGTTGGGGAGTGCCCAAGTACTTGGTCGCAGGATACATAATTTTTCTTTTTGGTTAAGTCCATAAATAAGGTCGTATATTCTAAGTCCCTAATAGTTCTTGTTCGTGTTTGTCCAAGTACTTTGTTGGGGAGTGCCCAAGTACTTGGTCGCAGGATACATAATTTTTCTTTTTGGTTAAGTCCATAAATAAGGTCGTATATTATAAGTCCCTAATAGTTCTTGTTCGTGTTTGTCCAAGTACTTTGTTGGGGAGTGCCCAAGTACTTGGTCGCAGGATACATAATTTTTCTTTTTGGTTAAGTCCATAAATAAGGTCGTATATTCTAAGTCCCTAATAGTTCTTGTTCGTGTTTGTCCAAGTACTTTGTTGGGGAGTGTCCAAGTACTTGGTCGCAGGATACATAATTTTTCTTTTTGGTTAAGTCCATAAATAAGGTCGTATATTCTAAGTCCCTAATAGTTCTTGTTCGTGTTTGTCCAAGTACTTTGTTCGGGAGTGTCCAAGTACTTGGTCGCAGGATATATAATTTTTCTTTTGGTTAAGTCCATAAATAAGGTCGTATATTGTAAGTCCCTAATAGTTCTTGTTCGTGTTTGTCCAAGTACTTTGTTCGGGAGTGTCCAAGTACTTGGTCGCAGGATATATAATTTTTCTTTTTCGTTAAGTCCATAAATAAGGTCGTAGATTGTAAGTCCCTACTAGTTCTTGTTCGTGTTTGTCCAAGTACTTTGTTCGGGAGTGTCCAAGTACTTGGTCGCAGGATATATAATTTGTTTTTTATGATCAAACACAAGCACTATAGGAAAAATCCTTTAGGGCACTCTGGGAGTGGTGCGTGTGCGCAAAAAGCGATTCACGTTGGTTTTGAATCGTCGGAAGTTATATTCGTTGGGAAAAACGACCTCGGGAAGGTCGTTCCACAAGGATGTAGTCCTTCAGATGAAAGTATTCTTAAATAATGAAGTTCGAGGAGTAATAAGCTTAACCACATATGGATGGGCGGCAGTGGTTCGTCGTGTATTTCTGCTATTCGTCGCTCTGGGCAGAATTAAGAGGGCAAGGTCAGCCGAGCACCTTCCATGAAAATATCTGTAAAATAGAGTCAAATCCCCAACCTGTCTTCGATGTTCTAGGCGGTCGAGGATCTTCGTCAGCTCGTGGTCTCCGATCAGACGAATAGCCCTCCTTTCGATGGAATCCAGTAGCCGAAGAGTATGTTTGGGTGCAGAGCTCCAGACATGAGAGCATTTCTTTTTGGTTAAGTCCATAAATAAGGTCGTATATTGTAAGTCCCTAATAGTTCTTGTTCGTGTTTGTCCAAGTACTTTGTTCGGGTGTGTCCAAGTACTCGCAGGATATATATTTTTTCATTTTGGTTAAGTCCATAAATAAGGTCGTATATTGTAAGTCCCTAATATTTCCTATTCGTGTTTGGCTGACGCCAGAAGAAAATGCCAGTTAATGTAATCCAAAGTGACGATTAAAAAACAATGACGGGACTTAACGGAATAGAATAGGAAACAGTCTATTCGATTCGGAATATAAATTCGAATAATTTAAGTCGAGTAATTTCTCGCAGTAATTTGAATCGGATTACGTGACTACGTTTTTCTCGTTTCGGAATTATTATCATAAGGAGGTGTGTCGGTTCTTGAGTAACCGTGACAAGTCAAATGGGAAGGGTTTAGATGGTTGCCGGTTATCGTCACAGACCATTTCTATTGTTAATATTAAAAAAAATTTTGATGTTATTTTTACAGCTAATTTATTAAATACATCATATTTCATTATGGTCACGTTGCGCTAATTTACAAACTTAACAGATCTTAAAAAGGGAAAAAATATTGCCAAAGAAAGACTTATACAATCCACTAAAGCGAAACTTCAAACGAAAGTATTAGTCGAGTGGCAATCTCGAAGGCACTAAGTAGTTTTGTCTTTGGCCGTCCAGCGAGTGAGATCGACTACCTGGCGAGGGCACTCACGCTTAACGAGAGCCCAGAGCAAATGTGTTCTCGAACACTTTCCGCACTCGAGTGCCCGTAATGGCTTAAGGGCTTCTCGCAGAAAATTGTCGACACTACGCTTTGTATACGGTAGGAAAATATGTACGCTAGATAGAGTTTTTAAAATTTATATTATCTAAGGCTCTGTCGTACACAACTTTATAGCATAATGCTTGACATATATGTTATATCTACAATATGTATGCTTTCCCACCTCTTTCGGTCATTATTGCAGCATAGCCAGATTGACATATTTATCGCAAAGGTATCTTGCAAAATCCCAATAAAAAATTTGTTAATTTGACAATTACAACTGGTTTAAGGTTAATCCGCAAATTCAGATTGGCAACACTGATGGTTGAAGAGTTGGCACCAGAGCCGTAGCCAGGTGGGGGCGGATCAGGGCGCCGCTCTGACAGGCGAAAATTTCGCCCTGGCAGAGAACTGTGTTTGTGCCTGGATTTCCTCGCTCTTTAGGTATAAAGATAAATACAAGTGGTAGAAAATAATTTATGTTTATAATTTTATATGGAATTTCAGTTTTACATTAAGGTTGGCAACATTGCCATTGGCTCTGGGTGAAATGTTGTACAGTAGCGCGGACTGACCTATGAGTAAGAGTGTTTATTACCCCACTTTTAAAACGATCGATTTAAAAAAAATAAAATATGTACCGCTTCTCTTGGACACCCAAGGAGTCACCCATTTAAATATAATACGTCATTTCCATAACACCCTGTATATGGAACGAACTTTGCATTCACTATAGAAAAGATCATACCGATGCCCCACCAGGGTGCGTGGTAAATGAATATTTAAAGTCATAACACGTTACGTTAGCTTGCAAATTACGTAAAGATTGTTTCAAGAAAAATGGATATAACTTAATGACTACAGTAAAAGTACCTGCGGCCATCCCATTATTTATGACTGTTTTTTATTATTATGTGGAAAGGACCGGATTGTAATAATTATAATTAAATATAGGCACATCAGGTAGGTTAGGTTGCTTAATTTATATTTAAATCTGTTTGTGGTAAAATTTGTTAGTTTTTGAGGAATGGTTCAAGAATTGTCTTTTACCAAACATTCCTCAGAATAGCGTGATATTAATGGACAATGCGAGCTATCACAGTCGCCAATTACATAAAGCTCCATGATGATGATATATATTTTGAAGAAAGTTATAAAAAAGTGATATTTTAGAAGTTTTAAAGGCATTTTGTATAAAAAAAGGAAATGTTTGTGACACATTGGCAGAAGAAATTGGACATACAGTGCTACGGCTCCCACCCTATTATTGCATTTTTAACCCCATAGAGCATATGTGGCACCAGTTAAAATCACTGGTTAGGTCTGAAAATATTTCTCCGACTTTAAGTTCTAGTGTTGTAGAATTAATACGAAAATGCTTTAATGATATTCCCCCTGGTAGTTGGAAAAATTCAGTCCGTCACGTAATAACTGTAGAAAATTCGTATATTAGTCTGGATCGTATAATTAATCCAATTATAATTAATTTTGATGAGGATAGCGATAGCGAAACAGAACTATCTATAGAATGACATTATAAATGTAAATAAATATGACTAGTAATATTTAAAAAAAATGTTATTTCATTTGATTACATTAATATCATTACTTGTTTTCCTTAGTCCGTCCCTTCATACTTCACTTGTTTATTGTCAAGCTCTTGTCGACACAATGGGACCTACCCAGGAAACCATTAAGTCGTATCCAAATTTCGTGAAACGTACTGTACACAATAAGGAAACATCGTTGAAATAAATAAAACGTCGGACCGCCACAAACTCATCCGTTCCACGTATTTCTTTAGAAAAATGATTTAAGAATGCGGAGACATCTAAGTTTAAATAGATGACAGAAAACATAAAGATTCCGTCACATTATTCAGTAAATTTTCCGCGTTTCTGACATCGCTGTTCCCGTCCCGCGAAGCCGAAAGTTTTTTCTTTTCTTGCCAAAAGCTCACAGTGCAGCGACTTCTTAATAAAATGACAAAGTGACCGTTTAATGTACAGTGTGTTATGGAATTGATTTTGTTTGGGTTTTACATGGGTGACTAATTGGGTGTCCTTTTTTTATGATCAAACACAAGCACAATAGGAAAAATCCTTTAGGGCACTCTGGGAGCGGTGCGTGTGCGCAAAAAGCGATTCACGTTGGTTTTGAATCGTTGGAGGTTATATTCGTTGGGAAAAACGACCTCGGGAAGGTCGTTCCACAAGGATTCCAAAATAATGAAGTTCGAGGATTACTAAGCTTAACCACATATGGATGGGCGGCAGTGGTTCGTCGTGTATTTCTGCTATTCGTGGCTCTGGGCGGAATTAAGAGGGCAAGGTCAGCCGAGCACCTTCCATGAAAATATCTGTAAAAGAGACTCAAATCCCCAACCTGTCTTCGATGTTCTAGGCTGTCGAGGCTCTTCGTCAGCTCGTGGTCTCCGATCAGACGAATAGCCCTCCTTTCGATGGAGTCCAGTAGCCGAAGAGCATGTTTGGGTGCAGAGCTCCAGACATGAGAGCAGTACTCTAGTGATGGTCGAAATCTGGGCTATGTATGGTGTTAAAAGTTGTTGATGTGTGTACAACTTTCTGGTTCGGAAGAGTTTCTGAGAAGCTATCTTGGCGATTGCCACAACGTGGTTATGCCAAGACATATTTCCTCCCAGATTGACGCCTAGCAAATTAATAGATGAAGCCAGTGGGATTGAGTGTCCGGTCATGATTATTTCCGGTTCTGTAATGTTAACCTTTTTAGAGAAAACTGCTGCCTTGGTTTTTTAGCGTTAAATTCGACTTGGTTACTGTCACCCCAAGCCAAAATTTCTTCCAGGTCTTTGTTGAGGCTTGATACTTCATGCTGTGATGTGCGATGTGCCGATGTTTGCTCATTCAAAGAGAAAGATGAGATAAGTGTGCTATCGTCAGTAAAACTAAATATCGGATTTTTAGTTTTCACTAGAAGGTCGTTAATGTAGAGTAAGAAGAGAGTGGGAGACAATATGGATCCTTGTGGAACACCGGCATTGATGGTGAAGGTGTCTGAGAGAAATCCGGCAATCGCCACTTGCAGAGAGCGGTCCTTAAGAAAGCTAGACAACCATGCACAGAATCGACTGGGCATACCATAGTGTGGAACACCGGCATTGATGGTGAAGGTGTCTGAGAGAAATCCGGCAATCGCCACTTGCAGAGAGCGGTCCTTAAGAAAGCTAGACAACCATGCACAGAATCGACTGGGCATACCATAGGATCGCAGTTTACTTAAAAGCCCCTCATGCCAAACACGATCAAAAGCTTTAGAAATATCCAGTGCAACAGCCCGAGACTCCCCATGATGTTCGATTGCGTTGTTCCAAATATGGGTGACATCAGCTAGAAGGTCTCCAGTTGATCTGGACTTCCGAAAAAGGGGTGGTGGTGGGCAAGGACGTTGAAGATAAAAATGGTTCTACATATCCTTCAAACTTTGTATAGGCCTTTGAAAAAGAGAATTGACGTGTTTTAGCGTATCTTCCATTTTTTGATTTGACTGAGGTTTTATTTTGTCCCGTTTTCCCATTTACTCACTGCACTGTACAGTGAGCTGTTTGGGAATCAAATCAGGATAAACCGTTCTTTTTTTCTGTTTATTGTTCTTTTAAAGTTGTGGCGTAAAGAATCGTCCTTTTTCGGATGTAAACGGTAATGTTGATACAGGAAGATGACAAGATGCTTTGTGTTTATAACCGTCGCCAATTTGTCGAGAATATTTCGTTTTCAAACAATTTTGAATAAACATACTCAGTATCTGTTAGATTTTTAAAATCATTTAAAAAGTAAACAATTTTTATCCGTAACAACTTCTTAAATGTTAATAATAATAAGTTTCAATTTAATTCTTTGTTCTAATCAAAAAACGGTGCGTCGGACGAGTACAATGCAGGAGACCGTTTTTATGTATAATTGACCAAGCTAATCAGATAAAATGTCCGCATGGAATAATGTCAGTCGCGTATTTGCAAAAATTATATTCATATAACCTGGGGAGGATGGAGAGTAAAAGCAACAATATATTTTGTACTAATTTATAATAAATTTATTCTTACTATGTACTTAATTGATGTCGTTTATGTGCACTTTGACATATGAACGTGTAAGGTAAATAATAACGATTTTATCGGAAATGACCTATTCTAAAGATATTATGGGATGTTTTGATCTGCAGATACCTGTCATCGACAAAAACGAGTCAAACCATAAGAAATATGACCTTATCTGATAACAAGGAAACTCTAGAAACTAAAAGAATACGGCCACTGATGTCTTTTTTACGTCTGCTGATGTCTTATCTCCAGCTTAGGGGGATCCAGCTGTCTTGGATAAAATGTCAATCGACAAAAGCGCGCCATTATTAACGTGAAACTAGGGCATAAATAATATGCGGTCGATTATGTTACTATACTAATTATTTTGGCAATTATACCATTTATATTTGTGGATGGGACTCTGTGTACATTTATTTGCATGCGGCGTGTTTCGCCAATTATAAAAATTATACCGTTGCTTTTTTGACTGCCATAAATCCCATAAAATGTCCCAAATATTATTGATTTTTATTGATTAAAATTACCATTGGAATTGATGCATGGTTTCTAACCAAAATGGTTCGTTAAGTCACCAGGTATTGTTTTTGTGATATAACAATTTTTGTAAAACTATTAAACATATTCTTTTATGACTTAAGAATTGAATAATATTTTGAAAATGTACAAACGTACGTATTGTCTTTTGTTTTACAAGTGTCCCGAAAGTGCCTCTTTTCATGCATGTTCACTTCACCGAAAGTGTCGTTTTCCAAGGGAGCGGGCGGGAAAGTATCGAGTCACCATGTGCTCATAAATAAATAAAACCAGAATTGTCGGTGCGGGATTTGAACCCGGGACCCTCAGATCGCCAGGCGGACACTCTACCCACCGAGCCATACTACAAGCGATAATAAATAGCGGATTATACAGGGTGTCCGGGAACATGTGGGAAATCTCCAGGATATGAAGAAAACACGTGAAAAGAATACTATAGGTTCATATAAACTTCTTTCGTATCGGCCTCCTCTTCGGAGATATGGGCTCCCAAAGAGCACCAATGGAATCAAGTTTTTTACACATAATTATTGAACCACCTGGTATATTTCAATTATTTTTTAATATGATGTATACCAGGTAAGACCCGTCAAATTACTACCCAAGAAACTGTTGTGAATTACTCACAGCTGCAGGGACGGACTAGCTGTAACACTCATGGGCCCATTTTTTTTACGCCCTGTATGATGAGAACTTTGGACAATGTTTTTTACATACCTTTAACTATTGGCTAAAAATTAAGTACTCTTCATTCATGTCGCTAATCCTAACCGTTTTCGAAGAAACGGCATTTCATATACAATATACATCATGTATTTGGCGTATTTCAGTAAAAGATACATCTTTGTTCCGATCAAATGTTCAACCTTCAAAATTCCGCTTTTTCATATTTAACCCGTGAGAATTTAGGGGACTGGTGTAAATAAAATGACGTTTTTTTCCGAAAACGGTTAGGATTAGCGACGTGAATGAAGAGTACTTAATTTTTAGCCAATAGTTAAAGGCATGTAAAAAACATTGTCCAAAGTTCTCATCATACAGGGCGTAAAAGAAAAGGGCCCATGAGTGTTACAGCTAGTCCGTCCCTGCAGCTGTGAGTAATTCACAACAGTTTCTTGGGTAGTAATTCGACGGGTCTTACCTGGTATACATCATATTAAAAAATAATTGAAATATACCAGGTGGTTCAACAATTATGTGTAAAAAACTTGATTCCATTGGTGCTCTTTGGGAGCCCATATCTCCGAAGAGGAGGCCGATACGAAAGAAGTTTATATGAACCTATAGTATTCTTTTCACGTGTTTTCTTCATATCCGGGAGATTTCCCACATGTTCCCGGACACCCTGTATATAATTTAAATTGGCAGTTAATTTTTCAAAGATGTTTTAGAAAAATGTCTGAAGAATTTCTTTATTTATATGGCCTCAAAGACTCGGGCACTTGTAAAAAAATAAATAAAACCAGAGATGCCGAGTGCGGGATTTGAATCCGCGACTCCCTGATCACAAGGCCAACGCTATACCACTAGGCCACCGAGCCTATTTGTCAAAAATAATAAATAGATATTTACATTCTCCATGCGCGAGTGTTTTCATGTCATGTAGACAGGAAAACTCTCTGAAGAATTTCTTTACCTCACCTCACCTTCGGCTCGGTCGGCCATCTCCGCATCTCGTCCGTAAAAGCCTCTTTTCGGCCCTTGATACGTAATGTACTATTAAAATGTCGAATGAATATGTTCGGTATTCACGAAAACATAGAAAAAGCCATTTCCCTTTTAGATAAATTACTTATTTTACTCGATAGCCGAGAAATATCTTTTTTCCCGTCGTCCCCTTCTTATACATGTCAAACATGGCTCGGGGTGACGCCATCGTCAAATAATAAAGACGACACGCCAATAAAAGGAGAAAGAAAACGTTCTTTATGCGATCTACTTGAGTATAATTCCGCACCATGTCGACAAATCTCGGCTGGGGACCCCCGTCGGGGTATGAAGTCCCCCGGTTGGGCGCCCGACGGGGGCTAGAATGGGCGGCTGCAGTTTTTAGCCCCTCTGAGCCCCGATCGGGTATAGAGCAAGGGGGACCTACTATAGTGTTAACTTTAGTTTGCTTTCTTCTTGGGTTAATTTTCAGAAAATATCTTCATATGAACATATTATGTCCTAAACGTCTTAACTCAAATGTTTACAAATCATAATCTGCTTCTTACCTACTAAATTCTTTTTAATCTTTTATAGTACCTTATTTCATAACAGAGTGCAAATGAATGAATTTCTTTTTTTATACGAAAACTGTACACCAAACGACAAAAAATCAAGATACGACATTTGCTCAGCGAGGAATGAGAATTTCAAAAATAATTTTTATCTAATAGAAAATAAGTGGGGTACCATTCGTTTCTTCAAAAATACCGACTGCAATTCCCGGACGAACGCCACTGGTCGGAATTGGAAAACATGTTATACATCATAAAATGCCTCTTGGTGAATAGAAAGTGTGTACCAAATTTCACAAAAATATCTAGAGCAAATCACAGATATTAATAAAAAAATTAGTTTTCTGAAAATCTTTAACACCCTGTATCTCAATAGTTAAGACGTTTACGACATATGTTTATATGAAGTTTTTTTCTGAAAATGGACGCAAGAATTACCGCCTTAAATAATTAGCATGTTATTAAGAAACACCCTGTATAGCTATCTACATGTTGATTTATATTTATTTTGACCTACTTAAAATGGTATAATATTTAGGGATGCAGGTATAGTTGTTGCAGAATTATACCGTTGACTCTTACTGCCATAAATAAACTACCTGATTAAACCCTATTGTATACGTCTCAACCTCTTCAAAGCTCAATAAATGGTATCAGGGCCGGCTTGAAAATGTATACCACACCACATGATTTATTTTTATAATTTAAAATAAATAGATTGGTATTTTTAGATTTAGGTACCTATAATAAATGTAAAATAATGATAACAATTAATGATAATTGAAAATAATATAATTTAAAAGTATAACTATTAGGATAACAAGTACAATAAAAATTAATTAAATTCTAAGAAACTATTGATAATTTATTCAAAATTTAACTCTGTATCACTTGTAATCATACAATTGTAAGAATTTTCCACCTTAAGTACATGCTGTACACAGTTTTTCCAGCTGTCTGCAGAAATTTTTCTTACATCGTTTTTAATTAGTTTTCTACTATAGATGCATTTAATGTAGGAGAAATATTATTTCTCCTAATATTGGATTTTAATTGGTGCCATATTAGCTCAATAGGATTGAATATACAATAGTACGGAGGAAGACGCAACACTGTATGTCCATTTTCGGCTTCAAGTTTATCACACTCGTATTCCTTATTTATTTTAAAACCTTTTAATACTTCTAGCAGTTCTCGTTTTTTTGTAAGTTTCTTCAAAATATAAATCATTTTCAATCATAATTTTGAATTTCTGCTTTTGTATTAGAATTGGGAATGATTTTTGCTTGCCGACTATGATAACTAGCATTGTCCATTACAATGACGGTATTTTCAGGTATATTTTTATGGAGTTTATGTTTAAACCAATCTTCAAAAAGTTGTGCGTCGGTATCTTGATGGTAATCTAAAGAAGAATCTGCTATGTTGACAGACAATTTGGAACAAACCCGTTCTCTGAACCAGCATGTAATATTGTGATTCTTTTGCCTTTATTTGATGGTGCCTTGGTTTGACATTTTTTTGGAAGAATCATCCCAACCTTTTCTTGGAGTGTCATGGGTATCGAACCATGTTTCGTCAAGGTAAATAATTGGACGAATTTCTTCTCTAAATTGTTTAACAGCTGTTAAATATTTAAGTCTCCATTCCCGTAAACGTTGAGATTGCATTAATGTTTGTCTTTTATCAATGCTTCGGTATTTAAAAGGGAAGCGAAGGGATAATGAGGTTTTGTTGCAGTCAAAAGATCAACGGTATAATTCTGCAAATACTATAAATAAAACCTACTCCGGCTCTATCCAAAATGATGCAAATTTGGAGCATTATATGGTCAGAATGATCGACGGTATAATGTATACAAGGCTAAGAATAATCTCCCAGAAATATGTAAACTACATGAAAGAAGCTGCTTCACAAAAAGAAGATTTTTTCCAAATTTCCGGCCATTTTTGACAATCATAGGCCCTCCGTAGATGATATCTTATTGTAAGTCTCTGCGGATATTTGAAAAAGAAAATCGAGATATCGACGTAAAAATTCAGCTACCGCAATATTTGGAAAGGATATATTACCACCACCTGAGGGCAGTAATGGTTTGTTTTTCCGATCTTTTATTATTTTATTATGTCTTGACGTTTTTCTTTTACATTACATGGATAAAATGATTGGTCAATTTGAAGAGGTTGCTCTATCTAAAAATTGTAAATTTCGACTTACGCATGGTTCCTTGATTTCAAGGAAGAAAAATAACCATTAACGGCGCTTTGAATTAATAAGCGAGACATGTCAAACCCGAAAAACAACGCGGAAGGCACTGACAGCGATGTACAGGAGGGGGGGACCGAAAATTTTTTTTTATTGTCACCATTGTCAAAATGTGCACTTTGTAGTTACAAGCCAACACTACAAAGGCGGGACCAAAAAAAAACTTTGTCTTCAGGTTCCTCAAGGGGTTCAAATATATTTTTAAACCGGAATTTTTCTGTCAATCTGAATTACCATTATTCTTCACTATTACTATGTACAGTGAAACCTATCATAACGGACACCTCTAATTAGCTGACATCTCCATTAAGCGGACATTTTTTCATATTCCGGAACTAGGTATATGAAATTCCATGAAAATTAAGCGTACAGGCTGGTTTCATACGTGCGAAAATCCTCCTTTAAACGGACAACATTTTTTTAAAAGTATTTGTGAGACGAATAAGTACAGTGCAAGAACTCTCTGAAGACAGACCGGCAACCAATCGCGTATGCGTGGCAGAGCAAAAGGACTTCACCGAATGAAAGTATGTATGATTCCCCGACAGCAGTCCGCCGTTTAGTTGTGAGTTGTAGGGTTAGAATCGTAAACAATGGCAGAAAAATGTCGCGTTTTGAGCCTGAAAGAGAAAATTTATGTTGTGGAAGTTTTTAATTTGATAACAATGATGGTGACCCCATTCCTACCGATTATGTAGCCCAAACTGAAACCACATCAATATCTGACGACTCTGATGAACAAGTTGAATGCAGTAATCAAACAAATAGCACCAATTATCCATAAGCCATTATTATGGTAAAGGAATTATAGGAGTATGCAAAGAATATAGGTGACTCTAACAGCAATGGAATTGTTATCAGACTTGGAATTAAATTTTTCAGTTTAAAACGCAAACACGTCAAACTACGTTATTAGATTTTTTTAGTACTACATCCTAACTAAAACTAGTGTATTTTGGTTATGTTATGTTCATTTGTACATACATATTATACATAGTAATAATTTTGCATTTACATATTACCTAACAACAAATTTCCCATAGGCGGCCACATTTAGACAGTCCCGTAGGTGACCGCCTAAGAGAGGTTTCACTGTATTCCGATTTGAAAAAAAATATAATAATAAACCTCAGTGGAATGAGTGAAACATTTTATTTCTGAGAAAGAAAATACGAAAAAAGAATATATCGTATACAGGACATTAAAAAAACGAAATTAACTTAAATTTCTGAAAGAATATACAAAAGATAGAATAAAAAACTAACTTACCGACGACTTTTTTTTCAGATGCTTTCAATTTTTGCAGTAGATATAAAAAAATGTTAAATTCAGAACATTGTAACCCAATTGAAGAAACCTGAAGATATTGAAATGGGTTATTCAGCTTTCGGGAATAGCTATAAGATGTGTTTAGGCACATTTTGGCATAGTTGAGAACAAAGTCCTAAAATAATTGGACCGATGCCGCCCTAGCGGTGTCGAACTTGAAACAAACCGTCGCCAGCAAAAAAATATTATTTAAAATAAATAATTTAAGAGAGAGTTTTTATTTCCGTGGGAATTCGATCAGAGATTCAAATATCAACTATACGTGCTGTAAAACAAATAAATAAACGGAACACAGCAGCATTGACAGGTAGAGGTTGAGAACTATGGATAGTTTATCGATAGTGATCGACAATCAACATTTAATCTGCAGTTTTTAATTCACAAAGCTCTTAAGAAAAGTCCTCTACTTCCCCAACGCTCGCGCGAGCGACATAGTAGCCAAAACGCTCGCTTGGTTTCCAAGGAAACCATAACAAAGAAAACGTCTAGTGTGCCGGGAACTTCTGACACAAAAGTAGGCGTTGATGGTATTTGACAGATGTCGACAATTTTGTGACCAACGCGTAATTTTCGGTCATTCTCGTAAAATAAAAATGTCTTTCCGTGAAAATTCAATGGAAATCGATGAAATTAGTGAAGTTTCGTGCACACCGCCGGAAATTGCGCAAGCTGCAAAATCAGTTACTCTTAATTTACTGCCAGAGAAGTCCAGAAGCAAATATGAAAAGCAGTATGAAGTTTTTAGTAAATGGTGCGAATCAAAAGAAACCAACAAGATATCAGAAAATATTTTACTTGCATATTTTGCCGAAAAAGCGAAGGTTATGAAATCCTCTACACTTTGATCAATGTACTCAATGCTAAAAGCTACGATATCAGCAAAATATGATATAAACATCAGCGAATACAAGAAACTCTTAGCTTTTTTAAAACGTCAAGCTGTTGGCCAAAAACCTATAAAATCAAAAACCTTAAATTTTGATGAAGTGAAAACCTTTTTAGAAGAAGCTCCTGATAAGATATATTTACTGAAAAAAGTGATCTTAATTGTGGGTATCACAGGGGCATGTAGGAGGGACGAACTTGTCAAAATGGTAGTGGACGACATTGAGGATAAAGAGTCAATCCTTATTGTAAACATACCTGATTTTAAGACCTACAATAGCAGAACATTCACTGTGACAAATAACGCAACACTCGACTATTTATCAATCTATCGAAAATATATTAGCCTCAGGCCCAAAAATTGTACGAACCGTAGATTATTTTTAAAATATTCGAATGGTACATGCCATACTCAAGTAGTAGGAATGAATTCTATTGCAAAAGTACCAAAAGACATAGCACAGTACCTTGGACTTCCAGAACCATGCAAGTATACCGGTCATTGCTTTAGGAGAACTTCTGCCACTCTTTTAGTTAATGGAGGAGGCAACATCACTCAATTAAAAAAACATGGAGGATGGAAGAGTACTAACGTAGCAGAAGGCTATATAGATGAATGTCTTGCTCAGAAAATTGCTACGTCTGAAAAAATTTTGGGACCGACACCAACGATAAATAAATCACCCATATTTGTGGAAGCGAGAAATTCTGAAAATATCCCGATACATTTACCATCAGAAACTTCCTCTGAAATCATCATTAAAAATTGCGAAAATTGTACCTACATTTAACTTTAATATTGTAAATAATAGGAAAAATGATAGTTTATAGATATAGTGTTATTAAAAAAATCTATAACCTTAATTAATGTTAATTGATGTATTATTTAAATTTATTACAAAGCTTTTTATTATTAATTTTTACCAAACATTTTTATAAAAACACTGGTTGTAGAAAAAATCATGTGTGTAATTCGAGCGCAAAGTAACATTGCCGCTCTCTAACTTCTCGCTCAGAGCGGCAATGTATCACTTTGCGCTCTTAATACACAAATAGCTATTCTATAGTGTTTTTTCCGTGTATATACAACCTTAATTAATGTTAATTGATGTATTATTTAAATTTATTACAAAGCTTTTTATTATTAATTTTTACCAAACATTTTTATAAAAACACTGGTTGTAGAAAAAATCATGTGTGTAATTCGAGCGCAAAGTAACATTGCCGCTCTCTAACTTCTCGCTCAGAGCGGCAATGTATCACTTTGCGCTCTTAATACACAAATAGCTATTCTATAGTGTTTTTTCCGTGTATATACAAAACAGAAAATCAAAGTCCGTGGTTATCCCCCAAAAGGGGAGATTTTAGCGAAAACACGTTTTGCCGGGGAACCTTTTACACGGACTCCAGGACATGTTCTTAAATTTTATTAAAAGCGCCGCAGAAACCTTTTACTATGGAAGCCGATCGGTGGTTTCCCCCCCGAGACCCGGCCACTCACGACCGGTCGATCGGGTACATTAACAGCACTTCGGGGAGTTTACACCGTGATTTCTTTTTTTTTTGTTAATTGAATTTTGCGACACATGTTTCGACTCAACGTAACCGTTAAAATTACACTGATTTGTCGTTATACGAGTATGATTGCGATTGCGATTAATTACACAAATAATCGTACGATTCCGATTATCAAAATAAAGAAAAAAACGCTTAAATATTTATTTATATTATTATTAAACTTATTAAGTATTAGGGCATATCGTCAAATAGTATACAGTGTGTTAACATGCTAATATTTAAGGAGGTTATTCTTGGGTTCATTTTCAGAAAAAAACTTCATATGAACATATGTCCTAAACGTCTCAACTTTTGAGACACAGGGTGTTAAAGATTTCATGTTTTTTTAAATAATTTGTTAAGTTTAATGACTTAAATACGTGACAACTAGACTAGGTAGACAACTGTCAAAACTGTTTATGTTTACAAAACAGAATCTGCTTCTTATGTACAGGGTGTTCCATTTTCGACACTTATCTCCGTAATTGTTAGTGCTATCAAAAAAGTAATGCTCGCTTAAGAGATACGGGGGAAAATCAAAAAATTGACAATTTCAAAATTACCCTATATTTTCTTAGTTAAAAGAGATACAGAAAAAATGTTGTATACAGAAGTTTCTTAATATTAATTGTTGAATAATTTGCCGTTTTCAGAATAAGTATACGGGGTCAGGTAAGAAAGTTATCGGACCTCATTTTTTAAAATGGAACACCCTGTATATTTTAATCTAAAAGGATACTATTTTAAATTCTCCTTTCAAATATATAACACACCATGGATGATATTGGTTTTACTTATTACTTTGAAACGAAATAATAGATTCAGATTAAGGTAAAAAAAATAACGGGAATCATCGCAAATGTTCGGAATATATCCTTAAATGGTTACCGTCTTTCCGGATAGAGAACAAAATATACATTTTCCGCCATTTCTTCGTTGTTTCCACTTTCAATATAAACTGATATCATATCAAATTTTTCAAAATGTTGATAGGTCATTTTCACAAATTAAGATGTAAAAATGAAATTGACGTTAAATGTTAATAGTCAACATAGTTGTTTCTAGGATATTAGCTTTAGTTTCATGGTCTACTGTGGTTTAAAGTAATAAAGTTTAATAAATCCCCTAGGAAACCAATATCATCCATGGTGTGTTATATATTTGAAATGAGAATTTAAAATAGTATATTTTTAGATTAAATTACACATTTAAAAAAATGAGGTTAGGTCCGATAACTTTATTACCTGACCCCGTATACTTATTCTGAAAACGGCAGATTATTCAACAATCAATATAAAGAAACTTCTTCATAAAACATTTTTCGGTATCCCTTTTAACTAAGAAATATAGGGTCATTTTGAAATTGTCAATTTTTTGATTT
The DNA here is from genome assembly GCA_963991005.1 of Barypeithes pellucidus. Taxonomy (NCBI): domain Eukaryota; kingdom Metazoa; phylum Arthropoda; class Insecta; order Coleoptera; family Curculionidae; genus Barypeithes; species Barypeithes pellucidus. The sequence continues at coordinate 16,209,389 of OZ022561.1, read as the reverse complement.
TCCCCCGTATCTCTTAATCGAGCAAAAATTTTCTAATTTTGATTTTACCATTTTAAGTTTGACCAAAAAAGAGCACATGACACCTACATTACTTTTTTGATAGCACTAACAATTAAAATTTTGCAGCTCGCATCAGAAATGAGATAATGGAATGAATCAAAAAACGAAATGTTTAGAATACATCAAAGTTATGTGAAATAGTATGTAAATAAAATTAACCACCTCAATTTTCCTACAGGGTCTCCTTAAATTACGACAAAAACAACAGTTTGATTTACTTCTGTATAATATAGCCTAATCGAAAAATGTTACTATATAAAATAATTAAGGAAAATACAATAAATTGATCTACAAACTGATAAAAAAATTATGAAAATCGCATAAAAAATAAAAAAGTTATAAAATATCATACTTGACCAAAGTTTCAGGGTGGCGGAAATTTGTGCCGGTGAGTGTATTTTGGGAATTTCTAGGGATTTTTAAATCGACGTAAGACATACATAAGGAACATGTTAAAAAACAAAAAGTGTTAAAAATATATTCATTGTGATTAAAGAATTGTAAAATAATCGTAATCATATTTTTGCTGTTTGTTCATATTTTTTATCGTAATTCTTTTATGGATACGAACAAACCAGATCGTATAAAATCAAGAGTTGATGGCCCTTGGGGGAGTACCGTATGACCGAGGATCGTGGTTCAGAGCCCACGTTAAGGTGCCCTTGGGAATGGCCCGGCCAGAAGAACAAAAAAGAAAATTAGAAAAAAAAAAATGTTTTTTTGATTGCGCAAATTAACCTAGGTTAAAGCAGCCACTGCTTTTTGAATCTTTCTGTTTCATATATTTTAATTGTTAATTCGTGCGTTGTTAATCTGCGTTGTTCATTGTTGACCGCACCCCGAAAACGTATTATAGTCGACTCTATAAGCAAAACCGAAATAAAACAAAAAGCTCGGGCCTCGGCGTGGGTCTAGAACATTATAATACAATTTGTATGTAAACTAAATGTGACAAGCTAAATACGGCCATTAGCATACAATGAGTGTTTTTTGTTGTTCACGTGATCGGGGCTCTTAAAATACATATGTCTGGAGTTAACAGTAGTTATGACTGTTATTAGTGGCGGGCGTGCACATTATTTGAATTAAGGTGTTTCTGTAAGTTATGTCGGATGTTTCGGATTCTCAATGACCCCTCCTTTTATGCAGGCTACGAAAAAATAGTACATTGCATACACGGAAAGACAAACTTAAGTTTTACTATAATAAAAATAACGAACAAACCATAATTCATGGCTGTATACAGGGTGTTATGGAAATGACTTATTGCATTTAAGGGCAAATCCTGAGATGAAAATAAATTGAAGAAAACTAACCTTAAATGGCGCTTTGAATTATTATACGAAATATACACTTTATATGAAATCTGAAAATTTACGTGGCCGCTACTGAGGACGGTCGCAATCAATAGTTTATTGAGGCGGTGTTGTCATATATTGCACACACAGAACTGTAAACGCACACGTGTTCAGTTTTTGACAACAATACGTCTTTGACCCGCATTATTACTTCTTTTTCAAACTTTTTAGAAAAAAAATACTACAGTTTTAAGGTACATACTATCTTACCTTCGATCTTATAATCCGTTTTATAATTAAATTCCATAGAAAAATTAAACACAAAAAGTATGTTTTGCAACAGAACCAACAATAGGTAATATCACACAAATTTGAAATCACATCACAATATTTCTTCTTATGAATTATTTCACAACAGAAAAAAAATCGGGTAATGCTACAACTAACAAACGTTTAAAATTCGTATACATCAAGCACGTGGAACCCCCGACAGCGTCATCCCATTCCCGAGTCTCGCAACATACTGAAGTAACGATAGTCGGGCGCGGCAGGTATCCAAGCAAGGGCGAATCATGCGGTGTGATCTGACAACACTGTTAGTATACTCTAGTGACCCACATTGTTGCTATCTGAATCCAGATGGAACGGGTTTGTTCGGCGCGACAGTATGTTAGTAAAAAGGGTTTTTACCTTAGTATTTAGATATTCGATTAAAACAAAATATGTAGACTTTCTCTAGGACACCCTAGGAGTCTCCCATTTAAATATAATAAGTAATTTCCATAACACCCTGTGACTGTGACTGAAATAACGCCCCAAAAGGAAGTCGGACCGCCCCCACCACAATATAAATTTTGCGCCATTTCTTAATTTTTTCCACTTTCAATATAAACTGATATTATATCAAATTTTTCAAAATGTTGATAAGTCATTTTCACAAATGAATATGTAAAAATTAAATTGTCGTTGAATGTCAACATAGTTGTTTCTAGCCTACTGGTTTAAAGTAATAAATTTTAATAAATCGCCTAGAAAACCAATATCATCCATGGCGTGTTATATATTTGAAAAGAGAATTTAAAGTAGTATATTTTTAGATTAAAATATACAGGGTGTTCCATTTTAAAAAAATGAGGTTAGGTCCGATAACTTTTTTACCTGACCCCGTATACGTATTCTGAAAACGGCAGATCATTCAACAATCATTATAAAGAAACTTCTATATAAAACATATTTATGTATCTTTTTTAACTAAGAAAATATAGGGTAATTTTGAAATTGTCAATTTTTTGATTTTCCGTTTACCATTTTAAGTTTGACCCAAAAAGAGCACATGACACCTACATTATTTTTTTGATAGCACTAAGAATAACGGAGAAACCCTATAAAAGTGTCGAAAATGAGACTCCCTGTACAATATTATTTATATTATCAATGAAAAATGTAATTGATAGATACCATATTTTTATAGGAAATCGTACAATATAATCTTTACGGATTATTAATGAAAATAGATGTTTCGACGCTTTATGAAACTTGTGCGTTAATATACTATTGTTAGGCTGAAATTTGGTTCCATTAAGCCAATTTCTGCGATTGTTTACAGGACAATTTTTAACTTAATTTTTATAAAAAAATAATTAATCGTTTTCTAATGAATAAGAAGACCGTCGCGTCGTGTTTTTATATGCAACTTCGTTCATTTAGGGTTGAATGCCGAGAGGCGAGGAAGCACGGTGGCACAAATTACCGTTTACTTTGAACAGATCACTCATTCGTAAAGTTTCCAACAATAACGTTTTTATAAACGTCTTTCACATTTGTAAGCGTCTCCCTCGAGGCAAAAATGCTTTTAATTTTATCGCCGAGGGACTAAAGAATTACTTTAGGGCTTATAGGGTACGTTTTCGTAATTACCCCGTTTTTGATGCCTTGTTGACTGAAAATTTACATGAAAAGGGTGAATAAAGGTGATGGGGGCGAGACGGTATCTTGATTTCCGCAACCCCTCTCGCAAAGTTGCTGTAAAATATATGCGAAAGATTTTATTTGGTTAACGTTAGATTGATGCTCGTATTAGGTTCGTTCTCAGATTAGTAAGAAATACAGTGAAACCTCTGATAACGGACACCTCTGATAAGCGGACATCTCTATTAAGCGGACATTTTTTCTTAGTCCGGAACTAGGTATATGAAATTCCATGAAAATCAACCTCTCTTGGGCGGATTCTCCTTTGGGCGGACGCGGACAGGCTGTTTTCATACAAAGAGTGCGAAAACCCTCCTTTAAACGGACAAAAAAATTTTTAAAAGTATTTGGGAGACGAATAAGTATGGTGCAAAAACTCTCTGAAGACACACCGGCAACCGATCGCGTATGCGTGGCAGAGCGAAAGGACTTCGTCGAATGAAAGTATGTGTGATTCCCCGACAGCAGTCCGCCGTTTATTTGTGAGTTGTAAAAAATCGTAAACAATGGCAGAAAAATGTCGCGTTTTGAGTCTGAAAGAGAACAGTGATGTTGTGGAAGTTTGTAATTTGATAACAATGATTTGTTTATTAACATTGATAGCAGCGTGCTATTAGAAGATGATAGTGACCCCATCCCTACCGATTATGTAGTCCAAACTGAAACCACATCACTATCTGGCGACTCTGACGAAGAAGTTGAATGCAGTAATCAAACTAATGTCACCAACTATCAACAAGCCATTAGTATGGTAATTATAAGAGTATGCAAAGAATATATAATATGCGGAGGAATATGGAGATCAAACGGCCGCCAGTAAAAAATTCGCTTCCTTTATTATCGACAATATTTTCGCTCTGTTGGGAACAGAATGTAATAATTCTACTGTCTGTACTATACTGTATTTTCGCAAATCTCTTCCGCGTTTAAACTTTTCATGTAGCCGGGGCTGAAAAGCTCGTAAACTTCACAAGTTATTCGAGCATAGTGGTATTTTTACGATGAAAAATTATAGTTTAGCCCAGCTTGATTGTAGCTGGGAACTTTTGTGCTACAATCTACACTATTTTGCTATTTTAAGTGTTAGCTATGATAAATAAAGCTAAATACCATGAAATATTCGCATTTCCAGTAAGGAACACCTTGTATACCCCAATTTATTTATTATCGGTAGCCATAGCTAGATATACAGGGTGTTCCTTAATGACGTGCTAATATTTCAGTTTGTAATTCCTTAGGTCATTTTGTAAAGAAAAGATCGTATGAACATATGCCCGCAACGGCTTAAATTTTTTGCTACAGGGTGTTGAATTTCTATTTTTTAAATGGTTATTTTTTAATATCTCCGAAAGTACTTTAGATATTATTTTCAATTTTGGTATGTGTTAATAGGATATAGAACCACAAATTTTAGTTAGAAAAGTTATTCAATTGTTCCACCAGTGGCGTCCCTGTACACATGTCCTCTGATATTTTTTACAAAAAAGATGGTACGCCACTGACATTTTTCCATGTGGAAATTTTTTCTGCTTAGCCTGGTCAATTCTACATGAAAACAGTCTCTTGAGTTTTTCTCGTCAAGCGCACCGTTCTTATTAAAACAATTAAATTCACATTGAAACTCATTATTATTAACATTGATAAAATAATTAATGATACATTTTGTTCTATAAAAATTATTGTAAATGGCCAGACGGGCGGAAGGAAGTGAAGTGAAGTGAAGGTGGCCATTTCCAACAATTTTTATAATTCAAAATTTATCATTAATTATTTTATCAATGTTAATAATAATGAGTTTCAATATGAATTTAAGTGATTTAATCCAGAACGGTGCGTCTGACGAGAAAAATTCAAGAGATCGTTTCCATGTAGAATTGACCAGGCTAATCAGAAAAATATCCACATGGAAAAATGTCAGTGGCGTACCATCTTTCTTGTAAAAAATATCATAGGACATGTTTAGAGGGACGCCACTGGTGGAACAATTGAATAACTTTTGTAACTAAAATTTGTGGTTCTATATCCTATTAACACATACCAAGATTTAAAATAATATCTAAAGTACTTTCGGAGATATTAAAAAATAACCATTTAAAAAATAAAAAATCAACACCCTGTAGCAAAATATTTAAGCCGTTGCGGACAGATGTTCATATGCACTTTTCTTTATAAAATGACCTAAGGAATTACACCCTGAAATATTAGCACATCGTTAAGGAACACCCTGTATATGTCATATTTTATTCTCTGATCGAATTCCAATAGAAATAAAAATTATTTATTTTAAATATTATTTTTTGAACGCGACGGCTTCTTTACAGTGCGGCATAGCATAGGTCCGGTTATTTTACGAGGCGGCGTCAGCTTCCTCATATCTGCTCGCAAAAAATAATATCTAATATTAAGAGAGGATTTTTATTTGTCTTGGAATTCGAACAGAGAATAAAATATCAACTATACTACGGTTATAAGTGTATGTTTAAGATGTAGTATCAACGTCCAAATGACGTCATTTGATCCCTATAAAAAGATATGTCGTTTTCTAATATTTAATGAGGCCGGCAAAAGTGTTTTTTTACATTCGCTCGCCGAGAGTGCTCTTGCCTAACGACCCTGCGAGGTGCGCGATAAAAAGTCTTGATAAAAACTGCGATAAAAAAACGTATAGAGGGCACAAAGGCGATTATGGTCTAGGTCGTGTCTGTCAGAAATTGGACTGGCAAGCAACGAGCCACGGTATGTTGCCAATTCCGTTTCAATTATACCTGATGATGCTACAGGATTCATTTTTTGAACACTTTCGACCGGTACTGTATTTACAACAAATCGTTCTCAAGAGAAATCGAATTTCATTTGATTGGTGGAAAGAACAACAAGAAAATTTTACATTTTTGCAAAAAAGGCAAGCAAATTTGCGACATAAAGTGTTTATTTAAAATGAAAGATTTTTTCGGAGGCCGGCGATGTCTACGAAAAAAAATATAATAGACTCTTGACAAGCAACGTGTTTATCTTAGTTTCGTTAATAAAGCAGCCCCCCGGCCCAACCAGATATTATAAAAGAAGGCCCTGATACCGCATCCAGATCCGGTTCCGGTGGCTTCACTAAGATTACGTTTTGGTGGAATCTCAATTTAATTGGTTATTTGATGTTCCTTTTTTCTAGTCTATTTATTTATTATAACAATGTTATTTAAATTACGGCTATCGCGGTATTTTTAACACAACTTGGCAACGTTCATGATTGTGACTGTCAAGACGCACACACCCTAGTAGAAAAGTGGTGACCTCGGTAACGAAAAACGGTTGTAAAGAAAGACGATGTTTTTTGTGACGTCGGCAGTTTCGGAGATTCTTTGAGGGAAAGTAGAATGTGGGAGTTAATTTGTTTTATGTACTGGTAAAGAACTCTTGCTTGTTATCGGAAAATTGACGACGACGAAGTTATTACGATGACTTCTCATCTATTTTTTAAAGTTTTTCCATTTGTATAGGAACTGATGAATCCCTCCATCTACCACTAAACATAGAAATGCATAAAGATTATACATAAGTAGTGTGTTACGATATTTTTTTCTGACATATTTTATTTTGATCTCCTCTGTATGCTCCCGAGAGATTATATATCGAAAATTATTAGTAGTTTTCTTTCTGTGTATTATTTTATAGATATAGTAGATATTCTATTCTGTGATCGAATTCAAATACAAATAAAAATTCCCTCCCTCTAATATTTTATATTATTTTTTGCGAGCAGAGATAACGAAGCCGACGGCGCCTCCTGAACTAATTGAACCGATGCCGTCCTAGCGGTGTCGGACTTGAAACAAGCCGGCACCAGCATTATTAAAAATAAATAATTTAACAGAGAATTTTTATTTCCGCGGGAATTCCATCGGAGAATCAAATATACAGGGTGTTATGGAAAATACGTATTATATTTGAACCGGCAATTCCTGAGATAAAGACAAATTGAAGAAAAATACCCATAAATGGCTCTTTCAATTCATTCAGCGGTAAAAGTGACCTGACGTCAAACCAGAAAAACACCTGTGTGGCACTGCGATACATGTAAGCAATTCTGGCCGGTGTTGTCCTATGTACACCTTAAACTCTTTAGTCAAAATAAAATAATTTAGACACTTTTCCATTCTGTAATACCTTTTTGTACAATTAATTGAAGAACATTTACGACGGACTATGTTTTAAACAACAAAAACATATGGAATAGTAATAGCCACGTACGTCACTAGGTCAAATGACAATGACCTCTTGACGCCTTACATCGGCTGAGCAAAGTAGTTTCGTATATCGCCGCACGCTTGCGGTCTGTTAGTTGAATACCAACCAGTGGCCGGATACGTTGTGTCACGTCGATCACCAACACACTCTCAGCAATCCGCTCTGTTTTTTCGATTTACGCGTGTATCTTGCCCGTCCATAAATAATCTTTGAATATTGTTTTTATTCTATCCATTCAGTTTCACTATTACTGTGTGTACATAAAGTGTTTCCAGGAGCGTTCCTATGAAAAAGAAAACTGATTGTGTTGGTGCCTGTATTTTCTCGATCTTTAGATATAAGGATAACTACAAGTAGGTAGAAAATTATTTATTTTAATAATTTTATATGGAATTTCAGTTTTACATTAAGTTTGGCAACATTGCCATTGGCTCTGGGTGAAATGTTGGTACAGTAGCGCGGACTGACCTGTGAGTAAGAGTGTTTGTTACCCCACTGTTAAAACGGTCGATTTAAAAAAAAATATATATGTAGCGCTTCTCTAGGACACCCCAGGGGTCACCCATTTAAATATAATACGTCATTTCCATAACACCCTGTATATACCTTGCAAATTTATAGCAAAAGTTGATACATAAGCGTTTGTAAGTGCACAATAAAGTTTAATATAAAAGTGTTCCGCCGTCTAATGAATAATTCAATAACCTTTGGAAATACATAGTTATTAGTACGCCATTTTTTACTCAAAATCCCACCCGACCGTATGAAAACGGTCTTTTTATGCTCGAGAAGAAGGCGCATCAAAATGTAAATCTAATGGCCGATTTGCATATATATCCGCGTAATTTATTTACTTACTTCGAATAAGGTTCTCGAGTGTTTTTTATTTTATGACAATTTTGACACGTATGCCATTAATACATGGTTCGAAAATATCATGATATTTTATTGGCTGCATTCGGCAGAGCCCATCGATTTATAAGCGATTTTTAATCGGTGACGTCACAATGGGTAGTTCTGCTGAATGCGTTTTGTTGTCAGTTTTTTGGTTTGTTGTTGCTTTCGATGGGTTCTGCTGAATGCGTCCATTAAATTGAAACAAACATGGACCCGGTATTTCTATCCGCTTTGTACACGTCAATGTGACGCCTGTTATTACGAAAATAAACACAACAAAAAAGAAATTCTATCTGTAGAAAGAATTTGTCTGTCTTGATTCTAACCTCTGATCGGTTTGATATGTTTTTGTTAGGAAAAACGTTGGAACTTTTCATCCGGCTCGAAGGACCAAAATCTATGTCGTGGCGTTTCGTACAATCGACGGACGTGACTCAAAAGTATATAATTTTATCTACTATACGGCAGACTTGGCATTGTCTTACCATATTGAGTTAAGAATTACTATTTTTTACTCAAACAATGCTTAAATTCAACACACAAACACTGAAAAACAACAACCAATTATATTTAATAATAACGACAATTATGACAGTTATTAATACGATAGGCTCAAATGTGAAAGCAAGTATCTAAGACGGCCGTCCCAATAAGGGCTTTGTCAAAAAGTACTTTCCGAACGCTCGAAGGCGACGTAATGTCTTTGTCGAATTAACAGAAAACGACAAAGAGAAAATATACTAGTTTTCAGAGCTCCCCAATTGTTTTTCTGGGAAGTTTATTACAAACTACCTAAGAATGTAAATTATTTATTCTTTCAAGACTGTGGACCAGTAATTTAAAATTCTTGTGGTTCTTGAATTTATGGATAAGAATTATAAAAAATACTTAAGAACTAAAGAAAATATGATGCTTTATAAAACTTTTACTTTATACAGGGTGTTATGGAAATGACTTATTATATTTAAACCGGCAAATCCTAAGATGAAAACAAATTGAAGAAAAATATTCATAAATGGCTCTTTTAATTATTAAGCGGATTATATCACCTTAAGTCAAATCAGACAAGCACATGTGGGGCACCGGCGTAATATGCAAACAATCAACACTGAGGTCTGCAGTGTCAAAAGACGTCCGCGATTTCGGCCGATGTTGTCATATCTACACGGCAAACTCTTTAGAAAAAAATTATAATTTTAACTATTTTTCATTCATCATTATGAACAAGTATGATTCCAGAAAACCGACGGCGAAAAATGTTTTGCTAAACAAATAATGTTAATATCACACTCAAATTTCAAACGCCATTGACCTTGTGAAAGATTATCTGTCACACTCTTTAAAAAAATGCAATTTTATTTAAGACACATCTCTTACCTTTACTCTAAAAACAATTATTAGTTTCATAATTTCCATAAAAAAAAACCACACAGAATCTAAGTTTTAGGCAAAGACCTCTCACATAACCTCACAAATAGCAGCTATTTACATGGAAAAAATAAACGGATTACACGGGAACGTTGTTTTAATTAATTTTGGTCCTTTTTTTTCTCGCTTAGATTTATTTGTTTAACTAATTAAAAACACACATTTTAAATACGATTCCTTCAATTTAAAAATGACACGACGAATGAACTAACGAACGAAAGCTTGTTCCAAAGCTTTAAATTTTTGAACCGGCTGGATCGGCAAAATTATACCGAATTTTATAGAAATGTACCAGCACTCTTGTCAGACAAAAGTCAAAATTTCAAGAGGTTTAAATGGTTGACTAATATTTTAATATGCACGAAAAAACACTACAAATTAAAAATTATTAAAGTACATATTTTAATGTACGATTTCCTAAAAATATAGTACCATTAATTATATTTTTCATTAATAATCCTTACCCAAATAATATTGTACACATAATTCTAATCAATTTAGTACAATCACTAAAATATATTTTAAATTTTACAACTTATGTCCTGATTATATTAACATATTATAAATAATTTTCTAATTTTTTTTTTTTTTTTTCGGCACACTTTGTCTTCTTCATATAGAAAAACTAAGCGAGGTTCGACTCTAATGGTGTTCATCAAGTAACTGTTACTTGAATCGACGTTTTTTTGTGTGTACCCTTTGTTTGCTGCATACGTCCTACGGTTTAACGTTAAATTACGTGAACGTTTTTTTTAGACCTGTTTAGGCCCAAGTTCTCCGCTTTGAATGAAAAACTGCCAAATTTAAGAATCAAAACGGCAATATTTTAAAGAGATCGCGATTTTTTCCAGCTGACATGCTCCATCCCCGTTCTCCGAAAAGAACATTTTTACTGTTATTATTTTGTGCAACTTTGTGTCGAGTCGGATTTGAGCGCAATAATAAAACCGGAAAGAGATAAATGTGAAGGGTATATTTGGAGGAGAGCATTTCCTACATTTCTCTATTTTATTGCGATTTGGCTCGTGTAATATTTGACTTGATGTGCTGTGAAATGATTTTGATTTTCGTTTTATTCCTTTTATAATATGGTATATGGATGGAATATGTTTTTGTAATAAATAGCAGGTGGGGAATATATGACGTAATATAAATATTACTTGATATGATATGATGGCTTATGGGGAATAGTTATTTTCAATAAATTTTACTTATGTTTTCCGTGTTTACTTCTGTTTTAAAGGATTATTTTTACTTTGATTTTTGATGACGTTACAGAACCGCACTGTATATTTTACTATTATGGTACACTAGTTTCACAATTATTATAAGGGACGTTCTCTATTTGAAAACAACGGAAATATTGACATTGTACAATGGTTAATTTATGTTTAGCTGTGGAAATTCATTGCTTTAGTCCGGTGCTCAAACATTGATTTTACGTTTCAGCCACAGACCACACGATTTTACGGACTTTATGAATTTTAATCGTCTATGGTCCGTAGCCCAGATACAGTGTGTCCGCTAATTAATGGTACATGGAAAACCACAGACTCCTTACGTAAAAATATTAGGATTTAATTATACTTCATTTTTGTGAAAATTTAATGTACAATGTAGGGGGCGCTGCCTGCGGCATTTTTCGCACATTTATTAGGTCATAACTTTTTTGTGCCTCAGTGTATTTAAGTTTTTAATGAAAATAATACTTTTCTCATATTTATTACGTAAAATAGCTGGTACGTTGAGGTCGCCCAGAGTTACCGTTTCGGAAATATATACAATTGAATTGTTTAGTGCACTCTGCCCAGTTTGCCATGCCATTTGGCCTTTAACACGCTTTTGTGTTCTCTAAAAAGTTTTCTAAAGTACAAGTGCTCTAATTGTCTTATGAACCGTGTATTTTATAATACTTTTTCTATTTGGGTCTTCAATATCTGAAACTGCTAGCTAGCAGAACAAAGTTCAAAATATTGAACAAAATATTGCGTCGATACAGAATCTGACAGGAATAACAATTAATGCCCAGGAAATGTCTACAGTAACTATAAATATGTATATATAAAGTAATATGTATAATCCTATATTGAAAAATAGTACTTTATTGAATAAAACGTTAGAAATAGAGCATAAACTGGAAGATATTTCTATATTTTTAGGTTATGCTGTTTTATAGTTGTGACTAGAAATTAATTGACGGACACCGTCAGCATGTTATATATTTCCGAGTATAGGCATTTCAGATAAATATCTGGTAAAAATGAACTATTTGCAAGGTTAAAGGTTAATATTTTAAAGTTTTCTATAAAAATTTTTTGTCGATCCATAATGCCTAGAAGCTAGAAGCTAGAAGCTTAAAATTCGAACCCTACTCGCTGCCAACATAAAAAAAAATAAAATTTCAGTTTCATAAAGTGGCAGGTTGTTAATTATTTTTGCATTTCATAATGTAGCCATTATGAATCCCAAATAGAAAAAAATTGTATTCCTTTAGTTTAACTGAAAGATTGTTCAATTCACCCGCTGGAGAAACGGAGGAGAAGGAACAGTGAAAATAGATTCATGAGTTGTTCGGAAACAACCATCCCCGTGTTGCCATTTGGTCTTTAACCTAAAATTTAGTAGTTTCTTCGCGACCGCAGCCTTATTTCGGCATTTCGGTCGCGTATCTAAACCGAATTTCGAGAAGCACGTCCCCAAGTCAATAAAATTTATCGGAATTACGTGGATATCGGCCCTGGAAAACGTTTACGCGCACTTCTTCGCCATCGAATGGCAATATATTTTCTGTTTCGCCCTTAAGTCAGCGTTTTGTATGAATGACGTAAGGTGTTTCATGTAAATTCTTTATGGAAAACATTTACATACAATTCTCTAAGTAAAATAGAAAATCATAAAGCCTCAATACTTCTGAATATCCGAAACGATGCTATTTTGACGAGAATAACCGAAGTCGCACCGCCGTGGCGCCATCTATAATCTTTAAATTAAACATAGATCGTTAATAGCGTTTTCCATTCGTAGAAGTGAATATAATTTTATAGGTTATTCACAGTTTACAGATTATGACAGTTTGAACACAGCTGATTGATAGAGTCCGAACCTATGTGTACATGTAATATTTGTTGTTTTAAAGTTATTTAGTTGAATTGATGTAGAGCTTTTATGTAATGTAAAATTTTCAACATGGAGAATAACAGCTACATGATTAATTGATTAATGATGATTTTTCAGTTTTGGTCATATTAATGGCCCTTTCTAGCATGGCATGGCATGGCAATTTAAATATACTGAGTTGTGATATATAATAACATTTGCAATCATTTCACTGATCTGACTGTTAAGGTTTTTAAAAGGACTATACTCATTCATTATCACAAAGTTCAAAATTTTAAAGTAGCGCCCTAAAACACGACACAATGAACATTTACTTACAAAATACAATTTAACACAATACAATAACTATTGCCTTTTCTATCACTACGCAACTGGGTGGGCACATCCATCAAATATCGGACATCGCCGAACAAGTCATCGGGTGTCTCACGAGACGCATGCGCTATCAACTGTCTGGGATATAACCTATCAAATTAGCTCTAGGTACCTGTAACCATTGGCAATGCACCATGTTGCCATATTTTTAGATTAAAAGTACTTTAATCAACAAAAATATTATTTTGCATTTAAGTATGAAAATGAATAAGAAAGAAAGAAAGCAAGCTTTAATAATATTAAAACTATATAATAATAAATGTGTACATGTAATTTTATTGTTTTCTTGGTAAGAGATTATAAAATTAAAATTTAATATGTGACAATATACTTGAAATAGTATTGGTATTGTTCACAGAATTTTTCTTAATTGGTAAACATTACAGTGATCCCAAATTCCCTACATTTTCATTCTACGTCAGTAAGTGATGTCGCGTCTGGAAATTCCAAACTCCTTTGTTAATATAATGTAACAATAACGGTAGGAATGTTACTATTATCTACACCTCCAATGAATCAATCCTTAAATCTCCATTAGGGCGTATCACCGCTTGTATATGTAATTTGTAATCTTCCGTGATTGTTCTGTTTGCTTAACTTGAATGATGACTTTATCTATTTCTATTACATTACACTGTGGTTTGCGGTTGTTATATACATATCCGGTAGCAAGATCAATTGATTGACACACACACACACCATCACACACAGACACACAGAACGTATGTTTGTAGATTGTTTTTCTATACAGGGTTATGAAAAGATCAGGATTTTATATAGAATACCGTCCACTTATATATGATTGTATTGATATGATTTCTGATATAACCATTGACGTTTAAAAGATTATGGACCGGTCCGTGAAGCTAGTCCGGGCAAAAAGCAGTCGAGTTGGTTTATTTCTTAATATAAATCTTGCATTTACAAGATGGTTGAGTCTTGTGGGGCGATAAAATGCTTCACTAGAAGATGCAATGGTGTTAAATTAAAATTTCACAGGTTAGTAAATATATGTAGAAATTTGATTTTGAGTTTGCATCACTATGAAAATTCGCGTTGTTTAAGAATGTGCCAAATGTTTATCCACTTCGTTAGGATACTAAAAGGTCTTAGCCTACGGCAAATTTGGATACATGCCCTTAGAAGGAATAATTATAGTCCAGGTGATACAACAGTTATTTGTGAGAAACACTTCACAAAACAAGATTATGCAGGTAATGTACATGGGAATAAAATACTGAAGAAAGGAACAGTCCCGTCAAAATATTTTACATCTTTATTTATCTATATTTAAACAACGTTTGCAGTGTAACAAGTACGTGAAGACAGGTTTTATATAATTTATTTATTTATTTTTATTTATTTGATCTAACTTTCCGTTTCTCCCTCCTTGCTAATTGGCCACACCCAATGCATGTGAGCGGGTAATAAACTAAAGATAGATGACCAGAGTGCAGTTGGATTTCACAATTTATTTGTTACTTTTAAGTATAATAATATTCTTTTAAGGAATTTCTCATCTTTTTCACAGTTTATAGTAAAATTATTAGGAAATAAATTTATTTTAAGAGCAATTGCGGATTAACCTTAAATCAGTTGTAATTGTCAAATTTACAAATTTTTAATTGGGATTTTGCAAGATACCTTAGTGATAAATATGACAATCTGGCTAGAAATATACACTTTTATATCTGGAGAATTATCATCCAGTAATGAATACACCAAAAACATTGATGCTAAGCATAAATAGTTAAATCCATCCTTGGACACACTGTATATAAAAACTGGATCAATATTTCTATCTTTTTTATAAATATCTAATATTCGAAACTACACTTTTTGAATAGGTAATATAGTTAAACGTAAAGAATCTCAAAGTAAATTATACGCCCTTGTCGGGCTTTTTGCCCAGACTAGCTCCGCTGCAAGGAAACGAGAAAGGCCGCTCCATAACCTCTTAAACGTTATTGGATTTAACCAGACTTCAACATTGTTGCCATTATCGAGACAAACATGTTTTGTCTCTCTTCCACCCATTACTGATTTTCAATAACATTTCACACAATCACAACCTCACTTTCCAACAGATTTATGAATGGAGTGTTGGCCCTGTGATTGACACGATGCCTTAATTTGGAAACCTATATTATTTTATGTATGATTGGTTGCCTATACTAAAATCGTCAATTATTGACATAAATCATTTTTTAATCAGGGTATTGTAGTAAATACACTGTCGACGCAAAAGAGTATTAATTAAAATTCTGCCTGTGCTTTCTTCCGTCTTTTTTTTGCAAAATTATTTAAATCTTGCTTTATTCTCGGGTATTTACTCTTAATTAGTGTTTGACACTTGCTTAAATGAGCTTGCGTCTCAATGCCTTTGTCTCGGTTAAAGATGGACCGAAATTGCCGGATTGCAGCCAATTAAATCCAAGTGTCTTAAGAGACCACTAAAGGATTAAAAATGATTTGTTCGAGACGAGTAGTTTTTAATAAACTTGGCTTCGGGTAACTATTCTACAGTTAAGATTGGATTATTTTCGGCTATTGCTGATTAATATTGCATGAAAGTAGGGCCTTTTCGCCAAGTCTATTGTAGGTCTTTTCATTTAATTAACAACAAAATTTTGTAAAGTCGATAAGTGTAAAGATTGTTTCACGAAAAATGGATATAACTTAATGACTGCAGTAAAAGTACCTTGGGACATTCCATTATTTATGACCCTTTGTTATTATTATGTGGAAAGGACCGGATTGTAATAATTATCATTAAATATAGGCACATCAGGTAGGTTAGGTTGCTTAATTTATATTTAAATATCTTTTTGTGGTACAATTTGTTAGTTTTTGAGGAATGGTTCAAGAATTATCTTTTACCAAATATTCCTCAGAATAGCGTGATAGTAATGGACAATGCGAGATATCACAGTCGCCAATTACATAAAGCTCCAAGCTCAAATAATACAAAATTGGAGATTCAGAACTACATGGCGGCGAATGATATATATTTTGAAGAAAGTTATAAAAAAGTGATCTTTTAGAAGTTTTAAAGACATTTTGTATAAAAAAAGTATATGTTTGTGACACATTGGCAGAAGAAATTGGACATACAGTGCTACAGCTCCCACCCTATTATTGCATTTTTAACCCCATAGAGCATATGTGGCACCAGTTAAAATCACTGGTTAGGTCTGAAAATATTTCTCCGACTTTAAGTTCTAGTGTTGTAGAATTAATACGAAAATGCTTTAATGATATTCCCCCAGGTAGTTGGAAAAATTCAGTCCGTCACGTAATAACTGTAGAAAATTCGTATATTAGTCTGTATCGTATAATTAATTCAATTATAATTAATTTTGATGAGGATAGCGATAGCGAAACAGAACTATCTATAGAATGACATGATAAATGTAAATAAATATGACTAGTAATATTTAAAAAAAATGTTATTTCATTTGATTACATTAATATAATCATATCATTACTTGTTTTCCTTAGTCCGTCCCTTCATACTTCACTTGTTTATTGCCAAGCTCTTGTCGATACAATGGGACCGACCCAGGAAATCATTAAGTCGTATTCATTTTTTGTGAAACAATCTTTATCTATTTCTACTTCTTCTCCACCACAAACGAACCACCATTGAATCAGTGAGAATTGTATCAAATCCACGGATCACTATCTGTATACCGAATCCTTCTTCAATCAATTTAGTTCGAAACCTACTCTTTCCAAACCAAAGAATATCACCCCCAGGCGGTAAGTTGTCAAAAACAATCGAATACAGATGGCTTATCTCGGCTATATTCTCTTGTTTAGCGACCAATTTGCTTGACTGCTATTTAGGGATTGTTTTATCGAGTGAGATTTTCGTTACGTTTCGGTCGTGACTTTACATTAAAATGACTGGGTTTACTTTCAATCGGTCGGTCATTAAAAATTGCATAACGGATCTTGAAATATTCCTATTTCGACACGCGCTTCGTTAATTGATCATTGTGTGAATGCAAATAAGGTCTAAAGGCCGATTTTTTTATTTTGAAGGGAGCAGAAAGGGTCTGAATGTATGTACTTTGTTTTAATATCGCTTGACTTGTAGTGATCGATGGAACGCTTCCTCTTGTTTTCGTCGTGTATTTCTGCTATTCACCGCTCTAGGCGAAATTAAGAGGGCAAGGTCAGCTGAGCACCTTCCATGAAAATATCTGTAAAAGAGAGTCAAATCCCCAACCTGTCTTCGATGTTCTAGGCTGTCGAGGTTCTTCGTCAGCTCGTGGTCTCCAATCAGACGAATGGCATTCCTTTCGATGGAATCCAGTAGCCGAAGAGTATGTTTGGGTGCAGAGCTCCAGACATGAGAGCAGTACTCTAGTGATGGTCGATTCTGGGCTTTGTATAGTTTCAAAAGTTGTTGAGGTGTGTACAACTTTCTGGTTCGGAAGAGTACACCAAATTTCTGAGAAGCTATCTTGGCGATTGCCACAACGTGGTTATGCCAAGACATATTTCCTCCCAGATTGACGCCCAGCAAATTAATAGATGAAGTCAGTTTGCGTGTCCGTCTATAACTATATCCGGTTCTGTAATGTTAACCTTTTTAGAGAAAACTGCTGCCTGGGGTTTTTAGCGTTAAAGTCGACTTGGTTACTGTCACCCCAATCCAAAATTTCTTCCAAGTCTTTGTTGAGGCGTGATACTTCATGCTGTCTGCGAAGATGTGCGTCGGTAGCCGATGTTTGTGCAGTCAAAGAGAAAGATGAGATAAGTGTGCTATCGTCAGCAAAACTAAATATCGGATTTTTCGTTTTCACCAGAAAGTCATTCTTGTAAAAGGCATTTTTACAACACTATTTAAACCTGGTCATTTTTACAATAAAAAGTACAATAATAGTCATCAGTAAAGTGCACCATACATTTAAAAATATTTACCTACTGGAGTTATAAATAAATTATTTTCACTTAAATTCATTGTAAAATTTATAATTTTAGTTGATTTTGCTAAATTTATTAGAAATCCTAACTATGGTTTTTTGTAATTATGTTTACAATATTATTTTGGTACGGACTAATCATGAAAATTGTATTCATTACAAAATTTTATAGGAAATTGTCCAATCAAATCTTTACATAATAATTTTTCTACAGTATTTGTAAAAATTTACTATATACAGTGAAACCTCTCTTAGGCGGACACCTACGGGACTGTCTAAATGTGGCAGCCTAATAGAGGTGTCCGCCCATGGGAAATTTGTTATTAGGTAATATGTAAATGCAAAATTTGTACTGTGTATATGTATGTACAAATGAACATAACAAAAATACACTAGTTTTAGTTAGGATGTCGTACTAAAACAATCTGATAACGTATAACTTCCACAACATCAATTTTCTCTTTCAGACTCAAAACGCGACGTTTTCCTGCCATTGTTTACGATTTTAACCTTACAACTCACAAATAAACGGCGGACCGCTTTCGGGGAATCACACATACTTTCATTCGTCCTTTCGCGCTGCCACGCATACGCGATTGGTTGCCGATCTTCAGAGAGTTTTTGCACCGTACTTATTCGTTTCCCAAATATTTTTAAAATTTTTATGTCCGTTTAAAGGAGAGTTGTTGCACTCTTTGTATGAAAACAGCCTGTCCGCGTCCGCCCAAGAGAGGTTTATTTTCATGGAATTTCATATACCTAGTTCCGGACTATGAAAAAATGCCCGCTTAATAGAAATGTCCGCTTATCAGAGGTGTCCATTATGAGAGGTTTCACTGTATTACAATATTTTATAGGAAATTGTCCTATCAAATCTTTACTATAATAATTTAACTTCAGTGTTTGTTAAAATTTACTATATATTTTAGTATTTACTTGATTTTACTAAATTTATTAAAAATTCTAACTATACTTTTTTAGAAATTATGTTTACGATATTATTTTGGTACATATTACATACTATTAAAAAACAATGAGAAATAATTAAATGGTTTGCCGTTTTTAACAGTCGAGCTGCGAAATGATTACTTGGTCAGCAAGATTTTACAATTGGTCAGTAGAAGGAAACATGGCTAGAAGCAGTTTACTTCAGAGGTCCCGGGCACTGTCAGTTTATGTAACTTTCTTGTGTTTTCTTTTGCCGAATACAGGAGGAAATCGGCTACAAAAGGTGTAGCGGGGGCGGGTTGCTGTCCTTAAGTTGCTGACCAACTAGCCATTTTGGTTGACCGATTACATTTTTCTGTTCGCAAGAATAAGAATATTTTGCTAAACAGGTAAATACCACGAACAAATCCAAAAAAATATTAATGCTATATTTTATAGGAAATTACTATACATAGTCTTTTTCCGTGTAATTCATTCTTTACTCAAGCCTAGAGATGTAAAGGGTAATATTACCGGGTAATGTTACCGTAATATTACGTAATATTACGTAATATTACCGCATGATCGGTAACATTGGAAATATTGTTTTTTTTTTTTTTTTTTTTTTTTCCGCTCCATACTGAATATCCATGGTTGCCAACAGTACGGTCCTGACCGTACATTTACGGTATTTTTACTCAAAGTACGGTTTACGGTCTGAAGCCCGAACCGTACCTCAAAAGTACGGTAGTTGAACAAAACGGGGCGATACATCTCTTTAAAATTGCCGGTGAAAACAAGATGGGGTTCCTTTGTTTCTTGTATAAAAAGCTTTTTGGAGACTAAACATTCATTAAAAAGTTTAGCAGTTGATGATAGCCCAGATATTTCTGATGTTCTTTCATCAAATACAGTAAGACTTCTTCTTCAAAACGAATTTTGGTTGCAAATAGAAGCAACTTATGACTTGTTCCAGCCAATGTCTAAGTGGATAACGATTTTTGAAGCTAACGGGCCAACAATCTCAAAAGAGTTTATCTGCTTTTTTGAAATTATGTCTATATTACGTGACAAAGTATCAAATTTATCTATTACTATGTTTGAAAACCAGAAAATGTGTTCAATTCTTGAAAAACGAGAAAATAAATGTTTAAAACCCGTTCATCTTGCTGCTTACCTATTAGAACCAAGTCAACGCGGCGAGAAGTTAACTGAAGCTGAAAATTTAATTGCAACGGAGTTCATCTATGAAACTGCAAGGCGTCATCCAAAGTATTCTTCACAAGTAGATCTTATTATGGAAGCACTCGCACAGTACAAAATTAGAGGTAATATTTTTGCTAAGGAATTCGTCATTTCCAGCGAAAAATCTATGTCTGGATCTGTTTGGTGGGCAGGAATTTGATCCAGTTCTAAAATAAGTAGGTTAGCTGTAGACATTTTAAATTTACCATCGTCAACAGCCGCAACCGAAAGAACCTTTAGTACTTATGGATTTATTCATCGGCAAAAAAGAAACAGACTAACCGTGGAGAGGGCCGGAAAACTAACTTATATTGCCCATAATTATAATTTACTAAATGAAGAAGATCATTCGAGAATAGTAGAAGATACTGAGGAAGAAATAGAAAAAGAAGATATCGGTTTCGAAGTTATAGACTTGACTCAATTAACGAAAGAGAAAGAAGAATCAGATGACGAGGTTGGGGATGATGATGAGGATGATTTACCATTATCCACTCTATTACGTAGTCCATTCTGACTCTGACTAGTTTAAAAAACGTTCTTATTGTTTTTCGTAATGTTTTTACAGTTTTGAAATAAAAAAAACTAGTATTACTTAAAAAGCTGTTTTTTTTATAAATTACCAATGTTACCGTAATATTACGTAATATTACCGGTAATATTACCGATTTTTAAATTACCGGTAATTTTACATCTCTACTCAAGCCTATAAATTTGCCGTTTCCGAATATACGATTTCATTAAGCCCGGTATATACGTAGGAGCGCTGCACAGGGATTAAACTAAACAAATTTTGTGTCCCGACAATTTCAACATTAATAAACGTGAATTAGCTGGCAAACATACGAAAACGGCTGAAAACAATATATATTATGAAGCCGTGTATAAACAAAAGCGTAAAACAAATACAACTAAATTATTCAAATAGGAAAATAAAGGCTGTGCACATGCGGGGGCGGTGTAGCCGAACGAGTTTTCCTTTACCGTACCGTTTTTGGAGAACAAATTAATTCTTCTAAGTTGGTTTTGTGCAATGTACGCACTCACGCCTCAACAATGACCTGGAAGAGATTTTGTCTTTGTGGTGACAATCAGTGGCGGTTCTTCCACAGGAGCACATGCGCACGTGCACCCGCAAAACAAAACAAATAAGAAATATTAATTTATATTCATTGAATATTATTTATCGTATAAAGTCCGACCCTCCCTAATATTTTATCGTACCGTCAAACTAAAAAAGTCCGACCCTCCCTAATATTTTATCATCCCGTCAAACCAAACTGTATAGATCCGGCAACCGTGCCTCGGTCGAGATAAATTACGATTATGACGAGACTTGCTCGCACGTGCGATTAAGTAGTGCAGTTTCTCTGTAGTAACAGGTGGCGGGTGGCAGCGGGGGATAGCGACCCTATGGCGATTTAACATGGAAAATGCGCACAGTTTTTGTGTGCACCGCGCTGTTGTCTGTTCGTGCATCTAGTTAGAAATTCGAGCGTGTATGTTTTAATATTATATATTTATTAAGTTAAAATGAATAGTTGACGGTGGACTATTTAAGAAATAACTTTCTTTGCAAAAAATTGAAGTGAAGAATGCGGGAACACCTAAACCCGAAATTTAACGCAGACCACAAAGGGTAAATCTAGGGACTTTATTAGAAAGTTTAAAAATGAAATATATGAAAAAAAATTTATAGAGGGTATTCCAAACTTAATGAGGCTGTTATTGATGATCAATTTTCTACAATTAAGAACTGAAGAATGGACTTTACGTTTAAGCACTATTGTGTAGGACCGATAAATGTTGTGTATTTCGATAAATGATACTCGATATGATTTTAAACCATTTTATTTAAGGATTTAAACTAAAAAACACTGAAAATATGAAGAATGCCAACTTGTAAGTCTCGTGGCTCGATTCGTTCTCGTCATAAAACAGTTAACTATTGTTCTCGTCTTGGTTGCGCCTAATGACGTAGCCGTAGATGGCGTAGTGGTATTAGACATCATTTGATTTTCTTGATAACTCGTAGATGGCGGTAGTAGTATTGGACATCATTCGGTTTTCTTGATAGCTCGTAGATGGCTTTAGTAGTATTAGTAGTGGACTGTATAAATATTGTTACGAGGGTTGCATGCGACGACGTTAAGATCCGACAGCTATACACACTAAGAAAACCTTTCTTACTTTCCAAAAGTTGTATTTCCTTGTGTAAAATTAAAAAATAAATAAAAATATGTTTTACCTAACGCATTTTCTTATTACTTTTTTTCTTTCTACATTTAAAACGCCTAGAAAGTAATTGTTTGGTCGTTACACAAAAATAATAAAATTTTAAAAATAATTTCACCATACTTGTGAACCCTCTATCATAGGTCACGTGCCGCCACTGGTGACAATAACCACGGATTTAATACTAAGAAAACCCAGGCACCAGTTTTCTCTTAAAAGATAAACATTGCAGAACCGGATATAGTCATGGCAGGACACGCACGACGGACCACTGCCGCCAATCCATATGTGGTTAAGCTTAGTACTCCTCGAACTTCATTATTTAAGACCTTTCTGAGGACGTGTTTCCCAACGAATACAACGTGTCCAAGATAAGGAGGGCCAGTACATGTATCTCGGAAACCATAAGAGATACGAAGTCGGTTAAATAGAGGTAAAGTTGCGCCTTTACGTGTCTAATAATATGCCGTTTAGAAAGTTTTAAAATTCCTAGTAGCTCCGGAGATATCAGGAAAGAGCCGAAATTCTGAAAAATCGTTTTATTGTTTTTCTAGGTTTTTTTTAGATCGAATTCTAAAGTAAATTGCACTTTTGCATTGCCACTTTTTCCGCTCTATCTAACGGCGTTAATTGTTTTGTAAACCGACGAGTCGTCTTCGAAGGGCCATTATCAACTTTCTTTTTTTAAATACGGTCCTGTTCTCCTGATATTGGAATTTGAGAGCTTTTTTTCTTCCGAATGCAACGATGTATGACATATTATTAAATTATTTGTTATTTATTGCACTAGTCCAATATAAGTAAAAATTAAGAGCTTACTTATGAGATATTATTTATAAAATTAGGCGAAATACAGGACCGTATCTCAAAATTTCCTGATGTTGTTCAAAAAAACCCCGAATCGTCATTAAACCACCATGTGCCATATATTGTTGCATTCGGAAGAAAATTAGCTCTCAATTTCCAATATCAGGAAAACAGGACCGTATTAAAAAAAAGAAAGTTGATAATGGCCCTTCGAAGACGACTCGTCGGATTACAAAACAATTAACGCTGTTAGATAGAGCGGAAAAAGTGGCAATTCAAAAGTGCAATTTACTTTAGAATTCGATCTCAAAAAAACCCAGGAAAACAATAAAACGATTTTTCAGAATTTCGGGTTTTTCCGGATATCTCCGGAACTACTCGGAATTTTAAAACTTTCTAAACGACATATTATTAGGCAGGTAAATGCGCAACTTTACCTCCATTTAACCGACTTCATATCTCTTACGGTTTCCGAGATCCCTGCACTGGCCTTCCTTATCTTGGACAAGTTGTATAACAATTATTCAAAACCAACGTGAATCGCAATAAGTAAAAACCTCACGTCCATCTCAAAAATCGGCCTCATTGAACGGTAGTGCGTCGATTAAGAGGCCTTTCTTGGATACAAGAAATTTTAGCGACATGAGTGTTTGTGGTATGTAAAAATGTGTGAGTTATGTGGTTTTACCCTTCAATGTGTTTTAGTATTTAATGCGAGATCGCTGCACGAATATAGTGGAAATTGTTCTCTTCAAACCCGTAATATACATATTACAAAAGCCCTTAGTAATTAAATGTTTAACGTTATGTTTTCCTGCTGCATGTAACAAGTTATTAGTTTAATATACACTTTGATAATATGCAGCCGTGTATATTTCAATGTGTATTTATTTATCATTGGTCGTTTACATTAAACAGGGTTGCAGGATTGGTACATACAGGGTGTTATGGAAATGACTTATCATATTTAAACCGGCAAATCCTGAGATGAAAATAAATTGAAGAAAAATAACCTTAAATGGCGCTTTGAATTATTAGGCGAAATATGCACTATATGAAATCTCAAAATTTACGTGGTCGCTCCTCAGGACCTTCGCAATCAACAGTTTATTGAGGCTTCAAAAGAGGTTAGCGCATTATAGGCGGTGTTGTCATATTGCAAGACAGAACACGTGTTCAGTTATTGACAACAAGACGTCTTTGACACGCGTTATCACTTCTTTTTCAAACGTATTAGAAAAAAAGAAACTACAATTTTAAGGTACATACTTTTTCTTACCTTCGATCTTATATAATATATATTTTGTTTTTTTTATGATCAAACACAAACACTATAGGAAAAATCCTTTAGGGCGCTCTGGGAGTGGTGCGTGTGCGCAAAAAGCGATTCACGTTTTTTTTTAATCGTTGGAGGTTATATTCGTTGGGAAAAACCACCACCGGAAGGTCGTTCCATGAGGATGAAGTCCTCCAGATGAAAGAATTCTTAAATAATGAAGTTCTAGGAGTACTAAGCTTAACCACATATGGATGGGCGGCAGTGGTTGGTCGTGTATTTCTGCTATTCGCCGCTCTGCCGAGCACTTTCCATGAAAATATCTGTAAAAGAGAGTCAAATCCCCAACCTGTCTTCGATGTTCTAGGCTGTCGAGGTTCTTTGTCAGCTCGTGGTCTCCAATCAGACGAATGACCCTCTTTTCGATGGAATCCAGCAGCCGAAGTGTATGTTTGGGTGCAGAACTCCAGACATGAGAGCAGTACTCTAGTGATGGTCGAATCTGGGCTTTGTATAATGTCAAAAGTTGTACAACTTTCTGGTTCGGAAGAGTACCCCAAGCTTCTGAGAAGCTATCTTGGCGATTGCTACAACGTGGTTATGCCAAGACATATTTCTTCCCAGATTGATGCCCAGCAAATTACTAGATGAAGCCAGTGGGATTGCGTGTCCGTCCATGACTATATCCGGTTCTGTAATGTTTACCTTTGTATGTACTGTATGTTAATGTAAACGCATGAGTATGTTAACCTTTTTAGAGAAAACTGCTGCCTGGGTTTTTTTAGAGTTAAATTCGACTTGGTTACTGCCACCGCAAGCCAAAATTTCTTCCAGATCTTTGTTAAGGCGTGATACTTCATGCTGTCTGCGAACATGTGCGTCGGCAGCCGATGTTTGTGCATTCAAAGAGAAAGATGAGATAAGTGTGCTATCGTCAGCGGATTTTCCGTTTTCACTAGAAGGTCGTTAATGTAGAGTAAGAAGAGAGTGGGAGACAATATGGACCGTTGAGGAACACTGGCATTGATGGTGAAGGTGTCTGAGAGAAATCCGTCAATCGCCACTTGCAGAGAGCGGTCGTTAAGAAAACTAGACAACCATGCACAGAATCGACTGGGCATACCATAGGATCGCAGTTTACTCAGAAGTCCCTCATGCCAAACACGATCAAAGGCTTTAGAAATTTCCAGTGCAACAGCCATATAAATCAAAATACAAATATAGACTGAGGTGTATCTCCATAATGTCCGATATTTTACCACGAAGTCCCATTAAATACACAACTTAGGAGATCGAGAGAAGACCGAGACGAAAATACAATAATTTCAAGTCTGTCGCAAATAATCTTCTCGGCTTGACGTCTGAATGGACTCATTCGTAAACTGACGCAGAAAATCGACGTTACAATAAAAAGTTGAATGAAGTATAGATGATTGTATTATGGAGAAAAGGCGGATAGAAGCGATAAAGTATCATATACACACAAAGAAAAAGGGGTCCTTGTTAATCCTCTTGTGATGATAACGGCTAGACTGTTCCGTACCATCCTATGTCTTTTTCGATGTAGATATCACACTATATACAGGGTGTTCCTTAATGACGTGCCAATATGTCAATGTGTGATTCCTTAGGTCATTTTATAAAGAAAAGCTCATATGAACATATGCCCGCAACGGCTTAAATTTTTTGCTACAGGGTGTTAAATTTTTATACTTTAAATGGTTATTTTTTAATATCTCCGAAACTACTTTAGATATTATTTTCAATTTTGGTATCTGTTAATAGGATATAGAACCACATATTTTAGTTTAGTCAAGTTATTCAATTGTTCGACCAGTGGCGTCCCTGCAATCATGTCCTCTGATATTTTTTTACAAAAAAGATGGTACGCCACTGACATTTTTCCATTTTTCTGATTGTCAATTCTACGTGAAAACGGTCTCTTGAGTTTTTCTCGTCAGACGTTCTTGATTAAAACCACTAAATTCATATTGAAACTCATTATTATTAACATTGATAAAATAATTAATGATAAATTTTGTTTTATACAAATTGTTGGTATGGGCAATTCGATGCGAAGACGGGCGGAAGCATGCCTTTTAAGTGAAGGTAGCCATTTCCAAAAATTTTAAAACAAAATTTATCATTAATTATTTTATCAATGTTAATAATAATGAGTTTCAATATGAATTTAGTGGTTTTAATCAAGAACGGTGCGCCTGACGAGAAAAACTCAAGATACCGTTTTCATTTAGAATTGACCAGGCTAATCAGCAAAAATATCCACATGGAAAAATGTCAGTGGCATACCATCTTTTTTGTAAAAAACATGAAATAAAATGACTTTTCTTTATAAAATGACATAAAAAATCACACCCTGAAATATTAGCACGTCATTAAGGAACACCCTGTATACTTTTTTGAATATTACTATATAGGATATACAGAACAACGATTTTTGTACATATTGCTGAATATAAATTGTCCTTTGAAATACATAAACAAAGTAGATTTCGGTATGGTATGAGTTGTGCAACTGAAGATCGAAGGCATTGTAGTACCAATAACATGAATGGTAATTTTCCATGCGTACGTGCGATACCCTATATCTTGATATTTCTTTCGATTTGTCTTACTGTTTGATTAATTTTTTTACTTTTATTTTTCAGGTAAGTCTTAAAGCCTATTTCTATAACAACAGTCAATATGGTAAGTGTTTTTAATCTTATACCTTTATAGAATAATATAGACAGCAAAATAAAACTTAGACATTTCTATGAATTATCTACGATATCCACCCATCTGTCATTTCTGAGCGTAAATTCCAGTTTCGTACACTACTTTCAAAAGAAATTACGATTCGTTTTTTTTGTTCGCTTGCTTTAACAAAAAGGTAGACTTTTTGTAATGACAGTTGTCTTATTTCTATTTTATTTACTTAATTATTTTAAAAAAATAAGGAAATTGGCCAAGGTTAAACGAAAACTTTGCAATCTTTTGGATAAATATATCCTCAAAAACCCTGAAAAGGTATGTCAGACGTCACCTACCATAAGGTCACGTAATCTATTTGAAAAAATTGATTTGTTGGGAAAGCTGCAAAGGCAATTGTGACGAAAATGTGGGTAGCATTTTGAGGAGAAAGTCATCTTTTTTATTAGTGGGCTGAGAAGTGAAGTTTTTAATCAGTTGTGTTGGAAAAATCGATCAACGATCGATCTACGTGACGCATCCACCCAAAATTATTTTTTTCATTAAAGGTGGGTTTTCTGTAAATATATAATTTCATGTTACATTTACTTCAAAATGGCTATGGCAAACAAATTCAAGTAATAAATAGGGGGAGAGTACCCCCTCCCCCTTTGTGCGCCACTGTCCAGGTAGCGGAGCTATAGTCGCCCGGCATCAAGAAAACGATAAATATAACGTTTAAAGTACGAGCTGTGCGAAAACTACTCTATCACATTCACGGCCATAAATGGAGTTTTTTCCAGAAATATCGTTTTTCAATATTTGGCAAGCGCCAAACGACTGTTCCAGAATTTAAGTGCCGAGTTATGGAGGGTTGTTAATAATAAATCTTTATTATACAATAAGTACTAAATCTTATCATAAAATTCTGGATTTATTAGTTTAGTAGTATGGCCGTAATATTTTTCATGGTTTTAGACGGTGTCGTAAAAAATTAATGATTCGAGAAATGGCGGTTGTATAGATTAAAAAGTTATCTTTAACTGTGTATAAAAGTACCTTCCCTAACTCTGAAAAAAACATTGTAATAAAAGACGATTTTTAAAAAAAATTTATTTTCAACATATTCTTCTTATGAATGATAGAAAAGTTTTGAACTTGCATTGTCTTTATTTGTTATATATCACAACGTTTCAACTGGTAAATATCTCCAGTCGTCTTCAGGTGAACACTAAATAAGAAAAGTAACTACAGTTCTATTTATACTGTGCACTGAAGCATAATTGAGATTGGTGCAGTCGTGCGTTCAGGTTTGAGTGATATTAGTAATTCTAAGCTTACATCTACTTAACAAAGGTTTCCAGATATTTCTTAAATCTAATGAAGGTTTACTAAAACAGCCAGGGTTCTGGTGTATGGTGTGGTCAAAAGAATATCCGAGAGAATTAGAAGACTAGGGCAACGATACAACATCAGAACGGTATTCAGCTCGAGAGACACCTTAAGAAGCCATCTAACGAAGACGAAACCAACTAGCCAGAAAGATAGAAAAAACTGTATCTACCAGATCCCCTGCGAATGTGGCCGATCGTATATTGGGGAAACACGACGGCCACTGGAAACAAGGATTAAAGAACACAGAAACAACACTCAAAAAGGGGAAACGGAAAAATCAGGTGCAGCTGACCATGCCTGAACACACGGCCATCACATCAGGTGGACAGAAGCCGAAATCCTGCTCAAAGAACCCCACTGGAGGAAGTTCAAGGAAGCTGCTACCATACACCAGAACCCTGGCTGTTTTAGTAAACCTTCATTAGATTTAAGAAATATATCTGGAAACCTTTGTTAAGTAGATGTAAGCTTAGAATTACTAATATCGCGCAAAACTGAACGCACGACTGCACCCATCTCAATTATGCTTCAGTGCACAGTATAACTAGAACTGTACTTACTTTTCTTATTTAGTATTCACCTGAAGACGACTGGAGATACTTACCAGTTGAAACGTTGTGATGTATAACAAATAAAGACCATGTAAGTCCAAAACTTTTCTATCATTCAAGAAACACCATTGTCTACAACCTTCAAACATATTCTTCTTATGTTTATGTTTAGTCTTTGAATAGATTTTTTCCTACGGTCGCCTACGAAAATGAGAGAATGGGCACCGCTATCTTGGGTAGAAAGTGTCTTATATCACACGCGTGTTGAAAAACACTTTTTAAACAACTGTTTTTGAACAAATAACAGATCAGGTGTCAATTTCACAGGAAAACTGTTCATTTAAAAAACAACAACACACTATCGGGATCCATCGAGTGAATTGTGGTGCTGGTCGGGGTAAGGGGCACTACAGGAATATTACGCATTAAAAAAATACTTTTTTTTAATTGTGGGGAACCTTGTAGATGTTTGTTTATGATAAATATAAAAAATAATTTACACAGAATTGTTAGGGTTTGTTCGTTAAATATAATAACAACTACTTGGGTAAAGTATAAATAAATACCGATTTATTTTCGATTTTTACAATTATAATTGTTTTAAACACATCACATATAAAAGTTTGATAATTAACAAATTAACGATATCTAACTCCATCTCTATAGATATTGAGGTTAGGTTATGGGTCTTATTATTTTCTTAGAACGATGTATTTATTCAAAGGGCAAGATTAGTTTAATTTTGTTTTTTTGGGTATTATTATAATTCAAAAATGAGAAACTATGAAGTTTTATACACATTACATAATAATTAGTGTAAGCAAATAGGAGAAATGCTATTATTTTTATTTACAACCATGCATGTAATAATGACATTTCATCTATCTTTGAAAGAGGCAAAGTTGACGTTTTTTTACTTTTACTTTCCACCCGGGTGGAAAGTAAATAATTTTTTTGTATTTTTTTTGAACTCGATATCTCAAAATAATATACGAACACATTTTTTAAAAATGCTAATAGCTTTGCGTGTTTAGCTATGTCTACTTTTTCCCTAATTGATAGAGTGGTCCTCAGCATTGAATATTGTGACCAAATCCTTGATATCTTCTTTGTCTTGGCATTTTCACTGAAATAATCTAGTAGCGCCGACTCAGAACCAGGATTTTGAACTTTGTTTCTCGTACACCAGTCTTTGAAACAGTTATATGCCTTGTCATATCTCGGGCGGCTTATAGTGGGAAGAAGATCTTCTTCTACTATTTTTGCTGCCTCTCGAATTTCTGGTGGAGCAGCGGCAAAATCAAATTCTTCATCTGATTTTTCTGTTGTTAAAATAATATATTGTTTAGTCACATGGAAACCATATTCAAAAAATGATATTTGTCATCTTGATGTGTATTATTACTTACGTTATTTTACCACCTGCGGTTATTGAAATTTCTGTCTAATTTTTCAATGGAAAAGTCAAAATGACATTTATCTTTTATTAATAATTTTAATTCAAAATAATAAGAAGTGGATGTTAGATGTGAATATTATACAAATCTCGGTGAAAAGTTTCATTACTGTCTCGAGATTTAGTTGCCGACTCTCTCGACAGGAATGAAACACTTTCCACCTCGGTACGTAATATACTATTATTTACAACCACACAGAAAAAAAGAACTACTTAGTTTAAAAATATAATGCTCAAATTGAATACATCTTATGCAAAGAACCATATTTTCAAAGCAAGTCTTTCCAATTACGAATTGAGCACTTAATCTTTAAAAATATATTTCTTGACGTAAGATTAATTCTATTTGAGTATTTCTTTTTTTGTGTGCAGGTAAGTGAGTCAAAATGTTCAAAAATTGGATATTGTATTTGTAGCCATAGGAAGAATTTCGTGTAAAAGTAATTTTCTCAAATCTATCACTTTATTCTATTTACATTCAATTTACCATCATTGAATAGAAACAATTAAATCTTCATACCTTTCCGTAATGAAATTTTCCCCGAAATCGAAGTATCAAAGATCACTTCTTCCCCATCCGCAAAACCAAACATCGTATTCCACCGCACGCACCCTTAAGCCCTCGAGGGCACATTTCCGATAACCATACAAACCCTTTGTTGTAATGCCCTTTCAATGAAGGAGTTTGCCAGAATTGATTGTGGCTTTGAGAGAAACCTAATGATCTTTTGCGGTCTGAATTAATATTTAAATGGAGTAATTATATGGTCTGGTGAAGGGGTGAACATTTTCGGGGGAGGATTTTAGAAAATGTGCCGTTTTTGTAACGCATCGACAGTATTTTTTTTTAAAATAGTAAAGTGTTTATTGTGCGATTTCGTATAAAATATAGTATTAATTACATTTTTTATTAATAATCCCTACAATGGACAATGCGAGCTATCACAGTCGCCAATTACATAAAGCTCCAAGCTCAAATAATACAAAATTGGAGATTCAGAACTACATGGCGGCGAATGATATATATTTTGAAGAAAGTTATAAAAAAAGTGATCTTTTAGAAGTTTTAAAGACATTTTGTATAAAAAAAGTATATGTTTGAGACACATTGGCAGAAGAAATTGGACATACAGTGCTACGGCTCCCACCCTATTATTGCATTTTTAACCCCATAGAGCATATGTGGCACCAGTTAAAATCACTGGTTAGGTCTGAAAATATTTCTCCGACTTTAAGTTCTAGTGTTGTAGAATTAATACGAAGATGATTTAATGATATTCCCCCAAGTAGTTGGAAAAATTCAGTCCGTCACGTAATAACTGTAGAAAATTCGTATATTAGTCTGGATCGTATAATTAATTCAATTATAATTAATTTTGATGAGGATAGCGATAGCGAAACAGAACTATCTATAGAATGACATTATAAATGTAAATAAATATGACTAGTAATATTTTTTAAAAATGTTATTTCATTTGGTTACATTAATATAATCATATCATTACTTGTTTTCCTTAGTCCGTCCCTTCATACTTCACTTGTTTATTGCCAAGCTCTTGTCGATACAATGGGACCGACCCAGGAAATCATTAAGTCGTATCCATTTTTCGTGAAACAATCTTTACTTAAAAAATTCTTTAAAAAACAACGATTTCGAGGGATGTCCGTTATGGGCCCGTATCTTCGTAGCGGAGGCCGTAAGAACAAAAATTTATAAGAACTTCTCCTGTTATTTTTAAGTGTTCCATCTAAACGCGGGACATTGCCCACATATTCTGGGACACCCTTTATAAATTTTAAAATAGGTTCTAAAAATTTTCTGAAAGTATGTCAAATCTTTTAGTAAATACCTTTCTTAGTGTAGTAAATAGTAACTAAGTCATATTTAATATCCGAATTAATATTAATATCTCTAGGAAATCCCATTATGTTTAGCAAAGACATCATGGATAAATATTTACAAAGGCCCACTCGCAGATTACTTTGACAAACTTGTAAATGACCGCTAATGACTTCGACAAACTGTTTACCAAAGTCATTACCTCGACGGCGATGCGCTAATGAAAGAAATTTCCTTTTGTTGAATCGTGTCATCAAAAGATCAAAAGGGTTATTTGCAATATGTCGTAAACGTCGGTTTATTAGCTTTTGAAATGTGACGGTGAATGAATGGGTTTACTTCGGATAGATAAAACATTTACATGAGATTTTAAAACATAGATAATCCTAATAAAATGGTTTTTAGGCTTACTTTGATTTCGTTGAAATTAGTTTTCTTGGCATTATGGATTCGACAAAAATTTTTTATGAAAACTTTAAAATACTAACCTTTAACCTTGCAAATAGATCATTTTTACTAGATATTTATCTGAAATACCTGTACTCGGAAATATATAACATGCTGACGGTGTCCGTCCATCAACTAATTTCAAGTCACATCCATAAAACAACATAACCTAAAAATAATAGAAATATCTTCCAGTTTATGCTCTATTTCTAAAGTTTTATTCAATAAAGTTTATACATATTACTGTAGACATTTCCTGGGCATTAATTGTCATTCCTGTCAGATTCTGTGTCGACACAATATTTTGTTCAATAATATTATTTATTATTTTGTTCAATATTTTGATCTTTGTTCTGCTCGCACCATAACTCAAAGTTTTGCATATTCTTTTTAAAAGTTTTTCTAGATTATTTTCTGCAATTTCTCGTATTTTTGATGGACTACAACTTTCTTCCTGACTCACTTTTATTAACTTTAATAATATATTTATTTTTAATTATGACGGATGGGAGAAGCTTTGTTGTGTTCAATTGCTTCTATCATGGCATATGTGATACTTGTAACATTTTATGATTTAATAAATGGATTGCCAACCCAAAAAGAAAATATTAATTCAAATGGAAAAAATCTACTATATTTTTTAAAGTTTTTCAGACTTTAAAGACTCAAATAGAAAAAGTAGTATAAAATACACGGTTCATAAGACAATTAGAGCACTTGTACTTTAGAAAACTCCCCGCCCCGCGTGCTCTAAGATAATGTCTTATGAAACTTGTATCTTAATATACTATTCTCGTACAGTGTGTCTGCGAATGGAGTCCCTCCAGAGGGAAAAAAGTCATTATTTATCAAAGTTCTGCATGTTGAAGAGAAAATGAATTTACAATATAATAATTTTGGAGATCAGATGTTCAGGGTGTCAAGTCAAGTGTCAAGGTGTTTAACAAGTTTCTCAGAAATATATATTACTTTATCTTTAGTTTTAATATTATGCCCGAAATTTACGCTTTTTAAATAATATACAATTTTTTTTCAGTAGGCCGTGACGGATATTTAAAAAAAAGCACCTTTAGTATTATATAGAAAAGCTTGTTAAAAACTGAATTACATTATTAAAAATATATATGGTGGCCTATTGAAGAAGATGCAAATTTGTTATTTTTTCTTGAAAACTATTGAACTGAGTATGTCACTAGATTCTACATAAAAACCACAAAGAGAACATTTTCCCGCATCTTCCTATCTTTACTAATAACGGAGATACCCCGTAGAACCACCCAAAAATGGGCACTCTGTATAGGGTGTTAATTAGGAAAATATGAAAATTCTTCAAGAGAGAAGTACCATTACTTTTAACAAAAATTTTACAAAAAGAAAGTTGTTTACAAACTAATATAAAGTCTAAATACAAATTTTGAAATAAAAATTTCAATTTGAAAAAAGGGAGTTTATTTCTATAAGTTAACTAAAAACTGAAGAATTCGCCTTGGTCTCAACTTCCTGTTAGTAATTCGCGTCAAGAACCCTACATTTTATCACTACTCGAGCGCGAACAAAAATTTCATACCGAGAACAATTAAATTAATAAATCATTATTGATATAAATGATCCGAACCTGAACAATAAGTAAACGCAGTCAATGCCGTACGGCATTATTTTACGACTATTTAAATCCAAACGGGTAAATTAGTACTGAAAATATAAAGAATACCAGTCGTATATTTATTTGACAGCCTTACGATTAGCTTTTTAGATATATGTGTTTCTTAATGATATGTTTTACCATGCTTTTTATATGCAATTAAAAAGTTAAATGCAAACATTTGTGTTTTCATGTACCAGTGTACGTTCGGAAAGTAATACCCGCCACGGTTTCGAGCGATTTGTCGCGAGAAGCCAAATCGCGGACGACAAAGTAACGGGCGATAAACGACGAGCTGGCTACCAACCAACCAACCAACCAAGCGGAATTAGTTTCCGTCATGCCCACATAGATATAAACAGTATATTGCTAATACCATCTGCAATTATGTCCCCGCTATGGGCATCGAAGAGGGCGTTGTGAGTTTGCGCAGTTCGGAAATTTCCTTGCAAAAGTAAACATTCGACAGGACCGGATTTCAACTTTTTTAATGTAAATTTCACTGGTTTTAGGAAAAATATTGCAATCAAAATTTCGATTAGTTCGATTTAAGACAGCGTTCCATGCATACGATTTCTGACGATATGATGATCCAACGGTGCCCTGAATGGTGTAAACTTTTGGTGTCAAATTCCGTCCGAATATTTGTCGACACATATATCGACACGATCACTTTATTTTAACTTTCATCCGACGTCGTGTGTTTCTTAACCTCACTTTTTTCTAAACCAAAAATTAAGATTGAATGACTATATTGACTATTTTGGGAATTATTATCAGCTATTAAAGCACCAAATTAAAAATACATTAATTCTAAGGTTGGGTAGTGACCACATATACAGGGTGTCCGGGAACATGTGGGAAATCTCCCGGATATGAAGAAAACACGTGAAAAGAATACTATAGGTTCATATAAACTTCTTTCGTATCGGCCTCCTCTTCGGAGATATGGGCTCCCAAAGAGCACCAATGGAATCAAGTTTTTTACACATAATTATTGAACCACCTGGTATATTTCAATTATTTTTTAATATGATGTATACCAGGTAAGACCCGTCAAATTACTGCCCAAGAAACTCTTGTGAATTACTCACAGCTGCAGGGACGGACTAGCTGTAACACTCATTGGCCCATTTTTTTACGCCCTGTATGATGAGAACTTAGGACAATGTTTTTTACGTACCTTTAACTATTGACTAAAAATTAAGTACTCTTCATTCATGTCGCTAATCCTAACCGTTTTCGAAAAAACGGCATTTCATATGCATCATGTATTTGGCGTATTTCAGTAAAAGATACATCTTTGTTCCGATCAAATGTTCAACCTTCAAAATTTCGCTTTTTCATATTTAACCCGTGAGAATTTAGGGGACTGGTGTAAATAAAATGATGGTTCAATAATTATGTGTAAAAAACTTGATTCCATTGGTGCTCTTTGGGAGCCCATATCTCCGAAGAGGAGGCCGATACGAAAGAAGTTTATATGAACCTATAGTATTCTATTCACGTGTTTTCTTCATATCTGGGAGATTTCCCACATGTTCCCGGACACCCTGTATATTATATTGTATACGAGTGACACTCTCTTCTTTTTTACAAGCTTTTAGTGAAGTTCGGTTCCGAAGATCGGATAATGTGATAAGCAAACTATTTTTGTATATACATATGTACATACCTGAAATACTTTATACCTGATATTGATCCACAACTTTTGCAAAAAAGCACCATACACTTGTGTCCTTTTATCTTAAACAAAACAAGCCTTTAACTTACCAAACAGCGAATCAAAGCACCACAAATTAAAAACTCCTTTGCAAAAATTGTTGTTAGGTAATAAAAGTGTATAGGCACTAATATACCGACAACAATGTGGATGAACCACGTATTATTCTGTAAGTTGAAAAAGCATCCAGAACCAAACTAGACTATGAAATAATGTCCGGTTAATAGAGATGTCCGCTTATTAGAGGTATCCATTATGAGAGGTTTCACTGTATGTAGTTTATCAGTAGGCTTTGCTTATGACATCGGACGATCAGCTTTCTTAACATGCGCGAGGCCATAAATTTGTCACTTTTGCTTTTAGACTTTGGCTATCCATATACATATATGGGTCGGTGGCCTGACATCACTTTTACAGACGATTCAGTGCCATTATTTCCGTTAAAACCGATTCACGGCGTATTGCGCCATCTCTGCCCTCGGTGTGGAATTTTCCAATTTCTTTTTACTCATTTGTTTCCTGCAATCGCGAGTTACTCCTGTTCAATCTTCTTTTTTAGTGGAGCGGATCTCAATAAACACTATCTTTTAAGGGAAAAATTTGCGAAAATGGCCTAAGTAATGTCAAAAATTAGAAACTCCATAAGAAGTCTAATTAAAATCTATTTCTTTGAACCAATAAAGCTTTACGTAAATAAAATTTCTAAATTTTTTTGTTAGGATTCCAATTTTTTGGAATTTTCAAAAACTTGAATATTCAGATGCAATAAAGAAACTTTTTAAATTACTACAAAACTTTTGGAAAAAATGTAAATAATTCTTAAAGGCATAATAGCATTTTGTGACGGCTATTATTTAATTTGTCTTCTATGTATGTATGTGCAAATACGTTTTTTAGAAAAATGTTTTTGGAACTTCAGGCCTTGCCCCAATTCGGAAATTCCTGGGAAACCGTGAATACTGACGTTAATAATTATTCTGAAACATTATCCAAAAATTATAGAGCTTATGCGATCGGAAACAACCCGACTTTTGGTGGTCTTAGCAAATATTTCGAATTTTTCGAAAATCCCCAAAGGTATTGTAAACTACAGATCCCTTAATCCATTCATAAAACTCTTGGAAAGTGAAGCTGTGACTGTGTGAAATGTTATTGAAAATCCGTAATGGGTGGAAGAGAGAACTACATGTTTGTTGGCTGAATGGCAACAGTGCTGAAGTCTGGTTATATCAGATAGTTAAATATTAAAACATAACCATACTTACTGATGAAAAGATAAATCCTTATTTAAATGACCCACTCTATTACAAACTACACATGAATAATAAATAATATTAATAATAAAATAAATAAATTTATTTACAAAAAGCAAAATTTTCTACATGTACCTGAAAAAATAAATAAATAAATTATAGTGTTTCTACTTGCCCCTGTAAATAAATTTAAAAAAAAACGTTAAGTCCCTAGGACTTGTACGCAGTTTTAACCCATTAACATAAGCAGAGAAAATTAAAAAAAAAAGAAAATTGAAGCACCATGATTGTTTATAATAAAGACGATTTTTCACCAATAATCACAAAAAAATCACAAATCAACGAAACTATATAAACAATCCGTTAGATCACAGCGCCAACGTTGTAATCTTAACGAGATTAGTATTCATTTATATTTTGGCTCCTTGATCGTAGCGCAGTAGTAAAGTAGAAATAGATGTTGCCAGAGTGCATTTATATTCGTTTGATACTTTTAAGTATAATAATATTGTTTTAAAGAATCCCTCATCGTCTTTTCACAGTTTATGGTAAAATTATTGGGAAATAAATTTATATTAAGAGTAATTGCGGATTAATCTTAAACCAGTTGTATTTGTCAAATTAACATATTTTTAATTGGGATTTTGCAGATACCTTTGTGATAAATATGACAATCTGGCTATGCTGCAATAGTGACCGAAAGAGGTGGGAAAGACTGTTTGCAGTCGTTGCGTAGGCTAGAAATGGACATTTTCTATCTGTAGTTTATAATATATTTGAAAATCCCCCAAGACTGCGTGAAAATCGCGAAGAATTTTCATTAATAGTTTATTTCGTGGAGGCCGAAACGCAGGCTCCTCGAAGTTAGAAATAAACATCACCGCCAGGGCGGCAACGGTCCAATTAGTTCAGGAATCGACGTCGGCTTCCTTATATCTGCTCGCAAAAAATAATATACAATATTAAGAGAGGATTTTTATTTGTATTGGAATTCGATCAGAGAATAAAATATCTATACTATAGTATCATATAATATAACATAACTGTTTTATGAGGATTAGGTAAAATACAATATGTTTTTTTTTTCTCTATTTTTACGCCACATGATAAATGTTCGCGACGTTGTCATCCCGCTCCTCTATTTCCTCCCATTTTATCCTCACAATCGCGATCCCAGGCAACCGCGGTCTGCTTTCCGCTTAGTCGGCCAAAGACCGAGGCCGCGTTCACACGAGTGTCACGCGTCTCGTACGGAAACGTACGATTCGTCGCGATATCACGCGACCTATTTGTTTTCTTCCTGTGGTGCATTTCTTTTAGTTTCGTTCGTCCGGGATGGTTAATTACCCTCGGCTTAAATACAGGAAGATTGGATAAAGCTAATGGACTCTGTTAAGTTGATGGATGTCATTAAAAAAGGTGGAATGAAATAGTGCAGTGGTTAATTTCTTAATGGATTCGGTCGAGTTTAAAAAAAAAGGGGACAAAAGGAATGCGCGGGATAATTTTTCATCGATTTTGTGCATCCGTGCGGCGGCGGTCGTGAGCTAAATCGCGCTCCCGGTTCGCGGATTACAATAGTGATTGGATCGTTTTGTTTGGATAAGTTACGCCGTTGCAAATAAGGTGAACGGATGCATATTGATTGCGGATGCTTTGCGGAAGAGGTGGAAAAATGTAAATTGTGTTTGCAAAATGTGGATTTGCAGGCAGCTCGATGACAACTTGAGAACCCTCAAGCCTTTAAACGTGCTAAGAAATTACTGGCAAGTTACCCGCAGGCAGTGATGCCGGCAGAAAAAAATTCAAATGTTTTTCGTGGGAGTAGCATAAGTTAAAGTTGGAGAAAACGTGAATTAACGCGGGTGTTGTGAAATATAAAAATACGGTGTGTTGTGTGGATAATGCATCGGGAGGTGATTCTACATGTTAAAATAAAGGTAGTAAGTCATATAACAAAGAGTCGAAAATTCAAAAAAAAAAATTTTCTTCCATTTGAAAAACTGATTTTACTGCTAACAAAAACTTTAATTCCAGTTTGCGACTAAACAGTGTGGTTTAAGGACTCGAATGAAGAGTACCTTTTTTATTAGGCATTCTTTTGTCTTCAGAATGGCATGTCCTTATTTCCAATATCTGTCAAAATAAAAAAGATATGGTAAAAATACTTTTTGCATTACAGTCTGTCAAAGTTCGCGTTTTCTTATTTTTAACATATCGTGGTTAGTTTTCAAACTATCAACGTTCTGTTATAGAATTGTTTCTTTACTGTCCCATCTAGGGAATCCAATCCCGCACCCAAACTTTAATCCCGCAAACCTGCGGGATTGAGCCCATCGATCCCGCGAATCCGCGTGATTTTCGGGATAGCAAACAATGAACTGCGGTATTTTTGGTCGACGCGTCGGGGATTCCCCGCCATGCTGGGCTATTGAAAATACGTTGAACAGAACAGTTTTCTTGCGTACGTAACGTACGTGACATTTATCAAGTGGTTTAATATAATACATGGAATTTAAACAGGAATCACAAAAATGAGTGTCAGTTTAGTTTACAAAGACAATAAAGGATCAAGTTTAGTTTGGAATTATTTTTTAAAGTCTGAAGATGGTCTTACAGCTAAATGTAAGTGATGCCCTAGCATTATCAAAATCTCTGCTCGTTCCACCAAAGGTCTTCACACCTACTTACAAACAAAGCATAATATTAATTTGAAAGTCCAGAGCAGCGGCGGTAGTGTTGATATTGATAAAATAACACAGGAAATGAAAGCTAGTACCAGCAGTTCGAGTAGTTCGTTTAGTTCTATTGCTAATCGTTCAGATGTTCGTGGTTCTTCTGTGCTACCTAAGAAAATGAAAATTACAGATTTTCTTTCATCTGAGAAAAAAGTTTCGATGGAGTTTGAGTGTCTCGAATGGTAGCTAAAGATGGTATACCCTTTGGAAAGTTTATCACATCGAGCGATATGCGCCAACTATTTGAATCAGGGCCACAAATTGTGTAAAATCTATTCCGCCAACACGTGCGTTTTCAGCCGCAGGATACATATGCAATAAAATAAGATCAAATCTAAAGGATGAAACATTAAACATGTTATCTTTTCTCCGAAAATACTTTCAAAATCAATGTAACATGTAACCGTTAAACTAGTCGTACTATTGTATTGTACCTATATGCAATGATACGGGATCCAGCATTTGCGGGATTGGATTCCCTAGTCCCATCACAGGCACTTACCAGAAATTCAAATTTAATTTTTGGTATATCTTTTTTGTTGTGACAGTTATTGGAACAAACCACACCGTTTAGGCGCAAAACTGGAATGGAAGTTTTTTTGTTAGCAGCAAAAATAGTCTTTCAAATGGAAGCAAGAACAATATTGAGTTTGTTCGGGTTTTTGTTATAGTGCTGATTTTATTTTGACATCTCCTAATATCCTGGTGCCATTATCTGAACGCACTTTCAATAGCCTGTAAAATCGGCGTGTGTTGTCTTTTCTAAAAGCTGTAACCGTCAAATATACCATACAAAAAGTGACTTGCTGTTCCTACGAGAACCCATTTGGCGACAATTGAAAATAAAGTTTTTGGGCAATAAAATCCTTATTGATGTAAACGCTGCCTTAGCACGTTTATTGTAATAGTCTCATCGAAGCTACCTGAAATCCATTATAAATTAATTGCCTGTTTAAAATAGTATAGTATATCCGTAACTTGTGACAGTTGCTTTACCTCTTTGACAGTATTAGACGTAGGAGTCGAAGGAGGGTAATAGGAACGAATCGGGTAAAATATAATAACAAACCCGAAGGACTCTAACCTGAATTATCGAAAATTACCGATAATTTTGAAAGGAATTGAAATCTCAATTATGCCCGCGGCAGGGCTATCGGTTAGGTCTACTACCGATAAGTACTGTCTAAGCGAGTCTAGAACGCACGAATAGTGAGATTAAAATAAAAAAAATAAATAAAAGGCTTTTTTCTTTGTAATTTAACCATTTTATCTAAATTGAAGTACCTACACTTGTGTGAAGTGCTTTCCCCATAATGTAATAACAATTCAGCAAATCGGGCACCGACGACAATAACGTACTACTTGAACTTATACCATTAGTGGAGTCGTCCTGGCGAAATAAACGGCTCGCCCCCTAAATCTAACCTATAACGGGAAATTGAAAATAACTCAGCCGGTTTTGATGCTACAAAACTACAAAAAAATGTAAGAAGTAAAATTGAAGAGCTTGACAGAGCGCGTAATCTCGTACAAACCCGATCCCGATATCTCAATGAGTTCGCGAATTAACGCGATTTTCAACTGCAAAAACAATAAAATTTAAGTAATTATATCTCGAGAAGGGGCGGAGTTGGGACATCATTTTTTCGCGAATTAACGGGTGATACCGAGTACTTTGATGGGCCAGTGGCTGGGGTTGGTGGGGCAATTAGGAGGGGAGTAAGGGGGATTGGAAATTTTTTACATAAATGCTAATAAGTAGTTTATTAATCGAGCTACGGGGATTGGCGAAAAATTTTTATTTTCGTACGCCACTGATATTTTTCCATGTGGATATTTTTTCTGATTGGCCTGTTCAATTCTCCATGAAAACGGTCTCTTGAGTTTTTCTCGTCAGAGCACCGTTATTAATTAAAACCACTAAATGCATATTGAAACTCATTATTTTTAACATTAATAATAATAATAATAATCTTTATTTAGCACTTGGCTAGTTATTACTAAAAAATACAAGTTACAAAACAGTGTTTATATGTCAGTTACAAAAATGATAAATCCTACTCTACTCTACATATCCTTCAAATAAAGAAACAATCTTCTTTTAAAAACATTTAACCCATTTGCCTCCTTAATGCCCTCAGGGAGGTCATTAAAAAGACGAACTCCCTCGAAAAATAGCGATTTTTGTAGAGATGTGGTTTTAACTGACTCAATGTTATAATGTTGCCCAGAGCGAATGTCATAACTATGAAAATTTGATCTTTTTTTAAGAAAAGCATTAAAATATATTGGTAGCTGCTCATGTTCAATTTTATATATTAAAACCAAGTTCGCCTTTCTAATGTTCTGTTCCACAGACAGCCAGTTCAACCTCTGTAACATAGTTCTTACCGGGATATACCTGTTGCATTTAAGAATAATTCGCATAACCTTATTTTGCTGAACCTGCAGCCTGTGTATATTTTCCTGAGTACAAGATATTAATAAAGAACAACAATAATTAAAGTGAGGCAAGATGATTGTATTATAAACCAGTGTCTTGCCCCACTGGGACAAACAATCCGAAACGCGACAGAAAAAACCAATTTTTTTCCCTAATTTCTTACAAAGGTAATCAACGTGATTCGTAAAAACAAGCTGAGGATCCAAAAAGACTCCCAAATATTTTATTTCCGACACTAAACTAATTTCAGACTCATTTATGTTAAGGGTTAATCCTAATTCGGCATACTTCTTACAATTTACTTTTGAACCTATTATCATACACTTTGTCTTTGATGTGTTCAGTTTTAATTTATTTTGGCAAAGCCAGTGATACATTATTTTAAGTTCGCTATTCAAAAGATCAGTTATATCCCTAAAGTTTTTTCCTGATACACAAATAAGGGTATCATCCGCAAATAAATTCACAAACGAGTTTTTTAAAGCTATATGAATATCGTTAACATAAATAATAAACAGTAATGGACCCAGCACACTTCCCTGCGGAACACCCACTTTATTTTCCCTTTTAGTTGATAGTTTGTCGTCCACTCTAGTCATTTGATACCTGTCACTTAAGAAATCATTAATCCAATGCAATGCACTACCTTCTACACCATATAGTCTTAATTTTTTAATAAGAATTCCACGATCGATTGTTTCAAACGCTCGCTGCAAGTCAACAAATACACTAAGCACCACTTTCTCCTCATTCAGAGCTTTTCGCCATGTTGCACAAACATATTGCAGCGCCGACTCGCACGAATGGTTACTCCTAAATCCAGATTGCCCCACAAACAATAACTGATTAGTTTCAAAATAGTTCCTTAGTTGTCGACAGACTATCGTTTCAATGATCTTATCTACCATGGGCAATAAATTAATTGGCCTGAATTCTGATGGACTTTTAGGTGCAGTAACTTTTGGTATAGGAATTATAACACTGTTTTTTATTTCATCGGGGATTCTCCCAGTCTGTAACGAGGTGTTAACTAAATAAAGAAGAGCATATCCTACTACACCGAAGAGGTCCTTAACCAACTTAATATTTAATGATTCATCATTGGTACTTTTATTTTTAAATCCAAAAACAATTTTCTTAAGTTCCGAGAAACTTACAGGTTTAAAATTGGCAAACTTATGTTTATCATTTCCATCTATGTTGCTCTTCCAATGTTTCTTTTCTATGCTATTTGAAATTTCATCTATACTGTCCGCATAGAAATTATTAAAATTCTCCTCTAATGATAATTTTTTTTCATTTCATTTGCGGAAATAAAAATTAAAAGGCATGTTTCCGCCCGTCTTCGCATCGAATTGCCCACTGCAACAATTTTTATATAAAAAAATTATCATTAATTATTTTATCAATGTTAAAAATAACGAGTTTCAATATGAATTTAGTGGTTTTAATCAAGAACGCACCGTCTGACGAGAAAAACTCAAGAGACCGTTTTCATGGAGAATTGAACAGG
The DNA here is from genome assembly GCA_963991005.1 of Barypeithes pellucidus. Lineage (NCBI taxonomy): Eukaryota > Metazoa > Arthropoda > Insecta > Coleoptera > Curculionidae > Barypeithes > Barypeithes pellucidus. The sequence continues at coordinate 16,164,888 of OZ022561.1, read as the reverse complement.
CCAATCAGAAAAAATATCCAAGGACATGTTTGCAGCGACGCCACTGGTGGATCAATTGAATAACTTTTCTAATTAAAATTTGAGGTTCTATATCCTATTAAGACATACCAAAATTAAACATAATATCTAAAGTATTTTTGGAGATGGCCATTTCTTGTATGCCGCACTCAGCGCGCATTTGGGAAAATAAAAATGTTTCGTCGATTGACCACCTCGCAGCTGATAAAAAAAATGAACAAATTTAATCCGGCCTAATCCCCGTAGCTCGATTAATAAACTACTTATTAGCATTTATGTAAAAAAATCCAATCCCCCTTACTCCCCTCCTAATTGCCCCACCAACCCCAGCCTCCGGCCCATCAAACTACTCGGTATCACCCTTTAATTCGCGAAAAAATGATGCCCCAACTCCGCCCCTTCTCGAGATATAATTAATTAAATTTTATTGTTTTTGCAGTTGAAAATCGCGTTAATTCGCGAACTCATTGAGATATTGGGATCGGGTTTGTTCGAGCTTACGCGCTCTGTTAAGCTCTTCAATTTTGGCTTTCATATTTTTTTGTAGCATCAAAACCGGCTGAGTTATTTTCAATTTGCCGTTGTAGGTTAGATTTACGCGACGTGCCCCCCCCCCCCCCCCCCCCCTCATGCGGCGCCCTACACAAATCATTTCAGAATGTCGAGGGGATCCTACTGTATCGATTGGGAAAAAAATTACTTGATTTCGTCGAGGGATTTTCGAATACCGGAACGACTCCACTGCATATTTTAACAAAATTAATATTTTCAAGCTAAAATCGGTCACAAATTTTTGACTGATTTAAATTTTATAAAATTATTATATTAATTAAAATGTTTAAAGAATACTAATTAAACCAAGTGCATTAATATCTGCCGCCAGGCGACTTAAAAAGCTCCACTCCCTAATTAAATAAAATGAATCTCGGAAATTATAATAAAAGAAAGGTATTTATTATTGTTTTTAATTGAGTTTGTTGCTAGTTCTTTGCAAGACAGCCTTAGTTGTTTTGTAAATGCGACATAACAAGTTTTTTTCTACATTCGGTCACGTCCAGCAATCGACTCTCGCTGGGCGTAATTTATATCAATCCTGAACCACACGTAGCGGTATTTTCGCCGTGCTATTCCTCTCCCTTGCCAATTAGTATCGATGACTACGTTTACAGCGACCAAAACGCTTGTATGTAAACATCGCCTTAGATTTATTTAGGAAAATATTTCTTGCAAATACAGGGTGTTATGGAAATGACGTATTATATTTAAATGGGTGACTCCTTGGGTGCCCTAGAGAAGCGCTACATATTTTTTTAAAAGGATGGTCCAGCCCCATAAACCCACAGCTCATCCTACGTCACTGTAATACGTCACCCTGTGGTGGCATGTTATAGAATAGGTGTTACGTGGAATGTTGCCAAACTTTGTCAATAAAAACAATGTAAAATTATATACAAAGTTTGGACGCGTAGCCCGAAATTCATTAAAAAACAATTATTATACGCGTACCTTCTGAAAACAAAGCGGATAGCCGAGAGTGTAAATGGTAAGCAACAGAACCGACCGTATTCTAACGCGTATCTTCTAATACTGACACTTGCAAGCGCACGCTTGTACGCCTAGACTTACGTTGCCCCGGCGCCCAGTTCGTCGGTCTTGTCATTTGGAGTAGAGCTGAGCTAATTTAATTTTTTGGGCTTCTCAAGTACAGTCGCAGTATTATCCCTTAGCTTAATTGATGGACATATCACTACTATCATTTTATTCAATTCAGGGAAGATTCTCGTTTATCACCATATGAAACGCATTTAAGCGATCTTAGTCCGTCCCGTAACGCCTATTATTAGGATTCAATTACCTTGGCCGTGAAATATCAAACTGTCAAATATTGCCCTACTCTATTCCGAGTTTTGCACGTACCATTTCGTTCGTTCGTAGATGAAATGTCATTCTTAAAGTGAAAGAATTGTATTTAAAGTGTGTGTTTTTTAAATTAGTTAAATAAATAAATCTAAGCGAGGAAAAAGGACCAAAATTAAATCAGTTTTCCCGTGTATTCTTTCCATGTGAATAGCTGCTATTTGTGAGGTTTTTTCCTAAAACTTAGATTCTGTGTGGTTTCCGTGAAACAAATAAAACTAATAATTGTATTTAAATAAGTAAAGGTAAGAAAGCACTGGTCTTAAATAAAATTGCATTTTTTTTAAAGAGATATAATAGAAACGTTAATGACGTTTGACCTATTTACTTTCCTGTGCTTGTGACGAATTTTAAATTTGTATGTAATATTACCATTATTTGTTTTGCAAAATATCTTTCGCCGTCGGTTTAGATAGAATGAAAAATTGTTAAAATTATAATTTGTTTTTTAAAGAGTTTGCCGTGTAGATATGACAACACCGACCGTCGTCAGTAGCGGCCATGTAAATTTTCAGATTTCATATAAAGTGTATAATTTCGCTTAATAATTCAAAGCGCCATTTATGGTTATTTTCTTTCGAGTCGATATTATAATATTTTCGATTATAAATCATAATCGTGCTCCTATATTTCTATGGATTTAGGTTGTGGGTAGTTAATAAAATAAAATATCCAAATCACCAGCAGTTTACGAGGCATACATTACCGAGGATATTACGGATTTAGAAACATTAAGTTATTTTATTTTAAAACAGAATTTTGGCGAGCGCCCAGAAATGCTCGCACATAACAAAGTGAGTTAATTTTTTTATTTTGACATTTCTAAAATAGTTTCTAAACGTTGCTATGTCAACAAGGCTCATTAGTTAATATTTTATCACTTCGGGATGTTTTTATTGGCAAACGATTTTATGAGAAAAAGTTGATGAGCGACGGCGTTGACAAATAATATTTAAAATTGAGCATTAATTTGTCAGAAAGTGTTTGTTTTCTTAACAAAATTACTATCTACACACAAAAGAGAGTTACTTATTTTAAAAATAAAATACTCGAGCTGAATAATGTGTAGCTTTTGTATACACCCACAGAAATATGTTTCTAAATGAGTATTTTAAATGATTACAGTAGGGAACCAAAGATTTCAATTTTCAAAATCAATAAATTATTTGACATTTTGAGAATATATATTCTTTTGACTAAGTTTTTATGTTACTCAAAATAAAAATATTTATTTAAATTAAATCAAAAATATGAGTATTTTAATATACTGGCCGGCATAAAATTCCGCCACCCTGAAATTTTGGTCAAGTTTGACATTTTATAACTTTTTTATATTTATGCGTTTTATTGTGTTTTTCCGTAATTATTTTTTATAAAGTAACATTTTTCGATTAGGCTATATTATACAGGAGTAAATCAAACTGTTGTTTTTTGTCGTAATTTCAGAACACCCTGTAAGAAAATTGAGGTGGATAATTTTATTTACATACTGTTTCTTGTCATCTTTGATGTATTCTAAACATTTCGTTTCTTGATTCATTCCATTATCTCATTTCTGCTGCGAGCTGCAAAATTTTAAATGAAACGATGGAACGGTTTTATTCAAACAGAATATTTTTTTATAGAAACACGTATCCACATTTTCAAATTTACTAAAAAATTTCGGAGACTAACAAAATACATAAAATGAGTATTTATTTTTTTGTGTGTAAATAAAATATAACATTAATGCTGGCTTTTTTCTCAATTTGTTTCCTCTTCTCGAGGGGATCCAGAGCTTAACGCGAGTTCCGAACAACGATCCTCGATTATACGTTGCTCCCTCAAGAGAACTATCAACCAATCTTTTAAAAAGACTATACCTCAAAATCCTATTGTATGCTTTCACCTCTGCTTTCTATTATAATATTTCATATAGACTAGTATTATATTTATTTGCAATTACAAGCTTTCTGGCTTTTCCAAAGTTGAAAATTACATTTTGTTTACTTGCTTTTCACCCGTGTGGAAAATAAATAACGGCGCTATATCAAATTATCTTCTAAACGTCAAAAATTGAATGTGTCAGCTACAATATTAAATAATAGCCTATACTGAACTACGACCTTGAACTCGACGGATTGACCAAAAGCACTAAGTTTATTCATCGAGCACATGGCTATCACTCGCTGATGTTTGTTTATTCTCCTGAATTGATAAAATGAATAGAGTATAGTATTAATTTACTATTCTTTTAAAAAAAATAATAAAGGTTAGTACAAACAATCCTCGGCGAAAAGATTTATTATTTACAACCATGCATGTAATAATGAAATTTCATCTATCTTTGAAAGGTGGAAAGTTGACTTTTTTTACTTTTACTTTCCACCCGGGTGGAAAGTACATTATTTTTTTGGAATTTTAAAAAAAATCGAAATCTCAAAATAATATAGGACGAACACACCAACATACATTGTGTTCGATTTTTTCGGCTTGTATCCTTTGTTTTGGTTTTTTAAAAATAGCTTTGCGTGTTTAGATATGCCTACTTTTTCCCTAATTGATAGAGTGGTCCTCCGTATTGAATGTTGTCTTTTTCTTGGCATTTTCACTGAAATAAGCTAGTAGCGTTTTGAACTTTGTTTCCCGTACACCATTCTTTGAAACAGTTATATGCCTTGTCATATCTCGGGCGGCTTTTAGTTGGCTGAAGATCTTCTACTATTTTTGCTGCTTCTCGAATTTCCGGTGGAGTAGCAGCAAAATCAAATTCCTCATCTGATAGCATTTTTCTGTTGTTAAAATAATATATTGTTTAGTGACATGGAAACCATATTCAAAAAATGATATTTGCCATCTTGATGTGTATTATTACCTACGTTATTTTACCACCTGCGGTTATTTGAAATTTCTGTCTAATTTTTCAAAGGAAAAGTCAAAATGACATTTATCTTTTATTAATAATTTTAATTCAAAATAATAAGAAGTGGATGTTAGATGTAGTTTTAAATAAAATAGTATACAAACCTCGGTGAAAAGTTTCATTACTGTCTCGAGACTTCGTTGTCGACTAACGCCATTTTTCGAACTCTGTGGTAATGTTCCACCTAGTGGTGTAATATACGATTAATTATTTCTAAAAATAGTCGAAAAAAAAAACCATATACTATACATAACAATCGCAATATGCTGAAATATTAACACCCAAAGGTGCTAAACGTAAAGTTCTATTTTCGAATGGTTTTTATTTTAGGAGGTGCTAAAAACCATTAAAGATTAATAAGTTTACCCAATCGATTTAAAATATTTACCCAACGAATTACACACCCAAATAAAATAATTAACCGCATAAAATCCCAGGAAAAATAAATTTGTGGAAGGTTTGTTTGACAAGCCGCCAAAGAGAAATATATATAACCGGGTCATAAAAATAATCTCGGATTAGGAAAATAAATCTTGGTGTAATATTTTTTAAATTAGATTTACCCAGAAATAGAAAACATAGGAGATATTACATTAGGTTTTAAATTACTATGTCGATTGAAATATTAACACAATTAGTACCTACCTATTCTTTCGTTATTCCGTATAGTAAATAATGTATTTTTGAATGTCACAGTTCAAATGACGAGGTTGCAAGTAACAATAGTAGGTCATACAGGGTGTTATAGAAATGACGTATTATATTTAAACCGGCAAATCCTGAGATGAAAATTAATTGAAGGAAAATACCCATAAATGGCTCTTTCAATTAATGACCGGATTATATCACCTTATGTCAAATCAGACAAACACATGTGGGGCACTGGCGTAATATGTCAACAATCAACACTGAGGTCTGCAGGGTCAAAGGACGTCAGCGCATTTCTGCCGGTGTGGTCATATCTACACGGCAAACTCTTTAGAAAAAAATTTATAATTTTAACAATTTTTAATTCATTTATGAATAAATATGATTCCAGAAAACCGACGTCGAAAGATGATTTGCAAAACAAATAATGGTAATATCACACACAAATTTCATATTCGTTACAAGCACAGGAAAGTAACGTCATTGACGTTTTAAATAATAATTATCGTTCAAACACTTTTAAAAAAATTCAATTTTATTTAAGACACATGCTTTCTTACCTTTACTTATTTAAATACAATTGTTAGTTTCATAATTTCACACAAACCACACAGAATCTAAGTTTTAGGAAAAAACCTCTCACATAACCTCTAAAGTAGCAGCTATTCTTACCTTTACTTATTTAAATACAATTGTTAGTTTCATAATTTCACACAAACCACACAGAATCTAAGTTTTAGGAAAAAACCTCTCACATAACCTCTAAAGTAGCAGCTATTCACATGGAAAGAATACACGCGAACGCTGTTTTAATTTTGGTCCTTTTTTCTCGCGTAGATTTATTTATTTGACTAATTTAAAACACACACATTTTAAATACACACAATCTACGACCATAAAACAGTTAACCTACGAACGAACGAAATAGATACCTTCAAAACTCGGAATAGAGATGGGCAATATTTGACAGTTTGATATTTCACGAGATTCTTCTCTATTACTTGGCTATTTACCGCGAGATCTCTTGCAAGGTGTTTAATTGATATGGCGTTAATGGAATTTCGACCAAATTGAATAAAATGATAGTGGTAGCTGATAATACTGCGACTGTACTTTTTCTTTTGAGAAGCTTAAAAAATTTAATTAGCGCAGCTCTACTCCAATTGACAAGACCGACGAAGATTTTATTTTCTCTCTCACGCTGCCATCTCTCCATCTCTTTCACACAATCCACTCGGCGTGTCAGTGTCAGTAATAGAAGAACAGCGTTAGGGTGCGGACGCTTCTGTTGATAACCATTTACACTCTCGGCTATCCGCTTTGTTTTCAGAAGGTACTCGTATAATAGTTTTAATGATTTTCGGGCTACGCGTCCAAACTTTGTATATTATTTTTATAGACGAACCTAAGTTGCTGAGTTAAAACGAGTAGTTTGTTTTGGACGTTTCACTTGACAGAAAAATGGAATGTCGCCGACGAATAAGTCAAATTTCGTCGCGTCGCGTGTAATAAAATCTAATGATCTGGTTTGGGCGCGGGCTGTTTATCGATTTAAATAAAGAGTACCTTTGTTATTAGATATTCTTTTGTTTTTAAAATGACATATCCGTAACAGAATGATAGAAGTCGTTAAGCATAGTTCCTGGTGCCAAATAGCAACTTAATAATTTGACAATTAACCACAAGACGTTAAAAATAAGAAAAACTAAATGGACCTTTGACAGGCTGCATTGGCCACCCTATATACATATCGATATACAGTCTCAACTAATACCCATCAGGTAGCTTATTTGTAATTAATTACTTGATAACAACTGGTCCTGCGTATCACAACACTAAAGATTGTGCGCAAAATAACGAAATTAGGGTGATACAAGAAGAGTGGATATGAACATTCCACTCGAGTTGTACAGTATACTTTTTCTACGATCAATCAAACAACTTGACACAGATAAAAAGGTAATTTTAACCTTTATTTACGTACGAAGAATTACAAAAAAAAATTCGATTTCATTGGGATTTGAACCAATGACCTTGTTCGTGGAAACCGGGAGCTATACCACTGAGCTAATGAGAGTGGCAGGTGCTTCAATTTTCTAATGGTTTATGAACTGGCAATAATTAGTTTAACAGATTTATGCATTATTAATTGACATTTTAAAATGAATAGAAACCTGGGTGTGTAACTCTGACTGTGATTGGTCATTTTCATATCAACTATGTGATGTGAAATCATATCCATTCAGTTAATTGAAATAGCCTTCATATCAACTCTGTAGTTTGTGAAGGAAACAGAAAATATACTTGAAGGAGAGAAAATAATATATAAAAATCGACATTACGAATGTAATCAAAGATACAACTAATAGATGTGCCTTTAATGAGCATCACAACACTAAATAAGTAACGAGCGATTGTGTAAAAGAAATAGCCATCATAAAGCTACATATTGTTCTGAAAATGAATAAACAAAGGTCAATACATACATGTAGATAAGGCTATTGCTTATACAGTTTTGAATAAGTGAGCATCGCATCAAACTGTATTTGTTCGGCAGAATATGAGAAAATAGGTATCACAAAAATACATGATCATATCAGTAAGGCCAAGGGTAATACTGGGTAAAAACATTTTTACACGCAACTTTCAGTCCTTACGATTATAATTTGCGAAATATATGTTACTTCCTGCATTATAAAGCAATATTAAAAGTTTTTTTTAGATTATAGCTGCAGTATTCAAATTTGAATTTAAAAATGTATCGCCGGTCACGTGTCCCCAGTCAATACGTTCTTACTTTACCTTTTATATTTCTCGTCATTTTACTAAAGTTACTTTTATATATAAATAATTTACACTCCTACTACAATTTGTATTGAAAAAATAATGTTCAAAGATCAACAGTTTAGTTTCTCTAACGCAATTATTAACCAGAAGTTCCGTCCCCGCAGCTGCATGCATCGCCGGTCAGGGCAGAAATTGCTTATAAATAACGCCACTACAGGTCGGCCTAATAGTTTTACAAATATGACGGTATATGTTTCAATTTGTGTAAAGCGTGCTCCTATTTAGGTAAGTTCCTTATTATGTTTATTTAGGTATAAACTAGAACATTGCCTACTTTTTACCAAGCGTATGTTTTTATGTTGTATCGCCGCTCACAGGGTGAACTCGGACCTAGTAGTCTTAATTAAGGGAGAAATACTACACGAAGTCATTCTCTTGAGTACAGATACTCATTTCGGTCTAACAAAGTTTAAGAAATAGCTTGTATAAGCTGTTATCCACGAATTTGTGCATTTTTGTATCGCCGGTCACAGTAACACCGGAGATACATTGATGTGACGGTTTGTTATCCGAAGCTATACAATATATTTTTATTACCCATTAAGGAAAAATATATTTTGATGTGCAAGTTTCGTTTACACCTTAGGTAGCTTAGAAATATGACTAATTTTCTTAGTATTTTAACATTCTATAAGGAACATTCCAAAACTTTAAGCCAATATAAGACAGGCTGTTATAAATAATAGGAAAATGGTTATAGTGACTGATTAAAATAACTCAGTTCCAAATATTGGCGTTATATGATTCAGAAGAGTAAAATTGTGCGCATGTGACCGGCGTTAAATTATTAAAAAATCGATGCTATAGACCAAGATCTTTGTGACGATGATCTTTGGCGCGGACATATATGATTCCTCTAATTAGATACTATAAGAAACCTATTAAAAAATTAACAGGTGTTTTTGGAGGGTATTTATTTTTAAAATCCGATTTATTGAAAGTTGCCTGAAATTTTTTTGACCCTACTACTGTTTTGAAGAGTGTGAGCATCACGCAATCAATGATCGGGCAAGAGATAATGAGATTGTAAGGTAAGCCACAAAACTAACAATTTGTACAAAAAAAAGGAAAACGCGGGCCTTACAATTAAGGGTAATTTGTGTTTCGAAAATGCGCATGTGCAAAACATAAATGGTCCTACAAAGAAATTGGGTTTAAGGTGATTACTAATAGGTTAGTGGCCTATGTTAAGTATGCGAATAGATATATTTAATCAGGTTATTAAAAAAAAAGTGCCTTACTTTTTTTAAAGTTAAATTGGTTGTCAGCTTGTATTTTAATAGCTACATAAATTGTATAATAAGAACAACATTTTAATTACCATGCATAAAAAATATCTAATTTTCTCGTATCGTAAAAAACCTTGGAATCCTACAGAGTTAATATTATTCTTTAACTTTTCAGTGTTGTTATTACATTAATCTTTCGATTAAATCTTAGATAGGCCTGCGTTTGTTAATTAGTAAGCTTAAGCCACTTAATTCTCCAATTAAAAACGGACAAATTGAATGCTTCTGGTATAACTTTAAATGAAATATGACAAACTACGGCTTGTAGTGTGTGAAACAATAATTATTTTAGGATGAATCCCGTCTAACTAAATACAGCGTCCCCCAAAAAAAAAAATCCGCATAAATAAATGTATTACTTGATCAGGCCGGCCCCATACATTAGTTTTCCTTATTTGGTTTCCGATTTGGATAACCCGAATGCACAGCCATTGTACCGGTGGTTATGGCACAGCCAACATTAAAGTAGTCGAAAACCGAATGTGTGCGACCGCCCCCCTTAAGTGAAATTTGTTTGTTTAAAAATTTACTTATGTAAACCTACTCACGTGACTTACGTATGAATTACGTACGATTTTTTCGAAAAAATGTTAATTTTTACATGTAAAGCCGCAAACACACTTTCATCACGTCACGTGAATTCACGTGTTGTCATATCGGCAAAATATCACATGCTGTCACAGCTTGGAAACCGACTACGTACGCTGAAGATCATTTTTATTACATATTTTGTGTTTGTCAAGATCGCAAGTGAATCTTGTAGCCTTCTAGCGTTAAACTCTGACACAGTGTTATCACGCGTGCCGAATATGTAAATTTGCAGAAATAAAATTGTATTGTCATGTATGACTTGCCGTGAGCTGCATGAGTTGACTATAGCGTACTTCTAAACCTATTTATAAGCACGCATAAACCGCCTTGCAGATATTTCGGGTATGCCGTGACATTGCGTGAAAGCATGTGATCTCACGTGACGTGATAATAGTGTGTTTGCAGCTTAAGAGTCACGTCTAAGTTTATACTATAATACAAACAGGTGTCCACTCGATTGAATCCCGAAAGGGGGAAAACCTTATTATTTGTGTGCTAATGAAAACTTCATTAAAACTCCTGCTTATGCTCAAAAGATCCAAAAATATGAAAAAGGCTAAGAACAAACTACAGGGTGTCCCATTTTCGACACTTTTATAGGGTATCCGTTATTGTTAGTGCTATCAAAAAAGTAATGTAGGTGTCATGTGCTCTTTTTGGGTCAAACTTAAAATGGTAAAATCAAAATTTGAACATTTTCGCTCGCTTCAGAGATACGGGGGAAAATCAAAAAATTGACTATTTCAAAATTACCCTATATTTTCTTCGTTAAAAGAGATACGGAAAAATGTTTTATACAGAAGTTTCTTTATAATGATTGTTGAATAATCTTCCGTTGTCAGAATAAGTATACGGGGTCAGGTAAGAAAGTTGTCGGACCTAACCTTATTTTTTTAAATGGAACACCCTATATATTTTAATCTAAAAATATAGAATTTTAAACTCTCTTTTCAAATTTATAACACACCATGGATGATAGATATCATATCAAATTTTTCAAAATGTTGATGAGTCTTTCTCACAAATGAATATGGAAAAATGAAATTGACGTTAAATGTTAGTAACAATTAGAATGTCAACATAGTTGTCTCTAATATATTAGCTTTTGTTTCATGGCATACTGTGGTTTAAAGTAATAGGAAACCAATATCATCCATGGTGTGTTATATTTTTGAAAAGAGAATTTAAAATAGTATCTTTTTAGATTAAAATATACAGGGTGTTGCATTTAAAAAAAATGAGTTTAGGTCCGATAACTTTTTTACCTCACCCCATATAATTATTCTGAAAACGGCAGATTATTCAACAATCAATATAAAGAAACTTCTGTATAAAACATTTTTCTGCATCTCTTTTAACTAAGGAAATATAGGGTAATTTTGAAATTGTCAATTTGTTGATTTTCCCCTGTATCTCTTAAGCGCGCGAAAATTTTCAAATTTTGATTTTACCATTTTAAGTTTGACCCAAAAAGAGCACATGACACCTACATTATATACCCTATAAAAGTGTCGAAAATGAATCACCCTGTACACTTACTTATATACCGGGTCTCCGGTGAAATGTGGGAAATCTCCCGTATATAAAGAAAACTATAAGTTCATTTAAACTTTTTTTCTTATATGCCTTCTCTTCGGAGATATGGGCTCCCAAAGAGCTCCAATGGAATCAAGTTTTTTTCCCATAATTATTAAGCCACCAGGTAGTTAAATTTAAATTTTTCTTTAATATGGTGTATGTCATGTATGCTACTATCCCAGAAAGTGTTGTGAATTACTCGCAGCTGTGACACTCATGACCCCTGGAAAAACAGAAACAATCAAATTTCACCTCAACCTGCTAAAAAAGCAAAATCCCATTCGATGCGGCCTTTTCTTCGCACACTGTATAGAAATTCACTACTAATAATGCTTAATTATGATAGAGCTGTCATTAGGGGAACTTACGTATATCCGTCTGCCATTATTTATGTTTTTTATTGATTATAATGTATTCGTAATAACAGTAATTTACCAGCGTTATAGGCATCATTAAAATGTTTATCCTTAATTAATATTTTCATGGTATGGTATAGGTTCCTACGTTAAATCTTGTCTAAGCTATTTATTATAATTATTTAATTATCTTGATTTCTTGTCTGCATTTTTCAGTTTTATTAGAGGATGTTAACGCAGATTTAATATAATATATAATAATTTTAAGCCCATTAACAACGTTTTATTGGCCTGATTCGAAAATGAAACCTCTGGGATTATAAATCAAACCTTGTAAAGTTGTATGATGTATATCATTTGTATACCAACAAAGTATTATAGGCGTTCCTCAAGGACCGGTTCTTGTACCGCTTCTTTTAATATCTATATTAATGACGCATCTGGATGAGGAATGTACATTAACAAAGAAAATCGACGATTCTTCGTACCTACTTGTTATCTCACGTGGAACAAAATTGTAATAGAAATTTGAATAATCTGTGTAATTGGTTCACTCGATATTCACTATTTATTAATTAACAATACTAAAACTAACATCAAAACATCTCTATTAAGCGGACATTTTTTCATAGATCGGAACTAGGTATATGATATTCCATGAAAATCAACCTGTCTTGGGCGGACTCTCCTTTGGGCGGACGCGAACAGAGAGTGCGAAAACCCTCCTTTAAATGGACAAAAAAACATTTTTTAAAGTATTTGGGAGACGAATAAGTACGGTGCAAAAACTCTGAAGACAGACCGGCAACCAATCGCGTATACGTGGCAGCGCGAAAGGACTTCGCCGAATGAAAGTATGTGTGATTCCCGACAGCAGTCCGCCGTTTATTTGTAAGTTGTAAGGTTAAAATCGTAAACAATGGCACAAAAATGTCGCGTTTTGAGTATGAAAGAGAATACTGATGTTGTGGAAGTTTGTAATCTGATAACAATGATTTGGGCGAGTTCATTAAATAGCAATGTGCTATTAGAAGTGACCCCATTCCTATCGATTATATAGTCCAAACTGAAACAACATCACTATCTGACGACTCTGATCAAGAAGTTGAATGCAGTAATCAAACAAATGTCACCAATTATCAACAAGCCATTAGTATGATAAAGGAATTATAAGAGTATAGAGGTGACTCTACAGCAATGGAATTATTCTCAGACTTGGAATTACATTTTCTAGTTTGCAAGTATAAAACGCAAACACGTCAAACTACGTTATTAGATTTTATTAGTACTACATCCTAACTAAAACTAGTGTATTTTTGTTATGTTATGTTTATACATATACATAGTAATAATTTTGCATTTACATATTACCTAATATCAAATTTCCCATGGGCGGACACCTCTATTAGGCGGACACATTTAGACGGTCCCGTAGGTGTCCGCCTAAGAGAGGTTTTACTGTATATTATTTTTTACTATTAGCAGGATCTTAATTACGTCAGTTAATGTTGGCCGGTATTGTCATATTTACAGACAAAAACGGTTAATGCTATACAACCTTTAAATTTAAGACCTTATTTATACGTATACACATGTGTGACGAACAAACCCGCGATGCGGCATATCCCTTTCGTATATCAAATACTGAAGTAGCCGTGTCACATCGCTTTTAAGCCACGTTTTCCATCGGTCGAGGTCCGCGTTGTGTTCGGTCATCAGTGCTTGCCTACTGACCTACATACACCTGTTAACTGAAAACAGATGTGTATGGCGCGACAACACTTGGGATAAAGCAATTTCAAAAAAAGTATGTGGGCTTTCTCAAGGACACCCAAGGAGTCACCATTTAAATGTAATAAGCCATTTCCATGATACCCTGTATAGTACAGGGTATCCCATTTTCGACACTTTTATAGGGTATCTCCGTGATTGTTAGTGCTATCAAAAAATTAATGTAGGTGTCATGTGCTCTTTTTGGGTCAAACTTAATGGTAAATTCAAAATTAGAAAATTTTCGCTCGCTTAAGAGATACGGGGGAAAATCAAAAAATTGACAATTTCTAAATTACCCTATATTTTCTTATAGTTAAAAGAGACACAGAAAAATATTTTATACAGAAGTTTCTTTATATTGATTCTTGAATAATTTGCCGATTTCAGAATAAGTATACGGGGTCAGGTAAAAAAATTATCGGACCTAACCTCGTTTTTTTAAAATGGAACACCCTGTATATTTTAATCTAAAAAGATACTATTTAAAATTATCCTTTCAAATATATAACACCCCATGGATGATATTGGTTTCCTAAGCGATTTATTAAACTTTATTACTTTCAACCACATTAGACCATGAAACAAAAGCTAATATCCTAGAAATAACTATGTTATTAACATTTAACGAAAATTTAATTTTTATATATTCATTTGCGAAAATGGCCTATCAACAGTTTGAAAAATTTGATCTATTTTATTTATATATTTATTTGAAAGTGAAAAAAACGAAGAAATGGCGCAAAATGTATATTTTGTTCGCTATCCGGAAAGACGGCAATCATTTAAGGACATATTTCGATTATTTCCGATGATTCCCGTTATTTTTTACCTTAATCTGAATCTTTTATTTCGTTTCAAAGTAATAAATTTTAAATAAATCACCTAGGAAACCAATATCATCCATGGTGTGTTATATATTTGAAACGAGAATTTAAAATGCTATCTTTTTAGATTAAAATATACAGGGTGTTCCATTAAAAAAAATGAGGTTAGGTCCGATAACTTTTTTGCCTGACCCCGTATACTTATTCTGAAAACGGCAGATTATTCAACAATCAATATAAAGAAACTTCTATATTTCTTTTAACTAAGAAAATATAGGGTAATTCTGTAATTGTCAATTTTTTGACTTTCCCCCATATCTCTTAAGCGAGTGAAAATCTTCAAGTTTCGATTTTACCATTTTAAGTTTGACCCAAAAAGAGCACATGACACCTACATTACCTGTTTTACACTGTACTATAGTAATGACATAATAATTTCATAATTATGTATGTATGTACTTATAAAGTACATTATTTATTGTAACATCAAAGGATATAAAAAATAAATAAACTACATTCTAATACATCAAATATTGGGCATAATAATATTCAAAGAAGAAATATGAAAGTATGAAGAATTCAACTATGCCGATAATAAATAAGCTGCTGAAAACATGCTGATATTTGTTTATATTTTCTTCAAAGTATAAACATGATATTATGTTATAGAATAGACCGGTATAGTTATCGATGTTGTCCCTGTGCCCCTATTTTGTCGATCACTGATGTATGAGTACATATTTAAATAAATTAAAACTGGGTTGTTTACTCGATTATTTAATAGTCAAAATATTGATGAAACGTGAAAAAAAAACTATAATTTCCTATCTATATGTCCTAACGGATTTGACTTTTAAATTAGCCCGTGGAAGCGGCGATACACGCTTTGACATCGCATCGTCACACGACGACGGAATTATGATCACACGAAGTTACGAGAGCCGACAATGATGGTGATTGAAATTATTATTCAGACAACAAAACGAGATATGTCGTGAATAATGTATGGCCGCTGGGCCGGCTTGGCGCATGGTTTTTTTGTCAAGTCCCAAATGTCTAACATGAAGCGGTACGAGAATTACGACATTATTTTAATAAGAACAGATGTCAAGAGTCCCATGTTCGCAGAACGCTAATATTATATGTACTGGCGACACATCATTAAATCACTTAGAAAAGGCCGCAGGCTTATGTTTTACTTTCAGCGGCCGGAGGTTTTACCGATAGCCCTCTAAGACGAAATACAAACGAAGGCAAATTCATCAAAACAGTTATACGCATTTTCGATGCAAGAAAATCTCGCACCATAGAAGACAATGAGGAAGAAGGAACTGGAGTGATTGATTACCTACTATAACATTTATTTATTTATTTATTTAGCCATAGTACACTACAGAATCAAACATATCATAAAACGATATAAACATTCCAACAAAAATAAGAAGCAAGAAAGAACACTGTCACTGCAAGACTAATTCTAAAAATATCACAATCAGTCTGTTGTAGCTATTCAACATCCTCACCTCAAAAGCGCTGCTACCATAGTTTGTTCAGTGTCTACGCTCAAAAAACAATTGGTTATGCTTGGTTATCCTCACTGGGACAAGCAAAAGTACTTTTCTTCTCCGATATTCGAGCGATTGCAAGCCACACAGGAGCAGGCGGTCAATAAGGAATGCCATCATATGGGAAACGGAGCTTAAATAGCAGATATTTTCTTGCAAACTTATTCTGTACCCTTTCCAGTCTGTCAATATTGACTTGATAAATGGGGCTCCATATTACAGAACAATACTCCAGAACATTACGCACCAAACCGTTGTAGACGGCTGTCAAGGTTTTGATGTCGAAAATATGCTTTGTGTGTCTCTTTATGGAATCCAACAGCCTAAAACTCTTCCGAATAATATTATCCACATATACAACAAAAGATAAATCGCTTTGAAATGTTATCCCGAGGTCGTTAAAATGTGATACAACTTTTAAATTGACACCATTGATACCATATACCTCACTCTGAGGATTTGTACATTTTATGAATCGTAAAACCTTCCATTTCTGTACATTAAGTTTCAGATGGTTCTTTTTGCACCAGTCGATAAAATTGTCGAGGTCTCTCTGCGTATGGTTGCTCCCCGGTGAGACAATGGATTAGAACTTTAGGTCACCCGCATAAATAAGGCAGTAAGATGACTTGAAACATAGCAGAACATCGTTTATCAAGATGGTGAACAAAATAGGACCGATGTGCGAACCCTGCGGAACACTCAACGTTACAAACACCTCTTCAGAAATCGATCCGCCCAAAGTGACACCCCGCGTTCGCAAGGTAAGGTAGGATTCGATCCACCACAGACACCAATATTGAAGAGATTCCCTATGAGCAACTGGTGACAAACACTATCGATGGCCTTTGATAAATCGGTATGGATTACATCCACCTGCTCCCCTGCATCAACTGATGAGACTAAAAAGTCGTCATAGATGGATAAATTGGTAGCTGTTGAGACATTTGCAAAAACCCCACGATTGCGTGGGCAGATGGTGATTACAAGCTTGTTGTATTGTACTCGCAGTATGTCTTTACCTTTCACAATGCGTTCAAATCCAGATTCTACATGACTTCAGCGTGTGTTTCGTTTTGTGTAATGTCTGAGGTAGAACGATATCCTTGTTAATCAGACGTTCGTCTCCAAATGTAAGTTGTACGATTTTTTACAATGATCCGATTTTCTTTAACCTTCGATATTCAAAGCTTTTACTGATACATGTTGTTTGTTCGTCGGAGATAGCTCGCTTGTCCCGATCCGGACCTGCATGGTCGTAATTCGAACATGGCAGAAAACACCTATCTCCGCAAAGCAACGCGGTAAATTACGGTTATAAACGATTCATTACGGCCGATAAAAAAAATTAAAAATAATAGGCCCCGGTACAGGTTTCCCTAATGATAGCTTTGTCATAAATAAACGTTAATATTAATGTAATAGTTTTATGCGATGGGATTTAATGTTTGGAGCTATGGTTAGTCCAGTGTAAAATCCCTTCTTTTGTGGACATCAGCATCAGAAGTGTAAATTTGCATATAGAAAATATTAGTCAATATTCTAAATGACTCGAAATTTTGATTTTTGTCCGACAAAAGGCTTTTTGGCAACAGCAAAAGCTTAAAGCAATTTCCAAGATTATCATCATAAATCTTTGTGAACAACGTTGTCGTGCCACAGTTCACTTCAGTTCGTTATTCGAAATTAATTGTGCAAGATAACAAAGTTGTCACATTTATTGTGTGTAGCGTGCAACGATGCCATATTTTTATCTTAATTTGTTGCGCCTGTAGGAATGCTCAATCGACTGTAAGTATAAAGCTCACGCGTTCGTTTTTACGAGGTATAAAATGACTTTATTTAATGCGGAAGGAAATTTGGAGGGCACAGAAGGTTATATTTTTGTATCGTAGAAATCTTGTAAAGTGTACATTTATAGACAATATATTATACACTAGAATAGGGATCGAATATCATATTATACAGGGCGTTATGGAATTGTCTTATTATATACAGTGAAACCTCCGTTAGGCGGACACCTACGGGACCGTCTAAGTCTTCCTAATAGAGATGTCCGCCCATGGGAAATTAAATAAACATAACATAACAAAAATACACTAGTTTTTGTTAGGATGTAATATTAGAAAAATCTAATAACGTAGTTTGACGTGTTTGCGTTTTATACTTGCAATCTAGAAAATGTAATTCCAAGTCTGATAACAATTCCATTGCTGTAGAGTCACCTCTATTCTTTGCATACTCTTGTAATTCCTTTACCATACTAATGGCTTGTTGATAATTTGTGACATTTGTTTGATTACTGCATTCAACTTCTTCAGCAGAGTCGTCAGATAGTGATGTATTTCCAGTTTGGGCTAAATAATCGGTAGGAAAGGGATCACTATCATCTTCTAATAGCACATTGCTATCAATGTTAATGAACTCGCCCAAATCATTGTTATCAAATTACAAACTTCCACAACGTCAATATTCTCTTTCAGACTCAAAACGCGACATTTTTGTGTCATTGTTTACGATTTTAACCTTACAACTCACAAATAAACGGCTGCTGTCGGGGAGTCACACATACTTTCATTCGACGAAGTCCTTTTGCGCTGCCACGCATACGCGATTGGTCGCCGGTCTGTCTTCAGAGAGTTTTTGCACCGTACTTATTCGTCTCTTAAATAGTTTTAAAAAATTTTTTGTCCGTTTAAAGGAGGGTTTAAAGCGCAGTTTACTTTTATAACCTAGAAAATCCATGCTACAATTTTAGTGAGTTCTTTCCTCGATAATACCTTCCACATTTTCCATAAGGATGGCAACAAGAAATGTATTTTTTGAACAAGCGCACACATAATTCATCATATTCACATGGAAGCAAATTATTTCACAACACAGAACGGTACTGACCGAAACAACTCGGTTAGATTTTCTATTTGCGTTGTTAAAATATTAGCAATAGGTAAACACCACATTTATTTAGCAAGAGCACCTTAAACATTTAGAACTAATTCATACGCGATTGAAGAGTACGAGCCTACCGCATGGACGTGTAGTAGCTTTCACGTAAGTTCTAACGGCGGTATCTCTCTTTCGACCAGAGGGTATGAGACGTGGGGGAAGTTCCATCGCGCCTGATCGTGGTAGCGAGCGACGGACTGTCGCCGTACGCGCATTGGTTTGGCAACATCGCTATACATAGCATGATTAATCGACATTGCAACTTTTAAGTGATAATAATGTCTATGAAGGGCGTCGCGGCATGTGAGATGATTTTTAGAGTTTTTTACCCAAGTTTCTAAATGGTCGATTTAAAAAAAAAGATGTAGGGTTTGTTCGGGTTTGTTTCTTTCTAGGGCACCCAAGGAATCACCCGTTTAAATATAATAAACCATTGCTATAACGCCCTGTATAAAGATTCAGTTCTCAAAAGATCCCTGTTAACAGTTCGGGTTTCTTCCGGTTCCTCTTTTGGGTTCCGGTTCTTAAAAGCGACCCGGGAACTTGTTGCTGTAACAAGTTCACTTTCCATTTTCTGTATTGTAATTGTTACCAACTGCCCCTAAGTTCAACCTGATTTCGTTCTGTGTCAACAAATACAATTAGCACAACAAAAGGCGATTGTGACTGGCAAAATTATTTTCTCAAATAAACTAATTTATCACAGACTATTTAGACAACATTAGTCGTGTGTTTTTATGGACAAACGACTGTTTTAAAGACACACTGATAACCTAACATAATTAAGTTGAAAAGTTATTATTGTATTAAGTCTTATTTTATCAGACTAATTTAATTATTAAGTAAATTAGTTTACATGGACAAAACAATGTAATTTCGTAGAAAATAAACAGAATTAACACATTAACCTACACGAAATAATAAACGATCAACAGTAAAAAGGTCCCTTAAATAAATCATTTGGTCTGTTTTAATTAGAGAGCATTATATGCGGATAATTAACGCAACATCACGATGAATATGTTTCGGTTAATTGAAAAAATGCTTAAGCTTAATTAAATAAAATAATATACCATTTAATTATATGAATTGTAACGATGTATGAATATAATTGATTGACACGCCATCAGCAGGACCTGCAGAAGCAATAAAAATGTCCAATTGGCTATACAGGGTGTTACAAATTCGTCCTTCACCATTGGAATTTCCGAAACGGTAAGAAATACGAAGTCGGTTAAATTGAGACAAAGTTGCATATACACTGAAACATCTCATAACGGACTCCTCTAATAAGCGGACATTTTTTCATAGTCCGGAACTAGGTATATGAAATTCCATGAAAATCAACCTCTCTTGGGCGGACTCTCCTTTGGGCGGACGAGGACAGGCTGTTTTCATACAAAGAGTGCGAAAATCCTACTTTAAACGGACAAAATTTTTTTTAAAGTATTTGGGAGACGAATAAGTACGGTGCAAAAACTCTCTAAAGACAGACCGGCAACCAATCGCGTATGCGTGGCAGCGCGAAAGGACTTCGCCGAATGAAAGTATGTGTGATTCCCCGACAGCAGTCCGCCGTTTATTTGTGAGTTGTAAGGTTAAAATCGTAAACAATGGCACAAAAATGTCGCGTTTTGAGTCTGAAAGAGAATATTGATGTTGTGGAAGTTTGTAATTTGATAACAATGATTTGGGCGAGTTGATAGCAATGTGCTATTAGAAGATGATAGTGACCCCATTCCTACCGATTATGTAGTCCAAACTGAAACCACATCACTATCTGACGACTCTGATGAAGAAGTTGAATGCAGTAATCAAACAAATGTCACCAATTATCAAGAATCCATTAGTATGGTAAAGGAATTACAAGAGTATGCAAAGAATAGAGGTGACTCTACAGCAATGGAATTGTTATCAGACTTGGAATTACATTTTCTAGATTGCAAGTATAAAACGCAAACACGTCAAACTACGTTATTAGATTTTTTTATTACTACATCCTAACTAAAACTAGTGTATTTTTGTTATGTTTATTTGTACATACATATACATAGTAATAATTTTGCATTTACATATTATCTAATAACAAATTTCCCATGGGCGAACACCTCTATTAGGCGGTCCCGTAGGTGTCCGCCTAAGAGAGGTTTCACTGTATATGACTTTGTTTGAGGAGACGTCCAAAAATAAATTTCACTTTCTCATTGCTACTTTTTATTCTCCACACGATGCATGCAATTACTACTAGCTACTGCCATTTAACGCTGTGGGCTTCATTCATGCTTAGATATTGGCGATTTTCACCAGACGATGTCACCGACACTTCACACTTCTTCTGGCCAATATAATGTTTAACACGGACTGTCAAATAATTCCGCATCATTTTCTGGAGGTCATCACATCTGGGGTCCTTAGACAACCTTTGACGGCGCGTCACGATAGCCCATTTTTTTGACCTGGTGGTCATTCTAGGTTTACTTATTTCTATGCTACTAGCCAACCTTGTGAATCACTTGTTCCTCGAAAGAACAAAAATTGCTAGAGCCTACCCTGAATTAACTTACTTTTTTTATGTGCTGCATTCTGTGTATCGGCATGTTTTATTTTTGTCCGCCGTCATGAGAACAAATTCCACTGCTTGCCGCAAGCATGATTTGCAATTTTTTACCACCGGTTTTTACATTGCGGTTAAGTTAATTAATGCTTTTTGTACGGTATAATTTGCCCATAGTGAAAAAACAAAGGTTTTTTATTTAATTATTCAACACTTTGCTTTGGAAATTATCAGTATTATTACCATCCATAAATAATAGCATTTATTCTGTTTGGTTGGTAGTTTGTGAAAGCTAAAAAGGTTAAAAAAAAATGAATAATGTAACATAATTTGCTATAATTGAATGGAGTGAATTTAATTAATTCGTGGATTGAGTCAGTAATGAATAATTGGTCCTTAAATTAAAGTACTTACTTAATTTTTACGGCAATCGATTAATATTTTGATTTATTACTATTATTACAACATGATTTTTAATTATGATTTAAAAAATCAGTAAATTTGTTTTTTGCAATACCTCTCTATCGAATGACCTCCGCGATAACCCGATATAAAACCAATTGAAATTTACTTGCAGTAAACATTTAGAGAGTTTCTCGTAAGAACAGTCTGTGTCGAAAAAGTTAAAATTTTCAGTAATACATTCTCCGTTAATTCTAGTTTTGACTGAACATATTTTAGTCACAGTTAGTTCTTACTAGCCCGGTACAAACGCGCGAGCCCGTCTCATCTTCTACAAGTGAACCCCTAACCTTGAATTTCTTCTAGGACAGTTTTAACTAAGTTAGTACAAACTAGTTTAACTAGTAAAAGCCTTTTTCACTTAAACGAGTATGAAATTTTTTGTTTTAACTGAGATTATAGGTAAGACATTAATTGTAGTTTTAGCTAGTTCTAGAATTGTCTAGGGAGGATGGTTAAACCAGCTTTTCCTAGGAAGGTTGGTTTTTTTTTATGGTAATTATACATGGTGTTGGAATTAGGGAATCCAATCCCGCGGTGATTTCGTGGGATTGACATTGTGGGATTAAACGTGCGGGATTTGCGGGACTCGATGTGGGTGCTGTATGTTAATAAAAAGTTGTTTTATGCAATTAGAAACAGAGTAGAGTAGCAGGAAAATATTTATTGCATATAGGTACGGTACGACTAGTTTAACGGTTACATGTTTACACTGATACTTAGAATTCAATGCAAAATTCAAAAATGAAATAAAAAATATATGTTTTCATTTGAAAAAATGAAGTTGATAGTCGTAACTTATTTTTGAGCTACCCTGTATACATGAAATTACCACAAAAAAAAAATTAAAAAATCAAAATCGACGGGTACGAGCGTTTTTTGACAAAACTTACCGCTGAATTTTAAATGAATTTAGACATTTCTTCTGGGACTCACTGTATATGAAATGTATGATATACAAATACACAATATATAAAATTTAGAAAAAGCAAACTTATACTAAAATAAAAGTTATGTTATTGTTAAAAAAGTGTAAATTAATATAAAAAAATGTAGAGGTATTATTGCACCCTTGTGAGATATTCATTAACTGAATAAAAAGCCTCAGACAACAAATATTGCTTTAAACCTTTTTTAAACAACATAAGACTATCAACAGCCTTCAGGATTGGTGGTAGCTTGTTAAAGATTGCTGGCCCCAATGAGTTTGGTGATGCTCTACCCACATTCAGTCGGTTAAAAGGAACTCTAAATGAGCTGACTTGTCGTGTGTTATAGGTATGAACATCACTGTTAATGGCAAATCGACATTTATTTTTTAAAATATATATGTGATTAACGACTTATATCATTCCGTTATAAACATGTTTCTCTGCTGGGCCACCAGATGCCATTTTAACTCACAACTAATTCTATATATTTTTTTAAATTCTATCGATTCAAGTATTAATAATTAATTTATGAATTTTTGTTATGAATACCGATATCCAACCGCCTAGAAAACTTTTAAATTCGAAATCCATTTTTTATAGGTAATAGTTATGCTTTTAAATAACATGAAATCGTGATCATCCATAAATTTTTACAGTTCGGCATTAACTACCGGACATTTAATCGCGAATTTTTATTAGGCATGTATAAATTTTTAAAATTCGCGCAATGAAATTTCACAATAACCGAACGTTGTTTTAATTTAGTAAAAAGCTTTTCGAAACGGCAATAAAAATATTTCATTGCGTTTTCGCAATAAATATGTAAACTCGAATGTAAATATCGAAATGTTAAAACAACTTTTGCGCGAGGCATTCGCTGTTTGCATAAGTCCTGTGAGCAACAACTTTTTATGCACATTTATTTAAAACAATTTGTCTATAGGGATGTCTTTATCAAGCCGGAATTTATTTTGTTGTGGTGTGAATTGTAGAATTGTCAGTTATTGTAAAGATTGTTTCACGAAAAATGGATACGACTTAATGATTTCCTGGGTCGGTCCCATTGTGTCGACTAGAGCTTGGCAATAAACAAGTGAAGTATGAAGGGACGGACTAAGGAAAACAAGTAATGATATGATTATATTAATGGTAATCAAATGAAATAAATATTTCTGTTTCGCTATCGCTATCCTCATCAAAATTAATTATAATTGGATTAATTATACGATCCAGGCTAATATACGAATTTTCTACAGTTATTAAGTGACGGACTGAATTTTTCCAACTACCTGGGGGAATATCATTAAAGCAGTTTCGTATTAATTCTACAACACTAGAACTTAAAGTCGGAGAAATATTTTCAGACCTAACCAGTGATTTTAACTGGTGCCACATATGCTCTATGGGGTTAAAAATGCAATAATAGGGTGGGAGCCGTAGCACTGTATGTCCAATTTCTTCTGCCAATGTGTCACAAACATATACTTTTTGTATACAAAATGTCTTTAAAACTTCTAAAAGATCACTTTTTTTTTATATAACTTTCTTCAAAATATATATCATTCGCCGCCATGTAGTTCTGAATCTCCAATTTTGTATTATTTGAGCTTGGAGCTTTATGTAATTGGCGACTGTGATAGCTCGCATTGTCCATTACTATCACGCTATTCTGAAGAATGTTTGGTAAAATACAATTCTTGAACCATTCCTCAAAAACTAACAAATTTTGTATCACAAAAAGATATTTAAATATAAATTAAGCAACCTAACCTACCTGATGTGCCTATATTTAATTATAATTATTACAATCCGGTCCTTTCTACATAATAATAACAAACGGTTATAAATAATGGGATGGCCACAGGTTCTTTTACTGCAGTCATTAAGTTATATCCATTTTTCGTGAAACAATCTTTACAAGTAAACTATTCACACGACGGCGTATATCAAACGTAGGTTATAAGAATTGACCAAAGCAAACGAACAAAAACAGAAATAAACAGAAGAAACATTGCAAAAAACGTGTAAAATAAGCCAACCATAAAATAACCTTTAGTGGGAGAGTTGTGACAGCATGTCACATCTCTCCTAGGTGCCAAAAATCGCGATCTGGTCAGAATAATAATTCGTAATTTCGAAACAAGATGCAAACATAGCAAGAAAATGCCACGCTTTGAAACTCCAAATCCACACAATATAAGAAAAAATAACCACGTTAATGTAATATATCATGATATAAATACAATCAAAAATTTTATAAAAAATTTACTTTTCGGTTGTTTTTTCATGCAGATGTCGTAATCCCGAACAAACAATCGTGCGCTGTTGGCAGCTCGCTAACGGCCATGGATTCCCAGAAATCGTCTTTGTCACAACTCTACTCTGTCACAATTCTCCTCGGTCGCCCCTACACCAGTCGTCGGAGTCCGGCTTTGCAACTATAGCTTTTTTTCTTGGCAAAATGCTCGGATACGGGTATCAACATTTTAAGTTCATTGATATAAAAATTGAGCCAGTGTGTCGCAAATTAGAGATATGACGATATCGATCATTTAACCCGTATATTGGCTATTCTTAAAGTACATATTAACTACAACTACCAAATTTCAAATTTTTATTTGGCGAATTTATAAGAAATTCAACAAGCAAAAATTGATTTCATTGAAAAATAAAATACCTTTTGTGTCATATTTATGTTTGTGCCTTGTAAAAATCAATTGTTAAAAGTTATTCGTTTATTAAATTAAAATTCGTGCACAACTTTTATTTGTATGATTCTCATTTAGTTATTTCCTGCACAATTTTTAGTGGTGTGACTCGCATTTCTTTTTTAATTATTTGCAAAGTCCTTTAAACGCAAGTAAAACTTGTTCTGGACATTTGTAATTACTTCTGGAGAAATTAACCTACACTAATGTTTTCTTTTTTTAATATCTATAAATGACGAGGAATACAAATTCGTATAACTTAATACTCACTTTAAAAATAGTCAACAGAAAACTAGGGCTGCCTTAATTTGAGACACACTAACAAATTTTGACACGCGACAACGACATCTTTTAAAACAAACCGACGAACAAACTTTTCACAATATGTTGAAATGGCGATTTAAACATAGTTTGTCGTATTCTCGGGATATCCTTCAACAGCACTTTTTATAATGAAAACATATATGTACAGGGTGTCATATTTGCTATACTTTTATATGGTATCTCCGTAACTGTTAGTGCTATCAAAAAAGTAATGCAGGTGTCATGTACTCTTTTTGGACCAAACTTAAAATGATAAAATCAAAATTTGAAAATTTTCGCTCGTTTAAGAGATACGGGGGAAAATCAAAAAATTGACAATTTGAAAACACAAACCCTATATTTTCTTAGTTAAAAGAGATACAGAAAAATGTTTAATACATAAGTTTCTTTATAATCTACCGTTTTCAGAATAAGTATACGGGGTCAGGTAAAAAAGTTATCGTACCTACCTGGTTTCCTAGGCGATTTATTAAACTTTATACCAAAGTAGACCACGAAAGAAAAACTAATATCCTAGAGACAACTATGTTGACATTCTACCTAGTTGTTATTAACATTTAACGTCAATTTAATTGTTTACATATTCATTTGTGAAAAATACTTATCAACATTTTGAAAAATTTGTTGATATCTATCATCCATGGTGTGTTGATTTGAAAAGAAGGTGTTCCATTTAAAAAAATGAGGTTAGGTCCGATAACTTTCTTACCTGACCCCGTATACTTATTCTGAAAACGGTAGATTATTCAACAATCATTATAAATAAACTTATGTATTAAACATTTTTCTGTATCTCTTTTAACTAAGAAAATATAGGGTAATTTAGGAATTGTCAATTTGTTGATTTTCCCCCGTATCTCTTAAGCGAGCGAAAATTTTCAAATTTTGATTTTACCATTTTAAGGTGACCCAAAAAGAGCACATGACACCTACAAGATACCCTATAAAAGTGGCGAAAATGGGACACCCTGTACAAACCTTGTGACGTGTTAATCTTAATTTTTGAACACCCATATATATATTTTCATTTGTCGGTATCGTATAATAAGTATCGAATTTTCCAAATGTCGATCAGGAGAACAGCATATCTAATATCAGAATTTATTTGTTTTATTTTATACATCGAAAATACCAATTTATATTAATTCATCCCATAAATTTTCTCGTTTTTATTTAATGTTTTAATAATAAAGTTTGTTTTATGACTATAAAACAATAAATAAATTGCGAGATATAAAATGGTGGAAAATATTAATAGATTTATCTTCATATGTTCCAGGAGTATTTCCTATAAAATATTTTTTATGGATGTGTTCTAGGTAGCCCAAATAAACCACGGATTTTTCCGATTTCTGCATCTAATAATTAATTTTTAAAACCCTGTATATCAATTTGACGTGCTCTTTTATTTAACACTATATTTGTTTTTAAATTAATAGGTTTACGGTAGTAACTAAAACTTGCTTTAGCTTGTAAAAAAAGATCCTGAATATAACTTTGTGTTGTGAAAAGAAGTAACATTAAAACAAAATTATGTCGTCACGATAACAGCTGGACTTAAATAATAAATAAGTTTTAAGTATCATAAAGAGATCGCGTGTTACGACAATATTAAAGTGATATTTTAATATCCTTTGTACTAATAAACTAAATAAAGTGTTATTATTATGTTTGCGAAGATAATGACTCGCTGAATTATTTATGGAAAAATTGTTGTAACAGTTGCTCGCATTGCTGTAATTAAGTGTGCTACAAAAATAATCATAATAAGTCATGTGCTAACAACTAAGTTATCTATACAACCCGCATTATAATAGATTGCCCGTAAAAGGACTGTACTTACAAATGTTTTTATCTAAAGGTTATTCACTTTTAATAATTTCGTATCTTATTTTTGTATGCGCCTTGTAAAATCAGCTATTAAAAAGCTATTTGCTTTTAAAAACGACTCTCATTTAGTTATTTCGTACACAATCTCTAGTAGTGTGGCTATTATTTCTTTTTTAATTATTAAAATAAAGCTACTAGCTTTTTAAAATAAAATTCTTGCATAACCCTTATTTGTATGACTCATTTTGTGATTTCCTGCACAATTTTTAATAGTGTCTCATATTTCTTTTTAAGTTATTAATATGAAGCTACTGCTTTTTAAAATAAAAATTTTGCGCAACCCTTATTTGTATGACTCACATGCTGTGATTTTCTGCACAAGTTTTAGTAGTGTTGTCTCTTATTTTCTTTTTAATTTATTAAAATAAAGCTACTGCTTCTTAAAATAGAATTCTTGCACAACCCTTATTTGTATGGCTCTCATTTTGTGATTTTTCCTGCAAAATTTTTAGTAGTGTCTCATTTCTTTTTAAGTTATTAAAATAAAGCTACTACTTCTTAAAATAACATTTTTGCACAACCCTTATTTGTATGGCTCTCATTTTGTGATTTTTCCTGCAAAATTTTTAGTAGTGTCTCATTTCTTTTTAAGTTATTAAAATAAAGCTACTACTTCTTAAAATAACATTTTTGCACAACCCTTATTTGTATGGCTCTCATTTTGTGATTTTTCCTGCAAAATTTTTAGTTGTGTCTCATTTCTTTTTAAGTTATTAAAATAAAGCTACTGCTTCTTAAAATAAAATTCTTGCATAACCCTTATTTGTATGGCTCTCATTTTGTGATTTTTCCTGCAAAATTTTTAGTAGTGTCTCATTTCTTTTTAAGTTATTAAAATAAAGCTACTGCTTCTTAAAATAACATTTTTGCACAACCCTTATTTGTATGGCTCTCATTTTGTGATTTTTCCTGCAAAATTTTTAGTTGTGTCTCATTTCTTTTTAAGTTATTAAAATAAAGCTACTGCTTCTTAAAATAACATTTTTGCACAACCCTTATTTGTATGGCTCTCATTTTGTGATTTTTCCTGCAAAATTTTTAGTAGTGTCTCTTATTTATTTTTCAGTTATTAAAATAAAGCTACTGCTTCTTAAAATAACATTTTTGCACAACCCTTATTTGTATGACTCTCATGTTGTGATTTCCTGCACAAGTTTTAGTAGTGTGGTCTCTTATTTTCTTTTTAAGTTATTAAAATAAAGCTACTGCTTCTTAAAATAACATTTTTTCACAACCCTTATTTGTATGACTCTCATGTTGTGATTTCCTGCACAAGTTTTAGTAGTGTGGTCTCTTATTTTCTTTTTAAGTTATTAAAATAAAGCTACTGCTCCTTAAAATAACATTTTTTCACAACCCTTATTTGTATGACTCTCATGTTGTGATTTCCTGCACAAGTTTTAGTAGTGTGGTCTCTTATTTTCTTTTTAAGTTATTAAAATTGCACGACCATTACTTGTATTGCTCTCATTTATTTATGCATTGCATTTTCTCTTTTTTTTGCGAACAAACCCAACCTTGAAGGTGCGATATCCTCTGGGCGATCGTCGCTCGGCGATGATCGCGAACTACTACTCAAAGGAAAATCGCTCAATATAGCCGCGTGGAGCGAGACGCTTACATTCATTCGCCTTTGAGCAGTAGTTCACGATGACCGCTCCGATGAAACCGCACCTTTAAACGATATTTTTAAGTTTTATACAAACAATAAACATAATACAGCACTTTTTTAACGAGTTTTCTTAAGCATTCAGTGAAACATAATTCCTGAGCCGTTAAAGCTCTTATTTACTCGGAATTGTGTTTATTTAATGTTGTACCGATGTTTAACTAACCGCGGCGTGATTGGCACGTTTTCTTTTGTTAAGGCAAATAAAGGAGGTGAGAGATTAGTAAGGGGCCTATTCTCGAACGGAAGGATATTTGAAATTATTTCCAGAGATACATCATACGAGGCACGGATATATAATCGATACACAGTCAAATATTTGGTACTTACGTTACATTTGTTAAGGGCAAAGTATATTATCTGCCATTTAATTTTTTCTATGACTACTGGATTTTAAAAAATTTACCATATACCGTCTAAATGTGTCCGCCTAATAGAGGTGTCCGCCCATGAGAAATTTGTTATTAGGTAATATGTAAATGCAAAATTATTACTATGTATATGTAGGTATGTACAAATAAACATAACATAACAAAAATACACTAGTTTTAGTTAGGATGTAATTCCAAGTCTGATAACAATTCCATTGCTGTAGAGTCACCTCTATTCTTTGCATACTCTTATAATTCCTTTACCTATACTAATAGCTTGTTGATAATTGGTGATATTTCTTTGATTACTGCATTCAACTTCTTTATAAGAGTCGTCAGATAGTGATGTGGTTTCAGTTTGGACTACATAATCGGTAGGAATGTTCTAATAGCATATTGCTATCAATGTTAATGAACTGGCCCAAATCATTGTTATCAAATTACAAACTTCCACAACATCAATATTCTCTTTCAGACTCAAAACGCGACATTTCTGTGCCATTCTTTACAATTTTAACCTTACAACTCACAAATAAACGGCGGACTGCTGTCGGGAAATCACACATTCTTTCATTCCGCGAAATCCTTGCGCTCTGTCACGCATGCGGTCTATCTTCAGAGACTTTTTGCACCGTAGTTACTCGTCTCCCAAATACTTTTAAAATTTTTTTGTCCGTTTAAAGGAGGGTTTTCGCACTCTTTGTATGAAAACAGCCTGTCCGCGTCCGCCCAATGGAGAGTCCGCTCAAGAGAGGTTGATTTTCATGGAATTTCATATACCTAGTTCCGGACTATGAAAAAATGTCCGCTTAATAGAGATGTCCGCTTATTAGAGGTGTCCGTTATGACAGGTTTTACTGTATTAAATATTTCTCACAGCATCACGGAATTTTCTTGTATTTAAGGTGACAGACACATGAAATGCATGATTATACATATATTTTGCCCCCCTTTTGTCGCGTCGAGATCGTATTATGTTGATTCGCGTTAAGACTTCGGCGGCTGTTTCTAGGGTTGCATGTTTAACAAACAGATAGGAACTAAACTTATTATATTATAATCAATTATCTTTTCATTTGATATTTTATGAGATCTCTACCCTGTTAAATTCTTCGATTTTTACCTTGTATATTGAGAAAACATTCTATCTAATCATCTAATCCAGGGGTTGGCAACCTTTTGAGACGGAAGAGCCAAAAGATATAATTTACACAATTTCTCAGTTTTTAAACAGCCACTAACGGCCGCAATTTGATATCGAAAGAGACACAACTTGACATCGAAAGAGCCGTAGCTTGCCGACCCCTGATCTAACCCATAGTTTAAGCGACTTTGTCATAAAGAAGCCACTCAATACGACTGTACAATACATAATAATATAAAATTACATGGATTTATATGAATTTATTCGTTACAATTTATTGTTCTGTAACATTTTTAAGATCAATTAAGGAATACATCCCTCACTTCTCACACATTTTTACTGCTCGAAAACCACAGGATTATAAATCTCATTTCTGTGTCGGCTTTCAGCGTTTCTTCGAAACGCATAAATAACTTTTTGTGTTCAGTGTTTTAAGTGGTTCGAAAATAACCACCGTTTAATGGGATTAAGTAACAAAACGCGCTTAGCCGACCGAGAAATAATAAGAGGATCACGGAATTATGCGGATTAAGAGACCGGGAATAAGCAGTTGTTATTCTTTACTGATGTAAACGTAGTTTTAAAGATGTAAATCCTAAATATTATGTAGGAGACGAGCGATGAAATCGCCCAATCCTTATCTGTAGAAAACAAAATAAATTGTTTCCATTGTAAGATCTAAAGTGCAGAGAGCAACGACCTGTCATTTCTCTGTGACACATGTACGGATTTTCGGATGGGCGGTTGCCTATACAGGGTGTTCCTTAATGACGTGCTAATATTTCAGGGTGTGATTCCTTAGGTCATTTTATAAAGAAAAGTTCATATGAACATATGTCCGCAACGGCTTAAATTTTTTGCTTCCGGATGTTGAATTTTTATTTTTTAAATGGTTATGTTTTAATATCTCCGAAAGTACTTTAGATTTTATTTCCAATTTTGGTATGTGTGAATAGGATATAGAACCACAAATTTTGGTTAGAAAAGTTAGTCAATTGTTCCACCAGTGGCGTCAGTGCCAACATGCTCTGATTTTTTTTACAAAAAAGATGGTACACCACTGACTTTTTTCCATGTGAATATTTTTTCTGATTATTTTTTTTAATGCTACATGCAAACTATTCCTCCTTCAAAACCAAACAACTTTTTTCCCGGACATTTTGCAATGCGATGCACCGGAGTTATTCCGGGGTACCGACCTTTTTTCAACACCGTGTATACTACCTTTATGCATGACCCGATCACCCTGTACATTACGAAACAAATTTATTGTATGCGCATGGCAAAAATAAAATCGCCGACACTGTTTCGTCGTTAAATTACACGAATTTAGATGCATTTTTATTGTATGGATAAGTAAATATTTGTCATATTTATGTTTATATAATGTTTAAACAGAAAATAAAGAAAAAGAATGGTTGTTTGTAACGTAACGATTGCGTGTCCTGCTATTTTAATGCTTGCAGAAAATAAAACCACAGCAATAACTTTTATATCGCCGGCCTTTAAGTTGGTACCCGTAGAAATATGGGAAATTACACGCTACCATAAACATGCAATGGTAATAACATACCAGAATTATGGAAAATACTAGCTAATATATTAGCCGTAAATTACACATCGTGTTTTTAAGGTTTTATTTTACAAATTGGTAGTTTTGTAAGTAAGGCAAGGCAGTCGTTGTTGCCTAGTTAGGTATAAATTATGACATATAAATCATGATATAAAAGTTGAAAAAGCTTATATAATTGTACTGTACATAGTAGATTATAGTATAAATTGCATTTTTTATAGCATACAAATCCATCCATAAATATTAATTAACAAATAAACTGAAACAAAAAGATCGACAAAAGGGGTTTTATCCTCATTTTTAACATGATAAACGTGTTTTTTTGTGCGAATTGAGTGGTAGGGAGCGCTTTTGACTAGGAGCGGCTTTTCAATATTATACAGGGCCAAATAGATGATGTAAAAAAGCAAAAAGTTTGACTCGTTGGCATTTTGTTAAAAAAAATCACGTAAAAGTACAACATACTTTTAAAGGTTAGGTTGTTCGGCTGTTTTTTGCCTAATGCGTTGCGGCAATAGTTATTGAATTAAAAAAAAAATAATATAATTTTTTTTCGACACTTTTATAGGTTATCTCCGTAATTGTTAGTGCTATCAAAAAAGTAATGTAGGTGTCATGTGCTCTTTTTGGGTCATACTTAAAATGGCAAAGTCAAAATTTGAAAATTTTCGCTCGCTTAAGAGATACGGTGGAAAATCAAAAAATTGACAATTTCTAAATTACCCTATATTTTCTTAGTTAAAAGAGATACAGAAAAATGTTCTATACAGAAGTTTCTTTATATTGATTGTTGAATAATCTGCCGTTTTCAGAATAAGTATACAGGGTCAGGTAAAAAAGTTATCGGACCTAACCTAATTTTTTAAAATGGAATACCCTGTATATTCAAATATATAACACACCATGTATAATATTGATTTCCTAGGCGATTTATTTAAACTTTATTACTTTAAACCACAGTAGACCATGAAACAAAAGCTAATATCCTAGAAACAACTATGTTGACTATTAACATTTAACATCAATTTAATTTTTACATATTGATTTGCGAAAATGACCTAACAACATTTTGAAAAATTTGATATGTATCAGGAAAGTGGAAAAAACGAAATAATATCTCAAAATGTATATTTTGTTCGCTATCCGGAAAGACGGTAACCATTTAAAGACATATTCCGAACATTTGCGATGATTCCCGTTATTTTTTACCTTAATCTGAAACTTTTATTTCGTTTTAAAGTAATAAAGTTTAAATAAAGCGCCTAGGAAACCAATATCATCCATGGTGTGTTATATATTTTAAAGGAAAATTTAAAATAGTATCTTTTTAGATTAAAATGTACAGGATGTTCCATTTAGAAAAATGAGATTAGGTCCGATAACTTTTTTATCTGACCCCGTATACTTATTCTGAATGGCAGATTATTCAACCATCAATATAAAGGAACTAATGTATAAAACATTTTTCCGTATCTCTTTTAACTAAGAAATTATAGGGTAATTTTGAAATTGTCAATTTTTTGATTTTCCCCCGTATCTCTTAAGCGAGCAAAAATTTTCAAATTTTGATTTTACCATTTTAAGTTTGACCCAAAAAGAGCACATGACACCTACATTATTTTTTTGATAGCACTAACAGTTACGGAGATACCCTATAAAAGTGTCGAAATTGGGACACCCTGTACTGTTACATAACTCGTATGTAGCAAATTTGCTGTCTTTACACTTATATTTCTCTTAATGAGTTTAAAAGCGTTCTCAGACGTATTTATACAGTTTGGAGCTCAAGAGAAAGGGAAAAATAATGATGGGTTACGCACGGTTATTTTAGGTTTGTTCCAACACCCTATTTTTGTATCGTTCTAGATCCGTCACGAAACTGTTGGGATCGATTTTATGCGCAGGCGTTAATTTGGCACCGTTTATTTTCGATGCATAAGGGACGCAGGTTGGTACGTTTTTGTGACCATTCTCTCAGCTGATTATCATAACATTTATAAATCATAACCCTACTTTTGTTGCTCGAGTTTTTCGTCTAAGCTTGAGTATTATCTTTTGTCGTTCCGTTTTGTTGTATTCAATAATTATGAAAGAGAATAACGTGTTTAATGGTACGAATATCTTGTAGATTTGGGAACCGTATAGACCATTTTCAAACAGCTGATTTTGACATGTCGGCCATTTTGCCTGAGGGACAAACACCAGCACAAAGTTAATGTAATTAAATGCAAATTATTTGAGTTTTCGCCTTTCACGAGTCCACAAGGACAATACGTATTCGATTTATAGCTAATTTATTGTATAAACTAATTCTATTCTTAATCTGTGTATACCTATAAGTGTTTTAAAGTTTTTGAGACAATGGAGAGGAGTGATTATTATGAAGTTTTCTCAAAGTGTGAAAGACAGATACAATGATAAATTAAAAATCATGGATGGTAAAGATTCATGAAAGACTTTAAATTTACATTCCCTGCCTGAAGTCATCAACACGTGGTTTATTTGTGTAAAAAATCCTATGCCTAAGCCATAAATTATATATCCTTCGAGGAATATTAAATAAAAAATTCTTTTACTTCACAGATTAGCTTTTTAATTTTAATATATAATTTCAGCTTTAAACTAATATTTACAAACTAAATATACAGTTTATTTTAATATGCACATAAAGGTGGCAACACCTAGGTGCATTGTATTTACAATATAATGATGCATATTATTATCCTAAGTTATTTAGTTGTATTGTATATAAAATAAATATAATCGTATAATAAAATAAACAGCATTTCGTTTTTTGGAAGCCCAGTATAATAAAAGATTCTTCTGTTATTTCCAAGTTTTTTAATTTTTGATAAAAAAAACTATATAAGCTTTGTGACAAATTTTGAACTGTTGTCGGTCTGTGTGGCTTCATTTAAATGATTTTCCATCATAGGTTCTTCATCTAAATTTCTGCTCGTACCAGGAATCTCTTCGTTCTCAAGTGTTTGCTGTTATTGCTTAAAAATTTGAGAGTTTGCGAAGTACTTATATTCCAAAAAAAATAAGTAAAATATTCTTATATCATTTTACATGGTGTATACTTGAAATACTTAATTTAAAATTTTGCTTGTTAATTTGTTATCCAAATCAATAACTGTATCATAATCAAATCTTTGAATTTGAATAATGTAGGTATGGTTTTCATCCGTATCTACTTGTCGTACCTCATCCAATCGCTTTTTCCTTTTTGTGGCTCGTTGAAACCTATCAATCTGTGTATCACCCACAGAATGAGAGCTAACATATCCCATATTCTTATTTGGAATCCAATCAGGATGGTCCTTCTCAAGTAATGCAGCAAGCGCACGTAAAAAAAAGTTTTTTAGAATTTCATTCCCTGATGTCATCTTTAATTTATTACCAGTTTTGAAATGTCTAGAGCAAACATGTCCATGCTTCATTTGGGATTCACTTAATGGTCCCCTTTTAATGGCATTTATCCACATCTCTTGCCTGTGTTTAGATCAACCAGCATTTTTCAGAGCAGCAGTTCTTCTAAAAAACCTTACGTTGTCTCTATTTTGTCTCGTCCCACAAAGCACTACTGCACAAAATGACGGCATTAGTAAAGTATTTCAGTTTCTTATAATTTTAAAAAAGGTCACAAAGTCACTTAAACGATCCCGAAAATACAGAAACACCAAAGAAAATATAGAAACACAACACATCACCTAACCAAGTTTTGATTTGTTTGTCCCTCAGGCAATTATACAAATTTAATAAGAATATATTAAATAATCAAAAATATTAAAGAGGGGTTATGCAACTAGTCCTACAAAACAAGGCTAAAAGATCTTACGGCGCAAGTCAGTACAAACGGTTCCTGCTCTTGGCCATGTATCGTTTTCACCGTTCAGAAACTGGTTTTCAGAAACTGGCTTGCGAACGATCACAAATTTGGTTGGAACACCAAGGGGTTCGCCAGATGCACCGTTCTGTGTCGATTGGAACGGCCTTCGACTATTACGCATGTGCGTGATCGTACATTGTACGATTTTTAGGGTGGTTGGAACGAACCTTTTATAACGAATTTAGCTACCAGAAAAAAAACGAAGCAAAATAAAACATAATTTGTTTAAGAAACTGTTTTGATCACGCGAACCTTTTTATTTTTAGCCCGTTTTACTTTTATTTACGTCAGCATCGTAACTCGATTATGAAAAATACGGGGTTTCATTACTTTGCTCAGTCGTAAACATAATGCATTGACATAAAACTGAGCTTGTTCGATTTTCCTTTGACATAATCATGTTAATAAATTTGTCGTGGCGCACTCGTAAACTTTATTTTATTACCCAAGGAAACTTAATGAAAGAACAAATATTTACTACTCGCCAAAATTACATATCGCATAAAATGTATTATTAGAGGTCGCTTGCTTGTCCTATATTATTACAAACATATACAGCGTGTATCAGCCAAATGGAATAAATTCTATAATAAATACAGTGAAACCTCTCTTAGGCGGACACCTACGGGACCGTTTAAATGTGTCCGCCTAATAGAGGTGTCCGCCCATGGGAAATTTGTTATTAGGTAATATGTAAATTCAAAATTATTACTATGTATATGTACATATGTACAAATAAATACAACATAAAAAAAATACACTAGTTTTAGTTAGGATGTAGTAGTTTGACGTGTTTGCGTTTTATACTTCTCTATCTCTTATCTAGAAAATGTAATTCCAAGTCTGATAACAATTCCATTGCTGTAGAGTCACCTCTATTCTTTGCATACTCTTATAATTCCTTTACCATACTAATGGCTTGTTGATAATTGGTGACATTTGTTTGATTACTGCATTCAACTTCTTCATCGTCAGATAGGGATGTGGTTTCAGTTTGGACTACATAATCGGTAGGAATGGGGTCACTATCATCTTCTCATCAATGTTAAGGAGCTCGCCCAAATCATTGTTATCAAATTAAAAACTTCCACAGCATCAATATTCTCTTTCAGACTCACAGTTACGGAGATACCCTATAGAAGTGTCGAAAATGAGACACCCTGTACAGTATGTATACAGGAGATTTGCCGGCCGTTTGTCTTGTTTTTCTACTGATATAAATTCCTATGATACACATACCTATATATTTTATTACTTTATTTTAAAATTAATAACCATGTATAATCCGAACGTAATTTTATGTTATTATACGGTGAAATTACATACGTTGGAAATATTCTACTACATTATAATCGATTCTGAAACATGTGGTTAGCTGCTTTATTATATGGATTTTTTTCGTAACTTACGTGGCCTTTCTTCGTGAGCATAGGCCTGTCATTTGCCATATTTTTTTTTGGTATACCATTAGTTTCTTCAGAGACCGTAGCCTTTTATTTATTTTTTTTTTGCCCGATGTCCGGAAAATAACAGCTGTATTTATTACGATTTTCAGTGCGTTGGTGTAATTGAATTAACGATAATCACAGAGCGAATAAGTAAATACCAGTGATAAAGAATCTAACATAAAGTAAATGAGTTGAGCTTAGAGGAATAAAGGACGTAAAAAAAGGACGCTCAAATTAAGTGCCGGGTGAATACAGTAACGTTATCGGCGACCATCTTGGGCCGGATAGTTTTTCGTAAACCGTCACTATAGCGATCATTGTGAGATTACAAGACAGCGACGAGCGGGGCGAAAATGTCGGTCAGGAGAAAGAAAACAAGGAAAAAGAAGGACACCAGGCGACCGTGAATACTCCACTAACGTCCCCTACCGATGATTTGCCTATCACTGGCGTGAACAACAACAAACAGGTAAAAAATTGTTTAAATTGTACATTTACAGCAGTGTTGCCAAGCTGAATTTGTGAAATATGACATTTATCTAAAAAGCTTACACGCTTTTGCACACTTTTAGCACACATATATATTATAAACAGTATATTGCCAATATACGAACGTTCCAAAATGCAACTAGTGTCCCCGCTATGGGATATGGCGCGGGCCTATTGAGTTTGCAGAGTAGGGTGGTAATTTTATCGATCGCGCCAGAGCCGACCCGACATTATTTGTTTGTTGTTATTCGTCGCCATCTTTGGTTCTGGATGCTTTTTCAAATTACGGAATAAAAAGTGGTTCACCCACATTGTTGCCGGTATATTAGTGCTTATAAACTTTCATTACCTAACAACAATTTTTGTAAAGTAGTTTTTCATTTGTGGTGATTCGATTCGCTGTTTGATAGGTTAGTGGCTTGTTTTGTTTAAGATGAAAGGACACAAGTGCTTTTTTGCAAAAGCCGTGGATCAATACCAGGTATAAAGTATTTCTTTGCTTATCACATTATCCGATCTTCAGAACCGAATTTCACTAAAAAAACTTGTAAGAAAAGAAGAGAGTGTCACTCGTATACAATGTAATATATATGTGGTCACTACCTAACCTTAAAGTTAATGTATTTTTAATTTGGTGCATTAGTAGCTTATAATAATTCCCAAAATAGTCAATATAGTCATTCATTCTTAATTTTTGGTTTAGAAAAAGTGAGGTTAAGAAACATACGACATCGGATGAAAGTTAAAATAAAGCTCATCGTGTCGATTGTTACAAATATTTGGCCGGAATTTGGCACCAAAAGTTTACCGACCAAACCGTTGGATCATCATATCTTCAGAAATCGTATGCATGGAACGCTGTCTTAATTCGAACTAATTGAAATTTTGATTTCAATATTTTTCCTAACTAACCAATGAAATTTACATTAAAAAAGTTGAAATCCGATCCTGTCGAATGTTTACTTTCACAAGGAGATTTCCGAACTGCGCAAACTCACAACGCCCCCTTCGATGCCCATAGCGGGGACATAATTGCAGATGGTATTAGCAATATACTGTTTATATATACATATGTGACTTTTAGTCACAGAAATACACGATTAATATTACAACAACTGTAATTATTTAGGGCTTTGGCCAGTATATTTTAGCAAATTAGGTAATTGTCGCTATGATAAGATATTTACTTAAATAAAATTACAGTAAATATAAATATTGCTAAAATATATGCTTTCCATAACCCAAATTTGACTAAAATTATTAGCCGTTTCGGAAATATCTTGAAAATACCTTATTTTTTTTATTTACAGGAGCGATGGGGGCACATGTTTTGTGAAACACCCTGTATAATTAATCTATTGTCGACCTTAGTTTGACGTTAAAATGTCGTCAGTCGGAGAAGCTCTGCTTTAAGTTGAAATCAAGGTTATTTTTAAAAACAAAAGTAGATTAGATGGCAAATCTGTTTTTGTTTTTGTAATGGTATGTAAGGAATCAGAATTGTTGCTTGACAAAACTTAAAAAAGAACTATGAAATTGTTTATTTTCAATGGTTAATTAAAAGAACCGTGTTCCATCGCCACTTACATGTAAAAAGTTTAAAGCTTTTGGGGGCAATCGTATGGGAACTAAACCTGGCACTATAAATTATAATATGCCATCGACAAAAACGAGTTTCCAAATAACGATTTTTGCTACCGAGGCCAATTTTTTGATGTCCCTTTTCGTATGAGGTCTATATAGTGTATAAAAAGTTGGTGGTATAACCAGATGTAACGTTACCTATTTTTTTTTAACAGGTTTTTGACTATGGGAACTAATATTAAATATTTTTAGCTTTATACATATGGGCCAACCGCACACCAATTAACCTTGACATTTTAGAATCGTTCAAAACTTAATACATACAATGAGGTGACACGTATTTCTCAAGATTTTGCTGAGAATTTTTTTTTTCGAAAATATCCACATACATATGAAATTTCGAAAATTTTCGCTCGCTTAAGAGATACTGGGGAAAATCAACAAATTGCCCATTTCGAAATTACCCTATATTTTCTTAGTTAGAAGAGATACAGAAAAATGTTTAATACAGAAGTTTCTTTATAATGATTGTTGAATAATCTGCTGTTTTCAGAATAAGTATACGGGGTCAGGTAAGAAAGTTATCGGACCTAACCTAATTTTTTTAAATAGAACACCCTATATATTTTAATCTAAAAAGATAGCATTTTATTTTTTCTTTTCAAATATATAACACACCATTGATAATATTGGTTTCCTAGGCGATTTATTTAAACTCGATTACTTTAAACCACAGTAGGCCATGAAACAAAAACTAATATCCTAGAGACAACTATGTTGACATTCTAGTTGTTATTAACATTTAACGTCAATTTTTTTTGAATGTGTATTCATTTGAGAAAAAGATTTTGAAAATT
Source organism: Barypeithes pellucidus (assembly GCA_963991005.1). Lineage (NCBI taxonomy): Eukaryota > Metazoa > Arthropoda > Insecta > Coleoptera > Curculionidae > Barypeithes > Barypeithes pellucidus. The sequence continues at coordinate 16,123,737 of OZ022561.1, read as the reverse complement.
TTGATGATATCTATCATCCATGGTGTGTTATAAATTTGAAAAGCGAGTTTAAAATGCTATCTTTTTAAATTAAAATATACAGGGTGTTCTATTTAAAAAAATGAGGTTAGGTCCGATAACTTCTTTACCTGACCCCGTATACTTATTCTGAAAACTGCAGATTATTCAACAATCATTATAAAGAAACTTCTGTATAAAACATTTTTCTATATCTCTTCTAACTAAGAAAATATAGGGTAATTTCGAAATGGGCAATTTTTTGATTTTCCCCCGTATCTCTTAAGCGAGAGAAAATGTTCGAATTTTGATTTTACGATTCTAAGTTTTGCCCAAAAATAGTACATGGCACCTACATCACTTTTTTGATAGCACTAACAATAACGGAGATACCCTATAAAAGTGTCGAAAATGGGAGACCCTGTACTGCTGCGCCAAAAAAGCTGTTAGTTGACGCCTATATATTTTTTTTTATCAACAACCTATAATTTTTGACGCTGCACTTTGGAGAAAAATAGAATCAATCCATTTATTCTGGGAGGAAACTCAAAAGATGCAATTTCAAAAAATCATAAAAGCTAAATAGACCATAAAAAGAATTTTCCTTAAACCAATAACATTCGAATAAGCATTTCCACTCGGAGATCTCGGGAAATGTCACCAAAGTCCCTAAACATAACAATAAATCGGGAAAACCCTTCTTGCGCCAAGGAAAAAGTTTTCCTTTTTATCGTTTACGTTATGGCCAGCAGAAATGTTCCTTTTCCAGTCCGAGAGGCATTTTCCGCCAGATTAAAGCAGGAAGCTTGCGAAATATTCGCCGCTCCAGTTTTATGGACGTGCCGAAATAGCCGTATGAATATTTGATATGGTTTATTGGACAAAAGCAAGACTCTAAAACGGTTTATTGAACAATATACTCAAAAATATGAAAACTTTTTTATTGCCCTATTTTATTTGACGCTAAGTGACTGTAGTCGCGTCATCGATTTTTGAAAGTTTTCTTTTTTATAATACGAACAATAATATTTCATAATTGAAATATACTTGCTCTAAATTCTATCTGGTAGGCAATGCGAAATATAGACAGGGTGTTATGGAAATGACGTATTATATTTAAATGGGTGACTCCTTGGGTGTCCTAGAGAAGCGCTACATATATTTTTTTTTAAATCGACCGTTTTAAAAGTGGGACCCAGCCTCATAAACCCACCCCTCATCCGGCGTTTGTTCGGGTTTGTTCGTCATGTCACCCTGTGTGGTGGAATATCACAAAACAGGTGTTACGTGGAATGTTGCCAAACTTTGTAAAAATGTAAAACTTTAGTTTCTTATAAAAATAAATATTTAGCCTACTTAGAAAGTAAATCCAGGACGCGATTAAGGAATCCAGGGCACAGACACCTTCAGTTCTTTTTTCTATGGAAAAAACTTTATGCTCATCACGTGCCCTGATGACTAAATCACTTAAAGAAACACACAGACACCCACGAGTTTCAAATTAGTTTTTTTTGAAGATATGCACCTATTATCAGATTACACGAAAGCACTAAACACGAACGCATAATTACACTTTACAATAACACGCATAGAACAAGAGCACTTAATCATTTCGCAATAGAACTAATAAAAACGCTAATTTCTATGGGCCATTAACCCTTTACTAAAGATAAAATGAAACAATTATGTTCACATAGGAAATACCCTTTCAAATAATAATAGCCGAGTCCAAACTCCAAAATGCTTCCTTTCTCCGAAAACAGGTGCTAGCGCGGTTGCCATTTCCGAGACTATAATTATACAGGAAAGTAATATTATAGATGGAAATTCCGGAATTTATGAATATAGCCTTATAAAACATCGAAAGTGGCAACGCTGTATTTTTAGATGGACAACAGACACGTGACACGTGACGACAGGAACAGGCCACTGCCTTCGAGAAAAGAACAGCCCGTCAGGTAAGCCCGATTGTCCAAAATCAGCTGTGTAAAGAAGCCAGGGTATTTGCACACGCGTTACCGGTTTCCTACTGTTTATACGGAGTTTCAAGCAGATGTATGTTGAATGAGTTTGAATGTAATAAACAATTTTTTTCTTCTAAAGGGTAAAGTGGCATTTCAGTTGTTCAGATCCGACGGGTGTCGTTCGAATTGAACAAGTGAGAACATACCTGACCATTATAAACTCCGCGGCGGTTTGTTCGAGTCAGTTCAAGTTTATAAATCAGAGATTGTTTCCCAGTGAACTGAACTGAACGTAAAAGTTTATAATAATGTACCCTGAAAAATAAACAACTTGGAATCTGTCAAACGGTTAGACTTTCTAAAGAGTTTACCCTGAAAATATGAGAACACTGTTCAAGATTCATTCAAGAAGAAGTTTGGCCCGTTCCTCCCTACTCACCCTGTATATCGAAAAGGGCCTCTTGCGTTCGCTCAAATGTATTTTCCTTAAATTCATTTGAAGTAAAAACGTCCAAATCGATAGTCGTTAACTTAATGACATTATCGACTTTAATAGGGCGTTTAAAAAGGGTTATTAAAACATACTCGGTTATAGTTTTAGGAGCAGTAAAATTTCCCCGACACTTGGGACGTTAATTTTACGACTAAATAGTCATAAAAACTAACTTTACAACCTTCACATAAAACGGCGGAGTAGTACGGATGGTAAAAATAGTGTTTTACGTCACGGTGTTAACTTTTTTAGTGGTTTCTTATGCCTGACAATAAAAATAACCGTTTTAATTTTCAAAAGTGTGAATTTCTTCGCGATGAGATTGTCCGTCGTTCTGATATAGGATTTGATATGTATGCTTACTACAAATGATTAAATACACTGGTCAACGCATAATTCGCTGCCGGCAATTTTGTTACTGATTCTAGGTAATTTGGGTCTGCTAAACCTAAAAATAACCTCAGATTTGCTCCATCAGATCGTTTTCAAAAACTAGGGCCATCAGCTATATTTTCGAGATTAAGGATATTTTATATCGCATAATTATATATGTATTACTGTTACCACCAAAAAAACAACTCAGGAATGGAAGAAAAATGTTTATTGTACACCACAACAAATACAAAAATCATCTGTCAATAACATTAACAATATTAACTAGCAATGAGCTAATCTGCATCAGCCAAAAACTTCTTTTTAGAAGATTTTCTCGCACGAGATTGAAAAGGACAGTCTCGTTGAATACTCCAGCAGTAATCGGCCTTCATGTGAATGGCCCATCTACCCCGATATCTCTCTTCCATAGTTTTTATATCCTGGTGGAATCGTTTCCCCTTTTCTTCACTAAGGTCGCCAAGATTTTCTGGGAATCGTTCCAAGTGGCTGCGGAGGTAATGAAGTTAACGAATTAATTTATGAGGCTTAGGGTATACAATTTCATTCTCTTTTGTTGCCTTCTAATGTACATTTTGTACTAATTGAAAATATGAAAATAAGAAATCTGCAGGTGCAAAAATATTTAAGGAAAAATTATTTCTTATATGTAATAATTACCTGCATGATTTTTGTGTATATGAGTGCGTTTTTATTTCATTATGTATTTTCAGTGACACGTTTATTTCCCCAAAAGTAATCGAAAGCCAAGAAATTGATATCACGAACGTTACACGTTTACTAAAGTTTCATAACTGAACAAGCCGTTAAAAAAACTTTCTAATAACTTTAAAGAAAAAAAGTCAACAAAAAGCAAACACCATTTACATGTGAAACGTCCAATAATAAACTTTTTCTCCCAAATAGCTCGATCAAGCGACCTTTTTCCACTAAACTTCCTAACTTTCCGGGAAAACTTCCTTAAAGAGTTCTTTTCAATATTTGTAGCTTTTCTAATCCCCTGCCAGCCCTTAAGGGCCACTATTAAACTTGATACAAACGGCTTTTCTAACGAGAATGTTCCCATTAGCGAGCGTAGATGTCACGGAAAACGGTCTCGGATATAACCGTAAAGAGGGAGAGTGAGTTTTCTTTTTTTACGGAGATTCTTTTTAATGCTTATATGGGCATTAAGAGGGAATTTCTCGGCAAGGGAGTAAATGGATTTTCCCGGAGTTTATACAGGGCGTTCCGTTATGACGTGCTAATATTTCAGAGTGTTATTCCTTAGTAATATTATGAGAAACAATAAAACTACGTTATATTTCTTTTCCACTATATTCTTAAAAATGACATGTTTCGCTATCACTGTAGCTTCTTCAGATTGAGAATGAATGAATATTTTTCTATATCTAACAAAGTGTATATCTTAAAATATTATTACAGGTGTAAAGATGGTGTAGGGTGTAGGGGATATAATAGTAACAGTGGGATGTTCCAAATAAATGGTCAGTAAAGTGATTATATAAATTATTTTATAGATTTATTTATACATGTAATAGCGGATTAGTGAAATAAATTTAACAAAGGAGAATTGTTAAGGTCTATTTGATCATTCAGTGAAACACCGGTATTTTTAAGTTTATTTATTTCCATGGATTCTAACAGATTAAGTTTTATGACTTTATTTTCAGTATGTAAGATTTTAAAATTTGAATTAAAGTTATGTTGTTTTTCTTTTAAATGGTTGGAATAATTAGAATCTGTTTTATCTTTTATGTAACTATTATAATGTTCTTGTATTATTTTTCCGAAATGTCTCCGTGTTTGGCCAATGTATGTTTTCGGACAATCTTTACATTTTAGTTTATACACCCCTGATTTTCTATTTTTATGATTTTTAGCTTTATTATGTTTATATATTTCCCTAAAGTGTTGTTAGTTTTGTAAGCTACCCTTAGGCTGAGTTTATTAAGCACCTTACCCACATTTTTACTCGGTTTTCCAATGAACGTAACAACTTTAAATTTATCTGCTGACGTTTTACTACTTGGGAAAACTAAATCAATAGCTTTTTTGTAAGTCTTTTTCTTTAAGAGTTTGTTTATTAAATTCGAAGAGTAACCATTATTGACTGCTATTTGTTTAATGATATTTAGTTCTTTATGAAAGTTATTTTTGTTAAGTGGGAGAGTTAGTAGTCTATGAATCATACTGTGGAAAGCTGCTAACTTGTGTTGTATTGGGTGACAAGAATTATGGATCGTTGTGTCTGTATGAGAAGGTTTGTGGAAAACTGAGAAAATATGTTTATTATTTTCTCTTTTTACAGTTAAATCTAGGAAGTTAATGGAATTCTGGTTTTCTTCCTCTATTGTGAAATTGATATTTTTATGTAAACTATTGATATATTCGAGAAATATTTTTAACTGTCTGTCCGTTCCGAGAAAACATGTTAAGATGTCGTCAACATACCTGTGCCAATAAAGGAACTGTTTAAAAAGAGGGTGTTTACTAATTTTACTTTTAAACTCTTAAAGAAAAAGACTTACAAAAAAACTATTGATTTAGTTTTCCCAAATAGTAAAACGTTAGCAGATAAATTTAAAGTTGTTACTTTCATTGGAAAACCGAGTCAAAATGTGGATAAGGTGCTTAATAAACTCAACCTAAGGGTAGCTTACAAAACTAACAACACTTTAGGGAAATATATAAAAACTAATAAAGCTAAAAATCATAAAAATAGAAAATCAGGGGTGTATAAACTAAAATGTAAAGATTGTCCGAAAACATACATTGGCAAAACAGGGAGACATTTTGGAAAAAGAATACAAGAACATTATAATAGTTACATAAAAGATAAAACAGATTCTAATTATTCCAACCATTTAAAAGAAAAACAACATAATTTTGATCCAAATTTTAAAATCCTACATACTGAAAATAAAGGCATAAAACTTAATCTGTTAGAATCCATGGAAATAAATAAACTTAAAAATACCGATGTTTTACTGAATGATCAAATAGACCTTAACAATTCTCCTTTGTTAAATTTATTTCACTAATCCGCTATTACATGTATAAATGAATCTATAAAATAATTTATCTAATCACTTTACTGATCATTTGGAAAATCCCACTGTTACTATATATCCCCTATACCCTGCCCCATCTTTATATCTGTAATAATATTTTAAGATTGTATACTTTGTTAGATATAGAAAAATATTCATTCATTCTCAATCTGAAGAAGCTACAGTGATAGCCAAACATGTCATTTTTATGAATATAGTGGAAAAGAAATATAACGTAGTTGTATTGTTTCTCATAATATTAGTTATGGATTTCCACCAAGTATCGGCTGAATCAATTAATTTATTCCTTAGTAATCATTATCATTAAGTTCAAAGCAGCCAGAAATAGTATCGAACCGCCCGACGCATCGGCTCATCGACTGTGTAAAAAAATTAAATAAATTGTCTTAGCTCCTTGTTTTACACCGTTTAAAATAGAATGCGCTAAATTTCTCGCCGATCCTATTACCGTCGGCTCATAACTCTTCCCGTTAATGCCGACAATTTAACATTACAGAAACATTACGGCAACATAACAGCAACATTACGACAACCTTACAATTCTGGGCTTTTACTGGTTCTCTCTGGCAGTAAACATTTAAAGAGTTTAATTTACGACCGTGTAAATTATATCGATATAGTACCTAGATAACGGATTATATGTTGAGTTCGTATCGATAATGTTGTCCATGTCGATATTTTAAATCGAAACTTAATTTTATACGACCAATCGACGGTTAAGGGTCGCTCGCGTGTTGAGGTGTAGCCGAAACTAGCGTTGGAAAAAACCTATGATTTTAATAATCGAGTATTTGATACTCGAGCTATTTTAATAATCGAGTGAATCGTTCGAGCGATTAATCACTTGAAATTTTTATGATCAAACACAAACACTATAGGAAAAATCCTTTAGGGCACTCTGGGAGAGGTGCGTGTGCGCAAAAAGCGATTCACGTTGGTTTTGAATCGTTGGAGGTTATATACGTTGGGAAAAGCGACCTCGGGAAGGTCGTTCCATAAGGATGAAGTCCTCCAGATGAAAGAATTCTTAAATAATGAAGTTCGAGGAGTACTAAGCTTAACCACATATGGATGAGCGGCAGTGGTTCGACGTGTATTTCTGCTTTCACCGCTCTGGGCTGAATTAAGATGTGCCGAATATACGAGCAGTTTTTCACTCGAGCGATCACACTACCAAACGGCACATTTCGGTCGGCGTTAAGCGAAGCTCGGATATCGAGTGAAAGGTAATAAGTAACAAGCGACGATTTTCGCTTGAATTTTTAATAATCGAGCGATGTCGGTTATTTCAATAATCGAGTACTCGAGCGGTTTTTCGCTCGAGCGATCACAACACTAGCCAAAACAAGTTCTATCTATACAGGTTGTCCCATAACTTATGGGCCATAGAGCAACTGGAGGTACTAAACATCAAACTAGACCAGGGGTAGGCAACCTTTTGAGACGGAAGAGCGAAAAGTTATAATTTACACAATTTCTCAGTTTTTAAAGAGCCACTAACGGCCGCAATTTGATATCGAAAGAGACACAACTTGACATCAAAAGAGCCGCGTGCGGCTCGCGAGCCGTAGGTTGCCGACCCCTGAACTAGACCGATTAAGTATAAGTTTTTTCGAAATGCTTCTCGTTCCGGGTAAGCCACAATTTCAAAACGGTTCAATGTATCCGATTGAATGTTGGCGGTATGATGTTTTTATGAGTTAGAAATGAGAAGTTGTAGAAATTTTTAAGTTTCACATTAGAAATCCACTGCCGCCCATGCACATGTTGTTCAGCTTAGTACTCCTCGAACTTCATTGTTTACCTCCCTCGACTCCAACGATTCAACGATTAACTTGAACGGTGTTATTCGCACACGCACCATTCCCAGAATGCCTTTAAAGAATTTTGTATTATTATAGTGCTAATGTTTGTTCATAAAAAAAAATCGATACATTTTGTCACATTTCTATTTGAGGTATGCTCTATGGGGGGCTATTCAAAGCATGTTTCGCGCTCACAACGACGCGTAATTGATTGTTCATTGAGTATGCTTGCCGATCTTCTGGTACATATTAAAATTTTATATTTCCTAGCGTAGGTAGGGAGCCGAATTTATTACGCTAAGAATAACGATGCGCCGTTAATATAAAATGAGCCGTTAAACTTTATTAGTCCCATGAGACTTATCTAATCTAACAACTGTATAACGGGTTTATAATAATCCAGAGACAAATTTAAAAATGCGTTTTATAAGTAACGGCAATTTAAAAAAAATATTGTAATACATAACGTGGAAACAAATGACAGGTTTTTAGGCTTTTTTTTAAATAAAGTATTAAGAAATAATATTACAATATTAAATAACACGTAACATAATAATATGACAATATAACTAAGTGATTGATATAACGGATCAAGGATCAATGTTGCACGTGTATAAAAAAAAGATCAAACCAGAAAATGCAATTTTATTTAAGACACATGCTTTCTTACCTTTACTTATTTAAATACAATTATTAGTTCATAATTTCACACAAACCACACAGAATCTAAGTTTTAGGAAAACACCTCTCACATAACCTCAAAAATAGCAGCTATTCAGATGGAAAGAATACACGCGAACACTGTTTTAATATTGGTCCTTTTTTCTCACGTAGATTTATGTATTTAACTAATTTAAAACACACACATTTTAAATACACACAATGCAATCCTTCAATTTAAAAATGACATTTTATCTACGAACCATAAAACAGTTAACCTATGAACGAACGAAATAGATACCAAAACTCGGAATAGAGATGGGCAATATTTGACAGGTTAATATTTCACGAGATTCTTCTCTATTACTGACTATTTACCGCGAGATCTCTTGCAAGGCGTTTAATTGATATGGCGTTAATGGAATTTCGGCCAAATTGACTAAAATGATGGTGGTAGCTGATAATACTGCGACTGTACTTTTTCTTTTGAAAAGCTTAAAAAATTAAATTAGCCAGCTCTACTCCAAATGACAAGACCGACGAAGAATTTATTTTCTTTCTCACGCGGCCATCTCTCCATCTCTTTCACACAATCCACTCGGCGCCGGGCCGACGTAGGTCTATGGGTACAGGCGTGCGACTTGCAAGTGTCAGTAATAGAAGAGCAGCGTTCGGGTGCGGTCGCTTCAGTTGGTAACCATTTACACTCTCGGCTATCCGCTTTGTTTTCAGAAGGTACGCGTATAATAGTTATAATGCTTTTCGGGCTACGCGTCCAAACTTTGTATATTATTTGACATTGTTTTTATAGACGAACCTAAGTTGCTCAGTTAAAACGAGTAGTTTGTTTTGGACGTTTGACTTGACAGAAAGATGGAATGTCGTCGACGAATGAGTCAAATTTCGTCGCGTCGCGTATAATAAAATCTAATGATCTGATCTGAGTGTATTTTTAAAAAATTTGTGCTTGGAGATTAATAATTTATTTTTATAATTTTATATGGAATTTCAGTTTTGCATTAAGTTTGGCAACATTGCAGGTAACACTTGTTTCCTGATATGCCACCACAGGTTGACATGACGAACAAACCCGAACAATCGCCGGATGAGGTGTGGGTTGATGGGGCTGGACCCCACTTGTAAAACGGTCGATTTGAAAAGAAAAATATGTAGCGTTTCCCTAGGACGCCCAAGGAGTCACCCAGTTAAATATAATACGTCATTTCCATAACACCCTGTATTTAAATTGCCACTTAAGCGAGAGCTAGAATCTTGAAAATAATTTTATAAACCTTACTAAAAAAAAATATACCTACCTTCATTGCTTTCCCCTTACCGATACGTCGCTGACATAGATCCACTTGTCGACCTGTACGCTTAAAATTGTTCCTCAACTGTGCCACCAGAGACCACTTTACCTGAATCAAATTCAATTTTTACCATATCTTTTTTGTTTTAACACTTATTGCTTACTACCTTTATTTTAACATGCAGGATTACCCCTCCAAGTATTCTGATGCATTATGGGAACACCCTGTATATTATTTAGGTTTCCATAAAAAATTTACTTATTTTTCTGATGGCCTAACCTCCCTTTTATTTATTTTACTAAGTCAAAGACTTTAATATTGTCCCCTTCTTTAAACCGACATTCTTCGACTCCGTTTATTTAAAAGATATTCAAATTTCTATTCGACTCCAAACATTCGTAAAAATCCGACCGAATGGAATATTTTAACCGTTGAGCCCATAATCTTTCGGAAAATATCTCTGGGCTAAAAAGGGGATTTCATTTTCATATATTTGATATAAAAAAGAGAACTCTTCGCACAAAGGCAGATCCCTGAAATATGGTTATGGTTGCGCGCGTGTGTATATGTGTGTGTGCTTGCCTAAGGATATTTATATGGAATTTGGTTAACATGTTTTTTTTTTTTGGTTGAGTTTATCTTCTTAATTATTTTAAGCTTTTGGTTCTGCTGGGATAAATGACATCAAATATTTAATATAAAGGGGAGCTGATATATGAGGGGTATAGTGGGTAAATAATGCGTAATTGGTAAATGTAATTGTTTTAACGAAGAACGGTGGTGCGTCTGACGAGGAAAATATGTATGTAGAATTGATCTGGATAATCAGAAAAAATCCACATGAAAAAAACGTCAATGGTGTACCTGCAAATACACCTTAATATACACTAACTAACTAACTAACTAATTTTTGAGGTGGCTGAATATTTTGGCCCCTGTACATTTTTTAGGAAAACTCCATTAGAACTTCTTGAAGGCGTCGACATGGTAAACGCATGTGCCGAGTTTGGGTACATTTTTGGTTAGCCAATTTCAAGCTATTGAATTAAACGTGATGGCAAAATCCCGAAACCCACAGTTCAGATAATACAGCAAGCACCATCAAATTAAATTTTGACATTGACGAAACGAAAATTAGTGTTAGTGACAATATTTTCAGTATTCGTCATGTTCAGCTTTACGTCAATTTTTGGCAATAGCGTCATGGAAATGATTTGCTGGTGTTTACTGTATTACCTGAACTATGAGAGTTTCGTGGTTTTGTCATCACGTTTATTTGAATAGCTTTGGATTGGCTCACTAAAATATATTCAAAATCTACACGTGGATTTAACATGTCGGCCTCTTCAAGAAGTTATAATGCAGTTTTTCTACAAAATGTACAGGTTAGCCAATATTCAGCCACCTCAAAAATTACATTGGATTTCCTATGCACCACCCTGTATGTTCATATGAAGTTTTCATTAACGAACACCCTGTATATACGTCGAGTATTATAGCATCGAAATTTTACCTTCAATCAAAATAAAACAAGAGAACATCAAAACAAAACAACTGTGAAACAAAACGTAACAAATCAACGTCTCCCCAGTCTATCCCTTTGACACATGTAATAGACCCATTCTTACCGTAATACATTATTCAAGCCAGTGGGTTCGATAGATCATGTGTCACATTTAATGCCTCCGAAACCCGAATCTTTGGGGACCGTAGCAGAAATCGCTACCTTCGACAAACTGGGGATATATGAAAAACCTTTTTATTTGTATTTTCATTTTTTTTATGTGCATTCTCATGGGATCTATTTATTTATTAACTATTATAGCTGCAAATGAATATTTAAAACACATCTTTTTTAAAACACCCCTGCAAATTAGCGAACAAACCCACTTGAGCAGGTTTGCAGTTGCCGCTTGTGGGCGAAAATACATGGTGTTATAGAAATATTTAAACCGGCAAATCCTGAGCTGAAAATAAATTAAAGAAAAATAACCATAAATGCCGCTTTGAATTATTAAGCGAAATATACACTGTATATGACATCTCAAAATTTACGTGGTCGCTCCTGAGGACCTTCGCAATCAATAGTTTATTGAGACAGTCTCGAGGTTCAAATGAGGTTAGCGCATTATAGGCGGTGTTGTCATATTGCAACACAGAACACGTGTTCAGTTGTTGACAACAATTTTAAGGTACATACTCTCTTACCTTCGACCTTATTTTAAAATAATCCGTTTTATAGTTAAATTCCATAAAAAAAATAAAACAGAAAAAGTGTGTTTTTCAACAGCTCAACAGTAAATAATATCACACAAATTTGGAATCACACACAACATTTATTATTATGAATTATTTCACAACAGAAAAAATCGGGTACTGCTACAACTAACAAAATGTTTAAAATTCGTATACGTCAAGCACGTGGAACCCTCGACGGCGTCACTCCACCCCGAGTCTCGAAACATACTGAAGCAACGATAGTGGCGCGCGGCCGGTATCCAAGCAAGGGCGAGACACGCGGTGTGATCTGACAACACGGTTAGTATACTCTAGTGACCCACATTGTTGCTAAGTGAATCCAGATGGAACGGCGCGGCAGTATGTGGGTGAAAAGGGTTTCTACCTTAGTATTTAGATATTAGATTAAAAAAAAAGTATGTAGACTTTCTCTAGGATACCCAAGGAGTCACCCATTTAAATATAATACGTCATTTCCATAACACCCTGTATAGAGGAAGAGCCAAATATGAAAATAGAAATTTCTGTGAATTTTTCACAGTCCACGAAATAAAAATGATAATTATTAAGAAACCAAGCAATAGCTAAATAAAAATAAATTGATTATTTTTACTTTCTTTCTTGAGGAACTGGCACTTCCCCTACTTCCTCTGAATAGCCGCTACGGCAGGTTTGTTCGAGCTTTGCGAACGAAATAGAGAACTTACACGAATTTCAAAATATGGAAACAAGTAATTTCATAGTATAGGACGTTACGAGAATTGAACGAGCTTTCGAGTACTTAGGATCAAGTTGCTTCAACGCGGTTTCTATGAGCAGTGTCTTGGTGGGTTCGCTCGTTCGGTTCGTGCATCATCGTGGGATCTAATCATTTTGTGTCGTATGGAATAACGGAAATTAAAACCAATCTGTAAGAGCAAGTCGAAAGTAAACACACAGCCGAGCAAATGCCACTTACCAGTACGCGGATTACTCTGATGGTGGTAAATCAGTTGGCAACCGATACATGTGGATCTACGGACACCTAATTGTTGGTCAGCTTTCACAGATTTTTCTTCCGGGAACACTTGAATCCCACTGCGCATGCCTAGGGCGGGTTGTAACTATTTCTGACTACTCTGCGAACGAACCTAATATTGACAATGAGTCACCCATTAAATATAATATGCCATTTCCATAACACTCTGTATATGTATGTCAAAACGCCAACTCAATCCAACGTATTATTTGACAAAAACGTTTCACAGAATCGAGCATAATCTCCTTCCATTTCAACGTCCAAAAAATAAAATTGTCCCAAACATCTCCGTTATCGCACCGCAAAAACGGAACTCCTTCCCGTTATCCTTTCAAAAAGCAGTAAACCGCACTCGGAATTCCCGCGTTGCGGAACCGGAAGTGCCGGCAAGAAAGAATAGTTCGCACGAGCGAAATCCTGCTGTTGCCTCTCTTTATTGATTCGGTCGCGATTTTTCGACGACGACGAGGGTCCTTCCTGCAAGTTGGTTTTGCTTTGTCCGACATTTCCGCTGGTTTGTTTTAAGCTGTCTTTTTCGGCGTTCTTTACTCCTGGGTATATTTTATGTTTGACTCTGCAAGCGCACGGTAGCAGGATTTTGTTTTGCGTGTTTTCCACCCGGGTGGAAAGTAAATTATTTTTTTGTAATTTTTAAAAAAAATCGATATCTCAAAATTATATACGAACACACTTTTTTTAAAATGCTAACTTTGCGTGTTTAGATATGTCTACTTTTTCCCTAATTGATAGAGTGGTCCTCAGCATTGAATATTGTGACCAAATCGTTGATATCTTCTTTGTCTTGGCTTTTTCACTGAAATAAGCTAGTAGCGCCGACTCAGAACAAGGATTTTGAACTATGTTTCCCGAACACCATTCTTTGAAACAGTTATATGCCTTGTCATATCTCGGGCGGCTTTTAGTTGGCAGAAGATCTTCTTCTACTATTTTTGCTGCTTCTCGAATTTTTGGTGGAGTAGCAGCATGATCATTTTTCTGTTGTTAAAATAATATATTATTTAGTGACATGGAAACCATATTCAAAAAATGATATTTGCCATCTTGATGTGTATTATTACCTACGTTATTTTACCACCTGCGGTTACTTGAAATTTATATCTAATTTTTCAATGGAAAAGTCAAAATGACATTTATCTTTTATTAAAAATTTTTAATTCAAAATAATAAGAAGTGGATGTTAGATGTGGTTGTAAATAAAATAGTATACAAACCTCGGTGAAAAGTTTCATTACTGTCTCGCTTCGCGCCTCGGTTAACTACCGACTCTCTCGACAGGAATGAAACACTTTCCACCTCGGTACTTAATATACTATTTTGCCTTTTTTGATAAGAGTGGAAAATTTTCTTCGTGTTGTTTCCACCAGTAAAATGAATATCGAGTTCTTTTCAGAACGTTTTGTTGTAAATACAGGTTCTGGTCCGGCCAGTGTTTGTGTTGGTTCCGGTATCCGTCATTTTCAAAAAGTGAATCCGATGACATCACCAATTTTTGTATCTTTTTCACCAGGATATGACATCTCATTTTTATAAATTATGCACACAAATTGATCAACCTTCTCTCTAATGCAATGTCTACTAAATTATATAATACCCAAATTCCAAAGACTCCAACACTGCATCGTTTCCATTACTTTATTCACCCATAGTGTATTACAATACCCCCCCAAAAATACCACGTCAACACCATTGTCGTCATTGTCCTTGCGGCGAACAAACCTGATATCGTATTTACTCGGCTGACGACACAAAAACCGAAAACAGCGTTTCGGAAAATTAAATTATACACTTCATAGTTCATTTCATGATAATGTCGTAAAAAGGAGACTTGCTCGCTCGCCTCAAAAAGCCACGACGTCCTATGGGGGAGATTTTTTGTCGACAAAACAAAAGGACATGAATATCGGATGAACTGGGGGATCTAATTTTGGTAAAACAGCGGTTAGTCAGCCATAGATGTATTGCCCGCACCAATGCAATTTGCATTTCGGGATTGTCTAAGTAGATAGTAATTGTAAGTCAATAAAAAATTGGGTCAACCTTTTTAAAGGCGATTATGCGATTCTCTGCACATTGCTTGGTTATTTTAATTTTTTTAAATTTGACACCAAGAACGGACTTTTAAAGACCCAATGAGAGGCCGTAGAAAAAAATTAAATGCATTCCACTGGAGTAAGGAGTATTTCCTCCCTTAGCTTTTTAATGATCTGCTTCGCGTTGTGAAATGATGCACTTTCATCCTTTACAATGCTCAAAATAAAAATGCAAAACAAGCGTATAAATTTCTAAAATAGTATGGTTTTATTGGTGCAAATAGCCAATTTCCCGACGAATATAAACAAGTTCTTCCTCACAAAACACGAAAACGTGACCATATTTTCTCGGGACAATGGAATCGGTTTATTTACTGCTTTACGCTCGTGTTCCCGAAGAATATACGGCACTATCTATTTTGTCGATATATAAATTCTCATGAATAAAAGAGCAGACGTATATAAAATCGGGACCCCGCCTGTAGTTGTCTCTCTTTCATCTCTTATCGTATTTTTTACGACCGCTTGTGAAAATGGCGAGAAGCTATATGTACCATATAGTAATTTGTGGCTTTTTTTAAAGTCCTAAAGGCGGGTTTAGACGACCTGGCCAATATTTGTTACGGACGTATACTTGCCATCGTGTGAATGATTTACTGGTCTGGAGGCGATTTGTCGCGAGAGACAAATCGCGGACGATAAAGTAACGAGCGACAAACGACAAGCTGGCCAACAGTTGGTACGGGTGGCAACACAAGACTAAATAAAAATCGCTCAAGA
The DNA here is from genome assembly GCA_963991005.1 of Barypeithes pellucidus. NCBI lineage: Eukaryota > Metazoa > Arthropoda > Insecta > Coleoptera > Curculionidae > Barypeithes > Barypeithes pellucidus. The sequence continues at coordinate 16,107,954 of OZ022561.1, read as the reverse complement.
AATCAAAGAATACAAAGCGACACGCTTAGCCGCTAAGCGATTTTTTTACTATGACCACTCTATGAGGATATTACGTTAGATTATTTTTTAAATAATTTAACAAATAAATAGGATCGAAGGTTAACATAATCTTTCAACATGTAAAATCAGACCGGCTTTTTATAATTCTGCAACGTCAACAGCTGTGGTTCCTGCTCTCCGATATCGTAACGCATCGTCAGCAGAAGATTAGATTGTTTAGAATGACGCCAACTAACATGTAAAAAAGTCCAGTAAAAAAGGCAGTCAATGTTTGGATTCTCTGCGCGGTCGACCACCGATAGAGATCCCAAAAATCGCGCTCACCCGCGTTTCTATTTTCAAAAAGGGGGGTTCGTCATTTTGGCTGCTACAGGTTTTAGAGTGTTCATCGCCGAAAATTCCGAGAAAAGTCAAACCGCGGATCTTTCCCTGATAAAATTTTAAGTAGGTCTCTACGCGATCGACCACCGATTGGGGTTCCCAAAATCGTTCTCAACCGCGTTTAAATTTTTACTCAACAGGGGGTCCACCATTTGGCTGCAGGTTTTAGAGTGTTTATCACCGAAGATTCCGAGTATAGTCAACCGCCGATCTCTTCCTCAGTAAAATTTATTTTCGATCACTCGTATGTCAGTGCGAGTATAAATAACGCTGACTCGTCTTCAAACACTCGTGTATTTGGTGCGAGTAGAAATAAAAACTAAATATCATCGAACACTCGTTTTGGGTGCGAGTTTAAATAATTCCAAATTGAAAGAAATACGTTAAAATGTGCCGTAGGAGAACGCTTCGAGTTACCTACTATTAAGTAAGCGCAAAACGGACGGACGTTACGGATTACCTACTCCACTCAAGTCACGTGCGTTAGTCCTACATAATCTTAATCTACAAACTTTTTCAAATTCGGCGACATAAATTTGATGTGTTGGAAAAACTTCTTTTGTCGCTCAATCGTCCGCGATTTGTCTCTCGCTCTCTTTTTATCTTCTGTTTGTTCCTGTTTATATTCCACCAGCAGATCGGCTTGATATGTCTTGGTTAAAGAAGAAATTTTATTTAACAATAACGACAAATATGACAGTTGTTTATGTGGTAGTGTCAAACGTGAACGCATGTATGAAAGACGGCCGTTCCAATAAGGGCTTTATAAAAAGTACGTTCCGAACGCTCAAATGCGTCATAATGTCTTTGTCTTATTAACAGAAGACCGGGAAGAGAAATTATGCTAATTTTCAGAGCTCTCCGATTGTTTCTCTGGAAAGTTGTTCACAGTTTACCTAAGAATGTGAATTGGTTATTCTTTAAAGGCTTTGAACCAAAGCCGTATGTATCCTCCTTGATTTAAGATCCTTGTTGTGAACAAATTTTGTCCAAAAAGTTTATATCCAAAAAATAAAAACAGTGATTGAATTCAATATTAAATTCTAACGTAAAAACAAGAAAATATTATGAAATTATGGAAATCGTTATTAAAAGAAAAAACTAGAAATACCTATTACAAAGTTATAGCTACATTACAAGCATGTTAACTAATAAAAGTTAACTTGTAGCCGTTAATTATATCGTAGGAATGTCACTTTACTCATAAAAAGTCTCCCGTGGCGCTTTTCTTGGATTATATTTTATAATTTAATTCGTTTTAATTATGACGAAAGGAAGTTAATGAACTGATTCGAGCATAATTTGATAAGTCAGCGGGCAATCGTTTTTTTGACATGTTAGCATTACAACGCCTTTTTGCGATAAAAAGTGATCCTTAAACGAACTTATTAATGCAAATATAATTTTTGGCTTGAATAAAGTTTACTATTTTAAATGTCATTTATTGTTTTATGTCATACCAGTGCATTATTGTGTTTTTATATTTTAGATACCATCTACATAATGGATTACTTTATGCCCGTGCGGGCATAAAGTACACATTATGGCCCGCGCTGGCATTAAGACGCAAAAAACAGTTTTCGATTAACTTATTCTTTATTAACAAAATATAAATTTACGTTTATATATTATTTGGTTGTATTGACATAGAAGTGGCAATTTTGGAAGGTTCCGCTAAATTTCCTGCAGAAAAGGTTGACTCATGATTCATTGTCTGGGTCTCTAGTTTCTGTAAGGAAATGCGAGATCCAGATGGTACGCCTGCCAACATCCTTGAAACCTCATTTTTTGAGGATATGCTATCCTCTAAATATCCTTCAGCAAATGTGGTACTCTTCCATCCACCATGGCGCTTCAGCGTAGTCATACTTGCTCCAGCTTCTGCTAAAAGAGTTGCCGACGTCGACCAGTGTACTTTTCGGGGTTGTTCAAACCCAAATATTTTGCAATAATACAGGATATTTTCCCAAATGTGTTTTCTGTAACTTAAAAATAGTATTTTTTCTGAGCAGCCATGCATGTGGCCGCAAAGACATATAATCTCTTATAAGTTTCAAACTATTCATTTCGTCTTCATCAATAATAGTGAAAAATCTTTTTTTTGTCAGTTTTGGTTTCTGGCCCCGTTACAACAAAGACTGATTTTCTATCTTCTACATGTGTGACTAACATATTTACAAGTTCTTGCCGCCGTCATCCACCAAATACACCAAATAATAAATGGGACCTTGTTCATTAAAAACGTTTCATTTGGTGCCTCATGAATAAATTTTAGATCCTTTTCTCTAGATCCACGTTAAAAATTGGTCATGTTCTTTGTCATATGAGGCTCTCGATTTTCACGGTAACAGGTTTTGCGTTGCCTTTTCAGCCTTTTTTTCAATTTCGTCGGGAATTTCAAAATCTTGTTCCATTTTTGATTTTTGACTTTGACACATTACACATTTGAATACTTCTCTCCCTAGCAACAACAACGCAGGCTATAATAATGTCAAGGTAATGTCGCAGGTAAAAATAAAAAATTGGTGAATCAAATTAAATTTAAAAAAAAAAATTATTATTTAAAACGAACTGGTATGAGATAATTCAAACAACAATTGTATTCGTTCCCCAATTTTAATAAAGATTTTTTTCCAACAAACGACATACCCAATCGATCACAAATTAGAAATCGAAAATCTAAAGCACATGGCAACAATTTATTTCACAACAGAACTTTACGATAATGATCGAGATAAATTTATTAACTTACGAGCAATTTGTTTGCAATTAAAAAGGCAGCATAAATATGATATTTTAGGCCCTGCTATCACGGTAAACCGCTCTTTCGTCCAAAACCGATGGATGTATCATAATAAATTATAAATTGCGCCATTTAGTCGATTTATCTCGGTAATTTTGACGTTAACATTGCTCTAAAATTGACTTGAAATAACCAATTATTCAAGTAACAGTGCCACAGGCAGCCATTACCTACCCGCCCATTACGGGGTATTACGATCATCGTAATTTCGTAATAAACATTTTTACATCGAAACTGTTTATTACGGTGTTATGGAACGCTGAATAACATTGACGTTCGTGCGTACGTCACGGCCTTAATTCGCGTTGAATTTATGTGTGCATGGAATTTAAAGGGAATTATGTCATTATTCGTGTAATGATGTAGGAAAATAGCTTCCACCCGAGAAACATTTGCATCGATTATTTCCATCACCTGTCAATGTATTGTTTCATTTACACCAATTACACGTCATTATTTTCATAAAGTTTCCATCTTTCTACTTTACAGGTAGGATTTAATTAAAAAAATATGTACTTACTGTTTATAGTTAGAGAGACGGTGACAATAGGGGGTCCGTGAAGTGGAATATCAGTAATTTGGTTTTTCGTGGAGTTTAGGTCCCGCTCTACAACTTGTATATCTGACGAAATGCCGTAGAGCGTTGCTGAGAGGCGCTGTACCGCTTTAGATTAGAAATTCTCGATAAATTCAAAATTATATCGAGCCATGTCTGAAAAAAATTAACAGTATTTGCGTGACCTCCAAAGTCACTGTAAACACATTTTCTGACAAGTCAACCCTTGCATAAACTTTTCCGAGCGTGTCAAAAAAAAAATTATAATTTAAAAATAAATAAAAAATGCGAATTTGAAGTTGAAACTTTCTAGAATGGAACATTATATGTTAAAGATTATGTGAAAAAAATGTTATCGATCCAGGTCTCGCCATTTCATTATTGGATTTTTTTAAAATCTCCTCGTAGGAAATTCGGAAAACGATCGTGACATGTCAGAAAATTGTCACACTACATTCCTTGATACCCAAATATTGTGGGAAAAAAAATTCGCACCTAGCTAGGCGGAATTCTGACAATATTACGCAGAGATACCGGAAGGTAGGTATCGTTCAGTTGTATGACGGGATATTATATTCGCAATATTACCAAATTAAGCCTATTTGTCCATGAGGTGTGTATGATTTATTCAAATCTGATGAATTTAAACATTTGCCCTTGTCTACTTTTCACTAATTACAATCCACCAAGGGATTTGGCATACTTTTTTGTATGCACCTTCTCGTTTATGTGCCTTTAACAAAGACGTGTATCGTGTCAGCCTTCTGATCGTCAAACTCGAACGTCACAAATCGGCGAAGATCTCGCTGATCGGGTATGAAGTGAAAGGCAACGATTCGATTTTTCGCTTGAATTTATAATTAAAGTAATGTTTCCTATCGAGCGAAAAGCTGCTCGAATATACGAGCAGTTTTTTACCTCGAGCGATCACACTACCAAGCAGCACTGTTCGGTCGGCGTCAAGCGAAGCTCCGATATCGAATGAAAGGTAATAAAGTAACAAGCGACGATTTTCGCTTGAATTTTTAACTCGAGTAGTTTGTTTAATAATCGAGCATTGTCGGTTATTTCAATAATCGAGCATTGTCGGTTATTTCAATAATCGAGTACTCAAGCGGTTTTTCGCTCGAGCGATCACAACACTATTCCGAACCCTCTTCGCCGACATTAAGTATGCCTAAACCAGTTATTGCCAAATAAAAAGTTCAGGTGCAGCATTATAGTACAACCATCAGTTAAAGACCTGGAAGAACTATTCGTCCAAGCCGGATAACGGGATCTTGCAAGCGATATGTACGAATATGAATTTATCCTGTGAGGTATCTCGACAGCAGCTTCCCCATTTTGATCCTGTCAAACTTGATCCGAGTTAATGCACCGTGTCGGCTCAATGTTCTGATCCGATGAATAGCCCGGTATTGTAAGGGTCGCACCCTCTCTTCTTCGAAAAAGTTTGATGCTCCCTTTGTTCCCGGTTTTTCGGGATTTAATAACGTCCGTGGACTATTAAAGTTTCTGGCAAAGTAATAAGTTTTTACGTTTTTTTCGTTCCGTGAAATCGGACGGGAAATGTTTCCTTATATGCCCTTTTTCGCTCAATCTTTAAAAATCTCCAAGGTGTGTACCTATATCCGCCAAGTGCGCAAAATATTTGTGATTGTTAGCAAATAGATCTAAACTTAAAGAAAGACTGGCTCTAAATAAAGCAGAAATGACACAAAAAGCAGCAACCAGCTAGAAACTCGTCCAAAACCGAACCAAATGAACCTAATACTCCTTAATACATATGCAGAAATTAAATATCTCCATGTTAACCAATATTGTGTTTATTATAATCCCTTTCATGCGAGAACTCTACTAAATGCAGGATTTATATCAGAAGGGATGAAATCAAAGTGGATGATATAGAAAACTTGTCTAGAACCATAGTTGAACTGTATCCTACTCGTAGAGTAGTTCTCAAGCGTTCAAAAGGATGATATTTAAAGTTTCAAGGGAATAGTACGAATCTTTATCATGAACGCTTCAAGGTACACTACTTTATCGCACCCTAATAGGGTTTTGAATTGCTCGTTTAATTTAAATATATCTCTTTATACCGGGTTTGTCGTCCCATTACGAACGTTCATCGGTTGTAGAACAACAACCGCTGACGCTACATCTTCGAACGCCCATAACGACAAGAGTTGAACGAATTGGAATTGGGAAGGCATCTAATATGTGCAAACTTTTCTCTTAAACATCTTTCTCTTAATAATGTGAGGTAAAAATAGAGGCATATTCTATTTTTACTCATTTCTTGTAAAACAGTTATGGTTATTATTGTTATAATATTATTTGACATTTTTTCTGATTTCAATATCACGATCGATGGTCAGACGTGCTAATGATGTAATTACATGTATAATAATATAACAATAACAAGTACATGAACCTTATGGGTTAAGGTTGTAGATTAAGTAGTTAAGGTTATAATAGGATAATATAAGGATGATTGTAACAGGAGAGAGAATAATCAATACTCAACCCTTTTTTGAGTAGGTTGTTGATATTAAGACTGATCTAAAATGTAGTTCTAAAAATATACCTTTAGCATGGCTAATGTCCGCTGATGTTTTATTACGAACCATCAACATCTATTACAATAATAGCTTAGTACATATAGCGTTATTGCAGTTTATTATCATACAACGAGAACCTCCTGTAATGGAGAAGCCAGAAGGCGCGCCCCCAATCTTAGTAGAATTTGACCTAGCTTTACAATATACAGATCTTATATACAAATCGTTAGCTTGTTATTAAGCAGATTATGATGGCCAAATGTTAAGATTGTAATTTTGGGACTCAGATCAAGAAAAAATATCAACATAGTCAGCACCTGTACAGAGGATTCATTGGAGGCAATTTTTAAGGTTTTAAGGAAGTTTTTAGAGATGCGTCGGTGGACCCGAATACTAATCAGGTAGGAATAGGAATATTCAGTCCTGATTTAAGAATGGAAATGTTTAACAAATTAGCTAACAACTCCAACATATGTCTAGCCGAGATCCCGGCAATCAGAAAGCAGTAGAGACTGCAGTCAGATAAATAATATCTCGGTCGTGCATGGTATCGGGACTCCAAGAGTGGTTTGCAGAAACTGGAGAGGACAGGTATCTGCGCAAGTAGTTACTATTGTACACTTGCTATCAAAAAAGAAATTTTATTGGCTAAGAACAATGGAGGTATTGTTAAATTTGTATGGATTCCAAGTCATTCTGGCATCATGGGTAATGATAAGGCTGATGAACTTGCTCAGACTGGAAAAAACGATGGTATACTAATCAGTAGCAAACTGCACCATACGAATGTTATAAAGCAAATCAAAGACTCAATATGGTCGGATTGGAGGAGTACATATAGGAGAATGGGTGGATATAAAAGGAATTGAATACATCAAAATTCAGGCAGAACCTCTTAAAAACCATGGTTTCAGAATCTCAAATATTACAAAAGAAAGTTTATATCCACGTTATGCCGAATGAGATCAACACTCTCTCACGACTGCCCATCTATATAAATTAAAATTTAAAGATAGCCCTAACTGCACATGGAAGATCTAAACCATAAACTACTAGGTTGTAATAGGGAACAAGCACCAAAGAAAATTTATGACTACTTCTTACGAAAAATGAATGGAGGATTGTTAGAGAAATAAAGCTCGACGCATGGTTAGTGTGCACCGATTCTCGGCTGTAAACCAATAATAATTAGGGAAATATTTGGCTGGATGCTGAAAGCAGGAGGCCATTGGAATTTCGAACAGAACAGAACATGAAAAAACGTAACACGTACCATTAATTGGTAAAAAAGTATGCTTTATTCTTATAACTAGTGATTTTGATTTGTTTTTAGAACGTTGTAAATACAGGAACGGGTTCGGGATCCAGTTAAACATGTTGATGTTGCTTCCGGTATACGGCATTTTCAAAAGTGGATATGGGACTCTTTACACCTACACATAATAACCTTAGTTAATATGGGCATCTAAAACCCCGACGTAAAACACCGTATTTAAATGTTCAATTTACATTTTCTATGTTTAAATTATATCGCCTTATAATTCATCGTGCGGAAAATTAGTTTTGGAATTCCCAAATTATGAGGTAATGCCATCGTGCCTCGAAATATTCGCGTAAATAGGGCCTGCGGTCTCGTTAATTTGCGAGTTCCCGAGGATCCTCGGGAAGTTTAAATAGTTTGGGGTGTCGATGGAGGGGTTTTAGTCGACGCGGCTATGGTTTTATCTGTTGAATATGTTTGAAAAATTCGCATGGTATTTACTGTCATTGTCCCGCCGCTAAACCTGGTTTCGACCTGGTTGAGCTTAGAAAACCCCATGTCATTTTTGAGGTGGTTGAGTATTGGCTCCCCTGTACATTTTATAGAAAAACTGCATGACAACTTCTTGAAGAGGCCGACATGGTAAACCCATGGGCCGAATTTGAATACATTTGGGTGAACCAATCCTCCTAAGCTATTACTTAAACGTATTGGGAGAACCACTAAATTATCATGGTAATACAGCAAACACCAGCGAATTAAATTTTGACAATAACAAAAATTTAAATTAAATAACAAAACCGAAATTAGTGTCGGTGACAATATTTTCATTATTCGTTATGGTCAGCTTTAAGTCAATTTTTTGCAATGCCCCCCTTGCTAACCAAAAAAGGTGCTGCTACCGCCTCTCCATATTAAGGTTGGACTAATGAAAAACTTGTCAAAGCCATGGACAAAGAAGGTAGTGGTTTCCAGTGCCTAAGAGAAATATTTCCTCACCTAAGTGATGCAAAATTAAAAGAGGGCATATTTATTGGACCTCAGATAAGGAAGCTCCGTTTTCAACAATTAAATGAAAAGGAATTGTCAGCTTGGACGTGTTTTGTACGTGTAGTGAAATGATTTCTGGGCAACAAGAAAGATGAAGACTATAAAAGACTCATAGATGAACTGTTGAAAACCTATGAATTACTAGGGTGTCGCATGTCTCTAAAAATACATTTTTTGCACTCCCATTTGAATTTTCCTGGAAAATTTAGGTGCAGTAAGCGATGAACAAAGAGAGAGGTTTAATCAGGACGATGGAAACACGATACCAGGGACGCTGGAACCCATCTATCTTGGGCGACTACTATTGGTTTTTAATAAGGAAAAAGTGAACGGTTTTGTCGCTGTATCGATATGATTGTGTGCAATATATTTTTTATTAACATAACAACCAATCCTCAGTAATGTTGTTGCATAGATGCCACATGTTTTATATGTTTAGATTAAATAAATATATTAGATTGTAAAAATACGTCGTCTCTTCTTTTTTCTCCACCACCCACCCCTTATAACAAGAAAACTGCACGTGTTACAGTAATTAGCTTATCATTTTCGGATCTAAAATACTTCAGACAAACCTATTTTCATTATTGTTACTTTACAAAAATTTAAATTTGTCGACTAATATCCATTAGAAGGACATTTTGGGAAAGAAAAATTAGTTTTGAATTTTCAGGAAGAACCAAGTGTGGAATCGACACGTTGTATTGTTTATGGTGTTTTAGTATAAAAATTATTTTAAACAATAAAGTTACTTAGGAGATAATGTAATATACAAGAATATTAAATATAAATTTTTGTTTCAGGTATGTGTTCAATTAGCAGCTGACCTACGGTTTAAGGTAAATATATATTTTTATTACAAGTGTCCCGAAAGTGCCTCTTTTCATGCATGTTCACTTCACCGAAAGTAGCGTTTTCCAAGAGAGCGGGTGGGAAAGATTTTTCCCGCCCGCTTCGATTCACCATGTGCTCATAAATAAAACCAGAATTGTCGGTGCGAGATTTGAACCCGGGACCCTCAGATCGCCAGGCGGACACTCTACCCACCGAGCCATACTACAAGCGATAATAAATAGCGGATTATATATAATTTAAATTGGCAGTTAATTTTTCAAAGATGTTTTAGAAAAATGTCTGAAGAATTTCTTTATTTATATGGCCTCAAAGACTCGGGCACTTGTAAAAAAATAAATAAAACCAGAGATGCCGAGTGGGGGATTTGAACCCGCGACTCCCAGATCACAAGGCGAACGCTATACCACTAGGCCACCGAGCCTATTTGTCAAAAATAATAAATAGATATTTACATTCTCCATGCGCGAGTGTTTTCAAGTCATGTAGACAGGAAAACTGTCTGAAGAATTTCGCAACAAAGCTTCGGAGCACTTGTAAAAAAAATTCGGTACATATCTCGGGTCGTCGGAGGCTTTTCGAACTCGTGCGCATCTCGTCCGTAAAAGCCTCTTTTCGGCCCTTGATACGTAATGTACTATTCTTTACTCTCTCCAGCTAAAGAAAAACAGTGGGAAATGGTAATAAAGCCCTCGAAAGCGTTTTACGCAAAATATTTAATGTAAATTTCCCCAATATATCCAACTCGACGGCAAGTTTTTAAATTAATTATTACCACTCGACGGCCCTTTGTGGCAATAAACTTATATATGATTTAATTAAAGTGTCGGGTGGGAGCAAATTAATATGCGGGAAACATCGATCGTCGGTATAAATTCCATCGCGTAGCGCTTCGGTCGGGATTATTTCATTAATTATAATTATTAATATTTAAGTTGGTAGTTCCGGTCGCTCGACTGTTTTGGTCGACGATTTAACTCTATTTGGATATAATTAGTTTATTAATAAGGGAAAGACAGGCGTTTTAATTCGGTTGTGTTGGAATGTAAATAACTAACCCCTTAAAGTACTGCCGTTGCCGTGGTATGTATAGCGACAGCTTATCGGACTGGTTAAATAATCTATTTTATCTACGATCGCTACCCTAAATAGCGAAAAACATACCGTCTAAGTAAGTTCAATTTTACGTAAAGTAAATCGCACAGTAAACAAGACCGCCTTGTTTATTTTCAACAAAAGTACACATTGCATATGGGCTTATTAAGGAATAACAAGAGAGTCGTAGACGGCTGCTATCACAAACGCTGGGGGGGAAAAGGAGAAAAGTAACGGTATACTATTTTCTTTTTAATTTTAATAAATTTGATCATAGATAGTAAATTCCTATTCCGATTTATTAATAAAGCACCCACAAACGACCAGATTTAATTTATTAAACCTTATTAAACAATGAAGTGACACGGAAGCAGAGCGGGCGCCCCCCTTTTAATCAACTTTGCTAACTCCGACCCTTGTCAGTTGCCTCCCTCGAGGTTTAGCCGGGGTTTATAACGCTTTACCGACTGTTTTGTTACCGAGACGTTTGCGTCTTGCTAGTTACGGTAGGGAAATAATTATTGCTTAATTTCGTTTTGAGGTAGGTTTCAAAACATTCATACTGTCGAACTAATAATATTTTTCTGAAGTAGTCCGTTTCTCAATGATGTGAAATTATGACCATTCAGGTTTCAAAACAGAAGACAGCGATCTAATAAGTAGTCCATTTCTAAGTGGAGTGAAATTATGACCATTCATCGTTACCTCTTTGAGGTAGGTTTCAAAGCAGAAAACAATCGAACTATTAATATTTTTTGGAAGTAGTCCATTTCTCAATCGTGTGAAATTATGACTATTTATTACCTTTTTTGAGATAGGTTTCAAAACAGAAGACAGTCGAAGTAATAATTTTTTTTAAGTAGTCCATTTCTCAGTGAAGTGAAATTATGACCATTCATTACCTCTTTGAGGTAGGTTTCAAAACAGAAGACAGTCGAACTATTAATATTTTTTGGAAGTAGTCCATTTCTCAATGGTGTGAAATTATAACTATTCATTACCTTTTTGAGATAGGTAGGTTTCAAAACAGAAGACAGTCGAACTATTAATATTTTTTGGAAGTAGTCCATTTCTCAATCGCGTGAAATTATGACTATTCATTTTTGAGATAGGTTTCAAAACAGAAGACAGTCGAAGTAATAATTTTTTTTAAGTAGTCCATTTCTCAGTAGAGTGAAATTATGACCATTCATTACCCCTTTGTGGTAGGTTTCAAAACAAAAGACTGTTAAACTAGTAATTTTTGTTTGAAGTAGTCCATCTTTCAGTGGAGTGAAATTATGACTATCTTTACCTCTTTGAGGTAGGTTTCAAAACAGAAGGCAGCGAACTAATAAGTAGTCCATTTCTCAATGGTGTGAAATTATGACTATTCAATACCTTTTTGAGATAGGTTTAAGTAGTCCATTTCTCAGTGGAGTGAAATTAGGACCATTCTTTATCTCTTTGAGGTAGGTTTCAAAACAGAAGACTGTTGAACTAGTAATTTTTGTTTGAAGTAGTCCATCTCTCAGTGGAGTGAAATTAAGACTATCATTACCTCTTTGAGGTAGGCTTCAAAACAAAAGACTAATAAGTAGTCCATTTCTCAGTGGAGTGAAATTATAATCATTCATTATTACCTCTTCGAGGTAGGTTTCAAAGCAGAAGACGGCCAAACTATTAATATTTTTTGGAAGTAGTCCATTTCTCGGTGGCGTGAAATTATGACCATTCATTACCTCTTTGAGGTAGGTTTCAAAACAGAAGACTGTTGAACTAGTAATTTTTGTTTGAAGTAGTCATCTCTCAGTGGAGTGAAATTATGATCTACTTACGTCTTTGAGGTAGGTTTCAAAACAAAAGATAGCAAACTAATAAGTAGTCTATTTCTCAGCGGAGTGAAATTATAATAATTCATTATTACCTCTTCTACGTAGGTGTCAAAGCAGAAGACGGTCGGAACTAATAATTTTCTTCTTGAAGTAGTCCAGCTTTAAGTGGAAAATTAAGACCTTTAATTTACTATTTGAGGTAGCTTCAAAACAGATATGATAAATTTGTATAACTTCACTAAGAAACGAGGGTTGCCATTAAAATTTAAAAAAAAATCAAAATCATCGAATCTTTGATCATTAAGCTCTTTTTGGATGAAGCATTGCTTTCTTTTGTTGCGTTGCATTTTTACGAATGTGACGTATGCGACGTATGCGTTTTTAACTCACTTTTCATTCACACAATTTGACATGTAACAAGTTCGTAAAACATCGTGTTCGAAACGACCGTAATCTGATTAGATAACCAATCATTACCATGTCCCAAGTTAAAGAAGCCTATTAGTCCGATAAGATCTACCCCCGGGCCCTGAATCATTGAAATTCACTATCCACATACGTAACATTTAATTTTAACACCCCGAATTTAAATAAACCCGTCCTCGTGCAAGACAGACGCGGACCATTAACAAAAGAGAAGAGCCCTTTCTTGGGCGCGAAACAAGTGAACATCTGTCGGCGTAAACGTAATGGCCTCCGCGGCGTTCCGGGGTGATCGTACAGTGCACAGGTGCACGCGCGTGCCTTTACATCGGGTTACACCTGATGCCCGTAGGGCGTGACTATCGGGAGGTCATTAATATTGTCGGTGGTAAATGGGTGGATGGTGGTGTTGGTGAGACTAGATTAAATTTGATAGATTTTAGTAACGAGCAATATTTGACAATACCAAATATACACAGGGTGTTCGTTAATGACGTGCTAATATTTCAGGGTGTGATTCCTTAGGTCATTTTATAAAGAAAAGTTCATATGAACATATGTCCGCAACGGCTTAAATTTTTGGCTACAGGGTGTTGAATTTTTATTTTTTAAATGGTTATTTTTTAATATGTCCGAAAGTACTTTAGATATTATTTTCAATTTTGGTATGTGATGATATGATATAGAACCACAAATTTTAGTTAGAAAGTTATTCAATTGTTCAACCAGTGGAGTCCCTGCAAACATGTCCTCTGATATTTTTTACAAAATGGATGGTATGCCTCAGACACTTTTCCATGTGGATATTTTTTCTGATTAGCCTGGTCAATTCTACATAAAAACGGTCTCTTGAGTTTTGATTAAAACCACTAAATTCATATTGAAACTCATTATTATTAACATTGATAAAATTATTAATGAGAAATTTTGTTTTATAAAAATTGTCGGAGTGTGCAATTCGATGCGAAGACGGGCGGAAGCACGTCTTTTAAGTGATGGGGGCCATTTCCAACAATTTTTATAAATCAAAATTATCATTAATTATTTTATCAATGTTAATAATAATGAGTTTCATTGTGAATTTAGTGGTTTTAATCCAGAACGGGTGCGTGTGACGAGAAAAACTCAAGAGACCGTTTTCATGTAGAATTGACCAGGCTAATCAGAAAAATTATCCAGATGGAAAAATATCAGTGGCGTACCATCTTTTTTGTAAAAAATATCAGAGAACATGTTTGCAGGGACGCCACTGGTGGAACAATTGAATAACTTTTCTAACTAAAATTTGTGGTTCCATATCCTATTAACACATACAAAAATTGAAAATAATATCTAAAGTACTTTCGGAGATATTTAAAAATAACCATTTAAAAAATAAAAATTCAACACCCTGTAGCAAGAAATTTAAGCCGTTGCGGACATATGTTCATATGAACTTTCTTCATAAAATGACCTAAGGAATCACAACCTGAAATATTAGCACGTCATTAAGGAACACCCTGTATACAGGGTGTTTCTTAATAACATGCTAACATTTAAGGAGGTTATTCTTGGGTCCATTTTCAGAAAAGAACTTCATATGAACATATTATGTCCTGGACGTGTGTTTTTTTAATAATTTGTTTAGGTTAATGACCTACATGCGTGACAACTAAACTAGGTAGATAACTGTCAAAAATGTTAACAAAACAAAATCTACTTCTTACCTACTAGATCCTTTTTAATCTCTGCTAATTGCCGAATTTCATAACAGAGTGTAAATGAATGAATTTAATGTTTTTACACGAAAGCTGTACGTCAAACGACAAAAAATCAATAAACGACATTTGCTCAGTAAGGAATGAGAATTTCCAAAAATAATTTTTATTTAAAAAAAAAGAAGTGGCGTACCATGCTTTTCTTCAAAAATACCGAGAGCAATTCCCGCACGAACGCCACTGGTCGAAATAAAAAAAACATGTTATACATCATAAAATGCCTCTCGATGAATAGAAAGTGTGTACCAAATTTCACAAAAATATCTAGAGCAGTATCACAGATGTATCTCAAAAGTTAAGACGTTTAGGACATGTTCATATGATGTTTTTTTCTGAAGATGGACCCAATAATAACCTTTTTTAATATTAGCATGTTATTAACACCCTGTATAATAATAATATACAGGGTGTTCGGAAAATGCACCAGGATACTTGAGTAGGTGGTTCTACATGTTAAAATAAAGTTAGAAAGCCATGATCTTCGAACCAGCCCCATAAACAAGAGTCAAGTGGTGTGGAGTCTGGCGATCGTGGAGGCCAACCAATAGGACCACCGCGACCAATCCAAAGCACGTTCGTCCCAATGTTGCTTGACTTGACGATGCCATTTAATAAACGCATTATACAGTGAAACCTCTCATAACGGACACCTCTAATAAGCCGACATCTCTATTAAGCGGATATTTTTTCATAGTCCGGAACTAGGTATATGAAATTCCATGAAAATCAACCTCTCTTGGGCGGACTCTCCTTTGGGCGAACGCAGACAGGCTGGTTTCATACAAAGATTGCGAAAACCCTCCTTTAAACGGATAAGAATTTTTTTAAGTATTTGGGAGACGAATAAGTACGGTGCAAAAACTCTCTGAGAACAGACCGGCAACCAATCGCGTATGCGTGGCAGCGCGAGCGGCATTCGCTGAATGAAAGTATGTGTGATTCCCCGACAGCAGTCCGTTTATTTGTGAGTTGTAAGGTTAAAATCGTAAACAATGGCACAAAAATGTCGCATTTTGAGTCTGAAAGAGAATATTGATGTTGTGGAAGTTTGTAATTTGATAACAATGATTTGGGCGAGTTCATTAAAGATAGCAATGTGCTATTAGAAGTTGATAATGACCCCATTCCTACCGATTATGTAGTCCAAACTGAAACCACATCACTATCTGACGACTCTGGCTCATTGGCTTTGTTTTGCGTAAAATAAAATTAATTTATATAACTATCTCAAAAAAAAAGATATTTTATACACCTTTCTTAAAAAACACTGAACGATTATTATCACGTATCAAGTTACTCTGCCTTATACGCACATTGATAAATTACCATCGAATTAAATTCGTTATTTAATATTAATACTTTGTTAACACTTTCCCAAAATTAATCGTGTTAAATGATAAAATTATAGTGTCCGTTGACGTTGATATCTGATTTTATCTTGTTAAATTACCACCTCGAGAACGTATACCCGTATACGTTTTTTTAAAGATAAGAATCGAGGTAGATGTATATTTTTTAAGGTAGATTAAAACTGGTATTTTGCAACAACCGTTAGGTTCGTTTTAAAAATAATATTCGATAATGCCGGGTACTGTATTTTATTAATAATAAGGACAAAAGGAGAAAAATGGCCATTGATTGCATGGTTATCGACGATAAAGTCTGTCATTGATAAATGTATATGAGGCACAGAGTTATGTTAGTTCTCCATGACCTGGCTATACAGAGTCTTATGGAAATTACTTATATTTAAACCAGCACGTTCTGGGATTAAAACAAATTTATGAAAAATAACCATAATTGCCGCTTTGACACTCTTAAATATTAGCACGTCATTAAGGAACACCCTGTATCCTACATCCTACACCGAAAAAATATAATAGTAAAATTATTATAGTAAAGATTTTATTGTAAAATTTCCTATAAAATATAATATTAATTACATTTTTTATTAATAATCTGTACCAAAATAATATTGTAAACATAATTTAAAAGGATTTCTAATAAATTCAGTAAAATCAAGTAAATACTAAAATACAGGGTGTTATGGAAATGACGTTTTATATTTAAACCGGCAATTCCTGAGATGAATACAAATTGGAGAAAAATTTCCTAAATGGCGCTTTCAATTCAGCGGTAAAAAATAACCTGACGTCAAACCAGGAAAACATCTGTGCGGCACTGCGACACATACGAATTCTCACCGGTGTTGTCAGAATTACACCTTACACTCTTTATGTTTGAAATACGCAACTACGTAACTAGGTCAAATGTCGATGACATTTTGACTTTTGACTAATTGCTGATTGTTTATTTTTTAATGTAATTTTATTTAGGCCACACACATACACTTACCTTGTCGGTCTTATTTAAAAATTAGTGTCAATTTCTATAAAAACTTATACAGCGTTTTAGTAAAGAAACCGGCACATCACATAACCCATAACCATAATCGCAAAACACCTGAACAATGGCCGCCATAATACACAAAATTCACTTAGAGACATTTTATTAACATTGGCTTGTCTCGCCTAGATTTGTATGAACTTTTGTTTTTAATTAAAAAACACATTGTAAAATGTAAATAACATTTCTTTGAATTAAAAATGACATCTGAACTGAAACATTTAAAACACGACCTGTCAAAAAGTAGAGATGTACTAGTGCAATGCTTGTTTTTCCGGTAGATTCCCGCGCATTCACCAAAAAAGGTTGAAATAAATAATTATAATAATCTACAGCACTTATTTATTGTTTTCCTTCACTGCTGTAGATACCAATAAAGATTAAAAACTTGTTAATCGCTGCTCTGGTGCTCTTTTTCATTCGAAAAGCTTAAAAAAATTAAATCGATTGTTTCACAGCGGGCTTTTAAAACCAAAGATTAGCCTCTATCTCTACTATAAATCGACAGAAGGTTAGAAGTTGACATTTGCTTGACAACAATTTATTCCTCTGTGGCTTCACACGAAAGAGTTTTTTTCGGGATATTTAATCAACTGTAACAGTGCGAGATAGTGTGAAAATGTTTAGTACATACAGAAAAATCAAGTCGAAGGCATATTAGAAAATGTTCCTTTAGTAAGAGACTGGAAATCGCAAGGTCATCGGATCTTACCCCATGCAATTTTTTTTCTATGGGGTACGATGAATAAAGAATTAGTTTATAAAGTCGAAGATATGGATCAGTTGCGATATAAGATATTGGATGCAGCAGATAAAATAATTGCTGAACGTTTTAGTTTATAAAGGGCCAATTTATGTCCTATCTCCTATTTGTGTGTTTGTTAAAGAATGCATTAGTGTGTAGCAATTTTGTGTGACAAGGGCCTAATCTTCAAAAAACTAATTTGAAATATGTGTGTTTCTTTAAGTGATTTATGGTAATTTGTTCAGTGTTTCACTATGTGTTCTGTATCTCTGCCGATATACAGGGTCATGTTCTGAGATTGGAAGAAAAACCCCAAAGGGGTTTTAGTGGGGTATAAGCTTTTCCCACTAAAACCAAAAAAAGTGAAGATGCATGTGCCCTGGATTACTTGCTAGTGTACTGGCACCTGGATTCACTTCTAGGTAGCTAAATATTTATTTTTATAAGAATCTAAAGTTTTACACTAACAGTTTGGCAACATTGCGCCAGAACCTCTGTTTATTACACAACTGCTCAGTGTAATATGACTGTGCCGATGAGTGACCTATGGGTTTATGGGTGCATTACCCCACTTTTTAAACGTTCGATTTGAAAAAAAATATATTTAGCGCTTCTTTAGGACACCCCAGGAGTCACCCATTTAAATATAATACGTCATTTCTATAACACCCTGTATATTGTAAATTTTACAACGAATGTATGTGCACGGGATGAATACTAGTGAAATTATTATAGTATTTACAGATGTGATCGTACGGTTTCCTATAAATTATTGTATCAATTACCATTTTCATAATTAATCCGTACCAAAATAATATGGTAGATTGCAAAAATGTATGGCACATTTCACTAGTTGTTATTTAGTATCTTTTATTGTAAAAATGACCACGTTTAAATGAAGTGTTGTAGAAATTTTTTTGACAAGAATACAAGACATAAAATTAGAAAACTTAACAGGAAACATACAACGATCGATGAAGCCAAGCGACGTTGGGCACGGTTAGTACTTGGATGGGAGACCGCTTGAGAATACCATGTGTCAAAATTTTACAAAAGGTTTAAGTTCAAAAAGTTATTTGGTCCAAAAAATTTCATTCTTAAAATTAAATTGCAAAAATTTGACAGAAATTAATAGTGTGAGTACAGATATTAAGTACATTAA
Organism: Barypeithes pellucidus; assembly: GCA_963991005.1. Classification (NCBI taxonomy): domain Eukaryota; kingdom Metazoa; phylum Arthropoda; class Insecta; order Coleoptera; family Curculionidae; genus Barypeithes; species Barypeithes pellucidus. The sequence goes on along the minus strand of OZ022561.1, from coordinate 16,089,067 downwards.
GTTCTTAATTGAAATTGATATGTTTTAGCATAACAAGTTACATTTTTACTTAATTTACGAATAAGCTGTTCAACTATTCAGTCAGTGAACAAAATCTTAAGAAGCGAGAGAAACTTTAGGTGGGAATTTCAAATTTATTTAAAGAATATGTTGTATTTTTTAGATGAAATACACAGGATAGGATGATGTTCACAGAAAGGAGTCAATGTAATTGCTAGGTAATTAATATTTATAGGTTTTAAAACGAAAAATTCTGGTCACCACTGGTGACTTTCCCAATTGGTTTTTAAATTAAAAATAACTAAAATTTATTAACGTTAATTGGAAAATAATGAGCAAAATAATTAAAAAGTTAATTATGTATACATAAGGACGACTTTGCAGCAGTGTATAATTTAGAAACAATACTATACAGGGTTCACTCTCAAACTGGACCATCAAATCGCTGGTAAAGTTATTGGCCCGAAAAATGGTTCAGATATAATGACTGGAATAAAATGGGTGCTAAAGGCGGTCGTAAAACCCTTAAATTTCCAATATTTAAGGGCCGGATTTTAATTTCTAGCTCAAGATAAAACAATTTTATTCGGTGTTTTCAACAATTCATTTCGTAATTTGATTACTTATTTACGAAAGAGGCTTGTTTAAATGGAAATGGACACGCTCTACCTTTTAAAAATATACAGTCGTAAAAGTTCTCTGTTGTTTCGTGACATTTTTTTAATATGCAACACGGTAATTTTTTTCCATGTATATTATAAAAACACTATTAGAGTATAAAACCTAAATTATAATCAAAAAGTCTGGCGCCTTTTTTAATCAAAATCCACTACTATTAAATTGAGATTAGGCCCCCATTAGTTCTGCTTTCTGCAAATTAAAATTCGTGTATTCATTTTTTTCCCGAAGATTAAACAAACCAATTTATGTCAGACAAAAACAATAAAAAAATCTTCATCCAGGTTTTGCGAAGTCATTAATCTGGCAATTAATTTAATTGAATTCTGAGCAATAATCAATTTATTTATTGGATAACGTCCCCGAGGACCTATAAAAACTTTTTTATTAACGAAGTTTACGGAGTTTTTGCTTTGGAGAAGTTGTCGTCAGTATAAGGCCCAATTGTTATATTAATTTCGGCGAATATTTCATTATGTCGAGAACCCCAATTTTTTCTTTGTTAGAATGAAAGTTACCGTTTTGATCGTAATTTTGAAACATGGCCATCTTCACACACGGAAAGAAAAACTTAAATTAACTATAAAAATATTTATACAGCGTGTTTCTTACTAACATACTAATATTTAAGAAGGTTATTCTTGGGTCTATTTTCAGAAAAGAACCTCATATGAACTTAAGAAATACAAATTTTCAAAAAATCTCCTTTTTTATTAATATCTGTGATACTGCTCTAGATATTTTTGTGAAATTTGGTACACACTTTCCATTTATCAAGAGGCATTTTATGACGTATAACATGTTTTTATTCCAATCAGTGGCGTTCGTGCGGGAATTGCCTTCGGTATTTTTGAAGAAAAGAATGGTACGCCACTTCTTTTTTTTAAATAAGAATTATTTTTGGAATTCTCATTCCTTGCTGAGCAAATGTCGTCTCTTGTTTTTTTGTCGTTTGGCGTACAGTTTTCGTGTTAAAAAAGGAAATTCATTCATTTGCACTCCGTTACGAAATTAGTTGTTAACGAAGATTTTGACAGTTGTCTGCCTAGTCTAGTTGTCACGTGTTTAAGTCATTACCCTTAACAAATTATTAAAAAACATGAAAATCTTTAACACCCTGTATCTCTCTGCATACTGCCCCTAAGTACAATTGTTTTCATAGCACACTTGAACAAATAGTATTTTCGGAATAAAATTAGATTTTTTTAGAAAACGCTTTGATATAGGTATAGGACAGTAAATACTATTTATAAAGAACAACTAATTTGCCATCAAATTAAACAAAAATATACAGGGTGTTCCATTTAAAATACGAAAGTTTTTAATGGTTGAAATCTTTCACAATGAACCTTGAATTGTGACCACCCTGTACATTTTCTGCTGAATTTGAAATATTTTTGAAACTGGATGATCTTCTAGCTATTCGGTGAGAAAAAAATTTTAGTCCAAGAACTAAGGTAAAAAAATTAAATGGATTATTTCATCGTCATGCATTTGCCAAATAATTACAGAAAGTCCAGATATCTCAAAAACTAACAGAGTCTGACAAAAACATGTTCTATGAAGTGTGCTTAGTATTTAACGCTTAATCGAAAAATATAATAAAAACTGCCATGTTGTATTTAAAAAACGAAAGTTGGTAGCTACTTCCGGTATAGCCGGAAATGACAGAAACATGTGAATATTTTAGTTAAAGAGAGCATATTGATAAACCTACATCCCCAAAGTTTCAGAAACATATATTCAGTAGTTCTCCATGAAATTCTAATGAAAGCTCGTCGTGAATCACCCTGTATATGTACTTAAATTAAATTCTGTCGGTGCATTGGTCGAAGAACATTTATTTACATGAACTACGGCAGTTTTTAAACTGAGTGAGTATCGAGCATCGCCAAGAAAATCTATCGAAACGTTTTTCCTCAGAAACCTGACAAAGCAGGCAGAGGAGCATTACGAGACAACAAAATGAGCCTCTTAACTATCAAATCGCAAGTTGTCCATATTCTGTGGGGACAGCCCCCCTTTTTCCGCGTTTAAACAGCTTTAATATTAGTGATAACGGTTTATAGAGCTGACAACTAATATGCCACGAAACTTCCCATTCATTACAGCCAATTAAAAACCTACACGATGTATCCATAAACAATGACCAACTTATGTTGTTGTCCTATCAATACGCTTTTAATTATTTTGTCGATTATTTCCCAATAAAATTCACTATATATATGTTTAAATTGATTTTAATGTATTTAGCAATTAAGGCGTTCTCTAATAACACCCGTTTAAGCACGTTTTTTTGGTAATAATCCTTAAGCTTAACTTAATTAGTCCAGCCGGATTTTTTATTGTTTAGTTTTCGGTGAACGAGCATCGACGTGAGGTGTGCGACATGAAGAAGGAAGTTTATAAGCCCAAAGTTGTTTGTTATGTTGATAATGTGAGTACTTGAAAGCTTTTACAAGCTTGTGAGTAAATAGGTATATAGTACACTAGGAAATATACAGGGTATCCGCTAATTAATGGTACATGGAAAAACCACAGACTCCTTACGTAAAAATATTAGGATTTAATTATACACTGAGAAAAAATTCTAATACCTGGTATAAAAAATATTATATCAGTTATTGGATTTCCACATATGTATTTGGACAGCGCGACAGTTGGCTACTGTAAAATCTAGCTTTATCTACACTGTGGTTATAGTGGCAATAACTTACTTCTAATAGTAGTTATAATCTATAATAGTTGGAGGTACTAATTATATTAGAGCAGCGGTTATTCGTTTTATACCCAATATAAAGATATTTTAATAACAGTTAGCGGCTGGATTGTAAGTATTATAATACTGATAACTCGGTATACCGTTTATGAGAATTTCTAATACCAGTGATAATATAGAATATACTGAATATCATACTGTTTCTTTCCACATAAAAGATAGCTTATACCCAATATATGAAAGATTCTGATACCTATTACAAGAATCTTCTAATAGTGTATATTACACTATATCTGATATACTAAGTGGTCCACTTAAACAAGAATATATTGCATATATAAGCATCGGGTACTTACTACACTAATATTAATATTCTATATTATAACAAAAAAACTATACAACATATGTCTAATTTTAGATTTCGACACATACGGGTGTTTTGCACCTAGGTGTCTATTATTGGTTTTTACTATTCATTATATTATACAGTGATGGGCTAAAATATGGAACAAATTCATTTAAAAATCAGGTATTAATTTTTTGTAAAAACGCTCGGACACGTCGATTATAATTTTTTCTTCCGTATTTTTTGCCTCAAAAAGAAATTATACTGGGTGTGTCAAAAAGTAGATGTAGGTATAATTTTGAAAAATTATTTTATTAAGTGTTGAAAATGCAAACCATTAACTTCTTGACAATATGCCAACCTACTTAAAAACCCTTCTAAAACATTATTTACAGTATTTTCATTAATTTGCCTAATTTCATATCTAATTTTAAATTTTAAGTCTTCCAAATTTTGAGGTTTATCCTTATACACTTTTGATTTCAAATAACCCCAAAGAAAGAAATCCATTGGTGTAAGATCGGGAGATCTTGCAGGCCATTCTATGGGTCCTCTTCTACCTATCCATCGTTCGGGAAAAATAGTATTCAAATACTCTCGTACTTGTCGAGCAAAATGAGGCGGAGCACCATCCTGCTGAAACCAAATAGACGCTTCTGGTAGATTAGACTGATTCGGATTTGGAAAATCCGCTGCTAGTGTGGGAATTAATTAATTTTGAAGAAATTGTAAATACCGGTCTCCTGTAAGATTTCCATCAAAGAAAAAAGGTCCAATAATTCTATCATTTAATATCCCTGCCCAAACATTTACTTTTTGTGAGTATTGCGTATGCTGTTCTCTCATCCAACGGGGATTATTTGTACTCCAATACCGAAAATTTTGTCTGTTTACCGAACCATTCAAACAAAACGTGGCTTCATCGCTAAAAAGTACGCTGCGATGGAAAAATAGACTACCTAACCTAATTTTATACGGATGGTACTTTTCTTGTTTCAATACCCGCAAAACAGATCGTCGGCTAACATCATTATTAAGGGCTACTTCAGTGGATGCACTATGGGGATTATCTTCAACTTCTAACAAAATGTTCAATTTTGTGTTTTCACTAATTTTAGACGATCCTTTACATTCCCTGTTTCCCTGAATTTTTTCTCAATTTTACTCACTGTAGATCTTGTAATCCGTCGTTCTGGATACTTAGCGCTAAACAAGTTACAAACTTCTTCTTGACTTCTTGTTTTGTCTCCACATCCAATTAAAATTAAAATTTCGATTCTTTGTGTTTCTTTTAAATGCACCATTATCACCGTTTTTTCAAAATTATACTTAAAATTCTTTTTGATTGACACATGACTTGCTATCGTAGTAACAATTAATTTAAATTTACCTGTTTACCTTTAAGTAGGTACATGTGCCTTTTTTTAAAGAAATTTCTTTCTTAAGATGTAATTTTTCTCTAAAACCGTTAGAGATAAGGATAGAGTATGCTACATGAATTATGCTCAGAATTTGACGTAGAATTTATGTGATAAGTAAAAATAGGGTGGTTCTATTTAAAATACAAAAAAATTTTACAACATCTACTTTTTGACACACCCAGTATAATTTCTTTTTGAGGCAAAAAATCCGGAAGAAAAAATTATAATCGACGTGTCCGAGCGTTTTTACAAAAAAATAAAACCTGATTTTTAAATGAATTTGTTCCATATTTTAGCCCATCACTGTATATTAAAAATGTTAAAATGTAAAAAATGTTAAAAAAATAAATGTTAAATTATTAATTAAAATTAAAAGGTTTAGAGCATTCAAAAGCGCAGTTATTGCTTTAAAATTTCTATTTATCGCTTTCCGATGCGCTTTGTTGTGTATACCTCATTAAAATGTATCATACTCCTTTTGGTTTTGATACAGAGCCATTTCACGAAACATAATGAGACGCGAAAATGTAAAATGAGCTTGATATGATAGGGCTTTTGAAGTATCTTTATACACATCGGGATATTATTTAATGCTGGCAAAAGCCTATATTAATTTTACGGAAATGAGTTATTAATTTTGTCACACAATTCAGTTGGTGGATATTTGAATAGATGTCTCTGTTTGGCTGCTTCCCTTTGATGTTTTGGCTCGATTCCATTTAGTTAAATTGGTTAAATACACATGTTTGAACGCCCGCGGATGTAATTTATAATATTCAGCTTAGCATGTCGTTTACACAAAGCTGTTTCTAATTGATTCGACGCGGCGGGTATTCAATTTGTGGAACCGGAGGATTTATTTGTTTAATTCTTTTGCCGAGGATTTGAATAATGAAGCTTGTAATTTAAAAAAAAGATATTTAAAAATGTGTAGGTTGGATCTTATGATCCTTGTTATGTTTTGTCACATTGGTTATTTCTACGATATCAACTTCGAGGTTTAATGTACCTTTAGTCTGTTTACGGAAACATTATTTTCTCACGCACAAAAAAAAGTTACTTCTGAAACCAAAAAAAAATACATTTTGACAATGCAGTGAAACCTCCCGTAACGGACATCTCTATTAAGCGGACATTTTTTCATAGTCCGGAACTAGGTATATGAAATTCCATGAAAATCAACCTCTCTTGGGCGGACGCGGACAGGCTGTTTGCATTCAAAGAGTGCGAAAACCCTCCTTTAAACGGCCAAAAATTTTTTTAAAGTATTTGGGAGACGAATAAGTATGGTGCAAAAACTCTCTGAAGACAGACCGGCAACCAAGCGCGTAAGCGTGGCAGCGCAAAAGGACTTCGCCGAATGAAAGTGTGTGTGATTCCCCGACAGCAGTCCGCCGTTTATTTGTGAGTTGTAAGGTTAAAATCGTAAACAATGGCACAAAAATGTCGCATTTTGAGTCTGAAAGAGAACATTGATGTTGTGGAAGTTTGTAATTTGATAACAATGATTTGGGCGAGTTCATTAACATTGATATATAGCAATGTGCTATTAGAAGATGATAGTGACCCCATCCCTACCGATCATATAGTCCAAACTGAAACCACATCACTATCTGACGACTCTGATGAAGAAGTTGAATGCAGTAATCAAACAAATGTCACCAATTATCAACAAGCCATTAGTATGGTAAAGGAATTATAAGAGTATGCAAAGAATAGAGGTGACTCTACAGCAATGGAATTGTTATCAGACATTTTCTTGATTGCAAGTATAAAACGCAAAAACGTCAAATTACGTTATTAGTTAATAATAATTAATAATTTTACATTTACATATTACCTAATAACAAATTTCCCATGGGCGGACACCTCTGTTAGGCAGACACATTTAGACGGTCCCGTAGGTGTCTGCCTAAGTTTACAAATAGTAAATATATCTGAGAGGAAGAAAATACATAAAGTGAGTTTTTTGTTATATGCACACCTTTAACCCTGGGAGGATTATCTTTGCGATATAAAGAAAAAAATATGTATTTTTTATAAAATGTTTGATATTATTGCTTATTTCGTCGTTTATTGCTCCACGCCCTCGCATCCTAAACATTCTCGTTGTCATGTAATTCAATTTAAGTGGCATGTTTATTATGTTGGATGCCTAATGGACCGCGTCGCGTTTCTAAATACAAATTCGGGCCCGCATCGTTGACAAATCGCTCCCGGATTCTGTCGTTCGGGATATAAATAAATACCGTCGCACGTTGGGTAGATGAAAAATTTACAATGTCGGGGGGGTTTTACACCAATGCGATGGCATTAATATGGCTAAAGGGGAGATTTGCTGCTGATTTGATTTGTATTTGACGAAATTTTGGAAAGGAAATACCAAACAATAGTAAAAAACGTATGAAACAAATTGAAAGGCGCAAGTCGAATTTAATGCTTAGAACACCCAGGGACTAGTTTTCTTTAAGAAGGTTAACATTGCAGAACCGTATTTACTCATGGCGGGACACGCAATTGCACTGGCTTCGTCGATTAATTTGTTTGGTGTCAATCAGGAAATAAATATGTCTTGGTATAACCACGTTGTGGCATTCACCAGCTCATTTTACAGTTTCATCGGCCATTCTACAAAGAAAACGTGCTACTCTCACATATATATACAGGGTGTAACTAAATAAGTGTAAAACATTTAAGGGGGTGATTCCTCATCGAAAAAAAGATAGGATCTTTCATATAAAGAAACTTTATTGGAGCATCCCTTGTTAAGATACAGCCCCTTAAAGGGGGTACATAAAATGTGTTTAACAATTTTTTTCACAAGCACTAAAAAAGTTACAATATTGAAATTAACCTGACACTTAGCCAGTAATTTATTTGGTTTACCCCATGGTTGTAAGGGATGGAAAACGCAACCCCTAAAATTTATTTCCAATGTAAGTTTTTGTCTTATTATTTGTTTACCATCTAAAAATTTATTTCCGATAGCCTGTTTCATTCTAAACAAAAAATGTCTCTTGAATTTTTTGCCCAAAATAAACCAGTTCGCAGCAAAAAATTATTTTACGAAATTTTTGAAATATTTAAAATATTTGCGCGAATACGTGGCTCAATGCGCCGACGTCTAGACGCATGCGTAATGTCTGAAGGTAGACATATTGAACATTTACTATGATTTCTAGATGTTGTATGTTTTGTTATTAATAAATTAGTTTTGTTTATTTATATAAATTTTATGTACCCCTTATCTTAAAAAGGGATACTCCAATGAAGTTTCTTTATATGAAAGATCCTATCTTTTTTTCGATGAGGAATCACCCCCTTAAATGTTTTACACTTATTTAGTTACACCCTGTATATAACCATTATATTGCTAATACCATCTGCAATTATGTCCCCGCTATGGGCATCGAAGGGGGCGTTGTGAGTTTGCGCAGTTCGGAATTTTCCTTGTGAAAGTAAACATTCGGCAGGACCGGATTTCAACTTTTTTAATGTAAATTTCACTTCGATTAGTTCCATTTAAGACAGCGTTCCATGCATACGATTTCTGACGATATGATGATCCGGCGGTGCCCTGATTGATGTAAATTTTTGGTGGCAAATTCCGTCCGAATATTTGTAACAATCGACACGATGAGCTTTATTTTAACTTTCATCCGACGTCGTATGTTTCTTAACCTCACTTTTTTCTAACCCAAAAATTAATAATGAATGACTATATTGACTATTTTGGGAATTATTATCAGCTACTAATGCACAAAATTAAAAAATCATTAATTAAAATACATTGATTTTAAGGTTAGGTAGTGACTACATATACAGGGTTGCCCAGAAGTTCGGAATTAATATACCCTTAACCTATAACTTTTAGGGAATACGCTCGGACACGTCAATTTAGTTTTATATATGCTCACATTTTGACGTGCTTCGTTTGTTTTTTTATAGACATTTGTCAAAGATATGACGACATCGATCTTTTTTTAAATAGAGACATACAGCTTGTGATACATCATTTGAAAGTTAATATCTCGTACAGTATGCTCATAAAATTTACAGCGATTTCAAGGTAAGAAATCTTCATTGTTTCACGTTGTGTGGATTTGAAAGGTAGAAAAAACCATCAATGATTTATCATTTCCGCTTATTTAAATAGAGATTTTTAAAAACTTTTAACAGTCGCCATTTTGAAACAGCTTGACAGAATCGCTCTAAAATTTATGAGCATACTGTACGAGATATTAGCTTTCAAATGATGTATCACAAGCTGTATGTTTCTATTTAAAAAAAGATCGATGTCGTCATATCTTTGACAAATGTCTATAAAAAAAACAAACGAATAACGTCAAAATGAGAGCATATAAAACTAAATTGACGTGTCCGAGCGTTTTCCCCAAAAGTTACAAGTTAAGGCTATATTAATTTTATTCCGGACTTCTGGGCAACCCTGTATGTGGCAGGACACGCAATTGCACTGGCTTCGTCGATTAATTCGCTGGGTGTCAATCTCAATTGTCCGCAAAACGTACTGAAAGCGACTGGCACCGCTATACAGCTTTGACGAACCTGCGTCGCTTACGCCTCGTATGCAGTTCGCTATTGAAACCCACAGGAGCAGCACCAAAGCGTACACCTTCCGTATGTCCCATCTATCTAATACCAGTCTATGACGATAAGCTCGGTGTACAGAAGGTCTTAATTTTACGTAGATGTACTGCTATTGGTGCGGATACACTAAATCCATTACCCGACCAATTTGTGGGTGAGATAAAGAAGCGACAACACGACACGGCTATTTCGGTCCTTCGCTCCTTGTCAACACGACATTCGGCTAATTAGCTCGACGTTTACGTCGTGTCGGTTTTCCGAGCAACTGCGGCGTTGCGCGGCCTTAAGCGTAACATGCAAAAGCAACAACAACAATGGCACTTGTGTGTTCGGCAAGCTTTGTAGTGAAACGACAATATTGTTGGGATAAAATAAACCCCGTGACAAGTTCTACGTTTAACGACTTCTAGATATCATTCTCTTACGAAAATGTTTCTTTACTGTGCCACCAGAGGCCACTTTACCGGAAATTCAAATTCGAACCAATCCAATTCCAACAATTTTATGAAACTTGAATTCTAAGAAATTTAAAGAGAAGTTATTAAAATTGATTCGCAGCAAAAAATAGCCATTAAATCATTTGATGAGCATAAAAAGAATTAGCTTGCAATCAATACAAATCGGGCTGCAATACTTGTTCTGCAAGAAATGCTACAAACTGTCAACAATTTGACCGATATCAGTCCGCTTGTAATATCATGTGTTCGCTTAATTAACAGTCTAGCTGCGAAATGATTACTTGGTCAGCAAGATTTTACAATTGGTCAGTAGAAAACATGGCTAGAAGCAGTTTACTTCAAAGGTTTGCATATTAAAAGAATGGTTATCGATATAAATTATTGGATTGCGTTTGTTTTGAATAATCGGCAAAGTTCGTTATTGTGGGCGGAGCGAAAGCAGTCGCGTGATACGAGTAGCTAATTGCGTGCGTGTGTGTTCATTCGGTGTAGCAGTCAAGGCCCAAAAGGTAGCGGGGGCGGGTTTTCACTTGTTTTCCCAGGGCACTGTCAATCTATGTAACTTTCTTGTGTTTTCTCTTGCCGAATACCGAAGGAAATCGGCTACAAAAGGTGTAGCGGGGGCAGGTTTTCACTTGTTTTCCCTGGGCACTGTCACTATTTCACGTTTTATTGCTTTTTTTTATGACCAAGATTAAATATTTTGCTTACCCGCTGATTGCTTACCAATATCTGATTAAAAGTGTATCGCTGATAGCAGCTTATATGTTTAATTTGCGTACTAAAATAATTTAGAGCACTCTAGTATGACATTAATTACTGACCGATTCAGAAATGTGTGCTGTCCATTAGTTGCTGACCAACTAGCCATTTTGGCTGACCGATTACATTTTTCTGTTCGCAAAAATAAGAATATTTTGCTAACCAGTCAAATTTAATTAGTTAGCAATAAGAATTTTGACGAATTTACACATTTCCTATAATATCACTAAAACTAAAAATTATTTGGCAATACTGTATAAATGATAACTAAGAAAAGGCAACTTTTCTCTTAATTTAAACGACCTCGTAAGTCCTACCATTCCGGATATAGAACAAAGTGGCCCACCGTATTTTAGGCATTTTGGGCAAGCTTATAATTTTTTATTTAAAAAAATGTGTTTTCCTGGTTTATAAAGCTTTTAAAAGAGGCAAATCAATAGTGGGTAGTCGAAAGAATAAATCAGATTTAAAAGAGAATAGCCGACCGGGGGGAAAAGCGTCGCCCCCTCCCCGGCGGGGTTGTTTAAAATTGTCTGCGGGGCACAATGTTGCGATAATGGACAAAAGTAAAGAAAATAAAGCTCCTGTAAATTCCCTAAAGAAAATGATATCGTTAAAATTTGTTTTTAATTAAAAGAGTGATAAGAAGTATATTACACACGATTTCGAATCCTACGGTACGAGCGAAGCGAGTGTGAAACATGCTTACCACTCGAGTTGTGTACTATACTGTTTCTACGACTTCATATTTACTTTGTTAATTAAATTATAGGGATATGCTAATAAAACATTTTCTGAGTCGGTACTCATATGATTATCAGTACACCCGTCAATAGATTTTTGATACACTTTCATACCGCTCCCTGGATTTTTCTAGTAATAAAATATTTGCTGCGGAAGCAGCTTGTAAAGTGATTTCCCGTGGGGTTCCCTCAATCTTAATGTCATAGTCACTCATACTTTACAAATATACCCAAAAATGAAATCCAAATAAAAAAGTTGACGTTTAAAATTTACGTTGTCAAGGCGACCCGATGGATTTTACAACTTAATAACTTATATTGGAGACATTGACGGTTTTGGCATATCACGGGTAATTTCCGACAATTTACTGGGATCTAACAACACTCAACGAAGAAATGGTGTGGCACCTGCAGTTGCTAACCAACCCAGAACTAGCAACTTCAAAATTGATTTCTGCAATATTAGAGGGCTTAACACGAACATCAATTCAGTCCACCAGCACTTACAATCTTCCAAGCCTCACGTACTCGCACTGACCGAGACAAAGGTCAGATCGTCAACAAACACCGTCAGCTATTTATACCCTGGATACGATTTTCATTTCCGATTCCGACGCAACTTCGGCGTGTGTCTTTTTATTCGAGATGATCTCTGCTGCCAACGAGAACCTACACTGGAACCGAAAGACTTTGATGTAATGTGGTTTAAAATATCAACACCGAAAATCACCAAGTTTATCTGCTGCCTTTACCGTCCTCCAAGTGATACCCATTACAGAGACCTTTTCTCATCACTAGCCAATACAATCGACTTCGTGCAAACCAACTATCCAAATGCCGAGATTGCTATCTTTGGTGACTTTAACGTCCACAATGTCAACTGGCTTAAATATTCAAATACAGACGATGAGCAAGGCCGCGAGGCCGAATCCTTCGCGATCAGTTCTGGTCTAACTCAACTCGTAGAAGAACCAACGCGGATTCCAGACCGAGCTGGAGATTTTGCTAGTCTTTTGGATCTTTTCTTAACGTCAAATCCCGATCTATATACAGTCACCGTACAGCCTCCGTTAGGATCTTCCGATCACAAACTTATTTCAACTCTAAGCGAACTACCAATTAATTCTGAACAACCTCCTAAACCTCGCAAGATATGGCATTACAGATCGGCCAAGTGGGAAGACCTGAAAGACCATTTTCGGACTTTTCCTTGGATGAGCGTATGCTTCTCTTCTGATGATCCATCCGTCTGTGCTGGGGAGGTCTCCGACGTCATTCTAACGAGCATGGAAGCATTTATCCCCTCCTCCCAAAAACGCCCTTCCAACGGCAAGCCCTGGTTTAGCAAGGATTGTGAGCGTGCTGTCAAATCAAAAAATCTGGCTTACCGACAGTGGCGTAAAAACCCTACCACTGAGAATCGTATCATCTTTATTACCGCTCGAAACCAATGTAAGCTAACAATAGATCAAAGCAAAGAAGCCCATAACGTGAGGATCAAAAACAAACTTCTTGACTGTCCAAACGGATCAAGGTCCTTTTGGTCAGTCGCTAAGGCCGTCAGCCAAAATTTTACCAAATCAACTATTCCACCTCTAATACGTCCCGATGGTACAATAGCATCCACAGCCGGAGACAAAGCAAACTTACTTGCTGAACTATTTTCTTCGCATTCCACTGTAGATTTCCAGGGAAGAACACCACCCGACATTCCTGCAGTTGAATCCGAAATGACCGAAATCGTGTTCCGTCAGCGTTCCGTCAAACGAATCCTGAAAGGACTCGACGTCAAAAAAGCTACTGGTCCAGACGAAATTCCTATTATAGTTCTCAAGACATGCGCCGATGAACTAACACCAGTATTTTGTAGACTTTTCAACTTATCCTACAAAAAAGGAATATTTCCATCTTGCTGGAAGACGGCGCGAGTCCAGCCTATTCCAAAGAAAGGTAAGAGAACCCTGCCTAACAACTATCGACCAGTCGCATTGCTTTCAGTTATATCAAAAGTAATGGAGAAAGCTATTAACCAACATCTTCTAAAGTACCTGGAAGGCTTCAGCATCATCAGCGATCATCAATATGGTTTTCGGAAGTCCAGATCAACTGGAGATCTTCTAGCCTATGTCACCCATATTTGGAACAACGCAATCGAACATCATGGGGAGTCTCGGGTTGTTGCGCTGGATATTTCTAAAGCTTTTGATCGTGTTTGGCATGAGGGGCTTCTAAGTAAACTGCGATCCTATGGTATGCCCAGTCGATTCTGTGCATGGTTATCTAGCTTTCTTAAGGACCGCTCTCTGCAAGTGGGGATTGACGGATTTCTCTCAGATACCTTCACCATCAATGCCGGTGTTCCTCAAGGGTCCATATTGTCTCCCACTCTCTTCTTACTCTACATTAACGACCTTCTAGTGAAAACTAAAAATCCGATATTTAGTTTTGCTGACGATAGCACACTTTTCTCATCTTTCTCTTTGAATGCGCAAACATCGGCTGCCGACGCACATCTTCGCAGACTGCATGAAGTATCACGCCTCAACAAAGACCTGGAAGAAATTTTGGCTTGGGGTGACAGTAACCAAGTCGAATTTAACGCTAAAAAAACCCAGGCAGCAGTTTTCTCTAAAAAGGTTAACATTACAGAACCGGAAATAGTCATGGCCGGACACGCAATCCCACTGGCTTCATCTATTAATTTGCTGGGTGTCAATCTGGGAGGAAATATGTCTTGGCATAACCACGTTGTGGCAATCGCCAAGATAGCTTCTCAGAAGCTTGGCGTACTCTTCCGAACCAGAAAGTTGTATACACCTCAACAACTTTTGACACTATACAAAGCCCAGATTCGACCATCACTAGAATACTGCTCTCATGTCTGGAGCTCTGCACCCAAACATACTCTTCGGCTACTGGATTCCATCGAAAGGAGGGCTATTCGTCTGATCGGAGACCACGAGCTGACGAAGAACCTCGACAGCCTAGAACATCGAAGACAGGTTGGGGATTTGACTCTCTTTTACAGATATTTTCATGGAAGGTGCTCGGCTGACCTTGCCCTCTTAATTCCGCCCAGAGCGACGAATAGCAGAAATACACGACGAACCACTGCCGCCCATCCGTATGTGGTTAAGCTTAGTACTCCTCGAACTTCATTATTTAAAAATTCTTTCATCTGGAGGACTTCATCCTTGTGGAACGACCTTCCCGATGTCGTTTTTCCCAACGAATATAACCTCCAACGATTCAAATCCAACGTGAATCGCTTTCTGCGCACACGCACCACTCCCAGAGTGCCCTAAAGGATTTTTCCTATAGTGCTTGTGTTTGATCATAAAAAAAAAAAAAAAAAAAAAAAAAAAAATGAGATTTGTGGAACTGTTACGTAATATACAACGTGTCCAATATAAGGAGGGATCTCGGAAACCGTGAGAGATACGAAGTCGGTTAAATGGAGGTAAAGTTGCGCATTTGCGTGCCTAATAATATGCCGCTTAGAAAGTTTTAAATTTCCGAGTAGTTCCGGAGATATCCGGAAAAAACCGAAATTCTGAAAAATAGTTTTATTGTTTTCCTGGATTTTATTTGAGATCGAATTCTAAAGTAAATTGTACTTTTGCATTGCCACTTTTTCCGCTCTATCTAACAGCGTTAATTGTTTTGAAATCCGACGAGTCGTCTTCGAAGGGTATCAACTTTATTTTTTTAAAATACGGTCCTATTTTTCTGAT
Organism: Barypeithes pellucidus; assembly: GCA_963991005.1. Classification (NCBI taxonomy): domain Eukaryota; kingdom Metazoa; phylum Arthropoda; class Insecta; order Coleoptera; family Curculionidae; genus Barypeithes; species Barypeithes pellucidus. The sequence goes on along the minus strand of OZ022561.1, from coordinate 16,073,598 downwards.
ATTGGAATTTGATAGCTTTTTTTCTTCCGAATGCAACGATATATGACACATTGTGGTTTAATGACGTTTCGAGGGGTTTTTGAACAACATCAGGAAATGTTGGGATGCAGTCCTGTATTTCTCCTAATTTAAAATAATATCTCATGAATATGGAATTTTTGTAAAGTCTGAGTTACAGTTGCCTTTTGCATTTTTGTCCATGTTTTTCTTTCGCTCGCAACACTGTCCGAGGGTTTATGGGACGTCAGGATAAAGCGGAAAACTCGTAATTGCTTTTTTATTAAATCTTTTAAAAAGGCGAAAAAACTGTGTTTTCGAAATGAGTTTGTTATTAAATTGGATGTTATTTTATAAAAAAAGTGAAAAAGGACCGTAAAGTTTTTATTTTTCTTTGTTGGAGGTGTAATACATAGATAATGTTGTTAAGCTAATGAACTTTGAACAGGGCTATTTTTGACAAAATGAAATAAAAAGTACAAAACTTTTTTTTTCGTAATAAATTATAAATGACAAATGAAACTTTTTGTTGGAGTTACTTTTATCGCAGGCATAATAAGTCAATCTTCTGAGCCCCTTAAATTTTCTATTTTTGTCCCACATAAGAACATAGTTTTAATCATTGACTTGAAACAAACATGGACCCCCGGTATTTCTATCTACTTTGTACACATCAATGTGACTCCTGTTATTACGAAAATAAACACAATAAAAAAGAGATAGGGATTCTATCTGTAGAATCCCCATCTATTTTTATCTTCTCTCTGTTTCAGTCTTCATTCTAACATTTGATCGGTTTGATATGTTTTGTTTAGGAAAAACAAACAATCGACGGACGTGACTCAAAGTCTATATTTTACTTTTATAGGGTTCTTCGTAATTGTTAGTGCTATCAAAAAAGTAATGTATGTGTCATGTGCTCTTTTTGGGTCAAACTTAAAACGGTAAAATCAAAATTTGAAGATTTTCGCTTGCTTAAGAGATACGGGGGAAAATCAAAAAATTGTCAATTTCAAAATTACCCTATATTTTCTTAGTTAAAAGAGATACAGAAAAACGTTTCATACAGAAGTTTCTTTATGATGATTGTTGAATAATCTGCAGTTTTCAGAATAAGTATACGGGGTCAGGTAAAGAAGTTATCGGACTTAACCTCAATTTTTTAAATGGATCTACTAAAATGATGTAAAATAATACAGTAGTATATTATACTACTTTATTATAGATTATAGTGTATAGAATGCATACTTACTATGAATGATACACAGCTTGAGCCTTGAATGTCTAATTTTCACTTTTTTCAATACACAATTACACATCAATAAAAACACTTGCGACCACGGCAAAGAGTCTTCGATATTAAAATGGCGTGATTCGGACTAGCTCGGAGAATGAATGTCATTCGGCTAATTTCGCAATATAAGATCAGATAACACCTTATCGATAGAGCGCTGCGAGTATTATGCTACAATTTAAATATGCCTGTATTATATACGCGGGGAACTGATTTGCTAAACGTCTAAACATGGCCAATTTCGAATATAAGAAATGTTTAAATATGCGAAATTGATACCGATAGAAAATATTTTTATAATGATTATGATTACTGTAATAGTGTTAAGCGAAAATTTGGCTGCCGATGCAATTTAGGGATTTACAAACTTTCTAATGGTTTAATTATTCTCAGTATAAGTTTCAGAGCTCCCCGATTGTTTTTCTGGGAAGTTGCTTACAACCTACCTAAGAATGTGAATTGTTTATTCTTCAAAGACTGTGAACCGTAGCCGTAACCTCCTTGATTTCAAATCTTTGGTTTAATGATAAGTCAGCGCTTAAATCAACGTCTCAATACCACATTATCCCATTGGAATCGTCGTGTCTCGAGAGACTAACCTTTTACTCGCTGGTATTACGAAGTATTAAATCAGAAGTGGGATTAAAAACAACTATTAATGAGTTTTCTTAAACATCGTGCTTTTCACATCAAACTTTTAATTAACAACAAAGGACTTTATCTTCATAACAATTAATAAGACATTGTATAAATAAATTAATAACGTAAAACCTGTTCGTCTTTAGTACCGCGAGGGAATTCTCGTTAGAGCACTAACGGAATTTAGTTGGATAATTATAATTAATAGTTTACGAAGTTTTCCACGGGAGTCTCTATAGCAACGAATCGTAACCTTTTGATTTAAGTTTCTAACACATTTCGAGACGAGTAGTTTCATTCATATTATCTTTTATGTATAGTACAGTGAAACCTCTCTTAAGGGGACACCTACGGGACCGTCTACCTGTGTCCGCCTAATAGAGGTGTCCGCCCATGAGAAATTTTTATTAGGTAATATGTAAATGCAAAATTATTACTCTGTATATGTATGTACAAATAAACATAACATAATAAAAATACACTAGTTTTAGTTAGTATGTTGTACTAAAAAAATCTAATAACGTAGTTTGACGTGTTTGCGTTTTATACTTGCAATCTAGAAAATGTAATTCCAAGTCTGATAACAATTCCATTGCTGTAGAGTCACCTCTATTCTTTGCATACTCTTGTAATTCCTTTACCATACTAATGGCCTGTTGATAATTGGTGACATTTGTTTGATTACTGCATTCAACTTCTTCATCAGAGTCGTCAGATAGTGATCTGGTTCCAGTTTGGGCTACATAATCGGTAGGAATGGGATCACTATCATCTTCTAATAGCACATTGCTATCAATGTTAATGAACTCGCCCAAATCATTGTTATCAAATTAAAAACTTCCACAACATCAATATTCTCTGTCAGACTCAAAACGCGACATTTTTCTGCAATTGTTTACGATTTTAACCTTACAACTCACAAATAAACGACGGACTGCTGTCGGGGAATCACACATACTTTCATTCGGCGAAGTCCTTTCGCTCTGCCACGCCGCATACGCGATTGGTTGCCGGGCTGTCTTCGGAGAGTTTTTGCACCGTCTCCCAAATACTTGAAATTTTTTTTGTACGTTTAAAGGAGGGTTTTCGCACTCTTTGTATGAAAAGAGCCTGTCCGCGTCCGCCCAAGAGAGGTTGATTTTCATGGAATTTTATATACCTAGTTCCGAACTATGTAAAAATATCCGCTTATTAGTTATTGGATATTAAAACAACAATTTCTTTATCTTTCAGTTGAATCTGTTTTGTATCTTTTATTTAGTACTTGCTAGTTTACATATGTCTCATCCACTAATTAGTGAGGCTACCCACGGTCGCGCATTCGGCATCACAAAGAACACATCTACAATTTTTTAAATTAATATTAAACATCACCTTAGTTTCTCTAACGGCGGCATCAGCTGAGATAGAAGTCGTAGAAGACAGATAATATTTGTCGTATTATTACGATTAGTGCTTACTGCGATTTACTAGATACATAAATAACTTATTCGCACCAAATTAACTTTAAAACACAACATATGGACTTGGTACAGCTCACCACTAAACTGGGGAATTTTATTGAATTTCGAGAAACGAGACGGTTCTCTGGCTTATCTATAGGAATACCGGTACTACCCGAGCAGTTCCGACGCTATTATGTTAAACGTTCTCTTAAAAACCTGTCAGAAAGCATTAATTAATCATTTCGAAAGTAAAATCACTTGGAACCGTTTAATTAAAGAACAAACGCCGTCACTGGTATGTACTAACAATAATTGTCCGGCCCCTTCTGAACTTTAACTTCGGTTTATTTACCGATAAATTGATCGCACTCGACGTGACCGATAGCATAGAGAGGATTAATGCCCCGTCGTTGTCTGGATCTTGTTACGGCAGACAACTAAAATACACTTTGCGGCTTTTCAAGAGTGTAAACGTCTTTATGAACAAACCCGACAATGGCCCAAGATTGAATTAGTATTAATCTGGGATGGAGCGATCGCTGATCACAGAGCAATAAAATTTTTAATCGAAATAAAGTTTGATTTTCATTCCATGGTCGAACTTATAGATATACAGGGAGTTATGGAAATGATGTATTATATTTAAATGGGTGACTCCTTGGGTGTCCTAGAGAAGCGCTACATATTTTATTTTTTTTAAATCGAACGTTTTGAAAGTAGGGTAACAAACACTCTTACTCACAGGTCAGTCCGCGCTACTGTACACCATTTCACCCAGAGCCAATGGCAATGTTGCCAAACTTAATGTAAAACTGAAATTCCATATAAAATTATAAAAATAAATTATTTTCTACCTACTTGTATTTATCCCTATACCTAACGTGCTAGGATATCCAGGCACAAACACAATCAGTTTTTTTCCTTTTTCATGGGAACACTCCTGGAAACACTTTATGTACACACAGTAATAGTGAAACAGAACCGATAGTTAGCTTTTGAAAATACAACAATACAGATTATACTACAGATTTTTAGATTTTATTACACGCGACGAAATTTGACGTCCAGAAGAAACGCGTCAATTAAAAAAATTTTCAAAGATTATTTATGTACGGGCAAGAGACACGCGTAAACCGAAAAAACAGAGCGGATCGCTGAGAGTGTGGCATTTGACCTAGTGACGTACATGGCTATTACTATTCCATATGTTTTTTCGGGTTGTTTAAAACATAGTCCGTCGTAAATGTTCTTTAATTAATTGTACAAAAAGGTATTACAGAATGGAAAAGTGTGCCGGTTTAAATATAATACGTCATTTCCATAACACCCTGATAGAAATAATTTTTTTTTTGCGAAAAATATAACCGTCGGCGTCCAGCTAGTTAGCTGCGCATGTCTCGGGTAGTATACACGAATTGTCACGTGGTGGGTATACAGTGAAATCTCGCATAACGGACACCTCTGATAAGCGGACATTTTTTCATAGTCCCGAACTAGGTATATGAAATTCAATGAAAATCAACCTCTCTTGGGCGGACGCTAACAGGCTGTTTTCATACAAAGAGTGCGAAACCCTCCTTTAAAGAGACAAAAAAATTTTTTAAAGTATTTGGGAGATGAATAAGTACGGTGAAAAACTCTCTGAAGACAGACCGGCAACCAATCGCGTATGCGTGGCCGAGCGAAAGGACTTCGCCAAATGAAAGTATGTGTGATTCCCCGACAGCAGTCCGCCGTTTATTTGTGAGTTGTAAGGTTAAAATCGTAAACAATGGCAGAAAAATGTCGCGTTTTGAGTCTGAAAGAGAATATTGATGTTGTGGAAGTTTGTAATTTGAAAGCAATGATTTGAGCGAGTTCATTAAGATTGATAGTAATGTGCTATTAGAAGATGATTGTGATCCCATTCCTACCGATTATGTAGCCCAAACTGAAACCACATCACTATCTGACGACTCTGATGAAGAAGTTGAATGCAATAACCAAACAAATGTCACCAATCATCAACAAGCCATTAGTATGGTAAAGCAATTACAAGAGTATGCAAAGAATAGATGTGACTCTACAGCAATGGAATTGTTATCAGACTTGGAATTACATTTTCTAGATTGCAAGTTTAAAACGCAAACACGTCAAACTACGTTATTAGATTTTTTGTAGTACTACATCCTAACTAAAACTAGTGTATTTTTGTTATGTTATGTTTATTTGTACATACATATACATAGTAATAATTTTGCATTTACATGTTACCTAATAACAAATTCCCCAAGGGCGGACACCTCTATTAGGCGGACACATTTAGACGGTCCCGTAGGTGTCCACCTAAGAGAGGTTTCACTGTATTTTCCTTTTTGCTCCAGCAAATGCCCACTGCTGTACAGTTAATCATTGTAATTTATTTTGTTTTCAATTGTGGTTCTGTCACAATAAAACCTATTTTATTTCCTTGTAATTTTCCTAATCTCGAAAATGTTTCAATGCCCAAAATAAACCTAATAATAATTTTATAATTTAATTCGCCAACACGATTATTTAACTTGTTAAAAACTTTGCCATTTAAATTAAAAAACGGCGTCGTTCTGCCATTCATATTAATTAATTTCCAAGTCTTAAACTCCGTCAGACGTTACTAAATTCTTGAAACTTTTTCTCCCTCTTTTTGAATCATTTATTCATTTGCATCGCCTCGCAAAAACAGAAAACTGAGATTAAACTTGTCTTATAAAAGGGAGCGACTTAAATAATTCAAAGTTCTATCTCGACTGCGGGAGCTTATTCTCCGGGAGAGAAGTTTTCCGTAACTCCGAATCGAATTAAAATCCCGAGGTTGAGATTCGCTTTGTGTTGGAATCGAAGTAAGAGCGGTGATGTTTGTAATAGGAACTTCTTCAGGTGCTTATCTGCAGGGGCTTATAGGTAGTTTAAAGGTCATTTTAATTAGCCTCTATAAAGGGATTCTCGTGTTTCGGGGAACGTCCGTAGCTTTTGATTCATTCGTTTTCTACACTCGCGAATGCTTCATTCGTTTTTTTAGCGTTTCACTGTTAAAACTGTACAGAGTGAGTCAACGATAGAGTAAAGTTAATTTTCTCCTTTATGTTAAGAATTAGATAAAAACTTGAAATACAAAAGTTGTAGAGATCATTAAGGTGCACATTTTGAAATTATATTGGAGTATACAGGGTGGCCCACAAAGAAGTGGTGAATATACAGGGTGTTATGGAAATGACGTATTATATTTAAATGGGTAAGTCCTGGGGTGTCCTAGAGAAGCGCTACATATTTTTTTTTAAATCGAACGTTTAAAAAGTGGGATAATTGACCCCTAAACCCACACACAACTCCTCGGCACATTACCCAGCTGGGTAATCAACAGATGTTCAGGCACAATGTTGCCAAAATGTTTAAAGGTATTAAACTTTAGTTTCTTATAAAATTAAATATTTAGCTTACTTAGAAAGTAAATCCAGGACGCGATTAAGGAATCCAAGGCACAGACACTTTCAGTTTTTTTTTCTATGGAAAAAACTTTATGCTCGTCAAGACAAAGACGTCGTTTTTAAGTAATGTATTACGTTTTATTCTGTATTAGTTTGCTAACCGTAAAGGAGTTTGTCTGTTTACTGCTTCCAAATTTTTTACTGTGTTACTATACCGCGTGGTGCATCGTGGTTGGAAACATAGGAAATCCCATGCAAGTTTTAGACTGTCCAAATATTTGCTCCCCTGTTGACTTTAGAGCGGGGTTGTAAGGAGAATTTTTTAGGGTCTCTGTGTGGTGAGTGCACATGCGAAGTTTGAACAATTTTGGACAAGCCGATCTTAACTTATTTGAATAGTGTTGCGGCTGGGTTTTCATTGAAATTATTCAACAGGTAATTCTGCGACATCAGCATTGATCGTACTTGTCAACCTGTGATTTGTCATTGTCAAACGTAATTTGCAAACGGTAGGCTCTTTAAAAATCTTTGACAGATTCATTTTACACTGGAACTAACATTTTCGAATAAAACGAACATTATTTTCTAAACGGATCTTTTAATAGAAAACGAATTATTTTACTTACAATAGAACATATTAAATAGTATTAAAATCATCAAGAATTGCTAAAAGGGGAAGGAAATAAGAGGACGTTTAAAAATAAACAAATCGTTTGGAATATTGTTAATGCTTAATTAAATGTTCAAATAAACCGCCATTTGCTGCTAAACAATATCCTAAACGATCGTAAAATTCTCTCCGAACATTAGCGAGTTGGTACTGGGTAATTCTTTCAGATTGCATTAAAATTGAATTTTTTAACTGTTCTAAATTTTCAAACCTAACACTTTGATAAAGAAAATTTTTTAAATGCCCCCAGAGGAAGAAGTCGTTTGGTGAGAGGTCAGGCCAATTAATTGTTGAATTTGGACCGACAACATGCCCATTAAAGGCATTATTTAGATATTCGCGTACCATAAGCGAATTGTGGGCCGGGCAACCATCCATTTGGAACCAAATCTCCTGATTTTCATCAGCGACTTCCTCCAATGCGGGTCCAATTTGATTTTGAAGAAGATCTAAATATGTTTGACCCGTCAGATTTCCATCAATAAAAAATGGTCCAATGATGCGATGTCCAAAAATTCCTGCCCAAACATTAACTTTCTGAGGGTATTGGGTTCGAGTGCATGCAAGACGATGTTCATTTTGTAGGCTCCAGTACCGATAATTTTGTATATTCGGCTCATTATTTAATGTAAATGTGCATTCGTCTGAGAAGCAAATATTTTGTAAAAAATATCTGTTGTTGTTAGCTCGCTCCATCATTTCAAAACAAAAAAGTGATCTTCGCTCTTCATCCCCTTCTAGCAATTCTTGATGATTTTGATACTTATATGAATGATATTTATGCTTTGTCAAAGTTCGCAGTACTGTGGTGTGATGTTTTTCTACCACTTGCCCGAGAGTTCTAGTGCTGATATTTTTATTTTCTTCGACGTGAAGTAAAATATTAAGTTCTCTATTATCGTTTTCTTCAGCTCTTTCATGATTCTGTGCTGTGCATTTGCAGTTGTTTATTACAGTGCCTCTCGCCTCAAACTTAGTAATAACTTTTTGTATTGTCGACTTGGTAGGAATGGGCCTATCAGGGAAATAAACGGAAAACATATCAGATACAATACTTAAGCTATTCCCCGCATAGTACCATTTTATCATAGTGACTTTTTCTTCTACTGTGTAACTCATAATAATTACCTAATAAAATTATTACTAGTAAAAAATATAAACTTTCAAATTACGTTTGACAATGACAAATCACAGGTTGACAAGTCACAATGCTGGTGTCGCAGAATTACCTGTTGAATAATTTCAATGAAAACCCAGCCGCAACACTATTCAAATAAGTTAAGATCGGCTTGTCCAAAATTGTTCAAACTTCGCATGTGCACTCACCACACAGAGACCCTAAAAAATTCTCCTTACAACCCCGCTCTAAAGTCAACAGGGGAGCAAATATTTGGACAGTCTAAAACTTGCATGGGATTTCCTATGTTTCCAACCACGATGCACCACGCGGTATATAATGTATTTCAACAACTACATGATCAACCTCAACGAAGTTGTAAGTAACAACGTTTGTCTTGATTTCTTAAGAGCTTATCTCTAACATTAGTCAACCTTTCTTATATTGTAGTCTTCCTGATTCCTTCCATATAAAAAATATTCAGAATCTTATGCATAATTGATAGAAATACAGAGTGTTTTATTTAAAAAAACGTAAGTTATATTCACCACTTCTTTGTGGGCCCCCCTATATACTCCAATATAATTTTAATATATGTTAATGATCTCTACAACTTTTGTATTTCAAGTTTTTATCTAATTCTTAACATAAAGGAGAAAATGAACTTTACGTTGACTCACCCTGTACATTGTCCTTGCTTGTATTTCCTTCGTTTCTCTATTTTATGTACAATCTTAAATTTTATGATGCTTATTTGTGTTCTATGCAACCCTTACTTGTATCACCCTGCTTTTTTATCTCGTGCACAATCCTGTTTTATGATATCCATTTCATTATCTTCTCCATCGCATTTACTTATATGTATTACTTTCCTTTCTTTAGTTTGTGCATACTTTTAAGTTTTATAATACCCATTTATTTCTCTTCGTCACGTCGAAAGTTACTTGTATTACCTTTATTTTGTACACAACCCTTACTTGTATGACTCTCCTTGTCTATTTCTTTTTCCTCTTCATAACACGTACTTGTAGTATCTTCCTTTCTTTATTTTGTGCACAATCTTATGATGCCTATTCTTTTATCTTCAACGCAACCCTAGCTTTTTTTTATCTCGTGCACAATCCTAATTAAGGTGTCCAATGTCACAACGCTTAATTTTATTACTCTACTTTCTTGTTTCGTGCACAATCTTTGGTTTTATGATGTCCATTTCTTTATCTTCTTCATAACACATACGTCGTAATACCTTCCTTTCTTTATTTTCTGCACAATCTTATGATGTATATTCTTTATCTTCTTCATAACACGAACTTGTATTAATACCTTCCTTTCTTTATTTGGTGCACAATCTTATGATGCATATTATTTTATCTTCTACGCAACCCTAGATTTTTTATTTCGTGCCTGCCGCTTAATTCTATTACTCTCTTTTCTTATTTCATGTACAATGTTTGGTTTTATAATGTCCATTTCTTTATCTTCTTTCATAACACGCACTTTTATTTCCTTCCTTTGTTTATTTTGTGCACAATCTTATGATGTATCTTCTGCACAGCTCTTCCTTTTTTTTCTCTCGTGGACGATCCAAATTTATGATGCCTTATATCACTTAATCCTATAAGTCTCATTTCTTATTTCGTGCACAATCTTTCGTGTTATGATGTCCAGTTCTTTATCCTTTGCAGAATCTTTTTTATATGATGCTGATTTTATTTATATTATTCGTAAGGTAGCTGTAATAGAGATAGAGGAACACATATATGAGCCAAATAATCCACTTTTACTATAATTACATCTTCAATCCATTTAATCTTATAGAAATACGACATAACATAGAAGAATTAAATTCCAGTGACTTTTTAAATTAAGATCGTCAAAAAAATATACTTGTTTTGAAATAAATTCACCGCGAATAATCATAAAAGTATATAGGACACTGAAATATTTACTGTCTTTAGCGCCTGAAACACCGCATCTAAACGGTTTTCTTATTACTGCTCTTAGCGAGAATAACGTCATTAAACTATCGTTCGATACTGACTACCGTCGTTTTTCTTTATTAATATTTGGTTACGTTAAGATGAAGATGTTTAGCGAGATTACGATAAATATTATTAACGTAAAAATCGGCAAAATTTATTGATTTTACCCAGAACATATAGCGAGGTACCTCTAATAGTCGCACAGTCCTAAAACTGCCTCATTATTTGATACGGTCATCTTTTTCTATCCAACTATGATGATTACATAATAAACCTCCGAGCAGTTGGTGGATCGTCGGCCATTCGCAGGATTCCTTCGCAGGAACGTCAGTTATGGTTAATTGTTAATTGCCTCCGTGGAAAAAAGCAAAAATGTACGAGTAGCTTTCTAATGGGGCCACCTGAAAATGAACTCGTCGGAATGAAAACTACTTGGTAATAATTGAGTGGAAATAAGTTGTCAGAAAGGTATTCTATTCGATATAAGCCGGGAATAAGAATCCGAATTGTCAATCGGTTATTTTATGCTCCGAATGTTTTTAATTATGAAAGTGTTACATGGGATTTGCTTAAAACAATTAATTCAATGCAAATACAATGTTCAAATTTTTGTTAAAACAAATATAATTATATAATTACTTACCCTGTATGGATATTCCATCCCTGATAATTGTAAAAATCAAAAATAAATCGGTTAATTTCTACCATTTCTACTTTACCCAATCAGTTATTATGTTTAATGGGTTGCCTAATAATTCTCTGTCACTTATTTTTTTATATTTATCATATGCAAACGTAAAAAAGGTCGGTACCCCGGAATAACTCCGGTGCATCGCATTGCAGCGGAAAATTTCTAGGGAAAAAGTTGTTTGGTTTTGAAGGAGGAATAGTTTGCAATTTAAACCACCCCTCAACCGCAGGCGCGGGTGAGGTAAGTTACGATTTTCAAATGGAACCCTCATATTTTTTATTGGCGTATCGTGTTCTTCGACCAAAAATAAACATCTTCTGTCCGAAATTTTTTTTTTCGGGCCCACCAATAATCACCATTAGAAAGACAGAATCAGAAAAAGTTGTTTGTATTCCACGGGCATTTTTAGTACAAGACAGACAAAAGATGTTTATTTTTGGTCGGAGAACACGATAGGCCAATAAAAAATATGGGGTTCCATTTGAAAATCTTATCTTGCCCCCACCCGCGCCCGGAGGTTGAGGGGTGGGGGGTGTTTTAAATTAAAAATGTGATATGAGACAAATAATAATAGTTCATACTTTTAGAGCGTTTGTGAAGGCTGTTCTTTGTAATTCCATGATGGAAGATTGAAATCATATGAAATAGATAGCGCGGCGGCCATAAACCGGAGTTTTTCGTTCACATGATTTTAAAACATTTAACTTTTGAATGAAAGGAACAGAAATTAATGCAGTGTAAGTAGAACTTCTACAGGACTCCTAAGAAATAATCGAATTAAAAATAATAAAGTCGTGATGTAAAGCCGAAAAATCCAATTTAACTTTAAGAAACTTCAACGACTTCGAACAAGTTTCGAACTGAATAGGAGAGTAATCCGATTACATTAACTGCTCGATGGAAAAGTTTTAAGGAGTAATTAAATCTTAATTTTTCCTTTTCGTAATCAGTTATTAGAGAAAAATAAGAAACTTTTACTGATTTGATTGATACTTTAGATTAACAATACAACGTGTAGAACCAAGTTCTACACAAATGGAAACTTTTTTATTATTATGCGTAGAGATTTATGAAGAAATGAATGGTTTACATTTTAATTTTTGAGCAAAACGACAAATAAAGAAGTTGTTCAAATCTTGTCGAAGTACAAGTACAAAATTTGTCCGTTTGTTAAATTGTCCATTTTATCATTCATGTAGAACTTCTACGGCAGCCCGTTACCAAGATTTCAGACTGATCACGACCTAAAGTTTTTTGAGTTTTTTGGTGATTTAATAAAGACTTGAGAAGGAACTTAACAAGAACGGACATTGGCAACGTTGCGAAATCATTGAGAATCATCTTTACATATGTAAAAAAAAGTGGTCGTAATAGTTATCGCGCCTCGTCCGTTCTTTTTATTTTTTGACTCAGAGTGATGTTTTTGAGGAGATGAAAATAGTAAGTGACATTTTCCGTGCGGTGAATAGTTTTGGTTTCAGAAAAATAGAAATTTGTTTAGAGCGGAGAATTCAACTTATCACGACTTATCCGTTTTACTTGTCGGGTGTTATTTTTCGTTATTCGTGACCGGAATTAAATTTGAACGGACATTTTCATCGACGCGCAACCGTAGTGTTGGATCTTAGGTATGTAATTTTTTTAACGCTGTTCGAGTTAACGCGCCTCGTCCGTTTTCAAACAGAAATCGTGTCTTGTGGCTCGCAAAATGGGGAAAAAATATGAACTGACATTTTTACACACGCATTTTTTAGCAAAACCGTTTTCAGTCAACACAGCACGTGTATCAATAATAATGCAATATGGGGACATAGCTGATGCTGAGTTGTTATAGACAACCAAGTCACACAGCAAGCCGTCCCATGCACGCGCCGTGTACCGCGATCATGAATTATACAGATACGAGATCCGACTCCGCTGCCCTCCCTGTAGCTGCGCAACACGGAAAATGTCCGTTCGACTCGATTTACTATTTTTTAGAGTGTTATCAACAATTTAAAAAAAAAATGACCCGGGCGCTTTGACTTTTTGATACACCTTTTCTTTACATCTTTTATTTAAACTATTGCAACACTCAAAACGTCCGTTGTCGATTTTTTGTTTAATATTTTTTTAATATGATTTCAACAAGAATGGGCACGGTGTAGTAACAACAAGATGATCTGCTTTCTTACGGACTGAAATCACTCTGACGCGTATGCGCAGCGTTGCCAAACTTTTTCGCTTGAGTAAAACTTTCTTATTTTTATTAATCTAGCGATTAGCCATTGACTAGATCAGGTATGGGCAACCTTTTGGGCTAAAGGGCCACATAATAAATGTAAAATGGGTAGCGGGCCACACGGGATTATTTCTGTGGCACACCATACACCCTCCGCAGGCGAGCGAAGCGTGCCGTTTCCAATTAGCGCCATAGGCGAATTTTTTTGAAATTTTCAGGGTCAAGCGCTCTAATGAAAAGTTAGAAAATTGCGATACAAAAATATTTTCTCCGAAAAAGAGGTTTCATCCAGCAAACTTTCAGAAAAACATATTGTTATTACGAAAATGGGCTAGTCCCGTAAATAAATAAATTAAAAAAACCCCGAGATGAGTGAAAAAATTGCTATACAAAAAAATTTAATTTTATTTATTAAAATAAATAGATAAATATAAAAGAAACATAAATATATTATAAAAAAATATATAATGTTAAATAGCGACACCGAAATCAATGAGACACTTGAGCTTGAATTTGGGAAACTAATCCATCGATGTTTGGATTAATTCCACTGATACAAAGACGTAAGGAATTTTCCAAATTATCGTCAGTCAGCCTTGTACGATGTTTTGACTTATTAACTTTCATCATTGAAAGAACTGTTCGCATTTGTAAGTACTGCCAAAGGCACAAATCAATCTTCTTGCGAATTTTCTAAGCTGCGGAAAATGGTCTTCTTCGAGGTATTTTTTGTAGAAATCGCACAATTCAGATTTTAGATTTTAGGAGTGAGTTTTCTTGAATCTCGATCAACTCCATTTGCAAGTGTATTGGAGCATTTTGTACATTACTTTTTGTTGGAGTAGCAAATAAATTGAAACAGTCTTCCATGTTTTTGAAATCGCTAAATCTGTTCGAAAATTGCTCCGACAGTAACTTGAGTTCTTCAGCGTATTGAGCATAAGCAATATTTTCATACGCAGAGAGCGTGGTGAAATGGTAACTGTTACCAGACAGCATCTGTGCCTCCCACAAGCGGATTTTGTTCTGAAACGCTTTCAAATGGCTGTACAAATCATTTACTAACTGTCCTTGTTTTTGAAGTTTCAAATTTAAATCATTCAAATAGCCTGTAAGGTCGACCAGCAAACATCAAAGGCTTTGATGTTTGTTTGCCGCCTCACTCTTTGATGATCGCCGCCACTCGGCTTGCTCGTTCACTTGCTTCCGTGAGTATGAGTAAGTCGTGTAATATTTTTAATTTTATTTTTTAATTTTTTAATATAATTTTTAAGATTTTTCAAAATGTCTCGCGGGCCGGATCAAATCATACAGCGGGCCGGACGTTGCCCACCCATGGACTAGATGAAGGCGTGATAACAGGACATTTTGGTAACGGGCTGCCGTACTATTCCTTGGATACGGGAATTTAAATCATCTTATAGCAAATATAGCGTTCTACTCACATGTGTTGAGGAACGAGATGAAATGCATTTTTTAAATTTATTTATTTTTTTATTTTAATGGACCAAAATCGCAATATAAAATTTTTATTATTACAAAAAAATTTCTACCGAACGTCGAGTAATTTAAAACAAGATTAAATAAATCAAAGAACTAATTTATCCTAAAGATAGCTAATTTGCAAAAACCGGGGTTTAAAAGCAATCGGCGCCACTTAATTGCGCCGTAATGAATCATTAAGGTGCGGACGGTTCGGTATTAATTGCCCTTGCTCGTCGGGAGCGGAGCTTTAACAACTCCAGGGCGGGTAATTACTCCCTTGGGGAATGCGGTGTTCCCCGTTTTGCTAGACATATTAAAATGTCTGTCTTCCCGGGGGGGGGTGGCGGCTGGGAAAAATGAATTACGCTTCCCTTTTGAGTTCCTTGCATATTTTAAAAATATGTTGATATTACGGCAATATTACCATTTAACGGTAAAAAGACTATTAATAACATGTTAATTGTGTTTAAGCAATTGTCGTAAATCATTTGAATAAATGGTAATCATTACTGCAGGATATATTAGGTTCTACAATTTTTATAGTGTGGTTCAAGGTATACCGTTGACTTTACTGCAATAAATCTACCTGATTAATCCCTATTGTGTCTACCCCTAAATCTTTAAACCCCAATAAATGGGTGCAGGGTCGGCGTTAAAATATGGATATCTCTACATATTGATTTAGTTTTTATTGGGTGTCATTTAACTGGTTAGCGAACAGAAAAATGTAATCGGTCAGCCAAAATGGCTAGTTGGTCAGCAACTTATGGACAGCAAACATTTTTGAATCGGTCAGTAATTAATGTCATACTAGAGTGCTCTAAATTATTTTGGTACGCAAATTAAATATATAAGCTGCTATGAGCGATCCACTTTTAATCAGATATTGGTAAGCAAAATATTTAATCTTGGTCATCAAAAAAAAGGCAATAAAACGTGAAATAGTGACAGTGCCCTGAGAAAACAAGTAAAAACCATCCCCCGCTACACCTTTTGTAGCCGATTTCCTTCTGTATTCGGCAAAAGAAAACACAAGAAAGTTACATAAATTGACAGTGCCCTGGGAAAACAAGTGAAAACCCGCCCCCGCTACACCTTTAGGGTCTTGACTGCTGCACCGAATGAAAACACATGCACGCAATTAGCTACTCGTATCACGCGACTGCTTTCGCTCCGCCCACAATAACGAACATTGCCGATTATTCAAAACAAACGCAATCCAATGATTTATATTGATAACCATTCTTTTAATATGCAAACCTCTGAAGTAAACTGCTTCTAGACATGTTTTTTTCTGCTGGCCAATTGTAAAATCTTGCTGACCAAGTAATCATTTCGCAGCTCGACTGTTAATTAAGCGAACACATGATATTACAAACGGACTGATATCGGTTAAATTGTTGACAGTTTGTAGCATTTTTTGCAGAAAAAGTGTTGCGGCTCGATTTTTATTTATTGCAAGCAAAATCTTTTTATGCTGATCAAATGATTTAATGGCTATTTTTTGCTGCGAACCAATTTTAATAGTTTTATAAAAAAAATTAAAAAATACTTTTAATTTTAAAACTTTTTCATTGTCATACCTTTTTGAACACTTCCTTCCACAATTTGAAATGATGACGAAAAATGTACAAATGTACGATTTCTTCGCCGTCTATGCTGTTGCGCCATTTTTTCCAAACAATAATACGAATACCTCTCCAATTCCATTCCACCGTATAAAGATCAACGTTATAAAACACGGTTATTAAAAATATTAATCGACGGAAAGTCGAGAAAAACCAAGGATCAAAATCGATACCCGTCGCCGACAAAACCCGCCGACTCTAAAACTGAAAACCAATTATAAGTTCCGGTCGAGTTGGCGCTTAATTTCCTAGCCAGGTAATCGCGAAATCGGTTACCGAACTGTTGGTTATTGGTTCGTAGGAAGTTCATCATCTTTACGGCCCGTTTGGCTCGAGTTGCTCTTACATCCGTGGACAAATATCGGCCGATTAGATTGGTTATCTAGACTGTCAGTTTGATATCGGTATTTCTTACCGATGTTCTTATATTGGTTTTTGTTATTAAGGTTTATTAATTGTCCAGCTGTGTGCGCTTTTAAAAGATATTCCAAAATTAAGTATGTATACAGTGCACCGACCTAGAACTATGGATACGTACAACTTATGGGGTGCTCAGTAAGAAGTGAAAAAATGGGTTGGTGCGTACGGTTTTGCCCGTTCATATTTTTAAAGGTTGGTCGTCGATTGTCTTGCGTACAATGTTGTCACCGTCATATAGGCAACCCGTATTGATGCCGGTTTGGTTGCCTACCAACGACGACCGTCCAAAATCGAAATCAGTCGTAGCGATGTAACGATATTAAAAATCTATCGATACGTGGACAATAGATATCAAAATTAATTCTAAAAGTGGCTTTTCATTCATGGCCACGAGACCTTCTTTAATGCGCGAAAATAGATTGTTTATGTCCCAGTAAAGAAGGTCTTGATGTGCCAAAATATTGCCGTGTAATCATTTTCGTTAAGGGCCAAGTACGGTCCTGTTCGCCGGTTAAGGTAAATAGTTTATCAGATGATATTGCGCATGACAAGCAGCTTTGTCACTTTTCCTTTTAGAGTTTGGCTATCCATAGACATAGGTCGAAGTTATTTTGACGTATCTATCTCTTGCTTCCGGTTATACCGGACGTTAGGCTGAACTTTGTTATTTTAAATAGAATGCCCTGTATATTTTCGATTTTATGTCAAAATCCAAGTAACTTTTGTTAACAATTTCCTATAACCATCTTCCACCGTTTCTGATATAAAAGTCATTAAAGGAATTTTGTATATAAAAAAATATGTTAGAAAGATAATTGATCTTACGTTTGTAGATGTCAAAGATAATTGACCTTACTTTTGTAAATGTCAAAATAATTGACCTTACTTCTGTAAATGTCAAAGATAATTGACCTTACTTTTGTAAACTAATGTTGTTAAAGATTAAAAAATTTGGACAAGGTATTCTTATTTCATAAAAATACTAAATATTTCTTATACAGGGTATTTAAGAAATTATGCCGTCTTTGTATAATATAATAAATACTCATAAGTCAATTATCTAACTTAAAAACTAATAGAAACATATGTATATGTACTAAGTAATGATTGCTTAGCGTTTTATATTGAATTGAAAAATACCAAGATATACAGGGTATTCTATTTAAAATGACCCTGTATGCCCCTGTATGCATATTTATGCAATAGGGATATTCCATACAATTTATGGCCAAAAAATATACCGGGTTTAATGACGTGCTAAGGGTAATTCCCTCGGTAATTATTGTTTCAGACATTGTTTCTTCTGATATTTTAGCATACGTGTACTAATTGTCCCATTTTTTTTCCAGGGCTCCGACGCCAGCTCGGTAATCTTCCCTTCGGCGCCGTCGGTACGCAAGCACGAGTTCCCCGGCGCCCTGCCGCCCAGTCTGCCCCAGAACCGGCCCCATGGACCGGGCAGCAGCCCCGTGCCGGCTCCCACGCCGCCCAACCTGCCTCCGCCATCTCCAGCTCCCGCTCAGCAGCCTCCTCATCATCCGCCGCAAGCGATACCCTCGGCGGCGGTGGCGCCTGCCATGGGCGAGAGTGCCTCCCTGGGAGGTGCCCAACCGCAACAGGCCTCCAGTGTGAAACCGGAGACGCCGGTGGGGGCTAAGGTGCCTCCTGTCAGTGGGCAAGGTGAGTGTCGAAAGATTCTGGGGCTATGGTAATGTGTTTTATTGAATTTGACATCCTACACTAAAACAAAAACTTCATTACGTTAATTTTATTTCTTATGTAGTTCCGCTCTTTGTAGCTTCGCGTTATTTTCTACTTAATGAGCACGCCTATGGTTACCCGCTTTGAACCATGGTTTTTATACATTTTTATCCCCTCGCTTTTCATATGAAAACGTTCAGAAGCCGCTGGGTAAAGGATATAAAAATCATACTGATTCGGAACAGAAAATATGACAGCCAAGGATAAAAATTGTTGTGCCTATACCATAAATCGACAATTTTAAATGGCAACTACATAAGAACAATAACGAGCAAACGCAATTGGCGAACTAAACGTTTCATTAGTTACAAAATTAGTGCTAAATTTTAAATCCCTTTCGTCTTTCATATTTATAAGTTTAAAAAAATAATATAAGGAGGCGTTGTGAGTTTGCGCAGTTCGGAAATTTCCTTGTGAATTATAATGTAAATTTCACTGGTTAGTTAGGAAAAATATTGCAATCAAAATTTCGATTAGTTTGATTTAAGACAGCGTTCCATGCATACGATCTCTGACGATATGATGATCCGACAGTGCCCTGATTAGTGTAAACTTTTGGTGCCAAATTCCGTCCGAATATTTGTAACAATCGACACGATGGGCTAGAATGAATAACTACATTGACTATTTTGGGAATTATTATCAGCTACTAATGCACAAAATAAAAATACATTAATTTTAAGGTTATGCAGTGACCACATATACATTATATTGTATACGAGTGACCCTCTCTTCTTTTTTTACAAGCTTTTTAGTAAAATTCGGTTCCGAAGATCGGATAATGTGATAAGCAAAACATTTTCGTATATATGTACATACCTGAAATACTTCATACCTTATATTGACCCAAGACTTTTGCACAAAAGCACCATGCACTTGTGTCCTTTCATCTTCAACAAAACAAGCCACTAACCTACCAAGCAGCGAATCGAATCACCACAAATTAAAAACTCCTTTACAAACATTGTTGTTAGGTAATGAAAGTTTAAGAGCACTAATATACCGACAACAATGTGAATGAACCACTTTTTATTCTGTAATTTAAAAAAGCATCCAGAACAAAGATGACGACGAATAACAACAAACAAATAATGTCGGGCCGGCCCTGACACGATCGATAAAATTTCCACCCTGCTGCGCAAACTCAATAGGCCCGCGCCATCTCCCATAGCGGGGACACTTTTTGTATTTTGGAACGTTCGTATTGGCAATATACGGTTTATTACATAGCACCAATTCTGGTGCTATGTATTACGCCTTACGTGTGACCTTGAGTTCGTCCGTTGTCGTCGTCGTATCTTTTGACATTTTTGAGGTTGCGAATTTTTTGCGAGAAAACTATCAGAGTCGGAACGACGAAACTTTTTGGTTTTACTTTTGGATAGTGCGCGCGTGTTGTCTCAAATTTTAAAATATACAGGGTGAACCGTTTCGAAGTTATTAAGCGTCAAAGTCGACTTTTCGGCGATTCCCGTTGAAACACATTTCAAGTCGCAAAACTCAATTTTTTCGATTTAAATTTTCGGAGTGTGGAGTGGACCGGTCGCTACAGAACCCTATTGAAACTGGGCAACGTACGATGATTAGAAGTAATTTAAAAGAATTTTTGAAAGTCGAAATTTGACAAAAAAGGGTCATTTTCGGTACCTAATAGCTCGAACTGGGTGCGTCCGAGGGTCTCGCGGTTTAAAATTTTCGATTTCCCATCTCAAAAACTAGGTGCCATCAATACATCTATCTATACCTAAAGTTATTAGAAGATGGGAAAAATTTGAAAATACTGAACAAGTTGATATTTCGGGGTAAAAATGGACGGTTTTTCATTTTTTTCAAGGTAAAAACGGCTTTTGATCGAATTTTAGTTTACGTTACCGGAAAGATCTAGGTAATTCACATTCGATACGTATATTTTGCTTCCTTCGATTTAAATACCGAAATTACTATTAAAGAATGAATTTTAGTTTTTTGGAAATGCAAAAGTTTGTCACCGCTATACTTAATTTCGTCTATACGCTTTCCTATTTAACATTTTCCATATTTTTTTGCTTTTTCGTCAAGCGGAATGATGGTACTTGAAGATTCATACCAAGCGCACGTTTGGAATTACGATCTAAAGGGTTAAACGAAATTAAGTATATCCATTTTCAACCATTTTTCACTAAAAGTTCTGTTTAGTCACGAATAACTCCTACAAATATCATTTCGGAGAGTTCTCTATATGCGCATTTGCATCGTCCATCATTTCTCACCACATTATTATTTTTCAAAATTTTCGAAATTTCCTTCCAATCGGGAGAAAAATGACATTTTACCGAGCTGGGACGGCCAATTTTTCCAAATCTGCCGACTGGACTTGAACTTTACTCGGATTTTAACGGACGGACGGACGAAATTTTACTAAATATTTTGGCTGTCAAATTCGGTCGAAATAGGCCAAAAATAGCCATTTTCTTAGCGAGATGCTGAAGTTAATTGACCGATTTGAGGATGGAAATGGTATGGAAAAGATTCTATGGGATTTCGGCTTTCGATAATGACCCCTATCGTTGCCCAAAATGGAAAATTTCCTACCATTTTCCCGATTTCCAAAATGGTCTGCAACGACATATTTACATTGCTCTTATGGGAGAGCCGAAACAGGGTGCATCTTGAAACCAGTTATTCGATTTCTTCTAAACGGCTCACGTTGGAGCAATGAAACTTTTGGGGTATACTTTGGTATATATGGCGTATCTTTAGCCGATGTACTTCATTATACAGGGTGTTCCATTCATAAGTTATTAAACGAAATAATCAGAAAATGTGCAAAAAATTAAATATTTTTTTCTACGGCTTGCCGGTCTCGTAAAACTTAAGCGATTCAGTTTATATTCTAGTATGTTATCAAGAAACTTATTTAGAAAAAGTCGTCGCGAGATTTTTTTAATAAAATGTCGGGAAGTCAATTTTTTGATTTTTTTAAAGTTGGAAAGCATGAAAATGCAGGGTCATTTTCGATAATGAATTATTCGACTTGGGTCGCATAGATTTGCTCCGGGTTGGAACCGGTGGATAGGTCATCTCAAATACTAATATTTCACAATACGTCATATCATGCTAAAAGACCTATAAAATGGAGAAATTTGCGTGAAACTGAACTTGATGATTTCGTCAAAATTTTTTTTTCCTTTTTATGGGGTAAAATATTATTTCATCGAAATGTTATATATGTCATCAGAAATAGCACATCAGAGCACGATTATAAACCATAATTTAGTTTCTTAATTTCTTATACAAAAATAACTACAATCGATTAAGCAATAATCACTAATTTTGACATCCTCTTACTAAAACCCATCTGTACGCTAGTGTATGTAACTTTTTCAATCGTTCTTTAGCCTATCATTTAAAGGAATAAATTACCTTTACGTTCAACATCGACTGCGTGATCCAAAAATATCCTTTGGCGGATAAAAAATTTTTTTTATAAATTTTGTCAAAAATTTTTTTTTCAAAAGTTCAGTTTACTCTGCTATATCTTCCAAAGCTTTCCTTTTGGAGATTTCTTTCTAGGTTTATCTGATTCCGTCATCTTTTCCGAACATTTTGATATATATAAAGTTACCATAAAGATGTTCGATCTTGGAGAAAATTAATAAAATTCGTAACGGTGACAGCAAAATTTCTAAATTTCGCTGGAAATGCATGAAAGGCGTGGCTTTTACCGTAATTGGTGAAAATACATGGGATGTTTAGCAAATTTTTAATAGGGTCGTTTCGCATTTTGTGGAAAAATAGGAATAATTTAGTAAATTGTCAATTTGAAGAAAAATCAAGTAGCACATTATGTTAGTAATATTAAAGGAATTTAAAAAATTTTATTTATTTTTTGACACCTGTCAAATTGACGTTTCCTTGGTTAATAAAAAGTGCAAGATTAATAGAATTTCACAAAGTTGGTGTCGTTTTCGTATAATTCGAGGGCAAGGAATCCGAAAATTTAATTCATATTTTGACAGCTGTAATTTTTAACAATTCTTTGATTTCGGTTAACTGTCGATCATAGGCTTAATGGTAATATAATTTCGCAAAGTTATTGTCGATTTCGTATAACTCGAATGCAGGCAATCCGAAAAATTTTTAAATTTTTTGACAGCTGTCAAATTGACGTATATTACGTTGGTAATAGTTCCAATGTTAACAAAAATTCACGAGTTTGGTATCGCATCTATATAATTTGAGTATGAGGAATTCGAAAATTTTATATATTTTTTGACAGCTGTCAAATTGACGTTCCTTAGGTTAGTAATATGTGCAAGGTGAACAAACTATCGCAAGTTTAGTATCGTTTCTATGTAATTCAAATGCAAGGAGTCCGAAAATTAAAATTATTTTTTGACAGCTGTCAAATTAATGAATCTTTAGTAAAGAATAAGTGCAAGGTTAACAAAATTTCAAGAATTTTGTATCGATTCTATATAATTTGAGTATGAGGTATTCAAAAAATTTATTTACTTTTTGACATCTGTCATTTTTGACATTTTTTTGTTAACATATTTTCACAAGTTTGGTATCATTTCTATATAATTTGAGTATGAGGAATCCGAAATTTTTATCTATATTTTCACAGCTGTTAAATTAACGTTTCTTAGGTCAATAATAGGTACAAGGTTAACAGAATTTTGCAAGTTTGGTATCGTTTTTATGTAATTCGAATGCAAGGAATCCGAAAATGGTGTTTATTTTTTGACAGCTGTAATTTTTTTCATTTTTCATTTATTCGATACGTAAAATAGTGAACGGATTGTTCGCAATCGGTTATAGCTGGTACCTTAAAATGTGAAACGGTCACATATGTTATAATTAACAAATTTGGGTGCTATGTACCCCCATCACAGTCCGCAGGAGTGTGGCCAACCAATTAAAGCAACAACCTGCATTCAAGCTTCTCGGTGCATCCACCCTAATCGGTGGTCAAATTTAGGTAATAATAACAAAAAAACACACGTAGGCGAATCTCTCGCATACAGGTGAACGGCGGAGCCCTGCCGCGGAGCGGCTAGGTTAACAGAACTTCAAAGGTTTGATATCTGTCGCATATAGGTGGACGGCGGAGCCCCGCCGCGGAGCGGCTAGGTTAACAGAACTTCAAAGGTTTGATATCTGTCGCATATAGGTGGACGGCAGAGCCCCGCCGCGGAGCGGCTAGGTTAACAGAACTTCAAAGGTTTCATATCTGTCGCAAATAGGTGGACGGAGGAGCCCCGCCGCGGAGCGGCTAGGTTAACAGAGCTTCAAATGTTTCGCATCTGTCGCATATAGGTGGACGGCGGAGCGGCTAGGTTAACAGAACTTCAAAGGTTTGATATCTGTCGCATATAGATGGACGGCGGAGCCCCGCCGCGGAGCGGCTAGGTTAACAGAACTTCAAAGGTTTCATATCTGTCGCAAATAGGTGGACGGAGGAGCCCCGCACCGGAGCGGCTAGGTTAACAGAGCTTCAAATGTTTCGCATCTGTCGCATATAGGTGGACGGCGGAGCGGCTAGATTAACAGAACTTCAAAGGTTTGATATCTGTCGCATATAGATGGACGGCGGAGCCCCGCCGCGGAGCGGCTAGGTTAACAGAACTTCAAAGGTTTGATATCTATCGCATATAGGTGGACGGCAGAGCCCCGCCGCGGAGCGGCTAGGTTAACAGAACTTCAAAGGTTTCATATCTGTCGCAAATAGGTGGACGGCGGAGCCCCGCCGCGGAGCGGCTAGGTTAACAGAACTTCAAATGTTTGGTATCTGTCGCATATAGGTGGACGGCGGAGCCCCGCCGCGGAGCGGCTAGGTTAACAGAACTTCAAAGGTTCGATATCTGTTGTATATAGGTGGACGGCGGAGCCCCGCCGCGGACGGCTAGGTTAACAGAACTTCAAAGGTTTGATATCTGTCGCATATAGGCGGACGGCGGAGCCCCGCCGCGGAGCGGCTAGGTTAACTGAACTTCAAATGTTTGGTATCTGTCGCATACAGGTGGACGGCGGAACCCCGCCGCGGAGCGGCTAGGTTAACAGAACTTCAAAGGTTTGATATCTGTCGCAAATAGGTGGACGGCGGAGCCCCGCCACGGAGCGGCTAGGTTAACAGAACTTCAAAAGTTTGGTATCGTTTCTATGTAATTCGATTGCAAGGAATCCGAAAATGTTGTTTATTTTTTTACAGCTGTCATTTTTGACATTTTTTTTTCTATTCGATACGTAATATAGTAAGCGAATCGTTCGCAATCGGATATAGCTGGTCTCTTAAAATGTTAAACGGTCACATATGTTATAATGAACGAAGTTGGGTGCTATGTACCCCCATCACAGTCCGCAGGAGTGTGGCCAACGAATTAAAGCATCAACCTATATTCAAGCTTCTCGGTGCATCCACTCAAATCGGTGGTTAAATCTAGGTAATAATAACAAAAACACATGTAGGCGAATCTGTCGCATACAGGTGAACAGCGGAGCCCTGCCGCGGAGCGGCTAGGTAATAACAAAAACGCATGTAGGTGGATGCCGGAGGCCCATGCGCGGGTAGCGCCTAGCGGGAATCTGTCGCATGCAGGTGAACGGCGGAGCCCCGCCGCGGAGCGGCTAGGTAATAACCAAAACACATATAGGTGGATGCCGGAGGACCCTGCGCGGGTAGCGCCTAGTGGGAATCTGTCACATGCAGGTGAACGGCGGAGCCCCGCCGCGGAGCGGCTACGTAATAACCAAAACACATATAGGTGAATGCCGGAGGCCCCTGCGCGGGTAGCGCCTAGTGGGAATCTGTCACATGCAGGTGAACGGCGGAGCCTCGCCGCGGAGCGGCTAGGTAATGACCAAAACACATATAGGTGGATGCCGGAGGCCCCTACGCGGGTAGCGCCTAGTGGGAATCTGTCACATGCAGGTGAACGGCGGAGCCCCGCCGCGGAGCGGCTAGGTAATAACCAAAACACATATAGGTGGATGCCGGAGGCCCCCGCGCGGGTAGCGCCTAGGGGGGCTATGCCCCCCTAGTTACATAGCGCCCGTCCCGGTCGCTATGTATTACGTCCAGTGGGTGACCTTGAGTTCGTCCGTTGTCGTCTTTTTCGACATTTTCGAGGTTGCGAATTTCTGGAGAAAAAACTATCAGAGTCGAAACGACGAAACTTTTTGGTTTTAATTTTGGATAGTGCGCGCGTATTGTCTCAAAATTTAAAATATACAGGGTGAACCGTTTCGAAGTTATTAAGCGTCAAAGTCGACTTTTCGGCGATTCCCGTTGAAACACATTTCAAGTCGCAAAACTCAATTTTTTCGATTTAAATTTTCGGAACGTGGAGTGGACCGGTCGCTACAGAACCCTATTGAAACTGGGTAACGTACGACGATTAGAAGTAATTTAAAAGAATTTTTGAAAGTCGAAATTTGACAAAAAATGGTCATTTTTGGTACCTAATAGCTCGAACTGGGTGGGTCCGAGGGTCACGCAGTTTCAAATTTTCGATTTCCCATCTCAAAAACTAGGTGCCATCAATACATCTATCTATACCTAAAGTTATTAGAAAATGGGAAAAAATTGAAAATACTGAACAAGTTGATATTTCGGTGTAAAAATGGACGGTTTTTCATTTTTTTCAAGGTAAAAACGGCTTTTGATCGAATTTTAGTTTACGTTACCGGAAAGTTCGAGGTAAATCACATTCGATACGTATAATTTCGTTTCTTCGATTTAAAAACCGAAAATACTATTAACGATTGAATTTTAAAAATTTGGAAATTGTACTTTTGTCACCGCTACACTTAATTTCGTCTATACGCTTTCCTATTTAACATTTTCCATATTTTTTTGCTTTTTCGTCAAGCGGAATGATGGCACTTTCAGATTCATACCAAGAGCGCGTTTCGAATTACGATCTAAAGGGTTAAAAAAAATTAAGTATATCCATTTTCAACCATTTTTCACTAAAAGTTCTGTTTAGTCACGAATAACTCCTACAAATATCATTTCGGAGAGTTCTCTATAAGCGCATTTGCATCGTCCATCATTTCTCACCACATTATTATTTTTCAAAATTTTCGAAATTTCCTTTCAATCGGGAGAAAAACGACGTTTTTCCGAGCTGGGACGGCCAATTTTTGCAAATCTGCACACTTCGTCGATTTTATTCAGCATGCCTTGGAATAAAATTAACCCAATTTGTTGACTGTCAAAATTCGGTCGAAATAGGCCAAAAATAGCCATTTTCTTAGCAAGATGCTGCAGATAATTGACCGATTTGAGCATGGAAATGGTATGGAAAAGATTCTATGGGATTTCGGCTTTCGATAATGACCCCTATCGTTGCCCAAAATGGAAAATTTCCTACCATTTTCCCGATTTCCAAAATGGTCTGCAACGACCAATTTACATTGGGCTTATGGGAGCATGCAAAAATGGTGCATCTTGACACAATTTATTTCATTTCTTCTAAACGGCTCACGTTGGAGCAATGCAACTTTTTGGGTATACTTTGGTATATATGGCGTATCTTTAGCCGACGTACGACATTATACAGGGTGTTCCGTTCATAAGTTATTAAATGAAATAATCAGAAAATGTGAAAAAATTAAATATTTTTTTCTACGACTTGCCGGTCTCGTAAAACTTAAGCGATTCAGTTTATATTCTAGTATGTTATCAAGAAACTTATTTAGAAAAACTCGTCGCGAGATTTTTTCAATAAAATGTCGGGAAGTCAATTTTTTGATTTTTTTAAAGTTGGGAAGCATTAAAATGCAGGGTCATTTTCGATAATGAATTAATCGACTTGAGTAGCATAGATTGGCTCCGGGTTTGAACCGGTGGATAGGTCATCTCAAATACTAATATTTCACAATACGTCATATCATGCTAAAAGACCTATAAAATGGAGAAATTTGCGTGAAACTGAACTTGATGATTTCGTCAAAATTTTTTTTTCCTTTTTATGGGGTAAAATAATATTTCATCGAAATGTTATATATGTCATCAGAAAGAGCACATCAAAACACGATTATAAACCATAATTTAGTTTCTTAATTTCTTATACAAAAATAACTACAATCGATTAAGCAATAAGCACTAATTTTGACATCCTCTTACTAAAACCCATCTGTACGCTAGTGTATGTAACTTTTTCGATCGTTCTTTAGCCTATCGTTTAAAGGAATAAATTACCTTTACGTTCCACATCGACTGCGTGACCCAAAAATATCCTTTGGCGGATAAAAAAAATATTTTATAAATTTTCTCAAAATTTTTTTTTTCAAAAGTTCAGTTTACTCTGCTATATCTCCGACAACTTTCCTTTTGGAGATTTCTTTCTAGGTTTATCTGATTCCGTCATCTTTTCCGAACATTTTGATATATATAAAGTTATCATAAAGATGTTCGATCTTGGAGAAAATTAATAAAATTCGTAACGGTGACAGCAAAATTTCTAAATTTCGCTGGAAATGCATGAAAGGCGTGGCTTTTACCGTAATTGGTGAAAATACATGGGACGTTTAGCAAATTTTTAATAGGGTCGTTTCGCATTTTGTGGAAAAATAGGAATAATTTAGTAAATTGTCAATTTGAAGAAAAATCAAGTAGCACATTATGTTAGTAATATTAAAGGAATTTAAAAAATTTTATTTATTTTTTGACACCTGTCAAATTGACGTTTCCTTGGTTAGTAAAAAGTGCAAGATTAATAGAATTTCACAAAGTTGGTGTCGTTTTCGTATAATTCGAGGGCAAGGAATCCGAAAATTTAATTCATATTTTGACAGCTGTAATTTTTAACAATTCTTTGATTTCGGTTAACTGTCGATCATAGGCGTAATGGTAACATAATTTCGCAAAGTTGGTGTCGATTTCGTATAATTCGAATACAGGCAATCCGAAATTTTTTAAAATTTTTTGACAGCTGTCAAATTGACGTATATTACCTTGGTAATAGTTGCAATGTTAACAAAAATTCACGAGTTTGGTATCGCTTCTATATAATTTGAGTATGAGGAATTCGAAAATTTTATATATTTTTTGACAGCTGTCAAATTGACGTTTCTTAGGTTAGTAATATGTGCAAGGTGAACAAAATATCGCAAGTTTAGTATCGACTCTATGTAATTCAAATGCAAGGAGTCCGAAAATTAAATTTATTTTTTGACAGCTGTCAAATTGGTGATTCTTTAGTAAAGAATAAGTGCAAGGTTAACAAAATTTCAAAAATTTTGTATCGATTCTATATAATTTGAGTATAAGTTATCCGAAAAATGTATTTATTTTTTGACAGCTGTCATTTTTGACATTTTTTTGTTGACATGTTTTAACAAGTTTGGTATCGTTTCTATATAATTTGAGTATGAGGAATCCGAAATTTTTATCTATTTTTTGACAGCTGTCAAATTGACGTTTCTTAAGTCAGTAATAGGTACAAGGTCAACTGAATTTCGCAAGTTTGGTATCGTTTTTATGTAATTCGAATGCAAGGAATCCGAAAATTTTGTTTATTTTTTGACAGCTGTAATTTTTTACATATATTTTTCTATTCGATAAGTAAAATAGTGAACGGATTGTTCGCAATCGGTTATAGCTGGTACCTTAAAATGTGAAACGGTCACATATGTTATAATTAACAAATTTGGGTGCTATGTACCCCCATCACAGTCCGCAGGAGTGTGGCCAACCAATTAAAGCAACAACCTGCATTCAAGCTTCTCGGTGCATCCACCCTAATCGGTGGTCAAATTTCGGTAATAATAACAAAAAAACACACGTAGGCGAATCTGTCGCATACAGGTGAACGGCGGAGCCCTGCCGCGGAGCGGCTAGGTAATAACAAAAACGCATGTAGGTGGATGCCGGAGGCCCCTGCGCGGTTAGCGCCTAGTGAGAATCTGTCGCATTTTGTAACTCATTAATGGTTTCCTTCTAAACATAATATATTTATTCTATCAGTATACATCAAATATTATATGAAATATAAGAATATTTAATAATTTTTTTTTTTGAATTTTTAAGAATTTCAAAATTTCTTGATATTTTTCAGTTTTTCTTAAATATCTCCGTAACCTAAACCAATAGGAAAAATTTGTATATTTCCTTTCTGATAGAGAATTTAATAGTATATTTTGTTTGTTCGAAACTTTTTTTCTCAAATGTAATCGTTTTTGAGATATTTGCAAGAATATAGAAATCATGATTTCCTGAATAACTCAACAACTATAGTAGATGCAGAAAATTTTATAGATTACTTTCTTGTAGACCTTATCAAAGTGCATCTTTACGATATATACAATTTTACCGTAGAGATAATACTTTTTGAATAAAATCGAAATATATCGATTTCTTCAAATTTTTAAGGCATTGCATGAATTATTTAGAAATTAAAAAAAAATTAAAAATGAAAATACTTGGGAATTAATATAATTTGGGGAATACCTAATTCGAAAATTTAATATATTTTTTGACAGCTGTCAAATTGAGGATTCCTTAGTAAAGAATAAGTGCAAGGTTAACAGAATTTCAAAAGTTTGCTATCGATTCGATATAATTTGAGAATGAGGTATACGAAATTTTTATCTATTTTTTGACAGCTGTCAAATTGACGTTTCTTAGGTCAATAATAGGTATAAGGTTAACGGAATTTTGTAAGTTTGGTATCGTTTCTATGTAATTCGAATGCAAGGAATCCGAAAATGTTGTTTATTTTTTGACAGCTGTCATTTTTGACATATTTTTTTCTATTCGATACGTAATATAGTGAACGGTTTGTTTGCAATCGGTTATAGCTGGTCCCTTAAAATGTAAAATGGTAACATATGTTATAATGTACGAATTTGGGTGCTATGTACCCCCATCACAGTCCGCAGGAGTGTGGCAAACGAATTAAAGCATCAACCTGCATTCAAACTTCTCGATGCATCCACCCAAATCGGTTGACAAATCTAGGTAATAAAAAACACATATAGGCGAATCTGTCGCATACAGAGGGTCCGCGGAGCCCCGCGCGGAGCGCCTAGGGGGCTATGCCCCCTAGTATATATGTGGCGCCGACATGCAATTTTTAATAGGGAGATTATTTAGTTGCCGAATCGTTCTTCCGCGCTGCTGACTTTAGTAACTAGTCAGCACGGAAAAACGATTCGGCAATTACATGCATAATCGCCTGATTAAAAATTGCATGTCGGCGCCATGCCTTACTTTTAATAATAATTATCTCCTCGGTAAATTGCATCTATTCAAAAAAAAAACGAATTCAACGACAACAAAAACCTAATCAAACAAAACATAATAAAGGTATCCTGTTTCTTTGTTTGACAATAATCTTTTAGAACCCACGCGATTGGTACAATGGTTTTTTAATATGGGCGTTGGTTCGCTCGGCCGCTTACACTGATTTATGAACCCAATAAAAAGTTATTATGTATTTATGTTATTCATTGCGGCGATTGTTTTTTTAGTGGTTCTAGAATTACTCGCTTGATTAGATAAATTTTTATTTTTGTACGCCTGATCGGAATTTAGTCCACACCTGGTGTGATAATTTTATATGATTAGAGGTATTAATGAACTGCAAAAAGCATTTATCATTTATAACGGTTTTATAAAGATTTACAAATTTGTTGTATAAGGTTTACATTTTTGTTTTAGGGTTAAATATACTCGCCGGCACAAAATTCCGCCACCCTGAAATGTTGGTCAAGTTTGATATTTTTAGTGTTGTGATCGCTCGAGCGAAAAACCGCTTGATCATTCGATTATTGAAATAACCGACATCGCTCGATTATTAAAAAAACCGCTCGAGTTATCTATTCAGGCGAAAACCGTCGCTCGTCACTTATTATCATTCACTCGATACCCGAGCTTCGCTTGACGCCGGCGGAAATGTACCGCTGTAGTGGATCGAGTTAAAAAACTGCTCGTATATTCGAACAGTTTTTCGCTCGATAGGAAATACTCTAGTTATAAATTCAGGCGAAAACCCGAAAAATATCGCCTCTGTCACTTGATACCACGACCTTCGGTCTACGCGCCGCGCCATCCGATTGGCGACGTTCGAGTTTGACGCTGAGCAGGTACACGACATACGTCTTTCTTAAAGGCACATAAACGAGAAGGTGCATATAAAAAAGTATGCCAAATCCCTTAGCGGAGTCATCGCGACATGGGTTTTATAAAGTTTTGTTTTAACTGGCTAGCCAGCGGCGTAGTTTAGGTCTCCGATTGTAAATATTAAAAAATTAAAGGATATAATTTTTTATTTACTATAAATTCGAGAAAACTTCTCAAAAATAACATAATAATAGAAATTGTAAATAAAAATAACAAAATGGTTAACAAAATATATAGAAAAATTAAATTAAATTATAAAATAATATGCATTTTATCGCGGACCGTATGGGGGAGGGGGTCTTTGAATACATCACCGCAAGAGCCACAAGGATTTTTTTATGATTGAAATAAATTCAATTTTAGTAATTATACAAGTTACAAGTTATTATTAGAAAGGGAAATTAAACAGCATGACAAATGTATGAGTTTTTGCAACATAAAAATAACAGATCATAATGACAGACGCTATAAGAAGATATTGCAATATTTATGCTGAAAATAATTGCACATAAACATTATTTATGTGTTTACTTAAAATGTTACAAACTTGTTATTAAAATATTGAAAGTAATTCCGTAATAGACGTTATTTATATGTACTTGTATGTTATTTTGGTTGCAATAAAATGTTTAATTACAGACATTTTGTTTTACAAGTTTTTGTAATTTCGTTCTTATTGGATAGGTTATCATTTATTTCTTGTGGATATGAAATACACTATTCCAATTAATAAGTTGTTATATACAGGGTGTTCGCTAATTAATGGTACATGGAAAAACCACAGACTCCTTACGTAAAAATATTAGGATTTAATTATACCTACTTACCTAGATCCGAAAGTTGATATTAACTGAGATACAGGGTGTTAAAGTTAAAACTTCATTTTTGTTTTTCTCTAATAGCTTTGCAGGAAACCGACTTTTTTTACAAAATTTGGCAATTATGGTTTTTTAGGATTATAAATTTTTTATTTTTATGAAAATTTGATGTACAATGTAGGGGGCGCTGTCTGCGGCATTATTTGCACATTTATTATGTCATAACTTCTTTGTGCCTCAGTGTATTTAAGTTTTTAATGAAAATAATACTTTTCTCATATTTATTACGTAAAAAAGGTATACCAAGGTCAGGTCGCCCAGAGTTACCGTTTCGGAGATATTTGCATTTAAATTGTTTAGTGCACCCTGCCCAATTCCTACATATTATAACTAATTTGCAAACAAAATTTTTTTCTTAAAGTAATCTATGAGCAAACAAATACAATTTGGAGATACAGTTGCTATGGAACAGAAAATGTGTCATTTTTGAGTTTATCGTAAGTTTGTGTTTTCATTGCTGTTGGTTTCTTTCGACACGATATTTTCTAGGGTCAAAGTTATTTTAATTAAACTAAGTTAAAGAACAATCCAATTGTTGTGTTTATTATTCCCAATTACTAGAACATTAATTATCATGTAAAAGTGAATTGGTAAGAAGTAACAAAATATTATGTGCTTGCCTGAGCTAACGCACTAAACAATTTAAATGCAAATATCTCCGAAACGGCAACTCTGGGCGATCTGAACTTCGTATACCTTTTTTACGTATTAAATATGAGAAAAGCATTATTTTTATTAAAAACTTAAATACACTGAGGCACAAGAATGTTATGACTAATAAAAGTGCGAAAAATGCCGCAGACAACGCCCCTACATTATACAGGGTGTCCCATTTTCGATACTTTTATAGGGTATCTCCGTCCCTGTTAGTGCTATCAAAAAAGTAATGTAGGTGTCATGTACTCTTTTTGGGTCAAACTTAAAATGATAAAATCAAAATTTGAAAATTTTCGCTTGTTTAAGAGATACGGGGGAAAATCAAAAAATTTACAATTTCAAAATTACCCTATACTTATTTTCTTAGTTAAAAGAGATACGGAAAAATTTTTTTACACAGAAGTTTCTTTATATTCATTGTTGAATAATATGCCGTTTTCAGAATAAGCATACGGGGTCAGGTAAAAAAGTTATCGGACCTATCCTCATTTTTTTAAATGGAACACCCTGTAAACTAATATCCTAGAGACAACTATGTTGATTCTAGTTGTTGTTAACATTTAACGTCAATTTAATTTTTTACATATTCATTTGTGAAAAAGACTTATCAACATTTAAAAAAATTTTATGATATCTATCATCCATGGTGTGTTATAAATTTGAAAAGAGAGTTTAAGATGCTATCTTTTTCGATTCAATCAATATAACCTCTCTGAAAAAATGGAGGAGTTGAATCCTCATCTTATTTTAAGACGAAAATGTGGTATAAAAGTTTTTCGCATGTCGCTTCGTTTTCGAAATACAGGGTGTTAAACAAAATATTGTATTTTTCATTTTATTAATTAATGCCAAACGATATGAAAAATACAATATTTTTTTAACACCCTGTATTTCGAAAACGAAGCGACATGCGAAAAACTTTTATACCACATTTTCGTCTTAAAATAAGGTGAGTATTCACCTCCTTCATTTTTTCAGAGAGGTTAGAAAACACCCTGTATATAGTTATTGACGGAAATCGCACATGGTGTACAAGCGTACTGACTTTTTTTTTACCTTTACACTCTGAGCAATAACAATTACATATCCATACCAACAAGGCAATATACACACAATGGGGTAATAAATTCGAGAATAAAAGGGAGACCTCGAGAACAGCATTTTAATAGTGCCATTAACGGCAAATAAAAATGGAAAAAAACCGTTTCGTTGGTGCATTTTTATTATCAAAACCATAAAGTCACTTCATATCGGCAGTAAAATTTTATGAATGCCATATTTTGGTGTATGGATAAGAAGAAGCTATCAGCCGTAGTATACAGTGTAATAATAATATTGCAGGGAGCTGTTTGGGTGCTGTTTGAGCACTTTTTTTTATTAACAACACTTTATATCAATAAATAATGTCGAGAGCGAGTTTAATTTGCCATGCTGACAATTTAGTAATTATGCATTTTCTTTGATTTGATTTTTGAACATCGATATTAAGAGAGCTTATAGTTTAAAGGCAATAAATATTGTGCAACAGAAACTTAAAATATTTCACTAGCCGCTATATTTCAAAAATTACATGACAATACATAGAGAAAAAAATAAAAATAAATTGGAATATAATTATTAAAAGGAGGTAAAACACTCGTTTAATGAAAAACCTAATGTGTATATTTTTTCAGAAACTGGTCCGCCAACATCCCTTTTAGCCTCTTGCGCCCCACCAGCTGCAGTTGCCCCTCAGCCCCCACCACCTCCGTTGTTGTCAATGCCGCCCGCTACAGCCCCCGTGCCTCCTCCCGCTGCCGCGCCTGTCGCTCTACATCCCTCGGCCTCGTTGGATCCCTCTGCGCATACGGTGGGTAGGACGGACAGTCCTGCAGTGGCTACTTCTGCCAATGCTGCTGTGGCACCTAGTCCCGGACAGTATCATCATTCGTATCAGGTCAGTAAAGAAAAGGTTTTGGCAATTAATGACATTGACTGTGTCTAAATATTATTTTCGGCTAGAAATGTACCACATAATAAAAAAATACGTCATTACTTGATATAGTTAGAGCGACGGTGGCAATAGGGGGTCCGTGAAGTGGAATATCAGTACTCTATTTTTTCGTGTTTAGTTCCCCCTCTACAACTTTTATATCTGATGAAATGCCGTAGAACGTTGCTGAGAGGCGATGTACCGCTTTAGATAGGAAATTGTCAATAAATTCAAAATTATATCGAGCCATGTCTGAAAATGAATTTACAGCATTTGCATGAAACACATTTTCTGACAAGTCAACCCTTGCATATACTTTTCCGAGCGTGTAAAAAAAGCGAATTTGAAGTTGAAACTTTCTAGAATGGAACATTATATCTAATATCTACTATATAAAAATTTTGTCGTTCCATGTCTCGCCATTTCATTATTGGAATTTTTTAAAAATCTCCTCTAAGGAAATTCGGAAAACGATCGTGACATGTCAGAAAATTGTCACACTACCTTCCTTGACACTCAAATATTGTGGAAAAAAAATTTCAGAAGAATCGCACCTAGCTGGGCGGAATTCTGACAATATTACGCTGAAATACCGGAAGGCAGGTATCGTTCAGTTGTATGACGGGATATTATATTCGCAATATTCTTTTTATCAGAAAATTGTTTACGAGTCATCTCCATGTGAATACAAATCGATTAAGCCCACTTGGACCCATGTCACTTGAGACTTTATAATTTTTACATTCATTTTTTTTTTGACACGCTCGGAAAAGTATTTGCAAGGGTTTACTTGTCAGAAAATGTATTTCCCGTGACTTTGGGATCACGCAGATGCTGTAAATTCATTTTCAGACATGGCTCGATATAATTTTGAATTTATTGAGAATTTCCTATCTAAAGCGGTACAGCGCCTCTCAGCAACGCTCTACGGCATTTCATCAGATATAAAAGTTGTAGAGGGGGACCTAAACTCCACGAAAAACCAAATTACTGGTATTCCACTTCACGGACCTCCTATTGTCACCGTCTCTCTAACTAATTGAACAGTGATCCATATTGATTTGTGTCATTCTTCCACAAGTGTTACTTTTCTTCCGCATATCGACAAGAATTAATATCTATTTTTGTTTCAGCCCCTCTACGCTCCGTATGCCCACACAACGGCCGCCTACCCCAGTTCCGTCCCCTATCCCACCACGCAAACGTCTACGTCAATTCCCAGTTCGCTTCCCTCCCAACCGCTCCCTATTATTACCCAACCTCAACCCATTGCTGCTACCCATTCGAGCGTGATGCCACCCAGCAATACGATGCCGCAACCCGTGCCGCCTACTCCGGCGGTGGCCAGTTCGATACCCCACCACGTCAGTTCGGAGGCTCCGAAACGGCCGCCCAGCGTGCCCAAGAGTCCTCGAGGGGAAGCGGTGAGGGAAAGGGAAAGTTACAGGTGGGTAGTTGGAGGATATATGGGCTAGATCGGGGGTCGGCAACCTACGGCATTTTCGATGTCAAGTTGTGTCTCTTTCGATATCAAATTGCCGCCGTTAATGGCTCTTTAAAAACTGAGGAATTGTGTAAATTATAACTGTTGGCTCTTCCGTCTCAAAAGGTTGCCGACCCCTGGGCTAGATAATTCATTCAGAGAAAAATATCCAAACTTAGATATTAATTTATTATTTTTTTTATTTGCTTTCTTAGTGTAACCTCTTTAAGTCGCAGCAGTATTTCCACGTCGACTCCGGTACAAACGCACCCCGGTCACACGCAGCCCTCTACCACAGTGTCTTCTAGTCTAACAGCGCCATCTGTCGCTGCTCCGTTACCCCTGGCCAAGCCATGGGCGACGCCAGCAACGGTTGCACCAACCACGTCTTCATTGGCGTCAAGGTTGAGGTAAGTTGGCGGTTTACATCTACGTACTCTTCGATCATAATTAAATTTATTGAATATGTTTTTATACTGGAATAAAAAATTTTAATTTATATGAACATAAAATCAGCAGGACATATGAAACACTCGAATTCGGTTTGCACTTGGTCGCTTTTTATGTTAAAATACTTTTTTTCAGTCCGGCTCCTCCCAGACCAACACCACCGCCGCACACTTCTGCCTATCCGCCAGCGGGAGCGCCTCCACTCTTTGCGCCTCCGGCGATGGCACCGCCACCAGTTTCAACAGCAAGTCCCCTGGCACCCACGGCGCCGAACACGACTAATCCGAATCCTTTTTCAGCGGAGAGTCTGTTCCAAACAAGTAAGGATTATCTATTTCTACAATCGTAAAAATTTGTATGTGTTACTGTTAGTCAAAGTTCTCTGGTTTCTGATAATTATCGTTTAAATTCTTTCTGCAACCCAATATTATTGTCAACGCCTTTGTTTCTTTATACATCCTATAATTTATCGTCATCATCACCATTAATCCTAATCATATTTTAACAATGTTTCCTTAGAGAAACATTCGTTTCCAGATCAGGCAGATATGTTACGACGAGAGTTGGACAACCGGTTTCTTGCCTCACAGGACAGAGGGATAGGGGTGGCGCCTCCACCTTAC
The DNA here is from genome assembly GCA_963991005.1 of Barypeithes pellucidus. Classification (NCBI taxonomy): domain Eukaryota; kingdom Metazoa; phylum Arthropoda; class Insecta; order Coleoptera; family Curculionidae; genus Barypeithes; species Barypeithes pellucidus. Next base: position 16,035,631 of record OZ022561.1, on the reverse strand, counting down.
TTGAGGACGGAGATGCATCAACATCAACACCATCACACGCACGTGCATCAACATACGACGTCACTATTGCCGCCTCCGGGATCGGGCTTGTTTAGCACTCAAATGGTAAGTGAAGTTGACCCCGAGTGGACCACTTTTTGTAGTATTGTATTAAATATTTTCAGTTCGCTTTCTTGTGTGGTCTTATGTAACTTGGCTTACAATCCCAACAGTTTGGTTATATTCTAATATAATTTTCTTTATGTGCAGCCGTTATCACCAATGGACAGGCTGGCTAGAAGATCACAGAGCAGTGTGAGTATTATAAACATACAGTTGTGAGTTCTCCGTTTTTTTTCTATTTATTGTGCATAGACTTATTTATTTCTGTCTAAAATCTAGAAGATTCACATACATTGTCTAAAAGATTAACAAACAATATCTAAAAGATTCACATACAATTTCTAAAAAATTCACATACGATATCTAAAAGATTCATATAAAATATAAATAATCACAATGACTAAAAGATTCACAATCAATGTCTAGAACATTTACAAACTGTTTTAACAAATAATGTCTAAAAAATTCGCATACAATTTCTAAAATAATCACATCTCATCAATCTAAAAGATTCACATATAATGTCTGAAGAATTCACGTACAATATCTAAAAAATTCACATAAAATATCTAAAAGAATCACTTACAATGACTAAAAGATTCACAATCGATATCTAAAAGATTTACAAGCAATGTCAAAAAAATCACATACAATTTCTAAAATAATCACATCTCATCAATCTAAAAGGTTCACATATAATGTCTGAAAAATTCAAGTACAATATCTAAAAGATCCACATAAAATATCTAAAAGAATCACTAACAATCACTAAAAGATTCACAATCGATGTCTAAAAGATTTACAAGCAATGTCTAAAAATTTCACATACAATTTCTAAAATAATCATATCTCATCAATCTAAAAGATTCACATATAATGTCTGAGAAATTCACGTACAATATCTAAAAGAATCACGTACAATCACTAGAAGATTCACAATTGATGTCTAAAAGATTTACAAACAATGTTTTAACATATTCAAACAATGTCTAAAAAATTCACATACAATTTCTAAAATAATCACATACGATATCTAAAAGATTCACATATAATGTCTGAAAAATTCACGTACAATATCTAAAAGATTCACATAAAATATCTAAAAGAATCACTTACAATGACTAAAAGATTCACAATCGATGTCTAAAAGATTTACAAACAATGTTTTAACATATTCAAACAATGTCTAAAAAATTCACATACAATTTCTAAAATAATCACATACGATATCTAAAAGATTCACATATGATGTCTGAAAAATTCATGGACAATATCTAAAAGATTCACATAAAATGTCTAAAAGAAACACAATCCAAATTATTCACCCTAGCTTGCTGCTAATGTATCGCATAACGACACACCTGAATTTTGGTACAATTAGCTCATTTTACATTGGATGTATTGTTGATCTGACTGACGATATGTTTAATACATAGAATTTATGTCGCTAATAACCGAATACACCCAAATGGGTTTAAATAGAAAAGTGACGCATTATTACTGCACAAATTAGCATATAATTGACTTCATTTTGCAGGATTCTGTCTTCCAACGCAATAAGTTACATGTAATACAGAGTAGCACTATAACTAAATAAAATTAATGGAGAACTCAAAAATTTAACCCAAAACTGGTGGTTTGTTTTTCTCGTATACGGTTTAAGAAATATACTAAATCGAGTCGTCATTATTTCAGTTTAAGGACATACCAAAACTGGGTGGCGTCGATTCTCCTTTTTACCGACAAGGATTGGGCGTTGGGGGCTATCCTGGTTACAATCCTGGGCTAATCGGGCATCCAGGATTGACAACGGGGCCTACACCATTTGTTCCGCCCAATCATCTGCCCACATTTCAACCGAAGGTAAGAATATTTTGCAAACTGCTAATTTTATGAGCCGGATTGTTTTAATTCATATATTTTTTCAATTAATTTAGATGTTCCGCTCTTTATAAATATTTTTGCATTAGTCAGCTCACTAAACTGTTCTTTCCATACGTTATTTTTAAAGGTCGGCATGTTTTTGTTGTTTCTAATGCTTAGTAACATGTGCATTAATGCTTGCTTCTTACCCCTAATGCTTTTTTTCTGTTTATTTTCACAGTCGCTGACACCGCAAGATCCCACAAAGCCAAAAGTTATGGTATGTAACCTGATTTACACATCGATCATTAATATTCATTGTGTGTGATAGTTTGTTTAAAATTACTGCAAGAATACACTATTTATAACGTTATTTCTTGGCTGACGATATAGGATTTAGAAGATTTTAAAAAATATACCGACCACACATGATATACAGGGTCAATCACGTGGTCTCGGTAGCTAAAAAAGATATGACGAGAACGAATCGAGCCACGAGACTGACAAGTTGGCATTCTTCATATTTTCAGTTTTTTTTAGTTTAAATCCTTAAATAATATAGTTTAAAATCATATCGAGTATCATTTATCGAAATACACAACATTTATCGACCCTACACAATAGTGATTAAACGTAAACGTTCTTAATTGTAGAAAATTGATCAATAACAGCCTCATTAAGTTTGGAATACCCTCTGTACATTTTTTTTCATGTATTTCATTTTTAAACTTTCTAATAAAGTCCCTAGATTTACCCTTTGTCGTCTGCGTTAAATTAATTTCGGGTTTAGGTGTTCCCGCATTCTTCACTTCAATTCTTTGCCCCAAACTCGAAGAGCTAAAGTTATTTCTTAAATAGTCCACCGTCAACTATTCATTTTAACTTAATAAATATATAATACTAAAATATTAAAACATACACCCTCGAATTTCTAACTAGATGCACGAACAGACAACAGCGCGGTGCACACAAAAACTGTGCGCCTTTTCCATGTTAAATCGCCATAGCCCCGCTATCCCCCGCTGCCACCCGCCACCTGTTACAGCAGAGAAACTGCACTACTTAATCGCACGTGCGGGCACAATTCTTAAAATACCCTGTATAAAAGTCTAGTATTTTTATGAAATAAAAGACGCATAGCTTTTCTAAATTTTCTCAAATTTTTAAATCTTTATTGCGTTAAGTTAAATTAAATTTCCTTCGTTTTTTTTTTATAAAAAATTATTGAAATAACCGACATCGCTAGATTATAAAAAAAAAATGCTCGAGTTACTTATTACGACCTTCTAGTTTGACGCTCAGAAGGCTGACACGACATACGTCTTTGTTAAGGGCACATAAGCGAGAAGGTGCATACAAAAAAGTATGCCAAATTCCTTTAGTGGATTCACGGCGACATGGGTTTTGTTTTAACTGGCTAGCCAGCGGCGATTGTAAATTTTAAAAAATTAAAGGATATAATTTTTTTAAAAATCACTGTTCTGCCTTAATAAAAACTCTTAAGACTAAACTTCTAAAACTTACAAAAACAACCCCTGGTGTTTTATCAACACATTCTTCTTAGTCATAAAAATTTCAAGTGATTAATCGCTAGAGCGATTCACTCGTTTATTAAAATCGCTCTAGTATCAAATACTCGATTATTAAAATCATCGGTTTTTTTCAACACTAGAACAAGCCCACGAATTTTAACGGTATTTTTATGGCCTCTGCATCAAATGATTCAATGATATTCGTTATGAGCAAATAAAAATACCCCTTCTGGTAACGTTTATTATTTACTAGTTAATAAATTTTATAAATATGTTTTCCGTTTTTCAGAAAAGTGGCAAATGGAACGCGATGCACGTCAGGGTGGCCTGGGAAATTTACCATCACCAACAGAAATCGGGCGACGCCAAAGGGGCGCTGACGGCGATAGCTTCAAAACCGGGCGTACCAAATGCTTCGGATCTCCTGAGGGCGCCCTCGCATCTGTTTTCTCCGGGAATGCATTCGCGGCCGCCTGAGTTGGCGCCCTATCCGCCTTCTGCGTTGAGTATGCACAGGCCGGTTGGATTCGACCAAGGTCCCCATCATGCTGGGTCGTTGTTTGCCGCACCACCCGGGCATCTAGGTAAGGCTTATTTTTTTCTATCGCTATACAACGTGCCCAAGATAAGGAGGGCCAGTACAGGGATCTCGGAAACCGTAAGAGATACGAAGTCGGTTAAATGGAGGTTAAGTTGCGCATTTACGTGCCTAATAATATGCCGCTTAGAAAGTTTTAAAATTCCGAGTAGTTCCGGAGATATCCGGAAAACCCGAAATTCTGAAAAATCGTTTTATTTTTTCCTGAGTTTTCGAATTCTAAAGTAAATTGCACTTTTACATTGCCACTTTTTCCGCTCTATCTAACAGCGTTAATTGTTTTGTAATCCGACGAGTCGTCTTCGAAGGGCCATTATCAACTTTCTTTTTTTAATTACTGTCCTGTTTTTCTGATATTGAAATTTGACAGCTTTTTTTCTCCCGAATGCAACGATGTATGACACATTGTGGTTTAATCACGTTTCGAGGGTTTTTTGACATCAGGAAATTTTGGGATACGTTCCTATATTTCTCCTAATTTTATAAATAATATCTCATAAGTAAGCTCTAAATTTTTTACTTATGTTGGACTAGTTCAATAAATAACAAAAACTTAATAATAAACCACAACTAAGTGAATAAAAATCATTCCAAAACAGTAATAAAACGAACAACGAAAAAAGTAAGGAACTACATAATCAGGGTTCAAAATGATTTCCGTTATTCTCTAAGTACAAATAACATCTTCTAACTGCCACATAACAGTTTTTTTGAAATAAAATAAAACATGCGATAGAATATCAAACTTTCAGCATTTGTAAAATTATATTCTATATTTTCTTTTAAATCCCGAATCAACAGAAGTTTGAAATAATGTTTCTGTATTTTGTTCACTTATTTGTGGTTTATTATTAAATTATTTGTTATTTATTGAACTAGTCCAACATAGGTAAAAATTTAGAGCTTACTTATGAGATATTATTTATAAAATTAGGAGAAATACAGGACCGTATCCCAAAATTTCCTGATGTTGCTCAAAAAACCCTCGAAACGTCATTAAACCACAATGTGTCATACATCGTTGCATTCGGAAGAAAAAAGCTGTCAAATTCCAATATTAGAAAAACAGGACCGTGTTTAAAAAAAGGAAGTTGATAATGGCTCTTCGAAGACGACTCGTCGGATTACAACGCTGTTAGATAGAGCGGAAAAAGTGGCAATGCAAAAGTGCAAACTTTCCAAACAGACTTCGTAACTCTTACGGTACTGGCCCTTCTTATCTTGGACACGTTATATAGGGTGCCCTTTAATGGCTCATATTTCAGAGTGAGAAGGTAATTTTATGAATAAAAGTTGATAGTTGATAAGTCATCAATAAAATCATGATGTCGAACCTTCTTATTCGACTTTTAGTGACTCGAATACTATTTACGAACTTATAAATAATAAAAAACCAACACACTTTTAGGTAAATCGCCGTTCACAACGGCTTCCTCCATGTCGCCGTTCACTAGATACGGAGGTGCCCCCCTCGGGGCTTCCACTTCCCCTTTCTCGATGTCCCCGTTCGCGGCTTCGCGAGAGGCGGCGCACTTGGGGCTAGGACCGCTCCATCACGACCCCTGGCGGTCGATGCAGAGAACCATACCCGGATTTCCGCCCGGCGTTAATCCGCTACCACCTTCATTACCTGGTAAGTCACGAGAATGTTTCAAACTCCTGTGTCAGTGTTAAAATGTGTGCGATTTTTTTTAGGTTTGCCTCCTGGTCCGGCGCCGTGGACGATAAAGCCCGATCCAGTACTAGAGCAGCGTGAGAGGGAAGCAAGAGAACGAGAAGAGAGAGAACGTGAGAGACTTAGACGAGAGAGGGAAGATCGCGAGAGGCGAGATAGAGAGGAGAAACAACGACGACTTGAACAGGTTAGAACTTGTGGATAACAATAAGGACTAAACAAATATGCGGCAGCTCCATCTATTAGGATGTAAAAGGCAACTTACTCGAAAAGTTATTGCATTGAAGTATTTTGCATCTTTGCACCTGAACGATGCTGACGCTTTTCTTATAAATTAATCGGACGGCACTTGCATTGCATATACAGGGTGTTATAGAAATTACGTATTATATTTAAATGGGTGACTCCTGGGGTGTCCTAGAGAAGCGCTACATATTTTTTTAAATCAACCTTTTAAAAGTTGGGGTAACAAACACTCTTACTCACAGGTCAGTCCGCGCTACTGTACAACATATCACCCAGAAAGTAAATAACACGTTGGTTCTCTCGATCGATATCGGCCGGCTTCTTTAAACAGCTGATTTTGGACAATCGGGCTAATATTTAAAAATACAGCGTTGCCACTTTCGATGTTTTATAAGCGACTATCATAAATTGCCGCATTTCCTTCTATAATATTACTTTCCTGTAAATTATAGTCTCGGAAATGGCAACCGCGCTGGCTCTACTAGCGGAGAGTTCTCGGAAAGAAAGTCCGACTGGTCCGAAGGTGGACTAGACCATGCATTTCAAATGGTAGTTCCTGTCAATTGTTAACATAATTGTTTAATTTTATCTTTAGTAAAGGGTTAATGGCCCATGGAAATTAGCGTTTTTATTATTTCTATTGCGAAATGATTAAGTGCTCTTGTTCTATGTATGTTATTGTAAAGTGTAATTATGCGTTAGTGTTGGGGTTTAGTGATAAGCTTATTATACACTCCCACACTATCATCAGGACACGTGATGAGCATAAAGTTTTTCCCATAGAAAAAAGAACTGAAAGTGTCTGTGCCTTGGATTCCTTAATCGCGTGCTGGATTTACTTTCTAAGTAAGCTAAATATTTATTTTTATAAGAAACTAAAGTTTTATACTTTTAAACATTTTGGCAACATTGTGCCTGAACATCTGTTGATTACCCAGCTGGGCAATGTAATATGTTCATATATGAATGTGCCGAGGAGTTGTGTGTGGGTTTAGGGGTGAATTACCCCACTTTTTAAACGTTCGTTTAAAAAAAAAATATGTAGCTCTTCTCTAGTACACCCCAGGAGTCGCCAATTTAAATATAATACGTCATTTCCATAACACCCTATATTTAATTTTTTTTCCTTCGCAGCAGCAACAACAAGAGCGTGAACGCGAGCGCAGAGAAAAAGAGCGGCGAGAATTAGAGCGACGAGAAAACGAGAGGCGAGAGCGAGAACGAGAGATGTTGCTGCACCAGCAAAGACTGGCCGCGGAAACGGCGGCGAAACAAACGTTGCCACCTCCCGTACATAGAGACCGGTCGCCGTTGAGAAATGGACAACCCGAAATTAGTGATATAAGAGTGAAGGAAGAGCCTAGGGTTAAGGAAGAAGATTTGCTGGTGCGCGCGGACCCTAGGTGAGTAAAATTTTTTTGAAAGGCATAATGGACTCGATTTGTGGGATGTCGCGAGAAGGGAGAAAATTTCACGGGGTGGTGGTTTCAATGGAAAAGTGATAAAATTATTATGTCAGAAATTTAAAAAGAAAAATCAATTTTTCCATTATTTGTACAAATTCCATAGAATAATAAATAAGCGATAGAAGCGTTGGGGTGTTTTTATTAAAAATAACACACGAAACTATCTTATATTTTTTGATAAACTGACGAAACAAAGTAAATAGGTTTCGAAATTTACCTACAGTGACCGACAAAAAGTTTGGCAACAATGGAACACTTTTTTATTATTGAAATATTCAAAAAACTTTTTACGCCAAATTCTCTGCATGATAACCTAAAAAGTTATTTTGACATTTGTCACGTGGCTATACTCGTTTGGCTGGAAAAGTGGAAAGAAATATATTTTGTCGAGGAAATCTGGTATAGATGACGAGATATCGAAAAAAGTTGTTTGAAAAAAGTGTTTTAGAGTTTAATCTTATACTCTTTTGCAAAGTTTGGTGCCAAAATTCCAAATATTATATTTTTCAGAGAAATATCCAGTATTATAATTTCATATTCCCAGAAATATAAAGAAAATGAAATATTTTTGCCGTTTTTAAAAAAATTAAAAAAATAAATTTAAAATTTAGCTTTTTACCATGTAACTGGGTGTGTGGCCAGGCCCTGTATCTGGTAACTAGTGTTGTGATCACTCGAGCGAAAAACCGCTTGATCACTCGATTATTGAAATAACCGACATCGCTCGATTATTAAAAAAACCGCTCGAATTATCTATTCAGGCGAAAACTGTCGCCCGTAACTTATTATCTTTCTCTCGATACCCGCGCTTCGCTTGCCGCCGTGTACCGCTGTAGCGTGATCTTAAAAATAACATACATTATAGAAAATGTTAATGGAAAATAAGAAAACGAGCAAAATAGTTAACAAAACATAGGTATCGAGAAATTTTTTGGTAACCAAAAGTAAACATTCTTAAATTTAAACAGGAACTTTTGGGTTTGTTCGGGCACCTGATAATTTAAAGTGGAAGAATTTGACGGCCATTTTAAATATCGACTTATTTTATGCTCGTAGATTGAGAAAGATGTGAAGAAAAATAGCTCTTGGTAATACTTTTTGTTTTAAAAAAGCACAAGAATAAACCCGAGCAATAAATACATATTTGGGTGATTTTTGCAGTTTTTTTGTTTGGTATCGAGACACGTGGTAAAAATTCATTATTCACAAATAAATAAATTTCTGGAATTTTTTTGGTGACACTATAATTTTTTAGCCCACCCGTAGTTACGTGCCTGCTAAATACCCTACCTGATCACATGTAAAGGGCTAGGCAGCCCGTTAAGCAGTCGGTGACGTCATCGCTTGGTAAATTAGAATTTCAGGCTATTCACTCGAGCGATTAACTCGATTATTAAAATCGCTCGAGTATCAAGTACTCGATTATTAAAATCATCGGTTTTTCCCAACACTACTGGTAACCATATTTACCATTCATAGTTATTTCTGGAATAATATGCTTACGAAAGGCCGTTTTTTCTAATTTTAAACAAGTTTTAACGTGCCTTTCAAATTTTTAAAAAAATTCTTGGATTTATTTTTCGAAAAATATTTTTTTAAATTTTGGTTCCAAACTTTGCAGAAGAGCATAAGATTTAAATCTAAACACCTTTTTCAAATAATTTTTTTCTCATCATCAAATACCAGTTTTCTATGACAAAATATTTGTCAATTTTCCAGCCAAGCTAGTAGTCACGTGACAAATATCCAAATAAGATGTTATGCAGAGGCAACCGCCGTAAAAAGTTTTTTAATATTTATGTAGCCAACTTTTTCTTGGTCACTGTATATTAGTTCCACAAAAAGGGTCCATTCCACGATATTATCCATATATACGTTTTTTTTTTGTTAAAATGCATGATATTCTCTGCTTCTTAAGAAGCAATCCCGACCGTTTTTACAGATACCACCCGTACTTGCGACACCCGGGCACCTTACAGCCCCCGCCACCCTCCGCATTGGACAGATCACGGATGTTGGCCCATACGCTGCAGCCGCACTACCCGCCACCGGCTTCCCATTGGCCGGTGCCTACTACTATGGCATCGGCTATGGCCTCGGATCCATTCTATCGGTACGGATACAATCCGCTGATGGAATCCATGAGACAGCTGGATGATAGAGCTGGATTCTATGGGGCTTATGGACCTCCGACGCACCATCCTGCGCAGCTGAGGTGAGTTAAATAATTTTTAAACCTTAGTTATTTGGGTATTTGGTAATGACCAGGGACGTTTGCGTAAAGAATGGACCACCCTATATATTGTTTTTGTATTTTTTATTTACAATTTTTATTTAACAACTAAATTAAGTACACAATGCCTTTATTTGGATTCCTATTTAATTTTATATATTATCTATTCATTAACCAAGCGTTCTATTAGATTCATGTTTAAACCTTTTATAATTACATCGATTAAAATGCATAGGAATATAATTTTTTTTACCCCTTTAAATAATGGTTATTTTTGATGTTGAGTGTTATTTTAGTGGGAACAGATTTCAAACAAAATAAAAACACTTCTAACTCGCGCATTATACAATATTTTATCTACAAACACTCTCATTGTATTTATTTTTAACGCTAGTGCTAAAAATAAGCCACTTTTAACACCAGTGTCAAAGATGGCATTTTAGACACTGACATTATGCGTTAAAACGTCTACATGTAATAGTGTTTGTATATAAAATAGAGTAAGTCGAGTACATTGGGTCTAGTAAAGTTTACATTATACCGTTGACCTATACTGTAATAAATCAATTAAGTGTTTAAATCCCATTGTGTAGGTCCTAACATCTAACCGCAATAAATGGGTGCAGAGTCGGCTTGAAAATATAGCTATCTATAGTTGATATTTGATTATCTGATCGAATTTCAATCCAAATTAAAATGAAACAAAATCCTCTCTTAAAATAGACTCTATCCTACGAATAGTGGACCAATATCAAAAATCACATAATATGAAATTTTAAAAATTAATTGTTTAACATGATTTAATGATATTTAAAGAACGCATTACAGAGTTATTAAATATTTACTGGCATTTTATTTCTAAGGATATTTCCATTACAGGGAATAATAATATTGTAACAACATTTTCGAATAGGAAGCGGTAGGCTATGAGTTGTTTTAACTGCAACAACTCGTACGAGTTTTTATTTACAAGTGCCCCTTTTCATGCATGTTCTCTTCACCGAAAGTGGCGCTTTCCAGACCTTTCCGAGAGAGCGGACGGGAAAGATTTTCCCGCATCACTTAAAATATGATTATTGCTAAAATTAGTTTAAATCTGTACACATTGCAGTTGGTCTTTTTTTACAGTAGATCACTCCACCGTACTATCCAGCCAGCATCTGATTTTCCTTTTTAAAGGCATCGGCGACTTCTGCCCTGTCAAGTATTTCGAAAAAATAATAGTTTTTGAATAGAGCGAATTTTTAATTCCATGGGAATTCGATCGCAGAATAGAATATCAACTGTACAGGGTGTCCCATTTTCGACACTTTTATAGGGTATCTCCGAACTGTTAGTGCTATCAAAAATGGTAAAATTAGAAAATTTTCGCTCGCTTAAGAGATACCAGGGAAAATTGACAATTTCAAAATTACCCTATATTTTCTTAGTTGTTAAAAGAGATACAGAAAAATGTTTTTTTACAAAAGTTTATTTATAATTTTTGAATAATCTGCCGTATAAAGTTATCTGACGTAACCCCATTTTTTTAAATGGTGCACCCTGTATATATTAATCTAAGAAGATTGCATTTTAAATTATATTTTCAAATATGTAACACACCATGGATAATATTGGTTTCCTAGGCGATTTATTTAAACTTTATTACTTTAAACCACAGTAGGCCATGAAACAAAAGCTAATATCCTAGAGAAAAAGATAAAAAAGACATTTAACGTCAATGTCATTTTTACATATTCATTTGTGAAAAAGACTTATCAACATTTTGAAAAATTCGACATGATATCTATCATCTATGGTGTGTTATAAATTTGAAAGGAGAGTTTAAAATGCTATTTTTTAGATTAAAATATACAGGGTGTTCCATTTAAAAAAATGATGTTAGGTCCGATAACTTTTTTACGAATTCTGAAAACGGCAGATTATTCAACAATCATTATAAATAAACTTCTTTATAAAACATTTTTCTGTATCTCTTTTGACTAAGAAAATATAGGGCAATTTAGAAATTTGTTGATTTTCCCCCGTATCTCTTAAGCGAGCGAAAATTTTCGAATTTTGATTTTACCATTTTAAGTTTGACCCGAAAAGAGCACATGACACCTACATTACTTTTTTGATAGCACTAACAATAACGGAGATACCCTATAAAAGTGTCGAAAATGGGACACTCTGTACGTATTAATTTATTTTGAATTAAATAGACACCTACTTAAAATGGTAAAATATTTAGGGATGCAGGTAAATAAATTTGTGTACTCCGGCTCTGCCCGAAAAGATGTAAATTTGGGATATTTTATGCTCATAGGGATAATTAGGGTTTTATGGCAGTCAACGGTATACTTAATGTAAACTTTACTACGCCGTATATTAAGATGGTTTGGTAATCTCATTTTCAGTCAAGGATGGATCCTGCCTTCCTTCCTTGGCCCCTTAATACAGGATCGACTTCCCAAGCACCTGTAACCCGCACCTGTATGATCTAACGACGCTCCGACTATCCTTTTTCGATTTTCTAAAATTTCCTTCCTCCTATTTTGCAGACCCAAAGACCCGTCGTTACTACATCTACGAGGGGGCCCCGGACCTCCACCCCCCGTTCATAAAATGAGCGCTACTCCGCCCAACGAAATTCACAAGAAGGAAGAGCCCCGATAGCGAATGCAGGGGGCCGTAGCCGATTGTGAGCAGAGCAACGGTGGAGGGTCGGCATAGTCAGGTTGTTACTTACTACTTAGTTGATTATTATGTAATTTTTGCTGTATAGGTTTCTGTTGGTAGTTTTAACTTTGAGAAAGATGGAAGATTGACTAATCAAGTTAAACATGTATTTAAAACTGTCGATATTTTAGGTAAACTTCGGCGTCTGCTTCGAGACTTTAAAGGTTAATTTTACTTCAAAAAACTTTAGATATTATGCATAAGTCGTAACAAGAGAACCGTGGTTGTGTAAAAGAAAGTGTCTGAACCACATAATTATATATAATCAGTATATTGCCAATACGAACGTTCCAAAATGCAACAAGTGTCCCCGCTATGGGGGATGGCGCTGGCCTATTGAGTTTCTGCAGTAGGGTGAAAATTTTATCGATCGCGTCAGAGCCGGCCCGACATTATTTGTTTGTTGTTATTCGTCGCCATCTTTGGTTCTGGATGCTTTTTCAAATTACAGAATAAAAAGTGGTTCATCCACATTGTTGTCGGTATATTATTATAAACTTTCATTACAATATAATATATATGTTACATTCCATCAACAATATAATATATATGTGGTCACTATCTAACCTTAAAATTAATGTATTTTTAATTTGATGCATTAGTAGCTGATAATTATTCCCAAAATAGTCCATATAGTCATTCATTCTTAATATTTGGTTTAGCAAAAAGTGAGGTTCCCCATACGACGTCGGAGGAAAGTTAAAATAAAGTTCATCGTGTCGATTGTTGCAAATATTCGGATGGAATTTGGCACCAAAAGTTTACACCAACCAAGGCACCGTCGGATCATCATATCGTCAGAAATCGTATGCATAGAACGCCGTCTTAAATCGAACTAATCGAAATTTTGATTGCAATATTTTTCCTAACTAAACAGTGAAATTTACATTAAAAAGTTGAATTCCGGTCCTGTCGAATGTTTACTTTCACAAGGAAATTTCCGAACTGCGCAAGCTCACAACCCCCTTCGATGCCCATAGCGGGGACATTAGCAATATACTGTTTATATACAGGGTTGCCCAGAAGTCCGGAATAAAATTAATATAGCCTTAACCTGTACCTTTTGGGGAAAACGCTCGGACACGTCAATTTAGTTTTATATATGCTCACATTTTGACGTTATTCATTTGTTTTTTTATGGACAAAGATATGACGACATCGATCTTTTTTTTTTAATAGAAACAAGGAGCTTGTGATATGATTTGAAAGCTAATATCTTGTACAGTATGCTCATAAATTTTAGCGCGATTCTGTCAAGCTATTTCAAAATGGCGACTGTTAAAAGTTTTTAAAAAATCTCTATTAAATAAGCGGAAATTATAAATCATTGATGGTTTTTTACCTTTCAAGGTAAGAAATCTTCTGAACTGTATTTGTTCCGGAATTTGAGTTTGTGCTGTGGTTCTGTTCATAATTTCCACAACACATTTTTTCAAATTCAGATCCGGTACAGAATTAGACCGAACCGGATATTAAAACACAAGATCGGATATGATAATAAATACCGATCATATACTAAAACACAGAAGTTCCTTGCATGAGATACTGAAGTTTTAATGTGAAATAAAAATGATCTTTTTTCGTCTCTAACTGACTGCTAGTTTAAATGTGACATATAAATCTAGACTAAATCATTATGTGGCTTTATTTTATTACGTTTATTGGCACCAGTGTACGCAACGTGTATTCTATTCAATGCGGAAAACCCAGTATATTCTTATAAGTTAGAAAAATAATGATCTACTCTAGGTTTAGGTATAAAATTTCGCTTTTCAGTTGATGATCTCATGGTAAACGTAATCAAAAGGAACGTAATGTAAGTAGCGAGTTCCTCAAACTAGTTTCACGTTATACGTCAAAGTGGAATACCTAGGTGAAAAAATATTTAAAGACCAGTAAGGGTTGAAATAAGGGAAAGAAATCTTTTAAAAAGTACAAAATTTAGGTTATGAAAGCTTTAAAGCAAATTAGACGTAATAAGCAAAGCCCCGCGAGGTTCCAAAGTGATTGCAGCAATATTCTAACGGGTTAGACGTTACGACGCTTTCGGGGTTTCCACGTCTCCCTTATTTTAACCAATAGATTTTATGCAAAAAGTATGTTTTTCTTTTAAATTTTGATTTATACAGGGTGTACTTAGTGACATGTACGTCTTTTAATGGCTGATTTCAGGACCAATTTTACGTCGAGAAGTTCATCTGCACATATGTTCTAAAATGCTTTGTTTTCGATGTTAAATTCTTTTTTTTTTGGGGTTTTTATCAAAAATTTCGAAACCTGGTTGAGATAATACACTAAATTTTGATATAGACTATTATGATATAAAACCATCATATATTTTTACCTTTTTCTGATGGTTAAAAAACATTTTGGGACATATGAGTATATGAACTTTTCGACTTGTTGGTTTAGAAATCAACCATTCATATAAGTCAATATCGTTAAGGAACACCCTGTATATGTAAAGAATTATGAATTTGTGCTTTATCTTACACTAAGCACTTTAGGAGTTTTATTTTGGACTAAAATAAATAAATTTACGTCAACAAAGTTGCAACAATTCCCTCCATTCAATAAATCTAAATCATCAGTGGCAAAAGTAACTTTTATCATGATTTTTTTTTTGTGAGAAATCAACGTTTTCCATTTATTTAAATTTTTGTAGGGGAAGCACTACGGTGCCAGTTTAGCATTTTAAATTATACGACATACTCTGTGCAAAAATAAAATAATATACTTTTTGCATAATATAGCCGGTTCCCTGTTGTTCACATTTTTTACACTAATATTTACCAAGCTATGTGGATAAATGATTTTCTTTATCATGCGCAAGTTAAAAAGCAATTTCCTTCAATCATTTGTGTTCATGGTAAGTCAGTGTAGATGTGTCGTTCTAGATACCCCTTGTATATAGAAAATTACGCTCTCGGTAACGGCGTGACATAATACTACTACCGATGAGGCACAAAATCTAAAATATTTTTCCGTATTTTTGTCGCTTTTAACATTTTGCTGTATTAGGAATGCCAACATGTGTCTGTGTTCCAATTTATTTCAGTATTCAAATGGGTCAAATTTAAACAATCGTATTGATACGCGAGTGTATTGGAATAATTAAAACCTTTTAAAATGAAAGCAGGGTGTGATTTTTCTATTAAGTATTATTTTCGGGTTGTTCTTGTTTTACCACGACAGATTGCGAGGTAGGACAGCCTGATTAAGGGTTACTTACCATGATACAATAATCATAAGGTGTGATATCTAGCCGCAACTTCGTCTGGCGCGCGCAGCGGCGTCAAATGGCGAGATATTTTCAAATTGTTTATGGAGATATACGTTGTTGTTAGCATTTTTAATTCTCTTTTCAACGTATTAAAAGTTTTCACGCATTTGATAGTAAGTGAAATGAAAGAACAATATTAGTAGGTATATTAATTTCATAAAAATATAATACAGATTACAGCTAAAGTACCACGAAAATTCTGGTAAACTTTTAAAACATCCGACGACGACTGCAGAAGCTGCTCACCAATTGACGTCACTAATCCACACCTCCTTGTGCGATATCATACCCTGTGTTTATTGTTGCATGCTTAGCAATCTTCTTCTTTCATTATCGGCGAGAATAGGCATCCACGAGTGCAAAAAAATGGTTCATTTTGAATAAATTTTCTTATGAAAACTATATTTTCTCGTCAGGACAAAACACTCGAGCAAACCAAGCGATTAAAATTGATTTTTTACAGATAGAAAATCTACCATTATAAAAACATTTAGAGCTGTTAATAAGTTTTTAAAAAAAAAAAATGTTTGTACGTTGGCGTGATGGTATTCCCGAAATACCACCAAAAATCATTAAGATTTAATTTTCCTTATTGTTCGTGTAGTAGGGAGAAACTGCCTAAATATTTTACTTTAATTATAAGGTACTTGTAAATATTGTATTTTCAATTATAGCTTTTGTGAAAAAAAATATAAAATGTAATATAATACTTAATAATTTTAATTTATTTGTAAATATTTTTTTTCGTAGGTAATTTATTTATTAAGACTGATGAAATATCATCTTTTATAGGTAACTTTTTTTTTATTATTTTAATCTGTATAATTATTGTAGTCCGGTAATTTTAAAAAATTATTTATTTGTTACTCGTTTTAACTCTTTTTTGTTGATGTTATTGAATTGTATGTGCCGCCGGGGGGTAAAACGTAATTTTTAGTTGTAGTTCTTTTTAGAATGGACCAAAAGTAGAAATAAATAAATCAAAAACAACATTTTTTATATGAAGCGAATAACGTATATTTAGTATTTTAGCGGGTAGCCTCTAATACAGGATGTTTGTAATTATTCACAGGAATATTTTAAAGGTATCCTTGCACGTATCATCACACTTCTTGTGTACAATGCCAAAAATGTGTTCAGTGCTTTTTATTTCCCAATAATACAATTTATATAGTAGACTTTTGTCACGTCTCAATTTAGAAATGCCAATTATAAAATTCACTAAATGGTTTTTTAGCCTTAAAACCGTCCGAAATTGACAGTTGGGAGTTTAAAATGACAGCTATAAAGGCCGTTTTGCATGCTGCAGTCCAAGACCAGTTTCTGGGGGAAAATTTTGTAATTTCAGGTTTGCCAAGACCCTTAGTGCCTGTTCTCACCAAAGCAATTGGCAACCGCAACGCAACTGCAACGCGACCGCAACTTGAGCTGAGTTGCTCTTGCGTTCCTACTGGAGTCAACTGGTTTGAAGTCTCTTTTAACATGAGCAAAATGCCAAAGTGTCGTCTTCGTCAGATAAATATATAGCCGCAACATACTTGCTCGTTAAAAAGCTTAAAAAAAACTGAGAGACAATTTTGGGTTAACCCTTTTTATACCGTAAATTTGAGACATAGTTCCTATATAATGGCACAGGAATTAATTAATGATCCTGTTAAATTCCATAGGTTTTACCGAATGAGCCACAAAAGTTAAATATTTTGCTGTCTCGTCCGCCATGACATCGCGATTGGAAGCAACTGACGACGGCGACGCGGTATGTCGGGCAACTCATAAGCAACTAGTTGCGTTGCAGTTGAGTTGGCTTAAGTCAGTGGAAACACGCGTATTTAAACATTAGTGCTGTGTCACGTTGAAGTTGCGTTGCGGTTTCCGGTTGCTTTGGTGAGAACGGGCACTTATAAGTATGGCCAAGAACCGATAAAACTCCCAGCATGTTTAACAGTATTGACAGCTGATTAATTATGAGAAAAACTATGTTTTATGAGCAAAAAGTAAGGTTAAAGATTTATTTTCAATTGCTTCGATCGGATTTTCTACACTGTTGGCAATGAGAAGGAAACATTGAAGGTTATGTCTCGCTTTTACAATATCTTGCAGTTTGTTCGGGTATGTAGAACGGCCTTAAGAATACATCCACCAATTATAGGTAATTTTTTTTAGTTTTTCTTCAAGTATATACGAAAAAAAATTATTTCAGGATGTGCTCTTGTTCTCACTAATAAAACTAAAAGTATTTTGGCAACATTAGGAGAAACTAATTAACCGTAGAAATATTAAATCAACATGGGACAAGTTTTGCTTACGTAGACTAAGGGGGTATAAGAATAATCAAAATAACACTTATATCATTCATCCTGTATTATTTAGCGTCGGCTTTAGGACAAAAGGCGTATCTTAAGATCCGTTTAAATGCTGTTGCAGGTTGCGCCATCTCGTATATTTTCAATGATTTTGAATATTAATAATAATGTTGAAAGGGCACAGAAACCTAATTTCGACAATTTTCCAGATATGTATGTCGTAAAGCCGAATTTGTTTTGGAAAATTCCATAGCTACAGAGCTTTTATAGTTTTAAAAGAGTAGATTTTAAATTCGTGTCCGAGACACATTTATACAGGGTATTTCCGAAGGGTGAAGATAAAAGAAAAATCAAAAGCATATTTAGACGCCCTGCTTATTTTATCAATTTTGTGGACCAAAATTTATTTAGTAAGATATACCCCGGCGGCGCATACGTAGTTTACGCAATGTAAAAATCAATACTCAAAATCGTGTAGTGTGTGTCGAAAGCTTTTTAGTTATAAAATTATATAATTAATAAAATCCAAGGCCCTTAATTTAATTTTATATGATAATTTTATTGCAACGTGCAATGGTTTTAGTTTCAATTTTAGTTCAATTATTTTAAAACGGTGCCATTAGATAAATGATAATTTTGTAAAAAAAAATTTCGTTCGAGATTGCCAAAGTTAAGTTTTATGTACAGTGATAAAAAGGTAAAGTGATCAGTCGTCTAAGTTCCTTAGCGCACTTGCAACTTTTCCTTGCACGCAGCCATCCTGCGATTGTTTATTTGCTGTTGTGCGAGAAAGACTCTGGTGCACTGAAGAAGGTGCAAAAGGTCGAGGAGTGGGTATGAGCTTCAATGCTGGCAAGAGTAAGCCAGTTGTTGAACATAGGAAATCCCATGTAATTTTTTAGGTGACTGAATATTGGCGCCCCTGTACATTTTATAGAAAAACTGCATTATAACTTGTTGAAGAGGCCGACATCATAAACCCATACGCCGAGTTTGAATACATTTTGGTGAGCCAATCCTAGGCTATTCAATTAAATGTGACGGCAAAACCACTAAACTCTCATAGCTCAAGTAATACAGCAAACACCAGCAAATAGTTTCTATGACGCTATTGCCAGAAAATGATTAATGAAAATATTGTCACCGACACTAATTTTCGTTTTGTGAAATTATTTTACTGTGTTTGCTGTATTACTTGAAATGCGAGTTTCGTGGTTTTTCCATCACGTTTAATTGAATAGCTAAAGATTGGCTCGCCCAAAATGTGTTCAAACTCGCCACATGGGTTTACCATGTCGACCTCTTCAAAAAGTTATAATGTAATTTTTCTATAAAATGTACAGGGGAACCAATATCCAGCCAGCTCAAAAATTACATGACATTTCTTATGTTCAACTTAACAATATATCACCCGGTATAATATATCAAATGACATAGTCATGAAAAATGTCACTAACTATATGGAGCGATTTCTTCACGGCAACGTCGTATCGGTTAGATTGTGAGCTAATGACACTTGCTGTGTTGGCTGAACTTTTAAAATAAGCTACAAAAAAGTATTATCAAAAATACCTTGCCCCGTTCGTTCGGTACCTCTCTATCTTTTTAACCACTGTACTCGTTTTTGACCAGTAGGTGACCTTCGGCCTTGGTCTCTATTTATTAGAAAAAGTGAACGCAAACAGTTTTTAAACTAGAAAAAGCCAATCACACTTATATAATTTTTAACTAAACTTACGGGAAAGTAGTGTTTTTGCTTTTCCAAGTTTGAAAACGCCTTGAATATACTACAACAAACAAAAGTAATATTAAAGTTATAAAACGCGTGTAAATACTCCCGCCTTTTTAAAAATTATGTAGATAAAAAATTATACTGTGCTCCCTAAATGTTTGTTAGAAAAATACAATTTTTTATGTGTACGATTCTTGTACGAATCGAAGTGATGTAATATATAAATAAATATTGTTTCTATAATAGTAGAAACATTTAGTCATAAGTGGTTGTTTTTTTTTCATACTTTCCCAGTTCCATTCTTCTTCAGTCTGCAAGGTGGTAGGTCATTATCATCATTAGTAAGGTAAGGCCACCTTAAGAGCACTTTATCAGTGACCATCTTTAAGGCAACAAGGTGTGACAAACTACAAGAAAACTATTGGATAGAATTTGTTTAAATGCTTCGAAATATAGTACTACATATGACCCCCCCCCCCCCAAACCAAAGTTCTGGATCCGCCCTTGTCCTAGCTTTGTTTTAATGCAAAAAAATGTCACACCGAGGTTTTCAGAAAAAATATCTAAGCTTATTTGGCAATGGTTCGGGTGATCAAGCAAGTGCGGATTCAACACGAAAATAGCATATACAGGGTGTTATGGAAATGACGTATTATATAATTAAACCGGCAATTCCTGAGATAAAGACAAATTGAAGAAAAATACCTATAAATGGTGCTTTCAATTCATTCAGCGGTAAAAGTCACCTGACGTCAAACCAGAAAAACACCTGTGTGGCACTGCGATACATGTAAGCGATCAAGGAATTCTGGCCAGTGTTGTCATATGTACACCTTAAACTCTTTAGACAAAATAAAATAATGTAAACACTTTTTCATTCTGTAATACCTTTCTGTACAATTAATTGAAGAACATTTACGACGGACTATGTTTTAAACAACCCGAAAAAACATATGGAATAGTAATAGCCACGTACGTCACTAGGTCAAATGCCAATGACCTCTTGACGCCTTACATCGGTTGAGCGAAGTAGGTTCGTATAGCGCCGCACGCTTGCGTCTGTTAGTTAAAGACCAACCAGCGGCCGGATACGTTGTGTCTCGTCGATCACCAACACACTCTCAGCAATCAGCTCTGTTTTTTCGTTTTACGCGTGTATCTTGCCCGTCCATAAATAAACTTTGAATATTGTTTTTATTGACGCGTTTGTTCTGGACGTCAAATTTCGTCGCGTGTAATAAAATCTAATAATCTTAGTATAATCTGTATTATTGTATTTTCAAAAGCTAACTATCGGTTCTGTTTCACTATTACTGTGTGTACATAAAGTGTTTCCAGGAGTGTTCCCATGAAAAAGAAAAAAACTGATTGTGTTTGTGCCTGGATTTCCTCGCTCTTTAGGTATAAGGATAAATACAAGTAGGTAGAAAATAAATTATTTTTTAATTTTATATGGAATTTCAGTTTTACATTAAGTTTGGCAACATTGCCATTGGCTTTGGGTGAAATATTGTACAGTAGCGCGGACTGACCTGTGAGTAAGGGTGTTTATTACCCCACTTTTAAAACGATCGATTTAAAAAAAAATAAAAAAATAAAATATGTAGCGCTTCTCTAGGTCACCCATTTAAATATAATACGTCATTTCCATAACACCCTGTATATCGGTTTGACAAACGCTGCAGGGTATTACTTTTCGTAACTTTTCTATGTATGACGGGGGCAATTTGACCCGCCCCCAAACCGAAGTTCTGGATCCGCCCTTGCGATCAAGAGCAGATGAATAAGAAAAACGTCTGTCTACTCCCTCGATGCAGCCGGCCAGAGCGCTAGTTCGTGGTGTCTTGGAATGGCGTTGTCCATTGTTCAATAACAATGACTTATGCAGTTCCGGGGCGAAATCCCTTACCGGACCACGCGGTCCACTGAGAAATACTCTTAAGACGACTATCACGGCACGTGAGTGAGCCTATGAAAGAGTACAGGGAAGAAAGGGGAAGATCTCTTTTTCATGTTTTCGAGAAATTCGAATTCGAAAGTTTGAAACCGTATTCTGAATAGGTTAATGACATCTTTATTAAACTAATAATTAAAAATGTTTATATATTTATTTGGTAACATTGAGGTAAAATACAAAATTAAGTAATATACAGGATGTGAAAAAATGTACTTCTAAAAGCTTATACAGTATGTTATTGTCGATTTTGTGTTTTTTTCGTTTTTGTTTTGTTCTTGGGCGGGGAATTTTTCTTTCCTTTGCGGTAATTTTGTGTGGCAACTTCTCATAATAGGATATCGCCTTTGAATCCAAGAAATTACTATATTTTTGCAGATATTGGCTCAAATCTGAAAAGAAAATAACATAATTAATTGAAAACACCTAATAGGACAGTACTTAGAAAACTAGTTAAATATAGTTCTTTTATTGTTGGCACAACACCTAATAGGACAGTACTTAGAAAACTAGTTAAATATAGTTCTTTTATTGTTGGCACACTTCTTAAATTGACAGCTGTCACAAAAGGATATTAGGATATTAGTATATGATTGATATTTTCCGTACCAAAATACAGGTTAGGAGGCAAAACAATTTATATTTACCTGCAGTTTTAGACCTTTTACAAAAGTTGACTTCCCCCTTTCTTCCCTGTGCTCTTCTTATATATTCCGATGACAAAGGTTGAACCTAAAAGTAAAAACTTTTTAACTTTATACCTATATCATCATTCACCTGAAGACGACTGAAGATGTTTACCAGTTGAAACGTGGAAGGCCCAAATACTTCTTATCACTCTATAGAACATAATTATTATAGAAGATTTTAAGAAATGTTTTTAACTTCCTAGGTTATACAGGGTGTTACAAATTCGGTCCCCATCATTGGGATTTCGCAAACGGAAAAAAATCAAAAATAAATACAGGGGCTATCGAAAGAATTTGGAAAAATCTAAAATTTTGCGTTTAGGTTTTTATTTTTTCCTGACTTTGTTAGAAGAGATATCCAAAAATAAATTTCACTTTCTCATTGTTACTTTTTATTCTCCAGAAGATGGCATTATCGGATCTTTCATGTGACGTTTCGTCTTTGGGTCACCATAATTTTTTTTTTAAATAAGGGCCTGAACCTTTTTGTTGAAATTATGAAAAAGGGCCGAAATCTACGTTCAGTGGTATACAACACTTACTGGTTTCCGACGTTTTGTTCCTTAAATTGATCATCTTCATTAAAATATATTATATATATTTTAATATTAGTACTTTAATGAAGATGGTCAATTTAAGAATTTAAGGAACAAAACGTCGGAAAACCAGTAAGTGTTGTATAACGCTAAACGTAGATGTCGGTCCTCTTTCATAATTTAAAGAAAAAGATCCATGCCCTTATTTAAAAAAAATTAAGGTGATGATGGTGACCTAAAGACAAAACGTCGCATGAAAGATCTGATAATGCCATCTCGTGGAGAATAATAAGTAAAATTTATTTTCGAACAAAGTCAGGAAAAAATAAAAACCTAAGCGCAAAATTTTAGATTTGTCCAAATATTTTGAAAGCCCCTGTCTATTTTTTACGGGATCTTATTGGGCCCAAAATTACGCAACTTTGCCGCAATTTAACCGACTTCGTATTTCTTACCGTTTTCGAAATCCCGATGGTGAAGGCCGAATTTGTATCACCCTGTATAATAGTCGATACTTTTGGGAACAAACCCGAACCTGGAATTGTGCAATTATGAAACGACAAAAGCTTGACAACAATTTTGGGTCTTTTCTCTCTATAAGTTGGAACCATGTTATTGAAATTTGTTATAGGATTGAGTGCGTTGCTTTGTGATATTGCATACTAACAGTAAGTATAAGAAACTTAATTTACATTTACTGTAAAATTACAAAATATCTTATTAAAACATTTCTTTTACATGCTTACTTTGTATTCATATCCTCCAATTCCTCGGCAACTGTTTCGGCCTTCCATGGCCATCGTCAGTGTTGTACGGCCCTGGACCGGGGGGCAACAACAGACAGCTGCTTACCCATTAAAAACAACAACCTAAAATGCAAACAGCTGCCAAGAATATAAAAGGATCATTAAAGTTTGACCACTTATAATATATTCTTAAATCCTAAAACAAATGTTAATTAAAATATAAAAGGGTGGTTTCATACATCAACATTTCAAAATGTTGGACAAAACCCTTCCTAAAAATAAAATAATTAAATTCTGAAAACAACCAAAGTCGAGTTTATGCATCAACATCCGAGAATGTTGGACAAACCCGGGTTTACTGCTGAAAAATAATCGGTTATAACCTGAGAATAAAAGGTTATTTGTAGTACAGGTTAATGCTAGTGCATCAGAATCAAATGAATTCCATTTGTTCCTTTTATTGACCATGACAGATTTCATCAGTTCTATGTTTGCCATTATCATGAATTCTTAACCAAAAAATAGTGTGCCTAAAACATAATGTATTAGCGGAGGGCTGATTTATCTTAAATTAATTTAGGTATCTCTATATTTAAATAGCGTACCAAATATATTACATTAATACCATACCAGAAAACCTTCCTCCATAATTTAATGCACCAGGTTTGTTACTTCAGTTGAAGCTTTTTGTTTTCACTCACTCCACTAACTTACCAAAATTGGCAATAACAAGGCTCCTTCACAATATTTTAGTGATTATAAAGAAATGCGCAGAGCCCGCTTTTTAAGACAGAGATTTCCGTTATAAATTGTCCAAAATTTAATTGATGAGAACGAAAGAAAAAAAATAGTGCCAATCTATACAGGGTGTTTCTTAATAACATGCTAATATATAAGGAGGTTATTCGTGGGCCCATTTTCACAAAAAAACTTCATATGATGTCCTAAAGGTCTTAACTTTTGAGTGTTAAGATTTTCACAAAAATCTCCTTTTTTATTAATATCTATGATACTGGTCTAGACATTTTTGTGAAATTTGGTACGCACTTTCTATTCATCAACAGGCATTTTATGATGTATAACATGTTTTTTTATTTCGACCAGTGGCGTTCGTGCCGGAATTTCCCTCGGTATATTTTTTTAAATATTTTTGATATTCTTATTCCGTGCTGAGCAATTGTCGTCTCTTGATTTTTTTTCTGAACATGGACCCAAAAGGAACCTCCATAAATATTAGCATGTCATTAAGAAACACCCTGTATATATGCTCTTAACCCTTCATTCTTTCACCTGTAGTAACAGAAAAGGAAAGAAAACTATCTTACCTTTCAATCGTGATAGAAGTGAAGGTGGCTTATTAACAACGGTGCCCGTTGCAGTAAGAAGGACCAATCCACGTTCAAGCGTTACGCGTGTAACATTGGAAAACGATACGCTTGAGTGAGGAATGACCCGTAAAACACTAAGAAGTTCACTGTTCACTAATTACACATACTTCAAGGTGTAACCACATCACGTAAAGCCGGACTTGTTTGCTGACAACGCGAAACGGACGCTTCCAACACCAATCATGCTCACTAACCTGAAACAATAGAGAAAATTATTAGTTACACAGTTTACATTAATAAAATTTTAAATTAATTAGCTAGGTTTGATAAAATTTCGGTTTTTGGTCTTATTAATTTATACCTTAAATAATAATATGGCGAATGCGTCACAACCCTTAACCCCTAAAAGATAATATGATATATCTAAATTAAATTGTGTTATGAGTTAATCCGAACAAAAACCACGCAATTATTATCA
This sequence comes from Barypeithes pellucidus, assembly GCA_963991005.1. Taxonomy (NCBI): domain Eukaryota; kingdom Metazoa; phylum Arthropoda; class Insecta; order Coleoptera; family Curculionidae; genus Barypeithes; species Barypeithes pellucidus. Next base: position 16,010,146 of record OZ022561.1, on the reverse strand, counting down.
ATTTTGACTTAAAAGTTATAAAATTCTAAGGTAAGGATATACATTTTTAGCTAGACAGTGCCTAGTTGGAAAAAAATTATAACAAAAATCAGTTCTTAACATCCCCACAATTAGTACCTACAGTCATATTATTCTAATTTTTTTTTTATTTCCAAGCACAAAAAATTTTTGGTCATTTGTTTCGTTTCATTTGTTGTTAATAGTTTCGAACATCGTCCAGTAATAGTATATTACGTATAGATTGTTTCGCGAAAAATGGATATAACTTATTGACTGCAGTAAAAGTACCTGCGGCGATCCCATTATTTATGACCATTTGTTAAGTGTTGTAGAATTAATACGAAAATGCTTTAATGATATTCCCCCAGGTAGTTGGAAAAATTCAGTCCGTCACGTAATAACTGTAGAAAATTCGTATATTAGTCTGGATCGTATAATTAATCCAATTATAATTAATTTTGATGAGGGTAGCGATAGCGAAACAGAACTATCTATAGAATGACATTATAAATGTAAATAAATATGACCAGTAATATTTTTTAAAAATGTTATTTCATTTGATTACATTAATATAATCATATCATTACTTGTTTTCCTTAGTCCGTCCCTTCATACTTCACTTGTTTATTGCCAAGCTCTTGTCTACACAATGGGACCGATCCAGGAAATCGTATCCAAATATCGTGAAACCAACTGTACCGAGTTGGAAAGCGTTTCATTCTTGTCGAGAGTACCAAAAGGCGCGAAGCGGCGAGGTTAATTAAATCTCGCGACAGTAATGAAACTTCTCACCGAGGTATGTATACTATTTTATTTACAACCACATCTAACATTAATTTCTTATTATTTTGAATTAAAATTATTAATAAAGGATAAATGTCATTTTGACTTTTCCATTGAAAATAAGACAGAAATTTCAACTAACCGCAGGTGGTAAAATAACGTAGGTAATAATACACATCAAGATGGCAAATATAATTTTTTGAATATAGTTTCCATGTCACTAAACAATATGTTATTTTAACAACAGAAAAATGCTCAGATGAGGAATTTAATTTTGCTGCTACTCCACCAGAAATTCGAGAAGCAGCAAAAATAGTAGAAGAAGATTTTCTGCCAACTAAAAGCCGCCCGAGATATGACAAGGCATATAACTGTTTCAAAGAATGGTGTGCGGGAAACAAATTTCTAAATCCTGGTTCTGAGTTGGCGCTACTAGCTTATTTCAGAGAATATGCCAAGACAAACAAGATATCAACGATTTGGTCACAATATTAATTCAATGCTGAGGACCACTCTATCAATTAGGGAAAAAGTAGACATATCTAAACACTCAAAGCTAGATTAGCATTTTTAAAAAAGTGTGTTCGTGTATTATTTTATTTATTATTATTATTTATCGATTTTTAAAAAAATTACAAAAAAATAATTTACTTTCCACCCGGGTGGAAAGTAAAAGTAAAAAAACGTAAACTTTCCACCTTTCAAAGATAGATGAAATGGCATTAGTAAATGCATGGTTGTAAATAAAGTAAATTTTTTGGTTGGTGAACGCAGAGAGCAGAAAACCAAATAATTAGCAACTAGGTTCCGAATTTACTTCACACATTTATTTTCGAAAAATAACAACAGAAAAGAATGAAATATATTAATCAAAAACTGCGATGACCAACACTGATGGGAAATCTAAAACGAAAATATATTTTTAACTAAATATTACCTTAATAAACTCTTGCAGGCTGCTCTAATCCAGCTTGTGTCCCGAACATTTAGCTTCCAGGTTTAAGTTTCCATGGTCGCAGTTAACTGAAGCCCCTCAGACAGATCCAAAAAACAACAATTTTTTGCACCAACTTGTCCTTAGGGAATCGACAGTTAAACAGACACAGAAACCAATGGAGTTTGATTAGATGAATCTACTTTAAATATTGCATATATATTTTTATGAAATGATGATTGCTTCTAATAACTGCTTTCATTATAATCGCTTAAATAGTTCATTCTGTTTGATCACTCATAACCCGTTTTGAAAATTGCAATACGACCAGTCAGATCCTTCCTGTACGTTAGACTAGGAAAGGTCGGATTGATTTATCAACCAAATTTTTTCTGTACGTTAGACTAAAAAAAACCAGATTGATTAACACGCGATGGGGTTCTATGTCTTCTGCTACCCTGAAAAATTCGCGTCTCGGATTTTATAAATTATCTTTAGTGTCCATGATCCTGAAACAAAGAAAAATGTGTTTAGCTTTCATATAAATAATCAAATTTTAGTAAAATAATTCTAGTTTTAATCACAAGCTATAATTAATTCACTAACTAAAATTATTTAGCTTATTTTTGCTATAGGATCAAATATATCAATATTTTTATGGGAAACGACATAGTAAAAGGTGCATAGATAATAAAATATAATTTAAGAGTGGACATTCAAAACCCTTATAAGTGCCATATTTGTTGCAAATGTTATATATGACAATCTTACAAGGAGACCCACAACTGATCCCCTCGATTTTTAAAATTTGGGATTCAAAAATTAAAAGATCATAAAATAAACTACAAGTAGTACAAGAGGGTAATAAAAACTGTAATATCTATGAGCACATTGTTATTCCCCGGTAACAAGACAGTATAAGTTTTATTTTTGTATTTTGAAACGAAATTATTTTGATCCTTTCTATTATCTCAAATATAAATTTTGCCACTTTTTGAATTTCTATTCTTCAATTTATAAATAATGATAGTTACAAGTAGTATGGTTTGAGTAGTATTACAGATACGAGAGGGGAATACTATTTCAACGCAGAAGGCGTAAATCGAAGTATCCCACTACTACTATACAGGGTGTTCCTTAATGACGTGCCAATATTTCAGGGTGTGATTCCTTAGGTCATTTTATAAAGAAAAGTTCATATGAACATATGTCCGCAACGGCTTAAATTGTTTGCTACAGGGTGTTGGATTTTTATTTTTTAAATGGTTATTTTTTAATATCTCCGAAAGTACGTTAGATATTATGTTCAATTTTGGTATGTGTTAATAGGATATAGAACCACAAATTTTAGTTAGAAAAGTTATTCAATTGTTCCACCAATGGCGTCCCTTTAGACATGTCCTCTGATATTTTTTACAAGAAAGATGGTACGCCACTGATATTTTTCCATTTTTTCTGATTAGCCTGATCAATTCTACATCAAAATGGTCTCTTGAGTTTTCCTCGTCAGACGTACCGTTCTTGATTAAAACCATTAAATTCATATTGAAACTCATTATTATTAACATTGATAAAATAATTAATGATAAATTTGTCTGACGAGAAAACTCAAGAGACCGTTTTCATGTAGAATTGACCAGGCTAATCAGAATCCATATGGAAAAATGTCAGTGGCGTACCATCTTTTTTGTAAAAAATATCAGAGGACATGTCTGCAGGGACGTCACTGGTGGAACAATTGAATAACTTTTCTAACTAAAATGTGTGGTTCTATATCCTATTAACACATACCAAAATTGGAAATAATATCTAACGTACCTTCGGAGATATTAAAAAATATCCATTTAAAAAATAAAAATGCAGCAAAAAATTTAAGCCGTTGCGGACATATTAAATTAAAAAAGGAAATTGTATTTTGACAATGAAAGTTTCAATTTTGATATTTTGCACCAAATACAACTTCATTACATCACTAGTGTGGTAATAAATACGAACTCAAAAGCGCTAAGGTTTTATTTATCCTGTAGGTCATAGATAAAATATATTTTTTGTAAAACATGCTTAAAAGAAAAATAACACTTAGTTATAGATATAAATATTGTTTTCATAAAATATTCCTTTACAAACTAAGGACACTAAAACTGCAATTTAAGTAGTTAAATAGTTCTTAGGTTTTCTTACCGATAAACTTTTGCTTTTAAATGTTTCAATATATTTAGAGGATTACTCTACATGTTTCGGCTTTTTAGGTCTTTTTCAAGAGCATTGCAGATGAATACTAAAGTTAATAATTATTTTACGGGTCTTTATACTGTCAATAATAAACTATTTTATTGCCTAGAATTCGGGTTTTCCCCCGATTCCCACACTAACTTTAGTATTCATTTGCAATGCTCTTGAAAAAGGCCTAAAAAGCCGAAACATATAGAGTAATCCTCTAAATATATTGAAACATTTAAAAGCAAATGTCTTCCTTTTTTACATTAAATTATTTTAAAAATGTTTCATAAAGAACCAACCGCGGAATCAGTCGAGTATATTAAAATTTAATAGATCCTTTCTCAGCTAATTATTATAGTGTTCTTGTTTTAATACCAGCCGATTCAATTAAAATGAAAGTTATAGTAATAATATTTTCTTTTGCCAAAAAATATATTTTTTTTATATTAATTAAACAATTTAAATTTAAAAAATAACATAAATAGTTACCTCCTTATATAGTTCCATTTGCCCGACGTCATCATAATCTTCATTCTTCCAGTTCCGCTCTCCAAGGAACGAACAAAAAGGACATCGCCCTGGACCGGCCAGGTTGCCCATCAGCCTTTTTCAGACATACCGGGGTCTTTAAAAGGTTATCTCTACCACGGTCTAAACGGCGACGATGTTTAGACAAACCCTTGAAGAGCAGAACCCTCACACGCGGTACCGCACTCTGTTTTAGACTCGTTAAGTATCTGAAACAAATAAACATAATTGTTAGGGAAATGTTTTCTTTTCTATTTTTATTTTAAATAATAGACATTTTTTCAGGAAACCCCTTAGGTCTGTATTTCAAAAATACATACTAGCTGCGTGGTTACCTTTGCTACTCTTAGTTTTACAATTTTTAGAATTTCACTTTTATAATAATTGTAAGAATTAAAAACGTATATTTTTAAAATCAATTGTTAAAAAAATATACAATTTTAAATAGCACAGACGATAAGATATACTCCTAAATAAGTGCTCCTTTCTTTCGAATTTTTAGGAAAACCCCTGAGAACTCTCATCATTTTTTCAAAGAGAATAGTTTAAGAAAATATTTTTCCTCGTTTTACAAACTTTATTGGTGAAGTAATTCGATTCTTTTTATAAATATGTTTGCCGAAATAAAAATAAATAACTAAGGCATCTTTGCCTATTATGGTAACACACATTTTGAACTATTTTTAGAGGTCTTCAGAATGTATAACGTTCTAGTTTTTAGAAGCCTCCTCTGCCATAGGTACTAAAAGAACTAATGATTTTAAAGAATTCAATATTTAAATTTTACATCGTACTTACCAAATTATTATTAGGTGGAGACCTTAACGATGAGGTTGCTGATCTTGTCCAACGATGGGGCTGCTCTGTTCCCAATCCGTAAAGTCCGTTAACGGTATTTAATTTTATAATAACGACATCTAATGAAAGATTTAAACACACCGCAAATTTTGAAAGCCCGTCATCGTGTCTTCTCCAAAACTCACAGAATCTTTGCTCCTCCTGTATAGATCCATGAACGTTTCCGCTCTCATAACGACCATCGGGAACTCCGATCCGTGACACGCACAATGCCGAACCACATTGACGGGTGCTGGCACCGGTATGCCCGAGATCCGTGGACACACCAGTTTGCTGCTGCCATTAACACATCTGACACACCAAATTAATCGGTCACGGATTTGACAAAGTGCGTGCTTGTGGCCTGGATAGGACCGCGTCGCGTTCCGTGATACATAGTTGTGTGTATAAAGAATAGTCTGAAAAAAAAAACAGCAAAATTAATATGTGTTCAGTTCCGTGATACATCATTGTGTGTGTGAAAAATAATCTGAAAAAAAAAACAGCAAAATTAATATGAAGGGCAGGGCCGTATATACAGAGTTTTAAAGGGCGGGCTTGCACCCAAAAATATTTTGATGATCAAAAATGTATTGATGAGCAAGAAAAAATCAGAAAAAAAATTTTCACCACACATGTCTGCCTTTTTCCAATAACTGTCAAAATAAAAAAGATATATCTAACATTAAATTTTTTTTTCAGGTGACAGTAGAAAAAACTAATAAAGTAGGTACTGAATTTTCGACTTTTTGTGATATGACTTACTACCTTTGTTTTAACATGTAAAATCACCTCTTCAAATATCCTGACTTCAGACACCCTGTACAATAATTATTGTTATTCCCGAAAAAATTTGTATCTCCTATAGCAAATTAAATTGTAATAATACTTGCTTTAACTTTTCAATTATAACTATACAGGGTGTCCGCTAATTAATGGTATATGAAAAAACCACAGACCCTTGCGTAAAAATATTAGGATTTAATTATAATTTACCTATATCCGAAAGTTGATATTAACTGAGATACAGGGTGTTAAAGTTAAAACTTCATTTTTGTTTTTCTCTAATAACTCTGAGAGAAACCAACGGTTTTTCACAAAATTTGGCAATTGTGTTTTTTAGGACGAGAAATTGATTTTTTTATGACAATTTAATGTACAATATAGGGGGCGCTGTCTGCGGCATTTTTCGCACATTTACTATGTCATAACTTTTTTGTGCCTTAGTGTATTTAAGTTTTTAATGAAAATAATACTTTTACGAGGTTTGAGGTCTCCCAGGGTTACCGTTTCGGTTTTGCAAACAACATTTTTTTTTCGTTCCTGAGTTACAATTTATTAAAGTAATTTAGTATAAAAAAAAAAACAAGGTAATGTGACCTTCCTTTGTAACTAATGCAGTCAAAGATTAAAAAATTTGAGAAAATTTAGAAAAAGTATGGGTATTTCATAAAAATACTATATTTTTTTTATATTTAAAAAATTATACCTTTCTGGTATAATAATACAGGATGGCCGTTTAGTGTAGCAAAGTACAATAGCTGCGTTACATGCATGTTGCGTTCATATCTTATACAGGGTGTTCTCTGCAAACGTGTCTTCATATCTCATTTAAAAATTAATTTAATTAATTTTTGTAGAGTTATTTGCCCTCTACAACTTTCATTAAGAGGTTTATAGTTATATTTACACATTTTGTCGTAATATCTGTTTTTAATAAAAAGTCTGAAAAAATTTTTTTTTTGTAGGACATGTTTGCGAAAAAACGAATAACAGATAGGTATAGGAAAATGTTAAGGAAAGTTAATTATTAAGAAATTAATAGGGATTCTAAAAGAATAATAATACAGGGTGTTCCATTTAAATTCAAAGTTGCTAACCATAATCGTCTAATAGGTCATCAACCACCCTGTGTAGGGCATTCTATTTAAAACAAAAATATTTAGCCTAACTTCCGGTATGACGTACCGGATGTGAGAGATACGTGAAATTATCTTCATTAAAAAGATCGACATCTATTATAGCGAGTGCCAGTATTTCAAACAAATGAAGAACTCGGGGGGAAGAAGGTAATAATTAAATATATTTTTTATTCTATACTTAAATCTAAATTTTTTTTATGTCACCTATATATACGTGCCCCGATAACAGTGGCGTATATAGGGGGGTGGCGCCAGGGGCCCTAAGAAAATACGCACCGACATTTTTTCATGAGAGTACTTTTTCTAATTGGTCACTTTGTAGAGACAAAAATAATTTTACAATGTAGATCGACCTATTGATCTAGTGCTGTACCGCTTTAGATAGGAAATTCTCAATAAATTCAAAATTATATCGAGCCATGTCTGAAAATGAATCTACAGTATCTGCGTGATGAAACACATTTTCTGACAAGTCAACCCTTGCATATACTTTTCCCCCCCGAGCATGTAAAAAAAAAGAAAATTAAAAAAACAATAAAAAATGCGAATTTGAAGTTGAAACTTTCTAGAATGGAACATTATACGAGTATGTTAAAGATTATGTGAAAAAAATTTTATCGATCCAGGTCTCGCCATTTCATTATTGAAATATTTAAAAAATCTCCTCGGAGGAAATTCGGAAAACGAACGCGACATGTCAGAAAATTGTCACACTACATTTCTTAACACCCAAATATTGTGGAGAAAAAAATTTCAGACGAATCGCACCTAGCTAGGCGGAATTCTGAGAATATTACGCAGAGATACCGGACGGCAGGTATCATTCAGTTGTATGACGGGATATTCTATTCGCAATATTACCAAATTAAGCCTATTTTTCCATAAGGTGTGTATGATTTATTCAAATTAAACATTTGCCATTGTCTACTTTTCACTAATTACAGTAAAAGCCACGCCTTTCATGCATTTCGAGCGAAGTTTAAAAATTTTGCTCGCACCGTTACGAATTCTCTTAATTTTCGGAGGAAATTACACTAGTGCCTAAAAATTTTCGATAATTTTGCATGAAAGCGTATTGCCTAAAAACAACAAGAGTTCATTTTCATATTTTACAAAATTTGAAAATGAACGAATGTTGTTTTTCAAAGGAAATACGCTTAAATGCAAAATTATCTGAGAATTTTTATGCACGAGTGTAATTTAGGGAGAAAATTACTCGAATAATGGTTAAAACAACTTTATATTACAACTTTTAAATAAAGAACTAAAAAAATTAGTAATTATTAATAACGCAATTGTAATAATATTTAATATTTGAGTTTGTAGCTGGAAAATCCTGTAAGATTTATTTTTTTAAACGTCAAAAAGTGACATTAATGGCGGGTTGTTTTCGATAGCTAGAGGGGTTGTTTTCGATGTAATCAATCGAAAACAACACCTCTAGCTTAATGTATGAGGGTAATTTTCTTCAAGATAGAACATGTTTCTAGTAACTTTATATATATCAAAATATTTGGAAAAGATGAGGGAATCAGATAAACCTAGAAATAATTCTCCAAGGGGAATATTTTAGAAAATATAGCAGAATAAACCAGACTTTTAATAAAAAAATACCGCACTTTCGCAATATTCTTTTTATCAGAAAATTATTTACGACTCATCTCCATGGGAATACTAATCGATTAAGTCCACTTGGACCCATGTCACTTAAGACTTTATAATTTTTCAATTAATTTTTTTTGACACACTCGGAAAAGTATATGCAAGGGTTGACTTGTCAGAAAATGTGATTCCCGTGATTTTGGGGTCACGCAGATGATGTAAATTCATTTTCAGACATGGCTCGATATAATTTTGAATTTATTGAGAATAATTCCTATCTAAAGCGCTGCGGCATTTCATCAGATATAAAAGTTGTAGAGGGGGACCTAAACTCCACGAAAAAACAATTACTGATATTCCACTTCACGGCCCCCGTATTGTCACCGTCTCTGTAAAACGCATGGTAGAAAAATATTTGCAATAAAAAGTATTTGAAAAAAAAATTAAACAAACACACGTGAGTTTAACTGCCACTTGACCGCTTCTTGAAATCGTAAAACTGCTAAATTTAACCCTTTCCATTTTCCTACAAATAAACCATAAGAATTGCTAATTTGATAAAAACAATTATGCGTTACCGAAAGACAAATAATCGATAAAAAATATACTTTAGTGTGGTTAAAAAGATGATTACAAACTCACAGTCTAATCGACATAACCATAAAGAAGTATCTTAATAGAAGTTTAGACTGTATACAGTATACTGTTAATTATGTGGAGCGAACAAAGGCCCGTACCTGCACTTATTTAAAAAATAAAATAAAAAGGCGAATAAAAAATAAAACACCTTCTGAAATCTGTTGATTCCTTGTGTGCGTTTTTAAAATTAAAACGCAAATAAACTATTATTTAAGAAATGTTATTTATTTTTAAAAATGTTTTTTTGTATCCTGAAAAATTTTTGCCATTCCTAACAACCCTATAACCGTTAAAACTCTAAATAAATATTTTTAACAACGTCAATTTTAAGCTCCCTATGTCAAACGATTTCAAAAAGAAGGCTGTGTTGAAAAGTATCCAATACGAAACTAAAAAAATTAAATAACCCACATCTATATTCCAAAACTACTGAACATCCAGGACAAAAACTTTGCCCGATTGTTTGCGGATTTCACCGTCTGCTTGGTCGAATATGGCGCTGCCAAGTCTCACTACGGAGAACTCAGTTACGTAAACGAACAAATGGCAACCCTGTGTTTATATAAGAACTTTCAAAATCAAAAAATATCAATACCATCATGCAATACCATAATATATTTTTAAAATATGTTTAACTCCATCTCGTCACATTAATAAAGGATTTTTTAGGGTTGTATTATTTTATAACTGAAAACCTTTTCCTTCTATGACCCCCCTCCCAACTCGAAGTTCTGGAACCGCCCTGTAACATTCTTCTCTATCATAAATTAATTAATGTAACTAAATATTGCTAAACATATTCAGAAAAAGGAATTTAAAAAAACTTACCCTTTAGGGAACAGAGCAAAGCTTTATTTTAGGATGAATTTATTCACTGCCCGCGAATACCCGATTCAAATGCAGTGGCGAGTATTCTGTTTTGGAGGACGTATAATCTCGCGGGATTATTTCCTCAAAAAATAAAGCCGACGAAGAACGCGAACTCCTTTCGAACGGACCACTGCAAATGAACTATCAAAGAAAGCAAAATTCGATGCAAAAATACCATTATATAATGCACCATGCAAAAACACGGCTAGTAAAAACTTGCTTCGCTTTCGAGAATGTAGAAGAAAAAATGGTGACTCATCTCGGTTTATATTGTATCTATAATATTTTTATATCCGTGCCTGCAATTTTTGAAAAATTAGACGCGCCGCCGGACACCATATTAGTATATTTTTCATCTTTATTGTAGTTAGAATGTATTTTGTTAGATTTTTATTTTTTCAATGGTTATTTTTTAATCTCTCCGAAAGTACTTTAGATATTATTTCCAATTTTGGTATGTGTTAATAGGATATAGAACCACAAATTTTAGTTAGAAAAGTAATTCAATTGTTCCACCAGTGGCGTCCCTGGAAACATGTCCTCTGATATTTTTTACAAAAAAGTTGGTACGCCACTGACATTTTTCCATGTGGATATTTTTTCTGATTAACCTGGTCAATTCTACATGAGAACGGTCCCTCGAGTTTTTCTCGTCAGACGTTCTTGATTTTAAACCACTAAATTAATTATTAACATTGATAAAATAATGAATGGTAAGTTTTGTTTTCTAAAAATTGTTGGAGTGGGCAATTCGATGCGAAGACGGGCGGAAGCATGCCTTTTAAGTGAAGGTGGTAATTTCCAACAATTTTTATAAAACAAAATTTATCATCAATTATTTTATCAATGTTAATAATGAGGTTCAATATGAATTTAGTGGTTTTAATCAAGAACGGTGCGTCTGACGAGAAAAACTCAAGAGACAGTTTTCATGTAGAATTGACCAGGCTAGTCAGGAAAACTATCCACATGGAAAAATGTCAGTGGCGTATCATCTTTTTTGTAAAAAATATTAGAGAACATGTTTGCAGGGACGCCACCGGTGGAACAATTGAATAACTTTTCTAACTACAATTTGTGGTTCTATATCCTATTAACACATACCAAAATTGAAAATAATATCTAAACTAGTTTCGGAGATATTAAAAAATAATGATTAAAAAATTAAAATTCAACACCCTGTAGCAAACAATTTGTGTGGTGTAAAGCGATCAAAAACCTTTTAGTTTTCTTTGTTGAAAGTTGGCTCTTATGATGGGTTCTTTAGCGGAGTCCAATTTTAATTCCACCGATAAAACATGCAACAGATTACACAAATCAACTACCTTTAGGTCTTGAAAAAATGCATCCATTTCCCTCAAAGAGACCTGATATTAGTAGGCGAGTAGTAATTAAAAAGACACGAACTAGTCTCGGTGTCAAAATAAATAAAATGTAATGATGACTTCTCGTTACATGTTTCACTCTATGCGAGAATCATCAGACCTATAAAACAAAATTAAAATATACCCGAAAAAACAGTAATAAAATAATATACAAAAATCAGAGTTAGACTAACACTAAACGTGAAACGAAGTCAGTTGGCCTATTAAATCCTTAGTATTAATTACATACCTACCTTTAGGTCAATATAAATTAAAAAAAACATTATTTTCCTTTCAGAAAATAAACATATTAGGGAGCAAATATTTTAATTTAAATTATCATCAGATCTTGTTCACGAATTTATTTATAATTATTGTTTTCAAAACAAAAAGTTGCAATATGAGAATTGATGTAGAATACTCATTTTTTTACTTATACAGCAATATATACACAATTTTTTTAAAAGTAATTAACTAGGTAGCACACATTTTACTTGCGGAACCACATTTGTAATGTATTGTATCTTTTCACTTTTTTCTGTAGTTGCAATACACCATAGAGTAAGGCTTCCGCTGTAGGTGGACAACCTGGCACATAAATATCAACTGGGACAATACGATCACATCCTCTACAAAAAATAATAGCATGTGTAATGGATCTTAATACCTAAGTATATAAATAAATATTTTGGACTTAAACCTTGATGATTTCTTCTATCACTGCATAGAGTTTTATACTATGGTCCTACCTAACAACAGAATAAGAATAATGGTAATAACCACCACCATTAGCACAGCTACCCATTGAAATGACCCATCTAGGTTCTGGCATTTGATCATATACTTTTCTTAACGCTGGTGCCATTTTATTTGTTAATGTACCGGCAACTATAATAACATCAGCCTGCCGTGGGGATGCACGAAATACTACACCATACCTGAAAGTAAGAATATATAAAATATATTGTGTGTCAGTTGTGATCCATAGTGAATAAATATCTACTTAAAGTACAGTTACCTGTCCATATCATATCTAGGAGCAGCGATATGCATCATTTCTACAGCACAACATGCTAAACCAAAAGTGAGAGGCCAAATAGAACCTTTCCTACCCCAATTCAATAAATCATCTACCCTAGCCAGGGCATATTCTGCTACGTTGTTTGTGTTTTGAAAGGGAGAATACGGCTTTGTTTCTTGAGAAGACTGTGGAACAGGTTGTGACGACTGTTCCCTAACTTCAGTAGTAGACTGATCCCTTTTTTGAAGTCGTGCGTTACCATAACTGCCGGTGAGAGTTCGTAGAAGGTTCGTGTTGTTTAGGGCTTCCTTGGTAGGTACGAGGGCGCTCCGCAGCATCTTTAACAACAAAAGTATGTTTTAGGTTAAGGATAAGTAGAACACTTTCTATTCAAATGTGTTTGTATTATTATACATAAAGAGATTGTTTAGATATTAAAATATGTTAAGCTCGTTCAATTTTACCTTAATAACCTTAGTTTTGTCTTATATTTAGGAAGGTTTTTGTATGTATTTACTTTACGTAATGTATCAAGATGGTGGAGGCGAAAGACGACAACGCACGACGCATCATCGAAAAAAATTGTTAAAACAACAAAAACTCGACAGCAACGCTGTAGATAAATAAACCAATATTAATCGTTCCACTCTACAATTTCTTAGATATAATAGCCACATCTTTTTAAAATGTGACGTGTTATTACACTGCAATCTTTTATATACTGAAATAATTGAAGACGAAAGGGAACTGGAGAACTTACTTAAGGATATGGCAACATTGCATTAAATCAGACACCTATCACTCCTCTGTGAATACTATGAAAGTCCGACCTACCGTTCATTCGGCCTACTTTTCTTGTTTGTACCTACTTGTTGTGTACTTAACCTCACACTTTGACGTTCCCTTTCTAATATTACACGTGAGTTTTTTATTTAAACTTTAAGTTCAAATTAAATAAAAATGACTAGATTTGCAAGAGCTAAGGGCTCCAAAGCTTCCAACGAGAAAGCACCTGAACCAGCAACTTCATGGAGTGAAATGAAACAGGAGTTACTGGATAAGAATAAAGAGCTTGAAGAGAAGAGAAACCATGAAAAAGCCATGCAACAACGGCAGGCTAATTACCAAGCGTTTCTGCAAGAGAAAGAGGAAGAAGATGTTAAGAATGTTAGTTGGGCTAATTTTCCAGACGATCAGAATTCAGGAAAAAACCAAACAATAGCAAATATGTCTCAGAAACGTAAATTTCAATTTGACGATGAAGGTAGAACAGAAGTAAAATCATTAAAGTCTAGTGTTATGAATAAAAAAGTGGAAAATGGAGGTGCTAATATGGAGAATTCAGATGAGGAATTTTCAGCCTTAAAGTTACAAATTGATAAGGTACTCGACAGTCAACCAATTAATGACAGTGATAGCGATGCACCCCCTGAAGTGGCTAGTATAAGGGAAAAGCCACAAGAAATTATTGTTAAGAAGGCTAAAAAGGTCAAACAAAAATTACAAATTTTAGTTAAACAAGAAGATAAATCTGATAAAGGACGAGTAAAAAACAACTCCCAAGTAAAGGCTACAGAAGTTGAGGTTAAAAAGGTAAAACCTAAAAAAGAGGATCTGAATGACAATGAAAAGAAAAAAATTGAGAAGAAACAGGAAAGGTATATAAAGCAGTTAGAAAAGAAAAAACTTAAAAGGCAAGAACAAAAGTCTAAAAATTCTGAAACAATGGATAATAATGCGATAAGGGATGATGATGAAACAAAGGCAGATATCAATATTGTTGCAAAAGAACAATCCAGTCAAAATTTAAGTGAAATAGAGGCAAAAATAAAAGAAAAAAAGCTTGAAAGACGTAAAAAACAAAAGGAAAAGAAGTTAAAAAAGAGACAAGAAGCAGGGTTAATTAATGGTTTGGAAGAGAAACAGAACAAGGAAGTTTTAACTGAAAAAGACTTAGCAATTATTCAGAAAAAGAAAGATAGAAGAGCGAGGCAAGCTGACAAAAGAAAAGCATTTCGGGAGGCCAAAGCATTGGCAGCCCAAAATGCTGAGGCCAGTAAGGAACATAACAGTGAAGCTACAGGTGCCTATAATGGAAATCATTCTAATTTTCAAAATAATGACAATTACAATATTGATAGAAAAAACAAATTTCCAGATAAAGTTGTTGGGGATAAAGGAAAGACAGATTCGATGAATTTGAAATGTGAAGACCAAAACCACCTTAATACCCAAAGGAAAAGAAAATTGAAAACTAAAGACAATAGAGATGTTGAAAGAAAAAAGACAAAATCTGAAACAATGTTTATAAATGGTAACACTATAGAAATTGACTATGTAGATGGATTTCCTGTTAAGAAAGATGACTCGGACAGACTCAAAAAATTAAGAAAGGAAATGATCAGTAGGGGACTGCCTAGAAGTGAGATTAATATTTCATTGAAGCTAGAAAGAAGAAGAGCTGAAAAAGCTCTAGCTAAAGAAAAGAAAAATGTAAGTACCTACATTATTTATGTATAAAAAATGTAAAACAATGTTTTACAATTTAATGCTTTGGACTTGGGTCTCTCTTGGGTAATGGTTACTTTTTAAATAGAAAGAATTCAAATAATAACATTCATTATTTTAGGTATGTTTCAACTGTAGAAAATCTGGACATAACTTGTCAGAATGTCCAGAATTGGACAAGGACCAAGTGGCTCAAACATCGGGAACAGGAATATGTTATAAATGTGGATCGACAGAGCACACACATTACGAATGTAAAGTAGTAAAAGGGTTAGATTACAAGTTTGCTACATGTTTCATCTGCAAGGAACAAGGACATATTTCCAGACAATGTCCAGATAATCAAAGGGGACTGTATCCAAAAGGAGGTAAGTCTGTAATCACAAGCTCATATTATCTGGAGCTATAAGTTAATAAGGTTTATGTGATTCATGATTTGTTCACTTTCATAAAAACTTATGCTGTACTAATATTATATAACATATAATGTACTTCCAGTTATTATACAGGGTGTTATGGAAATGACGTATTATATTTAGACCCGCAAATCCCGAGATGAAAATAAATTGAAGAAAAATAACCATAAATGGCGCTTTGAATTAGTAAGCGAAATATACACTTTATATGAAATCTCAAAATTTACGCGGCCGCTCCTGAGGCCCCTCGCAATCAACATTTTATTGAGGCAGTTTCAAGTTTCAAAAGAGGTCAATACATTGTAGGCGGTGTTGTCATTGTAATTCTAAACGCACGTGTTCAGTTTTTGACAACAAGACGTCTTGGCGCGCGTTATCACTTCTTTTTCAAACTTTTTAGACAAAGAAAACTACAATTTTAAGGTACATACTTTCTTACCTTCGATCTTATTTTAAAATAATACGTTTTATAATTAAATTCCATAAAAAAATAAAACACAAAAAGTACCTATGCTTTTCAACAGAACTAACAGTAGATAATATCACACATATTTTAAATCACATCACAACATTTCTTATTATGAATTATTTCACAACAAAAAAAAAATCGGGCAATACAACTAACAAAACGTTTAAAATTCGTATACGTCAAGCACGTGGAACGCTCGACGTCGTTCCACTGCAGAGTCGCGAAGGCTACTGAAGTATGAAGGGCGAGCCGCCAGTATTCAACTAAGGGCGAGACACGCGGTGTGATTTGACAACACTGTTAGTATACTCTAGTGACCCACATTGTTGCTAAGTGAATCCAGATGTAACGGCGCGACAGTATGTGGGTAAAAAGGGTTTTTACCTTAGTATTTAGATATTCGATTTAAAAAAAAAAAGTATGTAGACTTTCTCTTGGACTCCGTATGAGTCACCCATTTAAATATAATAAGTCATTTCCATAACACCCTGTATAGGTACATATTTTATTGGTCCCTGTCAAAATACTCATCGATTTTTACGGAATTAATATGAAAATGTGTTCTCATAGCATACCACTGGTTATAGATTACCCATTTTTGTCTTTAAAGGGTCCTGTATAACCAGAGTCTAGAATAGCTTACTTCTTAGATAAGTTTAAATTTTTCTTATTTATATTTTAGGTTCTTGCAATGTATGTGGAGACGTAACTCACTTGAAAAAAGACTGTCCAAAACATCAGGCGCAACAAGCTCAACTTAAAAACAGTTTCAGTATAGAAACTATGGACAATAGAAATCCAGATGACTTAGGTGCACAGGGAGACTCTAAAAATAGTTTAGGGCCTGTGAAAAAATTGAATAAAATTAGGTTTTAACTTTGGATAATTAGATTTTATCCTAATTTATGTTAGGATACATGGCCTATTTACTTCTTTTTGAACATATTTAGACAGAAGATATAATTAGTACATGTAGAACTCTTTTTACAGTAATTTGTTAGAAATTCAAACCTAAAAATGTGTTACATATACAGTGTGTCCACTGATTGACTATCGAAGAGGGAAAACTTTTTTATTTGTGGGTTTATGAAAAAAAGTTATTTTTCATAAAAACTCCTGCTTGTTCTCCAACGACCAAAAAGTATATTATTTTTCAAATTTATATACCGGGTGTTCAGAATTTAGAAAAATATGAAAAAAGCTAAGAACAAAGTACCCTTATGTGTAAAGATAGGATAAAAACTAATTAGTAAAAGTTGTTGTGGTTGAGAACCTACGTCTCATTACCAAGTTTTGACTTATTAGCTAAATGTACAGAGACAGGCAAAAAATTCCAACTCATAAAATATGATTTGCTTTAAATTAACGCATTTTACAAATTAGTTAATCTTTAGAACGTATTTCTTTGTAAAAACTTTATAGTATACGTTGCGATGACAATGGACGTACATTTTACCGACAAGACGGCGTTGAAAACACATCGCGGAGCGACGTATTTAACAAATGAACAAACAAATAAAAATGTTGTCAATGTCATATTGCTTAATTTATGACAGTGAAAAAAAATGCTAACGTTAGAACAAAAAGTATTTATTGTCCAATGTTATGGTTTAGGGGAAAATATCTCATACTCGTATGTCACAAGAATGTTTAACGAGAAATGGCCAAATATTACCGTTAACCGAATATCAGTTAAATCTATTGTTTCAAAATTTAGAAGAACAGGAAGCGTTTTAAATATTAAAAAGAAGAAGACTCCTATCAATGAAGAAGAAAATGTTGGGGCAACTCTTGCGCTGGATTCCGTTCGGCATTTTCCCAAAACATCGCTAAGGATTAGAGCATCCCATATTGGAAACATTAGTAAATCATATTTGCAAATAATTTTTAAAGCTAATAAAGTCAGGCCATATAAACCTATATTTGTTCATACTCTAGAAGCAAATGATGATGCAAAAAGACTTGATTTTTGCTTATGGGTTGGTCAGAAATACTTACAAAATAGAAACTTTTTTCATAATATTATTTTTCCGATGAAGCTACTTTCTCAACTAATGGAGTGGTTAGTTCCCAAAATGTACGTTACTGGTCAACTGAGAATCCCCATTTTCGAATTCATTGCAGAAGACAGTACTCCAAGAAAGTTAACGTTTGGTGTGCAGTTACGTACAACGGAATAATTGGACCGTACTTCTTTGAAGCAAATATGAATCAGCATAGTTATTTAGAAATGCTAAATTCAATTTTTTTTCATTATTTAAATAATATGCCACTTATTGACAGGCAAACTGCATATTTTCAACAAGATGGTCATCCTGCGCATTCCACTGTTATTGTGCGGGAATGGTTGAATCGACAATTTCCGGAGCGCTGGATTGGGAGATATGGACCAATCCCTTGGCCGCCAAGAAGTCCCGACCTTACAATAATGGATTTTTACTTATGGGGCTACCTTACCCAGAAAGTGTATGCATCTCATTTGGAACCTGATCTTGACAATTTAAAAATTAGAATTAGAGAAGCGATTCAGGCTATCCCTTTGCAAGAGATACGAAATGCATATAAAGCATTTATTAAGAAAGTCCAACGATGCGAGGAGGTTGGTGGAGAAACCTTTGAATAGTTTTTTTTTGCTGATAACCTGCCTTTTTTCACTTACATTTGTTATACTTGTTACAATTTTTTACTCTTCATTCGTTCTCTAATAAATTCGTTTAATTATGAATAGTGCACGGTTTTATTTTAAAACGTATTGATTTTTTAATAACATGGGTAGTTACTTAGCCGTTTTCGACAATTCCTCGTATAAAGATAAATATTATACAAAGAAATACGTTCTAAAGATTAACTAATTTGTAAAATGCGTTAATTTAAAGCAAATCATATTTTATGAGTTGGAATTTTTTGCCTGTCTCTGTACATTTAGCTAATAAGTCAAAACTTGGTAATGAGACGTAGGTTCTCAACCACAACAACTTTTACTAATTAGTTTTTATCCTATCTTTACACATAAGGGTACTTTGTTCTTAGCTTTTTTCATATTTTTCTAAATTCTGATCACCCGGTATAAAATTTGAAAAAATAATATACTTTTTGGTCGTTGGAGAACAAGCAGGAGTTTTTATGAAAAATAACTTTTTTTCATAAACCCACAAATAAAAAAGTTTTCCCTCTTCGATAGTCAATCAGTGGACACACTGTATATGGATATATGATTTTATTATGGAGTGAGAGGAAAAAAACTTAAGCAATCTGTTGCTTAATTATGTTTGTAATATTTATATTATATTTGACATATTGTTGCTCTTTATTATAAATAAAATGTAAACAAGTAATAATGTATGTATACTTATTATATTCACAGAGTCGCCTTTTTAAAGCTTCATATTGCAATTATTTTAACTTTGCAAGGGTTTTTATTTTCAGATACCCTTAGATATTATTATACACGGTGTTGTGAAAATGGTTTATTATATTATTTAAACCTGATGGAACAACTTGCAGAAAGAATACTTCTATTTAAAGCAGGGTGCGACTGTGGTAGATTTGTAGACGACGTTGGTTCAATTTTTATATGGTCGACTGCTTTTCTAGGATCCCAAGCAGTCGCTCTCATTTAAATATAAATAATTTTTGTAACAAACTATGTAAGCTTTTTGTAGCTGAAAAGAACTTATTTTAAAAGCGTTTTTCAATTTGAGGTATTAATAAATTTGTAAGATTATTAAACACCCTGTATCTACGGTTGACTATAAATAAGCTTTATTAGCATAAATTACGTTAAAGAAAAAAAGTAATTCATCAGCAGAAAATTTAACAGAGAATACAGAATATTTACATAGTTTTAGAATCCGCATACATTTTAAGACATCAGCTTTACATATTTTTTTACAATGCAAAGCTACTTTTTAGTTATTTTAATTCTAGTTAATAATTTCGTAAGTAATTCTCTTGCTTTAGATTTAGAGAGACTAGAAGAATTAGGAATATCAGGTGATTTTTATGTCAGTGATATACAGGTGTATTTTAACAGGGCCTTTTTGGCGATACCACGAACGGTATGTAAAAATAACGTTACAAACCCAACGTTAGTTGAAGTACCGTGGAAGGACTTCAATGTTATTTTAAAAATTCGGTAAGTCAAAATTTAGATAGTATTACAAAAATTAAGATAAATTCACACAATCCTTGACATACAGTTTATGACCAGAATATATATTTATTTTTCCTATTACCTTACTAGAAAAAAAAATTTTCCACCCCGAAACGAGGAAAATGGTTCTTTTTCTCCCTATACAACGTGTCCAAGATAAGGAGGAATCCGTAAGAGATACAAAGTCGGTTAAATGGAGGTAAAGTTGCACATTTACTTGCCTAAGAATATGCCGTTTAGAAAGTTTTAAAATTCCGAGTAGTTCCGGATACTTATATCCGAAAAAAAAACGAATATCTGAAAAATCGTTTTATTGTTTTCCTGGATTTTTTTGATATCGAATTCTAAAATAAATTGCACTTTTACACTGCCACTTTTTCCGCTCTATCTAACAGCGTTAATTGTTTTGTAATCCGACGAGTCGTCTTCGAAGGGCCATTATCAACTTTCTTTTTTTAAATACGATCCTGCTTTCCTGATATTGGAATTTGAGAGCTTTTTTTCTCCCGAATGCAACGATGTATGACACATTGTGGTTTATTGATGTTTCGAGGGTTTTTTGAACAACATCAGGAAATTTTGGGATACGGTCCTGTATTTCTCCTAATTTTATAAATAATATCTCATACATAAGTAAACTCTAAATTTTTACTTATGTTGGACTAGTTCAATAAATAACAAATAATTTAATAATAAACCACAAATAAGTGAACAAAATATAGAAACATTATTTCAAACTTGTTGATTCGGAATTTAAAAGAAAAGTACCTAGGCGTTTGAAACAAAAAAATTAAGATGGTGACGCGTGATTTGTTTCACTTGACATTCCCATTGTGATCGTTTGAAAGCGTCTTAAGAGGTTTTCTAGTTTCCAGAAAATATGGAACATAATTTTACAAATGCTGAAAAGTTTGATATTCTATCGCATATGTATTATTTTATCTCAAAAAACTGATATGTGGCAGTAAGAAGATGTTATTTGTGATTAGAGAATAACGGAAATCATTTTCAACACCTGATTATGTAGTTCCTTACTTTTTTCGTCGTTCGTTTTATTACTGTTTTGGTATGATTTTTGTTCACTTATTTGTGGTTTATTATTAAATTATTTGTTATTTATTAAACTAGTCCAACATAAGTAAAAATTTAGAGCTTACTTATGAGATATTATTTATAAAATTAGGAGAAATACAGCACCGTATCCCAAAATTTCCTGATGTTGTTCAAAAAAACCCTCGAAACGTCATTAAACCACAATGTGTCATACATTGTTGCATTCGGGAGAAAAAAGCTCTCAAATTCCAATATCAGAAAAACAGGACCGTATTTAAAAAAAGAAAGTTGATAATGGCCCTTCGAAGACGACTCGTCGGATTACAAAACAATTAACGCTGTTAGATAGAGCGGAAAAAGTGGCAATGCAAAAGTGCAATTTACTTTAGAATTCGATCTCAAAAAAACCCAGGAAAACAATAAAACGATTTTTCAGAATGTCAGTTTTTTCCGGATATCTCCGGAACTACTCGGAATTTTAAAACTTTTTAAACAGCATATTATTAGGCACGTAAATGCGCAACTTTACCTCCATTTAACCGACTTCGTATCTCTTACGGTTTCCGAAATCCCTGTACTGGCCCTCCTTATCTTGGACACGTTGTATAGCCGCATATTCAATTTTAATCGAAATTCCAATACTTTTTTATAAAGCCAAAATATACCGTTCAACTATTTTTACAGAATTAATAAACCAATCGAAGGGCAACTGTGGGCAAAATGCGACGATCTCCAAAACGCCATATCATTGGCAAAAGAGGGTATCAAATCAAAACTCTGGGTTCTCGATAGAGGAAACGAATTTTGTCCAGCCAAAATTATGGCATACAGTATGTTGCAAAATACGCTTCTGCGCGACCAAACCATCGACCTGGGAAAAGTGCCTAACGATTACATAAACAGCATGGTCATTGAGAATAGTACCAAATTTGGAAGTCATAGGTAAGTATTAATAAAACCGGTGTACCTATGTGTCTAAATTATTGCAGTGTTTAGTACCGCATGTACCAGCTGTAATATTATAAAATTTATCGATGCTAAATTTCCATGCTTGACCTAAGCGGCCAATTATCAAATTGAACAATATCTCAGAGATTAGAAGAAAAAGAAACAAACTTTAGCAACCTATTAAATGCTCCTTTCTCCTCTTAAATCGACCTGCATAATTATTTTTAATGAATCTGGTAAGCTTAATATACCTTTTTTGCACCATCATAGTAAAATAAAATTCAAATTTACTATCCAATTAATTTAAATGATTTTTGCGTGTTTCTATGTTGAAAAATAATCAAATAACTGACAAAATGTCTTTCCTCTAGAAGAACTTCCGCGAAATCTTGTTGATCTCGCCAGGTTAATGCATGGAAAAGTCAAACGAAACCGAACAAGCCAGAAACCAAACTATCCTCTATAATTCAGCAATAGCGCCGGTCTATCATTTATCTGTGGTAATAATAGTCATAAAAATCTGAAACAATACAGGAATGTGTAGAGATTACGGAACACTTAACACGCAAGTTCCATTCGCCCTAGACAATTTTTTATGAGAAGTAATTAAATGGTTTGCCGTTATTAAATTTGGTTCGCAGCAAAAAATAGCCATTAAATCATTTGATCAGCATAAAAAGATTTTGCTTGCAATAAATAAAAATCGGGCTGCAACACTTGCTCTGCAAAAAATGCTACAAACTATCCACAATTTAACCGATATCAGTCCGCTTGTAATATCATGTGTTCGCTTAATTAACAGTCGAGCTGCGAAATGATTACTTGGTCAGCAAGATTTTACAATCGGCCAGTAAAAAAAAAACATGTCTGTAGAAGCAGTTTACTTCAGAGGTTTGTATATTAAAAGAATGGTTATCAATATAAATCATTGAATTGCGTTTGTTTTGAATAATCGACAAAGTTCGTTATTGTGGGCGGAGCGAAAGCAGTCGCGTGATACGAGTAGCTAATTGCGTGCGTGTGTTTTCATTCGGTGTAGCAGTCAAGGCCCCGGGGGCGAGTTTACACTTGTTTCCCCAGGGCACTGTCAATTTATGTAACTTTCTTGTGTTTTCTTTTGCCGAATACAGAAGGAAATCGACTACAAAAGGTGTAGCGGGGGCGGCGTTTTACTTGTTTTCCCAGGACACTCACTATTTCACGTTTTATTGCTTTTTTTTTGATGACCAAGATTAAATATTTTGCTTATCCGCTGATTGCTTACCAATATCTGATTAAAAGTGGATCGCTCATAGCAGCTTATATATTTAATTTGCGTACCAAAATAATTTAGAGCACTCTAGTATGACATTAATTGCTGACCGATTCAGAAATGTTTGCTGTCCATAAGTTGCTGACCAACTAGCCATTTTGGCTGACCGATTACATTTTTCTGTTCGCAAAAATAAGAATATTTTGCTAACCAATTAAATGATACTCATTTTTTATATGTGCGGATAGTCCGATTTTTGTCTGGATAAGGTATCTTGTATAATTTTTTAGAGCATTTATAGCTAACGCAGGCCAAAATTCAATCCTAGTGTGCAGTTTGAACAATCTCAATTGTGACAACTTGAAACTTTTGGAGGCCGAAAATAGAGCCATGCCTATAATAGTCGAGTTTATGGCATTGTCCGAATCATTATCTACAATGTATTTAACTGGCATTAAATCAACAGAACTTTTTTCCTTGGATTTGAATAACATACCTGAAGAAATAGATCTTAAGGTGAGGATAAAACAATATACTGTCTTCTTATAGCTTTTTGTTATTCACAAACTATACTTATTATTTGTTCTAGAATCAAACATCTTTCACAGCCAATGTCACATATTTGGGAGAAAAATTGGGCCCGTCTAGTGGTTTGGATGCAGATTTGAGAGACGGTCTCATATATTATCTCACCAGAGACTATGCAGTTATAAGATGGATAATTGGGTAGGTATAAACAGGGTGTTATGGAAATGACGTATTATATTTAAACCGGCAATGCCTGAGATGAAAACAAATTGAAGAAAAATATCCAAAAATGGCGCTTTAATTTAATATGCCCTGTACATGACCTGACGTCAAACCACGTGGTGACATTGGGAGAAAGATAAACAAAACAACATATGACGGAAAACGTCAGTGAATTTTAAGCAGTGTTGTCACTCTTTAGAAAGTCAATAACCGTTTGACAGATTGGAAGTTGTTTATTTTTCAGGGTACATTATTATAAACTTTTACGTTCAGTTCAGCTCGCTGGGCAACAATCTCCGATTTATAAACTTGAACTGACTCGAACCAACCGCCGAGGCGTTTATAAATGGTCAGGTATGTTCTCACTTGTTCAATTCGAACGACACCCGTCGGAACTGAACAACTTAAATGCCACTTTACCCTTTAGGAAAAAAACTGCAATTTTATTTATCTTTTCGGCCTTATTTAAAACCAACTTAATTTATAAATAAACACCAAGTAGGTAATCCAAACAAAAACCGGCACAATAACCTCACAAAACACAAAAACAAAAGGACAAATTCACATTAGTTTCCGCGTAAATTTGTATGCATCTCATGAACACATCTAAGTACCATTCAATCTGAATTAGTATTTTAAGTGCTACTGTGTAGACAAGAATAAGCCCTTATTGTATAAAGTTTCATCCGATGGTCTGGGAAATAAAATAATTTTTTCATACATTGGTATTTAACATCTAAACATTTCTAGTAACTATACGTTTCAGTCTGTTTCGGGTTTATTCGGTCGATCGATATTGCGTTATTTGGAAATATCTAAAAAATACAGCGTTGCCACTTTCGATGTTTTATAAGATTATATTCATAAATTGTGGAATTTCCTTTTGGAATATTACTTTCTTGTATAATTATTGTCTCGAAAATGGCAACCGCGCTATTTTCCCGAATATGTACGAAGCACTCGACCCTTGGTTGGACTCGTCTATATTAAGACTTAAGGGGAGCGCCTGTTAATTATTTCATCATTCTTCATTAAAGGATTAAAAGTTGTTTTAGGCCCATTAGAAATTAGCGTTTTTATTATTTCTGACTTTCTAGTGTGAAATAATTTGTATCCTATCTTCTGTGTGTGCTGTGATTCTATGTGTACGATAGTGTAATTATGCGTTAGTGTTTAGTGCTTTTGTGTAATCTGATAATAGGTGCATATCTTGAAAAAAACTAATTTGAAACTCGTGTGTGTTTCTTTAAGTGATTTAAGTAGTGTAATTTGTTCTGTTTCACTACGTATTTTTTTCTCTCGACGATATGCCGGTTATATTCAGAGATTGGAAATAAGAGGCCGAATGGGGTTTAGTGGGTATAAGCTTATTATGCAGTCCCACACTATCATCAGGGCACGCGATGAGCATAAACCTCTTCCCATACAACTGAAGGTGTCTGTGGCCTGGATTCCTTACTCGTGTCGGCGGCCTGGATTTAATTTCTAAGTAAGCTAAAAATTTGTTTTCATAAGAATCTAAAGTTTTAGGCTTTTCCACAGTTTGGCAACATTGCGCCAGAACATGTGTTTATTACACAGCTGGGCAGTCTAATATGATTGTGCCGCGGAGTGACCCGTGGCCTTATGGGTGAATTACCCCACTTTTTAAACGTTCGATTTAGAAAAGAGAAAATATGTAGGGCTTTTCTAGGATACCCCAGGAGTCACCCATTTAAATATAATACGTCATTTCCATAACACGCTGTATAATACTTTAGAGTCGCCATCTATTTAGTCATGTCAAAACAATTTTCTAATGTGTTCCGCCCCAATTCGCACAATGCACGGCATATTCTCGTATTGTTTCAATAATAAAAAAAAACTAATTCTATTTGGTGGCATTACTGCTGGGACATACA
This sequence comes from Barypeithes pellucidus, assembly GCA_963991005.1. Classification (NCBI taxonomy): domain Eukaryota; kingdom Metazoa; phylum Arthropoda; class Insecta; order Coleoptera; family Curculionidae; genus Barypeithes; species Barypeithes pellucidus. Next base: position 15,983,976 of record OZ022561.1, on the reverse strand, counting down.
CAGTGTGCATATGACAAAAAATTATGGCATAATCTAATTATTAAATTTAATCACACACTACATAAATTTCTAATTTTTCTTTGTTTTTAGTAAACCAATGCAAGCAGAATATCACGATGTCCTGGCTCAATCATTCAACCGTTTGCCCTACGTTTCGCGATTCTTCACTGACACGCAGGGTAGTGTCTACGCTCTAGTCAACCCTTTCAGTCCTTTAAGTTGCACAAAGGAAATAGATAATTATAAAAATCGCAGCGGTAGTGATGATGGAAAGCAACTTGAAAGGGTAGTTAAGATTATGAAATACAATCGACTATTGGAAAAGTTGTTCTAGTTTGATATTTTATGTGAATAAAAAAATGTCTACTTGTTTCTATTTTAAACAAGAAACTACTACCAGTCGTATTACTTCGGCCAATAGAAGTGGTACCCCTCAATATTTATTAAGAAAAATTGGTATACAAGTACAGGGTATCCCATTTTCGACACTTTTATAGGGTATCTTTGTTATTGTTAGTGCTATCAAAAATGTAATGTAGGTGTCATGTGCTCTTTTTGGGTCAAACTTAAAATGATAAAATCAAAATTCGAAAAATTTCGCTCGCTTAGAGATACGGGGGAAAATCAACAAATTGACAATTTCTAAATTACAATATATTTCCTTAGTTAAAAGAGATACAGAAAAATCTTTTAAACAGAAGTTTATTTATAATAATTGTTGAATAATCCGCCGTTTTCAGAATAAGTATACGGGGTCAGGTAAGAAAGTTATCGGACCTAACCTCATTTTCTTAAATGGGGCACCCTGTATATTTTAATCTAAAAATATAGCATTTTAAACTCTCTTTTCAAATTTATAACACACCATTGATGATAGGTACCATATAAAATTTTTCAAAATGTTGATAAGTCATTTTCACAAATGAATATGTAAAAATGAAATTGACGTTAAAAGTTAATAACAACTAGAATGTCAACCTAGTTGTCTCTAGGATATTAGCTTCAATTAAAATAGGTTTAAATAAATCGCCTAGGAAACCAATATTATCCATGGTGTGTTATATATTTGAAAATAGAATTTAAAATGCAATCTTCTTAGATTAAAATATGCAGGGTGCTCAATTTAAAAAAATGGGGTTAGGTCCGATAACTTTTTTACCTGACCTCGTATACTTATTCTAAATACGGCAGATTATTCAAAAATCTTTATAAAGACTCTTCTATATAAAATATTGTTCTGTATCTCTATTAACTAAGAAAATATGGGGTAATTTTGAAATTGTCAATTTTTTGATTTTCCCCCGTATCTCTTAAGCGAGCGAAAATTTTCAAATTTTGATTTTATCATTTCAACTTTAATCCAAAAAGAGAACATGACAACTACATTACTTTTTTTTGATAGCACTAACAGTTAGGAGGGTCGTTACCCCCCCAACCATCAATTTAACACGAAAAATACCATATATACAGGTTTGACTAACGCGGAACAAACCCCCCCCCCCCCCTCCCCAAACGAAGTTTGACCCCCCAAACCGAAGTTCTGGAACCGCCCTTGTCCTGTACACTAAAATTGTATACATATTATGTGGCGCGCCTGACGTAACATCTAAAGTACTTTCGATGATATTAAAAAATAACGATTTAAAACCAAAATCCAGCCGTTGCCGACACAACAATATACTTTTTTTTATTAGAATGTCATTAAGGAACAAAGAATAATATAAAAAAGTTTTCAATATTATAAAATAATAAAAGACAAGGCATCTGAAAAAAATTGTAGCAAAATTGTACCAATAAAAGGGATTGGGTCTCTGCTCATATGATGAAGTTCTTATGGCAATGACGTTTAGACTGGGGGTCACATGAAACTCTGCTTGGCTGCAGGTCTGCCTATCAATTGTATTTAATTATTATTAGACATATGTCGCTGCCTTTTAATGTAATCAGCCGTTTCATGAAAAGTCTGCTCTTTTCATGAAACGCTGCCAAACACTGAAACAAATAACTATTACGCCAAAAGGCTATAAATTGTAGACGTTACATGAAACGTCTGCCTGTTTCGGCCTCTTGATGAAAACGATCAAAATTACGTTAAGTGACTGACTTTACTGGACTTTTCATGTAACGCTCCGAATCTACTTTGCACTTACTGAATTAACAACGAAATAACTTTTACTACAAAAGAAAATAACTTTTATTACAAATGGCGGGTAGCTACAGTACAGGATCAACAAAAATACGAATGAAAGTAAAATCCTCAATTATTCAAAAAAATAAACAAACGATATGTTACTTATTAAAGCACGGCAAGCTATTATAGCAACGGCTATTACAAAGTACGCTATTTTTTTACAGATACACTTATTTCTAGTACACTGTTGTTTACTAGGTTTTCACGAACATTTCAATATGCCTTGACCACCTGATTCCAATGACACAGCTTCTCTTAAGCTGAGTGATTTTCCCAAGGGGACATTCTCTTTAAGGTCAATTTATAAACTCGACGGTGACGATTGACGGTGCAGTTTGACGGTGCTGTTTGACGGTGCCGTAAAAAGCTGGATTTATAAACTTGACGGTGGCGACGATAACATAACCTGTGTTTCGCGGCTTTTCTGTATTTTTATGTGATTATATTAATTTTGGTGTTTATGTGATCTGAATGATACTATCAACACTTATCAACAGTACACTTTAAAATGGTTAATAAGATGGTATAAAATAAAATAATATTTACTAAATATCACGTGACAGGCAAACACGATTTTGATTGGCTGTGTAAACTTGCTACGAACGTTGCTACGACCGTCCACCGTCAAAAGATAAAATTGGTTCATGTCGGCCGTCGCCCACCGTCAAACTGCACCGTCATCGTCAAATATAAATGGTCTTATGCATTTCAATATGTTTAAGCTATACCGTCACCGTCAAACAGCACCGTCAATCGTCAACGTCGAGTTTATAAATTCAGCTTTATTAAGAAATGCTGAACCCGCAACAATAAAACTTTCAGCACCAAACCATCCCTTTATAGTACCGTGCTTACCAGTAATCTGATTTACACCATTTTTCTGATCTATTATCAAACAAACCATATTGCTGGAATCTCCTGGACCTCTGTTCACTTTGGGAATATTCAATAATACACAATCGCCCATATTAAAAGTAGGCAATTTTTTTGCCGAATTACTTAACATTTTTTGACTGCTTCTTCAGTTTTATTTCTAGCTTCCTCGCGTTCTTCAAAAATATTTTTACTAGCAGAACATAAATTGCCCAGTACTGAAGATCCTTGTTGACACACTTATGCAGTGTTAACAACACGTAACCAATTTTCGTTCGTTCATTTTGTTTGTCGGGTTTAAAAAATCACTTACAGTTTTTGCTTAGCTACTGCAATTTTCTGTATAACTGATGCAATTTTCTGCTTTGTGTAAGGCTTTCGCAGTGGTTTTTGGGAATAGAACTCTTCCAATTTCTGGTACAATTACGTTTATTGTATAACACTAGAACTGCCTGCCGTCGCCATTTTCAGGTTATACAATACTCATTTTATTACATCAAGTGCAAAGTAGATTCGGAGTGTTCCATGAAAAGTCCAGTAAAGTCAGTCACTTAACTCGTTTTCATCAAGAGGCCGAAACAGGCAAACGTTTCATGTAACGTCTCCAATTTATAGCCTTTTGACGTAATAGTTATTTGTTTCAGTGTTTGGTAGCGTTTCATGAAAAAAGCAGACTTTTCATGTAACGGCTGATTACACTAAAAGGCTGCGACATATACATACATAAAATTCAATTATTATTATGCTTTAAAATACAACTTTACAACGTATTTTGGATCCATTGTTATCGAAAATAAACCGCTAATTTGCAAAATTGTATAGGGAATGTTTTTCGTGTCAATTTTAAATAGACTACTATTATTTTCATTCTTTTGTAACGGTTCTAATTAAAATATATTTTTTAAACAGTCATTAGAAAGGCAAGACATTTTGAAGGTATTATTTCGCATATTTGGGATTTTAGTATCCGAAGACGATTGTAAACGCATTTGGGTTGATATAATCAACTTTTATTATTGTTATCTGATAATATGAAAAAATATCGACCTTAAAAATTCAAGGTCTTCTTGCATATTATCGAGCACAAAAATACGAGACTTTCTAGACTATGAATCGTCCGTGAAAAATTAGTTACAATATAAAAAATATTTATTAAGATTAAATTACATCATTAGTCATTATTTCCATTAAATCAGCCTTAACATGTAAATTTAATCACTGGTTTTGACCAGAGGATGAACAACCACGCTGGCGCCAAGGCATCCAGTAGTACAACCAACGAAATCATGGAAGTTGCTCGCAATAACCCACATAAGATTTTTCCAGCCAGGGACCACCTGCGTAGCCAACCTACAGTCGTCACCCTTCTGTACCAGGACAATATTTTCTGCACGAAAGGGCATATCTGAGTTCCAGATGTAGATGTCCGATTCTCCCTTATACCTAAAAAAGATTGCCGAGCCATTGTCGGTGCCTAAAAATATAACTTGGTGACCAGGAGGTTTTGATCCAACGTCGATAATCGCACCTGCAGTTTGCCCTGTTTGAAGCAGGTTAGCTTTAATAGAGAACAGCCTGGGGGAGGAAAAGTAATTGACGTAAACTACGTTTCCTGTAGATTTGTGGACCAGCTGGATGTAGAGAATGTCTTTTACTGCGCACCCAACACCAACGGCTAGAGGGAGGATTACACGGAATCCACTGCCAACTTGAAGGTTGATAACTATGATAGCTCCAGTACCAGCGTCGGAAACGTAAGCGAACGGAACTCCGCATGACGAAAAGTCAATGACCAGGTACTGAAGACGACTCTTAGCTGTCACAAATGGCTCTAAACTTATAGTTTTGACCACCTCTCCGGTCCGAATATCTAAACCCCATATCTTTGGCTGGCATCTTCGTACAGGTTGTTCCAGAGTGTTGCAAATACCTAGGTCTAACACCCACAGGCGTTCAAATGGATCCACGACCAAGTCTATGGCGTTCTGGATAGCGTCACAGTTGCCTTCCTCCTGAATGTTCCAACAGGGATATGGTTCAAGGGATATCTTGCAACTTTTATCGCTAAAATTAAACCTTGCTACTGTAAAGGGTACTCCTGGACGATATCTTGGGAGGGCGATAAAAGCTTCGTCCTTGTAAATCTGGATTCTGGTGCCGATAATATTTTTCGATATGTATCTGCCAGTAGATGTGTAAATATTTTTCGTGCTGGAGCAAGGGAATGAGAGTTCGTTTCCAGATAACTTGAAGCTTAGGTCCTCGATGAGGTTTTTGTCGCAGTGGGCGGCAAAAGTGGCAACCAATAGGGTTCCCATTAGAACAATTGAGAAGGTACCCATGATGGGTGTGGATAAACCTGAAAAAGAATGGTAATTTGCTGTTATCCTCAGGAAAATAGTCTTCTCGGTATAACGGAAAGATAGTTATTAAAAAGACACAATTACGTGCATTAAAAAATGAAAATAAAAAAACTCTTACCTTTGTCTTTCACAATATGTGATTGGATACTAATGCAACAGAAAAATATTTTTCTATAATTTATAGGTGTCATTTCTGCCGTGTTATTCTTATGGGGTCATATATCCCAAACAAAGCTAACATGTTTGTTTTAGCTACCTTGAAATTAAAAAAATGCCAATCAAAGTCATCATCATGTACATTTTCACCTTCAACTTCCACCGATTTGCTTTTCCGGGGTGTACGTCCATCCTTGTTATTGTAACTACTCTAGTTTTTTTTAAAATTAACTCTTGTAGATTCATAAAAATAAAACAATAGGACCCTTACACGAAATTACGTGCTTTGCCTAGTTTTACGTTATTTCTTCGAGAATTATTCACAACCCAAAGCCTCATCGATCAAGGGAACAATTTTACATTCTCGTCTCAAATTGTTTGTGGTTGTCCTTCAAAATTATTAAAGATTCATCTTTGGACTACCATAACGACACCATAGCCGAACTTATTGTGGATTGGTTTAAAAGCAGTGGCGCCTCGTGACCTATGATAGAGGGGGTTCACAAGTATGGTAAAATTATTTTTAAAATTTTATTTTTGTGGAACGACCAAACAATTACTTTCTAGGCGTTTTAAATGTAGAAAGAAAAAAAGTAATAAGAAAATGCGTTAGGTAAAACATATTTTTATTTATTTTTTAATTTTACACAAGGAAATACAACTTTTGGAAAATAAGAAAGGTTTTCTTAGTGTGTATAGCTGTCGGATCTTAACGGCGTCGCATGCAACCCTCGTAACAATATTTATACAGTCCACTACTAATACTACTAAAGCCATCTACGAGCTATCAAGAAAACCGAATGATGTCCAATACTAATACCGCCATCTACGAGTTATCAAGAAAACCGAATGATGTCTAATACCAGTACGCCATCAACGGCTACGTCATTAGGCGCAACCAAGACAAGAGAACAATAGTTAACTGTTTTATGACGAGAACGAATCGAGCCACGAGACTGACAAGTTGGCATTCTTCATATTTTCAGTGTTTTTTAGTTTAAATCCTTTAATAAAAAGGTTTAAAATCATATCGAGTATCATTTATCGAAATACACAACATTTATCGACCCTACACAATAGTGCATAAACGTAAAGTCCATTCTTCGGTTCTTAATTGTAGAAAATTGATCAATAACAGCCTCATTAAGTTTGGAATACCCTCTATAAATTTTTTTTCATTTTTAAACTTCCGAATAAAGTCCCTAGATTTACCCTTTGTGGTCTGCGTTAAATTAATTTCGGGTTTAGGTGTTCCCGCATTCTTCACTTCAATTTTTTGCTCCAATCTAGCTAGCTAGCTAAAATTATTTCTTAAATAGTCCACTAGTCATTTTAACTTAACAAATATATAATATTAAAATATTAAAACATACACGCTCGAATTTCTAACTAGATGCATGCGCTTTTTCCATGTTAAATCACCATAACTCCGCTATCCCCCGCTGCAACCCGCCACCTGTTACTACAGAGAAACTGCACTACTTAATCGCACGTGCGAGCAAGGCTCGTCATAATCGTCATTTACCTCGACCGAGGCACGGTTGCCGGATCTATACAGTTTGGTTTGACGGGATGATAAAATATTAGAGAGGGTCGGACTTTTTTCGTTTGACGGTACGATAAAATATTAGGGAGGGTCGGACTTTACACGATAAATAATATTCAATGAATATAAATTAATATATTTTATTCGTTTTGTTTTGGGGGTGCACGTGCGCATGTGCTCCTGCGGAAGCACCGCCACTGTTTAAAAGTCACCTTTTGCCCGATGCGCCTAAGAGCTAGTTATCATATTTAGCTGTCAAATAGTTTCGAATTCAAATAACACTAAATTTGAAATTCATAATTATTATATTCACATCATTATCGCGATCATTACATGAAAATTGCCCTTACACCATGCATCAGTATTAATGTCATTCGTTTACCAGTAGTGTCTGTATCACTGATAGTTTCAGGTTCCCAAATAACACAACAGGGAGTGTTACAAATTGGAACAAAGAACATTTTAATATTCAAAACTAATAAATCACAGGTATGTCTTACATACAGATACATTTCCTTATAAAAAAAATCGCAAATTATATATAAAATCAAGCAATATATAAGTGTTGTACTATATTTAAAAAATGCTGAAAGTAATATCGCAAAAACTAGATCAGTTTGGTTATTTTTGAACTTTAAATGTGGAAATAAATCAAGAAAACTTCCATAAAGGATTTAATGTGTTTTTAAGAGGTTACGCCCGATTTAAAATACAAGATTTATTTTCCTAAACTTAGAAGAACCCTGTTAATAATAACAATTTGAGCACATTTCTAACGCCTGTAATAATTAATTAGGATTTACCCTTCTTCGTTTTTTCAAGCAATAAATTTTGTGTTGCTTCATTGGCTTTATGTTATTTCGTCTGGATTGCAATGAAATGAGTGGAGTGGAATCGAAATTAATTCTTTCCATTTTTGATATTTTCAACAATAACAATGTAACTGTTCTATTTTTACGCTAAATTACTTTTTTCACTTTTTTCGCATTTATTTGCGTTAAAATAATGTGTGTTTTTATAACGATCGTAGAAAAACGATATTTCTGCGCTACAGTTGCTCACAGCAATAGTAATCAATATTCCATAGGCAATTTCAACATTCGGAAATACACAAGACAAATCGCTTTCGTGGAGAAATCGTAATACATAATTATAATGGAGACTTGTTCTGAATTTGTTAGGCCTAACAAAATGCGTAAAAGTGAACAAACTCATCGTCCAATGAACATTCGAAGCTCGAGGGATAGATTTCTCTTAGTAACTTTGATTTTTCAGGAATTTCATTATATTCCAGCTTGGCAAACTGAATAATGATGGCAAAGGTGCAAATCTTTTCCCCAAAATTTGCCGCCCAGGGGAAGTGCCTCATAACTGCCCATGCTTAAATCCGGCTCTGTCCTGGAGGAAACGGGTAGAGCAGAGGACACCCAAGTGTTTTCGATCGAATTGGGAACACATTTCTTTCAACCGCCAAAAGGCTCCTTTTGATATTTCCGGTAAATAAACTAGCACCTTTAAAAAAAGCCTTTCTGCAAGCTGTTAAGTATGCCTTTGTTAAAACGTTGAAACTGTAATTAAATTCTATATTAAAAATTTTTTAAGGTTAAATTCTTTACTTATTGTATCGGTAATGAACAAAAAAATGCACATGCTAAAAGTTCAAACGCAGGCATGATAGTCCACACCCACAGAACAACATAAAGTTTATTTGTAGCTGAACTAATTGTTTAAAATAATAGTATCTGTGTTCATGTTATTTCGATCATGCAATTTTATTGTTTAGTTCTGCGAAAAATTTAGTGCAGACCAAATACCATTAACAAATACAATAAATAATTATATATAATTTGGATTAAAAACGTGAAATATGCTACTAAAATATGACATATAAAACGTTTTTGGGTGACCTTTGGACTATTAATTCTTATTACATTCCAACTGCAGCATTTCAATATTTACATTCTCGGGTTTTCGAGTAGACAAGTGCTATAATAGCTTTATAAAACAAGTACTTTATACTACTTTTTCTATTTTGTGTATTTTTTAATAAAAAAACACATAATTAAAACTAATAAATGCCATACAAATTTTGTAAATTTGTATGTTGGCAATAGTCAAATTATTTATCAAGTAAGCCTTGATAAATTATACGTGTCCGCCGTTTTGCCGCGAATATTGAAAGCTTTCTTAAAATTAATCAATAATGGATCAATAAGATATTATTAATTTAACTCCTCCTGAGTTAAGGGGAATTGCAAATAATACATTGAATCAACTTTTACCAAAAAAGTCCAAGAAAGTATACGAAAAAGACTACAAGACCTTCACAACCTGGTGTACTGCGAAGGATGTTTCTAGAAGTAGTGAAAATGTTCTAATCGCTTATTTTGAGAAGGAAAGTAAAACTAAGAAGTCGTCGACTCTGTGGTCCTTATACTCAAAATTAAGAGCTTTCATTAATATTTATGAAAACACAGATATAAGAAATTATGAAAGACTTCAAGCCTTTTTAAAAAGGCAATCTGAGAGCTACAAGCCCAAAAAATCTTCCATTTTAGATTTAGAGGATATCAATAAGTTTATAACTGAGGCTGAAAATAGCATTTACTTAGGTTTAAAGGTAAAAAAATTGTACAGTACCTACCTATACATTAATTTTTTACAACCAGTTCTTAATAAAAGTGGATTATTGGATCCGCAAATATGGATTAATCCTGAACAAAACGTTTCAAACACACAAACCATGCCCGATTTTAAAATTAACGCTGCAGACACAAGTACTGTCACAATAAATGTTTATAACAACTGCACTTTTAATAAAAAATAAGCATAATTAGTGTACAGTGTATTTATTAGCTTTAAATTGATATCTTTGTAACAGAATATATTACGTGTTGATCTAAACTTGTGATTGTGAGGTTAGTTTAAGAATTGTTTATTATGCAACCAAACATACGCAGCAGTACCACCAACCGTTTAAAATTAAAAAAAACGGTATCGAAAAAAGCTTATTACGATACTGAAAACGGTATCGAAAAAGCTTTCATATGAAACCAAAATAGAAAAATTAAATTTTGTAACATTGTACAGTCCATATCGACTAATAAACTCATACTCGAATAATTTGTGTACATCAAAAGAGGATACGGCTTGGTTCACAGTCCTTGAAGAATAAACAATTCACATTCTTAGGTAGGTTGCAAACAACTTTCCAGAAAAACAATCGGGGAGCTCTGAAAATTAGTATAATTTTTCTTTGTCGTTATGCGTCAATTAGACAAAGACATTACGTCGCATTCGAGCGCTTGGAACGTACTTTTTATAAAGGCCTTATTGAAACGGGCATCTTTAATACCTGCTTTCACGTTTGACAGTACTGGATTGACAACTGTCATATTTGTTATTATTGTTAAATACAATTCTTTGTATTTGTGTGTTAAAGTCCAGTATTGTTTGTGGAAAAAATAATTATTATTAACTCAATATGGTAATACTGTGCTAACTCTGCCGTAAACTGGATAAAAATATAGACTATTCCGTTGATTGTTTGTTTTTCCTAAGAAAGACATATCAAACCGATCATCTGTTAGAAGAAAACAGACGTGTACGAATCACAGCAGTAATCAAGGCATCTTTTAACCTACTTTTGAGTATCCATTTGGATACGCAGGCCTTTTATTTGGATACCCAGTAAACATCAAATGGATCCAGAATTTTTTTTATTGCTTAGTAATTTAAAAACTACTGAACTGATACCAGTGATGACTGATACCTAAAAATGCTTTAAAATGACCAGTCAGAAAAATTATTAAAAAAATAGAGCTGTTTAAAAGACATGGATACGCAGCAAAAATTCACTAAAGACATGGATACGCAGTACAATATCACTAAAAGATGCCTGGGCAGTAATATATTACCAATACAGTGCGCCAATTAATTATCGTATAAGCTAGATGAATGTAAATTTCATAAAATTAAAATTTTACATATCTTACATAAAAACTGAATTTCATTTATTTTTTTAAACTAAACCAATTAAAGATAAATCTGGGTTAGACACTGGCCTAAAAGTATCGCCATCCTACTGGAGATAACAAAAAATTACCATTTTTTGTAAATATGCAACGTGTCCCAGATAAGCAGGGCCATTACAGGGATCTCGGAAACAGTAAGAGATACGAAGTCGGTTAAATGGAGGTAAACTTGCGCATTTACGTGCCTTATTTGTGGTTTATTATTAAATTATTTGTTATTTATTGAACTAGTCCAACATAAGTAAAAATTTAGAGCTTACTTATGAGTTATTTATAAAATTAGAAGAAATACAGGACCGTATCCCAACATTTCCTGATGTGGTTCAAAAAACCCTCGAAACGTCATTAAACTACAATGTGTCATACATCGTTGCATTCGGGAGAAAAAAAGCTCTCAAATTCCAATATCAGAAAAACAGGACCGTATTTAAAAAAATAAAGTTGATTATGGCCCTTCGATGACTGATTACAAAACAATTAACGCTGTTAAATAGAGCGGAAAAAGTGGCAATGTAAAAGTGCAATTTACTTTAGAATTCGATCTCAAAAAACGCAGGAAAACAATAAAATGATTTTTCAAAATTTCGTTTTTTTCCGGATATCTCCGGAACTAGTAAGAATTTTAAAACATTCTAAACGGCATATTATTAGGCAGGTAAATGCGCAACTTTACCTCCATTTAACCGACTTCGTATCTCTTACGATTTCCGAGATCCCTGTACTGGCCCTCCTTATCTTGGACAAGTTGTATATTGTCGAAAAAGCGTTTCGTAAAGCATCAATGCGATGTTTTATCACTTTTGGCTTCTGTTAAGTAAAAAATAAAAATCATTTCAACACATAAAATCTATAATACAGAGTGCTACGTAATTATCTATTAATTTAATTCATTTACTTAACATTAAAAATACAAAAAGGTGGATTCCGTCCACTTATGAGAACCAGTTCGTTAAAGAAATATTCAAAATTTCAGTTATAAATTATACACGTACCTTCCACCCCACCAGTTAAGGTGGGCTCATAAAAAAACGGACCAACAATTCTCTTGAACCAATACCGCACCAAGCGTTAAAACGGACTAGCGGAGCTCTTGGATAGATATACATAGTGATAAAAGATTTCCCCTTGACCACTAATGGAATTGTATAATCCAGAATTAGAGAAATTTGATTCATGGCCCATAAGATATAAGTTAAGATACCAACGGGAAAAACAAGTCCTATCCGGATGTTCTGCTTTAATTAGACATTTCCCATTGCTGTGTCGTGATCTTAGAACTAAAATAACATAAATCTAGTAAAATTTTCGCATTAAAATGATGATATATCATTATCAATCGTACCGCATCAATCTAAACAAATTATATTATTAGCAAATAAATTTTGCAAGAATAATTTTCTACCATTGTTTTCCAGCGATTCAAGTCAATTAAAATCTGCAAGTTCAGAAAACCAACTTATTATTACTTAATTATAATAATTTTAATTTCACAATAATTAGGTATGATGAGTTTTTCTTTCATATTATGTCGCAATGTTTAATTACCTTATTATAAAAAATAATACAAATACATGTATCTACGATAGACATCGCGCCTAAAGACATGGCATATTTCTCATAAGAAAATGATAATGTGACGTCGAGTTCTTTGTAGTAAAACCTGATTTAGTATAGTCAGTTTTGTGAAATTTAAGCAAGGTTTTAAACAAAACCTTTCAAAAGTTAACCCAAAAAAACTACGACGAGTCGACTCGCGCCATGACGTTACTGCCAGCAGTTCTACCAAATCCATACCTTAACATGATTTTTCTTTATACGGAAATGTTCAAATAAAACTGGGCAAACTATACTCACCGGCACAAAATTCACCCTGAAATTTTGGTTTGATATTTTATAACTTTTTATTTTTTATGCGATTTTCATGATTTTGTTATCAGTTGTTATTGTGTTTTTCCTTAATTATTTTATAAAGTAACAATTTTCGATTAGGCTATATTATACATTAGTAAATCAAACTGTTGTTTTTTGTCGTAATTTCAAAACATCCTGTAGGAAAATTGAGGTGGATAATTTTATTTACATACTGTTTCTTGTCATCTTTGATGTATTCTAAACATTTCATTCCATTATCTCATTTGTGCTGCGAGCTGCAAAATTTTAAATGAAACGATGTTATTTTTAGAAAATGTATGTCTTTGGTATTTCTACCGAAGCACGCACCAATCTTGTGTTTGTTGAGCTTTAATCGCCCAACGTCACATTGAGCAAATCCTCCAAGAAGTTGTTCCATTTGCTCCTTTCATTGGGAACCAATTTACATTAGTGCATGATAATGCTAGACCTCACGTTGCATGATGGATGAAGTTGGACTTCCAAGATTGGAATGGCCCGCATGTAGCCCGGATCTCAACCCAATCGAACATCTTTTAAAAGGCCCGTTCGTCGTCGTCCTGTACAACCATAAGCCTTGCAAAACTTACGACTGGCACTAACCGAAGAATATCAGGCTATCCCTCAAGAAAGGATAAGTAACCTTAATCGTGCGATATCAGAAAGACTGCAAGCTGTCATTGCTACGAGAGGAGGAAACACGCGAAATTAAAATTGTTTATGTTAATTATCTTTTTGATATACCTAGTGTTTGGTTTCCATAATAAAAATAGGCTTCAAATCAGCGTTTCAGAAATGAGATAATGGAATGATTCAAAAATCGAAATATTTAGAATACATCAAAGATTACAAGAAAGAGTATCTAAATAAAATTATACACCTCAATTTTCCTACAGGGTTTTTTGAAATTAGGACAAGAAACAACAGCTTCATGTACTCCTGTATAATATATAGCCTAATCGAAAAATGTTACTTTATAAAATAATTAAGGAAAAACACAATAAACGGATCTAAAAACTGATCAACATCTCTGCATTTCTTTCATCTTTGATATCTACTATAGCCTGTGCAATATTATTATAATTAGCCCGCCACTTACTACAAATTAAAATAATTACTAAGAACAAAACATTGTGACATAGTAAACCATAATTATAAAAATTATAAAAGAAATAATTGCCATTTTTTCTGCGACAAAAAATACAAACAATAGTTGAAAAATATTACTCATTAAATCAATAATTTATTCTAAAGGACGTAATTTGTTTTTCTTTCACACTGCACACGTCCGACATGCATTCTGATACAAAACATTAGAAAAAGTTCATTAAAATTAATGTTAAGTAATGCAAAAAACGCAGAAGTTACGGAACTGAACATAAAACATTTTTTGGAGCAGCATTTTAAAGGAAAGGTGGTTTTGACATTGCTTTTCGCTTCCGTTATCTTTGTTGATATTTTTTGTAATGTTATAGAGATAATATTTAAAACCATCTATTAACAAACAAAAAAAACTCATTCGCAAAACAAACCCGAACAACATGTCAAATTTAAGAATTTTTTCCTAACAAATATTTTTTTCCTTCGGTTGGCTGGACAAAGATTAATACATCTTTTGTTTCGACTTAAAATATTTTGTTAACACAAATAGGGTAGCTGAACTACATGACACTTTCCGTTGCAGATGTGCATGTATATAAGATGAAACACCTTTTTCATTAATGTCACGTACACAACCTTCAAACGAAAGAAAATATAAACCGAGAAACCTAACAGAAAATTATAAGATGTCAAATAAAATCATCAGTGTTAAAATTATGTAGTATCAGTATCTAGTGTTTTCACGAGGTGAGTCCAGTAGTTTATATACACCGTGTCCAAGATAAGGAGTGCCAGTACAGGGATATCGGAAACCGTAAGAGATACGAAGTCGGTTAAATGGAGGTAAAGTTGCGCAAATCGTTTTATTTTTTTCCTGCGTTTTTTTGAGATCGAATTCTAAAATAAATTGCACTTTTACATTGCCACTTTTCCGCTCTATCTAGCAGCGTTAATTGTTTTGTAATCCGACGAGTCGTCTTCGAAGGGTTTGTTCGTCATCAACTTTCTATTTTTAAATATGGTCCTGTTTTCCTGAAATTGGAATTTGAGAGCTTTTTTCTTCCGAATGCAACGATGTATGACACATTGTGGTTTAATGACGTTTCGAGGGTGTCTTGAACAACATCAGGATATTTTGGGATACGGTCCTGTATTTCTCCTAATTTTATAAATAAGAACTCATAAGTAAGCTCTAAATTTTTACTAATGTTGGACTAGTTCAATAAATAACAAATAATTTAATAATAATTATTAAGCACGTAAATGCGCAACTTTACTTCCATTTAACCGACTTCGTATCTCTTACGGTTTCCGAGATCCCTGTACTATCCCTCCTTATCTTGGACACGGTGTATACTGATTAGTATTTTTACAGCTATTTAAATACGGCCTTGACGGGGCCTAAAAATATGTAGAATGAGCATAAAATTTTGTACAATCCCTTTATTTTATTCACATTAACTTGTGTGACACCAAAACTATCCTATCTCTTGTTCATACATTTGCACCAAATTTTGTATGTCTTTCTAAAGGTCACTCCACCATAAAATTGGAAACTGTGTTCGAGTCATAATTAACTATACCAAACCAAAGCTTTCTAGATCAAACGGTCTCTTGAAACGGGCAGACGAACAGAGAGAAAAATTTCTTAACAATCATCCATTTCTTTCAGATATTATGGTTCAAAAAGGCTATATATTTTTAACCATAATTTTTGTTCATGTCCGCGCTTCCTGTGACGATGTAGAATGGACAGGAGGACGTTTCGAATTTCCGTGCGAAGAAATAGAAGCCAAATATCGAGCCGATTGCGAATACATTCCCAAGAATATCATCGCCGTACGAGCTCAAATCTTCAACGACGACATATTCGCAGCCTTACCAAGATACCGGAACGGGATACCAGTTACCTTAGCCAAGGTATGTTCAACATCGAAGTCCTGCGATTCTGTTTTAACCGCTTTCCCCAATTGGACGGCTCAAGAAATAGGCAACTGTGATAGCCTTCAATCTGTTGTGGATATTTTCATCGACAGTCATGGGATTTTGTGGGCCTTGGATGTGGGTGTTGTTGACTCACTCGACACTCCCCTTAGGAAATCTACGCCAAAGGTTGTCGCCTTCAATTTGTTAACCGGGGAGAAAGTGAAGACCTTGGACCTTTCTGGACTTGTAGTGCAAGCTTCGAGACTACAATATGTCGTCGCCGAGTATTGCTTCGATGGAAGGCCTTTTATTTACATCACCGACGCCGCCACCAGGTCAATCTTGGTGTTTGATGTGACTGGTGGTAGTGGTTACAGGATTGTCCTACCTAAAGCTGCCTTTGGATGCAGGCGTGATGTACTGTATGCTGCTTTAGTTCACAAAATCGGTGGAATTAATTCCTTAATCATCACCTACTTGTCCGGATCCAGGATGTTTGCTATTCGCACCGACTACCTCCGCGCTGGATCTGCAGAGGGTCATATCGAAGATCTAGGAGAAAAGGATGGTAAAATCGTCATCATTGGTACCGATGGAGGTTCGGCGTTATTCTACAGATACGAGGGCAAGCCACAAATCTATCGGTGGGATGCAAACGAATGCGCGCTGTCCAAAGGACAGCTGGTTTACTCGTCGCCCAAGTGTTATCTGGCTACCCAAGCGATGCCAGACGTTAAAAGAATGAGGATGAGAGTACTCGAAAGCAATTTTCCTGATTATATTCAGGGTACGATTGGTTGTGGTGCCTCCCAAAGAGTTGCATTTATGGTTGGTGAAATACCAAAATAAAAACATATACAGGGTGTCCGCTAAGTAATGGGACATGGAAAAACTACAGACTCCTTACGTAAACATATTGGGATTTCATTATACTTACCTATATCCGAAAGTGGATATTAACTGAGATACAGGGTGTGAAAGTTAAAACTTCATTTTTGTTTTTCTCTAATAACTTTGACACAAAGCAACGGTTTTTACAAAATTTGGCTATTATGGTTTTTTTTAGGATGAGGAACAGATTTTTTGGTGAAATATTAATGTACAATGTAGGGGGCGCTGCCTGCGGCATTTTTTGCACATTTATTAGGTCATAACTTTTTTGTATATCCGTGTATTTAAGTTTTTAATGAAAATAAAACTTTTCTCATATTTATTACGTAAAAATGGTACACTAATTTCAGGTCGACCAGAGTTACCGTTTCGGATATATATGCATTTATATTATTTTTTTATAAAGTAACCTATAAGAAGACAAATGAAATTTAGAGATGCAGTTGGTATGAAACCTCTATGTTGTTATTTGCTTGTTGAATATTGTAAAATAGCTGTGTAAAAAAATGTTTCATTTTTGAGTTTATCCTAAGTTAAGTACCAATGCCGAAACACAATAATCAACAAACAAATAACAACATGGAGGCTTATGCCATGAAAATAATATCTATAGTACTTTAGGAGATATTAAAAAATAACCATTTAAAAAATAAAAATTCAACATCCTGTAGCAAAAAAGTTAAGCCGTTGCGGATATATTATTATGTTCGTATGAACTTTTCTTTATAAAATCACCTAAGGAATCACACGCTGAAATATTAGCACGTCATTAAGGAACACCCTGTATAAGGTTGACTGTAGTTACAAGATAATCTAAGTAAAAATATGACATAGTACCTAATATCTTTCTCTACCATGTACAATTGACATCACAAAATTTTAGGCTTGATAACTTTTTTTCTAGTTTCAATTTCGTAATTATTTTAGTGAATTGTAAGTAAAACCATCAGTTTTAACGCGTCTCTTATA
The DNA here is from genome assembly GCA_963991005.1 of Barypeithes pellucidus. Taxonomy (NCBI): domain Eukaryota; kingdom Metazoa; phylum Arthropoda; class Insecta; order Coleoptera; family Curculionidae; genus Barypeithes; species Barypeithes pellucidus. Next base: position 15,966,036 of record OZ022561.1, on the reverse strand, counting down.
AATCTTAAGTAACATTGGTTATTCGACATGTTTTTTTATATATAATTTCTAAACACCCTTGTAAAAAACACGTTAAAACTGATAGTTCTAAAAAAAAAACACAAAAAATAAAAAAGTTATTAAATCTAAACTTTTTATCAAATTTTTTTTTGGATATGGATGTCGTTAAGAGCAAAAGTATAAAAAGTTTAATTTTGAATTTTAGCGCTATTCATTCGGTAGTGTATTGTGTAGTTTTGTAATATTTGCTGTGCAAAATGAAAAGAATCGTATGGTTCATTTACTACGCGAATTTAGCGTCGAACTTTATCGTTATGTGTTATTGCAGTGCAAAAAATATGTCCACATATACGTATAGATATGTTTAAAAGAAAGGACGGTATTTAATATCACTATTTATGCAAATTCCTGGCGATTGTGATATTTTAGAAAAATGCAGGAAGTGTATTCTTATATTACGTTTAATGCAACACCTAAGTAAGACTGCTTGTTGCAATTAAAGTATGTCAAATGACTCAAATGTCTCCGATTGTTTTTACCGAGTTATATCAAATATCTCATTGAAAGTGAAATGAAAATTTGATCCTACCTTGGAATATTACCATGTTATGTTAGTTTGTTATTGACTGAGACAAAAAAGAGAACAAAATAACAAATTATGCAATTTTAAAATATTTTTTAAATTTTGAACAGCTGTCGTTGTCTAGTCGCGTAGCCACACCCTGTATACTAGTCAGAATTATACAGGTTATTCCTTAATAACATGATAATATTTAAGTAGCTTATTCTTGGGTCCATTTTCAGAAAAAAACTTCCTATGAAAATATGTCCTAAACGTCTCAACTTTGAGATATAGGGTGTAAAGATTTTCATGTTTTTTTTTTTTATAATTTGTTAAGGTTAATGACTTAAAAACGTGACAACTGGACTAGGTAGACAACTGTCAAAACTGTTTATGTTTACAAAACAAAATCTCCTTCTCAGCTACTAGATCCTTTTTAATCTTTGTTAATACCCTAATTTCATAACTGAGTGCAAATGAATGAATTTCATTTTTTTATACGAAAACTGTACGTCAAACGACAAAAAAATCAAGAGGCAACATTTGCTCAGCAAGGAATGAGAATTTCATAAATAATTTTTATTAAAAAAAAGAAGTGGCGTACCATTCTTTTCTTCAAAAATACCGAGAGCAATTCCAGCACGAAGGCCATTGGTCGGAATTAAAAAAAACATGTTATACATCATAAAATGCATTTTGATGCATAGGAAGTGTGTGCCAAATTTCACAAAAATATCTAGAGCAGTATCACAGATATTACTAAAACATGAGATTTGTTGCCAAATCTTTAACAGAGAATAACCTCCTTAAATATTAGCATGTTATTAAGAAATACCCTGCATATGCTGCAGCAATGTGGACATCAAAGTACAAAGTTCACATTGATGCCATTGAAAGCGTCCAAAGAACGTTTTTAAAATACCTTAGCTCTATTAGCTAAATTGTTATACTTAACTCTAATGCGTCGCGTTTAAATTCACACCAAATTACAACTTTCTATTTGTCGATTCCAAGAACAAATATTTTAAAGTTGTCGCCCATCTTCCTAATATACCATGAATACAATCACCATGGATTTTTTAATTCCTCGACAAGTAAAGTAAAAAACTGATGCGTCACTAAACCGTAATTCCAGAATATAAAGTTTTCCCTCCCTCCGGATCTGGAAAAATAAAAAAGGTGACACCTTCACCATCAATGCCGGTGTTCCTCAAGGGTCCATATTGTCTCCCACTCTCTTCTTACTCTACATTAACGACCTTCTAGTGGAAAAGAAAAATCCGATATTTAGTTTTGCTCTTGATAGCACACTTATCTCATCTTTCTCTTTGAATGCACAAACATTGGCTGCCGACGCACATCTTCGCAGACAGCATGAAGTATCACGCCTCAACAAAGACCTGGAAGAAATTTTGGCTTGGGGTGAGAGTAACCAAGCCGAATTTAACGCTAGAAAACCCCAGGCAGCAGTTTTCTCTAAAAAGGTTAACATTACAGAACCGGATATGTCTGGAGCTCTGCACCCAGACATACTCTTCGGCTACTGGACTCCATCGAAAGGAGGGCCATTCGTCTGATTGGAGACCACGAGCTGACGAAGACCTCGACAGCCTAGAATATCGAAGACAGGTTGGGATTTGACTCTCTTTTACAGATATTTTCATGGAAAGTGCTCGGCTGAATTTTTTTTAACGCAATTTCAAAATACTCTGTAGGATTGTGGTGGATAATTTTATTTACATACTGTTTCTTGTAATCTTTGACGTATTTTAAACATTTCGATTTTTGATTCATTTCCATTCCATTCCATTATCTCTATTTGAAATGAAACGCTGATTTGAAGCCTATTTTTATTAAGAAAAACATACATTAGGTATATCATAAAGTTAATTAGCAAAAACAATTTTAATACCGTGAATTTCCTCCTCTCGCAGCAATGACAGCTTGCAATCTTCGTGGCATCGAATGAATAAGGTTACTTATCCTTTCTTGAGGGATAGCTTGATATTCTTCGGTCAGCGCCAGTCTTGCAAGGTTTGTGGTTGTACAGGACGACGACGAATTGTCCTTTTAGTTGATCCCAAAAATGTCCGATCGGATTAAAATCCAGGCTCCAATCTTGGAAGTCCTCTTTATCCAGATATTCGCTCACTACATGTGCAACGTGAGGTCTAGCATTATCATGCATTCATGTAAATTGGTTCCCAATGAAAGGAGCAAATGGAACAACAACTTCTTGGAGGACTTCCTCAATGTGATGTTTAGAGCTCAACAAATACAAGATGCTTGTGGTGCGTGCTTCGGTAGAAATACCCATGACATACATTTTCTAAAAATAACATCGTTTCATTTAAAATTTTGCAGCTCGCAGCAGAAATGAGATAATGGAATGAATCGAAATAAGAAATGTTTAGAATACGTCAAAGATGACAAGAAATAGTATGTAAATAAAATTACGCACCTCAATTTTCCTACAGGGTGTTTTGAAATTACGATAAAAAACAACAGTTGGATTTACTCCTGTTTAATATAGCCTAATCGAAAAATGTTACTTTATAAAATAATTAAGGAAAGACACAATAAATTGATCTACAAGCAGACAAAATATTTCCGAAGAATTTTTAACTTGTGGAGCTACAAAAAGCCTTAAAAAAATTCGCTCTTTTAATTTGGCTCACAGTTTCTCATGTTAGGCGAGTATCAGTATTGTTTTCCCCTCCATTATTATATTGAACCCAGAAACATTAAATGTAATTTCATTCAATTTCTGGCATTAAACGGAGGACAGCAACATATAAGATACTAGACTTTAGGATATTACACAAGTTTCAAAGTCTAGCCTTTAGACTAGAATTTGATCACCCACAAATTATTTGACAAAACTGTATTTTTTAAATCTGTAATATCAAAATAAATTATTAATTTACGTATTCGTGGTAAAACTGCGTACTTACAATAGAGTTATATGTTGGCCCAATCAAGGATATAATAATTGCATAAGTTTTTGTTCCTTCTCGATTGTATATTTTATGTTTTAACAATGCATTTTTATATTACCTATACATACGTATATTGTGTTACAAATAGTACAAAAAAAACTACATTTAACAATACTTTCGGTCAACTTAAAATATAAATAAGGAGTGTTAGATGACTACCATAAAATTTAGATTAACAATTTTTTACCCAATGCATTACTAATTTATTTATGAAAGGGGATTTCCTTGTAAACGTTAGTAAATTATCGAAAATATAAAATATTTTCTCTTTTATTACTGCATTTTTGATATACAGGGTGTCTCCGATTAAGTCACTGCATAATTATTGCCCACGCCATTATTATTAGAGCTATGATGTTGATTAAATTAGTAAACTTTCTTCCATTCATGTTCCTTTCCACATATATTTAAAAAATACGGTAAATCCTACAGTGAGGTCAAACCACCGACCTATAACTATGGATTCGTACAATTTATGGAATGCGTAGTAAAAAGTTAAATTTTATGAGTGAAAAAATGGGTTGGTGCGCACGGTTTAGCAGCCATATTTTTAAAGGTTGCTCGTCGGTTGTCTTGCGCACAATGTTGTCGCCGTCATATAGGCAACCCCGCCGGCATTGGTGCCGGTTTGGTTGCCAACCAACGACGACCGTCCAGAACCGAAATCAGTCGTCAGGGATGTAAGTAACCGTATTAAAAATCTATCGATACGTGGACAACAGATATCAAATTTAATTCTAAAAGTGGCTTTTCAGTGATGGTCACAAGGCTTTCTTTTATGCGAGAAAATAGATTGTTTATTTCCCAGTAAAGAAGGTCTTGATGTGAAAAATATTACCATGTAATAATTTTCATTTCATTATGGGCGAATTACGGTCCTGTTCTTCGGTTAAGGTAAATAGTTTATCAGTCGGCATAGCGCATGACATCTGACGATCAGCTTTGTTTCCATGCGCGAGGCCACTTTTGCTTTTAGAGTTTGGCTATCCATAGATACAGGTCGGTGGGCCAAATACAATGTTCTCTCTGTTGACGTATTTTTAATAAATATATATATACAATTCGGTCTATAACGTTTTCCGAACAAACCCGATTTCCAGTCTCCACCGATCTCGGTCCTGCCAGAGGTCGTCCCCCAGCTCTCTCAGTATAATCTTCTTCTATCTCCTCTCTCCAGCTTTTTCTTGGTCCTCCTCGCTTTCGCCTTCCCCGAGGTGTCCACTCTAGTATCTGCTTGGGTAGTCGTTCCTCGGCCATCCTTTGTACATGGCCATACCACTTGAGCTGTTTGATTCTTATGTCGTCCATTATGTCATGTGTAACACCCATAATTTCTTTGATCCTTTCGTTGGTAACTCTATCCATCTTTGATTTGTCTGCTGCGCGCCTCCAGTAGTACATTTCGGTTGCTATTAGTTGTCCTTCCGTGCTTTCCTTGATTTGCCAAAGCTCACTGCCATATATGATAATACTCTTTATTATCATATTAAATATTCTCTGCTTGTTAGCTTTTGATACATGTCGCAGAGTATTCCATTTATCATAGCTGTGGCTTTCCTTCCTTGAACGTTTCTTTCCTTGATTGCTCTGTTCGTGATCTTTATCCCCAGGTATGAGTAGCTTTGACAATTTTTTATACATTGACAGTCATCCAGTATCAGGTCTTGCTGCAGACCCCCAATACACATGTACACTGTTTTAATCATGTTGACTTCCAGGCCCCACTTTCTATATTCCTCTATTAGCTTCCTTGTCATATATTCTAGGTCGTCATAGTCTCGGGCCACAACTATTTGATCATCTGCGAAGCATTGGGTATGTATTGTGGTGTTGTTTAATGGGATGCCCATGGCTTTACATTTCCTTTTCCATGATTTAAGTGCCTGCTCTACGTATATTTTAAATAAGGTGGGTGACAGGCAGCATCCTTGCTTGAGTCCTTTATTGGTCTGAATCCATTTGAGATTTGCATTCCCATTTTGACCTGTGCCCTGCTCGTATAATAGAGGTCTTTTACCGTTTTTATGAGGGTCGCATTAATATTTGTTTGTTCGAGAGCATGCCATAGCTGGCTTTGGGGGATACTATCGTAGGCTTTTTTAAGGTCCACATATAGGAGATGTATTTCCTTGTTAAATGCGAGCATTTTTTCTATCAGCTGGGTAATGCAAAAGAGATGGTCTGTAGTGGATCTTCCCGCCCGAAAACCTGCCTGTTCTTCAGCCTCCACATCACGATATTCTCGCTCGATTTTTTCCTTTAAAATTTTAATAAATACACCTTTAAAAAAAAATTTAAAAAAAAAATTGAATTTTCGCATAAAATGGTAGCGAGACTTCGCGAAAAATGGATGATTTCCAATACTCCCAGTACCATATTTGATTTCGACATATCTAGTAAACGTTATTTAATAATATATTTTTTATGTTGTTTGCTAAAATCCGTTTACTGCTATAAAATAACTTATTCGTATTACCATAAGTATTATGCATCTTTATCAATCTATTATATAAAAATATCATTCCTGGCGGCTTATAAGACTAATAATGCAATAACTATTAAATAATAAAATGTAGAAATTTCTAATAATAAAGTTATTGAGATATTTCCTACATTTCATCACCACCGGAAGCCCAAGCAAATATTGCTGTGTTGTGTGAATTCCATTTAGGAATTTGGCAAATCGCTTTGTGTTTGTGAACGCTTTGACGTTTTTATAACTTTAATAAAATTGATTTCCGTTCAAAGTTTTTAGTAATTAATCGATCTTTATGTATAAAATCGATGGGGTGAATAGTGAACTGCTTAGCAGTGAGTATGGAGTGCCCCAGGGTCATCTGCTATATTCACTTTATGTATGGAATTTATGGTATGCAAATCTCAAAGCTAAATATTTTTAATTTGCCGATGACAGAGTATTAGTGTATACCGGTGAGGAGGAGAAGGCATTGAATAATATGGTTAATGATGACCTAAATTTATATTTTAATTGGCTATACTATAAACTAAAAATAACTGTTGACAAAACGACATATATGATATTTAAACAAAAAAGTAAACAAATAGATCATTTAAATAATAAAATAAATGACTTAATTTTAGAAGAAGTTCAGAATGTAAAGTATCTGGGTTTGGTGATTGACAATGATCTTAACTGGTCCCAATACATTAGGCATCTCTCAAACAAAATACTACCTATGATACCTATAATATACAGATGTCGAAACTATCTTACCAATAAAACCAAATTGAATGTGTACAATGCCTTCTTCCTGTCACACTTTAGATATCAAATGCCAATATGGGGAACATGTGGGAAAAACTAATTTTAACGCAGTCCAAGTACTCCAAAATAAAATATGATTGGTTGACAAGCCAGAAACTTTATATAGAGAGTTGAAAATACCAAAATTTAAGATACTTCTAGAATTAGAACAGATAAAATTAGTGTATAAAGTTTTAAAAAATAACCAAAGGTGTAATATAAACATTTTAATGTCCAATAACATACAGAGTCACGAAACCAGATCTCAAAATAATATATACAACGTGTCCAAGATAAGGAGGGTCAGTACAGGGATCTCGGAAACCGTAAGAGATACGAAGTCGGTTAAATGGAGGTAAAGTTGCGCATTTACGTGCCTAATAATATGCCGTTTAGAAAGTTTTAATATTCCGTGAAGTTCCGGAGATATCCGGAAAAAACCAAAATTCTGAAAAATCGTTTTATTGTTTTCCTGGGTTTTTTTTAGTTCGAATTCTAAAGTAAATTGCACTTATTCATTACTACTTTTTCCGCTCTATCTAACAGCGTTAATTGTTTTGTAATCCGACGAGTCGTCTTCGAAGGGCCATTATCAACTTTATTTTTTTAAATACGGTCCTGTTTTCCTGATATTGGAATTTGAGACCATATTTTCTCCCGAATGCAACGATTTATGACACATTGTGGTTAATGACGTTTCGAGGGTTTTTTGAGCAACATCAGGAAATTTTGGGATACAGTCCTGTATTTCTCCTAATTTTATAAATAATATCTCATAAGTAAGCTCTAAATTTTTACTTATGTTGGACTAGTTCAATAAAGAACAAATAATTTAACTTCTTTATCTCTTACGGTATCCGAGATCCCTGTACTGGCCCTCCTTATCTTGGACACGTTGTATAGGTGTAACTACTAGGACGAATGTAGGATTGAGTAACCCAATTGTAAGAGCGGCAAAGGCTTATAATAGAATACCAGAGGATATCAGAGATCTTAGAAAATTATGTCAATTTGTAAAACGAGTTAAATTGTATTTAGGGATTTAATTAGGAACACGTCCAACACTGTAAAATTTATACTTATTTATTCTCGAGACCAGTGGTATTAGGCACTGATTAGAGAAATATGTGTTTTAATAAAAAAATAAAGATTTTTTTCAAAAAAAAAATCTTCCACCGAATTTTCTAACTTTATTGTAAGTACCTAATTTAAGCCTGATATTTGGATATTATTAGGTTCGTTAACAGAGCAGTCAGCAATAGTTACAAACTGACAGAGGCATGCGCAGTTGCAAGATCCGTTTCGGTGTTCACAAAATGTATCGATTGTCAACTGATTGGCAACCGTCAGAATAATCCGCGTATTGGTACGGAATTGTGGGCTTGGACCTGCGCACTTGCCCGATCATCATATTTGACAGTTGTGTTGGGCATTTGTACCCTTCATAAAGACTAAAAGGAGCAGCCAGTTAGAAACTCCCCCACAACCGAACATGCATAAAACGAAATTTGCAATTGGTTGGAAAATTCGCCGTGCGGGGTGCAACCCCCGCATTTCTAAGACAATAGCCGCTATTTTAAGACCTTACTGAGAGGAGAGAATATATTTCTTATTATTTGCTGAAAAAGTTTTGCCATTTCCGTAACTTACATAATATACACACTTATTTTCTCTTTATACAACGACTTCTTAAAAATGACCCATTAACACTTTTTTCGCAACCGACTGTACCAGTAATACCCGTTACACGTGAAATAAGAACCCTATTACGCAATTTTGGATCACAATCGGCAAACAAGTATGCACACTCGAGAAAGTAACGAAGAATTGCAACATTTAAAACACATGTCCGATTTTTGATAACGATTATATCGACATTCCATTGGGGTAAGGAACTGAAAATGTCACCATTGAGGTAATTGATTTCCAAGTGAGAGACTGTGACATAAAAACTACGCACGCATCTTATGACAACAACAGAATAGAACCTTTAAAAGTTTCATTTCGAATTTTAGGGGTATTTGTTGATTTTTATTTTTGAACCTATTCTGAACATTTGTTAGAGTATTATTATTTATTAATATTTTAAAAATTATTATACAGGGTGTTACAAATTCGGCCTTCACCATTGGGATTTCGGGGTAAGATATACGAAGTCGGCCGAATTGGGGCAACGTTGCGTAATTATGGGCCCAATAATATGCCGCAAAAAAATCTAAAATAAACACAGGGACTTTCAAAATATTTGGAAAAATCAAAAATTTTGCGTTTCGGTTTTTATTTTTTCCTGACTTTGTTCGAAGAGATGTCCAAAAATAAATTTCACTTTCTCATTGTTACTTTTCATTCTCCACAAGTTTCGAAATTTTATTGTATAGCTTTAAAGCGACCTTGGAGATCGCAATAACAGCATTATTGTTACTTGGGCTGGATGGGACCCCATGATAAGGTCGAAATTTGCTATGGTTTTATCTTCACAGGTTTTTATTTATTATTTTATCGGTCTTTTTTAATGGGTTGAAAGCAGTATAATGGAATGTGATTAATTGAAGATTGCAATAAAAAAGGTACCTAACAAAAGGAATAATTAATTAGTCTATCATTGTTCCTATTCTTACCAAATATTGGTCCATTTCAGGCTTAATTTAATTTGGAAATTAGGTGACGGAATGGTGACAAGGACACAATTTTTTTATACACATAGTAGTAGTATAACGAGTTGATTATTCATGCAACAATAGAATTTAATAAATTTGTATGTTTCGTACCAAAATTGATGACTCTTTAAGGAATCACTTCGGTATCTAATTAAAATTCAAATTCAAACACAATTTATTTATCTAATAAACACAATAAAAATAAAAATAAATGTAACCTTTAGTAGATAAATTGGACTATACCGCGATTATACCAACCGTTATCACAAGGCACAGATAAACTGTGCCTGTGTGGCATAGCCCAAAATACGACATTAATACACAAAACTATATAGAAAATTACTAAGACCTATATTTAATTCAATCAAATATTCAGCAAACCATCAACCCACCCAGGCGCAAGAGAGAGAGAGAGAGAGAGAGAGGAGCAGACAGGAGTAAGTACTGGTAGATAAAACTGAAAAATTAGGAAAAAAAGACGCTTAAAGAAAAATGCGAGCAATCCGCAGGTCAAGACCATACAAAGAAAATAGCAGAGCGCATAAACCTAAAATAAAACAGAAATAAAAATACGAATAGTAAACTTCCCCTCTCTGTGCATTTAAAAGATATTAATTGTTTAATATAATCATTAAATTTATTAGCTGAAAGTTGCTTAACATTAGTAGGTAAATTATTCCACATTTGAACTGCTATGAAACTAAAAGACTTTTGAAAGTTAGATGTACGATGTTGATTGTCTGATAATCTGTAACAACTTTTTCTCGGCCGTGGCCTTAACGGTGCTACCAGCGGCGATACTAGCCAAGCGAGTGAATGATTTCAATGTCTTGTTGGTAGGCGTGACGCGTTGAGACTTGAGATTTAAGATGAGGATCCCAAACAATCAAAATTAGCAATCAGAGTCATCTATGTTGCATCAATTTAATTAAAAAATATGTCGCTTTTGGGAGGTTAGAAAGAGACGAGAGTCATCAGCTGATCAATATTTCTTTTCGTGAAGTTTTAGCCGTTAATAATAAAGTTTTTTAGTTAATTTATTGATATTTAGATTGTCTGACATGTCGATTGGGGTATCAACAAGTTTCGGGAAGATCTGTGACAAAAATTTGAAAATTGTTCATATTTGAAATTGTTATTATTATTCTTATAACATTATATTTTTTAACGCAATTTTTTTTCATAGCGTTTTCCAATCCTTTAACTTTACGAATCCAGTTTTAGATTAGAAAAAACGAAGTATATTTGGCTAAACGTTCGCATAAAATAGTGCCTGCTTGGCAACCTGTGATTAAACGCAGCTCTTAACGGGTTTTGAAAAAACAGGACAAATTGTTTTTTTTCTCGAGCATCGGAAACATTTAGGCAAATCCTCGAAGCCGTGGCCACACCGCATGGCGGGCCCTCACTCAAATTCCTTTTAATTTATAAATTTAAAGAAAAATGAAAATACATATGACTTCTTTCTATACAGGGTCCGCAAACGAAGCGTGGACGGAAGATTAAATCGTTATCGAAGAACTTATCACCAATATTGAAACAGCTTGAGATATTGGATTAAAAGCGGCATGTTTTAAAAATATTTTACATTATACAGGGTGGCCCAAAAAAGTGTGACAGCATAAAGTTATATTTTTTTAAATGGGACACCCAGTATTTTATTGCATATTTAGGTTCGTATTACTATCGTTTATAAGTGCCTCAAATTTTATTTAATTTGGTTCTGTAGTTTCGGAGAAATAAATTAAAAACTAAAAAAAAAAGTTTTGCAGTCCTGAATCAAAAAATCAAAAAAAAACAATCCAGAACCATTTTTCTAACCTCGGCATTGAGTGAAATTTATGACAAGAGGTCTAGAGATACTATGAATGTAATTGCGTTTATTTATTTTATACAGGGTGTTCATAATAAGCTTTCAAAAACCCAACATTTTAAAATAATTTTTCTCAAGTTTTTCAAATGGAACACCCTGTATATTATTTGGCTATTTGACGTAGAATTCATAGACAATTTTTTTTTGTAATACAAGCATATAAGTTATATCCAGCCGTTTTCGAAATAATTGTAAATATTATAAAATATGTTGTTTAAATAGAGTTTTTATTGGGAAATTTTGTTATAGGCGACTAGACTAATAATTGTAAACTAAAGTTAATGTTCAAAATAGCTTCCTTTTAGTTAATTTAATGATTTTCCTCTACGGCTAACAGAACTCTGAATTCATTTTCTTCATTAATAACGGGTTTATTGATTATCATCCTTTTTGTGTACGCAGTGCTTCCTGTTACTACAAATCTTTGCAACAACTTCTCGAATGTTTTTGGTCTCGGCTTTCTCTCAATATCTGGATATCTTTCAGCATACACTCGGCTCGCGAGGAGGCAATTTCGTGCACATTCACCCAGTATAAAAATCATATTTACCATTTCTAAAATTCGAGATTTTGTGTAAGTTAGTACTTAATTTCGACGACTGAACAAATGTAAATAATTTTATTTAACTGTCATAGTGACAACCTAAACAAAAAGAAATCATGGCAACTCGATTAAGAATAAAAAATAAAATTAAATAATAAAAGTAGCAAAAATGTATGCTTTTAAAATTTATATCGAAATAACTAAAATACGGTAAACTCTAAGAGTAAAAGGAAGCTATTTTGAACTTTTACATTAGTTTACAATTATTAGTCTAGTCGCCTATAACAAAATTTGCCAATAAAAACTCTATTTAAACAACATAATTTATAATATTTACAATTATTTCGAAAACGGCTGGATATAACTTATATGCTTGTATTACAAAAAAAAATTGTCTATGAATTCTACGTCGAATAGCCAAATAATATACAGGGTGTTCCATTTGAAAAACTTGACAAAAATTATTTTAAAATGTTGGGTTTTTGAAAGCTTATTATGAACACCCTGTATAAAATAAATAAACGCAATTACATTCATAGTATCTCTAGACCTCTTGTCATAAATTTCACTCAATGCCGAGGTTAGAAAAATGGTTCTGGATTGTTTTTTTTGATTTTTTTTATTCAGGACTGCAAAACTTTTTTTTTTAGTTTTTAATTTATTTCTCCGAAACTACAGAACCAAATTAAATAAAATTTGAGGCACTTATAAACGATAGTAATACGAACCTAAATATGCAATAAAATACTGGGTGTCCCATTTAAAAAAATATAACTTTATGCTGTCACACTTTTTTGGGCCACCCTGTATAATGTAAAATATTTTTAAAACATGCCGCTTTTAATCCAATATCTCAAGCTGTTTCAATATTGGTGATAAGTTCTTCGATAACGATTTAATCTTCCGTCCACGCTTCGTTTGCGGACCCTGTATGTTCTATATGTTATTTTAAATCTGTATCTGTCATTTTAAGACGGTTTTATATGAAAAACCATTTAGTGATTATTGGCGTAAATGATTATTCCATTGGCATCTATTTTAAAACAGGGCATATATGAAATGCACGACTCGAAATTATTTATTTCGACAACTTTATAATTGGATATAATAACTGTAAGATTAGTGGGAAAATCGGTATGTAAATTATGTGATATTATATTGTTGCTAAATTGGCCGAGAAATTTTCTATGATGACATTTACTACATAACTGAATATACAAACTAATTCATTCATTTCTGATTATTTTTCCTGAATGCAGAACAGCAAAGATAGTGATGTAAGGGGTTATTATACAGGTGAAGCCGAAAAAAATTAACATACAGTTGCCGAACCTGAACTAAAGTGCATTCTAGCTACAATATTCTACTGGTACTTGCATTGAAGTATGACATTATCAGGTGTTTGTATATCTATTTTATATTATATGTATTACCAAATTTTAGTAATTCAGTTCCCGGAATTACAAAAAATAATGTACAGGGTTTCCCATTTTCGACACTTTTATACGGTATTCCCGTAATTGTTAGTGCTATCAAAAAAGTAATGTAGATATAATGTGCTCTTTTTGGGTCTTAAAATGGTAAAATTTGAAAATTTTAGCTCGCTTAAGAGATACGGGGGAAAATCAAAATATAGACAATTTCAAAATTACCCTATATTTTCTTAGTTAAAAGAGATACAGAAAAATGTTTCATACAGTAGTTTCTTTATAATGATTGTTGAATAATCTGCCGTTTTCAGAATAAGTATACGGGGTCAGGTAAAAAAGTTATCGGACCTAACCTCATTGTTTAAATAAATTCAGGAAACCAATATCATCCATGGGATTTAGCGTCAACACATCGCGCGACAATACATCGAACGACAATTCATCGCCGACAATTCATCGCAGAGACAATTCCTCGCTACGACAATTCATCGTGCGACAATTTATCGTTGCAATTTATTACAATAATACAAATAAATGGAACAAAAATAGACGTTTAATAGCGATTAAATAATCATAATCATCATAAGCATCAATCATAATAATAACCAAGTAGTTGAAATAATAATATATGCATAATGGCTAGTTGGTCAGCAAACATTTCTGAATCGTGACAGTGCCCTGTGAAAACCCGCACCCGCTACACCTTTTGTAGCCGATTTCCTGTTCGGAAACAGGAAACATAAGAAAGTTACATAAATTGACAGTGCCCGAACAAACCCGAACAAACCCAAACAAACCCCTTAAGAGGATTAGGTAATTATAGTATTAACTAATTATAGTATTAAGTAATTATAGTACTCAACCTAACCCAAAATGAATATATAATTTTGGTATTTCAAGGAAGAGGATTAAGTCATGAAAAATATACAAGAATTTTCGACGAATTGACGCACGATGAATTGTCGTAGCGATGAATTGTCGCACGCTGAATTGTCGGCGATGAAAAGTCGTGCGGTGAAATGTCGTACGATGAATTGACGGGACACCCATCCATGGTGTGTTATATATTTGACGAGAGAATTTAAAATGCTATCTTTTTAGATTAAAATATACAGGGTGTTTCATTTTAAAAAATGAGGTTAGTTCCGAACTTTTTTACTTGACCCCGTATACTTAATCTGAAAACGGCATATTACTAAACAATCATTATAAAGAAACTTCTGTATAAAACATTTTTCCGTATCTCTTTTAACTAAGAAAATATAGGGTAATTTTGAAATTGTCTATTTTTTGATTTTCCCCCGTATCTCTTACTATTTTCAGTTTGACCCAAAAAGAGCACATGACACCTACTTTACCTTTTTGATAGCACTAACAATTACGGAAATACCCTATAAAAATGTCGAAAATGGGACACCCTGTACATATGTATACAGGGTGTCCGGGAAAATGTGGGAAATCTCCCGGATATGAAGAAAACAAGTGAAAAGAGTAATACAAGTTCATATAAAATTTTTTCGGAGATATGGGCTCCAAAATTGCTCCAATGGAATTAAGTTTTTTACACACAATTATTGAACCACTAGGTATATTTAACTTTTTTTTTTATGATGTATACCAGGTAAGACCCTTCAAATTACTATCCAAGAAAGTCTTGTGAATTACTCACAGCTGCAGGGACGAACTAGCTGTGACACTCATGGCCCTTTTCTTTAACGCCCTGTATAATAAGAACTTTGTTAATTTATTATTTATTTAAATTAATAATAGTTTGTCAGTGACCAGGTGGTACAGGTAAAGTAATAAAGTCGTACGAATTTATTTGTCAAATGTACATTCTTTTCATCATCAGTATAGTTCATAGTCATGGCAAATTTCAGTTCTCTATTTTCTAACGAAAAAGAAAATTGTCGTTCCGAACTTAACAATAAAGGAACGTAAAGATTCTATCTCAAATGAACAAAGAAAATAAGTTCAGAATGGTACTTTACTACCAATAACAAGCGTAAACTCAATGATTTTATTACTAAATACATAAATTACTACTAGTAATAGACAACTAACACAAAATGTAAGTTAAATAATAATTCTTATTAAAAACATAATTAATTTTTAATGCGTTTACATACATAAATTTTATTATTATAATAAGAACTGTCGCAGCAGTCTACATATAATAAGGTGGTAATTATTTTAAGCGGATACGAGCGTATATAATTGAAAGTGTCAGCATGACAGACGAAAAATATATCAGTATCAACTCTGTCTTTTCTATTTTTAGGTTGGTTTTTGATTATTTCTCTATTATTGAGTTTTATTATAGACCCTGTATAACAATTTAAAAACTTCCCCGCCCTTAATATCTTCCTTCCAATAAATAATATTAAAAATAGGAAATAATATTTTCAGTTTACGTGGTTACCATTAAAATCTTAAATGGGAAGAGGGTTAAGTGACACGTAACTTTAAAGGTCGCTCTCTTTCCAAAAATAAAAGTAAATTAGAACTTTTTTTAGGCGGCACCTCTTTCGCTCATTATTACAGCATCGACATATTTATCGCAAAGGTATCGTGCAAAATCCCAACTAGTGGCGTCTGTGAGTCGGAAAAAAACCCGAAAAATCGAAATATTTTCAGCCGGAACAAGAGTACCTCCAACCCCTCCACCGACCAATACTCGCCCCCATTACCTTTTAATAAAAAAAAATTTCGAAAAAAATTACAAGTGTTTATTTTCTGTTTTATGATTTTTTTATTTAATTGAAATTAAACCACCAACGTGCTCAGCATCCTCGAAAATGGGCCGCTGATACTTGAAAAAAAATTCACTCCTTCCAGGGGCGAGTATTGGCCGGTGGAGGGGTTGGAAGGGGTCGGACGCGATATCCAACACCACCACCGTGCTCAGCATCCTCGAAAACGGGGGGAAAGTGTATTTCTCTGCAGGGAAACTTCTTGAAGCTCGTTTAACTCCTCAGGGGGGGGGGGGGGGGGCGTTTTGAGGGGTTGCGGAACCCCTCACAGACGCCACTAAATTAAAAATATGTTAATTTGACAATTACAACTGGTTTAAGGTTAATTCGCAAATTACTCTTAAAATAAATTTATTTCCCAATAATTTTACTATAAACTGTGAAAAGGCGATTAGAGATTCTTTAAAAAAATATTATTTATATTTAAAAGCAACATATATTTCTACGTTACTACTGCGCTACGATCCAGATGAATGAATACTAATCTCCTAAAGATTACAATGTTGGTGCTGTGATCTCAGGGATTGTTTATATGTTTTGGTTGATTTGTGTTTTTTTTTTGTGATTATTCGTCTTTATTATAAACAATCCTGGTGCATTCATGTGTAGTCTGTAAAAGAGTGGATCAATTAAATAAGGATTTATCTTTTCATCCGTAAGTATGGTTATGTTTTAATACTTAACCATCTGATATAACCAGACTTCAGCATTGTTGCCATTCAGCCAACAAACAACCTAGTTCTCTCTTCCACCTGATTTTCAATAACATTTCACACAATCACAGCTTCACTTTCCAAGAGTTTTATGAATGGATTATGGCATCTGTAGTTTACAATACCTTTGAATTTAAACGACTTTTAAAAAACAAACTGAAATTTCCGTTTAAGACTTTAAGGGTAACATCTATCCCTACCAGGGGGTTAAGCCATATATTCTGCATATATTACATATATTCTTTAATATTCGTATATATATATATATTTTCTGATAGCCTGGTCAATTCTACATGAAAACGGTCTCTTGAGTTTTTCTCGTCAGACGCACCGTTCTTGATTAAAACCTAAATTCATATTAAAACTCATTATTATTAACATTGATAAAATATTAATGATAAATTTTGATTATAAAAATTGTTGGAAATGGCCACCTTCACTTAAAAGGCATACTTCCGCCCGTCTTCGCATCGAATTGTCCACTCGTTCAAATATTGAAATTTTTATAAAACAAAATGTATCATTAATATTTTATCAATGTTAATAACAATGAGTTTCAATATGAATTTAGTGGTTTTAATCAAGAACGGTCTGACGAGAAAAACTCAAGAGACCGTTTTCATGTAGAATTGACCAGGCTAATCAGAAAAAATATCCGCATGGAAAAATGTCAGTGGCGTACCATCTTTTTTGTAAACGATAATATCCATCCATTCTGATATTATCAGAAGCGATGTTTGCAGGGACGCCACTGATGGAAAAATTGAATAACTTGTCTAACTAAAATTTGTGGTTCTATATCCTATTAACACATACCAAAATTGAAAATAATATCTAAAGAACTTTAAAAAATAAAAATTGAACACCCCACACATGTGAACTTTATAAAATAACCTAAAGAATCACACCCTGAAATATTAGCACGTCATTAAGGAACACCCTGTGTGTATGATTTAAAAGAAAAATACTATTAAACACTGAACTACCATAAGGAGGTCGTTCGGGCGAAAGTATTTGTTGTCAAAAAAACAAACAAACATATTTAGAACAAACGATCAGGAATATATTCTATAGAATTTAATGATCCTATGCACAAGCAAAGGAAATATAGATAACGGGGTAGCACTCCGATATAAAATATTTTCGGTAAGGTACCATTAATCGCCAGCTAATAAATTGGCACCCACCAGAATTACAATCCGCGCGAGTACCCCCGTGACGTCCGCATTTCAGACACCCGGTACGGGCGTGGTCCATTGCTCTAGTACCGGAGGCTTGTCGACGGCCGAGGTCGTTCTTGGACCCGATGGAAGGGCCGAACAAGCGAAAGTGTTATGCTATCAACGCGTAAAGGAAATACACGGCGGTGTCGCGGTGGTACCTTGAATTGTTGTTTTGTTTCTTGATACCGTTTACCATTTGCGGTGTGTGGTGCCGTTTGAGTACCCGCGGGAGTCAGTGCGCGATCTGGTTTTAATTAGTTCGATTGGTCGGGTGTTGTTGGACGCGAGAAAGGATTTTTGGAATTTATTTAAATTCTGTGTAAGTAAATCGTAAAATTTAATGTTAAGCTACTTTTTTTTATTTGCAATTTTTAAAGAAATATTAATTAGAAGCAGAAATACTTAAATCGGTTAATTAATAAATAAGCGAATTCTAGTTTTTATTATGTGTAATAAATTTTAGTGACAAATCGCCATAAAAAGTTTATAATTATCCTAGGTTCACGAGTGTTACATATGATTTCTGCTGATATCGCTATTTGCCCAACTAGCGGACTTACCTTTTAACAGTTTTATAGAAGCTCTCCATTAGCAAATTTGTTGTCTAACAACCAGATTCATAGTTCTTTAATAGCTAAGAGTATCAATAGAACTTACATTATAAAACAAAATGGTCGTGTAAGCTTTTTTTATGGTATAGAGTGATAACAGTAAGTGTACACAGCTCTTATGTAGCAAATCTGGAGTTATTACACTTACAGATCTCTTTTAATGGTTATAAGAACCTCCTCAAGAGGAAGGAAGTCGATATTTTATTCTCTGATCGAATTCCAACAGACAATAGAAATAAAAATATAAAAATTGTTTTATTACTTTATCATTTATTAGTTTATTTGATGAGCCAGCGACGCGATGGCTTCTTTAGGGATCGATAAGTACAACATCGTCAGGGCGGCATCGGTCTAATTATTTTACGAGGCGGTGTCGGCTTCTTTATGTCTGCTCTCAAAAAGGGAGAATTTTAATTTGCATTGGAATTCGATGAAAGAATAAAATATGAGCTATAACCGTATTCTCTTCTTATAACCTTCAAGAAGAAAACGTTGATGTTGACGACTTTCTGGGTTAAGGAGGGCTATAGGCCTGGGGCACCGTCATTCAAAGGGCCCCGAAACCTGAAATAACGCCTTTATAATACTAAAAAACAATATACAGGGTGTCCGCTAATTAATGGTACATGGTAAAACCACAGACTCCTTACGTACAAATATTAGGATTTAATTATACTTACCTATATACGAAAGTTGATATTAACTGAGATACAGGGTGTTAAAGTTAAAACATAATATTTATTTTTCTCTGATAACTTTGAGAGAAACTAACGATTTTTTACAAGATTTGGCAATTATGGTTTTTTTAGGACGATAAATTGATTTCTTTGTGAAATTTTAATGTACAATGTTCACACATTCATAAGGTCATAACTTTTTGTGTATTTAAGTTTTTAATAAAAATAATACTTTTTTCATATTTATTACGTAAAAAAGGTAAAGTTCAGGTTGCCCAGAGTTACCGCTTCGGAGATATTTGCATTAAAATTGATGCAAGCAAATAATGTTTTGTTACTTCTTACTAATTAACTTTTACATGATAATTAATGTTCTAGTAGGTAATTGGGAATGCAATAATTGGATTGTTCTTTAACTTACTTCAATTAAAATAGCTTTGACCCTAGAAAATATTGTGACGAAAGAAACCAACAGCAATGAAAATACAAACTACGATAAACTCAAAAAAAATTAAACATTTGCTGACAAAGCTTACAATAATCAACAAACAAATCTTATAATAATCAACAAACAAATAACAACATGGAGGTTTCATAGCAACTGCATCTCTAAATTTCATTTGTTGTCTCGTAGGTTACTTTAAGAAAAAAAATTTTGTTTGGAAATTAATAATAATTGGGTAGGGTGCACTAAACAATTTAAATGCAAATATCTCCGAAACGGTAACTCTGGGCGACCTGAACTTAGTATACCTTTTTTACGTAATAAATATGAGAAAAGTATTATTTTCATTAAAAACTTAAATACACTGAGGCACTGAGGCACAAAAAAGGTATGACCTAATAAATGTACAAATAATGCCGCAGACAGCGCCCCTGCACTGTACATTAAAATTTCGTATAAAAATCAATTTCTCGTCCTAACAAAAACCATAATTACGAAATTTTTTAAAAAAACGATAGTTCCTCGCAAAGTTATTAGAGAAAAACAAAAATGAAGTTTTAACTTTAACACCCTGTATCTCAGTTAATATCAACTTTCGGATATAGGTAAGAATAATTAAATCCTAATATTTTTACGTAAGGAGTCTGTGGGTTTTCCATGTACCATTAATTAGCGGACACGCTGTATACTATCTCCTTTGAGGGCCTCTTAGGATTTTTAGCCTCGGGCCCCCTTTCTCCCTAGTCCCGACTGTGAGGTACAAGATAAATTTAAAATTAATTAGCAATCGTAATTAATGAAATCCTTATAATAACACCCTTCCTTGTTTTGGAAGATTCTAAATACTACGTTAAAAAATTCTAACATAAAAATTAAGTAAGTTGCATATCGGAGTTGGATGAGAAAAATTCGGCCGGGAAGCTATCGGTTCTCGGTTCGATTCCTAGTCGTGACAATTTTTTTTTTGAATTTTGAGAAACTGTGCAAAAACGTTTTTCCGTAAAATTAATAAAATGTAACGCTATAATTTGAAGCGTTGGACTATTTTATAATCAATGCGAATGGTTCAGCGATTTTCGAGACATGGTATGCGGAAAAAAATACATAATCTGACAAATTGTAGCGCTTTTTTACAGATAGTTTTGCATTTTAAGAATTATGCTTATAAAAATTTGTTTTCTTATTTTTATGGATTATTTATCGGCGAAACAATATTTCCATGTCGAGAATTAATGGTGTAATACCGATTTTTAAATTATAAATATTAGCAAATTTACAATCCCAGTCATTGTTCTATATTAAAACAATAGAGAGTTTTGCTGAAAATCGCCCCTTTTTTTCGTTTATTCATATTAGCTTTATTTTTTATGCTTAGAACAGGCAACATTTGTCTCAAAGAGAGACATTTCGTAATTCAAGTGGGGGGGGGGGGGTTGTTCTGGTTTGTTCGGGTTTGTTCGCCGTCAGTGACATCCTGTTAATTTAAAATACGATACATGTGCGAGGGGTAAAAAAAGAGGGGTAAAAAAATAATAATGGGCCAAAACTTATCCCTGTGGAACACTACTTGATGCTTGATACAAAAACGCATCAATAATGACATATTTGAATATAGCTTAAATGTGAGAAAGTTATTGTATAAACAGCTTTCTCACATTTAAATAAATTATTTATATTAGTAGATAAGGAAGACATATTTCTAGACCAAATATTGTCATGTTTATACAGGGTGTTCGCTAATTAATGGTAGATGGCAAAACCACATACTCCTTATGTAAATATATTAGGATTTAATTATACTTACCTATATCCGAAAGTTGATATTAACCTGTAAGAATTAAAGTTAAAACTTCATTTTTGTTTCTCTCTAATAACTTTGCGAGAAACTAACGTTTTTTTACAAAATTTGGAAATTATGGTTTTTTTTAGAACGATAAATTGATTTTTTTGTGAAATTTTAATGTACAATATAGGGGGCACTGTCTGCGGCATTAATCGCACATTTATTAGGTCATAACTTTTTTGTACCTTAGTGTATTTAAGTTTTTAACGGAAATTAGACTTTTCTCATATTTATTACGTAAAAAAGGTATACTAAGTTGAGGTCGCCCAGAGTCACCGTCTCGGAGATATTTGCATTTAAATTGGTTAGTACACCCTGCCGTCATTATTAATTTGCAAACAAGTTAACAAAACAATTGTTGTTTGTTGATTATTGTAAGATAGCTTTGTCAGAAAATGTTTCATTTTTGAGTTTATCGTTAGTTTGTGTTTTCATTCGGTTAGTTTCTTTCGACACGATATTTTCTAGGGTCCAAGTTATTTTAATTAAAGTAAGTTAAAGAACAATCCAATTGTTGTATTTATTATTCCCAATTACCATTACTAGAACATTAATTATCATGTAAAAGTTAATTGGTAAGGAGGAACAAAATATTATTTGCTTGCATGAGCTAACGCACTAAACAATTTAAATGGAAATATCTCCGAAACCGTAACTCTGGGCGACCTGAACTTAGTATACTTTTTTACGTAACAAATATGAGACTTTTCTCATATTTGTTGTATTATTTTCATTAAAAACTTAAATACACTGGGCACAAAGAAGTTATGACCTAATAAAACTCGAAAAATGCCGCAGACAGCGCCCCCTACAGTGTTCATTAAAATTTCACAAAAAAATCAATTTCCCGTCCTAAGAAAACCATAATTACCAAATTTTATGAAAAAACGTTAGTTTCTCTCAAAGTTATAAGAGAAATACAAAAATGAAGTTTTAACTTTAACACCCTGTATCTCAGTTAATATCAACATTCCTCCTAATAGGTATCCTAATATTTGTACGTAAGGAGTCTGTGATTTTTCCATGTACCATTAATTAGCGGACACCCTGTATAAATGCATTTTCGCATAACAAATGCATACAACACTTTTTAATTAAAACACCGTCCATTTCCTTCCCTTTGCTCAAAGTACTAAACTTCCTAACTTCATTAAGGCCTAACAATAGATGAATGATACAGCAATTGTAATTACAAATTAGTTGGTGAATTAAGATTTCGAAGAATTGCGGTCTAGGTGAATTGTAGAATTACCGACTTTTAATTGAAGAATTGTTTTCAGTCAAGTTTCAACGGTTTAAATACAGTTATCGCGTAAGTAACCTGAACATATCTGCAGTCAGATCAACGATTTTTAAGATATTATTTAACTTTTATCTTGCGATAAAATTCTCTATTACTAATATAAAGCAAAATTTATTCCAATGTGGTAATATGCATACAAGACCGTAAAATACATACCTACATATATTCGCTTGCCATTAATTAATATTTTTAAACTGTTGTGTTTGCATATTGTTTTAATAAACACTGTTAAAACAAATTACTCCTGTTTCTAATTTTACGAAATTTGTTTTTTTTTCGGCCTCGTGTAAATATTTATAATTTTTTGTTTAATTCAATGAAATCTGATTTTCTCGTCTAAAATATTATTTTAAATAAATACACTCAAAGTAGATGCAATTTTCATAATTTATAGAGGCTCCCTCTAAAAACAGGTCGCAAGAAAATTTTACGGCAAAAATATTTGTAGATTAGTAATTTATAACGTTCATTAAAATTACAGTTGAGAATAGGTGATTAGTAAGAGTTTGATAAGATACACTGTAATGTAAGTCCATGGCCATACCGGTGCACCGACCCTCGCCCATTGCTTTGTACCACAGCACCGCACCGCCTCGCTTGAGCTTCGCACAGTAGTCCCTCGACATCGAGATATAAACATGGACTGTGCGTTCTTATCTTCTTCCGATGAAGAAGATATTGTTTTAGACTCTAATATAACAAAGTGGTACTTATGCTTAAACAAAAATCAAAATTACCAGTTCATCCCATTAACGTAAAGCGAAGATTCAATGGTGAATTTTGTCACCTTTATAATGATCTAAGGCAGCGTTTCTCAAACATTTTTGACCGCGGAGCCTTTTAGGTTATACAATTTTGTTGTGGACCCCCCAGCCGCTCGCCATATTACTACAGAATTGATCCTAGGAGAGGAAGTCATGCATAACAACTACCTTTAGTTAAAAATAATTTTTATGAGAATCTTATTCTTTTTAACAAATCAAAATGCATTAATAAGCAATAATCTGAGTAATATGATACTGGCTGTAGCAAATGTTCTTATCGAGATGGATAAAACTGCTTTCTTCTTCCACACGGCTATTTTATGTTGGGCTTGATTTGAAGAAAGCTGCAGCGTTACATATCTGGTTCGGCATTAAGTCGATTTCGATATTTTGTTTTTGTGACATTTTAGTTCCACTTAGTGGTTCGCGGACCCATAGGTAACTGCTCGCAGAGTTTGAGAAACGCTGATCTAAGGAAATATTCCCAACGCTTTTTTGAATATATGAGAATTACCATTACTCTTTCTTCCACTGATATTGGTTGAGAATGGCAGTTCTTCCAATTTTTATTTATTCTCCTTTCACTGTTGCTTACGATATAAACAAAGGTATTTATATGCATTCTCATATATTCACAAAAGCGTTGGGGATCTTTCCTTAGATCTTTATAAAGGTGATACAATTCTCCATAGAATCTTCGCCTTGCGGTAATAGGATGCACTGGTAATCTTGATTTCTGCTTAAACATATACCACTTTGTGTTTCTTTGAAGGTTAGAGACAATGCTGTATCATGAGTGATAGACGTGTTTTGGACTTCCATTGTCTTTATTTCGTTTAATCACAACGTTTCAACTGGTAAGTATCTCCAGTCGTCTTCAGGTGAATACTGAGCAAGTTACTAAACTAAGTAGTTTAGTAACTTGCTCAGTATTCACCTTAACTTCACCTAAACTAAGTAGTTTAGTAACTTGCTCAGTATTCACCTGAAGACGACTGGAGATACTTACCAGTTGAAACGTTGTGATTAAACGAAATAAAGACAATGGAAGTCCAAAACACGTCTATCACTCATATACCACTTTGTTATATTAGAGTCTAAAATAATATCTTCGTTATCGGAGGAAGATGACAAGACACAGTCCATGTTTATATCTCGATGTTGAGAGACAAACTGATCGACAGGCAAGGCAATGAGCGAGGGTCGGTGCGCCGTTATGGCCACTGCTATGCGGTGCTATGGTACCAGGCGGTGCGCCGTTACGGGTATGCACTAAGGCAGGGAAATTTTCAAATTTACACTCTGTATATTACGGTTTATATCACCTTTAGAGTAAAAAATGACTAAAATTCTCTATTACTAATATAAAGCAAAATTTAGGTAATATGCACGACCGTAAAATACATTCGCTTGCCACTAATTAATATTTTTAAACTGTTGTGTTTGCATATTGTTTTAATAAACACTGTTAAAACAAATTGCCACTGTTTTTTGATTTTTTCTAAATATTTATAATTTTTTTTAATTCAATAAAATCTGATTTTCTCGTTTAAAATATTATTTTAAATAGATACACTCAAAATAGGTGTAATTTTCATAATTTATAGGGGCTCTCTCTAAAAAAAGGTCGCAAGAAAAGTTTGCAAAAATATTTGTAGATTAGTACTTTAAAATCTTATAAAACAAGTTCATTAAAATGACAGTTGAGAATAGGTGATCAGTAAGAGTCCGATAATACACACTGTAATGTAAGAAGCAAAGCGCTCTGTGTAAGGACTGTTACGTAACATATATATTACGCAACAGTTTCACAAATCACATTACCCGCGATACGCCAAAACCGTGTATGTTTCCAATAAACTTTACTCAAAGTTGTCTGTGTATGCATCGCGTCGCCTTGACATCCTGTCAATGATGTCCTGTATTATGATGTGAATGATGTCCTGTATTAAAACAGGCACTTTTAAACCTCAACATTATTAATTTGGATTATTATTTTTGGGTATATTAGTGAAGT
Source organism: Barypeithes pellucidus (assembly GCA_963991005.1). Lineage (NCBI taxonomy): Eukaryota > Metazoa > Arthropoda > Insecta > Coleoptera > Curculionidae > Barypeithes > Barypeithes pellucidus. Next base: position 15,940,357 of record OZ022561.1, on the reverse strand, counting down.
ATGAGCGATTACGATATTCAGATTGACGGAACGCCACCGGAATTTACAGCAAATAATTTATTGCTAGAAAGATCCATAGAGAAGTATAAGGGTATCAAAATCAAAAATGTATCGACTGGTGTACTGATAACCATGTGTGTAACAATGGGCGTCGTTTATAAGGGGCAAGAGGGGGCAGTTGCGCCCCCCCCCCCCCTGAAATTTGATAACTTAATAAAACATCAAAAAACTTTTAGTTCGTTCGCGGAAAAGGTAGGTAGTTCGTATGTTTTTCTATTTGGTTCGTCCTAATCATAGCGGGTTTTTTAGCATGCGTGGTTGTCACCCATTGTCAAAATTATACATCAATAATCTTATATTTCGTTAGCGGAAAAGATAGTAGGATCTTTTTTCTATTTTTTCTCAAATTTGGTACGTATTTTTAAAGTCCGAAGTAAATTTGACATTCGAGGCGGTGCATAGTCGGATATTGTTTCTTCAAAAATATTTCTCTTAATCGAAGCTAAGCCAAACGAAGAAAAATTCTAATATAGCGGATCCGAAGCTGCTATACAGTATGTCTACTTAAAAGTTGGAACCATATGGAAAGCTTTTTTATTATTGGTTTTATGAAAAAAGTTATTCTTCATAAAAAGTTCTGCATGGTCTAAAACTCGAAATGCAACCTTCAGTTATCAAAATTTCCCAGTCATATACGAGGTATATCAGAAATTACGAATTTTGCTCAAGAGTAAAGTATTTTTATTTTTGACAATACAGAAGAATGTTATGAAGAAAAATTATTTTGAATTAAAAGTAATATGCAATTACAGTTATTTAGCATGAAAATTTAGGTTTTGTGATTATTTACTAATCATTCCTTATTAATTATTCTGGCTTGATACAATTTAACGTAATCCAGGATGCACTGGCAAGAAATATTTGACACGGAATGTCATAGTGCGTTGGTATTTATAAAATACATTAGAAATTGCAGCTTTACTAAGTTATGAAGAAAAAATAGAAATTGTGTTTTAATAATTAATACGGAATGATCAGTAAATAATCACAAAATCTAAATTTTCAGGCTAAATAACTGTAATTGCATATTTGAATATAACTTTTCTTCATAACATTCTTCTGTATTGTCAAAAATAAAGGCACTTTACTCTTGAGCAACATTCGTAATTTCTGATATACCTGGGAAATTTTGATAACTGAAGGTTGTATTTCGAGTTTTAGACCATGCAGAACTTTTTATGAAGAATACATTTTTTCTCATAAAGCCAATAATAAAAAAGTTTTCCATATCATTCCAACTTAAGTAGATAAGTAAACAAATTTATAAAGAAATTTTTGGCACCGTTATTATTTGGGCGATTTCGTTCTCAGCTCAGCTTTTTCCCCTTGTTGCTACCGCTGGTGTCCTGGTTTTTAAGTTTATAAAATTACTCATTTTATCATTGCGCCCCCCCCTCCCTACATAACTTTCTAACGACGCTCATGTGTGTAACCATGTGTGCTAAGCCTCTTACCACTCTTGGCATGTAATATACTATTTCATACCTGTGTGCTGTGTGTAATAAAAAAGCACACTTCTAAGGTCTTCTTCTCGTGATATTCTTCGTCTATTATCCAACCTAGAAAAACAGAAATTTAAATATAATAAAATATGGCATAAAGCAACAATAAAATAAACTACAAATAAACAAACAATGAATAATTACTATTGTAACTATATTAAAGCGCCAATATTATCACCTTGAGGTGAGTTTAAATGTCACTCTAGGGCGTATGACGGGCGTATTCCTTTCTCAATTTTTCACAATACCATAAAATAAATTACAATAGATTTTATGCACATTATAAATACCAGCACCTAATCTGCATACATTATATCCGGCCTAAGCATTAATCTTAGAATTTCCTTTAGATATCGTTTATTATGTATAATTTTAGTTTATTAACGACATGTTAAGAATTGATAACATTAATAGAGTTGTGGCTTGTGATCTTGAAAAAAATTAATTACTTTTCAATTATAAACTGACTTTATTGATTATTGTCGTAAGTGGTGTGACCAGTGGCACAGCGAGTGGGTTTGTTCTACTATGGAAAGTTAAAATGTATTTGTTCTATTTGGGTTTCATAATGGTTACATTATGAAATGCAAAAAAATTGAATAACCTGCCACTTTATGGAACTGAAATTTTATTTTTTTATGTTGGCAGCAAGTAGGGTACGAATTTTAGGCTTACTTCGATTTCCTTGAAATTAGTTTTCTAGACATTATGGATTCGGCAGAAATAGGAAACTTTAAAATACTAACTTTTAACCTTGCATATAGATAATTTTTACTAGATATTTATCTGAAATATTTATACTCGGAATATAACAGTGTCTGTCAACTAATTTCTAGTCACAACTATAAAACAACATAACCTAAAAATAATAGAAATATCTTCCAGTTTATGCTCTATTTCTATAGTTTTATTTAATAAAGTACTATTTTTATTTTTAATTCAATATAGTATTATACATATTACTTTACATATACATATTTATAGTTACTGTAGACATTTCCTGGGCATTAATTGTTATTCCTGTCAGATTCTGTGTCGACACAATATTTTGTTCAATAGTATTATTTATTATTTTGTTCAATATTTTGAACTTTGTTCTGCTCGCACCATAACTCAAGTTTGGCATATTTTTTAAACAGATTTTTTTAGATTATTTTCTGCAATTTCTCGTATTTCTGACGGAGTACAACTTTTTTCCGGACTCATTTTTATTAACTTTAATAATATATTTATTTTTAATTATGACGGATGGGAAGAAGCTTTGTTGTGTTCAATTGTTTCTATAATGGCATATTTGATACTTGTAACATTTTATGAAATTGTAAAAGTCTTGCCAACCCAAAAAGAAAATATTAATTAAAATGGAAAAAATCTACTACCTATATATTTTTTAAGTTTTTCAGACTTTAAAGACCCAAATAGAAAAAGTATTATAAAATACACGGTTCATATTCAAAAATGTTTTTTCCATTTCAATACATTTCTTCTGTTCTAATTGGTTAATTGTTTCTATCGTAATTGCTTATCATCAAAAGCAAGTTCACTTGAAATGCGTCAATAATTATTATACAATAATTACAATCTGATATACAACCACTTCCTCACAATGATTTCACAATTCATAACTTTTTTTATGGTACATGGATGATTGCTCTTTACCTCTTGCCATTGAAATTTAGTGGTAATGGCTTCTCAAGGTTGATTCTGATGGTTAATCTAGTCAACAGTAGATGTACGGCACAATGGTATTGAAAGGGATATTGTTATAATTGTCTTATCAAGTCTACAATTAGCGAAGTGAATCAGTTTGGCGGAAAGATAATTTTGCGGCATGGTTTGGTGGGTAAAGTTGCACATAGAAAATACAGGGTGTTATGGAAATGACGTATTATATTTAAATGGGTGACTCCTTGGGTGTCCTAGAGAAGCGCTACATATTTTTTTTTTAAATCGAAATTATATATTATATATAATTATTATATAAATTATTTTCTACCTACTTGTATTTATCTTTATACCTAAACAGCGAGGAAATCCAGGCAAAAACACAATACTTTTTTTTCTTTTTCATGGGAACACTCTTGGAAATACTTTATGTACACACAGTAATAGTGAAACAGAACTGATAGTTAGCTTTTGAAAATACAATAATACAGATTATACTACAGATTATTAGATTTTATTACACGCGACGATATTTGACGTCCAGAAGAAACCCGTCAATAAAAACAATATTCAAAGATTATTTATGGATGGGCAAGATACACGCGTAAAACAAAAAAAACAGAGCGGATTGCTGAGCGTGTGTTGGCAAAAGCTAATCGTGACTCGCCCTGTAATTCTTACCTTATTTAATTAGGCCGCGGCTTTGTATTTTGCAGGAGCTAGGTACTGGCTTGACTTCTTTGTTCTTTAAGAATCCAGTGGCAAAATTTACATTGAATTACATAAAATCAAATGCAATATCAACTTCTAACCAATATGTCTCATATACTGTAGATTATTATCACTAAGTTGTAAAAGAACAAAGAACTCGTTATTATTTTTAAGTGTCCGTCCTAAATACCTTCTAATTAGACATTACATTTAATAAAATAACAGATACGAAAATAACAATTAGACAATGAGACCTTTTATTGGATATATCGGAAATCTAAATTGTGCAAGCTCTAAAACGAACATTATGAAAATTACGCCGTGAAATTGTTTTAAAGTATATTGTTCATAGATCACCATCTAAGGGCAGCTAAATTACTGTAAATCTTCTTTTCCTAATTACCAAAAGCATATTCTTCGCACAATCATTTCTTTCGCATTGAAATAACGTCACTAGTACGACAAAGTTTTAGGTACCTGTCTTTGAATTGATCATCGTGTAAATAAATTGTTTTATAATTTAAAGAATTAATATAATATATAAATAATTGTATAATAATAATAATACAAATAAATAACGTTTCATACATTCACATTAATCATACCGTTATTTTAATAAATATAGTCATTGACTAAACATCTTCTGCTTTGTCTACAAAGGGCGCCTCTTGCTCTCCTGGTTGCTTCATGTCTTTCTTTAGTATCGGCGGCAGTATTTCAAATACGTCGAATTTTGCGTTATCCGTAAAAAGGTGTTATTTTTTATACAGCGTCCTGCAATAGTGTGTCAGGCTTCCATAGTCCCTATACGAATGAAGTCAGGAGTTTCATTCATATGCTGTCTTATATTGTATCATGTATCATGGAGTGTATTTCAGGAAAATATTTTTCCATATACAGATGAAGAGAAGAGAAGTTAAGTTGTATTTTCTTAAATGCGACACCCAGTATTTTATTGCAAATTTAGGTTCGTATTAGTGTCCTCTATATTCTATATCAACTTAAATTGTTATTTTCTATTTGGGTTTCATAATGGCTACATTATGAAATTCAAAAAAATTTAATAACCTGCCACTTATGAAACTGAAATTTTATTTTTTTTATGTTGGCAGCAAGTAGGGTTCGAATTTTAGGCTTACTTCGATTTCGTTGAAATTAGTTTTCTAGACATTATGGATTCGACAGAAATTTTTTATAGAAAACTTTAAAATACTAGCTTTTAACCTTGCAAATAGATCATTTTTACTAGATGTTTATCTGAAATACCTATACTCGGAAATATATAACAGTGTCCGTCAACCAATTTCTAGTCACAACTATAAAACAACATAACCTAAAAATAATAGAAATATCTTCCATTTTTCCAGTTTATGCTCTATTTCTAAAGTTTCATTCAATAAAGTACTATTTTTATTTTTAATTCAATATAGTATTATACATATTACTTTATATATACATATTTATAGTTACTGTAGACATTTCCTGGGCATTAATTGTTATTCCTGTCAGATTCTGTGTCGACACAATATTTTGTTCAATAGCATTATTTATTATTTTGTTCAATATTTTGAACTTTTTTCTGCTCGCACCATAACTCAAAGTTTTGCATATTATTTTTAAAAGTTTTTCTAGATTATTTCTCGTATTTCTGACGGAGTACAACTTTCTTCCTGACTCATTTTTATTAACTTTAATAATATATTTATTTTTAATTATGACGGATGGGAAGAAGCTTTGTTGTGTTCTATTGTTTCTATCATGGCATATTTGATACTTGTAACATTTTATTAAATTGTAAAAATACTGCCAACCCAAAAAGAAAATATTAATTCAAATGGAAATAAATCTACTATATTTTTCAGACTTTAAAGACCCAAATAGAAATAGTATTATAGAATACACGGTTCATAAGACAATTAGAGCACTTGTACTTTAGAAAACTCCCCGCTGCGCCGGTCGTTTTCTAAATTAAACGCGTGCTCTAAGATAATGTCTTATGAAACTTGTATCTTAATATACTATTTGATTTTCTTGGGTAGTTTAAGGACAATAAATTAAAAATTAAAAACTTTTGTAGTCCTGGAAAGAAAAATCAAAAAAATATTCTAAAATTATTTCTTTAACCACAGCATTGGGCTAGCTTCATAACAAGGGATCTAAAGATAATATGGATATAATAGTGTTTATCTACTTAATACAGGGTGCTCATAATAAGGTTTCAAAAACGACATATTTTAAAATAATTTTTTTCCAAGATTTTCAAATGGAACACCCTGTATATCGTTTGGATATTGGATGTAGAATTCATAAACAATGTTTTTTTTTGTAATACAAATATATAAGCTATTTCCAGCCGTTTTCGAAACAATTCCAAATTTCATAAATTAAGTTGATTAAATACCATAGACCCCTTGACTAATAATTGTAAACTACAGTAAATGTTCGAAATGTCTTCCATCTTGATCTGTGCATAAGTAAATAGTTCTTTGAAAAGATCTGTCTACATCCCTTGAGGTAAAATGCTAACACACCGATTCATTAGTAGTGATTAAGCCTAAAAACCATGTAAGGTAAAGTAAATGATCAACGAGAGAGAGCGAGAAAGGTACTTTACCTGTACAAATTTCAAGCAATGAATGAATTAATTATTATCTGATCCACCCAAAATACATATCATTCCAATATGTATAATAACCGACAAGATACATGATAAAGAAATAACAATTAAAAAAATCATTGTCCATTAATGCTTTTATCTCGAATCTAAATTGTGCAAACCGGAGAGAAAAATTAATAATTATCACCTTTATTTCAGTCTACGTATAAAACGGCTACTCGCTGTTTAAAATTAATGTGTTGAGACACCGTGTGAGTATTTTTGTGTTGTGTTGTGTTTAATTAATGGTTGCGAATAAAGTATAAAGAGGTTTGTTTAACAAAATGTGAATTAGTGTGTGAAAAGCGTATTTCATTGATAGTTGTGACAAAATACCGTTCCTAGTTTATTTAACGCTGTTAATTAATATCTATTAGAATTAGGAAATTAAATTGATGCGATTTTAATAACTATTTTGTACAAATTGGGGTCGCTAATCAGAGCAAGAGTATTATGTCAGAGAGTAGTTTAGAAAAAATAATTTTATAACGATTGTATGGTTTTCAAGAACCTATACGAATTTTGGCTGTCACATTGTCATGAATAATCATACAGGGTGTCAATTTGAAAATAGTCAATAATAAATATTATTTTTTAAATAGCCGCCATATTGTTTTGGGTACGAATAGGAACACAATATCCTGAGATCGTAAAGTACTCGATAGGACCTTGATGTGTCGCAAGACCCCTCTTCCTATTTAATTTCCTTTGCCAAGGTGGCGCCCATCCACCATTTTGACAGAACTGTCAAAAGTCACACCCAAAGTATGTAAAAAAACAAATTAGCAGGTCAAAAGTTAGAGGCGGGACATTAAAAGATCGCACTGTATAATAAACCAATGGTGGTACAATAATGCTCCCCTTCACCGTCATTATATTTTGGTTTGCTGCTTTTTCAATTGTTGATAGCTTCTACAATGTGTCCACGGATAGAGTTCGGAATGGGAAAACTTTTTTATTTGTAGATTTAGAAGAAAAAGTCATTCTTCATAAAAAGTCTGCTTGTGTCGAAACTACAATTTCTAATACCAAATTTACGATTACTATACAGGGTTAGCCAGAAATAACATTTTCAATTATTTCGAGTTCGATTTTTTTTTTCAAATTTTATGAAAATATTTTCAAACCCGTGATTTATTTCACCAATTGTGCAAAAAACCTAATAAACATTTTTTCAAAGAGGTTAATTTCACAGCTAATACTAAAATAATAAAATATCAAGTAGCCTGTTCTAAATAAATGAAATGTTTAGTTTCTTTGTATGTTTCAAATTATTGACAGTTGTGTCATACTTTTCTCATAAATCTGCATAATAGTGAAAACAGAATATGCTTAAGTTAGAACAAAGAATTTATATTGACCGAAGTTATGGTTTAGGACATGAAAAAAACCATATGGCAGTTCTCCGACAATTCCATGAGATATGGCTCTCAAGGACGTGGGATTAAAAAAAAATTGTAATGAAATTCATGAGAACTGGTAGTGTTTTGAATAAAAAAGTATGATGAAGATGATGCTGTAACTGTAATGATAATGGATTCGGTTAGAAATTTTCCCAAACTGTCTTTAAGAAAAAGATCTTCTCAAATTGGTAATGTTAGTAAATCTCTAGTAGAAGAGATATTAAAATTCAATAAAATTCGTCCGTACGAACCTAAATTTATTCATTTTCTGGAAGAAAATAACGACATGAAGCGTTTTGTTTCTGGATAGGGGAAAATATCCTTAGACAAAGAAGTCTTGTTAATAATATTATTTTCTCGGACGAGGCCGCTTTTAACACAAACGGGGTAGTCTGTTCGCAAAACTGTCGCTATTGGAGCCGTGACAACCCTAATTTTCGTATTCGCTCTAGAAGACATTATTCAAAAAAAAGTTAACGTGTGGTGTGCTATTTCTTACAATGGAATAATTGGACCATATTTTATTGAAAACAATTTAAATCAACACTCTTCTGAACACTTTTTTTATGATCATTTGAAAGATATACCTTTAGCTGATCGAATAAAATTACACTTTCAACAAGACGTCTGTCCCGCTCATTCCACGGTAATTGTTCGTGATTGGCTAAATCAATCAGTTTGGGAATAAATGGATTGGAAGGTATAATCCAAATGAGTGGCCACCTAGGAGTCCCGATCTCACAATTATGGACTTTCATTTGCGGGGATATCTGAAGCAACATGTGTATAAAACCAATTTCAATAATAACTTGGATCTCTTGAAAGAAAAAAATAAGATAAGTAATTATAAATATCCCAATACAGCAAATTAGGAACTGCCATCGGGAATTCAGATATCGAGTTGAACTATGCGCTGAACTCGGTGGTACCACGTTTGAATAGAACTTTATTTATTTTAATATTTTATAATTGAATGAATTAAAGAAATATGACATGCAATAATAAAAATACAAAGTTTCTTACAACAAAATCGTTATTCGGCCAGATATAAAATTATATTTTAATGAGAAAGCAACAATAGTTGTTTGTTTTTACGTAAATCTGTTTTAAACAAAACCCAAAAAATTAAAAATGTTATTTCTGACTAACCCTGTATAGTAATCGTAAATTTGGTATGCGAAATTGTAGTTTCGACACAAGCAGGCGTTTTTATGAAGAATGACTTTTTCTTCTAAATTTACAAATAAAAAAGTTTTTCCTCTTCCGGACTCTATCCGTGGACACATTGTATGTTCTTTTTTCACTTGACTAACCACAACTGCATAAATAAATTTATGTTATTGCATGCCAGGCCTTTACTGGTTATTTCGATGGCAATCGGCGGTAGTAGATAATATTAAGAAATAAAATAAGCCCATTTTGTATATCAATAATGGCATTAATCTATCGGACCATGCAATAGGTACTTACTTAACTTTTGTAATTACCTTTAAAAATACGCAAGACTATCTCGAACTCAGGGACACATAAAATCGTTATTATCTGGAAAATGATGTTATTATAAATTGAATTTTCCAACTTTTACGGACGTTCTTCAATCAACCTTATAACTACAAGCTAAATCAAATATGCCATCGAGTAATCATATAAAATCATTGGCCACGAACGAATTAAACATTACGTATGGTAAATAACTTGGTTAAAAATTATATCAATTGGAATTTCGTAATATTTATGTACTAAATTGGTTACGCTACGTGACGACAACTTTCTCAATCTGATAATGAACTTAATTTGACATAAACAAATGGTGTGAGGTGTGCAGCTTTTTTGATGGTTATCTTTAATAATAATTGGTTATTACGTAGAACAAAGTCCGTTAACCAAAAGTGTCCGATCCATGGAAGCAATGCTTCCCATGGAATACTTAGCGATAGATAATTAAAAAGTATTATGCATGTTCCAGTACCCAGTCAAGGGTAGCCCGTTTTCCTTCCGCCGGGACATTTAAAGATTGATTCTAGTTTGTTCGACATGGTGGTTCCTTCTGTCATGTTGCTGAACGGTCAGTTTCTTCATTACCCACAATTCCTTCATGTTCCAGCATCCATTCATAACCTCCTTTCCTTCCGCCAAGACATATGTATATGTGGCAATCCAAAACTAAATTGGATTGCGTTTCTAATTTTTTTAGAGCTTATAAAGCTGCTTGGCTATCGGTAGGTACTCTTTCTTGATTGCATCCCTTATCATGACTGGAGCACAGACATTGACTGTTTCCAACTCAGCCAGGAACACCGTTGCCATATAGCCTAGGATTAAAGATATTCTTTTCCCCATACTGCCCTGGTTTGTTGTACTCCGAAACGTTTTTGACCCGTAATCCGTGAAAGTAAATAAAATGCACTTTAAATCTAAAGGTATAAGCTTCTAAAAATAGCTTTCTCGCCGCTCCTGCCCGACACCTACGGGACCGTCTAAATGTGTCCGCCTAATAGAGGTGTCCGCCCTTGGGAAATTTGTTATTAGGTAATATGTAAATGCAAAATTATTACTATGTATATGTATGTACAAATAAACATACCATAACAAAAATACACTAGTTTTAGTTAGGATGTAGTACTAAAGTTTGACGTGTTTGCGTTTTATACTTGCGATCTAGAAAATGTAATTCCAAGTCTGATAATAATTCCATTGCTGTAGAGTCACCTCTATTCTTTGCATACTCTTATAATTCCTTTACCATACTAATGGCTTGTTGATAATTGGTGACATTTGTTTGATTACTGCATTCAACTTCTTCATCAGAGTCGTCAGATAGTGATGTGGTTTCAGTTTGGACTACATAATCGGTATGAAAGGGGTCACTATCATCATCTAATAGCACATTGCTATCAGTGTTAATGAACTCGCCCAAATCATTGTTATCAAATTACAAACTTCCACAACATCAATATTCTCTTTCAGACTCAAAACGCGACATTTTTGTGCCATTGTTTACGATTCTAACCTTACAACTCACAAATAAACGGCGGACTGCTGTCGGGGAATCACACATACTTTCATTCGGCGAAGTCCTTTCGCGCTGCCACGCATACGCGATTGGTTGCAGGTCTGTCTTCAAAGAGTTTTTGCACCGTACTTATTCGTCTCCCAAATACTTTAAAAAATTTGTTGTCCGTTTAAAGGAAAGTTTTCGAACTCTTTGTATGAAAACAGCCTGTCCGCGTCCGCCCAAAGGAGGGTCAGCCCAAGAGAGGTTGATTTCCATGGAATTTCATATACCTAGTTCCGGACTATGAAAAAATGTCCGCTTAATAGAGATGTACGCTTATTAGAGGTGTCCGTTATGAGAGGTTTCACTGTAACTTCTTTTGTAAAGATTTTTTCAATCTGACCAATAGCAGGCGAAATATTGTCAAAATACGAATCTTTTTGACCGTCGATGAGAGTTCTCCACAAAAGTTCTGAAAGAAATATAAAGATTTTGCGGAAAAACCAGCTGAGATTCGATTCTTGCGATTGTTTTATTGGCTTGTATTTTGCAGTAACATTTCTTCATTATTCGGCTATATTATTTTCGAAATTTCATTAATACGTAACCGGTGAAAGGATTGTTAATTTGAAAAATGACATGTGACTTTGTTTCACAACAACATTTTTACCATGCGTAAATTTAAACTTTTAGCAGCAATCAAGGTTGCATGAGTTGTTACAATCGTTTTCAGAAATCATGACACGGCATTTGTCGTAATCTGTAGTAGAAACGGAACAAATTTGTTCGTTATTAATCAGTATCATATTTTTACTGATTCTTCTGTATTAATTTTCTATAATTTTCAGGGTGTTATTATTTTTACATTACGAGAGAACATATTTTATTTGAAAACGACATAGACTTTTTCTACGATCGTTATAATTTTTGAACGTGTCATTTTTTCACTTCTCTGCTTATAACATCATGTTGCTATAAAAGCAGCAACCGCGTCGTTCATTGCCTGGGCGCCGCATTGTTACTTTCCAAATGCCAATAACATTTGAAAACATCAAAAATGGAGAGAAATAATTCGGATTCCGAAGAGGAAAACTAATTTCAATGCCGCTCCAGATAAAATAATTATTAAAGCCAGTGAAACAACACAAAATGTATTGCCTGAGGCGTCGAGAGAAGCATACAAAAAAAATATAGCTTTTTTCACATACGGAATTGGGGCACTCGCCTTCGGCTCGTGCGCTCAAGTTTCCAGTTCGTGAACGACAGTAATACTTTATGCATTTGTTATATAAATGACGATTCTAAATCAATAATTTAATAAATTTTGCCGTAAAAAATTTAACAATTTTAGAATATTTTTCTTGTTTCATCCTGCAGGCATAATTATTACATTATTTTAAATATTTTTTATTTCAATTCGTTCACAGCAAAAATTCAGTTTAGTAACATTATATCTTATGCGGCAGTTACTCAAGTTGATTGACATCGCAACAAATTTTACGTAAAATTGGCGACCTGAAAACACGGAAATAGATACGAAAAGAAACTTTACCTATCATTTAATTTCACTGCTTTTCCTGCAACCACTTCCGACATTTGGTTTAAATAAGTGCGTTATAACTAAACAATTATATGTATTTATTTACGGCACAATATAATAACAACAACAGCATTAGACAATTCTTGCAAAGAAGTTTATCCATTTTTCAAAAGTGTGTCTTTACTTATAATCTCCCTAGTAGGTACTTCTTGAATGATTATCGGAAATTTCTCGACCATTCGACTTCGACTCGGGATAATTTTCTCAAAAAAATCGTATAGAAGGAAAATTTCCGTATATTAATTCAAGAACGAGGGAGATTCGGTAAGAAAATTTCGCACTAAATTATTAATTTGATTTTTGCTAGTTGTTAGTTTCGAAGAGCAATAATTTTCTATTTACCAACTTTAGCGTAATGAAATTGATATTGACAAAATAAAAATAGTTAAAATTTTTATTTTTATTCAACGTACGTACGTAAAGTTGGTGAAACTTATATTATTTAAGAAAAGTTGTGTTATGAATTTAAGAGCTCATGACTTATGCTAGTTGTTGGTTGGTTGGTTAAAGGCGGGGGTCGGTTTAAAGGCCCGAACTTCTATCACTGTTGTTAGAAGGTGATTGTTCCTTCTATGAGGTCCAGTAACCTTCTACCAAGCTTGTCATGTGGGAGGTTGTCACCACGTTGTATGTTCCCGAAGATATTTGTCTTCTACGAGACAGTGCTACGCAGCGGTATATTATGTGTGAGGCGGTTTCATCCTCTTCGCCGCAGAGTCTACATTCAATGGAAATCACTTCCTGCTGCCTCGGGGAGAAAAATTTCCGGAAGTTTTCTTAGTTGCCGTGGTAACGGAACAAAAAGCAAGCTCCTGATTGGCTGAAGAATGTTAGTGCGAAATTTTCAGTAACATTTTTTCTAATATTTAGTCTGGTCAATTATACATAAAAATCGCATCCTTGCATTTTTCTCGTGAGATTCTTGATTAAAACAATTAAATTCAAATTGAAACTCCTCATTATTAGATGGCCATTTCCTATAATTCTTATAAAACTTTTCGCCAGATATGCAGTCCTGATAATGTTTATTTACGATAAAATTATAAATTCAATTAATTTATTAGAATCTAGTTAATTTAGTTTTTGCCCATTAATGGTAACAAAAAAATATTCTGTTCGCATGTATAATAAAACAAATAAAATATAATGAATGGCTTAGTGTGTCAATGCTAGAATTAGTTGCAAGTTCAGAAGAAAGTACGAACCAAATGTAGTAATACTAGCAATAACATACATATTATGTACATAACGTATATTTAAATTGTTTTTTGTTGTAACGTACGGGTACAGTTTATTAAAAAAGAATGTATAATGTAATTTCCGGTAATTGCCGAAAAATTTGCATATTTTTAACACTTTTAATATATTTGCATAAGTTAACAGAAATTAAAATTCCTGTCGCTCCTTTATCTATCTCTTTTGTTAGAACTACTTACAAACTATTCAGGTCAGTAAGGAAGGTACCCCATTTTGGTACAAATGGAATAAACCCAAGGATCTATAACCAGGTATACAGGGTGTCCCAGAATATGTGGCAATCTCCCGGGTTCAGATAGAACACTTAAAAATAACAGGAGACGTTCTTATAAATTTTTCTTTCAACGGCCTCCCCTACGGAGAAACGGGCCCCTGGAAATCGTTGTTTTTTATATAATTTTTCAAGTACTAGGTGTAATTTAATAAATTTTTAGTATAATGGTTAGTAGATTAGTCTCCTAAAAATTCGTCCTTTCAAACACATTTGGCTTATTTAGTTTGTCAAGGACGGACTAGACGTAACACAAAAACACTTTTTTTTTGTACACCTTGTATGATGAAGGAACGACAATAATATTTTTGGATACTATAAACCTTAAGCTGAAAAGAAGGTACTCTTGATCAATGTCGATAAAATAAACTGTTTTAGAAAAAAAAGATAAAATGATTTATATTCAGTATACGTAAATTCCATTACTAAGTTAGTAACTAATAAGACGAAGGAGAAAAACCGAAAATTTGAAGACACTACCATAAACTAACACTAAATATTAATATTCATATTTAAATCGGTATATGTGAAAAAAAACCATAGCAACAATAAGGGAATTTTATGGACATAAAACAACAACCAATGCAAAAAACCATATTGAACAAAAATATTTTTTTTCGAAAACAGTTCATTTTATCGACATTGATCAAGAGTGCCTTTTTTCAGCTTAAGGTTTAGAGTATCCAAAAATATTATTGTCGTTCCTTCATCATACAAGGTGTACAAAAAAACATTTTTGTGTTACGTCTAGTCCGTTCCTGGCAAGCTAAATAAGCCAAATGTATTTAAAAGGGCGAATTTTAAGGAGACTCATCTACTAACCATTATACTAAGAAATTATTAAATTACACCAAGTATTTAATAAATTATTTAATAAAATAACGATTTCCAGGGACGTCCGTAGGTTAGGCCGTAGGAAGAAAAGAAGAACTTCTCCTGTTATTTTTAAGTGTTCTATCTGAACCCGGGAGATCGCCCACATATTCTGGGACACCCTGTATAGGTGCTAAAAGTTCGTAAAATTTGCTTTAAAAGAAAAATTGCCAAAAATAAAGTGTAATCCAACGTGGACCCAGAGCTTAGAGTTGATGGAAAACATTTTGCTCAAAAAAGGTAAAATGTAAATAATTTTATACCAAAATTACAATTTTTTTCTCATACCGGGATTTTTTCCAGCTAGATTAATTATTACGCTAGAAAAACATGTCGCCCATCCTTGTTCATTAGCAAGTCATTACATTTTTTTCTTTTAATCATTGTAGATACCCTTTCAAATGCTTACGTAATTATGTCGGCGAAGATATTTACAAGAGCTAATGATGAAAATTTATGGTCTTGGATATTATAAACAGTAATTAAATCAAATACACTAAAGTTGCATAATATTGACTCATAAAATAATCTGTAAGAATGGCCGTTAGCGCCCTTAGGCAGGCTAGAAATCTTTGCAGTTGCTTTGTTCTCATCGGTACAGAGTAGTTATTCACCCCTTAGCATAAGAAAAACCTCAAGTTATCATATGAACACAAGAGATACAGAGTGTCCCAAAATTAATAGTACACAGTAAAACTGCAGATTCTTTGGGTGAAAATATTGCGATTTAGCCAAACTTTACTTAGTTCAAAAGTTGATAATAACCGAGATACAGGGTAGGGTGTCCAAGTGAAAATTTTATTTTCTAATTAACTTACTTTTTAACTATTAAGTTTTTGGTTTGGGGGTTTTTAGGGGCCAGAAATTTGAATTTGTTAATTATTTTATTTTTAGGTAGATTGTAGAGGGCGCTCGCTGCATCACTCTGGGTACATAGCAACAAGTGCAACTCTTTTGCGCTTTACTGTATTTATGTTTTTATTAAAAATATCAATTTTCTCATCACATATAGCCAAAAATGGTATGTGTATCTTGTCAATGTCACTTCGAGCAATTGTTTTCGATATTTTTGCATTTTATAGTGCCCAGTGCGCTTTTAAAAATATTACAACATTTATTGTCAAAAACAGACTTTTACTTGATAGTTTATTTAACAATAAAATTTTTATTTAACTTATAAATATTTTCACGTTTAATTTCTTTGTAGTCTGGACTTATATTATTAATTACTAATACTAAAATATAGGTTAAGTTAGAACTCCTTGTAATCTAAATTATTATATACAGGGTGTCATGGAAATGACGTATTATATTTAAAACGACAATTCCTGAGATAAAGACAAATTAAAGAAAAATAGCCATAAATGGCGCTTTCAATTCATTCAGCGGTAAAAGTGACCTGACGTCAAACCAGAAAAACACCTGTGTGGCACTGCGATACATGTAAGCAATCAAGGAATTCTGGCCGGTGTTGTCATTCACCTTAAACTCTTTAGACAAAATAAAATAATTTAAACACTTTTCCATTCTGTAATACCTTTCTGTATAATTAATTGAAGAACATTTACGACGGACTATGTTTTAAACAATCCGAAAAAATATATGCAATAGTATTAGCCACGTACGTCACTAGGACAAATGCCAATGACGTCTTGACGCCTTACATCGGCTGAGCGAAGTAGTTTTATATAGAGCCGCACGCTTGCGTCTGTTAGTTGAAGACCAACCATCAGCCCGATACGTTGTGTCTCGTCGATCACCAACACACTCTCAGCAATCCGCTCTGTTTTTTCGGTTTACGCGTGTATCTTGCCCGTCCATAAATAATCTTTGAATATTGTTTTTATTGACGCGTTTCTTCTGGACGTCAAATTTCGTCCCGTGTAATAAAATCTAATAATCTGTAATATAATCTGTATTATTGTATTTTCAAAAGCTAACTATCGGTTCTGTTTCACTATTACTATGTGTACATAAAGTGTTTCTAGGAGTATTTCCATGGAAAAGAAAAAAAACTGATTGTGTTTGTGCCTGGATTTCCTCGCTCTTTAGGTATAAGGATAAATACAAGTAGGTAGAAAATAATTCATTTATATAATTTTATATGGAATTTCAGTTTTAGATTAAGTTTGGCAACATTGCCATTGGCTCTGGGTGAAATGTTGTACAGTAACGCGGACTGACCTGTGAGTAAGAGTGTTTATAACCCCACTTTTAAAACGGTCGATTTAAAAAAAATAAAATATGTAGCGTTTCTCTAGGACACCCAAGGAGTCACCCATTAAAATATAATACGTCATTTCCATAACACCCTGTATGTTATTTCATATTTCAAAAAGCGTACTGGACAGTACATATGCAAAAATCTGAAAAGCAGTTGCTCGGAGCGACATTGACAAGGTACACATATCATGTTTGGATAAAAGTGATGAGAAGATTGTTTAATAGGAACATAAATACACTAAAGCGCAAAAAATTTGCATCTAGTGCCGCAGCGACCGTCCTTTACAATCCATATAAAAATTAAATAATTAACCCCAAAAATCATAAAAACCTCCAATCACATAATTGTATGCAAAAACGTTGGTAAAAAAAGTAAGTTAATCAGGAAATTGTAGAAAACAACTCGGTTATTACCAACTTTTGAGCAAGCAATGTTTGTCCAAATCGCAATATTTTTACCCAAAGAATCTGCAGTTTTACTGTCTAGGTGCTATTAGTTTTGGGACATCCTGTATATAGCCCAATCTGGTAAAAAAAAAATATATGCTAACCTACCAACAAGGGATGGAGGATATGCGAGGGCGGCAGTTTTAAGTTTTTGTCTCGAAAACAATCAAAATCCGGGGCTGGAATACTGACTCTCTCTCGATATGATCATTCTCCTCAAGTCAAGAATACGGCTTTGTCATAAGCTAGGTTAGAACACAGCTTCTAACGTCTACCCGTAACTGATAAGAACAACGGATCGAAAAAGGTAAATCGTAAAGGATACATTGTTTAATCATATCGAACAAACCAGGTACATAATTATGCACTTTCCAGACATCGGATGTTTATAAGACCACTGACAACTAATAGGCCGTTGCAAATTAAAACAAGACATTCAATGTTGCAATTCAAAACAAGTTATGCTTATTATGCATCGATTGCGCAATAATTGCACGTTTAAAAGTAAATCAATCGTTCCACAAATAAACATGTTTAACATCAATAATCGATAGGCATAATAAATACAGAGTGTCGATTTTAAAACCCGTACGTAAACTTACTATATGGTTACTAGGTATTTTTTATAGTATGAAATTTCAAATTTATTTCAAATTAATAATAAAGATTTACAATAATTATTTATTCACAAGTCTCTAGAATATAATATATCGCAAAGTATAAGTGCACCTAGGTATGTGCATGATTTTTATCACAGTTGTATATATGTTTCAAGATATTTTATAATAACTTATCCGAAAATCAATTACATTGACAATCATATCGGTGCGCGAATTGATACCTTAATAACGAATACAAAAAGTCTAGACCTAAAACCATCCGAAAAGCTGTTGATTCTGAAAATAAAATTTCTTATACAAGACATTGAAACGTTTTTGTTATTTACCTTTTTTATGTTATCAGGAATAAGATTGTACAATTTAGGACCCAAATAGGAAACAAAATGCTGAGCATTACTATTTCTACAGAGAGTCACATTAAATGTGTGTTCCCTTTAGTAGCATAGTTGTGAGTAGGGAATCCAATCCCGCACCCAAACTTTAATCCCTCAAACTTGCGGGATTGAGCCAATCGATCCGCGGGATTTGCGGGATAGCAAACAATGAACAAACCCGTTATTGTTGGTCGATGCGTTGGGGATTCCCCGCCATGCTGGGCTATTGAAAATACGTTGTTAAACAGAACAGTTTTCTTGCGTACGTGCGAAAGTAAGGGCGTTATTCTACGAGTATCTAGTGACATTTATCGAGTGATTGAATATAATACATGGAATTTAAACAGCAATCACAAAAATGAGTATGTAGTTTACAAAGACAATAAAGGTTCAAGTTTAGTTTGGAATTATTTTTTAAAGTCTGAAGATGGTCTTACAGCTAAATGTAAGTTATGCCCTAGCATTATCAAAATCGCTGCTCGATCCACCAAAGGTCTTCACACCCACTTACAAACAAAGCATAATATTAATTTGAAAGTCCAGAGCAGCAGCGGTAGTGTTCATATTGATAAAATAACACAGGAAATGAAAGCTAGTACCAGCAGTTCGAGTAGTTCGTTTAGTTCTATTGCTAAGCGCTCTGGTTCTTCTGTGCTACCTAAGAAAATGAAAATTACTTTTTTTTTCATCTGAGGAAAAAGATTCGATGGAGTGTGTGGAGTGTCTCGACTGGTAGCTAAAAATGATATACCCTTTGTAAAGTTTATCACATCGACCGATATGCGCCCAACTATTCGAATCAGAGGGCCACAAATTGTGTAAAATCTATTCCGCCGACAAGTGTCGAAGCTGAACGTGCGTTTTCAGCCGCAGGATACATGTGCAATAAAATAAGATCAAATGTAAAAGATGAAACATTAAACATGTTATCTTTTCTCCGAAAATGCTTTCAAAATCAATGTAACATGTAACCGTTAAACTTGTATTGTACCTATACAATAAATATTTTCCTGCTACTCTACTTTGTTCCTAATTGCATAGAACAACTTTTTATTAACGTACAGCACCCACATCGAGTCCCGCAAATTCCGCACGTTTAATCCCGCGAAATCACAGTGGGATCCCGCATTATCACCGCGTGATCCCGCATTTGCGGGATTTGATTCCCTAGTTGTGATATATATAGTTTAGCTCAAATTTATCGGTCGGTACAGTGAACAAGATTACATGCTGTGAGTATGTACAATCCTTTGAGATTGGGCACATCCTCTGAATAAATTAGATTTGTTGGATATAATTTTGTTCTTTTTAAAATTATTTTAACTAAATAGTTTTGAATTAGTCTAAGCTGTTCTAGGTGAGTATTATAAGCTCCTCCCCAGACAAAAATTCCATACCGCAGTAGTGGTTCAACAAGTGTTTTGTATATCATAATCAAAAGTTTTTTTACATAAAATTTCTTTGATAATATAGAATTTAAAAATAAGATATTTAATTTTTTTGCACATATACCACACATGCTGGTCCCATTTAAGGTGGTTATCAACAATAATACCCAGATATTTGGTGTTAGAGCTTTCTTTAAGGGGTTGGGCTATATTTTCTATTTGTATAGAATCAAAAACTGGCTTCTGTTAAAGAAAATGCGACATAATGTGTCTTACTAATGTTTAAACTAAGTTAAAAAGTATTAAGAAGGTTTTTATCTTTGAAAAACCAGATGTTAATTGTCCCATGTTCGCTCTGAAAAAATTATGACAGTGTCATCAGCATATGATATGATATACAAAGCCCATTAATGTATAGGTTAAACAATATAGGTCCAAGCACTGTACCCGGCGGTACTCCATGCTCTAATACTTTTGGGTCACCAATTACATTTCCCATTTTAACATGTTGTGGATTAAATTTTAACAGAACGAGTTGAACTTAAAATTAAAACTACATATTTCTATTGTCGGACTATTAATTGTTAGCAAATATGATAACAAATATCCCATACAACTCTACCATACAGAATCGCACGTTACTTTTTCTTTTGAAGGTTGGACCAGTTTAAAATTAAGGGTCATATATGTATTTTGATATCTACCGTAAGATCAACGTTTAATAAGAAAATCAATCATGTCCGGGCTTATACGGTTTGTTCTCGCTGTTATTGCATGACATGACCTTTCCTCAGGCACTTAACAATACCTACAATAAAAATCATAAGCGGTTCGCAATTTTTAATTAGTACTTTCGTGATAAGACAATGGAAGTTTTAGTGTCATAATTAGGTGTGACCAATTCTTTTAATTGCGAAGTTTTGAAGAACGTTTTACTAATTTCTGGTATTAAAAACTCTACAAATGGAAAATTTGTCGCAACCTTAATTTTTATAGGACTCGTTAGCATATAAAAGCTTATTGTTCTCACTTGGTTGTTTGTATGTAAGTCGGCTACAGAGGATTATTGTATTAAACCCTGACTGTAATGTAACACCCTGATATTTCGGGCAAGTTTGATATTTTATAACTTTTTTATTCTTTCGATTTTCATGATTTTATTATCAGTTTGTAAATCCGTTTATTGTGTTTTTCCTTAATTATTTTATAAAGTAACAGTTTCCGATTAGGCTATATTATACAGGAGTAAATCAAACTGTTGTTTTTGTCGTAATTTTAAAATACCCTGTAGGAAAATTGAGGAGGATAATTTTATTTACATACTGTTTCTAACCTTTCATGTATTCTAAACGTTTCGATTTTTGATTCATTCCAGTATCTCATTTCTACTGCACACGCTGATTTGAAGCCTATTTTCATTAAGAAAAACAAACACTGGTATATCATACATAAAGTTAATTAACAAAAACAATTTTAATATCGTGTATTTTCTCTTCTCGCAGCAATGACAGCTTGCAGTCTTCGTGATATCGAACGAATAAGGTTACTTATCCTTTCTTGAGGGATAGCCTGATATATTTCGGTCAGCGCCAGTTGTAAGTCTTGCAAGGTTTATGGTTGTACAGGACGACGACGAACGGACCTTTTTAAAAGATGTTCGATTGGGCTCAGATCCAGGCTACCTGCGGGCCATTCCAATCTTGGAAGTCCAACTTCATCCAGATATTCGTTCACTACATGTGCAACGTGAGGTCTAGCATTATCATGCAATAATGTAAATTGGTTCCCAATGAAAGGAGCAAATGGAACAACAACTTCTTAGAGGATTTCCTCAATATGACGGTGGGCGATTAGAGCTCAACAAAAACGAGATTGGTGCGTGCTTCGGTAGAAATAACAATGACATACATTTTCTAAAAATAACATCGTTTGAGATGAGAAATGAGATAATGGAATGAATCAAGAAGCGAAATGTTTAGAATACATCAAAGATGACAAGAAACAGTATGTAAATAAAATTATTCACCTCAATTTTCCTACAGGGTGTTTTGAAATTACGACAAAAAACAACAGTTTGATTTACTCCTGTATAATATAGCCTAATCGAAAAATGTTACTTTATAAAATAATTCAGGAAAAACACAATAAATTGATCTACAAACTGATAACAACATCTCATATAGCAATATAAAGAAACTTCTATATAAAACATTTTTCTGTACCTCTTTAACTAAGAAAATATAGGGTCATTTTGAAATTGTCAATTTTTTGATTTTCCCCGTATCTCTTAAGCCAGCGAAAATTTTAAAATTTTGATTTTACCATTTTAAGTTTGACCCAAAAAGAGCACATTACTTTTTTGATAGCACTAACAATTACGGACTACCCTATAAAAGTATTGAAAATGTGACACCCCTGTACAAGGATGTCATTATATGCAGCCACCTTAAAAATTATATGGGATTTCCTATGTTCAACTTAACGATGCATCACGCGGTATATCAATCCTAAAATAATAATTATGTAAAAGGAAAATCGTGGTTAATCACTCCTTTTATGGATGAATTTATTTCCTTCTGTAAACATAATACATTAATTCTTAGCTTATGATGGTATAAAATATTCAAAACATGCTATGCTACCATCTTTTATTGCCATAATATATGGAATTGCGGAATTCTATAAATTCCTACTTTTACTTTATTTGCCTTATTTGAATGTATCCTGTATCATCACTATCACGAACATTACTTTTGAGAAAAAGCCAGCAGATTATTTTAAATTATACTATTTCAAACAGTTACAGTCATATTTGTTTATTTAGGAGCGTCATGTTCGCTTACCTTATACAGGGTGTTCCGATAATGCATCAGGATACTTCCGAGCGTATGTTAAAATAAAGGTAGTCAAGTATCAAAAAGTCAATAATTTTTTATTTTTGCTTCCATTGGAAAAACTCATTTTACAATAATAAAAACGAACCGAACCTTTATTCAAGTATTGCAACTAAGTGGTGTGGTTAATCGACTCGTATAAAGACTACCTTTTTTATTAGGTATTCGTTTGTCGTTAAAATGGCATGCATATACAACGTGTCCAAGATAAGGAGGGCCAGTACAGGGATCTCGGAAACCGTAAGAGATACGAAGTCGGTTAAATGGAGGTAAAGTTGCGCACTTACGTGCCTTATAATATGACGTTTAGAAAGTTTTAAAATTCCGAGTAGTTCCGGAGATATCCGGAAAAAAACGAAATTCTGAAAAATCGTTTCATTGTTTTCCTGGGTTTTTTGAGATCGAATTCTAAAGTAAATTGCACTTTTATATTGCCACTTTTTCCGCTCTATCTAACAACGTTAATTTTTTTGTAATCCGACGAGTCGTCTTCGAAGGCCCATTATCCACTTTCTTTTTTAAATACGGTCCTGTTTTTCTGATATTGAAACTTGAGAGCTTTTTTTCTTCTTAATGCAACGATGTATGACACATTGTGGTTTAATGGCGTTTCGAAAGTTTTTGAACAACATCAGGAAAGTTTGGGATACGGTCCTGCATTTCTCATAATTTTATAAATAATATCTCATAAGTAAGCTCTAAATTTTTACTTATGTTGGACTAGTTCAATAAATAACAAATAATTTAATAATAAACCACAAATAAGTGAACAACATACAGAAACATTATTTCAAACTTCTGTTTATTCGGGATTTAAAAGAAAAGGAGGCGTTTGAAACAAAAAAATTAAGATGGTGACGCGTGATTTGTTTCACATGCCCATTGTGATCGATTCAAAGCGTTTTAAAAGGTTTTCTATTTTCCAGAAAATATGGAACATAAATTTACAAATGCTGAACAGTTTGATATTATATCGCATGTTGTATTTTATCTCAAAAAGCTGTTATGTGGCAGTTAGAAGCTGATATTTGTGCTTAAAGAATAACGGAAACCATGATTATGTAGTTCCTTACTTTTTTCGTTGTTCGTTTTATTACTGTTTGGTATGATTTTTGCTCACTTATTTGTGGTTTATTATTAAGCTATTTGTTATTTATTGAACTAGTCCAACATAAGTCAAAAATTTAGAGCTTACTTGTGAGATATTATTTATAAAATTAGGAGAAATACAGGACCGTATCCCAAAATTTCCCGATGTTGTTCAAAGAACCCACGAAACGTCATTAAACCACAATGTGTCATACATCGTTCCATTCGGACTCTCAAATTCCAATATCAGGAAAACAGGACCGTATTTAAAAAGAGAAAGTTGATAATGGCACTTCGAAGACGACTCGTCGGATTACAAAACAATTAACGCTAAGAAAACCAGGAAAACAATAAAACGATTTTTTAGAATTTCGTTTTTTTCCAGATATCTCCGGAACTACTCGGAATTTTAAAACTTTTTAAACGGCATATTATTAGGCACGTAAATGCGCAACTTTATCTCCATTTACCCGACTTCGTATCTCTTACGGTTTCCGAGATCCCTGTACTAGCCCTCCATATCTTGGACACGTTGTATTTCTTCCATAACTGTTAAAACAAAAAAGTTACGGCAAAAATTAAAAAAAGAATATCAGGTAAATTGGCTTGTGGTGACATAGGAGAGAAACATTTTTATAACAGGCCGATTCCCTGCGCGAAATATGAAGAACTTGTATCACCTGCCTTGCAATAATATTGTTAAATTAGAAAAAAAAATTAATAAATTTAGACATGAACATCCAATAAAATTGGTTATTGTCTGCAAAATGACATTCCCCTGAGGTGCCTTTTCTGATTCTCCAAATCGGGAGTTTCGGTGAATTTTAATATTTCTTAAAAAATTTAAATATTTACTAATTAAAATTTAAAAAACACCGATGAATCTCATATCTCATATATCCTTATTATTTTTGGTTTGGAATATATATGTACATGGTCACAATATTATCTAATTATATATATACAGCGATATAATATATTTTTCTATTCTCTAAGTACAGTAGGTCCAAGACCACCCACTTAGGTTACGCTGCCAGACCGAGGCCTGTGCCGGGGACGGTTTTAGCCCTTGGATTGTATGCATGTTTGCCGTGGCGATAATCAGTCGATTATCGTCGACAATTGATAACTTTAGCCTGCATGGAATGTTTATGTTTTATATGACTGATATACTGTGTTTTAAGAATTTATTACTGCTGGAAAAAGTTTCAAAAAAACCAGCTTTGATGAACCCGAAGAAAGTTTTATATCTCTCATATATAGTTTTCTATTTACATGTCACAATCTAGAATCGAAAAAAAGTTGATGCGATGGCCGGGAATCGAACCCGGATCAACTGCTTGGAAGGCAACTATGCTGACCATTACACCACCATCGCACATACACTTGCTTTGCTGAAATTGAAAGTTGCGTTTCTCACGGCATATTTAAACGAGAATTTGCGTGTATTGTTGGTTTCCTAACGTCAAAAGTTAGTAGAAGCGTACAGGGTGTCTGGAATTTGAGAAAAAATAATGGTTTTCACCAAAACCCGTACAAATCCCCAAGTTTAAAATTAAAAATTACCTCAAAAATGTATCGACAATATTTACAAATAAATTATAACTTATGCGAATTTGTAAAGAGGAATTTGGTTCTAAATTATGACATTTTTATGTGCAGGAAAATGGAAACAAAACCAATATTTCTGGTAGCCTTTGCTTTATGTTTCCTGGGATGCTATGGAGCTGACTTGGAAGTTATAAACCAGTGGACTTTCATGCAGTTCGACGCACCTTACGGATATAACTCCAGAGATTTTAGGTAAATATTAAAAATCTGAAAAAAATTGGATTGAATATTTTTAATAAACGGATTTAAAAAAAAAGAGCGGCGCCAGCACATAAACTCCTGGACAAAATTAACGCAACATCAAAAAATTGGCATATTTTTTATGCTATTTTTTTTTTTTCTGAATTTGTGATCCGATTTGAATGATTTTTTTTGCATTGTAGGATGGTTCCTTGACAATGTCATAGTTTTCGCTGTTTATGATAAAAAATTTAATTTTCGATTTATACTGGGTTTACTAAAAATGCTATGATTTTTCCGAAAATTCGTATCACCCTGTGGAGTATATTAGCAACCGAAGCATATATCAGTTGACATTAAACGGTAGGTGCATCTTTCCCCAACATTTTCTTTTTTTGGTTTACTTCATTATCTCTGTTATTAAAGGAGATACACCGTTTTATAGCGTAACATGTTTTTATAGAGTTTAATATTCAACACATTCATTGTAAATGTTTTCAAGAAGGTTTCAAGAGTAAAATACACGTCGAGGCATACAAAACGAACTTTTAATAAGCAGTTTCCGAACAGTTTTTATCAGTATGGCGAATTTTATTTGACCTTTGTAACTTTAAAACACAACATCTGCTGACAAATCGCTTGCAATGTCAGAAAAAGTCCATAGTCTACTTGAAAACATTTAACAATGAATGTGTTGAAAATTAAAGTCTATAAGCACATGTTACACTATAAAACGGCGTATCTCCTTTAATAACAGTAACAGAGATAATGAAATAACCCAACAAAGAAAATGTTGGGGAAAGATGGACCTACCGTTTAATGTCAACTGCAATATATTTCGTTGCTAATGCTAATAATAAGGTATAGTAACATTATACATAGGAAGATAGATAATTTCAATACCTTTTAGGACGACAGATAAAATATAGGGTATTTCATTTAAAAAAACGTACCATTTACCATTTTTCCAAACCATCAAAATATTTGTATTTTGATACACCCTGTACTATTATAACTAATATTTGGAAAGAGGGTGAAAGACCTCTGGATATAACCTGGCTCCATACCAAATTTCAGTGCTTTAATTTGTCAGATTTTAAAAATATTATCACTTTTTGTAGGACATGTTTTCCGAAAAAAAAGTGAAATTAATTATTATCTCGAGAACTATAACAAAAAATATTAAGGAAAGTTATTACGAAATTAATAAGGATTCTAAAACAAATATAATACACAGGGTGTTCCATTTAAATTATCAAAGTTGCTAATACTTTCAAGTAGAAGCGGCAACACTGTATGGCTAAAAATATTTTTAGAAGATAGATCATGTCCGCTTCTATAAGCTCCCAAATTTTCAAAGTGATCCGATGACTAGTTCTCTATAAAAGTCTAATAGGCCATCCACCATCAATCACCCTGTATAGGCAACCCCGTCGTATTGGTGAACTAACGACGACCGTTCAGAACCGAAATCAGTCGTAGGAATGTAACGATATGAAAAATGTATCGATACGTGGACAATAGATATGAAAATTAAATCTAAAAGTGACTTTTCAGTGATGGCCACAAGGCCTTCTTTTATGCGAGAAAATAGATTGTATATTTCCCTGTAAAGAATGTCTTGTGCCAAAATATTGCCGTGTAATCATTTTTATTAAGGACAAAGTACGGTCCTGGTCACCGTTTAACGCAATAGTAGTTTGTACAACGAGAGTGGATCAGTGTTACCAGATTGACGGATTAATCCGTTTTTGACGGATTTTTGCTACCCTGAGAAAAATAAACGGATTTTCGACGGATTTCAGACTTCGGACGGAATTTTGCGGATTTTTGAATATGGAAGAATCTTAATGCATGTTTTATCAGATTCAGCTAGTTTTGTTACCGTAAATAGTTGTTACTGTAGGAATGATGGCCAGCATGATAGGCGTTTTCATTTCTCAAGTTGGTCAACGATGTAACCAATTTTTTTCTTGGGGTTGGTATGACGTATGACATTATTTTGAACGCGCTTGTTTCGCGCGCAGTTGAAAGTTGAAACACGGACCCCTATATCTCTATATACTCGTATTGGTTACTAGGGTTCATGGCGCAGCTACTTCTGAACAACCAGTAACAACGCAACTTTCAATCGATTTATCCAATAATTTTTTATGAATAAAGTACGTAATTCACGCGAAAACGAAAAATAATACCTTTTTAGAACAAATTTGCATGAAATTAGATAAGTTTAACTATTTCTACACAAAACGGATTTTTACGGATTTTTGAAAGCCTTCCCCCACCCTTTCCCCAGTATTCTACGGATTTCCCGACGAACCATTCTGGCATCACTGGAGTGGATATGATGTCCATATCGCACGATAACGTAAGTTGAGCACGACGCCAAAGGCGGAGTGCTCAATCGTTAGAGGGCGATATGGACATTCCACTCGAGTCGTACAGTATACTTTTTCTACGACCAATTAAAGCAACTTTACACTGGTAACATTTTAAAAATTTCAAATTTTTTAATTCTTGTCGACGGCACCCACCAGAAATTCCAAAAATCAATACCACCTAAAATATATATTCAAAATAATTATATTATACCTATCAGTAGTAAATAGAAAAAATAACAAATTTAAAAAAAAAGTTATCTGCCGTCGGGATTTGAACCACGGACCTTGTTGGTAAAACCCCAGAGCCTATGACACTAACCTAACGGTGCTTTTCAAAAACGGCAATAGGTAGCGTATAAGAACCTCTGCTTATTTAGATAGCCATGGTTTGCGCGTAAATGAGATTTTCTAATTTATAATAAATAATAATAAAACTTACCTTTGTAAACAAATATTTATAATCTGGTGCTCCCAGAAGGAACATTTTAATTTGTTCAGACGTTAAAATTCTAGCTTTCTTTGGTTTATAACCGGTACTCTGTAACTTCAAGAAAGCCCGCAATTTACAATATGTTTTCTGATATGTTTTTGATTTTATATTCCAGCGTCCAATCCATAAATCTTTTATAAGTAAATTCATATTTACTACTTGATTTTTCTGGTAACAATGCTGCGTACGTTTCATTTGCTGCTAAACGGATATTTGGCGGAGTGCCGTTTATTGATTCTTCATCAGAATCACTCATTTTTTATTACTTTTAGATTTAAATTACTCAATAATTTATGAAATAATGACAATAATTACGATCGACAGAATTATGCACTATTAATTGACATTTCAAAAACGAATAGTTACCTGGGTACGTAACTCTAACTGTGATTGGTCATTTTCATATCTCACGATCGTGCGATATGAAGTCATATCCGTTCAGTTAACCGGAATAGCCATCATATCAATTCTGTAAACTGTGAAGGAAACAGCAAATATACATGTGGGAGTAGAAAAATAGTTTATCAGTCGGCATTGCGCATGACATCTAACGACCAGCTTTGTTTACATGCGCGAGCCCATAAATTTGCCACTTTTGCTTGTAGAGTTTGGCTATCCATAGATATAGGTCGGTGGGCATAACTAATTTTTTTCACCCGAGTACTGCCGATAATAATTATAATCCATTTTAAGCGATTTTCTTTAAACAACTTTTAGACCCGAAAATACCGTTTTCACGGGCCTCGAAATAACCCGAGACCGAATCTTCATAGCGACGCCTAGACTTAGAGCGGGGATTCCAGCAACTTTATCCACCATTCCCAGAAACACTGTCAGGGGATCAAGCCCCAATCCGCAGCCCTATCCGGATTGGTCTTACCACGGAGCCGGATTGAGGTTGGATAATCGGACAACCTGTGCTGGCTTGGTTTCGGTTTACAGGATCAGGACGGATTCATGTAACAGATTATGGGTAAGAAATTCAGTTAGGATCGATGCGGATTGTGCGTCGTCACTCCTAAACTTTTACCTACCAATTTAATTCCAATCTAGTTGGCCATTGTTAGACCTGAAATTGTTTTAATGATCTAACTTTTACACCTTTTCTACGAAACATAAGCACCATGGCGCAGTCGGTAGCATAGGTTTAAATGTTAAATTAATAATACAACTTCAGGTCTAGTTGGCATTTGGCTCGTTTCTATTATTCGAGATCTATTTATACTACTAAGGCTACTATAAAAACAACGCATATATTTTTAATGTTTATACAAGGTGGGTCGGGAGGAATAGATCAAACTCCAGGAGTGTATTGTACAACTAACATTAAATAATTTGAACCATCATAGGTTTTAGATTCCGGAATAATGACCTCCATAGATGACTTCCAAAGAATATGTCCGCCGAAGCTAGTTGTTTTTGATCTTAAAACAGACCAAGTGGTCAGAACGGTGGAATTCCCAAGACAAGCCTTAAGGCCGTCATCCCTTTTGGCCAACTTAATCATTGATGAGAGCGTACAGGGATCATGTGACTCTGCTTTCATTTATATGGCCGATACCGCAGCTCCAGGTATGAATTAATATTTTACGGTTTCAACTTACTTATTTTTTATATGGTGGTCAAAATTGGTGTCTTTGCCCTCAATACTCAACATTATTACAGCTATTCTTGTGTATGATGCACTTCGAGACACCACCTGGAGAGTCAGCCATCCGAGCATGTTCCCAGATCCCAACTTTGCAACATATGCCATAAGCGGGGAAAGCTTTACTTTACCAGATGGTGTGGTCGGATTGGCTCACTCCCCCAAGTTGGCTACACTCTTCTACCAACCGTTGGCTACAGACAGGTAAGGAGACGGAAATATATTTTTAGAGTATTCTTAAATTTGTTTTTTCAGGATTTTTAGTATCCCTACTGCAACCTTGACTAAAGGACCTCCAGCAGAATTTGAAGACATTCCCGTTTCCTTAGCAGGAAGAAAATCGTCACAAGGTCTTGGCCTAGCCATCAGTTTGACTGATGATACGTTGTTCTTTAATCCGTTGACTGAAACTTCGTTGGCTTCTTGGAATCCGTTAAGTAATGAACAAAAGTAAGTAAATAATTTTCGGCAACTAAAAAAGATATTTGTTCGAATTATTAACTTTTTAATGAAGATTTTTTACGTATAACTTTTGGTTATACCGGAAGTTAGGATTAACATTGTTCTATGTATTCACATAGAATAAGTAATTTATGTTAACAAATTAATGTACATGTACCCATCTCCAACCGTTTCTGAAATAAAATTCATTAAAGGAATTTTTAATAAAAAACGACAAAGGTAAGTATAACTTCCGGTATCATCGGCTATCCATATATACAGGGTGTTCCTTAATTACGTGCTAATATTTCAGGGTGTGATTCCTTAGGTCATTTTCTAAAGAAAAGTTCATATGAACATATGTCCGCAACGGCTTCAATTTTTTGCTACAGGGTGTTGAATTTTTATTTTTTAAATGGTTATTTTTTAATACTTCCGAAAGCACTTCAGATATTATTTTTAATTTGGGTATGTGTTAATAGGATATAGAACCACAAATTTTGGTTAGAAAAGCTATTCAATTGTTGAACCAGTGGCGTCCTTGCAAAAAGGTCCTCTGATATTTATTACAAAAAATATGGTACGCCACTGACATTTTTCCATGTATTTTTTTGATTAGCCTGGTCAATTCTACATGAAAACGTTCTCTTGAGTTTTTCTCGTCAGACGCACCGTTATTGATTAAAACCACAAATTCATATTGAAACTCATTATTATTAACATTGATAAAATATTTAATTATAAATTTTGTTTTATAAAAATTGTTGGAGTGGGCAATTCGATGCGAAGACGGGCGGAAGCATGCCTTTTAAGTGAAGGTGGTCATTTCCAAAAAATTTTATGAAACAAAATTTATCATTAATTATTTTGTCAATGTTAACAATAAAGTACTTTCGGAGATATTAAAAAATAACCATTTAAAGAAATAAAAATTCAACACCCCGTAGCAAAAAATTTAAGCCATTGCCATCATGTATTTGGCGTATCTCGGTAAGAGATCCATCTTTGTTCCTATGAAATGATGAACGTCAAAATTCCGCTTTTTCATATTTAACCCGTGAGAAGATATGGGGATCAGTGCAAATAAAATGACGTTTTCTCGAAAACGGTTAGGATTAGCGACATGAATGAAGAGTACTTAATTTTTAGCCAATAGTTAAAGGTATGTAAAAAACATTGTCCAAAGTTCTCATCATACAGGGCGTAAAAAAAATGGGCCCATGAGTGTTACAGCAAGTCCGTCCCTGCAGCTGTGAGTAATTCACAACAGTTTCTTGGGTAGTAATTTGACGGGTCTTACCTGGTATACATCATATTAAAAAATAATTGAAATATACCAGGTGGTTCAATAATTATGTGTAAAAAACTTGATTCCATTGGTGCTCTTTGGGAGCCCATATCTCCGAAGAGGAGGCCGATACGAAAGAAGTTTATATGAACCTATAGTATTCTTTTCACGTGTTTTCTTCATATCCGGGAGATTTCCCACATGTTCCCGGACACCCTGTATTCTCAGTACGCACTCTTTAAAATATGAGGACATAAACATTTATAATTGTTTCAATGAAAGTTAAGAATTAATAAAATTTCAGACTGGTGGCGTACGATCCCACACTGCTACAGTTCGCTTCGGAGATAAGGTGGAAAGAAGACGGACTTTGGATGCTCACGACTAGATTCCAGAAGTTCTTTAAACGTACAGTCTCGCCAAACGAAATCAATCTGAGAATAATCAGGGTGCCATTCGCTAGTTCTATTTATAACAATTTAAGTAATAACTTGTATTATAACAAGTAAAAATATGTTTTTTTTGACTAACTATACTTTAAATTGAAAAATTTATATAACTTCTAATTTAGTAAAAACCAAAACTCAATATGATAATATTTAATTTAATACCGTTATTCGTTTTTCAATTTTCATGATATTTATGAATCAGACTTTTTTTATATTATAGCTCAATATTAATAACACTGCTTAAGATTTAAATAATATCCCCCATATTCACTAAAGAGGTTTAAATCAAATATTTAGACTTAATATTCTTACCCATCTATTTAAGAAATGAAAAGTCTATGCTTGTCAGGTGGCCTTAATATCAAATACCAATATGGAAAAATATTATTTCCCAGACCACCCGATGATCCTTATACAATAAGGGCGTATTTTTGTCTACACAGTAGCACTTTAAAATACTATTCCAGATTGAATGGTAGTGCCAAGAAAAGGAAGCCCTCTCCATTGATAGGATGCAGGTGGTTGCATCTGAAATAGTATTTTAAAGTGCTACTGTGTAGACAAAAATACGCCCTTATTGTATAATGATCATCGGGTGGTCTGGGAAATAACAATTTTCCATATTGGTATTTGAATTTATTATTCTTAGTTTGTTTTTTTTTGAAATTCATTTATTCATAAAATTATTTAACAAAAAAATAAATTCTTAGACTAGATCCTTTAGTCAGTGTTCAAGACACTGGTAACAAGGATAACACTTAAAACTACACAACAGTGCATAATTAACTTAATTTTTTTTTCTTTTTAGTTATGTTGCTATTTCAAATCCCCAATTTCATTGTCAATTGAAGACGGTTTTAAGGTTGAAACTAGTCATGCAACGACTGTTGTTATACGATATCAAGCTAAATACGATTAATGACCCAAATAATCGTACGATTACGTACGATTATAACAAAAAAATTGGCTTCATGGACTGGTATGACTAGTTGCTCTTGCATTAAAATCAAAAAAATGGACAACTCTATAGAAGATCTCGCGATCGAAGTAGAATATCATACAGGGCAGGTTAAAATAACTAGTTACTTTAATCAAGTCGCAAAAAAGGCTTTTCTTTTTACGAATAATTGGGACTTATAGTCTCAACAAAAAAAAATTATTTGAGATCTTTTGATATTTCAACCGGTTCAGCATTTATGACTAATTTTTCGGACTTCACGTTCCTAAGCAGTATTGATATTTTTGAAAGAAACGGTCAATAGTTCCCTACATTTAGTCGTTGCAAGACAACGGAAAATAACTGCAAGGAATAGTACAAGGTGTCCCATTTTCGACACTTTTATAGGGTATCTCCGTAATTGCTAGTGCAATCAAAAAAGTAATGTAGGTGTCATGTGCTCTTTTTGGGTCAAACTTAAAATGGTAAAATCAAAATTTGAAAATTTTCACTCGCTTAAGAAATATGGGGGAAAATCAACACATTGACAATTCCTAAATTACCCTACATTTTCTTAGTTAAAAGATATACAGAAAAATGTTAAATACATAAGTTTATTTATAATGATTGTTGAATAATTCACCGTTTTCAGAATAAGTATACGGGGTCAGGTAAGAAAGTTATCGGACCCAACCTCATTTTTTAAGTGGAACACCCTGTATATTTTAATCTAAAATGATAGCATTTTAAACTCTCTTTTCAAATTTATAACCTACCATGGATGATAGATAGATATCATCAAATTTTTCAAAAGTAATGTAGTAGTAAGTAAAAAATTAAATTGACGTTAGATATTATTAACAACTAGAATGTCAATATAGTTGTCCCTAGGATATTAGTTTTTGTTTCATGGCCTACTTTGGTTTAAAGTAAAAAAGTTTAATAAATCGCCTAGGAAACCAATATCATCCATGATGTGTTATATATTTGAAAGGAGAATTTAAAATAGTATATTTTTAGATTAAAATATACAGGGTGTTCCATTTTAAAAAATGAGGATAGGTCCGATAACTTTTTTACCTGACCACGTATACTTATTCTGAAAACGGAAGATTATTCAATAATAAATATAAAGAAACTTCTGTATAAAACATTTTTCCGTATCTCTTTTAACTAAGAAAATATAGGGTAATTTCGAAATTGTCAATTTTTTGATTTTCCCCCGTATCTCTTAAACGAGCGAAAATTTTCGAATTTTGATTTTATCATTTTAAGTTTGACCCAAAAAGAGTACATGACACCTTCATTACTTTTTTGATAGCACTAACAGTTACGGAGATACCCTATAAAAGTATCAAAAAAGGGACACCCTGTACATTACGTATCAAGGACCGAAAAGATGCTCTGACGGCCCGAGATGTGTACCGTACTTTTTTTACAAGTGCTCCGAGGCCAAATAAATAAAGAAATACTTCAGACATTTTTCTAAAACATCTTTGAAAAATTAACTGCAAATTCAATTTATATATATATTCCGCTATTTATTATCGCTTGTATGTATGGCTCGGTTTCCTAGTGGCAGAGTGTACGCCTAGCGATCTGAGAGTCGCAGGTTCAAATCCCGCACTCGACATCTCTGGTTTAATTTATTTATCAGTTAAAAAACTATGAGGAGCACATGGTGACTCGAAGCGGGAAGGAAGGAAAGATTTTTCCCGCCCGCTCTCTGAGAGCTCTGGAAAGCGCCACTTTCGGTGAAGAGAACAAGCATAAAGAAATGTTATTATTGTACTGTAAGGAAATATGACTCTGTATTGCCTCGGCTTGCGATTATGATTACGATTAATCGTACAAATCCAATAATCGGTAGTTAATTTTAATCGTTTCATCACTAGTTAAAATCCTTTAGTGAATATGGGCTGTAAATCTTTAAACATATATATTTGTAATTTTTCAGCGAGTTAAATCATTAAAACATACGTATTTTGGAATTTGGAACATAAATTAAACCTTGTATACCTCGGCAATGACCCTAAAGCTTCAGATACTGATTTAGTTAGGGTTTAAACTTTACCTTTTGTTTAAAATATTATTCAGTTTATTTTAGGGCCATTTATGGGAGCTATTCTCCACCCATGATGACTATATTTAAGGTTTCTGATAGGTTAGGATATCTGTTAATTTTTTGAAAAATATGTCAGTTGGTCGTTCACATTTTTCCGATCGTCAAATAAACAGTCGGGGAAGTTTTTCTACTCATCACTTCCCGGGCTTGCAACTTAAATGACATAAACACATAATTTTATTAAACGGCTTCAAATTACCTATTAAATTCAACTACAGAATAATATCCCGGAGTGTGGCGCGCACCCAAGGTATTTGAGGCTCAAAACACCCCCGAAAAAAAATTCTGGGTGCGCTACTGTGCCAAATTTCTACGTCGATAAGAATTGACTTTTTATATTTGATTACCTGACCTGACAGACAATTAATTAATTTACTACTTTTTCAATAGCCATGACATAACAATTTTTAAAAAAATCAGTATAACAACTGTAAGGAAATTACGGAAAATATATATATTTTGTTTGCTGCCGAAAGTAATTTTGGCAAGGTTCATTGCCATTCAAATAAATTAATGAATGAATGACTGATTTCTTGGTAATGTAATAAACAACAACCTTGTGTGGTTTATTCGCAACAATTTTTTAGGTAGCCATTCTTGTAAATATACATAATAAGTAAATAAGCAAACATTAATATTATACTATTATGTTAATTTAGAAAATGCAAAGTTATGTTTAGGTAAAGACTTATACTTGTAAATTCAGACTACTCAAATTATTTTGTATTTATTTTTTTTGTATTTTTTATAAATAAATTTTATGACAAGAAAAATGTTGCATTATTTGTTAGCCGAGTTGGATAATTTACAAGTTTATATAAAAACGCATGATTGCCAAAATTTTACCCAAAGAGACACACATTATATTTAAATGGCTGACTCCTAGGGCGTCCTAGAGAAAGTCTTTTTAATCGAATATCTAAATACTAAGGTAAAAACCCTTTTTTCCCACATACTGTCGCGCCGTACAATCCGAATTCAGTTAGCAACAATGTGGGTCACTAGAGTATACTAACAGTGTTACC
This sequence comes from Barypeithes pellucidus, assembly GCA_963991005.1. Classification (NCBI taxonomy): domain Eukaryota; kingdom Metazoa; phylum Arthropoda; class Insecta; order Coleoptera; family Curculionidae; genus Barypeithes; species Barypeithes pellucidus. The sequence goes on along the minus strand of OZ022561.1, from coordinate 15,903,754 downwards.
AGATCACACCGCATGTTTCGCCCTTGCTTGGGTACCTGCCGCGTGCGACTATCGTTGCTTCAGCATGTTTCGAGACTCGAGACGTGCTTGATGTGTACGAATTTTAAACGTTTTGTTAGTTGTAGTAGCATTAACCGATTTTTTTTCTGTTGTGAACTAATTCATAATAAGAAATATTGTGATGTGATTTCAAATTTGTGTGATATTATGTACCTATTGTTGGTTCTGTTGCAAAACATACTTTTTGTGTTTTATTTCTTTATGGAATTTAATTATAATGGATTATAAGATCGAAGGTAAGAGAGTATGTACCAATAAAATTGTAGTAGTTTTTTTTCTAAAAAGTTTGAAAAAGAAGTGATAACGCGGGTCAAAGACGTGTTGTTGTCAAAAACTGAACAAGTGCGTTTACAATTCCGTGTTGCAATATATGACAACACCGCCTCAATAAACTATTGATCGTGCACCTCCTCAGTAGCGGCCACGTAAATTTTCAGATTTCATATAAAGTGTATATTTCGTACAATAATTCAAAGCGCCATTTAAGGTTATTTTTCTTCAATTTATTTTCACCTGAGGATTTGCCGGTTTAAATATAATAAGTCATTTCCATAACACCCTGCGAGGGGCGGTGCGCAGTTGTGGACACACACTAATGGACACTACTGTGCGATGCTATGGTACTTGGCTATGAGCGAGGGCGCTGTTCGGCGCTCCGTTGTGGACATTAAGCTGTTAAGCTGCAAACACACTATTATCACGTCACGTTAGATCACATGCTATCACGCAATGTCATGGCATACCCGAAATATCTGCAAGGCGGTTTATGCGTGCTTATAAATAGGTTTAGAAGTACACTATAGTCACCTCATGCAGCTCACGGCAAGTCATACGTGACAGCACAATTTTATTTCTGCAAACTTACATATTCGGCACGCGTGATAACACTGTGTCAGAGTTTAACGCTAGAAGGCTACAAGATTCACTTGCCATCTTCACAAACACAAAATATGTAATAAAAATGATCTGCGGTGTACATAGTATGTCTCTAAGCGGTGAGAGCATGTGCTATTTTGCCGATATGACACAATAATAGTGTGTTTGCGGCTTAAGAGTTACACTATTGTATGTCAAATGGGAAAACAACACATACAATAGTGTAATTCACAATTTGTGTAACGATTTATTGGACTGTGAAAAATTAATTCATTTGGGCTAATTAGAGACATAGTTTGTAGTTTATTAGAAACTCCATTTTGGCGTTAGAGAGATGAACATAAAAAAGAGCCAAGCAATTTTTATTTTTTATTAGGTTCTTTCCCTATATTTTCACCCACTGCTGATCATTAAGCTAACCTATTATTATCGGAAGTACAATTTATGCAATATCGCGCGTCAGAACCTTTCTAACAATAATTATTATAATTTCTTTACTATCTATGTGGAAAAGTACAGTTTATGTGCGTCACAAACTTTCTAGCCATTTGTCTACTATAAGTTGTACCACACTGATCCTCAGAAACAATTTACGTCCATCAATGGTAATTCTGTGGTTAGAATGACCGTCAAAACATCTCATAAAATTTGCAAAATAGACACACGGTCAACTGAACATCGTGGGCCGCATCATATTTTCATAGGTAATTGTTGATTTCTTATAATTAGTGTTACAATTAGGAAAATTCTACATGGTTGACTTAGAACGTAAGTATTGAAAGTTAGTTAATTTTTTTAAAAAAATCTATTCCTGCATATGAACATTAGCAAGTCGTCGGTGGTTTTTGTTGGTTCTTTGATTTCGGAAACAGCCAAAAATATTCTCGTAAAAGTTTAAAGATATTTTTTCAAGTCGTAGATAATTATACAGGGTGTTTCAAAAAACATGTGCCATCGCTTGTGTGATGATTCCTTCCCCAAAAATAAGACAAATAATCAAGACATTTTCGAAACGGCTTTAGTGATATTTTGGTTATGAACAGTACTTAACAGGATTCCAGAGTACCTGTAAACGAGTTTTCGTCCCAAGCGTTTATTCCTGTTTTAGGAAAAACATGTCAAGGGAAAAAAAACTTGATAATAGAACTAGAACTCGCGGAAAGTCTATATTTTTTTGTTCCGGAAGATTTATAGATTTAATTTTTTTTACTGCTGCGTATAGAAAAAAATGATGGACTTTCCTCGAGTTGTTAAAATTTTTTTTTTAAATGTACCGTTTTAATAGGAAGCGAAAACTCCGTTTTTCAGAGTAGAAAATTGAAGTATAGACTCCGATCACGTGCAGTCTCTTCCTTCCGATTATCGTTGTTTCTGTCGGCGTACCGATTACGGCGGACGCTCGACATATGCTTCTAACTGCAAGGGAAGATCCAATTCGTCTCGTGCCTTCAAAGCGTGAAACGAACAGGGGTCAAATCGGAGATTTCGACACTACGGCATACTCTTAAAATAGCACATAATAATATATTAGTAATGAAAATGTGCGATAGGCTTACCAGGGGCGTGTGCGCGATAAGGCGCTCCACTAATTTTTAACAAAAAATAGGTGGTACGACACTGACATTTTGATACCAAATTTGAATTCCTAAAAAAAATCTCTTAATATTTTTAATATACCTTTTTTATTATCTAAATTACAGAAATACAATTTTATGACATGTCGGACACCATTTTGTCGCTTCCGGTTTAACCGGAAATTACCTCAACAAACCCAGTATATTTTTCGCTATATCGATTCGCAATACAATTTCAAATTCAACATTTTTTGACACTTTAAATAATTTTTATTTTTTCATCTCTCTCATCAGTTAAAAAAGGAGAGCGATGTTTTTTGAATCACCCTGTAGGAAAATACGTACTTATGAAATGTTTTTGAAGGGCAAGCGTGTTCACGCACAATAACACAAAACGCCTTTTCCCACCGAGTTTGTTTTAGACAAACTGATGAATGTTTTTTTAGTGTAAGTTAATAAATTGATTACAAAACACGTACAGTGAATCTTCTCTTAGGCGGACACCTACGGGACCGTCTAAATGTAGCCGCCTAATAGAGGTGTCCGCTCATGGGAAATTTTTTGTTGAGAAAAAAAAATTACTCGATTTCGTCAAGGGATTTCGAGCCGTTTATTTCGCCAGAACGACTCCAATAAAAGGGTTGGCGCATTTAATTTTTAGTTGAGATATAAAACAGTCAGTTATAAAACATGTCAATTATTGGTTGAATGTCAATAATCGGGTGTTTTACTTTACGCATTAAAAAGAAAAACGGATGAAAACCTGAACAAATAAAAATTATTTTCATGAATATTAATTTTTAATTTAGGTTTGGTATTATTACGATTAGGTAATACTTATTTCAAACTTTTCAATTAATTATACATTTTTTTGTATTATCTAATCTATTATGTTAATTATTGTGTCTTCCCCAAGCAAAAAAAATAACTGGTTTATTAATGCACGTGTGGTTTAATATGGAAAAGGCAGACACGCTTCTTCCTAATTGGTATTAATAATGCTTTGTTCAACAACAAACAAACATGTCCCAATTAATATGGACAATATGGAAATAAACTCGATGTTAATGTGATTTATAGATCAATGAATTTATACAGAATTAGCAACAAATATATTTTTCCGAAAATCGATAAGAAATATTGACATTTTTGAATGAAAAAGGCAATATATCCCTACACTTAGTCGTTGTCAGGCAACGGAAAAAATATTAATTTATATTCATTGAATATTATTTATCGTATAAAGTCCGACCCTCCCTAATATTTTATCGTACCGTCAATTATCGTATAAAGTCCGACCCTCCCTAATATTTTATCATCCCGTCAAACCAAACTGTATAGATCCGGCAACCGTGCCTCGGTCGAGGTAAATGACGATTATGACGAGACTTGCTCGCATGGGCGATTAAGTAGGCGGGCATAATGCAGTTTCTCTGTAGTAACAGGTGGCGGGAGACAGCGGGGGATAGAGGGGCTATGGCGATTTAACATGGGAAAGGCGCACAATTTTAGTGTGCGCCGCGCCGTTGTCTGTTCGTGCATCTAGTTAGAAATTCGAGCGTGTATGTTTTAATATTTTAATATTATATATTTATTAAGTTAAAATGAATAGTTTCACGGTGGACTATTTAAAAAATAACTTTAGTTCTTTGAGTTTGGAGCAAAAAATTGAAGTGAAGAATGCGGGAAGACCTAAACCCGAAATTAATTTAACGCAGACCACAAAGGGTAAATCTAGGGACTTTATTAGAAAGTTTAAGAATTAAATATATGGAAAAAAATTTATAGAGGGTATTCCAAACTTTAATGAGGCTGTTATTGATCAATTTTCTACAATTAAGAACCGAAGAACGGACTTTACGTTTAAGCACTATACACACTAAGAAAATCTTTCTAATTTTCCAAAAGTTGTATTTCCTTGTGTAAAATTAAAAAATAAATAAAAATATGTTTTACCTAACGCATTTTCTTATTACTTCTTTTCTTTCTACATTTAAAACACCTAGAAAGTAATTGTTTGGTCGTTACACAAAAATAAAAATTTAAAAATAATTTCACCACACTCTATTATAGGTCACGAACCGCCACTGAGTACAGGGTGTCCATTTTTCGGCAGTTTTATGGAGTATCTCCGTTATTAGTAGAGATAGAAAGATGTGGTTTTCGCAACACTGTACTACTTTTTTGTGAAACAAAAGATGCTCCAATTAGAATTTTTCTAGGTCCCCTCGCTTTCGATATACGGGATGTTTTTGAGAATTTTACATTTTGGGATTATCCAATACTTACAATTTTAGACCAATGCAATTCCCAATTCAAGGCAGTGGTGCTACGGAGGTCATTGGCGTAGCCAGGGTTTCGGGCGGGATGGGCCTTTTGAGGCGCATATATTAAAAATAAACATTTTGGGCCACATTCATCAAAAATTAATAAATTTAAACAGAACTTTTTATTTTAAAACCGGCATTGTGATTTGATTTTTGTGGTAGTCTCTGAGCTTTGTTAGATATGTAAGTGCCCCCCCTTCGGCTCCGCCACTGCATAGGTGAAATATTAAGGTTTAATCGACAAAAAATACACGTGGAAAGGAGTCGCCATATATGGCATGTTTTAAAAGAAGTTCACCTCTACTATTGGATTGCTACGGAAGTCTAACAAAAAAAATTGCCGACACGCTTGAATCTTCTGCACTTAAAACTTCCTTGTTTACTTAAAACAAGTTGTATAATCTGTATTTTTGGAGCTTCTGCCGCAATTAAAATTGCGTTAATTATCGCACAAACGTGCGAATTATCACATATGTTTACGATTCAACGAATTTTAAAACAACAAGGGTTACACACTGGTTTATCTCTGTACACAGAGATAAACAATTAGCAGCAGGCTAGCCCAGCTAGTTAATTATATGCACAGGAACTTTGCCAGGTAATGATCATTCCCCTGCATCAGGAGTAACTTTATTTGCTCGAAATACTAATCTCCGAACTGTGCTTGCATAAATAAATAATATAGTAAGCCACTCTTTCATTTCCCCCTTGGTTCCTCGTATTTTTTGGTTTATACTAATAGAGGGCAACAATACATTTCATGTCAATTGAAAGAAGATATTGGGCGCATTCAGCAGAACCCATCGATTTCTAAGTGATCAGTAATCATCTGCTGAATGCAATTTTACAAATCGATGGGCAATCGGACGCCATTTTCCATCGAATTTAAAGAGCGATTTGTGATTTGACAGCGATTTATGTCAGTTTTGTTTGTCAGGTTGAGGAGTTAAATTTATAAAAAAATGACAAACAAGTGAATTATAGTTATAAAAACATAGTATACACCATCTCCGTCAGAGAAGAGGAGCATTAAAAATTAAATTATCCATTTCGTACAGATACAAACGTTATATTTGATGAAAATATTTAGAAGGGATCCTAACCAAACAAAAAACTGACAACAAAATGAATTCAACAGACCTACAATTCACGCAGTAAAAATCGCTCATAAATCTGCTGAATGCAGCCGTGGATGGATTTTTCAAAGGCCAACGGAAATAATAATTTTTCTAATGGAATCAAGTCGTGCAACTCAGATATCGCAACTCCTGTAGAATTAAAGGAGCTGGCCGAGAACTTGTTATATGTATTTTTGTCCTGTCACACTAATATACAGTGCAATCTCCCTTAGGCGGACACCTATGGGACCGTCTAGATGTGTCCGCCTAATAGAGGTGTCCGCCCATGGGAAATTTGTTATTAAGTAATATGTAAATGTAAAATTATTGCTATGTATATGTATGTACAAATAAACATACCATAACAAAAATACACTAGTTTTAGTTAGGATGTAGTCCTAAAATCTAATAAAGTAGTTTGACGTGTTTGGGTTGTATACTTGCAATCTAGAAAATGTAATTCCAAGTCTGATAACAATTCCATTGCTGTAGAGTCACCTCTATTATTTGCATACTCTTATAATTCCTTTACCATACTAATGGCTTGTTGATAATTGGTGACATTTGTTTGATTACTGCATTCAACTTCTTCATTAGAGTCGTCAGATAGTGATGTGGTTTCAGTTTGGACTACATAATCGGTTGGAATAGGGTCACTATCATCTTCTAATAGTACATTGCTATCAATGTTAATGAACTCGCCCAAATCATTGTTATCATATTACAAATTCCACAACCTCAATATTCTCTTTCAGACTCTAAACGCGACATTTTTGTGCCATTGTTTACAATTTTCACATTACAACTCACAAATAAACGGCGGCCTGCTGTCGGGGAATCACACATACTTTCATTCGGCGAAGTCCTTTCGCACTGCCACGCTTACGCGCTTGGTTGCCGGTCTGTCTGCACCACCTGCATACGCGGTTGGTCTGTCTTCAGAGAGATTTTGCACCGTACTTATTCGTCTCCCGAATACTTTAAAGACATTTTTGTCCGTTTAAGGGAGGGTCTTCGCACTCTTTCAATGAAAACAGCCGGTCCGCGTCCGCCCAAAGGAGGGTCTGCCCAAGAGAGGTTGATTTTTATGGAATTTCATATACCTAGTTCCGGACTATGAAAAAATGTCCGCTTAATACAGATGTCCGCTTATTAGAGGTGTCCGTTATGAGAGGTTTCACTGTATAACATACAGGGCGTTCGGAATATTTGGGGAAATGATATTTACATATTAAAATAAACTGTTTTTGCTTCTATTTGAAACTATAACTAAAACTTTAATTCCAGTTTTGCGTCTAAACGGGGTGGTTTATCGGCTAGAATAAAGAGTACCTTTTAGTATTAAATATTCTTATGTTTTAAAAATGACATGTTTTCCAAAAACTGTCAAAACAAAAAATATATGCCAAAAATTAAATGAATTTCAGGCAGTGGCCGTTGCCTGGTGGCACAAAGAGCAACATTTTTTATATCAGAATGATAGAAGCCGTCAAGCGGAGTCCCTGGGCCAAATATCAATTTGATAGTTTAACAACTAACCGCAATTTGTTAAAAATAAGAAAAAAACAATTAACATACGGGTGTTATGAAAATTACTTATTATATTTATATTGGGTGACTCCTTGGGTGTCCTACAGAAAGTCTACATACTTTTTTTTTTAAATCGAATATCTAAATATTAAGGTAAAAACTCTTTTTACCCTCATACTGTCGCGCAGTTCCATCTGGATTCACTTAGCAACAATGTGGGTCATTAGAGTATACTAACATATACTAACGCCCTTGCTTGTATACCGGCCGCGCGCCACTATCATTTCTTCAGTATGTTTCGAGACTCGGGCATGGAATGACGCTGTCGAGGGTTCCACGTGCTTGACGTATACGAATTTTAAACGTTTTGTTAGTTGTAGCATTACTCGATTGTTTTTCTGTTGTGTAATAATTCATAATAATAAATTTTGTGATGTGATTTCAAAATTGTCTGATTATCTACTGTTGATTCTGTTGAAAAAGATACGTTTTGTGTTTTATTTTTTTACGGAATTTAATTATATAAAACGAATTATTTTAAAATAAGATCGAAGGTAAGAGAGTATGTACCTTAAAATTGTAGTTTTTCTTTTCCTAAAAAGTTTGAAAAAGAAGTGATAACGCACGTCAAAGACGTCTTGTTGTCAAAAACTGAACACGTGGGTTTGTAATTCTGTGTTGCAATATGACAACACCGCCTATAATGCGCTAACCTCTTTTGAACCTCGAGACTGCCTCAATAAACTCTTCGATTGCGAAGGTCCTCAGGAGCGGCCACGTAAATTTTGAGATTTCATATAAAGTGTATATTTCGCTTAATAATTCAAAGCGCCATTTATGGCTATTTTTCTTCAATTTATTTTCATCTCAGGATTTGCCGGTTTAAATATAATAAGTCATTTCCATAACACCCTATAGAATCACCCATCTCCAAGTATACTTATGCGCCGCTGAAGGGCTATTTACCAGTCAATGTATTATTAAATTAAATGAAAATGTATATGGGACGCCTATGGAAAATTGATTTTGACATTGATTTACAACTTAGGCATTTTCAAATAGACGGAAAACGGGAAAATTCGTCACATCGACCGCTCTGCTCGCAAGATAGCATGTAAATCGGTTGTATTAAATCAAATCCATGGAATTCACCTATGATATTACCGATGCGCATAAAGGGAACCTGGGGAATTAACTAATAATTCCGGTTCTACCAACATTACTAAATTCCTATAAAACTATCTTAAGTACTTTAAATTAAACATACACGTTTTCCGATTCATCCTGTACGTAGGTTCGGCGGGAGGTCAAACAAAGTGAACATCGGTCAGGTTACGATTATTCGAAATTCGGCCAGTGCTGATTATAATATTTCAAATTATTTCAGCTAGTGGTGGTACTACTTTGTTATTCATAAAAACATGAATATATGTTCTTGTTTGCGATAAAAAGTGATTTTGTTAAACGAGTTATTTTACTGAGATACCACAAATTGCTATTAACTTCTCTGTAATTCTTGGCGAGTCTTACTCTTCTGTTACAAATGCTGCGAGGTAAGTAATTTATTATCAGCTTCGTAGGATAGCTTGTATAATAGAAATCATCGACAACCTTATACGGCAAGAAGCGTACAGAACCATTTTGCTGTATGGGTCGAAATTTTTTACAAGCAACTTTCAGTCAATCGGATTTGAAAATAAATAATCTCCAAAACACCTGTTAATTAAAGTATCTAATTAGAGGATTTATATATGTCCGCGCAAAAGATCATCGTCACAAAGATCTTGGTCTATAGCATCGATTTTTTAATAATTTAACGCCCGTCACATGCCTAATTTTACTCTTCTGAATCATATAGAGCCAATATTTGGAACTGAGTTATTTTAATCAGTCACTTTAACCATTTTTCTATTATTTATAACAGCCCTGTCTTATATTGGCTTAAAGTTTTGCAATGTTCCTTATAGAATGTTAAAGTAAGTACTACGAAAATTAGTTAAGGTGTAAACGAAACTTGCACATCAAAATATATTTTCCTTAATGGTTAATAAAAAATATTGTATACAGGGTGATTCACGACGAGCGTGCATTAGAACTTTATGGAGAACTACTGAATATATGTTCCTGAAACTTTGGGGATTTGGGTTTATCGATATGCTCTCTTTAACTAAAATATTGACATGTTTCTGTCATTTCCGGTTATACCGGAAGTAGCTGCCAACTTTCGTTTTTTAAATACAACATGGTAATTTTTATTACATTTTTCGATTAAGCATTAAATACTAAGCACATTTTATAGAAAATGTTTTTGTCAGACTCTATTAGTTTTTGAGATATCTGGACTTTTTGTAATTATTTGGCAAATGCATGACGATCAAATAATCCATATAATTTTTTTACCTTAGCGCTTGGACTGAAAAGTTTTTCTCACCGAATAGCTAGAAGATCATCAAGTCTCAAAAACATTTCAAATTCGGCATAAAATGTACAGGGTGGTCACAATTCAAGCCTCATTGTGAAAGAATTCAACCATTAAAAACTTTCTTATTTTAAATGGAACACCCTGTATATTTTTGTTTAATTCGATGGCAAATTAGTTGTTCTTTATAAATAGTATTTATTGTCCTATACCTATATCAAACCGTTTTCTCAAAAAATAAAATTTTATTCCGAAAATACTATTTGTTCAAGTGTGTTATGAAAACTTAGAGGCTGTATACTGATGTCTATACGGAGGAAAAGTGATTGATTGCTGGAAAATATAATATTCTAAAGTGTTTCTTAATAATTTATAAATAAAATGCAGTTGATTGTTTTAAATTTAATTGTTTAAATATTATTTTTTTAAAAATAGCAAGAAAAAATCCAATTTTATTCCGAAAATACTATTTGTTCAAGTGTGTTATGAAAACTTAGAGGCTGTATACTGATGTCTATACGGAGGAAAAGTGATTGATTGCTGGAAAATACAATATTCTAAAGTGTTAATAATTTATAAATAAAATGCAGTTGATTGTTTTAAATTTAATTGTTTAAATATTATTTTTTTAAAAATAGCAAGGAAAAAAGTTTATAAACTTTAAATTCTTTAATTAAAAAAGTGTTTGAAAATTATACCTAATATCTTTTGATTATATTTTTAAAATATGTTCGAAATGATTGCCATTTACTTCCAAGCATTTATGTATTCTTTTCATCATGTTATTTCTTGTTGCATTCCTAATTTCTTGTAAGAGATTGAAATGCTCCCTTCACCCTTTCAATTAAATTTTCCTTCGTGGTGATGGGACGCGCGTAAACTTTATCTTTAATGGTTCCCCAGATGAAAAGTCCAGTGGAGTTAAGTCTGGCGAACGAGCTGGCCAGTGCAAGGGACCTTGGTTTGCGATCCACTGGTCATGAAAAAGTCTGTTTAGGCAGTCTTAACAACTTGGGCGTTGTGTGCTGGAGCCCCATCGTTTTGATACCAATCACTTTTCCTCCGTATAGACATCAGTATACAGCCCCTAAGTACAATTGTTTTCATAGCACACTTGAACAAATAGTATTTTCGGAATAAAATTGGATTTTTTTAGAAAACGCTTTGATATAGGTATAGGACAGTAAATGCTATTTATAAAGAACAACTAATTTGCCATCAAATTAAATAAAAATATACAGGGTGTTCCATTTAAAATAAGAAAGTTTTTAATGGTTGAATTCTTTCACAATGAGGCTTGAATTGTGACCACCCTGTACATTTTATGCCGAATTTGAAATGTTTTAGAGACTTGATGATCTTCTAGCTATTCGGTGAGAAAAATTTTTTAGTCCAAGCGCTAAGGTAAAAAAATTATATGGATTATTTCATCGTCATGCATTTTCCAAATAATTACAAAAAGTCCAGATATCTCAAAAACTAATAGAGTCGGACAAAAACATTTTCTATAAAATGTGCTTAGTATTTAATGCTTAATCGAAAAATGTAATAAAAATTACCATGTTGTATTTAAAAAACAAAAGAAGTTGGCAGCTACTTCCGGTATAACCGGAAATGACAGGAACATGTCAATATTTTAGTTAAAGAGAGCATATCGATAAACCCAAATCCGCAAAGTTTCAGGAACATATATTCAGTAGTTCTCCATAAAGTTCTAATGCACGCTCGTCGTGAATCACCCTGTATAGCTTCGAATAACAAACCGTCACATCAATTTATCTCCGGTAACATTTTTAAAACAAAAATACAAGCTATTTATTAAACTTTTTTAGACTGAAATGAGTATCTGTACTTAGAGAATGACTTCGTGTAGTATTTTTAGTTATACCTAAATAAACATAATAAGGAACTTACCTAAACAGGAGCACACTTTACACAAATAATTTCAGCCCAGGCATATAACTTACTAAAATAAATTATTTGCTTGTAGAAACGAATACAATTTGCGAAATATATGTTACTTCCTGCGTTTGAAAACAATTTTAAAAGTATTTTTTAGATTATAGCTGCAGTATTAAAATTTGAATTTAAAAATGTATCGCCGGTCACGTGTCTCCAGTCAATAATTTCTTACTTTACCCTTTTATATTTCACGTCATTTTACTAAAGTTACTTTTATATATAAATAATTTACACTCCTACTACAATTTGTATTGAAAAAATAAAATTCAAAGATCAACAGTTTAGTTTCTCTAACGCAATTATTATATATTTGACCCTAACGGTAGCGAAATCCTAACGGTTTAAAAACATTTTTCAATTTTTTCATTCATTTATGCGCCACCCTATACATATTAATAGTAAAATATTACTGAAAAATACATAAGAGATACACTATACTTTAAAAGTACTGACCCACATATTCGCCCATTAAAAATGTAATATAAGTAAGCATATATAGCTCACTCATGGCCTTTTTTCGTAAAAGTTGAAAAAAGTGGAAAAATTCTGGTTTTATGACGACCAAAGGAAATTAGCGAAGTGTTTCAAAAAGTTTATGAGTCTGTTTGTCAGTAAACAAGTTCAGTCTCGAACACTGAATTGTCGTTGTTGGTCTTGTGCGGGATCTAATTTTGTTTTCGTGAACTAATTTATTCGTCTTCTGTCTGGAAAAAATTAATTGGTATATTTTTATAATTACTCTTGAATTATTCATATCAGTCAGCAATGGGTCTATTCGTGTATTGAAAAATGCTATCTAAAAATGATAGATATAAAATTAAAGATAACAAAATTGTATAAAAATTAAAAAACATTTGTTATTATCGATTGATTTTAAGTCTCTTGTGCGAAAAAATGAAAAAATTCTGGTAATCTAGATCCCAAAATAAGAATACCATATAAACATACCTCTGAAAATAAGTGATACAAGATTTACCAACTATCATAATTTTATATTGAGGGGTTTGGAAAATATTTGGAAAAATCCATCTTGATGAAAATTTGACAATTTTTATCTGACAAGGAACCTGACGTAATTGGTTTCCTAGATTTTTATGAAATTCCCGTATTTTTGTAATATCGGGCCAACAAGTATAAATTCTATTTTTAGATAATCTGATTGCTGGAGTGAAAAATATTGTTTTTACACCCCAATTAATGTTATGTCCCTATGTATCCCTAATATTTTTGATTCCACTTGTATACAAAATTTAAACGTAGTTGTGTCAATGTCCAAGTGCGTTTTAAAATATAATTTTTCTATTTGGGTTTCATGATGGCTACATTATGAAATGTAAAAAAATTGAATAACCTGTTACTTTATGAAACTGAAATTGTATTTTTTTTATGCTGACAGCAAGTAGGGTTCGAATTTTAGGCTTACTTCGATTTCGTTGAAATAAGTTTTCTAGGATTATGGATTCGACAAAAAAATTTTATAGAAAACTTTAAAATACTAATCTTTAACTTTGCAAATAGATCATTTTTACTAGATATTTATCTGAAATGCCTATACTCGGAAATGTATAACATGCTGACAGTGTCCGTCAACTAATTTCTAGTCACAACTATAAAACAACATATCCTAAACATAATAGAAATATCTTCCAGTTTATGCTCTGTTTCTAAAGTTTTATTCAATAAAGTACTATTTTTATTTTTATTTCAATATAGTATTATACATATTACCTACTTTATATATACGTATTTATAGTTACTATAGGCATTTCCTGGGCATTAATTGTTATTTCTGTCAGATTCTGTGTCGACACAATATTTTGTTCAATAGTATTATTTACTATTTTGTTCAATATTTTGAACTTTGTTCTGCTCGCACCGTAACTCAAAGTTTTGCATATTCTTTTAAAAGTTTTTCTAGATTATTTTCTGCAATTTCTCGTATTTCTGACGGAGTACAACTTTCTTCCCGACTCATTTTTATTAACTTTAATGTTGTTGTGTTCAATTGTTTCTATCATACCATATTTGATACTTGTACCTAACATTTTATTAGTTAAATTGTAAAAGTATTGCCAACTCCAAAAATAAATATTAATTCAAATGGAAAAAATCCACTAAGTTTTTCAGACTTTGAAGACCCAAATAGAAAAAGTATTATAAAATACACGGTTCATAAGACAATTAGAGCACTTGTACTTTAGGAAACTCACCGCTTCGCGGGTCGTTTTCTAAATTGCTCTAAGATAATGTCTTATGAAACTTGTATCTTAATATACTATTATCCACAAACAATATTGAAAGTAGACTTTTTTACGCTTGTCATCAGCGTCTAAAATGTCATTTTATTATAATACTAGTGTTAAAAGTGGATTACGACTTACTAGTACATGTTTTATAAAGTTATTATAGAACTTGTCCTTATGGATGCGTACTAAAATATAATGCCATAATATTGTGGATAAAATATTATTTTGTGAGAAGAGATGAATTTCCCTCCTCACAAAATAAAATGACACCTTAACACTAACGTCAGAAATACCTATTTTAGCATCACCGCTTTAAAAACAATAACAAATCAATAATTTTAAGCTAATTCTAAGACAATTACTAAACGATGTAATTTCTGCAAATACTACACAATATTTACCAAATAGGTATATGATGAATCATACTGCAAATCATAAAGATGAGATATAAATGTCTACAGTATTAAAATAACAGTTTGATTGGTTGTTGAATATATTAATTTATTTTTCAAATTAAGCTCATTATGTATTAGGGAATTTTGTTATTCTTTAGGATGAGTCGGTAATTTCATATGCAATGAAATGTAATGTAACATGTAATTATGTACTTTTTTTTCTCGTCTCAATTAAAACTAATTAAAAAAACTGAGTATTGTGATTGATATTTTATCGAGAAATAACATGTCTCTCAGAAACAACGAAAATTCGTTGATAAGAAAGTATTTTTATGAAGCTACGGGGAAATTAGAAAAGTGTTCTCCTTAAAGACTATTTGAAATTGCTTAAAACTTGTAAGTCAATGTCAAAATCGATTTTCCATAGGCGTCCTAAATATATTTTTCTATCAAGTTAATACTAATTTTTAAAATTGCTTAGAATGCTAATTATTCTAGTAAAAGAGTCAACGCAATAATGTATTCTTAAATAATAACTTTAAAAAGTTCTTATTACGTCCATTTTTGGAAGACGATTTCTTGGAAAGTGTTTTTTGACACCCTGTATATTATATACCAAGTTGCAAAGGAAGGATTAATAATCACCCTTATTGGGACTGAAAGAAAAGATTTGTCAAAGGTAGAGTGTATTGATGTTGTGACATGAATGACGACGTTATCCGAAAATTATTTTGAGCAGATGTTGGATTTGATTCCAACAAGATTCGTTGTAGTATGTGATAATAATTTATACATGTTATATACACGGTGTCCCATTTTCGACACTTTTATAGGGTATATTCGTAATTGTTAGTGCTATCAAAAAAAGTAATGTATCAATGTGCTCTTTTTGGGTCAAACTTAAAACGGTAAAATCAAAATTTGAAAATTTTCCCTCGCTTAAGAGATACGGGAGAAAATCAAAAAATTGACAATTTCAAAATTACCCTATATTTTCTTAGTTAAAAGAGATACAGAAAAATGTTTTATACAGAAGAGTCTTTATATTGATTATTGAATAATCTGCCGTTTTCAGAATTAGTATACGGGTTCAGGTAAAAAAGTTATCGGACTTAACCTCATTTTTTTTTAATGGAACACCCTGTATATTTTACACTAAAAAGATACTATTTTAAATTCTTTTTTCAAATATATAGCACACCATGGATGATATTGGTTTCCTAGACGATTTATTTAAACTTTATTAGGTACTATAAACCACAGCAGGCCATAAAACAGAAGTTAATATCTTAGAAACAACTGTGTTGACATTCTAGTTGTTATTAACATTTAACGTAAATTTCATTTTTACATATTCATTTGTGAAAATGATTATCAACATTTTGAAAAATTTGATATGATATCAGTTTATATTGAAAGTAGAAAACAACGAAGAAATGGTTAAAAATTTATATTTTGTTCGCTATCAAAAATTTATAATAAAGAAAACATGGAAAATGAAGAAAAGTTTAAATAAATCGCCTAAATATCATCCATAACGTGTTATATATTTGAGAAGAGAATTTAAAATGCTATTTAAAAATGAGGTTCTGAAAACGACAGATTATTCAACAATCAATATAAAGAAACTTCTGTATAAAACATTTTTCTGTATATCTTTAAACAAAGAGAAGATAGGATAATTTAGAATTTGTAAATTTTTTTATTAAGCGAGCGAAAATTTTCAAATTTTGATTTTACCATTTTAAGTTTGACCTAAAAAGAGCACATGACACCTACATTACTTTTGTGATAGCACTAACAATAACGGAGATACCCTGTACATGTTATCATTCAAAAGAAGGAGATCAAGTACGAACAAACCCGAACAACTTCATATGTGACGCCACTGACGGTACCCGTTGTACCCAATTATATTCATGTTGAATGGGACCATAAAAATATATTTTTAACATTTTTATACAGGGAGTAGGATTTTGCCTACTTTTATTTATCAACAGAAGTCAATACGTCGGCGTTGACCTTAGGCATTAAGTTTATGTTAATTAGTTCTAGCAGAATATATTACTTATTATTCTATATACCCGTCTCCTTCGTTTTAACCTAAATTTTCTTACCAATCAACGCTATTTAGGTAACTGTTTTTAACAACAAACCACTCCCAGACGAAAAGACGTGAAAACCCATTATCCAAAAAAATTATTCAAATAACTTAGTTATTCATATTTTTACATTATTATTGGCAACACGTGTCTCCGTATATTTTTGTTAGTTCGTTATTCATTCTTAATAGTTGACCGAAATAGATATTGTTTTCCAGGAAACAAATCATAATACTTAAAAAGTCTAATTGTATAATCATTCCATTTTTAAATAATTTATTTCTGTTTACTACAATTGTTTTTAAAGAAAACGGTTTTCTTAAGATATAAATGATTTTCATCAGAATTTTCGTAGTTTTCTTATGTATTTTTGTGTGTAGTGGGTATAGTGGCGGTTCCCTGGTTAATGAAGACAAAAATTTTAATTCTCCAATACCATCGACAAAGCCGGAGTTTCAAGATGACACTTCCAGGCACTCAAGTAAGTCTCCGAAAGTATTTTGGAATCACATTAAAATAGGAAGGATTTGATTTATTTGAAGAAAATAAATCCAGATGACAGAAAATATTTTTAATGATAAGCATTGATCATTGATCTGTACTTATACTTAGTTGGAAGCTAAGCCATTAAAAAGAACAGAAGAAAATTTAATATGCTACATACAGTGTGTCCGAGGATAAGTGCCGTATTAATTCAAAGGGACGTATCTGCAAAAATCGTCAGAAATTACTTATACCGTTCAAGAAACGTGACATGAATGCGCTCATCTAAACGTCTGTTCGAAAGCAGTATACAACGTGTCCAAGATAAGGAGGGCCAGTACATGGATCTCGGAAATCGTAAGAGATACGAAGTCGGTTAAAGGGAGGTAAAGTTGCGCATTTACGTGCCTAATAATATGCCGTTTAGAAAGTTTTAAAATTCCTAGTAGTTCCGGAGATATCCGGAAAAACCCGAAAGTTTAAAAAATCGTTTTGTTGTTTTCCTGGATTTTTTTTAGATTGAATTCTAAAATAAATTGCACTTTTGCATTGCCACTTTTCCGCTCTATCTAACAGCGTTAATTGTTTTGTAATCCGACGAGTCGTCTTCGAAGGGCCATTGTCAACTTTTTTATTTTAAATACGGTCCTGTTTTTCTAATATTGGAATTTGAGAGCTTTTTCTCTCCCGAGTGCTAATTCTAATTAAATTCTCCTTTCACAATGAAACAAAAACTAATATCCTAGAAACAACTATGTTGACTATTAACATTTAACGTGAATTTCATTTTTGCGAAAATGACCTATCCAACATTTTGAAAAATTGGATATATCAGTTTATATTGAAAGTGTATGTTTTGTTCGCTATCCGGAAAGACGATAACCATTTAAGGACATATTCCGAACATTTGCCGTTCCCGTTATTTTTTACGTTAATCTGAATCTTTTATTTCGTTTCAAAGTAATAAAGTTTAAAGAAATCGCCTAGGAAACCAATATCATCCATGGTGTGTTGAAAGGAGAATTTAAAACAGTATATTTTTTAGATTAAAATATACAGGGTCTTCCATTTAAAAAAATGAGGTTAGGTCCGATAACTTTCTTACCTGACCCCGTATACTTATTCTGAAAACGGCAGATTATTCAACAATCATTATAAAGAAACTTCTGTATAAAACATTTTTCTGTATCTCTTTTAACTAAGAAAATATAGGGTAATTTTAAAATTATAAATTTTTGGATTTTCCCCCGTATCTTTAAGCGAGCGAAAATTTTCAAATTTTGATTTTACCACTTTAAGTTTGACCCAAAAAGAGCACATGACACCTACAATACTTTTATGATAGCACTAACAATTACGGAGATACCCAATAAAAGTGTCGAAAATGGGACACCCTGTATATAAAACTATTTCGTTTTATAAAACTTGTTCATTTATATAATTTTTTTAACACTATTACTTTGTAGATAAAAATAATAGTAAAATTATAAACAAAATATATAGGAAAATGTATGATTCAGATATGCCATTTGATTATTCAAATTTCCTACATTACAAAGGCAAACTCGTGCCTGCATGTAATTCTATTAATTGGTCAGAGTTAATTGCAGGTTGCGTGAAGCCCTTTTTTCTATAGAACAAATTCCAACAAAAAAAAAATAGTTTCCTCACATCAATATTTTCATTGTTTAACAGATCTGATTTCATTTAATTTTATTAAAACTTTTTAAAACGTTAGTTCTTCGTGAAAATGATGCTGAACCTGATAAGGGGATTAGTAGTTTCGTGTTGTATATTCGTGTGTTCTGGACATTCCGATTATTACTATTATCAGCGAGATATCGGTTATGATCCTTGGTTACCTAGAGGACCTTATCAAGAAGTTGACCCAAGAGCGTCATGTAAGTTTCTGCTAAATATCCCTCGTTAGATTTTTCATATTCACTACCAAAATGGCTAAAAGATTATAAACTTTCATGGATGTTATTGTTCCTATTCGTACTAGTACTAAAGCTATAGTCCAGTATTCGTTACTATCAAGAAGTAAACCCAAAGCACGGTCTCACGATTTACCCATTATCAAAGTACGACAAAGGTTACATGTGTCAACAACAAAATAATTTAGTGGCGTTTTGTCGTGTTTTTATCTTTTTTCTTATTCAAACTTGTATAAAAATGTTACGTCCGATGATGCCTAGTTGGGCGAACCCTGTAACGTTTGTCGTACCAATATACATATACAGGGTGTTCCTTAATGACGTGCTAATATTTCAGGGTGTGATTCCTTAGATAATTTTAAAAAGAAAAGTTCATATGAACATATGTCCGCAACGGCTTAATTTTTTTGCTACAGGGTGTTGAATTGTATTTTTTAATATCTCCGAAAGTTCTTTAGATATTATTTTCCATTTTGGTATGTGTTAATAGGATATAGAACCACAAATTTTAGTTAGAAAAATTATTCAATTGTTCCACCAGTGGCGTCACTACAAAGATATCCGCTGATATTTTTTACAAAAAGGATGATACGCCACTGACATTTTTCCATGTGGATATTTTTCTGATTAGCCTGGTCAATTCGACATGAAAACGGTCTCTTGAGTTTTTCCTTTATTAAAGCCACTAAATTCATATTGAAACTCATTATTATTAACATTGATAAAATAATTAATGATAAATTTTGTTTCATAAAAATTGTTGGAAATGGCCACCTTCGCTTAAAAGGCATGCTTTCGTCCGTCTTCGCATCGAATTGCTCACTCCAACAATTTGTATTGAACAAAATTTGTCATTAATTATTTTATCAATGTTAATACTAATGAGTTTCAATATTAATTTAGTGGTTTTAATCAAGAATGCTACGTCTGACGAGAAAAACTCAAGAGACCGGTTTCATGTAGAATTGACCAGGCTAATCAGAAAAATATTCACATGGAAAAATGTTAGTGGCGTACCATCTTTTTTGTAAAAAATATCATAGGACATGTTTGCAGGGACGCCACTGGTGGAACAATTGAATCACTTTTCTAACCAAAATTCATGGTTCTATATCCTATTAACACATACCAAAATTGAAAATAATATCTAAAGTACTTTCGGAGATACTAAAAAATAACCATTTAAAAAATAAAAATCCAACACCCTGTAGCAAAAAATTTAAGCCGTTGTGGACATATGTTCATAATTATGAACTTTTCTTTTTAAAATTATCTTAGGAATCACACCCTGAAATATTAGTACGTCATTAAGGAACAATCTGCATAAATTGCGAGACCGTGACTTGGAGTTAACTTCTTGATAGTTACTAAACAGGTCTCTTGGAGAAAATGAACTTTGAAGTCTTACAGTTAGGAAAAAATTCAATAAAGTTACGTTATAATATGGCCGATGGCAAATGTTATAATGGGCGATCCCTGTAGGGCGATCACTCGATAACTAACAGTTTTTATATGCCAAAATAACAAAAAAATATAAACAATTAAAATTCATAACTATAGCTTTTATAATTAAGTGGTTATCCTTTTGATTATGCATAACATTTGAAAAACCCATGATTTGAAAAAAGTTCTACTTGAAGCAAACCATAGCGTCACCACTATAACACCAACATTTCAATCACTTGGATTGACATAAATTTAAAATTATGCTGACATGTTGTTTACATTTTGACTAACAATAAAATATTGTTAGACTATACTCCTCGGCACGAATTTCCCCTTCAAAATTTTGATTACGCTTGATGTTTAATAACATTTTTATTTTCAATTCTTAAGATCGATGTTTTTGTTTAGTTAAAATTGTGTAGCCTTACAAAGTTAATTTTAAAAAATATAATATATTTTTTCCGTTACATGTTAAGCCTAGGGGCCCACATATCCTAAATCTAGCCCCGCAACGGTTGAGATTTAGGCACCGACCTATAACAATGGATACGTACAGGGTGTCCCAGTTTCGACATTTTTATAGGGGTTGTTCGGGTTTGTTCGTTCCGTTATTCCGCTATCAAAAAAGTAATGTAGGTGTCATGTGCTCTTTTTGGGTCAAACTTAAAATGGTAAAATCAAAATTCGAAAATTTTCGCTCGGGGGAAAACAAAAAAAATTTCTAAATTACCCTATATTTTCTTAGTTAAAAGAGATACAGAAAAACGTTTTATACAGAAGTTTATTTATAATGATTGTTGATTAATCTGCCACTTTCAGAATAAGTATACAGGGTCAGGTAAGAAAGTTATCGTACCTAACCTCATCTTTTTATATTAAAATGTACAGGGTGTTCAATTTAAAAAATGAGGTTAGGTCCGTTAACTTTCTTACCTGACTCCGTATACTTATTCTGAAAACGGCAGATTATTCAGCAATCATTATAAATAAACTTCTGTATAAAACATTTTTCTGTATCTCTTTTAACTAAGAAAATATAGGGTAATTTTGAAATTATCAATTTTTTGTTTTTCCCTTGTATATCTTAAGCGCGCGAAAATTTTCAAATTTTGATTTTATCATTTTAAGTTTGATCCAAAAAGAGTACATGACACTTACATTACTTCTTTGATAGCACTAACAGTTACGGAGATACCATATAAAAGTGTCAAAATTGGGACACCCTGTACAACTTATGGGGTGCGCAGGAAAAAGTTAAATTTTATTAGTGGAAAAAATGGGTCAGCGCGCACTGTTTCCCGGTCATATTTTTTAAAGCAACAAACCCGAAGAAATTTTTTTTGCACTAAGAAAAAAAAATTTTCCACAAATTTTTTTTTGCAAAAAATGTTTTCACACAAAATTTTGCGTTTACTACCGCCAATGTTTCGCATAACCCGTTACAAATCTGGACCAGAGTGCTTTATTACGACCGCGACCGGTAACATGTTTACATTGGATTGATTCACTGGACAACAACTAAAATGTTTCTAAAATAATATCTACTAAATCTTACTATTTTAGGTGTGCTAAAACCAAAAATAAACTTTTTTTTTAAATATTAGTTCACGTTTAAGAGATACGTGACGTCATGCGCCCCTAATATATTAACACTGTAACCGCAAGAACGCACGTGGTATATGATCTTAGATTGCCAAATCATCTACATTTTCACCAAGTTAAGGAAATTTGCCACGACAACACCGCATGGTGGATCCCCAGGGATGATCCCCATATGCGAAGTCCTAACCCCCTATTGCTTAAAATAAGAGCGATAGCCATTTAAACCCATGTATGTAAATTCACTTTCATGTCTGCCTTGTACTGAACAGTCTCTGTATAATAAAAATCTATTCACAAATATAAGAGAGCGACGTAATGAGTTTTAATTAAATTTACCTAAATAGGGATATTGTCTACTAGGATTAAGATTGCAGCAGTGGAACCTAATAGAAGACGACGTCTCTGTAAGTGTTTTTCGTAAACGCCATAAAGGCCTAGCACCATTTTTGACATGGAAAATAACTTGGTTTTCTGCAATAACATTGGCGGTTTATTGGCGGCTTTAAATATAAACTAAAAGCCAGTGGAATGGAGATTATTTATAGACAGTTCAACATTGAGTTTAAAGGCAGTACTACTGCATATTCCTTTCGGATATGAAGTTCTTGTTGACAACCATAAAATATGATGAGCACCAATGGCAGATATGTGGCGACTTAAATGTTATTGCACTTTTACTTGGGTTGCAGCTAGGCTACACCAAGTTTTGCTGTTTTTTTTTGTTAGCACGCCGAACGCTTTTATCAGGAGGATATATCAGCAATGGAGAACAGGTACCAGGGAAACTGGAATGCTTCCATGCTTGCCGACTACTGTTGGACTCTTATTAGAGATGCTCCAGAAACAATTCACAAAAGAATAGCCAAACGACAGTTCATTTAGTGACTCTAAAAGTGTAAAATTATCTAGTTTTTATTATTTTATTAAAAAAAAATAAAAAAACTTTTTTTTAAAAACTGCAACTAACTTTTTAATTTCATTATCATTTTTGTATTCAGCATTCCAATATTAACAAGAAAAATGCATTTTGATACAAGATACAACCAATAACCTAAAATTTGTTGTCCAGTGTTATCTCTCTTGGTTTTCCAAATCTATGGTTCCATCAAAGTTCCATTTTTTTTTTAGCTAGATCATGGCTGTGTTTCGTCATGGGAGTATGCGGAGCCATTGCGCCAACGTACTCAGAAAATCCCGGCCTGAAATTGGTGTTCCAATGGAGCCAGTTAGAATTCGACTACGCTACACCCAGTGAGAGGGAGCATGATGTACACAGCGGTATATTTACGCCTGGAGTTATAGCACCCATAGATGTAGATGTGTATTATTCCCGTAAGTAAACCCGGGATAGACTAAAAAATGTATTACCAACGGTCAAAAGTTAATAAATTTATCTACTATAATAATAAGGTAATCTCTAGATCATTCCTTGTTTTAGAAAATCAAAATAATCAAATTTTCGTGACCATACCAAGATTCACAACAGGAATACCGGCTACTTTGGGCACAGTCACAACAGATGAATTAAATGGCAACCCTATTATTAAACCCTATCCAGAATGGAACTGGCACAAGCGGTCTGAGGAGTGCCATCGGGACAGGATTGTGTCTGTTTTTAGAGTTAGGGTAAGTAATGTCTTATTTGTCATCAGATTCTACCATAATATAAAAATTCCTGTAAAACATGTTTATTAGGTTGTAGATTATATAAGGCGTACATTTTTTTTATTAGCCTGGTCAATTCTAGCCAGTTATAGAGTGAGTACCTATCCATCGACCAGTCCACTGTATGATATGATTTTCGAATTTTTAGATAGACGAATGTGGAAGACTTTGGGTTTTAGATACGGGAAAAATTGGTTCCAAACAATTGTGTCGTCCCCAGATTTTGGCATTTGATTTGAACACTGTAAGTATACGTAGAACCATAGATAATAATCGACCCAGTATACATGGCGTCCGGAAGTACCCCCCACACTCTCGGGGGCATTTAGAAACCGAATTTGTCATAAAAAATAATGGAGATATTGAACCCCAAAAATTTTAATATTTTATAGACGGCATAAAAAATCATTAAAACATACTACAGTAGATGTTTTTATATATGGAAATGACGTATATTTAAACCGGCAATTCCTGAGATAAAGACAAATTGAAGAAAAATACCCATAAATGGCGCTTTCAATTCATTCAGCGGTAAAAGTGACCTGACGTCAAACCAGAAAAACACCTGTATAGCACTGCGATACATGTAAGCAATCAAGGAATTCTGGCCAGTGTTGTCATATGCACACCTTAAACTCTTCAGACAAAATAAAATAATTTAAACACTTTTCCATTCTGTAATACCTTTTTGTACAATTAATTGAAGAACATTTACACCGGACTATGTTTTGAACAACCCGAAAAAACATATGGAATAGTATTAAATAAGTTTGAAATAGGCACGTACGTCACTAGGTCAAATGCCAATGACCTCTTGATGCCTTACATCGGCTGTGTTCATATAGCGCCGCACGCTTGCGGGTTGTTAGTCGAAGCCCAACGAGCGGCCGGTTACGTTGTGTCTCGTCGATCACCAACACACTCTCAGCAATCCGCTCTGGGTTTGCGGTTTACGCGTGTATCTTGCACGTCCATAAATAATCTTTGAATATTGTTTTCATTGACGCGTTTCTTCTGGACGTCAAATTTCGTCGCGTGTAATAAAATCTAATAATCCGTAATATAATCTGTATTATTGTATTTTCAAAACCTAACTATCGGTTCTGTTTCACTATTACTGTGTGTACATACAGTATTGTCAAGAGTGTTCCCATGAAAAAGAAAAAAAACTGATTGTGTTTGTGCCTGGATTTCCTCGTTCTTTAGGTATAAAGATAAATACAAGTAGGTAGAAAATAATTTATTTTTATAATTTTATACGGAATTTCAGTTTTTCATTAAGTTTGGTAACATTGCCATTGGGTCTGGATGAAATGTTGTACAGTAGCGCGGACTAACCTGTGAGTAAGAGTGTTTGTTACCCCACTTTTAAAACAGTCGATTTAAAAAAATAAAATATGTAGCGCCAGGCCCGCGCCGTACATGAGGGCAAAGTCGTGCGGTGCACGACGGCGCCGAGGCGCCGAAAAGCCTTAGAACTCAAAAGTAAAAAAAAGATAAAGCAACAAACAACATTGTCAAAACAATATATTTCTGTTTTCTATAACTTTATAATTATGTTATGTATCTCAATGAGAAAATACTTGTATGGCTTGTACTTGTAAAATATAAAAATAAATTTATGAATATACTTTTTAAAATTATTGTTCAATAGTGGATAATAATACCTAACTTAACCCGTATCTGTACTCACATATGAACGTTGAACGAATTTGGGGCGTTATTTTAAATTTGCACAAGGGCGCCAAAAGTGCTAGTTGCACAAGGGCGCCAAAAGTGCTAGGCGCGGGCCTGTGTAGCGCTTCTCTAGGACACCCAAGGAGTCACCCATTTAAATATAATACGTCATAAGCGTCCACGAAAATTATGTAGGTATAATTTCGTATTGGTGACTTGTGTGCATTTTTACATATTGGATTCTTTGTGCAAATACGCAAATATCTGGAATATTGGAAATGACTGGCTCCTGAAGCAAGATTTTTTGGTTCGCAGGAAATCGAGTGTATCGCCCCCTAAATGCGAAATGCATTGCCAAAACTATAGTTAGGTACTATGTTGATTTAAAAAAAATTTAATTCACTGTAAAAATTAGATTATTTACTGATTACATCATTGAGGATTTTTTTTTTAAATTGCTGAAAACAAAACTCTAGTCTACGTCTTGTACAACCTTGATATTGACCTTTACTTTTCACGCCCCTTTATTGCATGAAATTCTAAATGAGAGGTGTGTTTAATTCGTTGTAATTACGACAAAAAAATTATGTTAATGTTTACTTCAATTAGTTACTGTTTATTTAATGTAAATAAGCCCGTCTAGCAGAAGTATATTGTATTTTATTAACAGAAACGTTTTATGGGTAATAAAATTTTAAAATGCACGTCCTAATTAATTAGCTGTTATTTGTTGAAAGATTTATATTTTTAATTTAGTAACAGCCAAAAGTGATATATTTAGAAGAAATGGTAATTTTTATGGCGATACTTTTGGACCAGTGTCTAACTCAGATATATCTTGAATTGACTGATTTAGATTGATTTAAAAAAATGCGACTATGAAATCTCCAGCGATTCGCCTGCGATTTGAAAATAGTGCGTATTAATTATGCACTTTCTCAGTTTAGAAATCAGGAGTGGGATAACTTATATGATTTTCTTGAAATTTTTTTTAACAAAGTAGTTTTTTTAATACGCCCATAATACGTAATTTTTCTTTCTCATTAAGTTAGCTTACATTTGATATTTTCTTTTAATCCCCTGGACCCTAACGAATAACCCCAAAATTCCAAATAGAATTTTTGGTCATCGGTATCTACATATAACCAAGCTAAATATTAGCGTTCTATGTCAAACGGTATGAGAAAAGACTGGGACAGACTCAGAACCGATGCCATTCCAAATACTGCATGTTTAAGTCCCGTAGGATCATAATACAGGGTGTTATGGAAATGACGTATTATATTTAAACCGGAAAATCCTGAGATGAAAATAAATTGAAGAAAAATACCCATAAATGGCGCTTTCAATTAATGACCGGATTATATCACTTTATGTCATATCAGACAAACACATGTGGGGCACTGCCGTAATATGTAAACAATCAACACTGAGGTCTGCAGGGTCAAAAGACGTCAGCGCATTTCGGCCGGTGTTGTCATATCTACACGGCAAACTCTTTAGAAAAAAATTTCTAATTTTAACATTTTTTTATTATATCATTTATCATATCATTCCAGAAAACCGATGGCGAAAGACGTTTTGCAAAACAAATAATGGTAATATCACACATAAATTCGTTACAAGCATAGGAAAGTAAATAGGTCAAACGTCATTGACCTTTTAAATAATAATTATCGTTCAAATTCTTTTAAAAAAATGCAATTTTATTTAAGACACATGCTTTCTTACGTTTACTTATTTAAATACAATTGTTATAGTTTCATAATTTCACACAAACCACACAGAATCTAAGTTTTAGGAAAAACCTCTAACATAACCTCAACAATAGCAGCTATTCACATGGAAAGAATACACGCGACGCTGTTTAAATGTTGGTCCTTTTTTCTCGCGTAGATTTATTTATTAAACTAATTTAAAACACACACAATGCAATCCTTCATTTAAAAATGACAATTTATCTACGAGCCATAAAACAGTTAACCTACGAACGAACGAAATAGATACCTTCAAAACTCGGAATAGAGATGGGCAATATTTGACAGTTTGATATTTCACGAGATTCTTCTCTATTACTTGGCTATTTACCGCGACATCTCTTGCAAGGCTTTTACTTGATATGGCGTTAATAGAATTTCGATCAAATTGAATAAAATGATAGTGGTAGCTGATAATACTGCGAATGTACTTTTTCTTTTGAAAAGCTTAAAAAATTAAATTAGCTCAGCTCTACTCCAAATGACAAGACCGACGAAGATTTTATTTTCTTTCTCACGCGGCCATTTCTCCATCTCTTTCACACAATCCACTCGGCGCCGGGCCGACGTAGGTCTATGGGTACAAGCGTGCGACATGCAAGTGTCAGTAATAGAAGAACAGTTTTCAGAAGGTACGCGTATAATAGTTGTAATGATCTTCGGGCTACGCGCCCAAACTTTGTATATTATTTGACATTGTTTTCATAGACGAACCTAAGTTGCTCAGTTAAAACGAGTAGTTTGTTTTGGACGTTTGACTTGACAGAAAAATGGAATGTCGCCGACGAATAAGTCAAATTTCATCGCGTCGCGTGTAATAAAATCTAATGATTGTATT
Source organism: Barypeithes pellucidus (assembly GCA_963991005.1). Lineage (NCBI taxonomy): Eukaryota > Metazoa > Arthropoda > Insecta > Coleoptera > Curculionidae > Barypeithes > Barypeithes pellucidus. Next base: position 15,875,740 of record OZ022561.1, on the reverse strand, counting down.
TTTAAAAAACTTGTGCCTGGAATGATAAAGATAAATGCAAGTAGGTAGATAAATAATTTATTTTTATAATTTTATATAAGTTTGGCAACATTGCACGTAACACTTGTTTCCTGATATGATACCACAGGGTGGCATGACGAACAAATCCGAACAAACGCCGGATGAGGTGTGGGTTTATGGGGCTGGACCCCACTTTTAAAACGGTCGATTTGAAAAAAAATATATGTAGAGTTTCTCTAGGACACCCAAGGAGTCGCCCATTTAAATATAATACGTCATTTCCATAACACCCTGTATTTTTCTTTTCTTTTTCTTCCTTTTTTACGGAAGATTCCCTCTAACTCATCTTACATAAACATCAAGATCATTTTTATTCCAGAATCAACTCCTACATAGACACGAGTTTCCGGAGACAGTGGTTGGCGATCAATCCCTTCTAGTAACTCCCGTTGTGGACGTTCGGGACGTCAACTCTGGCTGTCGGGACACTTTCGTCTATATGGCCGACGTGATTGGATTTTCGATGTTGGTGTACGATTTGCAACATGATAAATCTTGGCAGATCAAGGACAAGACTTTCTTCCCGTTTCCACCCTATGGAACTTATACGATTGAAGGTTGGTAAAATACAATATAAATTATTCTCGTACTGTTCAGGGATGGGATGGAAATCCGTCATCATAAGATTCAATGATAATATATTTGCGCATGTGCCTTGCACGATAGTGAGAATCGGCCTTTAGTTCTAAACTAATAAATAATAATACGGACACGGACATACCAAGGCCATACTGAAATGAGTATCACATCACAGAATATTACTTAGGGACTTCCCCGTTCTGGTTTTTCATGAAATAAAACACCTAGCGTCATAAACGCAAACAGCATTACTGACAAGCATTGTTGAATGTCTATATGAGAGAAGTGGATTCGGCGCTCCAAATCCCAGCGGTAAAGTCCGGCCGTAGGCCGGATTACACTGTTCCGGTGTTCCGGTGTTCCGGCCAAATTCCCGGTTCGGTCCATCCCTAGTATTATTCACTAAAGGAACTGCGTCAAGCGTTCATTTTTTTTTCAAGTACAGGGTGTTGGAAATGACTTATATTCAAATCCGAAAATAGTGAGAAGAAAATAATTTGAACACGAACTAAGCATAAATGGCGAGATGCATTAAGAAGCGAGATTTTCACCTTATGTCAAAGCCGAAAAACCACGTGGTAGCCACTGGCAATTTAGAAAAAATGCTGTAATTTAAAAACATCTTCATACATTTTTGAACGGTTCTTTCCACAACATAACCAATAATATATCACACAAATATTTCAATAAACTTTTTAGGAGAAAGCTTCGAACTAATGGACGGTATTCTCGGCATGGCACTTTCACCATATCATCCTGGAGAGGACAGAGTACTTTTCTACCACGCCATGTCCAGCCCCACCGAAAACTGGGTCTACACGTCACATATCAGAAACCACTCGATATTCGAACACGACCCATCTGCTGCTCATCAAATATTTCATGTTAGTATAAAACAGTACAGTACTTTAGTGATGGTCGAATCTGGGCTATGTATAGTATGTAAAAGTTGTTGAGGTGTGTACAACTTTTTGGTTCGGAAGAGTACACTATGTCTCCGAGAAGCTATCTTGGCGATTGCCACAAAGTGGTTATGCCAAAACGTATTTCCTCCCAGATTGACGCACAGCAAATTAATAGATGAAGCCAGTGGGATTGCGTGTCCGGCCATGACTATATCCGGTTCTGTAATGTACACCTTTTTAGAGAAAACTGCTGCCTGGGTTTTTTTAGCGTTAAATTCGACTTGGTTACTGTCACCCCAAGCCAAAATTTCTTCCAGGTCTTCGTTAAGGCGTGATACTTCATGCTGTCTGCGAAGATGTGCGTCGGCAGCCGATGTTTGTCATGCCCAACATGATCAAAAGCTTTAGAAATATCCAGTGCAACAGCCCGAGACTCCTCATGATGTTCGATTGCGTTGTTCCAAAGACGGGTGACATAGGCGAGAAGATCTCCACTTCATCTAGACTTCCGAAAACAATATTGATGATCGCTGATAATGTTGAAGCCTTCCAGGTACTTTAGGAGTTGTTGGTTAATAGCGTTCTCCATTACTTTTGATATAACTGAAAGCAATGCGACTGCTCGATAGTTGTTAGGCAGGGTTCTCTTACCTTTCTTTGGAATAGGCTGGACTCGCGCCGTCTTCAAGCAGGATGGAAATATTCCTTTTTTGTAGGATAAGTTGAAAAGTCTACAAAATACTAGTGTTAGTTCATCGGCGCATCTATTGAGAACTATAACAGGAATTTCGTCTGGATCAGAAGCTTTTTTGACGTCGAGCCCTTTCAGGATTCGTTTGACGGGACGCTGACGGCGCGATTTCGGTCATTTCGGATTGAACTGCAGGAATGTTGCATATCTGATAAATATATTAAAATTGCCTCAACCTCAACCAGAGGAGTACCGTTTACGGAAAAATAGAGTTTATATATGGAGGAAAAATTAAAAATTGATACATAACTCAAATTTCGTATTTGGACTAAGTTTTCAATTTGTAACAACATTTCAATATAACATTTGCTATATTGTTAATAATTAAGTAACGTACTTTACTCTGAGAATTAAACGAAGAATAAAGAATTTTCCCATATGTTGCATACTTTCCTGGACACACTGTATATTTTTTTAAATTTTAGACTTATCCTGGAGAAAGGACTAGCCAGACAGCCGCCGAAGCTATAGACGACGATGGAGTAATGCTATTTGGACTGCTGAGGGATTCTAAGGTTGTCTGTTGGAATACCAGGACAGAATACGGCGCCAAAAACTTTGACACTGTCGCCAGTAATCATGAGACATTACAGTTTCAAAGTGGAGTCAAGGTAGATAATAAAAATATAGAATAAATTCATATTCATATCGACTGTATGCAGGAATAATAATTTTTAAACACAATTTATTTAAAGTATTTGGAAAATGACCTCAAGTCACTTTGCTGGCAGATATATTGGATAGGTATTGTAGGCAACGCGATGGCAGACCCAATACCAAATACTTAATTTTAATTTTTTCAGATCGTAAGAAATAAAAAAGGAGAGCAAGAACTCTGGATCATGACTTCGAGATTCCAAAAAGTAGCCAACGGTTCCCTGGATCCTCAAGAGCCTAATTTCAGAATACAAGCTGGCAAACTTAGTGACTTGCTGTTCGGGAGCAAGTGTAAGTCAAAGCACACACATCATAACCTGGTCGGCACTGGTGGTGGGTATGGATTGCATGGACATTCGAAAGGAAGTTAAACCGAGAGACTGAATCCGATTTAGTATTGTTTTTTATGTTTAAGTTTATAGATAAGAAATTACCCAGTAAAGGAATGTAAATGTTAGGACGGATGTATATTTTTACCACAAATGACTAAAGTATGGATTTTACATGATCAGTAATAATATCATGCATTACTAAATATTGTAATAACCTTCGATTAATCCAAGACATAATCCTCTAATATATAAATCAATTGTATTAACACTGAATTCGAACTTTAGTGTAAATAATGCCTATGGAATTATGATGTATGTTTTTTTATTTTATACAATAAAATTTTATTAAGTAAGAAATATGTATCTACATCTTACACAATACTTTGAAAATAATAATGGTGGCATATGGTTCTTACCTTGCATGAACATTGTCTATTCCCTCAAAGAGCGATACTCCAACCCAACCGGCCATCAAGTGGACATCAATACCAATTCCATTTTAGTATAGTCCCACACAGCCCACACTCTCCAACAGGACCTAAACAATAATTATGTTGCTATTTTCTGCGATACAAGCTAAACTCAGTAAGTATCTACTCAGACATTTTCTACGTGTTTCTACTGAAAAACAAAAAATTGAAAATGGAGAGAACGGGACGCTTGATTTTATTTTTGATTCGGCATAACAAGTTTTAAATCCATTGCGCAACAGTGACATCTATGATCGGTTAAGACGACCTATCGAAATCCTAAATCCTAAAAATCGCGGAACATTAACTTGACAACGCGGCATCTGTCAACTCACCTGTCAAGATTCGACGATAGTGACGTTTAACCTTGTAATTCTTTTTTCTGACAACTCAGGTGTGAGATACCCGTTTTCAGAAAGTTTTTATATTGTTTTTAACTTTAAAAATTAATTTTCATCTACGATTTAAGGCAATATGTCGAGTAACGATTCCCAAAATTCTGGTGATTCTGACAATTTATGCGTAGTCTGCTTTAAAAACGTGGAAATCTACTCTATTGGGTGTTGCGACCATGCAGTATGTTTTGAATGTTCAACCAGGATGAGGATTTTATGCAAACAAAACGAGTGCCCCATATGTAGGAGGGAGCTACCAAAGGTACGTTAGTGTATAACGCAGAAAACAAATTTTCAAGCAGTTCCTGTGTTCTGGAATATACTCTTCTAAATTTAGCTGTAACCCTACTTTGAGTAACCTGTCATTTAGATACCTACTTATGTAATATTTTTAGTTTCATTTTCATAGTAAACAAACAGCTGTTGGTCGCTATATTTGACCTGATTAATACTTTATTAAATAAAATACATATTATGGAGCCACTGGCCCTTCTACGAATATGGCACCATGATAAACACTACTGTCAAGTTCACCAAAACTTCTTGCATAACTTCTATAGTCCTACAATCAACAGGATTAGATAGTACCTGATATTATCAGAACAAACTTACTTAGTCTTACTATCAAGACTAGGTACCTCTGTCTCCACTATTTCAATTTAAAGACTTGACTATCACTTCCATGTAATAAAAATAAACTTTTTCTGGCTCTCATTTGTGGAATAATATATGCCAAACCTAACAAAATCTTTTGCAGGTCCTCTTAACCAAAAAAGTAGAACCATTTTCGATTCTTTTTCCACGGTTTGAACGATCTAACCTCCAAGATCGAAAATTTGGCATTATATTCTGCACGCTTGATATCCAAAAGGTATACTTTAAACTACTTGAACATCGATGTAAAACTTGTGAAAGTACCGAGCATAACTGGCCATTCAGGACATTTCAACAGCTTAAAGATCATATGCGAAGAGAACATGAAATGTTCTTCTGTGACATTTGCAGTGAACACCTCAAAATATTTAGTTTTGAGCGGCGGTGCTATAATAGACAGGAATTGGCACATCATAGAAGGAAGGGGGATAAGAATAATACTTCTCATCGGTAAGCCTTTTCAGAATTAAACATCTTTATCTTTGTGTGAGAAACTAAGTTAAGTTAAGTATTATTAGGGCAAGTATATTCTTCATTCTTACACTAAGCATAACTCTTCTTATTTAGTGCAAACTTAAGAAAATAAACTTAAAGTATGTCAAATAGAGATGTAACTAAAATGCAATTAAAAAATAATATCACTTTTAATTAAATTTTGTAGTGGTCACCCTCTTTGTGAATTTTGCGACACTCGTTTTATGGATAGTGATGAACTCTTCAGGCACTTAAGAAGGAACCATCTTTTCTGTCATTTTTGTGACGCGGACGGTAAATATCAGTACTACAACTCCATGGATGATCTTCAGCGACATTTTAAAGAAGAGCATTTCTTATGTGAAGAGGGCGAATGTAAAACTATGGCACTTACAGCTGTTTTTAGAACCGACATAGACCTTAAAGGTATTATATATTACACAAATAGACCCAAGAATATGATCACGGAGTTTCTAATATTTTTTTTAGCTCACATTACTCAGGAACATGGCAGATATATGAGCAAGTCAGCTACAAAGCAAGCTAGAACTTTGGAACTGGAGTTTACTTTAGCTCCAAGGCCACGGAATGAGAACATGAGGAACAGAAAACCTTTTGATAGGAGAGAAAGGTAGGTTTGTACATAATATGTCACTAATACATTGGTTGGCCTATTGTTGTCTGGTCTGTACACAAACAAATCCTCTCTACAGGGTGTTCAGCATGTTTAGTGAATATTGTCTCTACAGGGATGAATTCTTGTTGAATGTGCCACCAATATAACACAAACAAAGGGATCTGTACCATTTTAAAACCTAATTTTACATACTCTTTAATAGTGAAATAAATTACTTTCTAAAATATTATTTTGTTAAACTCTAGCATTTTCTTGTTTCAGATATGATGAGGAAAACTCTTATAACGTCGAACCTGGGGGGCCTGGTAGTGGTCCCTCAAATCAGCCTCAAATATTTGTAAATCCTCTAACGTCAGACCAATTTCCAGCGCTGGGCGGTAGTTCCACGTCAGGTTCTGGTAATCTGTCATTGGCTTCAAAGAATTATACGAAGTTTAGCAACGCCGCTTTTAATAGTAATGATTTTCCTTCATTGGGTGAGTTTTAAGTTATAGAGAGTACCTAATCAAATTTTCTTTTTATAATCAATATTAAATCGCAGTTTAGTTGAATACTTCAAATAATGAATGAACTTTCATGTTTAAATTGGCCCAAAACTTAACACTTAAGATTTTCTCTCACTTATTTTCGAAACTTGTTCTTTTTCATTTCTAAAAAAGGAGAAAAACCTTATATTTCAAAACTCCTTTTCTGCTTATTTAGAACACAACTGAACACAATTTACCTCATATTATAAATATTAGGATATTGACACAAGTGGATGAAGGGTCTGTGTAACATCAAAATGATTTAGAGACAAATGAGTTTAAAGTTTTTTTGTCTGGCACAATCATCAGTACATATTATGAACATCAACTCATCAGCATGTATATCTGTTATTTACCACCGAACAATATTGAAAGTAGTTGTAACGAATTTTATGTACATAAATCCTTCATCCATGTAAAAACTCAATTTTTTCCAAAATGTTACATAGACCCTTCATCCGCTTGTGTCTTCATTTATTTTAATAAATACAAATATCTGAGCAAATACCACTAACATAAGAGTGCAGAGTGACTAAGTGAATTCTTATCTGGCACATAGTGTGACGTGTTTGCGTTTTATACTTGCAATCTAGAAATAATTCCATTTCCATTGCTGTAGAGTCACCTCTATTCTTTGCATACTCTTATAATTCCTTTACCATACTAATGGCTTATTCATAATTGGTGACATTTGTTTGATTACTGCATTCAACTTCTTCATCAGAGTCGTAAGATAGTGATGTGGTTTCAGTTTGGAATACACTACATAATCGGTACTAATGGGGTCCCTATCATCTTCTAATAGCACATTGCTATCAATGTTAATGAACTCGCTCAAATCATTGTTATCAAATTACAAACTTCCACAACATCAATATTCTCTTTCAGACTCAAAACGCGACATTTTTGTGCCATTTTTTACGATTTTAACCTTACAACTCGCAAATAAATACGCGATTGGTTGCCGGTCTGTCTTCAGAGAGTTCTTGCACCGTGCTTATTTGTCTCCCAAATACTTTAAATTTTTTTTTGTCTGTTTAAAGGAGGGTTTTCGCACTCTTTGTATGAAAACAGCCTGTCCGCGTCCGCCCAAAGAAATTTCATATACCTAGTTCCGGACTATTAAAAAATGTCCGCTCATTAGAGGTGTCAGGTATGAGAGATTTTACTGTATATTTTATTCTAGGTGGATCTTCTGGTAGACCAGCTCCGGCAGTGACAATAACGGCAAATTCATCAGGTACCTCAGCACCAGAAGTAACAATTACCAGAACTGTACGAAATCAGCAAGGCAATCAGAAAACGAAAGAAAACTTCCCTGCTTTAGGGGGGAACAGTAAAACCGCAGGAGGCAGTACAGTTAGATTAAGTGTAAAGTAAGTTCTCTTTACGTTATTTATTTTTTGACGCACTACGGCCTATATGATTATTTTTCATGATAACACGATATTTTTGGATCAACTATTGGACGAGGTTGTTTCTTAAAGTAGCCATAAGAAGGTCTAATTTGCTTTTGTCTCACGTGTGTCATCGTCTCACTGTTTTCAGTTAATTAAACTGAAATGTCCCCGACAAATGTTTCATTGCAGCTAAAAATAAAAAATATCTGGTGTAATTAATTACGCTATTGTATTACTTATCCCAAGATGTAAATATTGTATTTACAATATTTTTTTAAATAACACATTTCAACTACAAAGGCTTCCCCTTGTTTTTGCGCAAGCAATGACAGTGACACAGTGGCGGCTCGTGATCTATGAAGAGGGGGTTCACAAGTATGGTGAAATTTTTCTAGGCGTTTTAAATGTAGAAAGAAAAAAGTAATAAGAAAATGCGTTAGGTAAAACATATTTTTATTTATTTTTTAATTTTACCCAAGGAAATACAACTTTTGGAAAATAAGAAAGGTTTTCTTAGTGTGTATAGCTGTCGGATCTTAACGTCGTCGCATGCAACCCTCGTAATAATATTTATACAGTCCACTACTAATACTACTAAAGCCATCTACGAGCTACGCCATTAGGCGCAACCAAGACGAGAACAATAGTTAACTGTTTTATGACGAGAACGAATTGAGCCACGAGACTGACAAGTTGGCATTCTTCATATTTTTAGTGTTTTTTAGTTTAAATCCTTAAATAAAATGGTTTAAAATCATATCGAGTATCATTTATCGAAATACACAACATTTATCGACCCTACACAATAGTGCTTAAACATAAAGTCCATTCTTCAGTTCTTAATTGTAGAAAATTGATCAATAACAGCCTCATTAAGTTTTTAATACCCTCGATAAATTTTTTTTCATATATTTCATTTTTAAACTTTCTAATAAAGTCCTTAGATTTACCCTTTGTGGTCTGCGTTAAATTAATTTCGGGTTTAGGTCTTGCCGCATTCTTCACTTCAATTTTTTGCTCCAAACTGAAAGCTAAAGTTATTGCTTAAATAGTCCACCGTCAACTATTCATTTTAACTTAATAAATATATGATATTAAAATATTAAAACATACACGCTCGAATTTCTAACTAGATGCACGAACAGACAACAGCGCGGTGGGGTGCTCACAGAAACTGTGCGCCTTTTCCATGTTAAAGCCCCGCTGCCACCCGCCACCTGTTACTACAGAGAAACTGCACTACTTAATCGCACGTGCGAGCAAGTGTCGTCATAATAGTAATTTACCTCGACCGAGGCACGGTTGCCGGATCTATATAGTTTGGTTTGACGGGATAATAAAATATTAGGGAGGGTCGGACTTTCTTAGTTTGACGGTACGATAAAATATTAGGGAGGGTCGGACTTTATAGGATAACTAATATTCAATGAATATAAATTAATATTTTTTATTCGTTTTGTTTTTGGGGTGCACGTGCGCATGTGCTCCTGTGGAAGAACCGCCACTGCAGTGACAATATATATTGACATATTTATTCACAACATATACTTCTTTCTAATTTATTTGTTTACCTATACCCTTTTTTTCAGTAGCAACAATCAGCAACAAACTCCAAAAGTATCGATTCAATTCAATCAGAAACCGAATGGTGCGATAACCACCCAGATAACAACTAGGGCGCCATCTACCGCGCAGAAACAGTTCTTCCCAACGTTGGGAACCCCCGGGCCTGTGTCGCAACCGCAGTGGGTACAGCCCAAACCCAAGAAACAAGAAGAGCCAAAGTCTAACAAAGTAGCCGCTTGTCCCGTTCTCGAACCCACCGATTTAAGTTCGTTTCCTAGCTTATCCAAGGGGAAGAACGACAAAGCAAAAAATACCTCGTCCGTCACAGTTCCTGTCGACAGTTGGGTTAATTTAAATAGCATCAAGAATAATCCAAAGTTTACTAAAAAGGGGGAAAGTAGTGGCACTAGGACGGACGCCAATGGCGATAGAACGGAGAGTTCCAATAAGGGCGGAGGAGATAATAATGCTTATAAGAAAAGCGATCCTAATAATAAAAAAGGGGGGAATAAAAGTACATCTCGCGCCAGCAAAGTCCAGACTCTTACTTCAAGTTTAGATACTAGACTTGAAGAACTAAAGTTAGTCGAAGTAAATGATAAGAATAAATCGGACGATCCCAAAAGGTCGAAGAAGAAGAAAACTAAACCGTCCAGCGACCCGACTGGTAATAAATCGGAAAATGACACTAAGGACGATAAGAAAGAAGATTCATATCCCAGCCAAAACGAAACGGGTGCTACAGCTAGAGACGAGAATGAGAATGAAGAGCAATCCAACAAAAATGGACTGATAAAGAAGCGATCGGAGCTAAAAATAGGAACTTTAAGTAATTCTGTAAATGTCACCTCGAACTCTGACGATTTTCCCGCGTTGAATAGTACCAAGCCCCCGCCGGGGTTTGTAAAACCGAACGCCGTTAAACCACCGCCGGGTTTCGACAATTCAAACTTTCCATCTTTAAGTATTTCAAACGATTTAACGTTTACAAATTCCAGCGGGCAAAGCTATGCTATCAGCCCGACGGCCAATCAAACCTATAGACAACCTCAAAACTTCCAAGGTCGCAATCAGAATTTGATTAAGAAGTTCATGGAGGTACTTCGTGACAATGACGTTATTATGGAGTTTAAAACTCTGTCGGAGAAGTTTAGGAAAGGCGATATTGTTGCGAAAAAGTACCACGAACATTGCCGTAAAATATTAGGGAATAAATTCGATGACGTTTTTCCGGAGTTATTGGTTTTATTACCTGATATAGAGAAACAGCAAGAGATCTATAAGGTGTTGAGCGAGAGAGGCAAGGTTAACCTTATCGTGTGCGAAAACTGTCAGCAAGTTATTTATAAGGGAGAATTGTCCGAACACTATAACTATCATCGGCTGGACAACCATTTTCCGAGCTTGGGCTCCGCCCAACAAATAAATAACGCTTGGAAAAAATAACGCGTTTTGGCATTTTATTACAGAACTGCTAAGTATAATTCATTTTGGCTGTGGATATTATAATAATGCCATTGCTGAACGTATTTTTTACTTCAAATATAGTATTTATTTTCGTTTATGTAGAAGATTATATTTTTTCACGATTGCTCATAAATATGGGGTGTCCCTGGATGGGGTGCCCATACCACAGACGGACTTAATTTTTCATTTCTTGACAAAAAGTCATTCTCTAAATAAAATTTTGCTTGCCTTGCGTTTTTAATGAAAATGCAATCGGCAAATGTTTGTTAGAATTACTTTTTTTTGTCATAATTCAAGATTTGTGGATTGTTTTTTGTATGCAGTGGGTCAATATATATTTTTTTAAAACATAACATTAACAGGATTCCGGAGTACCTGTAAACTAGTTTTCTTCCCGAGCGTTTATTCCTATTTTAGGAAAAAAAATGTCCAAGGAAAAAAACTTTCTAATAGAACTAGAACTCGCGGAAAGTCTATATTGTTTCGGAAAATTTTTAGATTTCATTTTTTTTTACTGCTCCATATGGAAAAAAATGATTGACTCCTCGAGTTGTTAACAAAATTTAGATATCTTTCGTTAATTTTTTTTTAAATGTGCCGTTTTCATAGGAAGCGAAAATCCCGTTTTTCAGATAAGAAAATTGAAGTATAGACCCCGTTCACGTGCAGTCTCTTTCTTCCGATTATCGTTGTTTCTGTCGGCGTACCGATTACGGGCGGACGCTCGACGTATTCTTCTAACTGCAAGGGAAGATCGCGATGGCTTCATCTGTCCTACTGTTCAACTATCCTAATGTTCATCTGGCCTACAACTCGAATGTATTCGGGTGATGTTCGGTTAAGCTCGTATGACCTAATCCGTTGGGAACGCCTTTTCCCCCTGTTTACATGCATTTTTACTGACATACTGTGAATTATTATTGGATAACTTAAAATATTGCTCTTAGCGTCGAACGATTGAATGGTTATGTCATATTTATTTTCATATTAGAACTGTAATATTTTTGGGATTTCCCGCACCCTAGCTGACTACGCCATTAGTAGTAATTATTTTATTATCGAAATTTTATTGTTACATAAGAAGATAATTAATGTGTAATAATATTTATAGATGCCCTGGGGAAACAAGTGCAAACCCGCCCCGATACACCTTTTGGAGACGATTTCCTATTGTATTTCAATTTAAAAAAACAAAATTCGATCGCAAACCGGCCGTCAGCTACTCTACATATAAAACAAACCCGAACAAGTATTTATTATTTCTATCCTAATGTTTATCTGTCCTACACGATCTCATTGACCAAGATGTCTATTCCAAAGAACAAATTTCGAATCATGCTCGAACCCGAAACTTGCACACTATACCAAATAATTTTTTCATAACGAAACATACACGAAACAACAAAGAAAGTATGCATATTCCATCCTTGTTTGTCGACTTCCGCGTCGCAAGGGTGGGTAGGGCAATTGCAGAAACGAAGATTCCCGGTTCAATACGAAGTGACGTCCGAGTAGTAGGGCAGATGCACTTTAGGACATACATGGTTTCCCCGGGAAGATCCAATTCGCCTCGTGCCTTCAAAGCGTGAAATGAACAGGGGTCAAATCGGAGATTTCGACTGCCTCCGGCATTCACTTAAGTAGTTTTGATTAAATTAGAATTTATTTAAAAAGTGTCTATTCAACGTGAAAGCCCCAGATAGTTTGGTTTGATTCCTTAGATTCGGAAAACAGCTTAGGGGAATGGGGAAAAATATATTTAACTAAATTTTCATTAAATCTGGAATTATGATGAAGAAGGTAATTCTAACGAACATTTATTTTCCCAATGGTATTTTTCTAAAAAAACTGTTGTTTACTGTTAGATAAAATCAATATTTTTCAAGATTTTAACCTCCCTGTATACAAATACTAATTTTTCTATGACAAATCTTAATTTTTTAACGAGCAAATTTTTTTATAATGAATTTCTTTTTGTCGAGACATTAAAAATTATATCCATTTTTGGCATAGGTAACCCCATCCAGGGACACACCCTGTATGTTAGGGGTTTGATTTTTACTTTACTTTCAGTAACTATTAATCTTGTTACGTCGTGTTAGTCGTAGCGAGTGTTTAAATCTATTCGATCGTTTTAGCTGGCGCGCTATTTTATACTATATATAATACACATTATTAATTGATTTTTAAAAAACAAATACCTCGGAATGGTTGCCGGAACGAGATTGTCGGTGCTTACCAAATTTATCCTATATTACGTTGACAAATCATGCGTGTAACTATTAAAACTTTAAAATTATGTTTAGCTTTCAACCGATTTCATATGGGCGACAATACTGCGGAACGTTTAAGAAGCTGTTATTTGGTTTATAATGAACCAATTTTAATAATTTTTGTTTTAACTGATCGAAAACAGATTGTAGAGAATTGTTCCGGGTAACTCGTAAAATGTAGATGAATGTAAATTTCCTAAAATTTAAATTTGACGCATTTTACGTAATTTAATTTATTTTTTAAACCAATTAGAGATATATCTGAGGTAGACAGTGGTCCAAAAGGATCGCCATACCGCTCGACGTAACAATAAAACTACAATTCGTTTTAAATACGTCATATTGTTTAAAAATGTTTCGCAAATAATTAGTGCGACATTTTATCACTTTCCGCTTTTGCTAAAATAAAGATAATTTCAACAAATACCATATGTATTGTTGTAGTTCAAAAAATTAATCAAAAATTTATGTAAGATATGTCAAATTTAAATTTTAGAAAATTTACATACATGGTGTCCCATTTTCGACACTTTTATAGGGTATCTCCGTTATTGTTAGTGCTATCAAAAAAGTAATGTAAGTGTCCATGTACTTTATTTAATAAAATTAGAAAAATTTTTGCTCGCTTAAGAGATACGGGGGAAAATCAAAAAAATTGACAATTTCAAAATTACCCTATATTTTCTTAGTTAAAAGAGATACAGAAATGTTTTATACAAAAGTTTCTTTATGATTGTTGAATAATCTTCCGTTTTCAGAATAAGTATACGGGGTCGGACCTAACCTCATATTTTTAAATGGAAGAACCTGTATATTTTAATCTAAAAAGATACCATTTTAAATTCTCTTTTCAAATATATAACACACGATGGATAATATTGGATTCCTAGGCGATTTATTTAAACCTTGTTACTTTAAACCACATTAGGCCATGAAACAAACGCTAATATCCTAGAGGCAACTATGTTGACATTCTAGTTGTTATTAACATTTAACGTCAATTTCATTTTTACATATTCATTTGTGAAAGTGACATCAACATTTTGAAAAATTTGATATGATATCTCTCATCCATGGTATGTTATAAATTTGAAAATAGATTTTAAAATGCTATATTTTTAGATTAAAATATACAGGTGTTCAATTTAAAAACATGAAGTTAGGTTCGATAACTTTCTTACCTGACCCCGTATACTTATTCTGAAAACGGCAGATTATTCAACAATCATTATAAAGAAACTTTTGTATAAAACATTTTCTGTATCTCTTTTAACTAAGAGAATATAGGGTAATTTAGAAATTGTCAATTTTTTGATTTTCCCCTGTATCTCTTAAGCGAGGGAAAATTTCTCAAATTTTGCTTCTACCATTTTAAGTTTGACCCAAAAAGAGCACATGACACCTATTACTTTTTTGATAGTACTAACAATAACGGAGATACCCTATAAAATGTCGAAAAAGGTTTTAGGATACGTTCAAATTCGTAAAGGCCCTAATAAATTAGAATTTACAACTTTATAGTTTTACCTTCGAATTACTTTTTCTTCATTTACAGTTTATTCAAAAACCACATTTTCTACCCCTGTTTCAAAATGACGACTGCTAAATCCGTAGTCCCGGTTATTCACCGGTTTGTTCACTATTGGCTTCCATCCGCAGTATTTTCGCTTGTCTGAAACGTTGCGTAGTATAACTTTAAGATGGTCGTGTGCCAAGGACTTAAAGAAATACGTATTAATTCACATGGTGCAGGAATTAGAAACACTTGCACTCTAAATCGTACGTCATTCTTTCACAATCTAAACGTCTTATACAGGGTATTCCTTAGTGACGTGCCAATATTTCAAAGTATGGTTCATTGGATTATTTTATGACGAAAAGTTCACATGAAATGTGGCGTGTATAACTTTTTTTTGTAAAAAATATGAGACTAGATTGTAGGGGCGCCATAATTTATTCTTTAAGGGTCCTTGGCTTCTGGCCACCTCAATATACTTTAAAAAATATGTTTATAATTAAAAATCCCGATTTTTAGCATATTATTATGTGTTAAACGTTTTTTATATGCACCCAAGAACATAAACGATGCAGTATTTCAACAGCAATAAATAAATTACTTATTTTTTCGACTTACCAAAAATACTGTATGATTTGTGTCGGCCACCCTGAATTCTTGGAAAAAATAAATGCCCTGTTAAACTTTATACGTATATCCAAAGTTACATATTCACAAAATTTCTTTGGTAATTTATTTTCGACAAACGTCGCAGGTTTTTCTGTTAGAAACTAAGCTACAATGTAAAAAAATTGTACATACAATTTGTTTTTAAGACTTATTTGTTATAAAGTTACTAAATATTTTTTAAAATAAAGTATTTTCGGTATTTAAATTGATGCTGTTATTTCAAATCCATACAAACCTCTAAAAAAGAAATGAGAAGATAAGGAGAGCCAGTACAGGGATCTCGGAAACCGTAAGAGATACGAAGTCGGTTAAATGGAGGTAAAGTTGCGCATTTACGTGCCTAATAATATGCCGTTTAGAAAGTTTTAATATTCCGAGTAATTCCGGAAAAAACCGAAATTCTGAAAAATCGTTTCGTTGTTTTCCTGTTTTTTTTTGAGATCGATAAAATAAATTGCACTTTTTCATTGCCACTTTTTCCGCTCTATCTAACAGCGTTAAATGTTTTGTAATCCGACGAGTCGTCTTCGAAGGGCCATTATCCCGTTTTCCTGATATTGAAATTTGAGAGCTTTTTTCTCCCGAATGCAACGATGCATGACACATTGTAGTTTAATGACGTTTCGAGGTTTTTTTAACAACATCAGGGAATTTTGAGATACGGTCCTGTATTTCTCCTAATTTTATAAATAATATCTCATAAGTAAGCTCTAAATTTTTACTTATGTTGGACTAGTTCAATAAATAACAAATAATTTAATAATAAACCACAAATAAGTGAACAAAAATTATTCCAAAACAGTAATAAAATGAACAACCAAAAATGTAAGGAACTACATAATCAGGTGTTCAAAATGATTTCCGTTATTCTCTAAGTACAAATAACATCTTCTAACTGCCACATAACAGTTTTTTTGAGATAAAATAAAACATGCGATAGAATATCAAACTTTTCAGCATTTGTAAATTTATGTTCCATATTTTCTGGAAAATAGAAAACCTCTTACAACGCTCTCAAACGATCACAATGGGAATGTCGTGTGAAACAAATCACGCGTCACCATCTTAATTTTTTTGTTTCAAGCGCCTACTTTTCTTTTAAATCCCGAATCAACAGAAGGTTGAAATAATGTTTCTGTATTTTGTTCACTTATTTGTGGTTTATTATTAAATTATTCGTTATTTATTGAACTAGTCCAACATAAGTAAAAAAATTGAGCTTACTTATGAGATATTATTTATTAAATTAGGAGAAATACAAGACCGTGTCCCAAAAATTTCCTGATGTTCAAAAAACCCTCGAAACGTCATTAAACCACAATGTGTCATACATCGTTGCATTCCAATATCAGAAAAACAGGACCGTATTTAAAATAATAAAGTTGATAATGGCCCTTCGAAGACGACTCGTCGGATTACAAAACAATTAACGCTGTTAGATAGAGCGGAAAAAGTGGCAATGCAAAAGTGAAATTTACTTTAAAAAACCCAAGAAAGCAATAAAACGATTTTTCAGAATATCGGTTTTTCCGAATATCTCCGGAACTACTCGGAATTTTAAAACTTTCTAAACGACATATTATTAGGCACGTAAATGCGCAACTTTACCTCCATTAACCGACTTCGTATCTATTACGGTTTCCGAGATTCCTGTATTGGCCCTCCGTATCTTGAACACGCATTGTATAAACAAAATATGAAAGGACTTTTATGGTACACTGTGTAGTACTGTGTACCAAATCTCGCATCATTGTACCATATTTGGCAACTATATTGGTCATTTATATCAGCTCTGATCTTTGGAATAAAATTGACTCCCTTTTTTCTGAGTCTTCAAATCAGTCGCCGTAGCCTCGTCACCCTGGCAATGATGGTCGTTGTCGTCACCAGGGGTACATGATCTCACGATTTATAGACCGTCGACGATTTATCGTGACAATCTGGCACCCCTAGTCGTCACTTCATAAGTAGATCCACCCCAAAGATATCACAAACATTCACACTATTTCAGAGCAACTTTATGCAGGAAAGAACCAACCCCATGAGATACTATAGTTATGGTGAATGCGCTAGGCACTGCTTTTATTATCAAAAATCCAGCGTCACATTTTCCTCTTCGGCGCATGATCGCCAATCTTTCCGGGCCACAAACATTTTAGCCAATCCGTTAGCCGTTCGTTAGCTAGTTCGTGGGAGACCTCTTTGAGAGGATCCCGTTGCAGCTCGGACTAAATAATTTGTTTTCAAGCAAAATAAAAACAGCAAAGAACTCTTGTAGCCGCTCCCAGACAGAAACACCATTCTAGGGTCGTTTTGGACTTTATATAATTAAAGATCTGTTAAATTTAGTGTTAATTTTAGTGATCTTCTGTGACATTCGTTTTTTAAGTGACCCTTTCTTACTACGGACGTTCAGTGAAATTATAAATAAGGTAAGGTTGTATGAATTTATGAAAATTCGATGTATTCTGGTTCAAAAAGGTCAAATTTAATTACGATTTCGTTATTTCCTAACAGCTAATTTATTGATTAGGCAAGAACAGAAATTCCAGTATTGAAAGTTACAAAGAACAAGATTATTCATCCTTCAAGGAAAGAGAAAGATCTGGTTATAAGTTATTACTGGAGAATGTAGCAAATTAACCTCTGTCCTTATTTAATTCCCAATTTAGCTTCTTATTAATAAAACAGTATCTTTCTTTGTCTTCAGGTTCAAACGACATTTCCTTGCATATGTATTGTCATCCCGTTAACGCACTAGCTTTTTCCATAAACGCGGTTTTTATCGATTTTTCATGTAATGTAAACAAATAGGAACATCTATGGAATCTATGTACATGTAAATTGCATCGTATAGGTGTATATTTTGGCATGAAATCATTGAAATATGGAATCTATATTACCTATAATATATGTCCCTACCTGCATTCTAATTAGTTTCCTTGCACTTTGGTCATTAAGTATGATCTTTTGTCTACCTACCTGCGTAATATTGAGTTACCTGCTACTAAAGATACCTGCCTTTAAATTATTTAAATTTTCTTTAAATTTTACAAGAAGTTCTTTGTTTATCTTATTATAGATAGAGTGATTTAAACAGAGAGAATTTTAAAATTAGGCAAGAAATTTAGTCATTTGTAGCCTAAGCGTCGTTTGTATTTGAGATGTATTTCGCATACTCATTGTGAGAGTCCACTTCCTTTACCTTTTGAAAACTATTTTGTCTGGCACATGATTGTATAAGTTTCTCATGCATAATATTATTCTGCTCCATATGTTTGCATTTCAATTCTATGCATATGTGACTTTGAACTATAGAACTGCAATTATTATTGATGGTGATTCCTTTTTCATTATAGAAACTAAAGTATACCTGAACTTCTCACACACAGAACATAAGACACTACCTTTTTTAAGATTTTGAAAAAACATGGCTTTTCTTTATATAAATCATAGCTGTCAAGCATGTTGGGACTTTTATTGAGTGGCAATAGGTAAAATAATACTTAAAAGGATCTTGGCCAGACTGAAATTACTAAATTTTCCCCCAGTAACCGCAAGAACGCACGTGGCATATTTGTATTGTAATAACAATATATGGATCTTACATTGTCAAATCTACATTTTCACCAAGTTAAGGAAATTTACCACGACAACACCGCATGGTTTGTCGCCAGGGATGATCCCCATAGGCGAAGTCCTAACCCCCTATTGCTTAAAATAAGAGCGATAACCATTTAAACCCATGTAAATTCACTTTCATGCCTGCCTTGTACTGAACAGTCTCTGTATAATAAAAGTCTGTTCGCAAATATAAGAGAGCGACGTAATGAGTTTTAATTAAATTTACCTAAATAGGGATATTGTCTACTAGGATTAAGATCGCAGCAGTGGAACCTATTAGACGATGTCTCTGTAAGTGTTTTTCGTAAACGCCATAAAGGCCTAGCACCATTTTTGACATGGGAAATAACTTGGTTTTCTGCTGCTAACATTGGTGGTTTAGCTTTAAATATAAACTACAAACCAGTGGAATGGAGATTGTTTATAGATGGTTCAACATTGAGTTTAAAGGCAGTACTATTGCATATTGGCAATATTCTTCCGTCTATTCCTGTCGGATATGCAGTTTACATGAAAGAATCATACGACATTATGAAGTTCCTATTGACAACCATAAAATATAATGAGCACCAATGGCAGATATGTGGCGACTTAAAGGTTGTAGCACTTTTACTTGGATTGCAGCTAGGCTACACCAAGTTTTGCTGTATTTTTGTGTGAATGGGACAGTCGAGCAAGGTCACTTCATTACAATAGACAATACTGTCCCGTTCGACAATCATTATAGCCAGCGCAAAAGAATGTACAACATATGCCATTGGTAGACTCCAAAAAGATTTTGTTACCACCTCGGCATATCAAATTTGGCCTAATGAAAAAACTTTATTAAGGCACTGAATAGAGATGGGCCAGCATTTCAGTACATACGCCAGAAATTTCCGGGGCTAAGTGAAGCAAAAATTAAAGAAGGTATTTTTATTGGGCCACAGATTCGGAATATTCTGAATGACGAACAGTTTGACAGCACTCTAACAGATATTCAAAAAAACGCTTGGAATGACTTTCGCCTCGTGGTCACTAATTTCTTGGGAAATAAAAAAGCTGACAATTACGTTACTCTTGTTGAAAATATGCTGTCGTCGTATCAAAAAATGGGTTGCAATATGTCTCTAAAGATCCATTTGTAGGAATAGACGTGGACTTTTTTTCGCGACAACTGCGGAGCTGTCAGTGATGAGCACGGCGAAGGATATATCAACAATGGAGAAAAGGTACCAGGGAAAGTGGAATGCTTCCATGCTTGCCGACTACTGTTGGACTCTTGTTAGAGATGCTCCAGAAACAATTCACAAAAGAATAGCCAAACGACAGAGCATTTAGTGACTCTAAAAGTGTAAAATTATCTAGTTTTTATTATTTAAAAAAAAACTGTTTTTTGAAAACTGCAACTAGTTTTTAATTTTATTATCATTTTTGTATTCAGCTTTCCAAAATTAACAAGAAAAATATGTTTTGATACATGATACAAACCAATAACCTAAAATTTGTTGTCCAGTGTAATTGTACAGCTTGACAAGCAAGTCTATAGCTACGTGGTATCGGTATGGGGGAAGCAATATATTTTAAAGCATGTCCTAGCCATGGGCGTGCTATTATTATCTTAATAATGTAATAATATATATTTTTTCATGGCATGAATATATTTGTATCACCAGTGCAATATATTAGGCCTTTCCATTAATATTTTTCGCTTATTTTGGCATTTTCGCCAATAAAATCCATTTGATTTCAACATGCACTTCAAAGTTTCACGGGAAAACGGAGAGTTTATGTCACTTCTCAGCTGTTGTAGCAACTTTTTTAAGGTTGGAACCACTTTTAGTTCCAAATAAAACTTTTGTATTGTTCTCCTAACAATGCCAAAGTCGATGCCTTCGATTTTTCCGACCACAGAGAGACGGGCCCTTTTTTGACAAGAGATGACAACAATTGGTCCGGGTTATTTTCTTTCTTTTCAGTATCTTCTTTGTGAATGTTTCTTACTGCAATCACGCTTACTCCAGTATACATTGCGACCCTTTCTAGCTTTCGCTTAAGTGCCAATTTAAATGTATTAATTTGTGATTCCTCTTCACACACCCTGTACACATTGGCAATCACTTCACGGGTTGGACTATGAAGGGTTTTACCAGGGTATATTCATTCATTATCACAGTTTTAAAACAAACCCTATCACTACGCAACTGGATGAAGCATATTGGACATCGCCGAATAACCACGCCGGCACAATAGGCGTGTCACCAGACGCCACCTCTGTCTGGGATATAACCAATCAAATTAGCTCTAGCCACCGGTTACCCATGGTTACCGTTGATATTGCACCATGTTGCCCTATTTTTAGATTAGAAGCACTTTAATAAAAAAATATTTTATTTTGCATTTAAATATTAAAATAAATAGTATGAAAAGAAAGTTTTAAGAACATTGAAACTAAAATAGCATATTAGTTTCTTAGATACTTATGACAATTTACTTTAAATGGGTAAATTTAATTTTAGGGTTTACTTGGTAACATGTTATTAAATTAAAGTTTAATATATGTGACAACATTGTTAACTCAAGAAATTTTCTTGCCCGTATTCCTTTCGTAGCTACAGATAAAGTTGTCGACCTGTAGTAGGGTAAGATAAAATTTTAACAATGGCAGCAATAGCAAGTTTCCCTCGCCTCCTTAAAACATTTTTTCATGGCTACTCAACCGATTAGTTTTGAAAATAGATATGTAATAAACAAAGCTTTTTAAAAAAAACATTGTTACCGCACGGGCTACTCTGATCTAAATCATTACACAAAAGTAAATGAACAAAACTTCAAATAATGGGTAGTAATTCTTTATGGGAATTCAAACAACCGATTCGCTGTGTTATTTTATCCAAACCTTGAATTTTACGGTTCACAGTTTCTTGCGAAATTAAATCAACAAGCCGGCCTTTTATTGGAGCTTAATGGCCAGAACAATAAAATGGATCTTAAGAGTCCGTGAACGCGAGTGGAATAATCGTATTTTTCACACTCTGTCGTTAAACGATTTTCTTACAAACCGGCCCAATCAATTAACTTCAATTATGAAGAAATAAATAAAAATATACAGGTTTATAACTAATATTACCAAATAGTCAAAGTTCCCGAATATTGTTTTTTAATTGATGGCTCGAATGGTAGGTTTTTAAGTGAAAAATCCCTACATGGAGAATAATGTGACTGTTTAGAACTGCTATTAAGATATACAGTGTGTTCGGATATTGCATCAGGATATTTGGCGAGATATAACAAGGAATCGGAAACTCATACCTACTTTTTTGTGCCATTTGAAAACTTTTCGATTTTACTGCTAGCAAAAACTTTAATTCAAGTTTTGCGCCTAAACGTATTTTATCGACTCGCATAAAGGCCTTATTACACTCGGGAATTTTTATGGCGCCAGCAATGGCAATTATAATTCAAGGATTCAGGCGCAGTACACCGTTCTCCGTACTACAGTCAGAAATTCTACTCTTCTGACAATTAAAATGACACGGATTCATGCGCAGTACACTGTTCCCGATCAGATGTCTCTCATTACCATAAATGGGGCAGGCGCCATTTTAATTGCACTTGCCGGCGCAATTGGGTAGACATGGATTATTCTGTTATTTTTAACTGTTTATTATTTGGCCGAACCAGGTATGAACAGGTAATTGCCATTTAAACCCACTGGTACTTAAATTAGCAGTTTACATTCTTTATTAAACTTATGGACTGCTAATTCAGCAACTTTTTGCACCTCCTATTTGTAAATAGCAGTAGCTGCTTTAACTGGTAATCAAAACGAACAGGTTTGCACATCTCTAATTCTGGGGATATTTTAGGGATTTCGACAGTACCCACTGCTGTTCTGACCGTTGACAATGCTCCAGCTGATCGAAAACGGTTTACTGCGCATGAATACGTGCCATTATAATTGCCGGCGCAAGAGAAAAAATTGCCTAGTCTAATACGGCCTTAAAGGGTACTATTTTGTCTCTTGCGCCGGTAATGGCAATTATAATTGCACGCATTCATGCGCACTAAACCGTTCTCGATCAGCTGGCCCAACACTGCTCCCATTGCCGGAGCCATGCGAGATTGGAATCCGTATTACAGTCGGCAATTCTAGTCTTCTGGCAATTAAAATTGCACGGATTCATGCGCAGTACACCGTTCTCGATCAGCTGTCTCGCATTGCCAGAAATGGGTGCAAGTCTGGGTAGAGATGGATTATTCTGTTATTTTTAAATGTTTATTACTTGGTCGAAGCACCTATGAACAGCTAATGGCTATTTAAACTAACTGGTACTTAAATTAACAGTTCACATTCTTTATTAATTGCTAATTCGTAGCAACATTTCTGAACTGCGATTTGTAAGTAGCAGTAGCTGCTTTAACTGCTAAGCAAAACGAACAGGTTTGCCCATCTCTAATTCTGGGGGTATTTTAGGGATTTCGACACTACCCACTGCTGTTCTGACTGTTGGCAATGCGCCAGCTGATCGAGAACGGTTTACTGCGCATGAATTCGTGCAATTATAATTGCCATTTCAATGGAAATTTTTATTGCCGACTCTTAATACTGCTATTATGTCTTGTAAAATGACATATTCTGTTTTCCAATAACTGTCAAAACAAAAAAGGTATGCCAAAAATTAAATGTTAAATGTTAAAAGTAAAAAAAAGCAAGATTGAACTTTGACATTCTGTAACTAGAAAAGTATTGAGTTTGCGACTTATTGTTCTATGACATACTATCTTTATTTTAACATGTGAACACCCTGTATATTTAATTGTATAGTACCTACTTAGGAATGGAAGTGCATACTACAATACTATTTTTTATAAATTTGGTGAGAACCTATAAATCTGCTCGAATATTTATCTGAAGTTTTTATCGTTCATTTATAATAACTTTTTTTGCCATTGAGTATGTCCTCAAAGTATTTGTTTTGCTATTCATTCAGACTAAATATAACTGAGTTGAGAACACATAATATATATATAAACAGTATATTCCCAATACGAACGTTCCAAAATACAAAAAGTGTCCCCGCTATGGGAGATGGCGCGGGCCTATTGAGTTTGTGCAGTAGGGTGGTGGAAATTTTATCAATCGCGTCAGAGCCGGCCCGCCATTACTTGTTGTTGTTATTCGTCGCCATCTCTGGTTCTGGATGCTTTTTCAAATTACAGAATAAAAAGTGGTTCATCCACATTGTTGTCGGTATATTAGTGCTTATAAACTTTCATTACCTATCAACAATTTTTGTAAAGGGGTTTTTAATTTGTGATGATTCGATTCGCTGTTTGGTAGGTTAGTGGCTCGTTTTGTTTAAGATGAAATGACACAAGAGCATGGTGCTTTTTTGCAAAAGTCGTGGATCAATACCAGGTATAAAGTATTTCAGGTATGTACATATATACGAAAATATTTTGCTTATCACATTATCCGATCTTCGGAACCGAATTTCACTAAAAGGCTTGTAAAAAAAGAAGAGAATGTCACTCGTATATAATATAATAATTCCCAAAATCGTCAATATAGTCATTCAGTCTTAATTTTTGGTTTAGAAAAAAGTGAGATTAAGAAACATACGACGTCGGATGAAAGTTAAAATAAAGCTCATCGTGTCGATTGTTACACCAATCAGGGCACCGTCGGATCATCATATCGTCAGAAATCGTATGCATGGAACGCTGTCTTAAATCGAACTAATCGAAATTTGGATTGCAATATTTTTCCTAACTAACCAGTGAAATTTACATTAAAAAAGTTGAAATCCGGTCCTGTCGAATATTTACTTTCACAAGGAAATTTCCGAACTGCGCAAACTCACAACGCCCCCTTTGAAGCCTATAGCGGGGACATAATTGCAGATGGTATGAGCAATATACTGTTTATATATATGTGGCTGAGAATTGAGAAAGAACAAGGGAGGAAGGCATTTTATGTTCTACTTAAAATGTTTCTGCTTCGGTTTGTGCCCTCCGTATATCATAGGTATCCTTATTAAAATATAACAGTGGAAAATTTTAATCAAAGTAATTTATGCACCAACGCTTTTACCAACAATAAATTTTCTGGATACATGAAAATGAAAAGTTTTTCTACTACTGTTTTAGTTATTGGTATCCAAGAATGGCCATTTCATAATTTTAATTAAATATGCAATTATTAAAACACGATTATTATTTTTATGACTTGCTTGGTAGTTTATTTATTTTCATGATCGATAATAATTACGGTTTAAATTTGAGATAAGAGAACATGCTTGATGGTGGAAATTTTACAGAAAGCGATTCTTGATTAACTGGACTGTATTCTACTCGTATATAAAAGCCTGATGCGTTTCTTCATCGCATAACCCTGTATAAAAACTTTTTGATTATAATTGATGACCTCGTCGAGAGTAACTGTGAGTTTTAGTAACAATTCCTCCTAAGAATGTTAGTCTGTGATATAAATTACACGCATACAAGAATGCAAGTTTTATTGTTTTCTATAATTATTGTACAAACACCCACACAGCCTATTTTAGCAATAATTGTGACAGAATTGTTAACCCTGGTAATAAAAGCAATGTTTCATTTAGTCATAGTCTCATTCTGTCCCACAAAACCAAATTTTAGATAAATGCGGTATCAACGAAGTTTATCGTTTGGAGTTGCTGGCTTAATATAGTATACACATAGGAAATCACGTGTAATTTTCGAGGTGACTGAAAAAGTGCATTACAACTTCTTGAAGAGGCCGACATGGTAAACCCTTGCGTCTAGTTTGAATACATTGTGGTGAGCCAATCCTAATAGTCCAAAAACGAAGCCCTTAAACAGAAATTTTAGTTAGAAAGCTGCATTTTTTGAAGGAAGGTATACTTTATAATGTGAAAGAACATTTGAGTACTATTTTAAGTCTATCCCTTGCACAAGAGTTAAAAACCCTCCAAATGGGGTTATAAATAATTTTCTGGTCTATAACTCTCTCTAATATGGAAAAGAGTTCTTTACAAATGTTATAGATCATTAATAAATGGAGGTTAATCACAATATGGCACCACTGTCGTCCTGGGACTAGAATTGAAGCGTCAAGGTGTGACATTTTACAAATAGAAGAATATGATCGGATTTTTAAATGCTGAATAATCCCGTAAATGATTTCTGGCGGAAACAGGGTGCGCAAATAATATATTTATATCTATACGTCGGTTTAGATTTGGTGGGTAGATTTAATACCTCGGCATCGCCCATAGGATAGTTTTCATTGCGCATTCTCATTCTCATTTTCATGCGCACTCTTTCCAATTTAAATCGTTATGAATTAATTGAGGATACTTTCAGAACGGTTTCCCGAACACAGCTATTGACTTGCAGTTACAAAATTAGTAAATACGTTTGTATAGTGTCCTACTTTGGAAGCAAAAAATATTAAGTACCTACTTTGCGTTAGAAGGTTCATATAAGGGAAGACTAAATATAAGACAACGAACATTTATTTTTTATTTAAAAATTCAAAGTTCAACTAAAACGGATTAATGTGAGACTATCTGAGTGCTAAATTTCACTACACAGTTATTACGTATTTTTAATACAGGACTGTATGTTACATAAAAATGTGCATGACTTTATTGGTCTACCGTACAAAAATCGTATCTCCACACTTGATTGGCAATGAGCATAATTATTATGCAAAATACACCCTAATAAAATTATGATATTATGTCAAATAATTACAAACCATTTAATATTTTTGGCCTAATAGTTCATACATACCTTTCACAGGGTTATTTATACACCATTTCACAAAAATGTTCCTCAAAACCTTAATACATGTCAAAAATACAAAATAATTATACTACAATAAAATACCTGACATACCAAAAAAAATTTTCAGACACGTGTCGAGTCTTAATTGGCTAATAGGCAGTGTTGCCAAGTTGAAAATTTAATGCCTTCGTGACGTTTTGAAGACGCCGATCAACTCTCAAAATGCAGATGATTCTATGGCTATAACTATCCGAGATATCGTAAAAATGATTATTAACTTTTTTATTCAGATTTAAATTACCTACAACTTTTGATTCGCACTTTTTTTCTAGTGTATTTTGTTTCGAAGCTACGGGTAAGAAAATATTTAAAAGCAATTTTTCATCCCTTATGCAACGGTTGAATACAAAATAATAATAAAATGTGCTTCCCATCAAAAATGCAGCTTCCTAACTAAAATTTCTATTTAAAGGCTTCGTTTATTGGTCTATAATCTATTCAATTAAACGTGATGGCAAAACCACCATACTCTCATAGTTCCGGTAATACAGCAAACAACCAGCAAATAATTTCTATGACGCTACTGGCAAAAATTGACATAAAGCTGACCCGAGAGCTGATCATACTGCTGAATGCACTAAAAAAATCTATTTCATAAATCGATAGGTAATCGGACACCATTTTTTCCAGCAAATCGATTTGTGATTTGACAGTGATTTATGTCAGTTTTGTTTTTGTCAAGTTGAGGAGCGCAAATTATAAAAAATTACGAAAAAAGTGAATTATAATTAATCAAACATATTATATACGATCTCCGATAATGAAGAGGAGAATTAAAAATAAAATTATCCGTCAGAAAAAATATAATATTTGATGTCAATATTTAGGAGGAATTTTAACCAAACAAAAAATTGACAAAATGCATTCAGGAGAACTAAAAATCGAACGCATCGTGACGTCACCGATTAAAAATCGCTTATAAATCGATGGGCAACCATGAATGCAACCAATGAAAATATTGTCGCTGACACTAATTGTCGTTTTGTCATTGTCAAAATTTAATCTGCTGGTGTTTGTTGTATTACCTGAAGTAGGAGAGTTTCGTGGTTTTGCCATTACGTTTAATTGAATAGCTTAGGATGGTGTCCTAGAGAAACATATTTTTTTTTCAAATCGAGCCCCATAAACCCACAACTCATCCGACGTTTGTTCGTCATGTCACCCTATGGTGGCATATCAGGAAACAGGTGTTACGTGCAATGTTGCCAAACTTAATGCAAAACTGAAATTCCATATAAAATTATAAAAATAAATTATTTATCTACCTACTTGTATTTATCTTTATACCTCCAGGAAAAAGTTTTTTAAAAATACACTCAGATCAGATCATTAGATTTTATTACACGCGACGCGACGAAAATTGACTTATTCGTCGGCGACATTCCATTTTTCTGTTAAGTCAAACGTCCAAAACAAACTACTCGTTTTAACTTAGCAACTTAGGTTCATCTATAAAAACAATGTCAAATAATATACAGAGTTTGGACGCGTAGCCCGAAAATAATTACAACTATTATACGCGTACCTTCTGAAAACAAAGCGGATAGCCGAGAGTGTAAATGGTTATGAACAGAAGCAACCGCACCCTAACGCTGTTCTTCTATTACTGACACTTGCAAGTCGCACGCTTGTACCCATAGACCTAAGTCGGCCCGGCGCCGAGTGGATTGTGTGAAAGAGATGGAGAGATGGCCGCGTGAGAAAGAAAATAAAATCTTCGTTGGTCTTGTCATTTGGAGTAGAGCTGGCTAATTTAATTTTTTAAGCTTCTCAAAAGAAAAAGTACAGTCGCAGTATTATCAGCTACCACTATCATTTTATTCAATTTGGTTGAAATTTAATTAACGCCATATCAATTAAACGCCTTGCAAGAGATATCGCGGTAAATAGTCAAGTAATAGAGAAGAATCTCGTGAAATATCAAACTGTCAAATATTGCCCATCTCTATTCCGAGTTTTGAAGGTATCTATTTCGTTCGTTCGTTCGTTCGTAGGTTAACTGTTTTATAGTTCGTAGATAAAATGTCATTTTTAAATTGAAGGATTGCATTGTGTGTATTTAAAATGTCTGTAGTTTAAATTAGTTAAATAAATAAATCTACGCGAGAAAAATAGGACCAATATTAAAACAGTGTTCGTGTGTATTCTTTCCATGTGAATAGCTGCTATTTTTGAGGTTATGTGAGAGGTTTTTTCCTAAAACTTAGATTCTGTGTGGTTTATGTGAAATTATGAACTAACAATTGTATTTAAATAAGTAAAGGTAAGAAAGCATATGTCTTATATAAAATTGCATTTTATTTAAAGAGTTTGAACGATAATTATTATTTAAAAGTTCAATGACGTTTGACCCATTTACTTTCCTGTGCTTGTAACGAATTTGAAACTTGTGTGTGTGATATTACCATTATTTGTTCTGCAAAACATCTTTCGCCGTCGGTTTTCTGGGATCATATTTGTTCAAAAATTGTCAAAATTATAAAAAAATTTCTAAAGAGTTTGCCGTGTAGATATGACAACACCGGCCGAAATGCGCTGACGCCTTTTGACCCTGCAGACCTCAGTGTTGATTGTTTACATATTACGCCAGTGCCCCACATGCGTTTGTCTGATTTGACATAAGGTGATATAATCCGGTCATTTATCGAAAGCGCCATTTATGGGTATTTTACTTCAATTTATTTTCATCTCAGGATTTGCCGGTTTAAATATATACGTAATTTCCATAACAGCCTGTATTTTAAGAAATAGCATAGCATTTTAATCGAATAGAAAATAACAATTTCTAAAAAGCACTCTAAAAATATGATCTCCATGGGCGATATCATAAACACAATGCTGAGAGGGGTCAATGAAATGTAATTAAATGCGACAAATTATGTTTCCAAGAACTGAATCGGGCAAGCAGTATAAAGCCTTTATTACCGTGTAGTATGTAGTGAATACATGCAATGCATTTTTTAATTTCGCAATATGACTTGATAGGGGTAAAATGACTCATACCGGACAAAACGGCACGAGGGAGGAATGCAATAGTTGTCTCCCCCTAACAATAAATAAAAGATACTTTTCCTTGGTATTTTTAAAATGAAAGAAAAATTTTCAAACTGTTAATAGCATGTTTATTTCTCTGAAAAACAGTATTCGTTTTTCGGTAATTTCAATGAGAAGGACAAGGACCCAAGGCAAACCTCTGGATGAGATGAGTAAGCCCTGGACTTATTCAGTGGCGGATCTATGATTAGATGTGTGGGGGGGGGGGGGCTAAGAGAAGCTCGCTATAGGCGAAACATTTTTGGTCCACGCCCAAATATCGCTAAATTTGATAAATAATTACACATTTTTTATTTATTAAAAACAATACCTAGATCCTATAATTAATGGGCATATATTCTGTTCCACCCGGTATAATTTATTTTAAATTTTCTTGGCAATTAATAACTCCCATATTTGTCGTTGTTATTAAATAAAATTCTTTGCTGTCTTTCAGTGTTTGTGTGGACCTTCAAAAATCTTCGAATTCCCACAACAAACACAGCACTTAGCAAATTGCCTTGCCATTAACAATTAGTTAAACTAGATTACATAACCCATAAAAAATAGTGCGTTATGTGCAAGGCTGGCAAAATTACACCCATTCTTATTTAAACTATTAACTTTAACAATGCCATTGATAATAATGGTGCTGGCAGTAATTTAATTCAGATTTTAAAATTATCTATAATAATATTACGTTTTTAGATTGTTTTATTGGCATTATGAATACATTAATAGTATTTTTCAATTGCAACTTCTAAAATAAATTTATTTGTTCAAAACCAAGCGCAAAAATTTAATAACAAAATATTTCATTTTGAAAATGTAATAGTTCGTGAGTTTTAAATGACATTTTTTGTCAGTAGGTTTTATTTTTTTTATATACAGAGAAACGTCTCATAACGGACACTTCTGATAAGCGGACACCTCTATTAAGCGGTCATTTTTTCATAGTCCTGAACTAGGTATATCAAATTCCATGAAAATCAACCTCTCTTGGGCGGACTCTCCTTTGGGCGGATGCGGACAGTGCGAAAACCCTCCTTTAAACGGACAAAAAATTTTTTAAAGTATTTGGGAGATAAATAAGTACGGTGCAAAAACTCTTTGAAGACAGGCCGACAACCAATCGCGAAAGGACTTGGCCGAATGAAAGTATGTGTGATTCCCCGACAGCAGTCCGCCGTTTATTTGTGAGTTGTAAGGTTGAAATCGTAAACAATGGTAGAAAAACGTCGCATTTTGAGTCTGAAAGAGAAAATGATGTTGTGGAAGTTTTTAATTTGATAACAATGATTTGGGCGAGTTCATTAGATTGATAGCAATGTGCTATTAGAAGATGATAATGACCCCATTCCTATCGATTATGTAGCCCAAACTGAAACACCATCACTATCTGACGACGCTGATGAAGAAGTTGAATGCAGTAATCAAACAAATGTCACCAATTATCAACAAGCCATTAGTATGGTAAAGAAATTACAAGAATATGCAAAGAATAGAGGTGACTGTACAATAATGGAACTGTTATCAGACTTGGAATTACATTTTCTAGATTGCAAGTTTAAAACGCTCACACGTCAAACTACGTTATTAGATTTTTTTAGTATTACATCCTAACTAAAACTAGTGTATTTTTGTTATGTTATGTTTATTTGTACATACATATAATAGTTATAATTTTGCATTTACATATTACCTAAAAAAAATATATTTGGAAACCCTGATAAAATACTAAATGTAAGGTATATTTTTAAAATGTTTGCGTTCGCTAATCTGTTCCACAAATGTCTAATTTCTCAAGCCGAATAGTAAAAACGTAAAGCTATATAAAATCGAGATCACTTAATTTATAACTAAAACAATAGATTTTCCTCTAATTTTCGTTTATCTAACAATTTACAAAATTAATAAATAAATCGGAAATTATCAGTACCTTCATGTTTGTTTATAGTTTGGTTAAACAAAAAATTTAAAAATAAGTAGAACTCCCAAAGGAATTTACATCGCGATCGATTTTATTAAAAAATTAGTAAGTGCGGGTCCGACCCAACAACAGCAAACACCAGTGTTTTGTAGACTTTTTAACTTATCCTACAAACAAGGAATATTTCCATCGCGCTGGAAGACGGCGCGAGTGCAGCCTATACCAAAGAAAGGTAAGAGAACCCTGCCCAACAACTATCGACCAGTCACATTGCTTTCAGTTATATCAAAAGTAATGGAGGAAGCTATTAACCAACATCTTTTAAAGTACCTGGAAGGCTTCAACATTATCAGCGATCATCAATATGGTTTTAGGAAGTCCAGATCAACTGGAGATCTTCTAGCCTATGTCACCTATCTTTGGAACAACGCAATCGAACATCATGGGGAGTCTCGGGTTGTTGCACTGGATATTTCTAAAGCTTTTGATCGTGTTTGGCATGAGGGGCTTCTAAGTAAACTGCGATCCTATGGTATGCCCAGTCGATTCTGTGTATGGTTATCTAGCTGTCTTAAGCACTGCTCTCTGCAAGTAGCGATTGACGGATTTCTCTCAGACACCTTCACCATCAATGCCGGTATTCCTCAAGGGTCCATATTGTCTCCCACTCCGCCCAGATTCTACCATCACTAAAGTACTGCTCTCATGTCTGGAGCTCTGCACCCAAACATACTCTTCGGCTACTGGATTCCATCAAAAGGAGGGCCATTCGTCTGATTGGAGACCACGAGCTGACGAAGAACCTCGACAGCCTATAACATTGAAGACAGGTTGGGGATTTGACTGTCAGTTACAGATATTTTCATGGAAAGTGCTCGGCTGACCTTGCCCTCTTAATTCCGCCCAGAGCGGTGAATAGCAGAAATACGCGACGAATCACTGCCGCCCATCCATATGTGGTTAAGCTTAGTATTCCTCGAACTTCATTATTTAAGAATTCTTTCATCTGGAGGATTTCATCCTTATGGAACGACCTTCCCGAGGTCGTTTAGCACGTGCTGTAAAATAATTCCGCATCATTCCTGAAACAATCTATGACGGCACGTAGCGATAGCCCATTTTTGGCTTGGTGGTCATTCTGGGTCTACTTATTTCTATGGCATTAGTCAGTTCTGCAACGTTATGTTTTCAAATTTAATTAATTCCTAATATTTTTGAAAATATTTGGGAAAATCCGAAATTGCGCAAGTTTGATCTAATTTGATCCTTGCTGTATGCCTTATGGTTACCGAGATTCCTGTAGAGTGCATTATTATCTGGGACACCCTATATAATAGTGCATTGTGTAACAAGTTTGCGAAGACATGTTTTATATACGAGTGAGGAGTGAGGAGTTTGCAACACGAGCTGTAGGCGAGTCTTTCAAACCGAACGAGAACGATAGAGAACCGTACCGAGGTGGAAAGTGTTTCATTCCTGTCGAGAGAGCCGGTAGTTAAGATGAGGATCCCAAACAATCCCAAATTAGCAATCAGAGCCATCTATGTTGCATCAATTTAATTTAAAAATATGCCGCTTTTTGGCAGGTTAGAAAGAGACGAGCTTAGCTGATCAATATTTATTTTCGTGAAGTTTTAGCCATTAATAATAAAGTTTTTTAGTTAATTTATTGATATTTAGATTGTCTGACATGTCGATTGGGGTATCAACAAGTTTCAGGAAGATCTGTGACAAAAATTTGAAAATTGTTCATTTTTGAAATTGTTATTATTATTCTTATAACATTATATTTTTTAACGCAATTTTTTCCATAGCGTTTTCCAATCCTTTAACTTTACGAATCCAGCTTTAGATTAGAAAAAAACGTGGCTAAACGTTCGCATAAAATAGGGCCCGCTTGGGAACTTGGTGATTAAACGCAGCTCTTAACTAAATCTCGAGACGGCAATGAAACTTTTACCGAGTGTTGTATACTATTTTATTTACAACCACATCTAACATCCGCTTCTTATTATTTTCAATTAAAATAATTAATAAAAGATAAATGTCATTTTGACTTTTCCATTGAAAAATTAGACAGAAATTTCAAATAACCGCAGGTGGTAAAATAACGTACGTAATAATACACATCAAGATGGCAAATATCATTTTTTTGAATATGGTTTTCATGTCACTAAACAATATATTATTTTAACAACACAAAAATGCTATCAGATGAGGAATTTGATTTTACTACTACTCCACCAGAAATTCGAGAACAGCAAAAATAGTAGAAGAAAATTTTCTGCCAACTAAAAGCCGCCCGAGATATGACAAGTATATAACTGTTTCAAAGAATGGTGTACGGGAAACAAAGTTCAAAATCCTGGTTCTGAGTCGGCGCTACTAGTTTATTTCAGTGAAAATGCCAAGACAAGAAAATATCAACGATTCGGTCACAATATTCGATGCTGAGGACCACTCTATCAATTAGGGAAAAAGTAGACATATCTAAACACGCAAAGCTATTAGCTTTTTTAAAATAGTGTGTTTATATATTATTTTGAGATATCAATTTTTTAAAAATTACAAATAAATAATTTACTTTCCACCCGGGTGGAAAGTAAAAGTAAAAAAACGTCAACTTTCCACCTTTCAAAGATAGATGAAATGTCATTATTAGATGCATGGTTGTAAATTAAAGTAGTGTATTTCACGCACGTTCGTAGAAAGAAGTTATTTAAATGTTATTTCATTGTTCTTTATAAGAGGATGATGTAGTGGATGGTGTTTACGTATGCGTATTATTGCACAATTGCAATATGCAGGTATGCTATACCTACATGAATTTATGAATTTCGCAAATATATTCAGCTTTTACTCGTAACAATGCAAGTTATTGAAATGATTCTTAGGTATCGGTAAAATCTAAAAATAATGTTGTAAGACCGTATTATTTAAAATTTATACCTTTCTCTTCATTCCTGTATGATAGGCAGTGGTTAAATTATTTGTTTTTTGGTAGGCTTATTTAGTAACTTTGAATAAACCACAGGTCCAATAATCCATTGATAAAACTCTTGGAAAGTGAAGCTGTGATTGTGTGAAATGTTATTGAAAATCAGTAATGGGTGGAAGAGAGAACTACTTGTGTGTTGGCTGAATGGCAACAATGTTGAAGTCTGGTTATATCAGATGGTTAACTATTAATAGATATTTACCGATGAAAAGATAAATCCTTGTTTAAATGATCCACTGTTTTCCAAACTAGACCTGAATGCACCATGACTGTTTATAATAAAGACGATTTTTCACCAATAATCACAAGAAAAATCACAAAACAACCAAAATATATAAATACTTCGTTAGAAAACATCATCAACGCTGTAATTTTTACGAGATTTTTTGCCATTCACACTTTGTCTCTTGGGATCATAACGCATAGTAAAATCAAAATAGATGTGGCCAGAGTGCAGTTGGATTAGTTCAAGATTCGTTTGATACTTTTAAAATAATGATATTGTTTTAAAGAATCTCTCATCGCCTTTTCACAATTTATAGTAAAATTATTGGGAAATTAATTTATTTTAAGAGCAATTGCGGATTAACCTTAAACCAGTTGTAATTGTCAAATTAACAAATTTTTAATTGGGATTTTGCAAGATACCTTTGCGATATATATGACAATCTGGCTATGCTGCAATAATGACCGAAAGAAACGGGAAAGGCGGTTTGTATTCGTTGCGTAGACTAGAAATGTACATTTTCTATCTGGAGTTTTACAAGATCCTTGGAATAAACCAATATGCGGACGAGAACATTAGCAATATGAAAAACTATTCAAGGGCGAAAACTTTTTCACAGAATGCCTATCTAGCAGGATCTAGTAGGTAAGAAGCAGACTTTGTTTTGTAAATATAAACAGTTCTGACAGTTGTCTACCTAGTCACGTAGTTAATTCATTAACCTTAACAAATCATTAAAAAAAACATGAAAATCTTTAACACCCTGTATCTCAATAGACGTTTAGCATATTATGTTCATATGCAGTTTTTTTCTGAAAATGGACCCAAGAATAACCTTCTTAAATATTAGCATGTTATTAAGAAACACCCTGTATGGACGAGGTGGTTCCCGGTGGGACACCCTGTATATTGAATAGTTATATATCTTGTAAGAGTGTGGTGTTGATGCCGATATAATATCGACAACTAAAATATCGGTATCGGCAAAAAAATCATTAGTATAATCTGTGGATAGCCAAACTCTAAAAGTAAGAATGGCAAATTTATGACCTCGCGCCGCATATAAGTAAAGCCGATCGTGAGATGTCATGCGCAATGCCGACTGATAAACTATTTACCTTAACCGGCGAGCAGGACCGTACTTCGCCCTTAATGAAAAAGATTACACTGCAATATTTTGACACTCTTTACTGGGAAATAAACAATCTATTTTCTAGGATAAATGAAGGCCTTGTGGCGTTCACTGAAAAGCCACTTTTAGAATTAATTTTTATATCTGTTTTGATATTTCCACGTATCGATAGATTTTTAATATCGTTACATCCCCTGGTTCACGTCGTTGGTAGGCAACCAAACCGGCACCAATACGCCGGGGTTGCCTATATGACGGCGACAACATTGTGCGCAAGACAACCGACGAGCAACCTTTAAAAATATGCCGGAAAACCGTGCGGACCAACCCATTTTTCACTTTTTACTGCGCACCCCATAAGTTGTACGTATCCATCCATAGTTATAGGTAGGTGGTGGTTACTTAATAGCGCATTCATTACAGAACACCCTGTATAATACTAAATATTTTTAATTTGGTCGACATTACGGTTTAAAACCAAAAAGGAGGAAAAACGTTTACGTTTACCTGTTATAAGCTTTTTGAATAAAGAAGATACTTAACTTTTATTGTTGTGGAAATGTAGACTAATGCCGGTGAACACGGCTGAAAGCAATTTAGTGGTCAGTGCACCTGTATTTCTAGGTAAATCTGATTGCGAGTAAAGAACTACGTTAAACCGTTATAAGCTGGAAAACTGTAAAAGAGCAAGTAATAATGCTGGTTAGTGACAATAGAAATAAGTATAATACAATGTCACTATTAAAGTCGGAACTACATCAATGTAACATTTAAATTTACCAGGCATAAACATAGTATAATAATATAAAAGGGGAGACAAAACATTCCGTTTATAAAACGCCGTTTATTTACAATCATGCACAGTTCTACAGTTTCAAATAAGTTAGAAGAAGATGGCTTTAAAAAATGGCAACGTTGTAATAAGGTACGCGTTTAGATAATTTTGATCTAACATTAGTTGTAGGTGTTGTTTACAGAAATTCAGATAATATAAATAAAAAAATCCATATTTTTTGCAATATTTACTTAAAATATAGAATTAGCTACACCACTGCTTTACCTAAAAAAAAACATAACCTCATTATTCTCACTTACCGACGAAATATTAATCCGGGGTTAGAATATTCGAATTTCTTACACACCACGCACTGACGAACCATTGCAGATGGCTAATAAATAGCTCGAAGTAGTTTCAGTTCGAAAAGACACAAATTAATAATTATAGATCACAAACAGCAGCGATAAACCGGTAACAACACCGTTGGCGAAAATAAATGAAAATAGTAAACTTCAGGGTAATTTTTACACTAGCAGGTATAAATGAGCATACAGCGTTGCCACTGTGATTTCCTTAAATCATTGCAATTTGATGTTCTTGGGATATATATAAATAACTTTACGAGTAAAAAATTTAAAAAATACACACATATTTAGTACATTATTTTTATTATTATTTTATATTATTATTTACTTAATAGGTACAGGGTGTCCCATTTTCGATACTTTTATAGGGTTGTAACTGTTAGTGCTATCAAAAAAGTAATGTAGGCGTCATGTACTCTTTTTGGGCCAAACTTAAAATGATAAAATCAAAATTTGAAAATTTTCGCTCGTTTAAGAGATACGGGGGAAAATCAAAAAACTGACAATTTCAAAATTACCCTATATTTTCTTAGTTAAAAGAGATATGGAAAAATGTTTTAAACTGAAGTTTCTTTATATCGATTGTTGAATAATCTGCCGTTTTCACAATAAGTATACATCATAACTTTAAAAATTTAACTAACGAAGACCAAAGTCTTGTTTTTAAAATAATAAATACGTTACAAAAATGGAAATATAAGAATAAAAGTGCCGTTGTCTATAATTAAGTCTTTATTTTATCTCATCTTACCTTAAAGACATAATTAAAACAATAAGGGGGGACATTTTCAATAATATAAACAACTTTTCCAAATAAAGTTTCTTAAAATTCGATCAACAAATGCCATTTTACGATATTTTGTGGCGAGAATGTCAGATTCGACAAAACTTACTGTAAAGTCTAATTTTATCTAAATCGAACTCTTTCCCATATGATTCCAAATAAAATTATGACACTGTAGATACGAGTGCCCCGCTCGCACTAACAAAGACGAATTTTTTGAAAATTTTATTTATTTTATAGAATTTTAAAACCACCTTAAATTAAATTTATTTTTCCGTAAATCTAACATTGAACCCTGTCAGATCTATTCAGAAATTACAAGGAAACGTATCTCTCTCTTATCCCTAAGAGACCTCCTCGCTGTTCACTTGCGCACAATTTCTCATCTTAAATAAATACGCATGCACATATAACATGTTTAAGAATTTATTTTCTGGAGTAGGTCAAAAGATACGTGCCTAGCGGCATATCCCGGGAATTAAATAAATATTTTACAGGAACAAAAATATTTCATGTGAGATTCTGGATTGCATTCTCACTACAAATGGTTCTTATTTAAAAATTGTGCCATATTCTAACTTGCCGATTCTAGCTCTATTTTACAAGAATATAATTCGCAACTTTCCCTGTATAGGTATATTAAAATACAGGGTGTTATGGAAACGACGTATTATATTTAAATGGGTGACTCCTTGGGTGTCATAGAGAAGCGCTACATATTTTATTTTTTTTAAATCGACCGTTTTAAAAGTGGGGTAACAAACACTCACAGGTCAGTCCGCGCTACTGTACAACATTTCACCCAGACCCAATGGCAATGTTGCAAAACTTTATATAAAATTATAAAAATAAATTATTTTCGTGTATTTTTCTTTGTACCTAAAGCAATCAGTTTTTTTCTTTTTCATGGGAACACTCCTGGAAACACTTTATGTACACACAGTAATAGTGAAACAGAATCGATAGCTTTTGAAAATACAATAATACAGATTATTAGATTTTATTACACGCGACGAAATTTGACGTCCAGAAGAAACGCGTCAATAAAAACAATATTCAATTATGGACGGGCAAGATGCACGCGTTAACCAAAAAAACAGAGCGAATTGCTGAGACTGTGTTGGTGATCGACGAGACACAACGTATCCGGCCGCTGGTTGGTCTTCAACTAACAGACGCAAGCGTGCGGCGCTATATGAAACTACTTCGCTTAGCCGATGTAAGGCGTCAAGAGGTCATTAGCATTTGACCTAGTGACGTACGTGGCTATTACTATTCCATATGTTTTTTCGGGTTGTTTAAAACATAGTCCGTCGTAAATGTTCTTCAATTAATTGTACAAAAAGGTATTACAGAATGGAAAAGTGTTTAAATTATTTTATTTTGTCTAAAGAGTTTAAGGTGTACATATGACAACACCGGCCAGAATTCCTTGATCGCAGTGCCACACAGGTGTTTTTTCTGGTTTGACGTCAGGTCACTTTTACCGCTGAATGAATTGAAAACGCCATTTATGGGTATTTTTCTTCAATTTGTCTTTATCTCAGGAATTGCCGGTTTAAATATAATACGTCATTTCCATAACACCCTGTATAGTCCCTTGCTGCGAAATTTCAAGAATTTTTGGTTATTCATAGTATATCTTTTAAGACCCCCCCATTATTTTTTCTGTGTACATACTTAGTAGCACAAATTTGCTGTCATATTTATACACGTAATATGGACGTTTTGCAATAATAACCTCATAAATAATTAAGCACTGTCATAAAACCATAAAAATACGTCATATTTACATATGTTTTGCCCTTACTAAAATTAGTTTAACAAAAACATCAACTATATCGTTTTACATGTGATAAAATATTAAAATAAAGCTGCATATTTAAACCTAAATGTAATAAAATCAATAAACGCATTTTGTTGATGTGACTGTACTGGTTGCTGACTGAAGACAGTTACCTTTTTTCTATCCACAGCTAATAGAAGTTGATAATAAATAATAAAATACATTGACAGCGATGACTGTCACCGAAACAGCATATTTTCGAAAATTATAATTTTAATTCTATCACTAAAGTGCTGTTATCATTGAACGTGTTCTTGAACTTCACATTTTTTACCGTTTCCTTTCTTTTCCAGGCTCAATGCTCAACAAAATCGGTCTCAACGATTAATGCCAATGAAACAACATAAACAACCAAGCAAGAAAGGACTGAACTGCTCATTCTCATTTCAAAATCCATACCCGTATGTAGATAACTTAATCTTATCAACTGGATTATCACTACCAAGTATCAATAATAACAGTCAACAGTGTCAGAATAATATGAACAATATAACAAATTCATCAAATATATTATCAGTCTGCCAACAATTGTAAGCCGTGGCGCAAGTAATGTCCCAGCAAGCCATGGGGGGCAAAGAAACGAACAAAAGACTCTCGGTGAACGCCATCAATTTGTTTGTGACGTGTTTGTTCCTGTTTTTCGCTGTGCAGTTTTCCGATGGAGGGGGTAAGTTAATAATAAATTCTTATAAAGTAATCTGCTCGGGTATCCTTATAATTTATGACGGGGCATATTGACGCAGTAGCCATTTAAGGTCTGAAGAGGGAAAAAGTGACAAAACCGTGTTTAGTATTATTGGGTGCTTTGAGGTAGTATTTATGCTTGAATTAGCCGAACATACGTTGGGCGTATTCAGGGAATGGCTTTTAAATTCAATAGAATCAAATTTTTTAAATCTTTGTTGCTTAATTTTTCAATATTTTTGATCTGTTCAGTAAATTATTCAATAAAGTACACCTTTTCGTAAAATGTTCATGATAATTACTGTAATGTATATCGTTCTATAAATGAATATGATTTATGATAATTTTTATCAAATTGGGGCTGTAAAGTTTCTTTTATCGGTATTCATGCTTAATAAATAAAATAGATTTTCTTTCTCACTCCGCGAATGTTGCATACTTCAAAATTGCCAAATTTCAGAATCAAATTGGTTGAAGACGCACTTCGATTTAGGGAATCCAATCCCGTAAATGCGGGATCCCGCGGTGATTTCGCGGGATTGACATTGCGGGATTAAACGTGCGGGATTCGCACTATCCCCACCCCAGAATTTCCGAAGTTCGAAGCCATACATACGTCATATTGCCATACTTGCCACTAAAATCCTACTAGAATAGGGGCCAGGTCCCCACTACAAAATCATTCTAGTTACGCCAATGAGTAGAGTAGCAGGAAAATATTTATTGTATATAGGTACAATACAATAGTACGACTAGTTTAACGGTTACATTTTGAAAGCATTTTCGGAGAAAAGATAACTTGTATAATGTTTCATCTTTTAGATTTGATCTTATTTTATTGCACATGTATCCTGCGACTGAAAACGCACCCTCAGCTTCGACACTTGTTGGCGGAATAGATTTTACACAATTTGTGGCCCTGATTCGAATAGTTGGCGCATATCGGTCGATGTGATAAATTTTCCAAAAGGTATACCATCTTTAGCTACCATTCGAGATACTCTTTCCTCCATCAAAACTTTTTTCTCAGATGAAAAAAAATCTGTATATTAATATAGCAGATAGGTACTAGGAACACTTAATATCATTAGATAGAAAATTCGATCCTCCATTAACTAAACATATCAATTTATACAGAAAACTGTTCTAGATTTTTACCTAGATTCCAAGAAAAATATAATATATAGGGTAATCCATTTAAAATTCCGAAGTCGCTACCACTTTCGGTATGATCCGGCAACACCGCACCATCCAAAATATTTTATAAACGTAGAGAACCATCTCTTATAGGTACAGCCAAATTTTCAAAATAAAATCTCATTTAGTTCTCGAGATACTTCCAATAGGCCACTTTACTTGGTGTACCCTGTATAGCAAATTTTCGC
The DNA here is from genome assembly GCA_963991005.1 of Barypeithes pellucidus. NCBI lineage: Eukaryota > Metazoa > Arthropoda > Insecta > Coleoptera > Curculionidae > Barypeithes > Barypeithes pellucidus. The sequence goes on along the minus strand of OZ022561.1, from coordinate 15,833,790 downwards.
TTAGAATTTCAACACTCCACGGCGCGGGAAATATTTTTCCGTGCATCTTTCGGCGGCTCGTAAACGAAAACTTAGAGGAAGAGCCCCAAATATCAAAAAAAAATTCTGTACGGTTTCTGGTTTTTCACAATCCAATAATCCAATAAGTCATTGTTATTATTGAACAAGGAGACAACATCGCGATTCCAAGACATGACGAGCTAGCGCGCTGGCCAGCTGTATCGAGGGAGTAGGAGACGTTTTCCTTATTCTTCTGCCTTTGATCACCCGAAGCGTTGCCAAATCACTTTAGATAGTTGCGATTTTAGATATTTTTCCTGGAAACTTCGGTGTGACTTTTTTTGCAATTAAAACTAAGCCAGAAAATTAATTGAGATTATTGATAGCGCATGCACTACTTTCAAAACTGACTGTATAACCATATTTTTTCAATTTAAACGTTATTTATCGTATTGAAAAAAATTAATTCGTTTTCGAAAAATTCAAGATGATGTACCTAGTCATGTAGTACCATATTTCGAAGCTAAATTTGAAATTTGAACAAATTCTATCCAATAGTTTTCTTGTAGTTTGTCACACCTTTTTTCCTTAATTGAGGTCACCGATAAGTGATCTTAAGAAAACAGGCTAACACTAATACTTAAATAAAAATAAATTAATTGTATTTTACTTGATTTTTCATTCCTTCTTGAGGAAGTTGCACTTTCTATAATGAGATTTAACATTTTTATAGGTGGATTTGCTACAAAAATACACAGAATCACAGAGAACTTAAATGAAGCGGTACTGGGCTTGGACCAGGATGTTACCTACACCGACTACAATGACAGTTCGGTGTACGTCAGCAGTGCGCAGTTTACGTCGAAAGGAATGGCCGGACTTTATAACCTGACCAGTATGTTTATCGACGTCATCGTTCCAGATGATATTTTAATGAAAGGTATATAATTTTTCTTAAATATTTCTTTAAGAAGTGGCGGCTCGTGACCTATGATAGAGGGGGTTCACAAGTATGGTGAAATTATTTTTAAAATGTTATTTTTGTGTAACGATCAAACAATTACTTTCTAGGCGTTTTAAATGTAGAAAGAAAAGAAGTAATAAGAAATGCGTTAGGTAAAACATATTTTTATTTATTTTTTAATTTTACACAAGAAAATACAACTTTTGGAAAATAAGAAAGGTTTTCTTAGTGTGTATAGTGCTTAAACGTAAAGTCTATTCTTCGGTTGTAGAAAATTGATCAATAACAGCCTCATTAAAGTTTGGAATACCCTCTATAATTTTTTTATATATTTCATTTATAAAGTCCCTAGATTTACTCTTTGTGGTCTGCGTTAAATTAATTTCGGGTTTAGGTGGGCGCACGAACAGACAACGGCGAGGCGCACACTAAAATTGTGCGCCTTTCCCATGTTAAATCGCCATAGCCCCGCTGTCTCCCGCCACCTGTTACTACAGAGACACTGCATTATGCCCCGCCTACGACCAAGTCTCGTCATAATCGTCATTAACCTCGACCGAGGCACGGTTGTCGGATCGAGAGCCTATAATATACAGTTTGGTTGACGGTACGATAAAATATTAGGGAGGGTCGGACTTTATGCGATAATTGACGGTACGATATAATATTAGGGAGGGTTGGACTTTATACGATAAATAATATGAATATAAATTAATATTTTTTTATTTATTTTGGGCGTGCACGTGCGCATGGGCTCCTGTGGAAGAACCGCCGCTGATTTCTTATCCGTAGTTGTTACATCAAAAAAAAAAAAACAATTACAATCGACGCGTTTTGATCTGATTCAACATTGGAGTGTTTTATTTAACGCATTGTACATTTGTTTATTTAATTAAATGGCTGATAACAGTAGAAATCCCCATTTTGTAAATCTAACGTATTATTTAAAGCTAAATTTATTGGATAAAATACGAGAAAATAGATAGATCGATCGGGAAAGACTTATTTCATTTATTGCTTACAATCTGAACATGGTGAAAGAGAAACAAGAATTAACTCGGTCGGAAATTCGGCATGATTATTAGTATATTAAGATACAAGTTTCATAAGACATTATCTTAGAGCACGCGTTCAATTCAGAAAACGACCCGCGAAGCGGGAAGTTTTCTAAAGTTCAAGCGCTCTAATTGTCTTATGAACCGTGTATTTTATAATACTTTTTCTATTTGGCCCTTTAAAGTATGAAAAACTTTAAAAAATATAGTAGATTTTTTCCATTTGAATTAACATTTTCTTTTTGGGTTTGCAATACTTTTACAATTTAATAAAATGTTACAAGTATCAAATATGCCATGATAGAAACAATTGAACACAACAAAGCTTCTTCCCATCAGTCAAGATTAAAAATAAATACATTATTAAAGTTAATAAAAATGAGTCAGGAAGAAAGTTGTACTCCGTCAGAAATACAAGAAATTGCAGAAAATAATCTAGAAAAACTTTTAAAATGAATATGCAAAACTTTGAGTTATGGTGCTAGCAGAACAAAGTTCAAAATATTGAACAAAATATTATGTCGATAAGGTAATATGTATAATACTATATTGAATTAAAAATAAAAATAATACTTTATTGAATAAAACTTTAGAATTAGAGCATAAACTGGAAGATATTTTTATTATTTTAAGGTTTTTATGTTGTTTTATAGTTGTGACTAGAAATTACTTGACGGCACCATCAGTATGTTATATATTTCCGAGTATAGATATTTCGGATAAATATATAGTAAAAATGATCTATTTGCAAGGTTAAGGGTTAGTATTTTAAAGTTTTCTATAAAATTTTTTTTGTCGAATTCATAATGCCTAGAAAACTAATTTCAACGAAATCGAAGTAGGCCTAAAATTCGAAGACTACTTGCGGCCAACATAAAAAAAATAAAATTTCAGTTTCATAAAGTGGCAGATTATTCAATTTTTTTGCATTTCATAATGTAGCCATTATGAAGCCCAAATAGAAAAAGGTATTTTCGACTCGAACACAGGCCATAGCTCAATTCGAAATGTTAGGAATCGGACAAGTGAGCTGGTAATTTAAGAAAACAAAAAATATACATGAGTGAGAGCGATAATAGAAACGTTTCCTGCTACGGAACGAATCCTGCGAATTTGATTCGTTCTTGACTATTTCACGATGCGTAATGGTCGTTAAATAACGATCAATAAAAAAAATATTTTAAAATGACTTGTTATTGCAATCTGTTATCGTCATTTTTATTCGTTAATAAAATGTAATAGAGGCTATAATTGAGAATAACATATGTATGTTACATGCTGATTGATACACATTGTTGAATTTGCCAGCCAAATTGCTGCTTCCGCTATTCTTAATTGTTTTTAAACTGGTCTTAATGTTATTTTTAAGGGCCGTTCTGTTTATCAATTTTTCGGTATTCTGTGAAACTCGTATTTTCTTTGTAAAATCAACGACGGTATGTGTGTGTTTTTACATTATTCTCACCATAAAATACGCTCCTGGAGTTTGGTATGTTCCTCGGGACTCACCCTGTGTAGTGTCATTAAGGTTACAATAAAAATATTTTTCTATTTGGGTTTCTTAATGGCTACATTATGAAATGCAAAAAATTTTGAATAACCTGCCACTTTATAAAGCTGAAATTTTATTTTTTTTATGTTGGCAGCAAGTAGGGTTCGAATTTTAGGCTTACTTTGATTTCGTTGAAATTAGTTTTCTGGCATTATGGATTCGACAAAAAATTTTTATAGAAAACTTTAAATACTAACCTTTAACCTTGCAAATAGATCATTTTTACTAGATATTTATCTGAAATACCTTACAACTTTGTTGTGCTCAATTGTTTCTATCATGGCATATTTAATACTTGTAACATTTTATGAAATTGTAAAAGTATTGCCAACCCAAAAAGAAAATATTAATTCAAATGGTTTTTCAGACTTTAAAGACCCAAATAGAAACAGTATTATAAAATACGCGGTTCCTAAGACAATTGGAGCACTTGTACTTTAGAAAATTCCCCGCTTCGCGGGTTGTTTTCTAAATTATACGCGTGCTCTAAGATAATGTCTTATGAAACTTGTATCTTAATATACTATTAAAACTATATAGGGTGTGACAACAAAAAGGCGGGGCACACCCAAAATACGTTTTTTCAACGACATTTATTACATTTTAAAGAAAAAAGGTTTTTACTAATGTTGGTAAATTTTAATAATCAAGTACTTAATCGCTCGAGTGATTAATCACTTGAAATTTTTATGACTAAGAAGGATGTGTTGATTAAACACCATGGGTTGTTTTTGTAAGTTTTAGAAGCTTAGTCTAGATTTTTTATTAAGGAAGAACAGTTGATTCTGATTTTTAAAAAAATTATATCCACTCAGGGATTTGGCATACTTTTTTGTATGTACCTTCTCGATTATGTGCCTTTAACAAAGACGTATGTCGTGTCAGCCTTCTGAGCGTCAAACTCGAACGTCCCCAATCGGCACATTTCGAGCGAAAATCGAGTATCAAGTGAAAGCCAACGATTTTCGATTTTTCGCTTGAATTTATAATAGAGTAGTATTTCCTATCGAGTGAAAACCTGCTCTAATATACGAGCAGTTTTTTAGCTCGAGCGATCACACTACCAAGCAGCACATTTCGGTCGGCGTCAAGCGAGGCTCGGGCATCGAGTGAAAGGTAGTAAGTAACAAGCGACGATTATTTCAATAATCGAGTACTCGAGCGGTTTTTCGCTCGAGCGATCCCAACACTAGTTTTTACATTCCTTCTTCTATCCAAAACTATCAACTTTCGGTTAATAAACCGTTACTTTTAAGGATGCAATAATATTTCATACAATACCTACAGCATAATTTGGCTTTGGCTTTTTAATTAGAGGGATTATGAAGAAAAACAAAATTATCTTATGAAAAGCTGAAAGTATAAAGATGCTAGTCACAATTTAATTATTATGACTCACATTGTGGGTTTTAAACAATCGTATTATTCCGATAATACCTAAGATTCTAAAATGTCAAAAATATACTAGAACTTGAGGTTATCAGATAGGGATACTTACTTCAAAACGTTTGATGTGTTTTATAATTTATTGCCCTTAAAAGTTGCATGATTTAATATATTTAACGTGATTCATCAGCCAGGGATGTATACAGGGTAATTCCGCTGCGTGACATATTAAAAGAGAGCCGTATTAGTAGCAGTAGCTATCAAAACGAACAGATTTGCCCATCTCTAATTCTGGGGGTATTTTAGGAATTTCGATACTACCAACTGCTGTTCTGACTGTTAGCGACGCGCCAGCTGATCGAGAACGGTGAACTGCGCATGATTTCGTGTAATTATAATTGCGAGTTAAAAATTTAAGAAATTTAAAAAACGTCATGAGTCTTTTTATTTCATAAAAATACTAGACATTTTTATACAGGGTGTTTTTAAAATTGTACCTTTCAGGTATATACTATAATGAATACTCATCAAAGTCCATTTTTAACATAAAAACTACTTAAGATGTATGTCTGTAAGTACTGAGCAAATGATGCGTCAAAATCTTAAATTTCATTTCTTAAAATTATCTTTCATATCTTTTTTAGGTCCCTAGATCTTTTAATAGACCCTGTATAGTTACTCAGTTTGTTCTTTATAGTAATCTGTGTATACAGGGTGTCCCAGAATATGTTGGCTATCTCCCGGGTTCAGATACAACACTTAAAAATAACAGGGGAAGTTCTTATACATTTTTCTTCCTACGGTCTCCCCTACGGAGATACGGGCTCATAACGGACGTCCCTGGAAATCGTTGTTTTTTAAATAATTTATTAAGTACTAGGTGTAATTTAATAATTTTTTAGTATAATGGTTAGTAGATGAGTCTCCTTAAAATTCGCCTTTTTAAACACATTTGGCTTATTTAGTTTGCCAATGACGGACTAGACGTAACACAAAAATGCTTTTTTTTGTACACCGACAATAATATTTTTGGATACACTAAACCTTAAGCTGAAAAAAGGTACTCTTGATCAATGTCGATAAAATGAACTGTTTTCGAAAAAACAGATATTTTTGTTCAATATGGTTTTTTGCATTGGTTGTTGTTTTATGTTCATAAAATTCCCTCATTGTTGCTATGGTATTTTTCACATGTACCGATTTAAATAAGATTATTTATGCCAGTGTCAGTTTATGGTAGTGTCTTGAAATTTGCGGTTTTTCTCCTTTGTCTTATTAGTTACTATCTTAGTAAAGGAATTTACGTATACTGAATATGCCGACATACATTTAATGTGTAACAAAAATATTTTTTTCCCGAAAACTGTTAATTTTATCGACATTGATCAAGAGCACCATTTTTTCAGCTTAAGGTTTAGAGTATCCAAAAAAAATATTTTTGTCGTTCCTTCATCCTACAGGGTGTAAAAAAAGCATTTTTGTGTTACCTACGTCTAGTCTGTCCCTGTCAAACTAAATAAGCCAAATGTGTTTAAAAGGGCGAATTTCAAGGAGACTCATCTAGTAAACATTAAACTAAACCATTATTAAATTACACCTAGTACTTAAAGAATTATTTAAAAATCAACGATTTCCAGGGACGTCCGTTATGGGCCCGTATCTCCGTAGGGGGGGCCGTGGGAAGAAAAATTTATATGAACTTAATAATCCTAGATCCGCCACTGGTTTCTACCAGATGTAATTTATACTACAGTCCTTATTCGTTACAGTAGCAACAACTAAGAAAAATATAAATGGCACGCAAGGAGAAATAGTAATGATCTCACCAAAATTTTTTCTATTGTCTATTTCTTTTTATATAAAAAGTATTTCCAGATTATGGCTTAATTGATATTTAATGATAAAAATTAATAGACGGCTGAGTGAATGTTTGATAATATTTTTATTATCTTTTCAAAAAAAGAATATATATTTTTAAATTTTTTTATTTAGATTAACTAAATAATCTTACAATTTCTAAGAAAGCACAGTGAGTGATAAATTTTAAAAAATCAGTCTGAACAAGGAAGGATTAAACTTAGAGTGGTATTATGATTAATAACTGCGAAATGATTTTTGATAGATTAATACGGGGTGTCTCAAAAAACAGGTGCAATCGCTCGTGTGGCGATTCCTTGTCCAAGAATATGACAAATAGTTCCTTTCAACATGGCTCTGCAGATGCCTTGTTGGAAAGATACAGGGTGCAAATTTTTAACGTTTTTTTTTTTTTTTTGATCAAACACAAGCACTATAGGAAAAATCCTTTAGAGCACTCTGGGAGTGGTGCGTGTGCGCAAAAAGCGATTCACGTTGGTTTTGAATCGTTGGAGGTTATATTCGTTGGGAAAAACGACCTCGGGAAGATCGTTCCACGATGATGAAGTCCTCCAGATGAAAAGTTCTTAAATAATGAAATTCGAGGAGTACTAAGCTTAACCACATATGGATGGGCGGCAGTGGTTCGTCGTGTATTTCTACTATTCGCCGCTCTGGGCGGAATTAAAAGGGCAAGGTCAGCCGAGCACTTTCCATGAAAATATCTGTAAAAGAGAGTCAAATCACCAACTTGCCTTCGATGTTCTAGACTGTCGAGGTTCTTCGTCAGCTCGTGGTCTCCAATCAGACGAATGGCCCTCCTTTCGATGGAATCCAGTAGCCGAAGAGTATGTTTGGGTGCAGAGCTCCAGACATGAGAGCAGTACTCTAGTGATGGTCGAATCTGGGCTTTGTATAGTGTCAAAAGTTGTTGAGGTGTGTACAACTTTCTGGTTCGGAAGAGTACACCAAGCTTCTGAGAGGCTATCTTGGCGATTGCCACAACGTGGTTATGCCAAGACATATTTCCTCCCAGATTGACGCCCAGCAAACTAATAGATGAAGCCAGCGGGATTGCGTGTCCGTCCATTTTTAGCGTTAAATTCGACTTGGTTACTGTCACCCCAACACAAAATTTCTTCCAGGTCTTTGTTGAGGCGTGATACTTCATGCTGTCTGCGAAGATGTGCGTCGGCAGCTGATGTTTGTGCATTCAAAGAGAAAGATGATACAAGTGTTCTATCATTAGCAAAACTAACTATCGGGTTTTTCGTTTCCACTAGAAGGTCGTTAATGTAGAGTAAGAAGAGAGTGGGAGACAATATGGACCCTTGAGGAACACCGGCATTGATGGTGAAGGTGTCTGAGAGAAATCCGTCAATCGCCACTTGCAGAGAGCGGTCCTTAAGAAAGCTAGACAACCATGCACAGAATCGACTGAGCATACCATAGGATCGCAGTTTACTTAGAAGCCCCTCATGCCAAACACGATCAATAGCTTTAGAAATATCCAGTGCAACAGCCCGAGACTCCCCATGATGTTCGATTGCGTTGTTCCAAATATGGGTGACATAGGCTAGAAGATCTCCAGTTGATCTGGACTTCCGAAAACCATATCGATGATCGCTGATAATGTTGAAGCCTTCCAGGTACTTTAGAAGATGTTGGTTAATAGCTTTCTCCATTACTTTTGATATAACTGAAAGCAATGCGACTGGTCGATAGTTGTTAGGCAGGGTTCTCTTACCTTTCTTTGGAATAGGCTGGACTCCAGCAAGATGGAAATATTCCTGGGAATTTCGGTGTTTTCAAGATGTTATCTTTTTGGATTAAAATATACAGGGTGTTCCATTTTAAAAAATGAGGTTATGTCCGATAACTTTTTGACCTGACCCCGTAAACTTATTCTAAACACGGAAACGGAAAAGATTATTTAAGAATCATTATAAAGAAACTTCTGTATCACTTTTAACTAAGAAAATATAGGGTAATTTAGTAATTGTCAATTTTTTTATTTTGCCCCCGTATCTCTTAAGCGAGCGAAATTTTCAAATTTTTATTTTTCCATTTTAAGTTTGACCCAAAAAGAGCACATGACACATTACTTTTTTGATAGCACTAACAATTACGGACCCTATAAAAGTGTCGAAAATGGGACACGCTGTATAACTAAAAATAAAATAGGTTAGTGGGAAACTCGTGGCGGGCGCGACTTGCAATGCGAAAAGAAAAAAAATCGAAAGAGGCTCGCAGCAGGCTCGTGGCAGGTTCGTTGAAAAAAAGCTCGACCAAAACGCGTCTCGGGCTCGTCTCATCGTATTTATACGCACCTTTTCAGTTCGAAATTCAAAGGCCCTGCTCTATAATATTTTATTGCGCGGTGATTAAAGACTAAATTATGCCCTTTCGTATCTTTACATCACACCATGTGTATAGTGATGGCATGGCTACCAAACCGTGTCGACCTTTATTTGGTTTAGCCTCGATTTTGATCGCTCGTGAGTGTTGACACTTCCTGCCTTTTTGAAATAATCAACGGAAAACATTCATTTTATGTCGTGCGGTTAAGTCCAAGGATTTTTTACGTACATTTTGTGAGATCATTTAGAGTCCCATTTTTTCTAGGAAATCGCGTATTGACTTAAACCATTTTCATGACTGTATCGTCTAACCACGGTAAATGTACGACCATTGTAAAAAAAACAACAACCTGATTACATTAAATCCGTTAACATGTTTCAGTTCATCAGATGTTCGGGTTTGTTCGTATCAGGGTTGGCACGAATTAATTTCCATGAATTAAGCCAGTGATTTAGTTCGTGAATTCAATCAAATTACTTTTTTCCAAACAGTGACGAATTAATTCGCACTCTCATAGGAAAGTTGCCCCCTTATAAACCCCTACTGCAAGGACAATCTGTTATCTGAAACATGACAGATATCGAGTGGTTGATGTCAGCATTTTCGCTTATAGATAGATAGCTATAGACCCTGTAGTCCAAGATTACATAAAACAACTAATGACAACAGTAGGCTTTGATGCAGGCAAGTTATGTACAGGGTGTCCGATTTTCGACTCTTTTATAGGGTATCTCCGTAATTGTTAGTGCTATCAAAAAAGCAATGTAGGGGTCATATGCTCTTTTTGGGCCAAACTTAAAATGGTAAAATCAAAATTTGAAAATTTTCGCTCGCTTAAGAGATACAGGGGAAAATCAAAAAATTGAAAATTTCAAAATTACCCTATATTTTCTTAGTTAAAAGAGACACAGAAAAATGTTTTATACAGAAGTTTATTTATATTGATTGTTGAATAATCTGCCGTTTTCAGAATAAGTATACGGGGTCAGGTAAGAAAGTTATCGGACCTAACCTCATTTTTTTTAAATGGAACACCCTGTATACTTTAATCTAAAAAAATACTATTTTAAATTCTCCTTTCAAATATATAACACACCATGGATTATATTCGTTTCCTAGGCGATTTATTAAACTTTAATTAACAGTGTAAGTGTTCACAAACAAATTATGTTTTTCTATTATGTTATACTTTGGGTTAAGACTTTTAGTATTTTAGTGTTCTTTAGACTTTTTTTTTATGAATGTCATCTTATTCCAGCCCTGGTTCGTAGTCCTGGTAACACATGGTTAGCGTAAACTCCAAATTTTAGTTAGCATAAGAGAGATGATTGTGGCCTGCTTCTTTTTATCTATCTTAAATTTATTCCGTAAAAGTAGATAAAATAAATAAGGGAGACTGTTATTTTTACCGTCTATTAGAAATCGATTTATCTCGTTAAATGTTCAGTTAAAACAGTCATTTAACAATATTTTCCATGTCATAGTATTTTAATTAGCATCAATTTGAACTGGCGGAATATGAAAATTAATTATTTTGAATTAGTGTGACTTAAAGGATTCTAATAATTACGTTCGACCGTTTGTGTATGCTTTAAATATACTAATTTAACTGTAAAAGTCGTACATAATAATAACTAAAGTTGTAGTCATTTTGTTTAAATAACTGTTTAAATTCTATTAGTAATGGTGCTAAGGAGTTTCAGCATGTTACGATAATTTCACGGTGTGCATTTTAATAATTTTATTTCGATTCTGTTTCATTATTATACCCATGAAGCAGTGCAGGGATGGGCGCGGCGAGCGCCCAACCTAAATTGTTCTCACCCAGCCTGCTAAATTGAGCAAGAACATATGATAGAAATTATTCTAAATAATGCACATTTTTGCTCCCCATGCTCAAATATTTTCTGCGGAATGTCGTCCGACTGGAGGAAACCCGCCGACGCGACCACTGCTGTGAAGTGATCTCACATAGTGTTGTGATCGCTCGAGCGAAAAACCGCTTGATCCCTCGATTATTGAAATAACCGACATCGCTCGATTATTAAAAAAACCGCTCGAGTTATCTATTCAGGCGAAAACCGTCGCTCGTCACTTATTATCTTTCACTCGATACCCGAGCTTCGCTTGACGCCGGCGGAAATGTACCACTGTAGTGAGATCCAGTTATATATTATATCGATAGGAAATACTCTAGTTATAAATTCAGACGAAAAACTGAAAAATATCGCCTGTTACTTGATACACGGCCTTCGGTCTACGCGCCGCGCCATCCGATTGGCGACGTTCGAGTTTGACGCTGAACAAGTAACACGACATACGTCTTTCTTAAAGGCACATAAACGAGAATGTGCATATAAAAAAAGTATGCCAAATCCCTTAGCGGAGTCATCGCGACATGGAAAGTTTTGTTTTAACTGGCTAGCCAGCGTCGTAGTTTAGGTCTCCGATTGTAAATATTAAAAAATTAAAGGATATAATTTTTAAATTTTTGTTTACTATAAACTCGAGAAAACTTCTCAAAAATAACATAATAATAGAAATTGTTAATGAAAAATAACAAAACGAACAAAACGGTTAACAAAATATATAGAAAAATTCGTTGGTAATCTTATAGTAAACATTTTTAAATCTAAACAGGAACTTTTTATTATTAAACTCAAGAAGACTTCTTAAAAATAACATACATACATTAAATTTAAACAAGAACTTTTAGGTAACGATAAACATGAATTTAAAAAAATAATCACCTATTTTCTTATTTTGCCAGTCGCGTAACTAATTCTACATTCTACAGGGCACACAGTGGGCACCTAATAATTTAAAGTCGAAAAATTTGACAAGCCATTTTAAATATCTACTTATTTTATGCTCGTAGATTGAGAAAGTTGTGAAGAAAAATAACTCTTGGTAATACTTTTTGTTCGGGTTAAAAAAGCACAATAATAAACCCGAACAATAAATACATATTTGGGTGATTTTTTGCAGTTTTTTTGTTTGGTATCGAGACACGTGGTAAAAATTCATTATTCACAAATAAATAAATTTCTGGAATTTTTTTGGTGGCTATTACAAGTTTTTAGCTAAACCTGTGCCCACTCGTAGTTACGTGCCAGCTAAATACCCTACCTGATCACATGTAAACGGCTAGGCTGCCGATCGAGCAGTTGGTGACGTCATCGCTTGGTGAATTGGAATTTCAAGCGATTCACTCGAGCGATTCACTAGATTATTAAAATCGCTCGAGTATCAAGTACTCGATTATTAAAATCATCGATTTTTCCCAACACTAATCCCACATAGCTACTTTATGTTGGGCTTGATTTGAAGAAAGCTGCAGTCTTATATATCTAGTTCGGTATTAAGTTGATTACGATATTTTGTTTTTGTGACATTTTATTTCCGTTTAGTGGTTCGCGGACCCCATTTTGAGAAACGCTGGTCTGAACTATTAAAAAAACAATTTTGCCCGAACAGACCAAAAGAATGTCAGTATGGCCTGTCTTGAACTGCCAGCTAGGTTGTGCTACCGCATAAACACAGATCAGCTGCAGGCAATCTAAAACCACTCGAAAATGCTCATTGTGTCAATGGAACACGCCAGGCAATAAAGCTGTGAACGATTTGTGGTCATTGGAACATAAAGCTCGACGCGTTAGTGCTTTCCGAGCAATCTGAGAGCAATAAAAATCGAACGTTAACCGCTTGGTATTGATAGAGAATTGTATTTTAACAATGCGTCTTAGGTAATATATTTAGATAGCTCATAAATGATCTGAATTTATGCTTGATATGTGCAATTTCTTTTTGGAGGACGCAAGTAATTTCACAGAAGCAATATCTGTGGCCGCTGTCCAAACAATGGGTGTTCGTAGAGCAAAATGTATCGATTGCCAACTGATTTGTAACTGTCAGAATAACCCGCGTACTGGCTTGGATTTTGCAATTTGCAATAATTAGAATACTTATAGGTTAAGTTAAGAAGTCAATTCTCAGATTTGACAGAGGTTTGGCATTTGTACCACATTTTTTTTTTATGATCAAACACAAGCACTATATGAGAAATCCTTTAGGGCACTCTGGGAGTTGTGCGTGTGCGCAAAAAGCGATTCACGTTGGTTTTGAATCGTTGGGAAAAACGACCTCGGGAAGGTCGTTCCACAAGGATGAAGTCTTCCAGATGAAAGAATTCTTAAATAATGAAGTTCGAGGAGTACCAAGCTTAACCACATATGGATGGGCGGCAGTGGTTCGTCGTGTATTTCTGCTATTCGTCGCTCTGGGCGGAATTAAGAGGGCAAGGTCAGCCGAGCACCTTCCATGAAAATATCTATAAGAGAGAGTCAAATCCTTAACCTGTCTTCGATGTTCTAGGCTGTCGAGGTTCTTCGTCAGCTCGTGGTCTCCGATCAGACGAATAGCCCTCCTTTCGATGGAATCCAGTAGCTGAAGATTATGTTTGGGTGCAGAGCTCCAGACATGAGAGCAGTACTCTAGTGATGGTCGAATCTGGGTATAGTGTCAAAATGTTAAAAATGTACCACATATAAACAGTATATTGCCAATACGAACGTTCCAAAATACAAAAAGTGTCCCCGCTATGGGAGATGGCGCGGGCCTATTGAGTTTGCGTAGTAGGGTGGAAATTTTATCGATCGCGTCAGAGCCGGCCCGACATTATTTGTTTGTTGTTATTCGTCGCCATCTTTGGTTCTGGATGCTTTTCCACATTGTTGTCGGTATATTAGTGCTTATAAACTTTAATTACCTAACAACAATTTTTGTAAAGGAGTTTTTAATTTGTGGTGATTCGATTCGCTGTTTGGTAGGTTATTAGTGGCTAGTTTTGTTTAAGATTAAAGGACACAAGTGCATGGTGCTTTTTTGCAAACGTCGTGGATCAATACCATAAAGTATTTCAGGTATGTACATTTATACGAAAATATTTTGCTTATCACATTATCCGATCTTCGGAACCGAATCTCACTAAAAAGCATGTAAAAAAAGAAGATATATAATATAATATATATATTGTCACTATCTAACCTTAAAATTAATGTATTTTTAATTTGGTGCATTAGTAGCTGATAATAATTCCCACAATAGTCAATATAGTCATTCATTCTTAATTTTTGGTTTAGAAAAAAGTGAGGTTAAGCAACATACGACGTCGGATGAAAGTTAAAATAAAGCTCATCGTGTCGATTGTTACACATATATGCGGACGAAATTTGGCACCAAAAGTTTACACCAATCAGGGCACCGTCGGATCATCATATCGTCAGAAAACGTATACATGGAACGTTGTCTTAAATCGAACTAAATGAAATTTTGATTGCAATATTTTTCCTAACTGGCCAGTGAAATTTACATTAAAAAAGTTGAAATCCGCCCCTGTCGAATGTTTACTTTCACAAGGAAATTTACGAACTGCGCAAACTCACAACGCCCCCTTCGATGCCCATTGCGGGGACATAATTGCAGATGGTATTAGCAATGTACTGTTTATATATGTGATTTGTACCCGTTCACAGAGACGACTATTCTAATTTGATCACTGTTTCCTACCGCCTTCATTCATATTATTGTCGGTGTTTGCTCATCGTCTCTAATAAATTTATTGCAACAAAGTTTACTGTTAAAGATGTAACCTACTTATTCTGGGTTAGTAAGCATTGGTTAGCAGTGATGATTGCCAATAAATCTAAATCGTTGGCACTTAACGTCTTAATGACACTTTCTCCGTTTTTATGTATCTACACTACCCAAATTAATTATCGAATATTCACGTCCAAATTAATCGGCTGTTATTTCGTTAATAATCGAACCACTTTTAATATTTGTTGTTTTACTCGTAGAAAGCAGATCCTAGAGTAACATCCTGATACGTCTAATTATACCGGGTTTGGTTAATAAATGTAAAATTTTTTAAATTAATTTTTTAATTAATTGAGCGTACTTTACGAACATGTATATACCAGTAGACTCTCGATTATCTGACTCCATGTTTTCCGATCGCCGGATTATCGGAGTTGAGTATACCGCCGTTGAGATCCGCATTAACCGAGCGGCGCCGTGTTATTCGAGCATCAGGCGTAATATATTATGTATGTATTCTTCACGGGGAAGCCCAGAATTGCCTTGCAGGGAATTTCCCTTCCTATTTTATTTTGATGGGGGTTTGTGTTTAGTAGAAATTTTTATAAGTTACGTATTTAATTAAAGAAAGTCGCATCAAAAAAAAAGCCGGATTATCCGAGCCGTCTATTATCCGAGCTAGGGTACAGCCCACATTAGCTCGGATAATAGAGAATCTACTGTATCTATCTTCAAAAATAAGCTAAAAATGCGATATTTTTTTAATAATTTACGTTATTTATAACAGTAGGCCCGTGATAATTTATGAGAAACAAATTAAACATACTAACCTTTAACCTTGCAAATAGATCATTTTTACTAGATATACCGAAATACCTATACTCGGAAATATATAACGTACTGATGGTGTCCGTCAAGTAATTTCTAGTCACAACTATAAAACAACATAACCTAAAAATAATAGAAATATCTTCCAGTTTATGCTCTATTTCTAAAGTTTTATTCAATATAGTAATATTTTTGTTTTTAATTCAATATAGTATTATCATATTACTTTATACATGGTGTTATGGAAATGATGTATTATATTTAAACCGGCAATTCCTGAGATAAAGACAAATTGAAGAAAAATATCCATAAATGGCGCTTTCCATTCATTCATTGAAGAAAAATATCCATAAATGGCGCTTTCCATTCATTCAGCGGTAAAAGTGACCTGACGTCAGAAATATCTTCCAGTTTATGCTCTATTTCTAAAGTTTTATTCAATAAGTACATTTTTAATTCAATATAGTAATATTACTTGATATATACATATTTATAGTTACTGTAGACATTTCCTGGGGATTAATTGTTATTCCTGTCAGATTCTATGTCGACACAATATTTTGTTCCATAGTATTATTTAGTATTTTGTTTAATAGTTACTTTGTTCTGCTCGCACCATAACTCAAAGTTTTGTACATTCTTTTTAAAAGTTTTTCTAGATTATTTTCTACACTATCTCGTATTTCTGACTGAGTACTTTCTTCCTGACTCATTTTTATTAACTTTAATAATATATTTATTTTTAATTATGACGTATGGGAAGAAGCTTTGTTTTGTTCAATTGTTTCTATCATGGCATATTCGTCTGATCGGAGACCACGAGCTGACGAAGAACCTCGACAGCCTAGAACATCGAAGACAGGTTGGGGGATTTGACCCTCTTTTACAGATATTTTCATGGAAGGTGCTCGGCTGAGCTTGCCCTCTTAATTCCGCCCAGAGCGACGAATGGCAGAAATACACGACGAACAACTGCCGCCCATTCATATGTGGTTAAGCTTAGTACTCCTCGCACTTCATTATTTAAGAATTCTTTCATCTGGATGACTTCATCCTTGTGGAACGACCTTCCCGAGGTCGTTTTTCCCAACGAATATAACCTCCAACGATTCAAAACCAACGTGAATCGCTTTTTGCGCACACGCACCACTCCCAGAGTGCCCTACACGATTTTTCCTATAGTGCTTGTGTTGATCATGGAAAAAAAAATATAGATAAATAAAGACCCAAATAGAAAAAGTATTATAAAATATACGGTTCATAAGACAATTAGAGCACTTGTACTTTAGATAACTTCCGGTCGTTTTCTAAATTGAACGCGTGCTCTAAGATAATGTCTTATGAAACTTGTATCTTAATATACTAAAAAAGCACATTATAAAACTCTTACAGAACTGGTATTTCGTAAACAATAAAAAGGATGACAGATGTCCAGTTTTGGACATTTGTTTCTAATAAATTGATCATGGGCTACTGTAAGTAAGTAACGTAAATTATTAAAAATATCGAATTTTTCGCTTATTTTTGAAAATAAACATAAACAACTCTACATGTTTGTAAAGTCCAAAGTATGCTCAATTAATTAAAAATATAATATACAGGTTGTCCCATTTAACTTTTGTTAATATCTCGAAAACGAAACTTTTTAGAAAATAACTGACTACGCCACTGAACTTTACGTTCGATTCTCTAACAACAGTTTTTATCCTTTCGATAAGCTAACGCGTACACCCCGTACACTAAAATTCCCAGGTAATACTACTCCTTAGTTTTTTTCATTAAAACAATTTACATTATGGAAAAATTATTATTTCCCAGGCCACCCGATGATACCTTAATACAATAAGGGCGTATTTTTGTCTACACAGTAGCACTTTAAAATACTATTTCGGATTGAATGGTACTACCAAGAAAAGGAAGCCTTTTCTATTGATAGGATGTCACCACCTGCAGACCGGTTTCGAACTCTTTTGTTCTCGTCAGTACATGGTAGGTGTCCATACCAGTGCTGCCAGAATGGTTCGTCGGGATATCCGTAGAATACTGGGGAAAGGGTGGGGGAAGGCTTTCAAAAATCCGTAAAAATCCGTTTTGTGTAGAAATAGTTAAACTTATCTAATTTCATGCAAATTTGTTCTAAAAAGGTATTATTTTTCGTTTTCGCGTGAATTACGTACTTTATTCATAAAAGATTATTGGATAAATCGATTGAAAGTTGCGTTGTTACTGGTTGTTCAGAAGTAGCTGCGCCATGAACCCTAGTAACCAATACGAGTATATAGAGATATAGGGGTCCGTGTTTCAACTTTCAACTGCGCTTCTGAACAGTCTTGCAGCATGCGAAATGTATCTGCAAATTCTGCAGGGACCCTATTATTGAACATTTTAAATCCAGGAAAAATCTAAAAATCCTTTTAAGGGTTTTAAATATAAATACAAGTCTCTCCAGTAGCAAAAATATTATATATACGTATGTTATTAAGCTTGAATAAAATAAAAAAATGTATAATAAAACATTCGTTTATTGCATATTTCCATTAGAAAATCACAAATGCATTTACATATTTTGCTATTTTGAACGCAACGCTTCTAGCAAATAAAGAAACAAGCGCGTTCAATATAATGTCATACGTCATACCAACCCCAAGAAAAAAATTGGTTACATCGTTGACCAACTTGAGAAATGAAAACGTCCATCATGCTGGCCATCATTCATACAGTAACAACTATTTACGGTAACAAAACTAGCTGAATCATAATAAAACATGCATTAAGATTCTTCCATATTCAAAAATCCGCAAAATTCCGTCCGAAGTCTGAAATCCGTCGAAAATCCGTTTAATTTTTCTCAGGGTAGCAAAAATCCGTCAAAAACGGATTAATCCGTCAATCTGGCAGCACTGGTCCATACCATGATACAATAAACAATAAGGTAGGATATCTAACCGTCCCAATTTCGTCTGCCGTGCGCATGGAGAGTAAGTTTTAAATCTCTTATGGAAGTTTACATTGCTGTCATCTTTTTTAACTCTTTTTTGAATGTATTAAAACGTTTTAAGCATGTAATGATATATGAAATGAAAGAATAATATATGACGAGTATTTACGTATATTAATTTCATAGAAATATAACCCACAAATACCACTAAAAAAAGAAAAGATATTAGACAAATTCTTCGCGCCATTTAAGCCGGCGACGATAGCCGAAGCGTGTTGCCAGACTTTTACAATTGTAATAGATCCACTACTATTTAACATTCTTGTTGTGGGGCTCCCCATATGAAATTTATGTTCAATCTGGAGGTGGTCCCCCATCTAATAGGAAAGTAACGACCTTTTTTTCGTACTATTATTACTCTGACGCCGTTTTAATTAAAAGTTTTTACGTTTAGTGGTATGTGAAATGAAAGAATAATATCATGGTATTTAGGAATATTTATTTCATGAACATACAACAAAGATTAAAGCTAAAATACGACCTAATTATCTTTCCGCTTACACAACTGTATCCATTTTAATTGTTTGTTTTTATCTTTAGGAAAGCGGAAAAACCTTATATTTCTATTAAATGTCTTTGCCTGGTTATCCATATCACAACCGAACATAGCGCACCTCATTTTATGAAAATTCAGATATTTTTTTTAATAAACACAAGACTATAAGAAAACGTTCTGGTAAACTTACAAAATGTCCACCAAAAACTACGGCAACCATGCAGCAGTGTTGCCAGAAATCCGTGATCGAAAGAAATAGAGTGCCGGTTCGAAACCTAGGAATAGTAAAAAACGGTGTCAGAGTAAAAAGAGTACGAAAAAAAAGGGTCGTTACTTTCCTATTAGATGAAATTTATGTTCAATCTGGAGGTGGTCCCTCCAGATTGAACATAAATTTCATATGAGGGGGGGAGCCCCACAACAAGAATCTTAAATAGTAGTGGATCTATTACAATTGTAAAAGTCTGGCAACACTGTTTCAAAACCAGCAGGGTCGGCGAGCAGCTTTCGGCATGCTTCGGCTATCGTCGCCGGTACCATGGCCGGCCATATGGCCGGCTTAAATGGCGCGAAGAATTTGTCTAATATCTTTTCTTTTTTTAGTGGTATTTGTGGGTTATATTTCTATGAAATTAATATACGTAAATACTCGTCATATATTATTCTTTCATTTCATATATCATTACATGCTTAAAACGTTTTAATACATTCAAAAAAGAGTTAAAAAAGATGACAGCAATGTAAACTTCCATAAGAGATTTAAAACTTACTCGCCAAGCCACGTGATCATCTGCGTGCAATCATACCTATTATACTTATACCATGGGTCCATACCTATCATCACAGAAGACTCTATACTTCACGCTGTATTATCAACTGTAATAGAGAAGGTACAACGCGTAGTGCCATCTCTTAGCAGTCCCACACAATCTGAACAGACGTTATTTGAATTAATCAAAAATAAAAAGTCTTCTTGGTAGCACCATTCAACCAGAATTAGTATTAGTGCTACTGTGTAGACAAAAATACGCCCTTATTGTATATAAGGTATCATCGGGTAGTCAGGGAAATAATAATTTTTCCATACATTGGTATTTGATATTAATATCACCTGAAACGTAAATAGATTTTTTTTTTATTTACATTTACTTATTTATCATAATAATTTTCTTAATATTTCATTGCTCATACTCTTTGTACTTTGTTCCTTGCAGGGATGTGAGGTAATATTTTACCAGCCAATAATTATTCCCCTACAACAATTTGACATTTCTTGACAAATTACAATACTCTAGGGATCTAGCAACCCTTGTGTGTAGGCGCCCCTTTTTACCGGTCGTGACGTTTTACCTGTTTTTTATACCGCCCGCAGACTTCTGTTCCGTTTTACCATGTTTCTTAAAAGCTTTATAAAGTTCAAACACGAGTTGTGTTGTAAATACGAGGTATCAGTTTACTGCGGCACAGTACAGTAGCTCTGTTCTTGTCTACGAACAATGTTAAAATAGCAGCGGCTTAAAAAAATGAAAAGAACAAATACAGGGTGTTATGGAAATGACGTATTATATTTAAACCGGCAATTCCTGAGATAAAGACAAATTGCAGAAAAATACCCATAAATGGCGCTCTCAATTCATTCAGTGGCAAAAGTGACCTGACGTCAAACCAGAAAAGCACCTGTGTGGCACTGCGATACATGTAAGCAATCAAGGAATTCTGGCCGGTGTTGCCATATGTACACCTTAAACTCTTTAGACAAAATAAAATAATTTAAACACTTTTCCATTCTGTAATACCTTTTTGTACAATGAATTGAAGAACATTTACGACGGACTATGTTTTAAACAACCCGAAAAAACATATGGAATAGTAATAGCCACGTACGTCACTAGGTCAAATGCCAATGACCTCTTGACGCCTTACATCGGCTGAGCGAAGTAGTTTCATATAGCGCCGCACGCTGGCGTCTGTTAGTTGAAGACTAACCAGCGGCCGGATACGTTGTGTCTCGTCGATCACCAACACACTCTCAGCAATCCGCTCTGTTTTTTCGGTTTACGCGTGTATCTTGCCCGTCCATAAATAATCTTTGAATATTGTTTTTATTGACGCGTTTCTTCTGGACGTCAAATTTCGTCGCGTGTATTAAAATCTAATAGTCTGTAGTATAATCTGTATTATTGTATTTTCAAAAGCTAACTATCGGTTCTGTTTCACTATTACTGTGTGTACATAAAGTGTTTCCAGGAGTGTTCCCATGAAAAAGAAAAAAGAAACTGTTGTGTTTGTGCCTGGATTTCCTCGCTCTTTAGGTATAAGGATAAATACAAGTAGGTAGAAAAT
Organism: Barypeithes pellucidus; assembly: GCA_963991005.1. Lineage (NCBI taxonomy): Eukaryota > Metazoa > Arthropoda > Insecta > Coleoptera > Curculionidae > Barypeithes > Barypeithes pellucidus. The sequence continues at coordinate 15,812,352 of OZ022561.1, read as the reverse complement.
AATTTATTTTATATGGGATTTCAGTTTTACATTAAGTTTGGCAACATTGCCATTGGCTCTGGGTGAAATGTTGTACAGTAGCGCGGACTGACCTGTGAGTAAGAGTGTTTATTACCCCACTTTTAAAACGGTCGATTTAAAAAAATATATACGTAGCGCTTCTCCCTACACACCCATTTAAATATAATACGTCATTTCCATAACACCCTGTATATAATTTGTTTAAATATGATTTACGATATTTTTTAATTGCAAGAATCACACATGCGACGATAAATCCGGTATTTATCTTACCGCGAAACCGCGTGGAAGATTTCGGAAATATTTTACGAATCCAGTAAATAGATTATTTCAATTTTACCACGTACAGAAGATTTGTAAACATATCTTCAATCTAAACCACTATAGAGGCCGTGTTAAGTGTGCTGGCACTTCGCCAAAACAGCTGCGATGTGTTCCTGCATTTTTGGTTTACAAAATATGAACAGATAGGTCGTTATACCATATCGTTATGCCGTAACCTACTTCACGTTTGGAGGACCATCGATTTTTAGTTTTCGGTCATACTTAAATTTCCTGGATGGCCTGTTTTAATAACAAGTTTGAGAGTCCTTCTCGATGAGCTTTTTCGGAACAAACGAACAGGCACTGCTATTGTAAAATTCGTACTTTTCCTCCTACAACATTTTTGGTCCTCTATTTCTCGTTCCCTATACATTTTGCATGAACAATATAATAGTTAGAGAGACGGTAGAGTTTAGGTCCCCCTCTACAACTTTTATATCTGATGAAATGCCGTGGAGCGTTACTGAGAGGCGCTGTACCGCTTTAGATAGGAAATTCTCAATAAATTCAAAATTATATCGAGCCATGTCTGAAAATGAATTTATAGCGTCTACGTGACCCCAAAGTCACGGGAAACACATTTTCTGTCAACCCTCCCAAGTCTCAAGTGACATGGGTCCAAGTGGGCTTAATCGATTTGTATTCACATGGAGATGACTCGTAAACAATTTTCTGATGAAAATAATTATTGCGAATGATTTTTCCCGTCATACAACTGAACGATACCTGCCTTCCGGTATCTCTGCGTAATATTGTCAGAATTCCGCCTAGCTATGTAGGTGCGATTCTTCTGAAATTTTTTTTCCACAATATTTGGGTGTCGAGGAATGTAGTGTGACAATTTTCTGACATGTCACGATCGTTTTCCGAATTTCCTCCGAGGAGATTTTTTAAAAATTCCAATAATGAAATGGCGAGGCCTGGAATGATTACATTTTTTCACATAATCTTTAACATATAATGTTCCATTCTAGAAAGTTTCAATTTCAAATTCCCTTTTTTTTTGTTATTTTAATTTTTTTTTGACACGCTCGGAAAAGTATATGCAAGGGTTGACTTGTCAAAAAATGTGTTTCCCGTAACTTTGGGGTCAAACAGATGCTGTAAATTCATTTTCAGACATGGGCTCGATATAATTTTGAATTTATTCAGAATTTCCTATCTAAAGCGGTACAGCGCCTCTCAGCAACGCTCTACGGCATTTCAGCAGATATAAGAGTTGTAGAGGGGGACCTAAACTCCACGAAAAACCAAATTACTGATATTCCACTTCACGGACCCCCTATTGTCACGTCTCTCTAACTATTTAGACGATGCTCACAGAGGAATGATGGGTTCATCGACAGACATTTATATTCCTTTCGAAAAAAAAACAGGTTTTGGAAAAAATATGAATGATTCCACCACAATTATCTGTTACATAACAGGCAAGAAAATGATCTCCCATTAAAAAGTGCCAATGGTTTGTTTGGTTCAGGAATTTGTCGTATAAAGTCCGACCCTCCCTAATATTTGATCGTACCGTCAAACTAAAAAAAGTCCGACCCTCCCTAATATTTTATCATCCCGTCAAACCAAACTATATAGATCCGGCAACCGTGGCTCGGTCGAGGTAAATGACGATTATGACGAGACTTGCTCGCACGTGCGACTAAGTAGTGCAGTTTCTCCGTATGAACAGGTGGCGGGTGGCAGCGGGGGATAGCGGGGCTATGGCGATTTAACATGGAAAAGGCGCACAGTTTTTGTGTGCACCGCGCTGTTGTCTGTTCGTGCATCTAGTTAGAAATTCGAGCGTGTATGTTTTAATATTTTAATATTATATATTTATTAAGTTAAAATGAATAGTTGACGGTAGACTATAGCAAAAAATTGAAGTGAAGAATGCGGGAACACCTAAACCCGAAATTAGTTTAACGCAGACCACAAAGGGTAAATCTAGGGACTCTATTATAAAGTTTAAAAATGAAATATATGAAAAAAAAAGCTTATAGAGGGTATTCCAAAGTTAGAGGCTGTTATTGATCAATTTTCTACAATTAAGAACCGACGAATGGACTTTCCATTTAAGCACTATTGTGTAGGGTCGATAAATGTTGTGTATTTCGATAAATGATACTCTATATGATTTTAAACCATTTTATTTAAGGATTTAAACTAAAAAACACTGAAAATATGAAGAATGCCAAACTTGTCAGTCTCGTGGCTCGATTCGTTCTCGTCATAAAACAGTTAACTATTGTTCTCGTCTTGGTTGCGCCTAATGACGTAGCCGTAGATGGCGTAGTGGTATTGTACGTCATTCGGTTTTCTTGATAGCTCGTAGATGGCTTTAGTAGTATTAGTAGTGGACTGTATAAATATTGTTATGTGGGGTTGCATTCGACGACGTTAAGATCCGACAGCTATAGACACTAAGAAAACCTTTCTTATTTTCCAAAAGTTGTATTTCCTTGTGTAAAATTAAAAAATAAATAAAAATATGTTTTACCTAACGCATTTTCTTATTACTTTTTTTCTTTCTACATTTCAAACGACTAGAAAGTAATTGTTTGGTCGTTACACAAAAATAAAATTTTAAAAATAATTTCAACATACTTGTGAACCCCCTCTATCATAGGTCACGAACCGCCACTGCTTTTAAACCAATCCACAAAAAGTTCGGCTATGGTGTCGTTATGGTAGTCCAAAGATGAATCTTTAATAATTTTGAAGGACAACCACAAACAATTTGAAACGAGAATGTAAAATTGTCATTAATTTCCCCTTGATCGATGGGGCTTTGGGTTGTGAATAATTCTCGAAGAAATAACGTAAAACTAGGCAAAGCAAGTAATTTCGTGTAAGGGTCCTATTGTTTTATTTTTATGAATCTACAAGAGTTAACTTTAAAAAAACTAGAGTAGTTACAATAACAAGAATGGACGTACACCCCGGAAAAGCAAATCGGTGGAAGTTGAACTGGTTGTGATGCAGGAAAACATCTTTAATAGTGACTTATTGCTTTCATTAATCAATAGCAATGAAAAGGGCACGTATATATTAGGAACTATTGGTAATTTTTCCCTGATTACGTAATACAAAAATAGGAAACACTAACGTTAATAAATGTTTTTTGATTCTAGATTTTCTTTACATCGATGCAAGCAACCAAATACAGGGTAGAATACCGGATCCGGCCGATACGCTATACTATTACCGCAAACTCGTCGCAGTCCTAGCGTTCCTGGTACTGTGCATCTTATTATTTCCGCTATGCGGCCTGTGTTTCTGCTGCTGCCGCTGCTGCGGTAACTGCGGTGCAAGGTCCGAACCCGCCGACAAAAAGAAAGATACTTGCAAGAAAATTATACAGGGGTCGCTGTTGATCGTACTCGGGACTGGATTGCTGTAAGTTATATAATAGTAATTGTAATAGTAAAATAATAGTCTCTAGACATGGTACTTTACAACCAGAGTCCACTGTATTTGGGTCAACATTTTTTTACAGGCAACTTTCAGTAAATCGGATTTTACAAATAAATAATCTCAAAAACACCTGTTAATTTTTTAATAGGTTTCTTATAGTATCTAATTAGAGGAATTATATGTATATGTCCGCGCAAAAGATCAAAGATTTTGCTCTATAGCATCGATTTTTTAATAATTTAACGCCCATCACATGGCTAATTTTACTCTTCTGAATCATAAAACGCCAATATTTGGAACAGGGTTATCTAATCAGTCACTATAACCATTTTACTATTATTTATAACAGCCCCGTTTTATATTGGCTTAAAGTTTTGGAATGCTCCTTATACAATGTTAAAATACTAAGAAAATTAGTCATATTTTTAATCTACCTAATGTGTAAACGAAACTTGCACATCAAAATATATTTTTCCTTAATGGTATATAAATAGTTTAATAAAAAAATGTTGTATATAGCTTCGGATAACAAACCGTCACATCAATGTATCTCCGGTAACATTTTCATGCTTGACCGGCGATACAAGAATGCACAAATTCGTGGATAACAGCTAATACAAGCTATTTCTTAAACTTTTTTAGACTGATATGAGTATCTGTACTCAAGAGAATGACTTCGTGTAGCATTTTTCCCTTAATTAAGACTACTAGGTCTGAGTTAACCCTGTGACCGGCGATACAACATAAAAACATACGCCTGGTAAAAAATAGGCAATGTTCTAGTTTATACCTAAATATAGATAATAAGGACCTTACCTATCTATACACTTACCTCTAGTAGCGTTATTTATAAGCAATTTCTGCCGTGACCGGCGATACATGCAGCTGTGGGGACGGAACTTCTGGTAAATAATTGCGTTAGAGAAACTAAACTGTTAATCTTTGAACATTATTTTTTCAATACAAATTGTAGTAGGAGTGTAAATTATTTATATATAAAAGTAACTTTAGTAAAATGACGTGAAATATAAATGGGTAAAGTAAGAAATTATTGACGCGACCGGCGATACATTTTTAAATTCAAATTTGAATACTGCAGCTATAATCTAAAAAAAAACTTTTGCTGTCTAATGCAGAAAGTAACATAAATTTCGCAAATTAAAATCGTTTCTACAGGCAAATAGTTTATTTTAGTAAGTTATATGCTAAGGACTGAAAGTTGCCTGTAAAAAAATGTTTACCCATTTACCTGAATGTAAATCGTCTCCATATAAATTTGATACTATTTTCAGGCTTGTTTGGGATTGTTATAAATGATTTCCATACTATTTCCGGTTTGTTATGAATTATTTCATACTATTCTCAGATTGTTTTGGTTTTGTTATAAGTGTTTCAAACTACTTTGTTCGGGTTTATTATGCATGATCTATTTTCAGGTTTTGCGTTGTATGCGCTTTTGGAAGTAACCAACAGCTCCAGGAGGGCATTGACAGCTTTCCGAATAATATGAGGGACGGTGTATCTGATGCCAAAACCTTTTTGGATTCGACTAATAAACAGGTTAATTATTTGTTGGTGGACAACTATAATGAGTTTACGGAGGCATTTTTAACAACAATGAATAGTAAGTTTCGTCAATTATCACCGTTTGAATTCTGTCATTAATATTTTAAACAAAATGTTTCTTGTTTTTTTAGGTAGTACACAAATTATCACTGATCAGCTGGAGGCCTACTCCGATGCTACATCTATGACGGAATTGTATAATTTTACCACAAATATTGAAACGGTCGATATTCGCTTGAACTCGTTGAAAGAAAACAGCAATAAATTAAGAGTATATGCATCTCAGCTCAATGACGGTAAGGACCATTTTATTATATTGTTTGAAATAAAGTCTGCCATAACCTGAATGCAACTTCACAAAACATCGAAATCGCACATTGATTGTAGGTGGCAATACGTTCTGCGTATGCCGCAGCGCCATCTATTGTTAACTATAAAAACTGATCAGGTTTCTTCGAAGTGCGTCTAAATCAGTCTTAATAATACCACACATTGTCGACCACTGTCAAACAACTTTATTTTATTGAGTTTTTTTTTCAGCTCTTAGAAAAGTGAAGAGAGATTTAGTAAACACTCTGAATGGTTGTGATATTCCGGCCTGCTTGGCGATAAAAAATAATATTAGTTCGCTTTCAACTAATATCGACTTTAATTTGGTAAGTCAATAATATTAACTACAGTGTGACCAATTTACATAATTTACATGGCATATGGGTGTTTCCACCAATAGGGGACAATTTGTGAATCAAAATAAAATTTATTTTGGCTAAAAAATTACTTATTACAAATTTATTTAATTGAATACATATTCAGTAATATTACTAGAAGGGTGGCAGAGATCATTTGGAATTATTTCTTCAAAATTTAAAATGTCAGTTGCTTCGGAGTTGAACACCTTTCTTCGTAGTTGATTAATGATTTAACTCTTGAAAAAATATGCAGACGCTGTTGTCCGTTTTTCTCTTTCCGTTTTCTTCACTAGACTCGCCCATTGACTTTTTGTCTAAAAACATTTATACATTCAATGATTGAAATCTCTACTATAGCATTTTTTCAAGTAGTACAATCTATCAACTCCGTAACCACGTATCAACTCCGAGGCACAACCTTGGCGTCGGGGTTGATTGCTTCGGAGTTGATATTTTGGACATATTCGACAAAAATATATAAACACAAGATACATTTTTAAGATTTTGTCTAATAAAAAGGGATTATGCTTGATAGTACATGCACCTAACATATAAAAATATCTAAATAATAAATAAAACTTATCGAAATATGGGAGTCGGAGTTGATTACATAAAATCATACTCTTATTTTGATTACCAAAAAACCACGTCACTCCTGCGTCGAGAAAATAGACGAACTCTCCTCACGGAAATTCTTTGTCAACTCGACGAAATTGGTTCATTCCTTATAGCGTATAAAGTAGGGGATGTACCATGTTGCAAGAGGAGAGAGGTGCAGAGCTAATTTTTTTCTTTATTTTGAATGTAAGGCTAAATTAGATCATCCGTAGTGCTAGTATAATGAATAGTTTAATTAAATTGCATATTTTTATTGGTATAATCCAAATAGTATCCTAAAACAAGTGTGTCATCGTATTAAAAACATGCCTGGTGACAGCCTCGGAGTTCATATTTTGGGTATTTAACTTATAATATAATAATTGGATATTAATGACATAATATAATGATGACTCAGGAGGAGAACATCTTTATGTACTTAAATTAAATAAACACAGAGTTCCAATAGTTACGTAAATTTTCGATAGTTACCGAAATTGTCCCGTATCTGTGAAACCACCCATATATTTTTTTATTAAAAAATACGTAAAATAAGAAAAAATAGTATAAAGTACATGTTTTATAAAGCTATTATAGCAGAATATGATGCTTTATAAAACTTGCACTCCAATATACCATTATAAACTAGGTAATCTGAATCTTTAAAAAAATGTTCCTTTATTGATGGTATCTTATTTACATGCAGTACATGGACAGATATTTTCCGAGGGTAAGTTGTAGATATTCTAAATCGGTAGCATGCTCAGATGAAAGATAGACACAGACAAAGCGGATAATAATTGAATAATTTATTCGTGTTTTTCGAGATTTATGCGACCGAAGTAAGTTTGTTCGAATGGAAAATATAAGAAATACAAGAAAATATATCACATTTGGAGTTCCGCAGGGATCTACTTTAGGCCCACTTCTCTTATTTCTATCAATTCGATATCAAATTTAAAGTTAAAAGGTAGTATCATGCGAAATAATGGCATTTGCAATACAATAATTTAAATATAATATTAATTTGACAACTTAAACAAACTTTCATACCGCACCAATCATTGGTATTTTATACAGAGTGATGCATCGTTAAGTTGAACATAGGAAATTCGACGTAATTTTTGATTTGGCTGAATATTGGCTCCCCTGTACATTTTATATAAAAACGTGCATTATAACTTCTTGAAGAGGCGGACATGGTAAACCCATGTGCCGTATTTGAATCCATTTTGGTGAGCCAATCCTAAGCTATTCAATTCAACGTGGTGGCAAAACCACGAAACTCTCATAATTCAGGTAATACAGCAAACACCAACAGTGTGACAGTATCGTCATAGAAATAATTGTCTGAACTATGTGAGTTTCGTGGTTTTGCCATCACGTTGAATTAAATAGCTTAGGCTCACCAAAATGGATTCAAGGTCGGCACATGGGTTTACCATGTCGACCTCTTCAAGAAGTTATAATGCAGTTGTTCTATAAAATGTACAGGGGAGGCAATATTCAGCCACCTTAAAAATGACATGGGATTTTCTATGTTCAACTCGACGATGCATCACACGGTATAGAGCAAGATATGCCATACCTTTAAAGTATTTGAAAAATGTGGAAGAAATGTTAAAAAATTAAAAGGTCATACCTTTTTAATTTCAGTTAATTTTTAAATTCTGAGAAGTAATTAAATGGTTTGCCGTTATTAACAGTCGAGCTGCGAAATGATTACTTGTTCAGCAAGAGTTTACAATTGGTCAGTAGAAACAAACATGTCTAGAAGCAGTTTACTTCAGAGGTCCCAGAGCACTGTCAATTTATGTAACTTTCTTGTGTTTTCTTTTGCCGAACACAGAAAGAAATCGGTTACAAAAGGTGTAGCGGGGGCGGGTTTTCACTTGTTTTCCCAGGGCACTGTCACGATTCAGAAATTTTTGCTGTCCAAAAGTTGCTGACCAACTAGCCATTTTGGCTGACCGATTACATTTTTCTGTTCGCAAAAATAAGAATATTTTGCTAACCAGTTAAATGATACCCATAAATTATTATCACCCCGGTTAAAAACAAGCATAAGTTCAATGGTATCGCACAGTTTGTTCTCACTGCCAAGTGTAAATAGCTCTGTCTTTCTTTGCTTATTAGTCTGAGGTAGATGCATGATAAATAAAGTTCCATTTTTCAGTGAAGTATTTTAGAACCCTAATTATGTAATATCCAATATTTCCTCCAAAAATCTCGACGGTAATATTATGAATTTTGGATACATTTTATTTTTCGTGTTGCTTTCTTACTATAAAATAATTTTCGACTAAATGTTCCTTTTCATTAAATTTTTATTTAACAGTATCCGTTTGACGTTTTTTGATATTCTTTCTGTCTATACCAACACCCGTTGGTTCTTACATCACGTGAGCATTCATATAAACATGATCTTGCTCTCGCTCGCTCTTGTTCACTCAGTTGGTCTGGACCCGGCTTTATATTTTTTGTAATAATTATGATTCTTTTTCTGAACTTTTGTTTTTATATCAGGATTTACTGGTTTGAATATAATAAACCATTTCCATAATATCCTATATACAGGGTGTTACAAATTCGGCCTTAAATTGAGGCAAAGTTGCGTAATTATGGGTCCAAAAATATGCCGCGGTGTTCATGACTTTGTTCGAAGAGATGTCCGAAAATAAATTCCACTTTTTCGTCTTTGGGTCGCCATCATCAACTTAATTTTTTTTAAAATACGGGCCTGGATCTTTTTGTTTAAATTATGAAAGATAACTTATTGGTTTTCCGACGTTTTGTTCCTTACATTGATCATCTTCATTAAAATACCCCTAGTACGTTCCTGTAATTTACTTTTGTGTTTTTGTGTCGAAGAATCTGAAGATTTTAAAATTATTATTGCTATTTCTGTCTTTAATTGTTATTACGTAGTACTTAGGGAATCCAATCCCACAAATGTGTGATTTCGTGGATTTAACATTGCGGGATTAAACATGCGGGATTCGCGGGATTTGCGGGGCTCGATGTGGGTGCTATATGTTAACAAAAAGTTGTTTTATGCAATTAAAAGCAGAGTAAAGTAGTAGGAAAATGTTTATAGCGTGTACATAGGTACAATACAATAGTACGACTAGTTTAACGGTTACATGTTACATTGATTTTGGAAGTATTTTCGGAGAAAAGACGACATGTTTAATGTTTCATCTTTTAGATTTGATCTTATTTTATTGCACATGTATCTGCTAGGGCATAACTTACATTTAGCTGTAAGAATATTCAGATTTTAAAAAATAATTCCAAACTAAACTTGAACCTTTATTCTCTTTGTAAACTGACACTGACACTCATTTTTGTGATTTCTGTTAAAAGTCTATGTATTATATTCAACCACTTGATAAATGTCACTAGATACTAGTTGAATAACGCTCTTACTTTCGCACGTACGCAAGAAAACTGGTCTGTTTAACGTATTTTCAATAGCCCAGCAGGGCGGGGAATCCCCGACGCATCCACCAAAAATACCGCAGTTCATTGTTTGGTATCCCGCAAATCCCGCGGATCCGCGGGATCGATGGGCTCAATCCCGCAGGTTTGCGGGATTAAAGCTTGGGTGCGGGATTCGATTCCCTAGTAGTACTACTGTTGTTGTTTTTTATTTCAAACTAATATTTTATTAATGCAAATAAAATTTGACTCTTTCACTTGGCACTGTCTTAAGACTCTTAAAGAAGAGGCATTGAGTTTTACATTTTTGAATTATACCGAATTAAAATAAAAGTCAATTACTGGAGGTATTTTAATGAAGATGGTGAATTTAAGGAACAAAACGTCGAAAAACCAGTAAGTGTTGTATACCGCTGAACGTAGATTTCGGTCCTCTTTCATAATTTAAACAGATATCCAGGCGCGTATTTAATAAAATTAAGTTGATGATGGCGACCCAAAGATCTGAGAATGCCATTTTGTGGAAAATACAAGCAGCCATGGGAAAGTGAAATTTATTTTTGGACATTTCTTCGAACAAAGTCAGGAAAATATAAGAACCGAAACGCAAAATTTTAGATTTTCCCAAATATTTTGAAAGCCCCTGTATTTATTTTTGATTTTTTTGCGGCATATTATTGGGCCCATATTTCCGCAACTTTGCCACAATTTAACCGACTTCGTATCTCTTACCGTTTTCGAAATCCCAATGGTGAAGGTCGAATTTGTATCGAGTACTTACGGATATATTTTTAGCTTCCGGATGTATCCGGCGATCTAGAGAGTTTCAATGAGCTTCAAATTGAGGAAATCAAGCAGGCGGCAGAGGAGGGACAAGCACAGTTGGAAGGTATCAAGACAAATATAGCAACGCATTTAAAGGATGGAATAGATGCGGCAAAATTGCAGATTAACAGCACAGGTAACAATAGTTCTCTCTAGTGGTTATACACTCCACGACGCTAAATTCCGGACAAAGATAGTCAGGTTTATAGTCTTGTAACTTGTTAAATCGCTTGCTTTGTTGTCTGGAAGTGTACGAATTGAACCTTTTGCATAACAACAGACAAGGACGATATATTTGTTATCAAATAAAAGAACATATTTATTTGTAATGCACGGCCGACCTACTAAAACTCAAATTGTCTAAAGTCTCAGCGAAAGGGTAGTCATTCAATTTTAAATTTGAGTAATATTATTCAGTACATAATCATTTAACTTCTATCTTAACTCAATCTTTTTAATAATCACTTTTTTATGGAGTGATTACGCCTGCTCTGTGTCAACGCGACAGAAAGAATGACGTGCACAAAACAGTAATTTTCTACGCACACCCCTATTCTTATTTATTTAAATTGCCAAAACACGTACTATACTAATTTACAGTAAACCACACGAAACACAAAATAGAAATTTCAATAATGACAAATAGTGAAATGAATGGAATCCGTATTGCAGTCGGCTAGACTTCTGGCAATTAAAATTGCACGGATTCATGCGCAGTACACCGTTCTCGATCAGCTGTCTCGCATTGCCAGAAATAGGGCACGCACCATTTTCATTGCCATTGCCGGTGCAAGTCTGGGTAGAGATGGATTATTCTGTTATTTTTAAATGTTTATTAGTTGTTCGAAGCACCTATGATGAGCTAATGGCTATTTAAGCTAACTGGTACTTAAATTAACAGTTCATATTCTTTATTAAGCATATGTACTGCTAATTCGTAGCAACTTTTTTGAACTACCATTTGTAAGTAGCAGTAGCTACTTTAACTGCCAATCAGAACGAACAGGTTTGCCCATCTCTAATTCTGGGGGTATTTTAGGGATTTCGACATTACCTACTGCTGTTCTGACTGTTGGCAATGCGCCAGCTGATCGAGAACGGTTTACTGCGCATGAATTCGTGCAACTATAATTACCATTGCACCGGAAATTTTTATTGCCGGCTCTAATACGGCTTTAAGAATAAAATTTACTGTAGTTAAATTTAATTAATAGATAATTTTTTATGTCATTTTAGCAATCACAATTAAAACGAACCTTAACAGCGTCACTGAGGCCGTCGACGACATAAAGAACCAAATAGATGACAGAGCTTCTCCGGCAATCGACCAAGCGCAAACGTACATTAGCGACTATGGAAAATACCGATACTATGGAGGAATCGCCGTCGCTTGCGTATTGTTGCTGGTGACGATTTGCATCGCTCTGGGGCTAGTTTGTGGTATCTGCGGGAAGCGACCGGATGGCTATAGCGACAACTGTTGCAATAAAGGTGCGGGGAGCCAGTTTTTGATATGGTGAGTTATTACAGGAAAATTGTTTAAAAATAATTTATATTATACATAGTGTCCAAGATAAGGAGGGCCAGTACAGGGATCTCGGAAACCGTAAGAGATAGGAAGTCGGTTAAATGGAGGGAAAGTTGCGCATTTATGTGCCTAATAATATGCCGTTTAGAAAGTTTTAAAATTCCGAGTAGTTCCGGAGATATCAGGAAAAAACCGAAATTCTGAAAAATCGTTTTATTGTTTCACTGAGTTTTTTTGAGATCGAATTCTAAAGTAAATTGCACTTTTACTTTGCCACTTTTTCGCTCTACCTAATAGCGTTAATTGTCTTTTAATCCGACGAGTCTTCGAAGGGCCATTATCAACTTCATTTTTTAAAAATACGGTCCTGTTTTCCTGTATTGGAATTTGAGAGTTTTTGTTCTTCCGAAGGCAACGATGTATGACACATTGTGGTATAACCCATTTACGGCCGAAGATAGAAATAAAACTAAATGGATTCAAAAAACGTGTTTTAATTCTTATGAAATATTGCAGTAACATATATGTGCCGTCAAAAAATATATAAATCTCCTAATTTACGAAATAACTGCTGTTGCGTAAACGCATCAACGGCCTATAGTGTTAAGTGATATTGCCGGAGACAGCCGGCGTGTAAATAAACTGTACGACGCTCACAAATATAAATTGTTTGACTTCTGCACACACGACATCTTCTTCGGGAGTCAGTTCTACTGATAACAGATTGATCAGCCCTCAATTCACTGGGTGGTTCTGATGGAAGTGCTCTATCGATATGATCGATAGACAAATTGAACGAAAAAATACCAAACTGTAAAAATTTTTCATTCATTGCATCAAAAAAGGGACGCAGTTTTGTGTACTTGTCTGCTATATCTAAGATATTATTGTCACTCAAGTGTAGGTTTCGCTTTATTGACTTGAACTTATTTCTGCTCATGCAGCTCTGACAATACTCACAGTTTTGTCTTCATCTAAAGACCAATACAAATCTGTCTACGGTAAGCTGTGATAGCCAGACAACATAAGGATCCCAAGAAAATTCAACAGTACTTCTCGCGACAAATCGAAGTCATGCCTGTTATTGTCCTGTGCGTATTTTTTCGAAAACCTGATAATTAAATCCATGACATCCTCGTCGACAAACTTGAAAAAAATGTCTAAAGGTGATAATCCCTCCAGTTGGTCCCTTAGTTCTTGGATTTGTTCCTCTTCTTTGGATAAAGGCAAATTTTGATGCACAAACGAACCCGATCTCCAAGTCGGTATGTCACTTACTGCCTTTTTGACGTTTTGTTGCCAAATCTTCTTCGTCAGACTCGTCAAAAATATCGTCGTGAGCAGTATGGATCTCGAAAGTCCCCGCTATGTCTCGATTCTGGCTATTTGAATTATTTTCCGGAACTTCAACAAAATCTTCCTCGTCTGTCAGTTGATCCACCTCTGGTGGAATGTAGACGGCGTCAATTTGCTCTGCAAAATACGAAATATTTTTGAATCATATGTAACAAAAAAGAATAACAAAGTCAAAAAATACTTACCAGATTGATCGTGAATCTCACGTACCACCTCTTCTAAGGCTAACTCTAACTCCCTTTGTGTAAGAAATCTTCGCATTTTTTACAATAAAAAACCCCGACAAAGACCACACTTACACGCACTCGATTAGATTCAGACTAAATCACTAAATACCTAAAATTGCAGGTCTAGACAATTTAAGAGGAACACTTGCTCAGACAAGCTTGTGACACGGGATTTCACTTATTCGGCCATTGATGCGAAAACGCAACAGTATAATTTATAACCTATTTACAGAAAAACAGATTCAACTACGCTTTGATTTTTTATTTTATGGTATGTTTGAATATGCCGATGGTAAACTAAAAGTATAAAAAATTTGAAAATGAGAATATAAATATATGGTTTTGCTGTTTGAAAAGTTGGGTGCATAGTATAAGAACAATAGGAATTTTTCAATATTTCCAAAAAATATATAAATTTAAAAAATCGATTCAAATCTAATTTTATCACTTTTGTTGAAGCTTGTATAAATAATTTAAGCTCATATTTTAGTTGAAAAAGCTTATTTTTTAATATAAAATAATCATTAGTGCAGTGTTGCGTATACGCATCAGCGGCCGTAAATGGGTTAATGACGTTTCGAGGGTTTTTGAACAACATCGGGAGATTTTGGGATACGGTCCTGTATTTCTTCTAATTTTATAAATAATATCTCACAAGTAAGCTCTAAATTTTTACTTATGTTCGACTAGTTCAATAAATAACAAATAATTTAATATTAACCGACTTCGTATCTCTTACGGTTTCCGAGACCCATGTACTGGCCCTCCTTATCTTGGACACGGTGTACATATAATATATATGATTATATTTAAATTATTTCATATTACAATAACTGCAAGATATATTCATCAAATACAATAAAGGTGGTATCATCTGCAAAGAGTTTGACACACACCTTTTAACTTTAAATTTGATATTGAATTGATATAAGTAAGAAAGATAAGTGGGCCTAAAATAGATCCTTGTGGAACTCCACATGTGACATATTTTCATATACTTCGTGTATTTCCTATTTGAACAAACTGACTTCAAGTACATAAATTATCTCGACAACGCGAATATATTAATCATTCCATAAGTATTTTAATAAATTTATATAAATCTAGCAATTTACAGTGTGATTCGGAAGTAAGGAACCAAGCTCTAGGAGTGTATTGCACAAGTGAAAATAATGTAAGACAACTCATATGTCGCCATAAAACTCTACGCCACGTCTACGACGGGCTGCTGCCGCTTCACGTCTTTAATATCGACTGCAGTATTTCGAATAAGTCGAATTAGGGCATCCCGCGTATCGGAAGTTATGTTCACTTCGTAAATTTTATTGAACCAGCCTCACAGACAAAAGTCTAGTGGTGTGAGGTCTTGAGATTTGGAGGAATAAATAACCGTCACTGTGACACCCTATCTGAACAATTATTTCAAATATTTCGAGCCTGGATTGATTCAGATAGCCGGTACGTGATAATCTGTGATAACAAGCGAAACTTTTTATGTAGAATATAACCTGACTTTTTTGTTTTACATGGATAGTCGATGCAAAAATATTTTTATTTAATTTTATATTATTTTCACATATATCACCCACCGACCTATAACTATGGATACAACATACAACTTATGGGGTGCTCAGTAAAAAGTTAAATTTTATGACTGAACAAATGGGTTGGTGCGCACGGTGTATGGGTCAAATATTTAAATGTTGCTCGTCGATTGTCTTGCGCACAAGGTTGTCGCCGTATTGGTGCCGGTTTGGTTGCCAACCAGCCACGTGAACCAACGACGACCGTCCAAAACCGAGATCAGTCGTAGGGATGTAACGATATTAAAAATCTATCGACGCGTAGACAATAGATATCAAAATTAATTCTAAAAGTGGCTTTCGCGGTTTGGTGTGTTCCTTCCCACTCGCCCTTTCATATTTTAATGGTGATTTTTTTTAAACTATAATTTCTTTTCAGTGCCGTTATGATTATGTTCCTCTTTGGATTTATTTTCGCCGTAATCGCAACGGCCACTCTCGTAGTAGGCATATTTTCCGAAAAAGCAATCTGCGATCCAATCAGGAACCCCGATCCGAACAAGTACCGCATTATACAATTATTGGATAGTTACGACTTTCAGCTCGACTTCAAGCCGAGTGACGTATTGACCAACTGTTATAATAACGCAAGCGCGTACAATACTTTCAATTTGAAGAGTAAGTTCGATTTGGAGAAAATAATTTCGGAGTTTAATATCGATGAGCAGCTGGCGAAACTGAACGTTTCTGGTGTGTTGAATTCTAGTTTTTTAATTTTGGACGATGATAATCTTGCAATTTTGAAAGAGCTATTGATATTTTCGCCCACTACTGATTTGCTGAAATTTGGCGAGGAGGTAAGTTTTCATTTTAACACGTTTCAATATTTTGTTCTTATACTTTACAAGTTATTTTCATAACAAGCAGATGTTTTTTGACATAGCAGGAGTTCCCAATAAGAATGTAGTTTACAGAGTTTTCGTTAACTATATGACATACACAAACTATGCAACGTCAAAAAAAATTCCGAATATTTCCAAAGATGTTGGGACGAAACCGGAAAAAATATAAAAAAAATAGGGCTGTTTAAAAGATATGAATACGCAGCAAAAATTCAGTAAAAACATACGCAGTAAAAAATCACTAAAAGATGCCTTGATAGAAACACTAGTTATTCAGGAAATAATCTAACTATACCACTCGACCCATGAATTTAAATGGATTAAACTATAGGACTTGTGATATAATATATTTAATATTTTTTAGCTCAAAGATACCAACTTTACAAACTACAGCTTAACAGAGTTATCGAGGCAACTGGAAGATATAATTGCCACCCTGCCCAATGTCGCAGATTCTGTAAAGACGAAGGATTCTCTTCGACTAAGCGTGCTCCATTTAAATACGTACAATGAAAAATTGCTCCTTCCCATGCAGAATTTAGCAGACAAAGTTGTGGTAAGTGGGGGTGAACAATTCAACTGATTAATCGATAATTATTGATCATTTGAGTAAACAAATGACGTATTATATTTAAATGGGTGACTCCTTGGGTGTCCTAGAGAAGCGCTACATATATTTTTTTTTAAATCGACCGTTTTAAAAGTGGGGTAATAAACACTCTTACTCACAGGTCAGTCCGCGTTACTGTACAACATTTCACCCAGCGGCAATGTTGCCAAACTTAATGTAAAACTGAAATTCCATATAAAATTATAAAAATAAATTATTTTCTACCTACTTGTATTTATCCTTATACCTAAAAAGCGAGGAAATCCAGACACAAACACAATCAGTTTTTTTTCTTTTTCATGGGAACACTCCTGGAAGCACTTTATGTACACACAGTAATAGTGAAACAGAACCGATAGTTAGCTTTTGAAAATACAATAATACAGATTATATTACAGATTTTTAGATTTTATTACGCGCGACGAAATTTGACGTCCAGAACAAACGCGTCAATAAAAACAATATTCAAAGATTATTTATGGACGGGCAAGATACACGCGTAAACCGAAAAAAACAGAGCGGATTGCTGAGAATGTGTTGATGATCGACGAGACACAACGTATCCGTCCGCTGGTTGGTCTTGAACTAACAGACGCAAGCGTACTGCGTAAGGCGCTATATGACACTACTTCGCTCTGCCGATGTAAGGCGTCAAGAGGTAATTGGCATTTGACCTAGTGACGTACGTGGCTGTTACTATTCCATATGTTTTTTCGGGTTGTTTAAAACATAGTCCGTCGTAAATGTTCTTCAATTAATTGTAGAAAAAGGTATTACAGAATGGAAAAGTGTTTAAATTATTTTATTTTGTCTAAAGAGTTTAAGGTGTACATATGACAACACCGGCCAGAATTTCTTGATTGCTTACATATATCGCAGTGCCACACAGGTGTCAGGTCACTTTTACCGCTGAATGAATTGAAAACGCCATTTATGGCTATTTATCTTCAATTGCCGGCTTAAATATAATACGTCATTTCCATAATACCCTGTATAGTATCTTAGAGAAAGCGTACTTAATTTTCTTTCTGAAGTAAATACCCCAAAATTCTCACACATGCGACGACGCCGTAAATAATCGCGTAGTAATGTTGCCAAACCGCTGCGCGAGCTCCGACCTTTGGTCGTTCTCTACTTGAATTTTTTTAAAGTTAGTCGTCGGAAGTAGTTCTGGCTCCAGTTCTTTATATTTTATTTTTACAGGCTGATGCTTTGCTATTAGATGTGGATCTGAAAATGGGTAAAAACAGTTTCAATGAGGCAGTCGTGGACTTAATAAACGAAATCGAAAGCGCACAGGATATACTTAGAACGGAGGGACCTGCACAGCTAGCAGAGGTGAGTGACGGCTACGAAGAAATAATATTAATAATAAAATCATTATTCACTGGTGGTCCATATACTTGCCGAACTATTGTGTCAAAATTACTTTTTTCTATTTTGGTTTCATATCGATGCTATTTGAATATCGTTTTCGGTATGGTAGTAACTTCAGTATAGTAATAAGCTTTTTCTATTTGGGTTTGATAATGGCTACATTATGAAATGCAAAAAAATTGAATAACCTGCCACTTTGTGAAACTGAAATTTTATGTTTTTTATGTTGGCAGCAAGTAGGGTTCGAATTTTAGGCTTACTTCGATTTCGTTGAAATTAGTTTTCTAGGCTTTATGGATTCGACAGGAATTTTTTATAGAAAACTTTAAATTTTAACCTTGCAAATAGATCATTTTTACTAGCTATTTATCTGAAATACCTATACGCAGAAGTATATAACATGCTGACGGTGTCCGTCAACTAATTTCTAGTCACAACTATAAAACAACATAACCTAAAAATAATAGAAATATCCTCCAGTTTATGCTCTATTTCTAAAGTTTTATTCAATAAAGTACTATTTTTATTTTTAATTCAATATAGTATTATACATATTACTTTATACAGTGTGCAACAGAAGTCTGGAACGCTTTAAAGATCTTTAATACCGTTTGTCCGATTTAGCTAAAATTCAGTGGCGGTATATAAGAGATTATTGCGGAGCTGCTAGTAGTATTTGCGATGTTGCCAAATGTACAGTTTTTTCGCAATCTATATTTTGTTATTTTTTTTTAATGGGACAACCTATATATTTGTCAAAAATATGATTCCGCAACAAATTCTAAACAACTTTTATTACGTTACTTAATGTCTAAACCTAGCCTTTTTTTTGATATACTATTTCAAAAATACAAAAGAAGAGATAAAAACCAATAAAATGATGAAACAAAGTATTTAATTTAAAGATCAAAAAATAGAAACATTATATTAAATGTTTAAATTGCCGACCATTTACTTCTTGGCAATAAGCTAGATATTGTGGAAATGCATTTAGAACATTGTGAAGACAGCCGATTTCTTCGATTCAAATTCAAATCAAGTGGTTTGGTTTTGTAGACTACATTTTTTAAGTGGCCCCACAAAAAATAATCGAGGGGGTGAGGTCGGGAGACCGAGGTGGCCATTCAATTGGCCCCCTCCTACCCATCCACCTCTCAAAAAATGTTTCATCCAAAAATTCGCGAACTTCTCGTCCGTAATGGGGAGGTGCACCATCCTGTTGAAGCCATATTCTATCGTTGGGCACTCCATTATTTACTAAAAGAAAACAATATTTATAATTTTTATTGTTTGTGACAATAAAAGTGACTTACGAGGATTGGGAAATAGTTCCGCCAAAGCTGGGACAACGTGATTCCTCAAAAGTTGCAAATATCTTTCACCGTTTAAATTCTCTTCCATGAAAAACGGACCAATTATCCTCCGACCTACAATGCCGGCCCAGACATTGATTTTTTGTCGATATTGTGTATGATGCTCCCATGCCCAATGAGGATTTTCCGTAGCCCAATATCGGCAATTATGGCGATTAACAGTTCCGTTTATAGAAAAACTCGACTCATCCGAAAACATTATTTCGTACAAGAAATGTTCATTTGTATTACAGAGGTCCATCATGGTCTCGCAAAATTGTAAACGCCTGTCAAAATCACCATCCGTTAGCTCCTGAATCAAGTTAACCTTGTAAGGATGAAATTTTTCCATCTGTAAAAGGCGTTCCACAGACATGTGGGACGTATCGTTATCTTGACTGAGTATTCTAGTTGAAAGGTGAGGATTTTCTGTTATGCTTACTAAAATATCCAAAGCCTTATTTTCGTCAATGGCTATTTTCGGTCGGCCAGATCGTGGAGCATCCTTCACATGTCCCGTTGCTTCAAATTTCCTCAAAACAGTAGACCTCGTAATTGGATTTCGGTTGTGATAATTATCATTAAAAATATCGCAAACTTCTTGCTGTGTGCGTCGTCGATCGCCATAACCCAGAATCATTAGAATTTCTATTCTCTCGGTTGCAGTTAAACAAATCATGTCTATTAACTCTATCAATAAAACTCAATGGTATTTTCTTCTGAAAGGTTTGTCAATGTCGCCTACTTATATCCCTATCAGTTTTCTTGGATAGGAAGTTCTTATGATATTTAAACCCCAATATCAAAAAAAAAAGGCTAGGTTTAGACATTAAGTAACGTAATAAAAGTTGTTTAGAATTTGTTGCGGAATCATATTTTTGACAAATATATAGGGTGTCCCATTTAAAAAAATAACAAAATATAGATTGCGAAAAAACTGTACATTTGGCAACATCGCAAATACTACTAGCAGCTCCGCAATAATCTCTTATATACCGCCACTGAATTTTAGCTAAATCGGACAAACGGTATTAAAGATCTTTAAAGCGTTCCAGACTTCTGTTACACACTGTATATACATATTTATAGTTACTGTAGACATTCCCTGGGCATTAATTATTATTCCTGTCAGATTCTGTGTCGACACAATATTTTGTTCAATAATATTATTTATTATTATGTTCAATATTTTGAACTTTGTTCTGCTCGCACCATAACTGAAAGTTTTGCATATTCTTTTTAAAACTATGTTTTACCTAACGCATTTTCTTATTACTTTTTTTCTTTCTACATTTAAAACGCCTAGAAAAATTTCACCATACTTGTGAACCCCCTCCATCATAGGTCACGAGCTGCCACTGGACAGGAACTGATGTATACTAAAATTTTTCTGAGAATATTTTCATGTTATTTCCCCTTTTAGCACTTAGTACGGCATTTTGGTTTCAAATTGGCAATTCCGGCCTGATTGGCCGGTAAAAAACAATAATCTGCCATAACTCTTTTTTTTATTTTTTTTTCCTTGAGTAGTCCATCTCAAAGTGGAGTGAAGTTATAAGGAGGTAATGAAACTCACAGTCTGCTCCACTAGTTTAATAACAGTTAATGAAAACATACATGTTTCGAAGGCTTAAACCTTCATCCTCAGTGAAAAATACAACATCAAAGGGAACCTATGACATTGTTAAACTGTAAATAGGAAAAAAGAAGTTTAAATAAGTTAAGTTTAAGCAAAAATGATTGAAAGAAATGGAATTGACTCAATGGAGTAGTATAATTAAAGGGGAGTAAAAAGTATGAAAACTCTTTCTTACCTAACAAAGCAGGAAAAGAAAAACTTTTATGATTATGCAAAAATAAAGAATAAAAGTAAAAAAGTAAAAAACTAAAGGTTTCTTCTTCTTAAAACATCGAATGCATGATTAAAATTTTTTTAATTTTGAATTTTATATAAAATTTGTTCATTTTGTAAAGGTGGTTCATCTCGGCACGAGGTTCAAAGATGAAAGAAAATTTTTTTTAAACAATTCTTCTTAGGTTAAAGAGTCAGATAAAGAAAACCAATGTCACAGACTAACAGATTCAGGTAAAAGATTCAGGCACCGGTTTTTACCTGAATCTGTTAGCCTGTGACATTGGTTTTCTTTATCTGACTCTTTAACCTAAGAAGAATTGTTTAAGAAAAAAAAATTTTTTTCTTTCATTCTTTGAACCTCGTGTCGAGATGAACCACCTTTACAAAATGAACAAATTTTATATAAAATTCAAAATTAAAAAAAAATTTAATCATGCATTCGATGTTTTAAGAAGAAACCTTTAGTTTTTTACTTTTTTACTTTTATTCTTTATTTTTGCATAATCATAAAAGTTTTTCTTTTCCTGCTTTGTTAGGTAAGAAAGAGTTTTCATACTTTTTACTCCCCTTTAATTATATTACTCCATTGAGTCAATTCCATTTCTTTCAATCATTTTTGCTTAAACTTAACTTATTTAAACTTCTTTTTTCTTATTTACAGTTTAACAATGTCATAGGTTCCCTTTGATGTTGTATTTTTCACTGAGAATGAAGGCTTAAGCCTTCGAAACATGTAGGTTTTCATTAACTGTTATTAAACTAGTGGAGCAGACTGTGAGTTTCTTTACCTTCTTTTTTATATATTAATTAATCTGTTTTTTAGGTGGCAGAAATGTTTAAAGGCATCGTAAGAGGTCAAATTGAGGGTTACATAAGTCGAGTTTCTACGAATATACAACAGAAAGTAGGGTTTTGTGCTCCTTTGAGTCAAGTCATAAGCTCGACCGTAACTTCTACGTGTAACAAAGTTCTGATGCCGTGGGTAAGTGCCAACTGAATTTCATTTCCCTAATTTTAAAGTTTTGAACGTTTTCTACAAAGTTTTTTTCTAGTTTAACCCGCGCTTGTAGCCATTTCGTAGTGTTTTTCAGGCGCTTAAAATAATTATAAATAATTTATTTTCAGAATGGGTTCTGGTTCAGTCTCTTCTGGACCGTTATCCTGTATGTGCTCGTTATAATAGTTTGTATCAAGTTAGCCAATCTTTACCAGAAATACAAGCCGTATGGTCAGTATGTTGAGACGTAAGTATTGCATCCTTAACTTGACTTAATTTATAAGCTGATTACATAAAAAAATAGACAAATATTTTTTTATGTATCACAAAAAACATCTCGGTGCTTATTAAGAGACTATAGACTATATAGGGTGTTATGGAAATTACTGGGATGTACACAATCAATTGTCATATGTTACTTCTGAAAAGACGTCAGTAAATATTTGCCGGTGTTGTCATATTTACACATCAAAACCTTTAGAAAAAATACTACAATTTTAACACTTTTTCATTCTGTCATACCCGGGGTCATAATCGTTTAATCAATTCTTTTCATAAATGGTGCATTTATGAATGTCCATTGATGAATATAGTTAGAAGGGATCCTAACCAAACAAATAATTGACATCAAAATGCATTCAGCAGAACTACAAATCAACGCTAATCGTGACGTCACCGATTAAATATCGCTTATAAATCTATGAGTCCCGCTGAATGCAGCCAATGAATGTTTTGCAAAGAATCACGTGGCCAGTTTTTGACAATAAAACTTCCTTTCCATACTTTTCAAACTCTGTAGACAAAGAACTACAATTTTAATACACATGCTCTCTTACCTTACCGGTCTTATTTAAAAATAATTCGATTCAAAATTTCCGTAAAAAAATACAGTACAAAATGTATGTTTTGCACTACAATCAATAGTAATATCACACAAATTTGAAATTGCATCAAAATCATACCAGAACCAAAAACGGTTAATGTTACAACTGGTAAATTTAGCATACAACTTATTTATTATGCCAGATATACCAAAAAGGGGAGCCGTTTGAGCAACAAAGTCGGAGCACGCGTTGTGATCCGGCATCACTGCTATCCTACTGACCTACATACACTTATTAACTGAAAACAGATGTGTATGGCATTGCTCGTGGCAACGCGTCGGGTATTGTAAGGTTGTTTTTTTTACCTAAGTAGGTAGACGACATTCAATTAAAAAAATTATGTAGGCTTCCTTTAGGACACCCAAGGAGTCACCCATTTAAATATAATAAGTCATTTCCATATCGCCCTGTATGTGGGTTTGTTCGGGTTTGTAGTATCAATAATCTTAAGAAATAGCAAGCATTATTTGAGTTATATTAAATAATATTCTTTCCAATTATAGAATTTCTCCAAAAACACCTTTTTTTTTAAACAAACGTCTTACTTAAGCTTTACTATTGCGAATTATATGCATTATTTGAGTTTTCCCGAATGTTCAAAAGAAAATAGCACGTTTTATTCCATATAAAAGAGTTAAGTTTTGACTCGGGTTGGACTAAAAACCTACAGTCCAGTTCATAAAAGAACCACTTTTCCTACTTGTCAGACAATATATTGTAAAGAGAATGTTTGCATATTTGTATGTATTCTGTTCAGTAAGCATAAGTTTGTGCAACGTATACTTTTTCTGCTTTTTTGTATCCCGTAGTTTAGGTGAGCGTGAAAATTTATTTTTAAAAAGCATTGTTTTGTGTTATTTTGCAGCGAGTATTTGTATGACGCGTATGCTGATCGAGGGGATAGTATTCCCTTGAACAGGTAAGATGTGCATGTGGGTGGCGTGTAGTGGGTCGGTAGTTGGTGTATATATTTACCTGCACGCCGGTCATAGTTAAATGGTATAGAGAGGGAAAACGGTATGACCATAATCTGATTTTAGGTGGGCTTCTCTTAACATTTTAGACGGCCGATCTTTTTTTAAAAAAGTATGGATTAATGGAGTATTTTTGTAAGTCATCCAAAGAGCCTGTAAAAATACAATATACCATTATTTACAATTTTTCACTATTTATTTTTTCTTTGGTTTGCTCCTGAATAACTATTTTTTAATTAACAAATACTGATACAGGGTTTTATGGATCTGCCTTATTATATTTACACCCGCATATCCTGATGAAAACAAATTGCAGAAATTGCTAGTAAGCGTCATAAGAAGCCGCGTGCACTACTGTAATTTTGTCAACAAACCCATATAATTAATCAAGATATGTCAGTCGTCAGCGATATTGTCGATTACACCCGTAAGTTCAAACTCTAGGAAAAAATATATGCGATACAATAGAATTTTCCTCCAAGTTCTTACCTCAACAATTCCTTCCTCAATTTCCATAAAGATGATAATAAAAAATGTATTTTTTTCAAACAAATGTACACGAATTTAAAATCTAAAGCACAACACAACATAACTTAGCGGTAGTGACCGATGACGTGGTTAGATTTTGTATCTGCTTTGTTTAAATGGTAACAACTCAATTTTACACCATATTTATTGAGGAAGAGTACCTTAAACGTTCAAAACTACCGCGCAGACTTGTAGCCGCCTTCACGTCTCTACCTACACTGAAGCCTCGTATCTCGCTTTTCGATTGAACCATACGAGTGAGACGTAGAGGGAAATCCATCTCGCCATATTGTAATCGCGTGTGGAATAATTTTAGAACACACTCGAACAAACCCAAGTTTCAAGACATTCGCATTTATAAGTTTTCTCTAGGATACCCTAGGAGACATACATTTAAATATAATGCACAATTTCCATAACACCCTGTATATAGTTTCTATTAATTTATTAAATTCAGCCACTGAATTAGTAGTATCTATCTTTGCTACCAAACGATAGCATTCTCTTATTTTGGGGCAACCGCTTTCTTTTCATATACCATTTGTCGAATACCAATGATCGGAATCATCAATAATTCTTCATGCATGAGTGTTTACCCACCTCTGCTGTAATGTATGTGTCAATATCTCCACGTTAGATATTCATCACATTCTGGCATTGTATATAATTTGCATTTATCAAACATGACGTTGGTTTACAGAATATAGGCATGCGCTCTACCTGATTTTAGTTTCTTTGGCATATTTGATAGATTTTTTAATTTATCCTTTTTTTTGTTAACAAATTCTATAGTCGTTTTCCCATGTGGGCAAGGGTCACCAAAATAAAAATGTTTCTCCAAGTGATTGTATCTTGTCACATTCGTATCGTTATCTTTCATACTATATTGTTTTTAATCATCATCATAGACTGTTTGGATGTATTTTTACCTGTAAAAATCATTTTGTGATGTTATTCCAGCACTAACATATTTCATGCTTATGCGGTCATGTATTTACCATGTTATCATTAATTTTAATGTACTCCGTAGTCCAGTAATATATCGTTATTATATTTATTCTCAATATTGAAATATGATGTTGACCATAAATGACAGTATACAGGGTAGGGTGTTCCTTAATGACATGCTAATATTTCAGTATGTGATTCCTTAGGTCATTTTATAAAGAAAAGTTCATATGAACATATGTCCGCAACGGCTTAAATTTTTTGCTACAGGGTGTTAAATTTTTATTTTTTAAATGGTTATTTTTTAATATCTCTGAAAGTACTTTAGATATTATTTTCAATTTTGGTATGTGTTCATAGGATATAGAACCACAAATTTTAGTTAGAAAAATAAATCAATTGTTCCACCAGTGGCGTCCCTGCATCTCATCCCTAAGATATTTTTTACAAAAAAGATGGTACGCCACTGATATTTTTCCATGTGGATACATTTCCTGATTAGCCTGGTCAATGCTACATGAAAACGGTCTCTTGAGTTTTTCTCGTCAGACGCAGCACCGTTCTTGATTAAAACCACTAAATTCATATTGAAAATCATTATTATTACCATTGATAAAATAATTAATTATAAATTTTGTTTTATAAAAATTGTTGAAATGAAAACAAAATTTATCGTTTATTATTTTATAAATGTTAATAATAATGAGTTTCAATATGAATTTAGTGGTTTTAATCAAGAACGTCTGTGCGTCTGACGAGAAAAACTCAAGGGACCGTTTTCATGGAAAATTGACCAGGCTAATCATAAAAAATATCCACATGGAAAATGTCAGTGGCGTACCATCTTTTTATAAAAAATATCAGAGGACATGTTTGCAGGGACGCCACTGGTGGAACAATTGAATAACTTTTCTAACTAAAATGTATGGTTCTGTATCCTATTAACACATACTAAAATTGAAAATAATATCTAAAGTACTTTCGGAGATATTAAAAAATAACCATTAAAAAAATAAAAATTCAACACCCTGTAGCAAAAAATTTAAGCCGTTGCGGACATATGTTCATATGAACTTTCCTTTATAAAATAACCTAAGGAATCACACCCTGAAATATTCGCACGCCATTAAGGAACACCCTGTATTCAGCTTCATCTATTATAACAGCCAACAGCCAGTTCATAATTTCATGTATTTTTTTTTAGTCGTGGATCTAAAAGAGGCAAGAAAAAGGGCAAGAAGACCAAAAGATACGAGGAGAGACCGATCGGAAGTGAGGTAGCGAGGGAGTATGCCGCCGGGTCTCGACCACCCGATGGTCGATATGCCGATATGGCGCCGAAGTAAGTAGAAAACAACCGTGTCGATGCTAAAAAGGAAAGGGGAATAAGTAAAGTAGTTATTAATTAATTAAATAAATTTGCCATTAAATGCATACTTAAATATATAATATTTCCTTTATTTCGTAGGAAAATTTCAATATTCCCTTTTACTTTTTAAGCATCCTCGTATATATATACACGTATAAGTCCGTTATTTTACCAATTAATAATTAAATTATAATTAAATTTGGTTTATAGAGTTGCGGAAGTACGAGCCGAAAAATGATAACGGCGAGACTGACTGAATTTTGGATTATGCTCAAAATTCTAAGCAGATATTCCGCACACTACCTTATATCGTTTTATAAATATTCGCTTTTTAGTTATAAATGTACACTTCGTACTACAGCTTTTATATTTACTGCTTCTGCTAAAGCTGACAATAAACAATACGCAAAATAATTAATTTTGCGAGATTTCGTTATTACTTAGTGGTAATATCTATTTATTTCCTTATTAAATAGTCCGATTGGCAACACTGTCAGAAAAAACCTCTACCTTTATCAATATTAGCAATAATCTGCGGCTAAGTTCGCCGAAAATAAATTGTATTTTTTTAATTCCTGTGTTGATATTCTGTGACCAATATATTTCTTGACAAATTTGTCTAATCTAATAAATTGGTCAAATTCGCACAAGCGCTGTAATGTCCTGAATATGCCAAATAAATTCGCTTTATAGAAAGAGAAGAGTCCGTTGGAACTTTTTAGGAAACATTTTCTTTAAAGTTGCGTGTTTATATTTATCGATTTGGTCTTTTAACTAAAATATTGAGGTTTGTTCCTGTTATACCACCAATTTAAATCTATGGATAGCCAAACTCTAAAAGCAAAAGTGGCAAATTTATGGCCTCGCGCATGTAAACACAGCTGATCGTCAAATGTCATGCGCAATGCCGACTGATAAACTATTTACTTAACCGGCGAACAGGACCGTACTTCGCCCTTAATGAAAATGATTACACGGCAATATTTTGGCACGTCAATACTTTCGTTACTGGGATATAAACAATCTATTTTTTCGCATAAAAGAAGGCCTTGTGGCCATCACTGAAAAGCCACTTTTAGAATTAATTTTGATATATATTGTCCGCGTATCCATAGATTTTTAATATCGTTACATCCCCACGACTGATTTCGGTACTGGACGGTTGTCGTTGGTTCACGTCGTTGGTAGGCAACCAAACGGGCACCAATACCGGTGGGGTTGCCTATATGACGGCGACAACTTTGTGCACAAGATAACCGACGAGCAACCTTTAAAAATATGACCGGTAAACCGTGCGCACAAACCCATTTTTTCCCTCATAAACTTTTTACTGCGCACCCCATAAGTTGTACGTATCCATAGTTATAGGTCGGTGGGTGACACAGCTGTCAATATTTCACGTAAAAGTAAAACAGCTTTTTAAAGCTTAGGTAAACATCTCAAAACAAGTTTTACAAAAAAATAGAAGCTCTTTATAATTTCAAAATCACAAAATAGCAATCTATGCTCTTGTACAGCCAAATTTGTATTCTAGACATTATTCATGGTTTATTATTGAATAATTTCTATTAGAAGTAACCATTTAGTTGGTACCCAAAATATTTTCAAAATATGTATGTAGCATCTTAACGGTAGGGAAGAACTGTTTTCACATTCCTGCTTTGGATTTTCATTTTCTACCTAAAGGGCAAACTTCTGTATATCCGGTTAAAACGGAAGTTACGATTTTTTAAAATAAGGAAAAGAAAAACTAATATTTTCTAAAAGCCGTACTAGAGTCGGCAATTTTTGTCTCTTGCGCCAACAATGGAAATTATAATTGCACGTATTCATGCGCAGTAAACCGTTTTCGATTAGCTGGAGCATTGTCAACAGTCAGAACAGCAGTTGGTACTGTACTGAAATCCCTAAAATACTCCCAGAACTAGGGATGGGCGAACCTGTTCGTTTTGATTACCAATTAAAGCTGCTATTGCTATTTACAAATAGGAGGTGCAAAAAGTTGCTACGAATTAACAGTCCATAAGTTTAATAAAGAATGTGAGCTGCTAATTTAAGTACCAGTGGATTTACATGGCCATTAGCTGTTCATACCTGCTTCGACCAAATAATAAACAGTTAAAAATAACAGAATAATCCATCTCTACCCAATTGCACCGGCAATGGCAATTAAAATGGCGTGTGCCCCCCCATTTTTGGCAATGAGAGACAGCTGATCGGGAACGGTGTACTGCGCATGAATCCGTTCAATTTTAATTGTTGCCGACTCTAATACGGCTTTAAGACGCACTGTTACGATGAAACAGCAGCCTGTCAAAGTGCACGAAGTATCATTTTTCAAATATCAATATCTCAAAAACTATTCAGTTTAGACGTATGATGGCCAATAATTCTATTCAAAATATCAAAGTGCGTTGCGGTACAGATGGAAGCGACATGGAAATGCCAATATTTTTGTGCATAAAGACACGTCAAAAAATATAAATTCGCAATGTTTTAAAAAATGTTTACTAATTTTTTTAAAACTTCGTCGTGAATCAAGTTTCTTAGCTAACAGTACTGATTTAATTTTCTAACGTTATTGTAGCCTAGCTAATCGAAGTCCATATTATATCGAGCCTCAATCGCCTTATTATAACGGACCTCAAAGTCAACGTTTTGACAGTCCTCAAAATTCACCATATGCGAGACCTCAAAAACGACATAACGAACCACCACCAAGTTACGACGGTTCTCGAAATCTATATGGTACAAGCGACGACTATGTTAAATCTACGAGATTTTAAGTAGCAAGCAAACTATTATCTTTTTATTTCTAAGTGAAATTTTTAATTCTATTTGTATTTATTGGTAAACAAATTAAATCGATTTATTTTTGAAAGTAACTTTTATTGAGCATTGTGTTCGGTCTATTATGTGCTTGAGGTCTGTTTTTTGGTGGATTTGTTGCTTGGGTTATTTGTTCAGGTTATTTCATATACGCCGGGCACATCACGCGGGGTTAATAGAAAAAATTATACAGTATGTCCGCGGATGCAGTTAACAAGAGGACAAATGGACCAAAAATTGAAAGATACGAAAAAAGTCATTCTTCATTAAAAAGTCTGCTGGTCGAAAAAATAGGAATTACGATAAGAACATTGATTCTTAGTGTACAGGGCGTCTCAAAAATGCAAAAACATTAAAATATAACAAGAGTAAACAGTGATTTTACTACATTTACTTGGTTATTACCTTTACATTACTAAACATTAATAAAAATAAATAATAAATAATAATAAATTTACAATGGACGAGGTATCATACACAATAGTCATAGTTCAAAAACCCCTCCCTCATATTCAACACATTTTTCCAACTGCTTCCTAATGTGATCAAAACTGGCTTGAATCTCTTCAACTGATAATGATTCCACTGCTCGCCGAATCCTTAGTTTTAAAATTTCGACATTACTATCCATTGGTTGCGCAAAAGTAAGCTGCTTTATACGGCCCCAAAGGTAAGAATCGGCTAATGTCAGATCGGGGCTTCTTGGGGGCCATAAAACTGGCCCATTTCTTCCTATTCATCTCACGCCGAATTTTCTGTTCAGCCATTCTTTGACCACTCCAGCGTAATGTGCAGGGCACCCATCTTGTTGAAAATACATTGCGTTGCGATAATCCAGGGGCAGCTCTTCAAAATGATCCCTAAAAAATGTGTCTAGTAATTGCAAATAGCTCGCTCTGTTACAAGTACCTTCGAAAATATAAGGCCCAATGATACCGTAATATGAAATTGCCCACCACACTTTGACTTCTTTAAAGTACTGACGTCTTGCGGGAATCCTAAATTCAAACCATAAACAAAAATCTATCCTTTTAGCTTCATCCCCAGTCTCCAAGGTTTGGTTGAAATGAGGCTTGTAAGGGTAAATTTTATTATTTTTTAAACTGTTTGAATCGTAGTTTTTTGAACCACCTCTAAATGCTTAGCTCTGTTTCTCAAGGAAAACAATGAATTCTCATTTACAGATTGCAATATCAAAACTGTACAGGCATCTTCCTCATTATATTGCTTCTTCTCTTTTTTAATGTCAATAACTGATCCTGTTCTTTGAAATTTTTTCACCAGTTTGTGTACACAAACTTTCGAAACGTACACGAAAGGAAATTTGGGTTGGAATTCCTCCACTACGTAGCGATAAGAGCACTGACCATTTCCATAACATTGCACTATAAAAACTCTTTGTTCAACGGTCAGCATTTTCAAGAATATTTATTCTGACACTAACAACTACAAAAACAGGTAATAATGCACAGGTATAAGTCATAATAATATGAAAGTAGTAAAATGCGGACTTGTTAAGTTTTTTTTTTTAATTTCAGTAAGTTCGAAATCAGGGATAGGACTAAATTTGGAGCAAGTTTTTTATTTATCATTTTACGTAAAAAGGTCAAAAATCACTGTTTACTCTTATTATATTTTATGTTTTGGCGTACAATACGAATACATTTTCTCATCGTAATTGCTATTTTTTCGGCAAGCAAACTTTAATGAAGAATGACTTTTTTTCGTATTTTTCAATTTTTGGTCCATTTCTCCTCTTGTTAACTGCTCCGCGGACATACTGTATAACTTTGGATTGCCTCAACCGAATTAAATAAGCTATGGCTCATTTAAAACGGACTTAAATTTGATATACGATTTGGTTTGCTACTTTCTAACATGCGAGATAGGTCGCTGCTAAGTTATTTTCCAATTTCATATTTTAAATCTTAACTATATTTTTTTCCTATTAAATGAGTAAATAAGCAAGGAGAACTATTAAAACCCGGAAGTACGCTTGGTTAATTTAGTTAGAATAAATAAGATAATAAGTGAATTTTATTAAAAATAGTGCAGCTAATTATAATAACTTTTTTTAAATGTAAATATGATTCTTGAGATAATTTTAAGCAACACGAGGAGTCCTATGTATTAATTTTGCTACAATTTAGAGAATTTCTACAGGGTGTGCTGAAAACTATTAAGTTGACAGCATTTCTTATAAACTATAAATTAAAAAAGGTTTTCTTGCGGTTTATAGAAAAAAACATTTGAAAAGATTGAACAATCCAAAATTCAAACTTTTAAGATCGATCAAAATCTAGCTAATATATGTGGCTATGTTGCGTAAAAGCTTAAAATCATTGAGTCTAGCTAGCAATGCTGGTTTTTATTCATAAGTCAGTAATATCCTGGGGGTCGAATTTGAAAATAAATGCACCTTTTTACGTCATTATCGGTGATGAAATCGCATCATAAGGGTATCTGCAATACATGGAGTTTTGTGATGACTGTCTTTTGAAGATTTTACGTAATTTAAGGCAAAATTGACGATTTTCAGGATCAAATACCATTGAATTTCAAAATGTAAAGACTAAGAATTGAAACCCTTGTGAATTGTTTCTATCTATTCCCATTTTTAAATTCAAATGTATGACTCATCCGGAATGTTATATCACTTCAATAAAGCAATATACGCCGACGAATATACATGGAAAAATAATAGTCGTCGAATATTGATTTTAGAATAGAGATTTTTTACTCGATGTATTTGAGAATTCGATCCCTTTAGGTCTGATAAAATTCAGCAAAGCTTTTATGTAAAATTCGTTTGCTTTATGTTAATTGTGGCTTTTCTGTAAATTTGGGTAGGCATTGGGAAGAGTTTCCGAACGGGGGACCTCCACACTACCAAAGAGCACCTACAGAATACGAGAGACCTCCGCCTTATTATTATCCCGGAAGTGGAGGGTAAGTGAAACATTTTTATTGTAAATATACCTAAAAATACAGGGTGTTATGGAAATGACTTATTATATTTAAATGCGTGACTCCTTGGGTGTCCTAGAGAAAGTCTACATACTACTTTTTTTAAATCGAATATCTAAATACTAAGGTAAAAACCCTTTTTACCCACATATTGTCGCGCCATTCCATCTGGATTCACTTAGCAACAATGTGGGTCACTAGAGTATACTAACAGTGATGTCAGATCACACCGCGTGTCTCGCCCTTGCTTGAATACCTGCCGCGCACCACTATCGTTGCTTCAGTACGTTTCGAGACTCGGGGGTGGAATGACGCTGTCGAAGGTTCCACGTGCTTGACGTATACGAATTTTAAACGTTTTGTTGGTAGTATTACCTATCCGATTTTTTTGTTGGGAAATAATTCATAACAATAAATGTGGTGATTCAAATTTGTGTGATATTATCTACTGTTGGTTCTGTTGAAAAACATGCTTTCTGTATTTTATTTTTTTATGGAATTTAATTATAAAACGGATTATTTAAAAATAAGATCGAAGGTAAGACAGTATGCACCTTAAAATTGTAGTTTTTTTTTTCTAAAAAGTTTGAAAAAGTGATAACGCGCGTCAAAAAGTCTTGTCTTGTTGTCAAAAACTGAACACGTGCGTTTTCAATTCTGTGTTGCAATATGACAACATCGCCAATAATGCGCTAACCTCTTTTGAACCTCGAGATTGCCTCAATAAACTATTGATTGCGAAGGTCCTCAGGAGCGGCCATTTAAATTTCATATAAAGTGTATATCGCTTAATAATTCAAATCGCCATTTATGGTTATTTTTCTTCAATTTATTTTAATCCCAGGATTTGCCGATTTAAATATAATAAGTCATTTCCATAACACCCTGTATTATTTTCTTAGTTTCTGATTATTAACTTAAACAAGTTAGTTAAATACTTGGACTGTGTGATTTCCAAGCATTTGTTGTAATTTTGCACTGTTTTATTATAGTTAGGAACTACTCCATAATCTGTATTTCTCTTTTAGGGAACAGTAAAAATAAGGAACACGACTGAGATGTATTTATTTCGAAGAGGGATAAAACTGTACAGACTGAATTTGATCTTAGGATTTTCGTTCGCTTCCTTTATTTTATTTAGACAAAATAGCAGCGTTTATAAGTTTATTATGGCCTTTAGTAAAATATCAGGAGACAAAAGATCTTTTTAGCAATGTTGATGGTTTCGAGATTTTTTTGAGATTTTAAATTTTATTTGTGATATTTATGTATAATTGGTTGGCTATTGGTTATTTAATCGTGGTGCTTCATTACTAAGGAAAGGTAGACAAAAATGGCGCTGTCTGTAAAGCTAATTATAAAACAAAGTTTACGGTTTGTGTTCCGAGCTAGGTAGCATATGATCTTCCGAACACATTCCCAATTTCATTGTGCTCAATACAAAATATTTTTATATTGTAGCCATGTTTACATAGGTATATTAGTATCTTCTATTATAATGACAATGACAACTAAGCAGGGGTGTCACTATGTTCCATGACGACTATAAGTCAACCAAGTACAACACAACTGGACGATAAAATTATCTAAATATTTTAAGGTATAAAATTTAGTCCTCTTTTGGTGAATGATGGTAATTTTTTAGAAAATGGCTAAACATTTTGTAATCTGCTCATCGAAATTATATATGAAACTGGTTTTTTCTTTTTTAATGGTTGGTAATGCGATCATGTATGTTTGGTTGCGAAAAAAATTACTAAACTAACCTCAACTGTCAAGGCTACTTTATTTTCAAAGCTGAACACAGCACTATAATATTTTACAAATATATCAATTTGATTGAAGTCTTGCAATTTCCCTTAACTCGGGAGGAGTTAAACTAAATTCATCTTGGTTCATGTTGTTTAAATTTTAGGAAAGGTTTTGAATTTTCGCGACAAAATGGCAGACAGGGATAAATCATCAGCGGCTACTTTGATACAATAATAATTTGATAGTATTACCAACATAAAATTTAGACATCAAATTTACAAAATCTATATTGCATATATTTTTTAAAATGAATGAAAGTACTATACATCCTATATCCGCCATATTGATGTTATTGAAGATATTTCACAGGGGGTCACCCCTATCCTATCCTACAAAGATTGTTCCGATGGATTTAGTGCAATTTCCAAAGTGTACCCCCTCTTAGGTCAATGGGTTAATATGTATATATTACTATCACCATTATAATTACTACTCTAAATAAATGTTTTTCACAAATAATTGTGATTTTTTTAATTGCGGTTTGATTAGGTAATTTTTAAAAAAATATTTAAACGAGAATCAAAATGTTTGGTAATTTGTAAATAGAAATTATTTTCATGAAATGAAAGACGTCAGCCATGTTAGTAGATTTTTTTTTCATTTAAAAGGTTACGTTAAAAGAAAATTGCATAAATACAACAAATATTGCTTAAATAATTTTTTTGACGGACATTTTTTAATCACTTATTCCCATAATGCTCAAAAATTATTAGATATTTCATAGGTCATTTATTTTTTACCCAACCTAATATATATTCAGGTTTGTTCAAGAGTTTAGTCGGCTAAAAGAAACCTTCCGAAAATTGAGTTAAAATTAAAAAGTTCTTGGCCAAAATTTTTAAGTGGCGGAATTTTGAAATTGCAATTTGCGGTTTTTTCATTTAAATCGACACAAGAAATTCCATCGTCCTTTTACTGTAACCTTCTAAATTAAAAAATATCCGTAAGCCAATACCCCATTTTATATTTCTCTAAATCTCATAGTTATTAGGTTAGATTTCCTTAGACGTAGTTTTTTGGGCACAAAATTTCATACAAATGCATTTATCATTAAAGTATGTCAGTATTTTACTATACAATGTAACGATGTATATTCTTCCATATATTACCTTATTTTGTGCTCAATTTTTGAGGAATTTAATTACATTTGAGGCCAAACTGTTGCCATATTAAACGTCTTGTATTTATGTGTTGAATAGTTAAATTAATAAATATAATTCCGATGTTTATACATATTAAAAAAATACACACTACTTTGGGTGTTTTATTTATTCTAGCCAGTGTCGTGTATTTTCGCACCACCGCTTTTTGAGCTTCATTTGGATCTATCTTGGCTTCCACTATATAATATGTCATAGTGCACGTTTTATCTACGATCATGTCATACTCGTACAATTTTAATTCTACGACGTAGTTACCTGCCTTTTTGAAAGATTTGTTGTTTAAAAACAATTACGTAATAAGATAATTGCATAATTAGCGCGATAATCTCCTATCCTAATTACAAGTGCTCTAAT
This sequence comes from Barypeithes pellucidus, assembly GCA_963991005.1. Taxonomy (NCBI): domain Eukaryota; kingdom Metazoa; phylum Arthropoda; class Insecta; order Coleoptera; family Curculionidae; genus Barypeithes; species Barypeithes pellucidus. The sequence continues at coordinate 15,775,926 of OZ022561.1, read as the reverse complement.
TGTCTTATAAACCGTGTATTTTATAATACTTTTTCTATTTGGGTCTTTAAAGTTTGAAAACCATTTGAATTAATATTTTGTTTTTGGGTTGGCAATAGAAACAATTGAACACAACAAAGCTTCTTCCCAGTTAATAAAAATGAGTCGGGAAGAAAGTTGCACTCCGTCAGAAATACAAGAAATTGCAGAAAATAATCTAGAAAAACTTTTAAAAATATTATTATGCAAAACTTTGAGTTATGGTGCGAGCAGAACAAAGCTCACATATTGAACAAAATAATAAATAATATTATTGAACAAAATATTGCGTCGACTCAGAATCTGACAGGAATAACAATTAATGCCCAGGTAATGTCTACAGTAACTATAACTATGTAAATATAAAGTAATATGTATAATACCATATTGAACTAAAAATAAAAATAGTACTTTATTGAATAAAACTTTATAAATAGAGCATAAACTGGAAGATATTTCTATTATTTTTAGGTTATGTTGTTTTATAGTTGTGACTAGAAATTAGTTGAGCATGTTATATATTTCCGAGTATAGGTATTTCACATAAATATCTAGTAAAAATGATCTATTTGCAAGGTTAAAGGTTAGTATTTTAAAGTTTTCAATAAAATTTTTTTACCGAATCCATAATGCCTAGAAAACTAATTTGAACGAAATCGAAGTAAGCCTAAAATTCGAACCCTACTTGCTGCCAACATAAAAAAAACTTTCAGTTTCACAAAGTGGCAGGTTATTCAATTTTTTTGCATTTCATAATGCAGCCATTATGAAACCCAAATAGAAAAGGTTATTTAAACAAAATAGAAATTGTTTTTCTACTAAATACAGGGTGTTATGAAAATAATGGTAATATTAAAACCCCCCAAATCCTGATACGAGAACAAAGTGCATCATCGTGGTATCTCGCGACGAAATGTTGGAGCACGCGCAGTTTCCCAACATCACAATTGATGTTCTACGTTACAGTTGTTAAGCGAACACAAGTCTACGACGTCACCGAATGCGGTCTTCTTTTCGGGGCCCTTACCGGTCGATTCAGAAAATAATGCTCCCAGACACCCAAGGACTCGACCATTTGAATCTTATAATTTGCGTGTAAAAAATAAAACGAATGTTTATTATTCAAATTAAATATTTAATATCACAGTACATTTAACAGCTACTTACGGACTACGCAGTAATATATACATCATCATTATATAACGAATTAAATTGTAAAATAAATACTTTTAAAAATCGGCAAGATATGTTAATTCTTAAAACTGTATGATGTATAGAATGCAATTAAATTTAAAAATACTGATTACGGATTATATAATACATATAATTATTAATACTTAATTTTATATGACTGTCGAACATACAGTGTGTTGAACAGGCGGTTCTACATATGTTGATATAAAGATAGTAAGTCGCAAAGATTGTAAGTCGTGTAACAAAAAGCCGATATTTTTCGAGTTCAATTTTTTCTTCTTATTTTTAATATTTTGCGGTTAGTTTTTAAACTATTGAGTTGAAATTTGCCACATGGACTTCTTACTTTACGGCTTCAAATTTAATTTTTGTCATATCTTCTTTGTTCTGACAGTTATTGGAAAAAAGGACATGTCATTCTAAATACAAAAGAGTAGTGTTGGGAAAAACGGATGATTTTAATAATCGAGTACTTGATAGTCGAGCGATTTTAATAATCGAGTGAATCGCCCGAGCGATTAATCTCTTGAATTTTAATGACTAAGAGAAGAATGTGTTGATAAAACACCAGGGGTTGTTTTTGTAAGTTTTAGAAGTTTAGTCTAGAGTTTTTATTAAGGAAGAACAGTTGAATCTGATTTTTAAAAAAATTGTATCCTTTAATTTTTCAAAAATTTACAATCGCCGCTGGCTAGCCAGTCAAAACAAAACCCATGTCGCGATGAATCCACTAAGGGATTTGGCATACTTTTTTGTATGCACCTTCTCGCTTATGTGCCTTTAACAAAGACGTATGTCGTTCAGCCTTCTGAGCTTCAAACTGTAACGTCGCCAATCGGCACGCCACCCGAAGGTCGGGTATCAAGTGAATGGCGATGATTTTCGGTTTTTCGCTTGAATTTATAACAAGAGTATTTCTTATCGAGCGATAAACTGATCGAATATATAAGCAGTTTTTTACCTCGAGCGATCACACTACCAAACAGCACATTTCGGTCCGCGTCAAGCGAAGCTCGGGTATCGAGTGAAAGGTAATAAGTAACAAGTGACGATTTTCGCTTGAATTTATAACTCTAGCGGTTTTTTTAATAATCGAGCGATGTCGGTTATTTCAATAATCGAGTACTCGAGCGGTTTTTCGCTCGAACGATCACAACACTACAAAAGAGTACCTAATAAAAAATGATACTCTTTATTCGAGTCGATAAACCAACTACACCATTTTGGGTGCAAAACTGGAATTAAAGTTTTTGTTTGCAGTAAAATCAGGTTTCCAAATGGAAACCTAAAAAAAGTATTGAGTTTTGACTCTTTGTGACATGACTTACTGCCTTTATTTTAACATGTAGGATCACCTGTCCAAGTATGCTGATGAATTCTCAGAACACCCTATATCCATGGGCAGTGGAAAAATCATACAGACAATTCACAATGTAACTGCCAGGACCAATGGAAAAATCTAATACTATCACAGCATTTTCTATTGAAGTACTATTAGTAGTTACTAAGAAACAAACTGACACGTATCACCGATACAACGCAATTAGATCACCTCTTAAATGTCTAGTTTGAAATTTTCCACATTTCACCGTAATTAAAATATGCTCGAGTATTATTTATTTGAAATTACAAGCGCCGGGAGAATGCTGTACAGGGTGTCCCATTTTCGACACTTTTATGGGGTATCTCCGTAATTGTTAGTGCTATCAAAAAAGTAATGTAGGTGTCATGTGCTCTTTTTGGGTCAAACTTAAAATGGTAAAATCAAAATTTGAAAATTTTCGCTCGCTTAAGAGATACGGAGGAAAATCAAAAAATTGACAATTTCAAAATTTTCTTAGTTAAAAGAGATATAGAAAAATGTTTTATACAGAAGTTTTTTTATATTGTTTGTTGAATAATCTGTCGTTTTTAGAATAACTATACGGGGTCAGGTAAAAAAGTTATCAGACCTAACCTCATTTTTTTAAATGGAACACCCTGTATATTTTAATCTAAAAAGATACTATTTTAAATTCCTTTCAAATATATAACACACCATGGATTTTGATGGTTTTCTAGGCGATTTATTTAAACTTTTTTACTTTGAAACGAAATACAAGATTCAGATTAAGGTAAAAAATAACGGGAACCATCGCAAATGTTCGGAATATGTCCTTAAATGGTTACCGTCTTTCCGGATAGCGAACAAAATATACATTTTGCGCCATTTCTTCGTTTTTTCCACTTTCAATATTGATATCATATCAAATTTTTCAAAATATTGATTTTCGCAAATGAATATGTAAAAATGACCTTAAATGTTAATAACAACTAGAATGTCAACATAGTTGTTTCTAGGATATTAGCTATTTGTTTCATGGTCTACTGTGGTTTAAAGTAATAAATTTTAATAAATCGCCTAGAAAACCAATATCATCCATGGTGTATTATATATTTGAAAGGAGAATTTAAAATAGTATCTTTTTAGATTAAAATATATAGGGTATCCCATTTAAAAAAATGAGGTTAGGTCCGATAACTTTTTTACCTGACCCCGTATACTTCTTCTGAAAACGGCAGATTATTCAACAATCAATATAACGAAACTTCTGTATCAAACATTTTTCTGTATCTCTTAACTAAGAAAATATATGGTAATTTTGAAATTGTCATTTTTTTATTTTCCCCTGTATCTCTTAAGCGAGCGAAAATTTTCAAATTTTGATTTTACCATTTTAAGTTTGACCCAAAAACAGTACATGACACCTACATTACTTTTTTGATAGCACTAACAATTACGGAGAGACCCTATAAGTGTCGAAAATGGGACACCCTGTATATGCCGCCGTACAAACACACGCAGCAAAATATTCCCACTGAACAGCCGCCCATCTAATAACACAATCACAAGTGAACCTCGAAATTAAGTATAATAAAGTTTCGTTTGACTGCCATAAAACCTAATTATCCCTCTGACCAATTAAATGCCCCAAATTTAAGTAGGCGTCGCTTAATTCAACTAAAATGAATCGAGACGTAGATAGCTATATTTTCAAGCAGACGCTGCACCTATTTATTGCGGTTTGAAGGACCAACACAACGGGGATTAATTAGGTAGGTGATTTATTGCAGTAAAAATCAACGGTATAAACTTTACCATAAGAGAGCACATCAGTGCTTGCACTACAACTTGGCAGATGTCCAGTGGTTTCGCCCAGTCGCATTAATGATGCGATCTTGTAGAAAACTGTCTGCACAATGTAATATAAACTAGACGACAATTCGTGAGCTGCTTCGTTCAACATAAATGGCATTTCACATTTTCTTTCTTGAATTTAATCATTTATAAAAAAAGGCTGTGTTAAGAATCTTACGACGAAACACATCTATATACTTCTCTTTCGCACTAACCTAATTCCTTATCTCTAAAAAGCGTATAATTTTTAAACCGTGGGAAACCCGTTCGTCTAGGGTTCAAACGACATTATCATCTGCAGGTTTAGCCCGCTTCCTCAATAACTCGTCGAACTGGTCCTGGTCATAGAACACTACAAAATCTTGAGGCGACACGCCCTCAAATACCGCACTGACCGACGGTTTGAGGTTGAAGAAGAACAACGGTTGGTTCCTGGCGGCAAAATCTTTGGTCAGACTTTCTACGACGGTGGCGGCGGTGAAATCGGCGCCGTAAATGTGGGAACAGTCTATCACCACGGGCACTCCTTGGCGGATCGAGTGCTTGGTGACTAAATTTCGCACGTAGTCGGTCGAGGGGAAGATCAGGCATCTGTCGGGGGTCAGGATGATGTATTCGGTACCTTCTTGCGACTGAAAATAAAAACATTTTTTAAATTAATTTTAGTTTTAATACACTCGAGTACGCTGCGCAACTTATTTAACAAACAACCAAATATTTGCCTCAATATTTGTATTTTCGAATTATTTGGCTCGGCTGGTCGTTTTTTTTCTGATTGTAGTTTTTTTTCTTAAGAATATCGCCGCCTTTATGGTTTTGGTTAAAAATAGTATATTAAGATAAAAGTCTCATAAGACATATTTAGAAAACGACCCGCGAAGCGGGGAGTTTTCTAAAGTACAAGTGCTCTAATTGTCTTATGAACCGTGTATTTTATAATACTTTTGTTATTTGGGTCTTTAAAGTCTGAAAGACTTTAAAAAATATAGTAGGTATATTTTTTCCATTTGAATTAATATTTTCTTTTTGGGTTGGCAATACTTTTACAATTTAATAAAATGTATCAAATATGCCATGATAGAAACAATTGAACACAACAAAGCTTCTTCCCCTCCGTCATAATTAAAAATAAATATATTATTAAAGTTAATAAAAATGAGCCAGGAAGAAAGTTGTACTTCGTCAGAAATACGAGAAATTGCAGAAAATAATCTAGAAAAACTTTTAAATAGAATATGCAGAACTTTGAGTTATGGTGCGAACCGAACAAAGTTCAAAATATTGAACAAAATATTGTGTCGACACAGAATCTGACAGGTATAACAATTAATGCCCAGGAAATGTTTACAGTAACTATAAATATGTATGTATAAAGTAATATGTATAACTACTATATTGAATTAAAAATAAAAATATTAGTTTATCGAATAAAACTTTAGAAATAGAGCATTAACTGGAAGATATTACTATTATTTTTAGGTTATGTTGTTTTATATTTGTGACTAGAAATTAGTTGACGCACATCATCAACATGTTATATATTTCCGATAATAGGTATTTCAGATAAATATCTAGTAAAAATGATCTATTTGCAAGGTTAAAGGTTAGTATTTTAAAGTTTTCCATAAAAAAATTCTGTCGAATCCATAATGCCTAGAAAACTAATTTCAACGAAATCGGAGTACTAAGTAACATTCGAACCCTACTTGATGCCAACATAAAAAAATAAAATTTCAGTTTCATAAAGTGGCAGGTTATTCAATTTTTTTGCATTTCATAATGTAGCCATTATGTAACCCAAATAGAAAAAGTAAATTAATATTATACCGAATGTTATTAAACTATTGTATTTTCTTTTTACGAAAATTCAAAACACTGTCGAGTATACTACTAGGCGTTGCATGTTATTGCAGATACAGTCAAATGAAAGTTTCATGTTTCCTTTACATTTTCTTTTTTTGATTTATTTGTTTCTCTCCGTAGCTTCATGGAATATGAAATTTTTAAAATGCGCTTAGATTATTTTAGTTAAAAGCCCCGGCCTGAATCCCATTGAACATTTTGGGATATTGATTGAATCAAAGTTGAGGCAAATTTTTGGTTGTGCGTTAAATTACCTAGTTGCACAGTGTATACTTTCAGCGAAAGTTGACTGAGCTGGCCGTTATCATTGTTAATAACTTACCGTTAGTTTTTCTACGGAAATCTTAGGTCTGGCGGCGTGGTACAGAATGAACAGTAAATTAAGACCGATGCCTACTATGATACCAATCTCCAAAGGTAGTACGAGGCAAGCGATAAATGTCGCAACTCCCAGGAAAAGATCGCTTTCTGAAAATAAAAATTATGGTATAAAGATCGTACGCCATACAACGCGATAGGATTGTCTAAAGAAATGATAATAAATTTACGTTCGGGAAAGCTGCGAAAATACGGTATTTTATTAACTTTTCGAAGCTTGGTTGCCTACCCACAACACCATCGACTTCAATCTTTTTTATATCATTCCCAATATTACTCGTGATTGTATAGAGAGAATCAAAGACATATTATGATATAGCTGTGTCGTCCGCATATAGCTTTATATTCCCAAATAGATTCAAGACGCATTTATGCAAAGTTAACATTAGTTTATTTTTGTTTTTTAGGTATTTTAATCTAAGTAGAATATCTATAAGTTTTATACACAATAATTAGGGTAATCTACCACTTCCAACACTCGCTATACCACATCATATTGTTTCTGGCCACCCTGTATTTGTTCTACTCACTTTTTGACCTCCACATAGGCTTCACAACTTTGACCTCGACCATAAAAATGACGGCGGCAATAATAATGGCGGCCAAAGCAGCTTTGGGTATGTAGAAAAAGAACGGAGTGAAGAACAGGAGGGCTAAAATAACTAATATTCCCGTGTAAAGCCCGCCCATTGGCGTACGTACTCCGCTGGCGTTATTGACGGCGCTTCTGGCGAGCGCACCGCCCCCTGGGAAAGCTTGCACGAACGAATTGGCAATGTTGGAAAGGCCTATAGCAAGAAGTTCTTGGGTGGCATCGACGGGTTTACCATTTGCTGAAAAAGAAAATAAGGTTGTGAACTTCTCCAGTTAATAAGTTTTTTTAAAATTATTACATATTTTTCAGACATAACCTTATATAACATAGCGGTGTATGGGTGCGGTCGAGCAACGATGTCACAAACTCACACTGTAAGAAGTCGATTCATATTAGTTTAGATAATGACAGGATTTAGTAATTACATCATATCTCGTTAGTTTCGATGTCTCTCAAAGACCCAGACATGACAAAATTTGAAACGGCGACGTAGATGCTGAATAACGGAGGCCCAAGTACCGAGCCTTGCAGTACGCCACTTTTTATTTTGCTTTCGATATGCAGTCTCTCTAAGAGTCCGGTTCTTGTGAATCTCTTGGGTAAAAAGTAATGTTGACGTGAGTTTAGAGCATTTGACTTAAATAAAAAATTGATTATTTCTCGATAATTTAATTTTTTTTTTAATTTTGACGTATACAAATCATATTTAAAAATCAATTTCTTTCGATGTTCAATCCTATATACAGGGTGTTATGGAAATGACGTATTATATTTAAACCGGCAATTCCTGAGATAAAGACAAATTGAAGAAAAATAGCCATAAATGGCGCTTTCAATTCATTCAGCGGTAAAAGTGACCTGACGTCAAACCAGAAAAACACCTGTGTGGCACTGCGATACATGTAAGCAATGAAGGAATTCTGGCCGGTGTTGTCATATGTACACCTTAAACTCTTTAGACAAAATAAAATAATTTAAACACTGTTCCATTCTGTAATACATTTTTGTACGATTAATTGAAGAACATTTACGACGGACTATGTTTTAAACAACCCGAAAAATCATATGGAATAGTAAAAGCCACGTACGTCACTAAGTCAAATGCCAATGCCCTCTGGACGTCTTACATCGGCTGAGCGAAGTAGTTTCATATAGCGCCGCACGCTTGCGTCTGTTAGTTGAAGACCAACCAGCGGCCGGATACGTTGTGTCTTGTCGATCACCAACACACTCTCAGCAATCCGCTCCGTTTTTCGGTTTACGCTTGTATTTTGCCCGTCAATAAATAATCTTTGAATATTGTTTTTATTGACGCGTTTCTTCTAGACGTCAAATTTAGTCGCGTGTAATAAAATCTAATAATCTGTAGTATTATTGTCTTTTCAAAAGCTAACTATCGGTTCTGTTTCACTATTACTGTGTGTACATAAAGTGTTTCCAGGAGTATTCCCATGAAAAAGAAAAAAAAATGATTGTGTTTGGATTTCCTCGCTCTTTAGGTATAAGGATAAATACAAGTAGGTAGAAAATAATTTATTTTTATAATTTTATATGGAATTTCAGTTTTACATTAAGTTTGACAACATTGCCATTGGCTCTGGGTGAAATGTTGTACAGTAGCGCGGACTGACCTGTGAGTAAGAGTGTTTATTACCCCACTTTTAAAACGGTCGATTTAAAAAAAAATCAAATATGTAGCGCTTCTCTCGGACACCCAAGGAGTCACCCATTTAAATATAATACGTCATTTCCATAACACCCTGTATATAAAGTCTAATATGACCTATTAAATTGTCAAAAAAATTTACAAGAAATTAATGATAACTAGCGTTATGGCTCATAAAGTCGGCGCAAATAGACAAATCATACTTAGTGTAAACAGGATTGTGTTTATTTTCTCGACCAGCAAGTATATTAAAAAAAAAATGTCATGAATAACACATTAAAGAGGACAAAGCCCTAACCGTTTTCAAAATATCAAATAATAATCACGTTTTCGACATTATAAAAAATAACCATATCATTAGGAATGTTAACAAAAATTTACATGATATTTTTGTTAATACGTCATTGTATATTTGCACACTTCTGGAAATCCTCGGTGTGTAATTTGTAATATGTTTATGGTCGATTAATGCCGAATTAGGAAATAAACAGAACTGTTTGTAATTTGTAATAATAAGTGTAACAATAAGTGATAAATTCTGGATTTTTTACCGTATCTAATTGTAGGTATTTTAATATAAAATTACATACAGACATAATTCAAGGGTCATTAGAACAGGTTTTTGATTTGATGATTTTCTTTATAGTTAACTTCGACCGCAGAAAAGTAAGAAATGCTATAAACGTGGTAATTGATCGATGCTCGAAACAGGGTGCTTCTGAACGAAATAAGGAAGGTAGGGGGAGCGGTAGGGGACCAGCATATGTTTCTACAACGTGTCCAAGATAAGCAGGGCCAGTACCGGGATCTCGGAAAAGGTAAGAGTTATGAAGTCGGTTAAATGGAGGTAAAGTTGCGCAATTACGTGCCTAATAATATGGCGTTTATAAAGTTTTAAAATTCCGAGTAGTTCCAGCATATAGGCATCTGGCATATATACCAGCATATGTTTCTACAACGTGTCCAAGATAAGGAGGGCCAGTACAGGGATCTCGGAAACCGTAAGAGTTATAAAGTCGGTTAAATGGAGGTAAAGTTGCGCAATTACGTGCCTAATAATATGACGTTTATAAAGTTTTAAAATTCCGAGTAGTTCCGGAGATATCCGGAAAACCGGAAAAAAACCTAAATTCTGAAATATCGTTTTATTGTTTTCCTGGTTTTTTTTAGATAGAATTCTAAAGTAAATTGCACTTTTACATTGCCACTTTTTCCGCTCTATCTAACAGCGTTAATTGTTTTGTAATCCGGCGAGTCGTCTTCGAAGGGCCATTATCAACTTTCTTTTTTTAAATACGGTCCTGTTTTTCTGATATTGGAATTTGATAGCTTTCTTTCTTCCGAATGTAACGATGTATGACACATTGTGGTTTAATGACGTTTCGAGGATCTTTTGAACAACATCAGGAAATTTTGGGATACGGTCATGTATTTCTACTAATTTTATAAATTGTATCTCATAAGTAAGCTATAAATTTTTTACTTATATTGGACTAGTTCAATAAATAACAAATAATTTAATAATAACCCACAAATAAGTGAACAAAACATACCACAACAGTAATAATACGAACAACGAAAAAAGTAAGGAACTACATAATCAGGTGTTCAAAATGATTTCCGTTATTCTCTAAGCACAAATAACATCTTCTAACTGCCACATAATAGTTATTTTTGAGATAAAATACAACATGCGATAGAATATGAAACTTTTCGGCAATTGTAAAATTATGTTCCATATTTTCTGGAAAATAGAAAACCTCTTAAAACGCTTTCAAACTATCACAATGGGAATGTCAAGTGAAACAAATCACGCGTCACCATCTTAATATTTTGTTTCAAACGCCTACTTTTCTTTTAAATCCCGAATGAACAGAAGATTGAAATAATGTTTCTGTATTTAGTTCACTGATTTGTGGTTTATTACTAAATTATTTGTTATTTATTGAACTAGTCCAACATAAATAAAAATTTAGAGCTTACTTATGAGATATTATTTATAAAATTAGGAGAAATACACGACCGTATCCCAAAATTTCCTGATGTTTTTCAAAAAACCCTCGAAACGTTCTTAAACCACAATGTGTCATACATCGTTGCATTCGGAAGACAAAAAGGCTCTCAAATTCCAATATCAGGAAAACAGGACCGTATTTAAAAAAAGAAAGTTGATAATGGCCCTTCGAAGACGACTCATCAGATTACAAAACAATTAACACTGTTAGATAGAGCGGAAAAAGTGGCAATGTAAAAGTGCAATTTACTTTAGAATTCGATATCAAAAAAACCCAGGAAAACAATAAAACGATTTTTCAGAATTTCGTTTTTTTTCGGATATCTCCGGAACTAGCCGGAATTTTAAAACTTTCTAAACGGCATATTATTAGGCACGTAAATGCGCAACTTTACCTCCATTTAACCGACTTCGTATCTCTTACGGTTTCCGAAATCCCTGTACGGGCCCTCCTTATCTTGGACACGTTGTATACTGGAGTATACCGGATGTCCTAAAACGAGTAATTTTAACTGATAGGATATAATAGGGAAAGTCGAAATATAGGGATGTGACCACTAGTCTCTAGTACCTGTCATGTCGAGCATCATTCTAAGACCGTAAAATTAGTTCCCGAATAGCACTTTAACATCGAACACACACCAAAACCATGATATTAATAAGACTTACCAAAGGCCTTACAAATTGCAATCGTCTCCAACAACCCGATAAGCGGACAAACTATTATGCCGGTGCCCAAATTCGACACCATATCGCCGAAACTTGTATATACCTCGGTGTCGTTTATCATCGTCGTGAACCCGAACGGTGGCGGCTGGACACTGGGCAAGCCCGGAGGAACGTCTCCTATTAGGTTGAACGGTGAATCGCCTGGAAAATAATATAGAAAATAAATGGATACCCTCCAGAAGAATATTTGTTTCCAGTACGTCATAAGAGTGTAGTTTGTAGTTTAAATAATAAAGGGTTGCGAAATGGACATTGTGGTAAAGTAGAACAATTGTATAAAAAGTCATTCTTTATAAATAAAATGTTCCTGGTAAAAAAATTAAGATTTGTCGTTAGAAAATTTAGTTTTTGTATACAGGAAGGTCATAATTCAACATTTAAAGATAATTAATTTTTGTACAGGGTTATCAATTTAGTTTGTTCCACTTTTAAGAGCCTGTAACTCTTTTGTATTTTGAGTTAGCGCGTTCATTCAAAAAACAAGATGTAGCATTTTTAGCCAAGTTTTTATGAGTGCTGTCAAAAATGACAGTAGGTATCATATGTCACTCCGAAAAGCTATTATTTTTTTAAAATAGGGTACTATGTATCAGAAGCACATTAGATGGCGCCTTTTCTTCCGATCTCAAAAATATAACACACATATGCAATCTTTTTTTTATTCCATCAGACATTGACAAAAATATGTAAAAATATATTATTGTTAAAAAGCATCAAGATAGCTATACAATTGTTTTGGTTGCTATGGATTTTATCTTTATTTTACCAGTCTGTCATCAGAATTTTGTAGAAAAGTTATTTTGTATGTAAAAACCAACCAATATGAGATATTATTATTCAGTGGGGGAAAGGTGTTTTATGTTTGATATTGTATATAATGGATTGGAAAATTCGGTACTATAAAATGGCCGCCGAATAGCCCAGGCCTAACACCCTGTGATTTTTTTCTTTTGGGGTTATATTAAAAATATTGTTTATAATACACCGTGTTATTCGTTGAATGAACTGTATATTACAATTGCAAAAACCATCCTTCAGATTCAAACTATAGAGAAGTTTTATTAAAAATTAATAGTCACATTGTATAAATGTTTCGTAAATGTATCGAAAATGGAGGTGGTCATGTAGAGCAATATAGATTATGAAATAATTATTATATAATTCTAGTTATTAAATTAATTTAATTAAACTTTTGTTATTTTCTAGTGATGCCAATATTAATAAAATTGTTTTTCTACTACTCACTTGAAGAAAAGAATGCATATGTGTATTATATTTTTGAGATCAGAAGAAAAGGCGCCATCTAATGCGCTTCTAATATATAGTGTCCCATTTAAAAAAATAATAATAATTGCTTTTCGGTGTGACATATTGACACCTACTGTCATTTTTGACAACACTCATAAAAAATTGGCGAAAATGCTACATCTTGATTTTTGAATGAACTCGCTACTTAAAATACAAAAAAGTTACAGACTCTTAAAAGTGGGACAAACTAAATTGATAACCCTGTACAAGGTGAGGTCAAGATCATTTTAGGTTTTTTTAAAACATATGTACATTCTGAGTAGTTTATTAATTAAGTTAGAAATTTATTTAAAAAGTTTTTATTCAACGTGAAATCCCCAGGTATTTTGGTTGGATTCCTTATATTCGGGAAACAGCATAGTCAAGGGGAAAAATTGGTTCAAAGTAAATATTCTTTAAATAGTGAATTATGACGAAAAAGCTAATTCTAACGAACATTTCCTAGTCAATGTTTTTTCAGATTTGACCTCTCTAAATACAGAATCTAATTTTTCTAATGACAAATCTTCATTTTTTGCAACAAAAATTTTTTTTCGTGAAAATAAAAATTAGGTCCATTTGTGGTATAGGTAATCCTCATCCACACCCTGTATATAATAAATATAACATTTTTATGTTCTTAATTTTTGCGAAGGCCTGTCCAATCAGTATTAACCAAATAAAACGCAAAAATAAACGCTGATTACTAATAAAACGACAAAAACCAACGGAAATAACGCGTAAAAAGGAGGACATGTCCGGCTAAAGCCGGACGGCCGAACGTCTGAAAACCATAAATAATGGATCAGACCACACCCTGTATAGTTTAATTTAAAAAGATAGCATTTTAAATTATCTTTAATTATAACACACCATGGATGATATGGGTTTCCTAGGCGATTTATTTTTTTTATTTTCCTTGTTTTCTTTATTATAAGTTTTTGATCTCGCCATAGTAAAAGAGCGTGGCATCGAAATGGTCTCCTTCTTTCCGGATAGCGAGCAAAATATAAATTTTAAGCCGTTTCTTCGTTTTTTTTCCACTTTCAATGTAAACTGATATCATATCAAATTTTTCAAAATGTTGATAAGTCATATTCACGAATGAATATGTAACAATGAAATTGACGTTAAAAGTTAATAACAACTAGAATGCCAACATAGTTGTTTCTAGGATATTAGCTTTTGTTTCATGGCCTACAAGTAATAAGGTTTAAATAAATCGCCTAGGAAAGGAATATTATCCATGGTGTGTTATAGTATAATTGAAAAGAGAATTTGAAATGCTATCTTTTTAAATTAAAATATACAGAGTGTTTTATTTAAACATTAGGTTAGGTCCGTTAACTTTTTTACCTGACCCCGTATACTTATTATGAAAACCGCAGATGATTCACCAATCATTATAAAGAAACTTTTGTATAAAACATTTTTCTGTATCTCTTTTAACTAAGAAAATATAGGGTAATTTTGAAATTGTTAATTTTTTTGATTCCCCTTATCTCTTAAGCGAGCAAATTTTGATTTTACGATTTTAAGTTTGACCCACAAAGACCACACCTACATTACGGAGAAACGCTATAAAAGTGTCGTGTTCCTGCAAAAACATTAACCTGTCTATTAACTATTTTTATGGCAAATTGATTTTTTATGGAACCATTAAAAAACAATAGTGCAATTCGATTGCAATATAAATTAAGTTTTCCATTAGTTGCATTAATTTTGCACCAAATGAGTACCTAATTTAACAAAAGCTTAATCGGAAGCATATAGATTTCAATGTCAGACGAGACAATTCAATTATGCTAAAATCAAGCCGGTTTCTTGATCCAAATTACAAAAGAACTAATAAGCAATCACTTGCATCGTTTTCATCAATAAAAAAGGCACCAGAAAAAAATGCTAGTAAAAACTAACGAAGCCTTAAAAATTGATAATAATAATACACATTTATAGTGTATTCAGTAAACAATATCGTACACGGGCTTTATCATTTTAACAGGATTCCGGAGTACCTGTAAACGAGTTTTCTTCCCAAGCGTTTATTCCTGTTTTAGGAAAAAAATTTCAAAGGAAAAAAACTTTGTAATAGAACTAGAACACGCGGAAAGTCTATATTTTTTTTGGTTCGGAGGATTTTTAGATTTAATTTTTTTTACTGCTCCATATAGAAAAAAATTATGGACTTTCCTCGAGTTGTTAACAAAATTTGGACATCTTTCGTTAAAATTTTTTTTTTAATGTACCGTTTCCACAGGAAGCGAAAACTCCGATTTTCAGCGTAGAAAATTGAAGTATAGACCCCGATCACGTGCAGTCTCTTTCTTCGGATTATCGTTGTTTCTGTCGGCGTACCGATTACGGACGGACGCTCGACGTATTGCAAGGGAAGATCCAATTCGCCTCGTGCCGGGGTCAAATCTCCGATAATCCGAAGAAAGACACTGCACGTGATCGGGGTCTATACTTCAATTTTCTACGCTGAAAAACGGAGTTTTCGCTTCCTATGAAAACGGTACATTTAGAAAAGAATTTTTAACGAACCATGTCTAAATTTTGTTAACAACTCGAGGAAAGTCCATCATTTTTTTCTACAATGTGTCCACGGATAGAGTTCGGAGAGGAAAAACTTTTTTATTTGTAGATTTAGAAGAAAAAGTCATTCTTCATAAAAACGTCTGCTTGTGTCGAAACTACAATTTCTAATACCAAATTTACGATTACTATACAGGGTTAGTCAGAAATAACATTTTCAGTTTTTTCGATTTCGATTTTCTTTTTCAAATTTTATGAAAATATTTTCAAACACGTGATTTATTTCACCAATTGTGCAAAAAACCTAATAAACATTTTTTCAAAATGGTTAATTTCACAGCTAATACTAAAATAATAAAATATCAAGTAGCCTGTTCTAAATAAATGAAATGTTTAGTTTCTTTATATGTTTCAAATTATTGACAGTTGTGTCATACTTTTCTCATAAATCTGCATAACAGTGAAAACAGAAAATGGTTACGTTAGAACAAAGAATTTATATTGTCCGCTTGTATGCTTTAGGGCATGAAAAAAGCTATATGGACGTTCTCCGACAATTCCATGAGATATGGCCTGATGTCCTCTCACGGACGTGGGATTAAAAAAAATTGTAATGAAATTCATGAGAACTGGTAGTATTTTGAATAAAAAAAGGGAGAAGAAAAAGTATGATGAAGATGATGCTGTAACTGTAATGATAATGGATTCGGTCAGAAATTTTCCCAAACTGTCTTTACGAAAAAGATTTTCTCAAATTGGTAATGTTAGTAAATCTCTAGTAGAAGAGATATTCAAATTCAATAAAA
This sequence comes from Barypeithes pellucidus, assembly GCA_963991005.1. Classification (NCBI taxonomy): domain Eukaryota; kingdom Metazoa; phylum Arthropoda; class Insecta; order Coleoptera; family Curculionidae; genus Barypeithes; species Barypeithes pellucidus. The sequence goes on along the minus strand of OZ022561.1, from coordinate 15,759,663 downwards.
TTCGTCCGTACAAACCTAAATTTATTCATTTTCTGGAAGAAAATGACGACATGAAGCGTTTGGATTTTTGTTTGTGGATAGGGGAAAATATCCTTAGACAAAGAAGTTTTATTAATCATATTATTTTCTCGGCCGAGGCCACTTTTAACACAAACGGGGTAGTCAGTTCACAAAACTGTCGCTATTGGAGCCGTGACAACTCTAATTTTCGTATTCGCTCTAGAAGACAGTATTCAAAAAAAGGTAACATGTGGTGTGCTATTTCTTACAATGGAATAATTGGACCATATTTTATTGAAAACAATTTAAATCACCACACTTATTTGCATCTTCTGAACACTTTTTTTTATGATCATTTGCAAGATATACCTTTAGCTGATCGAATAAAATTACACTTTCAACAAGACGTCTGTCCCGCTCATTCCACGGTAATTGTTCGTGATTGGCTAAATCAATCAGTTTGGGAATAAATGGATTGGAAGGTATGGTCCAAATGAGTGGTCACCTAGGAGTTCCGATCTCACAATTATACACTTTCATTTGTGGGGATATCTGAAGCAACATGTGTATAAAACCAATTTCAATAATAACTTGGATCTCTTGAAAGAAAAAATATGAGAAGTAATTGTAAATATCCCAATACAGCAACTTAGGAACTGTTATCGGGAATTCAGATATCGAGTTGAACTATGCGCTGAACTCGGTGGTACCACGTTTGAATAGAACTTTATTTATTTTAATATTTTATAATTTATAATTGAATGAATTAAAGAAATATGACATGTATAAAAATACAAAGTTCCTTACAACAAAATCGTTATTCGGCCAGATACAAAAATTATATTTTAATAAGAAAGCAACAATAGTTGTTTGTTTTTACGTAAATCTGTTTTAAACAAAATCCAAAAAATTAAAAATGTTATTTCTGACTAACCCTGTATAGTACTCGTAAATTTGGTATTAGAAATTGTAGTTTCGACACAAGCAGATAGTTTTATGAAGCAAGACTTTTTCTTCTAAATCTACAAATAAAAAAGTTTTTCCTCTTCCGAACTCTATCCGTGGACACATTGTATATGGAGCAGTAAAAAAAATTAAGTCTAAAAATCTTCCGAAACAAAAAAATATAGACTTTCCGCGAGTTCTAGTTCTATTACAAAGTTTTTTTTCCTTATAAATTTTTTTCCTGAAACAGGAATAAACGCTTGGGAAGAAAACTCGTTAACAGGTACTCCGGAATCCTGTTAAGTGCTATTCTTGATAAAAAATAATAATACAGTATGACCCAAATTACAGATAAGACGACGTCGATAATTTTTTTGAGATGAATATAGAAGGTTGAAGATGAATATAGAAGGTTTTTTTTAAATTAATTTGTATATTTTGCAAAATTTATATTAAATTTTTTACTTACCGTTCTGATAGAAAGAATATCCAATGAATCCACAAACAATCACCACAATAGCATTCCTGGCAGTGGACAACAACCATATGAATTTATTAGTAAAGAGCTGAAATTTGGATAATTCTCCTTTAGGTGGTCCAACTTTTAGCTGTCCTACAATCTGGAGAAAAATTAATTATAATTTGAACGCTCGGAGATTCAAAGGTAAAGATTGTTTCAAGACAAATGGATATAACTTAATGACTGCAGTAAAAGTACCTGGGGCCATCCCATTATTTATGACCCTTTGTTATTATTATGTGGAAAGGACCGGATTGTAATAATTATAATTAAATATAGGCACATCAGGTAGGTTAGGTTGCTTAATTTATATTTAAATATCTTTTTGTTAGTTTTTGAGTAATGGTTCAAGAATTGTCTTTTACCAAACATTCCTCAGAATAGCGTGATAGTAATCGACAATGCGAGCTATCACAGTCGCCAATTACATAAAGCTTCAAGCTCAAATAATACAAAATTGGAGATTCAGAACTACATGGCGGCGAATGATATATATTTTGAAGAAAGTTATAAAAAAAGTGATCTTTTAGAAGTTTTAAAGACATTTTGTATAAAAAAAAGTATATGTTTGTGACACATTGGCAGAAGAAATTGGACATGCAGTGCTACGGCTCCCACCCTATTATTGCATTTTTAACCCCATAGAGCATATGTGGCACCAGTTAAAATCACTGGTTAGGTCTGAAAATATTTCTCCGACTTTAAGTTCTAGTGTTGTAGAATTAATACGAAAATGCTTTAATGATATTCCCCCAGGTAGTTGGAAAAATTCAGTCCGTCACGTAATAACTGTAGAAAATTCGTATATTAGTCTGGATCGTATAATTAATCGAATTATAATCAATTTTGATGAGGATAGCGATAGCGAAACAGAACTATCTATAGAATAACATTATAAATGTAAATAAATATGACTAGTAATATTAAAAAAAAAATGTTATTTCATTTGATTACATTAATATAATCATATCATCATTACTTGTTTTCCTTAGTCCGTCCCTTCATACTTCACTTGTTTATTGCCAAGCTCTTGTCGACACAATGGGACCGACCCAGGAAATCATTAAGTCGTATCCAATTTTCGTGAAACGTACTGTACAACTTACTCTCATGATCAGTAAAACGGCTATACAGCTAATCCCTAAAACGGTATCCCAGGTGTTAGTATTGTGGATGTTCTGGAATATATTCTTCCACATATCGGTGAACACGGAACCTGGTGCGCGGATTCCCAGGATATCTCTCACTTGAGACGTTAAAATTATCAAAGCTACCGCTGAGGTAAAACCGGAGGACACCGGGCCGGATATAAAATCGATTATGAATCCTGAAAAATAAAAAAATATTTATGTGCTTTTTAGGGACAAGGAACACGAGCCATCAATATCAGGAATAGCGATTAGCGATATCGTGATTTTTCAATCACGTTGTGAAACGTGACTGTTATTTTTTGATATCAGGGAAATTAAAGCCTGTCGTGATCATGGTTTATAAATTTTTATCACTGCTAAGCGATAATATATGTAAGAGAATATTGCGCGCATCGTAAAATAATTTGTGGGTGACGGTCGATGGATTTAAATTATTTATTATGTATACTACTTTACTTCTATACGGGGTGGCCCATCGAAAACAGTTCAGCAAGGTTTACGGCTGTGTACGTGAAAATTTAAAAAAACCTCGGACCCGTAAACTTGTGTTTTCAGGGGGACACGTTTCACTATTAATTTCATCCCTGTAACCTCAACCCCCCTAGCGGGGGCGGCTACTGCCCTTGATTTTTTTAAATGGGAATGGGTATGTTGTGATACATTTTTTTAAAGGGCATTAAATTCTCTTTAAAATGGCGCTTCGTTTTGTAAATTTGAGCTACGCGTCGCCGAGCAACGGAATTTGAAACATTTCACTGCACCTCTTATCAAGTACACATGTTTATGCGTAAACAATTTTGAATGTCAACAAATTACACCAGATGTTCTTCACAATGTCCGAGAACACTTTGAACAGTTGTGTACTATTGTATGGAGGTGAATGGCGGACATTTTCAACATTTAATAAGATAACATGTAAGCATTACTCAATAAAATTACATTTTTTAAAAGGCAATTTCTCTGCGGCGCGTAGCTCAAATTTACAAAACAAAGCGCCATTTTAAGGAGAATTTAATGCCCTTTAAAAAGATGTATCACAACATACCCATTCCCATTTGAAAAAACAAGGGCAGTAGCCGCCCCCGCTAGGGGGATTGAGGTCACAGGGATGAAATTAATAGTAAAACGTGTCCCCCTGAAAACACAAGTTTACGGGTACGAGGTTTTTTTTTTAATTTTCTGTTTTCGATGGGCCACCCTGTATAAAGAGAACTGTATCAAAAGAAAACTAAAATCTGTAAAAAATATTACACAACATTCATAACAAACAAAAGAAAACGTTATTTCTACCTAGATTAAAGTAGAATTATACCTTTTAAAAAAACTATGATGAACTAAACACTGTGTACTTTACAACAAACTATTTGTTCATGCAAATACGCATGATTTCTTAATCATGTATTTTGTGCGTATTGTATATTATCATTTAAGAATAGAATCGTTAATCATTTGAGTTTTCTTGAAACTTAGCCTGTTTCTTTAAAAAATGCCCGGAGCTCGCTAGTCTTTCGAATATTTCTATAATCTTCTTCATTTCACGGCTTCAAGTTCAAGATTCAGCAGTCACAGTCAAGTACCAAATAACGACCTGACAACTTCACGGAATCACATTTTAAATAATAGGTCTATATGAGATGTGATTTGAGAAAATCCACGAAAAAGCAATAAGGCACGAAGTCTTGTATGCACCCATGTTATTCTAACGGTGATATGCAAAAATGGCCTTTATTATTTTAACACAATTTTGATATTGGTACAACACAATAAGGCCGATTATGGCAAATGTAATAAATGTATTATGGTGTTACAACAATAATTCAACCCCATGGAAATAAACTTTAAACGAAAAGATAGGTTTAATGATTAGTACAAGTGAAATACGCACGCAAAGGTGATTTGTTTAAACTGTGATCACATCACGCTTTTTATTGCTGCTAAGGAACTATGACTACCTGGAATTTGTTGATGTTAGTGATTAAATCACACGAATCAGGAACAAGCAAGCCAAAAAAGTAATAGATTACAGAATAAAACCATTATTGAATTGTGTAGGTGGGTAATCTAAGAAATACCCTGGAGTGTTTTTTTTTGGCACACGGCGAACATGTATTTACCCAACTGAACTTGATGGACCTACTTAACCGGTTTTTTTTTTTGCATTTTTTTTTTATTATGCACGCATATCAAATCACGTTAAATTAATTGATTGTGCTCAATGAAAATAACTGTATAACGGTACTAATAGTTTTTTATAGGAAGTTCGTCGCAATCTGCTCGCTCTTGAACTTGGAACTTGAAACCTAGACAGACAGTAGTGGCGAATCGATTTATTTTTATTCTTCTATTCTTCGAATGGGTCCGAAATAATAGGCTTTGTTACGTATAGATTATACTATAGTGCCTGATTTTAACTATTACGTCAAAACGGAAACCATAGATTGGACCAGGGGTTCCCAAACATTTTCAGTTCGCGGCGCACTTAGAGGTTTAGTATTTTGACACGGCGCTCTAGTCGAAATGTGTGTACCCTAACAAAATTATTATTTAAATTTTAACCTAAATACAGGGTATTCGGCAAGTACTTCCTAATCTCTCGGGAGCATACAGAGGTCAAAATTAACCAAATTTGTCATAGAAAAAAAAATTCCTAAAGGGCCTCTTAACGGAGATACAGAGCTAAAAAGGGGTTTAATTTTTTGGCTCTAATTTTGAACCGACATCGACAGGTAAAATTGAATGAAATTTGAATATTTTATAGAAGGCATAGAGAGTCGTTAAGTCATATTACAGTAAATGTTGTACGTTGTCGGGGAAGTCAGGAACGGACTTGCCACTACACTCGTTGTGCCAAAAAATGGAGTCTTAAGTTGGCACGATAAATACGTCGGTTTTCGAGATAAATCGGTTTTTAATGCGAAACACTCAAACAAGTGAAAATAAAATTTTGCATGAGGGTATTTTACAATTCTAAAGTTTGGCAAGTAATGTTTAAAAATAAACGAACAATAAATTACCGGTATATTATTGAAAATATTAATTTTGCTGATGAATGAAATTCACATTAGAAAATTCAATTGTAGTATTGAAAAAAACCAAATAAAGAAATTATATTTTCGAGCCGCTGTATAATTTATTTAATGGCATTTTCGCTATAATTAAATATTTTATAGACTTTGATTTCAGAAAATTATAATTCGATTGTAGATAATGATCGTTTCGTGATAATAATTAAAAAGTCGTACTGCTAATTATACTTTGCAAAAATTCAATTGCATTTCTTCAATTAATTTTTAAGTTGAACATATTTGGTTCTATGTAATAAAGGTATACAGGGTCTGCGAACAAATCCGCTCCTTTATATACAGTGCAAATGGGAAATTTTTTTATTGTTTGATACTGAGGTGGAAAGTGTTTCAATCCTGTCGAGAGAGTCGGTAGTTAACTAAATCTCGAGACAATAATAAAACTTTTCACCGATGTTTGTATACTATTTTATTTACCACCACATCTAACATTGTCATTTTGACTTGTCCATTGAACAATTAGACAGAAATTTCAAATAACCGCAGGTGGTAAAATAACGTAGGTAATAATACGTCATCATCAAGATGGCAAATATCATTTTTTGAATATGGTTTCCATGTCACTAAACAATATATTATTTTAACAACAGATGAGGAATTTGATTTTGCTGCTACTCCACCAGAAATTCGACAAGCAGCAAAAATAGTAGAAGAAGATCTTCTGCCAACTAAAAGCCGCCCGAGATATGACAAGGCATATAACTGTTTCAAAGAATGGTGTACGGGAAACAAAGTTCAAAATTCTGGTTCTGAGTCGGCGCTACTAGCTTATTTCAGTGAAAATGCCAAGACAAAGAAGATATCAACGATTTAGTCACAATATTCAATGCTGAGGACCACTCTATCAATTAGGGAAAAAGTAGACATATCTAAACACGCAAAGCTATTAGCATTTTTAAAAAAGTGTGTTCCTATATTATTTTGAGATATCAATTTTTAAAAAAATTACAAAAAAATAATTTACTTTCCACCCGGGTGGAAAGTAACAGTAAAAAAAATCAACTTTCCACCTTTCAAAGATAGATGAAATGTCATTATTACATGCATGGTTGTAAATAAAAAATATTACCTACCTAAGCCAAACATCCCCATGAGCACCTGCACAACGCCTGTCAAAAAACAGAGCAGGATGGCGTGTTCCGGTCCCATTCCGCTTACGGCTTGAAAGGTTAATAATGATGAAATTGCGGTGGGTCCAACCGGAACATCCTTAGAGCTACCGAAAAATATATACACGATGGCGCCGAGGAAGGACCCGTAAAGACCGTATTGAGTTGGTAATCCTGCTATACCACTGCAAATAAAAGAGATACACATATAATTATTTCTATAAATTCACAAACGTCTATCAACAAAATTATCAAACAATTTAAAATAACATTTTTGCTTTCAAATGGCACAGATTTTGTCGAACACTTTCAGATAAATATTCAGTGTTTTATTCCGAAAAAAAACCTCTTAGAAACCAAAGTGCTTAAAGCCTGCAAATACTGTTTATTTTAAATATATAAAATGAAACTAAAGTGTACTTTGTTATTTGTCACTATATTAAAAGAGATTTGGCGTTACGGCCATTTCGTAGTACAACTACATCTTTAAGACGCTCATACGAGTGTAAACCCAAACTAAGTGTATATAATATAGGTAGGTTGGTTAATAGATTGGTAGATTGGTATAATAAATAATGTTTGCCACAATAGTGTTATAAACTTAAATTAGGGACAAACAGGTCGATATTCAGAGAATTTAAGAATGAACATGCCAGTGTACAACATACACTAGCTATAACACAAATATATCCCATAAAAAAACGAAAAATCAAAAAATTTCATAGTCTTACATATTCAGGTCCGACCTCAGACAAAATTGCACATATTTTATCATCTGATCAGGTAACAATAGCATTCAAACCCTCAAATAGTTTATCGAAATTATTTTTTAACGTCAAAGATAAGCGCGAAAAATATAAAACATCAGGAGTTTATAAACTAAAGTGCAATGAATGCAATAGCTGCTATACAGGGTGTTTCGGGAGGAAAGGGAAATATTTTGGAAACATGTTCAGAAGGTCAAAATAAGAGAAATTAACCCATATGTTTTAATCCGATTCTTAACCGTCTCTGAAATAATCGGTTAAAAATTTTTTTTTTGTAAAGTTTTGGAGTAATTAAGAAGTTTTGTATTTCTAACTCCAGTTTGTAGGTATTTCATTGCTTGTCAATACCTAATTTAATTGACATGCATGGTTGTCAGTTTGATTTATTCTGAGCATTTCGACTCGAAAAGAGAAAAGGTTCCATACGTAATGCCTCACACATTCACCCATAGGGAGTATGCTGACATGATATTCGTGAATGGTTTCTGTAATGTATAATGGCCACCAGACCTAAACCCACTGGATTATTGCCTCTGGAGGTGGATGAAATCACTAGTATACGAAACACGAGTAGAAACCGTGGAAGGACTCCACAATCGAATTTTTAATGCTGCAAATATCATTATAAACAATCCCCAAGCAATTCAACGCGCAACACGAGCGATTAACAAACGTGGTGCAGCTTGTATTGAAGTTGGTGGGGGTATTTTCGAAAACATTCTAAATTAGTGGAATTTTGTTGTTTTACTAGTATCTATTGGTGTTGCTTTTGAAATAAAAAATAGTTACAAAAAAAACTTTAGAACCGATTATTTCAGAGACGATTAAGAATCGGATTAAAACATATGGGTTAATTTCTCTTATTTTGACCTTCTGAACATGTTCCCAAAATATTTCCCTTTCCTCCCGAAATACCCGGTATAGGACAAACGGGACGAAATTTTGAAACGAGATTTAAAGAACACAATGAATGCTTTAGACTTAATAAAAGATTTTCTAATTTTGCGAATCACTTTTTAGATACAAACCACACATTTCCAGATATAAGTAACCTACAAATCTTACACACTGAACAAAAAGGCCATAAATTAAATTTACTAGAAAACATGGAAATTTATAAACATAAAAATGACAGTAATATTAACCTTTTAAACACACAATTAGATCTCGGCAACTTCCCGCTATTAAAATTATTGTAAAAATCCCATCTAGCATGTGCATTCTTAGATTCTCTGAATATCGACCTGTTTGTCCCTAATTTAAGTTTATTACACTATTGTGGCAAACATTATTTATTATACCAAATTAATATTTTTATTTTTTATTTTTAGTACTAACTATATTATATACACTTAGTTTGGGTTCATTTTCGTGTGAGCGTCTTGAAGATGTAGTTGTACTACGAGATGACCAAATCTCTTTTAATATAGTGACAAATAACAAAGTAAACTTTAGTTTCAGTTTATATATTTAAAATGTATTGTCACAAAGTAATGGACGAGTCAATCAATTCACTGTTTATTTTGTTGCTACGGTATGCTTCTACAGTATAATTTATATGCAGAGGTTTATCCTGATGTACAAAAACGCTTACAAGAGTTTCTCTAAACTTAAATATATTTAAACATGCTGCGAAATAATCATTTGGAAGCTCTTATACTCATGACAATTAAAAAGGACATTCTGATGTCAACCAGACCAATGACATAATTCAATATTTAATGGGAAACTGTAAAGATCTAAGAGACGTATTATCAATTTAGGCCTCGTTGAAAAATTAGGCTTCGACGGTTTAACGACTTTTTTAAAATACTTCTATTAAGACTAAGTTTCTCTTCTAAAAACTGTACAAAATTACTTAAGATGTGGATCCCAAACAGTCCCAAATGAGCAATCAACGCCATCTAAGTTGCAGCAATTCAATTAAAATATATGCCGCTTCTTGGCAGGTTAGAAAGAGACGAGAGTCATCAGCTGATCTATATTTATTTTCGTAAAGTTTTAGTCGTTAAGAGCTGCGTTTAATCACAGGTTGCCAAGCAGGCACTTTTTTATGCGAACGTTTAGCCAAATATACTTAGCTTTTTTCTAATCTAAAACTGGATTCGTAAAGTTAAAGGATTGGAGAACGGTATGAAAAAATTGCGTTAAAAAATATAATGTTATAAGAATAATAAGAACAATTTCAAATACGAACAATTTTCAAATTTTTGTCACAAATCTTCCTGAAACTTGTTGATACCCCAATCGACATGTCAGACAATCTAAACATCAATAAATTAACTAAAAAACTTTATTATTAACGGCTAAAACTTCACGAAAAGAAATATTTATCAGCTGATGACTCTCGTCTCTAGCTAACCTGAAAAAAGCGGCATATTTTTAAATTAAATTGATGCAACATAGATGGCTCTGATTGATAATTTGGGATTGTTTGGGATCCTCATCTTAATAATAGAGTTTTTTAGTTAATTTGAGAGTTGATTGGGATATCAAGCAAGTTTAGGGAATATATGTGACAAAAATTTGAAAATTGGTTATTTGAAATTGTTATTATTATTCTATACCATTATATTTTTTAACGCAATCTTCTCATACCGTTTTCCAATCCTTTAACTTTACGAATCCAGTTTTATATTAGAGAAAATTTAAATATATTTGGTTAAACCTTCACACAAAATAGTGCCTTCTTGGCAACCTGTGTAATGGAAAAAAAAACGTTTTAACAAATATATTTGTGGTTATTTTATGTTGATTATTATAATTGGTAGAAATATATTATTTTTTTTATTCTATACTAAACTAACAACGTGTTCTTGTTGCACAAACACTCTACATTACCTGTAAGCTAGCGCCTGTGGTATAACCATAAGTCCTACAGTAACACCAGCCAAGAGATCGCCAACGGCACAAGCTTTGTCGTATTTTGGAAGCCATCCTATAATCGGTACCTTTTTGTACAGGGTTTTTTTCGAACATTTGTTCGATGCCTTCTTCTTCGCCCATGGTATACAGGATTTGAGTTTTTCTACTGTGGATACATTCTTTGGTTCTTCATTTATTACTAAAATAAAAAAAATTATTATATAGTAAGCTCGTAAATGGCCAATGGACATTTAATTCAAATTCTCCAAACAGCCAAACCTGGAATTGTACAATTACGAAACTATCAAAGCTTGACAGTAATTTTTAGTAAATCGATAGAAATTCTCTAACATTATAAACTCTAAAGAAGTTAGTTAGAGACATATGTTATTTAAATTTTTAGTATAGTTTATTCATAGAAATATTAATTATTTAGGAAAAATTACGAGGAACTACTTCTAATGTTTCACAATTTTTAATCAGTTTCCTGACACGTGTTTCGGCCTTCTCAGGTCATATTCAAAGGAATACAAAAACTAATTTAACAGGAGATGTTACAGATGCATTTATGCTATGGTTAATGGGTTAATTATATTGAGAGGTCCTTAGTGGGGTTTTCCTATATTTATATAAATTATTATTCTTATATGATTACACTGTTGAAAATTAGGTTACAACTTGAGGGTTGCTTCAGTGTGATTGTTATAGTTGTTGCAGAATTATACCGTTGATTCTTACTGCCATAAATAAACTACCTGATTAAACCCTATTGTATACGCCTGAACCTCTTCAAAGCTCAATAAATGGGATCAGGACCGGCTTGAAAATGTATACCACACCACATGATTTATTTTTATAATTGAAAATAAATAGATAGGTATTTTTAGTTTTAGGTACCTATAATAAATGTAAAATAATGATAACAATTAATGATACTAATTGAAAATAATATAATTTAAAAGTATAACTATTAGGATAACAAGTAGTAAAAATTAATTAAATTCTAAAAAACTATTGATAATTTATTCAAAATTTAACTTTGTATCACTATCACTATCTTCATCTAAGCCTAAACTTATAATTAATGGTTGAACATTTGTAATCATACAATTGTAAGAGTTTTCCACCTTAAGTACATGCTGTACACAGTTTTTCTAGCTGTCTGCAGAAATTTTTCCTACTTCGTTTTTAATTAATTTTACTACAGATGCATTTAATGTAGGATAAATATTATTTCTACTAATATTGGATTTTAATTGGTGCCATATTAGCTGAATATACAATAGTACGGAGGAAGACGCAACACTGTATGTCCATTTTCTGCTGCAAGTTTGTCACACTCGTATTCCTTATTTATTTTAAAAGCTTTTAATACTTCTAGCAGTTCTCGTTTTTTGTAAGTTTCTTCAAAATATAAATCATTTTCAATCATAAAATTTTGAATTTCTGCTTTTGTATTATTAGAATTGGGAATGATTTTTGCTTCCCGACTATGATAACTAGCATTGTCCATTACAATGACGCTATTTTCAGGTATATTTTTAAGGAGTTTATGTCTAAACCAATCTTCAAAAAGTTGTGCGTCGGTATCTTGATGGTAATCTAAAGAAGAATCTGCTATGATTTTAGCTGAAAGCAACAGACAATTTGGAACAAACCCGTTCTCTGAATCAGCATGTAATATTGTGATTCTTTTGCCTTTATTTGATGGTGCCTTGGTTTGACATTTTTTGGAAGAATCAACCAACCTTTTCTTGGAGTGTCATGGGTATCGAACCATGTTTCGTCAAGGTAAATAAATGGACGATTTTCTTCTCTAAATTGTTTAACAGCTGTTAAATATTTAAGTCTCCATTCCCACTTGAAGATGCCCCCTATCAGCACAAGGCCAAGGACACCACATTCTATCACTATTAAGCCTAACTAAAAATTACTCGCCGGAAAACCACTAAAGATTAAAATTATTAAAAATCACTTTGTATTTATATATGCATCAGGCATAGGTATAAATTGAATTTGTATACCTGATCCGGCCCTGCTCGAAAAGGTTTTAAAATTTGGGATTTCCTTATTTATTTTATGGTCGAAGGGATAATGAGGTTTTATTGCAGTTAAAAGATCAACGATATAATTCTGCAAATACTATAACAACATTACTTTTATGGCTTTTTTGATTGCTAGAGATTCTAATTGATTTAATTTTTTGCTTTTTCCCTGGATATATAGTGGTTTTAATTTGTTAGAAATAAAATGGTTTTGTTCGATGCAATGATCTGCACGACCTGGCTTGTTCTCTTTTTTGAGAATAGAAGTTTTGTGTTCTTTGAGGCCTGGTATTAAAGTTCCTGCCCGTTTAATCAATATAAACGGCATCGTAGCTTATTTGGTATACTCCGCTATTTGAATGTTTGTCTTTAAGACCAATTTATAAACTTGACGGTGGCGACGATAACATAACCTGTTTTTCTCGGCATTTCTATATTTTTATGTGATTATATTAATTTTGGTGTTTATGTGATCTGAATGATACTATCAACACTTATCAACAGTATACTTTAAAATTGCTAATAAGATGATGTAAAGGAAAATAATATTTACTAAATATCACGTGACAGGCAAACACGATTTTGATTGGCTCTGTAAACTTTCTACGAACGTTACTACGACCGGCCACCGGAAAAAGATAAAATTGGTTTATGTTGGCCGTCAAACGGCACCGTCAACATAAAATATAAATGGTCTTATATGCATTTCAATATGTTTAAGCTGCAACGGCATCGTCAATTTTACAAACCAGCTTTATTCTTATATGATTACACTGTTGAAAATTAGGTTACGACTTGAGGGTTGGTTCAGTGTGATTGTCGACAACATTACTTTTGTTTTTATGGCTTTTTTGATTGCTAGAGATTCTAATAGATTTAATTTTTCCCTGGATATAATTTGGATTTAATTTGTTAGAAATAAAATGGTTTTGTTCAATGCAATGATCTGCAAGACCCGTTTCGTTCTGTATTTTGAGAATAAGTGTTTTGTGTTCGATATTAAAGTTCCTGTCCGTTTAATCAATATAGACGGCATCGCAGTTTATTTGGTAAGTATACTCCGCTTTAGTTTCTATTTTAGCATTGCCATGTCTCAAGTTCTATTGTCTTGTATGGGCGTTAGAAATTCTTTGACTGGCGTTGCCGATATAAGCGATTGACCAGATCAGAGATACCCATTGCGATAACTAAACTAACTAAATAATATTTTAAGTTTTGGGTGTTTCGTAATTGCACTGTTCCAGATTTGACTGTTAGGAAACGGCCTAAGCCCGAAATTGAATTAAAATCTCAAACTTAAATTAGAACGAACGGGTCGCTCATATAAAACAATGACACGTTGAGAATGTAACTGGGTGGACTATAAGATCTAAATTTGAACTTCCCTAGTGAATAAACGGGTTAAAAATTTAAACGACAAGAGAAATAAATCATTAAATCTCGTTTCTGAAGGTAAAAAATTTAAAAAAAAAACTTACTGAATGCATCGAACTGTTGCGGATCTTTAAGGTCCATAATACACTGTATTTCCTAAGTATGACAAATAATATTCGAGGTCCGGGTGGACCGAGTTTCCGTTTCAAAATTCAATCAAAAATGAAAAGGAACAAAACCAAAATCCTCGAATAATAGCTAAGCTCCCCCCCTCTTCCCATCTACGCAATAAAGGTAATAAATTCCGCCCTTATCGATGGACTAGCCGTAGTCCACCTGTCGCAAATATTATTCTATTCGTTGATAAGCTATAATAAATTTGCAATAAACTTGATGCTTGATGGATTTTATTAAGATTATAATATAAATTATGGGATTAACGCTAGCTAATTTGCTAAGCTCCGTATTACGTTGAAAACTTCGACGCAAGTTGAATCACGTGATCTGAAATGAGCTATAATTTAGGTGTGTCACGTGATAGATTACGTTGCAGCGCTCTACGTACGTATAGTAAATGTCTGAAACGATATCATGACGTCCTGGTGGGACGGCACTATACGGAAATATTTATTTCGTCATTAAGTTACTTGGAAGATAGAGTATTTTCCATGGAAACGTGTTATCTTCATTTTAAATATTTATTTATTATAGTGCGCTCTATCATAGTGTCCTTGTTTCAGTAGGCCATAACTACTTAATTACTGTACGGTACTGTATTTTTCCGCCGGACTAAAAAATTCTATACTACCTATACTCTAAACTTTTGACACTCTACAAGGTCCAGATTGTACCATCACTAGAATCCTCCTCCTCTCACGTAAGCATGCTCTTCGGTTACTGGATTCCATCGAAAGGAGATCCATTCGTCTGATTGGAGACTACGAGCTGGCCAAGAACCTCGACAGCGTTGAACATCGAAGACAGGTTGGTAATTTCACTGTCTTTTACAGATATTTCCATTACAAATGTTCGACTGACATGCCTGTTTAATTCCACCTAGAGCGACCAATAACAGAAATACATGACGAACCACTGCCGTCCATCCATATGTGGTTCAGTACTCCTCGAAGTTCCTTGTATAAGAATTCTTTCATCTGGAGGACGCCTTCTTTGTGGAACGACCTTCCTGAGGTTGTGTTCCTCAACGAATATAACCTCCAACGATTGAGTGTCTTAAAAGATTTTTCGTGTAGTGCTTGTGTTTGATCATTAAAAACCAATTGTCGCGAGTGAAAACAGTGGTATATTATTTTCTGAAGAGAAAAACGATTAAATAAAGGGAGAAAGAAAATTTATGTATTTCGGAATCGCAATGGAAAATCACTCACCATACAAACGCAATATGCAGCGAACAGCTGTATATTGCATACAGGAAGACGGGCGGACAGTTTTCTTCCCAAGCGTTAATTCCTGTTTTAGGAAAAAAATGTCAAAGGAAAAAAAACTTTGTAATGGAACTAGAACTCGCGGAAAGTCTATATTTTTTGTTTCGGAAGATTTTTAGATTTAATTTTTTACTGCTCCATATAGAAAAAAAGACTTTCCTCGAGTTGTTATCAAAATTTAGGCATCTTTCGTAAAATTTTTTTTTTAAATGTACCGTTTTCATAGGGAGCGAAAACTCCGTTTTTCAGCGTAGAAAATTAAAGTATAGGCCCCGCTCACGTGCTGTCGGCGTACCGATTACGGGCGGACGCTCGACGTACTCTTCTAACTGCAAGGGAAGCTCAAATTCGCCTCGTGCCTTCGAAGCGCGAAACGAACAGGGGTCAAATCGGAGATTTCGAGGGGTCGCGTTAAGAGCTGTACTCTCAGGTTGCCAAGCAGGCACTATTTTATGCGAACGTTTAGCCCAATATACTTAGTTTTTTTCTAATCTAAAACTGGATTTGTAAAGTTAAAGGATTGGAAAACACTATGAAAAAATTCCGTTAAAAAATATAATGTTATAAGAATAATAATAACAATTTCAATTATGAACAATTTTCAAATCTAAATATCAATAAATTGACTAAACAACTTTATTATTAACGGCTAAAACTTCACGAAAAGAAATATTGATCAGCTGATGACTCTCGTATCTTTCTAACCTGCCAAAAGCGACATATTTTTAAATTAAATTGATGCAACATAGATGGCTCTGATTGCTAATTTGGGATTGTTTGGTTGGGATCCTCATCTTAAGAATATGTTCATAATTATGTTCAAAATAAAATTAACAGAATGAGCGAACCCGAACAAACGTAACGTCACTGAATTAAACTGCGATGCGAATCGGCGTATAATTGGCCGCAATTAATTTTTTGTGTGATACATTTACATAAATTATCTAGATTTTGACAAATAATTATTAATTACTTTATTATGAATAATATGCAAATCAAAGGTAAATAAGCAGACTCAGGCCAGCGGTAAAACAACTAAATCAAGGTTAGAATGTTGTAGATGGATAAATATTATTATTTAAAGTCATTTACTTTTCGTGTTAGTTAAACTTTCTTTTATTTAATTAAAGAATAATCCTAAAATCCATTAAGGTGGTGATTAAGTCTGGAACGATAAACACAATTAATGATACTTATGTTTTAAGCCCGCTTTAATCAATCATAAAGCAGACATAAAGTGTACGTTTGTAAAATATATGTATATATCAAGACCAATAAAAGCAGGAAATTTTCCGGAATTTTCCACTGTTTCTTGGGTTTCCTGTGTACTGTCCATAGCAAAACCACTGTGTTACTATTTGTTTTTATTTCCTGCTATTAAATATCCAATTATTTATGAAAAGTTCTATGATCAATTTTTAAATTATACAGGGTGTCCCAGAATATCTTGGCTTCAGATAGAACACATAAACATAACAAGTCTTAAAATGAACCCTTTCAAACACATTTGGCTTATTTAGTTGGCAAGGAACGAACAATAATGCTAAATTATGATGAAGATACAACCATAATACTTTTGGACAGCTGAAACCTTAAACTAAAGAAAAGGAACTCTTGGTCGACAATTAAAAAAAAAGAATTTATTTGTCGCGTAATAAAATAATGTATTTTTGGCTTCATTGCATTTGTTTTTTCTATGATCTTTTGACATGTACAGGGTGTCCCATGTTCGACACTTTTATAGGGTATCTGCGTTATTGTTGGTGCTATGAAAAAAGTAATGTAGGTGTCATGTGCCCTTTTTGGGTCAAACTTAAAATGGTAAAATCAAAATTCGAAAATTTTCGCTCGCTTAAAAATTGCCCATTTCGAAATTACCCTATATTTTCTTAGTTAAAAGAGATATAGAAAAATGTTTTATACAGAAGTTTCATTGTAATGATTGTTGAATAATCTGCTGTTTTCAGAATAAGTATACGGGGTCAGGTAAAAAAGTTATCGGACGTAACCTCATTTTTTTAATGGGACACCCTATATATTCTAATCTAAAAAGATAGCATTTTAAACTCTTTTTTCAAATTTATAACACATCATGGATGATAGATATCATCAATTTTTTTAAAATGTTGATAAGTGATTTTCACAAATGAATATGTAAAAATGAAAATGTTAATAACAACTAGAATGTCAACATAGTTGTCTCTAGGATATTAGTTTTTGTTTCATGGCCTACTTTGGTATAAAGTAATAAAGTTTAAGTAAATCGCCTAGGAAACCAATATTATCCATGGCGTGTTATATATTTGAAAAGAGAGTTTAAAATGCTATCTTTTTAGATTAAAATATACAGGGTGTTACGTTTAAAAAAATGAGGTTAGGTCCGATAACCTCTTTACCTGACTCCGTATACTTATTCTGAAAACGGCAGATTATTCAACAATCATTATAAAGAAACTTCTGTATAAAACTTTTTTCTATATCTCTTTTAACTAAGAATATATAGGGTAATTTCGAAATGGGCAATTTTTTGATTTTCCCCCGTATCTCTTAAGCGAGTGAAAATTTTTCGAATTTTGATTTTACCATTTTAAGTTTGACCCAAAAAGAGCACATGACACCTACATTACTTTTTTGATAGCACTAACAATAAGGGAGATACCCTATAAAAGTATCGAAAATGGGACACCCTGTACAATGTACATTGTGGAGACCAGTGGCGGCTCGTGGTCAATCTCATTGGGGGGTCATTACGCTATATGCGATACAAGAATAGTATATTAAAGTACAAGTACTTTATAGGTACTATTTTTTCTATTTTAAGTTTTCTTAATAAGAAAAATCCATATTAAAAAAATACATGCTATACTTATATAACTTTCGTAAATATTTATGTGAAAATTTTATGTTGGTAATATGTACTATCAAATTATGATTTTATAGCATTTGATAAATTATCCATGTCTATCATTTTTTCGCAAAACTGAAAATTTTCTTAAATAATTAAACAATATGAACCAAGATGATTTTAATCCTCCTGAGTTAACGGAAATTGCAAAGCTTTAAATTTGTAAAATATTGTAGTGCTGTGTTCAGCTTTACAAAGAAAGTAAACTTGACAGGTGTGACGTTACTTTAGAAATTATTTCTGCAAACAAACATAAAATATATGACCTCAAATTACCAACCTTTAAAAAAGAAAAAAAATGATTTCGAGACAAGCTCAGTTCGATACTAAAAACGGCATCGAATTAGCTTGGAGTTGATAACAATATAGAAAAAATTATTTTTTTAAACTATTTTAAATTTTAGATCAACCCTTCGGTCTTTAACATTTGCAAAATGAGTTATAACACGCTCATTAAAATTAGCAATACTATTTATAAATGGTTTTTCTATTCGTATTAAGACAAATTATTACAACCAAAATTAATGTAGACTAAATGTTGCGCGACCTACGACCTACGTCCAACCTGGAACCTGCCATCTCTTTTCCAAGCATTTAATAATTACTAATGATGAGACGACATAGGTTCATAGGTACATCTTATTCAGATTTTCAATAAACCGGGCTGTTGACCCAGCGGCGGTAAACTTCGCGTATGTTTCTCCCGCTTGCCGGAATCGTCAGAGCTCGGCTAAATTCGTTTCCATTTAAGCTATCGTGGTCAATTACTGGCTCCAGCCCGTTTTTGAATCGCACTACACGTTTGCGTTTACGGGGGCGTTTCAAATATTATAGGTAAATTATTATAGTAGATACATTTGTAGTAAATTCTAATTTAAAAAAAAGTTTTATTTCCTAAATTTTTATAGGGGGGTCATTGACCCAATGACCTAATGGAGGAGCCGCCGCTGGTGGAGACTTGTCTAGTATAGATCATATAAAAAAATTATTAAATTACACCGAGTAATGATTTCCATGTCCGTAGGAAAAAACATATAAAAATGTATCCTGTGCTCTATCCAAAGAACTTGTAAAACTCCAGATAGAAAAATGTACATTTCTAGCCTACGCAACGAATACAAACCGCCTCTCCCACCTCTTTCGGTCATTATTGCAGCATAGTCAGATTGTCATATTTATCGCAAATGTATCTTGCAAAATCCCAATTAAAAATTTGTTAATTGACAATTACAACTGGTTTAAGGTTAATCCGCAATTGCTCTTAAAATATTGTTTCCCAATAACTTTTCTATAAACTGTAAAAAGTGCGATGAGAGATTCTTTAAATATTATACTTAAAAGTATCAAACGAATCTTGAACTAATCCGACTGTACTCTGGCAACATCTATTTTTATTTTACTATGCCCTAGGATCCCAAGAGGCAAACTACTACTAAATTATTATTATTATTATATTATTATTATTATTATTATTAAAAATCTCATAAAAATTACAGCGCTATATATTTTGGTTGTTTTGTGTTTTTTTTGTGATTATTTGTGAAAAATCGTCTTTATTATAAACAATCCTGGTGCATTCAGGAAGTTTGTAAAAGAGTGGATCATTTAAATAAGGATTTATCTTTTAATCGGTAAGTATGATTATGTTTTAATATTTTACCATCTGATATAACCAGACTTCAACATTGTTGCCATTCAGCACATATGTAGTTCTATCTTCCACATAGGCCTAACTAGAGGGGGGGGGGGGGGGGTCAGGTGGGCCGTGCCCACCCCAGTGTTTCCGAAGTTCAAAGCCATACATACGTCATAGTGACACTTGCCATTAAAATCCTACTAGACTAGAGGCCAGGCCCCCCCCACAAAATCATTCTAGTTACGCCAATGATCTTCCACCCATTACTGATTTTCAATAACATTTCACACAATCACAGCTTCACTTTCCAAGAGTTTTATGAATGGATTATTGGACCTGTGGTTCTATCTGTGTGTGGTTTACCCTGTATATTTATAAAACGTTGTAGAAAAGCATGCCACATTTTACACAAAAATGACTCTATAATTTCTTTAAAATTTTGAGCTGTCTCTTGTCTGTGACACAATGACAAAACACGCTATATAAATATTTTTATTATGGGTCGCCATTCTGGCTTCACGTATAAATCCGACATTGCATTGACATTGATTTTATCATTCAGGAACTAAATCATCCCGTAACTAAAACTAACTTCTCACTTATTCAATTTTTGAGCATTGTATATTCAGGTTAAATGTTACCAAACCCACCCATTCACTGGGAACCAACCTTTTATTTGCAATGGGTTTTTTTCAGCTATTATTATTTTCTTATACAATTAGTGTTTTTTATAGCATGACTACATTTCATCATAACCCAATCACAATCTTTACGCTGAAGAAATTATAGTCTAATTCTATTACAAATTTTTTTCTAGATTTGGCATAAAATATATGACAGGCTGATTATTGTTATTTTTACAATAGAACTAGACATGTATATAGTTAGTCGCAGATGTAAAAACCCTTTTCCTTATTCTCCCTTTTTGACATTGGTCAGTTAAATCCCAACAGATACTTACATATAAAATCCCTGCTTCCCTGAAACGAGGTTCCTCTGTCTCTTAAACTGTCATCTGACAGTGAGAGGGTGGGATTCTCATATGCAAACACTTCCTTGCCACCACCTCCTTCACCTTGTATATCTCTTTCTGTTTTGTTATCATCTCTGCAAAAAAAAAAACAAATTGTTAACCCTCTAGAAATTTTGTGCATTTGGTTAGTAATATTTATTTTTTTCAATTCTTATGTTGAGGTTGATCATCGGGAATAGCTAACCAGTTTGGATTACTCCAAATTTATTTCTACACTACACCTAATTAAATTCGCAATGTTACCGAAAATACCTAAAATAAGTAGGTACCATGGTTTGTGGTGAGTTTTGTTAATCTTTTTTATTGATATACAATCACAATGTCCAGAAAATAGACTAGCTTGTTGCCTTGGTATTGGTCTATATACCAAGTTGTATTAGTCTCACAGCTATATTTTTACACAAAACGGTGGAGAAAATCAAAAATCCCAGGCGTTTTCATTAATTCTTTTTAGCCTACAAAGTTTATAAACTTTTTTGGATGTGTCTGATCAAAAACTTACCCTGAAGTAGCGATGATACAAAATACTAGGAACGCGTATCTGGTAACAGTTATGAGCGTGTAACGTAACGTAACAGATACTTGTAATGTAAAATACTAGTTCCCTGTTCCAGCCGATATTTCTTATACGTGTGACAGCACCGTTACCACACAACAGGTTGCAAAATACTAGGGCCAGCAAAATAATAGTTCCAGCTGTTATTTTATATCGGTCCGTATACGTGTGACAACACTGTTACAACGAGTTGCGCGGCGCCGGCCTATTCTTTGGCAAAATAATAGTTTCAGCTGTTATTTCTATTATTCTGTTATTTCTGGTATATACGATATACGATATGGCCGTCGTACACGGAGCTGAGACAAACAAGTAACAACACTGTTGGCCAGAACGGATTCTGTTTTATTAAATTAAATTAATAGGTATTAGGTAATTATTAAACTTATATTGGTCTCCGATCATCATCCCCTCCTTTTGTTATATAGTTTCTTAATAATTTTAGATGTATTTGTGTCATGAGTGATTTATTTATATTATTGTAAGTATTTCTAACCTAAAATATTAAATTCGTTAAAAATAACTATTTTTAAAAATTTTGAATTAGAACTCAAAAATTTATATTTAAACAAAAATATATAAGTATGCCGCTACAAAAAATACGTAATCCGGCGTAAATCGACAACCAAATAATCCAAACAGGCGAGGCCGCCGACGAGATTTAGAAAATACTAGTTGTTACAAAATAACTAGTATTTGTAACAGTTACTGCCGTGTAACAGGAACATAACGTACTGTTACAAAAAAATACTAGTTTGTATCATCGCTACCCTGAAGTCCTATAAACAATATAATTTTCGCCCAAACTAATTAATATTTTACACATGTAACTTGCGAAAATACATTCTATCATACATTGCCCATAAGCTGTTAAGATGTACAACACCAATCAATTTCATAAAACACTATTAAACGCAAAAATAAATGAGAAACACCCTGAACCTCTACAAACAAGTGGCCATTTTTGAAAAGTGCAGACGTCAACAACTCTCCTGGTAGCGCCACCCAACGACCCCTCTACTAACCCTTTCATTCAAGTTTTCGTAGTAAACTGTCTTTCTTTAATTTACATAAGTAGAAAAGGACAATAGGTCTTCTTAGAGGGATCACGGAATTTTCTCAAGGCCGTTCAAGGCCGAATCTATCTTCGGTCTTTTTTCCGAGCATATTGGTAGATAGGGATGCGTATATTGGTTAAACTAGGTCAGTGGGTTAACCTGAGCTTTTTTACGATATTTTTAGTAGTATTCATTGATAGTACGCGATAACCATGAATGAATAGGGTTTTGTGCGGTAAAATAAGTCAGATTTCTTGGGCATATGTATATTTTACTAGTTTTCGCGATGAAATTACATTAGTAAAGTCGGGTCAATGCTTATTGAATTTAAATTTGCTCAGAATTGTTCGATAGTCTTTGAATTAAGCGATTATTTTTTCTCTACCCACGTTCTCCTCGAATAAATTTTTATAATAATCCTAAAAAAAATGAGTCAAGATCAACAAGATTCTCTTGATACCAATGTCGCGTTCTCGAATTTCATAAATTATGCGATTATCTGCACCATTTCCTACTTACTTCGTAAAGGTAACTAATTCGCATTTGAGAAAATCATCTTTTTTGTAAAATGGAAATTATTTTTTAAAATCAAGGTTGATTTAAAAAAAAAATAAGTGTGGCAGTGCACCATAAAATGTATCGGACAGCCATAAGCAGTGAAGCTTGACTATGTTTTTAAATTTTGCAACCAAGAAAAATGCATTAATTATAGTGTACCAATTCTATTGTCTAATTCTTGAAAAATCGGGTTTAATTATATTTTGCTGGAGTTTTTCAATTCACTGTGATTAATTTATTTATCAATTTACAGAATGCTTTAGAGGCTCGGGTAAATTGCCTTTACCTAATCCAAAATAGATATTGATTAACCAATCAATAACGTATGAAAGTAGAAACAAGTATAACCATGTTCTTCAATCAATTGTATCCCCTATCGATGCAAACGGGGCCGGATTTAAGAATGGGTATTTATGGGTAACTGCCCAGGGCGGCATGGCCTTAACAGCTCAGGCATTTTGTGTATCGAATCTGAGTTACCTTGTTGTTAGCAGTGGCGGCTCGTGACCTATGATAAAGGGGTAGTATGGTGAAATTATTTTTAAAATCTTATTTTTGTGTAACGACCAAACAATTACTTTCTAGGCGTATTAAATGTAGAAAGAAAAAAAGTATTAAGAAAATAGGTTAGGTAAAACATATTTTTATTTATTTATTAATTTTACACAAAGAAATACAACTTTTGGAAAATAAGAAAGGTTTTCTTAGTGTGTATAGCTGTCGGATCTTAACGTCGTCGCATGCAACCCTCGTAACAATATTTATACAGTCCACTACTAATACTACTAAAGCCATATACGAGCTATCAAGAAAACCGAATGATGTCCAATACTACTACCGCCATCTATGAGTTATCAAGAGAACCGAATGATGTCCAATACCACTACGCCATCTACGGCGCCATTAGGCGCAACCAAGACGAGAACAATAGTTAACTGTTTTATGACGAGATCGAATCGAGCCACGAGACTGACAAGTTGGCATTCTTCATATTTTCAGTGTTTTTTTAGTTTAAATCCTTAAATAAAATGGTGTAAAATCATATCGAGTATCATTTATCGAAATACACAATATTTATCGACCCTACACAATAGTGCTTAAACGTAAAGTCCATTCTTCGGTTCTTAATTGTAGAAAATTGATCAATAACAGCCTCATTAAGTTTGGAATACCCTCTATAAATTTTTTTTCATATATTTAATTTTTAAACTTTCTAATAAAGTCCCTAGATTTACCCTTTGTGGTCTGCGTTAAATTAATTTCGGGTTTAGGTGTTAGAAAACTTGTTCACGCAATTTGCCAATAAAACACTTAGGCGATGCCTAGTATTTATCTAAAAAATCTTGGTTCTCTGAAAAAACTGTTGCTAGTGTTACTGTATTTGTATCGTGAAAAAAATATTCTTAAAAAATAGAAACAAGGAAACAGGCCACTGTTTTTTTTGGTATGGATGTACTTAATGTAATCTGTAGATACTGAAGAATAGTTCATTGTCAAAATTTAATCTTTTTGTCCTTTTACCTTGGATTTCTCTGTTGGTTAGTTACTCTATTAACTGTTGCTATTGTTTATCTATTTCTCTGTGTGCATATTTCTAAATATATTATATGATTCTATTGTAATTATTTTTATGTTCAAGCTCAAGGTATGTCAATATTTCTTTTAAATAAAGTGCATTCAACCTTACTAACTATAATTATTTAAAAAGACAGAAAGAAACCCCAATAAAACGTGCAACAAAGAACGCTACAGGGTATTCTTTGTTTTCATACAAATCAAAAGCAAGAATAAATTAAAGGGAATGTCCATACAAAACAAACAAAACAAAAATATATTTCACATCTAGATGTATAACATTTTTATAAAAAAATAAAGAAATAAACATACAATAAATTAATCTGAATCTGAAGATAAAGAAATGTCACTTTCAGAATCTGAACCAGAATCTGACACATGAATTATCAGTGGCTTAACCTGAACATCCAGAATGTGTTCCTATTGCCAATAATCCCTTATAATATTATTTGTATGGCAAACACAATCAGACCAAATTTCGGGGGTAATGGTTTGTAATGCCTCCTTCTCCTCCTTCCTTCCTTCCTCCCTTACCCTGGGAGAGGTTCCTGTTGCATATTCCTTTCGGATCAATTCACAGCTGAAATTGGCTGTTTTCTTGTTCATTTTGAAAATACTCCAAAACGTTTAAAATAATTTTCCGTGTCTCAGTGTTGAACATTTTGCACCAAATATTCTAGTCTAAGTCTAATGTCGAATAAACACCAAATTTCCTCGGCCGTACCTGCAATTTTAGGGTACCTGGAAAAGGTTCCTTGTTCCGCTTTAATTCCTCATATCTGATAAAGATAGGCAATTGAGGGTTGGTACTTGCTGATTTAATGTCTGTGATTTGTTTAGAAGAAAGAAAGAAGATTAGACCCTATAGTGTTCTCTATTGCACGTTTTATTGGGGTTTCTGTCTTTTTAAATAATTGCTACTAGTATACTACTCTATACTTCCGAAAAACGGATCCGGTTTTTGTCAAGAATCGCGAAAATACTTTGAAATATTACAGTGAATGAGGATATAGACTTTTAGATATAAAACCACACATTTTATAATAAAAATATTTCTTTCTCAAGCCAAACTTAAGGTCACTGTTATATTACGTAAATTTTTCTGAAATTTCGTCAATTTATCTATATGCACTTATTATATATATAAATATATATAACACGACCTCAAGATCGTAGGTCATTGTACTTAATAGTTGATAAAAAAAATGCAAATTATGTATTTTACCGCAAGAATTTTTTAAAGAAAAAACCTTCGTATTATCAAGGTTAAAAGCGTGAAAGGGAAAATAATCTATATAAATCCGTTATGTTTCAATATAAGTTCGGGGAAAATAGTAAAACAAGGGGAACAAAGTTTATAATTATAAAATGGTAATTTTCCCGGCAATATCGTTGTATTATACGTACTATCTATCACTTGACGAACGATATCATATACAATGGAGTAAAAGGGAGAAATGAAAGGGCGCCACCCAGTGCCGTATTATAGGGACGCATCGGGCGTAGGCTCGGGGCCCGTAGAGCCCATATGGGCCCGCAGGCTACTTTTACCTGTATACATGCGTAACATTAGCAAAATATATAGGAGCCATAGCACCCGGAGCCCGGCGAGTCCTGGAACCGACACTGGCGTCACTCCAAAAATAGAAGACGCCAATTTGAAACCTTCTCCCCCTTATACTTCCACTAAACAATATTAAAATTCGGAAAATTCGCTTTAACTCCCTTGGATGGGTAGATGTTGCCCTTAAAATCTTAAATAGGAAAGGGAACACATCAGTTTAAATCCCTAGTAGAAAATAAAAATCCATCTTTATCTAAACCACAGTCTAAACTCCTATCGAGCGAATTCTTTATGGTAATGTGGCTTAGAGCGTCAATTGAGCGGATCCTTTTTTAGGCAGCCTGTGTTATTTTAGTTCATGGTGCGGAACACTTAAAACCAAAAAAATAATAATATAACAGGATATTAAGTGTAATTTTTTAAATTAATACAAATATATTACACTATATGCAGTTAGTGCTTAGTTAATTAAGCCATTTGTATTGTGCTATTAAATATTAAAGTACGTTTTTGCAAAAATACCCGATTTTTATGTCGCTTTCATGGCATAATAACTTAATTAATTACTAATTTACCCATTGTTTTTCCCTAGACCAATTTAAATACAAAATAACTGCAATGAGTGACAAAAAAAACTTTATCCTTGGCGTAACTTCCCTGCTCTTTGCATCATAAGACCTGAAGCATAAATATTGTTAATAATTTTGCATAATTTTTTTATTGTTAGCATCAATTATCTTGACAAACTAAGTCATAAAAAGACAAACTAAGTAGCCATATTTAAATCAAGCAATAAATTTTTTTATGTCTCATATTACAGGTGTTAAGTTCAGTTAAGAGATTGAGAGAGTTCGGAAGTGGGGAAGCTATGGAAAGTGTTTTTTTAAAGCCGGGCAAGGCTGTAAGATTATTCTTACAGCAAATAATTTGAGTTTCAAGATCTATATATTTTCCCTGCGAACGTTACTGTGGGGGCGAATAAATAATCCTAATCACAGTAATAATTTTATTGCAGAGCTAATAAAAGTAACGGATTGTAAAAAAATTAACTCAACTAGCAAAGAATTAATGCTATTGTTAGGAATTTATTGTTTTATTGCTGTATATAAATATTCAAAAATATATTATTGATTATGACTATTGATTTGGATGGTGGGGTACGAATTAAAATAGAAATATCAGTTTTGGGGTTAAAGTAAAGTGAGAAGTCAGGCGCGGAACTACTATACAGTAAGTGGATACAGTGTGGGGGCCTAGGCCTCCAGGGGGGGAGTGGTGTTCGTTCGTTGTTTGAAATACAACGTGTCCAAGATAAGGAGGGCCAGTACAGGGATGGAGGTAAAGTTGCGCATTTACGTGCCTAATAATATGCCGTTTCGAAAGTTTTAAAATTCCGATTAGTTCCGGAGATATCCGGAAAAAAACGAAATTCTGAAAAATCGTTTTATTGTTTTCATGGATTTTTTTGAGATCGAATTCTAAAGTAAAATGCACTTTTGCATTGCCACTTTTTCCGCTCTATCTAACAGCGTTAATTGTTTTGTAATCCGAAGAGTCGTCTTCGAAGGGCCATTATCAACTTTCTTTTTTTAAATACGGCCCTGTTTTTCTGATATTGGAATTTGATAGCTTTTTTTCCTCCGAATGCAACGATTTATGACACATTGTAGTTTAATGACGTTTCGAGGGTTTTTTGAACAACATCAGGAAATTTTGGGATACGGTCCTGTATTTCTCCTAATTTTATAAATAATATCTCATAAGTAAGCTCTACATTTTTACTTATGTTGGACTAGTTCAATAAATAACAAATAATTGAATAATAAACCACAAATAAGTGAACAAAATATAGAAACATTATATCATAATTCTGTTGATTCGGGATTTAAAAGAACAGTAGGCGCTTGAAACAAAAAAATTAAGATGGTGACGCGTGATTTGTTTCACTTCACATTCCCATTGTGATCGTTTGAGAGCGTTTTAAGAGGTTTTCTATTTTTCAGAAAATATGGAACATAAATTTACAAATGCTGAAAAGTTTGATATTCTATCGCATGTTTTATTTTATCTCAAAAAACTGATATGTGGCAGTAAGAAGATGTTATTTGTGCTTAGAGAATAACGGAAATCATTTTGAACACCTGATTATGTAGTTCCTTACATTTTTCGTTGTTCGTTTTATTACTGTTTTGAAATGATTTTTGTTCACTTATTTGTGGTTTATTATTAAATTATTTGTTATTTATTGAACTAGTCCAACATAAGTAAAATATTTAAAGCTTACTTATGAGATATTATTTATAAAATTAGGATAAATACAGGACCGTATCCCAAAATATCCTGATGTTGTTCAAAAAACCCTCGAAACGTCATTAAACCACAATGTGTCATACATCGTTGCATTCGGAAGAAAAAAAGCTCTCAAATTCCAATATCAGGAAAACAGGACCGTATTTAAAAAAAGAAAGTTGATAATATCCCTTCGGGTTTGTTCGGGTTTGTTCGTCGGATTACAAAACAATTAATGCTGTTAGATAGAGCGGAAAAACAAGGCAATACACGATTTTTCAGAATTTCGGTTTTTTCCGGATATCTCCAGAACTACTCGAAATTTTAAAACTTTCTAAACGGCATATTATTAGGCACCTAAATGCGCAACTTTACCTCCATTTGACCGACTTCGTATCTGGCCCTCCTTATCTTGGACACGTTGTATGTGTAATAAAAAAATAGAACTATGAGAAAAGGATTTTTTTATTATTACGATATGACTTCTGGATTAAAACAATAAAAAATAAATAAAAATAACATTGACATCTTTGGCGATATAATTAAGTCTTATTGGAGGCTTTGATATAATCGTAGTAATAGGTTTATTAAAAAGATGAAAATATAAACTCATAAAATCATAAAAAATTAGTAGCAGCCGCCTTAGTAACAATAATAATATTAATATTGCAAACAATAATGATCGATTAAATTTCTAAAACCTTAAGCTCGTAATTGCTACATCGAAAGGTATTTTTTTATTAAACTTAAGAGCATTATTTGTGATTTAATTTTAGATGAACGAGGCAAGTATAATTCCGATATTATTGTTACAGATTACGTTTTATTCATTCTTAATACTGGGTTATAAGACACATGCCTGATGATACTAGGCGAATTAAAGGAAATCTTCTTTAAATAGACAGTTTTTGCCAAAGATCTTACAAGTTTTTGCAAACATCCTAATCAGTGGCGGCTCGTGACCTATGATATAGGGAGTTCACAAGTATCGTGAAATTATTTTAAAAAACAGCTGTATCTCCAACTGAGCATTGATATGAGTTTGAGTGTTTTATTTTTGTGTTAAGTGCCCCAAGTCGGCTATTCCATTTTTTGTCCAGGCAAGTTCCGCAACGCCGCGACCAAACAACAAACAGGAAAAAAAACGGTTAGTTGTGCTGCATCTACAAGTCCAGTTATTTTTTTCGTATATTTCATTTTTAAACTTTCTAATAAAGTTCCTAGATTTACCACTTGTGGTCTGCGTTAAATTAATTTCGGGTTTAGGTGTTCCCGCATTCTTCACTTCAATTTTTTTCTCCAAACTCAAAGAGCTAAAGTTATTTTTTAATTAGTTCACCGTAAAACTATTCATTTTAACTTAATAAATATACAGGGTGGCCCATCGAAAACAGTCCAGCAAGGTATATGGCTGTGTACGTGAAAATTAAAAAAAAAACTCGGACCCGTAAACTTGTGTTTTCAGGGGGACACGTTTCACTATTAATTTCATCCCTGTAACCTCAACCCCCCCTAGCGGGGGCGGCTACTGCCCTTGTTTTTTCAAATGGGAATGAGTATGTTGTGATATATCTTTTTAAAGGGCATTAAATTCTCTTTAAAATGGCGCTTCGTTTTGTAAATTTGAGCTACGCGCCGCCGAGCAACGGAATTTGAAACATTTCACTGCACCTCTTATCAAGTACACAGGTTTGTGCGTAAACAATTTTTATTTTAAGTAATAAGTATCGGTCAATTCAACTTTATCTTCAGTAAAGTGGTTGATCCAGATCTACATACGTTATTTCTGGGCTATTATTTTCTTTTGATTTGATCGTGACATAAAAAAAAATGGTTTATTCTATTGAGGAGAGAGTGGAAATTATTGAATTGTATTTTATAATCAATCAATGTGCAAGAGTAACGGTAACTTTGTTTAATGACAGACATCCAGATAGACACGTACATCATGGTTATATCCTAGAATTAGTGCCAAATTTCGGCAAACGGGTTCAGTGGCAAATAAAAATTACATTTTTTAAGACGCAATTTCTCGGCGGCGTGTAGCTCAAATTTACAAAACAAAGCGCCATTTTAAAGAGAATTTAATGCCCTTTATGAACATGTATCACAACATACCCATTCCCATTTGAAAAAACAAGGGCAGTAGCCGCCCTCGCTAGGGGGATTGAGGTTACAGGGATGAAATTAATAGTGAACCGTGCGCCCCCTGAAACACACAAGTTTACGGGTCCGAGGTTGTTTTCTTAATTTTCACGTACACAGCCATAAACCTTGTGGGACTGTTTTCGATGGGCCACCCTGTATAATATTAATATATTAAAACATATACGCTCGAATTTCTAAATACATGCACGAACAGACAACAGCGCGGCGCAGACCAACGAATACTTATAACCAGGAAGAAGACAAACTGCCGTGTTAAATATTCGAAGCAGGCGATGATACGGCGACATCCATTATGCCTGGCGCGCACGTGCTTTTCAAATGTCACTTTTGTCCAAATTTGTATTACTGTCAATATTTTAAAGTGACATTTAAGCAAAGAAAACATCAAAACCCTTTCATTTGATTTACTAAGTAGAGAAAATCAAATATTAGGATTTTGACATAGGTTTTCAGCTGTAAATATCACTTTAAAATAATTGTCCTTACATACTTTTATATTATTATTGAACTAGTAACGAAACTAGAAATAAAGAATTCAGAGATTGAAGGTTGTAATTAGTTTTATTAAAAAATAGGAAATAAATCAAAATTTACATAAAATATTTTACCATCTTAAACTTCAAACAAATCAAGGTAAATACAATACTATATGTACAGCTACTAACCAAGTAAATATATGCACCATCATTATGATTATGGGCTTCCAATTTGTTTGTTTCGTAGCATACTCCTGGCAACATTAGTGATCGAAGTCCTCTTTAATGTTCAGTCATTATGGGATTCTCAATTAAACTATGAAAAGAAAGAATTATTATAATAATATATTACCGGACTTATCAAAATTCTGGCTACGGGTTAATATAACTAAGCTGTAATTATTATGTTGTAGCTTTTGACTTCTGGATTGCAAAATTTAAGTAAAATTCTTTAAAAATGTGGTTGTTTCTAGTTTGCGTGAGAAGTTTGGGACATAATGGGACAATTTTATAATGTAAAATAACAATAACGAATAAAAATTAATAAAAAAATATTTCAATCATAAATTACTTACCAGCAACAAAACGAAAAGGTCCGCTTTCGTGAAAAGAATAGAAAATTAAAAATTATTTTAGAATTTAATGACGTTTCCTCCACCATTTTCAATCACATTATAAATCATATGTTACCTACTTGATTTTTATTCCATTCCAGACGAAGGATGTTCGGTTGTAAAATAATTTAAGAACTTGTGCTGCTCGCATTCTATGTCTGTCTCTGTCTGCATCAACCTTCTCCGATTCATTAAAGGGAGATAAATATGGCCTAGGTCAAATCGAACAAACCCGAGTCTGATATTGACACAAAACGATAGACACAAAAGGATAAACGTATGGAGTAACCTGCCTGGCTGTGACGTCACTTGCACGGCCTACTTATATGCTTCGATCC
The DNA here is from genome assembly GCA_963991005.1 of Barypeithes pellucidus. Classification (NCBI taxonomy): domain Eukaryota; kingdom Metazoa; phylum Arthropoda; class Insecta; order Coleoptera; family Curculionidae; genus Barypeithes; species Barypeithes pellucidus. The sequence continues at coordinate 15,727,588 of OZ022561.1, read as the reverse complement.
CCGCCATAAGAGGTCTCACCGGGCTGGCGCAGACTAAACTTGTGCGCTTTTTCCATGTTGAAGCGCGATAGCTCCGTAATCCCCGCCACCTGTTACTACAGAGAAACTGCATTATACCCCGTCCACTTATTCGCATATGCGAGTATATCGCGTCATTATCCTTGCTGAGTTGCCGGATGAATCGAGAGCTTATAATATACAGTTTGGTTTGACGGTACGATAAAATTAGAAAAGGTCGGACTTTATACGATAAATAATATTCAATGAATATTAATTAATTTTTTTATTCGTTTTGTTGGTGCACGTGCGCATGTGCTCCTGTTGAAGAACCGCCACTGATCCTAATCAATTATTTAAACGAAAATAGACAGTTAGCAGGTAAACCGATTGTTCAACCGGAAAAGTTCCCAAAACCACAAACTCCGTTCAGAATACCGCCAGCTTCAACTTCAAATCCACATAATATGTTTATTTAATTATATAATTTGTTGGATCAAATTCCTGTGAAAAGTTCGTTCTTGCTAGACACGGATCGAACTACAGTTGGATTTGCTCTGGTGTTAATGCCTTTACTAATAATTTATGCAATTATTATCCTAGGATTACCTATTTATTAATAGTAAATAGCCAGGGGATTAATATTTTCTAGAAATAACATTGACAATAAAATTGGTGAATTTTTGGCAGTATAACTAAGCCTCACACGGGCCTTTATCTTAAATATTAATATTTATCGTGGTATTTATATTAAGAAGTAAAAAATATTAATATGCCATAAAAAGTTAATGGTATATAGGGTGTCCGCTAATTAATGGTACATGGAAAAACCACAGACTCCTTATGTAAAAATATTAGCATTTAATTATACTTACCTACATCCGAAAGTTGATATTAACTGAGATACAGGGTGTTAAAGCTAAAACTTAATTTTTGTTTCTCTCTAAAAACTTTGAGAGACCAACGGTATTTTACAAAATTTGGCAATTATGGTTTTCTTACGATGAAATATTGATTTTTTTGTGAAAATTTAATCTATAATGTAGGAGGCGCTGTCTGCAGCATTTTCGCACATTTATTAGGTCGCAACTTCTTTGTGCCTTAGTGTATTTAAGTTTTTAATAAAAATAATACTTTTCTCATATTTATTACTTAAAAAAGGTATACTAAGTTGAGTTATCGTTTTGAAGGTATATTGTTTGAATTGTTTAGTGAACGCTGCCTAATTACTATTAATTAACAAACAAAATTATTTTCTTAAATTAAAATATGAGGAAACAAATTAAATTTAGAGATGCAGTTGCTATGCTTGTTAGTTGATTATTGTAAGATAGCTGTATTAGAAAATGTTTCATTTTTGAGAATATCGTAAGTTAATTAACAAATCCGAGACATAATTTGTTTTCAAACGCAGAAATGCGGGATATGTTGTGTGTATGTGCGCAGGAAGATTTTAATAGACGAGGTGCCCAGAGACGATATTCGGAACTCTATCCAAACAACCTAATTTTAAGATCCTCAAAAATATTTACGACCGATTAGGCGAAACAGGTACTTTCGTTCTAAACGGAATTCCAAATAACTCACACAGTTGCCTTACAACAACCAACAAACAAATAACAACATGGAGGTTTCATAGCAACTGCATCTCTAAATTTCATTTGTTTTCTCATAGGTTACTTTAAGAAAAAAATTTTGTTTGCAAATTAATAGTAATTGGGCAGGGTGCACTAAACAAAAAGGCAAGTATCTCCGAAACGCTAACTCTGGGCGACCTCAACTTAGTATACCTTTTTTACGTAATAAATATGAGAAAAGTATTATTTTCATTGAAAACTTAAATACACTAAGGCACAAAAAAGTTATGACTTAATAAATTGTACATTAAAATTTCACAAAACAATCAATTTCTCGTCCAAAAAGAAACCATAATCGCCAAAGTTTGTAAAAAAACGTTGGTTTCTATCAAGTTATTAAAGAAAAACAAAAATGAAGTTTTAACTTTAACACCCTGTATCTCAGTTAATATCAACTTTCGGTTATAGGTGAGTATAGTTAAATCCTAATATTTTGACGTAAGGAGTCTGTGGTTTTTTCATGTGCCATTAATTAGCGGGCACTCTGTATATATGGTGTTACTGAATGATATTTACTTATTTTAATTGGTGATTCCTGGACCAATTTTTAGTCGAAAAGTTCATATACACATATGTCTTAAATTCCTTTGTTTTCGATATAATACAGATTGTTAAATTTTTTTTTTGTTTTTTTTTCAAAAACTATAATATAGTTTGCGTTATTACACTAAATGTTGGTGTATACTTTTATGATATAAAACTACATATTTTTAGAACCAATTTTTTTTTTCAAGTCAGTGGCGTAGGGGTACAGCTACGCCTCGATACAATTTTAGCCAAAAAATATGTCCCGCCACCCATATTTTCGAAATAATTATTTTATTATTAATTAGCATTCAATTATAAACATTTTTTCTCAATATATCATTGAATAACACCCTGTATAAATATGTATGGAAAATTATTTCTTAACCATTTCTTAATGCCTAATAAAAACTCTAAACTATTTTTTAAGGGTGTTTTGTGAGATGACAATTCGTACCGTTTGCTCAGATTAGGCAAATAAATTAAGATTTATGTTTTCTATTAATTGCTGAAAAATAGAGAAGTTCCGCTGATCGAATTTCTGAAAATATGTTAGACAAAAAGCCTAAACTTTTATCTTTTGACCAGCGGTCGGTATTAAATTAAATATAAAAATAATGACAGCTTAGCTTAACCTTTGGCAACCCACAATACGTGTGTATTGTGTATCATGAGTTGTCTAAATATTAAATATTTAGACTCTAGTACAACGGAAGCCCCTAGAACCAAATAAAATGTCTCCGGTCATTTTTTAAAATTATAATTTTAATTTAAACAATAAAGATTAGTCTGCCTTTTTCGTGCTTTTTCGTTTTGTTAAAATATAATCAAAGAATTTGATGTTCCTGAAGTTTATAATTTGTTTGTGTGTTTATAAACTTTTACCAAAAATGCATTTACAGTTTCAGTACGACGCTGTAGTATAGGTATCTTGCGGCGAATCCCCAAAGCTCCGTACAGTTTATTTTTGTTCGATTCCCAGCCCAATTTCAATAAGAGAAGAATGCAAAAAGTTTGGTTCTGATTTATAATAGTATATTACAATACAAGTACGGTAGGTACGTCTTTACCGCATGCGTGTGATGTTTAACAAAACGAGCCGAAGGCGAGTTTGGTAAATCACGCAAATGCGGTAAAGACACCTACCGTAAGTGTATTGTACGATATTTTATCTACAAGCGTGTTTTAAGGCACCAATATTAAAAACTAAAAGAGCATTGTTTTAATTTACCCCGTAGGTGCCTCGTAAGTCGTTATCAACAATGCATTAATATCAGGTTGCTAGGGAAATAAATTATAAAAATTTAATAGTTTTTTTTAGATGACATGTAATTACTTACGGCATTAGTGCGGTAAAGTGCTACTTACCGCACGCGAATAGATAAAAATATATAAATACACTTAAATCCAAAACTCCCTTAACATGATAAGGACAGAGCCTGATTGGTTCGTCGGTTGCCAGTTGTGTTATGATTATGAAATACCGTATGAAACGTCGCAACACCTAGCAGGAGTATGTCATGAATGTGCCATTGTATCATATGAGACAGCAACGCTGCTTCAACACTTGTGACACCCAGGCAGATGTCATTCAACACAGTGTTACCCACGCCTAGTTCGGGCAAGCCATTGAGAAATCTCAGTCCATGGAGATATGTCAAAAATCTACTTTTAGATATAAAAAAATTGGGTTGTTGTACTATTAGGTTTACGACCAGTTTTGTTGATCGATTTGTTGTAAAATCGCGCTCGTGTGAAATATACAAAAACTATTTTAATTCTGTAATAAAATTAATTATTATCTTTATTCAAAAGTTTGCGGTTTCGTATTAAATTTTTACAATTATCTACTTATTAATAAATGGATTATTACATGAAACCTTAAGTAATACCTATGCAATATGACGGCCAAACTGGCAATATAATAAAAACAACAAAGAACAGTTTTAAAAATTTGCTAATAAAACAAACAAAAACAAGCAACACCTCATAGTTTTCTATTTACAGCGTTCTTCGTTAGTTATTTTATTAATTAAACAATAAACTGATACAATTGTTGGCATATTGTAAATATTGTAAAACCAACAAAGTGTCTGAAGCGTGCTTATATTTTAAACATTATCTCTAAGGTTAGTAAAGGTAGAACACATCCTTTACGCCTTGTACTATCGAAATAAAGTTGAAAAAATAAATTTTAGTTCTCATGAACCATTATTATCTCATATTATAAGAAGAAATCAAAATCACCGACCTATATCTATGGATAGCCAAACTCTAGAAGCAAAAGTGGCATATTTATGGCATCGCGCATGTAAATTGAATTCTTTCACAATGAAGCTTGAATTGTGACCACCATGTACATTTTCTGCCGAATTTGAAATATTTTTGAGACTTGATGATCTTCTAGCTATTCGGTGAGAAAAAAATTTTAGTCCAAAAGCTAAGGTAAAAAAATTATATGGATTTTTTCATCGTCATGAATTTGCCAAATAATTACAAAAAGTCCAGATATCTCAAAAACTAACAAAGTCTGACAAAAACATGTTCTATAAAATGTGCTTAGTATTTAACGCTTAATCGAAAAATGTAATAACAATTACCATGTTGTATTTAAAAAACGAAAGTTGACAGCTGCTTCCGGTTTAACCGGAAATGACAAAAACATGTGAATATTTTAGATAAAGAGAGCATATCGATAAACCTTCTCCAATGTTTGAGAAACATATATTCAGTAGTTCTCCATAAAGTTCTAATGCAAGCTCTTCGTGAATCACCCTGTATACCGGTTTGACTAACGCGGCAGGGTATTACTTTTCGTAACTTTTATGACCCCCCTCCCCCGCACCGAAGTTCTGGATTCGTCTTGTGAGTATATACTATTTCTCCAAAAATCGAAAGTTATTCGACAGACATAATATTTTATCTTTTTCTTTCAATGGAAGTCGCTAGTTTTTATCGTAAAAAGAATCGCTAAGACAAAACTTAGCCAAATCTAATTAGTTTGAATGCTAGATCATCGGATGAACAAATATGCACAAAGACATTTTTTATTTGTGTTTTTGGTTCGTTGAATCAACCACGGTCGCTAGAAAGTATTCATAATAATACAGGAAAAACAACTACATCATTATTATTGGTTTTTAAAATTATTTTTCTATTGTCAGGACCAGGTTGTTGGGTAATTAAAAGTTGTACACTGGCATATACATAATGTAAAATTCCGTTGCACTGATAAGCAAAAATATGGTAATTTTGGTATTAAATGCATAGACAGCAAAAAAGTCCATCATTGTCAAACAAACAATAAATTCCGTAAATGCCTTTAACATGGTTAAAGCAGGCTCTTTAGTATTTAGCTTTTGTAACAATTTTTTAATAAAGCAGATTAAATCTAAATATACACTTGCAGACAAGAAAAAATAAAGTGTTTGTCATCAAAGTCAAATACCTCCATACCTAGTGGTACAGTATAGGCTTAGGCTTCGGGGCCTACAGGTTAACGTGGGGTTACAAACCACTGATATCAACAATTTCAAACAGAGATCTACTGTTTTCAAACATTCTAGGTACTAATTGGTCTACCGGTGAAAATATATATATTTTTAAATTAACCTACAAAAACTGCATTTTTAGCAATAATTTTCTAATAAAAACTTATTAACATTGCTGTGAACAACTATATTATTAAAAAAGTTGAGATTGAAGTCTATGCTATATTTTTAAATATTTTTTGCTAGGACCACTAGCGCAGCCGAGGGGGGTTTCGGGCCCCAAAATATTTTTATTTCTATTTCATAGAAATTTTAATAAAAGTAACATTTAACAACTCCCCCCTCCCCAAACCCCCCCCCCCCCCGGAAATTTTACCCCCCCCCCCCCCCCAATAAGTTCTTTATGCGCCACTGGCCTGGAGAGTGGTCGCGAGTCACTTTTGTGGTGCCCTCCTCTATTACTTACACTATTATGTGACAAGTAGCATCCCGATCTCAAGTATCGTTCAATACGTACAATATGAACATTTCTCGGGAAGATATAATTTTTGATACAGATTTGAGATTAAATAATTTCAAATATGACCGATGATTACAATTCATAATATTCACAGATCCCACATTTGACATATTTAATTGCATTAATTAAAATCAATATCAATTTAAGGCAGGTCGTAAAGCCGATTTACAATTTTATTAAAAAATACTGTCGATATATTTGGTCGATAATGAACTATAAGCACATCACCAATTCTAAATAAATTTTAGACGTATGGATGCGTGTAAAGATATACGAAAGGAAAATAATTTTATACAATAACAGGGGAATTTACCGAACGCAGAATATGGGAAAATTTTTTATTGTTAGATTTCATCAAAAAACCATGTTTCTGCCTTATCGGAAATTCCAAAAATCATTAAACAATGATGACGTTAGTCTTTAGGGGTTTGGCGGGAAATGTAAAATTAAAAAATTAAAAATAATAAACTAAGTAAGTACCTACTTAGAATTTTTTTTAACTTTCGGCAAAACCCTTTTTGGGATTTCCGATGATGCAGAAATGTTGCAGGAATGCAGTAAAATCCGTCGTCCTGCAATGGTAGAGAAAATGAAAGAATAAACTCGAATACGCCAGGCTGGATGACATCGGATATCGTATTATATTATTAGGAAATAATATAACATTGATTATTGGAAAATTAATTTTTGTGAACATATTAAGTGAGAAATCCAATGGTAAACCTTGTAACTTAGACATACTTAAGAACAACTTACGGACCTCCATTAAATGCAGAGATTAAACGTTTAGCTTAAGAAACAAGTACATTATGTCTTACTTTGATTATCCTAGTAATGAAACATTATTTCATAATTTTCGTTGTTTTTGTTTTATATAACGAGAATGAACGACAGAAATGTGTATTTTATAGACTATAAAATAAAACAATTTGATTATAGTTTCATTAATTTAAATGTCCAGATAAGCCGTAGCCCAGCGCAAGTGGTAAATTCTAAAACTATATAATATATTAAATTTTTTTTTAATTTATTTTTTTACTACATGTTTCCAAGTCCCCACGAATTTTATTTGTTAGTGTTTACTATTACACAATAATTTTTATGACGAAATTTTTTAATTCTTTGAGTTTTTTTCTTCTTAAATTTATTATATACAGGGTGGCCCATCGAAATCAGTCCAGCAAGGTTTACGGCTGTGAAGGTGAAAATTAAAAAAACCTCGGACCCGTAAACTTGTGTTTACAGGGGGACACGTTTCACTATTAATTTCATTCCTGTAACCTCAACCCCCCTAGCGGGGGCGGCTACTACCCTTTTTTTTCAAATGGGAATGGGTATGTTGTGATACATTTTTTTTAAAGGGTATTAAATTCTCTTTAAAATGGCGCTTCGTTTTGTAAATTTGAGCTACGCGCCGCCGAGCAACGGAATTTGAAAAATTTCACTGCACCTCTTATCAAGTACACAGGTTTATGCGTAAACAATTTTTTTTTAAACTAATGAATGTCAACAAATTACAGTAGATGTTCTTCACAATGTCCGAGAACACTTTGAACAGTTGTTGTACTATTGTATGAAGGTGAATGGCGGACATTTTCAACATTTAATAAGATAACATGTAAGTATTACTCAATAAAATTACATTTTTTAAAAGACAATTTCTGGGCGGCGCGTAGCTCAAATTTACAAAACAAGGTGCCATTTTAAAGAGAATTTAATGCCCTTTAAAAAGATGTATCACAACATGCCCATTCCCATTTGAAAAAACAAGGGCAGTAGCAGCCCCCGCTAGGGCGGTTGAGGTTACAGGGATGAGATTAATAGTGAAACGTGTCCCCCTGAAACACAAGTTTACGGGTCCGAGTTTTTTTTTATTTTCACGTACACAGCCGTAAACCTTTTCGATGGGCCACCCTGTATTATAAACTCATAGTCTACTCCACTAATTTAATAAAAGTTTAGATTTTAATTTCCATACATGTTTCAAAGGCACGTACCCCCTCATCTTCAGTGGAAATACTAAACATAAGCAGAAACTTTTGGCATTGTTAAGGCAAACTGTAAAAAAGGAAAAACATATTTAAGCATTTTTTAGGTAAAGACGAAATTTATGTTTTTGCAAACGATGCAAACGAATAAGGTTTATTGAAAGTTCAGAAAATTAAGGTAGAAGAAACTATCAATTAAATAAATTACTGAAAAAACTTCGAAACAATCTAAAGGAAAAAACATCACAGTTTTTTATTTGATTTTTGGAAAAATAGCCAAAAATAAGATGGATCGGCATGGCGAACCGAAGTCGAAATGGAAAGGGCTCTGAAAAATATTTTTGGCTATTTTACAAAAATTAAATTAAAAACTAGATTATTTTATTTTTATCTTAGATTTATTTTCAAGTTTTTTCTGTAATTTATTTAATTTATTAATGTAACTTTCATATAAAAATTTTTTTCTTCTTTTTCTGCTTCAAAAGGAAAGATTATTTTACATTTTTTTGTTCTTCTTAATTTTCTAAACTTTCAGTAAACCTTTTTAATTTTTCCAAAATCATCACGTTCTTCTTCTTCACATAAAAAAAATGCTTAAATATGTTTTTCCTCTTTTATAATTCGCCTTAACTGGTAATGGTATCTATTTGCAAGATCAACTGACACTTGGCTGCTTATTTTACAATTAAAAAGTTTTCACCACGAAAATAAGACAGGAAATTAAATAGAAACCAGGGGTTCAGTGTCAATATAAAATAATGCATTAGATAAGAATATAATAATTAGAAATTGATTTAGAATTTAGCCACCTTCTTTACGAATAATGCAAAGTAAAATATTTTCAGATGGCTATGCTTATAATAAACAAAATATATTTACACTTACCCCGTGACGATTGTGTGATTGTCTTTATTAAAAACCATTTTAATTGTCCGAAATCACTCGAAACTACCGCAAGAAATATTTTCCGAAATTTCAATATATACAAAAATACCGAAATTTAAACAATAGGTCGAAAAATTGCTGGTCAATCGATTGTTTATATTCCGGAAGGTTTACGACAATAACAAAACGATTGCGATTTTTTTTTGCTTTCGATCACCGGCAGTTGGTACTCCCATCGACTGAATCGCTATTTAAAATTGAGCGGTGTTTTGTTACCTGTAGCCACGTGACCTTCGTGCCGGTAGAGCTTTTTGACGGTTCATGAGTTTATTTACTTTAGACTGTTGATGCCCGGAAAATCGTATTGCTACTTAGTAATGATCGATCAGTTACGCTCTTGTCTGCGAAATAATAATATTTTTTTAATTGTTTTTTTTCTCTGGCATTCCTTGTTGTTTATCAAACACTTGAATTGATCTAAGACAATTGGCTTTTTACGATTTGTAGGCTTTAAATGCTATGCTGGTTAAAAACTTTGATACTCGGGGATATTATCCAAAAATCGATGTTGATCAAAAGTCTCCATGGGCCCGAGGTCCGAAAATGCGATCCCTGGATCTACCTTCATCGTAACCAAAATGAGCAGATGAACTGTCAATAGTGTGTCAGGCTTCCATAGCTCCTATACTAATTAACTTAGGAATTTCATTCATATGTCGATTTATACTGTATTATATGGGCATTTCAGATCTTTTTTTAAATGGGACATCCAGTATATTTAGGTTCGTATTAGTGTCCTTTATAATTGCCTAAAGTTTTATTTCATTTGGTTATGTAGTTTAAGAGTAATAAATTAAAAACTAAAAAAAAAGTTTTGGAGTCTTAGAAAAAAATTCAAAAAACTACCTAAAATAACTTGTTTAACCAAGGCATTGAGTAGAATTTAAGTCAAGAAGGTCTAGAGATACTTTGAATATAATATCGTTTATTTATACAGGGTGTTCATAATTAGATTTCAAACACGACATATTTCAAAATAATTTCCAGATTTTTAAATGGAACGTCTTGTATATTATTTGGCTATTGGATGTATAATTCATAAGCGTTCTTTTTTTTGCAATGGAAGCATATAAATTATTTCTAGTCGTTATCGAAATAATTGCTTTCATAAATTATGTTGTTTAAATGCAGTTTTAATTAGGAAAATTAAGCATAGGCGACTATATTAATAATTATAAACTACAGTTAGTGTTCAAAATGTCTACCATGTTGATCTGAGCACAAGTTAATACGCTCTTCAAATGATCTATTCATATTATTCATATAATAAACAAATGAATTCTTATGTTATTTCAAAGCCTACCATGGTTTTTATGCATAACCATCACTAATTAGCCGTCTTGCTAGTATTTCATCTGAAATGTTGAGAAATGTAAATAGATCATTTGAAGGGCGTATTAACTTGTGCTCAGATCAACATGGTAGGCATTTTGAACACTAACTGTAGCTTATAATTATTAATCTAGTCGCCTATGCTTAATTTTCATAATAAAAACTGCATTTAAACAACATAATTTATGAAAGCAATTATTTCGAGAACGACTAGAAATAACTTATATGCTTCCATTACAAAAAAAAAATAATGCTTATGAATTCTACATCCAATAGCCAAATAATATTTGGGGAAAAAATATTTTGAAATGTGTCGTGTTTGAAACCTAATTATGAACACCCTGTATAAATAAACGTTATTATATTCAAAGTATCTCTAGACCTATTGTCTTAACTTTTACTCAATGCATTGGTTAAAAAGTTATTTTAGGTAGTTTTTTGAATTTTTTTCTAAGACTCCAAAACTTTTTTTTTAGTTTTTAATTTATTACTCTTAAACTACATAACCAAATGAAATAAAACTTTAGGCAATTATAAAGGACACTAATACGAACCTAAATATGCAGGATGTCCCATTTAAAAAAAGACAGCATTATGTTACCACACTTTTTTGGGCCACCCTGTATATTGCAAAATATTTTCCTGAAATGCACCATATAATACAATATAAATCGGCATATAAATGAAAGTCCTAAGTTAATTAGTATAGGAGCTATGGAAGCCTGACACACTATTGCCAGTGCATTTGCTCATTTTTACTATTTTGGTTGTGATGAAGGTAGCTCTCCGGGATCGCATTTTCGGACCTCGGGCCCATCGAGACTTTTGATCGGCATCGACTTTTGAATAATATCCCCGAGTATCAAAGTTTTTAACCGAGGGCCGATTCCCGTATGTTCCGTGCGGGGTCCTTTATAGAATTTTGAAGAGCAATCATATTTTTAATTATTTTTTTCTGTAATTTCTCATTGTTTAAACAACGAACAAACCAGAAAAGGCCTGGTAACAAACCACAGTATTATACTTAATAGCGTCTATATTTTAATTTAAGTGGCATTTATTTATTTCCATCTTGTTCCCATTGTGATATCTCGAGAACAGCTGAAGATCGAAATCGGGTATGTTACATAAAAACTATTGAGGATTTGAAGAAGAATTCAAAAATTTGGTGTATTCCTTTTAAAAAAACTAAATTCACGTATGCGCCCCGACTTTTTGAGCATAAACCTGTATTGTATAAACTCAAAATTTGTTAAAGTGAAAAATAAAATCGACGGAGAAATATTGGAGCTGTTCCATTCGTTTTGCCAACTGTGTATTAATATTATACAAAGGCAGCTTTTTATATAATTTTATATTGCCCTTAAATTTTTAATTTAAAAAAAATTAAGCTTTGGGTTGCAATAGGTTAGGTCTCATCTCATTTTTCTCAAATTTATTTTGACTTCTCTTATACGATTTGGTTAAGAGAAATTAACGGTTTTATAAAAGCTCTGTTTTTATAACCTAATTATAAAACTATTTTATAGAAGTTTCATTAAATATCTGTAAAAACATCATTAGAACTTATTACTATACACCACTTACCATTATACACCAAAATGGTTCTGTAAGCTTTTTGCTATAAAACATGATTTTCGAGGTTCTCTAAACACTGTTACACATATTTTATGTAGCAAATCTGACGATTTTAGACTTATGCGTCTCTTTTAATGGTTATATGAACGTTCTCAGAGAAAATATATATAGTTTAAATCTCGAAATATTTGCTGTAAGAATATTCTTACTGCCTTTATAAACAAATAAAGATTGGTCTTGCTTGCTCTGAAACAACAAAATAATCATTCCGAAAGTTTGCAGGCCTTAACTAATATTACTGCAATAATAAAATAACTGCAATAAATATTCGCTGAATTTTTTGACAGAATGGTGGGGATTAGCAACAAATCGACCGATAAAATGATATCCATAGAATGAGGCTATCTCTTTTTTCTTCTAAATCGTTAAGAAATAACAGTTTTTACGAAGCAATATCTAAAATTATCTTCAACTAATTTAATTTACCTTTTCATGTCTGGCACCTCGTTACAAAGTTTTTCGAATGAATATTCTATTTCACTGTTTTTATTTATCGTTGTGAATAGAGGACAATAGTTAAAAAATGTTACTATTTATGGTTTTTGATGTTATAAAAATTGTTACTTTATTGCTTATATATAGTGACAGGCAGAATTTATGCAGCATATGGCAAAAATTGTTTTAATTAGATTTAAACAAAATCCGCTATTGAAAATCGTTTCTGCATCATCGAAAATCGCAAAAATCAAAACAGGGGCGTCATACAGGGTGTTCCTTAATGACGTGCTAATATTTCAGGGTGTGATTCCTTAGGTAATTTTATAAAGAAAAGTTCATATGTACATATGTCCTCAACGGCTTAAATTTTCTGCTACAGGGTGTTGAATTTTTATTTTTTAAATGGTTATTTTTTAATATCTCCGAAAGTACTATAGATATTATTTTCAATTTTGGTATAGGATATAGAACCACAAATTTTAGTTAGGAAAGTTATTCAATTGTTGCACCAGTGGCGTCCCTGCAATCATGCCCTCTGATTTTTTTACAAAAAATATGGTACGCCACTGACATGTTTCCATGTGGATATTTTTTCTGATTAGCCTGGTCAATTCTACATGAAAATAGTATCTTGAGTTTTTGGCGTCAGACACGCCGTTTTTGATTAAAACAATTAAATTCAAATTGCTTCATTTAGCAGTATTCACGAATAATTTTTGAACACATACATCTAGTTATGGAATAAATGACGTTTTTACAAACATTATTTTCCAAACAATACTGACACAAAGTAAGTTGTTGGTGTTCAAAATTTAAGCCGTTGCGGACATATGTTCATATGAACTTTTCTTCATAAAATAACCTAAGGAATCCCATCCTGAAATATTAGCACGTCATTAAGGAACACCCTGTATAGCAGAAATGGCAATAAATGAAAATATGTCAATTCTTCTATTGTAGCCTAGCCTTTGCATGCTAGACTCTCAATGATGAGGAAACGATTGCCAACATTGGTTTCTGTTGAAATCTAACAATATTGTTTTTTCCTATATGCTGAGTAAATTCTGCGTGTCACTGTATATCAAATAAAAACATAATATACCGAAATTATTGATCTAAATTTTCTAGCATGATCATAAAATATATAAATTGATAAATTATGGCACAAAAATAGCAGATGCCTGTAATGATTTATGTGAGTTTTATATTTCACGGCTATTGTTTAATTGGTTTAATAATACAGGCATAAAAGTATTATTTAAGTATTTTTACCAAAATTATCCGCAACAATAAAACGGACAACAAGTTCGGAATGTAATTTACAATGATCACCATATAAAAGGGTATTAGTGTCATTTTTCGTTAAAATGTTTTCTAATTTTTACTAACCGTTATCATTAAGAGCATTCGATAAACATTTCTTCTCTTGTCGTTACTTTTTTGACGTATTTAAATATTAATCAGCTATCTCTCTCCCATGTACACAACATATAGCAACATTAGTAGCGGTGCAAGAGTTGAGCCCCTAAGAAAACATGAAAAATGGACCCCCTCTCATAAGAAGATGTGTTTTATGATCAAACACAAGCTCTATAGACACTCTGAGGGTGGTGCGTATGCTAATAAAGCGATTTACGTTGTTTTCGATTCAATGGATTTCATATTCATTGGGAAATGCGACCCAAGGAATTGTTCCACAAGGACGACCTCCTCCAGATGAAGGAATTCTTCTAAACTATGAAGGTCGACGATTACTTAAGCTGAACCTCACATGAATGGGCGTTGCTCTAGGTGAAATTAAGCGACAATGTCCATCGAATATTTACCAGGGAAATATCAGTACAGCAAAGGTAAATCACCAAGCAGTCTTCCAGACGAATGACTCTCTTTTCGATGGAATCTAGTAGCCTAAGAGTATGCTTAATATGTATATCTCCAGACATGAGAGCAGTATGGTCGAATCTGGACTTTGTAAAGTGCCAAAGTTGTTTAGGTGTATACAACTTGTAGGTCTGGAAAAGTACACTAAGTTTCTGCCACAAGGCGGGTATTTCAAGGCATAATTTCTGCCAGCTAGATGAAGGCAGTAGAATTGGAATTACGTGTTCCACCAAGGCATCTTTTAACGTACTTTTGAGTATCCATTTGGATACGCATGCCTTTTATTTAGATACTCAGTAAACATCAAATGTTTTAATTACAGTACGTTTCACGAAATTTGGATACGACTTAATGCTTTCCTGGGTCAGTCCCATTGTGTCGACAAGAGCTTGGCAATAAACAAGTCAAGTATGAAGGGACGGACTAAGGAAAACAAGCAATGATATGATTATATTAATGTAATCAAATGAAATAATATTTTTTAAAAATATTACTAGTCATAATATGTATTTACATTTATAATGTCATTCTACAGATAGTTCTGTTTCGCTATCGCTATCCTCATCAAAATTAATTATAATTGGATTAATTATACGATCCAGACTAATATACGAATTTTCTACAGTTATTACGTGACGGACTGAATTTTTCCAACTACCTGGGGGAATATCATTAAAGCATTTTCGTATTAATTCTACAACACTAGAACTTAAAGTCGGAGAAATATTTTCAGACCTAACCAGTGATTTTAACTGGTGCCACATATGCTCTATGGGGTTAAAAATGCAATAATAGGGTGTGAGCCGTAGCACTGTATGTCCAATTTCTTCTGCCAATGTGTCACAAACATATACTTTTTTTATACAATATGTCTTTAAAACTTCTAAAAGATCACTTTTTTTTATAACTTTCTTCAAAATATATATCATTCGCCGCCATGTAGTTCTGAATCTCCAATTTTGTATTATTTGAGCTTGGAGCTTTATGTAATTGGCGACTGTGATAGCTCGCATTGTCCATTACTATCACGCTATTCTGAGTAATGTTTGGTAAAAGACAATTCTTGAACCATTCCTCAAAAACTAACAAATTTTACCACAAAAAGATATTTAAATATAAATTAAGCAACCTAACAACCTGACGTGCCTATAGTTAATTATAATTATTACAATCCGGTCCTTTCCACATAATAATAACAAACGGTCATAAATAATGGGATGGCCACAGGTACTTTTACTACAGTCATTAAGTTATATCCATTTTTCGTGAAACAATCTTTACTATTTATTTATGTATTGTATTTATGTATTTTAAAAACTACTGAACTGATACCAGTGATGACTGATACCTAAAAATGCTTTAAAATGACCAGAGTAAGAAAAAATATTAAAAAAATAGGGTTGTTTAAAAGACATGGATACGCAGCAAAAATTCACTAAAGACATGGATACGCAAAAAAAATCAATAAAAGATGCCTTGTGTTCCGCCATAGCTATATCCGTTCCTGCAATGTTAATGTTTTTAGAGAAAAAAAAGATAATATATAAATATAAGGGGCCCGGATTTTAGCTGTGTCAAATCCTCTTAAAACTGATAAATGTTCGAGTCTTTAATTCTTAAAGCCAGATGATTAGATGTTCCCATAATGAACATAAAACAAAATAGTTTCTCTCAAATATCTCAAAGTTCCAAATAGTTTAGAAAAACTGACGTAGTATATGTTTACGGTTCGTTTTAGTTATCAATCTTTATTAAAAGTTTAGACAAGATAAAATCTCGATTCCATGAGTTTATCGTGCTCGTGGCCGGGGATTGAAATATTTTAAAAATTAATTATAATAATATAATCATAATGTACCAACCTATTACGAATAAAAATGTACCTGTCCATATAAAAGGAAATATTTAACAACAAAGATTACCATTGTTAGAATATATAAATATATTATTTTGGTTTACTGAAATTTTAAAATTATAGAGTTCTGCTCAATTAAATATGGTATAATTAAATAATATTTGATAATTTATTAAATTGAAATAATAACGCATAATAACCAATCTAGAGTTCCAACAAATAAAATTATTTTTCCTTAATTTATTGCAATAAGGGAATGACTAAAGAAATTATATCAAAAATATTAAATTCCGATAATGTCTATGAAGATAATTGGTCGTTTTTAACCAAAACAGAAGGAGGATGTTATTCGACTAACAGGAGAAGGCATACATACTGGTTTCTGAGAAAAAGCGTTAAAAAGAGTTTAAAATACTATTATTTTTCTACGATTGTTCTAAAATAGTATATTAAGATACAAGTTTCTTAAGACATTATCTTAGAGCACGCGTTTAATTTAGAGAACGACCCGCGAGGCGGGAAGTTTTCTAAAGTACAACTACTCTAATTGTCTTTTATAATCCTTTTTCTATTTGGGTCTTTAAAGTCTGAAAAACTTTTAAAAATATAGTAGATTTTTTTCCATTTGAATTAATATTGTCTTTTTGGGTTGGCAATACTTTTACAATTTAATAAAATGTTACAAGTATCAAATATGCCATGATAGAAACAATTGAACACAACAAAGCTTCTTCCCATCCGTCATAATTAAAAATAAATATATTATTAAAGTTAATAAAAATGACTCTGGAAGAAAGTTGTACTCCGTCAGAAATACGAGAAATTGCAGAAAATAATCTAGAAAAACTTTTAAAAAGAATATGCAACACTTTGAGTTATGATGCGAGCAGAACAAAGTTCAAAATATTGAACAAAATAATAAATAATACTATTGAACATAATATTGTGTCGACACAGAATCTGACAGGAATAACAATTAATGCCCAGGAAATGTCTACAGTAAAAATAAATATGTATATATAAAGTAACATGTATAATACTATATCCAATTAAAAATAAAAAGAGTATTTTATTGAATAAAACTTTAGAAATAGAGCATAAACTGGAAGGTATTTCTATTATTGTTAGGTTATGTTGTTTTATAGTTGTAACTAGAAATTAGTTTACGGACACCGGCATGTTATATATTTCCGAGTATAGAAATTTCAGATAAATATCTAGTACAAATGACTTGTTTGCAAGGTTAGTATTTTAAAGATTTCTATAAAAAAAATTGTCGAATCCATAAAGCATAGAAAACTAATTTCAACGAAATCGAAGTAAGCCTAAAATTTGCACCCTACTTGCTGCCAACATAAAAAAAATTAAATTTCAGTTTCATAAAGTGGCAGGTTATTAAATTTTTCTTGCATTTCATAATATAGCCATTATGAAACCCAAATAGAAAAACTATATTTTTTACTGAAATAAGTCCTCTGAATGCTTATAATATCAAGTTGCCATGAAAGCTGGATCCGTGTGGTTCGTTGCCTGGGCGCCCCATTGTTATTGTTACCTTGCAAAATATTAATAATATTTAAAAATATCAAAAATGGAAAGAAATAATTTCGATTCCGAAGAAGAAATCTCATTTTAATACAATAATTAATAAAGCCAATGAAGCAACACAAACACTTTATGCATTTCTTACATAAGTAACTATTAATC
Organism: Barypeithes pellucidus; assembly: GCA_963991005.1. Classification (NCBI taxonomy): domain Eukaryota; kingdom Metazoa; phylum Arthropoda; class Insecta; order Coleoptera; family Curculionidae; genus Barypeithes; species Barypeithes pellucidus. Next base: position 15,709,634 of record OZ022561.1, on the reverse strand, counting down.
TTTTTTCTAAGTTGCTTCTGTTTTATAAAAAGTTTTGAACTATTTTTTTCTTACGAATAAAAATATTTCTATAATCGGAAATAAACCTATTTGACCACCCTGTATACACGTGCTAAGATTTTTTTAAATGGTATTATGTGTATTTCTGTAGTACTACTATATGATTACCGTCACGAGGTACTTGGTTTTGAATATCACCCTCATAAATTATTGACGCAATAATATGTCCTATTCAAAATATTTTGCGTCGCAGATTTGGCAAGCTTTCAAAGAGCTTTAATATATTAGAAGTCTTATAACCAGTTCTAATCTTTTGAATGATTCGTTTTTAATCTCATTTAATATTCAAAACGAAATATTTTACAAAAGAATCATGTGTTTTCATGTCGGTCTTTGTTGAAGAAGAATCGTATGTAGATAAATTGATGGTATATTTTTTTCTTTATTTTTTCCTCTTCGTTCGCATGACAGCTTAGCGTGGTCTCCAAACCACGATCCTCGGTCATACCATGCTCCACCAAGGGCTGTCAATCTTTGGTTTTTCGAATTGCGGTATGACATGACCTACCGATTGGGAAGCGCGTACCGTAAAGATTGTTTCATGAAAAATGGATATAACTTAATGACTGCAGTAAAAGTACCTGGGGCCATCCCATTATTTATGACCGTTTGTTATTATTATGTGGAAAGGACCGGATTGGAATAATTATAATTAAATATAGGCACATCAGGTAGGTTAGGTTGCTTAATTTATATTTAAATATATTTTTGTGGTAAAATTTGTTAGTTTTTGAGGAATGGTTCAAGAATTGTCTTTTACCAAACATTCCTCAGAATAGCGTGATAGTAATGGACAATGCGAGCTATCACAGTCGCCAATTACATAACGCTCCAAGCTCAAATAATACAAAATTGGAGATTCAGAACTACATGGCGGCGAATGATATATATTTTGAAGAAAGTTATAAAAAAAGTGATCTTTTAGAAGTTTTAAAGATATTTTGTATAAAAAAAGTATATGTTTGTGACACATTGGCAGAATAAATTGGACATACAGTGCTACGGCTCCCACCCTATGTGGCACCAGTTAAAATCACTGGTTAGGTCTGAAAATATTTCTCCGACTTTAAGTTCTAGTGTTGTAGAATTAATACGAAAATGCTTTAAAGATATTCCCCCAGGTAGTTGAAAAAATTCAGTCCATTACGTAATAACTGTAGAAAATTCGTATATTAGTCTGGATCGTATAATTAATCCAATTATAATTAATTTTGATGAGGATAGCGATAGCGAAACAGAACTATCTATAGAATAACATTATAAATGTAAATAAATATGACTAGTAATATTTAAAAAAAATGTTATTTCATTTGATTACATTAATATAATCATATCATTACTTGTTTTCCTTAGTCCGTCCCTTCATACTTCACTTGTTTATTGCCAAGCTCTTATCGACACAATGGGACCGACCCAGGAAATCATTAAGTCGTATCCAATTTTCGTGAAACGAACTGTACCCCATACCCCACTAGATGTATGATCTCATCTGACCAGGCTACATTACCAGGTCCAGATGAAGGTAATTATTTCCTCCTTTTATTCCTCTTCTTGTTATTCTGCTTCATCTTCTGAAAAAAAAATAACTATCATGAATTAAAATGTTTGTAATTGCTGCCCCTTGCACTTAATTAGAATTTACCTGTACTGAAATTTATGGTTTTCAGGTTATTATTTAAGAAAACATTATTTCGTTTGCTCCTGTTTTAGTAGCATGGAACGATTAGGAGTCAGTACTAGGAGTAAGTACAGACTAAGTCCACTTTCAGAACGCGATTTCAAATTATGGTAGTATTGAATTTAAAATGATTTGCAACCAACAAACGCGAACAAACCTCCCTTTCATTTAAGATTCGAAGGGTAGTCTCCCCAGGGGATTAAACCACCAAGGCTGCCAAAATTTTTTAAAATCATTACTAATATTGACAGATTTTTAATAATAAACTAGCTTAACTAGTTTGTTGATATTGCTAATAAGTTAAGTAGTGGTAATTCAAATTATTCATTTGTTCCACTTGTTATACGGTCGATATTTATTTTTTGTATGAAACAATGTAATTCAATAAAACGGGAAATCCTGCAAGTCAATTTACATTAATAAATACGAAATGCGCACTCCAATAGTCTGATAAAACCCCATTTCTAGGCAAAACTACGCGCGGTATACCGCAGTTGATGTATTTTTTATGATTTGCTTAAGAGATTGCTCATGGTTCGAGGAAAACCAACCTTAAACAAGACCACATTCACTATGATTTACCTGTTCGGATTTGTTCGGGTTTGGTTATTGCCAAAGGCAGTATACAGGGTGTTTCCTAACCTCTATGAAAAAATGAAGGGGGTGGTATACAAGTTTTTCGCATGTCACTTCGTTTTCGAAATACAGGGTATTAAAAAAAATATTGTATTTTTCATTTTATTAATTAATGCATATGATTTAAAAACTTTGAATAATGAACTTAAAGAGGAGATGTTCCTCACGGGTCCATATTGTCTCCCACTCTCTTCTTACTCTACATTAACGACCTTCTAGTGAAAACGAAAAATCCGATATTTAGTTTTGCTGATGATAGCAAACTTATCTCATCTTTCTTTTTGAATGCACAAACATCGACGCACATCATCGCAGACAGCATGAAGTATCACGCCTCAACAAAGACCTGGAAGAAATTTTGGCTTGGGGTGACAGTAACCAAGAATTTAACGCTAAAAAAACCCAGGCAGCAGTTTTCTCTAAAAAGGTTAACATTACAGAACCGGATATACTCATGAACGGACACGCAATCTCACTGGCTTCATCTATTAATTTGCTGGGCGTCAATCTGGGAGGAAATATGTCTTGGCAGAACCACGTTGTGGCAATCGCCAAGATAGCTTCTCAGAAACTTGCGGTACTCTTCCGAACCAGAAAGTTGTACACACCTCAACAACTTTTGACACAATACAAAGCCCAGATTCGACCATCACTAGAGTACTGCTCTCATGTTTGGAGCTCTGCACCCAAAGATGCTCTCCGGCTACTGGATTCCATCGAAAGGAGGGCCATTCGTCTGATTGGAGACCACGAGCTGACTAAGAATCTCGACTCCTCGACAGCCTAGAACACAGAAGACAGAGAAAGTGCTCGGCTGACCTTGCCCTCTTAATTCCGCCCAGAGCGGCGAATAGCAGAAATACACGACGAACCACTGCCGCCCATTCATATGTGGTTAAGCTTAGTACTTCTCGAACTTCAATATTTAAGAATACCTTTATCTGGAGGACTTCATCCTTATGGAACGACCTTCCCGTGATCGTTTTTCCCAACGAATATAACCTCCAACGATTCAAAACCAACGTGAATCGATTTTTGCGCACACGCATCACTCCCAGAGTGCCCTAAAGAATTTTTCCTATAGTGCTTGTGTTTGATCATAAAAAAAAAAGTAAGACAAATGTCACGGAGAAAACAAGTGTGGTTGCCATGGAACAAAGCAAAGCCTACTCGTATAATTTGACGATAAAAACACGATAATAACAAAAAAATTAAGTTACCAAGATCCCCGCAAATGAATTAATTGTAAAATTTAAAATTGATACAAAGTAAAGTGCTCTAATCCTTTATGTTTAACAAATATCGTGTCGTTTATTACATGTTCTTACGATTCTGATTAATATCTGTTCACTTTTCGAAAGTATTATCTTTTACGTGGCAGAAGATACCCACTAGATGGAGATATGATTATTACCGATAAACCCTGATGAATGGTTCGTTGTTGTTGAAATTGTTTCGAGCATAGAAATAAGTAAACCAAGAATCACCACCAAGCCAAACCCTGGGCTATCGTTAGTGCCGTCAAAGGTTGGATGTGGCGACCTCCAGAATTCCGTGATTATTTTACAGGTCCGTATTAAACATTATATTATCCAGAAGAATTTGTGTCGGTGGTAGGTTTATTTAGTATATGCTAAAATCTTAAATGAGAAGGGGGAGGGGGTTGTGTGGTAACTGGTATTATACATTACATCTAAATAAGCTAAAAAAAATGAAACTATAACCGATTGTGATGGTATACGGATGAAACGATAAAATGAATTAAAAGCTGGGTTTCTATGATAGGAAAAGTGACATTGCTATTGTTTATGTCGACGAGACGGCCTTTGCAACTACGGAAGGTTGAAACGTGTATTTCCTCTTCGTGTCTCAGCAGTTCCATTTTATTTAAAAGTGATGTTTTTGTTTTTTTTGAACATGCGAGGAGAATCTGCTTTCCGACACGATGCACCCGGAGTGCAAAGTAGTGTCGGGCTGGCTCTATTTCTCTGATGGAGAAAACGTGTCTCTCTGAGGGAGACCAATCATTCTGAAGGAATGACGCCGACCGACTAAACTCCCCGCGATATTGTGATAGCGGCGTTAGGCACTCTTTCACGCTTAGGGTTGAGTGTCGAGATCTCCAAAAAGCCATTTCTGGCTTTTGGAGACCAGAGGGTTTGTGGGAGTTACTTTGTGTTGTGTGTGTAGTTGTGTAATGGGTTTAAGGGAGCAGTGTTATGTTGGCGGAGCGTTTAGGCTCCTGTGTAATTTTTTATTGGGGTAAGGGTTCGGGTTTTTGGGGAAGTTGTCATGAATTATTGGATTGGGATGAAATAGCAGTTTTCTGAGAAACTCAGCGTGTCTTTCATTGAGAAATTCGCGCATGGGCTGTACCTCAATGTCGCGGTGGACGGTCGCTCCCCTAACGTACCATGGAGCACGTGTGATAGACCTGAGGATCTTGTTTTGGACAGTTTGAAGGCGATTTTTATGGGACACCATGCTATAGCAGACCTTGTTTCTTAGGGACAGTTTGCTTTTACGGCCTAGGAGGGAGTACATGGCGCCGAATGCACCATTACCTTGAGTGATTTTGTTTTGAATGTGTGTCTTCCACGTTAACTTTTTGTAGATGGTGATAAAATTGATGTCTTAATTCTTTAAAACAATAAAATTTAATATTGATTACCTGCTGAAGCGGGTGGTAAAAGAAGGATTTGAAATTTTCAAAATGACACCCTGTATAATAGTATGTCATTAAGGAGCGGTAATGACATTGGTTATTTATGAGCATATAGGAACCGCTGGCGAATATTTTTAATTAGAAATTTGGTTGTTATTTACGGCAATGTCAATTTACATCAAATTACAAATGATATATACAGGGTGTTTCGGGAGGAAAGGGAAATATTTTGGGAACATGTTCAGGAGGTCAAAATAAGAGAAATTAACTCATATGTTTTAATCCGATTCTTAACCGTCTTTGAAATAATCGGTTTTAAAGTTTTTTTTGTAAAGTTTTGGAGTAATTAAGAAGTTTTGTATTTCTAACTCCAGTTTGTAGGTATTTCATTGCTTGTCAATACCTAATTTAATTGACAAGCATGGTTGTCAGTTTGATTTATTCTGAGCGTTTCGACTCGAAAAGAGAAAAGGTTCCATACGTAATGCCTCACACATTCACCCATAGGGAGTATGCTGACATGATATTCGTGTATGGTTTCTGTAATGGTAGCTCATTACGGGCTATTGATGAATACCGACGTCGTTTTGTGTTTCAAAAAGTTTTTGCAAATGCTCAGGAAACAGGAATAATCTTGAATAATCGTTTTCCTGATCGTTGGATTGGCAGAGGAGGACCTCAAGCTTGGCCACCGAGGTCACCAGACCTAAACCCACTGGATTATTGCCTCTGGGGGTGGATGAAATCACTAGTATACGAAACACGAGTAGAAACCGTGGTAGGACTCCACAATCGAATTTTTAATGCTGCAAATATCATTATAAACAATCCCCAAGTAATTCAACGCGCAACACGAGCGATTAACAAACGTGGTGCAGCTTGTATTGAAGTTTGTGGCGGTATTTTCGAAAACATTCTAAATTAGTGGAATTTTGTTGTTTTACTAGTATCTATTGGTGTTGCTTTTGAAATAAAAAATAGAAATACAAAACTTCTTAATTACTCCAAAACTTTACAAAAAAAACTTTAGAACCGATTATTTCAGAGACGGTTAAGAATCGGATTAAAACATATGGGTTAGTTTCTCTTATTTTGACCTTTTGAACATGTTCCCAAAATATTTCCCTTTCCTCCCGAAACACCCTGTATAGAACAATACTAATAACAATAATAAAAATACATAAAATAAATCACATAATTATATTGAAAACTACTTTATTGTTATTATACAGGGTGTTATGGAAATTACATTATATGTAAACCGGCAATTCCTGAGATGAAAACAAATTGAAGAAAAATATCCAAAAATGGCGCTTTAATTTAATATGCCCTGTACATGACCTGACGTCAATCCAAAATTCAGCACGTGGTGATACTGGGAGAAAGATAAACAAAACAACACTACGTTCTACCACACACGATGTATATTGGATACCAAGTTCTTATACTTTTGTCATGAGCTTTCCACCATAGCTTTGCTTCTAATTCAAAGGTACTGTGTTCGAGTATGGAATTTTGAATGAATGTCAGTTGACTTGTGAAGTGATTGTCATGAATGAATATGAATTGTGAAACTGTTGTATCGAGTTTAAAAGGTTGCAAAAATGTTTTACTAAATACTTCATACAATTTAATGTAATGGTAAATTATTGCAAAAATCCAGTTTCTACAATCCTATTTTAAATGCGCCATTTCTTGATTAATTTTATTTAGTTCTGGTTAAAATTTTGACCTTTTAAGGACTCGGTTATGTAACAGTCACGTCCGGCTAGAGTACAGCCTAATGCGACTTAATTTCGCTTAAATAATAATTATTGTTTGTTTCAATACTGATTAAGTGATCAAGTTGACGACAAAAATAATTAAAAGTACTGCCTATTAGTTTTAAATTATTTTCCATAGGTTTTTTTTTTTGAACTGGACCTTAATCGTTGGTTCTTACTTTATCATTATTATGTCTTTTATTTTTTTATTAGCGATCGAGTGATTATATCGACAACAAAAAGAAGACTTAGAAGGACCGAACCACTTATTATTTGTACATTATTTGCAATTTTTTTCTGTACTCATCGAAGGAAAAAAATTAAATTGATCCAGCAACCTAGTATCAAATAAATTTATTTTATCATCTTAGTATTTGTGTTTGTCACGATATGTCTTACATAACTTAATTAAAAGAAGTCTGGAAATCACGAGGTTATATTAAAAAAATATTGCTAAAAAGATTTTCGCCATCTCGCTGATCAACTAATCAATATTATTCTCGCAATTGCACCCACACATAACTGTTAAATTAAATTTGATCAAAATTTAAAAAATATGCACGGAGAGATTTCTTTTTACTGTATAGAGGGTGTTCCTTAATGACGTGCTAATATTTCAGGGTGTGATTTTATAAAGAAAAGTTCATATGAACATATGTCCGCAACGGCTTAAATTTTTTGCTACAGGGTGTTGAATTTTTATTTTTTAAATGGTTATTTTTTAATATTTCCGAAAGTACTTTATATAATATTTTCAATTTCGGTATGTGTTAATAGGTTTCTGATTAGCCTGGCCAATTCTACATGAAAACGGTCTCTGGAGTTTTTCTCGTCAGATCGTCGTTGATTAAAACCACTAAATTCATATTGAAACTCATTATTATTAACATTGATAAAATAATTAATGGTAAATTTTGTTTTACAAAAATTGTTGGAGTGGGCAATTCGATGCGAAGACGGGCGGCCATTTAAGTGAACTTGGCCATTTTCAACAATGTTTATAAAACAAAATTTATCATAAATTATTTTATCAATGTTAACAATAATAATAGTTTTGTTTTCTTGACCGTTTTTTAACAAATTTTAGGTATTTTGTTCCTGGGCTTCGCTCACTTTCGAAATGAAAATCCAATTTATCTATTTGAACAAATCGTTCTGACGATGGTTTAAATAAAATTAACCGAAACGTTAACTGAAAATTGGATTTGCATTTCAAAAGTGACGGAGACCCAGGAACAAACTATTTGAACAAATAGTTCTGACGATGGTTTAAATAAAATGAACCGAAACGTTAACTGAAAATGGGATTTGCATTTGAAAAGTGACCGATACCCAGGAACAAAGTACCTAAAATTTGTTAACAATAATGAGTTTCAATATGAATTTAGTGGTTTTAATCAAGAACGGTGAGCGTCTGACGAGAAAAACTCAAGAGATGGGTTTCATGTAGAATTGACCAGGCTAATCAGAAAAAATATCCACCTGGAAAAATGTCAGTGGCGTACCATCTTTTTTGTAAACAATATCAGAGGACATGTTTGCAGGGACGCCACTGGTGGAACAATTGAATAACTTTTCTAACTAAAATTTGTGGTTCTATATCCTATTAACGCATACATAAAATTGAAAAGAATATCTATAGTACTTTCGGAGATATTAGAAAATAACCATTTAAAACATAAAAATTCAACACCCTGTAGCAAGAAATTTATGCCGTTGCGGACATATGTTCATTTGAACTTTCCTTTATAAAATGACCTAAGGAATCACACCATGAAATATTAGCACGTCATTAAGGAACACCCTGTATAATAAGTTATGCATAATACGGTCTAGATAAATATTACATTCATTAGCAATTTATAAACTAAATAATTGGTTACATGATTTTCTTCCAAGGACAGCTACCCATTTTTGTATGTTTAAATTTGTTAATTTAGTTAAAAAAAAAACGAACCATCCAACCAATCTGAGGACAAATTGTTCAGATGCAGATGTTGAAAAAATACATAAAGATACATTATTATTTCAATGTGCAAAATATCAAATTTAAAGGTTAAATATGGCATGAAATAATATGCCGTTTTCAGGGTTATTGTGGTCAATTAATCCAAGTTTGATCAACCAATTTCAAAAAAAGTTAAACGGGACACCGCGTCCTACTAGGCTGTACTTTTAGGCAAAACGAAGACCCCTTAATGGTCCGCCTATACTTTTTCATTAAAGTTTTTTTTTATTTTATAAGTTTTTAAATTAATTTTAAATTAAAAAAGGTATTATAAATTTCAATATTTTAATTAAACTATTGTGAGTCCCCTTTAACAAGCGACATAATCTTTTAGGGTTCAATTTTTAATTGTTTTTTAACTGGTATTGTCTACTTCGGTTTTGAAATGACTAACAAAATTTAGTCATAGCAATACAGTATATTTTATAATATTTAGGGAAAGTGGTGTGAATTTTTCTGCAATTTCAATAAAATTTGTCATTGAATTTGAACTTGTTTATGCTATTACCTATTAATTAAAAAATTCATTAATTTATTCATGACATTGACTTCGTTCATTGGCGAGCGTTACGTAGCTTGAAGCTTTCCCTGTTGAGTCACCGGTATTAAGGCGAGATAATGTATTTTCTATTATTTAGGGAGAGAGGTGGACTTGTTTTTCAATCAATTTAATAATATTGACATTGAATCCAGATACACAATTACAATATTATGAAACTTTCTCAAGTTCATTAGTGTTCTTTTTTGTCAAATTGAGTTCATTCATTTGTAAATTAAGTTCCTATTTTGATATCTGATGTTATACTAATTTTGAGATATAACGAGGAATATACAGTATGTGTACATATACAGGGTGTTATGGAAATGACGTATTATATTTAAATGGGTGACTCCTTGGGTGTCCTAGAGAAGCGCTACATATTTTATTTTTTTTAAATCGACCGTTTTAAAAGTGGGGTAATAAACACTCTTACTCACAGGTCAGTCCGCGCTACTGTACAACATTTCACCCAGAGCCAATGGCAATGTTGCCAAACTTAATGTAAAACTGAAATTCCATATAAAATTATAAAAATAAATTATTTTCTACCTACTTGTATTTATCCTTATACCCAAAGAGCGAGGAAATCCAGGCCCAAACACAATCAGTTTTTTTTCTTTTTCATGGGAACACTCCTGGAAACACTTTATGTATACACAGTAATAGTGAAACAGAACCGATAGTTAGCTTTCGAAAATACAATAATAGAGAAGAAACGCGTCAATAAAAACAATATTCAAAGATTATTTTTGGACGGGCAATATATATTCGTAAACCGAAGAAACAGAGCGGATTGCTGAGAGTGTGTTGGTGATCGACGAGACACAACGTATCCGGCCGCTGGTTGGTCTTGAACTAACAGACGCAAGCGTAAGGCGCTATATGAAACTACTTCGCTCAGCCGATGTAAGGCGTCAAGAGGTCATTGGCATTTGACCTAGTGACGTACGTGGCTATTACTATTCCATGTTTTTCGGGTTGTTTAAAACATAGTCCGTCGTAAATGTTCTTCAATTAATTGTACAATAAGGTATTAGGTACAGAATGGAAAAGTGTTTAAATTATTTTATTTTGACAACACCGGCTAGAATTCCTTGACTGCTTACATGTATCGCAGTGCCACATAGGTGTTTTTCTGGTTTGACGTCAGGTCACTTTTACCGCTAAATGAATTGGAAGCGCCATTTATGGCTATTTTTCTTTATCTCAGAAATTGCCGGTTTAAATATAATACGTCATTTCCATAACACCCTGTATAGTCGGGAAATGGCTTAATAACTTTTGACCGCTAATTATTTTGACAAAATTTGGGTGTGGCTTATTGGGGAAGGTAATCTACTTTTTGACGGAGGAATGTACTGTCAAAATGCCGGATGGACGCCATCTTCTTGGTAAAGAAAATTAAATAGGAAGGGGGTCTCACGATACATCATATCGAGCTCCTAGCGAGTACTTTTCGATGCCAGAATATTACTTCTGTATTCGCGACAAAATGACTGCATTTTAAAAATTGTATAATTATTATTTTTTTATTATTCTTTATTTCATTCATCGTATTAGAAAAATAAATACAACTTGCCATAATGTAGGAATGGGCGACATGTTGATAATTTTTGAGAAATGTACACTTTACATCTTATTCGACGAATATAAGAAACGCTCCTCGTAATAATAAAAATATACTTTAAAATTTTCGTTCGTTCTGGAACTTGCATTATTTATTTGCAGGTTTCCTGCTTCGGGTGCTCATTATGTAGCAATTAAATGAATTTTCTGCTATGAATCATTGATTCTTGTCGGAATTTTTTTTATTTTTTGTGTGCTTATAGTAAAAAACCCTGCAAATGGCAATTATTATAATTTTTAACGTTTAAATAGTATTTTTAATTTGGTTTCCTACACATAAAAAATCACTATGCAAATTATTTTCTTTAAATAAGATTGCAGCTATCCGAAACAACATACAGGGTGTTCCTTAATGACGTGCTAATATTTCAGGGTGTGATTCCTTAGGTCATTTTATAAAGAAAAGTTCATATGAACTTATGTCCGCAACGGCTTACATTTATTGCTACAGGGTGTTGAATTTTTATTTTCTTAATGGTTATTTTTTAATATCTCCGAAAGTACATCACCAGTGGCTTACCTGCAAACATGTCCTCTGATATTTTTTACAAAAAAGATGGTACGCCATTGATATTTTTCCATGGGGATTTTTTTCTGATTAGCCTGGTCAATTCTACATGAAAACGGTCTCTTGAGTTTTTCTCGATTTTTTCTTGAGGAAAACCGCTAAATTCATATTGAAACGCATTATTATTAACATTGATAAAATAATTAATGATAAATTTTGTTTTATAAAAATTGTTGAAAATGGCCACCTTCACTTAAAAGGCATGCTTCCTCCGTCATCGAATCGAATTGCCCACTTCAACAATTTTTATAAAACAAAATTTTTCATTAATTATTTTATCAATGTTAATAATAATTTTTTAAATATGAATTTAGTGGTTTTACTCAAGAAAGAAGCACCCGACGAGAAAAACTCAAGAGCCCGTTTTCATGTAGAATTAACCAGGCTAATCAGGAAGAATATCCGCATGGAAAAATGTCAGTGGCGTACCATCCTTTTTGTAAAAATTATCAGAAGATATGTTTGCAGGGACGCCACTGGTGGAACAATTGAATAACTATTCTAACTAAAATTTGTGGTTCTATATCGTATTAACACATACCAAAATTGAAAATAGTATCTAAAGTACTTCGGAGATATTAAAAAATAACCATTAAGAAAATAGAAATTCAACACCCTGTAGCAATAAATGTAAGCCGTTGCGGACATATGTTCATATGAACTTTTCCTTATAAAATGACCTAAGAAATCACACGCTGAAATATTAGCACATCATTAAGGAACAGCCTTTATACTCTGAACAAAATAAATTTAGAATTTAAAAAAAACAACTGATTTTCCGCTTACCAGATTACAGCGCTGTCAAAGTTAGTATACGTATCTGTCAAGTTTGAAGTTTCTAGCGCTTAGTATCAAAATAACCTCTCCTAATAGCAGTAATGCGAATTAAAAGTTATATGATATACCGGGTGTTTCTGAATAATCTGCTAATATTTTAGAGTCTGATTTAGGTCGTTCTATAAGAAAAAGTTCATATGATATCCGCTTGCGGCTTATTTTTTTTGCAACAGGGCCTAAAAAATGCAAGAGACCGTTTTCATGTTTCTGGCTAACCGGAAAAAATATTATCCACCTCGAAAAATATCAGGAGCGTCCCACCATTTTTCTAAAATATATAAAAGGAATAACTTTTCTAACTAAATCTTTTAAAAATCGAATATTAAACATATCCAGGATTCGGATCAAGATGTCGCCATAGTTACAGGTTTTTTAGTCTCGAAAATCGATAAAGGGTGATAATTTATGGGTCTTGTAGCTCTGCATTGTGGAGAAAGTCCGCCATTTTATATTTAACTGTATTAAAAGAGTAACGATAGCAAATGGTCAGCATGCGACGATAAATCCGGTATTACTCTTTACAAGAAAACATACAAATAACTTTTACATACCTAATGGAATACTATCTTTCTATTGGTGATCAAAAATTATGCAATGTTTTGTAATTTTGGGTCAAGTCGACGGCTGGACTTTCGAGACTTCTTAGACCACCAAACCACCAACTGATCTCTGTATATTATGTATATCTAATGACGTCAAACCTAGACGAAAAAGTTGAGTAATAGTAACCACGAGCCAGTCATAAATCTAGGTTTTATTTTGTATAGAAATACAATAAAAATGTCCCTTACGTATAAATAAATAATTTATAACAATAAGTATTATTTTTATTTTATGGGCTCAATGGCGACTTATGGGAGATGTAACAGACGGATGATGATGATGGTCGTCAGCTGATTCTTGCGTTTGTTTTCAAATTCGATTTATTTAAATAATTGATTTATTATAAGATTATCTACTTAGTCTGGCGTAATGTATTATTAAATCCAGGTGTTAACACCTTAAATAACTTTGTTATAAGCCTAAAGCTAATAATATTTGAGGAGGAATAAGTAAACCTATTCCTAGATAATTATGAGATTATAAGATGATGGCTCCCGTTAGTTATTTCGATCGATAATATCTTTCGAAGAAACCAAAATAGTCAGGTGTATGTATTTAGTATTAAAAGTAATTAATCTCGTTATTTATATAAATAAATTCTATAAAAAAATAAAACCAACGTCAATATCATCAGCATATACCAAGCGGTCAATAAGTAGCTACATACCAATATTATTTATAAAAAGAACAAAAAGTGACGGCCCTAACACAGCACCCTATGGGACACCACCTGGATAGAGCAATGCACTTACGCTAGTTATAGACATATTATGGCTTAATAAGGCTTATTGAAGGTTCTGAAAATCGGTGGTTTGGTCCAAACAAAACAGAGAGTCATAGATTAAAAATTCTGGAATAGAATCCGTTCCAGTGATAACGTTTGATATTGAACGATAAAATAGTATCAAATATCCATATGAAAAATTATTATTTCCAGACCACCCGATGATCCTTATACAATAAGGGCGTATTTTTGTCTACACAGTAGCACGTTAAAATACTATTTCAGATTGAATGGTACTACCAAGAAAAGGAAGCCCTCTCCATTGATAGGATGCAACCACCTGTAGACCGGTTTGTACTGTACACCTACCCTGTACTGACGAGAACAAATAAGTTCGAAACCGGTCTACAGGTGGTTGCATCCTATCAATGGAGAGGGCTTCCTTTTCTTGGTAGTACCATTCAACCTGAAATAGTATTTTAAAGTACTACTGTGTAGACAAAAATACGCCCTTATCGTATAAGGATCATCGGGTGGTCTGGAAATAATAATTTTCCATATTGGTATTTGATATTAATACCACCTGACAAGCATATACTTTTTATTTCTTAGATGAAGATAAACCATTTTACAAAGCAAACCCTGAAAAAAAATGATTTAAAGCCCTCATATTGTTTCAGATTTTTACGTATTTTTTTGGTTCTGCAATTATCATTACATATATTCCTTATAATCGTTGATATTTCGTATTCCCTTGGTACTCAGTGTTACCCCGACCTCTTCTATTCTTATGGATTAAAATTGAGCTATTTAAAACATTTTTAAAACTTTGTTATTGTCAAAAATATCATAATGTATATATATAGAGCTCGGAATTATCCAAAATGTAATAAATTATAAATGTGGAAATACCTGCTTATATTTTACAGCTTACCTTATTTTTACTATAAATAAATTTTGGATTATTATTCTGTGACGTTAAAATTTTACAGGCATTTAGCTCTTTCGTCACAAAGGCGGTCTCGAAAGGGCGCGTCACTTACTGGAGATAAGCTATTTCTCAATTTATTTTCGATATAACCATAGAACATTTATTTCTTTTTCTATAAGATAATTTTTAAATTTCGCTATAAGTCCGAAAATATTGAAGATAGGTATAGCAACACAATATCATTAGATAGGAAATTCGATCCTCCATTAGCAATTTAAAAAAAAGAAGATTTTTGTAATAATTCATCTCCTTCAGAAATATTGTTATGGAGACGCCCTAAAACTAATTAAATACTGTTAAAAATTATAAAATTTCGATGGTCTTGTGAAACTATTGTCAAAATTTCAGCTATCTAGCTGTAACCGATAAAATGATATGATTTTCTTTTCAGGTCCCGATACGGTGCTAACACATCACAAGATTATTTATAATTCAAAAACTCTTAAAGATAGGTAGATGATATTATAAAGATAACTGTTCTAGATTTTTACCTAGATTCCAAAAAATATATAATATATAGGGTAATTCATTTAAAACTCTGAAGTTGCTACCACTTTCGGTATGATCGGGCAACACCGCACCATCCAAAATATTTTGTGAACGTAGAAAACCATCTCTTATAGCCACAGCCAAATTTTCCAAATAAAATCTCATTTAGTTCTCGAGATACTTCTAATAGGCCACTTTACTTGGTGTACCCTGTATACATACAGAGAGTTATTTAATGATATGTACTTATTTTAATAGGTCATTACTGGATCAATTTTAAGACAGAGAGTTCATATTACCAACCTATAGCTATGGATAAGTACGACTTCTGGGATGAGCCGTAAAAAGTTAAGAGCCATTTTGCTTTCGTTGCTAATACAAACGTAATATTCTGGCGTCGTAAAGTACTCGATAGTATACCTTCGAAATGATGTATTGCAAGACCCCTCTTCCTATTTAATTTCGATCAAGATGGCACCCATATGCCATTTTAACAGTAAATTTGCGAGTCAAAATTTATTAAGCCGTTTCCAGACTATACAGGGTGTTCCTTAATGACGTGCTAATATTTCAGGGTGTGATTCCATAGGTCATTTTGTAAAGAAAAGTTCATGTGAACATATGTCCGCAACAGCTTAAATTTCTTGCGACAGGGTGTTGAATATTTATTTTTTAAATGGTTATTTTTTTTAATATCTCCGAAAATACTTTAGATAATATGTTCAATTTTGGTATGTGTTAATAGGATATAGAACCACAACGCCACTGACTTTTTCCATGTGGATATTTTTCCTGATTAGCCTGGTCAATTCTATATAAAAGCGGTCTCTTGAGTTTTTCTCGTCAGACGTTCTTGATTAAAACCACTAAATTCATATTGAAACTCACTATTATTAACATTGATAAAATAATTAATGATAAATTTTGTTTTATAAAAATTGTTGGAGTGGGTAATTCGATGCGAAGACGGATGGAAATGCCTTTTAAGTGAAGGTGGCCATTTCCAACAATTTTTATAAAACAAAATTTATCATTAATTAATTTATCAATTTTAATAATAGTGAGTTTCAATATGAATTTAGTGGTTTTAATCAAGAACGGTGCGTCTGACGAGAAAAACTCAAGACGCCGTTTTCATGTAGAATTAACCAGGCTAATCAGAAAAAATATCTACATGGAAAAATGTCAGTGGAGTACCATTTTTTTGTAAAAAATATCAGAGGGCATGCTTGCAGGGGCGCCACTGGTGGAACAATTGAATAACTTTTCTAACTAAAATTTGTGGTTCTATATCCTATTAACACACACTAAAACTGAAAATAATATCTAAAGTACTTTCGGAGATATTAGAAAATAACCATTTAAAAAATAAACATTCAACACCCTGTAGCAAGAAATTTAAGCCGTTGCGGACATATGTTCATATGAACTTTTCTTTATAGAATCACCTAAGGAATTACACCCTGAAATATTAGCACGTCATTATGGAACACCCTGTATAGACACACTGTATTAAAATACTATGTGTATACTAATTCACAATTTTTATGCTGTTTTGGACATTACATTTCCTTTCCTGAAAAGTGGGGATCATATTATTTTGCAGTAGCTGTCATTGGGGTTTTACCTAACCACGACTTGATGACATTGATGAATTTTAAGTTCATGCTATAAAACCACCAATAATTATTTGAGCACAATTTGATTAATCATCATCAGAACACGCCAAATAATAATGAAATGCGAGCTAATAATGATTTTAATTAGGGCCACAACTTAAAATTAGGTATTATAATTTATAAATTTTAATTTCTGTACTTAAATCGCAGGCATATATGCATATGCAGGAAAAAAGCGCGTGATCGAAAAATAGACGCAAAAGTTAAAAAGTCACGATAACTAAATAATTATTCTGCTGTCACATTTTTTTAATTATAACGATTTTTTACATGCTTCTGAAATCATTAAAATTGTATTTTCCAAACCGACAATCCACTGTATTATTTTGTCTACAATAAATTCACTGGTGCATCCAGGGGGTGCGGCAGTGGGCTAATTATTTACTAGGATAATTAACAATATTAATATTAATTATATTTATAAAACACATTTGTACAAAACATTTTATTTATTCCGTGTAAGGACATTTTTAATCACATAGTTTATTATAATATATACAACGATAACCTTCTAGAATATAAAAATGACTGTGGTGGAATCTTATACTTAACTATGGTACCCAACTAATTAAAAAGAAATTATTAATATTTATTGAAATATTTTCTTAATAACCACTTATTAACTGCATCTTGCATGCACATTTTTCCTTCTATCTAATAAGTGCTCTGCTCTAGAATCACCAAGGAGCCCATGTATCAAATACATCGAATGAAATTTCGATGGCCTACTAAAAATTACCCTCCCTTTTCTCTAGGCCTAACCATAGTCCATTTTTTGGCTTTAATATAGCAGTCTTACTAAATTTAATCGGTATTTCGGTTCTGTCGATTGGCATCAAGTTGAATTTGGAATATAAGCTTACCACCAGAGCTTTGGTTTCGAGTAGAGCAAATCTAGAACCTATAAAATAACAACTTGTGAATTAAATGTAAATTAATTTATTTATTTTCCTTCCCGACAAACTTTATTGTATGGGAATAGTCAGATTGTATACCAAACCAAGCATAATATTGTAGGGGAGACCTTTATACAACACACTTTCAAACCGAAAGCGTCTATAAAACTGTTATAAACCTTATATAAGGAATGTCTGCAATTAGGAAGTATTTCATTTACGTATTCTTGGATGTTGTTAGTAGTTATTTATAGGGTGTTACAAATTCGGCCTTCACCATTAGGATTTCGGAAACGGTAAGAGATACGAAGTCGGTTAAATTGTGGCAAAGTTCTGTAATTATGGATTCAATAATATGCCGCAAAAAAATCAAAAATAAATACATGGCTTTCAAAATATTTGGAAAAATCTAAAATTTTGCGTTTCGGTTCCTATTTTTTTTCCTGACTTTGTTCGAAGAGATGTCCAAAAATAAATTTCACTTCTCATTGCTACTTTTTATTCTCCACAAGATGGCATCATCAGATCTTTCATGCGACGTTTCATCTTTAGGTCACCATCATCAACTTATTTTTTTTTAATGCGGGCCTGGATTTTTTTGTTTAAATTATGAAGAGGACCGAAATCTACATTCAATGGTATACAATAGTTACTAGTTTTCCGACATTTTGTCCCTTAAATTGACCATTTTCATTAAAATACTCCTATTCGGTTCTAGTGATGATGGTTGCGAGAAAAATGGAACGTCGGATTGAAAATTTACTTAAAAGATCTTATAGATGAGAAAAAGTGGCAACGAGAATGTAAAATTTATTTTCAAATATCTCTTTGAATTTGAAAACAATTTAGGATAAATCCTGTTTGCATTTATATTAAACCACAAACAAAAAAATGTACTCGTTGACTTCATTAAGCCTGACAGTGAGTTTCTAATCAACATTTTTATAACAATTTTTGATATTGTCAAAAAGAAGTGACGTTACTCTTGAACCAAAATCATATTTTTTTGAGGAACCTCGTATATGAGGTAAATATAATAGAAAAAATTCCATGTGGCTACAACTTAAGTAACCATACCGTATATACATTTTTTAAATAGCTTCTGTAATATTTCTCTATTGCGCCACATGTCTTTTAATTCCATCAATAGATATATTTTACTCGACTGATTTTAAAGAACAATGAAAAATAAAATTATAAAAATAAATAAAAAAAAAAAATCATTGAACAGATCCGTTGTACGAACATACCTATACAATTTCTCGGACCGCTTCCAAAAGGCATATAAGTACCAGGTATAATATTGTTTTCATTACTAAATCGTTCAGGATCAAATTTATCTGGAGATGGAAAATATTCTGGGTCCATGTGAATACCATAAACTGGCGCTACTACTAAGCATCCCTTTTCTATCAATAATTCGTTTTCTTTCGAATTTCTGGCCGGTATGAGGTAATCCTAAAATTGCAAACAATATTTATTTGCCGTTTATACAGTCTCCTTAAAATTCGCCCTTTTAAACACATTTGGCTTATTTAGTTTGACAGGGATGGACTAGACGTAACGCAAAAATGCTTTTCTTTACACTCTGTATGATGAAGGAACGACAATAATTTTTTTTTTGGATACTCTAAACCTTAAGCTGAAAAAAATGTACTCTTGATCAATGTCGATGTTTTCGGAAAAAAAATATTTTAGTTCGTACATTAAATGCATGTCGTCATAGTCAGTATACGTAAATTCCATTACTAAGTTAGTAACTAATAAAACAAAGGGACAAACCGCAAATTCCAAGACACTGGCATAAATATTCTTATTTAAAACGGTACATGTGAAAAATACCAGCAACAATGAGGGAATTTTATGAACATAAAACAACAACCAATGCAAAAAACCATATTGAACAAAAATATTTTTTTTTCGAAATCATTTTATCGACATTGATCAAGAGTTCCTTTTTTCAGCTTAAGGTTTAGAGAACCAAAAAAAATATTATTGTCGTTCCTTCATCATACAGAGTGTAAAGGAAAGCATTTTTGTGTTACGTCTAGTCCGTCCCTGTCAAACTAAATAAGCCAAATGTGTTTAAAAGGGCGAATTTTAAGGAGACATCTAGTAAACATTATACTAAAAAATTATTAAATTACACTTAGTACTTAAAATTTTATTTAAAAATCATCGATTTCCAGAGACGTCCGTTAGGAAGAAAAATTGATATGATCTTCTCCTGTTATTCTTAAGTATTCTATCCGAACCCGGGAGATTGCCCAAGTATTCTGGGACACCCTGTGTAAGGTTCCTAAATAAAATTATTAATTTCATTCATATGTTCGGTGAATTTCAGGAAAATATTTTCCCATATACAGGGTGGCCCAATAACATAACATAGTTAATTTTTTTTAACCTACCCAGTACTTTATTGCATATTTAGGTTCATACTAGTATCATTTATAACTATCTAAATTGTATTTAATTTGCTCCGGTAGTCTAAGAGCAATAAATTATAAATTAAAAAAAGTTTTACAATCCGAGAAAAAAATCATGAACAAACTATAATGTGAAATTTATAATAAGAGTTCTACAGATATTATGTATATAATTGGGTTTATCTATTTTATACAAGGTGGTCATAATAAGACGTTAAAAAAGACACATTTTGAAGTATTGTTTTTCTAGTTTTTTAATTGGAACACACTGTATATTATTTGGCTATTTGATGTAAAATTCATAAGAATTTTTTATTTGTAATGCGATGATTTAAGTTTTATTAATAATTATGTTGTATAAATAATAATTTGTGTTATTAAAATTAAGTATAGGCGACTAGATTGATAATTGTTGTATTATATAGTATTTCAACATAATATTGTGAAGTAACAACACTACAAGCTTTAATAGTACTTACTTTTGTGCACATTCTACTTATTGCAAACCCAGGCGGGTATTTTCTCAATGTTTCAGAAACTATTTGATCTAAATACTTCATTTTCAGTATTGCGTCGTAATCTAATTTTCCATTTGTTTCTTCCAACATTTCGTCGATTTCTTTCTGTAATTTCTTTTGGATGTCCGGGTTAAGTGCGAGCTCATAAGATACAAAGGTCAACAGTGTGGATGATGTTTCAAATCCAGCAAAAAAGAAAACCAACCTACGAAAAATAATACAACTTTGACCAATGCAACGGCATAATTTAATTTAAATATACAGGGTGTCCCAGAATATGTGGGCAATTCCCGGGTTCAGATAGAAAACTTAAAAATAACAGGAGAAGTTCATATTAATTTTTCTTCCTACGGCCTCCCCTACGGAGATACGGGCCCATAACGGACGTCCCTGGAAATCGTTGATTTTTAAATAATTTTTTAAGTACTAGGTGTAATTTAATAATTTTTTAGTATAAGGTTTACTAGATGAGTCTCCTTAAAATTCGCCCTTTTAAACACATTTGGCTTATTTAGTTTGACAGTGACGGACTAGACGTGCACAAAAATGCTTTTCTACACCCTGTATGATGAAGGAACGACAATAATATTTGGATATTTTTGATACTCTAAACCTTAAGCTGAAAAAGGTACTCTTGATCAATGTCGATAAAATGACCTGTTTTCGAAAAAAAATTTTTGTTGAATTTTTTGCATTGGTTGTTATTTTATGTTCATAAAATCCCCTCATTGTTGCTATGGTATTTTTCACATGTACCGATTTAAATTAGAATATTTATGCCAGTGTCAGTTTATGGTAGCGTCTTGAAATTTGCGGTTTTCTCCTTTATCTTATTAGTGACTAACTTAGTAATGAATTTAGAATTTACGTCTACTGAATATGCCGACATGCATTTAATGTATGAACAAAAATATTTTTTTTCCGAAAATAGTTCATTTTATCGACATTGATCAAGAGTACCTTTTTTTCAGCTTAAGGTTTAGAGTATTCAAAAAAATATTATGGTCATTCCTTCATCATTCAGGGTGTAAAAAAAAGCATTTTTGTGTTACGTCTAGTCCGTCCCTGTCAAACTAAATAAGCCAAATGTGTTTAAAAGGGCGAATTTCAAGGAGACTCATATACTAACCATTATACTAAAAAATTATTTAATTACACCGAGTACTTAAAAAATTATTTAAAAATCAACGATTTCCAGAGACGTCCGTTATGGGCCCGTATCTCCGTAGGGGGGGCCGTAGGAAGAAACAGTTAGATGAACTTCTCCTGTTATTCTTAAGTGTTCTATCTAAACCCGGGAAATTGCCCACATATTCCGGAACACCCTGTATATACATATGTATACATATGGGGACACGTGCCCCCAATGCCCCCCTGGTTACGCTACTGTTCATTATGTATTATTAAATCTTTCATTGGAAAATTGTAAATATTTAAAATTTACGTACGCTTGTGCTGTAATCAAATCATCGGTAAGTTCCGTTTTATCGCTGCTCTTATTCACATTAGTTTCTACTGCAGTAGCAAAACCAACCGTTTCTGATTCCGCTCCATCATCGGTCAGTTGTCCTTTTCTTGCTTGCATAAGTAAGTGGATTAAATCGGGCCGAACTATACCTTCCTTCTCCCTATACGCAATGGTATCTTGTACGATTTGTTTGAAGAATTGACCCACAAAACTGGGAAACACTGATATTCTTAGAATCTAAAAAATGAAATAATTATATTTATGTAAAAATTTATGTTGCGACGCCATAGACATGTGTTCACTTAAGAGCTGTAATATACGAGTAGGTTAATCTTGAAATACAGTGCGTTGTTGCCAAGTTACTGCGCATTATCTGACCTACCGTCGTTCGCTACCATGATGAGACGCGATGAAACCTTCAGGAACAAGTCCTCACGTCCGTCCCTTCCGCTCGATATGGATCGAGAACGATACTTGATTGAGCTTGTTCAATAAATAATAATCAGTTTTTTATAATTTGTAAGAGAGATAAGGGGAACTTTAAAGAAAAACTTAACTTAATGCCGATTCTAAACTTACCCTTGCGATGGCAGGAAAAATTGCATTTAATAATATCCTTAAAACACCCAGTCCCTTGAAGGCTGACCCAAAAACCTTTCCCATTTTAAAGAACTCATTATCCCTATTTCTTAAGGAGTCACAGTCTATTCCGAATGCACAAGTTGCAATGACGTCGTTGGTATATCTAGAATACAAATCTTTCATTTCTAACTCAACGTTTGAGTTTTTGGCTTTATCCAGGTAATAGTAGGTGAAGTTTTCCGACGTTTTAGCTATCAATGTGAACATTAGCCTCATCTTGCTGCTGGTGAAGACTGGGCTTAGAGTTGTCCTCATGTCTCGCCATTTTTTACCTGAAAACATTCGGTGGAGTCAGTTAATAGAAATATGTCACTATTTTTTGGACGGCTCACAATCTTACAAAACAAGGGTCTTGGAAATTTTTTCCGCGTCTCTCACCTCTTAAAGAAAATAAGTTTTGATTTACAACTGGATCTACTGTTTCATCTTGTGCTGTGGCGTGATCATGAAAGTATTCAAAATCTTTAACTGTCACTTTTTTGATGAGTTCCAGATCTCTGAGGAATAAGGATGGGCGGAGAAATTGATAGCTTCCATAATATCTAAAATTTAAAGGTAAAGTTCTGCTGAAAGTAGGGTAAGCTATACAGTGATTGGCCTGTTTAGAGACTCGTATTGTTTTAATATTTTTTATATAATCTAGGTTTATTTGACAGTTACAGTATTTTATTTCTGGTTTATGTATACAATTTTTTATTGTTTTTTACTAGAACATATGTTATTTTCAATAAAATGATATTTTATAGACACAAAATATAGAAAATTGGGAAATGCATAGTAATTGGCCGCCACATTTCTATTATTGGCCATGAGAGTACCAGTGATTGGCATACCTATATTTAAAGGGAAAATGAGACAACTAATTTAAACAACTTAAATTTATTTGGTTCTATAAACAGAACAACTCTAAGTACATAGGTACATAGGTTTATATTGAAAATTTATTTGATATAATAGTTTTTTGTGCTAAACAAGTTTTACAATTTAATAATTCATTTGTTAGGGTTCATTTTTAGAAATTGGTAATGTTGTCAGTACAAATGAAACATAATTCACCTACAGCAGTAACAGTTTTTGAAAATTCAGTTGGTTCTCCAATTTCATCATCACTCTCACGTCAAAATACTATATTCCTCATATCGTGAGACTGGCATGCAAGATTAAGACTTTGTAAACCGCTGGGACCTGGTGGACTCATGTAACTACTGTCAACTTCTATGTAATGCTATCGTGTCGGTGGTAGATTTTTCAGAATCATTACTCTCGCGTCCAAATATATTTCTCATTACCTGTGACTGACGTGCAAGATTTATACTTTGTAAACTGCTGGGCCCCGGTGAACTTGTGTAAATGATGCTTACCGGTTGTAGTTTTACTCTTCTTTATACGATTTTCACAGTTTTCATTTTTTCTTTTACTGATTTTAGTTTTCGCATTTTTTTAAATTTCTAGTGCAAGTTTTCTTAAAGATCTCTCTGTTTTGCGAGCTTCCTTCTTTTCCTCTTCTTGCTTCTTTGATTCCAATTTATCTGGGCCAATAACTATCAGGTGGTGTAAATCAGCACCCAGTGATTGGCATACCCGGTTTAAAGATAATGAAGCATAATATTGTGATATCTACATCAAAACTATCTAATTTAAAGATATTTGAACCGTAATTGAACAAAACTTTTATGCAAAATTACGTACCTTGCTAATTATCTTCACTTATGGCACAGTCAACCTTAATGAATTCTGCTAAATTTTGA
Source organism: Barypeithes pellucidus (assembly GCA_963991005.1). Taxonomy (NCBI): domain Eukaryota; kingdom Metazoa; phylum Arthropoda; class Insecta; order Coleoptera; family Curculionidae; genus Barypeithes; species Barypeithes pellucidus. Next base: position 15,685,068 of record OZ022561.1, on the reverse strand, counting down.
CTAAGATATGTTAATCAGCAAGCACGATCTAACACAACTGCCCAAAACTTTTTAAGGTTATGAAATTCCACAATTTGCCGCTATACAGATATTCAAGAATGTTGTCACTACAATTTAAAGTAAAGTTTTATTGACTTTAGTTTAGGCAGAAGGTAAAAAATTAGGAAAAAAGGCTGCTATGCCAATCACTATCACATGGCCAATAACTGTATACTTTACCCTATATTTTCTTTTATAGGATTATATTCAAAATTTATAATGATTTTGAGAAGAAATTAACATCCTGCAGCAAAAATAGTAAGTTAATCTTCTCAGAAATAGATAATATACAGGGTGCCTCAAGCGCGGATTCAGGGGGTCATGAGGGTCAACGCGGCAGAGTATTACTTCTCGTAAATTTTGGAATGCTGAATACAAAAATTAGTTGCAGATTTCAAAAAAAAGTTTTTTATTTCATTTTTAACAAAATAATAAAAACTACATAATTTACACTTCTAGAGTCACTAAATGAGCTGTTGTTTGGCTATTCTTTTGTGAATTGTTTCTCTAACAAGAGTCCAACAGTAGTCGGCATGCTTGGAAGCATTCCAGTTTCCCTGGTACCTGTTCTCCATTGTTGATATATCCTGATGGAAGCGTTGCCGTGCTCATCACTTACAGCTCTGCAGTTATCGGGAAACAAGTCCAGGTCCATTTCCTACAAATGGATCTTTAGAGACATATTGCCACCCATTTTTTGATACGACGACAGCATATTTTCAACAAGAAATTAGTGACCACGAGACGAAAGTCATTCCAAGCGTTTTTTTCAATATCTGTTAGAGTGCTGTCAAAATGTTCGTCTTTCAGAATATTTCGAATGTGTGGGCCAATAAAAATACCTTCTTTTATTATATTATTTAGTCAGCAAGATTTTACAATTGGTCCGTAGAGAAAAACATGTCTAGAAGCAGTTTACTTCAGAGCTCCCAGAGCACTGTCAATTTATGTAACTTTCTTGTGTTTTCTTTTCCCGAATACACAAGGAAATTGGCTACAAAAGGTGTAGCGCCCTCGCTACGGTTTTCACTTGTTTTCCCAGGGCAGTGTTACTATTTCACGTTTTATTGCTTTTTTTTTGATGACCAAGATTAAATATTTTGCTTACCCGCTGATTGCTTAATAATATCTGATTAAAAGTGGATCGCTCATAGCAGCTTATATATTTAATTTGCGTACCAAAATAATTTAGAGCACTCTAGTATGACATTAATTACTGACCGATTCAGAAATGTTTGCTGTCCATAAGTTGCTGACCAACTAGCCATTTTGGGTGACCGATTACATTTTTCTGTTCGCAAAAATAATAAACCCTTAAATTTTGTTTCACTTAGCCTCGGAAATTTCTGGCGTTGGTATTGAAATGCTGGCTCATCTCTATTCAGTGCTTAACAAAGTTTTTCATTAAGCCCAATTTGATATGCAGAGGTGGTAACAAAATCTTTTTGGAGTCTACCAATTGCATATGTTGTACATTCTTTTACCCTGGCTCTAATGATCGAACTGGTATTATCTATTGTAATGAGGTGACCTTGCCCGACTGTCCCATTCACAAAATTAATAGGTTCCATTTCTGCATTCTTGATCCTAGTAGACAATATCCCTATTTAGGTAAATTTAATTAAAACTCATTACGTCGCTCTTTTATATTTGTGAACAGATTTATATTATACACAGACTGTTCAGTACAAGGCAGACATGAAAGTGGATTTACATGGGTTTAAATGGATATTGCTCTTATTTTAACCAATATGGGTTAGGACTTCGCATATGGGGGATCATCCCTGGGGAACCACCATTTGGTGAAAATGTAGATTTGGCAACGTAAGATTCATATATTGTTATTACAATACAAATATACCAAGTGCGTTCTTGCGGTTACCTTGTTAATATATTAGGGGCACATGACTTGTTTTTCACTTTTTGCAATTTTAATCGACGGAAATATTTTACTAGTTTATTTATTTAACCGTATATCGTTATCGTAGCCTAGCTCTAATAATAACGGAGTTAACAATAGTGCCGACTTATTCGGAGGCACCCTGTAGATGAACAAATGAACAAACCAGAACAAAGTATTCTTAAATATTCAATACTAACCTTCTGTCGGGGAACTCTTCATACGCATCTCTTACAACTTGCAGAAATGATTTATCTGACAAGAAAACTCCGAAGAACCTTCCATACAAGTTAACGTGAAATACGTCCCTCGTTCTCCAATATAAGGCCGGTTTAATAAGCTGGTGATAAAAACAGTAAGCACAAACAATTAATATTATATATACAAACATTTTTACTTTCTGTTTTAAACTATTATATCACTAGTTTGAACATTTGAATGGTTGTTTACATGAGTTATTAACAAAACTGGATTTTATAAATTGACTTTTAAAACCTGTTATTGCTTATTGAGGCCGGTGGATGAACAAGAAACAGGGGCGGACCTAGATATTTTTAATGATAGAAATTACAAATATTTTACGATGCTTAAATCGTTTTAGGAAGCTTATTTGTAGAATGGCTTCTGCCTGCCACCAATTTCTCTATAACATTAGCATTTCCACAGGTCAAAACTAATATATTCGACGCAGTCCTATCTAATGACGAGAAAAAGTAATGTAGGTGTCATGTGCTCTATATGGGTCAAACTTAAAATGGTATAATCAAAATTTGAAAATTTTCGCTCGTTTAAGAGATACGGTGGAAAACAAAAAATTGACAATTTCAAAATTACCTTAATTTTCTTAGTTAAAAGAGATACAGAAACATGATTTATACAGAAGTTTCATTATATTGCTTGTTGAATAAACTGCCGTTTTCAGAATAAGTATACGGGGTCAGGTAAGAAAGTTATCGGACCTAACCTCATTTTTTAAATGGAACAGCCTGTATATTTTAATCCAAAAAGATACTATTTTAAATATATAACACACCATGGATGATATTGGCTTCCTAGGCGATTTATTTAAACTTCATTACTTTGAAATGAAATAAAAGATTCAAATTAAGGTAGAAAATAACGGGAATCATCCCAAATGTTCGGAATATGTGCTTAAATGTTTACCGTCTTTCCGGATAGCGAACAAAATATACATTTTGCGCCATTTCTTCGTTTTTTCCACTTTACATATGAACTGATATCATATCAAAATTTTCAAAATATTGATAGGTCATTTTCGCAAATGAATATGTAAAAATTAAATTGACGTTAAATGTTAATAGTCAACATAGTTGTTTCTAGGATATTAGCTTTTGTCTTATGATCTACTGTGGTTTAAAGATTGCTTAAGAGATACGGAGGAAAATGAAAAAATTGACAATTTCAAAATTACCCTATATTTTCTTAGTTAAAACAGATACAGAAAAATGTTTTATACAGAAGTTTCTTTATATTGGTTGCTGAATAATCTACCGTTTTCAGAATAACTATACGGGGTTAGGTAAAAAAGTTATCGAAACTAACCACATTTTCTAAATTTTAACAACCCTGTATATTTTAATCTAAAGATACTATTTTAAATTCTCCTTTCAACTATAATACACCATGGATGATAATTGATGGTTTCCTAAGCGTTTTATTAAACTTTATTACGTCAAACCACAGTACACCATGAAACAAAAGCTAATATTCTAGAAAAAACTTTGTTGACAATTAACGTCAATTTCATATCTACATCAACATCACAAAAATTTGATATAATATGATATCAGTTTATATTGAAAGTGGAAACTACGAAGAAAGGGTGCAAAATGTATATTTTGTTCGCTATCCGGAAAGACGGTAACGGTTTACCTTAATCTCGATCTTTTATTTCGTTTCAAAGTAATCAAGTTTAAATAAATCGCTTAGTAAACCAGTATCATCCATGGTGTGTTATATATTTGGAAGGAGAATTTAAAATAGTATATTTTCAGATTAAAATATATAGGGTGATCTATTTAAAAAAATGAGGTTAGGTCCGATAACTTTTTTACCTATTACCGTATACTTATTTATTTATTTATTTATTTATTTACGATTTGGGGTACTGACAGGTTCTAGACCCAAAAATGTACCCACTAATTTTCAGTTACGTGTACAAGTACGTTATAATCTATGTTCTAACAAAATCTAAATATGAACAAATTATTCGGGACCACTCCCATACACCAACCACGGCGTCATGGGAAACCATTCAAAATTTAATAAATTATAAATTATAAAATCCAAAAAACAATTAATAGACTATAAAATCCAAAAAGCAATAGACTCGACCGGTCAAAGATTCAATCCCTTTATTTGCCTTTTAAAAGTAAACAGAGTTGTATTGAATATATCAATATCTTCACAATTGTTATTATAAATTGTGCACATTCTTACTAAAGGTGAATTTTGCCCAAGATTTGTTCTTCTATAATTAATATCAAATAATTGATGAGTTCTCGTTTCTCTAGGTTGAATGTGAAAAGTTATAATTGATATTAATGTTGGTGAATCAATAAAATTGTTAAGCAATTTGTATAAAAACAGTAAACAGGATTGCATACGTCTAACTTGAAGAGTTGTGATAGAGAAGCACCGTCTCACTTGACACATATCCGCTATTTCATAAACGCCGTTTATTCTAAAGTTTAAAAATCTGAGAAAACGTGATTGAATCCTTTCCAATCTATGTATATGAATGTGATAATAAGGAGACCAAACCAGACATGCAAAGTTTAGCCTACTATAAATATAAGCATAATACAAGGTTTTAATTGCTTGTTCAGACTTAAACATTTTACACACTCTAGTTATGAATCCCAGTAGTTTACTAGTTTTGTTAACAATGAAGTCGATATGTGGACCAAATGTCATTCTACTGTCATACAACTCCCAAGTCTTTCACTTCTGTAACCTGCTTAATAATACTGTCACCCACTTTATAATTAAATTCAATAGCATTTAATGTATTCTTAGTAAAACTATTATGACAACATTTCTCTAAATTCAGGAATAAAGTATTATTTATACAATAAGCAACAAAGTTATCTATATCACCTTGAACAAGTTCACAGTCTCTCGGGCCCCTAATGATTGCATAAAGCTTTAGGTCGTCTGCATAAATAAGGAACTTACAGAATTTAAAACATGATTTAATGTCATTCAAATATATCAAAAACAACAGAGGCCCCAGGTGTGAGCCTTGCGGCACACCCGATGTCACTGGAAATGATTTGGAATTATATCCATTTATGGCAACAATTTGTGACCTACCTTGTACATATGAGGCAAGCCACCTGAGGAGGTCTCCCTGCACACCCATCGAAGCAAGTTTACAAACCAAAGTATTGTAGTCAACTTTATCAAAAGCTTTGTTGAAATCGGTGTACAATGAGTCCACCTGGAAGCCCTGGTCCATTGCCTTTATAATAAAATCAGTATATGTTAAAAGGTTAGTCTCAATAGATCTTCTGGAGAAAAATCCATATTGTTCTTGAATGATATCAGAGTTGACCTTAGCGAACAAAAAGTCACAAACTATAGATTCCAATAGCTTACCAAAAATACAGAGCTTACTGATTCCCCTATAACTTTTTACTGAGTCTATATTCCCTGAGTTCTTGTATATAGGGACAAGTTAAGAAGTTTTCCATTTAGACGGAAATTCACCCTCTTTTATTGAATTATTAAAGATAATAGTCAACGGCTGCACAAGAGACTGGGAACACTTTTTAGTAAATAGTGACGGGATGCCATCAGGTCCAGCACCCTTATTGTCATCTAGTTTATTTAACTTAGTCAACACCTCATTATCTGAAATCAATACCGAACTAATATTAACATTATTTTCGCCGACTGATCTGGTCTGGACTGGTCTTTGAATACAGGGCGCATAAACAGTTTTAAAGAAAGAAGAGAACAGTTCACACAAATCAGATCCACCTGTGCACGACCTGCTATCAAATGACATTATTTGAGGAATTTGGATATTTTTATGTTTCATTCCGCGCGCAAACCCCCAGAATTTCTTTATATTCAATTGTAGATCTCTTTCTATTAATTCTATTTAAGTGTTATAATTGAGATTCATTAGATTCTTGCTCAATCGTCTGAGTGATTTAAACCGAATGTAATCTAATTCATTATGAAATTTCTTATATTTCTTATGATATTTATTTTTTTCTTTTATAATTTTAATGGTGTTGCAGGATAAGTAGTGTGGAAAAGTGCGATAATGTAACTTTACCTCCGGAACGAACCACTTGATATTATTATTTAAAACTTCGTAAAATTGATCCACAGCTTGATCCAGGGGTTTGTTGCTTATTAATTGAACCCAGTCCGAGCTTGAGAGGTTATTATTTATTCTAACGTAATCCGCTTTTTTAAAGTTTAGTTTCCTAAAATCATAGTTAGTTTTTAAGTTCTTCACCGAAGCACAGCACAGACTGAATTCAATTGGTGGGTGATGACAATCCGCACCAACTAAAGGGGTGCTACATGTCCTAAAGTCTCTAATAACACACTCGACGTTACAAAAAATTAAGTCCAATCTACGATCGTTGCTATTATTAACCGGATTGAACTGCATCAGCTCCCCAAATGACATAACATCAACCACCTGATTGGCAGACATGTCCCCCCTCGATGGAACAAAGTATGTATTTTTCCCTGTCCACACCAAATTAGGAAGATTAAAATCACCAGTGATTATTATGATATCATTCCCAAATTTTGGAATCAAACTTTCTAATTTATTTATAAAACAGGCCTTTGCATACTCATCCCTCGGCGGCAGATAGACTACACAGACATGACCGTTCACATTAGAATCTACGGTCTGGAGTGTGACCCATAGGTCCTCTGCTTCACTCTGCCACTGGGGCTTTGGAAGCACGCTCATTGATCTACGGACCGCCATAAGAACACCGCCACCATCAATCTTGACACTCGACGTACTCTGACGGTCGCGTCTAAATACCTGATATATCACACTGTCAAAAACCTCACCATCGTTCACACTATGGTTGAGAAAAGTTTCCGTTAATAAAAAAATATCCGCATCAAGGTTCGACGCATTAACTTGAACTTCGTGAGCTTTACTCCTAAGTCCACGCACATTTTGGTAGTAGATTGAGAGACCTTATTACGAAAACGGCAAATTATTCAACAATCAATATAAAGAAACTTCTATATAAAACATTTTTCCGTATCTCTTTTAACTAAGAAAATCTAGGGTAATTTTGAAGTTTTTTAATTTTCCCCAGTATCTCTTAAGCGAGCGAAAATTTTCAAATTTTGATTTTACCTTTTTAAGTTTGACTCAAAAAGATCACATGACACCTATATTACTTTTTTGATAGCACTAACAATTACAGAGATGTCGAAAGTGGGACACCCTGTACATAATTAATTGTTTGAAAAACGCCATTTATAGACGTTCTACACGGAAAAAGGATTATAGTAAAATTATTATAGTAAAGATTTATCAGAAAGTAAAAAGGATTGGAAAGGATATTCGAAAGTAAAATATGTTTTAAAATCATTTTGTTTACAATTTCAATAAATTCCCCTCTGCTTAGTTAACTGTTATCTTGAGAGAGGATGGATATCAGTCACTGCCCTCTGGTCATGCAATTTATTTTATATACAGGCAGCTTTCATTACACGGTGGTTGCTTTATTATGCGGCTTGTGCCGCCATTTCTGTTTTGATCCATATTCCGTAGAAGCATCTTTCATATCCAATTTTCTAAGCATTAAATAAATTAACAATATCGATAAATAAATCCAGGAATAGAGCCGTTCCTGATATACTTCCTGCCCGGGTGCAAAAATTGGCCGATCTAACAAGAAAATTTTTAATGTTTAATTTTTTTTAGTTTTTAATTATTTCTTTTTTTATATAATTTTAATAATTAAGCAAGTTTTTCGTATTTAAAAAAAATATTAACGTTCATTTACGGAAGCATGCGTGGTTGTCAGCCATTGTCAAAATTATACATCAATAATCTTTTATTTCGTTAGCGGAAAAGACAGTATTTTTTTTCTATTTTTTCTCGAATTTGGTACGTATTTTTAAAGTCTGAAGTAAATTTGACAAAAATATTTCTCTTAATCGAAGCTAAGCCAAACGAAGAAAAATTCTAATATAGCGGATCCGAAGCTGCTATACAGCGTGGGTGGTTACAGTTGGAACTATATGGAAAACTTTTTTATTATTGGTTTTATGGAAAAAAGTTATTCTTCAGAAAAAGTTCTGCATGGTCTAAAACTCAAAATACGATCTTCAGTTATCAAAATTTCCCAGTCATATACGAGGTATATCAGAAATTACGAATTTTGCTCAAGAGTAAAGTGCCTTTATTTTTGACAATACAGAAGAATGTTATGAAGAAAAGTTATTTTGAATTAAAAGTAATATTGAATTATGCAAATACAGTTATTTAGCATGAAAATTTAGGTTTTTTGATTATTTACTAATCATTCCGTATTAATTATTCTGTCTTGATACAAATTAATGTAAACTAGGATGCACTGGCAAGAAATATTTGACACACAGCGACTAGAGGATCAATTGTGTGTGTGCTGCCTTTTAGAGAATGCCAAGTATTATGGACATTCCCTAGATCAGGCATTGATTGTTTTATCTTTATCAGGATTTAACGGACAGCCCGAGCAATTCCAATAACATCGAGAGCGCAAATTTAACACAAATTATAAATAATAATGATGCTTAATCCACGCTCACGCCATCTAGTTGGGACTTACTGAAGTACAAAAGAAAATACAGTGATACCTCAAGATACGAGTTTAATTCGTTCCGTAACCTTGCTCGTATGTCAATTTGCTCGTATCTCAAAGCAATTTTCCCCATAGAAATTAATTGAAATGCCATTAATCCGTTCCAGTCCTAAAAATGCTACCCCCAATTGTTGTTGTTACGTGCTTTTGAATAAGAAAAATGTATTTATAAATGACAAATATTGTATAAAAACATAATAAAAGAGAATGCGAAGCAAAAAAAAAACTGGTTTTATAAAGTGTACATACATATTTGTATTTTGGTCACGTAAATGCAACGTACACACACCTTAAATGCTACTGTATGCTTAATTTTAGTCACTGCTTTTCTCTTCCCTGGCCTTTGCCTTTTTCGCCGAATTAAAAAAAACTCTCCAAGGAGGTTTGTTCCTTCCTCCCTTTCAGAATGCTGCGGAAATGAGTTAGGCAAATGTCATTAAATAGATCCGATGCACGACCAGTTGCAACTTGTGTGAAGCGTCGCAGTTGATCGTTCCTCGTATCTCAAAACATGTCGCTTGTATTTCAAAACAAAACTTCGCGTATCTCAAATAACTCGTATGTTAGGGCACTCGTATCTCGAGGTACCACTGTACACTCGAAATGTGACCATCCGAGAATTCAATATAAGTAATTAACAAAAACATGTACAAACTTTAAATAAATCTATTTATCACATGACAGAATCTATAATATATAGAAATGTATTTACAAGATATATCTTTACGATATGAGTCTCTAACTCTATAGCTCATAATCATAAAAAATATTAAGTTAAATAAATGAAATTAGAGTCATCGTCGTGTGTTTAAAATGTGTATGTAATGGATTTTCTTATATTTAACAGCTAAGAAATACTTATGACTAGTGGACGTAACAGAAAAATAAAACATTGCGACAAAACATACAAATTATTGTTTTCATAATCAATAAAGCTCATAAGTGCAACGAAGAAGCAATATATATTTTTTTATGTCTTATCGTAAAAAGCCGAATAGCTTTAGCTAGTAACAAGATAAATGCACTTGAGTGCTTATTATTGACCCTGAATATCACAGACAATCATTCAATGACACTGAGCTTGAATTTTCTCTAGGAAATAGGGTCTAAAGCATCAAGCAATTCAACAAGAATTGTATATACGGATACAGTTATTTTAAAAAGCAATGGCGTACATTTTCATTAATAAATTAAAAATGTGACGGAACTTTCAGTCAATTATTAAATCCAGAGGTATTCGTTATTATAAACATCAACATATTGACGCTTATAACAGTTAATAAATAGACTTAAACATCACTTGCTAATATTGACACAAAATCGACGATTTTTCAGTTCTTAATCACAAAAACCAAAAAATATCATCTAGTTATGGATAAAAAGTATCACGCCAGTTATATGGATAATAAAACTTGTCAATGTTACAAATAAAATTCAAGTAGGTAAAATAATGAAACAAGTGTACAGGGTGTTCCATTTTCGACACTTTCATAGGGTATCTCCGTAAATTTTCGCTTGCTTAAGAGATACGGTGGAAAAACAAAAGATTGACAATTTCAAAATTTCCCTATATGAGATACTGAAAAATGTTTTATATAGAAGTTTCATTATATTGATTGTTGAACAAACTGCCGTTTTCAGAATAAGTATACGGGGTCAGGTAAGAAAGTTATCGGACCTAACCGCATTTTTTTAAAATTGAACACCCTAATCCAAAAAGATACTATTTTAAATTTTCCTTGCAAATATATAACACAAAATGGATGATATTGGCTTCCTAGGCGATTTATTTAAACTTTATTACTTTGAAACGAAATAAAGGATTCAGATTAAGGTAGAAAATAGCGGGAATCATCGCAAATGTTCGGAATATGTCCTTAAATGGTTACCGTCTTTTCGGATAGCGAGCAAAATATACATTTTGCGCCATTTCTTCGTTTTTTCCACTTTCAATATAAACTGATATCATAGCAAATTTTTCAAAATGGTTCGTATAGGTCATTTTCGCAAATAAATATGTAAAAATGAAATTGACGTTAAATGTTAATAGTCATCATAGTTGTTTCTAGGATATTAGCTTTTCATTCATGATCTACTGTGGTTTAAAGTAATAAAGTTTAATAAATCCAATATCATCCATGATATTTGAAATGAGAATTTAAAATCGTATCTTTTTAGATTAAAATATACAGGTTGTTCCATTTAAAAAAAAATGAGGTGGCAGATTATTCCACAATAAATATTAAGAAACTTCTATATAAAACATATTTCCGTATCCCTTTTAACTAAGAAAATATAAGGTAATTTTGAAATTGTCAATTTTCTGATTTTCCCCCGTATCTCTTAAGCGAGCGAAAATTTTCAAATTTTGATTTTACCATTTTAAGATTGACCCAAAAAGAGCACATGACACATATGTACATTACTTTTTTGATAGCACTAACAATTACGAAGATACCCTATAAAAGTGTCGAAAATAGGACACCCTGTACATATTATCATCGCCCTCTTTAGGTAAACCGACTCAAATGACTCACAACGAGATGTTAGTTTAGTTGATTTTTTCACGTAAAATTTCATTCGAGAATCTACAATACAAATCGTTTTATAAAACAGATTTCCAAAAAGACCCGCTTTTGGTATCAATTGTCAGCTAAATTGAGTCGATTCTGTGCATCACTGTCTACCAATATGGGCATTTCTACAATTACTACAGAAACTAACAAGTTGGGAATCTACAAATCTTTTCATACGTCATTTGATTTTTACCCATACATTAGAATCCACTCCGTCCATGGACCCTAGACTATTTCTTAGTTACGGGTTTCGTCACAAGCTTTTCACTACGGTCCCAAAAACTGCATTTGTTTCTTTATGCAAGATCGATTCTTCAATAACTCATCAACTTCCTCATGATTGTAGAAAACTACAAAGTCTTTGGGGCTTAGCCCCTCAAATACTGAACTCACAGAGGGTTTTAAATTATAGAATAGAAGAGGCTGATCTCTCGAGGCGAAGTCTGACGTGAGGCTTTCTATGACTGTTGCGGCAGTGTAATCGGCACCATAGATATGTGAGCAATCTATCACAACGGGCATGGCTTGGCGGATGGAGTGTTTGGTGACTAGATTTCGAACGTAATCAGTTGATGGGAAGATGAGGCATCTGTCTGGTGTGAGAAGAACGTAGTCTGTACCATCAGGTGACTGAAAATAGTACAAACGTTAATTTTTACACATAACATAAGGGTTTGGTCTTTGACCTACGAGGTACAAGAACGGTTGACATTTCATAAATAAATACAGGGTGTTATGGAAATGACGCATTATATTTAAACCGACAATTCCTGAGATGAAAACAAATTGAAGAAAAATATCCAAAAATGGCGCTTTAATTTAATATGCCCTGTACATGACCTTATGTCAAACCAAAAATTACCACGTGGTGCCCCTGTCCGGAAGGTAAACACAGCAACATATGGGAGTGAATCTTGAACAGTGTTGTCATATTTTCATGGTAGACTCTTTAGAAAGTCAATAACCGTTTGACAGTTTGCAAGTTGTTTATTTTTCAGGGTACATTATTATAAACTTTTACGTTCAGTTCAGTTCGCTAGGAAACAATTGATTTATAAACTTGAACTGACTCGAACGAACCGCCGCGGAGTTTTTAAATGGTCAGGTATGTTCTCATTTGTTCAATTCGAACGACACCCGTCAGATCTGGACAACTTAAAAGTTTATACCACTTACCATTTAGAAAAAATATTCCACACCAAGTACCTAGGTAACTTGCACAAAAAAAAACCGCCATAATAAAATCACATAACACATCCAAGTACCATTCAATCTGAATTAGTATTTTAAAGTGCTACTGTGTAGACAAAAATACGCCCTCATTGTCTGAGTGGTCTGGGAAATAATGTATTTAACATCTAAAAATTTTAAAAATAAATAACACGTTGGTTCCGTTGATCGATATTGAACTGCTGGGCTGGGGCACTGCCGTCGCGAAAAGAACAAATAACTTAATAATTTAAACTCGGGTTTAAGTATTAACACACAAATCTGCTTGAAAATTGGGAAAAACAGTAGGAAACCGATAACACGTGTGAAAGTCGGCCGACTTCCTTAAACAGCTGATTATGGACAATAATAACGGGTTGCCTGTTCTTTCGCCGGCTGGTGTTAATATTTAAAAATACAGCGTTGCCACTTTCGATGTTTTATAAACAAATTGCGGAATTTCCTTCTATAATATTACTTTCCTGTATAATTATAGCCTCGGAAATGGCAACCAAAGGATAGTTCCTGTCAACATAATTGCTTCATTTTATCTTTAGTAAAGGGTTAATGGCCCATAGAAATTAGCGTTTTTATTATTTCTATTGCGAAATAATTAAGTGCTGTTTAGTGTTTGCGTGTAATCTGATAATAATATCAAAAAACTAATTTGAAACTCGTGGGTGTCTGTGTGTTTCTTTAAGTGATTTAGTGCAAAAATTTCGAGAGATTGGAAATAAGAGGCCGAATGGGGTTTAGTGGGTATAAGAATATTATGCAGTTCCATATTATCATTAGGGTACGTGATGAGCATAAAGCTTTTCCCATAGAAAAAAAACCTGAAGATGTCTGTGCCCTGGATTACTTGATAGTGTACTGGCACCTGGATTCACTTCTATTTGGATACAAGGTAAACTAAATATTATTTTTATAAGAATCTAAAGTTTTACATTTTTTACACAGTTGGCAACATTGTTCCTGAACATCTGTTGATTACACAGCTTGGCAATATAATATGATGATATATGAATGTGCCGAGTAGTGACCGGCGGGTTTAGGGGTGAATTACCCCACTTTTTAAACGTACGATTTAAAAAAAAATATGTAGCGCTTCTAGGACACCCCAGGAGTCACCCATTTAAATATAATACGTCATTTTTCCATAACACCCTGTATAAAATTAATTTCAATTTTGACTCTATTTAAATTGAATTATCTTGTATTTGTATCGCAAGAAAGTTTATAAAGTCAACGAAATTCTGATAAAGGTCGATTTTAAAATGCTGTAATTATCTTAAGGATACAGTTTTTACCCATTTTAAAAAAGCTAACGTGAACTAATGTTTCCAGTCGACCGGAAAATTAAAATAACTTCCAGTAGGTACCACGATACTTATTTTAAAATATTTGCTATTACCTTTTGCTTACTTGTTTAAATACCAACGAGAATAGAATCAAGAATTGAGGTAACTTTCTTCCTGCTTGTCTAAGAGTTTTCGTCAACTCTTGTGTATTTGAATAAGAGAAGTTTTTTGTACTTGAATTGTCGTGATCTGTACTTACAGTTAACTTTTCCACACTGATCTTTGGTCTAGCTGCATGATACAAGATGTAAACTAAGTTGATACCAATTCCTACTAGGATGCCTTGTTCCAGTGGAAGAACCAAACATGCCAGGAATGTGACAATAGCCAGGAAAAAATCGCTTTCTGAAATACATAACTTATTTAGATCTAATAAAATGCTGTCTCTACATATAAATTATACAAGGTGTGAAACTTCTCACTCTTAATATCTCGTTTCCAGTAAATAATATTAACAATCGAAAATATGGTACCCTTAGAATCTTAAATGGGAAGAGCTATATCATTTTAAAGGAGGTTTAAATCTTTTTCCAATAATCACTTCTCTTCTTGATGAGCTCTTGTACCGAAAATATCTACTAACATGCATATTTAACAACAATAACATACTTTTCGATCTAAACATAGGCCTCACGACTTTTACTTCAACCATAAACACGACGGCTGCAATGATAATAGCAGCCAAAGTAGTTTTGGGAATATAGTAAAAGTAGGGTGTGAAAAACAGAAGAGCCAAAATAACCAGAACTCCCGTGTATAGACCTCCAAGGGGAGTTCGGACTCCGCTGGCATTGTTCACCGCACTTCTGGATAGTGAACCGGATCCCGGAAAACTTTGGATGAAGGAATTCAGTACGTTGGATGTACCGATAGCGATTAGTTCTTGGGTTGCGTCGATTGGTTTACCATTTGCTACAAAAGAATAAGCATTTTTTGCTAAAATTGATGTTGAAATATTTTTGAGAAAATTTTTAATTCATTCCCTGCTATTTAACACATGAAACTTTATCCAGACCCGTCAAATTCTTTAAGAGAATGACAAATATATAAACCTTTACAACGATATATTAGGACAGTTAGGATAGGTACTTACAGAACGCTTTACAAATGGCGATATTTTCCAGAAATCCAACCAATGGCACAACAATAATGCCACTGCCCAAATCCGAGATCATGTCCATAAGAGTTATTTCGGTAACCGTACCATTGTCTACCTTAGTGAAACCAAATTGTGGTATTTTAAGATCTGGTAGTCCTTGAGGTACTAATCCTATTACTTGAAACGGAGGTTCACCTTAAAAAAAATCGGCGAGATCTTATTATTTGTTTTCATTGAAAAAATGTATTGAATTCCTTGAATATACTATAGTTCGCGACCAAAACGGATGGCAGTGACGTAACTGTCGTAACCATGGAAACTGACAAAATGCTGTGTTGTCATTGGTGGTTTGCATTGGTTGCCATGGTTTTGATTTCACTGCAATCAGTTTTGGTCGCGAACTATATGTACAGGGTGTGCCATTTTCGACACTTTTATAGGGTATCTCCGTAATTGTTAGTGCTATTAAAAAAGTAATGTAAGTGTCATGTGCTCTTTTTGGGTCAAACTTAAAATAGTAAAATTAAAATTAGAAAATTTTCGCTTGCTTAAAAGATACGGGGGAAAATCAAAAAATTGACAATTTCAAAATTACCCCATATTTTCTTAGTTAAGAGAGATACACGAAAATGTTTTATACAGAAGTTTCTGAATGATCTGCCGTTTTCAGAATAAGTATACGGGGGTCAGGAAAAAAAGTTATCGGACCAAACCACATTTTTTTAAATGGAACACCCTGTATATTTTAATCTAAAAGATAGCATTTTAAATTCTCTTTTCAAATATATGTATAACATAACATGGATAATATTTATTTCCTAGGCCATTTATTTAAACTTTATTAATTTGAAACGAAATAAATGATTCAGATTAAGGTAAAAAATAACGGGAATCATCTCCGTATATTTTTAAATTATGTTCCAGTCGTCAGAATATGTCCTTAAATAGTTGCCGTCTTTCCGGATAGCGAACAAAATATACATTTTTGCGCCATTTCTTCGTTTTTTCCACTCTCAATATGAACTGATATCATATCAAATTTTTCAAAATATTGTTGAGTCATTTTCACAAATGAATATGTAGAAATAAAATTGTCGTTAAATGTTGTTTCTAGGATATTAGCTTTTGTTTCATGGCCTACTGTGGTTTAAAGTAATAAAGTTTAAATAATTCGCCTAGGATACCAATATAATCCATGATGTGTTATCATTTGAAAAGATAATTTAAATTGCTATCTTTTTAGATTCAAATATATATGGTATTTCATTTAAAAAAATGGGGTTAGATCCGATAACTTTTTTACCTGACCCCGTATACTTATTCTGAAAACGGCAGATTATTCAATAATAATTAAGATACTTCTGTATACAACATTTTTCTGTATCTCTTTTAACTAAGAAAATATAGGGTAATTTTGAAATTGTCATTTTTTTGATTTTCCCCTCTTAAGCGAGCGAAAATTTTCAAATTTTGATGTGTTCAACCTTTGAATTTTATAAAGAACCATGGAACAGTGTAAAAAACTGACAATCTACTTTTGTAGTCGAACGAATTACTAAGTTAAACTTTAGTTCTGGTTTGGATTTTGGATCTATTGATACTGGTTTCATCGGTTTGACTATTAACTCCACTTACCCCGTTGACAAAAGATATATCCGATGATTCCACATACTACAACTAATATGGCATTTCTTGAAGTTCCAAAAATCCATAAAAATTTGTTTATTATTTTATGCATTTTGGTCTGTTCTTCTGTTCTACCAATATTTGCTTTGGCCACCACCTGCAAAACTTATTTGTAAATACGAAGTATCAACTTAAACACTATTAGAGAATTTCTCGAGTACTTTTAAAAGAAATTGCAGAAATTAAGTAGAAATTCATGCAATAGCGTTAGATCGTTAACATGACAGAGAATTTATGACAAAAACTCTAAAAATCCAAAAAACAATCCAATTATTCAATATCTCGTTGAACCTGAATGAATGTGCGAAAATTTAAAATTTACGTACGTATTAGGGGTATTTTAATGAAGATGGTCAATTAACAGCACGTCGGAAAACCATTATGTGTGTTATATCCAGGCCCGTATTTAAAAAAATTAAGTTGATGATGGTGACCTAAAGACGAAACGTCCCATGAAAGATATGATGATGCCATCTTATGGAGAATATAAAGTAGCAACGAGGAGGTCAAATTTATTTTTGGACATCTCTTCGAACAAAGTCAGGAAGAACTAAGAATCGAAACGCAAAATTTCAGATCTGTCCAAATATCTTGAATTTTAGATTTATTTGCAGCATATTATTGGGCTCATAATTACGCAATTTTGCTTAACCGACTTCGTATCTCTTACCGTAACACCCTGTATAACTAAGAAGGGGTGAACTCAAAGTCACGTTCTCACAACTTATCTTTAGTAGATATATTAAAAAAGTTTACGTGGGGTTACATGTTTCGCCCATCTGGGCATCATCAGACCTAAAATTTTTTTATGTATTTAAAAAATTTTTGAACAAAAAAAGATAAAACCACGAAAAACGCCACTTCGTGGATTTATCTTTTTTCTGTTCAAAAATTTTTTAAATAATTAAACATTTTTAGGTCTGATGATGCCCAGATGGGCGAAACATGTAACCACAAGTAAACTTTTTTAATATACTAAAGATAAGTTGCGACTTTGCGTTCACCCCTTGTTCGTTGCCAAACAGGTCTCTTGGAGAAAATTGACTTTTTCTTTGACCCTGTATAAGCTCATGATCAGACTAGTACTGCCCTTAAGGGAGGGCCCAGCGAAACTAGATTAATAGATGTTGGTGATATAATAAATTTGATAAACCTACCCTTAAAAATAGCAGTATCACAATACAAGATACTCCCAAGGTAGTATCCCACATTTTTATATTGTGGATATCATGAAACACACTTTTCCATGTTTCCACAAAAGTGCTACCAGAAGCGCTGATTCCGAAGAGATCTTTAACTTGGGACGTGACTATGATTAAAGCAGCAGCAGAAGTGAAACCTGACGAAACCGGTCCTGACACGAAGTCAATTAGAAATCCTGGAAAATAGAAATACATATATATATTTAGGTGTTTAAAACTAGGATATTTCTGACTAATAGAAAATAGAGAAGTAATTAAATGGTTTGCCGTTATTAAAATTGGTTCGCAGCAAAATCTAGCCATTAAATCATTTGATCAGCATAACAAGATTTTGCTTGCAATAAATAAATATCAGGCTGGGATGGATTCCTTGGTCAGCAAGATTCTACAATTGGCCAGTAGAAAAAAACATGTCTAGAAGCAGTTTACTTCAGAGGTTTGCATATTAAAGAATGGTTATCAATATAAATCATTGGATTGCGTTTGTTTTGAATAATCGGCAAAGTTCGTTATTGTGGTCGGAGCGAAAGGAGTCGCGTGATACGAGTAGCTAATTGCGTGCGTGTGTTTTCATTCTGTGTAGCAGTCAAGGCCCAAAAGGTGTAGCGGGGGCGGGTTTTTACTTGTTTTCCCAGGGCACTGTCAATTTATGTAACTTTCTTGTGTTTTCTTCTGCCGAATACAGAAGGAAATCGGCTAAAAAAGGTGTAGCGGGGGCGGGCTTTCACTTGTGTTCCCAGGGCACTGTCACTATTTCAAGTTTTATTGCTTTTTGTGATGACCAAGATTAAATATTTTGCTTACCCGCTGATTGCTTACTAATATCTGATTAAAAGTGGATCGCTCATAACAGCTTATATATTTAATTTGCGAACTAAAATAATTTAGAGCACTCTAGTATGACATTAATTACTGACCGATTCAGAAATGTTTGCTGTCCATAAGTTGCTGACCAACTAGCCATTTTGGCTGACCGATTACATTTTTCTGCTCGCAAAAATAAAAATATGTTGCTGACCAGTTAAATGATACCCATAGAGGGGTTGCTATCTACAATACCGAAGAGTATGATTCCTTTTAAATTCTAAATTGTTCAATTGCTTCTTTTCCTTCATGGAACTCGAGGTTTTTAAATATTTCCTTAACCAAAAACTCAGATGTTCACTGATATTCAGTTACTCACCTAATCCAAAAAATCCCATCAAAAGTTGAACGACACCGCACAAGAAACACAGCAAAATGGCATGTTCGGGGCCTTTTCCGCCTAGAGTTTGATACGTTAACAAAGAAGCTACTGCTGTAGGTCCTACAGGAACATCTTTACAACTTCCCAGGAATATATAGATGAAACATCCCAGAAATGACCCATACAGCCCATATTCGGCGGGAAGGCCCGCTATATTCGCATAGGCCAGAGCCTGAGGGATTACTGTGAGACCTACTGTGATACCGGCCAATAAATCACCTAAAAATATTTAATTATTATTGCAGAATGTAAAGTTTCTTTTGATTCTGATTCATTATTTTTATTATTATGTATTAATAAAATAGAATTAGGTGGTTAAAACCCTTAAAAAAAAATAAAAAGGTTACTTACCTATTGCACAATCTCCATTGTACGCTGGTAACCATCGTAAAATTGGAAACCGCTTGTACAAAGTTTTTTTGGTCCATAGTGATGTGAAGCGTTTCTTCGCTAATGCAAATACTGCTTTTAGTTTTTGGGAGTATGTCGTGTGCACTGGCGATGTGCTATCTATTTCTGTAAATAAAATTACACATTATTGAATAATAGACAATCTTTACACAGTAAAATGCATTTAAATTTTAGGATTTACAGTAATTCTACAGTTTCATCCCGAACAATGAAACAAAAATCTCGGTAGAATCTTTATAATAATACGACATCATTTTTATTAATGTTTGCAGCTAGATTTAATCGTTTCGTTGATCAGTATTACTGTCAGTATTGTGAATTGTAAAATACTGACTATCAATACAACTGTAAACAGTAATACTTATCGTGTGTGATTAATATTTTACAATACTGACAGCGATACTGATAGTGTGAGGGCACATACTGAAGTACTATATTTTTCTAATCTATTTCCATTTTCAAATACTGATAAAATACTGTAAATATTGAAACTGACAGTAATGTTGATCGTGCAAAGGCACATACTGAAGTACTACATTTTTCTATTCTAGTTTTATTTTCTTTGTCTTCAAATACTGATAAAATACTGTCAGTATCGAAACTGACAGTAATACTGATCGTGTGAGGGCACATATTAAGATACTATATTTTTCTATTCTAATTTTATTTTCTCTATTTTCAAATATTGATACAGTCAGTATCGAAACTGACAGTAATACTGATCATGTGAGAAGTACCATATTTTCATATTCTAGTTCTATTTGCTCTATTTTCAATTAATGTAATATAGTATCAGTATCGGAAAGGACAGTAATACTAATCATGTGAGGGCACTTACTGCACTACCTTTTTCCATTCTATTTATATTTTCTCTATTTTCTAATACTGATAAAATACTAGTAGGTATCAAAACTGTTAGTAATACTGATCATATGAGGGCTTTATAAGTATCGACATTACCTTGATATCCAGGTCTCGACAAGTATCTGAAACCGGGCATTTTCCGAAATATCCAAGATAACCACTATCATAAAACACTCTATATATTTTCACGTTTAGACACATAGCAACCAGATGGCGACTTAAAGGATTAGTGCAGTATGCATCTGTGTGCCACTAAGTCTACTTATTGTCTAAGTAGTCTTATTGACTACATGTCATTTATTGTCTCTGTTCTTATCTCTAAAAGGTCAAAAGCATCGTGACTGCAATTTTAATGGTAGTGGCGTGTGGGGTAATTATTCATCGATTTTTGGAACCGGGATTCCATTCGAAAACTAACATTTTTGCTGCTTTGAATATAAAATGTATTTTTTTATGAAGGGGACGCTGAAGAATATTGCTTGGTATACCTTCCTGTAGCTTGAAATCTTGAAAGGGTTCGTAGGTAGTCACTCTGGGTGATACCCTTTCCAACTCTTTAACGGGGGAAAGCCACGGCCTAAAAGTTCTAATTAGTTCTATTTTTGGCAGGCAATTTCTTGGAAACTACTACTGGAAAAATAATTAATTATAGTACTATTGAAAATATTTAAACGAAATTAAAAATGAAGTACACCGCACGGAAAATGTCAGTTACTATTTTCATCTCATCAAAAACATCACTCTTGGAATGCAGACTCTGCGGTGAAGAGGATGAAACCGCCTCATATATAATATACCGCTGCGTAGCACTGTCTCGTAGAAGACAAAATATCTTCCGGAACATACGACGTGGTGACAACCTCCCACATGACAAGCTTGGTAGAAGGTTACTGGACCTCATAGAAGGAACAAATATCTTCTAACAAGATCGGGGTACACAAGAAGCCGAAAGGCTGCAGTGGTAGAAGTTCGGACTTTTAAACCGACCCCCGCCTTTCACCAACCAACCATCCTCCTCACAATAAAATTGACGTAACAATTATTATCCTTGCAATTGCGAACCAGCCCCTAAGGAGCACAACTTTCATCAGCTTGATGGATTTTCAAATCACTGCTGACGTAGGTCTATGGTAATTATGACATTCTACTTATATTATTAGAATTTGGCATATTATAATATAAAACATAAGAGATAACACATTTTTCGAAGAATGTGGTTTTGGATTTGTATGTATACCAACAAACCCAAACTGGGTTATTCAATTTATGGGTTTTTTTAGTATTATTATTGGTAAAACCGCGATGACGCAGGTGAACGAAATCAATGGTTCGTCAATTATACAAGGTGTTCCTTAACGGTGTACTAAAATTTCAGATTAAGATATTTTATTGAAGAAAAGTTGATGGTCTCCCACTTTCAATGGAAACGATCTTATATTTTCGGTTAATTCAATTGATTATTTTGAATTTTGGTGCGGTTACGCGTACTTTTCTATTCCTTTATTTTTGTTTTAACTTATTGGAGTGCGTTTAAGTGTCAATAGGATATGAAATCAAATATTTTAGGTTAGAAAAGTCATTCTATCGCTCCACCAGTAGCGTCCCTGCAAACATGTCTGATATTTTTTACAAAAAAAGTGGTACGCTACTGACATTTTTCCATGCGGACATTTTTGTGTTTAGCTTGGTTAATTCTACATGAAAACGGTCTCTTGCCTTTTTCCCCTCAGCCGCATCTATCTATCTTGATTAAAACAATTTAATTTCTGTAACATTTATAATTTAATCAAAAAAATGTTTCATTTGTGATTTTAGCGGAAAACAAAAGGCCAGCTTCTACTTTCTACTAAACAAAGTCTACAACCCCTTGACAAGGGTATAAGTATATGTATATGTCTTCACTTACCCCCACTACCTCTAAAATTAATTATATCAGTCACATGCTCTTATTTTCCTGCCTTTTGGCCATTTGATACGAGATGACCTAATCCGTTAAACTAACGAAAAAAATATCAGGAATGTTAAATGTGAGTGAATTTATGCGTTATCACAGTCTCTGTAGGTACTTGAAGATCGAAATAATTATGTCTACTGCTTTTTGTTTTGATTTAAACGTTTGTAATGTAATCATAAAAAATTATCTGGTTTTAATGCTGATAGTTCACGATAAGGTGTGTATTTAAGTTGGTAATAATTTTCCATTATGTCATCGATAACAGATTCAAGTACTTCACCCGAAAATAATTATTTCTTGGATAAGAAGTAATGTAACATAAACAAGGTGTACATTATAGTGATCAATATGGTCAATATGGTGATATGGTTTGCGTTTTCTATGGAAAATAAAATATTTATAAGATACAGCTCTCAGAAGGTACGAACCGTCGCTTTAGAAGTACATTTCCGATAAAATTAAATAGGAAAAACGAAATATTAACTCAATTTCGAATGTTGATATGAATCTAGTGCAAAAAGTTATTGTTTAGTTGTTAAGGTTAATTATCGCAGTGTTTTTATTGTATTTATATTATACATATAACCGTTAACCGATGAATAGCCGGGCAGAATTTCACAACAGAAAAGTCATTATAATTGAAATTAGGGTTACGAGATTAGGATGTGACCGGATTGATGCCGCCCCAATGAAATATGTTTATATCATAGGTTGGCAATACTTTTACAATTTAATAAAATGTATGTAGTATCAGTATCAAATATGCCATGGTAGAAACAATTGAACACAACAAAGTTTCTTCCCATCCGTCATAATTAAAAATAAATATATTATTAAAGTTAATAAAAATGAGTCAGGAAGAAAGTTGTACTCCATCAGAAATACGAGAAATTGTAGAAAATAATCTAGAAAAACTTTCAAAAAGAATATGAAACACTCTGAGTTATGGTGCGAGCAGAACAAAGTGCAAAATATTGAACAAAATAATAAATAATACTATTCAACAAAATATTGTGTCGACACAGAATCAGACAGTAATTTCAATTAATGCCCAGAAAATGTCTACAGTAACCATAAATATGTATATATAAACTAATATGTATAATACTAGTACTTTATTGAATAAAACTTTTGAAATAGAGCATAAACTGAAAGATATTATGTTGTTTTATAATTGCGACTAGATATATTTCCGAGTATAGGTATTTTAGATAAATATCTAGTAAAAATGATCTATTTGCAAGGTTAAAGGTTAGTATTTTAAAGCTTTCTATAAAAATTTTTTGTCGAATCAATAATGCCTAGAAAACTAATTTCAACGAAATCGAAGTAAGCCTAAAATTCGAACCATACTTGCTACCAACATAAAAAAATAAAATTTCAGTTTCATAAAGTGGCAGGTTAACCAATTTTTTTGCATTTCATAATGTAGCCATTATGAAACCCAAATATAAAATTACATATACAAGACAACCAAGCTAAAATAAACAAAAAGGAAAACGAAAATAAATTTACATCATTTCAAAATTAAGTTTACAAAAAAAGTTTAAGCATGAAAAACTATGCCAACCTTATATTGATTCGGCAAGGCATTGTGAAATGCTGCGCAAGTTTGTTGCCGTGGATCAGCGTTCCTCAAATTTTTTTGACCGCGGACCTCTTTTGATTTTAGAATTTTGTGGCGGTCCCGTCGGCATCTATCTACATTAGTACATAATTAATTCTAGGACTGAATGCCATGCCTAATTAACTACCTTCAGTTAAAAATAATTCTTATTCGAATGCTATTGTTTTTAACAAATCAAAAAGCATTAATAAGCCATAAGCTGAATAATATCATCACTGGCTATGCAGAACATCTTTTCTCTCTCCTTTTCTTGACGATAGTATTAAATCATAATACATTAGTGTTGCCTAAGAAAATATATTTTCTGCTTACCTGTAAAGTTATTGCCCCCAGCCAAACGATTTCGGTAAGCTATTTCTCTGCGCAAAGTATCTGGTAAGTCGCTGGTGGAAGCGGTAAGAGCAGGATTATCGTAAGCGTAAAGGGAGTTTCCACCACCCGCTGTTTCTTCCAGGTCTCTACTAGGTTCTGTCACACCTCTGAAAAATATAACTATATTCGATATTTCCTCCATTGATGATATTACAACATAAAATAGATATTAATATTCTCAATTATGCTTCTTTCTTTAACAATTACGATACTTAATTGCTCTATTAGCTGTCTAATAAATAATAATAATAAAGTTCCCTTTAAAAATAAATAGAAAAAAGCAACAAGCTAAAAAGTTTTACTTAGTTGAAAACCTCCTTGGCCATAGTCGAATATCCGAAATATTGTACAGAGCGGCCCTGAAAATGTGAAATTGCTCTAAGAACAAAATACCATTATTTTTAAAAATATATCAAAATTGCTCTTACGAGAATTATATTCTCTATCTAAACATTATGTCTCATAGGATGGTTGTTTCTCGTCAGCATATTTAGAGAGGGGACATAATTCTAGAGATATATACAGGGTGTTATGGAAATGAACCGGCAATTCCTGATATAAAGACAAATTGAAGAAAAATACCCATAAATGGCGCTTTCAATTCATTCAGCGGTAAAAGTGACCTGACGTCAAACCAGAAAAACACCTGTGTGGCACTACGATACATGTGAGCAATCAAGGAATTCTGGACAGTGTTGTCATATGTACACCTTAAACTCGTTAGACAAAATAAAATAATTTAAACACTTTTCCATTCTGTAATACCTTTTTGTACAATTAATTGAAGAACATTTACGACGGACTATGTTTTAAACAACCCGAAGAAACATATGGAATAGTATTAAATAAGTTTGAAATAGGCACGTACGTCACTAGGTCAAATGCCAATGACCTCTTGATGCCTTGCATCGGATGTGTTCATATAGCGCCGCACGCATGCGAGCTGTTAGTTGAAGACCAACCAGCGGCCAGATACGTTGTGTCTCATCGGTCACTAGGACACCCAAGGAGTCACCCATTTAAATATAATACGTCATTTCCATAACACCCTGTATATTCTAGAATTATTATTCTTAGATCAATTTCACATTCCTTGGCCACTGTACAATATTTCGGATATTCGACTATGGCTAAGGAGGTTTTCAATCTAGCAGAACTTCTTAGCAAGGGTGACATTTTTCGATAAAATGAAGGATAAAAAAGTTTCTCCATTTGTTACATTTTCTACCACGCATGCTGTATATATGGATACTTACTTTAATTAGTACGTTACTACGTATACGTATAAAAACATTTTATAATTATACTACATGTATTACGACCTTTTCATTGCTTTATAAATATGTATTATTTATTTTAATTTAATTTTATTGAAAATCAAGTTAATATTATATTTTATTTATTACAACATACTATACATACGGTGCATAAAAAGTGACCACATTATTCTATTCTGAATAACTTTACTATTTAAAATTATTTTTAAACCAAATTTTCAGGAAATATTTACAAAAATATAAGTGCTCGTAAAATAAATAAAAAAGTAATAAGATTGAATTTCATGCAGGGTAGGTTAAAAATAAGTTCTTTCTTTTTAAAAAAAAATCGTGACTTGTCATTTACCAACATAGTAGGTAATACCATATGTTACTATATATATCATTAATAATAATAATGTCATTACTGTGTCAGTAACGGCATTACTCTTGATCTTGTCGTCTGATATTTAACTATACACTATAAAATATTTACAAAAATTTAGATTAACGTAGGAAACTTTTGCAACAATTCTTATATTTTATTTACACAAACAATAAATATTTATAATATAGTTTTTTACAGCAAAACCTGAAAGATTTACGATTTCAACTGAGATTAGAATGTTTAAGTTTTGCATAAATCTATACAACAACACACACATATGACAACACATTTTTATCCCTAGTGGTGCGGAGGCATTGAAATGATTAAAATAGGGAAGATTACATTGAAAAATAAAATTATGAACAACATATTTTGTTTTATCGTTAACACTCCTTATTGTACCTATTTTCTTGTAAATCTGATGAAAGTATAACACAAAAAACTATACGCTATTTGAGTTCAGTTTTAAGTTACGATCTAGAACATGGCTCCTTAATTAAGAAAACGATTGAACCCTTACAGTAAACGGTATAAAGGTTTGGTATTCTGATATCATATTCAATTTGACTAGAATGGCACATAAATTAACGTTTTTCAACGCTATAAGTAAGTAAGTAAATATATTCTATAGAATTTAAATAATAAAAGTATTACTTATTAGTTGTATTAGTGCACAGAAAAATTTTAAACAACAATTAAGTAACCAGTAACTTTTAGTGCGACATCAATTACATTGACAGAAATTATTCATTCTTATTCAAAGGTGTTATTAAATAAATAATTATTATCTAGCCGGGCTATTTGTGTTGTGATAAATCCACTCATGTTATTAAATGTCCTTTTAAATAAGTAATTTTTGTCACCCATAAAAAGTAAGGACGTCTCCAGTTCAAAATTAAGCAACTTTTATTTTTCGTTGCTGCTGCGTTTTTTGTCAGTCACAAAACCGTTGATTTGCGATTAAATTATTAAAAAAGAATTTGAGTTAGAAACTTCTATTTTGTAAACTCAAACTAGATTGCTTTTAAGCAATTTAAACTCGAACAAACGGTGATAGATATAACTATGGATGATTGTGATAGTGATAGATAACAATTATTATGAATTTCACATTTTTGACATAATAATAGTAAAAACCTAAGTAAAGGTAAGGGAAAGTAAAATTTAAAGTTAGGAAGTAAAAATAATTATTTGATGTCAGAGAAAATAATTTCTTATTTTTTTTAAACAAATACATATAACAAATTATGTTATATCAATACAGGGTGTCCGCTAGTTAATGGTACATGAAAAAACCACAGACTCCTGACGTAAAAATATTAGGATTTAATATACTTACCCATATCCGAAAGGTGATATTAACTGAGATATAGGGTGTTAAAGTTAAAACTTCATTTTTGTTTTTCTCTAATAACTTTGAGAGAAACTAACATTTTTTTACAAAATTTGGCAATTATGGTTTTTTAGGACGAGAAATTGATTTTTTTAAATGAAAATTTAATGTACAATGCAATTTTATTAGGTCATAACTTTTTTGTGCCTCAGTGTGAACATGAAATTAATACTTTCCTCATATTTATTACTTAAAAAGGTATACTAAGTTCAGGTCGCCCACCGTTTCGGAGATATTTGCATTTAAATTATTTAGTGCACCCTGTCCAATTATTATTAATTTGCAAACAAAATTTTCTTCTTAAAATAACCTATGAGAAAACAAATGAAATTTAAAATTTCATCAATTTCTCGTCCTAAAAAAACCATAATTGCCAAATTTTGTAAAAAATCGTTAGTTTCTCTTAAAGCTATTAGAGAAAAACAAAAATTAAGTTTTAACTTTAACACCCTGTATCTCAGTGAATATCAACTTTCGGATATAGGTAAGTATAATTAAATCCTAATATTTTTACATAAGGAGTATGTGGTTTTTATATGTACCATTAATTAGCGGACACCCTGTATAATATTATTATGAGATTGAAAAAAATTAACTATATTTTATAACATTTTGGGGAGGAAATTAAATTATCAGAAACAAAATTTAATATACTGGAAATGAAATTCCGGTAATTTAAATATCATAATTAAAAAGAAAATGCTCAAAATCACAAGGAACCAAGTTAAAAAAATCATTATAATATTATGAAATTAATTGAACATAATAACGCTTAATATATTTTAAAGCATTTTGTTGTTTTAAATTTATTATTAATTTTTAATTTGTTTAAAATATTCGAATTGGTAGATAATAGAAAAATCAACTTACACAAATGTAACCGAATTGCTTCTTTTGTCCCTGTTTTCCCTCATTTTGTTTTAAGTAAATAAACTTTCTAACGGCAAAAAAAAATTCAAAATTCGTCAAAGACTATTTTATGCAAAAAATAATAAATAGCAACCAACCATTAAAATAGGGTTTTAAAAAAATTTTTCAGCCCGATTGAAAATCACTGCTCGTGGTTCGATTTATTTTGAAAAAGTACCGGCAAACACTGATCGCGATTTTAAAATCTTGCCAGGTTTTGTTGGTATCGGTCAGGTGACCCTCGGATGAAGTCGCTATTGTCGTCTAGGGATTGCTTGTCATAAATCTTACTCCCATGCTATGAGCTCAGCAACGCTGCCAGTTCCTCGTTAATATTTCAAGTTAAAGTTTTATAAATTTTATAAATAGTAAACTATATTGTAGTAGCAAGGGCGGATCCAGAACATCGGTTTGGGTCGGTCATACAAGGAGAAGTTACGAAAGTAATACCCTGCTGCGTTAGTCAAACCGGTATGGTATTTTCATGTTAACGCAACAATTGTGCTATTTGACTTAAAGATCAGAAATGTACTATGGGGAACCTTAATACAACGAAGTTGCAAATCGAGGACGCCTATAAAACTGTTATAAATCATAATTCTCTCTTAAAAATAATACAATTACAGCTTGTCGTTTCGTTCTGCGGCTACCAAAACTATTTAAAGAATGCAGACGAAATATTATCGATGTTGTCAAATTACTTACCAAAAATCTCATAAGTTCTATGAAATTTATTCTTTACACCTCCTATGAATACAGAACTTAACCTAATCGTTAAAAAGTTAGAGAATATTATTAGTCAGACTGAAAAGCTGAGAGGTATTTTGAGTTTTAATTGATATTTTCACACCTCATTAATTTTAATTAGCGCACGGAATTAAAATATTAATTGAATTATCTGTTTACTAGCAAATCTGCCAACAGGTGAATACGCATTTACTCCAAACATTTAGTCGATTAATAGGATCACTTCCGCCTCTATTTTGTTTCACAGCATTAAACAGAGACAAAAATATAATATGCGAATGATTTGGACACGCCTCCGCAGACATGCGCCAGACACATGGCACTGCTATGCGCAGACGCGCTATGGTTTTTGACCAGCGGCAGCGAGTGGTGGAGGTTACGTGTATTATATAATTAATGGCGCAAATAGTAAAAAAAACTTCTGTGCGTTTTTCTTTGTATTGCAATGGCATATATTCGTGGAAAAACTTTGCAGGGCCAATCTTGAGAAATTATTGCTAATTTTTATAATGCTTGTGATGAGGAAGCCAGAAATTATGCATTTAATTTGCCGTTAAAACGAAATTTGGACAGGGTCTCCATGTATACAGGAGCTGGTATTAGCATGATTAAAAAAATGCATAAGGAAGATGAAGCAAAGCAAATAATCCTGAAAAGTTGTTATCGTCTGCCGACAAGAAAAGGTCTCGTTTATCAGTTACAGACAAATTAAAATTTGACTTTAATGTAATAAGACGCATTATCGAAAAGTTATATCTAGAGTTTAAAACAGGTATGGAAATTTAATTAATATATATAATAAAATACGTTGTACTACTTGCAAAAATAATAACTGTTACGATTACGATTATCAAATTAAATACCGAATTAAGAATTTGTTCTTAATTCGGTGAATTTATTAAGGCCTATCGTCAAATATATATACAGTGTGCCAAGGGGAAAAATTCTTTATGATTGATTTTACGACCAAAACCCATTCTTTACAAAAAAAATCCGGTTTGTTTAGACTTTTAATTAATAAACAACATTGTTTTATAGATTTTAGTATTTTTATATTTAATTTTGAAATAATAGTAGCACGCTCATGGATTGTCCATTTGACCTGTTGGCTTCCTTCCCCCTTACGGATACCGCGTAGCCACAGATCCACACGACAAGCTATAAGGGAAGTGTGCTAGTAAGGAACATTCTAACGAAATTTCGATATTTTTAACACAACGTTGCAACAACGCATTTGATTATGACAGTCATAACCCAGATACTATATAATCAAGTCGTTAATATATATTGGAGCGTCACCTTTTCAGTCATATTTTGCTCAGGTGACGTCGCCCCCTAATAGTTCTCATAGTGAGACCGGTTCTACATTTTATTGATTGGGAAATTTCAGATTGTTGATAAACAAGAGAGAGGAATGACTGATACAGCGTAAAAATTAAAAAAAAAATTCTTGAAATATGAACGGAATTTCTAATTTGCGCAAATTGTTGTTTATGTACAGGGTGCTCGGATAATGGATCAGAATTCTTGGAGAGGATGATACATGTAATAATGACATTTCATCTATCTTTGAAAGGTGGAAAGTTGAAATTTTTAATTTTTACTTTCCACCCGGGTGGAAAGTAAATTATTCTTTTTCAACTTTTTAAAAATCGATATCTCAAAATAATATACGAACACACCAACATACAACTCATTACACAAATTGGACCCCGCAGTTTTTAAATGGAAATTGGGTTTCACTCAAATTTACTAAAAAGTATTGCATCATACGAATTGTATTATCCTGATAAAATGTCTCAATGGGTGCAATGAAAAATAATGACAGGATTTCGAGATACGAGCCATGCAAGGTGGTGATGTTTCAAGTCCAAAAGTCGTATCTGACCGGTACATATTACGAATAATGATCAATATATTCACGTATATTCTCATTCTCGGGTGGCGTTGAATCCGAAAATCTCGCGTATGTGTGCATATACATGAAGAGGGTAGATATCTATCTATATTTATATGTACGATGTTTATGAGAATATACGTGAATATATTGATCATTATTCGTAATACGTACCGGTCAGATACGACTTTTGGACTTGAAACATCACCACCTTGCATGGCTCGTATCTCGAAATCCTGTCATTATTTTTCATTGCGCCCATGGAGACATTTTATCAGGATAATACAATTCGTATGATGCAATACTTTTTAGTAAATTTGAGTGAAACCCAACTTCCATTTAAAAACTGCGGGGTCCTTTAACGACAGTGAATTTTTTAACATTTATAAAAAATAAAAAATTAACATTGTTTTTGATTTACTTATTTACATTAAATATTACATTGGCATTATTGTAGACAGTCACTGATATGTTAAAGCATTGAATGTTGTGACTAAATCGTTGATATCTTCTTTGTCTTGACATTTTCACTGAAATAAGCTAGTAGCGCCGAACCAGGATTTTGAACTTTGTTTCCCGTGCACCATTCTTTAAAACAGTTATATGCCTTGTCATATCTCTGGCGGCTTTTAGTTGGCAGAAGATCTTCTTCTACTATTTTTGCTGCTTCTCGAATTTCTGTTGGAGTAACAGCAAAATCAAATCCTCATCTGATATCATTTTTCTGTTGTTAAAATAATATACAGTGAGTCCCAGAAGAAATGTCTAAATTAATTTAAAATTCAGCGGTAAGTTTTTCAAAAAACGCTCGTATCCGTCGATTTTGATTTTTTAATTTTTTTTTGTGGTAATTTCATGTATACAGGGTAGCTCAAAAATAAGTTACGACCATCAACTTCATTTTTTCAAATGAAAACATATATTTTTTATTTCATTTTTGAATTTTGCATTGAATTCTAAGCATGTTTCATGTACCATGTCCTATACATAAACTCAACAGTTATTGAAAAAATTAGGATTGAACATATCTATAAGTAAGACCTGTTTATTAAAAAAAAAACACAACAAAATCAAATTAAATGTTGAAAATGTGCGCCATTTACGGCTTGACAATATCCAAGACGATCAATAAACTTTCTTTGCACGTTTCTAACCATTTCCGGAGTTATGACACGCACTTCTCTTCCGGATCCTTTCTTTCAACTCCTGCATATTGTTTGGCCTGTTAACAAATACTTTTGATTTGAGGTAACCCCAAAAAAGGTCCAGCGGAGTTAGGTCTGGCGACCTAGCAGGCCATTCGATAGGTCCTCTCCTTCCAATCCACCGATTGGGAAAGGTTTCATCCAAAAATGTGCGCACAGTGGCCGCATAGTGCGGAGGAGCACCATCTTGTTGGAATATCAGTTCTTCGTCAGGGGAGTCTGGATCCAATGGATTCGGAAATAAAGCCACTAATGCTGGAATTAATTCTAGTTGGAGAAATTCGAGATATACTGTTACCAGTTAAAGACTGTTCAAAGAAAAATGGACCAATTACTCTTTCGCGTACGATTCCACACCAAACATTTATTTTCATA
The DNA here is from genome assembly GCA_963991005.1 of Barypeithes pellucidus. NCBI lineage: Eukaryota > Metazoa > Arthropoda > Insecta > Coleoptera > Curculionidae > Barypeithes > Barypeithes pellucidus. Next base: position 15,652,486 of record OZ022561.1, on the reverse strand, counting down.
GGGTACTGGCTGTGAACCTCTATCATCCAATGCGGATTTTCTGTTGCCCAATATCGACAATTTTGTCTGTTCACATTACCATTCAAATAGAACGTAGCTTCATCCGAAAAAATAATATTTTTTACTAAATTATTATCTAGATTGCACATATTTTGCATACGTCCGCATGCTTATTTGAAATAAAATTGTCATACAATTTCTATGGAAATAAACGGTGACAGTGAGACAGTATACTCTTACTTATTATGGAGCCCAAAATGCCATAGTGCCAGAAGATTTGATAGATCGTTGGATTCCCTAAATGATATGTTCAATCCTAATTTTTTCAATAACTGTTGAGTTTATGTATAGGACATGGTACATGAAACATGCTTAGAATTCAATGCAAAATTCAAAAATGAAATAAAAAATATATGTTTTCATTTGAAAAAATGGAGTTGATGGTCGTAACTTATTTTTGAGCTACCCTGTATACATGAAATTACCACAAAAAAAAAATTAAAAAATCAAAATCGACGGGTACGAGCGTTTTTTGAAAAAACTTACCGCTGAATTTTAAATGAATTTAGACATTTCTTCTGGGACTCACTGTATGTTTAGTGACATGGAAACCGTATTCAAAAAATGATATTTGCCATCTTGATGTGTATTATTACCTACGTTATTTTACCACCTGCGGATATTTGAAATTCCTGTCTAATTTTTCAATGGAAAAATGTTGAAATGACATTTATGTTTTATTAATAATTTTAATTCAAAATAATAAGAAGTGGATGTTACATGTGGTTGTAAATAAAATAGTATACGAACCTCGGTGAAAAGCTTCTAATACTATTATTGTTCAATAATAACATAAAACGTCGACATTACATGCGTACAGATTATCAGTGCAATTTTTCTAGTGATAAATGGGCATTAGGTCGTCTTATACAATTTTTAAGAATAATTTTTTTTTTTTTTTAAGTCTTAAACATTGCAATTGACAGACCGCTTCAAAGGACAGTGTAAACACTTTTAATTAAGAAAACACACTTTAAAATGATACGAAGATACATTCTGCTATAAATTGTATTAAATTTGCATCAATAGTGGTGCGAACTTGAAGGGTATCAAGTTTCTTGGTCTACCTCAACAGGTAGTTGTTCAATAACTTTAATTTTATTTAGTCTGCTCGTTAGAGGTGAGCAAATATTTTTGTTTTAGGTAGGTCATGGATGAGATGACCAAATAACAAATGGTGCAGTGGCGTAGGCATATGGCGGCAAAGGGAGGTCAAACAAACCCCCTCGGTCTCTTTGGACCAGACACCTCTTCGTGTCCTTACTACTTAAATACCTATCAAAGCAAAATAAATGTAAATGCTGTTTTTTAAATAGAGAAATTCTTTGTAAACTTCTTAATTTTTGACTGAATAAAAAAGAACCATATGACAAAATTTAGGCGGGGTCCCTGTACACCTGTCCTTTGATATTCTTTGTAAGAAGTGGTATTCAACTGACATATTCCCATACGGGGGTCAAAATTTTTTTACAGGCAACTTTTAGTCATTAGCATATAATTTACTAAAATAAACTATTTGCCTGTAGAAACGATTATAATTTGCGAAATATATGTTACCTACTTCCTGCATTAGAAAGCAATTTTAATAGTTTTTCTTTAGGTTATAGCTGCAGTATTCAAATTTGAGTTTAAAAATGTATCGCCGGTCACGTGTCCCCAGTCAATAATTTCTTACTTTACCCTTTTATATTTCACGTCATTTTACTAAAGTTACTTTTATATATAAATAATTTACACTCCTACAACAATTTGTATTGAAAAAATAATGTTCAAAAATCAACAGTTTAGTTTCTCTAACGCAATTATTAACCAGAAGTTCCGTCCTCGCAGCTGCATGTATCGCCGGTCACGGCAGAAATTGCTTATAAATCAAGTCACTACAGGTCGGCCTAATAATTTTACAAATATGATAGTATGTGCTTGAATTTGTGTAAAGCGTGTTAATGTTTAGGTAAGTTCCTTATTATGTTTATTTAGAACTAGAACATTACCTACTTTTTACCAGGCGTATGTTTTTATGTTGTATCGCCGGTCACAGTAGTCTTTATTAAGGGAAAAATACTACACGAAGTCATTCCCTTGAGTACAGATACTCACTTCAGTCTAAAAAAGCGTAATAAATAGCTTGTATTAGCTGTTATCCACAAATTTGTGCATTTTTGTATCGGCGGTCGCATTATCGCCGGTCACGCATGAAAATGTTACCGGAGATAAATTGATGTGACGGTTTGTTATCCGAAGCTATATACAATATTTGTTTATTAACCATTTATAACCATATTAAGGAAAAATATATTTTAATATGCAAGTTTCGTTTACACCTTAGGCAGATTAAAAATATGACTAATTTTCTTAGTATTTTAACATTCTATAAGAAACATTCCAAACCTTTAAGCCAATATAAGACAGGGCTGTTATAAATAATAGGAAAATGGTTATAATGATTGATTAAAATAACTCAGTTCCAAATATTGGCGTTATATGATTCAGAAGAGTAAAATTAGCCATGCATGTGACGGGCGTTAAATTATTAAAAAATCGATACTATAGACCAAGATCTTTGTGACGATGATCTTTTGCGCGGACATATATAATTCCTCTAATTAGATACTATAAGAAACCTATTAAAAAATTAACAGGTGTTTTTGAGATTATTTATTTTTACTGAAAGTTGCCTATAAAAAAATTTGACCCACGGATATTTTTTCTGATTAGCCTGGTCAATTCTACATGAGAACGATCTCTTGCGTTTTTTGCCAGGTGCACCATTCATGATTGAAACAATTAAATTCGAATCAGGGTTTGGTCGAGTTCGTAATTTTTACAGACATGTTGATTTTATTAACTTATCACGATTGTATTATGTCATGTGATGTAATTAGGATTACTTTATAGAGGTAGACAGTTGGAACGACATCAATAAACACCTGAAAATTTAAATTTCAAATAATTTAAATCAATATTTATAACTCGAGATCTTGGTAATTGATAAACAAAATGGCAGAAAATTTCCACTGTAAAGATTTACATTAAAAATGTGATTAAATAATTATATAATATGGTTATCAATCATTTTATCCGGTCATAAATTTTTTAACTAATAAAAAGGATTCAGAAACAGTAAACGGATGTCTCAAAAAGCGATACCAAAATTGAAATTTAAGTTTATATACCGTGTGACCGTTAAAGTTGGAACCATACGAGGAAAAAAAATAATTGTTCGATTTAGGTAAAATTTGACTTCGCCATAAGGTTTTGCTTCAATAAAGACCAAAAATGTCGTAATTAAATGAGACCATGCGGCTTTTGTTAACTGTCAAACTCACATTTTTCTCTACAAAATGTCGATAAATGGCATTTATTGATCGAATTTTAAAAAATTGTATGCATTGCAATTTTTTGACCACACACCAAATTTGAATCTCTTATGATGATTTTCATTCAATTTTAGATCAGTATCTATTTTCATTGAAAATGGAAGTCGATCCTACCGCCGTAATTATAAACAACGGCGCTATTATTTTAATATGTCCATTTTTTTCAACATATTTCTTATTTAAAGAACAATACTCCTCCAAGGACTCCTCTTCGTTGGTTAAATCTTTATTGTTATGAGGAGTATGCTCCACAGATGGCAACATTTTTAAACTGCAATTTAATTCTTTGAGGTAAATGAACATTTTGGTAGAGTTTTTGGTATAAGTAATAAGAATGAATATAGACGATGAGTATTGTACAAATAAATAGATTTAAAGCGGTTGGGTCGATTTCCGTTTTCAATATACAGTGAAACCTCTCTTGGGCGGACACCTACGGGACCGTCTAAATGTGTCCGCCTAATAGAGGTGTCCGCCCATGGAAAATTTGTTATTAGGTAATATGTAAATGCAGAATTATTACTATGTATATGTATGTACAAATAAACATAACATAACAAAAATACACTAGTTTTAGTTAGGATATAGTACTAAAAAATCTAATAACGTAGTTTGACGTGCTTGCGTTTTAAAACTTGCAATCTAGAAAATGTAATTCCAAGTCTGATAATAATTCCATTGCTGTAGAGTAACCTCTATTCTTTGCATACTCTTATAATTCCTTTACCTTATTAACGGCTTGTGATAATTGGTGACATTTGTTTCATTACTGCATTCAACTTCTTCATCAGAGTCATCAGATGCTGATGTGATGTTGTTTCAGTTTGGGCTACATAATCGGTAGGAATGGGGTCCATCTTCTAATAGCACATTGCTATCGTTATTTATGAACTCGCCCAAATCATTGTTATCAAATTACAAACTTCCACAACATCAATATTCTCTTTCAGACTCAAAACGCGACATTTTTCTTCCATTGTTTACGATTTTAAACTTACAACTCACAAATAAACGGCGGACTGCTGTCGGGGAATCACACATACTTTCATTCGGCGAAGTCCTTTCGCGCTGCCGCGCATACGCGATTGGCTTTCGGCCTGTATTCAGAGAGTTTTTGCACCGTACTTATTCGTCTCCCAAATACTTTTAAATTTTTTTGTCCGTTTAAAGGAGGGTTTTTGTATGAAAACAGCCTGTCGGGTCCGCCCAAGAGAGGTTGATTTTCATGGAAATTCATATACCTACTTCTTATTAGAGGTGTCCGTTGTGAGAGGTTTCACTGTATTTCAAAAATAGATAGATATGTGGACATAAAATTACAATGCACAACTTTTCCAAATAACATTTTTTTAAATTCGATCAATTAATGCCATTTTTGGACATTTTATGGAGAAAATGCAAATTCTACTGTTAAGAAAAACCGTATGGTCCCATTTAAGTATGTAATTTCTGGTCTTTATTGGAGCAAAAACTTATGATAAAATTAAAAATTTATATTCCAACTTTAATAGTCACATTGTATAATAACTAAAATTTTATTTCACTGGAATATTTACACACACTATAACAATATAACAAATAGTCTAAAATTCCTTTTTAAAAACTTATATTTATTATTTTAAATTCTATATTAAGTGGAAAGTTAATTCCAGCAATAAGATTCCTTTTTTTGGTTTCTTCCAGCTTCAGTGGCTTATTTTAAACTTTACTGCGTATTCTTTTCTTTAATTAAAAATCGGGAAAGCAAGCCAATCTTATTGTAAAGAGGGGCGCTTGTAAAGAATTCATCCCATTCAAGATTTTAAGGGTTTGTTCGTTACATCTACCCCTCCCAAGGTGTAAATAGGCAATAGGGTACGAATCTTGCAAATATTCTTGAAAAGCGTCCCCTTCATAATAAAATTGACTTGCCTTTCCGATTTTTAATACTTACTTACTGTAAGCAATATATTAAGACTGAGAATCTTTCAAGTTGACACCCTGTATATTCTCCGGTTACAAGATCATAGACAAGCCCTTGACTATCATGTTGTAAGTGGAATATATATATATATGGGCCACATCACATTTTCACATACCTATTCATAATCATTATTTAAAAAATTTATTTCTTTGGATTTTAGCTCCTTTTAATGCAATAACAAATATTGAACAGTCTATTAAATATATTATATCTTTTGTTTATTCATAAATTATTTAAAAAGTACCAACGCAAATCTAGTGTAAATTTGTTTTATTAATACAGGCATGAGGCAAGTAAAAATAATGTTGACCGATAGATGTCAACGGGTAAATATTAGCTAATTCACGAATATTGTGCTAATTTTTTTTAAAAACGATGCGTGATATTTATTCTCTCAAAAGTGAAAGAACTATAAAAATTCATAATAATATCAGTAACTGTAGGATAGATTCGCTGTCCATGGCGTGCAAATTAGAGCATCTATCTAGTGATTCCGAATCCCGGGTTTGTTCGTTATCCCGAGCATATTTTAGTCCGCGAATCCCGAGACGGAATTGGGCACTATTTGTACTCACAAATACTTTTTTGTATTTAAATACTATTTATAAGTATTTGCATTTATTGTCACAAATACTTTACAGAATATTTAGTATTGAAATATTTTCTTTTATATTTTTAAGTATGTAAATATTCTTTGAAGTACTTAAATATTTCTTTAGTATTTAAGTATTTTTTTAGAGTATTTAAATATTTTCTTGGTGGCATTTAAATACTTTTTACTATTCAACTACTGTTTTCCATTTAAATATAGTCTAGGTGGAAAATTCTAAGTTTCACATGTCAAGACAAGCAATATTTCTGTTTAGGAGAAGTCCGAGCAATGTAGCTAGGTCTCAAATTAAATGTTTCTCAAATAAACCTCATGTCTTATTCCCATAATTTCATGCTCATATTCTGTACTTACCACCAGGAAACACAAAATACTATGGCATTAAGGTAAGGTACCTAAACTAAAACTTACCAGTTTTGTTAAATAAAATACATTTATGTCAATACCAATAAAATGTTACAGAATATACTTTTTATTGCTATTCCTCTTAAATCTTATTTGATTCTAAAATATTTTCAGGTATCTACCTATTCAAAGATCTAATTAAAGGAGATAAAAAACTAATTAACTAGTCAAATATTTTTATAAGTATTTAAATGTTTACAAGGAATTTAAATTTCGTATTTCAATCTCAAAAGTATTTATAAATACTTACTGTAATTATGATTTAAATACTTGAAAGTAATGAAATATTTAGAAATGAATTAAATTTCGAATTTAATTTTTAAAAGTGTTTATAAATACTTAAAAGTAATTAAATACAAAGTATTTAAATTTTGTATTTAAACCTTAAATGTATTTAAATACGAATTGGGGATTAAGGATTAATACTTAATTACTTCAAAAGTATCGCTTATCGTCGTATTCCTCATGGCAATATAAAATATGATCTCCTCAAGATGAATAGTGACAAAACTCACTAATACTAAGAGTGAATACGTTTCGGAAAATATTCAGAAAAATAATGGAATGAAGAAAATGATTAATGATGAAAAGTTGGTATCAGCCTATTTTTGCTATAGGACTTATCGTACATACATTCAATATTATTTGCAGTATTCATTTAAATTCAATTGTGTTTAAAAATACGTTTTGTTTATATAATGGTTTACAAGTTAGTACAGTATGTTACATTTTAAACAATATATATGTAAATATTTAACGAAAGTAGTGCGCATTTATATCGTTCAATAAATAATTATCTGATTCATCTTCATGCGGGCCCACTGATGGTAACATTTGCTCGCGAGCATGCATGAATAGCAAAACTTGCATACAAATGTGAAATGAAATATTATCCACTGACCATTCAGGTAGACTGAGCGATCCTGTGATTTTAATAGAGACCGTAAATCAGCAGTAGCAATATTTTCTCAAGATCAAAGTAGTCCGTCCAGTCTTTGGATTGGGGAATAATTCTTTGGTAAAGTGGAATGTTGTTGCACGCACTATACCTTGGTAAGCGTGATATAATTACGCAATGACGTCACAGGGAGAGTTATTTTTTAATTTCTTATGGAGATTTATATTGCTGTTAGCGTTTTTTGGTAATTTTAGTGAAATTTGGGTTATGAGAAGAAACAAAAATGGCACCATATATTATTTATATATCTATTTTGTTTTTTTAGAATCGGCCATAGCATACTAGATATTTTTACTTATTTATTTTAAGCTTGATATTTAATATACACTCGCCGGCACAAGATTCCGCCACCCTTATATTTGGGCCAAGTTTTATATTTTATAACTTTTTTATTTTTTATGCGATTTTTATGATTTTGTTATCAGTTTGTTGTGTTTTTCCTTAATTATTTTATAAAGTAACATTTTGCGATTAGGCTATATTATACAGGAGTAAATCAAACTGTTGTTTTTTATCGTAATTTCAAAATACCCTGTAGGAAAATTGAGGTGGATAATTTTATTTACATACTGTTTCTTGTAATCTTTGATGTATTCTAAACATTTCGGGTTTGTTTGATTGTTGTTTTGATTCATTCCATTATCTCATTTCTGCTGCGAGCTGCAAAATTTTAAATGAAACGCTGATTTGAAGCCTATTTTCATTAAGAAAACAAGCACTAGGTATATCATAAAGTTAATTAACAAAAACAATTTTAATATCGTGTATTTCCTCTTCTCGCAGCAATGACAGCGTGCAGTCTTCGTGATATCGAACGAATAAGGTTACTTATCCTTTCTTGAAGGATAGCCTGATATTATTCGGTCAGCGCCAGTTGTAAGTCTTGCAATGTTTATGGTTGTACAGAAGGACGACGAACGGCCCTTTTAAGTTGATACCAAAGATGCTCGAGTGGATGGAGATCCGGGCTACATGCGGGCCATTCCAATCTTGGAAGTCCAACTTCATCCAGATATTCGCTCACTATATGTGCAACATGAGGCTAGCATTATCATGCATATCATGTAAATTGGTTCCCAAATGAAAAGAGCCACAAACAACTTCTTGGAGGATTTCCTCAATATAACGGTGGGCGATTAGAGCTCAACAAATACAAGATTTGTGCGTGCTTCGGTAGAAATGCCATTTAAAGTTTTGAAACCCGCAGCAGAAATGAGATAATGGAATGAATCAAGAAACGAAATGTTTAGAATATATCAAAGATAACAAGACACAGTATGTAAATACAATTATCCACCTCAATTTTCCTACAGGGTGTTTTGAAATTACGACAAAAATCAACAGTTTGATTTCCTCCTGTATAATAGAGCCTAATCGAAAAATCTTACTTTATAAAGTAATTAAAGAAACAAATTGACAATAAAATCATGAAAATCCCATAAAAAATAAAAAAGTTATCGACTATCAAACTTGACCTAAATTTCGGGGTGGCGGAATTTTGTGCCGACGAGTGTAGCTTGATAAAATTACATTTATTTTGTAAACGACGAAGCTGACTTCAAATGAATGTGAAGAGATGCATTTTTAGTCACTTAAATTTCGAACAAATTGTAACAAAATATAAAAAAGTCAGTGTCGTACCTATTTTTTGTTAAAAATTATTATAGCGCCTGATCGCACGCACACCAAGAAAGTTTAGACATTTTAACATCATCCCTTGTTGATAGGAAGAACTATTTGTCTTACTTTTGGTTAAGGAATCACCACACCAGCTATGGCGCCTGTTTTTGAAACACCCTGTATAAGTAACATAAGCAGTTTAAGTGATTTAAGACAGCTAGTCCAAAAGATGCTTTTCAAGAAACTTTAGATCAGTATTGATTTGTTGTACACGTATACGTACATACTATTTTGAACTTATCTTAAAAATATGTTTGTTTAATTACTAAAAACTGTTTTATTATGAATAAAATATGGTAACATGTTGGTAAAATTTCTAACCTTTGATCGCAAATATTTTCAAATTTTCCATATAAATTAAACTTGTACAATTTACAACTAATATAAAACGCACAATTCTGATAAAGATGATTTATTTGATTTATTCGTTAATTTCGTATTGTAAATTATGCATTTTTTAAGTATTAAATATTCCACTTGGAAAAAAAATTATATATCTCTTTCGTCAATGTCAGCAACTTATTTGGACAATCATTTTTAAAAAAATTTAATTATTAAGTAGATAGTTCTGCGACAATAATTTACGATATACGACAGGAAATAGTATTTTGCAGGTGGAGGCAAGTATAGTCTGCCACAGACGAGTGACTGATGAAATTCTGTACATTGATTATTGATTGAGTTCATTGGCGTACTGCACGTTTATCCTATTATATTAATTTGATATTAATATATATTAATTAATATTAAATAGCCCTCATTCAATCAGTCGATTATAATATTACATATACAGTGGTAGGTCAGAGGAAAGATACCTACGATATGGGGTTCCACAGGGGTCGATTCTTGGGCCTCTTTTTTTTACTATGCAGGGTGTTCCTTAAGGACGTGCTAATATTTCAGGGAGTGATTCCTTAGGTCATTTTGTAATGAAAAGTTCATATGAACATATGTCCGCAACGGCTTAAATTTCTTGCTATAGGATGTTGAATTATTATTCTTTAAATGATTATTTTTGAATATCTCCGAAAGTACTTTAGATATTATTTTCAATTTTGGTATGTGTTAATAGGATATAGAACCACAAATTTTAGTTAGTAAAGTTTTTCAATTGTTCCACCAGTGGCGTTCCTGCAAACATGTTCTCTGATATTTTTTACAAAAAAGATGGTACGCCACTGACATTTTTCCGCGTGGATATTTTTGATTTGATTATGATTAGCCTGGTCAATTCTACATGAAAACTGTCTCTTGAGTTTTTCTCGTCAGACGTACCGTTCTTGATTAAAACCAATAAATTCTATTGAAACTCATTATTATTAACATTGATAAATTTTGTTTTATAAAAATTTCAATATTTGAACGAGTGGGCAATTCGTTGCGAGGACGGGCGGAAGCATGTCTTTTAAGTGAAGGTGGCCTTTTCCAACAATTTTAATAAAAGAAAATTTATCATTCATTATTTTATCAATGTTAATAATAATGAGTTTCAATATGAATTTAGTGGTTTTAATCAAGAACGGTGCGTCTGAGGAGAAAAACTCAATAGACCGTTTTCATGTAGAATTGACCAGGCTAACCAGAAAAAATATCCACATGGAAAAATGTCACTGGCGTACCATCTTTTTGTTAAAAATATCAGAGGATACGATTGCAGGGACGCCAATGGTGGAACAATCGAATAACTTTTCTAACTGAAATTTGTGGTTCTATATTCTATTAACACATACCAAAATTGAAAATAATATCTAAAGTAGTTTAGGAGATATTCAAAAATAACCATTTAAAAAATAAAAACTCAACACCCTGTAGCAAAAAATTTAAGCCGTTGCGGACATATGTTCATATGAACTTTTCTTTATAAAATGACCCACGGAAATATTTGCACGTCATAAAGGAACAACCTGTATACACTTCCCAACTTGTGACATATACAGGGTGTTTCGGGAGGAAAGGGAAATATTTTGGGAACATGTTCAGAAGGTCAAAATAAGAGAATTAACCCATATGTTTTAATCCGATTCTTAACCGTCTCTGAAATAATCGGTTCTAAAACTGTTACAATGAACATCGGTGGTCAGATGAAAATCTTCATGCCACGTTTGAACGAAACTTTCAACATCAATTCAGTATTAATCTGTGGTGTGGAAATCTCAACGACCAATTGTTTGGTCCTTTTGTATTGAATGAGCGTCTACTTACTGGAGATGGATATTTACGGTTTTTTTTGGAAGACCATTTAACACACATGTTGGATGATGTTCCGCTAATTGTTCGACACCGAATGTTCTTTCAACACGATGGAGCCCCACCTCATTTTAGTCGCCGGGTGCGTAATTTCTTGAATAATCGTTTTCCTGATCGTTGGATTGGCAGAGGAGGACCTCAAGCTTGGCCACCGAGGTCACCAGACCTAAACCACTAGATTATTGCCTCTGGGGGTGGATGGTGGAAGGACTCCAAAATCGAATTTTTAATGCTGCAAATATCATTATAAACAATCCCCAAGCAATTCAACGCGCAACACGAGCGATTAACAAACGTGGTGCAGCTTGTATTTTGGTGAGGGTATTTCGAACACATAAATTAGTGGAATTTTGTTGTTTTACTAATATCTATTTGTGTTCCTTTTGAAATAAAAAATAGTTACAAAAAAAACTTTAGAACCGATTATTTCAGAGACTGTTAAGAATCGGATTAAACCATATGGGTTAATTTCTCTTATTTTGACCTTCTGAACATGTTCCCAAAATATTTCCCTTTCCTCCCGAAACACCCTGTATACCTTAGACATTGCAAGGCACACTTTTATGCGGATGATACTCATATCAACATATGTTTTAGACCTAGTGATGTGATAATGCCGTTGAGAAGATTAATGCGGATCTGAGGATTCTTCTGCAGGTGTCTAACTTCCACTGTCTTCGTATAAATCCAAGCAAATCCCACGGACTTCTTTTTGGTAGGTAGAAGGATCAACCATTTTATCAAGATCGGGTAAGAGTTTTAATAAATAATGAGCTTAAACTGGTTAGTGCGGCCAGAAACTTGGGTCTGGTCATTGATACCACCCTCAGATTCTCTATACATGTCAGTATATGTATAAAAAGGGCATTTGCGAATCTTAAGTTAATATACACTCAACGGAATATTTTAAATGAGGAACTTAAAAAAATGCTCTGTGATTCCATTGCATTATCACATTTTAACTATGATAATGTTGTGTACAGCCCATGTCTATTAGATGCTGATGCCCGAAGAATTCATTAATTCAAAATTGTTGTGTACGTTTGATAGGGGGTATAAGGAAGCGTGAAAGGAGAGTGTCTGCAAGCTGAGAGACATAAAATGCTTAAGAAGGAATGAATGTAAGGTGCTCCATTCCTTGGTTCTTTTCAATAAAATTATTAGTAGAAAATGTCCGGACTATCTATATAAGAGTATTAAATTCCGCAGTGATGAGCACGATTTAGATCTCCGTCATAAATGTATTTTAACGACCCCAGCACATACATCTTCTTATTTTGAAAGGTCGTTTAGTGTTAAGATAGCTAAACTATACAATATGGTTCCCTTCGATATCAGATACCTTTCTGGTTTGCAATTTAAATTATCAATTCAACATATATTACATGTTTTTGTTTGACTCTGTCTTATTGCTTTAATGAAATTGTACTGATTCTAAATGAAAATTATTAAATTGAGTAATGTAAATTATATTTTTTTATATAATGTTAGGCATTGTGTATTTTAAGTGAGGAAGCGTAGTCTTCAACTTCGCCCTTTGTAGCTTTTAAATGTTACAATAAAGACATAATTTATTTATTTATATTAAATAAATAAAATAATAACAATAAAAATCAATAAAACAAATCGATGGGCCAAGTAGCACCCCGCCTATGCTAATAAAATTAGTTACAGACGGTTTAAAACATAGACAGATAAATTCATATTAGCGGATTATATTTAAGAAATCATTTTATCTTATAATTAGAAAGTTATACAATATATTGTAATCTCCAGTTTCTTAATTTGTGACACGTTTTAATCCAAACCAAAATCCCCCTTCAGCTGTATGCTGAAATGATTTCCTGTTTAACTTTATCGGATATTGTGTTTTTTCCGTTGGTACAATTTCAAAATGCAACAACAAATTGAATAGCAAAACTTTAACCTCTAAAAGAGCAAATCTGGATCCTATGCAATTTCTAGGACCCGCTCCAAATGGCACGTAAGTATAAGGCTTGATAGTATCTTTGTTTTCATCTGAAAATCGTTCCGGGTCGAATTTTTCTGGATTTGGGTAATTGTTTGGGTCCCTGTGGATACCCTGAATTGGCAGCCATAAAACATCACCTACTTTAAGGGGCACTGGTTTTTCATCCGGAGTCACAGGCTCGATTGTGTATGGTTTAGTACAAATTCTGTCTATTCCTACTGCTGGAGGCCATTTTCTTACAATTTCTGCAAGAGAAATATTTTATTAGACTAACTAAAAAGAGGCCTACAAGTTGATAATAAAAACGTATGGCTGAGTTAAAGAAGTTGATGCGACTGTAACCATTAATGCTTTTCGCTATGCAGAAGTACTTCAAACGTTCCTTTCACCATCTATCCGAAACGATCTGAGCTGAGAGCATGTTGGTTTCAGCAAGATAGAGGAGTAAGTCGTACTGTGCGAATCAATATGGCTATTTTAAGGGGGCTTATCAAAACAGACTAATTTCAACAAATGGCTATTCTTCTAGGCATGCAAGGTATCCAGCTCTGTCGGCCCTGGATTTGCTTACTTTTATGGTTTATTAAAAGGTAAGGTGCATGCCAGTAAACCAGGAAATCTTCAGCAACAGAAAACAAATATAAGAAATGAAGTGAATGCTATTCCATGGCACATACTTCGAGCATTAATGCATCAGGGATTTGAAAGAATGTATTGTTCAGGAAGACGGCTATTTGCACTATTTTTGAGGCATGCGCGTCCTCCTGTTCTTTGAACATATAAGTTAATAACCGGGTTCTACATAATTTATATCAAAGTGTGCCATTTTAAAAAAAACTTTATGTATGCATCTCTTTTATATAGGGTAACATGGGAAATGATGACGAGATGACCTGCGACTGTGAAGAAGTACAGACCACCGACCATCTATGAACATGTATACAATGCCCATCGAAATGCACCTTGATGAAGTACACTGACAAAAATGCATTTACCAATGTCGTGGGTTACAAAATTGGAGCTACTTCAATCCACATCTCTATGTTGTTCTAACTGAGCCTACGAATTATCACAAATTATTTAAAAACGCTACAATAACTCTTGGTTAGCCTCAATCCAGAAAGAGATTTTTTATCAACATTTTAAACATATTTGGGAATTTGGGATCACCACAATTCCTAATCTTGTAACTATTTTATGAGTTGCCTGAACTCAGTTTCTGGGTTGGGAAAACTTTCTAATTGATTATAAAGTGTCCTTTTAACCCGGACGTGCATTATTTTAACTCATTACCATGCGTAAATTATTTTGAGTTGGAATAATTCAGGAAAAGTGCTCCAAAAGCCCATATCGAGGGTAAATCGCAAGATTGTAAGATCACGGAAAGTTCCGAATTCGTGCTCGTTCAGGTTTGGAGCGGTTCATTCCATTGTTATTCGTCAATTCTCCTTCGATCGAGCGTGTTGGCCGTTGTGCCGTTTGCGGGATTTTCTTTGTTCTCTGTGCGTGAAAATTTGTGTTTTGCATAATTTTGGTCAGTTGGCGTAAAATGGAGGGACATGAGAGAGATGCCTACAAATTGTTATTATTGGAATGGAGCCTTATTATTTATAAGCAATCGTCATCACTTCGTCCGCATGGTTTCTTAGCCGTAGTATGCTCTCCTGTTTATAATTCATTTGATTATTTTTTTTAAATATACAACAAAAAAGTCATATCTTGAAAAAGCAAAAGGCAATGGAAGGCCACAATACGCAGGCGCTAAATTAAAGAAATATTATGAGTTCCGATAGTCCACAATTTAGGTACTGGTAGTCCAAAATTTGAACTCTGGTAGCCCAAAGAGTGAGTTATTCCAGCCACCATCGTAAGCTAGAACAACTTAAATGTCAAGTTTTGATAGCTCGAATGATGAATTAATCTAGCCCGACTAGTAACGCATCACAATTCACATACTGGTAGCTACGGTAGCCCATCAATAAGTTAAGACGGTGGGGCGTGAGCTACTCCAACGCATAAAATATCCCATCTTCTGTGCTATCATAACTTATGAATAGTGAATTGATGTAAATTTCTTCGATTTGGTTGCCGTAATTCAGAGGTCTGGGCTGTCCCCTATTAGCAATACGCTTCGGTCTAGGATAACTCATATTTGAGTTATATCAACTCGAAATTTCGCTCAGTGCATGCATACATAAAAAGAACTGTCAATTCTCTGTTTTTATTATTCGGCGATCAATTTCCAAACAAATGTTCAAATTGTCCCATTCTCGACACTTTTATAGGGTATCTCCGTTATTGTTAGTGCTTAAGCGAGCGAAAATTTTCGATTTTTGATTTTACTATTTTAAGTTTGACCCAAAAAGAGCACATGACACTTACATTACTTTTTTCATACCACTAACAGTTACGGAGATACCCTATATAAGTGTGGAAAATAGGACACCCTGTACCTCTGGAATTGTGAAATCAACTGAAATAATTACCTGAAACAACCATGTCCATATACTTCATTTTTAATAAAGCCTCATAAGTTAAGATGCCATTAGTTTCCTTATGAGTCTGTTTAATTTCCTTTCTGAGCTTGTCTTGAATATCTTTGTTAAGAGCCAGTTCGTGCGACCCAAAGCACATGGCAGTAGAAATGCTGTCAAATCCGGCAAAGAAGAAAATTAGGGCCTGTGCTGTAATAGAGTCATTGGTGAGGTTCCTAGTCTGTTTGAATTTTCCTAAAATTATTGATTATTTTAGTAAGTAATAATAGTAATGAAAAAAATGATTACTAAATATTGTATTCGCTTAAAATAATACTATCTTACCAATATCCGCCGACTCCTTAACAGTAGCAAATCCTGTTTCGATTTCTTCAGTTTCTTCAACTTTTCCCCCTTTTCTTGTTTCTATCAACAAGTTTATCAAATCTGGCCGTACTATACCCTTTTCTTCTCTAACTTTAATGGTATCAAATATGATTGTTTTAAAGAAGGTCGAAATATCAGTTTCAAAAAAGGATATTTTAAGTATCTACAAATTAACATTGTTTGCAACAATACAATGGTGATTCACGAAGAGCTTGCGAATTTCTGCGAGAACTAGGTTTATCGATAGCATCTCTTTAACTAAAATCTTGACACATCTCTATCATTTCCGGTTAGACCGGAAATAGCTATCAAGTTTCATTTTTTAAATACAACACGGTAGTTTTTATTTTAATTCTACATTAACCTTTAAGTATATTTTATAGGACATGTTTTCGTCTGATTCTGTCAGTTCTTGAGATATCTTTGTAATTATTATGAATATTATGATGATGAAATCATTCGTCTAATTTTTGTACTTTAGCCTTGGACTAAACATTGTTTCTTTTTACCTAATAACAAGATAAGCAAATCGCAAAAAATTTTCAAACTTGCCATAAAAATGATAAGGGTGGTCACAATTCAAACTTAAAGTTGGATTTAAAACTTGACGTTGAAGTTTGACGGTGGATGACGGCCGACATAAACAAATTTTATCTTTTGACGGTGGACGGTCGTAGCAACGTTCGTAGCAAGTTTACATAGCCAATCAAAATCGTGTTTGCCTGTCACGTGATATTTAGTAAATATTATTTTACTTTATACCATCTTATTAACCATTTTAAAGTGTACTCTTGATAAGTGTTGATAGTATCATTCAGATCACATAAACACCAAAATTAATATAATCACATAAAAATATAGAAAAGCCGAGAAAACAGGTTATGTTATCGTCGTCACCGTCAAGTTTATAAATCCAGCTTTTTACAGCACCGTCAAACTGCACCGTCAATCGTCACCGTCAAGTTTATAAATTGGCCTTTAAGGCCAATCTATAAACTTGACGTTGACGACAATAACATAACCTGTATTTCTCGGCTTTTCTATATTTTTATGTGATTATATTAATTTTGGTGTTTATGTGATCTGAATGATACTATCAACAGTATACTTTAAAATGGTTAATAAGATGATATAAAGTAAAATAATATTTACGAAATATGGCGTGACAGGCAAACACGATTTTGATTGGCTGTGTAAACTTGCTACGAACGTTGCTACGACCGTCCACCGGAAAAATATAAAATTGGTTTATGTTGGCCGTCAAACGGCACCGTCAACGTCAAATATAAATGGTCTTATGCATTTCAATATTGTAAAAAACAACCATTAAAAACTTTCTTATTTTAAATATAACACATATTGTTTCGAAATTATGGTTTAATTTAAATATTTAGTATTACCTGTTATTAAATAGTATTTTCGAAATAAATTTGATTTTTCGAGGAACCGTTTTGATATAGACATAGAACAGTAAATACTCATCTTACACAACAATTAATTTCAAATACCAATATGGAAAATTATTATTTCCCAGACCACCCGATGATCCTTATACAATAAGGGCGTATTTTTGTCTACACAGTAGCACTTTGAAATACTATTTCAGATTGAATTTGAATGGTACTATCAAGAAAAGGAAGCCCTCTCCATTGATAGGATGCAACCACCTGTAGACCGGTTTCGAACTTATTTGTTCTCGTCAGTACAGGGTAGGTGTACATACCCATAATCAGAGATAATTTTAACAACGCCGTACTATCGACGGTAGTCGACAAAATACAGCGTGCAGCGCCATCTCTTAGTAGTTCCACACAATCTGAGCAGACGTTATTTGATTAAATCAATTAAATCAAAAAATTAAAGTCCTCTCTGATGATGGGTATGTAGACCTACCCTGTACTGACGAGAACAAATAAGATCGAAACCGGTCTCCAGGTGGTTGCATCCTATCAATGGAGAGGGCTTCCTTTTCTTGGTAGTGCCATTCAATCTGAAATAGTATTTTAACGTGCTACTGTGTAGACAAAAATACGCCCTTATTGTATAAGGATCATCGGGTGGTCTGGGAAATAATAATTTTCCATATTGGTATTTGATATTAATACCACCAGACAAGCATAGACTTTTCATTTCTTAAATAGATTTTTAACAATTAATTTGTCATCAAATTAAATAAAAATAATATACAGGTATTTAAAATAAGAAAGTTTTTAATGGTTGATTTTTTTACAATCAACCTTCCATTGTGACTACCCTGTACATTTTTATTCGAAAAGAAAGAATGTTTAGTCTAAGGTAAGGTACAAAAATAGTTTTGCAACTATCTACTACTATAGCAGAATAAATAGCGATTTGTCATCAATTATGAAAAAAATATTCACCTTAAAAAGTTTTGGAAAAATAAAATATCCAAAAAACTTTAGATTCTTTACTATTCCAAAGGTCGTAACTCTTTTCCCCATTTGGAAAAATGCATTTTGAGGGTCACCTAAAGAGTCAACTTTAATATCAAATGCCGTTGTGGCAATCACGTCATTGGTGTACCTAAAATAGGATAAAATCATCGCCTTAAGAAACAAATTATTAAAATTGGTAAAAATACCTTGTATAAGTATCTTTCATTTCAAGTTCAATAAGATCTTCGTTCTTATTCATAAAATATTTAACAAAATCTATTGCCGTTTCCTCCATAAGGTGAAACATGGTTTTCATCTTGCTGCTTGTAAATGATCCACTGAGTGTTGCCCTCATCTCGCGCCATTTTTGTCCTGTAAGTATAGAATATATATTATATACAAAGGGTTATCGAAATGACTTATTATATTTAAGCCAGCAAATCCTGAGATGAAAACAAATTGAAGGAAAATAACCATAAAATGCCCTTTGAATTAATAAACTAAATAATCCATCTTATGTCAAAGCAGACAAACCTAATGGTAGCCACTGGCAAGAGACAAACACAATCAATTAAAATATTACAATCCCCTTAAAATTTAAATTTGCATCCGACAGTTGCCAATAAATTTTTTACTAAGTCCCATCCGTAACTTACCTACCTTTTAAGGAAAACAAATTCCCACCCCATAGTGGATCAGCATCTGGATCGATAAAAGATCTATGATCAACGAAATGATCAAAATCCTTGACTGTTATCTGTTTAATTAGATCAGGATCTTGCAAGCTTAACGTTGGCGTCGTAAATTGGTAAAAGCCTATATATCTGGAATGTAGAAGACAATATAGATTTTATAGGAAATTCTGTACCTTAACCAATATAAACCATTGAGAACTATTGTTATTATTGATATGATTTATGGTTAACTATATAAAACTAAAATAATATGGCCTAGTATTTTCGTTTATATGTATGGTTAACTATACAGGGTGTTATGGAAATGACGTATTATATTTAAATGGGTGACTCCTGGGGTGTCCTAGAGAAGCGCTACATATTTCTTTAAATCGAACGTTTAAAAAGTGGGGTAATTCAAGCCTAAACCCACCCGGTTACTCCTCGGCACATTCATATATGATCATATTCCATTGCCAAGCTGTGTAATGTGTAATGTTCAAGCCCAATGTTGCCAACTGTGTAGAAAATAATATTACTTTAGATTCTTATAAAAATAAATATTTGTTTACCTAGTATCCAAATAGAAGTGAATCCAGGTGCCATTACACTAGCAAGTAATCCAGAGTACAGACATCTTCTGGTTTTTGTTTCTTTTTCTATGGGAAAAGCTTTATGCTCACCACGTACCATGATGATAATGTGGAACTGCATAATAAGCTTATACCCACTCAACCCCATTCGGCCTCTTATTTCCAATCTCTCGGAACATTTGCACTAAATCACTTAAAGAAACACACAGACACCCACGAGTTTCCAATTATTTTTTTTTGAAGATATGCACTTATTATTAGATTTACACAAAAGCAATAAATACTAACGCATAATTACACTTTACAATAACCTACCGTACACATAAAACAACAGCACTATAGGATACAAATTATTTCGCAATAGAAATTCAGAAATAATAAAAACCCTAATTTCTAATGGGCTAATCAAATTTATTAATCCTTTACTGAAGAAGAATGATGAAATAATTATGTTGACAGACCCTTCCATCCCTTTAAAATAAATAGTCTCATCTATTTAGCGCGGTTGCCATTTTCGAGATCATTATAAAGAAAAGTATTACAGAAAGAAATTTTTAACTTTATGAATATAACCTTATAAAACATCGAAAGTGACAACGCTCTATTTTTAAGTATCAACCCCAGTAAGAATATGCAACCGTTTCTACAAGATCAGCTGTTCCTCCAAAATTAGCCGGCCGGTTTCAAGCAGATTTGTGTATTAAATTGTATGTTAATACTTAAACCCGAGCTTAAATTATTAAGTTGTTTAAATAAGTCCGAGAAGGTAAATAATATTGTTTTTTTTTTAAAGGGTAAGTGGCATTTATAAACTTTTAAGTTGTCCAGATCATACGGGTGTCGTTCGAATTGAACAAATGAGAACATACCTGACCATTTAAAATCTCCGCGGCGGTTCGTTCGAGTCAGTTCAAGTTTATAAATCAGAGATTGTTTCCTAGCGAACTGAACTGAACGTAAAAGTTTATAATAATGTATCCTGAAAAATATACAACTTGCAATCTGTCAAACGGTTATTGACTGAAGATATGACAACACTGTTGACATATGTTGCTTTGTTTACCTTCTTGACAGGGGCATCACATGGTCATTTTTGGTTTGACATAAGGTCATGTACAGGGCATATTAAATTAAAGCGCCATTTTTGGATATTTTTCTTCAATTTATTTTCAATATCAGGAAATGCCGATTTAAATATAATACGTCATTTCCATAACACCCTGTATAAAACTAAAATAATATGACCTAGTTTTTTCGTTTATAAGACTCCAGACTCCAGAAACTACTGTCTGGCTAAAATTGAGTTCCTTTTGCTTCATTGATCTTGCAAGTGTCC
This sequence comes from Barypeithes pellucidus, assembly GCA_963991005.1. Taxonomy (NCBI): domain Eukaryota; kingdom Metazoa; phylum Arthropoda; class Insecta; order Coleoptera; family Curculionidae; genus Barypeithes; species Barypeithes pellucidus. The sequence continues at coordinate 15,631,354 of OZ022561.1, read as the reverse complement.
ATTGGTTGTTGTGTACTTGGTTCATCTATGCTAAACACTACTACAAATACATTGATGTTTTATAGCCTTCGCAATAAAAGTGTCAGGCGTATATGCCTGATATCATATATCCAGACATATCAGATAGCTTAAACTATAGGACAAATCCTTTAAGACACTCTGAGAGTGATGTTGGTTTAGAATCGTTGGAGTGTATATTCGTCGGGGAATACGGGGAAAAACATGAAGAAGGAGAGAGGGTGGGTTATAATGTCGGGAAAATTTAAAAAATATCATCGATATAACTTAAATTACTGTATTCCATGATACTATAGTTATGGATTCAATTAATAATCTGGATCCCTTGCATATCACATAATATATTACGTTAGGACGCTACGCACGAACAGAACTTAGCTAAGTTCGATAGTTAGTCCCAAAAACATGAAGCTAAAATACTGTTTCGCCTTGTACCCTGTGCCGACGATATAGATCTTCTAATTGCTGTCGAGGATTAACGATTAACTTACCTAGCATTGGGATACATATTGTATATCCACTCTACCATCTCACAGAAGCTCATTCTTCTCAGTGCAATGGTCCACGAATCTCCGAAAAATGGCCATGGCTTGGTTTGTTTCACTCCCAAATTTTCCCAGTAACTGAGCGGTTTCACAAATAGATACCATGTGAGGACGGATATAATCCCCACTAATATAAGGCCAATCATAACTCTTCTTTAATTTCTGGCTACCTTGAAAAAAGTACGTAGACATAACATTAATTGTATTTAAAAAAAAATGTATTGAACCAATTGATATACTATTGATATATGTATATTTTTACCACAAACTTATGGTGCTTGATTAGGGAAAATAATGAATTTCAATTTGTATTTAATTGTGTTAGTAGCGGTGTATAAGGAACACCCTGTATATGTATAGACATTTAAGTTAAGCAAGTTAGGTATTATCTATAATAAGTTACTAATATCACCCAATTTTTAACCTATTAATTTCCAATTAATAGCTCCTTCCACAGATTTACACAACAACTGATTACATTTGTAACCAAAATAAGTTAATTGGTATCAAATTTAAACAAAATATTATTTGCCAATAGCGGTATCGTGCTATAATGAAAATATTTGTACAAAATGATTTGAAATTGTTGTTATCATGTACAGGAGAATGCAATAAAAGCAGTGTCGGTACTGTAGGGTAATGATAGAAACTCAATAGTTTAACTGATAACGCTATTTTTTTTTGGAATAGAATCGGTTCGGACCTGATCCACCAATTTCTTGGATTATCCATCCCTACTCCATAGAACATAGACTCGAATCTTATTAAATCAAAATGACCTTCTAGAAGCCTAAGATCACCGTCAAAAAGGAAATCGTAATTTAACATTATTTTTTTATCAGCGCACGGATATATTTTTTACTAAAATGCCAAATATGCCAAAAAGTTATTTTGAATTAAAAGTTATATTCAAATATTCAATTACAGTTATTTAGCATGAAAATTTAGGTATTTGTGATTATTTACTAATCATTCCGTATTAATTATTAAAACAATGAATGATTTGTAAATAATCACAGAACCTAAATTTTCATGCTAAATAACTGTAATTGCATATTTGAACATAGCTTTTAATTCAAAATAACTTTTCTTTATAACATTCTTCTGTATTGTCAAAAATAAAAGTACATTACTCTTGAGCAAAATTCGTAATTTCTAATATATCTCGTATATTACGGGGAAATTTTGATAACTGAAGGTTGCATTTTGAGTTTTAGACCATGCAGAACTTTTTATGAAGAATAACTTTTTCTCATACAACCCTTATAAACGACTCCCATGTTTGTAGGTAATTAAACAGCGTGCAAAAAAAATGTTGCATAATACTTGTTAATAAAAATAAGTGTAAAAATCGCCATTCGCTCCCAATCCATTCCTTTTTTATTCCTGCTGAATTTAATTAAAACAAATACATACCAGGAGCCCCAATAGTGGTTCTTGCTTTGAAAATATATTTTTTTGCTTAAAATATATTCTATATGAGTATTATATTTTTAAACTAAGTATTCCTTTTTTTTGGTGTGGATTTAAATATGTACACTGAGCGAAATTAGTTGTCCTAGACCGAAGCGTGTTGCTAATAGGGGACAGCCCAGACCTCTGAATTACGGCAACCAAATCGAAGAAATTGCATCAACTCACTATTCATAAGTTATGATAGTACAGAAGATGGGTTATTTTATGCGTTGGAATAGCTGACGCCTTACCGTCTTAAATTATTGATGGGCTACCGTATGTACCAGTATGTGAATTGTGATGAGTTACTAGTCGGGCTAGATTAATTCATGATTCGCGCTATCAAAACTTGACATTTAAGTTGTTCTAGCTTACGATGGTGGCTGGAATAACTCACTCTTTGGGCTACCAGACTCCAAATTTTGGAATACCAGTACCTAAATTGTTCACTATCGGAACTCAAAATATTTCTTTGATTTAACGCCTGCATATTGTGGACTTCAATTACGTTTTATTTTTTCAAGATATGACATTGTTATTGTATATTTTTAAAAAAATAATCAAATTAATTATAGTCAAGAGAGGATACTACGGCTAAGCAACCATGCCGAAGTGATGACGATTGCTTATAAATAATAAGGCTCCATTCCAATAATAACAATTTGTATGCATCTCCCTCCTGTCCCTCCATTCCCTCCATTTTACGCCAACTGACCAAAATTATGCAAAACACAAATTTTCACGCACAGAGAACAAAGATGAAAAATCCCGCAAACGGCGCAACGGCCAACAGGTGTCTAAACGCGCGATCGAAGGAGAATTGACGAATAACAATGGAATGAACTTCGGTGACCTTACGATCTTGCGATTTACCCTCAATATGTGGTTTTGGAGCACGTTTCCTGAATTATTCCCACTCAAAATAATTTACGCATGGTAATGAGTTAAAATAATGCACGTCCGGGTTAAAACGACACTTTATAATCAATTAGTAAGTTTTCCCAACCCAGAAACTGAGTTCAGGTAATTCATAAAATAGTTATACAAGATGAGGAATTGTGGTGATCCCAAATATGTTTAAAATATTGATAAAAAATCTCTTTCTGGGTTGAGGCGAAGCAAAAAACCTGAATTACTGTAGCGTTTTTAAATAATTTGTGATATTTCGTAGGCTCAGTTAGAACAACATAGACAGGTCTGCCGTGCAAAACAGGAACCTAGTAAGTCGTAAAAGTAAATTTTAAGACATTCCATTTAAAAATTGCACAACTTCTTTAATATTTAATTTATTGTTCTAAAATTTTATACACAGTAAGCTCTTGTTACAAAGTTTCATTTTCCAAAAAATCATTGATTTTTATTAACAAATAAACAGTTAAATAAATATTAGAACTTACTACTCTATTTTATAGTAAGTCGACTTACTAGGTTCTTGTATTGCACGGCAGAGGTGGGTTGAGGTTTATGTAACCCACGACATTGGTAAATGTATTTTTGTCAATGTAGGTATATTGAAAGCAAAACTTAATATTCGATTCTAGATGCTTGGACGAAAATTTTAGTTTTCTTCCTATCTATTCTTATGATTCTTTTCGTTCTATCTATCTTGACCACCTTAATGTGATTTTAATAATTTGTAAATAGAGTCATTTACAAACATTTCATTAAATTTTAAAAGTCTTGAATATGCGATGCGCCCTGGCATACAGAAACTCAGTATAATTTATCATTATTTACACAACGTAATAAATAATATTTTCGCTTCTTGTACAGCTTTTTATACAGACTTTATAGAGCCACCCTGAATTTTAAAAAATAGGAACCACATTTTGGCTAAGTTAATTTTCTTAGTATGAATAACGTCACTGGGCATAAATATTAGTGTTGTGAACGCTCGATTATTGAAATAACCGACATCGCTCGATTTATCTATTCAGGCGAAAACCGTCGCTCGTCACTTATTATCTTTCACTCGATACCCGAGCTTCGTTTGACGCCGGCGGAAATGTACCGCTGTAGTGTGATCGAGTTAAAAAACTGCTCGTATATTCGAACAGTTTCTCGCTCGATAGGAAATACTGTAGTTATAAATTCAGGCGAAAAACCGAAAAATATCGCCTGTCAGTTGATAACCTACCTTCGTTATATGCGCGTCGAGCTATCCGATTGGCGACGTTCGAGTTTGCCGCTGAGCAGGTAATACGACATACGTCTTTCTTAAAGGCACATAAACGAGAAGGTGCAAATAAGTTAGTATGCCAAATCCCTTAGTCCGATTGTAAATATTAAAAAATTAAAGGATATAATTTTTAAATTTTTATTTACTATAAACTCGAGAAGACTTCTCAAAAATAACATAATAATAGAAATTATTAATGAAAAATAGCAAAACGAACATCGTTGGTAATCTTATAGTAAACATTTTTAAATCTAAACAGCAACTTTTTATTATTAAACTCAAGAAGACTTCTTAAAAATAACATACATTATAGAAAATGTTAATGGAAAATAAGAAAACGAGCAAAATAGTTAAGAAAACATGGGTATCGACAAATTTTTAGGTAACCAAAAGTAAACATTCTTAAATTTAAACAGGAACTTTTAGGTAACTATAAACATGAATTTAAAAAAATAATCACCTATTTTCTTATTTTGCCAGTCGCGTAACTAGGCCTACATTTTTGAAGGGCACACAGTGGGCACCTGATAATTTAAAGTGGAAGAATTTGACAAGCCATTTTAAATATCTACTTAATTTATGCTCGTAGATTGAGAAAGATGTGAAGAAAAATAACTCTTGGTAATACTTTTTGTTTTAAAAAAGCACAAGAATAAACCCGAACAATAAAAACATATTTGGGTGATTTTTTGCTGTTTTTTGTTTGGTATCGAGACACGTGGTAAAAATTCATTATTCACAAATAAATAAATTTCTGGAATTTTTTTGGTGGCTACTACAATTTGTTGGCTAAACCTGTGCCCACCCGTAGTTACGTGCCTGCTAAATACCCTACCTGATCACATGTAAACGGCTAGGCTGCCGGTCGAGCAGTCAGTGACGTCATCGCATGGTGAATTGGAATTTCAAGCGATTCACTCGAGCGATTCACTCGATTATTAAAATTCCTCGAGTATCAAGTACTCGATTATTAAAATCATCGGTTCTCCCAACTCAAATAAATATGTAACATAAGCAATCAATACTTACCCTTTGTTCAGAACTTAATACACATCTATACAATATCTACACAAAAATTTTACTGTAATTCTTTTAATCAAAACCACTTAGTCACATAAATTGTTAAATAACACAACATAATGTTATTAGGTACGTTATATTTATAGCGTGTATATAAGTGCGACACTAAAAAGTTTTCGCCTTAACAAGGAAACAACATTTTTTTGATAATTATATTTTCTCTACATATTCTCTCTTAATTTCAACGTCTTGGTATAGACATCAGTGTTCTTTTTCAGTTGATTTATCCTCTCAACTTAATCCCGATATCAATTTTTAAAACTGTTTAGTTGAGAAAATCTAGCCTTAGAAATAGCTACCCAGTTTTGTCTATATAATCATGTTTGTTCGGACAATAAAAACAAATTAAAATAATTAATCTATAACCTTGACGAATCAGGAAATTAGACAAACGCAATGTTGTCAAGAGTACTTTTATAGAAACCACTGATACTTGCTTGATCTTCGCATGACAGTTACGTAAATCTGGCAATAACAAAACAAAAGAGTAAATTGTATAATTTATTTATAATGAATACATTTGATGACACGAACAAGTGGATGAGTTAAAAAATACCTAATTAAGAGTTTTAATAATTAAAATTGCGTTGTACTTAATTGTTTTAATGCTACACACATGTAATAAATAAGTCTACTTACTGAACTACATTTTTCTTAAAAGAAAAGTATTAACAATGTTCTAAAATTGTCGAATTATGTAAATATTACTTCATTCATTTTGGATTGCTTGAGTTACGCAAAAAAATTCTTACCTCATTACTGACGTATTCAACTTATTACATAACTGTGATATACTACGCTCAATACATAACATTACTAAAAAATCGTTATCACAACAATTATCATATTTGGAAAAAAATTAATTTTTCCAATTATACTGTTTTTATTATTCAGGGTGGCCCATCGAAAACAGTGCAGCAAGCAGGCGCGTATACAAGGGGGGGGTACTGGGGGTAATTACCCCCCCCCCATCCCATCGAACTAAAAAAAATTTTACAAACTATTTAAAAAACGAAAACCTTGGCAACCCTGGAATCGCTTCTTTGGAGGTCACAGGTCGTATCGCTAATTGCTCGACAACGACAGTGTTGTCAACCGTCCTATTATTATAGTATTTTGTACTATTATTTACGGGTTTCGTACTATTCATAGGTCTGATAGGACGCCTAAAATACTATTATTAGCTCGATTCAATTGTATTACATTTTTACGTTATTTTTCGTAGCCAGTCGACTTTTTTTTTTAGGTATTTTAGTAGTAGGTACTATGATGGCAACTTTTCCTTTTTGTTACTTTTTTTTTTGGCTGGCTGTAATAGTATCCTGAATTTTAAAATACCGTTACTTAAAATGTGTGTACTATTATTTCACCTCGTGTCCTTTTATTTTGACATCGAATGTACTATTATAATTTCATTGAAGTTGGCAACACTGGACAACGCGTTCCTTGTATGCAAGCGCGGCAATTGTTGTGCTTCTCTTCTCTGACAGTCTCTCTTTGGAATTCTGTAAACCACAGGAAAGTAGGAAAGTGCAAAGTAAAGCAAAGCAAATCTACGGGTAGGTACAAGCACCCGCAAGTTTAACAAACGACTGGACTGTTTTTAATGTAAGAACAAGATTTTTTTATATTTAACAACAGTTGTATACTAATTTTATAACAGAATAGTTAGTATATGAGGGGTTCATAGCAACAGTGGTGTAAGTCAAATTATTATTAGTTTTTTCCTATTATTTAATTAATTATTCAAACGGGGATAAAATAATAACTATTTATTATGATAAAAACTATCTAATAATGGCAATAACCATTACAAAAAAATAATAATTAATTGTGGCAATGCCTTGTTTTATAATCTTAAGATAAACTAATTACAAAAAATAATAATTTTCACGTATACCACTGTTGCTATGAACCCCTCATATTATACAGGGTGATTGATGGTGGATGGCCTATTAGACGTTTAGGACGAACTAGCCAACTTATCACTTTGAAAATTTGGGAGCTTATTTAAGCGGACATGATCTCTATTTTAAAAATATTTTTAGTCATGCGGTGTTGCCGATTCTACTAGAAAGTATTATCAACTTTTATAATTTAAATGGAATACCCTGTGTATTATTATTTTTTTAGAATCCTTATTAATTTCTTAATAATTTTCCTTAAAATTTTCCTATACCTATCTGTTATCGTTCTCGAGATAATAATTAATTTCCCTTTTTTTTTGGAAAACATTTTCCTCAAAATGGGCTGATATTTTTGAACTATGACAAATTAAAGCACTGAAATTTGGTTTGGAGTCAGGTTATATCAAGAGACCTCTCACTCCAAATATTAGTAATAATCGTACAGGGTGTTTCAAAATACAAATTTTTTGATGGTTTGGTAGAATGGTAAATAGTATGTTTTTTTAAATGAAACACCCTGTATTTTATCTGTGGTCCTACAAGCTATTGAAATTGTCTATCTTTCTATGTACAATATTGCTATACCTATCTCGAACAGTTTTTGACTTATGAGCATTTATTTAGCAAAATTAATTGTTGCAGATAACAATCACAGTTTTTAGACCAATTTGGCAAGTAGGCTATGGAAATTGCATAGAATGATAGGCAATTTCAATTGCTTTTATTAGCACAGATAAAATACAGGGTGTTTCATTTAAAAAAACATACTATTTACCATTCTACCAAACCATCAAAATATTTGTATTTTGAAACACCCTGTACAATTATTACTAATATTTGGAAACAGAGTGAAAGATATCTGGATATAACCTGACTCCATACCAAATTTCAGTGCTTTAGTTTATCAGAGTTAAAAAATATCAGCCCATTTTGAGGAACATGTTTTTCCAAAAAAAAAAGTGAAATTAATTATTATCTCGAGAACGATAACAGATAGGTATAGGAAAAGGTTAAGGAAAGTTATTAAGAAAATTTTTTTTGAAAATCATTTATTTAGAATAGGGATTCTAAAAAAATAATAATACACAGGGTGTTCCATTTAAATTATCAAAGTTGCCAATACTTTCTAGTAGAACCGGCAACACTGCATGGCTACAAATATTTTTAGAAGAGAGATCATGCCCGCTTATATAAGCTCCCAAATTTTTAAAGTGATCCGTTGACTAGTTCGTCCTAAACGTCTAATAGGCCATCCACCATCAATCACCCTGTATTATTAGGCTTTTGTAACGTGGAAATATTGAGTAAATCACTTTGTCAGAAGGGATTTTTTTAAAATTCTAGTGGCTTGTAATGACGAGTAAAAGAAAAGGCACGTTGGATGCCTTTGTAGTAAAGTCAAAAAAAGCAAGTTTACAAGAAACTAAAGTAAACGAATCACATGTTGATAATGGAAACATTCCTGGAACGAGTACGAGTAGTACGTCCGAAAATCAGAATAAAGAGCAAAGTTCAGCAGCACCACAGGCATTACAATCTGAACATTCCGATTCTTCTACCTTAGGGGCAGACCTTGATTTAGGACTTATAATATTTAAGAATGAACACCTTTCTGATAAAGATAAATATCAACTTTTAAAACACGCTTTTAAACCTGGTGTAGACTTTGCGTTTCCATGTAGTGTCCATAAAAAAAATGACAAAGAAGTTAGGTGTTATTTATCTCGTAAACATTTTGAAAAATTTACGTGGCTCACTTTTTCAAGAAGTTTAAATGGAGTGTTTTGCATTTATTGTGCCATTTTCGGTAAATTTGGCGGAAAAGATAAGCGCACGCCTTTAAAAAAACTTGTGGTAGTTCCGCTTCAAAAGTATTCAAAACTGTTAGGTAAGGATGGCGATTTAAGTTGCCACCATGAATATTGGTACCATAAAGATTCGACAATCTATGCAAAAAACTTTATAGATATTTACGAAAACCCACAAAAAGATGTTAGAAACGTTCTTGACACTGAAAGAAACAAGCTAGTTGCTGAAAACCGGGCCCGCTTACTTCCAATAGTAGAGTCCATAATATTTTTGGGTAAACAAAATATACCTTTTAGGGGACATCGTGACAGCGGAATTCTTAATAATAATTCTGTAATTAACGAGGGCAATTTTAGGGAACTATTGCGTTATAGAATAAACAGCGGAGACAACATTTTAAAAAATCATTTGGAAAGCGCTTCATCTAAAGCTACATATATTAGTAGTGTAACACAAAATCAGATTATAGCCTGCTGTGGAAACGAAATTCTTCATCAAATATTATGTAAAATTAAATTTAACCAGTATTACAGTGTTATATTTGATGAGACTACTGATGTCAGTCACGCTTCACAAATGTCCGTTGTGATTCGCTACGTCGACGATAGTGGAGACCCACAAGAAAGTTTTGTAGGATTTATAGACTGTCATGCTGATAACTATAACAAAACCACACATGAGCCTTATTTGACTGGTGAAGTATTGGCTAATACTGTAACAAAATTTTTAAAAAGTCATGACCTTAATCCGAATTATTGTGTAGGTATAGGGACCGACACTTGCAATTTAATGTTAGGGGAACAAAAGGGTGCTGTTACAGAGCTTAAAAAATATTTTGTAAATGCTCTTAGATGCCCTTGCAAGAATCATGCACTTAATCTCTCCATCTCAAAATGTAACAAAGTTCAATCAGTAAGAAATTCGTTGGGTGTTATTACTGAAATTGTTGCATTTTTTAACGCTTCCTCTAAACGATCGTTTGTTTTAAAGTCAGTAAACGATGAAAAATTAAAATCCCTATGTGAAACTCGATGGGTAGATCGACACCAATCTGTGATCAAATTTAAGAGTTCTTTAAAACAAATTGTTAAATGTTTATCAATTATATCAGAATGGAGAGATTTAGAATCGGCATCTAAGGCTAATTGTTTAAAAACCTCTGTCTTAACACTAAATTTTTTGGTGAGTTTACATTGCTTGACTGAAGTCTTAAGCGTAACAGTCAACCTAAGTAAAATTTTGCAATCAAAATCTATTTCTAAGCAATACGCCGATGGTTTAATAAAGGGTGTTATTGAAACTCTGAAGCAAAAAAGGCAACACGCTAGTGAAAATTTTGAAACCATATTTAAAGAAGTGGAAAAAAATGCTATCGAGCTAGAAGTGTCAGTAGTATTGCCTAGAACTACAAAATCACAAAAAAATAGACCTAATCCAGAAGTTAAAACTCCTGAGGATTATTTTAGAATAACTGTGTTTATACCACTTTTAGACAGTATTATTGAAGATCTTCAAGTACGATTTAATGATAATGGCATGCTTATATTTGATTTCAATATTTTAATCCCACAAGTCTTAATTGCTGCAGATTATACTAAAATAAATGAAGCATTAGAAAACATCGCTCGATATTTATCAAAAATCGAGAATAGTTCGGAAAATTATATTTATACAACTATCCGTGGAGAGACAGATCTATATAAAACAATGTGGCAAAATTTAGAAGACATTCCTAATAGTATTGATTTGGCTTTTAAAAAATGTGACCAAGATTTATTTCCTTTTATTAAAAAATCCCTGAAAATAGCCCTTACTTGGCCAAGTAGTGTTGCTACTGCTGAAAGGAGCTTCTCTTCCTTAAGACGCCTTAAAACCTGGCTAAGGTCTAACATGTCCCAAGATCGCTTAGTTGGTTTAGCTCTTTTACATGTACATGGTTGGGATATTGAAATAAAACCAGAATCAGTTATTGATCGCTTTGTAAACGAGTCGACCAGAAAAATTGATTTTGTTATTTAATTAGTTTGTGATTTATAATAAAACATCTATCAAAAATATATGCAATAATAAGAGTTCCTTGATAACATTGTCAATAACTGTAAAATACCTTAAATACTTGTATCATGGCATTGTTGAGTCGCTGCACATTTTTTTTTTTGGTGGTTTAGTAAAATGTCTTATGATAGGTATACCTCAATCCGAAATTGTGGTGTTTGGTGGAACAATTCAATTGTTGTTTCTTTTAGATATACTATTACTTACACTAATTTAGTTTATTTATTTTTGATAATACTTGGTTTTTGGTTTTCCCTAGTCATTTTTTTCATGTTATATAACATATCGTCGGGTTACAAGCAAAACACTCTGTCTTCTTTTTTAAATATTAGTAATTAAGTATCAGTTGTATGAATTTTTACACCTTCTGTTTTGAAAAAATAGGTAAAACCTATTATGAAACTTAGCGGATTTTTACACCCTTTTGACTTAATGTGTTTTGCTTGTAACCCGACGATATAGAGTTCGTGTTATACTTTATATGTTGTTGTGTTTGTAAATCGTTATATTTACGTATGTTACAATTTATTGTTACGTAATATATGTCATGTTTTATAATATTTTTTAAATTAATGTTTTTTTTTCAAAAATATATCAATGCTCAATATTATATCTATACTTCCAATATTACAAAAGAAAATACAAATTTGAACACATAATTATAGTTCAATAATCGAATATAGTAGTACTAACTAGATTCAAAAGTCGAAAAGTACCCCCCCCATAACTGAGAGCTGTATACGCGCCTGGCAGCAAGGTTTACGACTGTGTACGTGAAAATTAAAAAAAAACCTCGGACCCGTAAACTTATGTTTTCAGGGGGACTCATTTCACTATTAATTTCATCCCTGTAACCTCAACCCCCCTAGCGTGGGTGGCTACTGCCCTTGTTTTTTCAATTGGGAATGGATATCTTGTGATATATCTTTTTAAAGGGCATTAAATTATTTTTAAAATGGCGCGTTGTTTTGTAAATTTGAGCTACGTGCCGCCGAGAAATTGCGTTTTAAAAAATGTAATTTTATTGAGTAATACTTACATGTTATCTTATTAAATGTTGAAAATGACCACCATTCACCTCCATACAATAGTACAACAACTGTTCAAAGTGTTGTCGGACATTGTGAAGAATATTTGGTGTAATTTGTTGACATTCATTAGTAATGCGGTATGTATAACATAACATACCCATTCCCATTTGAAAAAACAAGGGCAGTAGCCGCCCCCGCTAGGGGGGTTGAGGTTACAGGGATCAAATTAATAGTAAAACGTGTCCCCCTGAAAACACAAGTTTACGGGTCCGAGTTTTTTTTTAAATTTTCACGTACACAGCCGTAAACCTTGCTGGACTGTTTTCGATGGGCCACACTGTATATTTATAATTATCCCTTAGTTCTTAATACGTTTTAATTCAAACCAAATTCCTTTCGCAGAAGCCAGATCTTCCTGTTTACTTAATTTAAGGGGAATTTGAGTCTTTTTAGAAGGAACAATTTCGAAATTCAACAACAAACGAAAAAATAGTGCCTTAATTTCTAACAGGGCAAATCTAGAACCTATACAATTTCTAGGTCCTACTCCAAAGGGCATATAAGTATAAGGCGTGATATATTTTTTGTTCTCATCTGAGAATCTTTCGGGTTCAAATTTGTTTGGTTTTGAATAATAACGAGGGTCTCTGTGAATAGCATAATATGGAAGCAATACCAAATCGCCTTTTTGAAGATGAACAGGATTCTCTCCAGGATTGATAGGTGCAATGGTGTATGGCTTGGTGCAAACTCTATCCATTGAGATAGCTGGTGGCCACATTCTTAGAACTTCTATAAATAGAAAACGCAACTATTAGTTACAACACTTTTACACTCCTATGCATATACAGGATGTCCGCTAATTAATGGAACACGGAATAACCACAGACTCCTTACGTAAAAATATTGGGGTTTAATTATACTTAGCTATATCCAAAAGTTGATATTAACTGAGATACAGGGTGTTAAAGTTAAAACTTCATTTTTGTTTCTCTCTAATAAGTTTGACAGAAACCAACGGTTTTTTATAAAATTTGGCAATTATGTTTTTTTCAGGATGAGAAACTGGTGAATTGTAACCTATCAGAGATGCAGTTGCTATGGAACAGAAAATACTTCATTTTTTAGTTTATCGTAAGTTTGTGTTTTCATTGCTGTTGGTTTCTTTCGATACGATATTTTCGAAGATCAAAGATATTTTAATTAAATTAAGTTAAAGAATAATCCAATTATTGTATTTATTATTCACAATTACCATTACTAGAACATTAATTATCATGTAAAAGTTAATTGGTAAGAAATAACAAAATATTATTTGCATGAGCTAACGCACTAAACAATTTAAATGTAAATATCTCCGAAACGGTAACTCTGGGCTACCTGAAATTAGTATACCTTTTTACGTAATAAATATGAGAAAAGTATTATTTTTCATTAAAAACTTAAATACACTGAGGCACAAAGAAGTTATGACCTAATAAATGTGTAAGAAATGCCGCAGACAGCGCCTCCTACATTGCACATTAAAAATTCAGTTTCTCGTCCTAAAAAAACCATAATTGCCAAATTTTGTAAAAGACCGTTGGTTTCTGTCAAAGTTATTAGAGAATAACATAAATGAAGTTTTAACTTTAACACCGTGTATCTCAGTTAATATCAACTTTTGGATATAGGTAAGTATAATTAAATCCTAATATTTTTACGTAAGGAGTATGTGGTTTTTCCGTGTCCCATTAATTAGCGGACACCCTGTATATACACGGAAACATTAAACTTTAAAGATCGTTTTTTTATTTGTGTAATATACAATTATTTTGGAAATATATATTTACCTGAAATTACCATATCCATGTATTTTAAATTCATTAGCATGTCATAAGTTACTTTTTCGTTATTTTGCTTATAGGCTGTTTTAATTTCATCTCTCAGCCTATCTTGAATATATTTATTACTAGCCAATTCATAGGAACCAAAGGACATCGCTGTGGAAACTGTATCGAATCCAGCGAGGAGAAAAATTAAAGCTTGAGATGTTATGAGTTCATCGGTAAGGTTTTCGATCTTTCTAACTTTTCCTAAAAGGGTGTGATATATTTAATGCCAATAATGATAAAATATTTAATCATTGTGAGTGACATGCCATAGATTTAAAAAAATATATTGTTTTCACCAAGTAATTAATTATTATTTCCTATACTATCTATGCCACCTTTTAATTGGAGAAAAATATGGTAACGGCTTATCTAAAAATTTAATAATATTCACAGGGTAGTTAAAAGAAAATAGCTTCAATAAAACCCAACTACTTTAACTATAGCAGGTGTTTCTTACCTTACAAATTTACTAGGGGCAACTAGAAAAATCCAATATAAAGGGTGTTATGGAAATGACGTATTATATTTAAACCGGCAATTCCTGAGATGAAGACAAATTGAAGAAAAATACCCATAAATGGCGCTCTCAATTCATTCAGAGGTAAAAGTGACCTGACGTCAAACCAGAAAAACATCTGTGCGGCACTGCGACACATACGTTTTATCGCCGTTGTTGTCATATTTACACCTTAAACTCTTTAGAGAAAATACAATAATTTAAACATTTTTCCATTCTGTCATACCTTTTCCTACAATTAATTTAAGAACGATTACTACAGAGATGTTTTTTGGAACATCGAACAAACCCAACTCAAGTAAGTTACGTAACTAGGTCAAATGTCAATGACCTTTTGTCGTTTGAATGACTGGTCATTGTTTATTTTTTAATGCAATTTTATTATTATTATGTTAAGCCACAGACATACACTTACCTTGTCGGTCTTATTTAAAAATTAGTGTCAATTTCTATAAAAACTTATAAATACTAAAAAAAACCGGCACATCACATAATCATAATAAACTTCACATGGCCCCCATAAAACACTTAAATGCCTAAATTCACTTGTAGACATCGTTTTTATTAACATTGGCTGGTCTAGCCTAGATTTGTATGAACTTTTGTTTTTAATTTACTCAAAATCACATTGCAATAACATTTCTTTGAATTACAAATTTCATGAGATCTGACCTTCATTCAAAACACGAGCTGTCAAAAGTAGAGATCGGCACTTTTCTTAGCATCAATTAAAAGGGTCGGTAGATTCCAACGAATTCACCAAAAAAGGTTGAAATAAATAATATTCTACAGTTGTTGTTATTGTTTCTTTTACTGCTGTAGGTACCAATAAAGATTAAAAAAACTTGTTAATCGCTGCTCTGGTGCTCTTTTTTATTCGAGAATCCTAAAAAAATTAAATCGATCGTTTCACAGCGAGATTTTAACAACAAAGATTAAGCTCATATCTACTAAAAATCAACAAAAGGAAGAAGGTTATAAGTTAAGTTGACATTTGCTTTGGAATTTGAAAGCCGTTTTTTTCGGGATATTTAATCAATTTAACAGAAAATAATGTGCGTGTGAGAATGTTTAGTACATACAGAAAAATCAGTCGAAGGCATATTAGAAAATGTTCCTTTAGTAAGAGACAATGGGCATCGCAAGGTCATCGGATTTTAAAAAATGCATTCTATGGGGTACGATGAATAAGGTAATAATAGTTAACAAAGAGTCAATCGAGGATATGGATCAGTTGAGAAATAAGATAGTGGTTGCAGCAGTAAATAATTGCTGAATAATATTATTTCAGCGCTCACTTCACTACCAGTGAAGCAGTCGGTTATTTTCAATATCTTCCATTCTAAAAGAAAAGCGAAGAAGGAATAATAGTTTGGAATCTACAAGATTGCTGTGATGCCAATTGTACATAAATCAGCCTTTTTATTATGTGTAAATTTTGTGTATCTACTAAGTATTGACAAATTAATATCGTGTTCAAATGTGCTTTTGTTCAAGAAACCTGTGATCTGTGTAATAAAATCTAATAATCTGATAGTGTATCTAAAACAACTGATATGTGTGTGTTTCTTTAAGTGATTTATGGTAATTTGTTCAGTGTTTCACTATGTGCTCTGTGTCTCTGACGATATACAGGGTCATGTTCTGAGATTGGAAGAAAAATGCCGAAAGGGTTTTAGTGGGGTATAAGCTTTACCCACTAAAACCAAAAAAACTGAAGATGTCCGCGCCCTGGATTACTTGCTAGTGTACTGACACCTGGATTCACTTCTATTTGGATACTAGATAAACTAAATATTATTTTTATAGGAATCTAAAGTTTCATACATTTTTTACATACTTTGGCAACATTGTGCCTAAACATCTGTTAATTACACGGCTGGGCGTTGTAATATGATCATATATGTGCCGAGGAGTCACCTGTGGGTTTAGGGGTGAATTACCCTACTTTTTAAACGTTCGATTTAAAAAAAAATATATGTAGCGCTTCTCTAGGACACCCCAGGAGTCACCCATTTAAATATAATACGTAATTTCCATAACACCCTGTATAGTAAAGTGACTTTAAGGTCTTCATTTACATAGTTATTTACAGATACAAAAGAACGATAGTATGGGCCATATTCGTACTTAAAGCATCCACAGGCCTTAGGAATTCCTTAGTCAACTTTGTCAAACTAACAACGTCACCTTATGGACCACTTAAGTGCCGAGGACGCCTTAAGTGTCGACTATGAATACAGATAATAGTCTAGCGAACGTCCGAACCCACTCAAGGATGCTAAAGTAACTGATTTGGTTAGCGTAGCGAGCTTATCCGGATCTACGTAAGGATGCCAATGTAGCTGATTGGGTTAGTCTAACGAACTTATCCGGATCCACGCAAGGAGGCCAAAATAGCTGATTTGGTTAGTCTAGCGAACTTATCCAGATCCACGTAAGGATGCCAATGTAGCTTATTGGGTTAGTCTAGCGAACTTGTCTGGATCCACGCAAGGATGCCCAAGTAGCTGGTTTGGTTAGTGTAGCAAACTTGTGAATACAGCGTACTTTTTTCGTCAATTATGTTATTGGGCTGTCTGCACTTACCATTATACGTTGATTCTGTAACAGTAGCAAATCCTGTCTCGGTAGCTTCTTGTTCCTCGTTGATTTTTACCCCTTTTCTAGCTTCTAGAAGTAAATGTATCATATCGGGGCGAACTATTCCCTTTTCCTCTCTGATCTTGATAGTCTCACTAATTATACTTTTAAAAAAGTTTGTCGTCTGCTTTTTAAACAATTCCAGTTTCAACAACTAAAATAAGTCTAAATTAAGTATATTTGATAATTAATATTATTAATTAATTATAATTTTAGCCTTAGTCCTCTTGACACTTGCTTACAGCAGCACTAACAGGACCTATGTATGTTTCTTGTTTCAAATTGTATGTCATGTGAAAATGATCCGTCATTATATGTTAATTTTTGTAATTTTTTTTATTTTGCCTAAAAAATTTTGAATGTAAATAAGAAATACATTTAAATGGAAGGCAATTCATTACGAGAGTCCATATCTGGATGGAAGGAAGGATATTGAGAATTCCGGGAGAACTATTTTAGAATTTCTTTGAGACTTGGCACGTTTATATTCATTCATATTATGTTCTCTACTTTAACTAATATACAGTGTGTACATAAAGTAAGGAACAAATTCATTATCTAGGAATCTAAAAATATTTCGGAAAAATCCTCGGACACGTGTATAATAATTTTTAATGGCGCATTTTTTCCCATACAAACTTAATATACAAGGTGGCTCATGTAGTAGATATGACATTATCGACGATTTTTTTAAATGGGAACCCCTATATTTTAGTTCAGATCTGTAATCTCCAAGAACAGCTGATTTCAAAAACATAACATACTTAGGGCCTAAAATTCATAGTTTCGTTACTACAGGGTAAAACAAATAATTTTATTTAAGATATTTTTAATTTAAAAAAATGTAAAAAAATTAAATAAGCTATTTAATTAAGTGTTGAAATTGTCCTCCTTCTGCTGCCTGACAGTACCCCAAGCGATCAATAAATTCTTGTTGGACTTTTCTTATGGTTTCTTCTGAAATGTTCCTGCATTCTGTTGTTATTCGATTTTTTAAATCTTCAATGTTGGCAGGTCTGACTTTATAAACAACATTTTTCAGGTGACCCCACAAGAAAAAGTCCAGTGGTATAAGGTCTGGAGACCTAGGCGGCCATTCAACAGGCCCACGTCTTCCAATCCACTTGTTCGGAAAAACTTGGTTTATGTAATGGCGCACTACTGCTGCATAATGTGGAGGTCTTGTTGGTACCACAAATTTTCATCTAGAATTCCTGGATTATTTCTACTAGGGTATAAGTTAACTAGCGTAGGGATAAGACAGTTCTGAAGAAAATGACGATAATTTAGCCCGTTTACATTGTTGTCAAAAAAATATGGCCCAATAATTTTGTTTTTCACAATACCAGCCCAAACATTAATTTTTTGAGAATATTGAGTATGGTGCTCACGCATCCACCTGGGATTTTCTTTTGCCCAGTATCTACAGTTTTGCCGGTTCACTCCTCCATTTAATTTAATGGTAGATTCAACCGAAAATAGGATATTTTCAACAAACAAAGGATCTAAGTTACATCTTTCCATTAATATTTGACAAACTCATGAACCAATCGGATTTTAAACGGGTGCCATTTTTCTACCGTCAATAGGTTATGAACGGTCATACCAGCCGCCCCATGATCAATGCTAATCTGGCGGACGCTGTTGTGGGGATCTTCTTCCATAGCCAATAAAATATCTAATTTCTTATCATCCGGAATAGTTGGACGGCCTTTTCTGGGAATATCTTCCACTGAACCCGTTTCCCGAAATTTTATTTCAAGTTTACTCACAGTTGATCTAGTAATTGGTCTTGCTGGATACTTAGTGTTAAACAAAATGCAAACTTCTTGTTGAGTACGGATCCTATCACCATATCCAATCATCATAAGAATTTCTATTGTTTGTGTTAAAGATAAACGCATAGTAACTCAATATGTTTTAAAATAAAATTTATTACTTCTAATAAACTTACTAG
The DNA here is from genome assembly GCA_963991005.1 of Barypeithes pellucidus. NCBI lineage: Eukaryota > Metazoa > Arthropoda > Insecta > Coleoptera > Curculionidae > Barypeithes > Barypeithes pellucidus. The sequence continues at coordinate 15,612,284 of OZ022561.1, read as the reverse complement.
AAAAATACAATGTTATGACAATGACATTATCTAAATACCATAGTTACATAACAGCGAATAAGCCTACTTGAGAAAAAACATAAGTAACAGCAAATGATGGTGCGTCCATTAATTACGTAAGGCTTTCAGGTAAAATTGGGCGATGGCGGAAGGGATTGAGCCAAATGTCACGAAATCTTTTATTGGGGGAAGGGGGGTTGAAAAATCGCTAAAAACGCCTCACGTAATTAATTGATGCCTCCCAAGCCAAAAAAAAATATTTTAAATAAAATTATTTGTTTTACCCTGTAGTAACGAAACTATGAATTTTAGGCCCTAAGTGTGTTATGTTTTTGAAATCAGCTGTTCTTGGAGATTACAGATCTGAACTAAAATATAGGGGTTCCCATTTAAAAAAATCAGATCATATCTACTACATGAGCCACCTTGTATATTAAGTTTGTATGGGAAAAAATGCGCCATTAAAAATTATTATATACGTGTCCGAGGATTTTTCCGAAATATTTTTAGATTCCTAGATAATGAATTTGTTCCTTACTTTATGTGTATGTTTTCTATCTTCTTTTTTTGACTACTTATGCTAATAGCATATTATAGCCTTTACCTTAAAAAGTCCTGGTAGCATAGCGTATAACGTCAGTTTAACAACCTTCATAGGGCTGCTAAAGTCTGTCACTTCCTTGCCCGTAAGGTAGAAATCGTTGTCTGGTTGCTCCAGGGAATCACACTTGATACCAAACGCTGCAGTAGCGATCACATCATTCGTAAACCTAAAAAATATATATTATATCGCAACAGGTCCGTTTAGTGAATACAGTGCTGTTCGGAATATTTCCACATCCCTGTATAATACTACTTACCTCGAAAAAGTATCTTTCATTTCAACTTCAATAACGTCTTCGTTTTTATTCGAAAAAAAATTTACAAAATTTTCAGCAGCTTCGTCCATCAAATGGAACATGTTCTTCATTTTACTGCTGGTGAAGGCTCCACTGAGTGTGGCTCTCATTTCCCGCCATTTTTGACCTAATGATATAAAAAAAGCTTTTCAATCAGGCGAGGAACTACTATGCAGTAAGACCATGCAACGCAGGGGGGCCCAGGCGTCCAGGGGGCCCTCGGCCCAAAGTGGCCTCCCGTTACGGAATGCGAGGCCCTTCGCCACTTCAAAAAGTGTCTTTTTCTTACGCAACACTAATTTATTATGATTTTATACTATCATCAAGAAAATGAGTTCCTACACATCTGTCGATCGCCTTAGATTTTAAGAACCTTTACAATTTTTTTTGTAATAAAAAAGCATATTGGTTTTTCAAATAAATTAAGTTTTTGTCTTGTTTGTGTTGAATAAGTTAGTGTCGCGCAAGTCAAGTGCTGAGCTCCTCTGAGAGTGGGGCCCCAGGCCCAGATCCACCGGACCTAGCAGGAAAATAGGTCCTGGATAATGTTTATAGTGCAAACTTCCTATTTCTAAACAAATAATTTAAGGAAATTAAATTTAAAAGATAAAATATCCCTAACGCAACGAAATAGGTGCTCCGGAGCGACAGCAAACTGATCTAAATACAGCACTTGTTATTTATAAATAATATTTTTTATACTTATTTGGCGGTATGGCGGTGCTTAGTTTTCAAAGAATTATTTCTTACTGAGAATTATTAACATCAAAAGTATAACTTACTAGTAATATACTAATATACAAACAAAATTAATTGAAAAGTTGGCCAATGGTTCAATTTAGGGAAAATACATGTACATAAATGAATTGAACAATTTTTGAAATAATTTTTTTTGCAGATTATTATTATTAGTAAGCTGAAATACATTCCTTTTATTCAAATATCATTTATGTTTCATTTTATACAATAATTGTTTCCATGGCTAACTGATGACGACTAAACATTGTGATATTCAGTTATTAACTGCTTAGAAACATTTGGTAAGAAAATTAGTTATAAATGGTTAATCGAGTGAAATATCAAAAAATCTCTTAACATATTTTTTGGTCAGAATATAAGAAGATTTAACACAAGGGTGGATCCAGAACTTCGGTGTGGGGGTCAAACTTCGTTTTGGGGGGTTATACAAGGAAAAGTTACGAAAAGTAACACCCTGTCGTGTTAGTCAAACCGGTATTTATGGTATTTTTCATTTTAAATTGATGCTTGGGGGGCTTGTGAGTCTAAATTATTTGAGGAAAGAAAAACTTTTTTTGCGACTTGTTTAAAGTACCTTCTAATTTTAACCTGCCATGTATGATATTCTAATTATTCGATCTTATTATGTATTTTTAAATTAATTTTAAGAAGAACTTATACATTTGTAAATATTTCCTGGAAATTTGGTTTAAAAGTAATTTAAAACAATAAAATTATTCAGAAAAGAATAGTGTGGTCACTTTTTAAATCATTTTATAGGGGGCCCAATAAATAATTTTGCGGGGTGGCCCAAACTTTGAAGTTTCGCCACTGGTATCAATTTTAAATTAGCGAAAGTATTAAGCCATGACTAAATAAACAATATACATTATGGATAGCCTAACTCTAAAAGCAAAAGTGGCAAATTTATGGCTACGCGCATGTAAACAAAGATGATCGTCAGATGCCATGCGCAATGCCAACTATTAAACTATTTACCTTAACCGGCGAACAGGACCGTAGTTAAGACTTTCTTTACTGGGCAATAAACAATCTATTTTCTCGCATAAAAGAAGACCTTGTGGTCTTTACTGAAAAACAACTTTTAATTTTGATATTTATTGTCCACGTATCGATAGATTTTTAATATCGTTACATCCCTACGACTGATGTCGGATCTGGACGGTCGTCGATTGTTCACGTCGTTGGTTGGCACCCAAACCGGCACCAATATGGTTGCCTATCTGACGGCGACAACATTATGCGCAAGACAACCAACGAGCAACCTTAAAAAATATGACCGGTAAACCGGGCGCATAAAATTTAACTTTTTACTGCGCATCCCATAAGTTGTACGTATCCATAGTTATAGGTCGGTGTTCCTAAACCATTAGCAGTCCAATTTATATACTGGATGATTCCCTTTTTCTATAGATTAGATAGATTCTCTGAATTACAGAGAAAGAAAGGGCAGTATGTGAGGAATTTAACAAAACAAAGCCGACATTTTGAAACGCTGATAATTTTAAAAAATCTTCATGGAATTATAATCTGAAACCGGAATTTACAAAAAAAAATACAATTGAATTAATTGCACTTTGAATATGGTTGGCTTATAAGAAGTGTTTAAATTACATTGCACACCTCCGGTATAATCTTACCTGGTAAGAAGAATAGCATTCCACCCATTAACTTATCAATCTTTGTATCAATAATTTCTTGGTGATCAGTGAAGTTCTCGAAATCTTTTACAGTTATTTGTTTAATTAGCTCGGGATCCTTTAGAAGTAAAACCGGGACGGAATAATCAAATAGGCCGGTATACCTAACAAATTAAATATATGTAAGCTGGTTGTTTTAGGTTATTAAATAAGAGAAGTCGTTAAATGGTTTGCCGTTATTAACAGTCGAGCTGCGAAATTATTACTTGATCAGCAACAGTTTACCATTGGTCAGTAGAAACAAATATGTCTAGAAGCAGTTTGTTTCAGAGGTCCCAGGGCACTGTCATTTTATGTAACTTTTTTGTGTTTTCTTTTGCCGAATACAGAAGGAAATCGGCTACAAAAGGTGTAGCGGGGGCGGGTTTTCACTTGTTTTCCCAGGGCACTGTCACGATTCAGAAATGTTTGCTATCCATAAGTTGCTGACCAACTAGCCATTTTGGCTGACCGATTACATTTTTCTGTTCACAAAAATAAGAATATTTTCCTACCAGTTAAATGATACCCTTTAAATAAAATACAATTATTCATAATTGGTAACTAATACGTAGTTCTTATAAACTGATTTTGATTATTAAATTCTATATAGCAAGAACTTTCGTTTAGAAACTTGAAAAATTTGGAGACCACACGAAACACAAAATATAAATATCAATAATGTCAATATTTGAATGTTGCCACTTCCGTCTAATACACTGGAAGTTGTATTTCCGTCCCAAAGAAAACGTGAACTGTTTTATCCTTTTTACCTTTATCTATAGTTACTGCAAAATAAAGGTGTAAATTTCTTAAGAACGCCAAACAATGATTCCTGTTATTTATTTTACATTGCCATTGGATGATACGGGTTTGGTTCACAGTCTTTGAAGAATAAACAATTCACATTCTTAGGTAGGTTGTAAAAACCTTTCCAGAAAAACAGTCGGGGAGCTCTGAAAATGAGTATAAGTTTTCTTTGTCGTTTTCTGTTAAGTAATTAGAGACAGACATTACGACGTCTTCGAGCGTTCGGGACGTACTTTTTATAAAGCCCTTATTAGAACGGCCGTCTTTCATACCTGCTTTCACGTTTGCCATTACCGGATTAACACCCGTCATATTTGTCATTATTGTTAAATAAAATTCATTGTTGTGTTTCAGTGTTTGTGTGTTAAATTTAAGTATTCCTTGTGGAAAAATAGTAATTCTTAACTCAATATGGTAAGACTGTGCCAAGTCTGCCGTAAACTTGATAAAAATATAAACTGTTGAGTCACGTCCGTCGATTGTTTGTTTTTCCTAACCAAGATATATCAAACCGTTCAACTATTAGAATGAAACCAGAAACAGACGGAAGATAAAAAGAGATGGGGATTCTACATATAGAATCCAGATCTCTTTTTTGTTGGGATTATTTTCGTAATAACGGGGGTCACATTGACTTGTAGGTACAAAGCAGATAGAAATACCTGGTCCATGTTTGGTTCCAGTCAATTCAAACAGTATTGAGCAACCAGCAAAACAAAATTATTTCGTACCTACCTTGTATTTGGAAACATATAGTAAATTCTTTGCATCATATCAATATAGGTAGCTTTAGTCAAAATAGAATCCCAACGATCTCCAAAAATGGGCCATGGGTTAGTTTGCTTCACCCCTCTATCTGTCCAGTAAGTGGATTTTTTCCTATACGAGTACCATATTACTGCCACTAACACTCCTGCTAGTAGAATCCAAAACATTTTTGTCCTTTGATAATCTAAAAAGACGGACGGGGAAAGAATGAACGTGTGTCATTAGGGTTAAAATGTTTTTACAGGCAACTTTCAGGCATATAACTTACTAAAATAAACTATTTGCCTGTAGAAACGTTTATAATTTGCAAAATATATGTTACTTCCTGCATTATAAAGCAATTTTAAGAGTTTTTTTTTTTAGATTATGACTGCAGTATTCAAATTTTAATTTAAAAATGTCAATAATTTCTTACTTTACCCTTTTATATTTCACATCATTTTACTAAAGTTACTTTTATATATAAATAATTTATGCTCCTACTACAATTTGTATTGAAAAAATAATGTTCAAAGATCAACAGTTTAGTTTCTCTAACGCAATTATTAACCAGGCGTTCCGTCCCCGCAGCTGCGCATGTATCGCCGGTCACGGTAGAAATTGTTTATAAATAACGCCACTACAGGTCGGCCTACGGTATGTGTTTGAGTTTGTGTAAAGCGTGCTAATGTTTAGGTAAGTTCCTTATTATGTTTATTTAGGTAAACTATGTCTTTATGTTGTATCGCCGGTCCCAGGGTTAACTCAGACCTAGTAGTCTCCATTAAGGGAAAAATACTACACGAAGTCATTCTCTTGAGTACAGAAACTAATTTCAGTCTAACAAAGTTTAAGAAATAGCTGTATTAGCTGTTATCCACGAATTTGTGCATTTTTGTATCGCCGGTCACGCATGAATATATTACCGTGACGTTGATGTGACGGTGTGGTATCCGAAGCTATATACAATATTTTTTTATTAACCATTTATAAATCATTAAGGAAAAATATATTATGATGTGCGAGTTTCGTTTACACCTTAGGTAGATTAAAAATATGACTAATTTTCTTAGTATTTTAACATTCTCTAAGGAACATTCCAAAACTTTAAGCCAATATAGAACAGGGCTGTTATAAATAATAGGAAAATGGTTATAGTGACTCATTAAAATAACTCAGTTCCAAATATTGGCGTTATATGATTCAGAAGAGTAAAATTAGCCATGCATGTGACGGGCGTTAAATTATTAAAAAATCGATGCTATAGACCAAGATCTTTGTGACGATGATCTTTTGCGCGGACATATATAATTTCTCTAATTAGATACTATAAGAAACCTATTAAAAAATTAACAGGTGTTTTTGAGATTATTTACTTTTAAAATCCGATTTACTGAAAGTTGCCTGTAAAAAATTTTGACCCCATAACGTTACAGTAATCAAAGACCTGTTGATTTTAATGTTTTCTTGTTTAATTAGTTAATCGAAACGAAATACAACTCCAGTGTTTTAGACTGAAATGGCAAAATTAAAATATTGACCTGTCATTCTTGACATTGATATTTTTTGTGTCGTGTGGTTCATAATATTTTCAAGTTTGTAAACGAAAGTACTTGTTATTTTTAATTTAATAATCAAAATCAGTTTAGAAGAAACTACGTATCAGATACAAATTATGAAAAATTATACACATTTTTTCATAGTCCGGAACTAGGTATATGAAATTCCATGAAAATCAACCTCTCTTGGGCAGACTCTCCTTTGGGCGGACGCGGAAAGGCTGTTTCATACAAAGAGTGCGAAACCCTCCTTTAAACGGACAAAAATTTTTTAAAAGTATTTGGAGACGAATAAGTACGGTGCAAAAACTCTCTGAAGACAGACAGGCAACCAATCGCGTATGCGTGGCAGAGCGAAAGGACTTCGCCGAATGAAAGTATGTGTGATTCCCCGACAGCAGACCGCCGTTTATTTGTGAGTTGTAAGGTTAAAATCGTAAACAATGGTACAAAAAGGTCGCGTTTTGAGTCTGAAAGAGAATATTGATGTTGTGGAGGTTTATACTTTGATAACAACGATTTGGGCGAGTTCATTAACATTGATAGCAATGTGCAATTAGAAGATGATAGTGACCCCATTCCCACCGATTATGTAGTCCAAACTGAAACCACATCACTACCTGACGACTCCGATGAAGAAGTTGAATGCAGTAATCAAACAAAAATGTCACCAATTATCAATAAGCCATTAGTGTGGGACACCTCTATTAGGCGGACACATTTAGACGGTCCCGTTGATGTCCGCCTAAGGGAGGTTTCACTGTATTTTGTTTGAATAACCTATAGGTAACAAACACCACGAGTGTCTAACATCATAATAACATTTCATCTACGAAAATATTTTTAAAATCGCAATAGTATTCATAAATGTGAAATTTGTCTAGATTAATATATTCTAAGGGCAACGAAACATTTTTGAAAAAAATCATATTTGATTCGTTATAATTAAATAAAATATAAAATACGTATAATACAACAACTATCATTTTAAAATTTATTTTTTGACTTTAGTACATTAAAGAACTACGTCCATTAGCTGCTGATTTGGTTTTGTCTTATTTGATCTATATCATATTGTTAGGTTGTGACCCATGTGTATTGTTTCCCCGGTTCGACTGTAGATACCACCACTTGTGTAAAAATTGCTTATTAAAAACGCTTTTTCCTTAACTTTTTTTATACTATCTATATTTTAATGCATATCTACCTATTAAGCTTAATCACTTCAGTTTTAATAAAAATCACGACTTTAAACTAATAAAAAAAACTTGGCACAAAGGCGTTGTCGCGGACTCAATAAAATACTAATAGAAGGTACTTTATATATATATAAAAATTATCCAAAAGGAAAACAATACCTTAAAAATTGAGTTGTAATATTATCTGTGCGTTTTGTTTAAATGATACGGCAGTGGCGGTCATAAAAATTCGGAGATTGTACCCATACAGAAAATCAGGTTTGGAATTTTTAAAAATTAATCGAACTTATATTTGTGCAAGAAGCTTCTTCTCTAAAGAACAAACAGAGCTTAGAATTACAATGAACTAAGCTACTTACTAGTTAGGCTACTTCCATTTAAAAGTAGCTACATGGTAGTGAACTAAAAGTTATTTTTTTAAGCTGCTTCTTAACCTCTATATCATTTATTTGGAAAAACAGGAGCATTATTTGGAACCGTTGATTTATTTTGAAGGACCTATAACTTATGTGTAGGAAATTTTAAAATGACTATACTGTATTTTTAATATGTATTATACATAGTGTTGTGATCGCTCGAGCGAAAAACCGCTTGAGTACTCGATTATTGCAATAACCGACATCGCTCGATTATTAAAAAACTGCTCTAGTTATAAATTCAAGCGAAAATCGTCGCTTGTTACTTATTACCTTTCACTCGATACCCGAGCTTCGCTTGACGTCGACCGAAATGTACTGCTTGGTAGTGTGATCGCTCGAGGTAAAAAACTGCTCGTAGATTCGAGCAGTTTTTCGCTCGCTAGGAAATACTACTCTAGTTATAAATTCAAGCGAAAAATCGTTGCCTTTCACTTGATACCCGACCGAAGTTTGCCGATTGGCGACATTCGAGTTTGACGCTCAGAAGGCTGACCCGACACACGGCTTTGCTAAAGGCACATAAACGAGAAGGTGCATACAAAAAAGTATGCCAAATCCCTTAGTGGATTCATCGCGACATGGGTTTTGTTTTGACTGGCTAGCCACCGGCGATTGTAAATTTTAAAAAAATTAAAGGATATAATTTAAAAAAAAATCAGAATCAACTGTTCTTCCTTAATAACAACTCTACACTGAACTTCTAATACTTTCAAAAACAACCCCTGGTGTTTTATCAAGACATTCTTCTTAGTCATAAAAATGTAAAGTTATTAGTCGCTCGAGCGATTCACTCGATTATTAAAATCGCTCGAGTGTCAAGTACTCGATTATTGAAATCATCGGTCTTTCCCAGTACTAATTATATATTATTCAACGAGCAATGTTGTATCTCATTAGAATGAAGAATTTGGCACCATTACGATATTCTAGCAAAAATGTCTTAAAAAATATGAGAAAACAGGTCTTACAGTAACAACATTTCTGGTGGCAATCGCCAAGGCAAAACTTGGTGTACTTTTCCAGCCAAAAAGTTGTATAACCTCAATAACAACAACAATAACAACAACAACTTTTGACATTCCACAAAGCACTGTTTCGTTTTTGGATTCCATCGAAAGGAGACCAAGGACTGACCACGAACCTCAACATCCTAGCCTAGAACATCGAAGACAGGTTGATGATTTGACTGGCTTTTACAGATATTTCCCTTCTTGATAAAGCTACAGTACAGCGAAACATGTCGAATTTGTAAAACAAAATCTTAAATGTTTTAATAAAGACGAATTGTGCATAAAACTTGTGTTTATTTTACCGCGAGAATTATGAGACACCCTGTATAGTAGAATCGAGTTATGTAGGAACTTAATAAATACCAATTTGTGCTCTTTATGTTCGTTGTATTTTTATGGATTCCGTAAACTTAATATAGCTCCGCCACTGTTAATCACATTAATGCGTTTCGTCGGTTATAATAAAAAAGTTCAGAGTCATATTGGACCGCAATTTACAATCATCCATCATTTCACTTTTTATCGTCACCGTTGAATCATGTCGTTAGAAGCGTAGGTTGATCGACAGGCTATAAAGTTTCATATTTACTAGAGAGATTTAAAACATCTGCTATCAAGTTTAGATTATATAGTTAGTATATAACTGGTTGTATAATACTGCAATATAGTATTATATTCCTTCCTATTTTCCATAATAAAATCAACTATAAATAATTCAATATGTGTTATTTGTTGCATGTTATTTATTATAAAGGATCAGTTCTATTCTATTCCTTGTAAACCAATATAAAAATTTTTTATAGATTTTTCCGAAAATTCGGTTGCTTTTACAAATATCTTATCATACTTTACTACTTTGCTATTCTTTTTTGGGTTATTTATGAGTATTTTGAGGTATTTAAAGCATATCTTTGCAGGATTTAAAGTTTTTTTTTGGTAAAAGGGTGTATTTTATTATACAAATTTTAAGTGGTGGTTTAACCCTCGGTGACATGGGCGTCGGTAGAAAGTTTTGTAAGGAGGGGGCAATGATAAAATGAGTAATTTTATGAACTTAAAAACCAGGACACCAGCGGTAGCAACAAGAGTAAAGGCTCGCTGCGAACGAAAGCGCCATAGGCGAAATTATTTATGGACCACGCCCCACGAGCAAACCCAAAATACACATCTAAATTTAGCCCATAATTTATAGTAAATACTAGAAAAACCGAGCGGAAAGTGTTCTCATTATACTCAATTTAAAAGCATGACATTTTTACTTAAGTTACAGCAGACGAACAAAAGGAATTTTTTTTTCAAGAAGAGTTTTCCGTTTTCTGAGGATTTTTCAGTATTTTTTAAATTATCCCGATTTTACGAGCTATATACAAAAAGAGACAGCGGAAAACAAACCAAAAAATAACTTCATACCTATTTATTTTAAGTAACATTGATTAGTATGCTTATTTGTATTTTAACACGTTAACGACCAGCACTAAATCTTTAATTTTTACTCCTGGACCAGGGTACTTTTTTGTTAAATCTTGGTAGAATGAAGTTCTACAATAAATAATTTTGTAATTTAGTTGTCGGAAAAGAGTTTTTAAATAGAAAAAAACATGTGCACCAGATAGGTACACGCGGTCTCAGCAAAAAAAGTAGTGAAATATGCCACAGACCATGTGTACCGTATTGGGTCACACCAAAAAATTTTTTTTGCTTTTTATTTCAAGAAAATATAAACAATAATATAAACAACACTACTTAACGGAACAATCATGGCTATCAAAAAAACAAGGTACACACATATATGTGACATTTTCAGAGCACGCAGGGCAGAAAGAATATACTTTTTTTGCATTCTTCATAGCTGATTGGCGCCCTTCTCTTTCTGCGTACTTTCTATAGCAAGTGGAACATCGGCCTCGGGTTTGCTTCTCGACTATAGAATGTTGCACATTATTATTAGTATTTTTGGGTTGGTTGTCCACATTCAACAAAGCACACACGATATTTTCGCGAAACTCTGTGATACTCATGTTTTTTCCAGTTACTTCTTTGAACACCACCAAGGCATTGACTAGAACAGTGTTTGTCAACAGTTCAACAATAATTTTCCGGTACCATTTGATCCCGCGGCGTACTGGAGAGCTATAGGACGCTTTTTGATCGGAAATGTCAATAAACCCTTTGGCTGTATTGTAATCCACTATGGTTGATGGTTTCAAAACATTACCTCTTTTTGTTGGAACTTCAATCATTTCTGGGACATCTTTCGTTGTCAGAAATAAAACATCGCGTTTATCTTTCCATTTTCCTACTACAACTTTCGTGTTGCTTTTTTGCATCACCATTTCGCCCCTTTTCAATTTTGAATTTATTACTACCTTTGGATTAAGTTTCCGGTTTTGACGAAGGGTCCCAACTAAATGTGTCTGGCTATTATTCAACTCATGTGCTAGACCAACACTTGTATAGAAGTTGTCGGTAAAAAGGGTTCTACCGGTATTGAGAAGAGGTTCCATCAGTTCCATGACAACTCTTGTAGCTAAGGGCTTATCAGAGATTTCACCACGACCACCATATATTTTAATCGAATAAGTATAGCCTTCATCAACACAAAGTTTGAATAATTTAATACCGTATTTGTGTCTTTTGCCTGGAATGTACTGAAGAAAACTTAACCTTCCCCGAAATGGAACCATTGTTTCATCAATACATACTTTTTCTTTAGGATTGCAAATATGTTGAAATTTTTGATTTAACATTTTTACAAGTGGAGAAATCTTATACAATCTGTCACCTGCTGGGCAATCTTCATTATCAGAAATATGTAAAAAATGCAGCAATGCCTCAAACCGATTTCTGCTTATTCCACTTAACTTTGGAACTTCGCTCTTATAAAGGACCTTTTTACTGTAATAATCTCTTAGGGAAGGCTTTTGATCAAGCCCCATCCAAATTATAACGCCAAAAAATCGCATAAGTTCATTTGCATCAGTACAATACCACTTAGACAAAATAGAGTGTTCACCGACTAATCCTTCACATATACCCGTTATTATTTGTTGCTCGGCGTATCTGTTTGTTTCTGTAACCAGTAAATTTTGAATTGCGTCGTCAAAAAATAATAGGAAAAAATCGATCGGTTTGTGGTCTTTGAGGCTATTTATTACTTCTTGTCGAAATCCTGGCCTTGCGGAATATACAAACTTATTAAGTTTATCCGATATAGAAACCTCACTCCAGACTACACAATTATTTTGTGGAGGAAAAACATAATTTTCAGAATCGTCACTTTCAGCTTGGTTAGGTAAATCAGACCTGCTACTAGGCCCAGGTGTAGATTCTACTCTTCTTTTCTTATGTTGCAAAATAATTTCGTCACTACTTGTACTGAGCTCACCTTCATCGGCATCAAATATAGGATCTGCGTCTGAATCGTCAAATGTACTTTCGATCTCGCTACATTCAAAATCGCTCTCCTCCAAAATTTTTCGAAGTTGTTCATCAGATAGTTTTTTACTTGACATATTTTTATTATATTATACTACGAAATAAATTGTACACAACCCCTAAACCACATAAACTCAGACAGATATGATAAAACAGTATTTATAGCCGACAAAATGACACAATATAAATTATAACCTAAAATTAAAAATTTACATTGCGGTGGCTAAAGTTTAGCCACCGTTGTTTTAGAGTATATTTAAAAGTCCACTTTCAAAACTTGAAGATAAAAATTCTAAAAAAAGCTATATGATAGTATAGCGTTCATTGAAAAGGTAAAAAAAATAATTTTTTTATAAGGTCCATAACTTAAATAATTTTAAAAAAAAATTCCAACCCAAGTTCACTTTTTGTTTCCCATGGACCAGACCTATTAATTGGTACATTTAAAAACCATGTAGCTGCGTTCCTGGGAGACCCACATGAATTGAAACATGACTATCAACTGTGCCCAAATAGGGTCACGCGGTCTGTGCAGAAACTAGAGTGTGCACCAAATAGGGTCACATGGTCGTTAACGTGTTAATAGTATTCTACGGTTGTAATGCCAAATATGCAATAATTTCATCGTAAATTGCTTCAATGTCAAATAGTTCTTGCGGAAACAAATGTGAATAGGATTAAAAATTATTTTTGGTCAATAAATCGAAAAAATTTAATCCACTGATGTCCGAAAATCTAGGTTTAATTTAAATAATAACGGTGACAAAAATTTCTTTATAAATTTGTTTATACAGTGTGTCTACTTAAGTTGGAATCATATGGAAAACTTTTTTATTATTGGTTTTATGAAAAAAAGTTCTTCATAAAAAGTTCTGCAAGGTCTAAAACTCGAAATACAACCTTCAGTTATCAAAATTTCCCAGTCATACACGAGGTATATCAGAAATTACGAATTATGCTCAAGAGTAAAGTACCTTTATTTTTGCAAATACAGAAGAATGTTCTGAATGAAAGTTATTTTGAATTAAAAGTTATATTCAAATATGCTATTACACACTTTAGCCTGAAAATTTAGGTTTTGTGATTATTTACTAATCATTCCGTATTAATTATTTAAACAATTTCGATTTTTTCGTCACAACTTAGTAAAGCTGCCATTTCTAATGCATTTTATAAATACCAACGCACTATGATATTCCGTGTCAAATACTTCTTGTCAGTGCATCCTAGATTACGTTAAATTATATCAAGCCAGAATAATTAATGCGGAATGATTAGTAAATAATCACAAAACCTAAATTTTCATGCTAAATAACTGCAATTGCATATTTGAATATAACTTTAATTCAAAATAACTTTTCTTCATAACATTCTTCCGTATTATCAAAAATAAAGGTACTTTACTCTTGAGCAAAATTCGTAACTTCTAATATACCTCGTATAGTATGATTGGGAAATATAACTGAATCGCTTATTTCAGAAACAACCCAAGTCACTTTTTGACATTATTGAGTGCAATATTTACTTTATTAAATATTTTACGCATCGTTTGGTGCTGAAAGAACTCAAGTATGCATTTTGCATATGTGTTTTCAAGCGCCATGTAATGTATTGTTTATTACAGAAAGAACCCAAGTCGTCGACTTGGGTGGTTTCTCAAATAAACGATATAGATAACATAACCTTAAAATTTAGTGTTGTGTTTAAAATGGAGGGTCTAGATGAACCACCTCAAAAACGACGAAAAGGCCAAAAAAATCCTAAAAAATATAAGAGAAATGTAATAAAAAGTGCAAGAGTTAAAGGAGAAGAATATGTTAATTATAAAGGCAATACGGTACAAAGAAAAGTTGTGGGCAATCCTTGCAAGTAAAGCCGCGTTCTCAGAGCTACGTACTGTCGTCAGCGACACCATCCTAACCAATCAGAACCGTTTACGTCATTACCCCTTATCCCCACCATCGAACAGTGCCGAAGTAGCGGTGTTGTCAGGTATCTGGTGAAATTTTACCAGATCTGGTGATTTTTTGTGATTTATAAAATATACCTCCCCAAAACGAAGCTGGTAACACCCGAAAACGGACTTTTTAAAAAAGTTTTTCATTGTACACCAGATTATTCATAAAATCACAAAATAATCAACAGATCTGGTGACATTTCACGAGATACCTGGCAACGCTGCGCTGTAGTATCATTATTTTTTTATATATTTTTTATTTTGTTTTGAAATTTGAACCTCAGTTTTCCGAACAAAGGTAATTACTAATTATTTTGCCGTGTAAATAGTATGTACTTTTGCTTTTATAAGCTGTCATCGAAAAAATCTTAAAAGAATAAAAACCTAACCTCCAAGAGGGGAGAATTTTAATCCAACAGCCAAATTTCTTTTCCGCAGTCCACATACTCACACAAAAAACGTAAATATTGGCCTGGTACAATCGGAAGAGACTATCGACTATCCAGTGGTGCGCAAACTTTTTTCATTTGCGACCCCTTATTTTGTGTAAAATTTTTGTCACGACCCCTGGATAGACAGTAGGCGTGAATTTCTTTGAATTTGGCGATTTGGCGACCCCCAAAAATTTTCTAGCGACCCCTCCGGGGGTCGCGACCCACGGTTTGCGCACCACTGGACTATACTATAAGTTTTTTAAAGAAATGTGACCATTTCCAGTTTAAAACATTAAAAATTCAAATTATATTCCTGTGAAAATTCTACATCGCTCTGGAGCTAAATTTAGAATAAAGTTATCTGCAGAAGAAAGTGCAAGAGTTAATAATACTGGTAAAGCATAATTTTGAATGAAAATTGTAAACTGTTTTTAAGTCGGAAGGTATTTTGTTAGCACTCCCGTTGGCATTTTCGTAATGTTATCTAAAAATTAGTTTTGTAGCTCTATAGATCCCTAAATCTTATAATATAAATATTTTTAAATTATTGTAGATACAGATTACAAAGAGCAAGTATGCTCTGCACGAAGATGGCTGCATCTGCTTGGAATGAAAATATAGAGGAGACACAAGCTAGTGAGGATAGTAGTGAAGCTATCAAAAGCCTTCCTATTACAATTAGTACCATGAGATCAAGACTGTGGAATGTGAATGATGAGGAGACACTGTCAGAACGACCATGTCTATGATTTTAGACTTCCTTATTGGAGGAAATTATATTAGAGTGAAATGGTTCACCTACCTACTTAATAGTGGTTAATAAAAACTACCTAATAAAGTTTACTTTGAGAATATTGGTCCTTTAAATTTCTCGTTATTTCTCCAAAAATAAACGAATTCTTGCATAATTTTCTCGAATGGTTTAAGAAAAAAAATAGAAATAACGAGAAATTTATTTTGTTTCTTAAACCATTCGAGAAAATTATGCAAGAATTCGTTTATTTTTGGAGGAATTATGTTTAATATAATTTAATATTTAACAATATGTTCAGGATCTTCTTAAATTACTTAATTATAATTGGAAACCCAAGCCTTTTTTTGTACATTCGCAGCTGTATGGCGATCCTGTGGATATAGTCATTTGGAACTCCAGCCTTGAAGATATTAACCGCCGTTGTCATAGGTACTTTTATATTAGTTAACATCAGCCAATATGTAAGCGGTGCCCTCTCAGCTTCAGTTTGAACCTAAAAGTACAACTTTTAAACTTTATATACCCTTACGTGCAAAGAAAACCGTCATTTTAAAATTTTGATAAGTTTAGGTTTAATAAGTTTTAATTAACATTGGTTATTCGACATATTATACAAAGATAATTGAAATGTTCTTTGTTACGTCTTGGTAACCTGCTGACTAAGGCACGCTATCCCCCTCTTTATCCCACGCTGATGCGAGGATATAAATATAAGTAGTTGTAAGATTTACGTCAGATTTTTACTTGTTCGGTTGCTATACTCTGTATTGAATAAAACAAACTGTTTTTAAAAACGCGTTTTTCTTGGCCAAGTACATATCTTCTTTTTTATCTAATTTTAAAACCCCCATGTTGCATAATAAAGCAGTTTATTATTTCAAAATACTAATTCTAATTTAGAGGCATCTATTCTGTATATTTTGTTTTTTGGTTCATGTCAATACACGACACAAACACATATAACACATTCTCAAACAAATGATCTTGGTTATCAAAAGTTTAAATTTTTCCATAATTTCATTATTGTTATGGAATTAGAATATATTTTTTTTAATGGATAAACAAAAGATTATCATCAAGATTTAACTACAAATTCATTTAGAAACAAACTTAACTACCAATTTTTACTTAAATATGCTATATTATTTAAAAACAAACATGTCAATACAGGATGTTACAAATTCGGCCTTCAATGGGCCAAATAATATGCCGCAAAAAACCCAAAACAAATACAGGGGCTTTCAAAATATTTGAAAAAATCTAAAATGTTGTGTTTCGGTTTTTAAATTTCCCTGACTTTGTTCGAAAAGATGTCCAAAAATAAATCACTTTCGCATTGCTACTTTTCATTCTCCACAAGGTGGTATGGTAGATTTTTCAGGCGACGTTTCGTCTTCATCAATTTAATTTTTTTAAATACGGCCCTGCATCTTTTTGTTTAAATTATGAAAGACGGCCGAAATCTACGTTCAGTGGTATACAACACTTACTGATTTGCCGACGTTTTGTTTCTTAAATTGACCATCTTCATTAAAATACCCCTAGTATGTAAGTAATTTAGCACTTTCTTAAAACTTTTAAAAGAGGCATTGAGTTTTACATTTTCGAATTATACCAAATTAAAAAAAAAGTAAATTACCGGAACCTATATATACTGGGGGAAAATTTAAATTCTTTCAAATATCTTGAAAGCCTCAGTATTTATTTTTGATTTTATTGCGGCATATTATTGGTCCCATAATTATGCAACTCTGCCCCAATTTAACCAACTTCGTATCTCTTACTGTTTCTGAAATCCCTATGGCGAAGGCCGAATTTGTAACACCCTGTATATACTTCAGTTCATACCATCACGGAACCTCCTCCTTATGAAAGAAATTACTGAATTCATATTGCAGCAGAAATTATGGAAAAACTTAAATTATTGATAACCAAAATCATTTTGCATGTATTGGACATGAATCAAAAAAAACAAAATATGCAAAATAAGTTACTCTAAATGAAAACTGTTATGTCGAAATAATTTTGATACTTGATTATTCGACAGGGTGTTGGGTTTTGTAAAAGGGACACCCTGTAAAAGACACGTTAAAACTGATAGTTGTAGCTACAGTGCTCTAAAAAAAATCATTCATTATCGGACTAAAAATAAAAAGGTTATAACGCCTAAAACATTATCAAAATTTTGTAGTGGTCGTTTTCTTTGCACGTGAGTGTATTATAATAAAAAATAGTTAAAAAAAACATAGAACATAATTTTCAAAGAGAAATGTCGAGATACTCTCGATCAATGTCGATAAAATGAATTGTTTTCGAAAAAAAAAAGATTTTTGTTCAATATGATTTATATTCAGTATACGTAAATTCCATTACTATAAGTTACTAACTAATAAGACAAGGAAGAAAAACCGCAAATTTCAAGACACTACCATAAACTGACACTGGCATAAATATTCTTATTTAAATCGGTACATGTGAAATGAGAGAATTTTATAAACATAAAACAACAACTAATGCAACTAATGAACAAAAATGTTTTTTTTTGAAAACAGTTCACTTTATCGACATTGATCAAGAGTACCTTTTTTCAGCTTAAGGTTTAGAGTATCCAAAAATATTATTGTCGTTCCTTCATCATACAAGGTGTACAAAAGAAAACATTTTTGTGTTACGTCTAGTCCGTCCCTGGCAAACTAAATAAGCCAAATGTGTTTAAAAGGGCGAATTTTAAGGAGACTCATCTACTAACCAATATACTAAAAAATTATTAAATTACACGTAGTACCTACTTAATAAATTATTTAAGAACAACGAATTCGAACGTAGAGGAGGCCGTAGGAAGAAAAATTGATAAGAACTTCTCCTGTTATTTTTAAGTGTTCTATCTGAATCCGGGAGATTGCCCACAAATTTTGGGACACCCTGTATATTGTATATTAGGAGCAAAGTTCGAAAAAAATAACCACCACTTTTGCTAAATTTTAGGATTGGACGTTTTAAAGCGAAATTTAATTTACTTTCGGGCTTTGACCGTCTCCAAACACCCAAATCTGGAATTCTGCAATTATGAAACGACCAAAGCTTGGCAACAATTTTTAGTAGATCGATACGAAAATTTTAAAACTAAGTACGTGGTAATCATGTTATTTAAATTTGTAGGATAGTTAATTTAGTCAATTCATAGAAACATTTAAATAAATACTGGATTTAGTATGCATACCTTGTATTCATATCCTCTAAGGCCTCGGCAACTGTTTCGGCCTTCCATGGCCATCGTCAGTGTTGTACGGCCCTGCACCAGGGGGGGCAACAACAGACAGCTGCTTACCCATTAAAAACAACAACCTAAAATGCAAACAGCTGCCAAGAATATATATAAGGAACATTCAAGTTTGACCACTTATAATATATTCTTAAACCCTAAAAAAACTGTTAATTAAAACACAAAAAGGGTGGTTTTATACATCAATATTCGAAAATATTGGACAAAACCTTTCCTAAAAGTCAAATCGTTAATTAAAACCTAAAAAAAAATGTATAAAATTAATATAACCCGGTGGTTTTATACATCAACATTTGAAGATGTTGGACAAAACCTGAGCTAAAAATGAATTGGTTAGTAACCTGAAAATAAAATGTTATTAGTAAAGGATAATGAGGGTTATGCATCGAAATTAATTCGATTCTATTTCTTCCTTTTTCTGGCTTTTATTCTACACGGATTATAGATTCTCCATCGGTTCCATGTTGGCCAGTATAATGAATAGTGTGCCTAAAACAAACGTATAAGACGACTGATTTATCTTAAATTAATTCAGGTAATCTATATTTAAATAGTTTACCAAATATTTTACATTTATACCATACCAGAAAGCCGTCCTCCATAATTTAATAGGTTTGTTTCTTCAGTTGCAGCTTCTTATTTTCACTAACTTACCAGAATTGGCAACGTGTCCCATCTTTAAGAGCAATAACAAAGCTCCTTCACCATATTTTGGTGATTAAAAGAGATGCGCACAGCCCGATTTTTAAAAACTATTATAAATATCTAAATATGATCCAAAATATAATGAATGAGAAAGAAGAAACAAAATAGTGCGGACCTATATATTGCTCTTAACCCTTCATTCTTTCACCTGTAGTAACAGAAAAGGAGAGAAAACTATCTTACCTTTCAATCATGATAGAAGCGAAGGTGGTGGTATTAACAACGGTGCCAATTGCAGCAAGAAGGATCAATCCACGTTCAAGCAAGCACTTGAGTGAGGAATGACCCGTAAAACACTAAAGGTCACTGTTCACTTATTCCAGGTTGTAACAACATGACGTTAAGGCGAAGACTTGTTTGCTGACAACGCGAAATGGACGCTTCCAACACCAATCATGCTCACTTACCTGAAATAATAGAGAAAATTTTTAGTTACACAGTTTATATCAATAAAAGTTGAAATCAGTTATTATAGGTTTGATAAAATTCGATTTTTGTTCTTATTAATTTATATGTTAAATAATTATATGGCGAATGCGTCACTACCATTAGCTCTAAAAGCGAATATGATATATCTAAATCTAAATTACATTGCGTTATGATTAGTACCAACCCTTTTTTATCCTTACTTATTTATCGGTGAACAATTTCGACGACACAATTTTTTATCAATTTTGACTTAATAGTTATGAAAGTCTAAAGGATATAAATTCTTAACTAGAGCAGTACTAAATGTAACAAAAATCAATTTTTATCATCCTAACAGTTGGTACAGTCATTATTCGAATAAGTTGAAAATGTTAAAACGTTTTGTGTCATGCTCATAAGTAAATAACAATGTCTAATTTTAACTATTTATGAGGGAAACGAGCTGCGACAGACAAACGGACAAACAAACACGCATACAGACATCAAGCGCTTCGTTTTTCCAATGTTGGTACGGACCAAAGCTACTTATTACAAACTACAGATAGAAAAATGTACATTTCTAGCCTACGGGTTTGTTCGGGTTTGTTCGACTGCAAACACTCTTTCCCAAATCTTTCGGTCATTATTGCAGCATAGCCAGATTGACATATTTATCGCAAAGGTATCTTGCAAAATCGCAATTAAAGATTTGTTAATTTGGCAAATAGAACTGGTTTAAGATTATTCAGTAATTGCTCTTAAAATCAATTTATTTCCAAATAATTTTACTATAAACTGTAAAAAGGCGATGAGAGATTCTTTAAACAAATATTATTATACTTAAAAGTATCAAACGAATCTTGAACTAATCCAACTGCACTTTGGCAACAACTATTTCTATTTTACTACGATTCGGGCCCAAAAGATAAGCAAAAGGTGAATGAATACTCATCTCGTAAACATTGCTATGTTTGTCCTTTGATCTAACGGATTGTTATATATTTTGGTTGATTCATCTGTAGTTTGTAAAAGAGTGGTTCATTAAATAAGGATTTATCTTTTCATCGGTAAGTATGGTTATGTTTGAATATTTAACCATCTGATATAACCAGACTTCAACATTGTTGCCATTCAGCCAACAAACATGTAGTTCTCTCTTCCGCCCATTAATTATTGTTCAATAATTACAGCTCGAAATCTTTTGATTGCTAAACTGCTTTGCACATGAAAATAAAATATTATTAGTTTCAAGCTTCACCAGTAAAATTGATGTTTTGGTTGGTGAACGCAGAAAACAGAAAACCAAATAAATGCACATTTAAAATATTGGCAACTACTGTAATGACCTCAAAATACGGTACGGAAAAGGACGACATAAGAATGATTTTTATTAAAATAAAATTCTAAAGAATCCGAGTAAAACACTAGTCTAAATGAATAAAAGTTAATTGAGGGTTGAAGTAATTACTTAAAATAAAACCTAAGTATTAAAATTAAATTCCAGGGGAAAACGCGAAACAAAATCATTTATAGAAAAACTTACGTGGAATTAATCCGAATAATTAACAAACTAAATTCTTCAGAAGGGGAACTTCGAAGAAAACAAAATATTTTATTTTATTTCACCACCACAATTACACCTCGGGACGCGACAAAACACTAATGAATAAATCCCCGGGAAGATGCCGCGTTCATCACCCCCACTTACAACATCAGGACACTGACCGAACACACGTGTGACCTAAAACAAAAGGGGTCGAATGAACACCTGCGAGGTTGCATCACTGCGAGACATTCATGACCTTATAAGGAAAACGCGGAGGCGATCGTAGAACTATTGCGTAATAAAACACCTGCGTGTCCTAGATTGCTCCGGAATACGCGATTTTGGACCTTATATGACCATAATGCATGACCAAATAAGGTAGTAAAACTGTCACAGAGAGGTTTTGGAAGGGAAATAGAGTGGATTTTTCGGCTATTTAAGGCGGAACTGAAATTCTGCAAATTAGTCACCGACGTGTTATCAAAGTGTTACATATCCGCGAAGTCATAGGCCGAAGTAAAGTGTAGTGAATTAAACGTGATTAAAGTGAAATAAGTGGAAAGTGGCATTAAGGCGAATTAATGCCCAAAAGTCTCTTGAATTAAATAATTAATGATCGAAATCGGTCGGGATTAAGATTGTATTAAAAGTATTTTATTAAAGCGGAAGTAAGGGTTACACATGGCCCAATAAGTTGTTGGTGGCTCCTTAATACTAGTAATAGTGTGTAAAAGTCCGTAAAAAGTTTTATAAACCAGATTTAAGATGATAACTGTGTAACTGTAGTAACTAAAGAATTGAGTTTACTAACAAATTTAAAATAAAATTGTGTACGTTAAACCTGAATATTGTGTTGTTTATTGATACGACTGATAGAGATAGATGAAACTTGACAGCTACAGGCGAGACCTTAGGGAAAGCATATACAGGGTCGCGCGTCTAACAGGGAAGTGAGAGTTAAGTAGTAAAGTAGTCCGCCACTAACACGGGAATCTTCCGAACCCGGCAAAAGTATAATTTGTCGCCAACCCTCTTGTGATGAAATTTAGACCGCTCGGATTTCCAGAATAGAGATAACACGAGGTGGGTTGTATATCCGACTCCAGCCGCTGTAACTAATATCAGGCGGAGCGCTACAACAGGAGTTTGGCGCTAAGTTGGGGGTGGGTGCGACACTACGATTCACTTCACACATACTTATTTTCGAAAACAATGAAACATTGATCAACCAACACTGATGGAAACCTTAAAATGATATTTTTAAACTAAATATTACCTTAATAAACTTTCGCAGGCTGCTCTAATCCAGCTTGTGTCCCGAATGTTTAGCTTGCAGGTTTAAGTTTCCATGGTCGCAGTCAATTGAAGCCCTCGGGCCGATCCAAAAAACAACAATTTTTTGCAGCAACTGGTCCTTAGGGAATCGGCAATTAAACAGACACAGAAACCAACGGAGTTTGATTGGATGAATCTACTTCAAATACTGCATATACATTTTTATGAAGTTACGATTGCTTATAATAGCTGCTTAAAAGTTATGTCATCATAACGCGATAAAAAGTTCATTTTGTTTAATCATTCATACCCCATTTTGAAATTGTCAATACGATCAGCCAGATTCTTTCTGTACGTTAGACTAAAAAGAATCGGATTGATTTGACCGCGCGATTGGTTCCTGTGTCTTCTGCTACCCTGGAAAATTCGCGTGCCGGATTTTATAAATTTTCTTTAGTGCCCATGACCATGATCCTAAAACAAAGTAAAATGCGTTTAGTTTTCATATAAATAGGCAAATTTGAGTAAATTAGCACACGAAGGCTTATTTGAGAAATTGTACATTTTGACATGAACAAGTGATTGAGTAAAAATATTAGGTCAATGCTAATGAGCATATATTATTGAAAATAAATAGCCAACACTAGCGAACTCTAGATGAGTTATGAAATAAGAAATACCTGTTCAGGGAAGAAGGCTTGGGGGAAGCCAAAGCCAAAAAATAAAATTAATTTCAGTTCACATTAGTTGGGAGGGAAAAAAATATTTTCTTGAAAAAAATTCTAGTTCTAATCACAACTAGCTATAATAAATTCATTAACTAATTAGCTAACTTAGCTTAGCTGATTCTTGCTATTCAGGGTGTAACCAACACGTCCCTCACCATTGGAATTTCGGAAACGGTAAGAGAGAGTACTATAATACAATAATAATTTTAAAATCTTCAGTTTCGTCGAAACAAAAGTTAATTACAGGAACGGACTAGGGTTATTTTAATGAAGATGGTCAATTTAAGGAACAAAACGTCGGAAAACCAGTAAGTCTTATATTCCGACGAACGTAGATTTAGTTCCTCTTTCATAATTTAAACAAAGTTAAGTTGATGATGGTGACCCAAAGACAAAACGTCGCATTAAAGATCTGATGATGCAATCTTATGGAGAATAAAAAGTAGGAATGAGAAAGTGACATTTATTTTTTAACAAAGTCAGGAAAAAATTAAAACCGAAACGCAAAATTTTAGATTTTTCCAATTATTTTAAAAAGACCCTGCATTTATTTTTGATTTTTTTGGGGGATATTATTGGGCCCATAATAATGCTTAACGGAAAAATAACATTTAGTTATACAGGGTGTTTTTTAATTGAGTGCCGAGATACTGAATGTTAATCTTTGGGTTTTTTCGGGTTTGTTCGAAGAAAAGTTAATACAGTGCAACCTCGATAATCCGGACTAATTAAAACCGCGGTCATCCGGATTAGTAATTAATCCGGATTATTGAAGCGACACAGTTTTTTTATTGAAAACCGAAACATTTAAAACATTTAATAGAAAACAACTAGAAAATAGTACATAAACAAAAATTATTTAAAACAGAAGCATACTTATTAAATTTTATATTATTTTGTGAAGTAATTTGTAATTTTTGTTTGCTTGAATTACCGAGTACTATCAAATGCTGATCATAATGTATACAATGCAGTTGAAATGTTTGGCCGGATTATTGAAGAATACGTAAATTCCATTACTAAGTTAGTAACTAATAAGACAAAGGAGAAAAACCGCAAATTTCAAGACACTACCATAAACTGACACTGGCATAAATATTCTTATTTAAATCGGTACATGTGAAAAAAAACCATAGCAACAATGAGTGAATTTTATGAACATAAAACAACAACTAATGCAAAACACGATATTGAACAAAAATATTTTTTTTTCGAAAACCTTTAAACCTTTATCGACATTGATCAAGAGTACCTTTTTTTCAGCTTAAGGTTTAGAGTATCCAAAAATATTATTGCCGTTCCTTCATCATACAAGGTGTACAAAAAAAAACATTTTTGTGTTACGTCTAGTCCGTCCCTGGCAAACTAAATAAGCCAAATGTGTTTAAAAGGGCGAATTTTAAGGAGAGTCATCTACTAACCAATATACTAAAAAAATATTAAATTACACCTAGTACTTAATAAATTATTTAAAAAATAACGATTTCCAGGGACGTCCGTAGGGGAGGCCGTAGGAAAAAAAATTTATAAGAACTTCTGTTATTTTTAAGTGTTCTATCTGAATCCGGGAGATTGCCCACATAATTTGGGACACCCTGTATATTGTATATTAGGAGCAAAGCTCGAAAAAAAATAACCAACAGTTTTGCTCAATTTTGGGATTTTATAGCGAAGTTTAATTTACTTTCGGGCATTGACCTTCTCCAAACAGTCAAACCTGGAATTGTGCAATTATGAAACGACCAAAGCGTGGCAACAATTTTTAGTAGATCGATACGTAAATTTTAAAACTCAAAAAAAGTACGTGGGAATCATGTTATTTAAATTTGTAGGATAGTTAATTTAGTCAATTCATAGAAACATTTAAATAAATACTGGATTGAGTATGCATACCTTGTATTAATATCCTCTAAGGACTCAGCAACTGTTTCGGCCTTCCATGGCCATCGTCAGTGTTGTACGGCCCTGAACCAGGGGGGGGGGGGGGGCAACAACAGACAGCTGCTTACCCATTAAAAACAACAACCTAAAATTCAAACAGCTGCCAAGAATATATAAGGACCATTCAAGTTTGACCACTTATAATATATTCTTAAATCCTAAAAAAAACTGTTAATTAAAACACAAAAAGGGTGGTTTTGTACATCAATATTCTAAAAAAATATTGGACAAAACCTTTCCTAAAAATAAAATCGTTAATTAAAACCTAAAAAAAATGTATAAAATTAATATAAACCGGTGGTTTTATATATCAACATTTGAAAATAGTGGACAAAACCTTTCCTAAAAGTAAAATCGTTAATTAAAATCTAAAAAAAATGTATAAAATTAATATAAACCGGTGGTTTTATGCATCAACATTTGAAAATAGTGGACAAAACCTTTCCTAAAAATAAAATCGTTAATTAAAACCTAAAAAAAATGTATAAAATTAATATAAACCGGTGGTTTTATATATCAACATTTGAAAATAGTGGACAAAACCTTTCCTAAAAGTAAAATCGTTAATTAAAACCTAAAAAAAATGTATAAAATTAATATGAACCGGTGGTTTTATTCATCAACATTTGAAAACAGTGGACAAAACCTTTCCTAAAAATAAAATCGTTAATTAAAACCTAAAAAAAATGTATAAAATTAATATAAACCGGTGGTTTTATATATCAACATTTGAAAATAGTGGACAAAACCTTTCCTAAAAGTAAAATCGTTAATTCAAACCTAAAAAAAATGTATAAAATTAATATAAACCGGTGGTTTTATGCATCAACATTTGAAAATAGTGGACAAAACCTTTCCTAAAAATAAAATCGTTAATTCAAACCTAAAAAAAATGTATAAAATTAATATAAACCGATGGTTTTATATATCAACATTTGAAAATAGTGGACAAAACCTTTCCTAAAAGTAAAATCGTTAATTAAAACCTAAAAAAAATGTATAAAATTAATATAAACCGGTGGTTTTATGCATCAACATTTAAAAATAGTGGACAAAACCTTTCCTAAAAATAAAATCGTTAATTAAAACCTAAAAAAAAATGTATAAAATTAATATAAACCGGTGGTTTTATATATCAACATTTGAAAATAGTGGACAAACCCTTTCCTAAAAGTAAAATCGTTAATTAAAACCTAAAAAAAATGTATAAAATTAATATAAACCGGTGGTTTTATATATCAACATTTGAAAATAGTGGACAAAACCTTTCCTAAAAATAAAATCGTTAATTCAAACCCAAAAAAAATGTATAAAATTAATATAAACCGGTGGTTTTATATATCAACATTTGAAAATAGTGGACAAAACCTTTCCTAAAAGTAAAATCGTTAATTAAAACCTAAAAAAAATGTATAAAATTAATATAAACCGGTGGTTTTATGCATCAACATTTGAAAATAGTGGACAAAACCTTTCCTAAAAATAAAATCGTTAATTAAAACCTAAAAAAAATGTATAAAATTAATATAAACCGGTGGTTTTATATATCAACATTTGAAAATAGTGGACAAAACCTTTCCTAAAAGTAAAATCGTTAATTAAAACCTAAAAAAAATGTATAAAATTAATATAAACCGGTGGTTTTATGCATCAACATTTGAAGATGTTGGACAAAACCTGAGCTAAAAATAAAAGGTTATTAGTAAAGGATAATGACGGTTATGCATCAAAATTAATTCGATTCCATTTCTTCCTTTTTCTGGCTTTTATTGGCCATGGATTATAGATTCCCCATCGGTTCCATGTTGGCCAGTATAATGAATAGTGTGGCTAAAACAAATGTATTAGTAGACGGCCGATTTATCTTAAATTAATTTAGGTATCTATATTTAAATAGTTCACCAAATATTGTACATTTATACCATACCAGAAAGCCGTCCTCCATAATTTGATAGGCTTGTTTCTTCAGTTGCAGCTTCTTATTTTCACTCACTTCACTAACTTACCAGAATCGGCAACGTGTCCCATCTTTAAGAGCAATAACAAAGCTCCTTCACCATATTTTAGTGATTATAAAGAGATGCGCACAGCCCGATTTTTAAAAACTATTATAAATATCTTAATAGTGTCCAAAATTTAATGAATGAGAAAGAAGAAACAAAATGGTGCGGACCTATATATTGCTATTGCTCTTAACCCTTCATTCTTTCACCTGTAGCAACAGAAAAGGAAAGAAAACTATCTTACCTTTCAATCATGATAGAAGCGAAGGTGATGGTATTAACAACGGTGCCAATTGCAGCAAGACGGATCTATCCACATTCAAGCAAGCACTTGAGTGAGGAATGACCCGTAAAACACTAAAGGTAGTAGATAAGCTACAAGAGTTCGGGGCCAAATACCACCACTTTTACATGTTATTTCTTATGGGAAAATTTAAGGTTCGATCTGCATTTTTTTCTATCGACGCCCAGCGTCGCGACGCCCAGAATGAGAAGAACGTGAGGAGTGTGGAGATGAATGGAGAGCAAATATCGTCATTTTTACATGTATTTTCCCATAAGGAAATTTAAGGTTCGATCTGCAGTTTAAATCTAACGACGCTTAGCGTCGCGACGCCCAGAATGAGAAGAACGTGGGAAGTGTGGAGATGAATGAAGAGCAATATCATCATTTTTACAGGTATTTTCCCATAAGGAAATTTAGGGTTCGATTTGCATTTTTTTTTACCGACGCCTACCGTCACGACGCTTAGAATGAGAAGAACGTGACGCAATTTACCAGTGGCTGTTAGCGTCTCCACCATAACCATCAAACTTTAATATTTGATTTAAATTTTACTTTTTGTGTGTGTGTGTTTATCGCAACCATTTCAGGATGGCTGATAAATTTTCTATTTCATTATAAGTAAATACTGATTAAATACAGTTTTTTTTACTTCTAAATTATCCAAAAAATAGTTGAAAAATCACATTCAAAGTAAAAAAAAATCTCTTAATTCTTACATATCAGTTTTTAACGTTTGTTGCTTTTAAATTTAAACCCCTAATTAAAAAAAAATATTGAAGGAAAGACACATACAAATTTAGAAAATTATAATTTCCCATCATAACCCTTTAGAGATGGCCGATGGATGATTTCTTTAATAGCCAACAGGCAACAATTTTCCCTGATCGTGTCTATAAGACATATGGAAAACACTGTATATACCTAACTCTTTAAAAGTGTCAACCTCTTTTGTAGGGAGGGATTATCGATCACCAGAGTAGGTACGTCTCCCCTCGGAAGGGTACCTGTCGTGTTCCATGCGGAAAAAAGTCGATCATCCCTTTATATCACAGAAGCCAAATCGTATATAAAATATTTAAGTTTTAACTCTATTATTTATCGCAACCCTCTCAGGATGATTTAATAAATTTTCTATTTCATTATAAGTAATGACTGAAAATTTATCAGCCATCCTCAAATGGTTGCGATAAACACACACACACACACACACACACAAAAAGTAAAATTTAAATGAAATATTAAAGTTTGATGGTTATGGTGGAGACGCTAACAGCCACTGGTAAATTGCGTCACGTTCTTCTCATTCTAAGCGTCGCGACGGTAGGCGTCGGTAAAAAAAAATGCAAATCGAACCCTAAATTTCCTTATGGGAAAATACCTGTAAAAATGAGGATATTGCTCTTCATTCATCTCCACACTTCCCACATTCTTCTCATTGTGGGCGTAGTGGACAAAACCTTTCCTAAAAGTAAAATCGTTAATTAAAACCTAAAAAAATGTATAAAATTAATATAAACCGGTGGTTTTATATATCAACATTTGAAAATAGTGGATAAAACCTTTCCTAAAAGTATATATATATATATATAACATCGGTTTACAACGTTCTACGTCTTCCGATTCCCAATCTCCATCCTTCTCTATCTCTCCATGCACCTTCTTCCAGTCGGAGCTTTTGGACCTCTTCGTCTACTCCCTCTCTCCAGCTTCTTCTTGGTCTTCCGCGTTTCTTCCTTCCGCCTGGTTTCCACTGCATCACTTGTTTAGGTATTCTTGTCTCTGGCATTCGTTGTACATGCCCAAACCATATTAGTTGTTTATCCTGAATGTCGTCCACTATTGTATGCTTGACTTTCATTACCTCTCTGATTCTCTCATTTGGTATCCTTTCCATCCTTGACCTGCCCGCCGCTCTCCTCCAGTAGTCCATTTCTGTTGCTTTCAGCATTTTCTTTGTTGTCTCTTTTAGTGGCCATACCTCCGAGGAGTAGGTGGTTATTGCCTTTACGATTGTGTTGTAAATTCTTGTTTTGTTTTCCTTGCTAATATTTTTGTCCCAGAGCACGCTATTAAGTAATGCTATTGCCTTTCTTCCCTGTGTATTTCGGTCTTTTATTGCTTCTGTTAAATCTCCGTTGTTTGTTAGTCTCATACCCAGATATTTATACTCTGTACATTGTTTTATTGTTTTTCCACTGTTTAGTATAAGGTCCCGTTGTTCTCCTCCTATACACATATATTCTGTTTTGGATAAGTTGACTTCCAATCCCCATTTGGTGTACTCCTCTATCAGCTTTCGGGTCATATATTCAAGGTCTTCATAATCTTGTGCGATTACTACTTGGTCATCCGCGAAGCTCAACGTGTATAGTATATAGTCTTCAAGGGGCAGACCCATTCCTCTGCTGTTTCTCTTCCATGTTTTTATTGCCTGCTCTAGGTATATTTTGAACAGGGTTGGTGACAGACAACATCCCTGCTTAAGTCCATTATCTGTTTTAAATCCTTTACTGATGTTCTTTCCCTGTTTTATTTTTGTTTTTATGTCTTCGTATAATGATCTTACCGCTTTAATCAATTCTGTATTTATATTGCTTGTTTCCAGAGCATGCCACAATTTACTGAGGGCTATGCTGTCGTATGCCTTCTTTAAGTCGACGAACAATAAGTGTAGCTCTTGGTTGTAACCTAGTTTTTTCTCCATTACTTGGGTTATCGTGAATAAGTGGTCCACCGTCGACCTTCCTGCTCTGAAACCTGCTTGTTCTTCAGCTTCGCTATCTGTGTATTCGTTTTCGATTTTGGCTTTTAATATTTTTCCATAAATTCTACTCAATGTACTTGTCACTGCTATACCTCGATAGTTTTCACATTTGTTCCTGTCCCCTTTTTTAAATATTGTTGTTAAATAGCTGGTTTTCCACTACATTGGTACCTCCTTCTTATTTATGCACGTCTGAAACAGTTTTGTTAAGTGATCAGTCAATTTGCTGCTTCCGTTTTTGATTAGTTCCCCATATATCTCTCCCGGTCCCGGTGATCTTCCATTTTTTAGGAATCCACATTGTTTTTTTACTTCTTCTTTTGTTATCCGTACTGGTGATCCCATTGTTTTTATGTTCTGCGTTTCCTCTTCTTTGAATTCTATCCGTTGTTCCGTTAATAGCTCTTGAAAGTATGTTTCCCATTGTTGTGATGTTATCGGGGTTACTATTTCTATTGATCTATTACTTCTTAGGTTTCTTAGTGTTCTCCAACTTTCCGTATTCCTTTTTCCTCCCAAGTAGGTATTTAGCCGTATACATTTTTCTCCCATGATTCGTTTTTCTTCTGGCTGATTTTTCTTCTAACTTTTGTTTGGGCCTTTTTATATGTTTCCTTATCTTCAGTTTTTTTTGAACTTAGGTATATCTGATATTTCTTCCTTTTTT
Source organism: Barypeithes pellucidus (assembly GCA_963991005.1). Taxonomy (NCBI): domain Eukaryota; kingdom Metazoa; phylum Arthropoda; class Insecta; order Coleoptera; family Curculionidae; genus Barypeithes; species Barypeithes pellucidus. The sequence continues at coordinate 15,581,017 of OZ022561.1, read as the reverse complement.
CCTCTATATCCTTCTCTATTTCCTCGTCCCACCAATATGGTTTGTTGTGGGTGGCGATATTTTCGTATCTCCCTAGGGCTTCTAATGCTGCGTTGTGTATACTTTCTTTAATATGTAGGTAGTGCTCTTCCAAGTTCGTGAATGTCATATTGTTACTTAGTTTTTGATCCAGTCGGTTTCTATATAGCCACCTGGCAGTTTCATCCTCCAATGATGCCAGGTTGTACTTTTTTGTGTCTTCGGTTTCTTCTGAAGCTAGTTTGCCCTTAGATTCGTTTTGATTATTTTGTTTACCTCCCGGGAACCAGATTTTCATTTTAAGTAGATAATGGTCGCTGCCGCATGTTGGTCCTCGACATATTTTTACGTCTCGTATTTCTAGGTTTGATTTTTGCTTTGCTATAGTATAGTCGATAATTGATTTTTGTCACCGTGTCTCGTTTGTCCATGTAAATTTGTGGATTTCTTTATGTTGGTAGAAGCCGTTCATAATTTTGAGGTTGTTTTGTTCATACAGTGCTATTAGTCTTTCCCCGTTGTTGTTCCTTCTGTCTTCTCCATACTTTCCAATCACTGGATCATTTTGCTTCCTCCCAACTCTTCCGTTTAGTATCAATGGTTCTCGTGTGTTTCCTAATTTCGTGATTTCCTCACTCATTTTTTGGTAAAACTCCTCTTTAGTTGTCCACGGATCTCCCTCATCTACTCCGTAAACTCCTAGCACTGTTATTTTTTCTCCAAACATTTGTAAATTCAGCTTTATTATTCTTTCGTTCACTGCTTCCCATGACTTTATACACCTTCTCCATTTTCGGTGTATTATAATTCCTACTTCTCTCTTTGCGCGTTCTTCTTTTGGTACCCCACTGTAAAAGTGGTCGTATTCTCCTAAACCTTCCGATCCTTGTCCCTTCTTTTTTGTCTCGGTTACGACGGTCAGGTCTATCTTGAGGTTTTTAAGTTCCACTATTACTTCATTCAGTTTCCTTGCCATGCCTTGTACATTCCATGTAGCCAAAATCATTGTCCTTTTCCGTTGCCTGGGTCGACTTAAATGTTCCTTTTTCTTCCGAGGCTTTTGATTGGGTCTTTTAACATTTCTATTTTTTCCGAGTACTAGGGAGTTAGCCTAGTGCCTCAACCTCCAACCTGTAGGGCTAGGTAATTTTTACTCAGGGTTTTCTTCCCCTAGCCTTTGACGAGCCACCATCCATCTACAAGGCAGCAGCTTCTTCACCTGTAATCCTAGGCAGGAGCCCTCACAGGGTACTACCATCCGGGCCAGATGGACCCTGGTTTTTTTCCGAGGTGTTACTCCTCGATCCCTCCTCCTTTCCCGTAATACTATGGGACCCCGGGCTTGGGACCGGCATGGCGGAGTTTTTCCTAAAAGTAAAATCGTTAATTAAAACCTAAAAAAAATGTATAAAATTAATATAAACCGGTGGTTTTATATATCAACATTTGAAAATAGTGGACAAAACCTTTCCTAAAAGTAAAATCGTTAATTAAAACCTAAAAAAAATGTATAAAATTAATATAAACCGGTGGTTTTATATATCAACATTTGAAAATAGTGGACAAAACCTTTCCTAAAAGTAAAATCGTTAATTAAAACCTAAAAAATGTATAAAATTAATATAAACCGGTGGTTTTATATATCAACATTTGAAAATAGTGGACAAAACCTTTCCTAAAAGTAAAATCGTTAATTACAACCTAAAAAAAATGTATAAAATTAATATAAACCGGTGGTTTTATGCATCAACATTTGAAGATGTTGGACAAAACCTGAGCTAAAAATAAAAGGTTATTAGTAAAGGATAATGACGGTTATGCATCAAAATTAATTCGATTCCATTTCTTCCTTTTTCTGGCTTTTATTGGCCATGGATTATAGATTCCCCATCGGTTCCATGTTGGCTAGTATAATGAATAGTGTGGCTAAAACAAATGTATTAGTAGACGGCCGATTTATCTTAAATTAATTTAGGTATCTATATTTAAATAGTTCACCAAATATTGTACATTTATACCATACCAGAAAGCCGTCCTCCATAATTTAATAGGCTTGTTTCTTCAGTTGCAGCTTCTTATTTTCACTCACTTCACTAACTTACCAGAATCGGCAACGTGTCCCATCTTTAAGAGCAATAACAAAGCTCCTTCACCATATTTTAGTGATTATAAAGAGATGCGCACAGCCCGATTTTTAAAAACTATTATAAATATCTTAATAGTGTCCAAAATTTAATGAATGAGAAAGAAGAAACAAAATGGTGCGGACCTATATATTGCTATTGCTCTTAACCCTTCATTCTTTCACCTGTAGCAACAGAAAAGGAAAGAAAACTATCTTACCTTTCAATCATGATAGAAGCGAAGGTGATGGTATTAACAACGGTGCCAATTGCAGCAAGACGGATCAATCCACATTTAAGCAAGCACTTGAGTGAGGAATGACCCGTAAAACACTAAATCTGCATTTTTTTGTACCGACGCCCAGCGAGAATGAGAAGAACGTGAGGAGTGTGGAGATGAATGGAGAGCAAATATCGTCATTTTTACATGTATTTTCCCATAAGGAAATTTAAGGTTCGATTTGCATTTTTTTTTACCGACGCCTACCGTCGCGACGCTTAGAATGAGAAGAACGTGACGCAATTTACCAGTGGCTGTTAGCGTCTCCACCATAACCATCAAACTTTGAGAATGAGAAGAATGTGGGAAGTGTGGAGATGAATGAAGAGCAATATCATCATTTTTACAGGTATTTTCCATAAGGAAATTTAGGGTTCGATTTGCATTTTTTTTTACCGACGCCTACCGTCGCGACGCTTAGAATGAGAAGAACGTGACGCAATTTACCAGTGGCTGTTAGCGTCTCCACCATAACCATCAAACTTTAATATTTGATTTAAATTTTACTTTTTGTGTGTGTGTGTGTGTGTTTATCGCAACCATTTCAGGATGGCTGATAAATTTTCTATTTCATTATAAGTAAATACTGATTAAATACAGTTTTTTTTACTTCTAAATTATCCAAAAAATATTTGAAAAATCACATTCAAAGTAAAAAAAAATCTCTTAATTCTTACATATCAGTTTTTAACGTTTGTTGCTTTTAAATTTAAACCCCTAATTAAAAAAAAATATTGAAGGAAAGACACATACAAATTTAGAAAATTATAATTTCCCATCATAACCCTTTAGAGATGGCCGATGGATGATTTCTTTAATAGCCAACAGGCAACAATTTTCCCTGATCGTGTCTATAAGACATATGGAAAACACTGTATATACCTAACTCTTTAAAAGTGTCAACCTCTTTTGTAGGGAGGGATTATCGATCACCAGAGTCGGTACGTCTCCCCTCGGAAGGGTACCTGTCGTGTTTCCATGCGGAAAAAAGTCGATCATCCCTTTATATCACAGAAGCCAAATCGTATATAAAATATTTAAGTTTTAACTCTATTATTTATCGCAACCCTCTCAGGATGATTTAATAAATTTTCTATTTCATTATAAGTAATGACTGAAAATTTATCAGCCATCCTCAAATGGTTGCGATAAACACACACACACACACACACACACAAAAAGTAAAATTTAAATGAAATATTAAAGTTTGATGGTTATGGTGGAGACGCTAACAGCCACTGGTAAATTGCGTCACGTTCTTCTCATTCTAAGCGTCGCGACGGTAGGCGTCGGTAAAAAAAAATGCAAATCGAACCCTAAATTTCCTTATGGGAAAATACCTGTAAAAATGATGATATTGCTCTTCATTCATCTCCACACTTCCCACATTCTTCTCATTGTGGGCGTCGCGACGCTAAGCGTCGTTAGATTTAAAATGCAGATCGAACCTTAAATTTCCTTATGGGAAAATACATGTAAAAATGACGATATTTGCTCTCCATTCATCTCCACACTCCTCACGTTCTTCTCATTCTGGGCGTCGGTAGAAAAAAATGCAGATCGAACCTTAAATTTTCCCATAAGAAATAACATGTAAAACCAGTGTTGTACGGCCCTGAACCAGCGGGGGGGGGGGGGGGGGGGGGTAACAATAGACAGCTGCTTACCCATTAAAAACAACAACCTAAAATGCAAACAGCTGCCAAGGACCATTCAAGTTTGACCACTTATAATATATTCTTAAATCCTAAAAAAAAACTGTTAATTAAAACACAAAAAGGGTGGTTTTGTACATCAATATTCGAAAATATTGGACAAAACCTTTCCTAAAAATAAAATCGTTAATTAAAACCTAAAAAAAATGTATAAAATTAATATAAACCGGTGGTTTTATATATCAACATTTGAAAATAGTGGACAAAACCTTTCCTAAAAGTAAAATCGTTAATTAAAACCTAAAAAAAAATGTATAAAATTAATATAAACCGGTGGTTTTATGCATCAACATTTGAAGATGTTGGACAAAACCTGAGCTAAAAATAAAAGGTTATTAGTAAAGGATAATGACGGTTATGCATCAAAATTAATTCGATTCCATTTCTTCCTTTTTCTGGCTTTTATTGGCCATGGATTATAGATTCCCCATCAGTTCCATGTTGGCCAGTATAATGAATAGTGTGGCTAAAACAAATGTATTAGTAGACGGCCGATTTATCTTAAATTAATTTAGGTATCTATATTTAAATAGTTCACCAAATATTGTACATTTATACCATACCAGAAAGCCGTCCTCCATAATTTGATAGGCTTGTTTCTTCAGTTGCAGCTTCTTATTTTCACTCACTTCACTAACTTACCAGAATCGGCAACGTGTCCCATCTTTAAGAGCAATAACAAAGCTCCTTCACCATATTTTAGTGATTATAAAGAGATGCGCACAGCCCGATTTTTAAAAACTATTATAAATATCTTAATAGTGTCCAAAATTTAATGAATGAGAAAGAAGAAACAAAATGGTGCGGACCTATATATTGCTATTGCTCTTAACCCTTCATTCTTTCACCTGTAGCAACAGAAAAGGAAAGAAAACTATCTTACCTTTCAATCATGATAGAAGCGAAGGTGATGGTATTAACAACGGTGCCAATTGCAGCAAGACGGATCTATCCACATTCAAGCAAGCACTTGAGTGAGGAATGACCCGTAAAACACTAAAGGTAGTAGATAAGCTACAAGAGTTCGGGGCCAAATACCACCACTTTTACATGTTATTTCTTATGGGAAAATTTAAGGTTCGATCTGCATTTTTTTCTACCGACGCCCAGCGTCGCGACGCCCAGAATGAGAAGAACGTGAGGAGTGTGGAGATGAATGGAGAGCAAATATCGTAATTTTTACATGTATTTTCCCATAAGGAAATTTAAGGTTCGATCTGCAGTTTAAATCTAACGACGCTTAGCGTCGCGACGCCTAGAATGAGAAGAATGTGGGAAGTGTGGAGATGAATGAAGAGCAATATCATCATTTTTACAGGTATTTTCCCATAAGGAAATTTAGGGTTCGATTTGCATTTTATTTTACCGACGCCTACCGTCACGACGCTTAGAATGAGAAGAACGTGACGCAATTTACCAGTGGCTGTTAGCGTCTCCACCATAACCATCAAACTTTAATATTTGATTTAAATTTTACTTTTTGTGTGTGTGTGTTTATCGCAACCATTTCAGGATGGCTGATAAATTTTCTATTTCATTATAAGTAAATACTGATTAAATACAGTTTTTTTTACTTCTAAATTATCCAAAAAATAGTTGAAAAATCACATTCAAAGTAAAAAAAAATCTCTTAATTCTTACATATCAGTTTTTAACGTTTGTTGCTTTTAAATTTAAACCTCTAATTAAAAAAAAATATTGAAGGAAAGACACATACAAATTTAGAAAATTATAATTTCCCATCATAACCCTTTAGAGATGGCCGATAGATGATTTCTTTAATAGCCAACAGGCAACAATTTTCCCTGATCGTGTCTATAAGACATATGGAAAACACTGTATACACCTAACTCTTTAAAAGTGTCAACCTCTTTTGTAGGGAGGGATTATCGATCACCAGAGTCGGTACGTCTCCCCTCGGAAGGGTACCTGTCGTGTTTCCATGCGGAAAAAAGTCGATCATCCCTTTATATCACAGAAGCCAAATCGTATATAAAATATTTAAGTTTTAACTCTATTATTTATCGCAACCCTCTCAGGATGATTTAATAAATTTTCTATTTCATTATAAGTAATGACTGAAAATTTATCAGCCATCCTCAAATGGTTGCGATAAACACACACACACACACACACACACACACACACACACAAAAAGTAAAATTTAAATGAAATATTAAAGTTTGATGCGTCGCGACGGTAGGCGTCGGTAAAAAAAAATGCAAATCGAACCCTAAATTTCCTTATGGGAAAATACCTGTAAAAATGAGGATATTGCTCTTCATTCATCTCCACACTTCTCACATTCTTCTCATTGTGGGCGTAGTGGACAAAACCTTTCCTAAAAGTAAAATCGTTAATTAAAATCTAAAAAAAATGTATAAAATTAATATAAACCGGTGGTTTTATATATCAACATTTGAAAATAGTGGATAAAACCTTTCCTAAAAGTATATATATATATATATATAACATCGGTTTACAACGTTCTACGTCTTCCGATTCCCAATCTCCATCCTTCTCTATCTCTCCATGCACCTTCTTCCAGTCGGAGCTTTTGGACCTCTTCGTCTACTCCCTCTCTCCAGCTTCTTCTTGGTCTTCCGCGTTTCCTCCTTCCGCCTGGTTTCCACTGCATCACTTGTTTAGGTATTCTTGTCTCTGGCATTCGTTGTACATGCCCAAACCATATTAGTTGTTTATCCTGAATGTCGTCCACTATTGTATGCTTGACTTTCATTACCTCTCTGATTCTCTCATTTGGTATCCTTTCCATCCTTGACCTGCCCGCCGCTCTCCTCCAGTAGTCCATTTCTGTTGCTTTCAGCATTTTCTTTGTTGTCTCTTTTAGTGGCCATACCTCCGAGGAGTAGGTGGTTATTGCCTTTACGATTGTGTTGTAAATTCTTGTTTTGTTTTCCTTGCTAATATTTTTGTCCCAGAGCACGCTATTAAGTAATGCTATTGCCTTTCTTCCCTGTGTATTTCGGTCTTTTATTGCTTCTGTTAAATCTCCGTTGTTTGTTAGTCTCATACCCAGATATTTATACTCTGTACATTGTTTTATTGTTTTTCCACTGTTTAGTATAAGGTCCCGTTGTTCTCCTCCTATACACATATATTCTGTTTTGGATAAGTTGACTTCCAATCCCCATTTGGTGTACTCCTCTATCAGCTTTCGGGTCATATATTCAAGGTCTTCATAATCTTGTGCGATTACTACTTGGTCATCCGCGAAGCTCAACGTGTATAGTATATAGTCTTCAAGGGGCAGACCCATTCCTCTGCTGTTTCTCTTCCATGTTTTTATTGCCTGCTCTAGGTATATTTTGAACAGGGTTGGTGACAGACAACATCCCTGCTTAAGTCCTTTATCTGTTTTAAATCCTTTACTGATGTTCTTTCCCTGTTTTATTTTTGTTTTTATGTCTTCGTATAATGATCTTACCGCTTTAATCAATTCTGTATTTATATTGCTTGTTTCCAGAGCATGCCACAATTTACTGAGGGCTATGCTGTCGTATGCCTTCTTTAAGTCGACGAACAATAAGTGTAGCTCTTGGTTGTAACCTAGTTTTTTCTCCATTACTTGGGTTATCGTGAATAAGTGGTCCACCGTCGACCTTCCTGCTCTGAAACCTGCTTGTTCTTCTGCTTCGCTATCTGTGTATTCGTTTTCGATTTTGGCTTTTAATATTTTTCCATAAATTCTACTCAATGTACTTGTCACTGCTATACCTCGATAGTTTTCACATTTGTTCCTGTCCCCTTTTTTAAATATTGTTGTTAAATAGCTGGTTTTCCACTACATTGGTACCTCCTTCTTATTTATGCACGTCTGAAACAGTTTTGTTAAGTGATCAGTCAATTTGCTGCTTCCGTTTTTGATTAGTTCCCCATATATCTCTCCCGGTCCCGGTGATCTTCCATTTTTTAGGAATCCACATTGTTTTTTTACTTCTTCTTTTGTTATCCGTACTGGTGATCCCATTGTTTTTATGTTCTGCGTTTCCTCTTCTTTGAATTCTATCCGTTGTTCCGTTAATAGCTCTTGAAAGTATGTTTCCCATTGTTGTGATGTTATCGGGGTTACTATTTCTATTGATCTATTACTTCTTAGGTTTCTTAGTGTTCTCCAACTTTCCGTATTCCTTTTTCCTCCCAAGTAGGTATTTAGCCGTATACATTTTTTCTCCCATGATTCGTTTTTCTTCTGGCTGATTTTTCTTCTAACTTTTGTTTGGGCCTTTTTATATGTTTCCTTATCTTCAGTTTTTTTTGAACTTAGGTATATCTGATATTTCTTCCTTTTTTCCTCTATATCCTTCTCTATTTCCTCGTCCCACCAATATGGTTTGTTGTGGGTGGCGATATTTTCGTATCTCCCTAGGGCTTCTAATGCTGCGTTGTGTATACTTTCTTTAATATGTAGGTAGTGCTCTTCCAAGTTCGTGAATGTCATATTGTTACTTAGTTTTTGATCCAGTCGGTTTCTATATAGCCACCTGGCAGTTTCATCCTCCAATGATGCCAGGTTGTACTTTTTTGTGTCTTCGGTTTCTTCTGAAGCTAGTTTGCCCTTAGATTCGTTTTGATTATTTTGTTTACCTCCCGGGAACCAGATTTTCGTTTTAAGTAGATAATGGTCGCTGCCGCATGTTGGTCCTCGACATATTTTTACGTCTCGTATTTCTAGGTTTGATTTTTGCTTTGCTATAGTATAGTCGATAATTGATTTTTGTCACCGTGTCTCGTTTGTCCATGTAAATTTGTGGATTTCTTTATGTTGGTAGAAGCCGTTCATAATTTTGAGGTTGTTCTGTTCACACAGTGCTATTAGTCTTTCCCCGTTGTTGTTCCTTCTGTCTTCTCCGTACTTTCCAATCACTGGATCATTTTGCTTCCTCCCAACTCTTCCGTTTAGATCTCCCAGTATCAATAGTTCTCGTGTGTTTCCTAATTTCGTGATTTCCTCACTCATTTTTTGGTAGAACTCCTCTTTAGTTGTCCACGGATCTCCCTCATCTACTCCGTAAACTCCTAGCACTGTTATTTTTTCTCCAAACATTTGTAAATTCAGCTTTATTATTCTTTCGTTCACTGCTTCCCATGACTTTATACACCTTCTCCATTTTCGGTGTATTATAATTCCTACTCCTCTCTTTGCGCGTTCTTCTTTTGGTACCCCACTGTAAAAGTGGTCGTATTCTCCTAAACCTTCCGATCCTTGTCCCTTCTTTTTTGTCTCGGTTACGACGGTCAGGTCTATCTTGAGGTTTTTAAGTTCCACTATTACTTCATTCAGTTTCCTTGCGATGCCTTGTACACTCCATGTAGCCAAAATCATTGTCCTTTTCCGTTGCTTGGGTCGACTTAAATGTTCCTTTTTCTTCCGAGGCTTTTGATTGGGTCTTTTAACATTTCTATTTTTTCCGAGTACTAGGGAGTTAGCCTAGTGCCTCAACCTCCAACCTGTAGGGCTAGGTAATTTTTACTCAGGGTTTTCTTCCCCTAGCCTTTGACGAGCCACCATCCATCTACAAGGCAGCAGCTTCTTCACCTGTAATCCTAGGCAGGAGCCCTCACAGGGTACTACCATCCGGGCCAGATGGACCCTGGTTTTTTTCCGAGGTGTTACTCCTCGATCCCTCCTCCTTTCCCGTAATACTATGGGACCCCGGGCTTGGGACCGGCATGGCGGAGTTTTTCCTAAAAGTAAAATCGTTAATTAAAACCTAAAAAAAATGTATAAAATTAATATAAACCGGTGGTTTTATATATCAACATTTGAAAATAGTGGACAAAACCTTTCCTAAAAGTAAAATCGTTAATTAAAACCTAAAAAAAATGTATAAAATTAATATAAACCGGTGGTTTTATATATCAACATTTGAAAATAGTGGACAAAACCTTTCCTAAAAGTAAAATCGTTAATTAAAACCTAAAAAAAATGTATAAAATTAATATAAACCGGTGGTTTTATATATCAACATTTGAAAATAGTGGACAAAACCTTTCCTAAAAGTAAAATCGTTAATTAAAACCTAAAAAATGTATAAAATTAATATAAACCGGTGGTTTTATATATCAACATTTGAAAATAGTGGACAAAACCTTTCCTAAAAGTAAAATCGTTAATTACAACCTAAAAAAAATGTATAAAATTAATATAAACCGGTGGTTTTATGCATCAACATTTGAAAATGTTGGACAAAACCTGAGCTAAAAATAAAAGGTTATTAGTAAAGGATAATGACGGTTATGCATCAAAATTAATTCGATTCCATTTCTTCCTTTTTCTGGCTTTTATTGGCCATGGATTATAGATTCCCCATCGGTTCCATGTTGGCTAGTATAATGAATAGTGTGGCTAAAACAAATGTATTAGTAGACGGCCGATTTATCTTAAATTAATTTAGGTATCTATATTTAAATAGTTCACCAAATATTGTACATTTATACCAGCCGTCCTCCATAATTTAATAGGCTTGTTTCTTCAGTTGCAGCTTCTTATTTTCACTCACTTCACTAACTTACCAGAATCGGCAACGTGTCCCATCTTTAAGAGCAATAACAAAGCTCCTTCACCATATTTTAGTGATTATAAAGAGATGCGCACAGCCCGATTTTTAAAAACTATTATAAATATCTTAATAGTGTCCAAAATTTAATGAATGAGAAAGAAGAAACAAAATGGTGCGGACCTATATATTGCTATTGCTCTTAACCCTTCATTCTTTCACCTGTAGCAACAGAAAAGGAAAGAAAACTATCTTACCTTTCAATCATGATAGAAGCGAAGGTGATGGTATTAACAACGGTGCCAATTGCAGCAAGACGGATCAATCCACATTCAAGCAAGCACTTGAGTGAGGAATGACCCGTAAAACACTAAAGGTAGTAGATAAGCTACAAGAGTTCGGGGCCAAATACCACCACTTTTACATGTTATTTCTTATGGGAAAATTTAAGGTTCGATCTGCATTTTTTTCTACCGACGCCCAGCGTCGCGACGCCCAGAATGAGAAGAACGTGAGGAGTGTGGAGATGAATGGAGAGCAAATATCGTAATTTTTACATGTATTTTCCCATAAGGAAATTTAAGGTTCGATCTGCAGTTTAAATCTAACGACGCTTAGCGTCGCGACGCCCAGAATGAGAAGAATGTGGGAAGTGTGGAGATGAATGAAGAGCAATATCATCATTTTTACAGGTATTTTCCCATAAGGAAATTTAGGGTTCGATTTGCATATTTTTTTACCGACGCCTACCGTCACGACGCTTAGAATGAGAAGAACGTGACGCAATTTACCAGTGGCTGTTAGCGTCTCCACCATAACCATCAAACTTTAATATTTGATTTAAATTTTACTTTTTGTGTGTGTGTGTTTATCGCAACCATTTCAGGATGGCTGATAAATTTTTTATTTCATTATAAGTAAATACTGATTAAATACAGTTTTTTTTACTTCTAAATTATCAAAAAAATAGTTGAAAAATCACATTCAAAGTAAAAAAAAATCTCTTAATTCTTACATATCAGTTTTTAACGTTTGTTGCTTTTAAATTTAAACCCCTAATTAAAAAAAAATATTGAAGGAAAGACACATGCAAATTTAGAAAATTATAATTTCCCATCATAACCCTTTAGAGATGGCCGATAGATGATTTCTTTAATAGCCAACAGGCAACAATTTTCCCTGATCGTGTCTATAAGACATATGGAAAACACTGTATATACCTAACTCTTTAAAAGTGTCAACCTCTTTTGTAGGGAGGGATTATCGATCACCAGAGTCGGTACGTCTCCCCTCGGAAGGGTACCTGTCGTGTTTCCATGCGGAAAAAAGTCGATCATCCCTTTATATCACAGAAGCCAAATCGTATATAAAATATTTAAGTTTTAACTCTATTATTTATCGCAACCCTCTCAGGATGATTTAATAAATTTTCTATTTCATTATAAGTAATGACTGAAAATTTATCAGCCATCCTCAAATGGTTGCGATAAACACACACACACACACACACACACACAAAAAGTAAAATTTAAATCAAATATTAAAGTTTGATGGTTATGATGGAGACGCTAACAGCCACTGGTAAATTGCGTCACGTTCTTCTCATTCTAAGCGTCGCGACGGTAGGCGTCGGTAAAAAAAAATGCAAATCGAACCCTAAATTTCCTTATGGGAAAATACCTGTAAAAATGAGGATATTGCTCTTCATTCATCTCCACACTTCCCACATTCTTCTCATTGTGGGCGTAGTGGACAAAACCTTTCCTAAAAGTAAAATCGTTAATTAAAACCTAAAAAAAATGTATAAAATTAATATAAACCGGTGGTTTTATATATCAACATTTGAAAATAGTGGATAAAACCTTTCCTAAAAGTATATATATATATATATATATATAGGAAAGGTAGTCGTTGCTGACTAGTTAGGGATAACGATTTGGGTAATATTGGGCTTTGCAGCAAATGAAAGTGTACTCTTTAAAGTTGGTCCAAGCTTTCGGAAATCTTTATTTCCATCATCAGGGAAACTACAATACAAAAAAATTGACTGAAATCAGAGTTAAGCTCTTAATTTCACAAAACAACTTTAGTTACTTACAACTTTGTTGAGGATGTTCATAAATTTGTAGTTAATTACTAATAGTAACACAGTAAAATTAGAAAGCACTGAAGCAGCAACAAGCCAAAATCTTTTGTGGTTGGTATATACATACAAAACACACCATAATTCATTAATTAAAAAGACAGCACAGATTAAAATAATTTAAATTTTCAAATAAAATTACTGGTCTTTATCGACCATGCCTACGGAAACGGCCATTTTGTACCGGTATTATTTGATGAAATCGGCGCAGAGAATTTATAGGAACAATAATGATCACATATTACTCTGTGGTATGCCACCATTCCACAAAGGACTTTCTTATGTGTATCTTTCGATACTAGATACAACAAAAAAGGGAAAAAACCTTATCGATCTTAATTCTATTGGTTGAGGTGTTGATTCAAATGTGTGTATGCAACACTTGAAACATATCCGGAAACAATCATGTGAATTGTAAATATGAGGTTTATTTAATTTATTTATTATTATTATTATTTATTATCAGAATGTAGATATTTATTATTGATTAGTTATTAATTGTTAATATTTTGCTTTATTATTATTAAATTTATTATTGACTACCCATGTCTCTGTGGAGGGTGGGATTTTTATCTAACGCCAATAAATAGGCATAAACCTCACTTAAATGGCTGATGTCAGTTCGTCTGTTCATGTTGTTGGGGATCTGAGAAATCCAGGCCATCTCCAGGAAGATTCTTTTTGTGTAAACCGACTGTGTTGATAAGACTTTAGTAGAGCCGTAGTTCATATTATGACCAAGTGTATTGGCATGTTCAGCCAACGCACATCTCTCAGGGTGTAATCTACAATCACTCCTATGTGACGCAATTCTTTTATTTAATGGTCTGGCAGTTTGGCCAATATAGACTTTATTGCAATCCTCACATGGAATGATATAAACCACATCTGAGCGTTGGCCAATTGGGACTTTGTCTTTCAGACGTGAGTGTAAATTTTTAATAGTTAATACAGACTTATTGGCAATTTTAAGATATCACCACCAATCATGAGAATAATTAATGATTTTTGTAATATTAAAATTGCCAATAAGTCTGTATTAACTATTAAAAATTTACACTCACGTCTGAAAGACAAAGTCCCAATTGGCCAACGCTCAGATGTGGTTTATATCATTCCATGTGAGGATTGCAATAAAGTCTATATTGGCCAAACTGCCAGACCATTAAATAAAAGAATTGCGTCACATAGGAGTGATTGTAGATTACACCCTGAGAGATGTGCGTTGGCTGAACATGCCAATACACTTGGTCATAATATGAACTACGGCTCTACTAAAGTCTTATCAACACAGTCGGTTTACACAAAAAGAATCTTCCTGGAGATGGCCTGGATTTCTCAGATCCCCAACAACATGAACAGACGAACTGACATCAGCCATTTAAGTGAGGTTTATGCCTATTTATTGGCGTTAGTTAAAAATCCCACCCTCCACAGAGACATGGGTAGTCAATAATAAATTTAATAATAATAAAGCAAAATATTAACAATTAATAACTAATCAATAATAAATATCTACATTCTGATAATAAATAATAATAATAATAAATAAATTAAATAAACCTCATATTTACAATTCACATGATTGTTTCCGGATATGTTTCAAGTGTTGCATACACACATTTGAATCAACACCTCAACCAATAGAATTAAGATCGATAAGGTTTTTTCCCTTTTTTGTTGTATCTAGTATCGAAAGATACACATAAGAAAGTCCTTTGTGGAATGGTGGCATACCACAGAGTAATATGTGATCATTATTGTTCCTATAAATTCTCTGCGCCGATTTCATCAAATAATACCGGTACAAAATGGCCGTTTCCGTAGGCATGGTCGATAAAGACCAGTAATTTTATTTGAAAATTTAAATTATTTTAATCTGTGCTGTCTTTTTAATTAATGAATTATGGTGTGTTTTGTATGTATATACCAACCACAAAAGATTTTGGCTTGTTGCTGCTTCAGTGCTTTCTAATTTTACTGTGTTACTATTAGTAATTAACTACAAATTTATGAACATCCTCAACAAAGTTGTAAGTAACTAAAGTTGTTTTGTGAAATTAAGAGCTTAACTCTGATTTCAGTCAATTTTTTTGTATTGTAGTTTCCCTGATGATGGAAATAAAGATTTCCGAAAGCTTGGACCAACTTTAAAGAGTACACTTTCATTTGCTGCAAAGCCCAATATTACCCAAATCGTTATATATATATATATATATATATTGATAAAGGGTACCATGTCACCTCCGAAGTATATACTGAAGAGCCGTTGTCACCTCATATATGACGTTGTCACCTCCGATTTCGGAGGCGACAACGTTTTTTCCATATTTTCAGTAGTTCTGACCTCAGATGACCTTTAACGTGCTAATAGCAAAATTTTTGTCGGAGGTCACAACGTACCCACTATACCCCCAAAAAAAGTTTTTAGTTCCGGTATAGATCACCGGCGCTAGTGCTGCATAAAAAGTTTACGGAAGGCACGATGACGCCTCCGATCATATAAATCGCATGTTTGCGTCACATACGGTTGACGTACGTAACTTTCCCGCCTCCGCTAAATGGCAACGTCGGTGAGGAGGTGATAAGGACGCTTTCGTATCATTTCATACCATATTTGCAGTTCTCCAATTAAAGACGTGGTAGTGTATAATGGAATGGTCCCAAAAAAATATTTTTTTTAAATTTTGATTCGCTGTAACGCGAAAAACTTGTCTTTCTGCTAAATAAGTAAAATAAAGCAAAGAAATATTAATATCTTCATTATCATCCTCGAAAATACAAAAAGCCATTATCAAATTTAACATTTTTTCGTAATTAACAAAAAAATGTTGTCCATGTTAGTGAAACGCTAAGTTTAGATAACTAATAAATAGCACAGAGGTGATAATTAAATTTAAAAACTATAACAATGGGTTTAAAAAATAAATTATTAACCCTGTTTGTAACTCCAAAGTTGAAAAATGTTAGAAACTATAACATTACGTCAATTGTTATAGTATTTTACTAATTCTTTTTGGTACTACTTCTAAACTCCGATTTGTGCGGAAACCTTGGTATTCTAGATAGAGAAAAAGCGTTGATGACCCCATCCCTAAACTTCGTACTGACAACTTTTGTGACGCTTTTGACACCAACTGTTCACACATCGCTCTACTACTTGAGTATGACATGGACAACAATTCCATTCAGCTGCTATTCTTGACTTTATTAAAGATAAAATTCCTCCATCGCTTACTATTTGCAACATGGGCGGCGGAAGATTAAAGGTACTCCAATCTATCATTTCGGTGAAGTTAATGTCTACGTCTAATGTGTATCTAATGAAGTTACTGTCTAAAATAAATTTTGTTTTGGTGTCACAAAGTTTCTAATTGGCCCATTCTTATGAGTTTTGTTTCGCGCCTTCAATATTCTTCTAATACTTAATTCTCTGATGTTTTTTCTTCCATCATCAAAAAAAAGGTCCAAATCAAATTTTCGAGATGAGCAAACATAAGACGCTCGATCACAGGATCTACTACTTTAAGTATATTTTCAAGTAGGAATCTTGATGTTTCTATAACTTCAAATATATGCTTAGGGCCATTTGTAAAATATTTGCGTTTCTTGATATTAAATCAGACAGACAAATAGGACTTTAGGATGAAAGAAACTGATTCATTATATTCATCTAAAGAATTTATCACAACTAAGTACAATCTGAGACCTCTGTTTGCCGCAGTTAACCATATTAAAGTGTGAAAGTGGGCCTGGATCATGAACAGCCAATTCTTCTGGACAATTATCTAATTGTATTACAGTATTAAAGTCCAGGAGATATTGAACATCTTTAATTAACACTTTTAGATCAATTTCAGGAATCCCTCTCTGAACGCTATCAAAACTTACTACTGGAAGTTTTTCACAACCATTAAGATGAATTGGAGTACCTGCCATCTTTCGCTACCACCCAGACTAAGCGATGAGGGAATTTATCTTTATTAAAATCAGGAACAGTCTGAATGAAATTTCGACAAGTTTTCATGTCATACTCAAGCAGTAGAGCGATTTGTAAAGTTGCATGGTGTCAGAAGAGTTGCTAGTGCCGAGTTTAGGAATGTGTTTAAACCACAACAACGCTTCTTTCTCGATAACGTTTTTCGCACAAATGGGAGTTTAAAAGTAGCACCAAAAAGTATGAGTAAAAGACTTAATTGACTATTGACATAATGCTATATATAGTTTGTAACATTTATCATTTTGAAATTTTGATGTTACAGAGTTAATAATTTATTTTTAAAATCCAATGCACGACCAATACATACTGAAATATCTTTTAATTTAATTCTCTGCTATTTCTTACTGATCTAAACCATAGCATTTAACTAACATGGAGAAACTGTTTTTGTTAGTTACGCAAAAATGTTAAATTTGATTAATTTTTTAGATTTTCGAGGATATGCGCGACCTGAAGATATCAACCGATTTCTTGTTTCTTTCCTTTATTTCACTGTCTGTCTGTTAGGCCAATCTCCCGCGGTGTACCGAACAAAATTTAATAAAACATTTTTACAGCCCACTCTAGTGAATAAGTTCAGTATAATCTGATAATTATGTCATCCAGTACTGAAAAACTGCTAAGCCTTTAATTATTATGGGACCACAAATTGGACTTTTATTTGTCTACAGGGTGTATATCCAAAAACTCAACCGTTTGATAATGGAAAAACTATAACTGGGAAAAATATGAAAATAAAATTTAAATTGTTAATGTGAAAACTTCCCGCCCTTAATATATCGTTTCAAATAAATAATTAAAAGTGAGAAGACACGTGAATGTTATTGTAAAGGGAGACTATTTGCAGCTTTCGTGGTTTAACCCTCTGGAAAGCGTAGATGTCACCCTTAAAATCTTAAATGGGTAAGTGGTACACCATTTTAGAGGTCGTTTAAATCTCTCTCCAATTATTAGTATTTTTTGAGTAGTAGTTTCCAAGAAATCGAGTTCCAAAAATAGATTTATTTATGTAATGCTTTAGTCGATGAGTTTGCTGGTAAAGACTTGGAAAGGGTGTAGTAACTACCTACGTACCCCCAAATGATCCTACTAAAAGAGGAATGAACATAATAATGTTTTTTAAATAATAACTTATACCCATAAATCTCAGTGGAGGCCGTTCTACTTACGTCCAATTTTGTAACGCGATTTCTAGGAAACTACTACTCAAAGAATAACAAATTATTGTTATTACTGGAAACAGAACTACCTTTAAAATGGTGTGCAACATGACCCTGCTTCCTATTTAAGAACATTAGGGTAACATCTACCCCGTCCCAGAGACTTAAACCCCGAAAGTTGAAAATATTATTTAACAGCGTACTCGTTCTTAAAGAAATTGACGTGTCTTTCCAATTTTTAATATTATTTACTGGAAACTAGATATTAAGGGTCGGAGTTTTCAATGTCCTATATTACCTAAAAATGTCGCGTGCAGTCCGGAAAATAAATATGAGTTTTTTTTCAGAACAGCCCTTGTTATTTAATTTGGGCTGATTTCTCTGTAGAAAGGGGTATACTTGACCAGACTTCGTTTAATTATTAGATTTTAATACATAACTCTCTAATGGAAAAACTAAAAATGGAATTTTAAAAAGTGTCACAAGTAAATTTTTTCAAATAGTAAGCCAAATTTATCTAGTTAGTGAGGATGGCTTTACAAGGCAACAAATCATACTCGCAATATAGTATCACTTGTTCTTGATTTATTTAGCACTTGATTGTTTACTAACCCCCCAACCAACAGAAAAATGTTAAATTGTGAATATGTATTTTGAAAACTACAAATTTTCGAAATATATGACTATAAGAAGTTAACCGTGTTTTAAATAAATTTAATCATAGTTACTATAAAATTATAAAAATACACAGACTTTCACAGTTTTCTTAATTTAATTGTTATCTTCTATTTTGAGTGCCGTGTAATAACAATGGTTCCTTTTTACAAATAAATTAGCTCAAATTAAATAATGAAGGAAAATTGAAAATTATTTGCCGGCCTCCAAACGACATTTTTACATAAAATTTGAAATATGTCAAAAACGGTTAAACTTAGTTATAGGTAGGATATTAAATGTATTTAGAATTGTAAAATAAGCAACTTGACATTTACTTGATTCTTGAAAATATTTTAGCCGCCCTATCGACCTTAGCATACGACGAAATATCCAAAATTGTACTAATTATAGTTTACCGATAATCGACCAGAGGAATTCCTAGGGCACTATATATTATATCACACTATTTAAAATATTTCATTATAATGTCACACAGCGTCTGAATAATCTTCCATTCGTCTTGATATTCACCTGCATCTAGATATTAAATTATTAATTGTTAATGTTTAACAATTCAATTATTCATTTTATTTGTAATATCCTTGCCATTACAATCTAAACATCTTTCATTCTATATTTTTTTATTGTTTTCATGTTTCAGATTTACATTCACATTTGACACCGAAATAGAACATGCGCCTTTCAGTCTGCCAAAATATGGTAGAAACGCTTACATAAATATTTATATTAAAAACCCAGCATGCGGATACAGAGGTGTCTATATGACCTCCGACAATGTGGCAACACTGTCGGAGGTAATAACGGCACCAGGATATACGCGTATATACAATCTTCGGAGGCCACATAGTACTTTCTGTGTTCCCCATATATGACCCGTTAAAAATTAAAAAATCTTTTCCCCTCTCAAGGAATCTGGATTGGTTGTCATTTCACCACCCCATATATAATTTTTTTTTCGATGTAAACCCCTGGGAACACCCGGAGGCCAGGTCGCCTCTTCTGTATACCGGAGGCGACAAGATACCGTGCACCAATATATATATATATATAACATCGGTTTACAACGTTCTACGTCTTCCGATTCCCAATCTCCATCCTTCTCTATCTCTCCATGCACCTTCTTCCAGTCGGAGCTTTTGGACCTCTTCGTCTACTCCCTCTCTCCAGCTTCTTCTTGGTCTTCCGCGTTTCCTCCTTCCGCCTGGTTTCCACTGCATCACTTGTTTAGGTATTCTTGTCTCTGGCATTCGTTGTACATGCCCAAACCATATTAGTTGTTTATCCTGAATGTCGTCCACTATTGTATGCTTGACTTTCATTACCTCTCTGATTCTCTCATTTGGTATCCTTTCCATCCTTGACCTGCCCGCCGCTCTCCTCCAGTAGTCCATTTCTGTTGCTTTCAGCATTTTCTTTGTTGTCTCTTTTAGTGGCCATACCTCCGAGGAGTAGGTGGTTATTGCCTTTACGATTGTGTTGTAAATTCTTGTTTTGTTTTCCTTGCTAATATTTTTGTCCCAGAGCACGCTATTAAGTAATGCTATTGCCTTTCTTCCCTGTGTATTTCGGTCTTTTATTGCTTCTGTTAAATCTCCGTTGTTTGTTAGTCTCATACCCAGATATTTATACTCTGTACATTGTTTTATTGTTTTTCCACTGTTTAGTATAAGGTCCCGTTGTTCTCCTCCTATACACATATATTCTGTTTTGGATAAGTTGACTTCCAATCCCCATTTGGTGTACTCCTCTATCAGCTTTCGGGTCATATATTCAAGGTCTTCATAATCTTGTGCGATTACTACTTGGTCATCCGCGAAGCTCAACGTGTATAGTATATAGTCTTCAAGGGGCAGACCCATTCCTCTGCTGTTTCTCTTCCATGTTTTTATTGCCTGCTCTAGGTATATTTTGAACAGGGTTGGTGACAGACAACATCCCTGCTTAAGTCCTTTATCTGTTTTAAATCCTTTACTGATGTTCTTTCCCTGTTTTATTTTTGTTTTTATGTCTTCGTATAATGATCTTACCGCTTTAATCAATTCTGTATTTATATTGCTTGTTTCCAGAGCATGCCACAATTTACTGAGGGCTATGCTGTCGTATGCCTTCTTTAAGTCGACGAACAATAAGTGTAGCTCTTGGTTGTAACCTAGTTTTTTCTCCATTACTTGGGTTATCGTGAATAAGTGGTCCACCGTCGACCTTCCTGCTCTGAAACCTGCTTGTTCTTCTGCTTCGCTATCTGTGTATTCGTTTTCGATTTTGGCTTTTAATATTTTTCCATAAATTCTACTCAATGTACTTGTCACTGCTATACCTCGATAGTTTTCACATTTGTTCCTGTCCCCTTTTTTAAATATTGTTGTTAAATAGCTGGTTTTCCACTACATTGGTACCTCCTTCTTATTTATGCACGTCTGAAACAGTTTTGTTAAGTGATCAGTCAATTTGCTGCTTCCGTTTTTGATTAGTTCCCCATATATCTCTCCCGGTCCCGGTGATCTTCCATTTTTTAGGAATCCACATTGTTTTTTTACTTCTTCTTTTGTTATCCGTACTGGTGATCCCATTGTTTTTATGTTCTGCGTTTCCTCTTCTTTGAATTCTATCCGTTGTTCCGTTAATAGCTCTTGAAAGTATGTTTCCCATTGTTGTGATGTTATCGGGGTTACTATTTCTATTGATCTATTACTTCTTAGGTTTCTTAGTGTTCTCCAACTTTCCGTATTCCTTTTTCCTCCCAAGTAGGTATTTAGCCGTATACATTTTTTCTCCCATGATTCGTTTTTCTTCTGGCTGATTTTTCTTCTAACTTTTGTTTGGGCCTTTTTATATGTTTCCTTATCTTCAGTTTTTTTTGAACTTAGGTATATCTGATATTTCTTCCTTTTTTCCTCTATATCCTTCTCTATTTCCTCGTCCCACCAATATGGTTTGTTGTGGGTGGCGATATTTTCGTATCTCCCTAGGGCTTCTAATGCTGCGTTGTGTATACTTTCTTTAATATGTAGGTAGTGCTCTTCCAAGTTCGTGAATGTCATATTGTTACTTAGTTTTTGATCCAGTCGGTTTCTATATAGCCACCTGGCAGTTTCATCCTCCAATGATGCCAGGTTGTACTTTTTTGTGTCTTCGGTTTCTTCTGAAGCTAGTTTGCCCTTAGATTCGTTTTGATTATTTTGTTTACCTCCCGGGAACCAGATTTTCGTTTTAAGTAGATAATGGTCGCTGCCGCATGTTGGTCCTCGACATATTTTTACGTCTCGTATTTCTAGGTTTGATTTTTGCTTTGCTATAGTATAGTCGATAATTGATTTTTGTCACCGTGTCTCGTTTGTCCATGTAAATTTGTGGATTTCTTTATGTTGGTAGAAGCCGTTCATAATTTTGAGGTTGTTCTGTTCACACAGTGCTATTAGTCTTTCCCCGTTGTTGTTCCTTCTGTCTTCTCCGTACTTTCCAATCACTGGATCATTTTGCTTCCTCCCAACTCTTCCGTTTAGATCTCCCAGTATCAATAGTTCTCGTGTGTTTCCTAATTTCGTGATTTCCTCACTCATTTTTTGGTAGAACTCCTCTTTAGTTGTCCACGGATCTCCCTCATCTACTCCGTAAACTCCTAGCACTGTTATTTTTTCTCCAAACATTTGTAAATTCAGCTTTATTATTCTTTCGTTCACTGCTTCCCATGACTTTATACACCTTCTCCATTTTCGGTGTATTATAATTCCTACTCCTCTCTTTGCGCGTTCTTCTTTTGGTACCCCACTGTAAAAGTTGTCGTATTCTCCTAAACCTTCCGATCCTTGTCCCTTCTTTTTTGTCTCGGTTACGACGGTCAGGTCTATCTTGAGGTTTTTAAGTTCCACTATTACTTCATTCAGTTTCCTTGCGATGCCTTGTACACTCCATGTAGCCAAAATCATTGTCCTTTTCCGTTGCTTGGGTCGACTTAAATGTTCCTTTTTCTTCCGAGGCTTTTGATTGGGTCTTTTAACATTTCTATTTTTTCCGAGTACTAGGGAGTTAGCCTAGTGCCTCAACCTCCAACCTGTAGGGCTAGGTAATTTTTACTCAGGGTTTTCTTCCCCTAGCCTTTGACGAGCCACCATCCATCTACAAGGCAGCAGCTTCTTCACCTGTAATCCTAGGCAGGAGCCCTCACAGGGTACTACCATCCGGGCCAGATGGACCCTGGTTTTTTTCCGAGGTGTTACTCCTCGATCCCTCCTCCTTTCCCGTAATACTATGGGACCCCGGGCTTGGGACCGGCATGGCGGAGTTTTTCCTAAAAGTAAAATCGTTAATTAAAACCTAAAAAAAATGTATAAAATTAATATAAACCGGTGGTTTTATATATCAACATTTGAAAATAGTGGACAAAACCTTTCCTAAAAGTAAAATCGTTAATTAAAACCTAAAAAAAATGTATAAAATTAATATAAACCGGTGGTTTTATATATCAACATTTGAAAATAGTGGACAAAACCTTTCCTAAAAGTAAAATCGTTAATTAAAACCTAAAAAATGTATAAAATTAATATAAACCGGTGGTTTTATATATCAACATTTGAAAATAGTGGACAAAACCTTTCCTAAAAGTAAAATCGTTAATTAAAACCTAAAAAAAATGTATAAAATTAATATAAACCGGTGGTTTTATATATCAACATTTGAAAATAGTGGACAAAACCTTTCCTAAAAGTAAAATCGTTAATTAAAACCTAAAAAAAATGTATAAAATTAATATAAACCGGTGGTTTTATATATCAACATTTGAAAATAGTGGACAAAACCTTTCCTAAAAGTAAAATCGTTAATTAAAACCTAAAAAATGTATAAAATTAATATAAACCGGTGGTTTTATATATCAACATTTGAAAATAGTGGACAAAACCTTTCCTAAAAGTAAAATCGTTAATTACAACCTAAAAAAAATGTATAAAATTAATATAAACCGGTGGTTTTATGCATCAACATTTGAAGATGTTGGACAAAACCTGAGCTAAAAATAAAAGGTTATTAGTAAAGGATAATGACGGTTATGCATCAAAATTAATTCGATTCCATTTCTTCCTTTTTCTGGCTTTTATTGGCCATGGATTATAGATTCCCCATCGGTTCCATGTTGGCTAGTATAATGAATAGTGTGGCTAAAACAAATGTATTAGTAGACGGCCGATTTATCTTAAATTAATTTAGGTATCTATATTTAAATAGTTCACCAAATATTGTACATTTATACCATACCAGAAAGCCGTCCTCCATAATTTAATAGGCTTGTTTCTTCAGTTGCAGCTTCTTATTTTCACTCACTTCACTAACTTACCAGAATCGGCAACGTGTCCCATCTTTAAGTGCAATAACAAAGCTCCTTCACCATATTTTAGTGATTATAAAGAGATGCGCACAGCCCGATTTTTAAAAACTATTATAAATATCTTAATAGTGTCCAAAATTTAATGAATGAGAAAGAAGAAACAAAATGGTGCGGACCTATATATTGCTATTGCTCTTAACCCTTCATTCTTTCACCTGTAGCAACAGAAAAGGAAAGAAAACTATCTTACCTTTCAATCATGATAGAAGCGAAGGTGATGGTATTAACAACGGTGCCAATTGCAGCAAGACGGATCAATCCACATTCAAGCAAGCACTTGAGTGAGGAATGACCCGTAAAACACTAAATCTGCATTTTTTTGTACCGACGCCCAGCGAGAATGAGAAGAACGTGAGGAGTGTGGAGATGAATGGAGAGCAAATATCGTCATTTTTACATGTATTTTCCCATAAGGAAATTTAAGGTTCGATCTGCATTTTAAATCTAACGACGCTTAGCGTCGCGACGCCCAGAATGAGAAGAATGTGGGAAGTGTGGAGATGAATGAAGAGCAATATCATCATTTTTACAGGTATTTTCCATAAGGAAATTTAGGGTTCGATTTGCATTTTTTTTTACCGACGCCTACCGTCGCGACGCTTAGAATGAGAAGAACGTGACGCAATTTACCGGTGGCTGTTAGCGTCTCCACCATAACCATCAAACTTTAATATTTGATTTAAATTTTACTTTTTGTGTGTGTGTGTGTGTTTATCGCAACCATTTCAGGATGGCTGATAAATTTTCTATTTCATTATAAGTAAATACTGATTAAATACAGTTTTTTTTACTTCTAAATTATCCAAAAAATAGTTGAAAAATCACATTCAAAGTAAAAAAAAATCTCTTAATTCTTACATATCACTTTTTAACGTTTGTTGCTTTTAAATTTAAACCCCTAATTAAAAAAAAATATTGAAGGAAAGACACATACAAATTTAGAAAATTATAATTTCCCATCATAACCCTTTAGAGATAGCCGATAGATGATTTCTTTAATAGCCAACAGGCAACAATTTTCCCTGATCGTGTCTATAAGACATATGGAAAACACTGTATATACCTAACTCTTTAAAAGTGTCAACCTCTTTTGTAGGGAGGGATTATCGATCACCAGAGTCGGTACGTCTCCCCTCGGAAGGGTACCTGTCGTGTTTCCATGCGGAAAAAAGTCGATCATCCCTTTATATCACAGAAGCCAAATCGTATATAAAATATTTAAGTTTTAACTCTATTATTTATCGCAACCCTCTCAGGATGATTTAATAAATTTTCTATTTCATTATAAGTAATGACTGAAAATTTATCAGCCATCCTCAAATGGTTGCGATAAACACACACACACACACACACACAAAAAGTAAAATTTAAATCAAATATTAAAGTTTGATGGTTATGGTGGAGACGCTAACAGCCACTGGTAAATTGCGTCACGTTCTTCTCATTCTAAGCGTCGCGACGGTAGGCGTCGGTAAAAAAAAAATGCAAATCGAACCCTAAATTTCCTTATGGGAAAATACCTGTAAAAATGATGATATTGCTCTTCATTCATCTCCACACTTCCCACATTCTTCTCATTGTGGGCGTCGCGACGCTAAGCGTCGTTAGATTTAAAATGCAGATGGAACCTTAAATTTCCTTATGGGAAAATACATGTAAAAATGACGATATTTGCTCTCCATTCATCTCCACACTCCTCACGTTCTTCTCATTCTGGGCGTCGGTAGAAAAAATGCAGATCGAACCTTAAATTTTCCCATAAGAAATAACATGTAAAAGTGGTGGTGGAACAAACCAGTGTTGTACGGCCCTGAACCAGCGGGGGGGGGGGGGGGGGTAACAACAGACAGCTGCTTACCCATTAAAAACAACAACCTAAAATGCAAACAGCTGCCAAGGACCATTCAAGTTTGACCACTTATAATATATTCTTAAATCCTAAAAAAAACTGTTAATTAAAACACAAAAAGGGTGGTTTTGTACATCAATATTCGAAAATATTGGACAACCTTTCCTAAAAATAAAATCGTTAATTAAAACCTAAATAAAATGTATAAAATTAATATAAACCGGTGGTTTTATATATCAACATTTGAAAATAGTGGACAAAACCTTTCCTAAAAGTAAAATCGTTAATTAAAACCTAAAAAAAATGTATAAAATTAATATAAACCGGTGGTTTTATGCATCAACATTTGAAGATGTTGGACAAAACCTGAGCTAAAAATAAAAGGTTATTAGTAAAGGATAATGACGGTTATGCATCAAAATTAATTCGATTCCATTTCTTCCTTTTTCTGGCTTTTATTGGCCATGGATTATAGATTCCCCATCGGTTCCATGTTGGCCAGTATAATGAATAGTGTGGCTAAAACAAATGTATTAGTAGACGGCCGATTTATCTTAAATTAATTTAGGTATCTATATTTAAATAGTTCACCAAATATTGTACATTTATACCATACCAGAAAGCCGTCCTCCATAATTTGATAGGCTTGTTTCTTCAGTTGCAGCTTCTTATTTTCACTCACTAAACTAACTTACCAGAATCGGCAACGTGTCCCATCTTTAAGAGCAATAACAAAGCTCCTTCACCATATTTTAGTGATTATAAAGAGATGCGCACAGCCCGATTTTTAAAAACTATTATAAATATCTTAATAGTGTCCAAAATTTAATGAATGAGAAAGAAGAAACAAAATGGTGCGGACCTATATATTGCTATTGCTCTTAACCCTTCATTCTTTCACCTGTAGCAACAGAAAAGGAAAGAAAACTATCTTACCTTTCAATCATGATAGAAGCGAAGGTGATGGTATTAACAACGGTGCCAATTGCAGCAAGACGGATCTATCCACATTCAAGCAAGCACTTGAGTGAGGAATGACCCGTAAAACACTAAAGGTAGTAGATAAGCTACAAGAGTTCGGGGCCAAATACCACCACTTTTACATGTTATTTCTTATGGGAAAATTTAAGGTTCGATCTGCATTTTTTTCTATCGACGCCCAGCGTCGCGACGCCCAGAATGAGAAGAACGTGAGGAGTGTGGAGATGAATGGAGAGCAAATATCGTCATTTTTACATGTATTTTCCCATAAGGAAATTTAAGGTTCGATCTGCAGTTTAAATCTAACGACGCTTAGCGTCGCGACGCCCAGAATGAGAAGAATGTGGGAAGTGTGGAGATGAATGAAGAGCAATAACATCATTTTTACAGGTATTTTCCCATAAGGAAATTTAGGGTTCGATTTGAATTTTTTTTTACCGACGCCTACCGTCACGACGCTTAGAATGAGAAGAACATGACGCAATTTACCAGTGGCTGTTAGCGTCTCCACCATAACCATCAAACTTTAATATTTGATTTAAATTTTACTTTTTGTGTGTGTGTGTTTATCGCAACCATTTCAGGATGGCTGATAAATTTTCTATTTCATTATAAGTAAATACTGATTAAATACAGTTTTTTTTACTTCTAAATTATCCAAAAAATAGTTGAAAAAATCACATTCAAAGTAAAAAAAAATCTCTTAATTCTTACATATCAGTTTTTAACGTTTGTTGCTTTTAAATTTAAACCCCTAATTAAAAAAAAATATTGAAGGAAAGACACATACAAATTTAGAAAATTATAATTTCCCATCATAACCCTTTAGAGATGGCCGATAGATGATTTCTTTAATAGCCAACAGGCAACAATTTTCCCTGATCGTGTCTATAAGACATATGGAAAACACTGTATATACCTAACTCTTTAAAAGTGTCAACCTCTTTTGTAGGGAGGGATTATCGATCACCAGAGTCGGTACGTCTCCCCTCGGAAGGGTACCTGTCGTGTTTCCATGCGGAAAAAAGTCGATCATCCCTTTATATCACAGAAGCTAAATCGTATATAAAATATTTAAGTTTTAACTCTATTATTTATCGCAACCCTCTCAGGATGATTTAAAAAAATTTCTATTTCATTATAAGTAATGACTGAAAATTTATCAGCCATCCTCAAATGGTTGCGATAAACACACACACACACACACACACACAAAAAGTAAAATTTAAATCAAATATTAAAGTTTGATGGTTATGGTGGAGACGCTAACAGCCACTGGTAAATTGCGTCACGTTCTTCTCATTCTAAGCATCGCGACGGTAGGCGTCGGTAAAAAAAATGCAAATCGAACCCTAAATTTCCTTATGGGAAAATACCTGTAAAAATGAGGATATTGCTCTTCATTCATCTCCACACTTCCCACATTCTTCTCATTGTGGGCGTAGTGGACAAAACCTTTCCTAAAAGTAAAATCGTTAATTAAAACCTAAAAAAAATGTATAAAATTAATATAAACCGGTGGTTTTATATATCAACATTTGAAAATAGTGGATAAAACCTTTCCTAAAAGTATATATATATATATATATAACATCTGTTTACAACGTTCTACGTCTTCCGATTCCCAATCTCCATCCTTCTCTATCTCTCCATGCACCTTCTTCCAGTCGGAGCTTTTGGACCTCTTCGTCTACTCCCTCTCTCCAGCTTCTTCTTGGTCTTCCGTGTTTCCTCCTTCCGCCTGGTTTCCACTGCATCACTTGTTTAGGTATTCTTGTCTCTGGCATTCGTTGTACATGCCCAAACCATATTAGTTGTTTATCCTGAATGTCGTCCACTATTGTATGCTTGACTTTCATTACCTCTCTGATTCTCTCATTTGGTATCCTTTCCATCCTTGACCTGCCCGCCGCTCTCCTCCAGTAGTCCATTTCTGTTGCTTTCAGCATTTTCTTTGTTGTCTCTTTTAGTGGCCATACCTCCGAGGAGTAGGTGGTTATTGCCTTTACGATTGTGTTGTAAATTCTTGTTTTGTTTTCCTTGCTAATATTTTTGTCCCAGAGCACGCTATTAAGTAATGCTATTGCCTTTCTTCCCTGTGTATTTCGGTCTTTTATTGCTTCTGTTAAATCTCCGTTGTTTGTTAGTCTCATACCCAGATATTTATACTCTGTACATTGTTTTATTGTTTTTCCACTGTTTAGTATAAGGTCCCGTTGTTCTCCTCCTATACACATATATTCTGTTTTGGATAAGTTGACTTCCAATCCCCATTTGGTGTACTCCTCTATCAGCTTTCGGGTCATATATTCAAGGTCTTCATAATCTTGTGCGATTACTACTTGGTCATCCGCGAAGCTTAACGTGTATAGTATATAGTCTTCAAGGGGCAGACCCATTCCTCTGCTGTTTCTCTTCCATGTTTTTATTGCCTGCTCTAGGTATATTTTGAACAGGGTTGGTGACAGACAACATCCCTGCTTAAGTCCTTTATCTGTTTTAAATCCTTTACTGATGTTCTTTCCCTGTTTTATTTTTGTTTTTATGTCTTCGTATAATGATCTTACCGCTTTAATCAATTCTGTATTTATATTGCTTGTTTCCAGAGCATGCCACAATTTACTGAGGGGTATGCTGTCGTATGCCTTCTTTAAGTCGACGAACAATAAGTGTAGCTCTTGGTTGTAACCTAGTTTTTTCTCCATTACTTGGGTTATCGTGAATAAGTGGTCCACCGTCGACCTTCCTGCTCTGAAACCTGCTTGTTCTTCTGCTTCGCTATCTGTGTATTCGTTTTCGATTTTGGCTTTTAATATTTTTCCATAAATTCTACTCAATGTACTTGTCACTGCTATACCTCGATAGTTTTCACATTTGTTCCTGTCCCCTTTTTTAAATATTGTTGTTAAATAGCTGGTTTTCCACTACATTGGTACCTCCTTCTTATTTATGCACGTCTGAAACAGTTTTGTTAAGTGATCAGTCAATTTGCTGCTTCCGTTTTTGATTAGTTCCCCATATATCTCTCCCGGTCCCGGTGATCTTCCATTTTTTAGGAATCCACATTGTTTTTTTACTTCTTCTTTTGTTATCCGTACTGGTGATCCCATTGTTTTTATGTTCTGCGTTTCCTCTTCTTTGAATTCTATCCGTTGTTCCGTTAATAGCTCTTGAAAGTATGTTTCCCATTGTTGTGATGTTATCGGGGTTACTATTTCTATTGATCTATTACTTCTTAGGTTTCTTAGTGTTCTCCAACTTTCCGTATTCCTTTTTCCTCCCAAGTAGGTATTTAGCCGTATACATTTTTTCTCCCATGATTCGTTTTTCTTCTGGCTGATTTTTCTTCTAACTTTTGTTTGGGCCTTTTTATATGTTTCCTTATCTTCAGTTTTTTTTGAACTTAGGTATATCTGATATTTCTTCCTTTTTTCCTCTATATCCTTCTCTATTTCCTCGTCCCACCAATATGGTTTGTTGTGGGTGGCGATATTTTCGTATCTCCCTAGGGCTTCTAATGCTGCGTTGTGTATACTTTCTTTAATATGTAGGTAGTGCTCTTCCAAGTTCGTGAATGTCATATTGTTACTTAGTTTTTGATCCAGTCGGTTTCTATATAGCCACCTGGCAGTTTCATCCTCCAATGATGCCAGGTTGTACTTTTTTGTGTCTTCGGTTTCTTCTGAAGCTAGTTTGCCCTTAGATTCGTTTTGATTATTTTGTTTACCTCCCGGGAACCAGATTTTCGTTTTAAGTAGATAATGGTCGCTGCCGCATGTTGGTCCTCGACATATTTTTACGTCTCGTATTTCTAGGTTTGATTTTTGCTTTGCTATAGTATAGTCGATAATTGATTTTTGTCACCGTGTCTCGTTTGTCCATGTAAATTTGTGGATTTCTTTATGTTGGTAGAAGCCGTTCATAATTTTGAGGTTGTTTTGTTCACACAGTGCTATTAGTCTTTCCCCGTTGTTGTTCCTTCTGTCTTCTCCATACTTTCCAATCACTGGATCATTTTGCTTCCTCCCAACTCTTCCGTTTAGATCTCCCAGTATCAATAGTTCTCGTGTGTTTCCTAATTTCGTGATTTCCTCACTCATTTTTTGGTAGAACTCCTCTTTAGTTGTCCACGGATCTCCCTCATCTACTCCGTAAACTCCTAGCACTGTTATTTTTTCTCCAAACATTTGTAAATTCAGCTTTATTATTCTTTCGTTCACTGCTTCCCATGACTTTATACACCTTCTCCATTTTCGGTGTATTATAATTCCTACTCCTCTCTTTGCGCGTTCTTCTTTTGGTACCCCACTGTAAAAGTGGTCGTATTCTCCTAAACCTTCCGATCCTTGTCCCTTCTTTTTAGCCAAAATCATTGTCCTTTTCCGTTGCTTGGGTCGACTTAAATGTTCCTTTTTCTTCCGAGGCTTTTGATTGGGTCTTTTAACATTTCTATTTTTTCCGAGTACTAGGGAGTTAGCCTAGTGCCTCAACCTCCAACCTGTAGGGCTAGGTAATTTTTACTCAGGGTTTTCTTCCCCTAGCCTTTGACGAGCCACCATCCTTCTACAAGGCAGCAGCTTCTTCACCTGTAATCCTAGGCAGGAGCCCTCACAGGGTACTACCATCCGGGCCAGATGGACCCTGGTTTTTTTCCGAGGTGTTACTCCTCGATCCCTCCTCCTTTCCCGTAATACTATGGGACCCCGGGCTTGGGACCGGCATGGCGGAGTTTTTCCTAAAAGTAAAATCGTTAATTAAAACCTAAAAAAAATGTATAAAATTAATATAAACCGGTGGTTTTATATATCAACATTTGAAAATAGTGGACAAAACCTTTCCTAAAAGTAAAATCGTTAATTAAAACCTAAAAAAAATGTATAAAATTAATATAAACCGGTGGTTTTATATATCAACATTTGAAAATAGTGGACAAAACCTTTCCTAAAAGTAAAATCGTTAATTAAAACCTAAAAAAAATGTATAAAATTAATATAAACCGGTGGTTTTATATATCAACATTTGAAAATAGTGGACAAAACCTTTCCTAAAAGTAAAATCGTTAATTAAAACCTAAAAAAAATGTATAAAATTAATATAAACCGGTGGTTTTATATATCAACATTTGAAAATAGTGGACAAAACCTTTCCTAAAAGTAAAATCGTTAATTAAAACCTAAAAAATGTATAAAATTAATATAAACCGGTGGTTTTATATATCAACATTTGAAAATAGTGGACAAAACCTTTCCTAAAAGTAAAATCGTTAATTACAACCTAAAAAAAATGTATAAAATTAATATAAACCGGTGGTTTTATGCATCAACATTTGAAGATGTTGGACAAAACCTGAGCTAAAAATAAAAGGTTATTAGTAAAGGATAATGACGGTTATGCATCAAAATTAATTCGATTCCATTTCTTCCTTTTTCTGGCTTTTATTGGCCATGGATTATAGATTCCCCATCGGTTCCATGTTGGCTAGTATAATGAATAGTGTGGCTAAAACAAATGTATTAGTAGACGGCCGATTTATCTTAAATTAATTTAGGTATCTATATTTAAATAGTTCACCAAATATTGTACATTTATACCATACCAGAAAGCCGTCCTCCATAATTTAATAGGCTTGTTTCTTCAGTTGCAGCTTCTTATTTTCACTCACTTCACTAACTTACCAGAATCGGCAACGTGTCCCATCTTTAAGTGCAATAACAAAGCTCCTTCACCATATTTTAGTGATTATAAAGAGATGCGCACAGCCCGATTTTTAAAAACTATTATAAATATCTTAATAGTGTCCAAAATTTAATGAATGAGAAAGAAGAAACAAAATGGTGCGGACCTATATATTGCTATTGCTCTTAACCCTTCATTCTTTCACCTGTAGCAACAGAAAAGGAAAGAAAACTATCTTACCTTTCAATCATGATAGAAGCGAAGGTGATGGTATTAACAACGGTGCCAATTGCAGCAAGACGGATCAATCCACATTCAAGCAAGCACTTGAGTGAGGAATGACCCGTAAAACACTAAATCTGCATTTTTTTGTACCGACGCCCAGCGAGAATGAGAAGAACGTGAGGAGTGTGGAGATGAATGGAGAGCAAATATCGTCATTTTTACATGTATTTTCCCATAAGGAAATTTAAGGTTCGATCTGCATTTTAAATCTAACGGCGCTTAGCGTCGCGACGCCCAGAATGAGAAGAATGTGGGAAGTGTGGAGATGAATGAAGAGCAATATCATCATTTTTACAGGTATTTTCCATAAGGAAATTTAGGGTTCGATTTGCATTTTTTTTTACCGACGCCTACCGTCGCGACGCTTAGAATGAGAAGAACGTGACGCAATTTACCAGTGGCTGTTAGCGTCTCCACCATAACCATCAAACTTTAATATTTGATTTAAATTTTACTTTTTGTGTGTGTGTGTGTGTTTATCGCAACCATTTCAGGATGGCTGATAAATTTTCTATTTCATTATAAGTAAATACTGATTAAATACAGTTTTTTTTACTTCTAAATTATCCAAAAAATAGTTGAAAAATCACATTCAAAGTAAAAAAAAATCTCTTAATTCTTACATATCAGTTTTTAACGTTTGTTGCTTTTAAATTTAAACCCCTAATTAAAAAAAAATATTGAAGGAAAGACACATACAAATTTAGAAAATTATAATTTCCCATCATAACCCTTTAGAGATAGCCGATAGATGATTTCTTTAATAGCCAACAGGCAACAATTTTCCCTGATCGTGTCTATAAGACATATGGAAAACACTGTATATACCTAACTCTTTAAAAGTGTCAACCTCTTTTGTAGGGAGGGATTATCGATCACCAGAGTCGGTACGTCTCCCCTCGGAAGGGTACCTGTCGTGTTTCCATGCGGAAAAAAGTCGATCATCCCTTTATATCACAGAAGCCAAATCGTATATAAAATATTTAAGTTTTAACTCTATTATTTATCGCAACCCTCTCAGGATGATTTAATAAATTTTCTATTTCATTATAAGTAATGACTGAAAATTTATCAGCCATCCTCAAATGGTTGCGATAAACACACACACACACACACACACAAAAAGTAAAATTTAAATCAAATATTAAAGTTTGATGGTTATGGTGGAGACGCTAACAGCCACTGGTAAATTGCGTCACGTTCTTCTCATTCTAAGCGTCGCGACGGTAGGCGTCGGTAAAAAAAAAATGCAAATCGAACCCTAAATTTCCTTATGGGAAAATACCTGTAAAAATGATGATATTGCTCTTCATTCATCTCCACACTTCCCACATTCTTCTCATTGTGGGCGTCGCGACGCTAAGCGTCGTTAGATTTAAAATGCAGATGGAACCTTAAATTTCCTTATGGGAAAATACATGTAAAAATGACGATATTTGCTCTCCATTCATCTCCACACTCCTCACGTTCTTCTCATTCTGGGCGTCGGTAGAAAAAATGCAGATCGAACCTTAAATTTTCCCATAAGAAATAACATGTAAAAGTGGTGGTGGAACAAACCAGTGTTGTACGGCCCTGAACCAGCGGGGGGGGGGGGGGGGGTAACAACAGACAGCTGCTTACCCATTAAAAACAACAACCTAAAATGCAAACAGCTGCCAAGGACCATTCAAGTTTGACCACTTATAATATATTCTTAAATCCTAAAAAAAACTGTTAATTAAAACACAAAAAGGGTGGTTTTGTACATCAATATTCGAAAATATTGGACAACCTTTCCTAAAAATAAAATCGTTAATTAAAACCTAAAAAAATGTATAAAATTAATATAAACCGGTGGTTTTATATATCAACATTTGAAAATAGTGGACAAAACCTTTCCTAAAAGTAAAATCGTTAATTAAAACCTAAAAAAAATGTATAAAATTAATATAAACCGGTGGTTTTATGCATCAACATTTGAAGATGTTGGACAAAACCTGAGCTAAAAATAAAAGGTTATTAGTAAAGGATAATGACGGTTATGCATCAAAATTAATTC
Organism: Barypeithes pellucidus; assembly: GCA_963991005.1. NCBI lineage: Eukaryota > Metazoa > Arthropoda > Insecta > Coleoptera > Curculionidae > Barypeithes > Barypeithes pellucidus. The sequence continues at coordinate 15,546,167 of OZ022561.1, read as the reverse complement.
GATTCCATTTCTTCCTTTTTCTGGCTTTTATTGGCCATGGATTATAGATTCCCCATCGGTTCCATGTTGGCCAGTATAATGAATAGTGTGGCTAAAACAAATGTATTAGTAGACGGCCGATTTATCTTAAATTAATTTAGGTATCTATATTTAAATAGTTCACCAAATATTGTACATTTATACCATACCAGAAAGCCGTCCTCCATAATTTGATAGGCTTGTTTCTTCAGTTGCAGCTTCTTATTTTCACTCACTAAACTAACTTACCAGAATCGGCAACGTGTCCCATCTTTAAGAGCAATAACAAAGCTCCTTCACCATATTTTAGTGATTATAAAGAGATGCGCACAGCCCGATTTTTAAAAACTATTATAAATATCTTAATAGTGTCCAAAATTTAATGAATGAGAAAGAAGAAACAAAATGGTGCGGACCTATATATTGCTATTGCTCTTAACCCTTCATTCTTTCACCTGTAGCAACAGAAAAGGAAAGAAAACTATCTTACCTTTCAATCATGATAGAAGCGAAGGTGATGGTATTAACAACGGTGCCAATTGCAGCAAGACGGATCTATCCACATTCAAGCAAGCACTTGAGTGAGGAATGACCCGTAAAACACTAAAGGTAGTAGATAAGCTACAAGAGTTCGGGGCCAAATACCACCACTTTTACATGTTATTTCTTATGGGAAAATTTAAGGTTCGATCTGCATTTTTTTCTATCGACGCCCAGCGTCGCGACGCCCAGAATGAGAAGAACGTGAGGAGTGTGGAGATGAATGGAGAGCAAATATCGTCATTTTTACATGTATTTTCCCATAAGGAAATTTAAGGTTCGATCTGCAGTTTAAATCTAACGACGCTTAGCGTCGCGACGCCCAGAATGAGAAGAATGTGGGAAGTGTGGAGATGAATGAAGAGCAATAACATCATTTTTACAGGTATTTTCCCATAAGGAAATTTAGGGTTCGATTTGAATTTTTTTTTACCGACGCCTACCGTCACGACGCTTAGAATGAGAAGAACGTGACGCAATTTACCAGTGGCTGTTAGCGTCTCCACCATAACCATCAAACTTTAATATTTGATTTAAATTTTACTTTTTGTGTGTGTGTGTTTATCGCAACCATTTCAGGATGGCTGATAAATTTTCTATTTCATTATAAGTAAATACTGATTAAATACAGTTTTTTTTACTTCTAAATTATCCAAAAAATAGTTGAAAAATCACATTCAAAGTAAAAAAAAATCTCTTAATTCTTACATATCAGTTTTTAACGTTTGTTGCTTTTAAATTTAAACCCCTAATTAAAAAAAAATATTGAAGGAAAGGCACATACAAATTTAGAAAATTATAATTTCCCATCATAACCCTTTAGAGATGGCCGATAGATGATTTCTTTAATAGCCAACAGGCAACAATTTTCCCTGATCGTGTCTATAAGACATATGGAAAACACTGTATATGCCTAACTCTTTAAAAGTGTCAACCTCTTTTGTAGGGAGGGATTATCGATCACCAGAGTCGGTACGTCTCCCCTCGGAAGGGTACCTGTCGTGTTTCCATGCGGAAAAAAGTCGATCATCCCTTTATATCACAGAAGCCAAATCGTATATAAAATATTTAAGTTTTAACTCTATTATTTATCGCAACCCTCTCAGGATGATTTAATAAATTTTCTATTTCATTATAAGTAATGACTGAAAATTTATCAGCCATCCTCAAATGGTTGCGATAAACACACACACACACACACACAAAAAGTAAAATTTAAATCAAATATTAAAGTTTGATGGTTATGGTGGAGACGCTAACAGCCACTGGTAAATTGCGTCACGTTCTTCTCATTCTAAGCATCGCGACGGTAGGCGTCGGTAAAAAAAATGCAAATCGAACCCTAAATTTCCTTATGGGAAAATACCTGTAAAGATGAGGATATTGCTCTTCATTCATCTCCACACTTCCCACATTCATCTCATTGTGGGCGTAGTGGACAAAACCTTTCCTAAAAGTAAAATCGTTAATTAAAACCTAAAAAAAATGTATAAAATTAATATAAACCGGTGGTTTTATATATCAACATTTGAAAATAGTGGATAAAACCTTTCCTAAAAGTATATATATATATATAACATCTGTTTACAACGTTCTACGTCTTCCGATTCCCAATCTCCATCCTTCTCTATCTCTCCATGCACCTTCTTCCAGTCGGAGCTTTTGGACCTCTTCGTCTACTCCCTCTCTCCAGCTTCTTCTTGGTCTTCCGTGTTTCCTCCTTCCGCCTGGTTTCCACTGCATCACTTGTTTAGGTATTCTTGTCTCTGGCATTCGTTGTACATGCCCAAACCATATTAGTTGTTTATCCTGAATGTCGTCCACTATTGTATGCTTGACTTTCATTACCTCTCTGATTCTCTCATTTGGTATCCTTTCCATCCTTGACCTGCCCGCCGCTCTCCTCCAGTAGTCCATTTCTGTTGCTTTCAGCATTTTCTTTGTTGTCTCTTTTAGTGGCCATACCTCCGAGGAGTAGGTGGTTATTGCCTTTACGATTGTGTTGTAAATTCTTGTTTTGTTTTCCTTGCTAATATTTTTGTCCCAGAGCACGCTATTAAGTAATGCTATTGCCTTTCTTCCCTGTGTATTTCGGTCTTTTATTGCTTCTGTTAAATCTCCGTTGTTTGTTAGTCTCATACCCAGATATTTATACTCTGTACATTGTTTTATTGTTTTTCCACTGTTTAGTATAAGGTCCCGTTGTTCTCCTCCTATACACATATATTCTGTTTTGGATAAGTTGACTTCCAATCCCCATTTGGTGTACTCCTCTATCAGCTTTCGGGTCATATATTCAAGGTCTTCATAATCTTGTGCGATTACTACTTGGTCATCCGCGAAGCTCAACGTGTATAGTATATAGTCTTCAAGGGGCAGGCCCATTCCTCTGCTGTTTCTCTTCCATGTTTTTATTGCCTGCTCTAGGTATATTTTGAACAGGGTTGGTGACAGACAACATCCCTGCTTAAGTCCTTTATCTGTTTTAAATCCTTTACTGATGTTCTTTCCCTGTTTTATTTTTGTTTTTATGTCTTCGTATAATGATCTTACCGCTTTAATCAATTCTGTATTTATATTGCTTGTTTCCAGAGCATGCCACAATTTACTGAGGGGTATGCTGTCGTATGCCTTCTTTAAGTCGACGAACAATAAGTGTAGCTCTTGGTTGTAACCTAGTTTTTTCTCCATTACTTGGGTTATCGTGAATAAGTGGTCCACCGTCGACCTTCCTGCTCTGAAACCTGCTTGTTCTTCTGCTTCGCTATCTGTGTATTCGTTTTCGATTTTGGCTTTTAATATTTTTCCATAAATTCTACTCAATGTACTTGTCACTGCTATACCTCGATAGTTTTCACATTTGTTTCTGTCCCCTTTTTTAAATATTGTTGTTAAATAGCTGGTTTTCCACTACATTGGTACCTCCTTCTTATTTATGCACGTCTGAAACAGTTTTGTTAAGTGATCAGTCAATTTGCTGCTTCCGTTTTTGATTAGTTCCCCATATATCTCTCCCGGTCCCGGTGATCTTCCATTTTTTAGGAATCCACATTGTTTTTTTACTTCTTCTTTTGTTATCCGTACTGGTGATCCCATTGTTTTTATGTTCTGCGTTTCCTCTTCTTTGAATTCTATCCGTTGTTCCGTTAATAGCTCTTGAAAGTATGTTTCCCATTGTTGTGATGTTATCGGGGTTACTATTTCTATTGATCTATTACTTCTTAGGTTTCTTAGTGTTCTCCAACTTTCCGTATTCCTTTTTCCTCCCAAGTAGGTATTTAGCCGTATACATTTTTTCTCCCATGATTCGTTTTTCTTCTGGCTGATTTTTCTTCTAACTTTTGTTTGGGCCTTTTTATATGTTTCCTTATCTTCAGTTTTTTTTGAACTTAGGTATATCTGATATTTCTTCCTTTTTTCCTCTATATCCTTCTCTATTTCCTCGTCCCACCAATATGGTTTGTTGTGGGTGGCGATATTTTCGTATCTCCCTAGGGCTTCTAATGCTGCGTTGTGTATACTTTCTTTAATATGTAGGTAGTGCTCTTCCAAGTTCGTGAATGTCATATTGTTACTTAGTTTTTGATCCAGTCGGTTTCTATATAACCACCTGGCAGTTTCATCCTCCAATGATGCCAGGTTGTACTTTTTTGTGTCTTCGGTTTCTTCTGAAGCTAGTTTGCCCTTAGATTCGTTTTGATTATTTTGTTTACCTCCCGGGAACCAGATTTTCGTTTTAAGTAGATAATGGTCGCTGCCGCATGTTGGTCCTCGACATATTTTTACGTCTCGTATTTCTAGGTTTGATTTTTGCTTTGCTATAGTATAGTCGATAATTGATTTTTGTCACCGTGTCTCGTTTGTCCATGTAAATTTGTGGATTTCTTTATGTTGGTAGAAGCCGTTCATAATTTTGAGGTTGTTTTGTTCACACAGTGCTATTAGTCTTTCCCCGTTGTTGTTCCTTCTGTCTTCTCCATACTTTCCAATCACTGGATCATTTTGCTTCCTCCCAACTCTTCCGTTTAGATCTCCCAGTATCAATAGTTCTCGTGTGTTTCCTAATTTCGTGATTTCCTCACTCATTTTTTGGTAGAACTCCTCTTTAGTTGTCCACGGATCTCCCTCATCTACTCCGTAAACTCCTAGCACTGTTATTTTTTCTCCAAACATTTGTAAATTCAGCTTTATTATTCTTTCGTTCACTGCTTCCCATGACTTTATACACCTTCTCCATTTTCGGTGTATTATAATTCCTACTCCTCTCTTTGCGCGTTCTTCTTTTGGTACCCCACTGTAAAAGTGGTCGTATTCTCCTAAACCTTCCGATCCTTGTCCCTTCTTTTTTGTCTCGGTTACGACGGTCAGGTCTATCTTGAGGTTTTTAAGTTCCACTATTACTTCATTCAGTTTCCTTGCGATGCCTTGTACATTCCATGTAGCCAAAATCATTGTCCTTTTCCGTTGCTTGGGTCGACTTAAATGTTCCTTTTTCTTCCGAGGCTTTTGATTGGGTCTTTTAACATTTCTATTTTTTCCGAGTACTAGGGAGTTAGCCTAGTGCCTCAACCTCCAACCTGTAGGGTTAGGTAATTTTTACTCAGGGTTTTCTTCCCCTAGCCTTTGACGAGCCACCATCCATCTACAAGGCAGCAGCTTCTTCACCTGTAATCCTAGGCAGGAGCCCTCACAGGGTACTACCATCCGGGCCAGATGGACCCTGGTTTTTTTCCGAGGTGTTACTCCTCGATCCCTCCTCCTTTCCCGTAATACTATGGGACCCCGGGCTTGGGACCGGCATGGCGGAGTTTTTCCTAAAAGTAAAATCGTTAATTAAAACCAAAAAAAAATGTATAAAATTAATATAAACCGGTGGTTTTATATATCAACATTTGAAAATAGTGGACAAAACCTTTCCTAAAAGTAAAATCGTTAATTAAAACCTAAAAAAAATGTATAAAATTAATATAAACCGGTGGTTTTATATATCAACATTTGAAAATAGTGGACAAAACCTTTCCTAAAAGTAAAATCGTTAATTAAAACCTAAAAAAAATGTATAAAATTAATATAAACCGGTGGTTTTATATATCAACATTTGAAAATAGTGGACAAAACCTTTCCTAAAAGTAAAATCGTTAATTAAAACCTAAAAAAAATGTATAAAATTAATATAAATCGGTGGTTTTATATATCAACATTTGAAAATAGTGGACAAAACCTTTCCTAAAAGTAAAATCGTTAATTAAAACCTAAAAAATGTATAAAATTAATATAAACCGGTGGTTTTATATATCAACATTTGAAAATAGTGGACAAAACCTTTCCTAAAAGTAAAATCGTTAATTACAACCTAAAAAAATGTATAAAATTAATATAAACCGGTGGTTTTATGCATCAACATTTGAAGATGTTGGACAAAACCTGAGCTAAAAATAAAAGGTTATTAGTAAAGGATAATGACGGTTATGCATCAAAATTAATTCGATTCCATTTCTTCCTTTTTCTGGCTTTTATTGGCCATGGATTATAGATTCCCCATCGGTTCCATGTTGGCTAGTATAATGAATAGTGTGGCTAAAACAAATGTATTAGTAGACGGCCGATTTATCTTAAATTAATTTAGGTATCTATATTTAAATAGTTCACCAAATATTGTACATTTATACCATACCAGAAAGCCGTCCTCCATAATTTAATAGGCTTGTTTCTTCAGTTGCAGCTTCTTATTTTCACTCACTTCACTAACTTACCAGAATCGGCAACGTGTCCCATCTTTAAGAGCAATAACAAAGCTCCTTCACCATATTTTAGTGATTATAAAGAGATGCGCACAGCCCGATTTTTAAAAACTATTATAAATATCTTAATAGTGTCCAAAATTTAATGAATGAAAATGGTGCGGACCTATATATTGCTATTGCTCTTAACCCTTCATTCTTTCACCTGTAGCAACAGAAAAGGAAAGAAAACTATCTTACCTTTCAATCATGATAGAAGCGAAGGTGATGGTATTAACAACGGTGCCAATTGCAGCAAGACGGATCAATCCACATTCAAGCAAGCACTTGAGTGAGGAATGACCCGTAAAACACTAAATCTGCATTTTTTTGTACCGACGCCCAGCGAGAATGAGAAGAACGTGAGGAGTGTGGAGATGAATGGAGAGCAAATATCGTCATTTTTACATGTATTTTCCCATAAGGAAATTTAAGGTTCGATCTGCATTTTAAATCTAACGACGCTTAGCGTCGCGACGCCCAGAATGAGAAGAATGTGGGAAGTGTGGAGATGAATGAAGAGCAATATCATCATTTTTACAGGTATTTTCCATAAGGAAATTTAGGGTTCGATTTGCATTTTTTTTTACCGACGCCTACCGTCGCGACGCTTAGAATGAGAAGAACGTGACGCAATTTACCAGTGGCTGTTAGCGTCTCCACCATAACCATCAAACTTTAATATTTGATTTAAATTTTACTTTGTGTGTGTGTGTGTGTGTTTATCGCAACCATTTCAGGATGGCTGATAAATTTTCTATTTCATTATAAGTAAATACTGATTAAATACAGTTTTTTTTTACTTCTAAATTATCCAAAAAATAGTTGAAAAATCACATTCAAAGTAAAAAAAAATCTCTTAATTCTTACATATCAGTTTTTAACGTTTGTTGCTTTTAAATTTAAACCCCTAATTAAAAAAAAATATTGAAGGAAAGACACATACAAATTTAGAAAATTATAATTTCCCATCATAACCCTTTAGAGATGGCCGATAGATGATTTCTTTAATAGCCAACAGGCAACAATTTTCCCTGATCGTGTCTATAAGACATATGGAAAACACTGTATATACCTAACTCTTTAAAAGTGTCAACCTCTTTTGTAGGGAGGGATTATCGATCACCAGAGTCGGTACGTCTCCCCTCGGAAGGGTACCTGTCGTGTTTCCATGCGGAAAAAAGTCGATCATCCCTTTATATCACAGAAGCCAAATCGTATATAAAATATTTAAGTTTTAACTCTATTATTTATCGCAACCCTCTCAGGATGATTTAATAAATTTCCTATTTCATTATAAGTAATGACTGAAAATTTATCAGCCATCCTCAAATGGTTGCGATAAACACACACACACACACACACACAAAAAGTAAAATTTAAATCAAATATTAAAGTTTGATGGTTATGGTGGAGACGCTAACAGCCACTGGTAAATTGCGTCACGTTCTTCTCATTCTAAGCGTCGCGACGGTATCGAACCCTAAATTTCCTTATGGGAAAATACCTGTAAAAATGATGATATTGCTCTTCATTCATCTCCACACTTCCCACATTCTTCTCATTGTGGGCGTCGCGACGCTAAGCGTCGTTAGATTTAAAATGCAGATCGAACCTTAAATTTCCTTATGGGAAAATACATGTAAAAATGACGATATTTGCTCTCCATTCATCTCCACACTCCTCACGTTCTTCTCATTCTGGGCGTCGGTAGAAAAAAATGCAGATCGAACCTTAAATTTTCCCATAAGAAATAACATGTAAAAGTGGTGGTGGAACAAACCAGTGTTGTACGGCCCTGAACCAGCGGGGGGGGGGGGGGGGAACAACAGACAGCTGCTTACCCATTAAAAACAACAACCTAAAATGCAAACAAACAGCTGCCAAGGACCATTCAAGTTTGACCACTTATAATATATTCTTAAATCCTAAAAAAAACTGTTAATTAAAACACAAAAAGGGTGGTTTTGTACATCAATATTCGAAAATATTGGACAAAACCTTTCCTAAAAATAAAATCGTTAATTAAAACCTAAAAAAAATGTATAAAATTAATATAAACCGGTGGTTTTATGCATCAACATTTGAAGATGTTGGACAAAACCTGAGCTAAAAATAAAAGGTTATTAGTAAAAGATAATGACGGTTATGCATCAAAATTAATTCGATTCCATTTCTTCCTTTTTCTGGCTTTTATTGGCCATGGATTATAGATTCCCCATCGGTTCCATGTTGGCCAGTATAATGAATAGTGTGGCTAAAACAAATGTATTAGTAGACGGCCGATTTATCTTAAATTAATTTAGGTATCTATATTTAAATAGTTCACCAAATATTGTACATTTATACCATACCAGAAAGCCGTCCTCCATAATTTGATAGGCTTGTTTCTTCAGTTGCAGCTTCTTATTTTCACTCACTTCACTAACTTACCAGAATCGGCAACGTGTCCCATCTTTAAGAGCAATAACAAAGCTCCTTCACCATATTTTAGTGATTATAAAGAGATGCGCACAGCCCGATTTTTAAAAACTATTATAAATATCTTAATAGTGTCCAAAATTTAATGAATGAGAAAGAAGAAACAAAATGGTGCGGACCTATATATTGCTATTGCTCTTAACCCTTCATTCTTTCACCTGTAGCAACAGAAAAGGAAAGAAAACTATCTTACCTTTCAATCATGATAGAAGCGAAGGTGATGGTATTAACAACGGTGCCAATTGCAGCAAGACGGATCAATCCACATTCAAGCAAGCACTTGAGTGAGGAATGACCCGTAAAACACTAAAGGTAGTAGATAAGCTACAAGAGTTCGGGGCCAAATACCACCACTTTTACATGTTATTTCTTATGGGAAAATTTAAGGTTCGATCTGCATTTTTTTCTACCGACGCCCAGCGTCGCGACGCCCAGAATGAGAAGAACGTGAGGAGTGTGGAGATGAATGGAGAGCAAATATCGTCATTTTTACATGTATTTTCCCATAAGGAAATTTAAGGTTCGATCTGCAGTTTAAATCTAACGACGCTTAGCGTCGCGACGCCCAGAATGAGAAGAATGTGGGAAGTGTGGAGATGAATGAAGAGCAATATCATCATTTTTACAGGTATTTTCCCATAAGGAAATTTAGGGTTCGATTTGCATTTTTTTTTACCGACGCCTACCGCCACGACGCTTAGAATGAGAAGAACGTGACGCAATTTACCAGTGGCTGTTAGCGTCTCCACCATAACCATCAAACTTTAATATTTGATTTAAATTTTACTTTTTGTGTGTGTGTGTTTATCGCAACCATTTCAGGATGGCTGATAAATTTTCTATTTCATTATAAGTAAATACTGATTAAATACAGTTTTTTTTACTTCTAAATTATCCAAAAAATAGTTGAAAAATCACATTCAAAGTAAAAAAAAATCTCTTAATTCTTACATATCAGTTTTTAACGTTTGTTGCTTTTAAATTTAAACCCCTAATTAAAAAAAAATATTGAAGGAAAGACACATACAAATTTAGAAAATTATAATTTCCCATCATAACCCTTTAGAGATGGCCGATAGATGATTTCTTTAATAGCCAACAGGCAACAATTTTCCCTGATCGTGTCTATAAGACATATGGAAAACACTGTATATACCTAACTCTTTAAAAGTGTCAACCTCTTTTGTAGGGAGGGATTATCGATCACCAGAGTCGGTACGTCTCCCCTCGGAAGGGTACCTGTCGTGTTTCCATGCGGAAAAAAGTCGATCATCCCTTTATATCACAGAAGCTAAATCGTATATAAAATATTTAAGTTTTAACTCTATTATTTATCGCAACCCTCTCAGGATGATTTAATAAATTTTCTATTTCATTATAAGTAATGACTGAAAATTTATCAGCCATCCTCAAATGGTTGCGATAAACACACACACACACACACACACACACACAAAAAGTAAAATTTAAATCAAATATTAAAGTTTGATGGTTATGGTGGAGACGCTAACAGCCACTGGTAAATTGCGTCACGTTCTTCTCATTCTAAGCATCGCGACGGTAGGCGTCGGTAAAAAAAATGCAAATCGAACCCTAAATTTCCTTATGGGAAAATACCTGTAAAAATGAGGATATTGCTCTTCATTCATCTCCACACTTCCCACATTCTTCTCATTGTGGGCGTAGTGGACAAAACCTTTCCTAAAAGTAAAATCGTTAATTAAAACCTAAAAAAAATGTATAAAATTAATATAAACCGGTGGTTTTATATATCAACATTTGAAAATAGTGGATAAAACCTTTCCTAAAAGTATATATATATATATAACATCTGTTTACAACGTTCTACGTCTTCCGATTCCCAATCTCCATCCTTCTCTATCTCTCCATGCACCTTCTTCCAGTCGGAGCTTTTGGACCTCTTCGTCTACTCCCTCTCTCCAGCTTCTTCTTGGTCTTCCGTGTTTCCTCCTTCCGCCTGGTTTCCACTGCATCACTTGTTTAGGTATTCTTGTCTCTGGCATTCGTTGTACATGCCCAAACCATATTAGTTGTTTATCCTGAATGTCGTCCACTATTGTATGCTTGACTTTCATTACCTCTCTGATTCTCTCATTTGGTATCCTTTCCATCCTTGACCTGCTCGCCGCTCTCCTCCAGTAGTCCATTTCTGTTGCTTTCAGCATTTTCTTTGTTGTCTCTTTTAGTGGCCATACCTCCGAGGAGTAGGTGGTTATTGCCTTTACGATTGTGTTGTAAATTCTTGTTTTGTTTTCCTTGCTAATATTTTTGTCCCAGAGCACGCTATTAAGTAATGCTATTGCCTTTCTTCCCTGTGTATTTCGGTCTTTTATTGCTTCTGTTAAATCTCCGTTGTTTGTTAGTCTCATACCCAGATATTTATACTCTGTACATTGTTTTATTGTTTTTCCACTGTTTAGTATAAGGTCCCGTTGTTCTCCTCCTATACACATATATTCTGTTTTGGATAAGTTGACTTCCAATCCCCATTTGGTGTACTCCTCTATCAGCTTTCGGGTCATATATTCAAGGTCTTCATAATCTTGTGCGATTACTACTTGGTCATCCGCGAAGCTCAACGTGTATAGTATATAGTCTTCAAGGGGCAGACCCATTCCTCTGCTGTTTCTCTTCCATGTTTTTATTGCCTGCTCTAGGTATATTTTGAACAGGGTTGGTGACAGACAACATCCCTGCTTAAGTCCTTTATCTGTTTTAAATCCTTTACTGATGTTCTTTCCCTGTTTTATTTTTGTTTTTATGTCTTCGTATAATGATCTTACCGCTTTAATCAATTCTGTATTTATATTGCTTGTTTCCAGAGCATGCCACAATTTACTGAGGGGTATGCTGTCGTATGCCTTCTTTAAGTCGACGAACAATAAGTGTAGCTCTTGGTTGTAACCTAGTTTTTTCTCCATTACTTGGGTTATCGTGAATAAGTGGTCCACCGTCGACCTTCCTGCTCTGAAACCTGCTTGTTCTTCTGCTTCGCTATCTGTGTATTCGTTTTCGATTTTGGCTTTTAATATTTTTCCATAAATTCTACTCAATGTACTTGTCACTGCTATACCTCGATAGTTTTCACATTTGTTCCTGTCCCCTTTTTTAAATATTGTTGTTAAATAGCTGGTTTTCCACTACATTGGTACCTCCTTCTTATTTATGCACGTCTGAAACAGTTTTGTTAAGTGATCAGTCAATTTGCTGCTTCCGTTTTTGATTAGTTCCCCATATATCTCTCCCGGTCCCGGTGATCTTCCATTTTTTAGGAATCCACATTGTTTTTTTACTTCTTCTTTTGTTATCCGTACTGGTGATCCCATTGTTTTTATGTTCTGCGTTTCCTCTTCTTTGAATTCTATCCGTTGTTCCGTTAATAGCTCTTGAAAGTATGTTTCCCATTGTTGTGATGTTATCGGGGTTACTATTTCTATTGATCTATTACTTCTTAGGTTTCTTAGTGTTCTCCAACTTTCCGTATTCCTTTTTCCTCCCAAGTAGGTATTTAGCCGTATACATTTTTTCTCCCATGATTCGTTTTTCTTCTGGCTGATTTTTCTTCTAACTTTTGTTTGGGCCTTTTTATATGTTTCCTTATCTTCAGTTTTTTTTGAACTTAGGTATATCTGATATTTCTTCCTTTTTTCCTCTATATCCTTCTCTATTTCCTCGTCCCACCAATATGGTTTGTTGTGGGTGGCGATATTTTCGTATCTCCCTAGGGCTTCTAATGCTGCGTTGTGTATACTTTCTTTAATATGTAGGTAGTGCTCTTCCAAGTTCGTGAATGTCATATTGTTACTTAGTTTTTGATCCAGTCGGTTTCTATATAGCCACCTGGCAGTTTCATCCTCCAATGATGCCAGGTTGTACTTTTTTGTGTCTTCGGTTTCTTCTGAAGCTAGTTTGCCCTTAGATTCGTTTTGATTATTTTGTTTACCTCCCGGGAACCAGATTTTCGTTTTAAGTAGATAATGGTCGCTGCCGCATGTTGGTCCTCGACATATTTTTACGTCTCGTATTTCTAGGTTTGATTTTTGCTTTGCTATAGTATAGTCGATAATTGATTTTTGTCACCGTGTCTCGTTTGTCCATGTAAATTTGTGGATTTCTTTATGTTGGTAGAAGCCGTTCATAATTTTGAGGTTGTTTTGTTCACACAGTGCTATTAGTCTTTCCCCGTTGTTGTTCCTTCTGTCTTCTCCATACTTTCCAATCACTGGATCATTTTGCTTCCTCCCAACTCTTCCGTTTAGATCTCCCAGTATCAATAGTTCTCGTGTGTTTCCTAATTTCGTGATTTCCTCACTCATTTTTTGGTAGAACTCCTCTTTAGTTGTCCACGGATCTCCCTCATCTACTCCGTAAACTCCTAGCACTGTTATTTTTTCTCCAAACATTTGTAAATTCAGCTTTATTATTCTTTCGTTCACTGCTTCCCATGACTTTATACACCTTCTCCATTTTCGGTGTATTATAATTCCTACTCCTCTCTTTGCGCGTTCTTCTTTTGGTACCCCACTGTAAAAGTGGTCGTATTCTCCTAAACCTTCCGATCCTTGTCCCTTCTTTTTTGTCTCGGTTACGACGGTCAGGTCTATCTTGAGGTTTTTAAGTTCCACTATTACTTCATTCAGTTTCCTTGCGATGCCTTGTACATTCCATGTAGCCAAAATCATTGTCCTTTTCCGTTGCTTGGGTCGACTTAAATGTTCCTTTTTCTTCCGAGGCTTTTGATTGGGTCTTTTAACATTTCTATTTTTTCCGAGTACTAGGGAGTTAGCCTAGTGCCTCAACCTCCAACCTGTAGGGTTAGGTAATTTTTACTCAGGGTTTTCTTCCCCTAGCCTTTGACGAGCCACCATCCATCTACAAGGCAGCAGCTTCTTCACCTGTAATCCTAGGCAGGAGCCCTCACAGGGTACTACCATCCGGGCCAGATGGACCCTGGTTTTTTTCCGAGGTGTTACTCCTCGATCCCTCCTCCTTTCCCGTAATACTATGGGACCCCGGGCTTGGGACCGGCATGGCGGAGTTTTTCCTAAAAGTAAAATCGTTAATTAAAACCAAAAAAAAATGTATAAAATTAATATAAACCGGTGGTTTTATATATCAACATTTGAAAATAGTGGACAAAACCTTTCCTAAAAGTAAAATCGTTAATTAAAACCAAAAAAAAATGTATAAAATTAATATAAACCGGTGGTTTTATATATCAACATTTGAAAATAGTGGACAAAACCTTTCCTAAAAGTAAAATCGTTAATTAAAACCTAAAAAAAATGTATAAAATTAATATAAACCGGTGGTTTTATATATCAACATTTGAAAATAGTGGACAAAACCTTTCCTAAAAGTAAAATCGTTAATTAAAACCTAAAAAAAATGTATAAAATTAATATAAACCGGTGGTTTTATATATCAACATTTGAAAATAGTGGACAAAACCTTTCCTAAAAGTAAAATCGTTAATTAAAACCTAAAAAAAAATGTATAAAATTAATATAAACCGGTGGTTTTATATATCAACATTTGAAAATAGTGGACAAAACCTTTCCTAAAAGTAAAATCGTTAATTAAAACCTAAAAAATGTATAAAATTAATATAAACCGGTGGTTTTATATATCAACATTTGAAGATGTTGGACAAAACCTGAGCTAAAAATAAAAGGTTATTAGTAAAGGATAATGACGGTTATGCATCAAAATTAATTCGATTCCATTTCTTCCTTTTTCTGGCTTTTATTGGCCATGGATTATAGATTCCCCATCGGTTCCATGTTGGCTAGTATAATGAATAGTGTGGCTAAAACAAATGTATTAGTAGACGGCCGATTTATCTTAAATTAATTTAGGTATCTATATTTAAATAGTTCACCAAATATTGTACATTTATACCATACCAGAAAGCCGTCCTCCATAATTTAATAGGCTTGTTTCTTCAGTTGCAGCTTCTTATTTTCACTCACTTCACTAACTTACCAGAATCGGCAACGTGTCCCATCTTTAAGAGCAATAACAAAGCTCCTTCACCATATTTTAGTGATTATAAAGAGATGCGCACAGCCCGATTTTTAAAAACTATTATAAATATCTTAATAGTGTCCAAAATTTAATGAATGAAAATGGTGCGGACCTATATATTGCTATTGCTCTTAACCCTTCATTCTTTCACCTGTAGCAACAGAAAAGGAAAGAAAACTATCTTACCTTTCAATCATGATAGAAGCGAAGGTGATGGTATTAACAACGGTGCCAATTGCAGCAAGACGGATCAATCCACATTCAAGCAAGCACTTGAGTGAGGAATGACCCGTAAAACACTAAATCTGCATTTTTTTGTACCGACGCCCAGCGAGAATGAGAAGAACGTGAGGAGTGTGGAGATGAATGGAGAGCAAATATCGTCATTTTTACATGTATTTTCCCATAAGGAAATTTAAGGTTCGATCTGCATTTTAAATCTAACGACGCTTAGCGTCGCGACGCCCAGAATGAGAAGAATGTGGGAAGTGTGGAGATGAATGAAGAGCAATATCATCATTTTTACAGGTATTTTCCATAAGGAAATTTAGGGTTCGATTTGCATTTTTTTTTACCGACGCCTACCGTCGCGACGCTTAGAATGAGAAGAACGTGACGCAATTTACCAGTGGCTGTTAGCGTCTCCACCATAACCATCAAACTTTAATATTTGATTTAAATTTTACTTTGTGTGTGTGTGTGTGTGTTTATCGCAACCATTTCAGGATGGCTGATAAATTTTCTATTTCATTATAAGTAAATACTGATTAAATACAGTTTTTTTTTACTTCTAAATTATCCAAAAAATAGTTGAAAAATCACATTCAAAGTAAAAAAAAATCTCTTAATTCTTACATATCAGTTTTTAACGTTTGTTGCTTTTAAATTTAAACCCCTAATTAAAAAAAAATATTGAAGGAAAGACACATACAAATTTAGAAAATTATAATTTCCCATCATAACCCTTTAGAGATGGCCGATAGATGATTTCTTTAATAGCCAACAGGCAACAATTTTCCCTGATCGTGTCTATAAGACATATGGAAAACACTGTATATACCTAACTCTTTAAAAGTGTCAACCTCTTTTGTAGGGAGGGATTATCGATCACCAGAGTCGGTACGTCTCCCCTCGGAAGGGTACCTGTCGTGTTTCCATGCGGAAAAAAGTCGATCATCCCTTTATATCACAGAAGCCAAATCGTATATAAAATATTTAAGTTTTAACCCTATTATTTATCGCAACCCTCTCAGGATGATTTAATAAATTTCCTATTTCATTATAAGCAATGACTGAAAATTTATCAGCCATCCTCAAATGGTTGCGATAAACACACACACACACACACACACAAAAAGTAAAATTTAAATCAAATATTAAAGTTTGATGGTTATGGTGGAGACGCTAACAGCCACTGGTAAATTGCGTCACGTTCTTCTCATTCTAAGCGTCGCGACGGTATCGAACCCTAAATTTCCTTATGGGAAAATACCTGTAAAAATGATGATATTGCTCTTCATTCATCTCCACACTTCCCACATTCTTCTCATTGTGGGCGTCGCGACGCTAAGCGTCGTTAGATTTAAAATGCAGATCGAACCTTAAATTTCCTTATGGGAAAATACATGTAAAAATGACGATATTTGCTCTCCATTCATCTCCACACTCCTCACGTTCTTCTCATTCTGGGCGTCGGTAGAAAAAAATGCAGATCGAACCTTAAATTTTCCCATAAGAAATAACATGTAAAAGTGGTGGTGGAACAAACCAGTGTTGTACGGTCCTGAACCAGCGGGGGGGGGGGGGGGGGGGGGGTAACAACAGACAGCTGCTTACCCATTAAAAACAACAACCTAAAATGCAAACAAACAGCTGCCAAGGACCATTCAAGTTTGACCACTTATAATATATTCTTAAATCCTAAAAAAAACTGTTAATTAAAACACAAAAAGGGTGGTTTTGTACATCAATATTCGAAAATATTGGACAAAACCTTTCCTAAAAATAAAATCGTTAATTAAAACCTAAAAAAAATGTATAAAATTAATATAAACCGGTGGTTTTATATATCAATATTTGAAAATAGTGGACAAAACCTTTCCTAAAAGTAAAATCGTTAATTAAAACCTAAAAAAAATGTATAAAATTAATATAAACCGGTGGTTTTATGCATCAACATTTGAAGATGTTGGACAAAACCTGAGCTAAAAATAAAAGGTTATTAGTAAAGGATAATGACGGTTATGCATCAAAATTAATTCGATTCCATTTCTTCCTTTTTCTGGCTTTTATTGGCCATGGATTATAGATTCCCCATCGGTTCCATGTTGGCCAGTATAATGAATAGTGTGGCTAAAACAAATGTATTAGTAGACGGCCGATTTATCTTAAATTAATTTAGGTATCTATATTTAAATAGTTCACCAAATATTGTACATTTATACCATACCAGAAAGCCGTCCTCCATAATTTGATAGGCTTGTTTCTTCAGTTGCAGCTTCTTATTTTCACTCACTTCACTAACTTACCAGAATCGGCAACGTGTCCCATCTTTAAGAGCAATAACAAAGCTCCTTCACCATATTTTAGTGATTATAAAGAGATGCGCACAGCCCGATTTTTAAAAACTATTATAAATATCTTAATAGTGTCCAAAATTTAATGAATGAGAAAGAAGAAACAAAATGGTGCGGACCTATATATTGCTATTGCTCTTAACCCTTCATTCTTTCACCTGTAGCAACAGAAAAGGAAAGAAAACTATCTTACCTTTCAATCATGATAGAAGCGAAGGTGATGGTATTAACAACGGTGCCAATTGCAGCAAGACGGATCAATCCACATTCAAGCAAGCACTTGAGTGAGGAATGACCCGTAAAACACTAAAGGTAGTAGATAAGCTACAAGAGTTCGGGGCCAAATACCACCACTTTTACATGTTATTTCTTATGGGAAAATTTAAGGTTCGATCTGCATTTTTTTCTACCGACGCCCAGCGTCGCGACGCCCAGAATGAGAAGAACGTGAGGAGTGTGGAGATGAATGGAGAGCAAATATCGTCATTTTTACATGTATTTTCCCATAAGGAAATTTAAGGTTCGATCTGCAGTTTAAATCTAACGACGCTTAGCGTCGCGACGCCCAGAATGAGAAGAATGTGGGAAGTGTGGAGATGAATGAAGAGCAATATCATCATTTTTACAGGTATTTTCCCATAAGGAAATTTAGGGTTCGATTTGCATTTTTTTTTACCGACGCCTACCGCCACGACGCTTAGAATGAGAAGAACGTGACGCAATTTACCAGTGGCTGTTAGCGTCTCCACCATAACCATCAAACTTTAATATTTGATTTAAATTTTACTTTTTGTGTGTGTGTGTTTATCGCAACCATTTCAGGATGGCTGATAAATTTTCTATTTCATTATAAGTAAATACTGATTAAATACAGTTTTTTTTACTTCTAAATTATCCAAAAAATAGTTGAAAAATCACATTCAAAGTAAAAAAAAATCTCTTAATTCTTACATATCAGTTTTTAACGTTTGTTGCTTTTAAATTTAAACCCCTAATTAAAAAAAAATATTGAAGGAAAGACACATACAAATTTAGAAAATTATAATTTCCCATCATAACCCTTTAGAGATGGCCGATAGATGATTTCTTTAATAGCCAACAGGCAACAATTTTCCCTGATCGTGTCTATAAGACATATGGAAAACACTGTATATACCTAACTCTTTAAAAGTGTCAACCTCTTTTGTAGGGAGGGATTATCGATCACCAGAGTCGGTACGTCTCCCCTCGGAAGGGTACCTGTCGTGTTTCCATGCGGAAAAAAGTCGATCATCCCTTTATATCACAGAAGCTAAATCGTATATAAAATATTTAAGTTTTAACTCTATTATTTATCGCAACCCTCTCAGGATGATTTAATAAATTTTCTATTTCATTATAAGTAATGACTGAAAATTTATCAGCCATCCTCAAATGGTTGCGATAAACACACACACACACACACACACACAAAAAGTAAAATTTAAATCAAATATTAAAGTTTGATGGTTATGGTGGAGACGCTAACAGCCACTGGTAAATTGCGTCACGTTCTTCTCATTCTAAGCATCGCGACGGTAGGCGTCGGTAAAAAAAATGCAAATCGAACCCTAAATTTCCTTATGGGAAAATACCTGTAAAAATGAGGATTTCTCTTCATTCATCTCCACACTTCCCACATTCTTCTCATTGTGGGCGTAGTGGACAAAACCTTTCCTAAAAGTAAAATCGTTAATTAAAACCTAAAAAAAATGTATAAAATTAATATAAACCGGTGGTTTTATATATCAACATTTGAAAATAGTGGATAAAACCTTTCCTAAAAGTATATATATATATATAACATCTGTTTACAACGTTCTACGTCTTCCGATTCCCAATCTCCATCCTTCTCTATCTCTCCATGCACCTTCTTCCAGTCGGAGCTTTTGGACCTCTTCGTCTACTCCCTCTCTCCAGCTTCTTCTTGGTCTTCCGTGTTTCCTCCTTCCGCCTGGTTTCCACTGCATCACTTGTTTAGGTATTCTTGTCTCTGGCATTCGTTGTACATGCCCAAACCATATTAGTTGTTTATCCTGAATGTCGTCCACTATTGTATGCTTGACTTTCATTACCTCTCTGATTCTCTCATTTGGTATCCTTTCCATCCTTGACCTGCCCGCCGCTCTCCTCCAGTAGTCCATTTCTGTTGCTTTCAGCATTTTCTTTGTTGTCTCTTTTAGTGGCCATACCTCCGAGGAGTAGGTGGTTATTGCCTTTACGATTGTGTTGTAAATTCTTGTTTTGTTTTCCTTGCTAATATTTTTGTCCCAGAGCACGCTATTAAGTAATGCTATTGCCTTTCTTCCCTGTGTATTTCGGTCTTTTATTGCTTCTGTTAAATCTCCGTTGTTTGTTAGTCTCATACCCAGATATTTATACTCTATACATTGTTTTATTGTTTTTCCACTGTTTAGTATAAGGTCCCGTTGTTCTCCTCCTATACACATATATTCTGTTTTGGATAAGTTGACTTCCAATCCCCATTTGGTGTACTCCTCTATCAGCTTTCGGGTCATATATTCAAGGTCTTCATAATCTTGTGCGATTACTACTTGGTCATCCGCGAAGCTCAACGTGTATAGTATATAGTCTTCAAGGGGCAGACCCATTCCTCTGCTGTTTCTCTTCCATGTTTTTATTGCCTGCTCTAGGTATATTTTGAACAGGGTTGGTGACAGACAACATCCCTGCTTAAGTCCTTTATCTGTTTTAAATCCTTTACTGATGTTCTTTCCCTGTTTTATTTTTGTTTTTATGTCTTCGTATAATGATCTTACCGCTTTAATCAATTCTGTATTTATATTGCTTGTTTCCAGAGCATGCCACAATTTACTGAGGGGTATGCTGTCGTATGCCTTCTTTAAGTCGACGAACAATAAGTGTAGCTCTTGGTTGTAACCTAGTTTTTTCTCCATTACTTGGGTTATCGTGAATAAGTGGTCCACCGTCGACCTTCCTGCTCTGAAACCTGCTTGTTCTTCTGCTTCGCTATCTGTGTATTCGTTTTCGATTTTGGCTTTTAATATTTTTCCATAAATTCTACTCAATGTACTTGTCACTGCTATACCTCGATAGTTTTCACATTTGTTCCTGTCCCCTTTTTTAAATATTGTTGTTAAATAGCTGGTTTTCCACTACATTGGTACCTCCTTCTTATTTATGCACGTCTGAAACAGTTTTGTTAAGTGATCAGTCAATTTGCTGCTTCCGTTTTTGATTAGTTCCCCATATATCTCTCCCGGTCCCGGTGATCTTCCATTTTTTAGGAATCCACATTGTTTTTTTACTTCTTCTTTTGTTATCCGTACTGGTGATCCCATTGTTTTTATGTTCTGCGTTTCCTCTTCTTTGAATTCTATCCGTTGTTCCGTTAATAGCTCTTGAAAGTATGTTTCCCATTGTTGTGATGTTATCGGGGTTACTATTTCTATTGATCTATTACTTCTTAGGTTTCTTAGTGTTCTCCAACTTTCCGTATTCCTTTTTCCTCCCAAGTAGGTATTTAGCCGTATACATTTTTTCTCCCATGATTCGTTTTTCTTCTGGCTGATTTTTCTTCTAACTTTTGTTTGGGCCTTTTTATATGTTTCCTTATCTTCAGTTTTTTTTGAACTTAGGTATATCTGATATTTCTTCCTTTTTTCCTCTATATCCTTCTCTATTTCCTCGTCCCACCAATATGGTTTGTTGTGGGTGGCGATATTTTCGTATCTCCCTAGGGCTTCTAATGCTGCGTTGTGTATACTTTCTTTAATATGTAGGTAGTGCTCTTCCAAGTTCGTGAATGTCATATTGTTACTTAGTTTTTGATCCAGTCGGTTTCTATATAGCCACCTGGCAGTTTCATCCTCCAATGATGCCAGGTTGTACTTTTTTGTGTCTTCGGTTTCTTCTGAAGCTAGTTTGCCCTTAGATTCGTTTTGATTATTTTGTTTACCTCCCGGGAACCAGATTTTCGTTTTAAGTAGATAATGGTCGCTGCCGCATGTTGGTCCTCGACATATTTTTACGTCTCGTATTTCTAGGTTTGATTTTTGCTTTGCTATAGTATAGTCGATAATTGATTTTTGTCACCGTGTCTCGTTTGTCCATGTAAATTTGTGGATTTCTTTATGTTGGTAGAAGCCGTTCATAATTTTGAGGTTGTTTTGTTCACACAGTGCTATTAGTCTTTCCCCGTTGTTGTTCCTTCTGTCTTCTCCATACTTTCCAATCACTGGATCATTTTGCTTCCTCCCAACTCTTCCGTTTAGATCTCCCAGTATCAATAGTTCTCGTGTGTTTCCTAATTTCGTGATTTCCTCACTCATTTTTTGGTAGAACTCCTCTTTAGTTGTCCACGGATCTCCCTCATCTACTCCGTAAACTCCTAGCACTGTTATTTTTTCTCCAAACATTTGTAAATTCAGCTTTATTATTCTTTCGTTCACTGCTTCCCATGACTTTATACACCTTCTCCATTTTCGGTGTATTATAATTCCTACTCCTCTCTTTGCGCGTTCTTCTTTTGGTACCCCACTGTAAAAGTGGTCGTATTCTCCTAAACCTTCCGATCCTTGTCCCTTCTTTTTTGTCTCGGTTACGACGGTCAGGTCTATCTTGAGGTTTTTAAGTTCCACTATTACTTCATTCAGTTTCCTTGCGATGCCTTGTACATTCCATGTAGCCAAAATCATTGTCCTTTTCCGTTGCTTGGGTCGACTTAAATGTTCCTTTTTCTTCCGAGGCTTTTGATTGGGTCTTTTAACATTTCTATTTTTTCCGAGTACTAGGGAGTTAGCCTAGTGCCTCAACCTCCAACCTGTAGGGTTAGGTAATTTTTACTCAGGGTTTTCTTCCCCTAGCCTTTGACGAGCCACCATCCATCTACAAGGCAGCAGCTTCTTCACCTGTAATCCTAGGCAGGAGCCCTCACAGGGTACTACCATCCGGGCCAGATGGACCCTGGTTTTTTTCCGAGGTGTTACTCCTCGATCCCTCCTCCTTTCCCGTAATACTATGGGACCCCGGGCTTGGGACCGGCATGGCGGAGTTTTTCCTAAAAGTAAAATCGTTAATTAAAACCAAAAAAAAATGTATAAAATTAATATAAACCGGTGGTTTTATATATCAACATTTGAAAATAGTGGACAAAACCTTTCCTAAAAGTAAAATCGTTAATTAAAACCAAAAAAAAATGTATAAAATTAATATAAACCGGTGGTTTTATATATCAACATTTGAAAATAGTGGACAAAACCTTTCCTAAAAGTAAAATCGTTAATTAAAACCTAAAAAAAATGTATAAAATTAATATAAACCGGTGGTTTTATATATCAACATTTGAAAATAGTGGACAAAACCTTTCCTAAAAGTAAAATCGTTAATTAAAACCTAAAAAAAATGTATAAAATTAATATAAACCGGTGGTTTTATATATCAACATTTGAAAATAGTGGACAAAACCTTTCCTAAAAGTAAAATCGTTAATTAAAACCTAAAAAATGTATAAAATTAATATAAACCGGTGGTTTTATATATCAACATTTGAAAATAGTGGACAAAACCTTTCCTAAAAGTAAAATCGTTAATTACAACCTAAAAAAAATGTATAAAATTAATATAAACCGGTGGTTTTATGCATCAACATTTGAAGATGTTGGACAAAACCTGAGCTAAAAATAAAAGGTTATTAGTAAAGGATAATGACGGTTATGCATCAAAATTAATTCGATTCCATTTCTTCCTTTTTCTGGCTTTTATTGGCCATGGATTATAGATTCCCCATCGGTTCCATGTTGGCTAGTATAATGAATAGTGTGGCTAAAACAAATGTATTAGTAGACGGCCGATTTATCTTAAATTAATTTAGGTATCTATATTTAAATAGTTCACCAAATATTGTACATTTATACCATACCAGAAAGCCGTCCTCCATAATTTAATAGGCTTGTTTCTTCAGTTGCAGCTTCTTATTTTCACTCACTTCACTAACTTACCAGAATCGGCAACGTGTCCCATCTTTAAGAGCAATAACAAAGCTCCTTCACCATATTTTAGTGATTATAAAGAGATGCGCACAGCCCGATTTTTAAAAACTATTATAAATATCTTAATAGTGTCCAAAATTTAATGAATGAAAATGGTGCGGACCTATATATTGCTATTGCTCTTAACCCTTCATTCTTTCACCTGTAGCAACAGAAAAGGAAAGAAAACTATCTTACCTTTCAATCATGATAGAAGCGAAGGTGATGGTATTAACAACGGTGCCAATTGCAGCAAGACGGATCAATCCACATTCAAGCAAGCACTTGAGTGAGGAATGACCCGTAAAACACTAAATCTGCATTTTTTTGTACCGACGCCCAGCGAGAATGAGAAGAACGTGAGGAGTGTGGAGATGAATGGAGAGCAAATATCGTCATTTTTACATGTATTTTCCCATAAGGAAATTTAAGGTTCGATCTGCATTTTAAATCTAACGACGCTTAGCGTCGCGACGCCCAGAATGAGAAGAATGTGGGAAGTGTGGAGATGAATGAAGAGCAATATCATCATTTTTACAGGTATTTTCCATAAGGAAATTTAGGGTTCGATTTGCATTTTTTTTTACCGACGCCTACCGTCGCGACGCTTAGAATGAGAAGAACGTGACGCAATTTACCAGTGGCTGTTAGCGTCTCCACCATAACCATCAAACTTTAATATTTGATTTAAATTTTACTTTGTGTGTGTGTGTGTGTGTTTATCGCAACCATTTCAGGATGGCTGATAAATTTTCTATTTCATTATAAGTAAATACTGATTAAATACAGTTTTTTTTTACTTCTAAATTATCCAAAAAATAGTTGAAAAATCACATTCAAAGTAAAAAAAAATCTCTTAATTCTTACATATCAGTTTTTAACGTTTGTTGCTTTTAAATTTAAACCCCTAATTAAAAAAAAATATTGAAGGAAAGACACATACAAATTTAGAAAATTATAATTTCCCATCATAACCCTTTAGAGATGGCCGATAGATGATTTCTTTAATAGCCAACAGGCAACAATTTTCCCTGATCGTGTCTATAAGACATATGGAAAACACTGTATATACCTAACTCTTTAAAAGTGTCAACCTCTTTTGTAGGGAGGGATTATCGATCACCAGAGTCGGTACGTCTCCCCTCGGAAGGGTACCTGTCGTGTTTCCATGCGGAAAAAAGTCGATCATCCCTTTATATCACAGAAGCCAAATCGTATATAAAATATTTAAGTTTTAACTCTATTATTTATCGCAACCCTCTCAGGATGATTTAATAAATTTCCTATTTCATTATAAGTAATGACTGAAAATTTATCAGCCATCCTCAAATGGTTGCGATAAACACACACACACACACACACACAAAAAGTAAAATTTAAATCAAATATTAAAGTTTGATGGTTATGGTGGAGACGCTAACAGCCACTGGTAAATTGCGTCACGTTCTTCTCATTCTAAGCGTCGCGACGGTATCGAACCCTAAATTTCCTTATGGGAAAATACCTGTAAAAATGATGATATTGCTCTTCATTCATCTCCACACTTCCCACATTCTTCTCATTGTGGGCGTCGCGACGCTAAGCGTCGTTAGATTTAAAATGCAGATCGAACCTTAAATTTCCTTATGGGAAAATACATGTAAAAATGACGATATTTGCTCTCCATTCATCTCCACACTCCTCACGTTCTTCTCATTCTGGGCGTCGGTAGAAAAAAATGCAGATCGAACCTTAAATTTTCCCATAAGAAATAACATGTAAAAGTGGTGGTGGAACAAACCAGTGTTGTACGGCCCTGAACCAGCGGGGGGGGGGGGGGGGGGGGGGTGTAACAACAGACAGCTGCTTACCCATTAAAAACAACAACCTAAAATGCAAACAAACAGCTGCCAAGGACCATTCAAGTTTGACCACTTATAATATATTCTTAAATCCTAAAAAAAACTGTTAATTAAAACACAAAAAGGGTGGTTTTGTACATCAATATTCGAAAATATTGGACAAAACCTTTCCTAAAAATAAAATCGTTAATTAAAACCTAAAAAAAATGTATAAAATTAATATAAACCGGTGGTTTTATATATCAACATTTGAAAATAGTGGACAAAACCTTTCCTAAAAGTAAAATCGTTAATTAAAACCTAAAAAAAATGTATAAAATTAATATAAACCGGTGGTTTTATATATCAACATTTGAAAATAGTGGACAAAACCTTTCCTAAAAGTAAAATCGTTAATTAAAACCTAAAAAAAATGTATAAAATTAATATAAACCGGTGGTTTTATATATCAACATTTGAAAATAGTGGACAAAACCTTTCCTAAAAGTAAAATCGTTAATTAAAACCTAAAAAATGTATAAAATTAATATAAACCGGTGGTTTTATATATCAACATTTGAAAATAGTGGACAAAACCTTTCCTAAAAGTAAAATCGTTAATTACAACCTAAAAAAAATGTATAAAATTAATATAAACCGGTGGTTTTATGCATCAACATTTGAAGATGTTGGACAAAACCTGAGCTAAAAATAAAAGGTTATTAGTAAAGGATAATGACGGTTATGCATCAAAATTAATTCGATTCCATTTCTTCCTTTTTCTGGCTTTTATTGGCCATGGATTATAGATTCCCCATCGGTTCCATGTTGGCTAGTATAATGAATAGTGTGGCTAAAACAAATGTATTAGTAGACGGCCGATTTATCTTAAATTAATTTAGGTATCTATATTTAAATAGTTCACCAAATATTGTACATTTATACCATACCAGAAAGCCGTCCTCCATAATTTAATAGGCTTGTTTCTTCAGTTGCAGCTTCTTATTTTCACTCACTTCACTAACTTACCAGAATCGGCAACGTGTCCCATCTTTAAGAGCAATAACAAAGCTCCTTCACCATATTTTAGTGATTATAAAGAGATGCGCACAGCCCGATTTTTAAAAACTATTATAAATATCTTAATAGTGTCCAAAATTTAATGAATGAGAAAGAAGAAACAAAATGGTGCGGACCTATATATTGCTATTGCTCTTAACCCTTCATTCTTTCACCTGTAGCAACAGAAAAGGAAAGAAAACTATCTTACCTTTCAATCATGATAGAAGCGAAGGTGATGGTATTAACAACGGTGCCAATTGCAGCAAGACGGATCAATCCACATTCAAGCAAGCACTTGAGTGAGGAATGACCCGTAAAAACACTAAATCTGCATTTTTTTGTACCGACGCCCAGCGAGAATGAGAAGAACGTGAGGAGTGTGGAGAGCAAATATCGTCATTTTTACATGTATTTTCCCATAAGGAAATTTAAGGTTCGATCTGCATTTTAAATCTAACGACGCTTAGCGTCGCGACGCCCAGAATGAGAAGAATGTGGGAAGTGTGGAGATGAATGAAGAGCAATATCATCATTTTTACAGGTATTTTCCATAAGGAAATTTAGGGTTCGATTTGCATTTTTTTTTACCGACGCCTACCGTCGCGACGCTTAGAATGAGAAGAACGTGACGCAATTTACCAGTGGCTGTTAGCGTCTCCACCATAACCATCAAACTTTAATATTTGATTTAAATTTTACTTTTTGTGTGTGTGTGTGTGTGTTTATCGCAACCATTTCAGGATGGCTGATAAATTTTCTATTTCATTATAAGTAAATACTGATTAAATACAGTTTTTTTTACTTCTAAATTATCCAAAAAATAGTTGAAAAATCACATTCAAAGTAAAAAAAAATCTCTTAATTCTTACATATCAGTTTTTAACGTTTGTTGCTTTTAAATTTAAACCCCTAATTAAAAAAAAATATTGAAGGAAAGGCACATACAAATTTAGAAAATTATAATTTCCCATCATAACCCTTTAGAGATGGCCGATAGATGATTTCTTTAATAGCCAACAGGCAACAATTTTCCCTGATCGTGTCTATAAGACATATGGAAAACACTGTATATACCTAACTCTTTAAAAGTGTCAACCTCTTTTGTAGGGAGGGATTATCGATCACCAGAGTCGGTACGTCTCCCCTCGGAAGGGTACCTGTCGTGTTTCCATGCGGAAAAAAGTCGATCATCCCTTTATATCACAGAAGCCAAATCGTATATAAAATATTTAAGTTTTAACTCTATTATTTATCGCAACCCTCTCAGGATGATTTAATAAATTTTCTATTTCATTATAAGTAATGACTGAAAATTTATCAGCCATCCTCAAATGGTTGCGATAAACACACACACACACACACACAAAAAGTAAAATTTAAATCAAATATTAAAGTTTGATGGTTATGGTGGAGACGCTAACAGCCACTGGTAAATTGCGTCACGTTCTTCTCATTCTAAGCGTCGCGACGGTAGGCGTCGGTAAAAAAAAAATGCAAATCGAACCCTAAATTTCCTTATGGGAAAATACCTGTAAAAATGATGATATTGCTCTTCATTCATCTCCACACTTCCCACATTCTTCTCATTGTGGGCGTCGCGACGCTAAGCGTCGTTAGATTTAAAATGCAGATCGAACCTTAAATTTCCTTATGGGAAAATACATGTAAAAATGACGATATTTGCTCTCCATTCATCTCCACACTCCTCACGTTCTTCTCATTCTGGGCGTCGGTAGAAAAAAATGCAGATCGAACCTTAAATTTTCCCATAAGAAATAACATGTAAAAGTGGTGGTGGAACAAACCAGTGTTGTACGGCCCTGAACCAGCGGGGGGGGGGGGGGGGGGGGGGGTTACCAACAGACAGCTGCTTACCCATTAAAAACAACAACCTAAAATGCAAACAGCTGCCAAGGACCATTCAAGTTTGACCACTTATAATATATTCTTAAATCCTAAAAAAAACTGTTAATTAAAACACAAAAAGGGTGGTTTTGTACATCAATATTCGAAAATATTGGACAAAACCTTTCCTAAAAATAAAATCGTTAATTAAAACCTAAAAAAAATGTATAAAATTAATATAAACCGGTGGTTTTATATATCAACATTTGAAAATAGTGGACAAAACCTTTCCTAAAAGTAAAATCGTTAATTAAAACCTAAAAAAAATGTATAAAATTAATATAAACCGGTGGTTTTATGCATCAACATTTGAAGATGTTGGACAAAACCTGAGCTAAAAATAAAAGGTTATTAGTAAAGGATAATGACGGTTATGCATCAAAATTAATTCGATTCCATTTCTTCCTTTTTCTGGCTTTTATTGGCCATGGATTATATATTCCCCATCGGTTCCATGTTGGCCAGTATAATGAATAGTGTGGCTAAAACAAATGTATTAGTAGACGGCCGATTTATCTTAAATTAATTTAGGTATCTATATTTAAATAGTTCACCAAATATTGTACATTTATACCATACCAGAAAGCCGTCCTCCATAATTTGATAGGCTTGTTTCTTCAGTTGCAGCTTCTTATTTTCACTCACTTCACTAACTTACCAGAATCGGCAACGTGTACCATCTTTAAGAGCAATAACAAAGCTCCTTCACCATATTTTAGTGATTATAAAGAGATGCGCACAGCCCGATTTTTAAAACTATTATAAATATCTTAATAGTGTCCAAAATTTAATGAATGAGAAAGAAGAAACAAAATGGTGCGGACCTATATATTGCTATTGCTCTTAACCCTTCATTCTTTCACCTGTAGCAACAGAAAAGGAAAGAAAACTATCTTACCTTTCAATCATGATAGAAGCGAAGGTGATGGTATTAACAACGGTGCCAATTGCAGCAAGACGGATCTATCCACATTCAAGCAAGCACTTGAGTGAGGAATGACCCGTAAAACACTAAAGGTAGTAGATAAGCTACAAGAGTTCGGGGCCAAATACCACCACTTTTACATGTTATTTCTTATGGGAAAATTTAAGGTTCGATCTGCATTTTTTTCTACCGACGCCCAGAATGAGAAGAACGTGAGGAGTGTGGAGATGAATGGAGAGCAAATATCGTCATTTTTACATGTATTTCCCATAAGGAAATTTAAGGTTCGATCTGCATTTTAAATCTAACGACGCTTAGCGTCGCGACGCCCAGAATGAGAAGAATGTGGGAAGTGTGGAGATGAATGAAGAGCAATATCATCATTTTTACAGGTATTTTCCCATAAGGAAATTTAGGGTTCGATTTGCATTTTTTTTTACCGACGCCTACCGTCGCGACGCTTAGAATGAGAAGAACGTGACGCAATTTACCAGTGGCTGTTAACGTCTCCGCCATAACCATCAAACTTTAATATTTGATTTAAATTTTACTTTTTGTGTGTGTGTGTGTGTTTATCGCAACCATTTCAGGATGGCTGATAAATTTTCTATTTCATTATAAGTAATTACTGATTAAATACAGTTTTTTTTACTTCTAAATTATCCAAAAAATAGTTGAAAAATCACATTCAAAGTAAAAAAAAATCTCTTAATTCTTACATATCAGTTTTTAACGTTTGTTGCTTTTAAATTTAAACCCCTAATGAAAAAAAAATATTAAAGGAAAGACACATACAAATTTATAAAATTATAATTTCCCATCATAACCCTTTAGAGATGGCCGATAGATGATTTCTTTAATAGCCAACAGGCAACAATTTTCCCTGATCGTGTCTATAAGACATATGGAAAACACTGTATATACCTAACTCTTTAAAAGTGTCAACCTCTTTTGTAGGGAGGGATTATCGATCACCAGAGTTGGTACGTCTCCCCTCGGAAGGGTACCTGTCGTGTTTCCATGCGGAAAAAAGTCGATCATCCCTTTATATCACAGAAGCCAAATCGTATATAAAATATTTAAGTTTTAACTCTATTATTTATCGCAACCCTCTCAGGATTATTTAATAAATTTTCTATTTCATTTATCAGTCATCCTGAAATGGTTGCGATAAACACACACACACACAAAAAGTAAAATTTAAATCAAATATTAAAGTTTGATGGTTATGGTGGAGACGCTAACAGCCACTGGTAAATTGCGTCACGTTCTTCTCATTCTAAGCGTCGCGACGGTAGGCGTCGGTAAAAAAAAATGCAAATCGAACCCTAAATTTCCTTATGGGAAAATACCTGTAAAAATGATGATATTGCTCTTCATTCGTCTCCACACTTCCCACATTCTTCTCATTGTGGGCGTCGCGACGCTAAGCGTCGTTAGATTTAAAATGCAGATCGAACCTTAAATTTCCTTATGGGAAAATACATGTAAAAATGACGATATTTGCTCTCCATTCATCTCCACACTCCTCACGTTCTTCTCATTCTGGGCGTCGGTAGAAAAAAATGCAGATCGAACCTTAAATTTTCCCATAAGAAATAACATGTAAAAGTGGTGGTATTTGGCCCCGAACTCTTGTAGCTTATCTACTAAAGGTCACTGTTCACTTATTCCAGGTTGTAACAACAGTCGAAGACTTGTTTGCCGACAGCGCGAAACGGACGCTTCCAACACCAATCATGCTCACTTACCTGAAACAATAGAGAACATTTTTAGTTACACAGTTTACATCAATAAAAGTTTAATCAATTATTATAGGTTTGATAAAATTTGATTTTTGTTCTTATTAATTTATACGTTAAATAATGATATGGCGAATGCGTCACTACCATTAGCTCTAAAAGCGAATATGATGTATCTAAATCTAAATTACATTGTGTTATGATTAGTACCAACCCTTTTTCATCCTTACTTATTTATCGGTTAACAATTTTTCGACGACACAATTTGTTATCAACTTTGACTTAATAGTTATAAAAGTCCAAAGGATATAAATTCTTAACCAGAGCAGTACTAAATGTAACAAAAATCAAAAATCAATTTTTATCATCATGCTCACAGTTGGTACAGTCATTATTCAAAATTTTTGTCAAACGGATAAGTTGAAATTTTTAAAACGTTTTATGTCATGCTCCTAAGTAAATAACAATGGCTTGTTTTAACTATTTATGTCAAACGAAACGATCCCGAGGGAAACGGGCTGCGATAGACAGACGGACAAACAAACACGCATACAGACATCAAGCGATTCGTTTTTCCAATGTTGGTACGGACCAAAGCTATTACAAACTACAGATTGAATAATGTACATTTCTAGCCCACACGCAACGACTGCAAACAGTCTGTCCCACCTCTTTCGATCATTATTCCAGCATAGCCAGATGGACATATTTATCGCAAAGGCATCTTGCAAAATTGCAATTAAAAATTTGTTAATTTGGCAAGTACAACTGGTTTAGATTAATCCGCAATTGCTCTTAAAATAAATTTATTTCCCAACAATTTTACTATAAACTGTGAAAAGGCGATGAGAGATTCTTAAAATAAAATATTATTATACTTAAAAGTATCAAAAGAATCTTGAACTAATCCAACTGCACTCTGGCAACAACTATTTATATTTTACTACGATTCGGACCCAAAAGATAAGCAAAAGATGAATGAATACTAATATCGTATATATTGCGATGTTTGTTCTTTGATCTAACTAACGGATTGTTATATTTTGGTTGATTTGTGTTTTTTTGTGATTATTGGTGAAAGATCGTCTTTATTATAAACAATCATGGTGCATTCATCTGTAGTATGTAAAAGAGTGGTTCATTAAAGAAGGATTTATCTTTTCATCGGTAAGTATGGTTATGTTTGAATATTTAACCATCTGATATAACCAGACTTCAACATTGTTGCCATTCAGCCAAAAAACATGTAGTTCTCTCTTCCACCCATTAATTATTGTTCAATTACAGCTCGAAATCTTTTGATTGCCAAACTGCTTTGCATATAAAAATAAAATATTATTAGTTTCAAGCTTCCCCAGTAAAATTGATTTTTTGGTTGGTGAACGCAGAAAACAGAAAACTAAATAAATGCACATTTAAAATATTGGCAACTACGATTCACTTCACACAAACTTATTTTCGAAAATAACGAAACATTGATCAACCAACACTGATGAAAATATATTTTTTAACTAAATATTACCTTAATAAATTCTCGCAGGCTGCTCTAATCCAGCTTGTGTCCCGAACGTTTACTTGCAGGTTTATGTTTCCATGGTCGCAGTCAATTGAAGCCCTCGGACCGATTGAAAAAAACAACAATTTTTTGCAACTGGTCCTTAGGGAATCGGCAATTAAACAGACACAGACACAGAAACCAACGGAGTTTGATTGGATGAATCTACTTCAAATACTGCATATACATTTTTATAAAGTTACGATTGCTTATAATAGCTGCTTAAAAGTTATGTCATCATAACGCGTTAAAAAGTTCATTTTGTTTAATCATTCATACCCCATTTTGATATTGTCAATACGATCAGTCAGATCCTTCCTGTACGTTAGACTAGGAAAAGTCGGACTGATTTATCAATCAGATTTTTTCTGTACGTTAGACTAAAAAAAATCGGATTGATTAAGGCGCGATGGGGTTCAGCAAAACGATCAATCAGATCATTCCTGTACGTTAGACTAGGAAAGACCGGACTGATTTATCAACCAGATTCTTTCTGTACGTTAGACTAAAAAGAATCGGATTGATTTGACTGCGCGATTGGTTTCTGTGTCTTCTGCTACCCTGGAAAATTCGCGTGCCCGATTATATAAATTTTCTTTAGTGTCCATGGCCATGATCCTAAAACAAAGGAAAATGCGTTTAGTTTTCATGTAAATAGGCAAATTTGAGTAAATTAGTAAAGTGTAAGCCATAATCGACACGAAGGCTTATTTGAGAAATTGTACATTTTGACATGAACAAGTGATTGAGTAAAAATATTAGGTCAATGCTAATGAGCATAAATTAAAAATAAATAGCCAATACTAGAATACTAGCGAACTCCACATGAGTTATGAAATAAGAAATACCTGTTTGGGGAAGAAGGCTTGGGGAAAACCCAAGCCAAAAAATAAAATTAATTTCAGTTCATTTAGTTGGGAGGGAAAAAATGTTTCCTTGAAAAAAATTCTAGTTCTAATCACAACAAGTCGGTTAAATTGCCCAATAATATGCCGTAAAAACATCTTAAATAAAAACAGGGGCTTTCAAAATATTTGGAAAAATCTAAAATTTTGCGTTTCGGTTTTTATTTGTTGCTGACTTTGTTCCAAGAGATGTCCAAAAATAAATTTCAGTTTTTCATTGTATTCTTCTCGGGATGGCATGATTAGATCTTATTTAATGCGACGTTTCGTCTTTGGGTCACCATCATCAACTTAATTTTTTTAAATACTATAATACAATAATAATTTTAAAATTTTCAGTTTCGTCGAAACAAAAGTTAATTACAGGAACGGATTAGGGGTATTTTAATCAAGATGGTCAATTTAAGGAACAAAACATCGGAAAACCAGTAAGTCTCATATACCGCCGAACGTAGATTTAGTTCCTTTTTCATAATTTAAAGAAAAAAATCCAAGCCCGTATTTAAAAAATTAAGTTCATGATGGTGACCCAAAGACAAAACGTTGCATTAAAGATCTGATGATGAAATCTTATGGAGAATAAAAAGTAGCAATGAGAAAGTGACATTTATTTTTGGACATCTGTTCAAACAAAGTCAGGAAAAAATAAAAACTGAAACGCAAAATTTTAGATTTTTCCAATTATTTTGAAAGACCCTGCATTTATTTTTGATTTTTTTGGGGGATATTATTGGGCCCATACAGGGTGTTTTTTAATAGAGTGCCGAATCCTTGGGTGATTTTAAGAAGAAATGTTAATACAGTGCAACCTCGATAATCCGGACTAATTAAAACCGCGGTCATCCGGATTTGTAATTAATCCGGATTATTGAAGCGACACAGTTTTTTTATTGAAAAACGAAACATTTAAAACATTTAATAGAAAACAACTAGAAAATAATATAAACATAATACAAAAATTATTTAAAACAGAAGCATACTTATTAAATTTTATATTATTTTGTGAAGTAATTTGTAATTTTTGTTTGCTTGAATTACCGAGTACTATCAAATGCTGATCATAAAGTATACAATGCAGTTGAAATGTTTGGCCGGATTATTGAAAAATCCGGTGTAACGAAGGTTCGGATTATCGAGGTTACACTGTATTAACATACAGGGTGATTGATGGTGGATGGCCTATTAGATGTTTATAGAGAACTAGTGATCGGACCACTTTGAAATTTTGGGAGGTTATAGAAGCGGACATGATCTATCTTTTAAAAATATTTTTAGCCATGCAGTGTTGCCACTTCTACTTGAAAGTATTAGCAACTTTGATAATTTAAACGAAACACCCTGTGTATTATTTTTGTTTTAGAATCCTTATTAATTTCTTAATAACTTTCCTTAATATTTTCCTATACCTACCTATTTGTTATAGTTCTCGAGATAATAATTAATTTCGCTTTTTTTTTCGGATAACTTGTCCTACAAAAAGTGATGATATTTCTAAAGCATTCATCGAGTTTATAAACTTTAGTGAAATTAAAAATGTGTTTGAAAATTCTAATATTAAAATTTTAAATTTTAAATAATCAACTGCATTTTATTTGAAAATTCAATGAAGAAAGTATTCAAAAAGTTGTTTTTTCAAGCAATCAATTAATTTTTCTCCGTATAGACATCAGTGAAACTAGTATAGAGTACCTAATATACTATATGCTTGAAAAAATATTATTTTCGGAATAATTTTTATATAAGACGTATAGAACAGTAAACATTATTTATAAAGAACAACTACTTTGTCATTAAATTAAATAAAAATATACTTTTCAAGTGTACTATGAAAACAATAATTGTATATTAGGTACTCTATACTAGTAATACTGATGTCTATACGGAGAAAAATTAATTGATTGCTTGAAAAAACAAATTTCTAAAGCATTCATAGAGTTTATAAACTTTAGTGAAATTAAAAACTGTAATTTATTTGAAAATTCAATGAAGAAACGATTCAAAAAGTTGTTTTTTCAAGCAATCGATCAGATTTCCTCCGCATAGAGTACAATTGTTTTCATAGCAGCTCACGTGAAAGAATTGTATTTTCGGAATAATTTTTATATAAGTGTAGAACAGTAAACATAACGAACAACTGCTTTGTCATTAAATTAAATAAAAATGTACAGGGTATTCCACTTGCAATAAACACGTTTTTAATGGTTGAATTCTTTCACAAAGAACCTTGAATTGTGACCACCCTGTACATTTTCGGCCAAACTTGACATATTTTTGAGACCTGATGATATTCTGTTTATTCAGTAAGAAAACTTTTTTAGTCCAAGAGCTAAGGTAAAAAAAAATTATGTTAATTATTTCATCACCATGCATTTGACAAAGGAATTACAAAAAGTCCAGATATCTCGAGAACTAGAAGAGTCAGAGAAAAAGATGTTCTACAAAATTTGTTTAGAATTTGATGGTTAATAGAAAAATATAATAAAAATTACCATGTTGTATTTAAAAAACGAGAGTTTGCAGCTACTTCCGGTATAACCGGAAACGACAGAAACATGTGAATATTTTAGTTAAAGAGAGCGTATCGATAAACCTTAATTCTCAAAGTTTCAGAAACATATGTGCAGTAGTTCTCCATAAAGTTCTAAAGCAAGCCCGTCGTGAATCACCCTGTATAATCTAAGATGCAATCAAATAACACTGGGATGTGAAACGACATTATTCCCCGGACTTATTTTCGTTAGTATACAGGGTGTTTATAAAAACTTGTGCCATCGCTCGTATGGTAATTTCCTATCAAAAAAATTAGACAAACAGATCCGATAAACATGGCTTTGGTAATTTTAGTGAAATTGGGTTATGAAAAGTACCTAATAAATAAAATAAAATATTTTACCAATACAAATGGTGGGGGGGGGGGGGGTCATGACCCCTCCTTCAAAAAACCAGTGGAACCCAAAAAAATATATACAGGGTGTCCCACCGGGAACCAATTCGATCTAAATATGTCGGAGTTAATTAGTGAAATCCGTCATTCCCAGAAATGCCTAGCCAATTCACGTATTGCCGGCAAATAGTGTAACTCTACGTTTGGTACACCGTTTGCCTAAGAGTATCAGACATTCCCTGTAATGACGGAATTCTTTCAGTCAAGCGCTGTACTTAACTAAATGGTTTAAGTTACCCTGTTTGCCGGCTTTAGTCAATCATTGCAATTAGGACAGTGTTGCCAGTAGTGCATGAAAATAAGATATTTTACATTAAAAGGTTTGTAAATAACTGATTATTGTCAGGAATTTCCTTAAAATTGAAACGAATTTTCACCTCCATGAATTCCGTAATATTCCAAGGTTTTTTCTTACTTTGATTGGAGTAATAGTCATCTAACTTCTTATAAAACAATTCTGGGTGCTTCAACATTTCATTTTCAAAAAAAAAATTACTACAAAGATGTTAACAACAGTTACAGCGTTCGACTAAAACCGGCAAACAAGGTAACTTAAATCATTTAATCAAGTACAGCGTTTTACTGAAAGAATTCCGTCATTACAGGGAATGCCTGATGATCTTAGGCAAACGGTGTACAAAGCGTAGAGTTACACTATTTGCCGGCAATACGTGAAATGACTAGGCATTTCTGGGAATGACGGATTTCACTAATTGACGCCGACATATACATAGGCAAGTTTCGAAAATTGGACAATACGCTAATGTTGATGGGGGGCAACCCTCAAAATATATTTTTAATATGGTGGCACAAATGAAACACCCTATATATTATTACATTTTTGGATTCTACGCAAGATTCTAGACAAATTTCGTATATCATGTCCTGCCCCTAAGTCTGTGTTTGCAATATTTAAGGTTTAATGTCTAAAGTAACATTTGCAGACCTTAAATTAATTATTAATTATTCCTATAAGGAAGCCTTGATTGTTTCTTTGAAGTTGAATTCAAGGTTAAAAAAGACCTGCTTTAATAGATTTTATATAACTATTAATACAGGGTGTTCAAACAATTAAAAATTAAATTGAGAAAATCTACATTTTCAAATGGAAACTCCAAATTTTATAACCATTTTCTATTTAGAATTAAAAATAAAGGTTTATTTGTATAAGGTTGTCTATTAAAAAAATCAGTAGTTTCAGAAATGCTAAAGAAATAAATTTGTTATAATATGTTCTTGATATAGCTTACCAAACACTTGAATTTTATTTCAAAGTGACCGAAACCCAAAAACAAACTATCTATAGTTCTTGGTATTATTATGGCCATATAAAAATATAAAATTGGCAAATTTTTGGAATCAACAACCCTATATAAACTTACCCTTATTTTTAACGCTAAATAGAAAATAATTATAATATATGATTTATATCCAGTATACGTAAATTCCATTACTAAGTTAG
This sequence comes from Barypeithes pellucidus, assembly GCA_963991005.1. Taxonomy (NCBI): domain Eukaryota; kingdom Metazoa; phylum Arthropoda; class Insecta; order Coleoptera; family Curculionidae; genus Barypeithes; species Barypeithes pellucidus. Next base: position 15,508,375 of record OZ022561.1, on the reverse strand, counting down.
TAACTAATAAGACAAAGGAGGAAAACCCCAAATTTCAAGACACTACCATAAACTGACACTGGCATAAATATTCTGATTTAAATCGGTACATGTAAAAAAAACCATAGCAACAATGAGGAAATTTTATGAGCATAAAACAACAATTAATGCAAAAAAACCATATTGAACAAAAATATTTTTTTTTTCGAAAACAGTTCACTTTATCGACATTGATCAAGAGTACCTTTTTTTCAGCATATCTCGTATCAAAAATATTATTGTCGTTCCTTCATCGTACAAGGTATAAAAAAACATTTTTGTGTCCTAGTCCGTCCCTGGCAAACTAAATAAGCCAAATGTGTTTAAAAGGGCGAGTTTTAAGGAGACCCATCTACTAACCATTATACTTACTAAAAAAATATTAAATTACACCTAGTACTTCAAAAATTATTTAAAAAACAACGATTTCCAGGGACATCCGTTATGGGCCCGTATCTCCGTAGGGGAGAGGCCGTAGGGAGAAAAATTTATACGAACTTCTCCTGTTATTTTTAAGTGTTCTATCTGAACCCGGGAGATTGCCCACATATTCTGGGACACCCTGTATAGGGTGTGCCATTTAAAATAAAGAAGTTGACACCGACTTCCAGTTTAACCGGACGTAGTACCATAATGAAAATGTTTTAGCCCAGTGCTCAAATGAACATTAGCATACTATCCAAATTTCAATTTCAAAATTAGTGAGAGAGAGCAACAGGGCCCGCTCAAGACGCCTTAATCATTTTGTGCTCTTATTAATACATATTAGTAATATTTCTGAAAAGAAATTAAAAAAATGTGCTATGCTATTCTAACTCATTAAAATAATAACTATCAACAAACCACCTTGTAACTCTGTAAAATTTTTTATTTAAATCTATTTTATTAGCTATTTCGTGCTCAATAGATATCATAGTAAAGCTAGTCCGTTTCGGGCTTGTTCGTAACATGCCGCCCAGTTTACCCCCTCCTCAGTGGCGTATATAGCCCCCCCCCCCACCCCACGAAATGTAAAGTTTTAACCAATTTATTCAAAGATGAATTCGTTAGGAAAAATATAAATCTTGATTTTACTAGATGTTTGTTTTTAGTAGATGATTGTTTTGTTCGTTGTTGTTTAAACACTCAGTATATTTTTTGTTCAGTTAATAATTAAGTCAGAGCTAGTTACGCATTCACCATTTCGTTTTTTGATCAATATTTTTGATACTATTTCGTTTTATCCTAAAAGCGGTTAATTACCTGTTTTTAGGGACCAATTGCTATAAGTTTAGGGTAGACATTTTTTCAATTAATAAATTAACGGAAGCAAGAAACGAAATTTTGTCAATTTGCACAAATTTCATTTCTTGTACAAGTAGGCCACTGCCCCTCCGAACCAAAAACGGTCCTCGTCGACTCTTAGAATCCAGATTTTTCCGCCCCAATATACTTGACCCCCCCCCCCCCTTCTCATTTACGATTTTAAGGGTAACAGTTACCTCTCCCAGTGGGTTACTCCATGAAGGCTTTAAATAGTTTTTAAATTCCTTTTAGGGTATTATTTAACAAAAAATTTATTGTGTCGACTCCTCTTTTATTATTATTGGAAAGAGATTTAAACGATCTTTAAAAATGATGGGTCACTTGACCCCCCCCCCCCCCCCCTCCTTCCCATTTAAGATCTTAAGGGTAACATCTACCCCTGTCAAGGGGGTTTGTTCCACGAAGGCTGCAACAATTCTTGTGAAGGGCGGGACCTTTACAATAAAATTTTATTTTTATTTACCGAAAGCGACCTATTAAAGGTACATACACTTGCGAGCAAATTGCGCAACGAGTTGAGCATGAATGCCGCTGTTCGACGCGTTGCGCAACATCGAGTAAAGCAATGGTAAAAACGGCTCAAAAAGAATTGTGGAAAGAGTTTATAAGTATTTATCGCCAGTTACTATACCCCAGTTATGGAAGGTAAAAAGCGAGGAACCCGTTGCATAATAGCGCATGGGCCCCTTGTGATGTGACTTAAATACTTCTTCTCTATTATAAATTAATTTATGGAACTGTGAATGCTGCTAAACGTATTTTGAAAAAAAAAATGTTTAAAGACTCACCTTACAGGGAACAGAGCAAAACTTCGTTTTAGGATGACACTATTACCCGGAATTCCGACAACTCTTTAAGCAGTGGCAGGAGCACCCTGTCCTGGACGGCGAATTATCACGCGGGATAATTTTCCAGAAAAAATAAAACCGGCGAATACACGAGCTCCTTTCGAACCGACCACTGCAAATAAACTAACAAACGAAAGCAAGGCAAAGGTATTTTGGTGCAAAAAATTCGTTTTTTTTCTAACGATTACTCGCTTACATTGTAGAAAAAATGGCATGACTCATGTCGATTCGTTATACGTCCGAGATTTTTATATACAAATTCATGCCGTTTTACGAAATTTAAAATGAATTGTATTTTGATAGGTATAATTTTATTTTTTAAAATAGGGAATTTATGTCCCGGAGGATCCTAAATTTGTGTATGAGGCGGTAACCCTTGTGTCATGTCATTTGACTTGTGTTTCGTAGCGTTCTTATTAGAGAAATTAGAATTACCGGAAAATGTAACGCGGAAAATTGGGTTTTCTGAAATAAATAAAATATTTACTAATACAGGGAGTCCATTTAGTGTGTAATTCTTCGATATCTCCTATATCGTGGATAGAAGGGAAACTTTAAAAATAAATATTAGCGGAATGTTGAAGACGCATATTTTAAAAGTATGTTTAAGTATACAGGGTGTCCATTTTTGGATAGTTTTACGGGGTATCTCCGTTATTAGTAAAGATAGAAGGATGCTGTTTTCGCAGCACTTTGCTACTTTTTTGTCAAACAGAAGATGCCGTAATCATTTTGGGACACCCCCCATATCTCGCTTACCCCGTAACGTATCAAAAAGAAATAAAATGTTCTTTTTGTAACTCTTTATGTAGAATACAGTGACGTACTCAGATTTTTTCTACATTCAATAATTTCCAAGGAAAATAAACAAATTTGCTTCTTTAAATGGGTCACCGTATATAAAAAAATGGTATATTTTTGAAAAACGTATATTTCGGGCCTAATACTAAGACTAAAAATAAAGTGTTATATATTTGAAGCTTGTTACAAACTAAATTATATTATTAAAAATATAGGTATAGGGTGAAAACAAATTTAACGGAGATACCCCGTAAAACTACCCAAAAATGGACACCCTGTACAGTGTGTATCATAAATGAAATGACCTATATTTTTACTCGGAATCAGTGCCCCTCCTTATCGTTTATGTAACCCCAATTTTTTTCCCCAATCTGTTGCGGTGTTGCAAAGATATTATTAATTTTCCTATTTTTATTGCATTGGTACGATCGTAATAAACATGCTACAGATTCTTTATTGATTTTAATTAGATCAAAAAATTTTATCTGGATTTTATGAGTACTATTTATAAAATTTTACAGTTTTATACAGGGTGCTTTAATTTTACTTCCAAACTTCGGGTTTGTTTGGATTAAATTTACTCAGTATTTTCAAATGGAGCACCCTGTATATTTCATCAAGAATTGAAACTTCTACTCCTTATAAGTACAAAATATTTTATTATTGTCTGTAGCGTTGCCAATCGTAATGATAAATCTTGGTATTATTGGAAAGATATTTAAACAACCTTTAAGATGATGTGCCCTTCATCCCTTTCCTACCCATTTAATATTTTCGCTCAAATCTTCAGTCTTGGGCTTTCTTCGTTTACATTTTTTAGTATTTTTCTGTATTATATTAAATACGAATATGGAAAATTATTATTTCCAGACCACCCGATGATCCTTATACAATAAGGGCGTATTTTTGTCTGCACAGTAGCACTTTAAAATACTATTTCACATTGAATGGTACTACCAAGAAAAGGAAGCCCTCTCCTAACAAGCATAGACTTTTATTTCTTGAATAGATTTTTTTAAAATTTGACTTAATCAAATAACGTCTGTTCAGATTATGTCGGACTACTAAGAGATGGCGCTGCGCACTGTATTTGATCGACTACCGTCTAAGTGAAAAGGAGTTACAGGTATCATGCCTGACTCAGACGGTAGAAAGCACTTGCTAGAGCAACAACAACAAAAACAGCTGATTACACAAAATATGGTAATCTCAGTCATGACATAAAAAACGAAATAAGAGCGAAGAACCGTCTCAAAAATAGAGCGTACAGAACTGGAGATCCGAGGATCAAACAACAGGCCAACCAGGCAACACAGAGGGCCAAACAGCTGCTTAGCGGCTTGGAATCCGAGAGATGGGAAAGGAAGGTCGAAAGCCTAAATACACAAGATGGATCCCTCTATCGGATGACAAGATCGCTTGTCAACGGAAGTAGGACACCAATGCCGCCCATAACAACGAGCGGCAACACTGTAATCACTGAACCCCAGGAAAAAGCGGAAAAATTCGCTGAAGCACTCTACGAGCAATTCAGCGAAAATCCGGCTACAGATGTAGACCTAGAAAATCGGATAAACAGGACTGCCGAAATATATAAAAGCATGGATCACCCTCCTGAACCAAATCTGCAAGAAGTCACCACAGAAGATGTCAAAAAGATCATACGTTACGTAAAGGTCAAAAAGGCTCCCGGGCTAGATACAATCACCAACCTATCACTGAAAAATCTACCGGAGAAGACAATAAAGGACATAGCCAACATCGCAAATGCTATACTGAAAACTGGACATTTTCCCGCCCCATGGAAACAGGCAAAAATCATTATGATAGGGAATTCAGGCCAAGACAGAAGAAAATTGACCAGTTACAGGCCAATCAGTCTTCTGTCTAACATAAGCAAGATAGTGGAACGGTTAATTTCGGGTAGGCTCACAACCTTTGTCGAAACTAACAACTGTCTACCAGTGGAGCAGTTTGGCTCTAGAGCTAACTTTTGCACCGTTAGACAGACGACAAGACGCTTCCAACATAATCAATGGATTCAATAGACGGAGGAGCACGGGAGCCGTCCTATTCGATATCAGTAAAGCTTTTGACAGGGTATGGCATAACGGGTTAATTGTCAAAATGATCAGGCTAGGAGTACCAAACTATATGATAAAACTTATAGTCTCCTATCTTCAAAATCGATCGTTTAAAACTTCTGTTGAAGAGTGTTACTCTACGTCAAAAATAATCAGGGCCGGAGTCCCACAAGGTTCGGTAATAGCCCCCCTACTCTTCAATATCTTTCCTTGTGATATCCCAATGCATCCGTCTTGCGAAAAATTCATATACGCTGATGACACAACCATAGCAGTGACATCAAGAAATCCAAAACAAATAATGCTGGCGCTAAAAGAAAACATCATTACTCTGGAAAAATGGCTCAGCAAGTGGAAAATAAAAATCAATCCAGAAAAAACACAGGCAATTTACTTTACTAAGAACTCATCAAGGTTCAGAAGACCGGAAGGCAGGGTCACTGTAGGAAACAACCAATCGATTGGAGCCCAAGCGTAAAATACTTGGGACTTCACTTCGACAAACGCCTCAATTGGAAAGTAAATACAGCCCACAGGAGAAAGATGGCTCACGCCCAACTGAGCACTCTATACCCGCTGCTCAACAGTAGGAGCAAGCTAACAACCAGGACAAAAGTCATGATGTACAAAGTGCTCATCAGGCTGGTGCTCACATACGGAGCACCAACATGGTGCACACTGGGTAAGCAGGACTTACAAAGACTACAGGTAATACAGAACAAGGCACTTAAAATAATACTGAATACACCTAGATATACCAGAACTCACGTTATACATCGAGACCTCCAAATTGACACAATTTCGGAGTTTCTCGATAAAATAATCGCGAAATATCACACCAAGGCTAACTTGGCCAACAACGCCAAGATAGCCTCATCGCACATACGCAGACTACCGCATCAAAAACACAGAATGCCCAAAGACTGGATCACTCGCTAAATCCATACTCCAAATTATTTAAGAACTTGTTCTGTATAAAATAAGGGTGCACGCACACTACGCGCACACTATACAATTACAATAACTACCCCTCTACCTCTACACCCAGTATGTTAACGGAGCTCTTAAAACTTGCTTATTTGATTAAATTCAAATAAGAAAGGGTTAAGAGCTGTAACCGAAACACACCAAGCAACGCTTTAAGGCTTAACCTAAAAAAATTATACTGATGATAAACAAAAATAACACGTCTAAGTGAAAGGAGTTACAGGTATCATGCCTGACTCAGACGGTGAGTTTTAGTCGGTTGGCTCGTCTCCTTCTGAGGCGGATCCCCTCCTTCAGAGCAGATGATATTGATGGTCTTTCCCCACAATGTTACTAGCCCGACACTACCTTGCAGCCGCGTCTGTAAGGTGTCTGTGCGCAGATTTCTCATCGTGTGTCCAAAAAAAAAAAAACACCAACCTAACCAATCATAACCGTTTACGTCATTACCACTTATCCCCACCATCGAACGGTGCCGAAGTAGCGGTATTGCCAGGTATCTGGTGAAATTTCACCAGATCTGGTGATTTTTTTGTGATTTATAAAATATACCTCCCCGAAACGAAGCTGATAACACCAGAAACCGAACTTTTTCAAAAGGTTTTACATGGACCACCAGATTATTCATAAAATCACAAAAAAATCAACAGATCTCCAGACATTTCATGAGATAACTGGTAACACTGCGCTGTAGTATTAATTTTTTATTTTGTTTTGAAATTTGAAACTCAGTTTTCCGAAATAAGTATTCGTTGTTTTCGAACAAAGGTAAATTATTTTGTCCTAAAAAATTGTGAATAGTATGTACTTTTGCTTTTAAAAGTTTATTTGATCATTATCTACCTAAATCCTACAAAATTATTAAATAATTTTTAATTACATTGGTCTTTTTAATTACATTGGTGCATTTTTTACTAACCAGAATAAATATACATATTTTGAGGACTAGAATACAAAAATAAAATTTGACGCTGTCATCGAAAAAAATCTTTTAAAAAAAACAAACCCAAATATAACCTCCGAGAGGGGAAAATTTTAATCCAACATCCGCATTCCACATACTCACACCCTAAAGAAACTTAAATATTGGCCTGCTGCAATCGGAAGAGATTATCGACTATACTATAAGTTTTTTAAAGAAATGTGACGAGTTCAAGTTTAAAACGTTAAATTTTAGGTTAAACGAAAACCATAATGGATGTGGCCACAAATTCAAATTATATTCCTGTGGAAATTCTTCACCGCTCTGAAGCTGAATTTAGAAAAAAGTTATCTGCAGAAGAAAGTGCAAGAGTTAATAATACTGGTAAAACATCATTTTGACTTAAAATTGTAAACTGTTTTTAAAGTCCCATGGTATTTTGTTAGCCCTGTTGGTATTTTTCTAATATTATCTAAAAATTAGTTTTGTACCTCTATAGATCCCTAAATCTTATAATATAAATATTTTTAAATTATTGTAGATACAGATTACAAAGGGCAAGTATGCTCTGCACAAAGATGGCTTTGTATCTGCTTGGACCTTGGAATGAAGATATAGAGGAGATACAAGCTAGTGACAACCACAAGACCTAGGGTATGGAATGATGAGGAGACACGCCCATGTCTATGATTTTAGACTTCCTTATTGGAGGAATGAAATGGTTAATAAAAACTACCTAGCTAGCTATTTAGTCTTGAAGAATAATCATATTAAAATACACTGCCAGATATTATTCAAATATTTCATTGCTTCGCCGCTTTCATTATCAAAGTCTCAGTCAGTATGATAAATTATTCAAAACGAAATTTGTACAAAACAAATTGTTTTCATTTACAAAACAATAACAAAATATTGTAAGGTTAGGTTACATCCGAATGACAAGTGACAGACGTCACCCCCTACAAAAAGAGTGGGGGACTGTCGCTGCGACACGTCGAAGCTCTGAGAACGCGGCTTAAGTTTTTCGCTACGAAATATGTGCTGTATAATTTTAACACGAAATTTTGTTTTAGATGTCATATGAAGTGCTTCGAAAAAATAAATTGCGAAGACAGAACAAAGATTTTTACCACATTTTATTCTATTCCAAGCAAGGACATGCAAGATATATTTCTACAGGGGTTACTAGAGGTAACTGATGTTCATTCTAAACGAAAGCGCACGGGAACTGGTCGTGAAAAGTTGAAGTCCTTCCGTCATTTTGTATTACATAATGGAAAGAAAATTAAAGTCTGTTTAGGTGCTTTTCTACAAATTCACGGAGCTACTAAACAAAGAATCAAGAGATTGAAAGGGCTATTGGTTCATGGCAATGTGCCAAGTGATAAAAGAGGCCAGAATACCAAAGGAAACGCAGTAGATGAAATTTATCGAGAAGAAGTCAGGAGTCATATCCTTTCTTTTCCGGTTAAAGAATCCCACTATTCCGGAAGAGAATTTAAATATCTTGACTCTAAACTTAATGTAAAAATAATGTTTGAGCTATTTAAGAAAAAGTTTCCTAACTCGCCCATTAAATACAGTTACTACATAAAATTTTTTAACGAAAACTTTCAACTTCATTTTGGAAGACCACAGTCGATACTTGTGTGACTTGTGAAGATATCGCTCTTAAACTTAGAAGTCCTATTTTAGGAGACGAAGCAAAACGGGTAGCTGCTGCCGAAAAAATGGTACATGAAAGAAGGGCCAAAAAATTTTATAATGCATTAAAATCAACTAAGGAAGAATGTAAGCCACGCAACGATTTAGCGGCCTTGGCGTTTGATTATATGCAGAATTTACAACTTCCAGAAGTCCCTGTGCAGGATTTATTTTATTTGTCGGAATTAAGTGTCAGTGTATTTTGTATAACTGACTTAAAAACAGAAAAATCGTTTTTTTATGTGTATCATGAAGGAACTGCAGCTAAGGGCCCGAATGAAGTCTGCTCGTTTTTGCTGGATTATATTACAAACCATATTCCGAGTAGTTCAACTGAGTTGCGCTTATTTTGTGATAACTGTCCAGGACAAAATAAGAACCACACCCTAATAAGAATGTGCATGGGACTTCAAGAATCGAAACGTTTTAATAAAATCGAACAGTTTTATCCCGTTAGAGGCCACTCGTTCTTGCCCTGTGATCGCGTCTTTGGGGTTATAAAAAGGAAACTAAAAAAATATGACAGGATTTATAATATTCACCAATACACCGAAATAATAATATTGTCTAGTGCCAAAAATTCCTTTACTGTGCAAGAAGTAATGAATGGAAATATTTTGAATTTTAAGGACTGGTGGCCAAAACACTACAAAATGTCATGTATCTCATTAGAAACTGCAAACAGTCCAAGAAATAAAAAAGTGGCATTTACAGTGTCTAAATTCCATCATTTCGTACATGAAAAGTCTGGAGTGGTCAAAGCATGTGAGTATGTTAATGGTTTCACATGGCAAACATTCTCGAACCTTAAGCTTCCAAGCAAATCTTGTAACAATTTTACACTTCCGGTGAACGAGAAAGCCTACAAAGAAAATCTTCCCATATTGGCTTCCAAAATAGGACACCTGAAACTTCTGGTACGATGGGTTGATGAAGAAAACAAGATGTTTTATACTGATATTATTGAAAATTATAAAGTTAAGCAACCTAAGAAAACAAAATAATTTAAATGCAGTTCAGTATTTTAGTTAATTAACAATAAAGGATTTTTCCACCATAAAATATTTTTTATTTAGTACAGAAAGAACCCAAGTCACAATTTTCAAAATCCATTTCAGACAGGAAAACCAAGTGAATGTGGTTAATTTTTCATAAACTTATGACGAACTTATGCACAGTTATCATTTTGAAATGAAATAACATTAAAGTTTTATTTTATAAACCACTGAGACGTTTTTTTCATTTCCTGAAAAGTAGCAAAAAGCGACTTGGGTTGTTTCTGAAATAAGCGATTCAACTGCATTTTGAGTTTTAGATCATGCAGAACTTTTTATGAAGAATAACTTTTATTCATAAAACAATAATAAAAATGTTTTCCATATGGTTCCAACTTAAGTAGACACACACTGTATAGCAGCTTCGGATCCGCTATATTAGAATTTTTCTTCGTTTGGCTTCTTGTTCCTTATAAACGACCCCCATGCTCGATGGGATCCCAAAGTGAAAGATTATTTTAAAAAAGGAAACGAAAGTAGGTAGGTACGTGAAATCAGGTTGCGTCAGTCCTCGAAAAATCTGTAGAGGCGACAAGGAAAAAAATGTCGAGTTTATTGGCGACCTACCATCGCCAAATTTTCGTTTTTATTCACTAAACTTGATAGTAATAAAGCACCAATGCACATAACAAATAAAACTGCCGTCTGTCCGTGGTCTACTTTCTTTGGCTCACCGTGTACAACTAAAAATAAAATAGATTCGTGGGAAACCCGTGGCGGGCTCGACCTGCCATGCGTAAAGGAAAAAATTCGAAAGAGGCTCGCGACAGGCTGGCAGTTTTCTTTGGCTGGCAGCAGCCCGGTGAGACTGTTTATGTGAAGGATCGAAACACGTAAGAATGCCTTGGAAGTGATGCTAAGCCTACTCTGCTCCATACGCTCACAAGTAACCTACTTTTAACTATCTGTTTCACTCAGCGTCAAGCGTCAATATCAGACTGACGTAGAGTTAATATGAAATGTCAAAAAGTGATTGTTTATGCAGGCGACTTGATCCTGGTTATATTTGTCTCACTTTACTGAATTAGGGAAGGTTGCTGCAGACAGAGACAGGCATAGAATGCGAACAGCACGAATTGTTAAACAAGCTAACTTCCTTCGTCTGGCGGGAATGAAAATCAAGCAACATCTGATGTGATTTAAAATGGTGGAGAAGATATTTAAATTTTAAAATAGTTTTTAATTTTCTAATCTTTTCTCGAAAAACGTCGTTTCCTTTTTGGTGCAAGTGAGTAATTTGTAATTGAAATATTCATTTAGTCATCTTTACTGAGAGTAAGCATCAATAATAATTTCTTTTCCTAAATCATATGGGGCCCAAAAATATGCTTGGACTTGAAGCTTGAAATATTTGCTAGGACCTAGAGCCCAGTTGAAGATGGTAAAATATTTTATGTAAATTATGATTTACTTCCTATTTCTTAATAAAACTACTTACAAGCTTATTTCTGAAGTTTAATTTTTCATTTGTAGTTACGTTACTAGTTAACTAAATGATATAAGAGTGTGCAAGGATTATTTTAAAGTGATATTTACAGCTTAAAACATGTCAGAATCCTAATATTGATTTTCACCAATTAGTAAATCAAATAAAAGGGTTTTGAATGTTTTTTGTTGGTTAAATGTCACTTTAAAATATTGACAGAAATAAAAATTTGGACAAAAGTGACATTTGAAAAGTACGTGCGTTTGTCAGCTGATGCCAGACGTAATGGATGCCGGGTTTGTTCGTTTGTTCATACTTGCTTCGATTTGTTAACATGGCTGTTTATCTTCTTCCTTTTTATAAGTATTCGTTGGCTGGCAGTAAGCTTGTGGCGGGCACAGGCGCGTCTAGACATCGTCTCGTCCTATTTATACGCATCTTTACATTCCGAGATAAAGGATTCTTGAAAATTAAAAAACAAATAGTACTCTTTAAATTTTAATGGTTCATTGCCAGGTTCTCAAAATTTTTTAGTTTTTTTTTTTTTTTTATTCAAACAAACAAAATAATTATAACAACATTATAAAAATTAAATTCCTAACCAAAATACTTTGGTAAATAAAATCACAAATACATTTACTGCACCTAGGTATGGAATACCTGTATGTGCATATTTTCTAAATCTAAGTTTTATAACAATAACGTAAACATATTTAAAATAGAGAAGTCACTTTAAGATAGAATAATCACTTAGAGACACCAGTAGATATTATGTACAATCAAAGCAATTCCAGAAACAAGTCTTCACAATTACGGTAATATTCCCTAAACATTATCCTAAAACGCTTTTTATCTTTTAAATTTTTTATATTAGCCGGTATAAGATTATATAGCTTGGGGCCCAAATACGATATAAAATGCTGCGCATTACTATTTGTACAATAGCTTATGTTAAATAATTGATTTATGTTCCCTTTGGTTTTATAATTATGAGATATATACAATTTTTGAAAATGATGGGTGGAATGAACAAAGTTGAAAACTGCAAGAATATACAAACCCTTAAGATTTATTACTTTCTCAGAATAAATTAAGTTTGTTGGATACAATTTTGGTTTCTTTAATATAATCTTGACTATATAATTCTGTAATACTTTGAATTACTCTAGATGAGTGTTATAGGCTCCCCCCCCAAACAAGTATACCATATCTCAATAGTGGCTCAACCCATGCTGTATAAGTAGTGATAGTTAGTGCGTTCAACGCCAATCTCCACACACCCTACTGCGCATGCCTGTCATCTGTCATGTCATCTGTCATCTGTCATGTCATCTGTCATATGTCATCTGTCAAGTCATCTGTCATCTGTCATGTCATGTGTCATCTGTCATGGCCCTAACTACCAGTGGCCCTAACTACCAGTGGCTCTAACTACCAGGGGCCCTAACTACCAGGGGGCCCTAACTACCATGGATACTAGTGGCCGCGTATGTTCTCTGTGGCAGCCGTGTATGTTCTTTGTGGCAGGAACCCAAAGCCGCGTCTGTGACGTCATAGCTCTCCAAATGATGACGTTGATGGCCCGCGCGTTTAAACCTGAAAAAAAGTTCCGGCTGCAAGGCTCGAACCGCCGACCTCTAGATTGGTAGCCGTGGGTCATACCATTGAGCCATCGCAACAATTGATATATTTTCCGCAACTATGCGTACCGATGCCGCTTAATTAAACAACAAATTTGCCAAAAAAAAAAGATATTTATTTCACAATATTACACATATGGTTTCTAGTAATGGTGACTACACAATTTGTTAATAATATTAAACAAGTTATGGATATAAATACTACTAAACTATAAATATTGTTAGAATGTTCCATGGGCGGATCTGGGTGGGTACTTTCGCTGCCATAGGTCTTCCAAGGAGTTTCTCCAACGGTGGAATCTCTAAAGACAAACTTGATCTTATATCGAAGAAAAGCATCAGAGGATACGTTTGCGGCAAAAACAGGAATCTGTCTATTAAACAGCATCTCATAACGCATCTTCACCCATGTATTATTCGGGGACTCGACCATTACCGATGCGTCCATGACATTTGGGGGCATGTAAACATAAAATACATTTTGAACGAGCGCCACCAGGATGATATAAGATGAACTTAACACGGCCATTGCTGGAGAATAACTGATCTATAATAATTTCTTTGCAGCTCTTATAGCATCATAGCTATTATAAAGAACAGATATAAATATTAGCAGAAAAACAATTAGATAGAAATAACCGGGGATATAACGATCTGGTTTTATCTCATTTGCTTTAAACTGTCTACATTTCCATAATATTTTTGCAAAATAGCAATCCCCGGAATACTTGTAGTGGTCCGCAAGGGGATCGTCTCCTTTTTTCCATCCGCTAAATTCACAATGACAAAAAGCGCATCTTACAATGTCGGAATGTTGGGTGTAATAAAATCCAGCACGCGCCAAATCTTCAGGACAGACTTTCTTACGCCACCCTGTATATGTAATTAATCTATCTTCAAAATTATACATGGTGCCAAGCCCATCATCAGCACAATCTAAACAATCCGCGCTATACATGATGTCGCCAAAGCCGCTTCAACTATACTAAGTAATAAAACACAAAATTCATTATTTATACATTTATTAAACATCAGAATTCATATACAATTTATCAAAATCATCTAGAACTTTCTGCGGGTAATAATATACTAGCTCCAAGATATAAGACCTGGTATTCGTATAGTAAGTACGAATACAGTTTTTTAGGTTATCAATAAAACCATCATCCATATCACTTACATAAGATAAAATCCTTTCATAATTAGCTTTAATATCCAGTTCCCCCAGCAATCTTAACTTATAACTAATCAAATCTCGAATGTTAAATACAGAATCGAGATCAGTACAACAAAAACATAAAGTAATATCATCACACTTGAGTTTTATAATTTTTTCACCTAAAAGAAGCACAGAAGACATAGTGAAATTCTCGTCTGTAGACACCATGTCAGCACCACCAGAACCAGTCGATATATTTTCAGCCATTTCCAAAAATTCCTGCCAGCTAGTAGTAGTAAATGAGACGGACACTTGATCTTCGGGTAAATTCAACAGCGTATATGTCAGCCGAACGCTTGGAACCAGCCCCCGAGCAACGCTCACCCCTACAGCTACCTTGAAATTACCGGCAGGATAACATACTTCATTTAAAAACCGTCGTTCATTTCTAATATCGTTCTTACTTCTCAGCAACATACTATTGAGATAGTTCTCGAATGGTGATGAAGACTCACTAAGCTCGTCGGAGAAGGCAGGTTCAGACATGATTGGAACGAAACTGACGGCAGATGGGATATATATCAACTATACCCCCACCCCTCAGTTAATTTTATTAATGTTAAGTTCCAAGAACAGGAGCTTAGATAAAGCCCACCCGCTCCCCATCTCGCTAAATTCCGACGCTTTTTTGAGTAAAACATGCATATATTCAGTATAAAAATCTTGTAAATTACTATTCTGTACAATGTGGCCATATTTGGAGTTGAACGATTTGATATCTGAATCCATAGACGTGCCTAATAAATAGAGCCCATATAATTCCATATTAACACTAATCTGACTATGAATAGTCAAGGCATTCTCCAACAAGTCAATTACTTTATCCCTCACTCCTTCTAAATATAGCTTAACATCAGACACGTGATGACTCGATATGTGATACGTAACAAACCGGTTCTTAAAAGCCGCTTGAACAAGTTTCACGCCAGAATCAAAATCCACACTACAATTCTGCTTATGTTTAGTGGTACGACTATGATGACTAAGCGATTTAACCACACAGTCACACTCAGTGCAATGCGTCATGATGACTGATTAAAATTACCGAAATTAGATATATTTAAACAACGTCTTTTGATACGTCTATCCAGCTGTTATGTGACGCATCAAACCCCACCCATTTGACATACATCTTTCTACCCTTCTTACGCAAAATCTGCTCGATAAGAAATACATCTGGCTGGTTAGTTTTTTGCAGTTCTTCTTCATAAAAACCGCCACTGATTGGATGGCCATGCATATCTTCTAATAAATATGTTGTAGGAGCAGTAATTTTTACTTTTAAAATTTTAAATAATTCAGCCGTCCAATTAGGCACATATCCTTTTTCAAACACGTGTTTAGCTTTACTTATCCGAACGATATCCCCCACTTTAAATTTCTGCCTGCCAACAACCTTGAGATTGGTGTAAGCTGATTTTAATAATTTTTGTTCATTATTCTTAGAAACATTCTTTGGCTTCATTTTGGTTGTGGAATGTGTCGTATTATTATATGTATTTACAACATGTTCCAACAAGTCTATCCATTTATGATTGCCGTTCAAGGTAAACAACTTAAACAGCTTTTCCTTGATTGTTCGAATTACACGCTCGGCAATAGATGCTTTTAAAATACTAAATGTGCTGTAATGATGGATGCCATGTTTCTTCATGAGAGCTTGAAAATTAGAGTTGTAATATTCCTTTCCATTATCTGTAACTAACCTTTTCGGAATTCTCTTAGACTGCGCGAGTATCTGGGCCATAGCATTAGTCACATCTTTGGCATTTTTAGACTTTATAGGCCGCGCCCATAAATATTTCGAAAAACAATCAATAACAACCAATATATACTTAAACCCCCTATTTTCACGAGAATACTGATCAAGCTGCGCAAGATCAGAGGCAAAAGTATCATCTAGGCCATATTGAATAAATCTGCGCCGTTTAAATTTTGTTCTAGCGGGCTTATGCAGCTCATTAACAACCTGTTCTCTCGCTTTAGTAATACTCGCCGCCATTTTCAAACATGTAATAAAAACTAATCACTATGCAGATGCTTTTATATCTTACTTCTATCAACCCTCTGTTTCAATTTATTAACATTTGTATTTATTTTTTTAACATCATCAGTAATAGGCTTAATAGACTGTTTAACAGTAGTAGTTATATACCCCTTTAGAATATTTTCAAGGTTATCAAATTGCTTAGATACCTGCACTATAGATGCTTGATGTGTAGTACGAATCTCATGAAGCTGTGTTGCTAATTGCATATTTAATTTCAAAATCTCGCTCTTCAACTTATCATCAGCAAGTTTAAGCGAATTTTTATAATCCGACATTTCCTTATTTAAAATAGTCATATGCTCACGCATTTGCGCAGATATTAATTCCGTATCAGCCTTACTAGAATTCGTCAATTCTTGCTTAACTCTATCAATAGAGTTGTAGGCATCCTGCATTCTAACCGCAACCAAATGATTAAGATTAGCCGAAAGAGAACTTATTGAATCATCTATAAATTTTTTATTCGCAGCATCAGAGCCATCTGTAGGCAGCTTTACGTTTACAAGTTTATGATCGCGAATATTATAGTCACCATCTTTATTAACGGGTATTTGATTAGGAGCTCTCCTTATACCTTTTTGACGTGTCGGCAGGGCACGTCCAAACTTGTTCATGGCTAAGCTGATACTAAGACGAGAGACTGCATATAACTAGTTATAAAACTCAATTATCCC
The DNA here is from genome assembly GCA_963991005.1 of Barypeithes pellucidus. NCBI lineage: Eukaryota > Metazoa > Arthropoda > Insecta > Coleoptera > Curculionidae > Barypeithes > Barypeithes pellucidus. Next base: position 15,491,642 of record OZ022561.1, on the reverse strand, counting down.
CAACCGCTCCAGCTCATGCAAAATATTCATAATTTCATTTAGGTTGTTGGTGTTGCCAGCCTGGCGAGATGCATGTAGCTTTCTAAAACGATCTACCAACTCGTTAATATCATCGTAATACACAAACTCTTTCGGGGCCTCGTCGTATTGTAACAAAGCCTGCCCTGTTCTCCCAGAGTTTAATCTAGTCGTTCTGCTAGGCACTGATGACGTGGATTTAGAGGCTCTAGGAGTTGATGAAGACGGTGATGGTAATTTAGATGCGGTGCTTAGAAGTGGTTTAACAATTGTCGTATATTTATGCGATTTATCCCCCTTTATTGCGCCACTATCCTTCCGATATAGACTTGTACGTTTCAGAATATCCCCATATTGTACTGTATCGGCTCTAGTATGATATTGAGGTACCTTTAAAAATAACAAATCATACAAGCCACGAGTACCCTTATACGTAACATCTCCTACTTGTATATCACCACTCGGCAAAAAGTCTATTCGCTCGGATCCCAATTGCCAAGCATCATTATCTGAATTATATGATACTCCTTTAGCATCTATCGATGAAGAGTTATCCCAATATTTTTTTAAATAACTCTGAGCAATCGGGGGATATTGTGCGATAAACTCATTTACAACCTCGGGCTTGTTAAGTAATGCAGTGAAATCCTCTTGTACTTCGCGGAATGAAGGATACGATGACTCATCAGTAAACACGTCATCCTCGGCATCGCCATAGTGCGTCTCATCTGCTAGAAAGCTAGGTTGCTTTACTTCTCGGGCTTCTATCTTTTGCGGTTCAATCTTTATGAGAGGCACATCCTCTGTTTTAATCTTGCGTTTACGAGTCTGTTTTTCAACAGAAGCTTCCACAAGTTTATTTAAAGGATCGGTAATAGGTGTTAGAAATTTATTTAGTGCATCGTCTTCTTCACCACGCTCCAACTTTAATGCCAAGTATTTTTTCCGTATAACATTTGCGGTATTAATAATGCGTTGCTTAACATCCTTATCGAGGCCACTCAAATTAGAAGCCATGATATACAACTATACCACTATAACAACCAATAACCCGACCGAACCGCTATAACAATCCACTGATCCGTGGTTGTAATGATCCGCTGATCCACTGATCCGGTGGTTGTAATGATCCACTGATCCACTGATCCGGTGGTTGTAATGATCCACTGATCCACTGATCCACTGATCCGGTGGTTGTAATGATCCACTGATCCACTGATCCGGTGGTTGTAATGATCCGCTGATCCACTGATCCACTGATCCGGTGGTTGTAATGATCCACTGATCCGGTGGTTGTAATGATCCGCTGATCCACTGATCCGTGGTTACAATGATCCGTGGTTACAATGATCCGTGGTTACAATGATCCCTGATCCACATAGAAACAGGATATGTATGATTAAATACGTCCGCCCTCTATGACGACAAGTGATAGACTAATGTATTATAATTAGGGGATTAAATATATATCAAACTTGTTCCTATATCGACCTTTATCAATATCACTGTCTTTGACCAGAACTAAAAACCCATGCTTGTCTTTCCAACATGTGGAACATAGCCGTTTAAAAGCTTCAAAGGACATGTCGGTATTTACATGATCGGTATATACATGCTTCAAATTCAAATCATCCTGTTTAAATAGAATTAATACGTTGGCATTGTCGCGAACCAGCTGTTTGGGAATTTTTGAATATGTTTGCGTTAAATAAAACGAATCGATATCATGGTGTCTGCCCATACAGAAATAATTGCGTATTTTATCCTGCTTCTCACAGGCAACATCGTCAAATATAATAATATAATGAGGCTTGGCGCTAGAAGGATCTAGAACATCGTCATTATCGCTGTACCCGAAATATCCAAGACGGGCCTGTTTTAATGTTTTCTGCAGAAATACATATTTGTCTTGCTGTAGAGATTTTGAATATACGTATACATTCTCAAATTTCAAGCCATTTTCATCAGCCAATAAACTTATCATAACAGCAGTTTTACCACACGAACTGGGTCCGCATATTATTGCCCTAATGGTTGATGGCAAAACGGCACTATGTTTATTCGGATTTTGCTGGGTCCCCATATTGAAATCATGTATTTGAATTGAACGTTTCTGCTTTTCTTGACGCATCTTTCTATAAGTACCACTCTGCATTCATTCGCAACTACATTAGTAATGCAGACGTCACAGGGTGCAGGTGTGTTAAATAGTATCATCAATAAATTACCAGTCGAACTTCATCTACCCGGATATTCTTATTGCGGCCCTGGTACAAAGCTTCAAGAACGTTTAGCTCGTGGAGATAAACCCAAGAATAAATTGGATAGTTATTGTAAAGATCACGACATTGAGTACGCAAAGTCCACAGACTTGGACCATCGGCATCAAGCCGATCAGGTATTGGAAAGCAAAGCTTGGAAACGTGTCAAGGCCAGCGATTCGAGTCTTGGTGAGCGAACCTCTGCGTGGTTAGTAACAAACATCATGAAGGTCAAGCGAAAGTTGGGTGCAGGATGCAAGAAGCATGAATTATGTAAGCTTATTAGACCGCTAAAGAAACATGGTTCTGGTAGTGATAAAAAGGCGTTGAGTGGCATGCTCAAAGCTGCACGCATCAAAGTTAAGAAGCTTGGCGGAAAAAGAAAAATCAAAATACCTAGAATCATACCCCTGCCAAAACAAGGCGGCATCTTGCCTTTGATCCCGATATTCGCCGGGCTTAGCGCCCTAGGGGCATTAAGTAGCGGTGTGGCTGGAATTTCAAAGGCGGTTAATGATGTACAGAATGCTAAAGCCAAGTTGCAAGAATCACAGCGTCATAATGAAACAATGGAAGCCATAGCCTTGGGCAAGAAGGGGGATGGTCTGTATTTGAAAAAACACAAGACCGGATATGGATTGTTTTTACGTAAAATGCCAAAAAACTGCCAATAAAGCTACCCGCGCGCCCTTTATCCGATCAAGATATTAAATCATATGCAAAACGCCTAAAGATTCCTAATTTTAGAGGTGTATTTATGCGAGATACTTTACCAAAATCACCGAAACATACAGAGAGCGGTGTTTTAAATTTAGATGGATACAAAGGAGATGGGACACACTGGGTAGCTTACAAGAAGAAAGGAGATAGAGTTGTTTATTTTGATAGTTTTGGCAACTTGAAGCCGCCAAACGAATTTGTAGAGTATATGAAAAATTATAAAATTTATTTCAACTATGATCAATATCAGGATTATGGTACGATAAATTGCGGCCATCTGGCGTTGACGTTTCTCGTTAATTCATTATAAATTACAATGACGTCATTAGCCATCATCAGTCATGTCTCAAACATTCACTTTAAAGGGTCGTTCTCACCGGCTTGAAGCATACTTTGTGCCGCCTATAGAACTAGACTCGAGATTTGATTACTCTCTGGCATTAATATCTCTAAATACGTGGAATACCATACCAAATATAGAACCTGGTCGTAATAAGGTTTATTATACAATCAACGGCAAGGAGCAAGTTTTAAAAATACCAACCGGTTCTTACGAGTTGGAGGATATAGAGTACTATTTACAAGGTCAGCTTGCTGGTGCGGAATTATCGGATGCTGAACGTAAAGAAATCCTATCACTTAGAGCTAATAACAATACTTTAAAGTGCGAGCTGCATAGTATCTACAATATAAATTTCAAGCCAAAGGATAGCATTGCTCAGTTATTAGGATTCTCTCCACAAGTGTTGACGGCTGGCCAATTACATGAATCTGACCTGCCAGTTGAAATTATACAAGTGGTTACTATCAGGGTTGAGTGCAACATTATTTCTGGTTCTTACTATACAAATAATCCGGCGCATACTTTATACGAATTTTCTCCAACTGTTGACCCCGGGTATAGTATTAATATAGAACCCCGAAATCTTATTTATCTACCTGTCAACGACAAAAATATATATAATATTACTCTAACGCTATTGGATCAAGATTCAAGGCCGGTTAATTTCAGAGACGAAGAAGTTGTAATCCGATTAGAACTCAGACGAAATGGGCTTAGTATTTAATAGTTATTTAAATACATCTACTCCTTCTCCAGACTCATTCTGTAATCAGAAGCCAAAGAGAACACTCGCGCTTGTCAATATTATTTTTTTACAGTCCGCTAGCAGTCTATATAACTATCATGTCAGAAAAACTTCAGCTATTTAACCCCATTAAAAGCGATGAGTCAATCATGCGCGAAGAATGGCATACTTATCATCCTTTCACCAAGTCTTTTAATAACAACGACGAAATCGAGATTGTCATCAATCAACAAGATGTATTTTTAGACATGAGCGAAGCTCAGCTTTATATCGAAGGGTCGTTTAAAGCAGAGGATACAGCTGGCAAGACGGGTGACTGTACATTAACCAATAATGCTGCAGCCTTTATTTTTGACAGCATGTCGTATGAAGTGAATGGTAAAGAGATTGAAAAAGTTCGCGATCCTGGCATAGTTAGCGCCGTTAAAAACCTGCTATGCTTAAACGATGCAGAAAGCCGCGCTTTAGATATTGCCGGCTGGAATTGGCCTAGCGGTACTATAAAAACATTGGATGAAACTAGTAAAGAATTCAACTTTCGCATTCCGCTACACATGCTGTTTGGGGTGTTTGCCGATTACAAGAATGTTCTGATGGGTAAACAGAAGCTTAAACTGGTTCGAGCTCGTCACGATGAAAATTGCTACAAGTCAACTGGTGACAAAAAGGCGGCGATTACGCTAAAGACTGTTGAATTGAAGGTTAAGCACATTTATCCTAGTGACGCAGTTAAACTTAGACTTTTGGATGACATTGCAAAAAATAAGCCTATATTTATACCGTTTAGAACTTGGGAGATTCACGAGCTTCCTGCTTTGAGAACGACAAAGAGAGATATTTGGACTGTAAAGACGATGACAGAGAGGGCAAGATATGTTATTGTATTTTTTATGAAAAATCGTAAAGATAACTACAAGTCAGATTGCTGTTATTTTGATAACTTAAATATTACCGATGTCAAGTTACATCTAAACTCTGAGATATATCCCTATGAGTCCCTAAATTTAGATTTTGCCAATCGCCAATATTCAGAAGTCTATAAGATGTATACAGACTTTCAAAAATCTTATTTAGGCAAGCCGCTAAGCGAGCCTATTTTAGACTTTACGACTTTTGCTAGTAGGGCCCTATTTGTTATTGATTGTACCAAGCAAAATGAATCCCTAAAGAGCACCGCTATTGATGTCAAATTGGAGTTTCAGAGTTCTTCTAATTTTTCCAACGATTCACGAGCGTTTTGTATTATTATTCACGATCGTGTCCTTGAGTACCAGGCTTTAACCGGCCAGGTGAGAGAACTAGTGTAGTTCCGACCCTTGCAAGATGAAGTTTGCTGTAGTCGACGTCCAGGGATTCCAGGTACCAGAATTTCAAGCTAAAGAACTGGCCATTTATGATGGAAAACACATGAAAAGTTACCTGTTTAAACCTACTACCCCATTTCATACCTTGAGTGATGATTGCAAGAAGCAGGTATTATTCCTACATAGAAACCATCACGGCCTCTTTTATAATTATGGCGTGACCGATTACAGCGACCTCTACACAATCATCAGCAACGATTTGCGAGACGTGGACCAGATATATGTCAAGGGTCACATAAAGAAGAGCTTTTTAGACGAAATTTATTCTCAAAGTAGTAATAAGCCACATGTTGTTAATTTAGAATCAAGTATCAATGTTCCAAAACTCTCTAAAGATGCAACCACATGTTCTAACCATGATCTAGAAGTTTGTAATTGTAGTATTAGGAATGCTTATATACTGTATGATTATATTTATGATTTTTTACCAAAATAAATAATTGAAAATGTCACGTGTGTTTTAATATAGCGTTCTAATAATATTTAATCATTTGCCCTCGAGCTTGTGATGACATCAGTCAAGTTGCAAGAGCACCTACGTAATATACATAACCTCAAAAAAGATATAAAGTGCTACGAAGATTATCGGTTTATATCACGTGGTTTTTTAAACCTCTCCATGACTTCTGACAAGGTGTGTCCTAGGACTGTGGAAGCCCCGCCCCTTTGTAGGCCAAACAGAGTATATGAAATTGATGGCTATATAACCGTCATATTTGAAAACACTGAAGTAGTAGTGGATACTATTGGATATGGAAAGATTTATTTCACTAGTGTGGAATTTGAAGAATTCTTAAGCAATTTTAATTGTTTCAACACTCACTGGGTTGACATATTTATGATTATTGGAAAGTATACCTTGGTGTTTCATCGCAATGCAGAAAAACGAAGCCTAAAATTCGAAGAGGCGGACACAGACAAGTACCTGTTTCGATGGACCGATAAATTAATTAGTTTATTTGCACAACATATGTATCAATTGTATAAACTAAATACTGAATATTATTCCATAAAATATTGAACTGTTGTTTTATTTATAGGGTATAGGCGGGTAAATAAAACAATTTGGGTATGTGGGGTAAAACATTTATTTAACACACATTTATATAAAAATATTTAGAAATAATCAAACACAATTTGGGAAATGTGGGGTAAAACATTTATTTAACGCACATTTATATAAAAATAATCAGTCTTATAGAGGGTACAATACTTGAACTATAATATATAACTATACGTGTAAAGGGCGCTATACTTTATAATAAATTCTTAAACTATAATAAATAACCTAATATCACAGCCTCTAACACCACCTAAAGAAATTGAAGCAATCAGTCTTGCCTTGGAATTTCCAAGGTCTCCTTATATAATGCTATATCCTGGTGACCCCAAGCAAGCGTGTTCTCAAGGTCTCCGGGTATAAGGTAGCGCTTATCGTCCGCGTATGATAGCGCTACCTTATTTTTAAGTTCCACATGCATATCATGTGAATGTGAGCGGAAAGTATTCATCTCTCGAAATATTCTGGTCCCTACTACGTTAACTGCTTTTTTATAGTCTTCAACTGATAGTTGGGATTTTGTAACGTAGTCGGGGACGCCTTTTGCTTTTTTTGTACATTCCCCCTCTACATTCACACAATATGCTTTAGCCCCGGTCCCATAGAAATCCCATATAATTTTTCCTGCGTACTCATCTTTCATTTTTCCCAATATAGATTGGTTTACAGGAACATTATGTGAGTTATCTGGAGAATAGTTTGAGGTATCGAACATATCTAAATTTTCTGCTATATCATCATAAAAATTTTCTGTTGTTACATTTAGAATGAGGGAGTCAGTATCCGTGTATAGCAAGACCGCGTTGTTGCCATATTTAGGCTTAATATAACCGTACAAAAAGTCGTACATAATAATCTTGGATAACTCCAAGATTCCAAACCCTGCGTATATGGGTTTATTATATACTACTTTTTGTTTGTGCATCTGGATAGATACCAGGTTCTCGCTATAGATTGTGCGGTCCTTGAAATGAGGTTTCGCGATCAACGCCCCAGCACCGAGCCTCCTACCAATATTTTCCCAATGGGACACTAATTTAACGTCTACCCGTTTCTCCACATTCTCCATTGTCTTTCCAAACACAGAATTGTTCATCAGTTTGAAAAAGTCCTTTTCAAACTTATTTTTTGCTTGATTGCGCAACCCTGTGTTTAGGTCGATGTACGGTTTAAGCCACGGTGATTGGTCGAAAGATATGACGCGGTGAATTTTAGTTAGCTTAAGGCCATAATTTAAAGCTTGCTGCAAATTTTGATAATGAATAATATATTTCGTTTTCTTAAAAAAGTTTGGGATTAATTTTGTTATTTTCGGAAATTTGGACTCTGGTGGCGCAATGGATTCTGGACAAAAGGGTAGTTCATTATGCGAATAATGCAAATCTTCCGGGTATGTTAAATCGACTTCTAAGACGTATCCTGTTTGTGAATCAGGTGCGATGTTCATATAATCTAAATTTTGAATTTCGATTTCGTCTAACCATTTAAAGTTCCCTGTGGGTAAATATTGAGACATGGCTGCGCCGTATAAATTTGTTGCATCCAAATATAAAATGTAGGAGGTAGGTTTTGAAGCGTCGTATGTGGGTATAAATTTATTATTCGCAATAGCTTTTCTTACACTACACTGACTGACTCCGCCGCGAATCCCGTGTTTAAAAAAGTGTACCATATCTAGATCGGTCAGTAGCTCAAGATTTATGGATGTATATTTAAGTGCGGATTCCATCGACAATCCTGGACACGTGAAAAATTGGCTTGGGTCAAGGCCGTATGTAGATATGCACACATTTCTAAAGCTTTCAAACACATCTGTCAAAATTAATACGTCGGATTTTAAATAAATGTCTGAATATTCGCCTAAAGTTTTGCATTTAAATAGATCCCATACCTTCAACGCACGCTTGTAATCATCTTCAGTAATGTGCTCGTTTTTAAGTTTATTAAAAAAGCCTTCATGTGATGGTAGCACTGTATCGTCTAATTTTGAAATATGATCCACGTAGTTATACGGGAAGACACCCTTCTGCCGAATAAGTTTAAATTTTTCCTCGTCAGGGAAATATTTACGTACGGCCCTGCATTGTTCGGGCTTTAAATTTTGACTTAATTTATCCAAGCCTGTGGCCATGAATCGAAAACTATCTAAAAACCGTAATTTTAAAAATACCTGTCGTTGTTTCCCATCCTCTTCGATGTTATCCACCAATATATGTTTACTAAAGGAAATATATTTTTCCTTATTTTGGGGGATAACATCAATCTTTTCTTCGTCTGATGCCAATTCCTTGACAAAGAGGTGGGAATCGAACCCGGACATGTTGTGGAAAAATATTGGGATAAACGTAGGAATTTTGAAATTTAGGTTACATACAGAATGAGATGGACCCCGATACAGCCCTGTAAGATGATCATGGTCATGAACACGCATGTCTTCTATATTAAACGGCTTTTCGCAAATATGGCAATGTGTTGCGGTCTGATGTGCATGCTCTTGTTCAGCAGTTATAGGGATCATGGGCACTATTTTCTTCAAAAAGCGATTGTATATTGATTTACAATCAGCATCTAATCGTTTTACAAATTCTTTATGCGCGTCAGGACCTCTATAACATTGATAATTTGAATGCACGTCATCAAAGTCACATTTAATATAGTAGGCAAACGAGTATGGAACGTGTTTATGGGTGCGTACTGTATATGACGTATCAGGGTCTCTCTCACTTTGTTCTGTTGGTAATGGTTCTAAAACTGTTTCGAAATCCGCGTAAACAACAAAAGGTACTTTTAATTTCTTTTCAAAGTTTGTAAATTTAAAAATATTCTCAGGTATCTCTTCACCGTATTTATTCTTTTTCAAATCGGTAGTCGGTACTTTAGCCAAAACGTGCCCGCAATCGTTTTCTTGATGAGCTTTTAACTTCAGCTCGGAATAGAAATACGTTAAACAGCCATCACATAAATACTTTGCAGCATTATGTTTAGATAATTGTCTTGAGATCAGACGAGATAAACTTCTTATTAAACAGTAATGAGTATTTTCATTATCATCACTGATTACTAACAAATTTACATGTCTTTCATTGCGAGATTTAGTAAAATATAAGGGGCCCACGACATCAATACTATTTTTACCATTGTCGTAGTTTCGTTCTAAACCATAGACATTGATAGAAATATTATTCTGCCGTTCAAACTTTGAAATATCTTTCATTTGTATTGGAAATTCCATACCTGTAAAGTCCAGCTCGTTCTCAAAAGGCATATAGTTTGCGACTCTATTTGCATGTTGAGTCCAATGTACTGGATGCAAGGCAGCCAAGACTGACCACATGAAACATTTTTGGTCCGTGTTTTGAATGTTTAATACGGCTTTCCTTGCTTCAATTTCTTTTGGTAGAAGAAGGTAAGATGATGGCGTTAGAGGCTTGATTTTGCTAATTCCTATTTCTAAGTGGAGAAGTTGTTGAAGAGCCCACCCTGTAACAATAAAATAGTATTAGGAATTTCATTATGTTATAAGCAGCTAATTTAAATTTTCGCATTATTATATACTTACCACTATCCTTTTCCGAGAACTCTGAATATTTGCGGTCCAGGATAGCTACGAACTGCCCAAACAACTCCTCCAGGTCCGTTGAGCCATTGACCATGGTGTGCCTGGTGTTGAATGATTTCACCTCTATCGACTCGCTCGTTTGCATGAGGAATCGGCCGAAGAGCTCCACACCGACCTTGAGCTGCTCGTATTTTTGAACAATCCCTCCCACCAACCTGATAAATTTTTCCCGCAGGTGTTCAAGGAACTGGGATACATTGGTGGGGTCTTGGCTCGACTTCAGTCGGTAGGTAGCAATCCGGCTTCGGAACGATGTTTTTATAAGTTCAACACCATCCTCCTGCACCATGCAGCAGTTCTCCCGATGACGTAGGGTCCTTACGTGTGCGGACCATCGGGAGCTGGGAACGTCTTGTTTGCATTCAGTACAATGCTGCATGGATTCATCTGAAATTTTAAACACTTTTAGAAATTCACTAGTTTTATTTTAATAAAATACTCACCATCTGACGGAGCGAGTCTTGCCCGTTTGGCAATGGCTACTTGGGCGGGGGTTGCTTGTCGTTTAGGGGCTCTATGCATCTCCCTCTGGTGCGCCTGGAGCGCTCTTCTCGAAGGGAAGCTGACCCCGCAGGCTGGACATGCTTGTGTAGTCTCCCTGCAATCCCCATGGCGCTTGAGGGCGTCTTTCCTAGCGAAGGAACGACCACAGTGTTCACAGTTGTACATTGTTCCTAAAATCACACACAAGTTCTACTTATTAACACCAGGCTATTTTTTTTTAATCAATATTTATAATTTCTAGCTTGTATGAACACGTTTCCTACAATAATGTTACATGCATCCCCATATGGCCACCCGGTATTTGTATTGTCGCTTTGGCTAACGCTACATCAGAACGTATAACCTATAAATTATCCCCTGTATACCTAGATATTATTTTTAATCATATAATCTCATCACAATATACCATAAGATGCATTTTATTCAAATTATAACCTATAAATCTACATACCTGATAATTATTTTATTCACAGTCACTTATACTGCACTACTACTTGCTTCTGTCTGCTGGATTCAACTGTGCCTCTGGTCCAGCGCTTACCGTATTTATAGGCGGGGCCCGTAACGCGTCGTTATGCTTCTAGAATTGTCTATGTATTGCAATTCTCGGAACATATTGCATCAGCTTTTACCATCGACTAGGCTTGGCTACTGCTCTTGTTGCATCATCTTTCTAGGAATTTGTTGCTGGCTTGCTTGACATTGAATATTAATGAGTGCCTATCCCCTGGCGCCGGGTAGACTATGTTGTTTAAAATGATATATTTTCCCCATCATTTTGGGGGTTTTTGTCGGTTTTGTATAGGACCATTATCACATAAGTTGCCAAAGAGGCCTTTTCATACAAGTCCCGTTTTTGAAAGACCCGGGGTGGGCGGACTGCCGAAGGCACTATTTCCGCTATTTGCGCAGATTTTTCTCCTATAGTGTCCGAGAAACCTCAATTTTAGGCTATTGCGCATGATGTCAAATGGGCCGTACTTTTTTTTAACGGATTTGGGGTTTGTGGGGGGTGCTTACATTGCCGCTACTGTTATTTTTGACAAAAATCATCCCAGACCCGAGATATAGGACCTATCTTTTTAATGACTGTTTTCCTAGCATTTTAATGTTTTTGATCGTTTTATACATGACAGTATAGATTTACGCGCTAGTGTTTAGCATTGAATAAACCAATTGTTAGCATTACCTTCTACACTTTGTAGTATTATCTTGAATCCAATAGTTACTTTATTCAATAATAACACCTTCTATGTTTCTTCGTATTAGCACAATATATACTGTTAAAGGGTCTTGAACGCATCTGTTAAGGGGTCTTGAACGTAAATATAGTGAACGTGTATATATTCTAACAGCATTTATATTGATATAACGACCACCATTACATATTATCTTCTTGACAATTTGGTTAATTAAGCGCGTGCAGCGGTATTATCCGTATGTCTATTTGCTAAATTATATCAATTGCCGCGACGGCTCAATGGTATGACTCCCGGCTATCAATCTAGAGGTCGGCGGTTCGAGCCTTGCAGCCGGAACTTTTTTTCAGGTTTAAACGCGCGGGCCATCAACGTCATCATTTGGAGAGCTATGACGTCACAGACGCGGCTTTGGGTTCCTGCCACAAAGAACATACACGGCTGCCACAGAGAACATACGCGGCCACTAGTATCCATGGTAGTTAGGGCCACTGGTAGTTAGGGCCACTGGTAGTTAGGGCCATGACAGATGACACATGACATGACAGATGACAGATGACTTGACAGATGACAGATGACATGACAGATGACAGATGACAGATGACGCGCCTGCGCAGTAGGGTGTGTGGAGATTGGCGTTGAACGCACTAACTATCACTACTTGTATATGTCATAACTAAAAGTTTTTTTTGTAGAATTTCTCTTAGAGTGTAGAATTTAAAGATCAGGCATCTTATCTTCTTTGTTAGACACAAAACATGCTGGTCCCACTTAAGGTGTTTATCAATCGTTATACCAAGATATTTAGTTGAATTACTTTCTTTAAGAGGTTCACCTATATTCTCTAATTGTATCGATTCAAAACCCGGTCTATTTGCTTCCGTTAATGAAAAGGCGACATAGTGAGTTTTACTCATATTTAGACTAAGTTTAAAAGTGTCTAAAAAGTTTTTTACTCTAAAGAATCCAGATCTTAATTGTTCTTTTACACCATTCCATGATTTGTGACAAAAAATTATGACTATGTCATCAGCGTAGGCTATAACTTTACCCCCACGTCAAGTGAGCAAAGTTATATATATATTGAATAAAATTGGACCAAGAACTGTACCTTGAGGTACTCCATGCTTGACTATTTTTGGGTCACTAATTACATCTCCCATCTTGACGTGCTGGGTTCGGTACCTTAGATAGCTGGCAAAAACCTCCAGCACAATACCCCTCACCCCATAGGCCTCCAGAACGTCAAGCAGCATGGAGTGAGAGACCGTGTCAAAAGCCTTCGCAAGGTCCAGGAACAAACCTAAACACTTATTTCCTTTACCTAGATTTTCTGTGACGCTATTAACACATTCACACATTGCATGCTCTGTACTTGTTCCCTCCATGAACCCAAACTGGTCTTTGGACAAGACATTGTTTACTTTTAGATAATCCATTAACCTTATTTTCCATTAACATTTTTCAAACACTTTAGCCAAATTCGAAATAACACTTATTGGTCTATAATTACCAATGCTTAGTTTATCCCCCGCCTTATAAATTGGGGTGACAAGTGAGATTTTAAATTGAGATGGAACTTTACCTGATTTAAATATGAGATTGATAATATGTGCAAGTGGGTCTTTAAGGTTCTGATGTATTAATTTTATTAGCTTTGCAGATATATGGTCTCCGCCAGGCGAGCAGTTAGTTTTTAGGTCATTTATGAGAGTTACTATTTCATTTGAGCTGGTTGGTTTTAAATACATGGATGAAACTGCATTGCTGTCAATTTTATAAGGAGTTTGGGGCTTATTTATATTGTCAGACATTTGTTCTCCTATATTTATAAAATAGTCGTTACAAATATCAGCAATCTCTTTCTGGGTGGTTATAACTGCTCCGTTATTTTTTATTTGAGTAAGGAGAGTTTTAATTTTGCTGACATTTGTAGCATCATTAATTAGTTCATACATTTTTTTTTTTTAGTTATGCACTTTATTTTAGTAGCGAAGCACTTATAGCGTAGAGTCACTTTTTATCTGCCACTACTGGCGAAGTAGATCTCAAATTGCTGTTTTTAATATTTTTATACTTTCCACCCGAACAATCTAGAATTAAAAGGTCTCTTGCATTTTTGCAAAAAATAGAAAAGTTTATTTTGTTAAAATCATGTAGAAACAAGTTTATTCTTTGACAGTAGTATACATAGAATACTTATATAATTGTCAATTAGTTCTTAACACGTTTTAACGCAAACCAAAATCCTCCTTCAGCAGCAGGTTGTTGTCCCTTTTTACTTATTTTTATAGGAATTTGTGTCTTTTTAGAAGGAACAATTTCGAAATTCAACAATAAATTGAAATATAACGCCTTAATTTCTAATAGAGCGAATCTAGAACCTATACAATTTCTGGGCCCTACTCCAAAAGGCAAATAAGTATAAGGCTTGATACTATCTTTGTTTTCGTCTGAGAATCGCTCTGGGTCGAACTTGTTGGGGTTCGGATAATAAGTAGGATCCCTGTGAATGGCGTAGTATGGTAGCATTAACAAATTGCCCGGTTGAAGATGAACAGGGACCTCTCCCGGGTTGACAGGTTCAATGGTGTATGCCTTGGTACAAACTCTATCCATTGCGATAACTGGCGGCCACATTCTTAGCATTTCTGTAAATATAAAAACCGAAAAATTTTAATATTGAGATATCATTATTATTGTCATTAGTGACATTTGTATTTTGTGTGTCGTGTGGTGCATAAAAGATTCAAATTACTAAAACGAAAGTAGTTTGCTTTATAGAATTTAATCATCAAAATTAGTGTTGGGAAAAACCGAAGATTTTAATAATCGCGTACTTAATAGTAGAGCGATTTTAATAATCGAGTGAATCGCTCGAGTGGATCGCTTGAAATTCCAATTCACCAAGCGACGACGTCACCGACTGCTCGACCGGCAGCCTAGCCGTTTACATGTGATCAGGTAGGGTATTTAGCAGGCACGTAACTACGGGTGGGCACAGGTTTAGCTAAAAAATTGTAGTAGCCACCAAAAAAATTCCAGAAATTTATTTATTTGTGAATAATGAATTTTTACCACGTGTCTCGATACCAAACAAAAAAACTGCAAAAAATCACCCAAATATGTATTTATTGTTCGGGTTTATTCTTGTGCTTTTTGAAAACAAAAAGTATTACTAAGAGTTATTTTTCTTCACATCTTTCTCAATCTACGAGCATAAAATAAGTAGATATTTAAAATAGCTTGTCAAATTCTTCCACTTTAAATTATAAGGTGCCCACTGTGTGCCCTTCAAAATAGTTACGCGACTGGCAAAATAAGAAAATAGGTGATTATTTTTTTAAAATTCATGTTTATAGTTACCTAAAAGTTTCTGCTTAAATTTAAGAATGTTTACTTTTGGTTGCCAAAAAATTTGCCGATACCTATGTTTTGTTAACTATTTTGCTGGTTTTCTTATTTCCATTAACATTTTCTATAATGTATCTTATTTTTAAGAAGTCTTCTTGAGTTTAATAATAAAAAGTTCCTGTTTAGATTTAAAAATGTTTATTGTAAGATTCACTGTGGGTCAAAAAATAAAAAGAACGGACGAGGCGCGACAACTGTTACGACCACTTTTTTTTACATAATATGTACAGATGATTCTCAAGGATTTCGCAACGTTGCCAATGTCCGTTCTTGTTAATTTCCTTCTCAAGTCCTTATTGAATCACCAAAAAACTTTAGGTCGTGATCAGTCTGAAATCCTGGTAACGGGCTGCCGTGCTATAATGTTAATCGCGTTATATGGCTGCTGAAGTGGTTGTGGCTGTATAATTTCAACTGTTGTGTTTGTTTGTAAATTATATAGTTACCTGAAATCACCATATCCAGGTACTTTAAATTCATTAACAGGTCATAAGTTACTTTTTCATTATTTTTCTTATAAGCTTCTTTGATTTCATTTCTCAGCTTATCTTGAATATCTTTATTAATAGCCAATTCATAGGAACCAAAGCACATCGCTGTGGAGATTGTATCGAATCCAGCAAGGAAAAAAATCAAAGCTTGAGATGTTATAACTTCGTCGGTAAGGTTTTTAATTTGTTTTACTTTTCCTAAAAAAAGTAGATTCATTGTAACACAAGGTGTTTTTGGTCAATAGTCGGGCGCGTAATCTTTTTAACCTGTTACCATAGGTAACAGCTGTTATTGTTGTGCCTTTCGGCATGCATTCAACAAGAATAACTCTTGTTTAGCCCCAAAAGGCAGTTACCATTAGCCCCCCCCCCCCCCCCCAACCAACATTTATTTCTGTATCTATTCGTGTGCGGCAAGTAACTACTTACCGCACTGATTTGAACTATTAAATTTTTATAATTTAGTTCCCTAGCAACCTAATATTAATGCATTGTTGATAACGACTTAAGAGGCACCTATGGGGTAAATTAAAACAATGCTCTTTTAGTTTTTAATATTGGTGCCCTAAAACACGCTTGTAGATAAAATATCGTACAATACACTTACGGTAGATATCTTTACCGCATTTGCGTGATTTACCAAACTCGCCTTCGGCTCGTTTTGTTAAACGTCACGCACATGCGGTAAAGACGTACCTACCGTACTTGTATTGTAATATTATACTATTATCTACTATCATTACCGTAAATAGCAGAACCAAAGTTAATTTTTACGCACTGTAAGGTGAATCGCACGGTTCCTGTAAAGTAAGAGAGTTGTAGGTGGGTGCTATTACAGAAAATATTTTAAGCTTTGATCTGTATTCTTACTACCATTAAAAATATCTTTAAATGCAAGAACCCAAGATTTCCTAAATATAAGTTTTATAACAGAATTTAAAAAACATCGACAACCAAGTTGTGAAGCAAAAAGAACTATTTCGCTTCGTGTAAGTTCTATTGATGTTCTTGCAGCTGTTTAAAGAAACTTCTATTTTATAATTTGGTTGTAAGAACATCCTTACAGCGTAACTGGTTGACCACAGTGGCGGCTCGTGACCTATGATAGAGGGGGTTCACAAGTATGGTGAAATTATTCTAGGCGTTTTAAATGTAGAAAGAGAAAAAGCAATAAGAAAATGCGTTAGGTAAAACATGTTTTTATTTATTTTTTTATTTTACACAAGGAAATACAACTTTTCGAAAATAAGGAAGGTTTTCTTAGTGTGTATAGCTGTCGGATCTTAACGTCGCATGCAACCCTCGTAACAATATTTATACAATTTATACAGTGCACTACTAATACTACTAAAGCCATCTACGAGCTATCAAGGAAACCGAATGATGTCCAATACTACTACCGCCATCTACGAGTTATCAAGAAAACCGAATGATGTCTAATACCACTACGCCATCTAGGGGCGACGTCATTAGGCGCAATCAAGACGTGAACCATAGTTAACTGTTTTATGATGAGAACGAATCGAGCCACGAGACTGGCAAGTTGGCATTCTTCATATTTTCAGTGTTTTTTAGTTTAAATCCTTAAATAAAATGGTTTAAAATCATATCGAGTATCATTTATCGAAATACACAACATTTGTCGACCCTACACAATAGTGCTTAAACGTAAAGTCCGTTCTTCGGTTCTTAATTGTGGAAAATTGATCAATAACAGCCTCATTAACTATGGAATACCCTCTATAATTTTTTTTTCATATATTTCATTTTTAAACTTTCTAATAAAGTCCCTAGATTTACCTTTTGTGGTCTGCGTTAAATTAATTTCTTCACTTCAATTTTTTGCTACAAACTCAAAGAGCTAAAGTTATTTCTTTGATAGTCCACCGTCAACTATTCATTTTAACTTAATAAATATATAATATTAAAATATTAAAACATATACGCTCGAATTTCTAACTAGATGCACGAACACACTGTGCGCCTTTTCCATGTCAAATCGCCATAGCCCCGCTATCCCCCGCTGCCACCCGCCACCTGTTACTACAGAGAAACTGCACTACTTAATCGCAGGTGCGAGCAAGTCTCGTCATTACCTCAACCGAGGTACGGTTGCCGGATCTATCCAGTTTGGTTTGACGGGATGTTAAAATATTAGGGAGGGTCGGACTTTATATGATAAATAATATTCAATGAATATAAATTAATATTTTTTATTCGTTGTTTTGGGGGTGCACGTGCGCATGTGCTCCTGTGTTAGAACCGCCACTGGCTGACCCTAAGAACAAAAATGTATCACCGAAGACCTTCATACAACAAATTTGCATTTCGAGAGCTACTATAAAACTGTTATAAATCCTAAATATCTCTTAACCAAACCTTATAAGTGAAGTCTATTAGTTACTATTTTGGAAAATTACAGGAATTATTTTTTAATTTTTACTGTATTATGGAATGTAGTTATTGTTGATATACCGTTCTTCGATTCTTCCTTAACTGTATTATTGAGCTGTTTTTGTTATTAACTTACCATTGTACGTTGATTCGGTGACAGTAGCAAATCCAGTCTCTATAGCTTCATGTTCCTCGGTGTTTTTTACCCCTTTTCTCGCTTCCAGAAGCAAATTTATCATATCGGGACGAACTACTCCCTTTTCCTCTCTAATCTTGATAGTTTCACTAATTATACTTTGGAAAAAGCTGGCCGTCTGCTTTGCAAACATTCTTACTTTGAATAGCTAGAAAAATGCGAACTTATAATTGACCGCTCTAGAGCCGGAACAAACCGGAGCAAGCCCACAGTAATTCTTAGAAAAAATTTGATTTACTTGCAGGCAACGTTAAATTAATAAAGAAATTAAATGAGTGAGATTATTTTCAGCCACTAGTATTATATTGAATGATAAAAAAGTTTTGGACTTGCATTGTCTTTATTTGTTATAAATCACAACGTTTCAACTGGTAGTATAAGAAATTATTACAAATTCTTCAAATAATTTAGATATATTGACCCACATCATAATAGTATATTAAGATACAAGTTTACAAGTTTCATAATACATTATCTTAGAGCACGAGTTTTCTAAAGTACAAGTGCTCTAATTGTCTTATGAACCGTGTATTTTATAATACTTTTTCTATTTGGATCTTTAAGTTTGAAAAACTTTTAAAAATATAGTAGATTGTTTCCATTTAAATTAATTTTTTCTGCTTGGGTTGGCAATACTTTTACAATTTAATAAAATGTTACAAGTACCTATCAAATATGCCATGATAGAAACAATTGAATACAACAAAGCTTCTTCCCATCCGTCATAATTAAAAATAAATATATTATTAAAGTTAATAAAAATGAGTCAGGAAGAAAGTTGTACTCCGCCAGAAATATGAGAAATTACAGAAAATAATCTAGAAAAACTTTTAAAAATAATATGCAAAACTTTGAGTTATGGTGCGAGCAGAATATAAATTAGTTGACGGACACCATCAGCATGTTATATATTTCCGAGTATAGGTAATTCAGATAAATATCTAGTAAAAATGATCTATTTGCAAGGTAAAGGTTAGTACTTTAAAATAAAAAATTTCTGTCGAATCTGTAATGTCTAGAAAACTAATTTCAACGAAATCAAAGTAGGTCTGAAATTCGAACCCTACTTGTTGCCAGCATGAAAAACATATAATTTCAGTTTCATAAAGTGGCAAGTTATTCAATTTTCTTGCATTTCATAATGTAGCCATTATGAAACCCAAATAGAAAAAGTTAATTACCAGATTGTAACCATTTTTGCCCACACAATGTTAAGAAATAATCTTTACCTTTAAAACTTTTGGTATAATAGCGTATCCCATAAATGTCAGAACCCTACTAGTGCTGCTAAAGTTTGTTATTTCTTTACCCATAAGGTAGAAATCGTTCTTAGGTTGAGCCAGCGAATCACACTGGATACCAAAGGCTGAAGTGGCAATCACATCATTGGTATACCTAAAAATATATTTCATTTTGCGATTGCAGCTTGCATAATTTGGTAACAGTTACAGTTGAATCGGGAACAGAATGAACGTGCATCATGATATGTAACAGTATGATTCAGATGGAGATTGTATAGATCAAATAAGACGAATCCACGTTAACAGCTAATAGACCTGATGAACATTATGAAGGTCGTGGATATAAAAAAACTTTTTTATTGTACTAAAGTCGAAAGTTAAATGCATGCATTATACGTATTTTAGATCATACTTAATTATATCAATTCAAGTATCTACTATTTATTGTTTAAAATATTTCTTGGCAAAGGTAACAAATTTTGCTTACAAAACATCGCAAGAAAATGTTTCTTGCTCTTGGGATAGATCCACAATTAATCTAGAAAAATAAATTCACGTTCATAAATACTATTGCGATTTTCAAAATATTCTCGTTGAAACCAAGCCCTTAGAGATGAACTGTTTGTCCTCACCGATGGGATATCTGACCCTCCCGGTTTCCAGCAGTGGTTGTTGCGGGTTCTTCAAACAAAATGCAATTGTTTATAACTAAATAACAATTCAACACTTTTCATTAACTGATAAAACAAAACATTTAAAATAACAGGTAATTGTTATGACGCAAGGTCATTCTTTCCCCAACCAAACTGTAGATCAGTATGTATCAAAATATATGTTTACCTCGTAAAAATATCTTTCATTTCAACTTCAATAACGTCTTCATTTTTATTCGAGAAGAATTTTACAAAATTTTCGGCCGCTTCTTCCATCAAATGGAACATGTTCTTCATTTTACTGCTGGTGAAGGCTCCACTGAGCGTAGCTCTCATTTCTCGCCATCTTTGACCTAATAAATAAAAGAATGAATGCGAAAATGTTAAGCGATAAAATAAATAAACATATGATGCTCAACCACGTAGGCGTTGTGCCAGATAAAAGTGAATATAGAATATAAATAAAGTCGAGTATATTCGTGTTTGATAAATCTACCATAGGCAATATTTGACATAACCGTTGCTGATTTTGACACGTGTCCTAAATCATGAGCAGTCAAGGTTTGTCACTAGATGATTTATGTTGGTTACGTAATTTTTCTTTGATCTATATTTCTATAGCATGGGAATTTTCAATAGATAGTAACAGACGATTATATAAAAGTTATTTATGTATCAAGGGTACTAAGTAGATGATTATGCCCTGAGGGCGACAGCCTTACAAAGCCAAGGGCCTCTGGCCCTAGGGTTCGTAAGTCGCCCGAGGGTATATATCTATTAGTACCCGTGGTGCATACAAACTTTTATGTCATACCAGTTCGTTTTAAATAATAAATACTTCTTTAAAATTTAATTTGATTTACCAATTTTTTATTTTTACCTGCGACATTACCTTGACATTATTATAGCCTGCTTTTTTGTTGCTAGGGAGATAAGTATTCAAATGTTTAATGTGTCAAAGTCAAAAATCAAAAATGGAACAAGGTTTTGAAATTCCCGACGAAATTGAAGAAAATGCTGAAAAGGCAACGCAAAACCTGTTATCGAGAAAATCCAGAGACACATACGACAAAGAATATATTTTTGAAGTGGATGTCAGAAAATGCTGTAGAAAACATTAACGAAACTGTGCTGTTGGGGTACTTTAATGATCTACTGCATAAAGTGGTATTCGTAATGGGATCTTTAGCGGCCTAAGACGGGATGAGAGGATAAAAATTACCATTGAGGATATTGAAGATAAAAGGTCTGTTATGCTTGTTAAGGTACCAGAAACTAAAACTCCTACGCTAAAAAGTTTTGTACTATAATCCAAGTAGACCAAACAGATGCCTTAAGATTGGTTAGAAAGTACCTTGCATTAAGGCCAAAAGGAATTAAGGAACGCAGATTTTTCCTTACATACCGAAATGGTAAATGCATAGCTATGCCTGTGGGTAAAAAACACCAGGACGTGTTCCTTCAATCATAGCAAAATTTCTTAATTTAGAAAACGCCAAGGAATATAGGGGACATTGCCTATGTCGGACCTCGTCCATACTTTTATCGAGGGTGGTGCTTCCCTTGCAACCCTTAAGCTACGCGGAAAGTGGAAGAGTACTAGCGTAGCGGATGATTATATAGAGGAAAGCATCACGTTGAAAACCCGAATAACAAAAATGATAGCTAGCTCTGTTAGCGAAAACGAAAATATGTTAATTAATGTTGAAATGAAGCAGGAATCCGCATGCACATCGAGAAACTCAGCAATGGAGTCGTAAAATTTCAAGTTGGTCCAGCTTCTTTCTCAGGAAAATTAAAAAATTTCTTTTAACATAGCAAAAACAGAATAATATTTTGTAAAAATATCTATAAAAATGAATACAAATTTTGTTCAATACTTTCTTTAATAATAATTACCGGGCATTATGAACTTTATCGCCCGCTAACATTTCCTATGATATTATAATGATGTTTATAGCAACCGTTTCTAAGGTATGATAAGTAAATAATTGATATATGAAAAATAAATACATTTGTTCCTTCTTTAAATCACACCTCATACCTTGGCACATACTGTGCCCTGATTTAATATTACCTGGTAAGACGAATAACATTCCACCCATTAAAGGATCAACATCCGGATCGATAAATTTTCGGTGATCAGTAAAGTGGTCGAAATCTTTTACGGCTATTTGTTTAAGTAGTTCTGGATCCTTAATCATTAATGTCGGATTAGAAAATTGGAACATGCCTGTATATCTGAAAATTAAACAAATATGGATAATTCTGAGCAAATATTATTATTCTTGTCAATTCTGGAGGATGCCATACTTCTGAAACGACCTTCCCGAGGTCATATTCGCAAACGAACACAACCTCCAACGGGTGTCGCTTTATTCGCGCACGCATTAGACCCAGAGTGCCTTAAAGGAGGTAGAGGTGTTGAGGAGAAGATGCAGAATTATTTCCTACATACCTTGTGTTTGGGAACATATAGTAAACTCTCAGCACCAAGTCAATAAAGGTAATTCTTCTTAAAACATTATTCCCAAAATCTCCAAAAATAGGCCATGGATTAGTTTGCTTTACCCCTTTATCTCTCCAGTAAGTCGCAGTTTTCCTAAATGAGTACCATATTAGCACTCCTAACACCCCTGCCAGTAGAATCCAAATCATTTTTTGTTCCTTGGTAAACTGAAATAAATATAATAGATAAAGATTGTTTCACGAAAAATGGATATAACTTAATGACTGCAGTAAAAGTACCTGTGGTCATCCCATTATTTATGACCGTTTGTTATTATTATGTGGAAAGGACCGGATTGTAATAATTATAATTAAATATAGGCACATCAGGTAGGTTAGGTTGCTTAATTTATATTTAAATATCTTTTTGTGGTAAAATTTGTTAGTTTTTGAGGAATGGTTCAAGAATTGTCTTTTACCAAACAGTCTTCAGAATAGCGTGATAGTAATGGACAATGCGAGCTATCACAGTCGCCAATTACATAAAGCTCCAAGCTCAAATAATACAAAATTGGAGATTCAGAACTACATGGCGGCGAATGATATATATTTTAAAGAAAGTTATAAAAAAAGGGATCTTTTAGAAGTTTTAAAGACATTTTGTATGAAAAAAGTATATGTTTGTGACACAGTGGCAGAAGAAATTGGACATACAGTGCTACGGCTCCCACCCTATTATTGTATTTTTAACCCCATAGATCATATGTGGCACCAGTTAAAATCACTGGTTAGGTCTGAAAATATTTCTCCGACTTTAAGTTCTAGTGTTGTAGAATTAATACGAAAATGCTTGAATGATATTCCCCCAGGTAGTTGGAAAAATTCAGGCCGTCACGTAATAACTGTAGAAAATTCGTATATTAGTCTGCATCGTATAATTAATCCAATTATAATTAATTTTGATGAGGATAGCGATAGCGGAACAGAACCATCTATAGAATGACATTATAAATGTAAATAAATATGACTAGTAATATTTAAAAAAAATGTTATTTCATTTGATTACATTAATATAATAATATCATTACTTGTTTTCCTTAGTCCGTCCCTTCATACTTCACTTGTTTATTGCCAAGCTCTTGTCGACACAATGGGACTGACCCAGGAAATCATTAAGTCGTATCCAAATTTCGTGAAACGTACTGTACAGGGTTTTGCTCAGAATTCAAAACCATGGAAGCGCACAGAATTTAATAACCATCAGGCATAATTTTTTTTGCATTTTATTGAAATCTCTAACCAGACAAAAAATTCTTCATGGTATTAAATACCATGAAACGATTGTTGAAAATAACATTTGAAGACCAAATTTAATTTCCTATTTTCCTAGGCTATTATGACAAATGATGAGGAAATTGAAGAAATTAGAAATTTGTAACTGAATATAATATCTAAAGTAAAAAAGTAAAGTTAAAAAATAAAAATTCAACACCCTGTAGCAAAAAATTTAAGCCGTTGCGGACATATTATGTTCAGACGAACTTTTCTTTATAAAATGACCTAAGGAATCACACCCTGAAATATTAGCACGTCATTAAGGAACACCCTGTATAGGTCCGCTTATCCTGGGACACACTGTATACCTAATGGACCTAATTTTTAATTTCTCGACAAAAAGTCATTCTTGATAAAAAAAAATGTTGCTTGTACAAAAATTATTTATTATTAGAAAAGTTTTTAAGAAAAATTCCATTAGGAAATATTCGTTAGAATTACCTTTCTAGTAATAATTCAAGATTTAAAGAAAGTTTATTTTTTGTCTAATCAATCAACAGATTTATTTATTAAGTTTATAGTGAGTTTAGAAGACGACTGGGAAAGTGTGTAAAGTGTATTCACGTTGAATAAAATTTTTTACATTATAATATACTATTTGTAAAAATAGTTTTGAAATAGAATATTTAAAAACTAAACCGTTCATGTAAAGAAATTTCTTAAATTAAAATACACTACCTCTATCTATGTAGATTAACCACTTCACCAGCTTCAATAAAAATCACCACTCAAAGTGAAAATTTTTGCGGGATACAAAAACACTGACGAGGATTCAACGACTGAGAGATAATCTCATCTCTGAATATATGTACGGAAAATATTACTAAAATTCACGCTGTAATGCTTCTCTAGTATTTTTATAAATAATATCTTGCGCAGTAATAATTATTTATCATAACATTTGACAGGGACGGACGTGCCCCACATTTTATAATGGTTCAATGTTTAAGCGTATGATACCTCGTTTTTCATTTCTCCCATAGGAAGAGGACACTGTGTGCCGGAACAATTTTCAGGGTACAATAATAAAAAGAAAAAATAGTGACCATCTGTGCACATTTCGAATTATGTTTATAATGGTTATTCATCAAGTAACGGTTGCTTCAATTGAATACTTACCCATTAGTGGGTGCCAGTCAGAAAGCTTTATGCCAATTCCTGGATATTCGGGATAAAGAGTATCTAATCCCAAAAAAAAATTGATATGTGGAAGATTGTGTTTACTAAATACACTCAATAGAAGTTTTACTTACTGTTAAAAAAATAAAAAAAAACACATTAATCATTTCTAAAAAAAAGAACGGAAAAAAAATCAGTGCATCCAGTATGTCGTCTTCTAAACTTGGTCATAATTTATTGCAAGTATAACCTGTAAGACCTCATAATATGGTATTAAAAAAAATTAATCCCTTAGAAGCAAATTTAAAAATTATTTTGGGACTCAATTTTCCCTAAAGCGTATAAAATAGTTTTTCTATTTCGGTTTCATAATGGCTACATTATGAAATGCAAAAAATTGAATAACATGCCACTTTATGAAACTGAAATTTAAATTTTTTTATGTTGGCAGCAAGTATGGTTCAAATTTTAGGCTTACTTCGATTTCGATAAAATTAGTTTTCTAGGCATTATGAATTCCACAAAAAAATTTTTTAGAAAACTTTAAATATTTTCCCCTTTAACCTTACAAATAGATCATTTTTACTAGATATATATCTGAAATACCTATGCTCTATACTATATGACATGCTGACGGTGTCCGTCAACTAATTTCTAGTCACAATTATAAAATAACATAACCTAAAAATAATATAAATATCTTCCAGTGTATGCTCTATTTCTAAAGTTTTGTTCAATAAAGTACAATTTTTATTTTTAATTCAATATAGTATATTATTTTATATATACATATTTATAGTTACTATAGACATTTCCTGGGCATTAATTGTTATTCCTGTCAGATTCTGTGTCGACACAATATTTTGTTCAATATTTTGAACTTTGTTCTACTCGCACCATAATTCAAAGTTTTGCATATTCTTTTTAAAAGTTTTTCAGATTATTTTCTGCAATTTCTCGTATTTCTGACGGAGTACAACTTTCTTCCTGACTCATTTTTATTAACTTTAATAATGTATTTATTTTTAATTATGGCGGATGGGAAGAAGCTTTTGTTTCTATCATGGCATATTTGATACTTGTAACATTTTATTCAATTGTAAAAGTATTGCCAACCCAAGAAGAAAATATTACTTCAAATGGAAAAAATCCACTATATATTTTTAAAAGTTTTTCAGACTTTAAAGACCCAAAAATAGAAAAAGTATTATAAAATATACGGTTCATAAGACAATTAGCGCACTTGTACTTTAGAAAACTCCTCGCTCTAAAAGGATGATTGTCAAATTGAAAAGTTTTTAAATTATTTTTAAATTTTATCGGAAACTATAAAACTACAACTACTCTACTGATATTCATACTTATCTAAAAAGCAGCAAAGTCATTATTTAACAAATAATAGTGACAATTTCTATCATCAGTAATCAATAAAATACTAGTGCTTGTGTGGGTAAATAAATAAAAACCCTTTTCGCAATATTGAAACGCATTTAACTATCTTAACCACTTCACCAGCATTAATGAGAGTCCCCACTTAAAATCAAAAAATAAGAATTGTATTTGTCTTTGTTCGGATATAATAAATACCTTCTATCTCGATAAAGGTACTTATAAAATTAAAAGTTTATAATCAGCATGGCAACCACGTTGCCTAATATTACTTTGTGGAGCTGTAATTATTTAATGCAAAATTATATGGTAGTTTGTTGCGTGGTAATTGTTTACAATAATATTTGACAGTGATGGACTGGTCTCGCATTGTGTAATCGTTCAATGCTGTTCAATGTTTAACTTTTCTTCATTACTGTTGAATCAATAGTACCAACTAAATAGCTATTTATGATACTAGTGTGAAAAATACATAAGTTCGGCCAAAGTGCCGTAATATCAAAGACCTATTATTTTTAACATCTTTTGTCTCCTCAGTTAACGAAAAAAGGATAAAAAGGAAAACGTTTCTCTATGGAAACCAAATACAATTTCAGCGTATTAGATGGAAATGGTAAAATTAAAATATTGTCGCTGTTTATCATTATTGAAATTTATATTTTGTGTTTCGTGTGGTTTACAAATTTTTAAAGTTTCTGTGCGAAAGTACTTTGCTATACCGGGTGTCAATTTGAAAACTTCCCACCCTTAATATCTTTCTTGCAGTTAAAAATATGAAAAATCGGAAAGACACGTCAATTTTATTTGTAAGGGGGACACTTGAAATGAATATTTTTAGCCTTGTTGTTTCAAGCCCCTAGGAGGGGTAGATATGAACAAACCCGAACAACCCCTTAGGATCTGAAATGGGAATAGGGGTCAAGTGGCACATCGTTTGAAAGGGCGTTTAATTCTCGTTTCAGTGGTATCCTACTTTGTTGCGTTTTGTCCACAGGTTTTCCAATAATCGCGTTTCAAAGTTGCAGAAACAATTAAACTTGCCTGCATTGAGATTTTGGTTTTCAGGTTAGTGTTTACAAAAAAATTACTGCATTGGGTCTCCTTGTAGTACAAATGATTAGAAGATTAGGTGGCACCGTTAAAATCGTTGAATGACCTGAAGAAAATGTAGTTTCCACAATTGATTTCTTATTTATTGATTATTTTACTTCGACATAAATAACTTTTTATTGGCGGAAGAGAAATTTCCACAATAAAACATGGGATCTACTTACGCACTATCTTATAAGTTGTTCAAAATGTTGTCCATTTTCTTGTAAACAATAATAAAGTCTATTCTCGAACTCCTCCCTAACATTTCGGAAAACTTCACCGGGAATTGACCGGCATTCTGCTGCAATTTGCCTTTTAAGATCATCAATATCAGCAGGTTGTGTTTTATAAACAATGGATTTGAGATGTCCTCAAAGAAAGAAGTCTAAGGGTGTTAAATCCGGTGATCTTGAAGGCCATTCAATTGGTCCCCTTCTGCCAATCCATCTATCCGGGAATCTCTCGTTTAACCACTGTCGGACCGGAAGAAAATAATGAGGTGGAGCACCGTCCTGCTGGAATATTAACAAATCCTCCTCTAAAACTGAATTACCCTCTGCATCAATTTGAGTTTCTAGCTCATGGGTGATAAGACGATCAATAGTCTCTTCAAGCATATTAAGGTACAGATCACCTGTCAAGTTTCCATCAATAAATAAAGGACCAATAATGGCATTTCCAAGAATACCAGCCCAAACATTAACTTTTTGGGGATATTGTGTATGTCCTTCACGAAAAATATGCGGGTTTTGGTCACTCCAATATCGACAATTTTGTTTCTTAACATTTCCATTTAGAAAAAATGAACATTCATCGCTGAAACAGATATTCGGCAGAATATTAGGGATGGCGTTGACTTGACGACTCATGAATTCACAAAACTCTATTCTTCTATCAAAATCATCGTCATACAGTTCTTGAAGTATCTGCATTTTGTATGGATGGAGTTTATGCATTTTCAGTGCTTTTCTTACAGTCTCGTGTGATATTCCTGTCTCTTCTGCTACTGTCCGCAAGGTCCTGGTGAGCTCTGCAGCAAATAATCCCAAAACCTCAATTTGAGCTCCCTCATTTATCACTCGTAGGTTATTTCTTTTTCTAGTACTCACCGAACCAGTTTCGGAGAACTTTGCCACCAAATCCAGCACATATCTGTGACTTACATCACGATTTCGATTTCTTTCATTGAAAACCAATGCCGTCCTTCGTGCGCACTATCCAACCTGATGAAAATAATTGCAGTTCTTTCTTGAAGAGAATAAACCATTCTCACACTCTATGCACTTAATAAAAGCTATCAGTGAACAGCCCAACAAGCAAAAGCGAATTAACAATAATATTCATGTGTTGGCTACATCCATTAAATTTGTTGACCATTTTTTTTGGGTTAAAAAACAACGTATTTTAAGAATGTGTTGATGGAATAGCAAGGCCTTTTGTGGCATTTCAGTGATAAGGAATGGAATGAACCCAAATTAACTAGGCTGGTACTCGTAGTGCCATCGAAATTTTATTACATTACTTTTGATGTAAATTTGTCGAAGTTACTTTGCCAATCCCCACATTAAGTTTAAAACCGTGCCACCCAGGGGCGTAGCGTGGGGGAGGCAGGGGAGGGTCATGCACCCTCTGGAAGTTGGCACTTATTGGATTTTGATAAAAAAACATTAATGTTTACGATGTTTTGTGGTTATTAGTATTTCGCCCTCCCCTAGGAAAATGTCTGGCTTCGCCCATGGTGCTACGAGGAGACCCAATGCAGTAATTTTTTTGTAAACACTAACCTGAAAACCAAAATCTCAATGCAGGCAAGTTTAATTGTTTCTGCAACTTTGAAACGCGATTATTCGGAACCTGTGGACAAAACGCAACAAAGTAGGATACCACTGAAACGAGAATTGAACGCCCTTTCAAACGATGTGCCACTTGACCCCCATTCCCATTTCAGATTCTAAGGGTGACATCTACCCCTCCTAGGGGCTTGAAACGACAAGGCTAAAAATATTCATTTCAAGTGTCCCCCTTACAAATAAAATTGACGTGTCTTTCCGATTTTTCATATTTTTAACTGCAAGAAAGATATTAAGGGTGGGAAGTTTTCAAATTGACACCCGGTATAGAATTTAATCATCAAAATAAATTTTTATGAAAACTATTGGTTACAAATTTGTTTTAGTAAGTTGTATATGTTGTTGAATATTGTAGATTTTGTTATGAAAAATTTATTGTGTTTAAATAACGTATAACAGCCAGTGCTGGGAACTGGAAGTTGCTAATGTCCCATCTGTAAGGATTAATATTTGATCTCGATCTATTCTAAGCGAAACGAAACATTTTCTTCGCATTTCTTGTTGTGCAGTTGGTTACCTTTGTCAATAAATATTATTATGCATATTTTCATAATAGCTAATGTTTGAATTGATATAATGATGGAAAAACCATTTTTAAATTCAATATTTAAGTTTAGTCATAGAAATAAGTAAACATAGAATGACCACTAAGCCAAAAAAATGGACTCTCGTTGTGCCGTCAAAGGTTGGTTAAGGACACTAGACGTGGCGACCTCCAGAAAATGATGCGGAATTATTTTACAGCCCCTGTTAAACATTATATTAGCGAGAAGAATTTATCAGGGTCGGTGACGTGGTCTGGTCAAAATCGCCCATATCTAAGCATAAATGACGTACACATCGTTAAATGATAGTAAACAGTATAGGTTTATTTAGTATATGGTTTAGTACAGATGTCCTGTCTCAGTGAAGTTGGCCCGACGCCCCAAAACATGATATTTGTGAATTTATAAGAATAGTGATCATTCACTTGAATCTAAAAGGCCAAAATGCTTCCCAAATCACTGACAGTGTTAATAAATCGAGGTATACGGTTCGAAATATTATTAAATTGTACAAAACAACTGGATCTGTTGCTCAAAAACCCAGAACTGGAAGTCGCCCGCGTTATTCCAATACCAACTTAAGAGCCTTAAAAACGGATTATCAAGGAAAATCGGCGTGCTAATTATAAAGAATTGAAAATATTATGGAATCACGCAACCACCAAAAATTTTCAAGAACAACTTGTCACAGAGCTGCCCAAAAACTGGGATTTAAAACTTACAAGTTAAGCTTAAATTATTTTTTTATTATTCGTTTTTAACTCAATAATTCTAGGCAAAAGAAAAGCCGTTACTGAAAAAGATTCAGAAGAAAAACAGACTAGCGTGGGCCAAAGAACACAAATTATGGTCTCCGCACCAATGGAACTCCATTATTTGGAGTGATAAAGCCAGATTTGAAGCATGCGTTGGTGATAGTAGGAGTCATGTCATAAGAACTAAAGAAGAAGCATTTCAGAATGACTGTCTTACAAAAAAAGTTAAGTTTTCGGATTCTGTTATGATTTGGGGATCCATGTCAGCAAGTGAAGTGGGAAACTTACACTTTGTGGAAGGTATTATGAATGCTGATAAGTACATTAATGTGCTTCAAAATAACTTAACACCCCAAATTGAACAAATGCGTTTAAACAATATTGAATGTATCTTCCAACAAGATGGTACCGCTTTCCATACGGCGAAAAAAGTAAAAGATTGGATGTTAGAAAACAATATTCCAGTTTTAAAATGGACGTCGAGTAGTCCAGATCTATCGCCGATTGAAACCTTGTGGCATATCATGAAGAAAAAGCTCCAATCGAATACCGCAAGAACCGTTTCAGAATTGCGAATCCGTCTCCAAGAAATTTAGAACAGTTTTACATCAGATGACTGCCAAACATTAGTTGACACTATGCCCAGACGTGTCGTATCAGTCGAAAAGGCGCAGTGGCGATTTGCTGCTATTTCGTTTCGTTGATTTTTTTTTAATCGACAGTTTTTTTGGATTTATAAGATATTTTTTTCTCTGTTACAAAAAAATGTAGTATTTTAGGCTAACATTAAATAAAAATATCGTATGTTATCAGAAATACATTTTAATTTTTAATACGTTTTCGCTAATATGACAAATTTCATAAAAAAACGTAGTTTTGATAGTTGGGCCAACTTCACTGAGACAGGGCTCGTACGTCGTGAATAAAGCACACAAGTTTGTTTATAAATTAGAAACTCTAGAAATTAAACCCTCGTGAGTTTGATTAATGCGATAAGCTGCGATCGAATGTACTTGCGAAATTAAAGAACATATTAAATAAAATTCATCAAATTTAATATATTATATCATTTTATTTATAATTTATAGGACAGATATAGTTACCGTCGGAAACGAAGAATTAAATTCATCATATGACAACATTTGATGACATCAGGATAATACTAAATTGAGTATTTCTAAATAAAAAGTAATAAATACTTAAATATACATACATATTATACAGGGTGTTCCTTAATGACGTGCTAATATTTCAGGGTGTGATTCCTTAGGTCATTTTATAAAGAAAAGTTCATATGAACATATGTCCGCAACGGCTTCAATTTTTTGCTACAGGGTGTTAAATTTTTATTTCTTAAACGGTTATTTTTTAATATCTCCGAAAGTACTTTAGATATTATTTTCAATTTTGGTATGTGTTAATAGCATATAAAACTACAAATTTTAGTTAGAAAAGTTATTAAATGGTTGCACCAGTCCCTCACTGCAAACATGTCTTCTGATATTTTTTACAAAAAAGATGATACGCCACTGACATTTTTCCATGTGGATATTTTTCTGATTAGCCTGGTCAATTCTACATGAAAACGGTCTCTTGAGTTTTTCTCGCCTCCGCCCGTCTTCACATCGAATTGCCCACTCCAACAATTTTTATAAAACAAAACTTATCATTAATGATTTTATCAATGTTAATAATAATGAGTTTCAACATGAGTTTATTGGTTTTAATCAAGAACGGTGAGTCTGACGAGAAAAACTCAAGAGACCGTTTTCATGTAGAATTGACCAGGTTAATCAGAAAAAATATCCGTATGGAAAAATGTCAGTGGCGTACCAATTTTTTTGTAAAAAATATCAGAGGACATGTTTGCAGGGACGACACTGGTGCCACAATTGAATAACTTTTCTAACTAAGATTTGTGGTATTATATCCTATTAACACATACCAAAATTGAAAAGAATATCTAAAGTACTTTCGGAGATATTAAAAAGATAACCATTTAAAAAATAAAAATTCAACACCCTGTAGCAAAAAATTTAAGCCGTTGCGGACATATGTTCATATGAACTTTTCTTTATAAAATTGCCTAAGGAATCACACCCTGAAATATTAGAATGTCATTAAGGAACACCCTGTATAAATTTCCTATAATATGTTGATCTTAGTTCTTAACACGTTTAAATGCAAACCAAAAACCTCCTTCAGCAGTAGGTTGTTGTCCCTTTTTACTGATTTTTAACGGAATTTGTGACTTTTTGGAAGGAACAATTTCGAAATTCAACAACAAATTGAAAAATAAAGCCTTAATTTCTAACAGAGCGAATCTAGAACCTATACAATTTCTAGGCCCTACTCCAAAGGGTATATATGTATAAGGTTTGATACTATCTTTGTTTTCGTCTGAGAATCGTTCTGGGTCGAATTTGTTTGGATTTGGGTAATAGCTAGGGTCTCTGTGAATGGCGTGGTATGGTAGCAACAATAAGTTGCCTGGTTCAAGATGAACAGGAACCTCGCCTGAATTGACAGGTTCAATCGTGTATGCCTTTGTACAAACTCTGTCCATTACAGTAACTGGTGGCCACATTCTTAGCATTTCTATAATAAAATTAATATATTAGGTATTTTTCTTCTTCTTCAATATACAGGGTGTTATGGAAATGACGTATTATATTTAAATTGGTGACTCCTCGGGTTTTGTTAGTTATAGCAGTACTCGATTTTTCTGTTGTGAAATAATTCAAAATAATAAATGTTGTGATGTGGTTTCAAATTTGTGTGATATTATCTGCTGTTGAGCTGTTGAAAACATACTTTTTATGTTTTATTTTTTTAAGAAATTTAATTATAAAACGGATTATTTTAATATAAGATCGAAGGTAAGAGAGTATGTACCGTTAAAATTATAGTTTTTTTTTCTAAAAGGTTTGAAAAAGAAGTAATAACGCGTGTCAAAGTTATAGTTATTTTTTTTCAATTTATTTTCATCTTAGGATTTGCCGGTTTAAATATAATAAGTCATTTCCATAACACCCTGTATAATGTACAATGTCAACTACAAATATCCTATTTTTATGGGTATAAGTAGCAATAAGCTACACACATATATACGATTTCTGCCGGAGTGAACTTTGTGACATAACCAAATGTTTTAAAAAAATATAATTACCTGAGATTACCATATCGAAGTATTTTAAGTTCATTAACAGGTCATAAGTTACTTTTTCATTGTTTTTCTTATAAGCTTCTTTAATTTCAGCCCTCAGTCTATCTTGAATATCTTTATTAGCTGCCAATTCATAGGAACCAAAGCACATCGCCGTCGAGATTGTATCGAATCCAGCAAGGAAAAAGATGAAAGCTTGAGATGTTATAACTTCGTCGGTAAGGTTTTTGATTTGTTTTACTTTTCCTAAAAAAAGTGTTAAATTTAATTTCATTAATAATTACAAAATATTTAAACATTGAAATATATTTTCTTCTCGTATACAGGGTGTCCCAGAATATGTGAGCAATCTCCCGGATTCAGATAGAACACCTAAAAATAATAGGAGAAGTTCCTATTAATTTTTCTTCCTACGGCCTCCCCTACGGAGATACTGAAGATACTGATAGCTGAAGAAAAGGCACTCTTGATCAATGTCGATAAAATGAAGTGTTTTCGAGAAAAAATATTTTTGTCTATACATTAAATGCATGTCGGCATATTCAGTATAGGTTAATTCCATTACTAAGTTAGTAACTAATAAGACAAAGGAGGAAACCCACAAATTTCAAGACACTACCATAAACTGACACTGACATAAATAGTCTTATTTAAATTGGTACATGTAAAACAATCCATAGCAACAATGAGGGAATTTTATGAACATAAAACAACAACCAATATTGAAAAAAATATATTTGTTTTGAAAACAGTTCATTTTATCGACATTGATCAAGAGTACCTTTTTCAGCTTAAGGTTTAGAGTATCCAAAAATATTATTGGCGTTCCTTCATCATACGGGTTGTAAAAAAAGCATTCTTGTGTTACGTCTAGTCTGGGGTTGTTCGGTTGGCAAACTAAATAAGCAAATGTGTTTAAAAGGGAGAATTTTAAGGATAGTATCTAGTAACCATTATACTAAAAAATTATTAAAAATTATTAAACTACACCTAGTACTTAAAAAATTATTTAAAAAACAATGATTTCCAGGAACGTCCGTTATGGGCCATATCTCCTTAGGCGAGACCGTAGGAAGAAAAAATTATTAGAACTTCTCCTGTTATGTTTAAGTGTTCCATCTGAACCCGGGAGATTGCCAACATATTCTGTTTAAAAGTTGATGGTAATTGTTCATTATTTTGTGTGTTTGCCGTCATGTCATCAAGCTTTTAACAATGGAATAGAATAGTCATATAATATAAAATATTGGTCCAAGCAGTGTCGACGAGTCATCCATATTCCATACAATGAGGATAAGTCAAGAAATGGAAAATAGCCAATTCTGATGTTTGCAGGGAAGTGTTAATATTATTTATCGAATATGGTCATTTAAAATTGTTTTAAATCATTTCAAATCCTTGGATCTAGACTCTAAATTTTCCACTAAGATGGAACTTGGGTACGGCAAACGTCCTGTTTGTATCACAAAGATGTCCTCCTTCTTTCTCAGGCAGCCCATCCTATGTGGGTATAACTTTTTTTAGCCTTTTCGACCCGTCATATATTTCGGATTTTATAAAAAATAAATTTTACATTGCCATTGCCACTTTTCCTCCTCTACACGATAATTTTATTAAATTTTCAATCCGACGTTACGTTTTATCGCAACCCTTGATCATTTCTGTATGACCTATTGTTAACAATGTCATTGTATAGTGTATTTTTAGTCGGGGCAACTTGCATATCATCAATACAAACCCGAAAAAACTTGATTGTTCACAAGAAAACGGTTAAAATACATCAAGTATTAACTTGTTGCGGCTTGTTGCTTGAATGTACATTTTTATTAATACAGTGTAATGCGATTCTGATTATTTACTTACCATTGTAAGTTGATTCTGTGACCGTAGCAAATCCCGTCTCGATAGCTTCTTGTTCCTCGGTGTTTTTTACACCTTTTCTCGCTTCCAGAAGCAAATTTATCATATCGGGACGAACTACTCCCTTTTCTTCTCTAATCTTGATCGTTTCAGTAATTATCTTAGTGAAAAACTCTCCTGCCTTTTTTGCAAACAGTCTTATTTTGAACAACTAAAAAAAGGGTAACATTTTAGTTCTATCGACCCGAACCTTCTTTTTTTTCTTTATTATTTGTAAAACAAATAAGGCATATGCCCGTATAGTATACCTTAAATAGTTTTGGTACCATGAAAAATCCTATAAATTTTATAAGATTGGTAGTGCTGCTAAAGTTAGTTATTTCTTTACCCATAAGGTAGAAATCGTTATTCGGTTGTGCTAGAGAATCACACTGGATACCAAACGCTGAAGTAGCAATGACATCATTGGTATACCTAAAATATATACAATATCAGTATACAGGGTGTCCGAAAATTAATAGGACATGGAAAATCCACATACTCCTTACGTACAAATATTAGGATTTAATTATACTTACCTATATCCGAAAGTTGATATTAACTGAGATACAGGGTTAAAACTTCATTTTTGTTTTTCGCTAATAACTTTGCAGGAAACCAACGTTTTTTTACAAAATTTGGCAATTATGATTTTTAAGGAGAAATCGATTTTTTTATAAAATTTTAATGTACATGCACATTTATTAGGTCATAACTTTTTTGTGCTTCAGTGTATTTAAGTTTTTAATGAAAATAATACTTTTCTCATATTTATTATGTAAAAAAGATATACTAAGTTCAGGTCGCCCAAAGTTACCGTTTCGGAAATATTAGTATTTAAATTGTTCAGTGTACCCTGCCCAAATGTTATTAATTTGCAAACAAATTATTTTTTCTTAAAGTAACCAATGAGAAAACAAATAAAATTTAGAGATGCAGTTGCGATGGAAGAGAAAATGTTTCATTTTTGAGTTTATGTTTTTATTGCTGTCGGTTTCTTTCGACACGATATTTTGTAGGGTCAAAGTTATTTTAATTAAAGTAATTTAAAGAACAATCCAATTATTGTATTTATTATTCCCAATTACCATCACTACAACATTAATTATCATGTAAAAGTTAATTGGTAAGAAGTAAAAAAATATTATTTGCTTGCCTGAGCTAACGCACTAAACAATTTAAATGCAAATATCTCCGAAACGGCAACTCTGGGCGACCTAAACTTAGTATATATATTTTTTACGTAATAAATATGAGAAAAGTATTATTTTTATGAAAAATTAAATACACTGAGGCACAAAAAAGTTATGACCCAATAAATGTGCGAAATATGCCGCAGCCAGCGGCATTGTACATTAAATTTTCACAAAAAAATCACTTTCTCTTCCTAAAAAAACCATAATTGCCAAATTTTGTAAAGAAACATTGGTTTCTCTCAAAGTTATTAGAAAAAAAAAATTAAGCTTTAACTTTAACACCCTGTATCTCAGTTAATATGATCTTTCGCATATAGGTAAGTATAATTAAATCCTAATATTTTTACGTAAGGATTCTGTGGTTTTTCCATAACAAATTAATTAGCGGACACCCTGTATACTGTGGAATGATATTCTTCAAACGATACAGTAAAAGGCCAGCATGCTTACCTCGTAAAAGTATCTTTCATTTCAACTTCAATAAGGTCTTCATTCTTATTCGAGAAGAATTTAACAAAATTTTCTGCCGCTTCTTCCATCAAATGGAACATGTTCTTCATTTTACTGCTGGTGAATGCTCCACTGAGGGTAGCTCTCATTTCCCGCCATCTTTGACCTAATAAATTAAAGAATAATTGACTTCTTTTAAAATAGCTACATGTTAAGACATAGATGGCTCATATAAATGGAAGATAAATGGCTCGTGACCTATGATAGAGGGGGTTCACAAGTATGGTGAAATTTTTCTAGGCGTTTTAAATGTAGAAAGAAAAAAAGTAATAAGAAAATGCGTTAGGTAAAACATACTTTTATTTATTTTTTAATTTTGCACAAGGAAATACAACTTTTGGAAAATAGGAAAGGTTTTCTTAGTGAGTATAGCTGTCGGATCTTAACGTCGTCGCATGCAACCCTCGTGACAATATTTATACAGTCCACTACTAATACTACTAAAGCCATCTACGAGATATCAAGAATACCGAACCATGTCCAATACTACTACCGCCATCTAAGAGTAATCAAGAAAACCGAATGATGTCTAATACCACTATGCCATCTACGGCTACGGCATTAGGCGCAACCAAGACGAGAACAATAGCTAACTGTTTTATGATGAGAACGAATCGAGCCACGAGACTGACAAGTTGGCATTCTTCAAATTTTCAGTGTTTTTTAGTTTAAATCCTTAAATAAAATGGTTTAAAATCATATCGAGTATCATTTATCGAAATACACAACATTTATCTACTCTACACGATAGTGCTTAAACGTAAAGTCCATTCTTCGGTTCTTAATTGTAGAAAATTGATCAATAACAGCCTCATTACGTTTGGAATATCCTCTATAAATTTTTTTCCTATATTTCATTTCTAAACTTTCTAATAAAGTCCCTAGATTTACCCTTTGTGGTCTGCGTTAAATTAATTTCGGGTTTAGGTCTTCCCGCATTCTTCACTTCAATTTTTTGCTCCAAACTCAAAGAGCTAAAGTTATTTCTTAAATAGTCCACCGTCAACTATTCATTTTAACTTAATAAATATATAATATTAAAATATTAAAACATACACGCTCGAATTTTTAACTAGATGCACGAATAGACAACGTGCACATAAAAACTGTGCGCCTTTTCCTTGTTAAATCGCCATAGCCCCGCTATCCCCCGATGCCACCCTGTTACTACCAGTTTGGTTTGACGGGATGATAAAATATTAGGGAGGGTCGGACTTTTTTAGTTTGACGGTACGATAAAACATTAGGGAGGGTCGAACTTTATACGATAAATAATATTCAATAAATATAAATTAATATTTTTTATTCGTTTTGCTTTGGGGGTGCACGTGATCATGTGGTCCTGTGGAACGATATCACTCAGGGACATGTAAGTGATATTTTCGAATTTGATCACACAGTGCCGAGTTTACTTACAAGAACCGCACTAGCATTGCAGCATTAACCAGTAACCAGCATCCAATGGTATAATTCTCTACCGAGATACACTAAAAGATACCACCAGAGTTACCGATGTCGATACGTCCCATATGATAATTTTAATATGTTTCTGGCGATAAAAGGAGAATTAAATGATTGCGCTCTCAATTTAGTGACGGTCTTGGCTCTTGCCTATTTGATAATCTATACCATATATTCCTAATCACTTCAAATGATTTTAGTATTCGTATTTAATCTCACCGGGTAACAGGAACAACATTCCACCCATTAATGGATCAACATCTGGATCGGCAAATTTTCTATGATCAGTGAAATGATCGAAATCTTTTACAGTTATTTGTTTAATCAGCTCCGGGTCCTTTATAAGTAATGCTGGCTTAGAAAATTGGAACAGGCCTGTATATCTAGAAAATAGAAACAAAAATGAGTAATTCTGAAAATGAGTAATTCTGGAAATGACGTATTATATTTAAAGCGGCAATTCCCGAGATAAAGACAAATTGAAGAAAAATACCCATAAATGGCGCTTTCAATTCATTCAGCCGTAAAAGTGACCTGACGTCAAACGAGAAAAACACCTGTGTGGCACTGCGATACATGTACCTAAGCAATCAAGGAATTCTGGCCGGTGTTGTCATATGTACACCTTAAACTCTTTAGACAGAATAAAATAATTTAAACACTTTTCCATTCTGTAATACCTTTTTGTACAATTAATTGAAGAACATTTACGACGGAATATGTTTTAAACAACCCGAAAAAACATATGAATAGTAATAGTCACGTACGTCACTAGGTCAAATGCCAATGACCTCTTGACGCCTTACGTCGGCTCAGCGAAGTAGTTTCATATAGCGCCGAACACTTGCGCCTGTTAGTTGAAGACCAATCAGCGGCCGGATACGTTGTGTCTCGTCGATCACCAACACACTCTCAGCGATCCGCTCTGTTTTTTCGGTTTACGCGTGTATCTTTGAATATTGTTTTTATCGACGCGTTTCTTCTGGACGTCAAATGTCGTCGCGTGTAATAAAATCTAATAATCTGTATTGTTGTATTTTCAAAAGCTAACTATCGGTTCTGGTTCACTATTACTGTGTGTACATAAAGTATTTCCAGGAGTGCTCCCATGAAAAAGAAAAAAAATTGATTTTGTTTGTGCATGGATTTCCTCGCTCTTTAGGTATAAAGATAAATACAAGTAGGTAGAAAATAATTTATTTTTATAATTTTATATGGAATTTCAGTTTTACATTAAGTTTGGCATTGGCTCTGGGTGAAATGTTATACAGTAGCGCAGACTGACCTGAGAGTCAAAGTGTTTGTTACCCCACTTTTAAAACGGTCGATTTAAAAAAAATATGGAGCGCTTCTCTAGGACACCCAAGGAGTCATCCATTTAAATATAATATGTCATTTCCATAACACCCTGTATTTTCGTTCGTTTACGGGATGCCGAAAATTATATAAAATATCGTAATTGTCACAGGGACAAATTTACCTTATATTTCGGGCCTACCTTGTATTTGGATACATATAGTAGATTCTCTGTATAAAGTCCATAAAACTAATTCTTCTCAAAATGGTAACCCAAAAATCTCCAAAAATTGGCCATGGCGTCGTTTGCTTCACCCCTCTGTCTAACCAGTAAGTATAAGTTTTTCTATTATAGTACCATATTAGGACTCCTAATACCCCTGCTAGTAGAATCAAAATCATATTTTCTGCGTATATAGTCTAAAAAAAAATATTCGATTGAAGTAAAACATCCACTATAAAACTAAATAGATAATACCACAATGTGAAGAGTTTTTGTCAAAAGAAAAAGGGTATATTTTCTTTTGACAAAAACAACTAGTTTATTATTTTATTACATATTTAGATTCATCTTGCTATTCTTTATAAATGCTTATAATTTCATTTAATTCACTTTGGTATTTTAAAAGCAATAAATTAAAAACTAAAGAAAAGTTTTTGAGTCCAAGTTAAAAATGAAAAAAAAATCTAAGATTATTTTGTGTTGGGTGAGATTTATAACAAGGGGTCTACAGACACTATGGATCTAATAGTGTTTATCTATTTTATACAGACAGGGTCTTGATAATAAGGTTTAAAAACGACATATGAAGAGTACAGGCTAAGAAAGATGAGGGTCAGAAAATAAGAGTTTTAAGAAAAACGAATTTTAAAATTTAAAACCCTATATCGTTCCTCTGCACTGCCAATATTAAAATTAATAATTGTAAACTACAGTAAATATTCAGAATATCTTACATTTTGATCTGTTCCAGTGGCGCTTCTTTAACATGGAAAAGACGCACAATTTTAGTGTGTCGGGTTTGCTCGTGCATATATTTAGAAATTCGAGGGTGTATGTTTTAATATTTTAATATTATTTATTTATTAAGTTAAAATGAATAGTTTCACGTTGGACTATTTAAAAAATAACTTTAGCTCTTTGAGTTTGGAGAAAAAAATTAAAGTGAAGAATGCGGGAAGACCTAAACCCGAAATTAATTTAACGTAGACCACAAAGGGTAAATCTAGAGACTTTATAAGAAAGTTTAAAAATAACTGGATTTGTAGATGCAGCAAAACTAACAGTTTTTTTTCCTGTTTGTTGTTTGGTTGCGGCGTTGCGGAACCTGCCTGAACAAAAAATGGAATAGCCGACTTGGGGAACAAAAAATGGAATAGCCGACTTGGGGAACTTAACACAAAAAATTTAAAAAAATGAAAACACTCAAGCTCATATCAATGTTCAGCTGTTGTTTAAAATAATTTCACGATACTTGTGAACCCCCTCTATCATAGGTCACGAGCCGCCACTGATTTGTTCATAAGCAAAAACTATATAAACAGTTAACATTTCACAAAAAAACCTTTATAATACTTAAATGAAACTCAATATGATAAAATGCGTATGAGTTTAAAAATATAGGCGTTCCAAAGAACTTCGCACCGCCCGGGCCGCCCCCAAACCCCGTCTACCCCATTGATATATATTATAAACAATTGGGTTACGTCTCCTCATAACACAAGCCAAGTTTTGGATAACGTGACGCAAAATGACTAACTAACTAACAATTTTTTTCCGCTCCCAGAACTCCAAAACCTTTTCTTTAGTTTTAATTTATTAAACTACTAAAGCAAATTAAATAACATTTTAGACAATTATAGAAGACACTAATATGAACCTAATTGTGCAATAAAATACTGGCCATGCCATTTTAAAAAATAAAACTTTATGTTATCACAATTTTTTGGGCCATCCCGTATATGGAGAAATATTTTCCTGAACTACACACCATGATAACGTTTAGTTAATTCGTGTAAGAGTAATGGACCCTGTCTATGATGAGAGTATTTTGAATTACGTTTTTCTACAAATTTGAAGAAGAACTAGAAATAATCAGGTATTTATCTTAGGTGAGGTGTTGTTAGAAAAGCGTTATTAGATATTGTAGGCTATAGAATAAACAAATATGAAATGAAATTTACCTACCTACCAGTTCATCAGCTTTACTAAAAGTCACTACTTAGAACTAAAAACTGTTGTTGTTCAGTATAAACTGGTTGTCAATTAAATTAACTACTAATTGAACAAACTTGTATCTCCATATAAGTAGGTAATTTATAAAATTATCTAACGATACGAACAACGATAATAAAAAGTGCTCTGTAATATTGTTTAAATATGAAATAATATTGCGCTGTGCAGCGTAATGATTGTTTAAAACAATATTTGACAGTACTGGACTGGCCTCACATTTGTTATTGTGTACTTAAACTTTCCACTCTGTTGAATCGCGTCGTCAGACACTAAAAACGAATTTAAAATGGGTATTATTTAACTGGTTAGCAAAATATTCCAAAATATTCCAAAATGGCTAGTTGGTCAGCAACTTATGGACAGCAAACATTTCTGAATCGGTCAGTAATTAATGTCATACTAGAGTGCTCTAAATTATTTTGGTACGCAAATTTAATATATATATAAGCTGCTATGAGCGATCCACTTTTAATCAGATATTAGTGAGCAATCAGCGGGTAAGCAAAATATTTAATCTTGGTCATCAAAAAAAAGTAATAAAATGTGAAAGAGTGACAGTGCCCTGGGAAAACAAGTGAAAACCCGCCCCCGCTATACCTTTTGTAGCGGAGTTCCTTCTGTATTCGGCAAAAGAAAACACAAGAAAATTACATAAATTGACAGTGCCCTGGGAAAACAAGTAAAAACCCGCCCGGCTACACCTGTTGGGCCTTTACTGCTACACCGAATGAAAACGCACGCACGCAATTTGCTACTCGTATCACTCGACTGCTTTCGCTCCGCCCACAATAACGAACATTGCCGATTATTCAAAACAAACGCAATCCAATGATTTATACTGATAACCATTCTTTTAAAATGCAAACCTCTGAAGTAAACTGCTTCTAGACATGTTTTTTTTCTACTGACCAATTGTAAAATCTTGCTGACCAAGTAATCATTTCGCAGCTCGACTGTTAATTAAGCGAACACATGATATTACAAGCGGACTGATATCGGTTAAATTGTTCACAGTTTGTAGCATTTTTGCAGAATAAGTGTTGCAGCCTGATTTTTATTTATTGCAAGCAAAATCTTTTTATGCTGATCAAATGATTTAATGGCTATTTTTTGCTGCCAACCAATTTTAATAACGGCAAACCATTTAATTACTTCTCATTTAAAATCAGTGTTCAATTCATAACTAGTTCATACTATTTGACGGGAATGCTTCATATAAAGAATGAATAAGCAACAAAATTTAAATACTAAAGTTCAATGATACAAGTGCCAACAACAACTAAATATGCCGCCTATTTAAATTCTTCCTAAATGAATGATGACAATAAAGACATAATCTATTGTGATAAATTCCCGTTTTACTAAATAGCCTTAAAATGTTTGTTGTTTAAGTTAGATTCAGGTATATCTCAAACTAAACAATTAACTAAGAATATATTGATTTGCTGATTTGTCATAAATGAGTTTAAGTAATTTTATTGCAAAAATTCGAAATTATATGTGTTACAAAATTGTCACTTTGTCCTCCTTTGTAGTAGCGACGATATTTAATTAAAAATAATGAATCCATTATATTTTCATTGTAAATTTAGAATATTTATTTTCTTTATTATCAAATAAATTATTTCAAAAAATTTATCTATATCACCAGTGAAAAGGAGGAATCATCGTTATACTCAATGGAGTAAAACATATTTCTTTGGTACAGCGCTAATATGTGGTTTTCAGGAACGGTTCATCTTATAGTATCACGATGTAAAGAAATTAGATGTGCAAAACCGACAAAACCCTCGTTATTCACTAAAGAGGATTAAATCTAATTCATCAAATTATCTAGAACTTATAGTTGCCTACTTTTAGAAACTTGAAGAGGAAATCATGTAGTAATAATACAAAACGTTATAGATTTATTCTTATACTTATATATATACAGGGCGTAACAGAAAGGTTGGGAGTAAATTTAGCAGTGATTTCCTTGGCAAAAAATAATATTTTTTTTTTCCTATAAATTTTTGTTCTACTGATTTTTGTTTTCAAACTACAGGGTGTTAAAAAATTTAATAATCGTTTTTGCGTAATAACTTTTTAACACTGGCAGATAATAAAAGGAAACTTTAGCAGGAACTTACTTTGATATTGCCCTAATGACATTTCAAAAATTGACTTCGGAGATTACTCAGTGGCGTGTGTACGGATATTACCATATGGTTTTTCATTGAAATATGCATTGAAGCTAGGTGACCACATTTTCAGCATCTTTTGTAATATTCTTTTCTGTTCTTTTTGTTAAATATTATTAATCAATAATTAATTG
Organism: Barypeithes pellucidus; assembly: GCA_963991005.1. NCBI lineage: Eukaryota > Metazoa > Arthropoda > Insecta > Coleoptera > Curculionidae > Barypeithes > Barypeithes pellucidus. Next base: position 15,446,809 of record OZ022561.1, on the reverse strand, counting down.
AAGTTTGTAAGTTAGTAGTTAATACATTTATTATTGTTAATTAATTAATTATTAGAATTTTATTACAACCTTTTAACATTCTTTTAACACCCTGCAGTTTGGAAACAAAAATCAGTAGAGCAAAAATTTATAGGAAAAAAAATATTATTGTTTGCTAAGGAAATCACTGCTAAATTTACTCCCAACCTTTCTGTTACACCCTGTATATAGGTCAGTTTTAAATAACTACAACCCGTGTAGCGAATGCGGCTGATACAATGCAAAAATATTTGCATGTTTATTAAATCTGGTGTCTATTTCAATTTATTTAGTCCATCGTTCTCTTCTGTTAAGCAAAAATTTTAACATTTCTCTATAGACTACAATCGCTTTAAAATTTAAAAATTACAAACTTTAAAACATTCCAAAATGTATTTCTATTATTTTCAATGATTATAAATTTACGTACATATAATATAAGTAAGCTTTTTAGCTTATCCTTTATCATATAATTTTAAGTAAATATATATAATATAATCTTATCCGTTATCCCACACTCGATAAACAATACATTTTTAGAAACATTACAAATTATTAAAAACTACAAATAATGTTTTTATCATGAATGTTTTTAACTAAGGAACAATATTTGATAGATAAACTATTTCCTTTTTCTGAAATACCAGCAAAGGATTGTCAGACAGATTCTATTGTGCTAGTGCCTTGGTTAGCAATCACATATTTGTTATTAATTTGCGAGACCGAAAAAATCTGAAAAGATCTTGACCATAATCCTGGCAATTAATCGATTTAAAAAAAAAACTGTTTTGATTTGGACTCTAGATTGAGTTTTTGTTCAAAATTTGAAAATTACACAGGAAAACTCTTTTAAAAATAACTTGCTTGTATTCATAAAAATCAAAATATGTTAAACCTTATTTTCTAATCAAGTAGGCCTAAATCCCAAATGGTCGAATTTCAATTCGGAAATTTCTTGTTATTTATACCTATAGGTTCGCTTATTCTGGGACACACTGTATACATTCTATATTATAAATACTAAAATATGATAATACAAAATGTAATGGATTATATATATTTTTAGATACGTCTTAATCAAAAACCAAATTCCTCAACAATGGAATCTCGTGATTTTTTCATTTTTAATATTAATTTGTATCTTAATTGAACGTATAATTTAGAAATTAAACAACAAATTTAAAAATCTCCCATAATTTACTATATACAGTGAAACCTCTCATAACGGACACCTCTGATAAGCGGACATCTCTATTAAGCGGACATTTTTTCATAGTCCGGAACTAGGTATATGAAATTCCATGAAGGCCAACCTCTCTTGGGCGGACGCGGACGCGGACAGGCTGTTTTCATACAAAGAGTGCGAAAACCCTCCTTTCAACGGACAAAAAATTTTTAAAAGTATTTGTGAGACTAATAAGTAAGGTGCAAAAACTCTCTGAACACAGACCAGCAACCAATCGCGTATGGGTGGCAGTCGAAAGGACCCCGCCGAATGAAAGTATGTGTGATTCCCCGACAGCACTCCGCCGTTTATTTGTGAGTTGTAAGGTTAAAATAATGGCACAAAAATGTCGCGTTTTGAGTCTAAAAGAGAATATTGATGTTGTGGAAGTATGTAATTTGATAACAATGATTTGGGCGAGTTCATTAACATTGATAGCAATGTGCTATTAGAAGATGATATGGTCCCATTCCTACCGATTATGTAGTCCAAACTGAAACCACATCACTATCTGACGACTCTGATGAAGAAATTGAATGCAGTAATCAAATAAATGTCACCAATTATCAACAAGCCATTAGTATGGTAAAGGAATTATAAGAGTATGCAAAGAATAGAGGTGACTCTACAGCAATGGAATTGTTATCAGACTTGGAATTACATTTTCTAGATTGCAAGTATAAAACGCAAACACGTCAAACTACCTTATTAGATTTTTTTACCCTAACTAAAACTAGTGTATTTTTGTTATGTTATGTTTATTTGTACATACATATACATAGTAATAATTTTGCATTTACATATTACCTAATAACAAATTTCGCATGGGCGGATACCTCTATTAGGCGGACACATTTAGACGTCCCCGTAAATGTCCGCCTAAGAGAGGGTTCAGTGTATATTGACGTTGTGAATTTATAAACAATATAAAATCAACATTAATAGATCAGTTCTTAATACGCTTTAATGAAAGCCAAAACCCTCCATCGGCAGCAATTTGCCTTGATTTTTTACTTAATACAAGTGGAATTCTGGTCTTTTTAGAAGGTACAATTTCAAAGTTCAGCAACAAATTGAAAAGCATAGTCTTAATTTCCAAAAGTGCAAATCGAGATCCTATACAGTTCCTTGGACCTGATCCAAAAGGTATGTAAGTATACGGCTTAATACTATCCTTGTTTTCATCTGAAAATCGTTCTGGGTCGAATTTGTCTGGATTCGTATAATTGTTTGAGTGCTCTAAATTATTTTGGTACGCAAATTTAATATATATATAAGCTGCTATGAGCGATCCACTTTTAATCAGATATTAGTGAGCAATCAGCGGGTAAGCAAAATATTTAATCTTGGTCATCAAAAAAAAGTAATAAAATGTGAAAGAGTGACAGTGCCCTGGGAAAACAAGTGAAAACCCGCCCCCGCTATACCTTTTGTAGCGGAGTTCCTTCTGTATTCGGCAAAAGAAAACACAAGAAAATTACATAAATTGACAGTGCCCTGGGAAAACAAGTAAAAACCCGCCCGGCTACACCTGTTGGGCCTTTACTGCTACACCGAATGAAAACGCACGCACGCAATTTGCTACTCGTATCACTCGACTGCTTTCGCTCCGCCCACAATAACGAACATTGCCGATTATTCAAAACAAACGCAATCCAATGATTTATACTGATAACCATTCTTTTAAAATGCAAACCTCTGAAGTAAACTGCTTCTAGACATGTTTTTTTTCTACTGACCAATTGTAAAATCTTGCTGACCAAGTAATCATTTCGCAGCTCGACTGTTAATTAAGCGAACACATGATATTACAAGCGGACTGATATCGGTTAAATTGTTCACAGTTTGTAGCATTTTTGCAGAATAAGTGTTGCAGCCTGATTTTTATTTATTGCAAGCAAAATCTTTTTATGCTGATCAAATGATTTAATGGCTATTTTTTGCTGCCAACCAATTTTAATAACGGCAAACCATTTAATTACTTCTCATTTAAAATCAGTGTTCAATTCATAACTAGTTCATACTATTTGACGGGAATGCTTCATATAAAGAATGAATAAGCAACAAAATTTAAATACTAAAGTTCAATGATACAAGTGCCAACAACAACTAAATATGCCGCCTATTTAAATTCTTCCTAAATGAATGATGACAATAAAGACATAATCTATTGTGATAAATTCCCGTTTTACTAAATAGCCTTAAAATGTTTGTTGTTTAAGTTAGATTCAGGTATATCTCAAACTAAACAATTAACTAAGAATATATTGATTTGCTGATTTGTCATAAATGAGTTTAAGTAATTTTATTGCAAAAATTCGAAATTATATGTGTTACAAAATTGTCACTTTGTCCTCCTTTGTAGTAGCGACGATATTTAATTAAAAATAATGAATCCATTATATTTTCATTGTAAATTTAGAATATTTATTTTCTTTATTATCAAATAAATTATTTCAAAAAATTTATCTATATCACCAGTGAAAAGGAGGAATCATCGTTATACTCAATGGAGTAAAATATATTTCTTTGGTACAGCGCTAATATGTGGTTTTCAGGAACGGTTCATCTTATAGTATCACGATGTAAAGAAATTAGATGTGCAAAACCGACAAAACCCTCGTTATTCACTAAAGAGGATTAAATCTAATTCATCAAATTATCTAGAACTTATAGTTGCCTACTTTTAGAAACTTGAAGAGGAAATCATGTAGTAATAATACAAAACGTTATAGATTTATTCTTATACTTATATATATACAGGGCGTAACAGAAAGGTTGGGAGTAAATTTAGCAGTGATTTCCTTGGCAAAAAATAATATTTTTTTTTTCCTATAAATTTTTGTTCTACTGATTTTTGTTTTCAAACTACAGGGTGTTAAAAAATTTAATAATCGTTTTTGCGTAATAACTTTTTAACACTGGCAGATAATAAAAGGAAACTTTAGCAGGAACTTACTTTGATATTGCCCTAATGACATTTCAAAAATTGACTTCGGAGATTACTCAGTGGCGTGTGTACGGATATTACCATATGGTTTTTCATTGAAATATGCATTGAAGCTAGGTGACCACATTTTCAGCATCTTTTGTAATATTCTTTTCTGTTCTTTTTGTTAAATATTATTAATCAATAATTAATTGAAGTTTGTAAGTTAGTAGTTAATACATTTATTATTGTTAATTAATTAATTATTAGAATTTTATTACAACCTTTTAACATTCTTTTAACACCCTGCAGTTTGGAAACAAAAATCAGTAGAGCAAAAATTTATAGGAAAAAAAATATTATTGTTTGCTAAGGAAATCACTGCTAAATTTACTCCCAACCTTTCTGTTACACCCTGTATATAGGTCAGTTTTAAATAACTACAACCCGTGTAGCGAATGCGGCTGATACAATGCAAAAATATTTGCATGTTTATTAAATCTGGTGTCTATTTCAATTTATTTAGTCCATCGTTCTCTTCTGTTAAGCAAAAATTTTAACATTTCTCTATAGACTACAATCGCTTTAAAATTTAAAAATTACAAACTTTAAAACATTCCAAAATGTATTTCTATTATTTTCAATGATTATAAATTTACGTACATATAATATAAGTAAGCTTTTTAGCTTATCCTTTATCATATAATTTTAAGTAAATATATATAATATAATCTTATCCGTTATCCCACACTCGATAAACAATACATTTTTAGAAACATTACAAATTATTAAAAACTACAAATAATGTTTTTATCATGAATGTTTTTAACTAAGGAACAATATTTGATAGATAAACTATTTCCTTTTTCTGAAATACCAGCAAAGGATTGTCAGACAGATTCTATTGTGCTAGTGCCTTGGTTAGCAATCACATATTTGTTATTAATTTGCGAGACCGAAAAAATCTGAAAAGATCTTGACCATAATCCTGGCAATTAATCGATTTAAAAAAAAAACTGTTTTGATTTGGACTCTAGATTGAGTTTTTGTTCAAAATTTGAAAATTACACAGGAAAACTCTTTTAAAAATAACTTGCTTGTATTCATAAAAATCAAAATATGTTAAACCTTATTTTCTAATCAAGTAGGCCTAAATCCCAAATGGTCGAATTTCAATTCGGAAATTTCTTGTTATTTATACCTATAGGTTCGCTTATTCTGGGACACACTGTATACATTCTATATTATAAATACTAAAATATGATAATACAAAATGTAATGGATTATATATATTTTTAGATACGTCTTAATCAAAAACCAAATTCCTCAACAATGGAATCTCGTGATTTTTTCATTTTTAATATTAATTTGTATCTTAATTGAACGTATAATTTAGAAATTAAACAACAAATTTAAAAATCTCCCATAATTTACTATATACAGTGAAACCTCTCATAACGGACACCTCTGATAAGCGGACATCTCTATTAAGCGGACATTTTTTCATAGTCCGGAACTAGGTATATGAAATTCCATGAAGGCCAACCTCTCTTGGGCGGACGCGGACGCGGACAGGCTGTTTTCATACAAAGAGTGCGAAAACCCTCCTTTCAACGGACAAAAAATTTTTAAAAGTATTTGTGAGACTAATAAGTAAGGTGCAAAAACTCTCTGAACACAGACCAGCAACCAATCGCGTATGGGTGGCAGTCGAAAGGACCCCGCCGAATGAAAGTATGTGTGATTCCCCGACAGCACTCCGCCGTTTATTTGTGAGTTGTAAGGTTAAAATAATGGCACAAAAATGTCGCGTTTTGAGTCTAAAAGAGAATATTGATGTTGTGGAAGTATGTAATTTGATAACAATGATTTGGGCGAGTTCATTAACATTGATAGCAATGTGCTATTAGAAGATGATATGGTCCCATTCCTACCGATTATGTAGTCCAAACTGAAACCACATCACTATCTGACGACTCTGATGAAGAAATTGAATGCAGTAATCAAATAAATGTCACCAATTATCAACAAGCCATTAGTATGGTAAAGGAATTATAAGAGTATGCAAAGAATAGAGGTGACTCTACAGCAATGGAATTGTTATCAGACTTGGAATTACATTTTCTAGATTGCAAGTATAAAACGCAAACACGTCAAACTACCTTATTAGATTTTTTTACCCTAACTAAAACTAGTGTATTTTTGTTATGTTATGTTTATTTGTACATACATATACATAGTAATAATTTTGCATTTACATATTACCTAATAACAAATTTCGCATGGGCGGATACCTCTATTAGGCGGACACATTTAGACGTCCCCGTAAATGTCCGCCTAAGAGAGGGTTCAGTGTATATTGACGTTGTGAATTTATAAACAATATAAAATCAACATTAATAGATCAGTTCTTAATACGCTTTAATGAAAGCCAAAACCCTCCATCGGCAGCAATTTGCCTTGATTTTTTACTTAATACAAGTGGAATTCTGGTCTTTTTAGAAGGTACAATTTCAAAGTTCAGCAACAAATTGAAAAGCATAGTCTTAATTTCCAAAAGTGCAAATCGAGATCCTATACAGTTCCTTGGACCTGATCCAAAAGGTATGTAAGTATACGGCTTAATACTATCCTTGTTTTCATCTGAAAATCGTTCTGGGTCGAATTTGTCTGGATTCGTATAATTGTTTGGGTCGTGATGAAGTGCGTGAATCGGAAGCAATATCGCATCTCCAGGTTTTAGATGAACTGGAACCTCTCCTTTGTTTACAGGTTCAATCGTGTATGGTTTCGTACATACTCTGTCAATTGCACTTGCTGGTGGCCACATTCGTAGGATTTCTAAAAGAAGGGAAAAAATTTTACTGAGAAGTTACAGTTATAGTACAGCTGGTGCTCAAAACTATTTCACTGTCACTGTAAAGGTGACATAATTACATGGACAAGAAAAATAGTAAGGATAAATAAGGAATGTATATTTTGTCAGTGAAGCATCCCAAGAGTACGTTACTAATTAAATATTAACTTTCAAAATTAGCCTACGGTCCTGGCAAATTATGACCCGCCAATGCATTGACCGAGTAGTACGGCAAATGGTTACTTTATCTTCTGAAATGGGAACTAAAGTCGGTTCGTTTAATGAAGTCCGATATTGGATTAAATCATTAAAGGTTGTTAAACAGTGAGACGGTTAAGTTAACAATACCTTCGCTATACTTGATTGTACCGAACATTCCACTGGTTCACTGTATTCGGCTAAATGTTACTGGGCTAAATCAGCGGTTCCAAAACAAAATTATCTTAGAATTATGTACCGCAATAAATATTTTTATTTTGTTTATTTTTAGCTCATAGTTTTTTCTAATTTATCAAATGATAAACATTTCGCGTCAATAAGTTAAAGATTTTCTCAGGTACTTTTTCCTAGAATTTAATTATTTTGGGATCATTATAGTTAAATCTATATAATAATAATTATTTTCCAAGAAATAATTAAAATTTGCTCAAGTGCAGGATGGTATGTTCTATTTTAAATAAGTACCTAGTTATGCTTTTTGCTTTTAGTTTGTTCCTCTGTTGATTAAAAGCAGTTATAAAGCAAAAGTATGGAAAATGTTTAGCAAGGTAAGGTATTACAATACTCGGGCTCGTTAGTGTCTGTTTTGGCAGTGCAAAGACGAATGTCTGATGCTTGCGGCATTTCAGATAAGACTTCGAAAAAAGAGTGAAGAGGAATTGGTACAGACCATATAAAAGGGTTCGACTGCATTCTAAAAACTTTGATTTATCCGAAGGGATATATGATATGTATAAAGTCCAGGAATATGTTACCCTCAAAGCTATTCTTGAAAAGGTAAAGAAGAAAGTACTTTGCGATATTAGAACTACCAGTTTGTCCATCATTTTAGAAGATATGAGCTTCAAATATTAAAAAAATGAACAACAGAAAAGTGCCTTGCGAGAGCTGTAGAATAATGTTTGAAAAAGATGACAATTTCTAGGACCAAAATATAAAAAAATAATTCGTAAAACTAATTTGCCTAAATACTATAAAAGCTAAAAAATAGTTATTTCTCTTACCTAAACTAATTTTTTATTTACTTTAAATTATTTTTTTAGAAAATACCTCAAATATAATTTATTGTTTGAGAGTCACTGACTACCCTGTTCAAGAGGTTTTATTGCTTAGCGGACTTCATATACGGTTACCGACTTTATATACGTTTCACGAACATTTACCTGAGACGACCATATCCATATACTTCATTTTTAATAGTACTTCATAGGTTATTTTTCCATTATTCTTCTTGTAGGTCTCTCTGATTTCATGTCTTAATTTATCTTGAATATCTTTATCGGTAGCCAATTCGTGTGAACCAAAGGAGAGCGCCGTGGAAACGGTCTCAAATCCGGCAATGAAAAAAATTAAGGCCTGCGAGGTTATAAGTTCATTTGTCAAGTTGTTGATTTTTTTTACTTTGCCTAAAAATTTTTCACGAATTAATTTTAATGTTGTTACCATCGATATTAAATTACAGTTAGAAAGACCACAATAAGAGGACGCGATGCATATTGAGATATTTAATTGAATGAAATGTGAAATTGAATGATGTTTGTAATTTCTATTATCGGGATATGTGCTTACAAAAATTTAAGAGATTTTATTGCCTGTTAAGTTAAATTTATACACTAAAGGTGCATTTACACATGCATGGATTTAGTGGCGCTAATAAAAACTGGCGCACCAGTAAATATAATTAGCAAGTGTAAACATCGACTTGCATAAAAATGTATTATTGCATGCATGCACACATTCTTACACAAAATCAAGACTTGTAAGTGTAAAAAAGAGCATTTACATGCATGGATTTAGTGGCGCCAGTGGTTGCACCATTTCTATTTGCACGCCAGTAAAGGTTGACACTTTGTCGAGAAAACATAAATAAGTGGCACGCCAGTTTCATTTTTAAAGTGTTTTTCACAGTGCGCACTATTTCGAGTGAACTTTTCGAAGCCTGTAAATACCGAAAAGGAAACGATGCAAAGGCCGTGTCTGGATTAAACCATGCTTTGGGTGCTTCTGCAAAACTTCTAGTTGAACTCGCAGCAGAGGATCCTGCAAGCTATAAAAACCATCTTCTACCAACCAACTATATAAACTACAATCAACAGAAATTAGAAGCGCAACCTAAACGAAAAACCAGCGAGCGGTCGCTGACGTGCAAGCACTTATTTACACTTGCAAGTTTTGATTTTCTGTACGAATTTGTCACCACTGGCGCCAAATGATTTCAGAAGGATGCTGACTTTTTTGATCTATGCATGCAAAAATAAATTTTTATGCAAGTCGATGTTTACACTTGCTAATTTTATTTACTGGCGCGCCAGTTTTTATTGGCTACTAAATCCATGCATGTGTAAATGCACCTTAAAAAGGGTTTGCGCGTTGGCGACCGCACCCCAGTATTTAGTTTGAATTTCGTTTAGGGTGCGCTTCTAATATTTTGTTGATTGTAGTTTATATAGTTTATTATGGCTAAAAAAAAAGTGGTCAACAAAACTGACAATCAAATTTCTTGTAAGGTATGAATCTTATCCGTGTTTATCGGATGTGCACCCAAAGCAGGTCGGCGATCAATCCATGGTTTAACCCAGACACGGCATTTCCGTCGTTTATTTTTCTATATTTCTTTTATCTTAATTTTTTTCCACTAAAAGTTCAGCGACTATTTTACAGGCTTCGGAAAGTTCACTCGACATAGTTTGCACTGCGAAAAACACTTTAAAAATGAAACTGGCGTGCCACTTATTCTTAGTTTCTCAACAAAGTGTAAACTTTTACTGGCGTGCAAATAGAACTGGCGCCACTAAATCCATGCATGTGTAAATGCACCTTAAAGTATCAGAATAGAAAAATTATATATTTGATATCAAGAAGAATTTACGTTTTGCTATTTGGGTTTGTCATAAATAGTTCAGTTTTTATTAGAAATAATGCATTGAAAACATTTGTTGGCAATGAAAACATTTGTATTTAATTTTTCTGAAATAACGATTAGAATTTTTGAGTATTCCCATAAGGTATGCGTTCATGATTCAATGAAAATACTATAAAATTGATAGACTGTGGATGGAGAGGGGAAATCATCTATTGGTATCAGGTTTGAGACTTATACAGACAGTGTGACAATTTACAGCGTTCGTGGTTTAACCCTCTGAGAGAGTTACCCTTCAAATCTTAAATGGGAATGGGTCAAGTGGTATATTTTAAAAGTCGACTCGGTTTGGTCTGAGATGAGACATAGTTATGCTATGATAGTTTCTGTTTTTATCTCAACGTAATCACCATTATACATTGAGAACTGAGAATATGCTGTTTAAAAAGAGAACAGCTAAAGGTTTGAAAAATGAGCGGGTAATTCTCTTCGAAGGTATCGAGTCTCTTACCATTGTAAGCTGATTCTGTAACAGTTGCAAATCCTGTATCGACAGTTACATTTTCATCCTGTTTAACTCCTTTCTTGGCTTCCAGAAGTAAATTTATCATATCAGGTCTGACTATTCCTTGTTCTTCTCTAACTTTTATGGTTTCGTCAATTATGCCCGTGAAATATTTAACCGTACCTGATGAGAAGGCTCGTAGCTTCAATAGCTAGAAAAATTTTAAATAAATAATATTAAATTTTGTTAAGGAAAAATAAACGCATCGTTATATAATTGTATATTTCTAAAATAATTTCTTTTTCAAAATTAGATTTGTACACTTTCATTGAAAATATCATAACTTTCTATTATTATTATCCTAACGATCGTATACAGGGTGTCCCAGAATATGGGGGCAATGTCCCGGGTTCAGATAGAACACTTAAAAATAACAGGAAAGGTCTTATAAATTTTTCTTCCTACGGCCTCCCCTACGGAGATACGGGCCCATAACGGACGTCTCTGGAAATCGTTGTTTTTTAAATAATTTATTAAGTACTAGGTTTAATTTAATAATTTTTTAGTATATTGGTTACTAGATGAGTCTCATTAAAATTCGCCCTTTTAAACACATTTGGCTTATTTAGTTTGCCAGGGACGGACTAGACGTAACACAAAAATGTTTTTTCTTTGTACACCTTGTATGATGAAGGAACCACAATAATATTTTTGGATACTCTAAACCTAAAGCTGAAAAAGTTACTCTTGATCAATGTCGATAAAGTGAACTGTTTTCGCATTAGTTGTTGTTTTATGTTCATAAAATTGCCTCATTGTTGTTATGGTTTTTTTCACATGTACCGATTTAAATAGGAATATTTATGCCAGTGTGAGTTTGTGGTAGTGTCTTGAAATTTGCGGTTTTTCTCCTTTGAATTATTAGTTACTAACTTAGTAATGGAATTTATGTATACTGAATATAAATCATATTGAACAAAAATATCATTTTTTTTTTCGAAAACAGTTTATTTTATCGACAATGATCAAGAGTACTTATATTTTTCAGCTAAAGGTTTATATCCAAAAATATTATTCTCGTTTCTTCATCATATAAGGCCTAAAAGAAAAGCATTTTTGTGTTACGTCTAGTCCGCCCCTATCCGACTCATCTAGTAACCATTATACTAAAAAATTATTAAATTTGAGCTAGTACTTAAAAAATTATTTAAAAACAACCATATCCAGGGATGTCCGTTATTGGTCCGTTTCTTCGTAGGCGAAGGCCGTAGGAAGAAAAATGTAGGTATAGGTACTTTTCCTGTTATTTTTAAGTGTTCTATCTGGACCCGAGAGATTGCCCACATATTCTGGGACACCCTCTATATACAGTGTCGCTCTTAAAGTTTCAATAAACCAACCAAAAATGACATAATAAAACGGGACGATTCTGTCAAATTTGACATTTTCGTTACAAAATATCGACAAATGGCATTTATTGATCGAATTTAAAAAAAAATTATTTGGAAAAGTTGTATGTATTATAATTTAATGTCCACATACTAAATTTGAATTAGTCGACTATACCACCGTAAATCTATTTATTATTACAATACTCATAGTCTAGATTCATTCTTTATACCAAAATATTCAGTTTCCTCAAAAAATTAAGATGCAGTTTAAAATTGTTGCCATCCGTGGAGCAAAGCTCATAACTTTAAAGATTTAACCACACACAAATTCATTGGGCGCCAAGTACAATGTATTCGGCGGGGCGCGTGCCCCTATTGGAAAAAACCAAGGGGCATAGGCTTTCTTTCCATGTACCAACCACATATTTACGTTTTAAGCTACAAAATATTTTCTCTTGGCTTACCTTAACAATTTTGGGGATAATAGCATTTGCGATCGTAATCAGGATAGTTGACAGTTTACTAAAATTCGTTAAATCCTTTCCCATTAAGTAGAATTCGTTCTGCGGTTTGGCCAGAGAGTCACATTGAATTCCAAAAGCTGCAGTAGCAATAACATCATTAGCAAGCCTAAAAGTTAAGAGTGAATTTTCCTTTGTATTTTAAAACTCCGTCTATTTGCTAAATAACTATATTATTAAATATCAATGTATGGAAAAACTATTATTTCCCAGACCACCCGATGATACCTTATACAATAAGGGCGTATTTAGTCTATACAGTAGTACTTTAAATATTATTTCAGATTGAATGGTACTACCAAGAAAAGGAAGCCTTTTCCCATGATACTAGTGATAAACTAACCGACTTTTTTATCTTTTTTTTAGACATTCAATCTTGTGGGGTTTGTTCGGGTTTGTTCATATCATTCTAGTAGTGCCCCCAATGTCTTTATACCATGGCCTTTTCCTTTGATAGGATGTTACCACCTGCAGACCGGTTTCGAACTCTTTTGTTCTCGTCAGTACAGGGTAGGTATACATACCTACCATCAGAGAAGACTTCAATACTTCACGCTGTATTATCAACGGTAGTCGAGACAATACAGAGCGCAGCGCCATCTCTTAGCAGTCCCACACAATCTGAACAGACGTTATTTAAATAAATAAAAAATAAAAAGTTTATACTTTTCAGGTGGTATTAATATCAAATACCAATGTATGGAATAGTACATTACGTATCAAGGGCCGAAAAGAGGCTTTTACGAACGAGATGCGGAGATGCACGAGTCCGGAAAAGCCTCCGACGGCCCGAGATATGTACCGTATTTTTTTTTACAAGTGCTCCGAAGCTTTGATGCCAAATAAATAAAGAAATTCTTCAGACAGTTTTCCTGTCTACATGACATAAAAACACTTGCGCATGGAGAATGTAAATATCTATTTATTATTTTTGACAAATAGGCTCGGTGGCCTAGTGGTATAGCGTACGCCTTGTGCCCGAGTCTTTGAGGCCATATAAATAAAGAAATTCTCAGACATCTTTCTAAAACATCTTTGAGAAATTAACTGCCAACTTAATTTATATATAATCCGCTATTTATTATCGCTTGTAGTATGGATCGGTGGGTAGAGTGTCCGCCAGGCGATCTGAGGGTCGCGGGTTCAAATCCCGCACCGACAATTCTGGTTTTATTTATTTATGAGCACATGGTGACTCGAAGCGGGCGGGAAAAATCTTTCCCGGAAAACGGCACTTTTGGTGAAGAGAACATGCACGAAAAGAGGCACTTTCGGGGCACATGTAAAAAAAAATTATTATTTCCCCGACCACGCGATGATACCTTATACAATAAGGGCGTATTTAGTCTACACAGTAGCACTTTAAATACTATTTCAGATTGAATGGTACTACCAAGAATCATCGGGTGGTCGGGGAAATAATAATTTTTCCATACATTGGTATTTGATATTAATACCACCTGAAAAGTATAGATTTTTAATTTTTGAACTATATTATTGCCCGTATGTATATCCGTGCGTAATCAATCAATACAGGGTGTTATGGAAATGACGTATTATATTTAAATCGGCAATTCCTGAGATGAAAATAAATTGAAGAAAAATATCCAAAAATGGCGCTTTAATTTAATATGCCCTGTACATGACCCTTATGTCAAACCAACAATGACCATGTGATGCTCCTGTCAGGAAGGTAAACAAAGCAACATATATCAACAATGTTGTCATATCTTCAGGGTAAACTCTTTAGAAAGTCAATAACCATTTGACAGATTGCAAGTTGTTTATTTTTCAGGGTACATTATTATAAACTTTTACGTTCAGTTCAGTTCGCTAGGAAACAATCTCTGATTTATAAACTTGAACTGACTCGAAGGAACCGCCGCGGAGTTTTTAAATGGTCAGGTATGTTCTTATTTGTTCAATTCGAACGACACCCGTCAGATCTGGACAACTTAAAAGTTTATAAATGCCACTTACCCTTTAGAAAAAAAAAATGCAATTTTATTTACCTTTTCGGACTTATTTAAAACCAAATTAATTTATAAAAAACACCAAGTACTCACATCACAAAATCACATAGTTTTCGCGTCACAACACATCTAAGTACCGTTCAATCTGAATTAGTATTTTAAAGTGCTAAGTGTAGACAAAAGTACGCCCTTATTGTCTAAATAACACGTTGGTTCCGTCGATCAATATTGAACTGCTGGACTGGGGCACTGCCGTCGCGAAAAGAACAAATAACTTAATAATTTAAACTCGGGTTTAAGTATTAACATACAATTTAACACACAAATCTGCTTGAAACAGCAGTATGAAATCGGCCGGCTAATTTTGGAGGAACAGCTGATCAGCAGAAACGGTTGCATATTCGACTGGGGTTTATACTTAACAATACAGCGTTGCCACACTTTCGATGTTTTATAAGGTTATATTCATAAAATGAAGAATTTCCTTCTGAAATACTTTTCTTTATAATGATAGTCTCGGAAATGGCAACCGCGCTGGTTGGACGAGACAATTTATTTTAAAGGGATGGAAGGGTCTATCAACATAATTATTTCATCATTCTTCTTCAGTAAAGGATTAATAAATTTGATTAGGCCATTAGAAATTAGCGTTTTTATTATTTCTGAATTTCTATTGCGAAATAATTTGTATCCTATGGTGCTGTTGTTTTATGTGTACGGTAGGTTATTGTAAAGTGTAATTATGCGTTAGTATTTATTGCTTTTGTGTAATCTAATAAGTGCATATCTTCAAAAAAAAATAAAAATTGGAAACTCGTGGGTGTATTTCTTTAAGTGATTTAGTGCAAATGTTCCGAGAGATTGGAAATAAGAGGCCGAATGGGGTTTAGTGGGTATAAGCTTATTATGCAGTTCCACATTATCATCAGGGTACGTGATGAGCATAAAGCTTTTCCCATAGAAAAAGAAACAAAAACCTGAAGATGTCTGTGCTCTGGATTACTTGTTAGTGTACTGGCACCTGGATTCACTTCTATTTGGATACTAGGTAAACTAAATATTATTTTTATAAGAATCTAAAGTTATTTTCTACACAGTTGGCACCATTGGGCTTGAACATCTGTTGATTACACAGCTTGGCAATGTAATATGAGCATATATGAATGTGCCGAGGAGTAACCGGGTGGGTTTAGGGGTGAAATCGGCAGAACCGAACAAACCCTGTATTAATCGACACGATAATATAAACCAGTTCTTACCTGGTATAGTTATCTTTCATCTCAATTTCAATAATGTCTTCATTTTTGTCCAAAAAGAATTGTACAAAATTTACTGCCGCTTTGTCTATTAAAGAAAACATGGTTTTCATTTTACTGCTGGTAAATGCTCCACTAAGGGTTACTCTCATCTCACGCCATTTTTGTCCTAAAGACAGAAAAGTATTATTACCATCTCAATATTATGCAAAAGTATCAATATTATCAAGAAAGACATCAAAATCTATTTGTTTCTGATTATAACTTGCAGAAGGCTTATAAATGAATAACCGTCTCTATATTAATCTTTCGTCTGACCTTGCCGCTACATTGCGGAAAATTTTTAAAAAAACTTACCATCAGCATGGTGTACTGACCTTTTAAAACAAATAGCGCTCCAGCCAATAATGGATCGGTTTCAGGATCTACAGCCGATGAGTGATCAGTAAAATGATCAAAGTCTTTTACCGTTATTTGTTTTATAAGTTCTGGATCCTTAATAATCAACATTGGCTTTGTAAATTCGAAGTAGCCCGTGAACCTTAAAAAAAGCCCCATGTGTTAAAAATGTAAAATACTCTATCTCAGACTACGGGGTTTAAAGCAAAAAAGTCGCCGAGGAGCTAGTTAGAATACCGAAAAAAATTACATACATACAGTCAATCTTAAAAGGTAAATGATTATGTTGAAATAATAAATATTTTTCGAAGCGCCGGCAAATTATAAATAGGGTTTTCAGTAAAGATTGTTTCATGAAAAATGGATATAACGTAATGACTGCAGTAAAAGTACCTGCGGCCATCTCAGTATTTATGACCGTTTGTTATTATTATGTGGAAAGGACCGGATTGTTATATTTATAATTAAATATAGGCACATCAGGTAGGTTAGGTTGCTTAATTTATATTTAAATATCTTTTTTTGGTAAAATTTATTAGTTTTTGGAGGAATGGTTCAAGAATTGTCTTTTACCAAACATTCCTCAGAATAGCGTGATAGTAATGGACAATGCGAGCTATCACAGTCGCCAATTACATAAAGCTCCAAGCTCAAATAATACAAAATTGAAGATTCAGAACTACATGGCGGCGAATGATATATATTTTGAAGAAAGTTATAAAAAAAGTGATCTTTTAGAAGTTTTAAAGACATTTTGTATAAAAAAAGTATATGTTTGTGACATATTGGCAGAAGAAATTGGACATACAGTGCTACGGCTCCCACCCTATTATTGCATTTTTAACCCCATAGAGCATATGTGGCACCAGTTTAAATCACTGGTTAGGTCTGAAAATATTTCTCCGACTTTAAGTTCTAGTGTTGTAGAATTAATACGAAAATGCTTTAATGATATTCCCCCAGGTAGTTGGAAAAATTCAGTCCGTCACGTAATAACTGTAGAAAATTCGTATATTAGTCTGGATCGTATAATTAATCCAATTATAATTAATTTTGATGAGGATGGCGATAGCGAAACAGTACTATCTATAGAATAACATTATAAATGTAAATAAATATGACTAGTCCCGCATGCGGTGGGAGGGGGGCACGCCCCATAAATCTAACCTACAACGGAGAGTGGAAAATAACTCGGTTTGTAGCTACAAAAAAATATGAAGGGCAAAATTGAAGAGCTTGACAGAGCGCTTAAGCTCGATCAAAACTGATCCCGATATCTCAATGAGTTCGCGAATTATCGCGATTTTCAACTGCAAGAATCAATAAAATTTAATTAATTATATCTCGAGAAGGGGCGGAGTTGGGGCATCAATTTTTCGCGAATCCATGGGTGACACCGCGTACTTTGATGGGCCGGAGGCTGGGGTTGGTGAGGCAATTAGGAGGGGAAAAATATTACATAAATGCTAATAAGTAGTTTATTAATCGAACTACGGGGATCCGGCTAGATTCAATTTGTTCATTTTTTTATCAGCTACGAGGGGGGATTGGCGAAAAAATTGTATTTTCCCAAATGCGCGCGGCATACAAGAGATGGCCACTTTTTAATATCTCCGAAACTACTTTAGATATTATTTTCAATTTTGGTATGTGTTAATAGGATATAGAACCACAAATTTTAGATAATCCTCCTGGTATGCATGACGAAGCACCAGACGAATCTTTAGGAATAACAGATCTGTCTAGTGAAGATCCGATAGATTGTATATATGAAGAGTGCGATAGCGACGACGAATCAGCGTTAGACTTTTACTGAAGATCTTATTTAAATTTTAAATATTATTGTTTTAAGTGTTATTGCAATATAATATGAATGTTAATATAATATATTTGCATGTTATTGCAATATAATATATTTTCAAAAATTTTTATGAAAGAAAATTTATCATTAATTATTTTATAAATGTTAATAATAATGAGTTTTAATATGAATTTAGTGGTTTTAATAAAGAACGGTGCGTCTGACGATAAGAACTCAAGAGACAGTTTTCGTGTAGAATTGACCAGGCTAATCAGAAAAATATTCACATGGAAAAATATCAGTGGCGTACCATCTTTTTTGTAAAAAATTGAATAAATTTTCTAACTAAAATGTGTGGTTCTATATGTTATTAACACATACCAAAATTGAAAATAATATCTAAAGTATTTTGGGAGATATTAAAAAGTGACCATTTCTTGTATGCCGCGCCAAGCGCGCTTTTGGGAAAATAAACTTCTTTCGCCAACGTAGCTGATAAAAAAATGAACAAATTGAATCCGGTCTGATCCCCGTAGCTCGATTAATAAACTACTTATTAGCATTTATGTAAAAAAATCCCCCCCACCTAACTCCCCTCCTAATTGCCCCACCAACCCGAGCCTCCGGCCCATCAAAGTACTCGGTGTCATCCGTTGATTCGGGAAAAATTGATGCCCCAACTCCGCCCCTTCTCGAGATATAATTATTTAAATTTTATTGATTTTTGCAGTAGAAAATCGCGCTAATTCGCGAACTCATTAAGATATCGGGATCAGGTTTGTTCGAGCTTACGCGCTCTGTCAAGCTCTTCAATTTTGCTCTTCACATTTTTTTTGTAGCATCAAAACCGGCATAGTTATTTTCCATTTCCCTTTGTAGGTTAGATTTACAGGGCGTGCTCCCCTCCCCCCGCATGCGGCGCCCCCTACAAATCATGTCAGAATGTCGAGGGGATCCTACTGTGTGTACTGTTACTCGATTTCGTCAATGGAGCCGTTGATTTCGCCAGAACGACTCCACTACTATCAATTTTCTCGAATTTATTTTTTAAATAAAAAAAAAAATTTTTTTTAAATTTTATAAATTATAATTCAATAAAAAATAAATCGTATATATACCTTTCGTTCGGATACATATTGTATAGTTTTCTTACAAAATTGGCCCTACTAAGTCTCCTAAAAACAGTAATCCACAGATCTCCAAAGATTGGCCATGGATTGGTTTGGTTTACTCCCTTACTTTTCCAATAATTCAAGGGTTTTATATATGTATACCAAAAAAGGGCTATTAGTGACAAACTCAGTAAGAACCAGATCATTGTTGTTTCGTTTTTATAACCTAGAAAGGAATGTTTTCTCAAATTACAAAAACATAAACCTACTTTGAAGCTCTCCACTATTGTTCGTGTGTGTAATAGAGCTTTCGAAATGTTTTAAATTTAAACCACTCCGTTCCTACCATTCTAACTGTTGTCCAAACAATTGTCCTGATAAAATAATAGATTATGTATCATTTACATTTAATATTATAATTTTACATAGAAATTCTATGCTGCTTGTTAATTATGTTAGGCATCAATTAGGATATTATATTATATGTATAATCTAGTCAAATTCGTGAACTTGAGTGTGTGATACTTAAAATTAGTATTCAACTATTTTCTTATCTATTGTGGCGCTCGTGGGAAACCTATCGCTCTTCATCTAGTAGGTAATCGATATCACTTATCATTAAGATGAGGATCCCAAATTATCAATCAGAGCCATCTATGTAAGTTGCAACAATTCAATTAAGAAATATGCCACTTCTTGGCAGGTTAGGAAGATTCGAGAGTCATCAGCTGATCAATATTTATTTTCGTAAAGTTTTAGCCGTTATTAATAAAGTTTTTTAGGTAATTTATTGATATTTACATTGTTGATTGGGGGTATCAAGTAAGTTTCGAGAATATCTGAGACAAAAATTTGAAAATTGTACATATTTGATAATTGTTATTATTATTCTTTAAACAAAATATTTCTATTAGCGGATGGAAGGTATTTATATTCGGGGTATCAATTGAAAATTATAGAATTGCTGAAGTAACCCTCACAAAATACCTTGGTGTCCTGGTTGACCAATTTATGAAGTGGAGTTCACATATTGACTATGTTTCTAATAAAATACGTAGACTCATATACAAATCTTGTATATTAAGGGAATTTCGAGAAAATATTGGTGATGGTTTATAAAGCATTTATGGAGTCGCTAATACGGATACGGAATAATTGTTTGGGGGTGGTGCCTATGGCACAGTACTTAATAAGTTAAATATAACACAAAAATATATTCTTAAAATTATATTAAAAAAAAAAAAGATTTCCAACAAATTTATTGTTTTCGGAGGATACTGTAAATATCAGAACTTTATATATTAGCTGTCTATGTAATTGTGTTTATCGGTGTAAGACAAAGCTAAACTATGTAGATCACACTATCGAAACAAGGACTAAATCTAATAAGAAGTTAAAATTACCAACAAATTAAACAACTGCCGATAAAAAGTTTATGGATTACTTAGCACCAAAATTATTTAATTTAATCCCAGATAATATTAAAATACAATAATATCTAATAATATACATATTTTAGATTTCAGCATATACGGGTGTTTTAAGGCCGTATTACGGTCGGGAATTTTTATGGCGCCAGCAATGGCAATTATAATTCAAGGATTCATGCGCAGTACACCGTTCTCCGTACTACAGTCGGAAATTCTACTCTTCTGACAATTAAAAATGACACGGATTCATGCGCAGTACACCGTTCCGGATCAGCTGTCTCTCATTACCAGAAATGGGGCAGGCGCCATTTAAATTGCCCTTGCCGGCGCAATTGTGTAGACATGGATTATTCTGTTATTTTTAACTGTTTAATAGTTGGTCGAAGCATATATGAACAGCTAATGGCCATTTAAACCCACTGGCACTTAAATTAGCAGTTTACATTCTTTATTAAACTTATGGACTGCTATTTCAGCAACTTTTTGCACCTCCTATTTGTAAATAGCAGTAGCTGCTTTAACTGGAAATCAAAACGAACAGGTTTGCCCAACTCTAATTCTGGGGATATTTTAGGGATTTCGACAGTACCCACTGCTCTGACCGTTGACAATGCTCCAGCTGATCGAAAACGGTTTACTGCGCATGAATACGTGCCATTATAATTGCCGGCAAAAGAGAAAAAATTGCCGAGTCTAATACGGCCTTTACACCTAGGTGCCTATTATTGGTTTTTGCTATTCATTATATCATATTATACCTATATTAAAAATGTTACAATAAAATGTTAAATGTTAATATTTCGCTTGCAGTAAATGATATTGAAAATTGGAAAGACATGTAAATTTTACAGTGAAAGGGACGCTTTTAAATAATATTTGCAAGCTTCATGGTTCAACCCCCTGGGAGTAGTAAACATTACCCTTAAAATAGTAAATGGGAAAGGAGTGTGGCATATTATTTTAAAGGGCATTTAAATCACTTTTAAGTTTGACTACCAGGACGAATGTAGGATTGAGTAACGCAATTGTAAGACCAGCAAAGGCTTATAATAGAATGCCAGAGGATATCAAAGATCTTAGAAAATTATGTCAATTTATAAAACGAGCTAAATTGTATTTAGGGATTTAATTAGGGCACGTCCAACACTGTAAAATTAATACTTATCTATTCTCGAGGCCAGTGCTATTAACCACTGATTAGAGAAATATTCAGATGAATGTATATTGTTGTATTAATAAAAAAAATAAAGATTTTTTGCAAAAAAAAAAAAATTCCAATAATATTATAATTTATTTTTCTTTAAGTAGTAGTGTCCGTGAAATCACGTTCCAGAATGAGTTTTAACACAAAAATAGTCATTAAATGCAATTAGAGCAAATAGTACGTGTTTTTTGCACGCAGTTTGAGAAGCTACACGTTAAATGTCAAGTAATATGATATGGTAGTAATACTAGTAATTCGAAATGCTATGTTAATTAAAAAGTTATCATTAGAAAAAATCACTTACCAGTAAAATTAATCTTACACGAAAAACATTCAATTAAATGCTAGTTACCAGAAAGTAACACTACCGTATATATGATGATAATAAGGTAATGATTACTTGTTTAAATATACATAATTTTACAACAATAGTACAATTAACTGATAAAAAAATATGGAAAAATGCAGTCATGCTTCATCATTCGGATCTTGTTTTATTTGCTGTATACAATATCAACAATATTCTCCACATTTAGTGCAAAATAACGGTTCAAAAATATTTATTTGTAATGATAATAATGAAATATGATTAAGATTTAAGCGTCAGATTTATTTTTTATTATTGTTTCCTTGAAAACTTAATCTTGATTAACGTTTGCAAATCAAGAAATATTAAAGTCGATCTCAAAGTTTATGATCTTGCCTTTTGGCTACATGTGATACACATGTATACAGGGTCTTAATTAAGTATGTGCAGTAATTTTAAGAGACGATTCTTTGGGTGATTCTAATTTTTTAATCGGGTTTTCGTAAATATCTTAAATATCCTTCTGTCGATATTGTTGAAATTTGGCAGTTTTATTTGTAGTGTTAACGGGCTAATTTAGCCCTAAGTAGATTAAATTTATTGAGTCCAGAGACGTCCCGTGCGGCACGTTAACGAATATTATTGGAAGAAAGAAGTAAGCCACTGGCTTTTTTGGAATTTTTATATTAAGCAACTAAATATACGATACTTTGTCGCTTGAATTTTTTTTGTATCTTGCTGTGTTATCGAGAAAAAAAATAAAAACCACTTTGATGCATGTCCCTAGAGATGCATGGATATTTTCTTTCTTAATCAAGGTTTGCTTTGGAAAATAATTGCAGCATTAATTTGACAGTTGTCAGCTACAAATAAACCTGCCAAATTTTAATAATATCGATAAAAGGATATTTACGAAAACCCGATTCAAATTTTTTTTTAACACCCTGTATCTTGAAAACGAAGAATTTGCGGACCCATGTTTCCATTTGCTTATTTTAAATGGAACATCCTATATATTTTATTTTTATCATCTTTGGATTCTATGTAAGATTCTAGGCAGATTGCACATAGCAGATCCTATTGACATATTGACATATTTAAAGTTTTATGTCTAATATGACGTTCCTTGTTGAAAGGAATCTGCTTTAATAGATTTTTTATAATATTTTGAGAAGTACTAATACAGGGTGTTCAAACAATAAGATTAAAAATGAAATGAGAAAACAAAAAATCTAGGTACATTTTCAAATGGAAAACTAAAATTTTATAATTATTTTCTATTTAGCATTAAACATAAGGGTAAGTTTGTATGAGGTTATCTATTCCAAAAATTTGTAGTTTTCGAAATATTGCGAGTTTAATATTTTTATATAGCGATTTTGTTGTGGATTTTAAGTTCAGTGCTAATTTGGGTTAAGAAACGGTCAAATGTTAAAGAAATAAATGTGTCACATGTTCTCGATATTACTTTATCATATTCTTAATAAATAATAAATAAGTTCTTCGTTTGTATAATTCAAGTGCCCCCATATTAATAATTTTCAAATATCGATAGATTCATAAATTTCTTTAGCATTTGATTGTTTTCAACACTGTCATAGCCACATATATATATAAACAGTATATTGCCAATACGATCGTTCCAAAATACAAAAAGTATCCCCGCTATGGGAGATGGCGCGGGACTTTTGAGTTTGCGCAGTAGGGTGGAAATTGTATCGATCGCGTCAGAGCCGGCCCGACATTATATGTTTGTTGTTATTCGTCGCCATCTTTGGTTCTAGATGCTTTTTCAAATTACAGAATAAAAAGTAGTTCATCCACATTGTTGTCGGTATATTAGTGCTTATAAACTTTCATTACCTAACAATAATACATATATACAAAAATATTAAGAGAATTAAATATTTGGTGCATTAGTAGCTGATAATAATTCCCAAAATAGTCAATATAGTCATTCATTCTTAATTTTTGGTTCAGAAAAAAGTGAGTTTAAGAAACATACGACGTCGGATGAAAGTTAAAATAAAGCTCGTTACAAATATTCGGACGGAATTTGGCACGAAAAGTTTACACCATTCAGGTCACCGTCGGATCACCATATCGTCAGAAATCGTATGCATGGAACGCTGTCTTAAATCGAACTAATCGAAATTTTGATAGCAATATTAAATTAATTAAAAATCGAAACATTAAAAAAGTTGAAATCCGGTCCTGTCGAATGCTTACTTTCACAAGGAAATTTCCGAACTGCGCAATCTTACAACGCCCCCTTTGATGCCCATAGCGGGGACATAATTGCAGATGGTATTAGCAATATACTGTTTATATAGTATATGTGGTGATAGCAAATCAGCAATAACAGAACTTAAAATCAGCAGCAAAATTTCGATATTAAAATATTAAGAGTCGAAATCGAAATAATCGAACTTACTCGTCATTCGGTTCAAAACACACTGTTAAGGATATGTGTGAATTATTAACAAATAAAGGAAAGAATATATAGGTAAAAAATACAAAAATTTGCTATCGCAGAAATATATTTTTCAATGATTAAATTTTTAAAATTGGGTATATAAGGAACTCTAAATAACAATATCAGTTCTTAATACGTTTCAAGGCAAACCAGAATCCTCCTTCCGCTGTGGGCTGTTGTGATTTTTTCCCTATGACAAGAGGAATTCGTGTTCTCTTAGACGGTACAATCTCAAAATTTAACAACAAATTAAAATATAATGCCTTAATTTCCAAAAGTGCAAATCTAGATCCTATACAGTTCCTTGGGCCTGATCCAAAAGGTATATAAGTATACGGCTTAATACTATCCTTGTTTTCATCTGAAAATCTTTCTGGGTCGAATTTGTCTGGATTTGGCCAGTAAGCTGGATCCTTGTGGAGGGCGTGGATTGGTAATAGCAATAAATCTCCTGGCTTTAGATGGACGGGGCTCTCTTTTTGATTTGATACATCAATAGTGTATGATTTTGTACATATTCTGTCAATTGCAGTTGCTGGTGGCCACATCCTTAGGGTTTCTAAAAATTAAAATTATCTTTGAGAAGAATAATGGACAATAGAATGGAATTTCATATAATTAGTAATTTTTTACAGATTCTTCGTTTTAACAGTTTTATTTGCCGCTTGACAAGCAATAAAATAAGACTACTTATACTATACATTTTTCCCCTCTTCACGGATACAAGAGAGAAATTTCGCATTCTCTTTCCATTCCGTACTTTTTGAAAACTGATTACTTTTACGTAACGTAGTATATAAACATTTTTTTTACCTGAAACAACCATATCTAAAAATTTCATTTTTAATAGCACATCATAGGCTATTTTTCCATTATTCTCCTTATATGTTTCATTAATCTCTTCTCTTAATCGATCTTGGATTTCTTTATTAGCAACCAGTTCGTACGAACCGAAGCACATCGCCGTGGAAATTGTGTCAAAACCGGCAAGGAAAAATATGAGGGCCTGGGACGTTATAACGTCATTGGTGAGGTTTTTTATTTGTCTCACTTTTCCTGCAAACAAAAAGTATTAACAATTAGGACGATTTCCTAACGTTTCATTTTAAACTGAATTTAGAAAATAGGTACAGGGTGTCTCATTTTCGACACTTTTATAGAGTATCTCCGTAATTGTTAGTACTATCAAAAAAGTAATGTAGGTGTCATTTGCTCTTTTTGGGTCAAACTTAAAATGGTAAAATCAAAATTTGAGAATTTTCGCTCGCTTAAGAGATACGGGGAAAATCAAAGAATTGACAATTTCTAAATTAACATATATTTTCTTAGTTAAAAGAGATACGGAAAAATGTTATACAGGGTGGTCCTTAAGTACATCAAGAAAATCTAGGATATGATTTCTGACATCATTTTAAGACGAAAAGTTCAAATAAACATGGGTCCGAAAATGCTAACCCTCTAAGATACAGGGTGTTAAAATATTTTTAAAAAATAATTGTTTTCTTAAAATTTCGGAACTCCTTGAAGATACGGTATTGAAAATTGATGTGGATTGATTTCGTATTAAACTGCACTTTTTGGTTAAAAAAGGGTTTGCCTACTTCCACCAGTGGCGTGCGTGAAGGTACCATCAATATTTTTTTTGTGAAAATATGTGATACGCCACTGATTTTTTTAAACTCTGGTGCATTTTTATGCATTACTGATATAAGCGGAACAAAAGTTGTCTCTACTATCTTTTTGAAAAAAATGGTAGTTTTAAATGAAAATGGAGAAATATATAAAATTGTAAAAGATAAACTATCTCGACTGTGATTCTAGTTTTTTCAAAGTAGGCTTATGTCACATATTGTGCAAATAACAAAAATTAAATGACCGAAAAATAATTTAAGTTTTAGTGCGTCGTTTTTGTGAGTTATTAGTCGATCCAAAAGTTTTAGAATTATGAATGATTTACAAAACAGTGCTCATTTGGCAGATATGCATTTTGTTTATGGTCTTGCTGATGGAAATTCATACGAAGCAAAACGCATTTACCAGGCAAGATATCCGAATCGTGTAGCACCGTGTACGCAGACCTTTGTAAGTCTCCATCGCCGTTTATCCGAAACAGGAAGTTTTGCAAGAGTTTCTGATATTCTCGGCAGGCCAAGGACAGTAAGAACACCACAATTAGAAGAAGCAGTATTGAATAGAATTGAGGAAGATCCAGAAACTAGTACTCGAAAAATTGCGAATGAGGTAAACGCTAGTCATCAAACCGTATTGAGAATCCTTCAGGACCAACAAATGTATCCTTACCATATACAACGGGTTCAGGCCCTTTTACCACGTGATTATCCTCAACGCGTAAATTTTTGTCAATGGTTTTTGGAAAGGTTGGCCAGAAATCCACAATTTTTAAATAATTTTTTTTTTACCGATGAAGCAAATTTTTCTAAGAATGCCATAACAAACTTTCATAACAATCATGTTTGGAGTCAAGAAAATCCACACGCTATTAGCGAAAGATATTTTCAGTACCAATTCTCGTTAAATGTATGGGCAGGAATAGTTGGTGACAGACTAATAGGTCCTTTCTTTCTTCCCCAGCGGTTAGATGGCCAAACCTATCGCCATTTTCTAGAAAATGAGATGCCAACATTATTGGAAGACTTGCCATTAGCTCAACGAACCCAGTTGTTTTTTATGCATGATGGAGCTCCCGCCCATTTTAGTGCCACAGCCAGAGAATATTTAAATGTTCATTACGAAAATCGATGGATCGGTAGAGGCGTCGCAGTACCTAATCAACCGTGGCCGCCAAGGTCCCCAGATTTAAATGTATTGGATTTTTATTTCTGGGGTCATTTAAAATCGATAGTTTACAAAACTCCCGTTGAAAACCAGGAAGATCTTAGGAACCGAATAATAATGGCTTGCGAAAATATTAAAAACACCCCAGGACTTTTTAGAAATGTTAGAAATTCAATGATAAGACGGCTAGATGCTTGTATTTTAGCAGAAGGTGGCCACTTTCAACAATTTATTTAAATCAAGTTTGTTTGGTGTTACATAATATTATGTTTAGTTATTATTTAATTAATAAATTAATTTTGTTTAGTATAATATACTACGAGTTATCTCTAAAACTACCATTTTTTTCAAAAAGATAGTAGAGACAACTTTTGTTCCGCTTATATCAGTAATGCATAAAAATGCACCAGAGTTTAAAAAAATCAGTGGCGTATCACATATTTTCACAAAAAAAATATTGATGGTACCTTCACGCACGCCACTGGTGGAAGTAGGCAAACCCTTTTTTAACCAAAAAGTGCAGTTTAATACGAAATCAATCCACATCAATTTTCAATACCGTATCTTCAAGGAGTTCCGAAATTTTAAGAAAACAATTATTTTTTAAAAATATTTTAACACCCTGTATCTTAGAGGGTTAGCATTTTCGGACCCATGTTTATTTGAACTTTTCGTCTTAAAATGATGTCAGAAATCATATCCTAGATTTTCTTGATGTACTTAAGGACCACCCTGTATATAGAAGTTTCTTTATGATGATTGTTGCATAATCTGCCGATTTCAGAATAAATATACGGGGTCAGGTAAAAAAGTTATCGGACCTAACCTCATTTTTTTAAATGAAATACCCTGTATATTTTAATCTAAAAATACACTATTTTAAATTCTCCTTTCAAATATAGAACACACCATGGATGATATTAGTTCCTAGGCGATTTATTTAAACTTTATTACTTTGAAGCGAAATAAAAGATTCAGATTAAGGTAAAAAATAACGGGAATCATCGCAAATGTTCGGAATATGTCTTTAAATGGTTACCGTCTTCCCAGATAGCGAGCAAAATATACATTTTGCGCCATTTCTTCGTTTTTTCCACTTTCAATATCAACTGATATCATATCAAAATTTGTTTCATGGTCTACTCTGTGGTGTAAAGTAATAAAGTTTAATAAATTGCCTGATGTGTTATATATTTGAATGGAGAATTTAAAATAATATCTTTTTAGATTAAAATATACAGGGTGTTCCATTTTAAAAAAATGAGGTTAGGTCCGATATCTTTTTTACCTGACCCCGTATGCTTATTCTGAAAACGGCAGATTATTCAACTATCAATATAAAGAAACTTCTGTATAAAACATTTTTCTGTATCTCGTTTAACTAAAAAATATAGGATAATTTTGAAATTGTAAATTTTTTATTTTCCCCCGTATCTCTTAAGCGAGCGAAAATGATCGAATTTTGATTTTATCCCCAAAAGAGCACATGACACCTACATTACTGTTTTGATAGCACTAAAAATTACGGAGATACTACCCTATTGAAGTGTCGAAAATGGGACACCCTGTACAATAAAATTAAATTTACAATGTGTTCCTTAATGGCGTTCTAATATTTCAGAGTATGATCCCTATGGTTCTTTTATGACTAAAAGTTTATATAAACATAAATATTACGGCAGCATTATTATCTGCAGAATGCTGAACATTCTTATTTCAATCGTTATTTTTAATCCCTCCGAAAGTACGTATTATTTTGAATTTTGGTATGTGTTAATAAGATTTAAAACAACATATTCTATTCTGTCGGTCCACCAGTGGCGGCCCTGCAAAATTTTTACTCGGCATGTAAGTAATATTTAAAATTGTACCATTATAAGATGATTCTTGGACAGTAGCAAATCCTGTTTCTAAAGCTTCATGTTCCTCTTGTTTTATCCCTTTTCTCGCTTCCAGAAGCAAATTTATCAT
Source organism: Barypeithes pellucidus (assembly GCA_963991005.1). NCBI lineage: Eukaryota > Metazoa > Arthropoda > Insecta > Coleoptera > Curculionidae > Barypeithes > Barypeithes pellucidus. The sequence goes on along the minus strand of OZ022561.1, from coordinate 15,417,559 downwards.
ATCGGGTCGAACTATTCCCTGTTCCTCCCTCATTTTTATGGTTTCATTTATTATGCCTTTAAAAAATGCCGATATTTTCGATGAGAATATGGGTATTTTCAATAGCTATAAATATGTTTGATAAAAGTTATTAATTAAAACTAGACAGATGTCAATTGTATAGTAAAGTTTACATTATACTGTTGACCTTTAGTGCAACAAAACAACTAGCTGATTAAACTCCATTGTGTAGGTCCCAACATCTTCCAACCGCAATATCTGGGTACAGGGTCGGCTTGAAAATATAGCTATCTACGTATTGAATTATTGTTATTTAGAGACAAAATAAAAAATATTAGATATAATTTTATTATACCTACGTAAAATGATATAAAAATTAGGGATACCAGTAAATAAAATGTGTACTCCATCTCTGCCAGAAAAAAGGGGGGCATTTTATGGTCAGAGGGATAATTATGCTTTTATGGCAGTCAAACGATCAACTGTATAATGTAAACTTTACAATACTGATAAACTTGTTTAATTTTTACTACTATTTGGTTGTTACATTAAGATAAATTTACAATGCTTCAAGCAGAATCGTGTAATTTTCATAAATCAAGTTAATATAATGTAAATTCGTGTAAAAAATGTAAGAACCTTAAACGACATTATACACCGTGTCCAAGATAAGGAGGGCCAGTACAGGGATCTCCGAATCCGTAAGAGATACGAAGTCGGTTAAATGGAGGTATTTACGTGCCAAATAATTTGCCGTTTAGAACGTTTTAAAATTCCGAGTAGTTCCGGAGATATCCGGAAAAAACCGAGATTCTGAAAAATCTTTTTTCTTCCTCGGTTTTTTTGAGATCGAATTCTAAAGTAAATTGCACTTTTGCATTGCCACCTTTTCCGCTCTATCTAACAGCGTTAATTGTTTTGTAATCCGACGAGTCGTTTTCGAAGGGCCATTATCATCTTTCTTTTTTTAAATACGGTCCTGTTTTCCTGATAATGGAGTGAAAGCTTTTTTTCTTCCGAATACAATGATGTATGACATATTGTGGTTTAATGGCGTTACGAGGGTTTTCTGAACAACATCAGGAGAAATTGGGATACGGTCCTGTATTTCTCCTAATTTTATAAATAATATCTCATAAGTAAGCCCTAAATTTTTACTTACGTTGGACTAGTTCAAGAAATAATAAATAATTTAATAATAATCCACAAATAAGTGAACAAGATACAGAGACACCATGGCCTGGTTCGCCTGATATGACACCGATTTTTTCCTCTGAGGATATGTCGAAAATTATGTTTATAAACATAACTTCGAAACAGAAGACGAATTTAGGAGGTGCTTGAAGCTTTTCAAAGTATTACGCTAGAAATGTTGTCAAATCTTTTAGAATTGACAGTTAAAAGATATTATTTGTGCTTAGAAAATAACGGAAATTATTTTGAACACCTGATTATGTAGTTCCTTACTTTTTTCGTTGTTCGTTTTATTACTGTTTTGGAATGATTTTTGTTCACTTATTTTTGGTTTACTATTAAATTATTTGTTATTTATTGAACTAGTCCAACATAAGTAAAAAATTTAGAGCTTACTGAGATATTATTTATAAAATTAGGAGAAATACAGGACCGTATCCCAAAATATCCTAATGTTGTTCAAAAACCCTCGAAACGTCACTAAACCACAATGTGTCATACATCGTTGTTTACGGCATATTTATTAGGCACGTAAATGCGCAACTTTACCTCCATTTAACCGACTTCATATCTCTTACGGTTTCCGAGATCCCTGTATTGGCCCTCCTTATCTTGGACACGGTGTATTTTGCTTCCATGTAGTATCTCATCGAGCACGTATAAAGTAGATTTTTTTGCTATAGTTAACGCTTACCTTGAAAAGTTTTGGAACTAAAAAATATCCTGAGAATTTAATAATATTTAAGAGTTTATTAAAATTTGTTGCATCTTTTCCGGTTAGGTAAAATTCATTGTTGGGTTTAGCCAAAGAGTCACACTGAATTCCAAAAGCTGTAGTGGCAATTACATCATTCGTATACCTAAAACATTTTTTAATTTTCAATTTTCTTAGTTGTACAGGGTGCTCACGTATAATGCCTCCCCCCCCCCTTAACTTTTTTATTTTTCATACTTGATAAATATTAAACAGATATATAGGGGAATTTCAAGTCGTATTTGTAAGGGGATCAAATATAATTTTAGGTCTGTTGATGAGGAATGAAAGAAAATCGATATCGCTATGGAGAAAAAAAGTGAGATGGGTTATGGGTTCTTTGTTTTCCATAGCAATCTATCGTAAAATTAGAAAATCAGTTAATCAGTTAATACAGGGTGTTATGGAAATGACTTATTATATTTAAATCGGTGACTCTTTGGGTGTCCTAGAGAAAGTCGACATACTTTTTTTTAAATCGAATATTTAAATACTAAGGTAAAAACCCCTTTTACCCACGCTTAGCAACAATGTGGGTCACTAGAGTATACTAACAGTGATGTCAGATCACACCGCGTGTCTCGCCCTTGCTTGTATACCGGCCGTGCGCCACTATCGTTGCTTCAGTATGTTTCGAGGCTCGGGGGTGCAATGACTCTGTCGAGGGTTCCACATGCTTCACGTATACGAATTTTAAATATTTTTAATTTTAAATTTTGGTGTCAAAAACTAACAAAAAATGATATTTGATCCACTTGCAAAAGCTATTAGGAGCATAGCAATCTTTTTAATTTTTGTCAAGTATGAAAAATAAAAAAGTTGAGAGAGGGGAAGGTACGTGATCACCTTGTAGCTACTTCTTGCAAAAATATTTGCCTAAGACGCATAATTTCTTTCTTAATATTTTAGTGTATTTCAATTCATTCTGTCATAGGGTTTATACCTGTGTCAATGTTTTTTTTCTAAGCGTTTTACATTTTACATTTTACATAAGTTTAGCAATTTTTAAATTCTTAGATTAAAAAATTCTCGTGTATTAATAAAGAATATGAGTTTGAACAAGTTCTTACCAAATGGGAAACTTTTTAATTATTAACTCTACGAAAAAAAGTGCCTCTTCCTAAAAAGTCCTGCTTGGTGAGAAAATAAATTTGCACGAGAATATTTGTTGGACATACAAGGTGGCATCAAAAAGTACCGGGTTTAAATTTTATAAAAGACGTCGGCTATATTTACAAAACAAATAGTCGTAAAGATTTGGTAATAAGTATTTCTGGATAAGTAGGCTTTGAACAATTGATTGTTGTTGGTAACAGAATAGGCCTTTTAGCAGTGACAGTTTGGCAATTATAATTTTTGTTTCAAAACGTGAACTTCTTGTTAAAAAAAGGTTTTTCCGATTCTTAGTTACTTTAAACAATAATAGTGATGATTAAACTGACTGTTAATGAAAAAATTGAAATAGTTCTTATTGTTGGCGATAATTATTAGACGCATCGCGAGGCTGCCGACATTTTTAATACTATAATACACCCAAATAAACATATTAGCCACGTTACTGTCGGCAATGTCGTCAATAAATTTAAAAATAATTTCAAGAAGAAACATGCAGTTCGAACACTTACTGAAGAAAATCAACTATAAGTATTGCAAGCGGTTGTGGAAAATCCAAAAAAATTAATTGGAAGGAATAAAGAAGACAGTTCAAGATAACGTGTCAAGAGCTTCTGCTAGTAAGATACTTAGAATAAATAAATTTTATCCGTATAAGCCAAAATTTGTGCACACGCTCAAACCTGGAGATATGGAATCGCGTTTCATATTCTGTGCTTGGTTTTAAGGAAAAGTTGAAGACGACATTTTCTTTTCAAGGAGAATTTTATTCAGTGACGAGGCAACATTTACTTCCAATTGTGTCGTATGTTCCTAGAATTGTCGTTGGTGGAGCGATGTGAACTCCAATTTCGTAATCGAATGCCGTGACCAAACGTATTTCAAAACGAATGTTTGGTGCGGTATTTTAAATAATCAAATAGTGGGTCCATATTTTTTTCATCAAAATATTAATAGTGAGATTTACTTAAATTTCCTAAGAACCGAAATTTTTATATTTATTAACGGCCTGCCATTAAACGCGCGACAGGCTGTTTGGTATCAGCATGATTGAGCTCCTTGTCACAGCGCAGCCAGGGTCAACGAATATTTGGATAGAACTTTTCCACAAAGATGGATAGGACGCCGCTCAGAAGTACCCTGGCCACCTAGGTCACCCGACATTACACCCCTAGATTTTTTCTTGTGGGGTCATTTGAAGCAATTGCTGTAAAAGCACAGACCATTCCGTGATATTGATCACCTAGAAGAAACTATATGGCAGTGTATCCGGCTAGTTACTCCTCATATGATCAAAAACGCTATGTCAGAGTTTCCTAGAAGGACAATCATTTGTATGCAAAAAGACGGGAGCCATGTGGAGACCTAGATTATTTTTGGAGTCATTTAGTTTTATTTGTTATTGGGAAATTAGAAATTAGCCACCTCATAGAAATTAGTGAACTAATTTTTATCCGTCATAAAAGTAGTTCTCTTAAGTAGAGTTTTTATTGTGTAATTGTTATAGTCTGTTAGCCTTTAAACATGCACTCTCCAAGTTTTTAGTTTTGTAAATATAGCCGACGTCTTTTATAAATTTTAAACCCGGTACTTTTTGAAGCCACCCTGTATGTCCAACATACAAATATTCTTGTGCAAATTTATTTTCTCACCAAGCAGGACTTTTTAGGAAGAGACACTTTTTTTCGTAGAGTTAATAATTAAAAAGTTTCCCATTTGGTCAGAACTTCCGAAGACACGCTGTATTATGTACTATTGACCTGGTATATACGTCCTTCATCTCCACCTCGATCATATCTTCATTTTTATCCAAAAAGAATTTAACAAAATTTTCAGCTGCTTCTTCCATTAGATGAAACATGCTTTTCATTTTGCTACTGGTAAATGCCCCACTAAGTGTCGCTCTCATTTCACGCCATCTCTCTCCTATAACAAAAAACTATTTTCTTGTATACATTTTTGATTGATATAATTTGGCCACAATTTGTATGTCACACAAAATAAATGTGGCCAAATAGAAACATGTCTTTTGGCCTCCAGAGGGTGAATTGATATATTTGCCGCAAGAGCGACGTGACAAAATAAACTGGTTTTATATAAATATACATTTCTAGCCTATGCAACAAATACAAACAGCCTTTCTCACCTCTTTCGGTCATTATTGCAGCATAATCAGATTGTCATATTTATCGCAAAGGTATCTTGCAAAATCCCAATTAAAAATTTGTTAATTTGAAACAATTACAACTGGTTTAAGGTTAATCCGCAACTTCTCTTAAAATAAATTTATTTCCCAATAATTTTACTATAAACTGTGAAAATGCGATGAGAGATTTTTAAAAAATATATTATTATACTTAAAAGTATCAAACGAATCTTGAACTAACTGCACTATGACAACATCTATTTTTATTTTACTATGCGCTAAGACCCAAGAGCCAAACTATGAATGCGTAACAATTATTATAAACAATCATGGTGCATTCATGTCTAGTTTGTAAAAAAATGGATCATTTAAATAAGATTTATCTTTTCATCGGTAAGTATGGTTATGTTTTATATAAATTTTAATATATAATAGTTAACCATTTGATATAACCAGACTTCAACATTGTTGCCATTCAGCGCACACACATAACCATCTCTTCCACCCATTACTGATTTTCAATAACATTTCACAAAATCACAGCTTCACTTTCCAAGAGTTTTATGATGGACCCGTGGTATCAATTTCTTAATTATTTCGTAATAAAAAAGATTTTTACATTTATTTTATCTAATCCATTAGCGAGTTATTGTTGTTATCACAATTATATAATCTCTTCGTTCGTTATCAGAGCCTTTCCCGCAGAGACCTACAGCTTAATGTGAGTTTCCAACCACGATCCTCGTTCATACGCTGTGCTCCCCCAATTGCTATCAACCCTTGGTTTCTGAAATTGCGCTATGACTTACCGATTGGGGTGTGCGTATCATCCCCCGTACCCCACGAGATATCCGATATCATCCGGCCTGTTTACCTGCGTGAATGGGATAGGAATGGGGGATGATATATTTTTCACTCGCCGGACAGCAACGCCATGACTTATACCACCAAAATCCACCGAGTGCGAATCAGTTTTCCGGTCGCGGGATCGAACCTGCGAACTCTCGTCTCAATGACTGCCGCTTTAACCACGCAGCCACCAGACCCGGTAATTAAGGAGTTTCTATTTATGATCTTACCCACCTGTTAAAGCGAACAACATGCTACCCAACAACGGATCAGCTTTAGGATCAATAAAATTTCGGTGATCAGTAAAATGATCAAAATCCTTTACCGTTATTTGTTTTATCAGATCTGGATCTCTCAGGAGCAAAGTTGGTGTAGTAAATTGGAACATACCCACATACCTGTAACAGAAAAGAGGTTTGTTCGGGTTCATTCACATTCTATTAGGGCCCGATTTTGTGCTATATAAAAAATACATACACCAACATGTTATACACAATGCCATTTAACAGAGATAGATTGATATGTTGCGTTTGTTCGGGTTTGTTCGTTATTTATTAGTAAATTCCCTAATTTATTACTTTTTATTTTCAATCTTAAATTACTTAGTTCAAGACGTATACATAAAAATTGAATTCAATACATACCGATCATATGGATACATATTGTATACTTTTTTAATTAAATCAATAAAGCTAATTCTTCTGAAAACCGTCATCCACATGTCTCCAAGGATTGGCCACGGCTTAGTATGTTGGACATACTTTTCTTTCCAGTAAATCTCAGGTTGTTTAAATTTGTACCAAAATAAAACGGATAATGTCACTAGCAACAGGAGCCAGATCATGGTTGGTTTGTTTCTTTAGATCCTACCAAAGAAAAAAACTAATTAAAATTAAAATAAAGTAGTACAATTTACGAAAATTCTCCAATTTCATCAAATTTGTTAAACCCTGCTAAATAGATCGAATGGATTTTTATTTAAAAAAATAGCTTACCTATTAAATACAAAGATTTTATCACATCCCTCTATTGACTCCGCTAAAAATAACAACCTTAAAATCAATAGAAAACAGTTCCAAGAAATATGTATATTATGCAGCTTACCAAATATAAATTGATAAGGGTTTTATTATATAAATTATCTAAAGACAATGTAATCTTGCGATAAAAATATCTCCTAAATGTCTAATCATGCCAATGAAGCTTGTTTTAATATTACAATTCCAACATCTTACGAATTTATTCGGTAAACTCCCCACCTGAAAATAGAATTCATCATAAAGACTAGTAGATATTATGAGTACAATTTTTTTTTTGACATTCAAGTTCATAAAATGTGGCCCAAAATAAACAAAATTTGTTTAAAATGTAGGTTGGCTGTAGGTAGTTATATTTATTCTCTGGCTATAAGGTAGTAGGAACGCTGTTAAAATCATAAATCATGAAATGATAATAAAGGTCTTGTAAAAAAATAATATTGATTACGTCAAAAGGGGTCCTTATATTATCATATATCGGCATGGACGGACACGCAATCCCACTGGCTTCATCTATTAATTTGCTGGGTATCAATCTGGGAGGAAATATATCTTGGCATAACCACATTGTGTCAATCGCCACGATAGCTTCTCAGAAACTTGGTGTACTCTTCCGAACCAGAAAGTTGTATACACCTCAACAACTTTTTACACTATACAAAGCCCAGATTCGACCATCACTAGAGTACTGCTCTCATGTCTGGAGCTCTGCACCCAAACATACTCTTCGGCTGATGGATTCCGTCGAATGGAGGGCCATTCGTCTGAATTGGAGACCACGAGCTGAAGAGAACCAGATAGGTTTGGGATTTGACTCTCTTTTACAGATATTTTCATGGAAAGTGCACGGCTGACCTTGCCCTCCTAATTCTACCCAGAGCGGCGAATAGCAGAAATACACGACGAACTACTGCCGCCGATCCATATGTGGTTAAGCTTAGTACTCCTCGAACTTCATTATTTAAGAATTATTTCATCTGGAGGACTTCATCCTTATGGAACGACCTTCCCGAGGTCGTTTTTCCCAACGAATCTAACCTCCAACGATTCAAAACCAACGTGAATCACTTTTTGCGCACACGCAACACTCCCAGAGTGTCCTAAATAAATTTTCCTATAGTGCTTGTGTTTGATCATAAAAAAAAATGAATATATTAAAGGGTCAACTCGTTGGATACATGTCAGTAAAAGCAAACTTGGAATATCAAATTTTGTATTTTGGCCTACGTTTCTACCTCTATGAGGTCATCCTCAGGGTTCTAAAATGTTTTTTTAGTACAATTCACATAAATATTATAATCATTTCTTAAATTTTAAGAAGAACAATAAAATAAATATAATTTGTCTTGATAAGAAAATCTATAAAGGCCACTCACTACATGTGAATTTAAAATGTACGTATTCGTAACAAATATGTATATAGGTAAAAACACTAAAATAAACTGAATAAAAAACACAAAGCAGGTACTCTCAACAGATGAGATCCTCCGTGTTACACTTTCTACCCATTAATTATACTATACATTATTTTATATGGATTTTGCATAGTACACACATACGCGGTTCTTTAATATTAAATTTTAAAAAATTCCTAGACCGAAATAAAATCAAAACCCACTTTTTACATATTTCCTAACATTTACTGTCATATTGTAACAGAAACGGCAATAAAATACCTATATACAGCGTGTTATGGTATTATATTTAAACCGGCAAAGCCCGAGATGAAAATAAATTGAAGAAAAATAACCATAAATGGCGCTTTGAATTATGCGAATTATACACTTTACATGAAATCTCAAAATTTACGTGGCCGCTCCTGAGGCCCTTTACAATCAATATTTTAGGAAGTCTCCAGGTTCAAAAGAAGTTAGCGCATTATAGGCGATGTTGTAATATTGCAACACAAAATTCTAAATGCACGTGTTCAGTTTTTGACAACAAGACGTCTTTGACGAGCGTTATCACTTCTTTTCCAAACTTTTTTGACAAATAAAACTACAATTTTAAGGTACATACTCTCTTACCTTCGATCTTATTTTAAACTAATCCGTTTTATAATTAAATTCCATAAAAAAATAAATACAAAAAGTATATTTTTCAACAGAACCAACAGTAGATAATATAACACAAATTTGAAATCACATCACAACATTTATTATTAAGAATTATTTCACATCAAAAAAAAAATCAGGCAATACAACTAAGAATACGTTTAAAATTCGTATACGTCAAGCACGTGGAACCCTCGACAACGTCGTTCCACTCACGAGTCTCGAAACATACCGAAGGATGAAGTGGCGCGCGGCTGGTATTCAAGCAACGGCGAGACACGCGGTGTGATCTGACAACACTGTTAGTATACTCTAGTGACCCCTAGTGATTGTTGTTAAGTGATTCCAGATGGAACGGCGCGACAGTATGCAGATAAAAAGGAATTTTACCTTAGTATTTAGATATTCGATTTAAAAAAAATGTATGTAGACTTTCTCTAGGACACCCAAGGAGTCACCCATTTAAATATAATAAGTCATTTCCATAATACCCTATATATTTAAATATTTAATTTTTGTTACTTTGACATCGATTAAAAAAGGGTGTATCATCTTTCACGGCAAGAGTAACCTCTCCAGCTAAAAATTAGGCTATACAAATTTGCCCAACTCAAAACTAAATAACCATTTTTTTCGTTGCCCAGCAACATAACATATTATTAATTCATGTATCTATCTTCCTAAAAATTACTCGATCTTTTCTTTAAGATTGCATTAACTTTTATTTTGTAAACGAAATCTAGATTGCTATTTAGCATTTTAAACTGGAACAAACGGTACTATACATAAAAACGCTGCAACTTCATCGTAGCCTTTTTATCAGTTTGTTTGTTCTTAAGAAAAAGGTAGCATAACAAAATACTTTAAAAAATAATTGAGTGACCAATTATATCTGAAAACGCTTATCTTGCATAAACAGGTACATTATACATGAGAAAAATGTATGCACAATTTATCTTACTTTGATATTATTGTTTAAATAACCAATTGTTGTTTTATCAACTAAAAAAAGCTTTCGACTTTTTGTTATTTGACTAACTACCTTTATTTTAAGATTTAACCCTGTATAACAGAAACCTAAAAAACAATAACTTTTTAACTTTCCCTATGTTTGTAGGTTTCAGGTTCGATGTCAGATTGCTTTGGCAGATTTACCTGATCAGGTCACCATCCGGCATCATATTACGAAGTATTCCGGATGAAACTCATTTCAAAATTCGGCTTTATCAGTATATTATTCAGATCTACACCGACATCTTGTCTATAGTGAACTTCTGAAAATCAATAGGACCTGTGTTATAAGTTGCTTGAATGGTGGTACAGACAGTTACCCGACGTAACGATGTATGTCTGTAATCATCTGTTACTGATCCAAATGAATATAAAGATGCATTGAAGCTAATTTATAATCTAGTAATGCTGCGGAAAAGGGCCGCATTTCACTATCTTTCATTACCACCTCCAATAACTAACAATGGCGGCTCGAGAGCGAAAATACAGGGTGTTCCTTAATGACGTGCTAATATTTCAGGGTGTGATTCCTTAGGTCATTTTATGAAGAAAAATGCATATGAACATATGTCCACAACGGCTTGAATTTTTATTTCCTAAATGGTTATTTTTTAATATCTCCGAAAGTACTTTAGATATTACTTTCAATTTTGGTATGTATTAATAGAATATAAAACCACAAATTTTAGTTAGAAAAGTTATTCAATTGTGCGTGTCCTCTTATATTTTTCACAAGAAAGATGGTACGCCGCTGACATTTATCCATGTGAATATTTTTTCTGATCACCCTGGTCAATTCTACATGAAAACAGTCTCTTGAGTTTTTTTCGTCAGACTTGATTAAAACCACTAAATTCATATTGAAACTCATTATTATTAACATTGATAAAATAATTAATGATAAATTTTGTTTTATAAAAATTGTTGAAAATGGCCACCTTCACTTAAAAGGCATACTTCCGCCCGCAAATTGCCCACTCCAACAATTTTTATAAAACAAAATTTATCATTAATTATTTTATCAATGTTAATAGTAATAAGTTTCAATATGAATTTAGTGGTTTTAATCAAGAACGGTGCGGGGCGCCTGACGAGAAAAACTCAAGAGACCGTTTTCAAGTAGAATTGACCAGGCTGAACAGAAAAATCCACATGAAAAAATGTCAGTGTCGTACCATCTTTTTTGTAAAAAATATCAGAGAACATGTTTGCAGGGACGCCACTGGTGGAACAATTGAATAACTTTTCTAACTAAAATTTGTGGTTCTATATCCTATTAACACATTTGAAAATAATATCTAAAGTACTTTCGGAGATATTAAAAATAACCATTTAAAAAATACAAATTCAACACCCTGTAGCAAAAAATTTAAGCCGTTGCGGACATATGTTCATATGAACTTTTCTTATAAATTCATATAAAATGACCCTGAGGAATCACACCCTGAAATATTAGCACGTCATTAAGGAATAGAGAAAAAGTCAAGCAAAAATATTCTTAAACACATAATCTACCGTTATGCTCTAATATATTATTATAGTAATTCTCGCCCAGAGCGAGAATGTGATACTTCCCCAACTTTCTTTCAATGACAGTCACTGATAACTAATGGGCTGCTGACAAATACTCCAAATAATATAACAAACATTTTATGAAGCAGTAACTTTATGTAATCTTAGTTTAAAAAAGAAATTCTACATCTATCTGTAATATATTGATTTCTGTATACAGTCGGAAAAGAAGTTTTATATTATTAGCTTTTGATGCGTTTAAATCCAAACCAGAAACCTCCTTCAGCTGTATGTTGAAATGTTTTTCTGTTTAATTTTAAAGGAATTTGGGTCTTCTTTGTTGGCACTATTTCAAAATTGAGCAACAAATTAAACAACAAAGCTTTAATTTCCAAAAGAGCAAATCTGGAACCTATGCAGTTTCTCGGGCCTGTTCCAAAAGGCATATAAGTATAATGTTTAATACTATCTTTGTTCTCATCCGAGAATCGTTGTGGATCGAACTTTTCCGGATTTGGGTAATTGTTTGGGTCCCTGTGGATGCCATGAATTGGAAGCCATATTACATCTCCTACTTTTAATGTTACCGGTATTTCATCGGGAGTGACAGGCTCTATGGTATATGGTTTAGTACAAACCCTGTCCGCTACTGGCGCAGGAGCCCATTTTCTTAAAATTTCTATAAAGAAAATTATTGAAATATTTAGTATGTCTATTATATTATATTGTATCACAAGACCTATAAATTTAATCGATTAAACTATCCAACATATTTGGAGCATGATTTTGCTTGGAAAATGCACAATTATTTTTTTTTTAATTTTTGTGCGTCAAACTATTTGCCAAAAAGTACAATCATGCAGAAAATATTTGGATAATTTATTCCATTTAAATTTATAGGCCGAGTGGTATTATACGGCTAGATTATTTCCTGAATAACTTGTGTTTCTATTAGTGTTGCGATAGCTCGAGCTAGAAACCGCTCGAGTACTAGATTATTGAAATAACCGACATCGCTCGTTTATAAAAATCCACTCGACGTATAAATTCAAGCGAAAATCATCGCTTGTTGCTTATTACCTTTCACTCGATACCCGAGCTTCGCTTGATGCCGACCGAAATGTGCTGCTTGGTAGTGTGATCGCTCGAGATAAAAAAGCTGCTGGTATATTCGAGCAGTGTTTCGCTCGATGGGAAATACTACTCTAGTTATAAGTTTAAGCGAAAAATCGAAAATCGTTGCCTTTCTCACTTGATACCCGATCTTCGCTCGACGCCGCGCGCCACCTTAAATGTGCCGATTGTCGACGTTCGAGTTTGACGCTTAGAGAGCTGACACGACATATGTCTTTGTTAAAGGCCATAAACGATAAGGTGCATACAAAAAGTATGGCAAATCGCTTAGTGGATTCATCGCGACCTGGGTTTTGTTTGACTGGCACTGGCTAGCCAGCAGCGATTGTAAATTTTTAACAAATTTAAGGATATAATTTTTTTTCAAATCAGAATCCACTGTTCTTCCTTAATAAAAACTCTAGACTAAACTTCTAAAACCTACAAAAACAACCCCTGGTGTTTTATCAACACATTCTTCTTAGTCATAAAAATTTCAAGTGATTAATCGCTCGAGCGATTCACTCGATTATTAAAATCGCTCCAGTATCAAGTACTCGATTATTAAAATCATCGTTTTTTTCCCAGTTTCTATTATTACCTTGATTACGCATCTCAACGATGCATTGAAGAAGTCTTATATAAGTTTTTATATGTAAACATTTCAAATTCTGGTGTATTTTTAAAGTCATGTGTCAAAATATTTATATAAAAATGGAAAATTGAGTTTTTACTGATAAAAAATGAATATTAGGTCATTCAAACGAGTAACAAACCAATGTTTTTTTATAAACCGTGCCAAAAATTGTAAGAATTAGCGATAAACGACAAAAAGAAAAGCCTTAAGACCGACAAAAAGTTAGTCGTTCTTAACCGGGTGTTATCACTTATCTAAACAAAATTCATTCAAAAAATGGTGGTATCCGATTGGTCCATTTCTCAATGAGGGAAATAATCACTTAAATTTCCTTGTTAAGAAAATATTAACGAAATATATTTTAAATCCAAATTACCTGAAACTACCAAGTCCATGTACTTCATTTTTAATAATATATCATAAGTAATTTTTCCATTTGCTTTTTTATGCGTTTCCTTAATTTCGTCTCTTAGTTTATCTTGTATGTCTACATTGGTGGCCAGCTCATATGAACCAAAGCACATTCCTGTGGATATTGTGTCAAATCCGGCAAAAAAGAAAATTAGGGCCTGCGACGTTATGTCATCATTAGTCAGGTTCTTTAGTTGCTTGAATTTTCCTAAAAATACGTTCTCTATATTCAGAAAAAAGGAAGTAGTAGAAAATGATTTCATTATTAATATAAGTTATCCTAAGAAGACATATATTGTCATGACATGACATCCTTACGATAGAAATAGCTTCCTTTTTGGTAGTCTCAATCAATCTGAATTAGTATTTTGATATACACGGTGTTGAAAAAGGTCGGTACCCCGAAATAACTCCGGTGCATCGCATTGCAGCGGAAAATGTCTATGGAAAAAGTTGTTTGGTTTTGAAGGAGGAATAGTTTGCAAATTAAACCACCCCCCATCCCCTCAACCCCCGGGTGCGGGTGGGGGTAAGTTAAGATTTTCAAATGAAATCCCATATTTTTTATTGGCGTATCGTGTTCTCCGACCAAAAATAGCATCTTTGGTCCGAGAATTTTTTTTATTTGGGCCCATCTTTCACCAATAATCACCATGAGAAAGATAAAATCAGAACCGTGCGAAAATCAAGTTTTATCCCGGAAATACTCTTTTTCTCTGTCTTGTGCTAAAAAATGCCCGTGGAATACAAACAACTTTTTCGCACGGTTCTGATTTTGTCTTTCTCATGGTGATTATTGGTGAAGGATGGGCCCAAATAAAAAAAAATTTCGGACAAAAGATGTTTATTTTTGGTCGGAGCACACGATACGCCAATTAAAATATGGGGTTCCATTTGAAAATCTTAACTTACCCTACCCGCGCCCGGGGGTTGAGGGGGTGGGGGTGGATTAAATTGCAAACTATTCCTCCTTCAAAACCAAACAACTTTTTACCCAGACATTTTCCGCAGCAATGCGATGCACCGGAGTTATTCCGGGGTACCGACCTTTTTTCAACACCCTAGTGTGTCCTAGTATAAGCAAATCTACAGGTGTAAATGACAAAAAAATTTCGATTTTTATAATTTAACTATGGAAAATATTATATAAAATGCCAGCCCGGGGGCCTGCACCTTTAGTGGGGGGCCCGTGACAGTGCTATTCTCATAACTATTAGGGTAACTTGTCTTTTTCGTTACCGTTGTCGAGCCTTTTTTTTTTTGTTCAGACGCCCGGCAACACCACTGAGAGCCACTGCCTGTATACTGGACGAGATGGACCGTTTAATTTGATTTGACTCGCGTATTTATCTAGTTTTTACCGATATCTGCAGATTCCTTAACAGTAGCAAATCCCGTCTCTTCAGCTTCATGTTCCTCTTGTTTAATGCCTTTTCGCACTTCCAACAACAAATTGATCATGTCCGGACGTACGATTCCTTGTTCTTCTCGGGTTTTTATAGTTTCACTAATTATTTGCTTAAAGAATGATGCGACCTTCTTGTCAAAGAACGGTATTTTGAAGAACTAAAAAAATATTTGTGGTTAGTTTGTTCGGGCTTTGTTTCATCCTTACTTCATTCTTTATTTTCACAATACCTTATCAAATTCAATCGCAATTTAAATAATATTCTTATCAGCGGTCGACAATAGTATAAATTGCGAATTAAATTATTTGTATTTAGTGGATTGATTTTACAACACTTGTTAGCTCACCTTAAATAGTTTGGGCATCATCATATAACCAAAGAACCTGACGAAAATTCTGAAACCTTGTAAGGTTGTGACTGCCTTGCCCATAACGTAAAAGTCATTGTTGGGTTCAACCAGGGAATCACATTTAATACCAAAAGCCGCTGTAGCTATAACATCATTAGTATATCTAAAAATATCGAGGAAACAGTTGTTTGATCAGATAGTACATAGTTTGATGGGAGACTTATTATAATCTACAAGGTGAGTCAGGTGGAGCGGACCACGGTGTTGAAAAGAGGTCGGTACCCGGAATAACTCCGGTGCATCGCATTGCTGCGGAAAATGTCTAGTGGAAAAGGTGTTTGGTTTTGAAGGAGGAATAATTTGCAATTTAACCCCCCCACACCCCCTCAACCCCCGGGCACGGGTGAGGGTAAGTTAAGATTTTCAAATGGAACCCCATATTTTTTTATTAGCGTATCGTATTCTCCTGTAGGGTAAAAATAGAGCTTATTCCATTTTTGCCTATTTTTACATAAAATAAGGATAAGTCCTATATTATTGTTATAATTAATAAGTAACACGACCAGGGTCACGTCCAATGCTATCATAACTACCGGACGTGATATTGTGATTATAATACACAACAATTATAACAATAATACTTACCTTACTCTACAGTCTAAGGTTAAGTTTAAGTAGTTCAAGTTTAGGTTAATATATAGGTATGATTGTAACGGGAGAGAGAGGAATCAATACTCAACCCTTTTTGAGTAGGTTATTGATATTAAGACTGAGCTAAAATGTAGTTCTTTTAAAATATACCTTTAGCATGGCTAATGTCCGCTGATGTTTTATTTCGAACCATCAACAACTATTACACTCCGACCAAAAATAAACATCTTTTGTCCGAAAATTTTTTTTATTCGGGCCCATCCTTCACCAATAATCACCATGAGAAAGACAAAATCAGAACCGTGCGAAAATCAAGTTTTATCCCGGAAATATTCTTTTTCTCTGTCTTGTACTAAAAAATGCCAATGGAATAAAAACAACTTTTTCCACGGGCATTTTTTAGTACAAGACAGAGAAAAGAGTATTTCCGGGCTAAAACTTGATTTTCGCACTGTTCCAATTTTGTCTTTCTCATGGTGATTATTGGTGAAGGATGGGCCCGAATAAAAAAAAATTTCGGATGTTTATTTTTGGTCGCCAATAAAAAATATGGTGTTCCATTTGAAAATCTTAACTTAACCCCACCCGCGCCCGGGGGTTGAGGGGGTGGGGGGTGGTTTAAATTGCAAACTATTCCTTCTTCAAAACCAAACAACTTTTTCAGCAGACATTTTCCGCTGCAATGCGACGCATCGGAGTTATTCCGGTGTACCGACCTTTTTTCAACACCCTATATAAGTAAATAACTCATATTATTGCGTCCTTATCCGACTTTAATTCATTTTCAATTTATAGCATATTTAAAAATAAATAAAAGTATCCTACATTTATTACAATCAAAAATAAATACAGGGGCTTTCAAAAAAAATTTTCGTTTCGGTTTTTATCTGTTCGAAGCGATGACCAAAAATAAATTTCACTTTCTCGTTGCTACTTTTTTTTCTCCATCATCAGATCTTTATTGGGACGTTTCGTCTTTAGGCCACCATCCTCAACTTACTATTTTTAAATACGAAACTGTTTTTTTTTGTTTAAATTATGAAAGAAGGCCGAAATCTACGTTCAGTGGTGTACAACACTTACTGATTTTCCGACGTTTTATTCCTTAAATTGACAGTCTTCATTAAAACACCGCTAGGTTCCTATATTTACTTTTGTTTCGAAGAAACTGAAGATTTACAAAGTGTTATTGCTATTTCTGTCTTTAATTGTTATTGTTATTACGTACTACTACTGTTTTTTTTTTTTAAATTTCGAACTAATAGTAGTATCAAATATCTACTAAATACGTAAGTATTTATATTACTGATGGTCATTTTTCAAAATTTAAGCAAAAAGATCCAGGCCCGTATTAAAAAATTTAGTTGATGATGGTGACCCAAAGACGAAACGTCGCATGAAATATCTGATAATGCCATCTTGTGGAAAATAAGGAAGTAGCAGTTAGAAAGTGAAATTTATTTTTGGACAACTCTTCGAACAAAGTCAGGAATATAAATATGAACCGAAACGCAAAATTTTAGATTTTTTCCTAGTATTTTGAAAGTTCATAATTACGCAACGTTGCCCCAATTTCGTATCTCTTACCGTTTCCGAAATCAAAATGATGATGGCCGAATTTGTAACACCCTGTATATACAGGGCATAATAACCTCATAATCTAAGTCTAAGAAATTTTACCTTAATAATATTATTATCTATTATATTATATTAATAACATTTGAGGAAAATAAGAACATTTCTAACATTTTCTTTAAAATATCTACCTGGTGTATGTATCCTTCAACTCGATCTCAACGACATCTTCCTTTTTATCCAGAAAGTATTGAGCAAAATTCTCGGCTGCTTCTTCCATCAAATAGAACATGCTTTTCATTTTGCTGCTGGTAAAGGAGCCACTAAGTGTAGCCCTCATTTCCCGCCATTTTTGACCTAAGATAACGAAAAATTTATGGTTCTTGAATTGCCACATTCACAGAAATAATATTTACTAGCGGGAGAATGACAATGGATTTTGAAACACCTCTATTTCCCAATTAAACGTTTTGTGAAAGACTGTATTTAATATCAGTCTAATTCTTGATTTTCACATTATCAACCCTACCTGTTAGAGCCGCTAAATTTCCGCCCCACAGTGGATCAGCTTCAGGATCAATAAAAGTACGACGGTCCGTAAAGTGATCAAAATCTTTTACGGTAATTTGTCTTATTAGCTCTGGATCTCTTAGGACTAAAGTAGGTATCATAAACTGGTAGCAACCAACATATCTATAAAAAGAATAATCAATTCAATTACGGTTCAAGTCACAAGTAGTGACAGAATGGGCAATAAGCACTTGTATCTTCCGATTGCCGACCGCTCCAATCAGACAGTCAGGTTGGTGCTTTAGTAGTCCACCCTTATTAGATTTACTTTATCTTCCATATTCTTCTCACCTTGAATTGGGATATAGATTATAAACCCAGGAGACGAACTCAGACATACTTAATCGCCGGAGGACGAACGTCCACGAGTCCCCAAGAATAGGCCATGGATTAGTTTGCTTCACTCCTAACCTTTTCCAGTAACTTAAAGGTCTTATAGCTGAGTAATATATTAGGACAGCTAATATGCCTGTCAGTAAGAGCCAGATCATCGTTGCAGTCTGAAAGAAATACCTAGTAATTAGTGTTGGGAAAGAATCGTTCTTTTCAGAATCGAGTAACAAGAATCAAGAACTTTCAAGAATCGAGCACTTATTCGAGTACCGAGTACAAGTAGTGGTGAGTATGGAGTGCCGCAGGGTTCAGTACTGGGACCTCTGCTGTATTCACTTTATGTTCTGAATTTAAGGTATGCAAATCTCAAAGCCAGATATTTTAAATTTGCGGATGATACAGTATTAGTCTATACCGGTGAGGAGGAGAAGGCATTGAATAATGTGATAAATGATGATCTAAATTTATACCTTAGTTGGCTATATTATAATAAACTAAAAATAAATGTAGACAAAACGAAATATATGATATTTAAACAAAGAAATAAGCAAATAGACCATTTAACTATTTAAAAAAATGACTTAATTTTAGAAGAAGTTCAAAATCTAAAGTATCTGGGTTTGGTAATTGATAATAATCTTAACTGGTCCCAACACATTAGTCACCTCTCAAACAAAATACTGCCTATGATACCTATAATATACAGATGTCGAAACTATCTTACCAATAAACCTAAATTGAATGTGTAGAATGCCTTCTTCCTGTCACACTTTAGATATCTAATGCCAATATGGGGAACATGTGGGAAAACTAATTTTAACGCAGTCCAAGTACTCCAAAATAAAGTATTAAAAATTTTCTTTAATTATGATTGATTGACAAGTTCAGAAACTTTATATAGAGAGTTGAAAATACCAATATTGGAGATGCTTTTAGAATTAGGAGAATAGGTAAAATTAGTTTATAAATTAAACAAGAACGTCCAATCTATCCTATTCCATCCCTGTTTTCACTCGGCTTCTGGTTCAGCGGCAAAAACAGTTTTTGTTGTGCAGGTAAACAAACTAGTACCAAATCGAATCGACCCTTTGTAATCGAATACGGTACTCGATTCTCAAGACGAGTATCCGAGTGTATAGCGAGTACATTAAGGTATCGAGTTCTTCTTCGATTCTTGTACTCGAGTACCACATCACTAGCAGTAATGGTTTAGTGTAGCTACTAGCTACTAGAAGCGTTGGGAGGAGAGCTGAGTTTGCCTAAGTTTTAAAAGTTTTGAGCAAGATAGCATTTAAGGAACTGATATAAATCATAAATATCTCCTCACCAAATCCTGTACTTATCACATTTTCATGTGATTTCAAATAATCAATTATTAGAAATATTAAAGAAAGACATGGAACAATCAGGAGAGCAAGAGACCCGAACAAACCCTTCGTAGATGAATCCGAAAATGTTTACAGGTTAATGGCGATATTTTTGGATATTGATTAAAAGAACGCTATTCTATTAAAAAAAATTAATGTTTGAACTTGACTAATCCTGTATAATATAGACAAATACATAGATAACGCCAATCTCACAGATTTCCTTTTTGGGATGGTGCCTCATCAAATAGTTTTTTTTTAATCTTAACAATGTACTGCACAAGTTATAAAAATTCACAACATTTTTTATAGATTTAGGAAAAATCAACATGAATAGTTAAATACGTCTACGTTGGTCATGGTTAAAGGTTTTAAAAAAATAAATAGTTAAACCTACCTTGTACCTATTATTTGACCTACACAACACCCACGCACAAAAAATTCCAAATTGAACTAGACGATGACAATAATCATGTTATATTGCAAAGCAAACATAAGACTTGCAAATTTATTTACAAAAATTATCTATATATTTTTTGATAAGGAGTTTATCTACATGAACGTGGGATCTTAATTTATTATGAAGTGATGATATGATCCGCTGTTCCAATAATTGTTTTGTTTACCACGAAATACTGCAGTGACGTACTGGCCAATCGAGATACTCTCTGTTCTATTCCATTACCTTTTATTACTGTCCCCTGTTATTATATATAATTATATTTTATTAGGTACAGTTTTTATTATATCTAGTGACGTCTATCGCTAGGAGGTTGATATAATAAAGATCCAGAGTCGTCAAGTTCCTACTCTTCGTAATAATGATCCCTAGATGCTAATGCTAGCCTAGCATTAGAATCCCTCTATGGGTGGTATTTGACAGATCGGAAAGGCTATCTCTGACACCATCCCTTGGATACCTATATGACTTTATGTGAGTGGAGAAATATTTATAGAATGTTAATTGTCATTACGGTCGACCCTTCGAAGTAATAGGGTGGTACTTTTGTATACGTACGTTTCGTGGTAACGCGAAATGTGTCGATTTGACACCGCCGGATGACTTGACGGCGCCCGAGTTCGTCTCCGAATCGAAATTTGGATCGGTTCCCAGATCAATCAGATCGGCACTCGAAACGACATTTACAACTTCTATTGGTGTTATTGTATTAGTAAAAAGCTTAGTAGGCTGGGCGTGTCGATTAAAAATAACACTACTGCTCCCAGATGACTGGTCATGGTAATGATTATTTTTATTTTTCAGAGTCTCAAAACCATCTTCAGTGTCCCACTGATAGTTTGGTGTATTGATAATTTGATCAAAGATATCATTATTATGTGAAACGGCCCCTGAAGGGGGCCAGTGAGGTCCCTCCAGTCCACCCGCCAGATTTGTCAAGTCTGACGCCTCAAAAACGAATTGACTAGAAGAGTCTGACATGATAAATTGTTTGATTTTATTTTCCAAAAATAATCTTTATTTTAATAAAAAATTTTATTCAAATCGAATAATTACCAAATGTAATTATTTATAATGTATTTTGAACTTCCCCCTCCCAGGCTTTTTAAAAAGAAAAGAAAAATTCACTATTGTTTCTGATTATCTTAAAGAATAATATAACTATTCTTTAAGATTTTTAGAGGCTTTTTACAAAGGAAATTTTAGAATTCGAATTCTTTACAATCTAACTGTACTAGAATCCTATCTTAATCCTATTAAAACAATGTTTGTTCTATTTATAGACAAGTCGCTGCTTGTCTCAACAAGTTTTTGCAAATTTAGACCAGTTTACAGAATGAAATTTCTCTCAGAAAATTCTAACAAAATGTTCGTAGATTATTTCTGCCTTTCAAAATTTACTTTAGAAAAATCCGAGCTGAGTTTTTATTGTAAACTTCCGAAGGAATTTTTATGCTTTATAACAATAAAATTTCCGCTAAGTCCCGAATTTTCTTTTTTTGAATTTTTTCCAAGTTTGAACTTTTATTTTTTTAAAATAACAGAAAAATCCGTTTAAAAACTAATTTTTAAAAATCTACTAAGAAGATAGCACTTTTTACGTAAGCGCGAAAGTTCTACTTGAGGTTTTTCAAAATTTCACACAAAAGTTTTTTAAACAAAGTCGAATAGTTTTCGAAAAAATTCACTAAGTGTTTCTTCTTTGTTTTTTAAGAGTTTTTTTAAGAGGATATAGGCTTCTACACAGTTACTCCCTACTTGCTTGAACGTTAACAATGCAAAGTAGGTTTCTCCTGTCTGCGTTTATACCAGAATGGTTATGTCACTAGTGGCTTACGAATTTCTTTCAAAAGAGTCTTTGTTTTAATTGGCGACAAAACCAACTGTTCAGTTTCGTGATTTTATTTGGAAACTCTGTTACTCGACGGCAGGACTTGCCTTTCCTAAACTTTCTCTAACAGGGTGCAAGCGTTAGATACTTATTTAGCAAAGTGAATTGCGAATAATATGAGAACTCAAAGCTGCTAAAATCCCGATGCTAACCCAAGGGATCTCCTGATTGATGCTTAGGCTAGGGGGATTTTTCTTCATTCAACACTAAGGGGAACCCTGTCCGGAGCTTAGCTACTTGAACCGATGATTGTTCTCACAATCTCACAAATTCTGACCAGAATGGTCTTACGCGGGTTTATATATGTCGCTATACAATCAAATTCGCGTTCCGATTGGCCAGCGCTTCGCGGGGAATCCCAGACGCCGGCCAGCTGTCCTGCGAGCCTGCAGCTCTTGCAGGGTCAGCAGGGTGCATCTGAATACAAAAATTCGTTTTTAAGGAAAACCGTCAATCCTAAAAATCTGAAATATGCTTTAAAAGATAAACCATTAAATTGCCTTCCTAACCCTGAAAACAGATTTAATTTTGGAATAGTCTTTCTATTTTTAATTTTGATTTTAATCGAACGAAAGGGTTAAATTATGCATCGCGCGATTGCATAATCACCGCGTGCTGGTGCAGCGGCTGACTCCGCCCACTTTTTACTATCGAAGAGCGCGAAATGCCAAAAACGTTCAAGCCCAAGTCAGCGTGGACGGACGGGCGATGGAACGCTTTCCTCCGCCGAGCCCTCTCTCTTATGGGAAATTTACTTGGGTTAAATTTGCACAATTATTTTTAAATGCATTTTTTAGAAATTATTAATATCAAGATCCGTCGCGCGGTGTCTCGAACGGTTTCTAAGAATATCTATTTTTAACCCTACAAGCTGACGCAATTGCTGTTGTCATGCAGGTTTAAATATTTGATTTTATACATGATGGAAAATATTTTATTCTATTGTAGAAAAATTTAATATTGATTTTTTTAAATTATCCCTATAATTTAAAAATACAAAAACTTTTGTAAAATGTTGAAATGTTTGTTGATTTTTCAGCGAAAAATCCTTAGTAAAATATTTAATTTTGCGATATTAATTGATCTTTTCGAGGTGCCCCCTGATGATTTGAAAATAAAAAAAGGTGTTTGCCTAGCTCAGCGCGGACGGATCTTTTTGAACGGCAACACAATGCTCTAAAATATGTTTCCAGCCAATAGCAGGCGAGCCAAGTTTAATAAAACTACCAGGATTTTGTGGTTTTGGCTTAGTGTGAAATTTCCATTGCCTAAGCAATTTTATAGTTTAAAAATTGAAAATTTCACCACAAATTGGGGAAAATATCTTTTTACACAACAGTACCTTCCTTCCCTATTGATACTCCGATTATTGAAAAATTATAAACTGAAAGAAAAAACAATAAACTTATTGTCACAATTTTTGATTTTTTAAAGTTATACAAATTATGCGACAACAAAAATACTTTATTGTTTGTCTGGAGGCAATAATTAAAACTGGTGTAATGGTAATAACATTTTTATTAGGTCATCAAGTAATAATAATTCTTTTTAATATTTTTATAATGGTTCAAGTTTAAGTTTTACTTCTTCAGGCATTTTAATCCAAATTAAACCCCTCCTTATCACTCCATTGTTAGCCTTTAATGCGTTTTAAGCCAAATCAAAATCCTCCTTATCACTGAACCGTTAATTTTTAATGCGTTTTAAACCAAACCAAAATCCTCCTTCAACTGTATGCTGTAGTGAGCTGCGGTCCAATTTTAAAGGAATTCGTGTCTTTTTAGTTGGTACGATTTCAAAATTTAACAACAAATTATACAATAAGGCTTTAATTTCCAGAAGAGCAAATCTGGAACCTATACAGTTTCTTGGTCCCGATCCAAATGGCACATACGTGTAAGGCTTGATGCTATCTTTATTTTCATCTGAAAATCGTTCTGGATCGAATTTATCTGGATTTGGATAATTGATTGGGTCCCTGTGAATGCCGTGAATTGGCAGCCAAATCGTATCCCCAATAGCTAAGGGCACTGGTTTTTCATCGGAAGTGACAGGCTGAATGATGTAGGGTTTCGTACAAACTCTGTCCACTGCTGGCGCTGAAGGCCATTTTCTCAGGATCTCTAAAAATATAATTATTATAATAAGATGTTTTTCTACCTGTGATGAATCATCTATTGCTACTTTGACAGGGTGTGTTGCCGCAAAGGACCCCGCAGAATCCTTATGGAAGATATCTTCGTCCGAAACTAAGATCTTTTTCGCTGCCTAGTGTCCTGCAATACTCTGTCAGGCTTCCATAGCTCCTATACGAATTAACTTAGGAATTTCATTCATATGCCGATTTATACTGTATTATAGGGTGAATTTCAGGAAAATATTTTTAAATATACAGGGTGGCCCAAAAATGTATGGTAACATAATGCTGTATTTTTTTAAATGGGGCACCCAATATTTTATTACATAATGAGGTTCGTATTTAGTGTCCTTTATAATTGCAAGTTTTATTTCAGTTAGTTACGTAGTTTAAGAGTAATAAATTTAAAACAAAAAAAAAATTTTTGGAATTTTAGAAAAAATTTAAAAAAACTACCTAAAATAACTTTTTTAACCAAGGCATTGAGTGGAATTTAAGATAAGAGGTCTAGAGATACGGAGAATATAATTGCGTTTATCTATTTTATACAGGGTGTTTATAATTAGGTTTCAAACACGACACGTTTCAAAATAATTTTTCTCCAGATTTTCGAATGGAACACTCTGCATATTATTTGGCTATTGGATGTAGCATTCATAATAATTATTTTTTTGTAATGGATGCATATAAGTTATTTCCAGCCGTTCTCGAAATAATTGCCATAAATTATGTTGTTTAAATACAGTTTTTTTTTTAAATTTTTGAATGAAGGCCGTGGCGGAAAACCTTTACAAATGAAAATTGTATCTAAAATGGAAAATAAACGTACTCTTGAGCAACTTTAAAAAAAATTGAATCACTCTCATATGCTCTACAGTTTCCTTATTTCTAAGACTGGTACTTTCTTTTTTCTAATACTCTAAAACTTTTTTTTTAGTTTTTAATTTATTACTCTTAAAATACACAACCAATTGAAATAAAACTTTAGGCAATTATAAAGAACACTTATACGAGCCTAATAATGTAATAAAATACTGGGTCTCCCATTTAAAAAAAGACAGCAATATGTTACCACACATTTTTGGGCCACCCTGTATATTTGAAAATATTTTCCTGAAATGCACCCTATAATATAGTATAAATTGGCATATGAGTGAAATTCCTAAGTTAATTCGTATAGGAGCTATGGAAGCCTGACACACTATTGCAGGACACTAGGCAGCTAAAAATAACCTAGTTTCGGACGAAGATATCTCTCGACAGGGAGTTTTTTACGCTGGGCGCCCATGGACACTTTTTATCTACTCACCGAACCCTAACAGTGACGAAAGTTTGGCCCAATTTGACCGGGAGCAATTTTCCATAAGGATTATACGGGGTCCCATATTTTCCATAAGCATCCTGTTACTGTCAAGGTGAATAAGTCCGTTATTTTTTAACGGAAAATTAGTCATACGGTGGAAGTATATATAAACAGAAACCTAAAACTGGCATTAGTATCGTCATTACCTGAAACAACCATGTCCAGATACTTCATTTTCAATAATATTTCATATGTCACTTTTCCATCAGATTTCCTATTGGTCTCGTTGATTTCATCTCTTAGTTTATCTTGAATTTCTTTATTGGTGGCCAGTTCATGGGATCCAAAGCACATTGCAGTAGATATTGCATCAAACCCAGCGATGAAGAAAATTAACGCTTGAGACACTATATCGTCATTGGTGAGGCTTCTAAGCTGTTTGAATTTTCCTGAAAGTTTGTTTAGACTGTAAATTCTTTGCTTGTATTGAAATATTTTAAATTTGTACATTAAAATTGGTTTGTATGAAAGCACAAATCGATTTTAATGCCGCTATATGATGCTGTAGAAATTTAAAAGTTGAAAACGTTTCCCAGGAAAAAGTTGTAAATATGCATACAATTTTCTGGTCTTATCTTACCGATATCTGCTGACTCTTTTACAGTGGCAAATCCTGTCTCAACAACTTTTTCATTTTCTTCATGTTTCATTCCTTTTTTTGTTTCCAACAACAAATTAATCATATCCGGTCGTACGATTCCCTGTTCTTCCCTCACTCTTATAGTTTCCATGATGATACTTTTAAAGAACATTGTTACCTTCTTTTCGAACAGTGATATCTTCAATAGCTAAAAAGTTTTTGTTATGAAAAAGCTACAAAATTTACCAGAGATAATTCATTTAATTTAATTCCAATCGATAGTGCTATTGGTGATTGGTTTTTACTGTGTTTACTATTTGCAACTGGGAACTAAATAAATCTATGGAACGGATTAAAAAGAAGCTACTTCTGAATAGTTCCCAACGACTAAGATAATAAAAAATATTGAATCTTCTTTTAACTCACCTTACATAATTTTGGTACAAAGAGGTATGAAAAAACTTTTAACATGACTTTTATGCCTTTAAAATTTGTTGCCCCTTTACCCATTAAATAGAATTCATTATTTGGTTGAGCCAGAGAGTTGCATTCGATACCAAAAGCAGCTGAGGCGATGACATCGTTTGTGTATCTAAAATATTTACAGTACTATTTGTGAAATCTAAGAATAATAAATGCTATATCATAGCAAATGTTAAATGAGGCAGTCAATTCATGGGTCACTGACAAAATTAACATAGGAATAGAAATAAAGTGCCGAATGGTATATGCCAGGAACCGACTCTTGAAGTTCCACAATAGCATACCATATATCTTTTACTACAGAGTCAGAATTAATTTGGTTATAATCACAAGTAAAAAGCGATAATAATCCCACCTTGTATATGTATCTTTCATCTCCACCTCAATAACGTCTTCCGTCTTATCTAAAAAGAACTGAACGAAATTTTCTGCCGTCTCTTGCATCAAATAGAATATATTCTTCATTTTGCTGCTAGTGAAGGAACCACTGAGCGTAGCTCTCATTTCACGCCACCGTTGACCTAACAAAAAGTACGTCAATGGCTAATTTTAAATTTTACCTCTACCTATCAGTTGGAAGAACTTATTTTTCATTAACCGTTTATCTCACAGTCCTTGCGTGTTCTGTCCTTTAAGATAAATATATATTTTTTATTTACCGATCGAAACGTTCACTCACCTTTCAAGGAAAACAAATTTCCTCCCCATAGTGGATCAGAGTCGGGATCAATAAAAGGTCTGTGATCAGTAAAATGATCAAAATCTTTCACAGTTATTTGTTTAATTAGCTCTGGATCTCGTAGAAGTAAAGTGGGTACTGTAAATTGATAGGTTCCCATATATCTGTATAATAGACACAAAATACGGTTCCAATTATAGTTGGGAATAACGAACAAGTTATTAGATTTCACAATTTTTTTCATAATTTAATTAGTTGAGTGATGAGTTTTCCTTACCTCGAGTTTGGATACATATTATACACCCACTCTATCATCTCGCAAAAGCTCTTTCTTCTTAAAATATTAGTCCATGAATCTCCAAAAAGAGGCCATGGATTCGTTTGCTTCACTCCCAAGTTTTTCCAGTGACTCATGGGTTTTACACATGTGTAATACATTAGGGCAGCTAAGACCCCTGTTAGTAGAAGCCATATCATTGTGACAGGCTAAATCATTAAATAGAGCTATGAGACGGGAGTTCAGATCCGTCGGTCTATGATCTGTGTCTAGTTTGCTGTCAATAGATTAAAATATCTAGTTCTTATTTCTATATGCATAGTATTACGTGGGGATTATATTAACCCTACGGCGGGCGCGTCAAATAATTTCCTATAAGCGGACGCATCGCGGCATTTACACCGAATTTCATTTTCTCAGTTCTAAATCCAAACAGCGGGGGAAATTGGTAAAATATAAAACTATTGTGCTTTTCAATTTTTTAATAATGAAAGGTAAGATATAAAAGTACATTTTGTCATATAAAAAAGGTTATAAAAAAAGAGTTATTCCATTTCCATTTTCCCGTTACACTCGAAGCATATAATATATAAACTCCTGGACAAAATTGACGCAACATCATAAATTTCCCATATTTTGTATGCTATTTTTTTCTTAATTTATGATCCGATTTGCATGATTTTTTTTGCATTGTAGGTTGGTTCCTTGATAATGTCATAGTTTTCGCTGTTTATGATAAAAATTTAATTTTCGATTTATACTGGGTGTACTAAAAATGCTATGTTTTTTTCCGAAAATTCGTATCACCCTGTGGAGTACATTAGCAACCGAAGCATATTGCAGTTGACATTAAACGGTAGGTCCATCTTTCCCCAACGTTTACTTTTTCGGTTTACTTCATTATCTCTGTTATTAAAGGAGATACACCGTTTTATAGCGTAACATGTTTTTATAGACTTTAATATTCAACACATTCATTGTTAAATGTTTTCAAGTAGGTTTCAAGATTAAAATACTCGTCGGGCAACTGGGCATACGAAACGAAAGTTTAATAAGCAGTTTCCGAATAGTTTTTATCAGTAACATCTGCTGACATATCGCTTGCAATGTCAGAAAAAGTCCATAGTCTACTTGAAAACATTTAACAATGAATGTGTTGAATATTAAAGTCTATAAAAACATGTTACGCTATAAAACGGTGTATCTCCTTTAATAACAGAGATAATGAAGTAAACCAAAAAAGAAAATGTTGGGAAAAGAGGAACCTACCGTTGAATGTCAACTTCATTATGTTTCGGTTGCTAATATAATCCACAGGGTGATGCGAATTTTCGGGAAAAAACATTGCATTTTTAGTACACCCAGTATAAATCGAAAATTAAATTTTTATCATAAACAGCGAAAAATATGACATTGTCAAGGAACCGACCTACAATACAAAAAAAAATCACTCAAATCGGATTATAAATTCAGAAAAAAAGTAGCATCAAAAATATGGCAAATTTATGATGTTGCGTTAATTTTGTTCAGGAGTTTATATTACTATGTTTTTTGCAAACACTGTTTCCGCACTGTTGACAGACAGACTTGGTTTTACTATTTTTATGTTTACCACAGATGTAACATATCCCCGGTTTTGCACTTTCTATAGGAGTTGTCTGATCGTTCTTATATTTTGACAAATAGACCTGGAGGGCTTTAGGGAAACATTGTTCACAATGTCGTCAACCATCTGGTCAGTAATAAACAAACTGAATATATTAATGTTTGTATGAATATTTGTGCTACATTTTGTGCTACATTTTGGACCAGGTAAAATTTTTATGATGTTCTTTGCTTTTGTTTTACCAGAGGAGATAGGCTTACTGATCCAGATAGTTTCATTGTCTCGTCCAATAAGAAATCGGTAATCTTCCTGTTTACTTTGTTAGTCGGCATGTGCAACTATGTCAATTCGTCTTCTTGTTGTTCGGATTCACTACTATATAAATCAAATTTGCACTACTCTCAATCACGGGCAAATTTCAGCTGACCCGTTGTCCCCTTTAAGCGGTATGTGCACTTGGACGGGGGTAGACGATTCGAATAACAAATACCTCAGAGCGCGAAGACGTGCGGTTTTCTGAAATTATTTGGCGAGAAAAAAATTAAAAATTGCGGCATTCTGCCGCATACGCGCCCGCCCGCGCCGTAGGGTTAAAACAGCTAACAAAACAAGTAAATAATCCTATAAATATATTTCTAGAACTTACCTTACGTTAGTCATAAAATACTTCCACTCCAAAGATGGTTAATTAATTAACCTAAGAATATATAACAAAAATAATTGAAGTGGGGTCCAGATCATTTAATAATAACCCTCAGACTGATAAGTGAGATTATGTGAGTGATGTCTTATATAAAAAATAATATTCGCATAACAAGTAGTGACAAACCCACGCTAAAAATAATCAGATACATTTAAAATTTTACAGGGAGGGACTGGCATATTCCATCACTGCCTAGAGACATTTGAGACTTTTTGCAATAACAGTTTATATTTTTGGATATAAAGGTAACTTAAGGATGTATAATGTATATTTATAAAAAAAAGTCGGACAAGAACTAGAACGAGACGATTGTCGTTATATAGTATTTGCGCAAGCTTAGCTGATGTCAATGTTTGCTTATATGACATCGTCATCGTCAACCTATGGCAAATAGGTCATCAAAAATCTTTGATATTAAATGAATAATAATAATGAGAAGTAATTAAATGGTGCTGCGAAATGATTACTTGCTCAGCAAGAGTTTACAATTGGTCAGTAGAAACAAACATGTCTAGAAACAGTTTACATCGGCTACAAAAGGTGTACCGGTGACGGGTTTTCACTTGTTTTCCTAGGGCACTTTTTTTTTTAATGAGCAAGCACAAACGAAAAGGAAAAATCCTTTAGGGCACTGTGGGAGTGGTGCGTGTGCGCAAAAGCGATTCACGTTGGTTTTGAATCGTTGGAGGTTATATTCGTTGGGAAAAACGACCTCGGGAAGGTCGTTCCATAAGGATGAAGTCCTCCAGATAAAAGAATTCTTAAATAAAGAAGTTCGAGGAGTACTAAGCTTAACCACGTATGGATGGGCGGCAGTGGTTCGTCGTGTATTTCTGATATTCGCCGCTCTGGGCGGAATTAAGAGGGCAAGGTCAGCTGAGCACTTTCCATGAAAGTATCTGTAAAAGAGAGTCAAATCTCCAACCTGTCTTCGATGTTCTAGGCTGTCGAGGTTCTTCGTCAGCTCGTGGTCTCCAATCAGACGAATGGCCCTCCTTTCGATGGAATCCAGTAGCCGAAGAGTATGTTTGGGTGCAGAGCTCCAGACATGAGAGCAGTGCTCTAGTGGTGGTTGAATCTGGGCTTGGTATAGTGTCAAAAGTTGTTGAGGTGTGTACAACTTTCTGGTTCGGAAGAGTACACCAAGTTTCTGAGAAGCTATCTTGGCGATTGCCACAACGTGGTCATGCAAGATATATTTCCTCCCAGATTCTAACTGTCACGATTCAGAAATGTTTTCTGTCCATAAGTTGCTGACCAACTAGCCATTTTGGCTGACCGATTACATTTTTCTGTTCGCAAAAATAACAATATTTTGCTAACCAGTTAAATAATAGTGACTTCTTGCACGTCTAGACTGATTTAAAGTATGTAGTCTAAAGATTAAAGGATGCTAAAGGAACAGGAACGTCAATAAAATGTTATATTTCTCGTTAATATCATGTTTTACAATATTTCTGTATCACTCCACTGTTAAGACTTAATGCGTTTTAAACCAAACCAAAATCCTCCTTCAGCTGTATGTTGTAATGTCCCCCGGGCCAATTTTAAAGGAATTCGTGTCTTTTTAGTTGGTACAATTTCAAAATTTAACAACAAATTGAACATCAAAACTTTAATTTCCAAAAGAGCAAATCTGGACCCTATACAATTTCTTGGTCCTGCTCCAAATGGTAAATATGTATAAGGTTTGATGCTATCCTTGTTTTCATCTGAAAATCGTTCTGGATCGAATTTATTTGGATTTGGATAATTGTTTGGGTCTCTATGAATGCCTTGAATTGGCAGCCAGAGCGTATCCCCAATATTTAGGGGCACTGGTTTTTCTTCGGAAATAACGGGGGGAATGATGTATGGTTTAGTGCAAACTCTGTCCACCATTGGCGCCGGATTCCATTTTCTCAGGATCTCTGAAAATATAATTATTATAATTTTCTATTGTTTTTTTTTTAATAGGGTCTGTTACCGCAAATTTAATATATATTTCCATAAACTTTCTATTATAGTCAAAGTGCGTTATTTTCGAACAGAAAATTAGTCATATGATGGAAGTATATAAATGGAAACCTAAAACTGGCATTAAAAGTATCGTCATTACCTGAAACAACCATATCCAAATACTTCATTTTCAATAATATTTCATATGTTACTTTTCCGTTAGATTTCCTATTGGTCTCGTTGATTTCATCTCTTAGTTTATCTTGAATTTCTTTATTGGTGGCCAGTTCATGAGAACCAAAGCACATTCCAGTAGATATTCCATCAAAACCAGCGATAAAGAAAATTAATGCTTGAGACACTATATCGTCATTGGTGAGGCTTCTAAGCTGTTTGAATTTTCCTAAATAAACGATTGTTTTTGAAAGACTATAGTTATCTTTGTTCTTGTATGAATATTTCAAGTTTTTAAATTAAAATTGATACATTCTGGAATTGTTTCTAGTATATGGTTATTTTAGCCTGGGTTTTAGAAAATCACAAATGTATTTCAATGTCACATATAGATGCTATAGGAATTTAAAACTTGACAACGTTTTCCTGGTAAAAATTGTAAATATCTCCGATAGAAATGCTATGACTTTTTGAAACTTACCGATATCTGCCGACTCTTTTACAGTGGCAAATCCAGTCTCAACAACTTTTTCATTTTCTTCATGTTTTATTCCTTTTTTTGTTTCCAACAACAAATTAATCATATCCGATCGTACGATTCCCTGTTCTTCCCTCACTCTTATAGTTTCCATGATGATACTTTTAAAGAACATTGTTACCTTTTTTTCGAACAGTGATATCTTGAACAGCTAAAAATTGTATGAAAAATGGAGCAAAATTTATAATAGATAATTTATTTTATTTAATTCCAATCCATTGCGATTGGTGATCGGTTTTTGCTGTATTTATTATTTACAAATGGGAACTCATTTTCCTGGAAAGAATTTGTTTCCCTTGATAGTATCCAAACTCCTGGACAAAATTAACGCAACATCATAAATTTCCCATATTTTTGATGCTATTTTTTTTCTGAATTAATGATCCGATTTGAATGATTTTTTTTGCATTGTAGGATGGTTCCTTGACAATGTCATAGTTTTCGCTGTTTATGATAAAAATTAAATTTTCGATTTATACTGGATTTACTAAAAATGCTATGTTTTTTTCCGAAAATTCGTATCACCCTGTGGAGTATATTAGCAACCGAAGCATATTGCAGTTGACATTAAACGGTAGGTCCATCTTTCCCCAACATTTTCTTTTTTGGTTTACTTCATTATCTCTGTTATTAAAGGAGATACACCGTTTTATAGCGTAACATGTTTCTATAGACTTTAATATTCAACACATTCATTGTTAAATGTTTTCAAGTAGGTTTCAAGATTAAAATACTCGTCTGGCAACTGGGCATACGAAATGAACGTTTAAGAAGCAATTTCCGAATAGTTTTTATCAGTATGGCGAATTTTATTTCACCTTTGTAACTTTAAAACACAACATCTGCTGACACATCGCTTGCAATGTCAGAAAAGGTCCATAGTCTACTTGAAAACATTTAATAATGAATGTGTTGAATATTAAAGTCTATAAAAACATGTTACGCTATAAAACGGTGTATCTCCTTTAATAACAGAGATAATGAAGTAAACCAAAAAAGAAAATGTTGGGGAAAGATGGACCTACCGTTTAATGTCAACTGCAATATGTTTCGGTTGCTAATATACTCCACAGGGTGATACGAATTTTCGGAAAAAAACATAGCATTTTCAGTACACCCAGTATAAATCGAAAATTAAATTTTTATCATAAACAGCTAAAACTATGACATTGTCAAGGTACCAACCTACAATGCAAAAAAAAATCATTCAAATCGGATCATAAATTTAGAAAAAAAATAGCATAAAAAATATGGGAAATTTATGATGTTGCGTTAATTTTGTCCAGGAGTTTATAAATAATAAAGAATATTTTTACTTTACGATTTGTTTTTAACTTACCCTACATAATTTTGGTACAAAGAGGTATGCAAAAAATTTTAACATAACTTTTATGCCTTTAAAACCTGTTGCCTCTTTACCCATTAAATAGAATTCGTTATTTGGTTGAGCCAGGGAGTTACATTCGATACCAAAAGCAGCTGAGGCGATGACATCGTTAGTGTATCTAAAATATTTACAACATTGCCTTATTTTATTTATGAAATCTAAGAATAATAAATGCAATATCATCGCATAGTTGAGGCAGCTAATTCATAGGACAAGCGATAATAATCCCACCTTGTATATGTATCTTTCATCTCCAACTCAATAACGTCCTCCTTCTTATCTAAAAAGAACTGAACAAAGTTTTCTGCGGTTTCTTGCATCAAATGAAACATATTCTTCATTTTGCTGCTAGTGAAGGAACCACTGAGAGTAGCTCTCATTTCCCGCCAACGTTGTCCTAAAAATAGAGTAAGGACCCATCAATTGATAAATTTCATCTCCTATCATGTGGAAAAACTTATTATTCATTAACTGTTTCCTTCACAGTTAGTAGATACTTGTCTATTGTCTTGTTTAAAATAAGAATGCATTTTCGACCGAAACTTTAACGAAGGAAACTTTCACTTACCTCTCAAAGAAAACAAATTTCCGCCCCATAGTGAATCAGCGTCAGGATCAATAAAAGGTCTGTGATCAGTAAAATGATCAAAATCTTTAACAGTTATTTGTTTAATTAGCTCTGGATCTCTTAGGACTAAAGTGGGTACTGTAAATTGATAGCATCCCATATATCTATATGAAAAGATAATACACATATAGCAATGCTACTCTTACAAGATGATAGTCACTACTATTTAAAAAAGCCTTAAATGGACTGAACTGTTATATGATATTTAAATCTAAAAAATTCCAACCGAAATGAAATTGATCCACTCTATGATCTTTTTTACACTCCCTTGACTATCACCTCGTTACAGAAGCATTGTTATAACTGCTCTGATTGCAAGACAGTAGAAGCGCTGTGAAAATAAAGTTCCAATAATTATAGTTTTGAATAAAGAACAATTAGATATAGTGGCGTCTGTGAGTCCGAAAAAACCCCGAAGAATCGAAATATTTTCAGCCGGAGCAAGAGTACCTCCCCCACCCGTTTTCGAGGATGCTGAACATGATGGCGGCATCAGAATTTCTCTTTGGGGTTGCACAACCCCTCAAAACGGCCAAAAACCACCCCCAGAGAGGTTAAACGCGCTTCAAGAGGTTTCCCGGCAGAGAAACACACTTTCCCCCAGTTTTCGAGGATGCTGAGCACGGTGGTGGTGTTGGATATCGCATCCGACCCCTTCCAACCCCTCCACCGGCCAATACTCGCCCTTGAAAGGGGCAAATATATATCCCCCCCCCTGTTTTCGAGGATGCTGAGCACGTTGGTGGTGTTGGATATCGCGTCCGACCCCTTCCAACCCCTCCACCGACCATTACTCGCCCCCATTATGGAACGACATTAATTTTTAATAAAAAAAAGTGTTTAAAAGTTTTTTAAATTACTCTTTCTGCTTTGATTTTTTTTATTAATTGAAATTTAAGAAGAAAGTTTAACTTATTTTTTTTAAAATTAAAAATAAACTGACCACGACTTGGCGTTATTTCGCGCGAACTATTTGATTATATTTTTTCAGTTGGACCGGAATGAGAGACCATTACAACCAAAAAGAGAAGTGCAACTATTTTCCCCATTCACAACATCCTCGGAAACGGGGGGGAGGTGGGAGGGGGGGGGGGGGGGGTCGGACGCGATATCCAACACCACCAACGTGCTCAGCATCCTCGAAAACGTGGGGGAATATATATTTGCCGCTGATACTTGAAAAAAAATTCACCCCTTTTAGGGGCGAGTATTGGCCGGTGGAGGGGTTGGAAGGGGTCGGACGCGATATCGAACACCACCACCGTGCTCAGCATCCTCGAAAACGAGGGGAAAGTGTGTTTCTCTGCAGGGAAACCTTTTGAAGCTCGTTTAACCCCTCTGGGGAGTGGTTTTTGGCCGTTTTGAGGAGTTGCGCAACCCAAAAGAGAAATTCTGACGCCGCCATCGTGTTCAGCATCCTCAAAAACGGGGGAGGGGGGGGGAGGTACTCTTGTTCTGGCTGAAAATATTTCGATGTTCGTCCGACTCACAGACGACACTAATATAATTTTTTACATTTTCTTGTAACTTAAATATTTGATTTTATAATAACTGGTTATGTTACTCACCTCGAGTTTGGATACATTTTATACACCCACTCCACCATCTCGCAGATGCTATTTTTTCTTAAAATATTAGTCCATGAATCTCCAACAAGCGGCCAAGGATTCGTTTGATTGACCCCCAAGTTTTTCCAATGACTCATGGGTTTTACCCATGCATAATATATTAGGACAGCTAAGACCCCTGTTAGTAGAAGCCATATCATTGTGACAGGCTAAAAATAATCATTAAATAGAGCTACGCAAAGAGAGTTCAAGTTCAAGTCTATGATCTGTCTGTCTAGCTTGTATTTATTTCAGTCCGTTTTTTTTATTTCTACATGCATAGTATTATGTGGTGATTATATGAAACAGCTACCAAAATCAAATATACCTATAAATATATTTCTAAGACATACCTCACGTTAGTCATAAAATACGTCCACTCCAAGCTGGTCGATTAATCGAAATTAACACAAG
This sequence comes from Barypeithes pellucidus, assembly GCA_963991005.1. Classification (NCBI taxonomy): domain Eukaryota; kingdom Metazoa; phylum Arthropoda; class Insecta; order Coleoptera; family Curculionidae; genus Barypeithes; species Barypeithes pellucidus. Next base: position 15,380,609 of record OZ022561.1, on the reverse strand, counting down.
GAAAATATAACAAAAATAATTCAAGTGGGGTCAAGATCGTGCAACAATAACCTTCACACTGATAAGTGAGATTATGTGAGTGACAGTTTATATAAAAAATATTCGTAATAACAAGCAATTGGAGGCGTAAGATCACGATAAAAATAATTGAGTAATAATTGTTTTATTGACCTTTTTTGCAAATACATCATAGCTCACATAATGTATATTATTTTCAGTTTTGGCGAGCTTTTTTTACAAAATCAATACAACAGTAACACTCATGCTTGTGCTTTTACCGGGAAAATTGTGGGGTAGTTTTTATTCTTTACATTTTACATACTTTTGGGGGTACTGAATCCGAATTTGAGTTTTGTTAACAAAATTTCTTGACGCATTGAAAAAAATCCAAAAAAAATAAAAAGTCTCATTTTTTGGCGGCTTTTTGCTTATATCTCGGAAACTAACAACTTTTCACAAATAACCTTAATCATATTAATAAAATTTCCTACAAATTATATAGGGTGTTATGGAAATGACGTATTATATTTAAACCGTCAATTCCTGAGATGAAAACAAATTGAAGAAAAATATCCAAAAATGGTGCTTTAATTTAATATACCCTGTACATGACCTTATGTCAAACCAAAAATTACCACGTGGTGCCCTTGTCCGGAAGGTAAACACATTAACATATGGGAGTGAATCTTGAACAGTGTTGTCATACCTTCATGGTAAACTCTTTAGAAAATCAATATCCGTTTGACAGATTGCAAGTTGTTTATGTTTCAGGGTACATTATTATAAAATTTTACGTGCAGTTCAGTTCGCTAGGAAACAATCTCTGATTTATAAACTTGAACGAACCGCCGCGGAGTTTTTAAATGGTCAGGTACCTATGTTCTCATTTTTGCAATTCGAATGACACCCGTCAAATCTGGATAACCTAAAAGTTTATAAATGCCACTTACCCTTTAGAAAAAAAAATGCCACACCAAGTACCTATGTAACTTGAACAAAAACAAACCGGCACAATAAAATCACATAACACATCTAAGTACCATTCAATCTGAATTAGTATTTTAACGTGCTACTGTGTAGACAAAAATACGCCCTTATCGTCGCGAAAAGAACAAATAACTTAATAACTTAAACTCAGGTTTAAGTATTAACACACAAATCTACTTGAAAATTGTTAAAATGAGTAGGAAACCGATAACGCGTGTGAAAGTCGGCCGGCTTCTTTAAATCAGATATCAGGACAATATAAGCACGTCACCGTGAAACTCGAAATGGTCGCAAACAGGCCTTTAGAACTGATGAATGGGTAAATTTTCATGAAATTCTATATTTGCTTTAGCATACAGCCAGGGAAGTAGTTGCTTTGGGTTTTTGTACGTCATTGAACTAAAGGATGTACTCTAAAGTTTTAGACAAGACTTTAAAAGAATGGGATGTTAAAGAAACAGGAAAGTCAATAAAACATTATAATTCTATCTAATATCATAAGTTTTACAGCACTTCCTTATTACTCCGCTGTTAGTTTTTAATGCGTTTTAAACCAAACCAAAATCCTCCTTCAACTGTATGCTGTAGTGAGCTACGGTCCAATTTTAAAGGAATTCGTGTCTTCTTAGTTGGTACGATTTCAAAATTTAACAACAAATTATACAATAAGGCTTTAATTTCCAGAAGAGCAAATCTGGAACCTATACAGTTTCGTGGTCCTGATCCAAATGGCACGTAAGTATAAGGCTTGATGCTATCTTTATTTTCATCTGAAAATCGTTCTGGATCGAATTTATCTGGATTTGGATAATTGTTTGGGTCCCTGTGAATGCCGTGAATTGGCAGCCAAATCGTATCCCCAATATTTAGGGGCACTGGTTTTTCATCCGGATTGACAGGTTGAATAACGTATGGTTTAGTACAAAGTCTGTCCATTGCTGGCGCTGGAGGCCATTTTCTCAAGATCTCTGAAAATATAATTAATGTAAGATGTTTTTACCTGTGAAGAATCATCTATTGTTATTTTGACAAGGCTTGTTACCGCAAATTTAACATATTTTTCATAAGCTTTATATTAAACTCAAGGTTAACAAGTCCGATATTTATGAGTCATAGGATAAAAGTATATATAAACACTAAAGCCTTTAAAATATAGTTTTACCTGAAACAACCATATCCAAATACTTCATTTTCAATAATATTTCATATGTCACTTTTCCGTTGGATTTCCTATTGGTCTCGTTGATTTCATCTCTTAGTTTATCTTGAATTTCTTTATTGGTGGCCAATTCATGAGAGCCAAAGCACATTCCAGTAGATATTGTGTCAAAACCAGCAAGGAAGAAAATTAATGCCTGAGACGTTATGTCGTCATTGGTGAGGCTTCTAATTTGTTTGAATTTGCCTAAAGGATTGATTTAGGTTATTGAGAAATCAATAATTAAATGTTGAAAACGTTTTTCTGTTAAAAATTATAAATATGCATCAAATTGTCTAGTGATAATGATACGATTGTTTGAAACTTACCTATATCAGCAGACTCTTTTACAATGGCAAATCCTGTTTCAACAACTTCATTGTCCTCATGTTTAATTCCTTTTTTTGCTTCCAATAACAAATTTATCATATCCGGCCGAACTATTCCCTGCTCTTCCCTCACTCTTATAGTTTCATCGATGATGCTTTTAAAAAATGCTGTTATCTTCTTGTCAAACAGTGATATTTTTAGCAGCTAAAAAGTTAGTTATGGCGATTTTATTGATCGATTGTTGCTGTGTTTCTTCTTATCGATATTGGCATGTTGCTACCAATTGGTTAGAATTTTGAAATAAAAATTTTTATGGAAAAACAATTAGAGAAAACTTGTTCTGAATAGAACTAACATTTTTATAAATAATGAAGAAAATTCTTGATTCAAAGATTTTTTAACTTACCTTCAATAGTTTTGGCACAACAAGGTATCCAAAAAACTTTAAGGTTACTTTTATGCCTTTAAAGCTTGTCACCTCTTTACCCATTAAATAGAATTCATTATTTGGTTGAACCAGGGAATCGCACTGGATACCAAAAGCAGATGTGGCGATGACATCGTTAGTGTATCTAAAATATTTACAACACCGTCTTATTTTATTTGTGAAATCTAAGAATAATAAACACAATATCATCGCAAATAATTAAATAAGGCTGTTAATTCATAGGTCACTGACAAAGTTAACATAGAAATAAAAGTAAAGTGCCGAATGGTATATGCAAGGCAGCGACTCTTTAAGATCCACAATGGCATACAATATATCTTTTACTACAGTGTCAGACTTAATGTGGTTATAATCACAACTAATAAACGATAATAATCCCACCTTGTATATATATCTTTCATCTCAACCTCAATAACGTCCTCCTTCTTATCTAAAAAGAACTGAACGAAGTTTTCTGCGGCTTCTTCCATCAAATGGAATATGTTCTTCATTTTGCTGCTAGTGAAGGAACCACTGAGCGTAGCTCTCATTTCCCGCCACCGTTGCCCTAACAAAAAAAAATTATCAGTAGCTTATTTATTCCGTTTTAATATAAGGATACATCTTTCACATAACGAATATTAACGAACAAAACTTTCACTCACCTCTTAAAGAAAACAAATTTCCTGCCCATAGGGGATCAGCATCCATAGATGCCCTGTGATCAGTAAAGTGATCAAAATCTTTAACTGTTATTTGTTTAATTAGCTCTGGATCTCTTAGGACTAAAGTGGGCACAAGAAATTGATAGCATCCCATATATCTATTTAAAAAATTACATTAATATTTATTCTTCGCTTACAAGATACGCTCACCGTCTTGACAAAATTGATGATATGGGTTACCTCAAAAAGTGGGCATTGTATTTGATTTCGGCAAGAATATTTTAAAAATTGTACAGTACGGTCCTTTATTGTCACTCGTTACCTGCCCAATTTTTATAATTTTTTTATTAAAATATTTGATAGATACTAACTCTTTATTTATATTCTACTCACCTTGAATTTGGATACATATTATATACCCACTCGACGAACTCGCAGAAGCTAAGCTTTCTTAAAATATTAGTCCATGAATCTCCAACAAGAGGCCATGGTTTCGTTTGCTTGACCCCCAAGTCTTTCCAATGGCTCATGGGCTTTACACATGTGTAATATATTAGGGTAACTAAGACCCCTGTTAGTACAAACCATATCATTGTGACAGGCTAAAAATAATCATTAAATAGAGCTACGCGACGGGTTTGTGAGCAGATTCAAATATCTAGTTTTTATTTCCACAGTCACAATGATGGTGGTGGTGATGATGAAACAACAGTTACCTAAGTCAAATTATTCCTATCAAATTATATCTGACTGATAACATGATAGCTTTTAATGACTTGCATATCTTCATTAAATTAACAATATAATTTTAAAATCTTGCAACAAAGAAACCAGACCTTAAGGAGTTACACGGTGCCTGTACTGGATTCTAGTAACTTATACAAGTTGCTGGCACAGTGTAATGTAGCCTTTAAGGTATACATTCCAGTTAATAAACGGAAGCTACTATGCTCGGTAAATTTTTCCTTGTTTATATCGTGCACATTATTATAAAAATTTGATATTGTGATCTAAGTACCTAAAATTTACTCAATATGTACTTATACTATCAAGTAATAGTTTCAAAATCCTATAAATATATTTTTAGAACATACCTTAGGTTAAATATACAATACATCTACTCCAAAGTTGATTGATTAATTAAAAACTATATACAAAAATACCGAAAAAAAAATTCAGTGAGAACAATTGCAACAACAACTTTCACACTGATAATAAAGGATGCAGTATTATATTGATGATATATTAAAAAACCACCACAATAACAAGCAATGACTGTCATAGATATATGACAAGAACAATTGCGTTCTTTATCAGGCATTTTTAAAATTCGGCAGGAACGGACTGGCCTTTGGGACCACTGCGTTCAAATATCTGCGACTTTTTGCAAAAATCTTTTATTTTTTTGTACAGTAAAAAAGACTTAAGGTTGTTCTACGACCTACAATCGTATGTAAACAAATCGAAAGCGGCCTTCGTTATATTTGTAATAACTCAGCTGCTTGATTGTTTCTCGGGGGTTATCAGATTCCCTAGATTTGTCAAAAATGGAATCCATTAGCAACGCCGTAATACATTTAAAATGCATATGGGTAGACTTTGACAAACTGTGCTAGCGAGTAATTAATATGCCATGTCAGCTATGTGAAATTAAAAACTTATAAGTCTTATAATGGGGATTTGAACATGATCATGAAACTGAGAAGTCGGTAGGATTAAGAGCAGTTAGTAAAAGGGAAGGTGGATTCAGATTATCTTAAAGTTAATCCAGATATGAGGATATAAGTCGTTGTGAAAGTTGAAACGGTGGCAAACCAGCTTTTGCAGTAATAAATAGGTAAATTTTAATAGAATTCAATATTCTGTTTGACAAAAAAAGAGTAGTTACTATAAGATATCTAAAATATAAGGAAACAAGAAGCGAACATACAAAGTTTTATTTTTAGCTTCTAACATAAATTTTACAGTGTTTATTTATCACTACACTCTTAGCTTTTAATGCGTTTTAATCCAAACCAAAATCCCCCTTCAGCTGTATGCTGTAATGACTTCCGGTCCAATTTTAAAGGAATTCGTGTCTTTTTAGTTGGTACGATTTCAAAATTTAACAACAAATTATACAATAAGGCTTTAATTTCAAGAAGAGCAAATCTGGAACCTATACAGTTTCGTGGTCCTGATCCAAATGGCACATACGTGTAAGGCTTGATACTATCTTTGTTTTCATCAGAAAATCGTTCTGGATCGAATTTTTCTGGATTCGGATAATTGTTTGGGTCCCTATGAATGCCCTGAATTGGGAGCCACACTACATCATTGACATTTAGAAGTACTGGTTTCTCATCTGGATTAACAGGTTCAATAATGTATGGTTTAGTACAAACTCTGTCCACTGCTGGCGCTGGAGGCCATTTTCTCAAGATCTCTGAAAATATAATTAATGTAATAAGATCTTTTTACCTGTGAAGAATCATCTATTGTTATTTTGACAAGGTTTGTTACCGCAAATTTAATATATTTTTCATAAGCTTTATGTTAAACTCGAGGTTAACAAGTTCGATATTTATTAAAGGAAAATGAATCAAAGGATAAAAGTATATATAAACTATAGCCTTAAAAATATCCTTATTACCTGAAACAACCATGTCCATATACTTCATTTTCAATAATATTTCATATGTCACTTTTCCGTTGGATTTCCTATTGGTCTCGTTGATTTCAGCACGTAGTTTATCTTGAATTTCTTTATTGGTGGCCAATTCATGAGAGCCAAAGCACATTCCAGTAGATATTGTGTCAAAACCAGCAAAGAAGAAAATTAATGCTTGAGACGTTATATCGTCATTGGTGAGGCTTCTAATTTGTTTGAATTTGCCTAAAAGGTTGTTGAGAAATCATCAGTGGATTTTAACTATATGAAACTATAGCAATTTAAATGCTGAAAGCGTTTTTCTGTTAAAAATTATAAATAAGCATCAAATTATCTAGTGATAATGATACGATTGTTTGAAACTTACCTATATCAGCTGACTCTTTTACAGTGGCAAATCCTGTCTCAACAACTTCATTGTCTTCATGTTTAATCCCTTTTTTTGCTTCCAATAACAAATTTATCATATCCGGCCGAACTATTCCCTGCTCTTCTCTCACTCTTATAGTTTCATTGATGATGCTTTTAAAAAATGATGATACCTTTTTTTCAAACAGTGATATTTTCAGCAGCTAAAAAGTTATTTATGTTGATATTAGTGATCGATTCTTGCTATGTTCATTGTTTCTTCTTATCGATATTGGCATGTGGTTACCAATTGATTAGAATTTTGAAATAAATATATTTATAATTTTTTCTAGTTCCGAATAGAACATGTTTATAAATAATAAAGAACATTCTTGATTCACAATTTTTTGACTTACCTTGAATAGTTTTGGTACAACAAAGTATCCAAAAAACTTTAAGGTTACTTTTATGCCTTTAAAACTTGTTGCCTCTTTACCCATTAAATAGAATTCATTATTTGGTTGAGCTAAGGAATCGCACTGGATACCAAAAGCAGATGTGGCGATGACATCGTTAGTGTATCTAAAATATTTACACCATCTTGTTTTATTTGTGAAATGTAAGAATAATAAACACAATATATCATCGAAAATGAGGCAGTTAATTCATAGCTCACTGACAAAGCTAACATAGAAATAAAGTGCCGAATGGTATATGCCAGGCAGCCACTCTTTAAGTTCCACAATAGCATACCATATATATCTTTTACTACATAGTTAGAATTAATTTGGTTATAATCACAACTAATAAACCATAACCTTGTATATGTATCTTTCATCTCAACCTCAATAACGTCCTCATTCTTATCTAAAAAGAACTGAACGAAGCTTTCTGCGGCATCTTCCATCAAATGGAATATGTTCTTCATTTTGCTGCTAGTGAAGGAACCACTGAGCGTAGCTCTCATTTCCCTCCACCGTTGCCCTAACAAAAAAAAATGGTCAGTGGCTTATCTATTCCGTTATTTAGGATACATTTTTGACATAACAAATATTAACGAACAAAGCTTTCACTCACCTCTTAAAGAAAACAAATTTCCTCCCCATAGGGGATCAGCATCAGGATCGATAAATGCCCTGTGATCAGTAAAGTGATCAAAATCTTTAACTGTTATTTGTTTAATTAGCTCTGGATCTCTTAGGACTAAAGTGGGCACAATAAATTGATAGCATCCCATATATCTATTTAAAAAAAATACATTAATATTTCTTCTTCTTCTTCGCTTACAAAGTCTCACAGTCTTGACAAAAATGATGATATGGGTTACCTCAAAAAGTGGGCATGGTGTTTGATTTCGGCAAGAATATTTTAAATATTGTACAGTACGGTTCTTTATTGCCACTTTTCATCCCCTCAATTTTTATAATTTTTTTATTAATAGTTATTTATGTATCAAGGGTTTGTTCGGGTTTGTTCTATGATAGATGATTATACCCTGAGGGCGACAGTCTTACAAAGCCGAGGGCCTTTGGCCCGAGGGTTCATAAGTCGTCCGAGGGTATATATCTAACAAGCCCGTGGTGTATACAAACTTTTATGTCATACCAGTTCGTTTTAAATAATAAATATTTTTTTTAAATTTAATTTGATTTACCAATTTTTTAGTTTTACCTGCGACATTACCTTAACATTATTATAGCCTGCGCCTTTGTTGCTAGGGAGATAAGTATTCAAATGTTTAATGTGTTAAAGTCAAAAATCAAAAAGGCAACGCAAACCCTAGAGACAAGGCCGCTATACTGTACAACTTGTTGGAAAAAACACATTTAGGAAAATTCCCTGTATAATTGCAACCCGTGAACAACCCCGAAAAGTACACTGGTCATTGCTTACGTCGAACGTTGGCAACTTTTTAGCAGAAGCTTGAGCAAGAATGACTACGCTGAAGCGCCATGGTGGATCGAAGAGTACCACAGTTGCTGAAGGATATTTAGAGGATAGCATATCCTCAAAAAATGAGGTTCCAAAGATGTTGGCCGGCGTGCTATCTGGTTTTCCTTACAGAAACTAGAGACACAGACAATGAATCATGGCTCAACTTTTACTGCAGGAAATTTAGCTATCAGCGGAACCGGAAATTTATATTTTGTTATTTTGTTAATAAAGAATAAGTTAATCGAAAACTGTTTTTTGCATCTTAAAGACAGCGCGGGCCATAATGTGTACTTTATGCCCGCACGGGCATAAAGTAGTCCATTATGTAGATGGTATCTAAGGTATAAAAACACAATATTGCACTGGTATGACATAAAATATTTGATAGATACTAACTCTTCATTTATATTCTACTCACCTTGAATTTGGATACATATTATATACCCACTCGACGAACTCGCAGAAGCTAAGCCTTCTTAAAATATTAGTCCATGAATCTCCAACAAGAGGCCATGGATTCGTTTGCTTGACTCCCAAGTTTTTCCAATGGCTCATGGGTTTTACACACGTATAATATATTAGGGTAGCTAAGACCCCTGTTAGTACAAGCCATATCATTGTGATAGGCTAAAAATAATCACGACGTTTGTGAACAGATTCAAATATCTAGTATTTATTTCTACAGTCATAATATGTTATTAAAATGATCTATGTGGTGATGATGTCATAACAGGTACCAAAGTCAAATTAATCCTATCAAATTATATCTGACTGATAACATGAGAGCTTTTAATGACTCGCATATCTTCACTAAATTAGCAATATAATTTTAAAATGTTGCAACAAAGAAACCAGACCTTAAGGCGTTACATGGTGCCTGTATTGGAGTCTAGCAACTTATACAAGTTGCTGGTACAGTGTAACGTCGCTTTTAAGGCGTACATTCCAGTTAATAAACGGAAGCTAATATGATCGGTAAATTTTTCCTTGTTTTTATCGGGTGCATTATTATAAAAAATTGGATATTCTGATCAAAGTAACTAAAATTTACTCAATATGTACTTATACTATCAAGTTTCAAAATCCTATAAATATATTTTTTAGAACATACCTTAGGTTAACCATACAATACGTCTACTCCAAAGTATTAATTAATTAAAAAATTATATACGAAAATACCGCAAAAAAAATTTCAGTGAGAACAATTGTAACAGCAACCTTCACACTGATGATAAAGGATGCAGTAAGAGTGATACTTTATATTAAAATCACCACAATAACAAGTACTGACAATAATAGATCTATGACACGAACAATTGAGTTCTTTATCAGGAACTTTTAAAATTAGGCAGTAACGGACTGGCCTTTGGGACCACTGCGTTAAAATATTTGCGACTTTTTGCAAAAATCTTTTATTCTCTGGACAGTAAAAAAGACTTAAGGTTGTTCTACGGCCTACAATCGTATGTAAACAAATCGAGAGCGGCATTCGTTATATTTGTACAAATCCAGCTGCTGTCAATGATTGTTTTTCGGAGGTTATCAGATTCCATAGGCTTGTCAAAAATGGAATACATTAACTACGCCGTAATACATTTAAAATGCATATGGGTAGACTTTAAACTGTGATAGGGAATAATTAATATGCCATGTCAGCTATGTGAAACTAAAAACGTTAAAAGGGGATTTGAGGAAATGAGAAGTCGGTAGGATCAAGAGCAGTTGATATAAAGGGAAGGCTGGTTCAGATCATCTTAAAATTAAGCTGCATAAAGCATAATTATGAGGACAATATAAGCAAGTCGTCGTGAAAGTTAAAACAGTGGCAAACCAGCTGTTGCAGTAATAAATGGGTAAATTTTCATACAATTAAATATTCTGTTTGGCAAAACAAGAGTATTGCTAAGATATTTAAAATAAAAAGAAACAAGAAGCGAACATACAAAGTTTTATTTTTAGTTTCTAACATAAATTTTACAGTGTTTATTTATCACTACACTTTTAGCTTTTAATGCGCTTTAATCCAAACCAAAATCCGCCTTCAGCTGTATGCTGTAATGACCGTTCCAATTTTAAAGGAATTCGTGTCTTTTTCGTTGGTACGATTTCAAAATTTAACAACAAATTATACAATAAGGCTTTAATTTCCAGAAGAGCAAATCTGGAACCTATACAGTTCCGTGGTCCTGATCCAAATGGCACGTAAGTATAAGGCTTGATACTATATTTATTTTCATCTGAAAATCGTTCTGGATCGAATTTATCTGGATTTGGATAATTGTTTGGGTCCCTGTGAATGCCCTGAATTGGGAGCCAAATCGTATCCCCAATATTTAGGGGCACTGGTTTCTCATCCGGATTAACAGGTTCAATAACGTATGGTTTAGTACAAACTCTGTCCACTTGTGGCGCTGGAGGCCATTTTCTCAAGATCTCTAAAATAGTACATTACGTATCAAGGGCCGAAAAAAGGATTTTCGGACGAGATGCGCACATCTTTGAAAAATTAACTGCTAATTTAATTTATATATAATCCGCTATTTATTATCGCTTGTAGTATGGCTCGGTGGGTAGAGTGTCCGCCTGGCGAGCTGAGGGTCGCGGGTTCAAATCCCGCACCGACAATTCTGGTTTTATTTATTTATGAGCACATGGTGACTCGAAGCGGACGGGAAAAATCTTTCCCGCCCGCTTCGATACTTTCCCACCCGCTCTCTTGGAAAACGCCAGTTTCGGTGAACATGCATGAAAAGAGGCACTTTCGGGGCACATGTAAACAAATATAATTAATGTAATAAGATGGTTTTACCTATTGTTATTTTGACAATTTTTGTTACCGCAAATTTAACATATTTTTCATAAGCCTTATGTTAAACTCAAGGTTTACAAGTCCGATAGGTAGTTATTAACGGAAAATGAGTCATAGGATAGAAGTATATATAAACTAAAACCTTAAACTGGCAATAAAAATATCGTCATTACCTGAAACAACCATGTCCAAATACTTCATTTTCAATAATATTTCATGTCACTTTTCCGTTGGATTTCCTATTGGTCTCGTTGATTTCAGCACGTAGTTTATCTTGAATTTCTTTATTGGTGGCCAATTCATGAGAGCCAAAGCACATTCCAGTAGATATTGTGTCAAAACCAGCAAAGAAGAAAATTAATGCTTGAGACGTTATATCGTCATTGGTGAGGCTTCTAATTTGTTTGAATTTGCCTACAGGATTGTTTTTTGTTGAGAAATCACCAGTGGACTTTAACTATATGGAACTATAGCAATTTAAATGTTGAAAACATTTTTCTGTTAAAAATTATAAATATGGATCAAATTGTTACAATTGTTTGAAACTTACCTATATCCGCTGACTCCTTTACAGTGGCAAATCCTGTTTCAACAACTTCACCCTCTTCATGTTTAATTCCTTTTTTTGCTTCCAATAACAAATTTATCATATCCGGCCGAACTATTCCCTGTTCTTCCCTCACTCGTATAGTTTCATTGATGATGCTTTTAAAAAATGCTGATATCTTCTTTTCAAACAGTGATATTTTTAGCAGCTAAAAAGTTAGTTATAGCGATATTAGTGATCGATTCTTGCTGTGTGCATTGTTTCTTCTTATCGATATTGGGATATTGTTAAAAATTGATTAGAACTTTGAAATAAAAATTTTTCTGGAAAAGCAATTAGAGGAAACTAGTTCTGAACAGAATTAACATTATTATAAATAATAAAGAAAATTCTTGATTCACAATTTCTTAACTGACCTTGAATAGTTTTGGTACAACAAAGAATCCAAAAAACTTTAAGGTTACTTTTATGCCTTTGAAACTTGTTGCCTCTTTACCCATTAAATAGAATTCGTTATTTGGTTGAGCCAGGGAATCGCACTGGATACCAAAAGCAGATGTGGCGATGACATCGTTCGTGTATCTAAAATATTAACAACACCGTCTTATTTTATTTGTGAAATCTAAGAATAATTAACACAATATCATCGCAAATGTTGAAATGAGGCAGTTAATTCATAGGTCACTGAGAAAGTTAACATAGAAATAGAAATTAAGTGCTGAATGGTATATGAAAGGTAGCGACTCTTTAAGTTTCACAGTAGCATACCATATATATTTTACTACAGTCAGAATTAATTTGGTTATAATCACAAGTAAACGAAAATAATCCCACCTTGTATATATATCTTTCATCTCAACCTCAATAACGTCCTCCTTCTTATCTAAAAAGAACTGAACGAAATTTTCTGCTGCTTCTTCCATCAAATGGAACATGTTCTTCATTTTGCTGCTAGTGAAGGAACCACTGAGCGTAGCTCTCATTTCCCGCCACCGTTGCCCTAACAAAAGCAAATTATCAGTGGCTTATTTATTTAGTTGTTTAATGTAAGGACACATTCTTCACATAACGAATATTAACGAACTCGCTCACCTGTTAAAGAAAACAAGTTTCCTCCCCATAGGGGATCAGCATCAGGATCGATAAATGCCCTGTGATCAGTAAAGTGATCAAAATCTTTAACTGTTATTTGTTTAATTAGCTCTGGATCTCTTAGGACTAAAGTGGGCACAATAAATTGATAGAATCCCATATATCTATTTAAAAAAATTACATTAATATTTATTCTTCGCTTACAAGATAAGAATACTCTCGGTCTTGACAAAAATGATGATATGGGGCATTCTATTTAATTTCGGCAAGAATATTTTAAATATTGTACAGTACGGTTCTTTATTGCCACTTTTTGTCCGCTCAATTTTTATAATTTTTTTATTAAAATATTTGATAGATACTAACTCTTTATTTATGTTCTACTCACCTTGAATTTGGATACATGTTATATACCCACTCGACGAACTCGCTGAAGCTAAGCCTTCTTAAAATATTAGTCCATGAATCTCCAACAAGAGGCCATGGATTCGTTTGCTTGACCCCCAAGTTTTTCCAATGACTCATGGGTTTTACACATGTATAATATATTAGGGTAGCTAATACCCCTATTAGTACTAGCCATATCATTGTGACAGGCTAAAAATAATAATTAGATAGAGCTACGTGACGCGAGCAGATTTAAATATCTAGTTTTTATTTTCACTGTCACAATATGTTGTTAACACGATCTATGTGGTGATAATGTCACAACAGTTACCAAAGTCAAATTAGTCCTATCAAATTATATATGAGAGCTTCTGATAAGTCGCATATCTTCACTAAATTAGAAATATAATATTAAAATGTTGCAACAAAGAAACCAGACCTTAAGGAGTTACACGGTGCCTGTACTGTATTCTAGTAACTTATACAAGTTACTGGTACCATGTAACGTCGCTCTTAGGCATGCATTCTAGTCAATATACGAAAGCTAATATGCTCGACAAATTTTTCCTTAATTTTATCGGGTACATTATTATAAAAAATTTGATATTTTGATCAAAGTAACTGAAATTTACTCAGTATGTACTTATACTATCAAGTTTCAAAATCCTATAAATATATTTTTTAGAACATACCTTAGGTTAACCATACAATACGTCTACTCCAAAATTGATTGAATAATTAAAAACTATATACGAAAATACCACATAAATTTTTGCTGTAAGAGCAATTGCAATAACAACCTTCACACTGATGATAAAGGATGCAGTAATAGTGATACTTTATATTAAAACCTCACCGCAATAACAAGCAATGATAATAATATATCTATAACAAGAACAATTGCGTTCTTTATCCGACGCTTTTAACATTAGGCAGTAATGGACTGGCCTTTGGGACCACTGCGTTAAAATATTTGCGACTTTTTGTAAAAATCTTATATATTTTCTGGACGGTAAAGACTACGACCTTCAATCGTATGTAAACTTCGTTATATTTGTACAAACCCAGCTGCTGTCAATGATTGTTTTCGGGGTTATCTGATTCCCTAGGTCTATCAAAACTTAGCATTAGCTACGCCATAATATATTTAAATTGCATATGGGTAGGCTTTAACAAACTGTGATAGCAAATAATTAATATGTCACGTCAGAAATTAGAAACATCCCAAGTAACACGGATCGTCCAAAAAAAATTTAAAGCTAATCAATCATTGGCTTTTAAAATCTGCAGCTCTTTGATTTTCATTTGCATCTGTAATAACCTTAAAGCGGCATAATTTTACAACTAAATTTTCCAGCGTGACTAGTTTACTTTCAAACTTTGCTAAATATTATATTTAAATGCCATTTTTATTGCCAAACGACAGCTGGAAGTAATAGTCATATTTTTTGTTGGATAGTACTACCATTCTTTTGCCAAACAACCTATTTTATGGACAATGCCATTAGGTAATAATATTTAGCTGTAAAGTTGACTTTACTGCTAACAAATGGAAATCCAACAACACCATACAATAATAGGCCAAAAAGTGGTAAACATTCCTTCAAAATAACTGGATAATTAACCACCATGTCTTATGTTGACGGCCATTTATTTCGTACAATATTGGTGCAGTAGAATAAAAGAAAACATCGTCCATTTTAAGAAAATTGATCATTTTTATTTTTGCTTTTAAAAACAACAATATTAACGAACAAAAATTGGCACATCTAACTTTTAATTAGAAAAACTTGTTCAGGAATATTTTTAATGGTTTTTTATTTCAAATATATAATTTTAAATTATTACAAAAGTTATTGAATTTTCTAAAATATAGAAAATAAATGAAGAGAGAAGAGCTACCTTACCCGTATTTAACGATAAAACTACCTTCCCACATTCATTTTGTTGTCCGAGAAGTTCGAATAACACCCATAGATAATACCGCCTATAAATAACTAATACTATACTGCCATTATGCTTCGTTAACCATCCAAATATAAGTGAGGACGTAAAGTAAGGAATAAATTCATTATCTCGCAAACTACAATTTTTTTAAAAATCGCTCGGACCCTTCGATTTTGTTTTTCGAACGCGCATATTCTGACATAAAATGTAGATATACAGTGTTGCAAATAAGAGTGACACAAAAAAAATGTTTTTCTTAAATAGAACCCACTGTATATTATTGCATGTACGGATTCTTCGGAAAATCCTAAATATTTTTCATGTAGCATGTGCTATACCTTAGCCCAAATCTTGGGACATCTCTTACATTACCGAATTGCCTAAACTTGTACTCAATTTTGCTTACTGTTGATTGTGATATTGGCGGACGATTGGGGTATTTTTGATTAAATAACTCACGTTTCTTGCTGTGTTCTAACCCTATCACCGTAGCCCATCATCATCAAAACCTCTATGCGCTGTTTCTCAGTGAGCCGCATTTTAATTTAATTTAGTTATGAAAAAACGAAATGAGTCTTTTGAAAACTAGTAAAACGTTAGGAAAATACACATAAAACTGACAATAACAGTAACTATTGACATTAATTCTTTTGGTTCTTGCATCATAACTCCAAAGCCTACTTGACTTTTCTTGCGCTTCACGCATGCTGACTACAGGTTTTCCTCAGCGTGCATGAATCAATGCAAGTCTTGATTGATTACGAAATATCTGATTCTCAAATTTTGAATGAGAATAACTCCAGAACGCTTGGGCTAAGGTATAGCACATGCTACATGAAAAATGTTTAGGATTTTCCGAAGAATCCGTACATGCAATAATATATAGTGGGTTCTATTTAAGAAAAAAAAAATTTTTGTGTCACACTTATTTGCAACACCCTATATATCTACATTTTATGTCAGAATATGCGCGTTCGAAAAACAAAATCGAAGGGTCCGAGCGATTTTAAAAAAAAAATGTAGTTTGCGAGATAATGAATTTATTCTTTACTTTACGTCCTCACTGTATATATTTAGTAATCTAAATATTGGCGTGCCCTAACCTAAAAAAATTCTGCAGCCATATGGCTATAAATTCCATTTAAAGGCCGGAAAATGTTGTACCATTTCGGCTGTCACAGCGTTTTAAGGCCGTCATAAGAGTGTCTAGGCAGCTTTCTGTAAAAGCTAAAATGCTCTAAATATAACTGGAATAACGTTGCCACAGCCTATTTGAAGCCTTTGGTGTTACTTGGGATAAGTCTTATAATAGGGATTTGAACATGATTATGAAAATGAAAAGTCAGTAGGATTAATAATAATAATAATAATAATAATAATAATAATAATAATAATAATAATAATAATAATAATAATAACAATTGATAAATAATAATAATAAAGAACAATTGATAATAGATATGATCATACTAAAACAGACCGAAAAGGAACGTAGAAATCTACACACTTGCTATATAGACTATAAAAAGGCTTTCGACTCAGTACCTCATAGCTGGTTAACAAAAATCTTGGACATTTATAGAATTGACACTAAAATCATACAATTTCTGACGGAAATAATGGAAAGCTGGAGAACAAAAGTTACCATAAACTCAGGATCTCAAATCGTACTAACGGATGAACTATACATCCGGCGAGGCATATTCCAAGGAGATGCTCTTAGTGCTCTTTGGTTCTGCATGTGCTTAAATCCACTCTCAAATGCCCTAAATAACTCTCAATACGGCTTTAATATAAAACATCAAAAAACAACACAACATAAAATCAACCACCTCCTCTATATTGATGATATAAAAATTTACGCACCAACTCAAACACAACTTAAAGGACTGCTCAAGATCACAGAAACATTTACAACAGATATACAAATGGAATTCGGGATAAATAAGTGTAAAACATTACATATTGAGAAGGGTAAATGGAAACAAGGCGAATACAATGAAACCATAAACAATGAAATTCTAGAAAACATAGCAAAAACCGAAACATACAAATACCTTGGATTCCAACAAAACACTAAGATAAATCACACAGATGTTAAAATACAATTAAAGGAACTATACAAACAAAGATTACTCGCTATATTAAGAACCCCACTCTATTCCCGTAATCTCTTCAAGGCCATCAATACATTTGCAGTCCCAATTCTCACATACTCGTTCGGTGTAATCAAATGGACCCAAACAGACCTGGAAAATATCAATATCCTCACGAGATCAGAGCTAACTAGATACAGAAAACACCATCCGAACTCATGTAAAGAAAGAATCACAATAAATAGGAAAGAAGGAGGGAGAAGTATGATAGATATTCAAGCACTACACGCAAACCAGATCCAAAAACTTAGAAAATTCTTCCATAATAAGCAAACATCCCTGCACCAAGCAGTCTGCAAAGTTGACAAAAATTATACCCCCCTTGATCTATCCACAACCAATCACCCATCGGACACTTACACACCAACACAAAATATAGAAGATAAACTTAGCTCATGGACAACAAAGCAATTACATGGAAAACATAGATACAACATACAACAAGACCACATCTCAAAGGAACTCTCTTATAAATGGCTCATGGATGGAAGAATCTTCCCTGAGACCGAAGGATTTCTGCTAGCAATTCAGGATCAGGTCATAGCCACGCGGAATTACCAAAAATACATAATAAAAGACCCAAATATACAAACCGATACATGCAGAAAATGCCACCAATATAAAGAAACTATCAACCATATTACGGGTGGATGCAAAATCTTAGCAGGCACTCAATATACCGATAGGCACAATATGGCAGGAAAAATCATCCATCAGGCACTAGCAAAGACATATAAACTCGTCACAGAAGAAATACCATATTATAAATATTCCCCAACAACGGTCATAGACACAAGTGAATACAAACTATACTGGGACGTAGAAATCCATACAGATAAAACAATAACATGTAATAGACCAGACATCGTATTCCAAATCAAAAAAGAAGAAATCACCTACCTTATAGATATATCCATACCTAATGACCATAACATCCGAGAAAAATATAGGGACAAGATAGCAAAGTATACTGAATTGGCAATAGAAGTCCAGAGACTTTGGAAACAGAAAAAAGTAGTCATCATACCATTCATCATTTCTGTTACTGGCATCACCCCACACATTTTCATTACTCATCTTGAACAACTCAATCTAAACGCAAATATCCACACAAATATACAAAAGTCTGTCATCCTAAAAACATGTAATATAGTACGATCATTCCTCAATTCAACCAACAGAATATGAGATGACTTGGTTAGCCCGTCACCTCAGAAACGAAACACCACTTGATTAAAAGTGAGAAAAAAAGAAAAAAAGAAATAATAATAATAATAATAATAATAATAATAATAATAATAATAAGAATAATAATAATAATAATAATAATAATAATAATGTTAAACAATCTTTTTTCAAAAGTATGTTAACAACATAAAACGAAATAACGTCAATATAAAAATAGAGAAATTTCTCAAAATCATACAGGATACAAAGCTAAAAATTTTTAACACCTTCCTAATATTCGGTTACATTGTATGGTTCTACAGTGTGTACATAAAGTATACACACGTGTATAATAATTTTTAATGGCGCATTTTTTCCCATACAAACTTAATATACAAGGTGGCTCATGTAGTAGATATGAAATTATCGACGATTTTTTTAAATGCGAACCCCTATATTTTAGTTCAGATCTGTAATCTCCAAGAACAGCTGATTTCAAAAACATAACACACTTAGGGCCTAAAATTCATAGTTTCGTTACTACAGGGTAAAACAAATACTTTTATTTAAGATATTTTTTTTGGCTTGGGAGGCATCAATTAATTACGTGAGGCGTTTTTAGCGATTTTTCAACCCCCCTTCCCCCAATAAAAGATTTCGTGACATTTGGCTCAATCCCTTCCGCCATCACCCAATTTTACCTGAAAGCCTTACGTAATTAATGGACGCACCATCATTTGCTGTTACTTATGTTTTTTCTCAAGTAGGCTTATTTGCTGTTATGTAACTATGGTATTTAGATAATGTCATTGTCATAACATTGTATTTTTCTAGTAAGTTTATTAGAAGTAATAAATTTTATTTTAAAACATATTGAGTTACTATGCGTTTATCTTTAACACAAAGAATAGAAATTCTTATGATGATTGGATATGGTGATAGGATCCGTACTCAACAAGAAGTTTGCATTTTGTTTAACACTAAGTATCCAGCAAGACCAATTACTAGATCAACTGTGAGTAAACTTGAAATAAAATTTCGGGAAACGGGTTCAGTGGAAGATATTCCCAGAAAAGGCCGTCCAACTATTCCGGATGATAAGAAATTAGATATTTTATTGGCTATGGAAGAAGATCCCCACAACAGCGTCCGCCAGATTAGCATTGATCATGGGGCGGCTGCTATGACCGTTCATAACCTATTGACGGTAGAAAAATGGCATCCGTTTAAAATCCGATTGGTTCATGAGTTGAATGAAGATGATCCAGATCGTAGGATGGAGTTTTGTCAAATATTAATGGAAAGATGTAACTTAGATCCTTTGTTTGTTGAAAATATCCTATTTTCGGATGAATCTACCTTTAAATTAAATGGAGAAGTGAACCGGCAAAACTGTAGATACTGGGAAAAAGAAAATCCCAGGTGGATGCGTGAGCACCATACTCAATATCCTCAAAAAATTAATGTTTGGGCTGGTATTGTGAAAAACAAAATTATTGGGCCATATTTTTTTGACAACAATGTAAACGGGCTAAATTATCTTCATTTTCTTCAGAACTTTCTTATCCCTACGCTAGTTAACTTATACCCTAGTAGAAATAATCCAGGAATTCTAGATGAAAATTTGTGGTACCAACAAGACGGCGCACCTCCACATTATGCAACAGTAGTGCGCCATTACATAAACCAAGTTTTTCCGAACAAGTGGATTGGAAGACGTGGGCATGTTGAATGGTCGCCTAAGTCTCCAGACCTTACACCACTGGACTTTTTCTTGTGGGGTCACCTGAAAAATATTGTTTATAAAGTCAGACCTGCCAATATTGAAGATTTAAAAAATCGAATAACAACAGAATGCAGGAACATTTCAGAAGAAACCATAAGAAAAGTTCAACAAGAATTTATTGATCGCTTGGGGTACTGTCAGGCAGCAGAAGGAGGACAATTTCAACACTTAATTAAATAGCTTATTTAATTTTTTTACATTTTTTTAAATTAAAAATATCTTAAATAAAATTATTTGTTTTACCCTGTAGTAACGAGTTATTTAAGGCCCTACGTGTGTTATGTTTTTGAACTCAGCTGTTCTTGGAGATTACAGATCTGAACTAAAATATAGGGGTTCCCATTTAAAAAAATCGTCGATAATGTCATATCTACTACATGAGCCACCTTGTATATTAAGTTTGCAGGGGAAAAAAATGCGCCATTAAAAATTATTATACACGTGTCCGAGGATTTTTCCGAAATTTTTAGATTCCTAGATAATGAATTTGTTCCTTACTTTATGTACACACTGTATATCTACTAACATATTAAAAAAAAAATCTTTATACACTTAATATTGTCATCCATTTTTATTTGCGCTGCCAGATAATTAACAAACTTTATACAGTTATAATAAACCCCTTTTTCAGTTACGGTTAGTCTATGTTTTGAATAGTTATAACTTAAATGCCTAGATAAATAAATATTACGTGCAGCACTATCCCTAAATAACAATTTGTTTTTGAGAAAAAACCATATACATTCTTAAATAATAATAGCAGTTATTGTTAACAGTTAATTTTCTCTAAATTTGCCTCTACATGATTCCAGAAAATTTAAGCCCAACAGTATTCTTAATGCCCTTTTTTGTCATACAAACAACTTCTTTATATCCTTACAACCTCCATATAGAACTATACAATATTTGATATGTGTTTCAAAATTTGAGTGATATAATAACTTTCTTGGTGTATAAGTCTGTATATTTCGCAAAGATACGGAAGCTATAACATATAGAATTAAATTTTTTTTGTAACATATTCAACATGGTTATCCCACGTTAATACATCGTCCAGAACAATCTCCAAAAACTTAACATTCTCACTTATGTTAAGAGAATTGTCATTGATTACAATTGTGTGTAGTTGTTCGACCCATAACCTATTTGTTTTAAAAATAACAATGTTTGTTATATTACTATTTAAGATTAATTTGTTCCTGCCAAACCAACTGCCTGCATCCGTCATTATGTTTATAGTTTTTTCCACAACATGAAGGATATTGTCGTCATTAATCAGCATATTTATATCATCTGCATAATTTGTTTTTTTGCACCAGTCCTCGTAGCTGCTTGCTATTTCTGTGGTATATGATAAAAAGAATCGGTTCTAAAACACTGCCCTGCGGTACGCCAAGTTCGACCGATACTTCATCAGATAAGTATATTTTATTGTCCTGTCTAATTAAAACTTGTTGTGTCCTTTTTGAAAGGTAAGATTTGAATAAATTTAAAGACGTTCCTCTGACTCCATAAGAATTTAGTTTTTCAAAAAGTATGTTGAAGTTTAGTGTGTCGTATGCTTTGGATAGATCCAGAAATAGTCCCAAAGGGACATTTCCTGCCTCTAAAGTATCTAAAATATACTGTATAAATTGAAATACCGCTGTTTGTGTAGACTTGCCCTTTACATATCCATGCTGTTGATCACGTAACAAACTATTCGAAATAAAAAAACTCCATCAAATAATTTAGAAAATATCGAGAGCAATTGGTCTGTAGTTACCCATTACTGATTCATCACCTTTTTGGAAGACTGCCCAACTTTAAAGAGTTATTCAGAATATAAGAAATGGGCTGAACCATTTTCTCTTATAACATATTACATTAAATTAGAGGATACTCCGTCATAGCCACTACTTTGCTTATTTTTCATATTATTAACTACTTTAAGAATCTCTTTAGAGTTAGTTGGACGCATTTCTAGTGTATTGTCATTATATTCTATTTTAGAATCGAAAGGTAGATTATCTAAATTCTGATGTAGAGATGTGGCTGAATTTGCGAAAAAGGTGTTGAAGTCTTTGGATCTCCCTTTACTCTGATTTGTGGTTTAGATACCTTTACTTTTAATTTGATTGACAACAGACCATGTACTTTTTGATTTATTATCAGAATTTTTAATTCAAGCTGCAAAATATACTTTTTTAGATTCAACTAGTAGATTGTTATATTCTTTCTTTTTATCATTATTGTCTTTAAACAGGATGTTTCCACTCTTCAAGTGCAGTTAATAAAAGGGAAGGTTGGTTCAAATCATCTTAAAATGAACCCAGATATGAGGATAATATAAGCAAGTCGTCCTGAAAATTGAAACGGGGGCAAACAAGCTTTTGCAGTAATAAATGGGTAAGTTTTCAGAGAATTCAATATTCTGTTTGGCATAATAGTTACTAAGATATCTAAAATATATAGAAACAAGAAGCGAACATACAAAGTTTTATTTTTAGATTCTAACATAAATTTTACAGTGTTTATTTATCACTACACTCTTAGCTTTTGATGCGCTTTAATCCAAACCAAAATCCGCCTTCAGCTGTGTGCTGTAATGACTTCCGGTCCAATTTTAAAGGAATTCGTGTCTTTTTCGTTGGTACAATTTCAAAATTTAACAACAAATTGAACATCAAAGCCTTAATTTCCAAAAGAGCAAATCTGGAACCTATACAGTTTCTTGGTCCTGAACCGAATGGGAGATAAGTGTAAGGCTTGATGCTATCTTTGTTTTCATCTGAAAATCGTTCTGGATCGAATTTATCTGGATTTGGATAATTGTTTGGGTCTCTGTGAATGCCTTGAATTGGCAGCCAAATCGTATCCCCAATATCTAGGGGCACTGGTTTTTCATCGGCTGTGACAGGCTCAACGATGTATGGTTTAGTACAAACCCTATCTATCGCTGGTACCGGAGGCCATTTTCTGAGGATTTCTGCAAAGAAAATTAACTTTATTATACAGGGGTTGGCATAAGTCACCTGGTAGCCTTGAAAACAGTGCATGCGTCAGTTACACCGCTCTCCCATGATGAATCGGTAGAGGTGGCTGCATTGCTTGGCCCCCAAGGTCTTCGGACCTTACAGCGATGGACTTTTCAATTTTGGGCATGATGAATTTTCGCGCATCCGATCGCAAACGTCGGAGGTCTCAAACATTGGATAACAATCGAGTTCGAAATCATCAATGAAGACCTTGCGATGCTCGCCCGTAGTATTAATTCGATCGAAAACGTTATTTGAAGTGTATCGAGATGAACGGTGAACATGTTCAACACCTATTGTGTTATAATGAAATAAAACGAACGTTTTTTAAACTTATGTTAAAACTTATGTTAAAAGTTATGAAAAAAATTTCATTCACAATATGTCCAAATGTTTATTTTCCAAAATCCAGCATTGAAATTACATTATATTTTTTTTGTTTTCTTCTAAGTATCTATCTTAAAACGGAATGTTTTATTTTTATCAAAGTGTAAATGATTACGGTGCTTATCAGAGGGAATACTTAAGTGTTACTTAAGTTTAATCGCTTCATTTATAATCTTTATCCAATGTCTGAGAATATGTCGAGATGTTTATTTATTTAAAGTGAAAAGCAAAATGTATTATCAAATTACATAAAGAATTAATGGCATCTAATCTGGGCATCGATTTTTTGTATTATTTTTTTAAATAAAATGACACCAAAATCCTAAATTGGATTCACCACCGGACATACAACAAGGGATACATATAATTTTTGATTTGATAAATTAAGTTTAGTTAATAATTTGTATCTTTTATCTTCTCTGTCCTTTTAGTTGTGTTTTTTTTGGCTGTTGCACGAATCTGCAGACCTAATGTACGATAACATACTGTACTACTTTGAAAAATATTGACTTAAAATCCATTTTTACCTGAAACGACCATATCCATATACTTCATTTTTAATAATACTTCGTATGTCACCTTTCCGGTGATTTTTCTATTAGTTTCTTTAATTTCATCTCTTAGTTTATCTTGTACTTCCTTATTGATTGCTAATTCATGAGTGCCAAAACACATTCCAGTAGATATTGTGTCAAAACCAGCGAAGAAGAAAATTAATGCTTGAGACGTTATGTCGTCATTAGTGAGACTCCGTAGTTGTTTGAACTTTCCTAAAAAATAGATTAAGAATTGCTTAGATCTTTTGCTGATATTGATCGTATGTTTGTACTTTAAGCTGTACTTAATATCTTACCAATATCTGCTGATTCTTTGACAGTAGCAAAACCTGTTTCTTCAGCGTCATGCTCCTCGTGTTTAATTCCTTTTCTGGCTTCCAGCAGCAAATTGATCATGTCCGGTCGTACTATTCCTTGCTCCTCCCTCATTTTTATTGTTTGACTAATAATGCTTTTAAAGAAATCTGATACTCTTTTTTCAAACAAACTTACCTTCAGCATCTAAAAAAGAAAATTTATTAAAATACCAAATAAACTGAATAATTTTCTCACTCTAATCTTTTGACAGGACAGAGCTATCAGCATTGGCATTAATTTCTATTAAATTTGACTATACAACTTCAAAAGGAAGAAAATATGAAAAGCTGAAGTATCCGTTATACATATTATGTATATACAGGGTCCGCAAACGAAGCGTGGACGGAAGATTAAATCGTTATGGAAGAACTTATCAACAATACTAAAACATCTTGAGATATTAGATTAAAAGCGGCATGTTTTAAAAATATTTTACATTATACAGGGTGGCCCAAAAAAGTGTGAGAGCATAAAGTTATATTTTTTTAAATGGGACACCCAGTATTTTATTGCATATTTAGGTTCGTATTACTATCGTTTATAAGTGCCACAAATTTTATTTAATTTGGTTTTGTAGTTTCGGAGAAATAAATTAAAAACTAAAAAAAAAAGTTTTGCAGTCCTGAATAAAAAAATTAAAAAAACAATCCAGAACTATTTTTTAACCTCGGCATTAAGTGAAATTTATGACAAGAGGTCTAGAGATACTATGAATGTAATTGCATTTATTTATTTTATACAGGGTGTTCATAATAAGCTTTCAAAAACCCCACATTTTAAAATAATTTTTCTCAAGTTTTTCAAATGGAACACCCTGTATATTATTTGGCTATTTGACGTAGAATTCATAGACAATTTTTTTCTGTAATACAAGCATATAAGTTATATCCAGCCGTTTTCGAAATAATTGTAAATATCATAAATTATGTTGTTTAAATAGAGTTTTTATTGGGAAATTTTGTTATAGGCGACTAGACTAATAATTGCTAACTAAAGTAAATGTTCAAAATACCTTCTTTTTACTTAATTTAATGATTTTTCTCTACTGCCAACAGAACTCTTAATTCATTTTCTTCATTAATAACGGGTTTATTGATTATCATCCTTTTTGTGTACGCAGTGCTTCCTGTTGCTACAAATCTTTGCAACAACTTCTCGAAGGTTTCTGGTCTTGGCTTTCTCTCAATATCTGGATATCTTTCAGCATACACTCGGCTCGCGAGGATGCAATTTCTTGCACATTCACCCATCATATTTAGCATTTCTAAAGTTGTAAAATTCGACATTTTGTGTAAGTTAGTACTTAATTTCGGCGACTGAACAAATGTAAATAATTTTATTTGGCTGTCATAGTGACAATCTAAACAAAAAAAAATCATGGCAACTCGATTAAGAATAGAAAATAAAATTAAATAAATAAATGTAGCAAAAATGTATGCTTTTAAAATTTATATCGAATATAATACGGTAATCTCTAAGAGTAAAAGGAAGCTATTTTGAACATTTACTTTAGTTTACAATTATTAGTCTAGTCGCCTATAACAAAATTTCCCAATAAAAGTCTATTTAAACAACATAATTTATGATATTTATAATTATTTCGAAAACGGCTGGATATAACTTATATGCTTGTATTACAGAAAAAAATTGTCTATGAATTCTACGTCAAACAGCCAAATAATATACAGGGTGTTCCATTTGAAAAACTTGAGAAAAATTATTTTAAAATGTGGGGTTTTTGAAAGCTTATTATGAACACCCTGTATAAAATAAATAAACGCAATTACATTCATAGTATCTCTAGACCTCTTGTCATAAGTTTCACTCAATGCCGAAGTTAAAAAAATAGTTCTGGATTGTTTTTCTTGATTTTTTATTCAGGACTGCAAAACTTTTTTTTTTTGTTTTTAATTTATTTCTCCGAAACTACAGAACCTAATTAAATAAAATTTGAGGCACTTATAAACGATAGTAATACGAAACTAAATAGGCAATAAAATACTGGGTGTCCCATTTAAAAAAATATAACTTTATGCTGTCACACTTTTTTGGGCCACCCTGTATAATGTAAAATATTTTTAAAACATGCCGCTTTTAATCCAATATCTCAAGCTGTTTTAGTATTGTTGATAAGTTCTTCGATAACGATTTAACCTTCCGTCCACGCTTCGTTTGCGGACCCGTATAGGATAAGAAAACATATTTTTATACCGAAGAGAGGAAATGTTGGGAATGACATATTCCACAGTATTTAAGCGTTATTTATATCACAACGAATCGACTGATGAACATTTCCAATAACATGAATACCTAGTATTCACCTGAAAACGACTGAGGATGTTTACCAGTTGAAACAGTGTGATATAAAAAAATAAAGACAATGAAAATCCAAAATACATCTATCACTCATGATACAGTATTGTCTCTAACCTTCAAATAAAGATTCTACCTTTTGTAGAACCCCAGCGATTGAAACGTCAGAATTGAATTTTTAAATTAAGAAAAAAAAAGTTTAAAACTCAAAAACAAAATTAGTCAACTTACCTTAAATAGTTTTGGCACAACAAAGTAACCAAAAAACTTTACGGTCATTTTAAAACCCTTGAAACTTGTCGCCTCTTTACCCATTAAATAAAATTCATTATTTGGTTCAGCTAAAGAATCACATTGAATACCAAATGCTGATGTAGCAATGACGTCATTGGTATACCTAGAGTATTAATTAAATATTTAGGTAAATTTTGAGTATTCTTGTATAAAAACTTTAAATTTTGCTTGCAAATGCATTGATATAAGTTCACCTTGTGTATGTATCTTTCATCTCAACCTCAATAATATCCTCGTTTTTGTCTAAAAAGAACTGAACAAAATTTTCTGCAGCGTCTTCCATCAAATAAAAAATATTCTTCATTTTGCTGCTGGTAAAAGATCCACTGAGTGTAGCTCTCATTTCTCGCCATCGTTGTCCTAAAATCGACTTTCAATATGAATCTCAGAAAAAGAATCAATTCTACATAATTATCATGATATTAATCACTTCAAGTTTTAAATTTCTTGCAAGATTTTATTTGCTATGCTGTTTAATAATCTTAAGTTATGCCACAGGGATAAACAATAATGCTTTAAAATCTATTAACCGCTAATAAATCGTTGAAACATTTTCTGTTAAAGCATTTTCCGGCAAGATTTCACGCTGGTTCTAAAATTTCGTCCTACCTCTCAAAGAAAATAAATTTCCACCCCATAAGGGATCTGCGTCAGGATCAATAAAAGCTCTGTGATCAGTGAAATGATCAAAATCTTTAACGGTGAGTTGTTTAATCAAATCCGGATCCTTTAAGACTAAAGTCGGTACTGTGAATTGATAGAAGCCCATATATCTATAAAAAAATTTGAAAAAAGTTAATGGTTTAACCATCCAAGCTGAATGGGGAGACCGAGTAGGGTTGTGACAATTTTTACTTAAAAGAACATATCTCACACATACCACCATTATGATTTATAAGCCGCAATGTAGCTCAATCCTTGCTCTTTTAAAAACAGTCATCAAAGTCAATAAAAGTTATAAGGTTTCTGAGAAAATCCCCAAAATTGAAACTACTCCCTTTGTCACAACTCTCCTAACACCGAGGTAAATTGTGACAGGTACCAATGACTAGATTTAATAGATAAATTTACCTTTATATGAATTATAAACAAAACACACGTTTTTTTGCATAAAATTACTTTAAATTATATATATATATTCAGTCAAAATGCGCATACAGCGTAGCACAAAAAGATGGGACCATTTAAATTAAAGTATAGGATAGTGTGTGGCGCCCTCCACAAAATGCAAAAAAACGGTTGACAAATTTGTATTCCTCATCCCGAAAAAGCCCCATATACGAGATTTCGTGAAAACACAATGAGTATTGCAAAAAAACTGTAAATAAAATGTAACTCTGTTAATAATCAATTTTCGAAAAAAAGTTATAGGAAGAGGTAGCATTAATTCTCGGTCTATAATTTGTTGACCTTCCAGCGTAATAACTTGTGTAGTAAAAGAACACTGTTAAAGAAAAGATTTTCTATTGACTTCTTCAGAGATTACATGAACAACTATTATTGTTTATTTACCTCTGTTTCCTAGTTACTATTGCTAAGAACCACTACCAACCTAACATAACGTAATATAACTATATCCTAATAATATGAATTGCTGCAACCTAAGGTTTGTATACATCAACACTCCCCTTCAATTCTACATTTCTATTATAATAAATAAAAATATTATGCTATTGGTAATTATCAAAAACATGAATAATTAACAACATTTAACTGATTTCTAAAGTATTGAAATTTTTTAACAGAGAGTGCTTTTGTAAACAAATCTGCAACTTGCTCCTCTTTGTTCAGCTGCAGAGACTTGAGCTCCATCGAAATTTCATTCACGTCTTGCGTCAGTCTTTTTGTTTTGGTTTCTTTGTTGGTCAGTTCCATTTTGTTAAACTCCAGCTCCGCGTCGAACTGCTTGATTTTGTCGAGGAGCTTTTCCCGGTCCTCTATGGCTCGGCGTCGTTCAGCGCCCTCTTCGGCTGCTTGACGACTTAATCTTCCAACCTGCGTTTCCAACGACGCTATCTTATCACTCCAAGACGTCTTGATATCCGCCAGATGCAGTTGCGTTTCTTCCAGCCTCTGTTCCAGCAGTCTCTTCTCCGAAGCGACTCTGTCATCCGCCGAACTGCCACTATTACTACTATCGCGCAATATCACCACAAAGTCAGCTAAATGTTTCCGTTCTTGTTCGCTTTTCGCTAGCTCCGTAGCTAGGTGCGCTAGGTCTCTAGATGAAGAATGACGTAGGGCTTCTAAGTCGTCCTGGACATCACTCAACATTTCTTCTTGCCTCCTCAACCTGCTAATTTCATTCCTTAATTTCTCCAACTGGCCAGTAGCTTCCTTCAGCGCTGCC
This sequence comes from Barypeithes pellucidus, assembly GCA_963991005.1. NCBI lineage: Eukaryota > Metazoa > Arthropoda > Insecta > Coleoptera > Curculionidae > Barypeithes > Barypeithes pellucidus. The sequence goes on along the minus strand of OZ022561.1, from coordinate 15,350,903 downwards.
GTGCTCTCCGCGAGTTCTCTATCTTTTTCTAATGCTAATTGTTTTACCTTAGATAATTCTTGAGATTCTTTATGCTCTAAAATTTTCTGTTTGAGATCCTCAGCATTTTTTAATGAATCCTTTAAATTTGAAATTTGCCTGTAGGCTTCATCTTTTTCCTTCTCGAGCAATTGCAATCTCCTATCCTTTTCTTTGACTAAGTCCCGCCAGTCGTGCTCCTTCTGTTCAAGTCTTTTCGAAAATTCTGCCTCGATTTTAGCAATTCTGCGCTTAAACTCCTCTGGTTCTATTGGTCCTTCTTCTCGAAACCTATCTTGCAAGCAAACTTCACATAGCCTTGTACTCGGATACTTTGATGAATGACCCATTCTTCGATGCATTAAATCAGGATCACATTCTGTAAAATTTCCATATGCATGTTCTACTTCAAAATTCAAAACGTACAAGTTTCTTATTAAGCTGCCTTCTATCACAATACCTTTTTGATTATGTATTATGATTTTTCTTTCCTGAAAACTGATACTGATGCCCTTTTCTTGAAGTTTCTTTACAGATAGTAAGTTGTATGTTAAATTTTCACACTCTAACACATTGTTTATAGAAATTAGTTTGCCATCTGATGTTCTTACTTTTAAAGTTCCTTGCCTTCTAGCTATAATCGCTTCTCCTTTCTTAGCTACATTTATTTTAAAATAAACTTCCTTTACATCATTTAACAGTTGTCCTACATCTGTGCTAACTAAATGGTGTGTAGCACCACTATCAACTATGAAGGTAATACTGTCTTTATTTTTATTTTGTTTTAAAAAGCTGTTGTCTTCACATGTGATAAAGACTATTTAATTTTCTTGTTCTTCCGTCACATTGCACCTTCCATTATTTCTACCCTGGTTTCTCTTAGGGCATTGGTACTTCTTGTGACCTTTTTCCCCACATGAATAGCACTTGAATATAAATTTTGATGGACTACCAAAATTTCCATTTCTTTCCTTCTGTTTTCTGAAATTCTTTCTGTCACTGTAAAACACTTGAGGCGCTTCCTGCTCTTCTAAATTCTTAGCTTGCCTCGCTTCCTCCATTAATAATTTATTCTTCACAAAATCAAGGGTAACACTAGTACCACCTTGACAGAATATTATATCAATAGCTGTAGTTACCACTTGATAGCTTTCTGGCATGGCTGAGAGTACTTGAGTTATTATTTCTGTATCCTCAATTTTTCCTCCACTGTTCTTGATTTCAGATACTGTTCTTTCAAATTCAAAAAGAAATTCACTAAGCTTGTCTTTTCCAGAAAATTTTAAATTTCTTAATTTTCTTTGCAGTTGAACTTGATTAGCTAGCCCTTGCTTCTGAAATGTACCCTTTAACTCTTCCATAATTTCCTTGGCGGTGCTTTTGGATTTAATCATTTCCAACACATTATCTCCTAACAATTGGATTATCAGGTTTCTAGCCTTTACGTCATTTTTCTTAAAATTGGTAAGCTCAGCACGTTCCTGTGTTGGAGCTTCTCGTTCTAACATCTCCAGAACCCCATGATGTTGCAGACATAGTTTTACTCTGAATTCCCAGTTTGAAAATCCTTGTCCATCGAATGGTTTCAAACTTAAAGCCGGTGACAATGCCATTTTGTATGCCGACCTTCTGCTTTCTACTTCTCAAAAAAATGCTTTTCACTTGTAATTAACTTCCCGTGCTTTTTACTCTTTCCTCACTTAGTTTTCTTCTGGGCCCATAACCTGTTGACCTTCCAGCGTAATAACTTGTGTAGTAAAAGAACACTGTTAAAGAAAAGATTTTCTATTGACTTCTTCAGAGATTACATGAACAACTATTATTGTTTATTTACCTCTGTTTCCTAGTTACTATTGCTAAGAACCACTACCAACCTAACATAACGTAATATAACTATATCCTAATAATATGAATTGCTGCAACCTAAGGTTTGTATACATCAACACAATTATCCCCTAAATTTCTTGCTCATCATTTCCGGACGCCCTGTATAGAAATTCGGGATTAAAATTTTTCGTTTCATAACTTTACTCAGTGGATTTGGAGAAAAGGCATTTTTTTAAAATTGATATTTTGATTACCTGTTGTTTGGATATAAATTATATACCATTTCGGAGAATTCGGCAAAACTGATTCTCTTAAACATGAAACGCCATGAATCTCCAAAAAGTGGCCATGGTTTAGTTTGATTCACTCCTAAGTTTTTCCAATGACTTAACGGTTTTATACATGTGTAGTATATTAGGAAGACTAGAACCGCTGCTAGTATAATCCAGATCATTTTTATGACCTAAAAGGAATTAAAAATGATGAAAATAATAATGATAAAGCTGAAAAAGATAGAAATAGGGGAATGTTTTTATTACTATACGTATCATTTTATAATGTCCTTATCGCCAAGAGTAAATAAATCTCCCTTTCTTTGCTTGTAGTTCAATGTGACTCCGATTTGTTCAATACATTTCTGTAAACGTCTTTTCCATTGATTGTACCTTTGAATATCGATGGTTGAAGAAAAACGGATCAATGTTAAAATCGAACAACTTATATAGGGATACGAACACCTGGTTTACACTGATTTCATGTCGATTTAGGAGTTCATCGCATTAAGAATTGGGCATATCTATCCGTCTTTCTCATCGTTCGAAATTCAAAGATTGTGCCATTGTGAACAAGTTTTCAAATAATTGTGCAGACTATTATTACTAGTACGTTATTCTGTTGATGTTAATAACGTATCTCACATATTTTTTAACACATTAAGGATGAAATTCACTTATTCCATCAAAATATTAATTCTGTTTCGTTTTATAAAATATGCCCAAGTGATATTCAGTTATTAACTGCTTAGAAACATTTGGTCAGAAAACTAGTCATAAATGCTTAGCCAAGTGAAATATGAAAAATCCTCGAGGAATCTTTTTTGGTGAGAATATAATTTGGCTTTAACATGTAAGTCCTAATTATTTTTAAAAAGAAATAACTTATTTTTGTAACGTTTTAGGTAACTTCTTATTTTAACCTATCCTGTATGATATTCTGATTCGATCTTATTACTTTTAAATATATGATACGAGAACTTCTACCTGTACCTGTAAATATTTCTTACAAATATGGTTTAAAAAATATTTTAAACAACAAAGTTATTCAGAAAAAGAATAATGTAGTCAGACTTTTTGGCCCACCATGTATGTAATTCATTAGTATATTTTAAGCTAAGTAACTTGAATTTGTACTCTAGAAACAAAAATAATATCCTAATGACGTACCTCCTAGATTAATAATAAAATACACCCACTCTAAAGCTAATTAATTGATAGACACAATTAATTTCAATGGGATCAAGTTCGCGCAACAATAACCTTCAGACTGATGAGCGCATAAAGCGATTGATGCTTATATTATTAAAATATTGTAAATAGCAAGCAGTGACAAGCGATGGAATCACATAACAAATTAAGTTCCTTTGTTATTGAGCAGTGACGGACTGGCCTATCCAAAGATATTGCAAACTACATGTAGAGAAATGTACATTTCTAGCCTACACAACGAATACAAACAGTATTTTCCACCTCTTTCGGTCATTATTGCAGCATAGCCTGATTGACATATTTATCGTAAATGTATCTTGCAAAATCCCAATTAAAAATTTGTTAATTTGGTAATTACAACTGGATTAAGGTTAATCCGCAATTGCTCTTAAAATAAATTTATTTTCCAATAATTTTACTATAAACTGTGAAAAGGCCATGAGAGATTCTTTAAAAAAATATTATTATACTTACAAGTATCAAACGAATCTTGAACTGCACTCTGGCAACATCTATTTCTATTTAACAACTGCGCTATATGTCCTCTACGATTCGTACCCAAAATATGAATGAATATTAATCTCGTAAACATTATAACGTTGGCGCTTTTATCTAACGAATTGTTCATATATTTTGGTTGATTTGTGTTTTTTTGTGATTATTGGTGAAGAATCGTCATTATTATAAACAATCATGGTGCATTCATGAGTAGTTTGTAAAAGAGTGGGTCATTTAAATAAGGATTTATCTTTTCATCGGTAAGTATGGTTAAGTTTTAATATTTAACCATGTGATATAACCAGACTTCAACATTGTTGCCATTCAGCAAACGCACATGTAGTTCTCTCTTCCACCCATTACTGACTTTCAGTAACATTTCAAACAATCACAGCTTCACTTTTCAAGAGTTTTATGAATGGATTATGAGATCTATAGGTTACTTGGGAATATCAGAATTACTTTGCAAAACAAGAACATTCCCAAAGACAAAAATAACATCAATATCACGGATGACTGTAATTTCTAGGCCTATTTTTAGATTATTATTATTTATAATACCAAAAAACTGTGTTGATAACTAGTAAAAAATTATGAAGAAACAATTCACGTTCTCGGTAAGTTGTAAACAACTTTCAAGAAAAACAATTGGGGCACTCTGCTAATTATTATAAATTTTCGTTGTCGATATTGGAACGGCGCGCGGCCGTCTATGTATAAAAAATAAAGAAACATGGACAATAAAAAGTTTTATTTCTAATTATTAAAATAAATTTTACAGTATTGCATTATCACTGAACCTTTAGTTTTTAATGCGTTTCAATCCAAACCAAAATCCACCTTCAGCTGTATGTTGTAATGCCCCACGGGCCAATTTTAAAGGAATTTGTGTCTTTTTCGTCGGCACAATTTCAAAATTCAACAATAAATTAAACAGGAGAGCTTTAATTTCCAAAAGAGCAAATCTGGAACCTATACAATTTCTTGGTCCAGATCCAAATGGTAAGTATGTGTAAGGTTTGATGCTATCTTTGTTTTCATCTGAGAATCGTTCTGGATCGAATTTATCTGGATTTGGATAATTGTTTGGATCTCTGTGAATGCCTTGAATTGGAAGCCAAATTATATCTCCAACATTTAGGGGCACTGGATTTTCATCGGAAGTGACAGGCTCAATGATGTATGGTTTAGTACAAATCCTATCTACTCCTGGTGCTGGTGGCCATTTTCTTAGAATTTCTGTAAACAAAATTTAATTTAATATACAGGGTCCGCAAACGAAGCGTGGACGGAAGATTAAATCGTAATCGAAGAACTTATCAACAATACTAAAACAGCTTGAGATATTGGATTAAAAGCGGCATGTTTTAAAAATATTTTACATTATACAGGGTGGCCCAAAAAAGTGTGACAGCATAAAGTTATATTTTTTTAAATGGGACACCCAGTATTTTATTGCATATTTAGGTTCACATTACTATCGTTTATAAGTGCCTCAAAGTTTATTTAATTTGGTTTTGTGGTTTCGGAGAAATAAATTAAAAACTAAAAAAAAAAGTTTTGCAGTCCTGAATAAAAAAATTTAAAAAAACAATTCAGAACTATTTTTTTAACCTCGGCATTGAGTGAAATTTACGACCAGAGGTCTAGAGATACTATGAATGTAATTGCGTTTATTTATTTTATACAGGGTGTTCATAATAAGCTTTCAAAAACCCAACATTTTAAAATAATTTTTCTGAAGTTTTTTAAAAGGAACACCCTGTATATTATTTGGCTATTTGACGTAGAATTCATAGACAATTTTTTTTGTAATACAAGCATGTAAGTTATATCCAGCCGTTTTCGAAATAATTATAAATATCATAAATTATGTTGTTTAAATAGAGTTTTTATTGGGAAATTTTGTTATAGGCGACTAGACTAATAATTGTAAACTAAAGAAAATGTTCAAAATAGCTTCCTTTTACTCTTAGAGTTTACCGTATTTTAGTTATTTCGATATAAATTTTAAAAGCCTACATTTTTGTACTTTTATTTATTTAATTTTATTCTTATTTGAGTTGCCATGATTTCTTTATTGTTTAGATTGTCACTATGACAGCCACTTGCACATTCATCCAGTATAAAAATCATACTGAACAAATGTAAATAATTTTATTTGGCTGTCATAGTGACAATCTAAACAAAAAAAATCATGGCAACTCGAATAAGAATAAAAAATAAAACTAAATAAATAAAAGTAGCAAAAATGCAGGCTTTTAAAATTTATATCGAAATAACTATAATACGGTAAACTCTAAGAGTGAAAGGAAGCTATTTTGAACATTTACTTTAGTTTACAATTATTAGTCTAGTCGCCTATAACAAAATTTCCCAATAAAAACTCTATTTAAACAACATAATTTATGATATTTATAATTATTTCGAAAACGGCTGGATATAACTGATATGCTTGTATTACAAAAAAAAATTGTCTATGAATTCTACGTCAAATAGCCAAATAATATACAGGGTGTTCCATTTGAAAAACTTGAGAAAAATTATTTTAAAATGTGGGGTTTTTGAAAGCTTATTATGAACACCCTGTATAAAATAAATAAACGCAACTCCATTCATAGTATCTCTAGACCTCTTGTCATAAATTTCACTCAATGCCGAGGTTAAAAAAATAGTTCTGGATGGTTTTTTTTGTTTTTTTATTCAGGACTGCAAAACTTTTTTTTTTAGTTTTTAATTTATTTCTCCGAAACCGCAAAACCAAATTAAATAAAATTTGAGCCACTTATAAACGATAGTAATGCGAACCTAAATATGCAATAAAATACTGGGTGTCCCATTTAAAAAAATATAACTTTATGCTGTCACACTTTTTTGGGCCACCCTGTATAATGTAAAATATTTTTAAAACATGCCGCTTTTAATCCAATATCTCAAGCTGTTTCAGTATTGTTGATAAGTTCTTCGATAACGATTTAATCTTCCGTCCACGCTTCGTTTGCGGACCCTGTATAGATCTAATTTTGAATATATCGCTATATACGTGGTGTTAGTTAATAACATGCTAATTATTTAAGGAGGTTATTCTTGGGTCCATTTTCAGAAAACAACTTCATTTTTTGGAAATCTTTAACACCCTGTATCTCAAAAGTAAGACGTTTAGGGGATATGTTCATATGATTTCTTTTTTTGAAAATGAACCCATGAATAATCTCCTTAAATGTTATTAAGAAATACACTGTATAGAAAATCAGGATTAGAATTTTTTTATATAAATTAATTAAATCTATTTTTGTAACCGAGGTTTCCTCTGCAAATATCGGAAAAGGGAATCAAATCGAAGTTTGTTATAAATTTAAGGAAGTTCGTTTTTTTCACGGCTTTCTCTATGTTATCTTCTTAGATAAAGTAGGCCGTGGTTTTTTGTTGCTATATTTTCAGTGGCGGTTCTTCCACACGAGCACATGCGCACGTGCACCCCCAAAACGAATAAAAAAATATTAATTTATATTCATTGAATATTATTTATAGTATAAAGTCCGACCCTCCCTAATACTTTATCGTACCGTCAAACCAAACTGTATATTATAAGCTCTCGATTCATCCGGCAACTCAGCAAGAATAATGACGCGAATGACGCGATATACTCGCATATGCGAAAAAGTGGCCGGAGCATAATGCCTTTTGTTTGTTTTTTTGGACAGCCGAGGAGAATCTGCTTACAGACATCTTACAGAGGCGGCTCTAAGGTAGTGTCGGGATATACTTAACTTTTCTGAATGAAAAGCTCCGACCGACTAAACTCCCCGCGTGAGTCAGGTATAAAACCTTTAACTCCTTTTCACTCGACGTGTTATTTTTTTCTCCCATATGTATGATTTTTATGTTAAGCCTTTAGGCGTTGCTCATGATGTTTGGTGTCAGCTCTAGTATCTTCTTCATTTGAACTTAATCAAATGAGCAAAATATGGGAGCTCCGTAACATATTGGCGGTAGGTGTAGGGTAGGCGGTGTATTTTTACAATAATCGTATAGTGTTTGTGTTTCGTGTGGTTTGTATGCGTGTATGGTTAGTATGGGCATAATGCAGTTTCTCTGTAGTAACAGGTGGTGGGGGATAGCGGGGGATAGCGGGGCAATGGCGATTTAACATGAAAAAAGCGCACAATTTTAGTGTGTGCCGCGCTGTTATCTGTTCGTGCATATATTTAGAAATTCGAACGTGTATGTTTTAATATTTTAATATTCTATATTTATTAAATAATGAAAATGAATAGTTTCACGGTGGACTATTTAAAAAATAACTTTAGCGCTTGAGTCTGGAGAAAAAAAATTGAAGTGAAGAATGCGGGAAGACCTAAACCCGAAATTAATTTAACGCAGACCACAAAGGGTAAATCTAGGGACTTTATTAGACAGTTTAAAAATTAAATATACGAAAAAAATGTATTTGTGGATGCAGCACAACTTAACCTTAACCTTTTTCCTGTTTGTACTTTGGTCACGGCGTGGCGGAACCTGCCTGAACAAAAAAATGGAATAACCGACTTGGGGCACTTAACACAAAAAAATGAAAACACTCAAGCTCATATCAATGCTCAGTTGGAGATACAGCTGGTATTTAAAATAATTTCGACGATACCTGTGAATCCCCTCTATCAGAGGTCATGAGCGGCCACTGGATGCTTTAATGTAATTTGAAAAATATAAAAATATAAAACCCGTTCTTACCTGAAACGACCATATCCATATACTTCATTTTTAATAATACTTCATATGTCAGCTTTCCACTGATTCTTCTCTTAGTTTCTTTAATTTCATCTCTTAGCTTATCTTGGACATCTTTATTAGTGGCTAATTCATGAGAACCAAAGCACATTCCAGTAGATATTGTGTCAAAACCAGCGAAGAAGAAAATTAACGCTTGAGACGTTATGTCGTCATCGGTAAGACTCTTTATTTGTTTAAACTTTCCTAAAAATAATTTAATTATTACCTACACTTATTTACTAAGGTCTGTAGAATATCTTAAAATAAATTGAAAAAATATATTGATGGTGTGTTCACGTTAAGCTGTCTTACCAATATCTGCTGATTCTTTGACAGTAGCAAATCCTGTTTCTTCAGCTTCATGTTCCTCGTGTTTAATTCCTTTTCTTGCTTCCAGTAGCAAATTAATCATATCCGGTCGTACTACTGCTTGCTCTTCTCTAGTTCTTATTGTTTCCCTCATAATGCTTTTAAAGAAATCTGATACTCTTTTTTCAAACAAACCTATCTTAAGCATCTAAAAATGGATATTTATTAAAATTCCCAATAAACTGAATAATGTCTGTGGGTTACAAAATTGTAGCTACCTCAACCCACCTCTCTATGTTATTCTAACTGAGCCTACGTATTATCACAAATTATTTAAAAAACGCTACAGTAATTCAGGTTCTTTTGGATCGCCTCAACCCAGAAAGAGATTTTTTATCAACATTTTAAACATATTTGGAATCACCACAATTCCTCATCTTGTAACTATTTTATGACTTACTTGAATTCAGTTTCTGGGTTGGGAAAACTTACTAATTGATTATAAAGTGTCGTTTTAACCCAAACGTGCATTATTTTAACTCATTACCATGAGTAAATTATTTTGAGTTAGAATAATTCAGGAAACGTGCTCCAAAACCCCATATCGAGGGTAAATCGAAAGATCGAATTCGTGCTCGTGTAGGTTTGGCGCGGTTCATTCCATTGTTATTCGTTAATTCTCCTTCGATCGCGCGTATAGACAGCTGTTGGCCGTTGCGCCGTTTGCCGGATTTTTCATCTTTGTTCTCTGTGCGTGAAAATTTGTGTTTTGTATAATTTTGGTCAGTTGGCGTAAAATGGAGGGACAGGAGGTAGATGCATACAAATTGTAATTATAGGAATGGAGCCTTATTATTTATAAGCAATCGTTATCACTTCGTCTGCATGGTTTCTTAGCCGTAGTATGCTCTCCTGTTTATAATTCATTTGATTATTTTTTTTAAATATACAACAAAAAAGTCATATCTTGAAAAAGCAGAAAGCAATTGAAGGCCACAATACGCAGGCGCTAAATCAAAGAAATATTATGAGTTCCGATAGTCCACAATTTAGGTACTGGTAGTCCAAAATTTTGACTCGGGTAGCCCAAAGAGTTATTCCAGCCACCATCGTAAGCTAGAACAACTTAAATGTCAAGTTTTGGTAGCACGAATCATGAATTAATCTAGCCCGACTAGTAACGCATCACAATTCACATACTGGTAGCTACGGTAGCCTATCAATAATTTAAGTCGGTGGGGCGTGAGCTATTCCAACGCATAAAATAACCCATCTTCTGTGCTATCATAACTTATGAATAGTGAGTTGATGTAATTTCTTCGATTTGGTTGCCGTAATTCAGAGGTCTGGGCTGTCCCCTATTAGCAACACGTTTCGGTCTAGGACAACTCATATTTGAGTTATATCAACTCGAAATTTCGCTCAGTGTAAGTAGAGTGGATTCCCGTAGGTAAGTCTAATAAATATACCAATACACTGTTAGTAATTAAGAAAATGCTTATACAGGGTGTTCCTTAATGACGTGCTAATATTTCAGGGTATGATTCCTTAGGTTATTTTGTAAAGAAAAGTTCATAGGAACATATGTCCGCAACGGCTTAAATTTTTTGCTACAGGGTGTTGAATTTTTATTTTCTAAATGGCTATTTTCTAATATCTCCGAAAGTACTATAGATAGTATTTTCAATTTTGGTATGCGTTACTAGGATATATATATATATATATCTAACGTACTTTCGGAGATAGTAAACAATAACAACTTAAAAAATAAAAATTCAACACCCTGTAGCAAAAAATTTAAGCCGTTGCGGACATAAGTTCATATGAACTTTTCTTTATAAAATGACCTAAGGAATCACACCCTGAAATATTAGCAAGTCATTAAGGAACACCCTATATAATATATTTCATATGATACAGGCATATAAGTTAATATTTCCCTATATTTTTATACGGAGTCGACTGGTAAGATTTAAGATTTTGTAAATAATATATTTTCCAGTATTGAGCTATTTGTTGAGTATCATATCAGTGTCAAAAAACAATATTAAGTAACTTACCCCAAATAGTTTTGGAACTATCAAGTAACCCATAAACTTGATAGTCATTTTTATTCCCTTAAAACCTGTCAGCTCTTTACCCATTAAATAAAATTCATTGTTTGGTTGAGCTAGAGAATCACATTGAATACCAAATGCTGATGTAGCTATGACGTCATTGGTATACCTTAAATGTTAATGATATTTTGATGTCAATTTTTCTTATTCTCAGTTAAATAAATACAATAATAATATGTTACAAAAATTTAAGGTTTACTCTTTGAATAAAATAAGTATTTAATTATATTATGGCTTTCACAGAGTGATGGTATATACAGGGTGTTTCCTAAGCTCTCTGATAAAATGAAGGAGGTGAATTCTCACCTTATTTTAAGACGAAAATGTGGTGTAGAAGTTTTTCGCATATCGCTTCGTTTTGTAACATGTTACACCGCGAGCATTCGCGCAGTGAATACACCGAGCCGTACCATTCGCGGCGAGCGGCTCGCGCTCTCCGGTGCTCCATCGGGTTGTAGGTTTTTCGCGAATCCCTTTGATGTGCTCGGCTCTAGTCAGTCGCTGAATTAGTTTGTTCGTTGCGAGCGTATGGGAAAGTCGCGTTTATTCTAATGTTATTATTTAAATAAAATTAATTTTCTAAGGTTTTGTATTTTTTGTGTGAATCGGGATGCAGTGGGATCGTGAGAATACCCTGCTCCTTATTGAAAAATATAGGCAAAGAGCCAGTATGACATTTTCGACGACACTGTTAAGACGAATGGTGGATCACCCGCGAACCGAGCATTCGACGCGTGCATTCGGATGATGAAGAGAACGGGTTGCTGTAATGTAACATTCGTAGCGAGCCTCTTAACATAGCGAGCCTCGTAACATGTTACATTACACCGAAATGTTACAAGTCAGTCGCGGGCTTTAGATGTTGGAAAACTTCGGAACTGGCGCGAATCTTAAAACCATCAATAATACGGAGTCGAGGTCTTCTTCAGCTTCAATAGGAGTAGTATAAACGAGTTGTTTAAGGTGACCCCAGAAATAAAAATCAAATGAATTTAGATCCGGCGAACGTGGTGGCCATGGGTGAGGTCCTCTTCTACCTATCCACCGAGCAGGATATTGCTGATCTGAAGTTTCTAACACGTACTGCAAAGTGAGGGGGAGCGCCGTCATGCTTGAACCACATTAAAGTGCTCTAATCCTTTAGGTTTAACAAATATCATTAGAATATCGTTTGACATTAATTAATAAAATGAAAAATACAATATTTTTTTGAACACCCTGTATTTCGAAAACGAAGCGACATTCGAAAAACTTTTATACCACATTTTCGTCTTAAAATAAGGTGAGGAATCATCTCCTTAATTTTTCAGAGCGGCTAGGAAACACCCTGTATATATTAACTTTATTATAAATAGAAATTGTAACCGAGCTAATAGAAAATCACCTTGTATATGTGTCTTTCATCTCAACCTCAATAATATCTTCATTTTTGTCTAAAAAGAACTGCACAAAATTTTCTGCACAGTCCTCCATCAAATGAAAGATGCTCTTCATTTTGCTGCTGGTAAACGATCCACTGAGTGTAGCTCTCATTTCTCGCCATCGCTGCCCTAAATATAAGAAAATCAGAATCCTTAACAACTTTTTTTCGAAACTTTTTAGGAAGGCGGTAATTTCGTCCCCTTCAACTATATTGCCAGCCAAAGCCAAAAACTGATTTTTATTCAAGGATCTGAAAAAATCAAGAAGAATACGGCCTTGGTTCATAGTCTTTGAAGAATAAACAATTCACACTTAGGTAGGTTGTAAGCAACGTTCCAGAAAAACATCATTTTCTTTGTGAAATTCTGTTAATTAAGCAAATACATTACATAGCCTTCGGGCGTTCGGAAAGTACTTTTTTTTACAAGTGCCTCTTTTCATGCTTGTTCACTTCACCGAAAGTGGCGCTTTCCAGGCCTCTCCGAGAGGGCCCGGGCAGGCGGGAAAGCATCAAAGATTTTTCCCGCCCTCTTCGAGTCACCATGTACTGCTCGCTCCTCATAGTTTTTTAACTGATAAATAAATAAAACCAGAGATGTCAAGTGCGGGGTTTGAACCCGCGACAGCCATACATACAAGCGATAATAAATAGCGGATTATATAGGTCGGCGTCAATTAGTGAAATCCGTCATTCCCTGAAATGCCTAGTAATTTCACGTATTGCCGGCAAATAGCGTAACTCTACGTTTGGTACACCGTTTGCCTAAGAGTAACAGGCATTCCCTGTAATGACGGAATTCTTTCAGTCAAACGCTCTACTTAACTAAATGATTTAAGTTACCCTCTTTGCCGGTTTTAGTCAGTCATTGTAATTAGGACCGTGTTGCCAGTAGTGCATGAAAATAAGGTATTTTACATTAAAAGGTTTGTAAATAACTGATTATTATCAGGAATTTTCTTAAAATTAAAAAGAATTTTTTTACCTCAGTTAATTTCGTAATATTCCAAGGTTTTCTCTTACATTGATTGGAGTAATAGTCATCTAACTTCTTATAAAACAATTAGTTCTTCGACATTTTATTTTCACTACACAGATGTTAACAACAATGGTACAGCGTTCGACTAAAACCGGCAAACAAGCTAACTTAAAGACTGAAAGAATTCCATCATTACAGGGAATGCCTGATACTCTTGAATTTGCAGTTAATTTTTCAAAGATGTTTTAGAAAAATGTCTAAAGAATTTCTTTATTTATTTGGTCTCAAAGACTTAGGGCACTTGTAAAAAAAAAAATTAAATCAAAGATGTCAAGTGCGAAATTTGAACCCGCGACTTTCAGAACGCAAGGCGTATACGGAAAATATATACGGTGTTGAAAAAAGGTCGGTAAAAAGTTGTTTGGTTTTGAATGAGGAATAGTTTGCAATTTACACCACCACCTTCAACCCCCGTGATCGGGGGGGGGGGGGGGGGGGGAGTTAAGATTTTCCAATGGAACCCCTTTTTCTTATTGGCGTATCGTGTTCTCCGACCAAGAATAAACATCCTTCACCAATAATCACAATGAGAAAGACAAAATCCGAACCGTGCGAACATCAAGTTCTATCCCGGAAATACTCTTTTTTCTGTCTTGTACTAAAAAATTCCCGTGGAATACGTATTTTCGCAAGGTTCGGATTTTGTCTTTCTCATGGTGATTATTGGTGAAAGATGTTTATTTTTGGTCGGAAAACACGATACGCCGATAAAAAATCTGGGGTTCCATTTGAAAATCTTAACTTACCCCCACCCGCGCCCGGGGCTTGAGGGGGTGGGGGTGGATTAAATTTGAAACTATTCCTCCTTCAAAACCAAACAACTTTTTACCCAGACATTTTCCGCTGAAATGCGATGCACCGGAGTTATTCCGGGGTACCGACCTTTTTTCAACACCCTATATATAAATTGAATTTGCAGTTAATTTTTAAAGATGTTTTAGAAAAGTCCGCACGGACTCGTGCGGTAAGAGCCTCTTTTCGGCCCTTGATACGTAATGTACTATTATTGCTTTTCAGTACTTCTGTGTTAAATTTAAATATTGTTTGTGCAAAAATAGTAATTCTTAACTCAATATGGTAAAATTGTGTCAATACTGTCGAAAAATAGATACAAATATAGACCTTTGAGTCACGTCCACAGACAGAAGATAAAAATAGATGGGGAACCTACAGATAGAAATCCCATCACCTTTTTGTTGTGTTTATTTTCGTAACAACAGACGCACAATAACGGGTCCGTATTTGTTCCAAGTCGATGAATATATTAAATTTTTGTTAAATTGTTCATTGCCGATAGTTGAAACTTAATATGACATAAAATTTAAGCGTAATTTCGTAATAATATGTCAAATATATCAAAACAATAAAATACTGAGAAACTTTTTGGTTTGTAAATGAATGTCAAAAGTTGAGTTTCCATAGATTAAGTGAATAATAAAATTTGAAATTTATTAAACATTATACAGTTCGCTATACAGTCATTGGTTATATAATTTGAGTTAGGAAGAAGCATTTATATGAACTTCTCCTATTATTTATAAGTGTTCTATCTGAACCCGGGAGATTGCCCACATATTCTGGGACACCCTGTATAACATACACATATTAATTAAATGTTTTTGATTGATATAGCAATCATTAGGGTTTTTATTTCAAAAACTTGTTAATATCAATATACTAAAAGTAGTATAAAGTTACCAGAAAGAAGAAAAATGATTTATTATTCATTGCTGTTATTTATCGACGTGGACCTTATTACCATAAAGTAAAATAAAAATAATTACAGAAAATAAGCAACATTTTCTTTTATCACATCTTGGCATTTGTATGTATGCAAGATACAATCTATTCTGTGACTAATGGCGTGAAAACACATTTAACAGTTTCTAATTAAAGACATGAAGCTTTGACGATGTTTATGAATTGTCACCTTACCTCTCAAAGCAAATAAATTTCCACCCCATAGGGGATCCGCGTCAGGATCAATAAAAGGTCTATGATCAGTAAAATGATCAAAATCTTTAACAGTCAGTTGTTTAATCAGCTCAGGATCCTTTAAGGCCAAAGTCGGTGATGTAAATTGATACATGCCCACATATCTAATAAAAAAAAAATTAAGAAAGTTAATGATTTAAACGATAATTTCATTACCAGTCCGGGTATGAGGAATTTTTCATGCGCGCGTGACAAATATATATTGTAAAGGCTGTTTAAACCTCAATTCAATAATACCCACCTCAATTTATTAATTTATTATTTTTTGAGCAGTACTTTCCAAGAAATCACGTCACAATAATGGACTTATCTTGGAAAATACCGATGATTTTAATAATCGAATACTTGATAGTCGAGCGATTTTAATAATCGAGTGAATCGCTCGAACGATTAATCACTTGAAATTTTTATGCTAAGAAGAATGTGTTGATAAAACACCAGGGGTTGTTTTCGAAAATTTTAAAAGTTTATTCTATAGTTTTTATTACGGAGGAACAGTTGATTCTGATTTTTTTTTTAAATTATATACTTTAATTTTTTTTAAATTTACAATCGCCACTGGCTTGCCAGTTAAAACAAAACCCATGTCGCGATGAATTCACTAAGGGATTTGGCATACTTCTTTGGTTGCACCTTCACGTTTATGTGCCTTTAACAAAGACGTATGTCGTGTCAGCCTTCTGAGGTATCAAGTGGAAGGCAACGATTTTTTGCTTAAATTTATAACTAGAGTAGTATTTCCTATCGAGCGAAAAACTGCTCGAATACACGAGCAGTTTTTCACCTCGAGCGATCGCACTACCAAGCAGCACATCTCGGTCGGCGTCAAGCGAAGCTGGGGTATCGAGTGAAAGGTAATAAGTAAAAAGCGACGATTTTTGCTTGAATTCATAACTCGAGCAGTTTTTTTAATAATCGAGCGATGTCGGTTATTTCAATAATCGAGTAGTTACGCGGTTTTCGCTCGAGCGATCACAACACTAGTCTTTGCCCCTATTAAAGAATTGGAAAGGGTATCACCTGGAGTGACTACCTATGGATGTCTAGCCCCTGGTCATTCTACTAAAAGACACACTAATGTTTTTTTAAAATAATAACGTTAGAACCGTAAATCCCAGTACAGTAATTGGAAAGATATTTGAACGACCTTTAAAATTATATGAAAATTGACCCTCCGTCCCATTTAAGTATTATACCTACCCCCTCCCAAGGGGTTAAACCACGAAATCTGTAAGCGTCCCTTTTCACGATAAAAATGACGTATCTTTCCGATTTTTAATAATATTTACCGCAATCTTCGTCGTAATTTTTAAACTGTTGTGGTGTTTATTTTCTATTAGTTATTAACTAGAGTTGATTTAGCGAAACTGAACTTAAAAATTAATATACCTTTTGTTTGGATATAAATTATACACCCATTCGTTGAACTCAGAGAAACTTAATGTCTTCAATATGAAACTATGTGAATCTCCAACAAATGGCCATGGTTTAGTTTGATTCACGCCTAATTTTTTCCAATGGCTTATGGGTTTAATACCAATATAGTATATCAGGACGGCTACTAACCCCGCTAGTATCACCCAGATCATTTTTACCGTCTGAAAATAATTAAATATAGTCAAAATAAAATTAAAATAATAAAAACCTCATATGTAAGATGAAAATAGACCAAGTTACCTTAGCTTATCGGAGATATCCGAGCGCCACAAAACGAAACTCCCGCTGAAGTCATGTCGATTTGGGAGTTCATCGCATTATGAATTAGTAATATCTATCCGTTTTTATAGGTCGAAATTCAATGATTGTGCCATGGCGGACAATTTTTCAAATAATTTTTTTTTGCAGACTATTATTACTAGTAAGTTATTCTGTTGATATTAATAACGTATTTCACATATTTTTCAATACAATATTCATGTGACGCAAGTAAGCACATACGTCTCAATAGTCTCGAGTGAGGATGAAAAACACTTATTCCATACAAATATCAATTCGGTTTCATTTTATAAAATATGCCCAAGTGATATTCAGTTATTAACGGCTTAGAAACATTTGGTCAGAAAACTAGTCACAAATGCATAGCCAAGTGAGATATCAAAATACCTCGAGGAATGTTTTTTGTTGAGAATATAATTTGGCTTTAACATGTAAGTCCTAATTATTTTAAAAAAGAAAGAACTTATTTTTGTGACGTTTAAAGGAACTTTTTATTGCAACCTGTCCTGTATGATATTCTGATTCAATCTTATTACTTTTAAATGTATTATACAAGAACCTGTACCTGTAAATATTTCTTACAAATATGGTTTAAAAAATATTTTAAACAAAATAGTTATTCAGAAAAAGAATAATGTAGTCAGACTTCTTGGCCCACCGTGTATGTAATTCATGAGTATGTTTTAAGCTATAAGTAACTTGAATTTGTGCCCTAGAAAGAAATGATATTCTATGACGTACCTTTTAGATTAATAATAAAATACACCCACTCTAACGCTAATTAATTAATAGACACAATTAATTTCAATGGGATCAAGTTCGTGCAACAATAACCTTCAGACTGATGAGCGCATTGTGCGATTGATGCTTACATATTTAAAATATTGTAAATAAAAAGCAGTGACAAGTTCCTTTGTTATTGAGCAGTGACGGACTGGCCTATCCAAAGATATTACTAACTACAGATAGAAAAATGTACATGTCTAGCCTACATAACAAATACAAGCAGTCTTTCCCACATCTTTCGGTCATTATTGCAGCATAGCCAGATTGACATATTTATCGCAAAGGCATTTTGCAAAATCCCAATTAAAAATTTAGTTATTAAAGTTGACAATTACAACTGGATTAAGGTATATTCGTAATTGCTCTTAAAATAAATGTATTTTCCAATAATTTTACTTTAAACTGTGAAAAGGCGATGAAAGATTCTTTAAAAAAATATTATTATACTTAAAAGTATCAAACGAATCTTGAGCTGCACTCTGGCAACATCTATTTCTATTTTACAACTGCGCTACGATTCGTACCCAAAATATTAATGAATATTAATCTCGTCGTAAATCTTACAACGTTGGCGCTTTGATCTAACGAATTGTTTATACAGGATGCAACAAGTAAAGTGGCCTATTAGAAGTATTTCGAGAACTAAATGAGATTTTATTATAAAAATTTGGTTGTAGCTATAAGAGATCGTTTTCTACGTTTCTAAAATATTTTGGTTGATGCGGTGTTGTCGGATCATACCGAAAGTGGTAGCAACTTCGGAATTTTAAATGAATTACCCCATATATTATATTTTCTTGGAATCTAGGTAACATCCAGAACATTTGTCTGTATAATATCATATACCTATCTTTAAGAGTTTTTGAATCATAAATAATCTTGTTATTTTTTAACGCCGTATCGGGACCTGAAAAGAAAATCATATCTTTTTAGTGGTTACAGCTAGAAAGCTGAAATTTTGACAATAGTTTCACAAGACCATCAAAATTTTATTATTTTGAACAGTCATTAATTAGCTTTATACAGGGTTAGGTCTCCATAACAATATTTCTGAGGGAGATGAATTATTGCAAAAATCTTCTTTTTTTTAAATGGGACACCCTGTATTTGATATGTTTTACTAATGGAGGATCGAATTTTCTATCTAATAATATTAAGTGTTCCTATACCTATTTTCAATATTTTCGGACTTATAGCGAAATTTAAAAATTATCTTATAAAAATATATTTTTTGGTGGCTGTGGAATGGATTCAGAAAGAAAATAATGAACAATTCATTTGACGTTATGTCTGTGTTATTGTAATAAAAATGAACTAATTCACATTATTCGAGCTTAGAGTTCATTTTATATTCATGGGGAGTGTGGTTGAGTTTTATCTAGAACTGGCAGAAAATGTAATGAACTTCATCCTGATGCAGCTTCTATGACTCAGAAAAAGTTGATGATCGACTAAGAACAGCTTTGGGGTCTCTAGAAGGGGAGGAAATCAAAAAGGTGATAAATGAACATGTTATTACCACAATTCATGAATGTTTAAGAGCCTACAATTCAGTTATTAGTTATTTTATGGGTGTTGATGCTTAATTTTAATTTTGTTTATTTATTAATAAATTGCTCATTTGTTAACTATTTTTTTTACAACAACCCAGACATAACGTCAAATGAATTTTTCATTATTTTGTTTCTGAATCCATTCCACAGCCACCAAAAAAATATATTTTTATAAGATAATTTTTAAATTTCGCTACGTCCGAAAATATTGAAGATAGGTATAGGGACACTTAATATCATTAGATAGAAAATTCGATCCTCCATTAACAAAACATATCAAATACATTGTGTTCCATTTAAAAAAAAAAAGAAGATTTTGCAATAATTCATCTCCCTCAGAAATATTGTTATGGAGACGTCCTGTATAAAACTAATTAAATACTGTTCAAAATAATAAAATTTTGATGGTCCTGTGAAACTATTGTTAAATTTCAGCTATCTAACCGCTAAAAAGATACGATTTTCATTTCAAGTCCCGATACGGCGATAAAAAATCACAAGATTATTTATAATTCAAAAACTCTTAAAGATAGGTATATGATATTATACATAAAACTGTTCTAGATTTTTACCTAGATTCAAAAAAATATATAATATATAGGGTAATTCATTTAAAATTCCGAAGTTGCTACCACTATCGGTATGATCCGGCAACAGCGCATCATCCAAAATATTTTAGAAACGTAGAAAACCATCTCCTATAGCTACAACCAAATTTTCAAAATAAAATCTCATTCAGTTCTCGAGATACTTCTAATACTTTACTTGGTGCACCATGTATATTTTTGTTGATTTGTGCTTTTCTTGTAATTATTGGTGAAAAATCGTCATTATTATAAACAATCATGGTGCATTCATAAGTAGTTTGTAAAAGAGTGGATCATTTAAATAAGGATTTACCTTTTCATCGGTAAGTGTGGTTATGTTTTAATATTTAACCATGTGATATAACCAGACTTCAACATTCTGGCCATTCAGCCAGCACACATGTAGTTCTCTCTTCCACCCACTACTGATTTTCAGTAACATTTCAAACAATCACAGCTTCACTTTTCAAGAGTTTTATGAATGGATTATGAGACCTGTAGTTTACCATACCTTTGGGAATATCAGAATTACTTTGCAAAACAAGAACATTCCCAAAGACAAAAATAACATCAATATCACGGATGACTGTAATTTCTAGGCCTATTTTTAGATTATTATTCATAATACCAAAAAACTGTGTTGATAACTAGTAAAAAATTATGAAGAAACAATTCACATTCTCGGTAGGTGGTAAACAACTTTCAAGAAAAACAATCGGAGCACTCTGCAAATTATTACATATTTTCTTTGTCGATATTGGAACGGCCGGCGCGCGGCCGTCTATGTATAAAAAATAAAGAAACATGGACAGACAATAAAAAGTTTTATTTCTAATTATTAAAATAAATTTAACAGTATTGCATTATCACTGAACCTTTAGTTTTTAATGCGTTTCAATCCAAACCAAAATCCACCTTCAGCTGTATGTTGTAATGCCCCCCGGGCCAATTTTAAAGGAATTTGTGTCTTTTTCGTCGGTACAATTTCAAAATTCAACAACAAATTAAACAGCAGAGCTTTAATTTCCAAAAGAGCAAATCTGGAACCTATACAATTTCTTGGTCCAGATCCAAATGGTAAATATGTGTAAGGTTTGATGCTATCTTTGTTTTCATCTGAGAATCGTTCTGGATCGAATTTATCTGGATTCGGATAATTGTTTGGATCTCTATGAATGCCTTGAACTGGGAGCCAAATTATATCCCCAACATTTAGGGGCACTGGATTTTCATCGGAAGTGACAGGCTCAATGATGTATGGTTTAGTACAAACCCTATCTATTCCTGGCACTGGTGGCCATTTTCTTAGAATTTCTGTAAACAAAATTTAATTTAATATATAGATCTAATTTTGAAGAAAATTAGGATTAGAATTTTTTTTATATAAATGAATCATATCTATTAATTTAAGAATTGTTAAGAAATCTGGTTAAAAGTTCGTTTTTTCACGGCGTTCTCTATCTTATCTTATTAGATAAAGTAGGCCGTGGTATTTTGTTGCGATGTTTTAATGTAGCACGTTTTTACCTGAAACGACCATATCCATATACTTCATTTTTAATAATACTTCGTATGTCACCTTTCCAGCGATTTTTCTATTAGTTTCTTTAATTTCATCTCTTAGTTTATCTTGAACTTCCTTATTGGTGGCTAATTCATAAGAACCAAAGCACATTCCAGTAGATATTGTGTCAAAACCAGCGAAGAAGAAAATCAACGCTTGAGACGTTATGTCGTCATCGGTAAGACTCTTTATTTGTTTGAACTTTCCTAAAAAATAATTTAATTATTACTTAGAATGGTTTGCTTAGGTACACGTTAAGCTGTCTTACCAATATCCGCTGATTCTTTGACAGTAGCAAATCCTGTTTCTTCAGCTTCATGTTCCTCGTGTTTAATTCCTTTTCTTGCTTCCAGTAGCAAATTTATCATGTCCGGTCGTACTATTGCTTGCTCTTCTCTAGTTCTAATTGTTTCCCTCATAATGCTTTTAAAGAAATCTGATACTCTTTTTTCAAACAAACCTATCTTAAGCATCTAAAAATGGATATTTATTAAAATATCGAAGAAACTGAATAACTTTCTTATACTAAGTTGAGTCGATTGCCATAGGTAAGAGTCTAATTTCTAAAATACTCTTCTAAAATAGTATAAAATACAAATACACTGTTAGTAATTAAGAATATGCTTATACAGGGTGTTCCTCAATGACGTGCTAATATTTGAGGTTAGGGCATTTTGTAAAGAAAAGTTCATATGAACATATGACCGCAACGGCTTAAATTCTTTGCTACAGGGTGTTGAATTTTTATTTTTTAAATGGTTATTTTCTAATATCGCCGAAAGTACTATAGATATTATTTTCAATTTTAGTATGCGTTAATAGGATATAGAACCACAAATTTTAGCTAAAAAAGGTGTTCCACCAGTGGCGGCCTTGCAAACATGTCCTCTGATATTTTTTACAAAAAAGATGGTACGCCACTGACATTTTTCCGATTAGCCTGGCCAATTCTACATGAAAACGGTCTCTTGAGTTTTTCTCGTCAGGCGCACCGTTCTATTTGAACGAGTGGGCAATTTGATGCGAAGACGGGCGGAAGCTTTTAAGCTCCTTTTAAGTGAAGGTGGCCATTTCCAACAATTTTTATAAAACAAAATTTATCATTAATTATTTGATCAATGTTAATAATAATGGATTCAATATGAATTTAGTGGTTTTAATCAAGAACGGTGCGTCTGACGAGAAAAACTCAAGAGTCCGTGTTCATGTAGAATTGACCAGGCTAGTCAAAAAATTATCCACATGAAAAAATTTCAGTGGCGTACCATCTTTTTATAAAAAATATCAGAGGACATGTTTGCAGGGACGCCACTGTTGAATAAATTTTCTAACTAAAATTTGTGGTTCTATATCATATTGACACATACCAAAATTGAAAATAATATCTAAAGTACTTTCGGAGATATTAAAAAATAAAAATTCAACACCCTGTAGCAAAGAATTTAAGCCGTTGCCGTCATATGTTCATATGAACTTTTCTTTATAAAATGACCTAAGGAATCACACCCTGAAATATTAGCACGTCATTACGGACCACACTGTATAATATATTTCATATGATACAGGCATACAAGTTAATATTTCCCTATATTTTTACACCGAGTCGACTGGTAAGATTTAAGATTATGTAAAAAAATATATTCTTCAATATTGAGCTATTTGTCGAGTATCATATCAGTGTCAAAAAAAGAAGTAACTTACCCTAAATAGTTTTGGAACTATCAAGTAACCTATAAACTTCATAGTCGTTTTTATTCCCTTAAGCCCTGTCAGTTCCTTGCCCATTAAATAAAATTCATTGTTTGGTTGAGCTAGAGAATCACATTGAATACCAAATGCTGACGTAGCTATGACGTCATTGGTATACCTTAAATGGTAATGAAATTTTTCAGTAAATTTTTCTTATTCTCAGTTAAATAAATACAATAATAATATGATACAAAAAATATAAGTTTTGCTTATACCTTTGAATAAAATAAGTTAATTATGGTTTCACAGAATTATGGTATACAGGGTTAGTCGGGAGGAACGGACCAAATTTCAGGAGTATATTATACACGCGAAAACAATGTAAAAAAACCATATGTTCTTATCGGATATTCATTTGTTTTCAAGTTATAGCGCAATATCCAATATTTTTTCTACGTTCCACTTTTATCAAAATTTTCACATAATTAGAGTATGCCATGCTCAGGATTCTAAACTATTTGACACCGATGTTGTCTTGACAATGTATCAGTCTATTGTGGCAGTAATTAAATGTTTATTTTCAAGTTTGAGTGATTAAAGTGATACAAAATGCCAAATATTTATTCAAATTTAGAATATGCAAATATGGTGTTTATTTATGGTTTCTGTAATGGCAGTGCTACAGCTGCTGTTGAAGAATATCGTCAACGGTATCCACATCACAGACATCCGACTAGAAATGTGTTCATCAGAGTGTTTAGTAATTTGTGCGAGAATGGTAATCTTCCCAGTGCCAACATTACATCTGAACGAGCTACTCGACAAGGTTTAGAAGAAGTAGAAAATATTCTGGATTTAGTAGAAGAAGATGCAACGACCAGCTCAAGAAGAATTGGTACTCAATTGGGCCTTTCACAAAAAAGAGTCTTAAACACACTCCACGAGCAAGGCTTATATCCATACCATGTACAGAGAGTACAGCACCTAGAACCGGAAGATTATGCTAATCGTATTGAATTTTGTCGGTGGATAAATAATAATCATCGTGTTGTATCGCATATACTTTTTACAGATGAAGCAACATTCACCCGTGTATGGTCAATCGAAAATCCCCACGCAACAGTTGAAAGTAATTTTCAACATAAGTTTTCGGTTATGTGTGGTGTGGTATGCTCGATAGCTATTTAATTGTCCCTTTCATTTTGGAGAATCGCCTCACAGGAGACAACTACCTACATTTTTTACAACATGAGTTACAAGGACTACTAGAGGATGTTCCTGTAAATATCAAAAGGCGAATGTATTATCAGCACGATGGAGTTCCTGCACATTTTGCTCGTCAGGTCAAGCAACATTTAGACGAAACATTTCCAGGGCGTTGGATTGGTCGCGGTGGTCCTATTAATTGGCCTCCAAGATACTCTATGGGGTTGGTTTAAAAATGAAATGTACAAAGTAAAAGTGGACACTCGGGATGCACTAATTCGACGTATTAGAAATACTGCAGCCAATTTTAAAGAAGAAAGAAATGAAGCAATTAGAAGAGCAACCACCTTCGTAGACGAAGCAGAAAATGTTTAGAAGTCAATGGCGGTATTTTTGAACATTTTCGTTTTCGAAATAAATACACGGTGTTAAAAAAATATTGTTTTTTTCATTTTATTAACTCATGCCAATGATTTGATAATGCATATGATTTTAGAACTTTGAATAATGAACAAAAGTCAAATAAATGGTTGCAAATGTCCTCCATGAGCCAGTAAACATCTATGTACACGACGCGACGTGCTAAATTGTCTCATAGGTGATGGAAAACTGGCGCGAATCGTATTAAAACCATCAATAATACGTCAGTTTCAATAGGAGTAGTATATACGAGTTGTTTAAGGTGACCCCAGAAATAAAAATCAAATGGATTCAGATCCGGCGAACGTGGCGGTCATGGGTGAAGTCCTTCTCTACCTATCCACCGAGCAGGATATTGTTGATCTAAATAGTTTCTAACACGTACTGTAAATTGAGGGGGAGCGCCGTCATGCGTGAACCACATTAAAGTGCTCTAATCCTTTATGTTTAACAAATATCATTAGAATATCGTTTGGCATTAATTAATAAAATGAAAAATACAATATTTTTTGAATACCCTGTATTTCGAAAACGAAGTGACATGCGAAAAACTTTTATACCACATTTTCGTCTTAAAATAAGGTGAGGATTCACCTCCTTCATTTTTTCAGAGAGGCTAGGAAACACCCTACTATACAGGGTGTTATGGAAATGACGTATTATATTTAAACCGGCAATTCCTGAGATAAAGACAAATTGAAGAAAAATAGCCATAAATGGCGAAGAAAAACACCTGTGTGGCACTGCGATACATGTAAGCAATCAAGGAATTCTGGCCGGTGTTGTCATATGTACACCTTAAACTCTTTAGACAAAATAAAATAATTTAAACACTTTTCCATTCTGTAATACCTTTTTGTACAATTAATTGAAGAACATTTACTATGTTTTAAAGAATCCGATAAAACATATGGAATAGTAATAGCCACGTATGTCACTACGAGGGCTGAAAACCATAGGGTTCCAAGCGACAATTATAAAAGTTTTCAGGAGATAAATTTTTAACTATGAGATTCGATTAAAAAGTTTCTTTTAAAATAATAACTTCTAAATGTGATTTATGTTTTAGCCTAAGAATCAGCAAATAAAATAAGGTCAAAAAATATACTGTAATTATATTGTAAGTGCCTATTTTATTGATTTTTTTCGAACATTGCATTTGTACTTGGAACCTTGTGGCACTGTATGCAATGTACTTGAAACCTTGTGGCTCTGAAGCAATGTAATCAGTAAGGAAAACATGTTTTTTTTTATAGTTTCACGAGTTTAAGTTGTTGCAAATGAAAAAGTATTATTTTCTAGAGAACATTTATTTAGTTGATTTAAACAAGAACAAGAAATAATAGGACGAAAAATCGTGTATTAATTTTAGAACATTTTCAGAAAATTTGATTTGAAAATAACATAAAATAATAATGGAAAACACATTAAGAAAAGCAAAAATTATTAAATTTACTTATTTTTAAATTCAGAAATTAGACATTTCGTATATTATTGATCTTCAAGTGGCATCCATTTATATGCAAACTCGATTTGCTGGATTTTTTTCTCGGTAAACGATTTAGTTTTCAAATTATCGGCCGGGGCAATCACAATACGGAAGGAATCGTTAACCACACTTTGTTTACCTAGCCTGGTAAGTTTAGTGTTAACGTTTGCAGTAACAAATTGAGAACAATGGTCATTTATTTTGTATTGCACCTTAAATTGTTCCCCTTAGCTGACATACTTTTGTAAAGGGTACTTTATCATATTTAAACAACAAAGCAGTTTTCTTAAAATTTTTAAAGTCAGTTGCCTTCATGTTAATTATACAGAAGGGGTTTCTTCTGTCAACCTTTAACAAAATTCTTATAAATGATAGCGGTGACCAAATGTCTGTAACTTTCATCGCCTTTTCTATACGAGAATGGATGTTATCTACAACTTGTATACAGGAATGACCAGGTATGGAATACTTCATCGTTGTCATGTGAATATTAGGATGTATATTTAGAAAGTCAATGATTGCAACTGAAACAAGGGAGTTCCTGTTCTGTGGAACGCAGCTATCACTCCAAGTTATTATGTTATTGATTTCCGGATGTTTCGAAACAAA
Organism: Barypeithes pellucidus; assembly: GCA_963991005.1. NCBI lineage: Eukaryota > Metazoa > Arthropoda > Insecta > Coleoptera > Curculionidae > Barypeithes > Barypeithes pellucidus. The sequence continues at coordinate 15,323,807 of OZ022561.1, read as the reverse complement.
TCTCTCTAAAATTTTGACTAAAGCACTAGATAAATCATTACCTGATCTTCCACACATCGTTTCAGCCCACACTGCACAGTATACTTCCTTATTAATTGAACTGTGAGCCGTTAAATTATAAACGTTTAACTTTTGTTTATAAAAAAGTACTGAGACTTCAGATTTAGGCAAGTTAATGACATTTTCAAGGTCAAAACAAATAACAGCGCAATTAGGATTTTGAATTTTATTGTCATTTTCGCGCTCTTGACGCATTATTATTTTTTTCGAAACGTGGGACTGATATGCTGCTTCCATTTCTTGATTTATTTTCGGGGACATATTCTGAGCCGGAGCTGCAAAAATCTTCCCAAGATTCACTATTAGAACCAAAAGACATCGCGAATAAACTTAACTGTTGTCACTTGGAACCATATGGTTCAAACACAATAACGTGATGTGTACTTGAAACTATATTTCCGTGTTCATTCTGGCACCATCTATGGACATATTAAAGAAATTTTTAGATCAAAAGATGCAGAATTTGTTATAGAACAGGTTTCTGTAAAAAAACGAATTTTGTACTAAATGTCGCTTGGAACCCTATGGTTTTCGGCCCTCGACTAGGTAAAATACCAATGACCTCTTGACGCCTTACATCGGCTGAGCGAAGTAGTTTCATATAGCGCCGCACGCTTGTGTCTGTTAGTTCAAGACCAACCAGCGGACGGATACGTTGTGTCTCGTTCATCACCAACACACTCTCAGCAATCCGCTATGTTTTTTCGGTTTATGCGTTTATCTTGCAAGTACATAAATAATCTTTGAATATTGTTTTTATTGGTGCGTTCCTTCTGGACGTCAAATTTCGTCGCGTGTAGTATAATCTGTATTATTGTATTTTCAAAAGCTAACTATCGGTTTTGTTTCACTATTACTGTGTGTACAGAATGTGTTTCCAGGAGTGTTCCCATGAAGAAGAAAAAACTGTGTTTGTGCCTGAATTTCCTCGCTCTTTAGGTATAAGTAGAAAATAATTTATTTTTATAATTTTATATGGAATTTCAGTTTTACATTAAGTTTGGCAACATTGCCATTGGCTCTGGGTGAAATGTTGTACAGTAGCGCGGACTGACCTGTGAGTAAGAGTGTTTATTACCCCACTTTTAAAACGGTCGATTTAAAAAAAATTAAATATGTATTGCTTCTCTAGGGCACCCAAGGAGTCACCCATTTAAATATAATACGTCATTTCTATAACACCCTGTATATTAACTTTAGATAGAAAATCACCTTGTATATGTGTCTTTCATCTCAACCTCAATAATATCTTCATTTTTGTCTAAAAAGAACTGAGAAAAATTTTCTGCACAGTCTTCCATCAAATGAAAGATGCTCTTCATTTTGCTGCTGGTAAAGGATCCACTGAGTGTAGCTCTCATTTCTCGCCATCGTTGCCCTAAATATAAGAAAAATCAATAAGAATTCCTGAACCTTTTTTTAGAAATTTTCTAGGAAGGAGTTAATTTCTTCCCTTTCAGCTATAGTGCCGGCCAAAGCCAAAAAGTGATTTTAGTCAATGATCTTAAATCAAGAAGGATACGGCTTTGGTTCACAGTCTTTGAAGAATAAACAAATTCTTAGGTAGGTTGTAAACAACTTGCCAGAAAAACAATCGGGGCGCTCCGAAAATTAGTATCATTTTTCTTTGTCGTATTATGTTAATTAGACAAAGACTTTACGTCGCCTGCGAGCGTTCCGAACGTACTTTTTATAAAGCCCTTATTGGAACGGCAGTCTTACATATCTGCTTTCACGTTTGACACTACCAGATTAACAACTATCATATTTGTCGTTATTGTTAAATACAATTCTTTGTGCAAAATTAGCAATTCTTAACTCTATATGGTAAGATTGTGTCAAGTTTGTCGAAAAATAGATAAAAATATATACGTCCGTCGATTGTTTCTTTTCCTAACCAAGACATATCAAATCGATCAGCTGTTAGGATGAAAACAGAAACAGACAGAAGATATAAATAGATGGGGAATCTACAGAATCCTTTTCGTTTTTGTTTTCGTAACAACAGGCGCACAATACCGGGTAAAATGTTTGTTTCAAGTCGATGGACATAGTAAAATTTTTGTAAACTGTTGGTTATTGCCGATAGTTGAAACTTAATTTAGTCAAAATTTATCGTAAATTCGTACTAATATGTCAAATATATCAAAACAATAAAATACTGAGAACCTTTTTGGTTTGTAAATGAATGTCAAAAGTTGAGTCTCTATAGATTAAGTGGATAATAAATTTTAAAATTTATTATAGACACTAAACAGCTCGCCAGGTTATATAATTCGAGTTACTCGCATTTCTAGAAATAATGTAATTTATTATCATTAGCCAGATATGTACCTGGTTTATATTTAAGCAGGTGATAGATAAATAATCCTGCAGCTAAAAGCTTAGTGATTAATAATAATATAAGTATTAGCCCATGTAGTGTTGCAGGACAATAATTTATCAAGTTCTAGGAAACTGTCACTCACAGAAATTTTAATAATGATACCCAGTGTGGAACCTGATGCAATCTTCTATGATATAAGATATAATATACAGGGTGTCCCAGAGTATGTGGGCAATCTCCCTGGTTCAGATAGAACACTTATAAATAACAGGAGAAGTTCTCATACATTTTTCTTCCTTCGGGGCCCCCCCCTACGGAGATACGGGCCGGGCCCATAACGGACGTCTCTGGAAATCGTTGATTTTTAAATAATTTTTTAAGTACCAGGTATGATTTAATAATTTTTTAGTATAATGGTTAGTAGATGAGTCTCCTTAAAATTCGCCCTTTTAAACATATTTGGCTTATTTAGTTTGACAGGGACGGACTAGACGTAACGCAAAAATGCTTTTTCTTACACCCTGTATGATGAAGGAACGACAATAATATTTTTATTGGATACTATAAACCTTATGCTGAAAAAAGGTTTTCTTGATCAATGTCGATAAAATGAACTGTTTTCGAAAAAAAATATATTTTTGTTCAACATGGTTTTTTGCATTGGTTGTTGTGTTATGTTCATCAAATTCCCTCATAGTTTCTATGGTATTTTTCACATGTACCGATTTAACTAAGAATATTTATGCCAATCTCAGCTTATGGTAGTGTCTTGACATTTGCAGTTTTTCTCCTTTGTCTTATTAGTTACTAACTTAGTGATGGAATTTATGTATACTGAAAATGCCCACATGCATTTAATGTATGAACAAAAATATTTTTTTGCGAAAACAGTTCATTTTATCGACATTGATCAATAGTACCTTTTTTCAGCTTAAGGTTGAGAGTATCCAGAAAAATATTATTGTCGTTCCTTCATCATACAGGGTGTAAAAAAGCGTATTTGAGTTACGTCTAGTCCGTCCCTGTCAAAGTAAATAAGCCAAATGTGTTTCAAAGGGCGAATTTCAAGGAGATTCATTTCGTTAACATTTTACTAAAAAAATATTAAATTACACCTAGTACTTAAAAAATTATTTAAAAAATTCACGATTTCCGGAGATGTCCGTTATGGGCCCGTATCTCCGTAGGTGGGGCCGTAGGAAGAAAAACTTATATGTCATTTTTAAGTGTTCTATCTGAACCCGGGAGATTGCCCACATATTCTGGGAGACCCTGTATAACATAAACATATTAATTGAATGTTTTTGATTGATATACCAACAAATAGGATTTTTATTTCAAAAACTTGTTAATATTAATATACTAAAAGTATAAAGTTACGAGAGAGAAAAAAAAATGTATTATTCATTGCTGTTATTTATCGACATGGACCTTATTACTGTAAAGTAAAATAAAAACAATTACAGAAAATAAACAACATACTTATTTATTTAAGTTTCGTCCTTAAATGATAATTTCACAAAATTGACCTACTGTGCCGTTGGGATTTACCGGATTTCTTTTATCACATCTTGGTATTTGTATGCAGCCAAAGATACAATCTATTCTGTGACCAATGGCGTGAAAACACACACCGATTCTAAATCAGTTCTCGAATTAAAGACATGAAAATTTGACGATGTTTATGAATTGTCACCTTACCTCTCAAAGCAAATAAATTTCCACCCCATAGGGGATCCGCGTCAGGATCAATAAAAGGTCTGTGATCAGTAAAATGATCAAAATCTTTAACGGTCAGTTGTTTAATCAGCTCCGGATCCTTTAAGGCCAAAGTCGGCGATGTAAATTGATAGAAGCCCACATATCTAATAAAAATAATTAAGAAAGTTAATGATTTAAACGATAATTTCATTACCAGTCCGGGTATGCGGAATCTTTCATGCGCGCGTGACAAATTTATATTGTAAAGGTCGTTTAAACCTCATTTCAATAATACCCACCTCAATTTATTATTTTTTCAGTAGTACTTTCCAAGAAATCACGTCATAATAATGGACTTATTATCCAGGAAAATACCGATGATTTTAATAATCGAATACTTTATACTCGAGCTATTTTAATAATCGAGTGAATCGCTCGAGCGATTAATCACTTGAAATTTTTATGACTGAGAAGAATGTGTTGATAAAACACCAGGGGTTGTTTTTGAAAATTTTAAAAGTTTAGCCTAGAGTTTTTATTAAGGAAGAACAGTTGATTCTGATTTTTTTTTAAATTATACATAATAATATAATGTACAGTATGTCCACGGATGGGGTTTACAAGAGGACAAATGGACTGAAAATTGAAAGATACGAAAAAGTCACTCTTAATAAACGTTTTTGCTTGTCTAGAAAATACGACTAATCATAAGAAACTTAAATTTTTTTATACAGGGTGGGTAAAAACTGCAAAAATGTTATTTTGGTTAAGAGTAAACATACTTTATTTTGAAAGATGGAATAAACATGTTGGCCAATGAGATTGTAGGACAGACAACATTAGGATAGAAAGAACTAATACTTGTTATAGTTCTCTAATTTATTTATATATAGAATAGCTGTCGGCCAGTTTGCGCTCGAATTTTGTTTTTTTAAATTAAAATACAATAGGAAATCGTCTCCAAAAGGTGTATCGGCGCGGGTTTGCACTTGTTTCCCCCAGGGCATCTATAAATATTATTACACACTAATTTTCTTCTTATGTAAGAATAAAATTTCCATAATAAAATAACTGCTACTAATGGCGTAGTCAGGTAGGGTGCAGGAAATCCCAAAAATATTGCAGTTCTAATATGAAAATAAATATAACATAACCATTCAATCGTTCGACGCTAAGAGCAATATTTTAAGTCTCTATCCAATAATAATATCACAGCATGTCAGCAAAAATACATGTAAACAGGGGAAAAAGCCGTTCCCAACGGATTAGGTCATACGAGCGTAACCGAACATCACCCGAATACACTCGAGTTATAGGGCAGATGAACATTAGGGTAGTTGAACAGTAGGACAGATGAAGCCATCTCCCGATTTTTTGCTTCAATTTATAACTAGAGTAGTATTTCCAATCGAGCGAAAAAATGCTCGAATACACGAGCAGTTTTTTACCTCGAGCGATCGCACTACCAAGCAGCACATTTCGGTCGGCATCAAGCGAAGCTCGGGTATCGAGTGAAAGATAATAAGTAACAAGCGACAATTTTCGCTTGAATTTATAACGCAGTTTGTTTAATAAGCGAGCGTACGTATCGAGTACTTAAGCGGCTTTTCACTCGAGCGATCACAACACTAGTTTTTGTCCCTGTTAAAGAATTGGAAAGGGTCTCACCTGGAGTGACTACCTACGGACCCCTAGCACCTAGTCATTCTACTAAAAGACACACTAATGTTTTTTTTTTTTTAATAATAACCTTAAAACCGTAAATGCCAGTATAGTAATTGGAAAGATATGTGAACACTCCGTCCCATTTAAGTATTGTACCTACCCCTCCTAAGGGGTTAAACAACGAAATCTGAAAGCGTCCCCTTTTACCATAAAAATGACGTATCTTTCCGATTTTTAATAATATTTACCGCAATCTTTGTCGTAATTTTTAAACTGTTGTGGTGTTTAGTTTCTATTACGTATTAACTAGAGTTGATTTAGCAAAACTGCACTTAAAAATTAATATTTTGTTACCTTTTGTTTGGATACAAATTATACACCCATTCGTTAAACTCGGAGAAACTTAATGTCTTAAATATGAAAGTATATGAATCTCCAACAAATGGCCATGGTTTAGTTTGATTCACCCCTAATTTTTTCCAATGGCTTATGGGTTTTATACCAATGTAGTATATCAGGATGACTAATAACGCCGCTAGTATCACCCAGATCATTTTTACAGTCTGAAATTAATTAAATACAGTTAAATTAAATTAAAAAAAAATAAAAACCTCATATTATGTAAGATGAAAATAGACAAAGTTACCTTAGCTTGTTTTTCTAACGCTGCTCGTTATCATTGTTATCAGTATTTTTAAAAAGTGTATCTACAAGATGTCCTGTACAAGTACAGGGTGCCCCATTTTCGACACTTTTATAGGGTATCTCCGTAATTGTTAGTGCTATCAAAAAAGTAATATAATAAGTGCTCTTTTTGGGTCAAACTTAAAATGGTAAAATCACAATTTGAAAATTTCGGCTCTCTTAAAAATTGGCAATTTCAAAATTACCCTATATTTTCTTAGTTAAAAGAGATACAGAAAAATGTTTTATACAGAAGTTTCGTTATATTGATTGTTGAATAATCTGCCGTTCATCATAAGTATACGGGATCAGGTAAAAAAGTTATCGGACCTAACCTCATTTTTTTAAAATTGAACACCCTGTATATTTTAATCTGAAAAGATACTATTTTAAATTCTTCTAAATATATAACATACCATGGATGATACTGGTTTCCTAGGCGATTTATTAAACTTTATTACTTTAAACCACAGTAGACCATGAAACAAAAGCTAATATTCTAGAAACAACTATGTTGACTATTAACATTTAACGTCAATTTCAATTTTACATATTCATTTGAAAATGACCTATCAACATTTTGAAAATTTTGATATGATATCAGTTTATATTGAAAGTGGAAAAAACGAAGAAATGGCGCAAAATGTATTTTGTTCGCTATCCGGAAAGACGGTAACCATTTAAGGACATATTCCGAACATTTGCGTTGATTCTCGTTATTTTTTACCTTAATTTGACTCTTTTATTTCGTTTCAAATTAATAAAGTTTAAATAAATCGCCTAGGAAACCAATATCATCCATGGTGTGTTATATATTTGAAAGGAGAATTTAAAATAGTATCTTTTTAGATTAAACTATACAGGGCGTTCCATTTAAAAAAAATGAGGTTAGATGCGATAACTTTTTTACCTGACCCCGTATACTTATTCTGAAAACGGAAGATTATTCAACAATCAATATAAAAAAACTTCTGTTTAATACATTTTTCTGTCTCTCTTTTAACTAAAAAAATATAGGGTAATTTTGCAATTGTAAATTTTTTGATATTCCCCGTATCTCTTAAGCAAGCGAAAATTTTCAAATTTTGATTTACCATTTTAAGATTGACCCAAAAAGAACACATAACACCTACATTACTTTTTGGATAGCACTAATAATTACGGAGATACCCTATAAAAGTGTCGAAAATCGGACACCCTGTACAATACATATATTATAGTACAATGTTTTGCCAGCGCGCTTGCGTGCAGGGGCGGACCAAACAATACAATTAGTTCGTATATTAATTTTCTTAATTTCGATATCGGATCCCAAAAGAAGCACATAAGTATTTTCGATTATAATTTTTATGTAGCCCTGTATAATTTAAATAGTTTTGGCATTTCTCTTTAAAAAATGTAGTTATTTGTTTTAACAAAATTTACCAGTTTCGTAATCAATTTCGTATACAATCTACTACCAGAATAACAATACTACTATCAGAAGTAATTTATTACAAAATTCTCAAAATTAATTTATTTACCGTCAATTTATAAAAACAACCATACTAAGTAGTTTTAGTTTATATTATAAACAAATAAACTTAATAATTTAATATGGAGGAATGTTAATATGCATTTAATTTATGGACAATAATAATTCCAAATCGAAATTTACCGTATCGAAAAAAAAAACATTTTTGCGGCAAAAATAAAAGAAAGTGAAGCGTTTGTCTTACGAAAAACTAATTTTGAAGATTTTGTAATAAATTACCGCTGATATTAAATTGAATAAAAATGTTGTTATCTTAAAAATGGATTTTTTTAAACAAATGAATAGTACCTTTTTTTAAGAGAAATGCCAGAAGTATTTAAAATAATATTTTTTAGTTTTCCCGAGATTCAACAAAATTTCATTAAATTCTACAGGGTTGCTTAAAAGTTATAATCGAAAATGTAAATCTTGAGGTGCGTCCTTGGGCCCGATATCTTGGTTAGGAGCAGTGGCGGTTCTTCTACAGGAGCACATGCGCACATGCACCCCCAAAACAAATATTAATTTATATTCATTGAATATTATTTATCGTATAAAGTCCGACCTTCCCTAATATTTTATCGGACCGTCAATTATCGTATAAAGTCCGACCCTCCTTAACATTTTATCGTACCGTCAACCAAACTGTATATTATAGGCTCTCGATCCGGCAACCGTGCCTCGGTCGAGGTTAATGATGATTATGACGAGACTTGCTCGCATGTGCGATTAAGTAGGCGGGACATAATGCAGTTTCTCTGTAGTAACAGGTGGCGGGAGACAGCGGGGGATAGCGGGGCTATGGTGATTTAACATGGGAAAGGCGCACAATTTTAGTGTGCGCCGCGCCGTTGTCTGTTCATGCATCCAGTTAGAAAATCGGGCGTGTATGTTTTAATATTTTAAAATTATATATTTATCAGGTTAAAATGAATAGTTTCACGGTGGACTATTTAAAAAATAACTTTAGCTCTTTGAGTTTGGAGCAAAAAATTGAAGTGAAGAATGCGGGAAGACCTAAACCCGAAATTAATTTAACGCAGACCACAAAGGGTAAATCTGGGGACTTTATTAGAAAGTTTAAAAATTAAATATATGAAAAAAAATTTATAGAGGGTATTCCAAACTTTAATGAGGCTGTTATTGATCAATTTTCTACAATTAACAACCGAAAACGGACTTTACATTTAAGCACTATACGCACTAAGAAAACCTTTCTTATTTTCCAAAAGTTGTATTATTCCTTGTGTAAAATTAAAAAATAAATAAAAATATGTTTTACCTAACGCATTCTCTTATTACTTCTTTTCTTTCTACAATTAAAACGCCTAGGAAGTAACTGTTTGATCGTTACACAAAAATAAAATTTTAAAAATAATTTCATCATACTTGTGAGCCCCCGATATCATAGGTTACGAGCCGCCACTGGTTAGGAGCGACGCTAGGAAAGAGATTATGTAAGCTGGGTGTTGGTTTCTAGTTTATCGTTATCTTGCATAGATTCTAGTTAAAAACAAAAGTTGATATTTTTGTACTTTTTCAATTGCAGCTGAATAACAAGTATGTTTTGATCTAAGAAATGTAAATTTGTACTGTGCAGAATTTTTTTTTATTGTATTCTAATTCCTAAACGACGTACCTTTTAAATGAATTATAAAATACACCCACTCTCAAGTTGACTAATAGGAACACACAAATAATTTCAATGGTCTAACGACCTTCAGACTGATCACTGATGAGTGAGATTACGCGAGTGATACTTATATAAAAATATTGTAGATATTAAGTAGCGACAACCGAGTAGCACACATTGAAGCAAATTACAAATTATTGCGTAATAAGTTTGCTTTCTTATTGGACAGGGATGGACGAGCCTATCGAGCCTACTTTGCAGAAACGGAACACTCCCAAAGAGAAATATAACGTTATATTGCCGATCATTCTGATTGTGTGATTCCTAGGCCTACTTGTGTAAAAATTGTAAAAGGTTATGAAGGAACTTAAATAGCCCTAAATCTGTTCCATTAGCAGTACTTGGAATATATTATTGTGAAATCCAAACCATATAGTACGGCAGCCCGTTGCCAGGATTTCAGACAGAAAGTTTTTTGAGTTTTTTGGTGATTTAATAAGGACTTGAGAAGGAAATTAACAAGAACGGACATTGACAACGTTGCGAAATCATTGAGAATCATCTTTACATATATGTAAAAAAAGTGGTCGTAATAGTTATCGCGCCTCGTCCGTTCTTTTTATTTTTTGACTCAATGTGATGTTTTTAAGGAGATGAAAATAGTAACTGACATTTTCCGTGCGGTGAATAGTTTTGGTTTGAGAAAAATCGAAATTTGTTTACAGCGGAGAATTCAACTTATCAGGCCTCGTCCGTTTTACTTGTCGAATGTTATTTTTCGTTTTTCGTGACCGGAGAAAAATGAGAACGGACATTTTCATCGACGCGCAACCGCAGTGTTGGATTTTAGGTATGTAATTTTTTAAAGCTGTTCGAGTTATCGCGCCTCGTCCGTTTTCAAGCAGAGATCGTGTATTGTTGCTCGAAAAATTGGGGAAAAATATGAACTGACATTTTTACACACGCATTTTTTAGCAAACCCGTTTTCAATCAACACAGCACGTGTATCAATAATAATGCAATATGGGGACATAGCTGATGCTGAGTTGTTATAGACAACCAAGCCACACAGCAAGCCGTCCCATGCACGCGTAGGTACTGTACAATTTTTTTACCTTTAAACCTAAGTAAATGCTATTTTCAATCTAAGTTATAAACTTATTGATATCCTCTAAATCTAAAATGGAAGATTTTTTGGGCTTGTAGCTCTCAGATTGCCTTTTTAAAAAGGCTTGAAGTCTTTCATAATTTCTTATATCTGTGTTTTCATAAATGTTAATGCCAAGCTCTTAATTTTGAGTATAAGGACCACAGAGTCCACGACTTCTTAGTTTTACTCTCCTTCTCAAAATAAGCGATTAGAACATTTTCACTACTTCTAGAAACACCCTTCGCAGTGCACCAGGTTGTGAAGGTTTGTGGTCTTTTTCGTATACTTCCTTGGACTTTTTTGGTAAAAGTTGATCCAATGTATTATTTGCAATTCCCCTTAACTCAGGAGGAGTTAAATTAATAATATCTTCTTGATCCATTATTGATTAATTTTAAGGAAGCTTTCAATATTCGCGACAGGATATCGGACACGTATAATTTACAAACGAACAAACCCAACATAAAATTTAAAGGTGATTTAAACGAAATAAAGACAATGGAAGTCCAAAACACGTCTATCACTCATGATACAGCATTGTCTCTAACCTTCAAAGAAACAATAAAATTTAAACATACAAATTTACAAAATTTTTATGGCATTTAATTATGTGTTTTTTTTATTAAAAAATACACAAAATAGAAAAAGTAGTATAAAGTACATGTTTTATAAAGCTCGCTCGCAAGCGGCTCATTTTCTAACATGGACGCGTGCTAAAATATCATGCTTTATAAAACTTGTACTTTAATATACTGTTTTTCATCAAAATATACTTTTAATAGCTCAAGAAATCCGAAAAATACAAGTTGTGTCATAGGAAAATCACAACACTATGTCCATATCTGAGAAAGGAATGCAAATCCATTTTCTATGCCTACGTCTAACTATACAGTCATAATATTGTTTTGAATTATAAGTGGAGATGTTATTTTTTTAGTAATGGTATGTGTAATGTAATTTTTATTATTTACTAGTAACATTTTTTAACAGATATTATTTCCATTCCTTTTATGTAACTTAAACATTTATCTACATATATATTTTTTAAATTGTTGTCTTTTATTTTCAAAAATGATAAAAATAAGGTTTAATCTTTTTATCTCTTTAAGCATCCACTTAGGTAGATACAGAATGTTATCTACTTGGTTTATTATATTGAACCTCTCCAATAAGAAAACAATTAGGAAAAAATTAAAAAGTTTTATTTCTAGCTTCTAACGTATATTTTACAGTATTTATATTTTACTCCGCTATTCATTTTTAATTCGTTTTAATCCAAACCAAAATCCTCCTTCAGCTGTATGTTGCAATGCCCCCCGGGCCAATTTTAAAGGAATTTGTGTCTTTTTCGTTGGTACAATTTCAAAATTCAACAACAAATTGAATAGCAAAGCTTTAATTTCCAGAAGAGCAAACCTGGAACCTATACAATTTCTTGGACCTGATCCGAATGGTAGATAAGTGTAAGGCTTGATGCTATCTTTATTTTCATCTGAGAATCGTTCCGGGTCGAATTTATCTGGATTTGGATAGTTGCTTGGGTCCCTGTGAATGCCGTGAATTGGAACCCATAGCATATCGCCAACATTTAGGGGTACTGGTGTTTCATCGGACGTGACGGGGTCAATGATGTACGGTTTAGTACAAATCCTGTCTATTCCTGGTATTGGGGGCCATTTTCTTAGAATTTCTGCAAACAAAAGTTTATTATATACAGGATCCGGTGTCTCATACCCATCTTCTGTATATATTCTGTTATTTATTTGGTTTGTTCGTATAGTTCCTTTAAATTTTCCTAATTACAACCCAATCTCAATTCCTAACACATTTGATTGGCAATAGCAAATATTATGAATAAGAAATAAATTGTTTTTCAACGCAATTTGTAATGAACTTTCCAAATTATTGACTTAAACCTCGTTTTTACCTGAAACGACCATATCCATATACTTCATTTTTAATAATACTTCATACGTTAACTTTCCGGTGATTTTTTTATGCGTTTCTCTAATTTCATCTCTTAGTTTATCTTGCACATCTTTGTTAGTGGCTAATTCATAAGAACCAAAGCACATTCCAGTAGATATTGTGTCAAAACCAGCGAAGAAGAAAATTAATGCTTGAGACGTTATGTCGTCATCGGTAAGAATCTTTATTTGTTTGAACTTTCCTAAAAAATAATTTAATTATTACCTAAACTTGTCTACTGAGGTGTGTAAAATATCTTAAAATCAATTGAAAAAAATATATTGATAGTGTGTTTAGGTACACGTTAAGCTGTCTTACCAATATCTGCTGATTCTTTGACGGTAGCAAATCCTGTTTCTTCGGCTTCATGCTCCTCTTGCTTAGTACCTTTTCTTGCTTCCAGTAGCAAATTTATCATATCTGGTCGTACTATTCCTTGCTTTTCCCTCACCTTTATGGTTTCACTAATGATGCTTTTAAAAAAATTTGATGCCCGCTTTTCAATCAAACTTATCTTAAACAGCTAAAAAAGAATAATTATTAAAATGTCAAATAAACTGAAAAACTTTATCTTACTAATATTTTAGCATGGCAGAGTTCTCAACAGTAGCATGAATTTCTAGTTAATTTGATATGATATCTTCAAAAGAAAGGAAATAGGAAATGCTTATATAAGAAAGGTTGTTTCTGAATCATTAAACGATGATATAGAATATTATAACAAAAGGGTTACAAATTCACTATATTTCTATACCGAAGAGGCAAATTCCTGTGAATCATATACTTGTCGAGCCCCAGAGATTGATGGAAGCAAAATTTTATATTTTCATTTTAGTATAAGAATATGAGCTGAAATGACAAAATGTATTAACTTACCTTAAATAGTTTTGGCACCACTATATACCCTAAAAACTTGGTTACAATTTTTAAGCTACTCAAGTTTGTGACGTCTTTACCCATTAAATAAAATTCATTGTTTGGCTGAGCTAGAGAATTACATTCAATACCAAATGCTGATGTAGCTATGACGTCATTGGTATACCTAAAATGTTAATGAAATATATCAGTTCCTTGATTACAATAAAGTATATAGGTCATCACAGAATGATGGCATGTATTGTATTAGCTTGAATATATTAGAAGTTGTAAAAATGATTTGATAGACTAGCCTTGTATATGTGTCTTTCATCTCAATCTCAATAATATCTTCATTTTTGTCTAAAAAGAACTGAACAAAATTTTCTGCACATTCTTCCATCAAATGAAAGATGCTCTTCATTTTGCTGCTGGTAAAAGATCCACTGAGTGTAGCTCTCATTTCCCGCCATCGTTGCCCTAAATAAGAAAATCAATAAGAATATATTTTTTTCATTAATTTTATCCCATACATGGATTTCCAACTAAAATAGTCTATTTCAAATGACCTATTAATTCTGAATCAATATCAAAATAGACTTTCCATAGATTAAGTTAATAATAAATTGTTGAGTATCTTACAGTAATCGTATTGTAATCATACACTATCACGATAACATGAACGAAGCTTCGACTCCTTCCATATTATCGTGAACTGTATCCAAGCCGTTTAGAAAATTTGCCGCTGTTAATAAATTTTCATCCTACCTCTCAAAGAAAATAAATTTCCACCCCATAGGGGATCCGCGTCAGGATCAATGAAAGGTCTGTGATCAGTAAAATGATCAAAATCTTTTACCGTCAGTTGTTTAATAAGCTCCGGATCAGTTAAGCCCAAAGTCGGTGATGTAAATTGATAGAAGCCCACATATCTTCAAAAAAAGTCATTGCTGAAAGTACGTTTACAAAATATAGTTTTGCTCCTAACTTAAGTTTGAAGCAGTATCGACTTTCACATTTAACTCTTCATGGGAAATTGAGTAAATTACTGAGCGAGCAAAAAACAGCATCTGGGGGTTCAATCTTAAACTAAAACTTAAGTATTATCATAGACTGTAATTCGACTATAAATAAGACCAAGTTCCACAAAATCGGTTTGCGCATTCGGGAGTTAACAAACATCTTCTGCAAGACGAGTCAAATCTCCGCCCCCCTCATTTTAAGAGATATATCAAAATGTCAAATAAAGAGGTTCTAGAATATTAACAGGAGAGTAGTCCAATAAGGTTCCCCCTGATTCCCGTCACCACTATTGACTTTAAGAGAAATTAACGAATTTTTTACTTCTAAAAATTGATATTTCAGTTACCTTGTGTTCGGGTACAAATTATACAACCATTTGTTGTACTCAGCGAAACCCAATCTCTTAAATATAAAACCCCAAGAATCTCCAAGGAATGGCCATGGTTTAGTTTGATTCACCCCTAAATTTTTCCAATGGCTTAAGGGTTTTATACCTATGTAGTATATTAGGATGACTACCACCGCTGCAAGTATAATCCAGATCATTTTAATGGTCTGAAAATAATTAGATACAATTAAAATAATGACAATTTCGCACTAAATATAAACCCAAACAAACCTAGGTATACAGGGTGTTCCTTAATGACGTGCTAATATTGTATGGTGTGATTCCTTAGATCATTTATAACGAAAAGTTCACATGAACATATGTCCGCAACGGCTTACATTTCTTGCTACATGGTGTTGAATTTTTATTCTTTAAATGGTTATTTTTGAATATCTCCGAAAGTACTCTAGATATTATCGTCAATTTTGGTATGTGTTAATAGGATATAGAACCACAAATTTTAGATAGAAAAGTTATTAAATTGTTCCACCAGTGGCGTCCCTGTAAACATGTCCTTTGATATTTTTTACAAAAAAGATGGTACGCCACTGACATTATTCCATGTGGATATTTTTTCTGATTAGCCTGGTCAATTCTTCATGAAAACAGTCTCTTGAGTTTTTCTTGTCAGACGCACCGTTCTTGATTAAAACCATTAAATTCATATTGAAACTAATTATTATTAACATTGATAAAATAATTAAGGATAAATTTTGTTTTATAAAAATTGTTGGAAGTGGCTACTTTGACTTAAAGGGCATGGGGCCATCTTAAAACTCTGGTGTATAAAACTCCCATTAATATTTTAGAAGATTTAAGAGAGCGAATAGTTACCTCGTGTGAAACAATAAGGAATGCGCTGGGAATATTTGAACGAGCGGGCAATTCGATGCGAAGATGGGCGGAAGCATGCGTTTTAAGTGAAGGTGGTCATTTCCAACAATTTTTATGAAACAAAATGTATCCTTAATAATTTAATAAATATTAATAATAATGAGTTTCAATGTGAATTTAGTGGTTTTAATCAAGAACTCAAGAGATTATTTTCATGTAGAATTAACCAGGCTAATCAAAAAATATATCCATATGGAAAAATGTCAGTGGCGTACCATCTGTTTTGTAAAAACTATCAGACGGCATGTTTGCAGGGACGCCACTGGTGGAACAATTGAATAACTTTTCTAACTAAAATTTGTGATTCTGTATCCTATTAACACATACCAAAATTGAAAATAATATCTAAAGTACTATCGGAGATATTAAAAAATAACCATTTAAAAAATAAATATTCAACACCCTGGTGCAAAAAATTTAAGCCGTTGCGGACATATGTTCATATGAACGTTTGCTTTATAAAATGATCTAAGGAATCACACCCTGAAATATTAGCACGTCATTAAGGAACACCCTGTATCTATTTTAACACATTATTTGTTTCGCTGCACCACTGCAGGAGGGTGGAATGAAAACAATGCAAAATATCATTAAAATAGGCATACAACTTTAAAATCTTGTATTCTTACTGAAATTTTCTTTCTGAGCATATTTTCTTAATAACATTTTTTCGTATCTTCTATCTCACTTTACTAGTGAAAAAAAAACTTACGTTAATTAGAATGGAAGATAAGCAAAGGAGCGCATGCCCGCAATTAAAATTGGCGCAATCTATCGCCTCACATAAAGTTCTGGTGTGAAGCGATATTATGCCTAGATATATAACAAATTCATTAAGTATATCACTTACCTGTTGAATATTATCACTACCTATAAATTATTATTTTTTTAAACTAATTCAGTACTTTATGTAAGTGTAACCGCCACTTATCTACAATATAGCCGCATAGATAACTGATTAGAGATTTTGTTTGTTTTATGAATCGCTTTTATTTTGTGAACTCTTAACTAATATTATAAAATATTGACGGTCATCATGACAATACCATCAGTCTACGGCTCATTAAATATTTATGCGGACGGTTGACCTACGTGGGTAACAGAAAAAGTATTTAAACAATATTGCTTATTATTGCCTTATTTCTTGAAAGTTAATGTTATTATTCATTATATCAGGGTAGTACAATAACAGTTTTAGTTCATTTGGTCCATTATAGATTCCTATACGTTGAAGGTGTTTTCTTAAGTGACAATGTCCTATTAACAAGCCAGTCACCTGTTTCAACTGAGACAGCGTTAGGAGTAGTATCCACATATATACATATAAACAGTATATTGCCAATACGAACGTTCCAAAATACAAAAAGTGTCCCCGCTATGGGAGGTGGCGCGGGCCTATTGAGTTTGTTCGCAGTAGGGTGGAAATTTTATCGATCGCGTCAGAGCCGGCCCGACATTATTTGGTTATTGTTATTGGTCGCCATCTTTGGTTCTGGATGCTTTTTCAAATTACAGAATAACAAGTGGTTCATCCACATTGTTGTCGGTATATTAGTGCTTATAAACTTTCATTACCTTGCAACAATTTTTGTAAAGGAGTTTTTAATTTGTGGCGATTCGATTCGCTGTTTGGTAGGTTAGTGGCTTGTTTTGTTTAAGATGAAAAGACTCAAGTGCATGGTGCTTTTTTGCAAAAGTCGTGGATCAATACCAGGTATAAAGTATTTCAGGTATGTACATATATACGAAAATATTTTGCTTATCACGTTATCCAATATTCGGAACCGAATGTCACTAAAAAGCTTGTAAAAATAGAAGAGAGTGTCACTCGTATACAATATAATATATATGTGGTCACTACCTAACCTTAAAATTAATGTATTTTTAATTTGGTGCATTAGTAGCTGATAATAATTCCCAAGATAATCAATATAGTCATTCATTCTTAATTTTTGGTTTAGAAAAAAGTGAGGTTAAGAAACATACGACGTCGGATGAAAGTTAAAATAAAGCTCATCGTGTCGATTGTTACAAATATTTGGCCGGAATTTGGCACCAAAAGTTTACACCAATCAGGGCACCGTCAGAAATCGTATGCATGGAACGCTGTCTTAAATCGAACTAATTGAAATTTTGATTGTAATATTTTTCCTAACTAACCAGTGAAATTTACATTAAAAAAGTTGAAATCCGGTCCTGTCGAATGTTTACTTTCACAAGGACATTTCCGAACTCCCAACGCCCCCTTCGATGCCCATAGCGGGGACATAATTGCAGATGGTATTAGCAATATAATGTTTATACGAGTAGGTATATACGTGGTAGCATCCCATTCGATAGTATCTTCGATGTTGTTTCTCCGCCCATCTATCTAATGTTGTTTTTATATTGTATTATCACAGGGGTGACCAGGAACCCACAAAGCCTCCTGGCCGCCAGTTCTTTTAGGTTATTAAGGCGCTCCAGTGTGAGTTTTGATGTGAACCGATTGGAATTCAGAGCCTTAATAGCAGCTTGGCTGTCAGATAGGATGTATATCTTATGATCGTGGTAGCCCTTTAAAGTTCTTTTGTACGCACGCTTGTATGGCATGAACTTCCGCTTGGTATGTTGTGGCGTAGTTACCCAGTGGGATGCTCGTGTCCATCCTGGGCCTTTCCCCAAATACACCTGATCCATCGATGTATGTTAACAAAATTATGTACGCCTTTTGACTAAAAACGTACCGGTTTGCATTACCAGAATGAAGTCCTTGCAGCACAGGTGCCATACGGGCGTTCTTTAAGGGCGATTGTACCTATAAGGTGTTCTGCACATATCTAATTTTAGGCGGGTCGTTATCTTATCGTCTTATCGTATAAATCGTCAACCGTCATAATCGTATCAAATAATTCGTACGTAAATTAACAAAACTGTAATTATTTTTGTGCACGATTTGATTCCATTTATTTTAAGGATTTTCAAAATTACGTGCGTAATAAAAACAAGTTTTGGAGATAAAACACTTTATTTATTCTTAATTTTAAAAAGTTTATGCTCTCGAGTCGCAAAAAGGTTTTGATTAAGTTTTAGTAAGCAATCACTTCGATTGTGACATCAAAGACATCTGCAGAAATTATTTTCTAACAATGAATCAAAAATTATTGTCGGTTTTTATAATTTTTACAATACTAGCGGTACATTTTGATTCAAACATGGGAATGAGCAACATTTCAAAACTATTGGGTAAAAATTTCTTTACAGGCAACTTTCAGTCCTTAGCATATAACTTACTAAAATAAACTATTTGCCTGTAGAAACGATTATAATTTGCGAAATATGTTACTTCCTGCATTAGGAAGCAATTTTAAAAGATTTTTTTAGATTATAGCTGCAGTATTCAAATTTGAATTTAAAAATGTATCGCCGGTCACGTGTCCCCAGTCAATAATTTCTTACTTTACCCTTTTATATTTCACACAGTCATTTTACTAAAGTTACTTTTATATATAAATAATTTACACTACTGCTACAGTTTGTATTGGAACGCAATTATTAACCAGAAGTTCCGTGGCCGCAGCTGCATGTATCGCCGGTCACGGCAGAAATTGCAAAATAACGCCACTAGAGGTCGGCTTAATAATTTTACAAATATGACAGTATGTGTTTGAATTTGTGTAAAGCGTGCTCCTGTTTAGGTAAGCTCCTTATTATGTTTATTTTGGTATACATTGATGTGACGGTTTGTTATCCGAAGCTATATACAACATTTTTTTATTAACCATTTATAAACCATTAAGGAAAAATATATTTTGATGGGCAAGTTTTGTTCACACTAAAAAATATGACTAATTTTCTTAGTATTTTAACATTCTATAAGGAACATTTCAAAACTTTAAGCCAATATAAGACAGGGCTGTTATAAATAATAGCAAAATGGTTATAGTGACTGATTAAAATAACTCAGTTCCAAATATTGGCGTTATATGATTCAGAAGAGTCAAATTAGCCATGTGACGGGCGTTAAATTATTAAAAAATCGATGCTATACAAAAATAGACCCAGATCTTTGTAACGATGATCTATTGCGCGGATATATATAATTCCTCTAATTAGATACTATAAGAAACCTATTAAAAAATTAACAGGTTTTTTTGAGATTATTTATTTTTAAATTCCGATTTACTGAAAGTTGCATGAAAAAATTTTTGACCCTAATAATTATGGTATATTGGAAAGCGATTCCAATCTGTATAAGTAAGTTTTGACTATATTTGCAGATATACCCCTTTAAATTAACACGACAGCCTAACTAATGATTAGTTTTATTTTTAGTTTTTAGCAATATTTTTCCAGTCGCTCATTTAATTTCTTATACGTTTTAATCCAAACCAAAATCCCCCTTCAGCTGTGTGCTGAAATGACGACCTGTCTAATTTTAACGGAATTTGTGTTTTCTTGGTCGGTACAATCTCAAAATTCAACAATAAATTAAACAGCAAAGCTTTAATTTCCAAAAGAGCGAATCTGGATCCTATACAGTTCCTGGGGCCTATTCCGAAGGGCATGTAAGTATAAGGTTTGATATTATCTTTGTTTTCGTCTGAAAATCGTTCTGGATCGAATTTTTCTGGATCGGGGTAATGGATCGGGTCCCGGTGAATAGCATGAACTGGGATCCATATAAGATCGCCTACTCTTAGAGGTGCTGATGTTTCATCAGCGCTCTCAGCTTTAACTGTATACGGCTTAGTACAAGCCCTGTCCAATACCGGCTGAGGAGCCCACTTTCTGAGAATTTCTGTAATAGTAATAAAGAAGTATTAAAAATTAAATTTCAATATTTGTTGAACGAAAAAACTAATTTTTACCTGAAACGACCATGTCCATATACTTCATTTTTAATAATACTTCGTATGTGACTATTCCATTGGCTTTCTTATTGGTATATTTAATTTCATTCCTTAGTTTATCTTGTACTTCCTTATTGACCACCAATTCGTGAGAACCAAAGCACATTCCCGTAGATATTGTATCAAATCCAGCAAAGAAGAAAATGATAGCCTGTGCGGTTATATCTTCATCAGTAAGATATCTCAATTGTTTAAATTTCGCTAAAATATTATTTCATAGGTTATTATTATAGTATGGCTGGAAAATATATCCATATGGAACAATGTCAGTGACGTACCACTTATCTTGTAAAAAATATCAAAGGTTATGTTTGTTGATCTTACCCATATCTGTTGATTCTTTGACGGTAGCAAATCCAGTTTCAACACCTTCATTTTCCTCATGTTTGATTCCCTTTCTTGCTTCCAATAGCAAATGGATCATGTCTGGTCGTACTATTGCTTGTTCTTCCCTTATTTTGATCGTTTCACTGATTATATTTCTAAAAAAGGTAGCCACGTTCTCTTGAAATAAAGGGAATCTAAAGAGCTGAAAATAATTTTATTAAAAATCGAATAATAATTAATTAAAGACTAGCTTTTCATTATAGACTCAAGAAAATAGTCGATTTCTCCAAGTTTAATAACTATTAAGAGGTAAACTAAAAGACACGGTCTCACGAATTACATATATGAATATTAACGAAGTGCTAGAAGGGTTACGTGTCTCGCTCATCAGAACTAACGTTGTTTTTACACGAAATAACGTCACTAAATTACCTTTTAAGATGAGAGCACCCTATATGTCAATATTTCAACAAACCTTAAAAAGTTTCGGCCACAGCAAATATCCAATAATTTTCAAATTAATCAATAAGCCTCTAAGGTTCGTCGCTTCTTTTCCCATTAAATAGAATTCATTATTTGGTTCGGCTAGAGAATCACATTTAATACCAAATGCTGCTGTAGCAATCACGTCATTCGTATACCTAAAATATACAAGAGTGCAATATTTTATTTATCACAAAATCATTACTTTAGTGTGACAAAGAGATGTGTTCATACGGAATCAATCAAATTATATTAATTAGTATTAATATAACTATAAGAAAGACGGATAGATATGACCCATTCATAATGCGATGAAATCCCAAATCGACATGGCTTCAGCGGACGTTTCATCTCGTCTTCGTCCAAAATTCGAGTAAACCAGGCGTTTGTCTCTCAATATCAGTTGTTAGATTTTTACATTGATCTGTTTTTCTTTAATCTTCGATATTCAAAGATAATTATGATGATTAAATGACGGATACTATGCAAATTGAATTTTAAGGCAAAATTTGCGGTAATGTCTGAAAAAATTACACAATTTTAAAAAGAGTACAAATCCCGTAGTGGCCAAAGTCGCACGAAAAATAGCTGGTATGATTATGGAAGCCCTTTAATTCCCAGAGGTTGAGACATTACTGAGATAAAACTGTGTTTGAATCAACCTACCTTGTATATGTATCCTTCATCTCAACCTCAATAATATCTTCATTTTTATCCAAAAAGAACTGTGCAAAGTTTTCGGCCGCTTCTTCCATCAAATGGAACATGTTCTTCATTTTACTGCTGGTGAAGGCTCCACTAAGTGTAGCTCTCATTTCCCGCCATTTTTGTCCTAAACAAAAACACGTTGACTAGTGCCTATGTTCAATCAGTAAAATCAAGTTATTGTCTTAAGGCGGCTCTATGTAGCCTATTTTAAGGCCAACAATCATAATCCCTTAAGAGGATGCCGGAGTCAGTCGAAATCTCCGATTTGACCCCTGTTCGTTTAACGCTTTGAAGGCAAGAGGCGAATTGGATCTTCCCTTGCAGTTAGAAGAATACGTCGAGCGTCCGCCCCTAATCGGTACGCCGACAGAAACAACGATAATCGGAAGAAGGATGTGATGGAAGATGTCTAAATTTTGTTAACACCTCGAGGAAAGTCCTTCATTTTTTTCTATGGGGAGCAATAAAAAAAAATTAATCTTAAAGTCTTCCGGAACAAAAAATATAGACTTTCCGCGAATTCTAGTTCTATTACAAAGTTTTTTTTCCTTTGACATTTTTTCCTAAAACAGGAATAAACGCTTGGGAAGAAAACTCGTTTGCACGTACTCCGGAATCTTGTTAATCATAAGAATTTTGGATTCTCTACAAATCACCAAGATGGCGCACAAAAATGTTTGGAATTTTCAATATTTTGACAAGCGTAGCTGGGCCACAGAGGAATATATATGCGGTGGTTTCATCGACAGAAAAGGGCAAAGCATTTTTAAAAAATAATAGAGCTCATATTCGTAGACATTATTTTTTGCATAACAGGTAAAAGTATAGTACAAACTGTTGCTCTGTTCAAAAGTGCCCTAGTTTTAATTGATTGGGGAATTCTTGATAGGCTACCAGTCGCATGAAAAAAATAATGTTTATTATTCAAGAAAATAGAGTTTCTTGCCAATACTTAATTGGTTTAAATACTGCCGTAGTTCATTTAAGAAAAGTTCTTCGACCAATATACCCCCCAAACAATTTAATTTAGTATGTAATAATTTTTGCTTAGTTTAAGAATTATTACCTGCGTGCAAGTATTTTTTTTCGTATTGCTGTATAGCCCAAGAAGTTGATCCCAACACCTTTGAAAGGGGCCGAAAGGAAATGTTTGGGTTTGTGGTTAGATCTGATCTTGGAATAGGAGTAAAAATGCGGATTGCAATAAAAAATCATGGATAGTTAACACACCACCTTAAAACATAAGCCTTACACTCGCCTTTCAATGCAAACAAGTTTCCACTCCATAGTGGATCGGCTTCGGGATCGATAAAAGTACTATGATCAGTAAAATGATCAAAATCTTTCACTGCAATTTGTTTAATTAACTCAGGATCCCTCAGAACTAAAATAGGGGATGTTAATTGATAGGCACCGAAATATCTACAAAAAGAAATAATTTTTAGAGTATTACCCTAAAAGTAGCAAAATATTTAAATTTAGATAATTAAGCATCAAAAAAGGGATAATTGACCGCTTCTGATGATGACTATAAAATCAACAAGCGAATACGTTCTAACGGAATTTACAATATTATTTTTTCACTAGCACATGGACCCTAATTTCAAAAATTTCCGTGCATTTTAAAGGAGTTACAAAAATTAAGTTTTCGTGTAATAAGGCTAATAAGGAAATGATATACAATTTATAACAAAAAATTGTGATAAAGATGCAAAACAAGCAACATTAATTTCAAATATTGTTCAATTAATTGAGTCCTTATTTTATTGACTTCCAAAATACATCCGAAAACAAACACGAAACTCTTGAAATTGAGATCTCTTAAGTAATAATAATTATAATAATAAACGTTTATTTAGCCATATCTCGGAAAGTTAAGATCAAACTTTCCATCAAAACAAATACATTTACTAAAGACTACGCGACATTAATTACCTAATAAATGTTTAGTCAGAAGATTGACTAAAGAACACATATTTGGCGCACCCCTGGCCGCGTTCGGCAGAGCGTTAAAAAGGCCAACATCCTCATAAAATAATGTTTTTTGAAGTTTAGTACTTTTTATAGCTAAAACATTATAATTTTCCTTGGAGCGAATATTATAAGAATGTAACCTTAACTTCTTTCCAAAAATGAATGTTGGAAGCAGATTATGCTCTATCTTATAAATACAACAGAATACACATTGCCTTGTTCTGCTGTATCTGAAGTCTACATATGCTATCTGTATTACATGAAATTAGCAATGATATGCAATAATTGAAATGAGGAAATATAAAGGTATTATATATAAGTTTTTTTAGACCAGTGAGATAGATTTACAGATAAGTGAAACCTTTACTATTAAAGTTAATTTATTATTTACCTGGAGTTGGGATACATATTATAGATCCATATAATGGCCTCACTAAAACTTATCCTTCTTAAAATGGAACGCCATGAATCTCCAAGAAGTGGCCACGGTTTGCTCTGTTGCACTCCCAAGTTTTTCCAATAGCTCATAGGTTTTACACATTTATAGTATAACAGGGCAGCCAACGCCACTGTCAGTAGAAGCCATATCATTTTGACGACCTATAAATAATAACTAGTAATTATTATTATCAAAAAGGCAACACTGATAACCAACATTTTCAAGCGTTATGTTTGATTTATGAGCTTGTTTCTTCGACTGATGATCAAAAGTAGATCTACAAGAAGAAGTTAGAAATTTAGAATCGTATTGTACAGACAGAAAGGATATTGATGGAATTAAAATTGGAGCCTGAAAAAAGGGTTCATACACACACGGTATCTCAATCGCTTTAGACGGTAAATCTACTCTCAATATATTAGGGAAGCATTGGTGTTAATGCTTGCAACCACCACCAGATCTATTAAATTAGTTGCTTTAAAAAATGTTAAAATACCTGCAATAAATAAATATATTGATTTTAAATACAACCGCTTCACTAAAAATAAAACAACTAATTTATAATGTGCAAAAAAGCTCTCAAAAAAATGAATGAGATAATTCGTATTGCGCATGAAACCAAAAACAAACTTTTATTGTGTCATACATTATCTAATCAACAGTGGTGGACTGGCCCACGCATGATGACAAACCTTGACCATACGACGAAACTTAACACAATTAAAATATACTGACGTTGCACTTTCTGTTATTTTAGCTTGATTTTCTATTTAGTGCCAAAAAGGTGGTATACAGGGTGTCCCAGATAAGAATACATTCTATAGGGATCTCGTAGAATACACCGAAACGATCTAATTTTGGAAGTTTTCGAATAAAAAAAATTCCTAATATTTCCTAGAAACAAAGAATTGATAACCCTTGAGGCAGCAGCGTATTTTTTTGATGATCAGAGATTAGCACTATAGAAAAAACCCTTCTTCTATTTGGGTTCCATAATGGCTATATTATGAAATACAAAAAAATTTAATAACTTGCCACTTTATGAAATTGAAATTTTATTTTTTTTAATGTTGGCAACAAGTAGGGTTCGAATTTAGGCCTACTTCGATTTCGTTGAACTTAATTTTCTAGGCATTCTGGATTCAACAGAAATTTTTTACTTTAAAATACTAACCTTTAACCTTTTTAAAAGTTTTTCTAGATTATTTTCGGCAATTTCTCGTATTTCCGGCGGAGTACAACTTTCTTCCTGACTAATTTTTATTAATTTTAATAATATATTCATTTTTAATTATGGCGGATGGGAAGAAACTTTGTTGTCTTCAATTGTTCCTATCATGGCATATTTGATACTTGTAAAATTTCATTAAATTGTAAAAGTATTGGCAACCCAAAAAGAAAATATTAATTTAAATGGAAAAAATCTCCTATATTAAAAGTTTCTCATACTTTAAAGACCCAAATAGAAAAAGTATTATAAAATACACGGTTCATAAGACAATTAGAGCACTTGTACTTTCGAAAACTTCCCGCTTCGCGGGTCTTTCTCTAAATTAACCGCGTGCTCTAAGATAATGTCTTATGAAACTTGTATCTTAATATACTATTAAGATACTCTGGAAGTCTCGAATCGTTGGGGGTTATTTTCGTTGGGAATCACAAGTCACGACCTCAGGAAGATCGTTTCACATGGATGACTTCATCCAGATAAAGGCATTCTTCATGCCTTCATCTGGTTTCTTTGGGTTTGGTGCATGGCTGAGGATCATGGTTCGGTGCTAATGTTAAGCTCTAGGAATGACCCGATCAGGGAATCATTTTTACATTATTATAGATACAACTTAATAAATGACGTATATATTTACAATTTACGTGTAGGTAGGTAAAAAAAAACAGACGCGTGTAAATGTTAGTGCGAAAAGTCATACTGATAAAAATTAAGAATTCAAGGTTATATTAATAACATTCATATAAACCAAATATTATTACCATTAAATAAAAGTCAAAGAGTAGTTAAATAAAATTAGCGGTAAGTACCCTCTGTTTCTGCAGCGCAAGATTGTAATGTAGAATAAATTCGATAAATCCATTACAAAACGTATTGATTTAGTGTGTTCTGAACTACAGATATGATGATTTAGATAATTTTTTTAAATCAACTTTATTAACTATTTTTAAAGTGCATACCAAGTTATACAAAACTACCAAGTTTCAATTTTGTATTCCTTGTTATTTATAAGATTTTAATCGAACAAAAATTAATTTAATTGGAAAAGAAACCTTCTCTATATTCATCTTCGTCAATAAATCCTCAAAATGTTTGTCCATTCAAAGGAACGAAAGGAAAATTGTTTTAAATATTTCTAATTACTTCAGGACAAATTAACAGACACTAATACCTTGTCTATGTGTTTAATACCTTATAATATGATCTTATGGTTAAGGAATAGAATTTGAAATTTGGTGTTTTTGTATAATTTAATAAGCGCTTTAAAAATAGTCGATAAAAACCAGGATTGTCATTAAAATTAAATAAAATTGTCGATGTCGTTTTATTTCTAATTTGAGACACACTATACCTATAATTTTTCCAAAAAAACCCGTACTAGATTTACTGAATTTATATATATTTAGTTACAAACTGGCACTGTATAGGTATTTAGTAGGTATAATAGTACATTACAATACAAGTACGGTAGGTAAAGATTGTTTCACGAAAATTGGATACGACTTAATGATTTCCTGGGTCGGTCCCATTGTGTCAACAAGAGGTTGGCAATAAACAAGTGAAGTTTGAAGGGGCGGACTAAGGCAAACAAGTAATGATATGATTATATTAATGTAATCAAATGAAATAACATTTTTTTTAAATATTACTAGTCATATTTATTTACATTTTATAATATCATTCTATAGATAGGTCTGTTTCGCTATCGCTATCCTCATCAAAATTAATTATAATTGGATTAATTATACGATCCGGACTAATATACGAATTTTCTACAGTTATTACGTGACGGACTGAATTTTTCCAACTACCTGGGGGAATATCATTAAAGCATTTTCGTATTAATTCTACGACACTAGAACTTAAAGTCGGAGAAATATTTTCAGACCTAACCAGTGATTTTAACTGGTGCCACATATGCTCTATGGGGTTAAAAATGCAATAATAGGGTGGGAGCCGTAGCACTGTATGTCCAATTTCTTCTGCCAATGTGTCACAAACATATACTTTTTTTATACAAACTGTCTTTAAAACTTCTAAAAGATCACTTTTTTTATAACTTTCTTCAAAATATATATCATTCGCCGCCATGTAGTTCTGAATCTCCAATTTTGTATTATTTGAGCTTGGAGCTTTATGTAATTGGCGACTGTGATAGCTCGCATTGTCCATTACTATCACACTATTCTGAGGAATATTTGGTCAAAGACAATTCTTGAACAATTCCTCAAAAACTAACAAATTTTACCACAACAAGATATTTAAATATAAATTAAGCAACCTAACCTACCTGATGTGCCTATATTTAATTATAATTATTACAATCCGGTCCTTTCCACATAATAATAACAAACGGTCATAAATAATGGGATGGCCACAGGTACTTTTACTGCAGTCACTAAGTTATATCCATTTTTCGTGAAACAATCTTTACGTCTTTACCGCATGTGCGTGATGTGTAATAAAACGAGCCGAAGGAGAGCATTGTTTTAATTTAAGAAATATTAATATTAATTGTAGAATTTGTAACATTTCCAAACGATATCGATGAAAGAAGTACTTTATTATCCGATGAGACACAAGAATTTAAAGTTACAGATTTACTAAAACTGGAGGTTCTCTCTGCATATTGTTCTACACCAGCTTTTTGCTTTGCAATTCCTATTTTTTTTTGTACAGGATTTTCAATATAGCCGTCCGCAACACTGGAAGACTTCCATCCACCATGTTTTTTTAAATTCATGATATCCCCGCCAGCATCTACTAATATAAAAACTTACTTACGGCATTAGTGCGGTAAAGTGCTACTTAACGCACGCGAATAGATAAATTAATACGTTCACGCTGTCATGTAAAGAGGAAAACAACAAAACGAAGACCTTGATGTAATAGATGCAGCAAATAGTCTACAATTATTAAAATATAATAAATATTAAGTTTATTTGATTTGGTTAAATCATTATAAAAAATGCACTGCTTTAATCAATATTTTTTGTATCTCTAATCATTAAAGTATATAACATAATGTTGCCTAGTTCATAATATGTACTTTATTGTAGGTAGTAAGAAAAAATTAACAAAAATGATATGGTTTGTAATATTACCAATAATCGCAGGATTAATAATATGGTTTGCCTACATGAAACCGTATAGCTACTGGAAGAGAATTGGTGTTAAACAAACAAAACCATGGTTTATGTTTGGCGATTCTTGGCCCACGCTTCTCCGAAAAATGAATCTGCCGGAATATTTGAACTGGATCTATAACATGCATCCTGGTGAAAGGTAAGTAATACAGTGTGTCAATTGGAATGCTTGCAGTAAACAATATTAAAAATTGGAAAGATAAGTCAATTTTATTGTGAAAGGGGATGTTTTTATAGAATATTTGCAGCCTTTGTGGTTTAACCTCTTGAGGGGTAGATGTTAGCCTTAAGATCTGAAATGGGAAGGTGGAGGGAATCTCATTAATAATAATACCCTAAAATTCTTTATCAGGGGCAAAGTCAAGCCTAAAAATTTACATGAATAAGTGCACTTAGGTGAGATAGTAGATTGTGCTTGGGGTAGGTCATAGTTTGTACTGATGTCATGTACAGGGTGTCCCATTTTCGACACTTTTATAGCTCCGTAATTGTTAGTGCTATCAAAAAAGTAATGTAGGGCCACGTGCTCTTTTTGGGTCAAACTTAAAATGGAAAATCAAAATTTGAAAATTTTCGCTCGCTTAAGAGATACGGGGGAAAATCAACAAATTGAGAATTTCAAAATTACCCTATATTTTCTTAGTTAAAAGAGATGCAGAAAAATGTTTTATACAGAAGTTTCTTTATATTGATTGTTCAATAATCTGCCGTTTTTAAAATAAGTATACGAGGTCAGGTAAAAAAGTTTACGAACCTAACCTCATTTTTTTTAAATGGAACACCCTGTATATTTTAATATAAAAATATACTATTTTAAATTCTCCTTTAAAATATATAACACGCCATGGATGGTATTGGTTTCCTCGGCGATTAATTTAAACTGTATTACTTTAAAACGAAATAAAAGATTCAGATTAAGGTAAAATATAACGGGAATCATCGCAAATGTTCGGAATATGTCCTTAAAGGTTACCGTCTTTTCGGATAGCGAACAAAATATACACTTTGCGCCATTTCTTCGTTTTTTCCACGTTCAATATAAACTGATATCATATCAAATTTTTCAAAATGTTGATAAGTCATATTCGCAAATGAATATGTAAAAATGAAATTGACTTTAAATGTTAATAGTCAACATAGTTGTTTCTAGGATATTAGCTTTTGTTTCATGGTCTACTGTGGTTTAAAGTAATAAAGTTTAATAAATCGCCTAGAAAACCAATATAATCCATGGTGTGTTATATATTTGAAAGGCGAATTTAAAATAGTATATTTTTAGATTAAAATATATAGGGTGTTCCATTTAAAAAATGTGGGTACTTATACTTATTCTGAAAACGGCAGATTATTCAAAAATCGATATAAAGGAACTTCTGTATAAAACATTTTTTTGTATCTCCTTTAACTAAGGTATAGGGTAATTTTGAAATTGTCAATTTTTTGATTTTCCACCGTATCTCTTAAGCGAACGAAAATTTTTAAATTTTGATTTCACCATTTTAAGTTTGACCCAAGGACAGCACATGGCACCTACATTACTTTTTGATTCTCACTAACAATTACGGAGATACCCTATAAAAGTGTCGAAAATGGGACACCCTGTATATTACGTCTTAAAATTACCTCACAAATACCTACGAAACACTATTTTTCTAGATATGTTGGATTGTATCAATTCTATATGCCAACTTTGATGTTACGAGATCCCGAGCTGATCAAACAAATAACAATTAAAGATTTTGATCATTTTACTGATCATAGCAGCTTTGCGGTATCAGAAGAACTGGATGCATTATGGAGTAAAAATCTATTTGTTTTGAAAGGTAATATAACAAGTATTTAAATAAGAGAATTCCTACAATATTTCTGAAATCTCCTACAAGAGTATGTATATCCGGATTTATTGTCATCGTTAGTCTTCCATGCACGATCGACAACGGCAAGATAAAATTTAAAGTCGTCTGTTTACTCACAGTAATATTAGTTTGGTTAGTTAATTATTAAATACAGGGTGTTATGGAAATTTTTAAATTGGTGACTCCTTGGGTGTCCTAGAGAAAGTCTACATACTTTTTTTTTAATCGACTATCTAAATACTAAGGTAAAAACCCTTTTTACCCGCATACTGTCGCGGCGTTCCATCTGGATTCACTTAGCAACAATGTGGGTCACTAGAGTATACTAACAGTGATGTCAGATCACACCGCGTGTCTCGCCCTTCAGTATGTTTCGAGACTCGGGGTGAAATGATGCTGTCCGCTGAGGGTTCCACGTGCTTGACATATACGAATTTTAAACGTTTTGTTAGTTGTAGCATTACCCGATTTTTTCTTCTGTTGTGAAATAATACATAATAATAAATATTGTGATGTAATTTCAAATTTGTGTGATATTATCTACTGTTGGTTCTGTTGCAAGACATACTTTTTGTGTTTTATTTTTTATGGAATTTAATTATGAAACGGATTATTTAAAAATAAGATCGAAGCTAAGAGAGTATGCCCCTTAAAATTGTAGTTTCATTTTTCTAAAAAGTTTGAAAAAGAAGTGATAACGCGTGTCAAAGACGTCTTGTTGTCAAAAGCTGAACAAGTGGGTTTACAATTCTGTGTTGCAATATGACATTAATGTGCTAACCTGTTTTGAACCTCGAGACTGCCTCAATAAACTATTGATTGCGAAGGTCCTCAGGAGCGGCCACGTAAGTTTTGAGATTTCATATAAAATGTATATTTCGCTTAATAATTCAAAGCGCCATTAGCAGAAGAACAAAGACGCTGTTAGACTAAAAAATTGTTAAAAAAGGGCGCCATTTATGGTTATTTTTCTTCAATTTATATGCATCTCAGAAATTGCCGGTTTAAATATAATAAGTCATTTCCATAACATCCTGTATAACCTTCCTGCAACCCAGAATGAATCGATTCATTATTTTAGGAAATAGGTGGAGAGATATGAGATCAGTATTGTCCGGTTCCTTCACAAGCAGTAAAATGAAAATAATGTACGGATTAATTTCCGAAACTTCCGGAAATTTTGTCAATTATTTTTTGAAACAAAATAAAGATTGTATGGAAGTTGAGATGAAGGATAACTTCACAAGGTAAACTTTGATTTTCAAGTATTCTTCCACTACGTGGATTTCGTATTAACAAACCCGAACAAAAAAGGGGGAAGGGGGGATTCAGTGATCCAATCGTGCTTTAGAGGGATATTGTTTACCTTCCTCTAAATATTTTCATATTTTAGATATACCAATGATGTGATTGCGTCTACATCCTTTGGTATTAAGGTGGATTCGTTGGTAGATGGCGAAAACGAGTTTTACCTTATGGGAAAAGAAGCATTGGATTTTCAGAACTTTAAAGCGATACTTAAACTTCTTGGATATATGCTTTGTCCTTGGCTGTTAAAAGTAAGGTAATTATATAAACTTATATTGGATCGATATCATACCTTTAGCCCATAGAAAACTTATACAAGTTTTTCAAACACAATCATTTTTTTAGGCCCTGAAAATAGGCTTCTTTACAAGAAATGTTACCAAATTCTTTACTGGTGTTATTAACGAAACAATAAAAGTTCGCGAAGAAAATAATATTGTACGTCCTGATATGATCAATATTTTATTGGAAATTAAAAAGGGGATACAACAAGACGAAAGAAACGAAGTAATTGATGCTGGTTACGCCGTTGTGAATGAATCTCCAGAAATAGGTAGATATATTGTTAGAAATACGGTAAACGGAACATATACACATATATTTTTTCCTAAAAAGGTTCAGCAAAATCCCAAAGGAAACAAATCAGAATCACCAACTCAGATATTACCGCCCAAGCAATGATATTTTTCTTGGCCGGATACGAACCTGTATCAACAGCGATGTCTTTTACTGCTTATGAGTTGGCTGTCAATCCAGCTATCCAGGAGAAATTAAGAGAAGAAGTCACAGTAACTCTGGAAGAGTGTGATGGAAATGTCACATATGAGGCCTTATTAAAAATGAAATATCTGGACATGGTAGTATCAGGTAAGAATTTTCGCTACATATAGTGGAGTCGATCCGGTTTACGAAAATCCCTTGACGACATCGAGTATTTTTTTTCCCTATCGATGCAGTAGGATTCTCTCGACATTCTGACATGATTTGTAGGAGGCTCCGCATTGGGGGGGGGGGGACGCCCCATAAATCTAACCGACAACGGATTTTCCTAGATAACTCAGCCGGTTCTGATGCTACAAAAAAAAATGTGAAGGGCAAAATTGAAGAGCTTGACAGAGCGCGTAAGCTCGAACAAACCTGATCCCGATATCTTAATGAGTTTGCGAATTATCGCTATTTTTAACTGCAAAAACAATAAAATTTAATTAATTATATCTCGAGAAGGGGCGGAGTTGGGGCATCATTTTTTCGCGAATCAACGGATGACATCGAGTACTTTGATGGGCCGGAGGCTGGGTGTGGTGGGCAATGAGGAGGAGAGTTATGGGGGGGGGGGGAAATATTACATAAATGCTAATAAGTAGTTTATTAATGAAGCTATGGGGATCAGGCCGGATTCAATTTGTTTATCTTTTTATCAGCTACGAGGGGGATTGGCTGCAGTTTTTATTTTCGCAAGTGCGTGCTTGTCGCGGCATGCAAGAAATGGCCACTATTTAATATCTCCGAAAATACTTTAGATATTATGTTCAATTTTGGTATGTGTTAATAGGATATAGAACCATACATTTTAGTTAGAAAAGTTATTCAATTGTTTCACCAAACATGTCATCTGATATTTTTTACAAAAAATATGGTACGCCACTGACATTTTTCCATGTGGATATTTTTTCTGATTAGCCTGATCATTTCTACATAAAAACGGTCTCTTGAGTATTTATCGAAAAATTGATGCCCCAACTCCGCCCCTTCTCGAGATATAATTAACTAAATTTTATTGTTTTCTGTTTGTTCGAGCTTACGCGCTCTGTCAAGCTCTTCACATTTTTTTTGTAGCATCAGAACCGGCTGAGTTATTTAAGAAAATCCGTTGTAGGTTAGATTTACGGGGCGTGCCAAGTTTCCAATATGTAGTCATTGTCTGTTATTTGTTACATGGAATGTGAATAATTCGTTTGTGGTAATATTATCGATGTATTTGTTACATTTCAAATAATTTTCTTGCAGAAACTCTCAGGAAATGGCCTGTAACAGGTCTGGTTGACAGAGTGTGCACGAAACCCTACACATTGAAATCATCAAGACCAGGAGAACCCACAGTTCATCTTAAACAGGGGGATATTCTCTGGCTAGCCATGTTCCCCATCCACTATGACCCGAATAACTATCCAGATCCAGAAAAATTTGATCCAGAAAGATTTTCCGATGAGAATAAAGGAAATATTAAACCTTATACGTATATACCATTCGGAGCAGGCCCCAGGGCATGTATAGGGTCGAGATTTGCACTTTTGGAAATCAAATCCGTTATTTTTCAGTTGATCAGAAATTTTGAAATCGTTCCTGTGGAGAAGACCGCAATTCCTTTAAAAATAAGCAAGAAATCGTTTAGTGTTTTACCTGATGAAGGTTTTCCACTTGGATTACGACGGCTAAACGTGGAAAGGTAGAGTCGACGCAACCATTTTTTGTAGATGACGTTCTTAAATAAAGTAAATATATCGGGTGATGCATCGTTGGGTTGAACATAAGGAATCCCATGTAATTTTTGAGGTGGCCGAATATTGGCTCCTGTCCATTTTATAGAAATGCTGTATCATAACTTCTTGAAGAGGCAGACATGGTAAACCCCTATGCCGAGTTAGAATCCATTTTGGTGAGCCAACCCTATCAATTAAACGTAATGGCAAAATCAGAAATATACACTATTGCCAAAAATTGCTGGTGTTTGCACGTTTAATTTAATAGCTCAGGATTGGCTAACCAAAATAGATTCAAACTCGGCACAGGGTTTTACCATGTCGACCTCTTCAAGAAGTTATGCTACCGAGCCAATATTCAGCCACTTCAAAAATTACATGAGATTTCTTATGTTTAGCTTAAGAATGCACCCGGTATATAATTCAGTTGGTATTTTGTTATTTTTTACATAAAATACCTGGAAATTTGAGGGAAATATATTGTTTTGGAAAGAAGCATGGGATACCCTCTGGATAGATTAGTCAATCCTGAAAAAAGTCATGGTAATCTTTCGCAGGAGCCAGACGGTACAAAATATCGTAGTACACAGAAAACAACAAATGATTCAGACTATTCAATAAATAAGATAACAATATAATTATTTTTATATGAATTTGATCCTTGTTTTACTGATAATGTCTAAACAATATATCGTTATAATAATTTAAAAATGTATTGGTAAGAGTAGTGTTGGCAAAAACCGATGATTTTAATAATCGACTACTTGATACTCGAGTGATTTTAATAATCGAGTGAATCGCTTGAAATTCCAATTCACCAAGCGATGACGTCACCGACTGCTCGATCGGCAGCCTATCCGTTTACATGTGATCAGGTAGGGTATTTAGCAGGCACGTAACTATCACATCTTTCTCAATCTACGAGCATAAAATAAGTAGATATTTAAAATGGCTTGTCAAATTCTTCGACTTTAAATTATCAGGTGCCCACTGTACGCCCTGTAGAATGTAGAATTAGTTACGCGACTGGCAAAATAAGAAAATAGGTGATTATTTTTTAAAATTCATGTTAATAGTTACCTAAAAGTTCTTGTTTCAATTTAAAAATATTTACTTTTGGTTACCAAAAAAATCTGTCGATACCTATGTTTTGTTAGCTATTTTGCTCGTTTTCTTATTTTCCATTAACATTTTCTATAATGTATGTTATTTTTAAAAAGAGTTTAATAATAGAAGTTCCTGTTTAGATTTAAAAATGTTTACTATAAGATTACCAACGAATTTTTCTATATATTTTGTTAATCATTTTCTTCGTTTTGTTATTTTTCATTAACAATTTCTATTATTATGTTATTTTTGAGAAGTTTTCTCGAGTTTATAGTAAATAAAAATTTAAAAATTATATCGTTTTTAATATTTACAATCGGAGACCGAAACTACGCCGCTGGCTAGCCAATTAAAACAAAACTTTCCATGTCGCGATGACTCCGCTAAGGGATTTGGCATACTTTTTTATATGCACCTTCTGGTTTATGTGCCTTAAGACGTATGTCGTGTTACCTGTTCAGCGTCAAACTCGAACGTCGCCAGTCGGATGGCGCGGTCCGTAGACCGAAGGTCGTGTATCAAGTAACAGACGATATTTTTCGGTTTTTCGCCTGAATTTATAACTAGAGTATTTCCTATCGAGCAAAAAACTGTTCGAATATACGAGCCGTTTTTTAACTCGATCCCACTACAGAGGTACATTTCCGCCGGCGTCAAGCGAAGCTCGGGTATCGAGTGAAAGATAATAAGTGACGAGCGACGGTTTTCGCCTGAGTAGATAACTCGAGCGGTTTTTTTTTAATAATCGAGCGATGTCGGTTATTTCAATAATCGAGTGATCAAGCGGTCTTTCGCTCGAGCGATCACGACACTAGGTAAGAGGTATTTAAATAATTGCACAAGTCGATGCTAAAATTCACACAGATAAAAGTTGTTTGTCAAGTTCAAGAGCGTCAACAATAACATCATTAAATTGTTTAATCTATTGTCTGATAAAAGTTAAAATTAGTGTTATTAGACATGTATGTAGAGTCAGTGTGTATAATAGGTGAATAACATCCTTGCGTGACTATATGAGGGGACGATAAAAAATTCAAAAAGGTCTCTTAAAAGCTCTTGAAACTGTGGTTTAAGTTTCATAAAATATTACCTTAATATGCTTATTATAAAATTATTCTTAACAACAATTCGTTGTGTTGAGTGCTTAACAATATTATTTCATATGTTTACAAGTACAGGATGTGTCAGTAAGGTGTCTGGCTGCTAAACTATTTAGTAGAAAAAGAGCATAATTAATTGTTTGAACTGAAATGCAACGTTGTCAAGTACTTTTTTTTTCTAAAATTTCAGTTATTTTAAGGGCACCATTTAAAAATCATAGCAACCTGTTGATACAACCTGAACAAATACAATTTATATTATGGCTACCCTAAAGTACAAATATCGGTCTATGCTACTATTTTTTTAAATCTATACAAAGCGTTCATTAGAACTTGGACAACTCAACGATTTTAAATATATCTTAATTTAGTTTTTTTAAATAGGACATCTTACCCTATAGAGTGCTTACCGATGTTTTCCAAATACTGCTATACAACTTTTATGTGACAAATTTTGGATTTTTATACTATATTGTCGTTTAATTGCCATAGTTCTTGATACAAAGACTGAAATTGAGATGGTTAATTTTTCTTATAGATTTAGGTATATTTGACCTGGACATTATAAAATACTTATTCTCTTGTAGATAAGTTTTTAAGCTCGACAACAACAAAAACATATCAAAATGTGGTGGTTAATTGTCTTACCAATAATCCTAGCAATAATAGTGTGGTTCGCCTACATCAAACCTTACGGCTATTGGAAGAACATGGGAGTTAAACAAACCAAACCATGGATTTTCTTGGGGGATTCTTGGCCACCGATGCTACGAAAAATGGATTTATCCGAATGGTTGAACTGGATTTATAACATGCATCCTGGTGAAAGGTAAGGGCAGTCCCTTAGACTAGAAAAGAAAAAGGACGGATAACACGCCGACTGCGTTTGTTACCATTTGGCACCAAAGTTAAAGTGCCAGTGGCGTATCATTCGAGTTGCCGCAGCCATAAAATAAAAAAGATTCTAAATTAATATTTGTTAGTCTATTAGTTTATGAATAGAAAGAACACTTACATCGAGTGATTATTTTGGATTTTTCATTCAGAGTATGTTGTAATGTGATTGTTTTTAATATAAATGCTGTCATGTTAACCGATTCTAATATGCAAATGTATAAATCTACACCACGGATTTTTAAATGAAAATTTCGTCAGAAAGCAAGCTCTGTTATTATTGCAATATGCTTCATTTTGTAGTGTAGTTGTAGTTTCACAGATATATGAAGCGAAACTATTTTAAAATAGAGGACAAATGGAAATTAATAAATTGTGAAATTACGAGTTAAAAAAATGGTGTGAGCAATATAAGAACAATTTTTGGTTTTTTTTAACCAATATAGGAATAATAAAAAATACGATGGTAATAAAAAGTATACTTTTCTATTTTAATTTCATAATGTCCTTAAACTTTATAAATCGTAAGATACAAATTGAATGTTATCTATTTTAAATAAAAAGGCAATGGAATAACATATAGGTACCACATTAGATTGGAAATATTTAGGAGGTTCCTGAAATATGGTTGGGGCTGCTTCCTTCAACAAACACACTATTTCAACTGTCTTATAAAAAAAAACGCTCGTCAAAATGCTTTGAACACATCCGGTCATTGTTGGATGGTTGCCACTTATCAACCTCCATAATTACTAATCCAAGAATTCCGTCTCTGGAGATCCTTCGGAAATCTACAATTTATAAAATAAAAATAATCGATTATAAAATAAAACCAAATAATTACCCTTAATTGCACGAACGCCACTGGAAAAATGGCGATTTTACTCTGCACAATTTTAAAAACAAGCTAATTTATAAATGAAAATTAAAAAGTATACACTCCAAACCATTAATATTGGCTTTAAAATGGTATAACATAAATTATATTTATAAGCTATGGAAATAAAGTAACTACTTTTTAAGATATTTGCGATTATATATGGCAGATTAAATATATCATTTTATTAATTACCTGTAAAAAGTAACTCCAGGATCTTTCCTACTGCTGTGGCTTTTACAACATTAGGCTGCACATCCCATCTTTATGCTGTACACAGTTTTTTTACAATAAAGTTTAAGACGGTCGAAAATATCACAAGAAACTGAACTGTACCAACTCGTTTGTTTTCCACCAAAATTACACGTGACTGTTAGTTTTTCGTCACAGACGGATAACTTGGCCCGAGTACGATGCGCGGTATCCCCTTTCTTTCCTAATCAAAGGGCAGTCCTCTCAGTCGCCTGTGTCTATGAACAATATTGTAACCGTTTGTTGTAAGAACGAATTGTGTTTTGTTAAACTATTTTTTTTTAGGTATATCGGATTGTACCAATTCTACCAACCAACTCTAATGTTAAAAGATCCCGAGCTGATCAAACGATTGGCTGTTAAAGATTTTGATCATTTTACTGATCACACCGGCTTTACAATAACTGAAGATAGCGATCCATTATGGAGTAAAAACTTAATTGCTTTAAAAGGTGAGTGTGAATTTGTCTGTCAAGTGGTTCATTTTAAAAGTCTTTTAAATCTCTTTCAAATCATATCATAATTTATTATTTTTTGTAGTAGTAGTTTCCTATAATTCGCGAACTTATGAAGATTTAAGATTTTTACGTTATTATTTAAAGAAATATTTGTGTTAACTTCTCTTTTAGTGGAATGATGAGGAGCCCATGGGTAGTCACTCCGGGTGACACCCATTCCAATTCTTTACCAGATTCAAAGTAATCGCCTAAAAATTTACATACTTAAGTCCATTTTTGGGACGCAAATTATTTATTTAAGTACATGCCTTACAGGTTGTGATAACCCTAATTAGAAGGCACAAACCATTATAAATATAATACACAGTAACAAAATAATGAAGCAGAATATTTCAAAAATCAGAAACATATACAGAGATAACAGTAAATATATACATATAAAAAACTAAAAAAGAAAAAACCAAAAAGTCATGACAGAGCCTTTCAGCGTTTCAGAGTTAAAAAGGTCAACACTGACATCACTCCCATTATACAGATCGCACATACTGTACAGTGGGGAGAAACTCAATATATTCGTACGAGTCGACGCTAAATAATAGCAGCTACTACGACGACTATGTAATCATGGTACACAGAAGTTAATCTTAGACAGAAAGTCTGGACATTGGACAATCAATCAGGTTATTCAAAATTTTAAAGAGAGTTGTTAAGAAGCAAAACCAAACATGCTAAGCAATTGCTCATGCGACAAAACCTGCTGAGGATAGGTAAGATTCCGCTTGGAAGTAACATATTTTAAAAACCTTCGCTGAACCCCCTCCAAATTGTCACTGTGAGTACCATATCGTGGGGACCACACTACTGATCCATATTCCAATTTCGATCGCACATAGGAACTATATAAATTCGTAAAATCCCTTGTACATCGTAGAATGAACCCATATGCCCTCGATGCCTCAGAAATAACAGTGTCTATGTGAGAACAGAAGGAAAGTTTAGTATCAAAAAGTATTCAAAGATCTTTAAACTCATTAACGTGTGAAACTGACCGATTATCAATCGTATAATCATATATAATAGCTAATGACTTCGTAGTATAAGAAACAACGTTGCATTTTAGTATATTTAGCTGCAGATTATTTTCAGCGCACCAATCAACAACAAGATCAAGGTTATTTTGAAGATCACTGCAGTCGTCCAGGTTATTTATCCTTTTATACAGTTTAATATCATCAGCATACCTCAACTCATTAGCTATGAGTCTGAGATCGATATCATTGATGAAAATAATAAACAGCAATGGTCCCAAAA
The DNA here is from genome assembly GCA_963991005.1 of Barypeithes pellucidus. NCBI lineage: Eukaryota > Metazoa > Arthropoda > Insecta > Coleoptera > Curculionidae > Barypeithes > Barypeithes pellucidus. The sequence goes on along the minus strand of OZ022561.1, from coordinate 15,283,107 downwards.
CCGATCCTTGGGGAACACCAGAAACTGCAGTGTATTGTGATGATTTAATGCCGTAAATTTGAACATATTGCTTTCTATCCATTAAGTATGATTTAATCGACGAAATTAGTGAATCGGAAATACCAAAATTATTGAGTTTCTTAAGTAATAGTCTATGGTTAAGTCGGTCGAAAGCTTTAATAAAGTCCAAATAAATTACATCCGTTTGAGAATCCTCATCAATTGATTGTGCAATATCCTGAGTAATCACCATAAGATTTGAGACTGCAGATCTGCCCTTGAATAATGACTTAATATCCTCCATTTCAGGTCAAAGATGGAGAGATGTGAGATCGTTAGTATCCGGTTCCTTCACAAGCAGTAAAATGAAAGTTATGTATACTTTAATTTCCGAAACTTCCGGAAATTTTGTCAATTATTTTTTGAAACAAGATACAGATTTTATAGAAGTTGAGATGAAGGATAGCCTTACAAGGTAAACTTAAAATAGGTCTCCTGTTAATCCGAATCTGCTGACAGTAGAATTATTACCATAGTTATTAATTATTCATTATCTATGCAATTTGGTCTAGTTTTATTTGTAAAACCCAAACTACCCTACAATGCAATCTAATACAAATATTAACCACCAACGACAGCTCCAACCAATAAATATTTTTACTTTTAAGATATACAAATGATGTGATTGCCTCAACATCGTTTGGTGTCAAGGTGGATTCCTTACAAGATCCTCAAAACGAGTTTTATCTAATGGGAAAGGAGGCGACAAATTTTCAAACCGTTGCGACTATGCTTAAGGCCTTGGGATTTTTACTTTGCCCAAGACTGCTTAAAGTGAGTAAGATAGTGGCGTAGCCATGCGGGGGCGAATGGGAGCGGTCGCCCCCTGAACATGACGCTTCTTCACTACTTAAATACTTAACAGAAAGAACATACTAGCAAAAAAATCAAATCACAAAACCTGTAATTGTCGATTTTAAAATAAAAAAGTTCGTTAAATTAATATTTATAAATACACATAGATTCAAAAGTTTTGCATCACTCTGATTCTCGAATAAGTAATTACGTCATGGTTAAAATAGACAAAATATTAGTTCATTGATAAGTTTAAAATAAAAATCAATGAGTTTTATAAATTTTTATTTTACCACAACATGTTAAACCTTCCAATAAAAAAACTTAACAAAAGTAAAATTTATTTATATTATATAATTTGTGAAATTTAAAAAATAGCTTCTAATAAAGTGTATTTCCTCCTCTGGCCTCAATGCAAGCTTGAAGACGACGCCGCATGCTGTGCGTAAATGTTAGCACGTTCTTGTGGAATAGCCTGCCATTCCTCAGTAGCAGCGACCACAAGCTCCTGGAGAGTTCTAGGAAGACTTCTTCTAACGCGAACTGCCCTAGAGAGCATGTCTCAAGCATGTTCTGTCGGGTTCATGTCAGGGGACAAAGCAGGTCACTCCAAGCGATTGATTCCCTCACTTTCTAGGTATTCATCCACAGCTCTAGTACGATCGGGCCGGACATTGTCGTCCATAAACACAAAATTGTTACCAACGTCTCCACGTCCTAACATAAGGATGTAGAACATCCCTAATGTACCTGTCGCCAGTCATTGTGCCTTGAACGTGGACTAACTCAGTACGCCCGTCACACATAATACTGCATAAAACATGACGCTTCCTCCCGCGAATGTAGGCAAGGGGCAAGCATGGGCAAGTTGGGCATCTCTTGTTAGTTCTCTCCAAATACGAATCCGGCTACTATCGTTTACCAGACTAATCCTAGTCTCGTTGGAATATAGGACAGAATTCCAAAATTCATCGCAGCCCACTGCAGTCGACGAACTCGGCGGTCATATTGTAGTTGGGGAACTCTTACTGGTCGCCGACATCTTAAAGCGGATTCAAGAATTCGTCATCTTAGTATAGAGATGGATACACAAACTCCAATTGCATGCGTAACATCTCTCTGAAGTTGTGGGACTGGCATAGTACGATTTCTCCGAATTGTTAACGTAATATAGCGGTTCTGCTGTTGGTTAGTAATACGCCTCTTCTACCACTTCGTGGTCTGTCTCGCACAGAATTGGTCTCTAGATAGCGATTCCATATACGAGAGACATCACTTTAAAAAACCCCTATTCTTTCAGCAACAAATCTTGGGAAATGAACTTCTTCAACTAAAGCTCCTATTCTTGCACGATTAATTTCGGATATAACTCGGCGATTCATTTTTACACACTGAAACGAAAAATTTAACTGGCCAGCGCCAACAAAATGCAATACTGAAAATGTTGTCTTAAACAAATGTATTGATAATATTTTTTTTTTGCTACAAAAAATGGTATCGTTTTAACTGATGAACATAAATAAACATTTAGAAGATTCATTCCTGAAATTATCTTAACATGTCAAAATCAGAGTGATGCAAAACTTTTGAATCTATATGTATTTGTAATATTAAGCGAAATAAGATTAGAACTATATATTTAGATTTCTATAAATCATTGAACTCAATAACCAAAAATATGTCGGTGTCTGAACTAATCTTGCTCTTCTAAGTAATATTGTGTGATTTCTTATCGCCCTTCTGGACCACCAAATAAAAGGTTCAACCAACTCACAGTCTAAACAACATCAACATAAGGGTTCAGAATGTAAGTTAGATGGAGGGAGACAGTAGATAACTTTTAAGTGTATTTTTAGGCTCTAAAAATAACTTTCTTTTCTAAACGAGTAACAAATTTTGTTAATGGTCTTGTTAATGAAACCATAAGGGTACGAGAAGAAAAAGGTATTGTGCGTCCGGATATGATAAATATTTTGATGGAAGTTAAAAAAGGTATAAAACGAAATGAAGAGATTGAAGTACTTGATACTGGTTTCGCTGTTGTAGATGAATCACCGGAAATAGGTAAATATACTGCTATATGTATCCAAAAGTTTTTTTTCTCTAATGCATGTAAAACAACCGTTGTAACTTTCAGTAAAATCCCAAAAACGAAAAATCGAAATAACCAACGCAGACATTAGTGCCCAAGCAATGATATTTTTCTTAGCTGGATTTGAAACTGTAGCAACATCGATGTGTTTCATTGTTTACGAGTTAGCAGTTAATCCAGATATTCAAGATAAATTAAGGAAAGAAATCAAGGTAACTCTGGAAAGATATGACGGAGAAATCACATACGAAACACTGCTGAAAATGAACTACCTTGACATGGTAGTTTCCGGTAAGCTTTGGCGGTACAGGGATTTCTTTACCTAGACTTTAAATGAATTAATAATATTATTTTCTACCTAAAATGCACTACCTATATAGATGGTATAGATTATATCATTATACCTAAAATAATTTTATTTTAGAGGGTCTAAGAAAATGGCCTATAGCAGGTGTAGCCGATAGATTGTGCGTGAAACCTTATATATTAGAACCTTCAAACCCAGGAGAACCCACCATTCATCTTAAAACGGGGAATACCGTCTGGCTTCCCATTTTCCCCATTCACCGAGACCCAAATAACTATCCAGAACCGGATAAATTTGATCCAGAGCGATTTTCTGATGAAAATAAAGGAATTATTAAACCTTACACGTATATACCATTTGGGGTAGGACCAAGGGCATGTATAGGGTCAAGATTTGCACTTTTGGAAATGAAATCCGTTATATTTCAGTTGATAAATAATTTTGAAATCGTTCCAGTAGAGAAGACCATTATACCTATAAAATTAAGTAAAAAATCGTCTAATTTTACACCTGAAGGAGGTTTTCCACTTGGATTGCGACGACTTAAAATTAAATTATAAAAAATGGCTTTAGTTTTTTAACATTAACTTCCATAATTTAGGATAATGCATCAGAATTCTTGGAGAGGTGATTATAGATGTTAAAATAAAGTTAAGTAGTCTAAAACTGATTTTGTTGCTAACAAAAACTGCAGTTGCAGTGTTGGAGTTTCGCACCTAAATCCTGTGGTTTATCGACTCGAACAAAGAGTAGCTTTTTTATTAGGCATTCTTTTGTGTTTATAACGGCCATATCCTTTTTTCCAATAGCAGTCGAGATAAAAAAGATATGCCAAAATTAAATTAGTGGCACAGTAGAGGAACTATTTTATCCGAATGATAGAACTCGTTAAGCGTAGTACCTGTGCCAAATATAAACTAGCAAGACGTTAAAAATGAGTAAAACAGGCTGTAACTCGAAAAATATTGAGTTTTTTACGTTTTATTATATGATTTCAACATGGAGAATCATCCCTTTAAGCATTCTGAAGCATTATCCGAACAGTATTAATTAATACTACGCTTCTATTTTTTTAATATCGTTGTACTAATGCATAAATAAAGATATCTATAATATAAGATACTCATAATAATTTAAGATAAATACATCTCAGTGATATGAACAAGTTAGATGTGTTTTTTATTTCTCATAACTCTATACTTTAAAGTGACCAATCTGAAAGAAAAGCCAAAATGTCTTTCTTAAAAGGCTCGAACATACTGTCAAAAAAATCAAGTGTACAGTTTGTTCGGTTAAGAGCAAAATAAGGCGGTTGGTGAAGTCCTTAAGAAAATTATATTAAGAGATGCAGGTATGCATTTAGTAGCCGCCTGGGAGAAGTTAATTCCCCACGTCATTGCAAAATGCTGGCATAACATACTCGCAAACAAATTTTGGAGAAGGCGAAAATGAGAATGAATCAGACGAAAGTGATCGTGAAATTCAACAACAGTCCAGGATTAAAAATTAAACAGGTTAAGCGTAGCCATAGAATGGGCTAAACGAAACACTTTGAACATAACATTCCTGAAAAAGCTATATTACCAAACCTTTCTGTTTAGTAGGAAGATGAACTCGATCTAAAATAACTTCGTATTTTTCTATAAAGGATTAGTTAAGTATATGTAGTTCAGAGTAAGTAAAGTTGTGTACTGACATATTCATGTATCAATAATCATATTATGCTGTGAGTTACAAGAAAACCAATGAGTTATGTCAGATTTATTTTTTCTGTGTATATGCAGTGACTGATTTCACGAAATCTTGGAGAAGATAGAATTTTTTAATTGAAAGTTAAGCTTAAATGAAAAATCCATAAGATTAACTCTAACTTGTTCCAATTATTTAACCTGTTATAATATTATGTGTTATTGTTCAATTTTCCTTATAGAAAATATGCATAATACATAGACTTCACATAGTGTGTATTTTTCCCTACCAAATTGCAATCTGGTAAACAACAAACTAATGCAAAGTCGTTTACCAATAATCTATAAGTCAAGAATCAATAAATAAGATAAAAATTATTATTTTTAGATAAATTGCTCGTCTTTGTTGATGCTTATACAGTCTAATAAAATATAATGAAGTGTACTTTATAATAACATAATATAACAACCTTAAAAACTAGACGTATGTTATAAATTGATGCTAAAACTCATACAGATAAAAAACAGTTTTCATTACAACAAATTCAAGGTCGCTTTGTTAATAACATTAATTTGCCAAATAGTTGACAAAGGTTAATAAAGAATAGCGGCAGTGGAATTTGGCGGTAAGTACTCCTGTTAAATTTATCTGTTTTAATTCTGCATTAATCTAATATAATTATTAATCAATTATTCTTAACATTTATTATGTAATATATTGTATTTTAATAATAAACAGGAACAATTTATGAATATACCGACCGGGTGTTTTCGGAAGGAAAGCAAAATATTTTAATTTAGTTTCACAGTTTTATTTTCGATATGTAAAGTTTCAAAATTAGGATCAATATTTCGATTTTGTGATAGCATAATAATTATAATTATCTTTGATAAAACTATTCGTCAGCCTAATATGAAAATTGAACAAGTTCGAAATGAACATTTTTACATTTTACCCGTGCGTTATTTTTAACAAATTTTTATAAAACACCACCAGTTTACTTGAAAACTATGAGAAGTTGTTTCACACGACACCGCATTTGACGTCATGTTGATTAATAGGACATAATATTCATGTACTTTTTAAATTTGCCAGACTTAAGCTGCAAATACACCCCCACCACCACCACCACGCCACCAAGTTTATAAACATTGTAATTTAATAAAAGTAAGAGGACCTAGTCCTAGCTTAAAGACAAATAAAGAAACCAGAAACCAGCCACCTCATGCAGCTCACGGCAAGTCATACTTGGCAGCACAATTTTATTTCTGCAAATTTACATATTCGGCAGGCGTGATAACACGGTGTCAGAGTTTAACGCTAGAAGGCTACAAGATTCACTTGCGATCTTGACAAACACAAAATATGTAATAAAAATGATCTGCAGTGCACGTAGTCTGTTTCTAAGCCGTGACAGCATGTGCTATTTTGCCGATATGACAACACGTGAACTCACGTGACGTGATAATAGTGTGTTTGCGGCTTTATGCACATTTCATATTAATATTTTTGGCTATATTTAGCTATTTTCATAAACTGATTCCGCAAAAATTGCAAATTTGATAAATTTGGACTTTATCACATTAGGCCGACGTATTGTGATGTTCTTGTATTCTCTTAACAAAATATCGATACATGCATCAAATAACATTGTAAGTGACATTTTGACCAATTTCACTTTTTTATATAGAGCAAATTAATGTTTGGGCTGGTATATTGGGAGATGGTATTATCGGCCCAATATTTATACAAGGAAATTTAAATGGCGACAGGTATGCTGAAATGCTACAGAGGTCTATCGAACCACTAATAGTGCGAGAATTAGAAAATCAGAGGGATATACTCGGAAATTTATCTTTAAAAGAACGCTTACTACATTTCCAACAGGATGGAGCACCTCCGCATTATGTAGTTCCCGTTAGGCAGTGGTTGGATGATAATTATCCCAACCAGTGGATTGGAAGAAGAGGTCCTGTTGAATGGCCACCTAGATCCCCGGACCTAACACCTCTTGACTTCTTTTTGTGGGGTCACCTAAAATCTGTGGTTTTTAAAACGCAACCTGAGTCACTAGAGCAACTTCAGCATAGAATAGTTCAGGAATGCCGTGCTATATCCAGAGAAACCTTTGCAAATGTACGTGAAGAATTTGAAAGTAGGCTTTATTATTGTCTTCAAAATAACGGAAATCATTTTGAACATTTAATTAACTAATAATAAAAAATTTCAAAATTGTCTTTTCATTTATTGTTTTCCTTAATAAACAGAGAAGAATTTCCTGAAATGTACCTTTCTATGGTACCATTGAAAAGCATTTATCAAGAGCTTCAAAATGATGTATCACTCGACCCCCTTTCTATTTAAGATTTTAAGGGTTTATCTCACATTGTCCAAGGGGTTGCAGATAGGGGTGGGCTAATACGCTTGTTTTTGTTCCCCCTTCGTTTTATAGGAACTGTTTTTTGCGTTTTTTTCTTCAGTTTTTCGTTTCTAATATATGGCCATTTCAAGTTTTTAAATTGTCACCCTGTATAACACATTATTCTAATAGTAATATACTTACAATGATATATCATATATTTCTTTAGGTTTATGATATCTACAATGTCATTGGCGGAAAATTAAAAAAAAAACATTGTATGATCAGTTATTTTATTGTATATTTGGTATGTGTTATACTGTTTGTTTTGACATTTAGTTAGTTGTTTTTATATTTCAAAAACATTAAAGAATCATTTAATAAATTTTAACCAAATATTTAATAATGTTTCTTATGCAAAAGTTAATGATTTCAAAAATCGTAAAATACCTTACTATATTCTGTTCAAACATATGTTTCCCCAGAATAATGGTAAATGAGGTTACAATGTTACCTCTAATTATAATTACATTTTTTGAAAATGGTAAGCGACAAGATTATTAGTTAAAACATAACTTAGAAGAAAACTGGCTTCTTAAACAGAAAGTAATTGTAAACTCTGTTTCTTCTGTAAATATAAACTTTATAAAAACCGGAATGGTAAATATATATTACAATTAAACATATACCCAAACCTGTTATGTGCTCTCCTGTAAAAACACGATTTGTCGCTTACAATGTTATTCGATGAATGTATCGATATCTGCCTGCTTGGTCCAGGCACATCTTTCGACATTCATTAAACGACATATTAATTTATTAACAATACATTAATATCAATTAAGTTGTGTAAACTAAAGTATACATTTTCTTGCAGCTTATTAGTGCTATTAAGAAAACATAAGTATGTTCTGGTTAATCGTCTTAACAGTTATCGTGGGGCTAATAACATGGTTCGCCTATCTTAAACCTTATAGCTACTGGAAAAATATGGGCGTTAAGCAAACAAAACCATGGATATTCTTTGGAGATTCTTGGCCCAGTATTTTCCGAACAAAGAATATGCCGGATTCGTTAAACTGGCTATATAACATGCATCCCGGAGAAAGGTATTTTTTTTTTATGATCAAGCACAAGCACTATAATAGGAAAAATCCCTTAGGGCACTCTGGGAGTAGTGTGTGTGCGCAAATAAAAACTACCTATTTTTGATTTTTAACTGTCTTTTTCCGCAATACGATTTCTTGTTTTTAGGTGTACTGGATTCTACCAGTTCAATATCCCAACTTTGCTTCTAAGAGATCCTGAGCTGATTAAACAATTGACAGTTAAAGATTTTGATCATTTTACTGATCACAACAGTTTTGCAATATCAGATGAAATGGATGCTTTGTGGAGTAGAAACCTATTTGCGTTAAAAGGTAAACTATTCAATATACAGAGTGAGTCGGGAAAAACGGATCAAACGCCAGGATTGTATTGTGTTCAAGTGAATATAATGTAAAAAACTCTACAGGTTGATTGATGGTGGATGGTCTATTATACGTTTATGGAGAACTAGTCATCGGATCACTTTGAAAATTTGAGAGCTTATAGAAGCGGACATGATCTCTCTTTTAAAAATAACTTTAGCCATGTCTCTTCTACTCGAAAGTATTAGCAACTTTGATAATTTAAACGGAACACCCTGTGTATTATTTTTTTTTTATAATCCCTATCAATTTCTTAATACTTTCCTTTACATTTTTCTATACCTATTTGTTATAGTTCTCGAAATAATATTTAATTTCACTTTTTTTTTCCTGTCCTGCAGAAAGTGATGATATTTTTAAATTCTGACAAATTAAAACACTGAAATTTGGTATGGAGTCAGGTTATATCCAGAGGTCGTTCACCATCTTTCCAAATATTAGTTATAATAGTACAGGGTGTTTCAAAATACAAATATTTTGAAGGTTTGGAAAAATGGTAAATAGTTCGTTTTTTTAATGAAATACCCTATATTTTATTTGTTGTTCTAAAAGCTATTGAAATTTTCTATCTTCCTATGTATAATGTTACTATACCTATCGTGAACAGTTTTTGACTTATCAGCGTTTAATTAGCAAAATTAATTATTACAGATAACAATCACACTTTTTAGACCAATTTGGCAAGTAGCCTAAGGAAATTGTTTTGTAATTTTGTTGTTATTCATTCAGTCTTGTTGTCAGTTGGTGTATTTTTAGTTATTAGTTTGGCATCGGTAGATAAATGCTTTCTTTTAAAATGACACTTGAAGATGCCCCCCTATCAGCACAATTCCAAGGACGCCACATTCTACCACTAATAAGCCTAGCTAAAAATTACTCGCCGGAAAACCACTAAAGATTAAAATTATTAAAAATCACTTTGTATTTATATATGCATCAGGCATAGGTATAAATTGAATTTGTATACCTGGTCCGGCTCTGCTCGAAAAGGTTTTAAAATTTGGGATTTCCTTATTTATTTTATGGTCGAATAGATAATGAGGTTTTATTGCAGTCAAGAGATCAATGGTATAATTCTGCAAAAACTATACCTACGTCATAATTTGTGATAAGAAGCGAAAACACTTGTTATGCCGAACGTAGGTACCTGACTTTTGGTTTTATATAGATAACCCTCATTGGTGATTTAATTGATTTAGCTCGTATTAAATCCTATTGGTAATAAAAATTTTATTTTTTTCTTTACTTTTTAGGTCAAAGATGGAGAGATGTGCGAGGATTACTATCCGGTTCCTTCACAAGCAGTAAAATGAAAGTTATGTATACTTTAATTTCCGAAACTTCCGGAAATTTTGTCAATTACTTTCTGAAACAAGATAAAGATTTTATAGAAGTTGAGATGAAAGACAACTTTACAAGGTAACTATTTTAGCAAGGTTGTAATTCTCGAATAAGACAGGTCAATTTCTTTGACTGTAACTAAAGCACGAGTCGGCCAGTCGCATTTTGAGTTCAATGAGGGGCGCGCTTAACGTGGATGATTTTATTTTCAGTAGTATTTGGTTTACTCAACTCCCAGTCTAAGCAATGTCACCATAAAAAGGCGCTTATTAAGCCTTTAGATCGTGAAGATGAACATATCTAAAATTTTCAAGTGCGGAGATCTCTACATATTTTCTTGGGTGAAAAGCTTTGTAAATAATAAAAGCAGTGGCGGTTCTTCCACAGGAGCACATGTGCAAGTGCACCCCCAAAACAAATCGAATAAAAAATATTAATTAATGATTATTATTTATCGTATAAAGTCCGACCCTCCCTAATATTTTATCATACCGTCAAACCAAACTGTATAGATCCGGCAACCGTGCCTCGGTCGAGATAAATGACGAGACTTGCTCGCGCGTGCGATTAAGTAGTGCAGTTTCTCTGTAGTATCAGGTGGCGGGTGGCAGCGGGGGATAGCGGGGCTATGGCGATTTAACATGGAAAAGGCGCACAGTTTGTGTCTGTTCGTGCACCTAGTTAGAAATCGAGCGTGTATGTTTTAATATTTTAATATTATATATTTATTAAGTTAAAATGAATAGTTGACGGTGGACTATTTAAGAAATAACTTTAGCTCTTTGAGTTTGGAGCAAAAAATTGAAGTGAAGAATGCTGGAACACCTAAACCCGAAATTAATTTAACGCAGACCACAAAGGGTAAATCTAGGGACTTTATTAGAAAGTTTAAAAAAGAAATATAAGAAAAAAAAATTATAGAGGGTATTCCAAACTTAATGAGGCTGTTATTGATCAATTTTCTACAATTAAGAACCGAAGAATGGACTTTACGTTTAAGCACTATTATGTAGGGTCGATAAATGTTGTGTATTTCGATAAATGATACTCGATATGATTTTAAACCATTTTATTTAAGGATTTAAACTAAAAACCACTGAAAATATGAAGAATGCCAACTTGTCAGTCTCGTGGCGCTATTCGTTCTCAGTTAACTATTGTTGTCGTCTTGGTTGCGCCTAATGACGTAGCCGTAGATGGCGTAGTGGTATTAGACATCATTCGGTTTTCTTGATAACTCGCAGATGGCGGTAGTAGTATTGGACATCATTCGGTTTTCTTGATAGCTCGTAGATGGCTTTAGTATTATTAGTAGTGGACTGTATAAATATTGTTACAAGGATTGCATGCGACGACGTTAAGATCCGACAGCTATACACACAAAGAAAACCTTCCTTATTTTCCAAAAGTTGTATTTCCTTGTGTAAAATTAAAAAATAAATAAAAATATGTTTCACGTAACGCATTTTCTTATTACTTTTTTTCTTGTTACATTTAAAATGCCTAGAAAAATTTCACCATACTTGTGAACCCCCTCTATCATAGGTCACGAGCCCCACTGAATAAAAGCCATTCATTTTTAGATATACCAACGATGTTATTGCCTCAACTTCCTTTGGAATAAAGGTAGATTCCTTAGATGATCCTAAAAACGAGTTTTATCTTATGGGAAAAGAGGCCACAAATTTTCAAGATTTTTCAACTACGCTTAAGTTTATCGGATATATATTTTGCCCATGGATAATGAAAGTAAGTTCAATTGTGAGGTAATCCAGGGGTCAACTGAAACGTGTTCTGCCATGTGTGCATATTGTGTCAACAACACATTCTCAGATTTTTAAATTTTATTACTAATATTTCAGGTACTGAAAATTGCCTTCTTCACGAAACGTGTTACCAAATTCTTTAATGATCTTATTAATGAAACCGTAAGGGTTCGGGAAGAAAACGGCATTGTACGTCCAGATATGATCAATATTTTGATGGAAGTTAAAAAAGGCATACAACGAGCTGAAGAAAAAGAAGTTCTCGATACCGGTTTCGCTGTTGTAGATGAATCTCCAGAAATAGGTAAATGTAATCAAGATTTCCGAAAAGCAAACTAAGGAACAATATACTTTTCTGAAATTTTAGTTAAACCCCAAAAACGACAGATTGAAATCACCAATGCAGACATTGCTTCCCAGGCAATGATATTCTTTTTGGCAGGATTTGATTCTGTAGCAACAGCAATGTGTTTCGCTGCTTACGAGTTAGCTGTCAATACAGATGTTCAGGAAAAATTGAGAGAAGAAATCAAAGAAACTTTGAAAGAATGTGAAAATGTTACATATGAAACATTGTTAAAAATGAAGTATCTGGATATGGTAGTCTCAGGTCAGTACTTTGGCTGCAACTAAGGGTAACATACTTTAAGACAATTAGAGAAAAAACATATTATTATAATCAGAAAATAATTATGGTGAGGTTGATTCTGATGCGACGAGTAAACATTGACGCCAAAAATATAAGGACACCAACAGGATCATCGGATCGGATTTTTCCAAATTTTTTACTGCTCATATAGTTATTTTTATTTATTTCAGAATCTCTAAGGAAATGGTCTCCCGCACCGGCAATTGAAAGAGTATGCGTCAAACCACACACCATAAATTTGTCAAGTTCAAAAGGACCAACAATTACTTTCCAGAAAGGCGACAATATTTTCATACCTATCTATTCCATCCACCATGATCCCGCTTACTACCCAGAACCTGACAAATTCAACCCGCTTAGATTCTCCGATGAAAACAAAGGAACTATTAATCCGTACACGTATATGCCTTTCGGTGTGGGACCGAGAGCATGTATTGGTTCCAGATTTGCATTACTAGAATTCAAATCCGTACTATTTCATTTGTTGAATAGTTTCGAAATTGTTCCTGTTGAAAAGACTAAGATACCTTTGAAAATTGGCATGTCAATGATCAGTTTTATGCCAGAAGGAGGATTTCCTCTCGGCCTAAAACGACTGAAGAATTAGCGGGCGTGATAATACCTACCCCAATTTTAATACAATTGAGCCATCTGCTGCAATGACTAGGTATATTAAATTTCATCAGAAAAAAATTATTTATTTTCACTTGTAATCTAGTGCTTGGATTAGTACCGGAAATTTTTTCGAGTTCACGAATATTTTAAAAATTATTCCGAGCCGAAGATATTTGTAAGCGAAAAAAAATTTCCAGTTATTAATTCAAGCAAGTGGGGGTGTTAGTAAGAAGAAAGAAACACGTAAAAAATAAATTTTTATTTGACAATTGAAGTTAAAGTCCATTCCATGTGTCATTATTTTTACATAAATATTTCCACTTATTATACTGGGTGCCGCAGAATATGATCCCGAGTTCAGATAGAACACTCAAAAAGAAGTTCATAAAAAAATTTTTTCCTACGGGCCCATAACGGACGTCCCTGGAAATCGTTGGTTTTTAAATATTTTTTAAGGTGTAATTTAATAATTTTTTAGTATAATGTTTACTACACGAGTCTCCTTAAAATTCGCTCTTTTAAACACATTTGGCTTATTTAGTTTGACAAAGACGGGCTAGGCGTAACACAAAAATGCTTTTTTTACACCCTGTATGATGAAGGAACGACAATAATATTTTTTTTGGATACTCTAAACCTTAAGCTGGATAAAACGTACTCTTGATCAATGTCGATAAAATTAACTGTTTTCGAAGAAAATATATTTTTATTCAATATGGTGTCTTGTATTGGTTGCTATTTTATGTTCATAAAATTCCCTCATTGTTGCTATGGTATTTTTCACATGTACCGAGCCAGTGTCAGTTTATGGTAGTGTCTTGAAATTAGCGGTTTTTCTCCTTTGTCTTATTAGTAATGTAATTTACCTATAGTGAATATGCCGACATGCATTTAATGTATAAGCAAAAATATTTTTTTCTCGAAAACACTTCATTTTATCGACATTGATCAAGAGTGCCTTTTCTTCAGCTATCAGTATCTTTAGTATCTCCGTAGGGGAGGCCGTAGGAAGAAAAATTTATAGGAACAAAATTTTTTTTTTCGAAAACAGTTACCTTTTTCTCAGCTTAAGGTTTAGAGTATCCAAAATTATTATTGTCGTTCCTTCGTTATACAGGGTGTAAAAAAAAGCATTTTTTTGTTACGTCTAGTCCGTCTCTGGCAAACTAAATAAGCCAAATATGTTTAAAAGGGCGAATTTTAAGGAGACTCATCTAGTAAACGTTTTACTAAAAAATTATTAAATTACACCTAGTACTTTAAAAATTATTTAAAAATCAACGATTTCCAGTGACGTCCGTTTTTGGCCCGTATCTCCGTAGGGGGGGGGGGTCCCGTAATTCATATGAACTTCTCCTGTTATTTTTAAGTATTCTATCTGAACCCTCAAATTAAAATTACGTCCCTACAATTGATTTTTTCAAATTTCTAAATAAAAAGACGTCGGACGAGGTCAAATCCGCACTAAACGGCGGATGAATTCGTCTATTATCGTCAAAAAACATGTTTTTGTCGCACACCAGTACTTTTTTGATCAATTTGAATGTGGTCAATAGCATTGTAACTTTATGAACATATATTACCGTAGATAACTATGTTATTGCAGTTCCTTTTGGCATATATTTGACAAGAAAAAATCCTGTTTCCAACTGACAATAATCAATTGGAACAGAATATTGACGTAGGTACAGCTAAGCAAAAATTGTTTTTCTGACGGAACAAGGTCGTTGCATCCTAGATGGTGTGTTGAAGTTAACTTAGATTATGTTTTAAATATTAAATCTAAATATGAATTAATTGTTACTGCAAATATTTCTTTAGTGTCGTGTGGAATACGAAAAGGCAAAAAAGTATTAGAAAAGAAGAACGAGAATTCCGCATGTGCAATTAAAATAAGCTTGGCCTAAGCAAAAAAAAAATGGAGGATCAAAAGCGTCATGACCCTTGTATGTAATTTATTTATGTAATTATGTATATACCAACTCCCAACCGAAATGTTTTATTATCGACTTAACGACTTCTATCTGTAGTAAATGCTGAATATACCATATTAGTGACGTATTGTATATTATAATCGAACAAATTATATTAATATATTAATTATCATTATTAATTATAATAATTTTAATTTACGTGCAGTAAAAATCCACCATCGGTACCACACGGCTCTGGCGGCTGTGTGGTTAAAGAGAGAGTCACTGCGGAAATTCGTGGGTTCAAGTCTCACGGCCGGTAAACTGACTCGGTTGATTCTAGTGGCATAAGTTATGGCCGGGCAAAAAATAAGAAAAAGGGCCATTTCTGCCCCATTCACGCCGATAACTAGACCGGATGACATCGAATATCTCCGGGGTACGGTACACACAATCCCCAATCGGTAGGTCATACCGCAATGCGAGAAACCAAGGGTCGATTAAGCTTGGGTGAGTACGAGTACGACTGAGGGTCGTCGCTCGGAGGCCACGTTAAGCTGAAGGTCCCTCGGGAATGGCCCTGGCAGCGAAGAAAGAGGAAAAAATTATAAATACAATACAATCATTAGATACACAAGTCATAGTAGTTGCGTCTGTGAGTCAGAAAAAAACCCGAAAAATCGAAATATTTTCAGCCGGAACAAGAGTACCTAGGGGTTAAACGCGCTTCAAGAGCCAATACTTGGCCCTGAAAGGGGTGAATTTTTTTTTCAAGTTTCAGCGGCAAATGTATATTTCCCCCCCGTTTTCGATGATGCTGAACACGATGGCGCCGTCAGAATTTCTTTTTGGAGTTGCGCAACCCCTCAAACGGCCAAAAACCACCCCCCAGAAGGGTTAAACGCGCTTCAATAGGCTCCCCTGCAGAGAAACACACTTTCCCCCCGTTTTCGAGGATGCTGAGCATGGTGGTGGTGTTGGATATCGCGTCGGACCCCTTCCAACCCCTCCACCGGCCAATACTCGCCCTTGAAAGAGGTGAATTTATCAGCGTAGTATCAGCGGCAAATATATATTCCCTCCCCGTTTTCGAGGATGCTTAGCACCTTGGTGGTGTTGGATATCGCGTCCGACCCCTTCCAATCCCTCCACCGACCAATAATCGCCCCAATTATGGAACGACATTACCATTATGATTTTTTTATTTAATTTAAATTAAAAAAAAATTAACTTTCTAAAAAATTAAAAATAAACTGATCACGTCTTGGCGTTTTTTCGCGCAAACTATTTGATTATATTTTTTCAGTTGGACCGGAATGAGAGACCTTTACAACCAAAAAAAAAGCGTGCACACAAAACACCCCCAATGTGCTCAGCATCCTCGAGAACGGGGGGGGAATCGGGGGGGAATATATATTTGCCGCTGATACTTGAAAAAAAAATCACCCCTTTCAGAGGCGATTATTGGCCGGTGGAGGGGTTGGAAGGGGTCGGATGCGATATCCAACACCATTACCGTGCTCAGCATCCTCGAAAATGAGGGGAAAGTGTGTTTCTCTGCAGGGAAACCTCTTGAAGCGCGTTTAACCCCTCTGGGGATTGGTTTTTGGCAGTTTTGAGGGGTTGTGCAACCCAAAAGAGAAATTCTGACGCCGCCATCGTGTTCAGCGTCCTCGAAAATGGAGGGGATGAGTCCGACTCACAGACGCCACTATAGCCACTAGTTGTTATTTTATTAAGTAAATGAATTAAATCAATTGTTTATTACGTAACAGTAACACTCTGTATTATAGACTATTTGTTGAAATGATTTTTATTTTTAAGCGTTTCTTCGACCATATAATTTTTTGTAGTGTATTTAAAATTTATTATTTTAATTAGAAAAACCTTCGCACACATTCATACAGAGCTTGAATTAAGAACTTCTGATCTCTAATATCGAGCATAAATATTTCCTCTTTGTTGCACCGCTGTTTCAATACTTAAATGGATTTTACATGCTGCAAGACGCAGGAAATCTATCCCATAGGCATGCACATTTGATACACCTGATCTATTTTCGCAGGTAATCAAAAGAGTCACGACCACAACTGACCGGCTGACGAAGATAAATGAGGATAATTACTCTTTACGTTGCGACTGATTTCACGAGATCTTAGGAAATAAATTTTGGGTTGGATGCTCTTAAGGAAAGTGATACCAATTTAATTGAAAGTTAGGCAATACGAATAATTGTCAATAATTCCGATGGATACACTGAAGTTTTATAAGATTACCTAATATTGCGAAACTTTCCTGATAGGTAATATGTGGAATATACAGGGTGATTCATAATGACGTGCTTAAACTTACTAGTGATTCCTTAGGTCATTTTATGAAGAAAAGTTCCCATGAATATAATTATTTATGTCAGCAAAGGCTTAAAATTTTAGCTACAAAGTATTTATTGAAATAATTATTTTTTTAATATCTCCCAAATTACTTTAGATATTATTTTCAATTCTGGTATGTATTAATATGATATAAAACAATGTATTTTAGTTAGAAAAGTTATTATATCGATCGACCAGTGGCGTACCTGCATACAAGTCCTCTGATGATAAAAATGGTACGCCATTAACATTTTACCAAGTGGATGTTTTCTGGTTAGCCTGGTTAAGTCTACATGGAAACGGTATCTTAGGTTTTCGTCAGTCAGACATGCCCTAAGGGCCGATATTTCAAAGTCACCTTAAGGTACAGAGTGGCATAAGTCATCCTTAACACAAGTTTGACAGTACATCAAAGTTCTTTTCTTCTCTTCTCTCATCTACAGGATTAGATCTTTAATAGCGTGGTAATTTTCCACTTAAATGACCCCCAAATTAATTTAAAACATAGTTTTTTAAGGTTTAGCTTAACGTTAAATAGGGCTTCCTTAGCTAAAGTCTAACTTAAGGTATTAAAATATCGGCCCTTAATTAAAATAACCATTTACCATTTCTAAGTAGAATTGGCCAGAATCAGAAAAAATATTTACATGGAAAAATGTCAGTAGCGTACCGCTGTTCTTGCAAAAAATATCAGAGGATATGTTTGCAGGAACACCACTGGTTGAGTGATAAAATAACTTTTCTTACTAAAGTATGCGGTTTTTGTATCTTATTAATAAATACCAAAATTGAAAATAATATCTACATTAAGTACTCTCGGAGACATTAAAAAATAACGATAAAAAAAATTTCAACACCTTGTAGTAGTAATAAATACCATCGATCATAAGATAAAAAAATATTATTTTTAGATAAATTACGTGACTGGTGTGTGCCTGATAATATACTTTATAAAATATAACGAATTGCACTATTGTATAATCATTTCAAAAATTAAACAAATAATTTTGATGTATGAAGATTAAAACTCAGACGGATAAAAAACTGTTTTTAGAACAGCAAATTCAAGGTTTGCAGGATTAATAACATTAATT
Source organism: Barypeithes pellucidus (assembly GCA_963991005.1). Lineage (NCBI taxonomy): Eukaryota > Metazoa > Arthropoda > Insecta > Coleoptera > Curculionidae > Barypeithes > Barypeithes pellucidus. The sequence goes on along the minus strand of OZ022561.1, from coordinate 15,264,583 downwards.
TGCAAAATCGTTTGTCAAAAGTTAAAAAGCAGTGGCAGTGAAATAAATATAGCGGTAAGTAGTGACACGACAAAGTTATGTCTCTTCTAATTCTGAAGTAATCTAATGCCATTTTTCTATTTTATCTCAATTTCTTCCTCTTCGGTCGTCTGATAGAGTAGGGCAATTCCCGGTGGGGGGGGGGGGGGGACTTATAACTTAACGTGGGCTCTGATTAGGGAGTGCGTATCGTCCCCCGTTTCACACGAGATTGCCTATCCTATCCGGCGTGGTTACTGGCATGAATGGGGTAGAGATGGGGGATGATACATTTTTCACTCTTTTCAATTTTTTGCATGACGCCGGACGGTAAAGTCATGACTTATACCACTAAAATCCACCGAGTGCGAATCGGTTTACCGGCCGTGGGGTTGGAACTAATGTAATTAATTAATAATTTTTTTCTTGTTGGGTGGAATGTTACCGAAAACTCAACAACCAAAATCATTTCGACGGTCACATTACCTACCAAAGCAATCCAGATCCGCCACTGGTTTGGTTTTGATTACAGCCCACCAGAATTACACAACAGCAAGCGCGGATCCAGGGGGGGTCGTGGGGGTCATGAAAAATCCCCCCCCCCCCCCGAAACGATCAATTTAACACGAAAAATACCATATACAGGGTGTTATGGAAATGACTTATTATATTTAAATGGGTGACTCCTTGGGAGTCCTAGTGAAATACTTTTTTTTTAAATCGAATATCTAAATACTTAGTTGTATTGCTCGATTTTTTTTGTTGTGAAATAATTCATAATAAGAAATGTTGTATGTGATTTCAAATTTGTGTGATATTATCTACTGTTGGTTCTGTTGAAAAACATGCTTTTTGTGTTTTATTTTTTTATGGAATTTAATTATAAAAAACGGATTATTTTAAAATGAGATCGAAGGTAAGAGAGTAAGTACCTTAAAATTGTAGGTTTCTTTGTCTAAAAAGTTTGAAAAAGAAGTGATAACGCGCGTCAAATACGTCTTGTTGTCAAAAACTGACCACGTGCGTTTAGAATTCTGTGTTGCAATCTGACAACATCGCCTATAATGCGCTAACCTATTTTGAACCTCGAGACTGCCTCAATAAAATATTGATTGCGAAGGGCCTCAGGAGCGGCCACGTAAATTTTGAGATTTTATATAAAGTGTATATTTCGCTTAATAATTCAAAGCGCCATTTATGGTTATTTTTCTTCAATTTATTTTCATCTCAGGATTTGCCGGTTTAAATATAATACGTCATTTCCATAACACCCACCGATTTGATTAACGCGGCAGGGTATTACTTTTCGTAACTTTTCCATGTACGCCCCTCAAACCGAAGTTATAGATCCGTCCTTGCACAACAGTTCCAATATTGGTCCAAAAAAATGTTTAAACGTCGCTCTCACCCTCGAAGTTGCTAAATCGAAATACATGTGAAATAAAAGGGGATCAATCAAGAAAAAATATATATAAAAAAAACTACTGACGTTATTTTGACAGTTGTAACTGCTCGAAACTTCAAGCTTTAACATATTTTGTTTTGGATTTTTATTTCTGTAAGAAAATCGACAAAAACGCAAAAAAAAACAGCTACTAATTTGTGAATGATTAGATTGATATTTTATGCCCTAATTTTAAGTAGGTACTCAAAAAGATATATTTTTTTAATAAAGTAAAATTAAAATGTATCTTTCCTTGCAGGTTTTTGCGTTTTTAAGAAAGCACAAATATGTTATGGTTAATCGTCATAACAGTCAACGTAGGATTGATAATAAGGTACGCCTATATTAAACCTTATGGCTACTGGAAAAACAAGGGCGTTAAACAAACAAGACCATGGATTTTCTTTGGCGATTCCTTCAGCACAATGTTCCAAACGACGAGTATGTCCGATTGGCTAACATGGATTTATAACATGCATCCAGGAGAAAGGTACACCATAAAGTTACTTTTTAGATATTTGGAGAAACCCCCGACAAAAAAACACCACGATATAATTATTCTTTTAATCTTATTTTTTTTATTCTTTAACCAATTTCATATTCTAATGTTGCATATTCAACAAAACTGGGTTATCTTATTTAATTAAATTCGTGAGGCCCTTTTTCATCCTTAACTTTCTTTCTTTACAATGTCATTTATTGTTTTTAGGTATACTGGATTCTACCAGTTCAAGAGCCCAACTTTGCTTCTAAGAGATCCTGAGCTGATTAAACAATTGACAGTTAAAGATTTTGATCATTTTATTGATCACGGCAGTTTTGCAATTACAAATGAAAATGATGAAATATGGAATAAAAACCTATTTACCTTAAAAGGTACACTGTAAAATAATATTAACTTATTGGTGATTGCATTTATTTACCGTAGGTATTAAATCTACATAATATAGATATGAATGGTTATGAAAATGCTTATTTTTTGTCTTTCCTTTTTTAGGTGAAAGATGGAGAGATATGCGAGGATTATTATCTGGCTCCTTTACAAGCAGTAAGATGAAAATTATGTATACTTTAATTTCCGAAACTTCTGGAAATTTCGTCAATTACTTTTTGAACCAAGATAAAGATATAATAGAAGTTGAGATGAAGGACACCTTTACAAGGTAAATTTAGTAAATATTTTACCAAAATTCTCAAATAGTGAATTTTTTTAAAGACAGGACAAAGGCCTTATAACTAAAGTCAGTGGGGGAAATTCAAATTTCCAGGAAATATTTACAAAAGTATAAGTTCTCGTAATTAGAATATCATACAGGGCAGGTTAAAATAAGAAGTTACTTTAAACAAGTCGCAAAAAATGTTTTTTCTTTCCTCAAATAATTTAGAATTACATGTTAAATCTTATATTCCGAACAAAAAATATGTTAAGAGATTTTTTGATATTTCAATGGAAATAAAAAAAATATCTGAACTGAATCGCGTGTTTTTTGTTGAGAATATAAGAGGCTTTAACATATAAATCCCAATTATTTGAAAAATGAATTAACTTATTTTTGCGACTTGTTTAAAGTAACTTCTTATTTTAACCTGTCCTGTATGATATTCTAATTATTCGATCTTATTATCTACCTTTTCCTTTAAATTCATTTTACGAAAACCTTTGTAAAGATTTCCTGCAAATTTGGTTTAAAAATAATTTCAAACGATAACGTTATTCAGAATAGAATATTGTGGTTACTTTTGTTGGCCTATGGTGTACATAAAAGTAAATTAATATTGAAAAAATCATAAGTGTAATATAGTAAATTAAAAAAAGTTATGTAAATAATTTACGTCGCGCTTTTACTTCAGCAAAATTTGTTATTATATCTTTAATTCCAATTTTGTTGCCTCTTCAGCTTCCACGGCTAAAACTGAAAGACCACTAAGTCGTTGTTCACCACTTGTGTTGCTCAAATTTTTAGATCCCATAATTTATAACAAATATATTCCTACCTATATTACTCTCTAACAGTAAAGACTCTCTGAGATGAAAAATACAAGTTTTCAATCCATAACCAAATTCTCAGTAAGAAATAATTCTTTGAAAACTTAGCACCGCCATACCGCCAAAGTACAAAGTTGTCGGGCGAGTCAAAGAAGCGTATCAAAGAACACCTATTTCGTTGCGATAGGGACATTTTATATTTTAAATTCAATTTCCTTAAATTATTTGCTTAGGAATACTAAGTTTGCATTCAATAAAAAATACCTACGGTGACATAAAAACTTTAAAACGTTTTAGTTATCAATTCCTTGTTACTATAAACATTATCCAGGACCTATTTTCCTACTAGGCCCGGCGGGCTGGGGCTGGGGCCCCACTTTCAGAGAAGCTCAGCACTTGGCTTGCGCGACCCTATACTCATCCAACACAAACAAGACAAAAACTTATTATTATTGAACTTATTTAAACTTATTTGCAAAACGAATAGGTATGCTTTTTGTTGTAATGGTTCTTAAAATCTAAGGAGATCGACAGATGTGTAGGAACTCCTTTTCTTGATGATAATATTAAATCATAATAAATTAGTGTTGCATAAGAAAAAAACACTTTTTGAAGTGGCGAAGGGGCTCGCATTGCGTAACGGGAGGCTACTTTGGGCCGTGGGCCCCCTGGACGCCTGCACCCCCTCCCCCCACCCCCACACCCCGCGTTGCGTGGTCTTGCTACATAGTAGTTCCGCGCCTGACTAAAGTACAACACACAAGTTATAGCTTGAGCGCGCGCATGCTTGCTTAACAAGAGTGATTTTATTAATTTACAACATTATTTGGTCCACCCACATCATAGTCTAAGCAACGTCGCCTTATTGAGACTGTGAAGATGTCTATAACTTTCCATGCGCTATTTTAAATAGTAAAGACCGTTACTTTTTAGATATACAAACGATGTTATCGCCTCCACATCCTTTGGAATAAAAGTAGATTCCTTAGGCGATCCTAAAAACGAGTTTTATCTTATGGGAAAAGAAGCCTTAGATTTTGAAAATTTTTCCACTATCCTTAAGTTTATGGGATATATATTTTGCCCATGGATAATGAACGTAAGTAATCCGATGGTCTAGAAAACTGTTCTCTATAAAAGTGAAATAACAGACTATTTTTAATCTAATTTTTTCAGGCACTGAAAATCGACTTCTTCACAAAACGCGTATCCAAATTCTTTACTGAGCTTATCAATGAAACGATAAGGGTTCGTGAAGAAAAAGGTATCGTACGTCCAGATATGATAAATATTTTAATGGAAGTTAAAAAAGGTGTACGACGAACTGAAGAAAAAGAAGTTCTCGATGCCAGTTTCGCTGTTGTAAAAGAATACCCAGAAATAGGTAAATGTTATTTTGCTTTAAGAAACCGTTTTGGTGCCACAATCATGAACGTTAATCAAATCAAAACCCTATAGGAACAATAAAACAATATACTTTTCCGACATTTCAGTTAAATCCCAAAAACGACAAATTGAAATCACCAACGCAGACATTATTTCCCAGGCGATGATCTTCTTTTTGGCTGGATTTGAAACAGTATCATCGGCAATGTGTTATGCAGTTTATGAGTTAGCTGTCAATACAGATGTTCAGGAAAAATTGCGAGAAGAAATCAAAGACACTTTGGATGAATGCGATGGTGATGTTACATATGAAACATTGCTAAAAATGAAGTATCTGGATATGGTAGTTTCAGGTGAGCATTTTTGGCTGCAACTAAATTACGCTCAGTATAAAATACTTTAAAAATATAGCAATCGATACATTCGCTTAACGAATGACTCTTTATACAAGGTGTTTTACCTATAATGGAAACAAGCTTATATTTTCGGTATTTCTGAATTAATTGTTTCGAAAGGGCGCACTTTTATATTGCTTAAAATTTTTGTTAACTCATACGGATTTATAGGGGTTTTAATAACTATAAGAGTAACGACCAAACACGAAATTTCAATAAATTGACACAACCAATGACGTGCACTGAGCGAAATCTCGAGTTGATATAACTCAAATATGAGTTGTCCTAGACTGAAGCGTATTGCTAATAGGGGACAGCCCAGACCTCTGAATTATGGCAACCAAATCGAAGAAATTGCATCAACTTACTATTCATAAGTTATTTTATGCGTTGGAATAGCTCACGCCCCACCGTCTTAAATTATTGATGGGCTACCGTAGCTAACAGTATGTGAATTGTGATGCGTTACTAGTCGGGCTAGATTAATTCATGATTCGAGCTATCAAAACCTGACATTTAAGTTGTTCTAGCTTACGATGGTGGCTGAAATAACTCACTCTTTGGGCTACCAGAGTCCAAATTTTGATTTAACGCCTGCATATTGTGGAGTTCAATTGCCTTTTGTTTTTTCAACATATGACATTTTTGTTGTATATTTAAAAAAAAAATAATCAAATGAATTATAGACAGGAGAACATACTACGGCTAAGAAACAATGCGGACGAAGTGATGACGATTTCTTATAAATAATAAGGCTCCATTCCAATAATAACAATTTGTATGCATCTCCCTCCTGTCCCTCCATTTTACGCCAACTGATCAAAATTATGCAAAACACAAATTTTCACGCACAGAGAACAAAAATGAAAAATCCCGCAAACGGCGCAACGGCCAACAGGTGTCTATACGCGCGATCGAAGGAGAATTAACGAATAACAATAGAATGAACCGCGCCAAACCTGCACGAGCACGAATTCGGAATTTTCCGTGACCTTACAATCGGGCGATTTACCCTCGATATGGGATTTTGGAGCACGTTTCCTGAATTATTCCAACTCAAAATAATTTACATTTAATGAGTTAAAATAATGCACGTCCGGGTAAAACGACACTTTATAATCAATTAGTAAGTTTTCCCAACTCAGAAACTGAGTTCAGGTAACTCATAAAATAGTTACAAGATGAGGAATTGTGGTGATCCAAAATATGTTTAAAATGTTGATAAAAAATCTCTCTCTGGGTTGAGGCGAACCAAAAGAACCTGAATTACTGTAGCGTTTTTAAATAATTTGTGATAATTCGTAGGCTCAGTTAGAACAACATAGAGAGGTGGGTTGAGGTAGCTCCAATTTGACCACTTTTATTTTTATTTTAATAATATATCTTGCAATAACAATGAGTGTGAATAATATTTTAAAAATGAAATGTAGTTATTTTTGAATTAATTTCATTTCAGAATCCCTTAGAAAATGGCCAATAGAAACTGTAATCGACAGAGTGTGCGTAAAGCCCTACACATTGGAATCATCAAACCCCGGAGAAACCAGTTTCACCCTCAAAAAGGGAGATATGGTCTGGCTCCCCGTCTTCCCCATTCATCGTGACCCGAATCTCTATCCGGATCCCGAGAAATTCAATCCGGAAAGATTTTCCGATGAAAATAAAGGAAATATTAAACCCTACACGTATTTACCGTTTGGAGTAGGACAAAGAGCGTGTATAGGATCAAGATTCGCACTATTGGAAATTAAATCGGTTTTATTTCAGTTGATAAATAATTTTGAAATCGTTCCTGTCGAAAAGACCGCGATACCTTTAAAAATAAGCAAAACCGCTTTTAATATTATGCCTGAGGGTGGATTCCCGCTTGGATTAAGGCGATTAAAAAAATAAAAAGTCATAAATAGAAATTCAAGATCGAAACAGCAGACAAAATTTCATCAAAATTTGTTCGGCAATTCGTGAGGTAGACACAGGAAAAATGTAGGTACTCTATATGATCTAATCTAGACAATATAATAATGTTTACGAGGCCGTGATGAAGTTTATGACGATAATGTGGACTTATTTGATCGTCTTCATCAGATAATTAACGAAATTAACCCTTACAAATTAACTATAAGGGTGCACTGTTCTAAAGAAAAATGTGTATACTACTAATGTCTAAATAAATATGACATATATGATAAAATATAGTTTTTTTTTTCTGGTTAACCAAAACGTATTACTATAACAACAAAGACATCCTCCTAATCAGTTTCCGCCTCCTTTCATCCTTTGGAGGAGGGTGCAGGGACAATAAACACAAGGCAAGGATGTCGCGCAAGGAGGTGTGACTTAGTGACGTCAAGGAGTGGCGACCAGTTCGGGGGCCCGGCCAAAACATGTCCCTAGCTTTATATCCGCATTCGGATTATTCTAGTACCATTGGAGTTGAATGAAAGGTATAAATATAAGGTTACATATTTCTATTAAAAAATCTTATATTGCCCATATGTACCAAGGAAAGACTCCTAGAGTTATTTATACGCTACGAATGTCATTTCCGCAACATGTCCCCAATGAAATAATTCATATTCAATAAAGTATAACTTACAAATATAAATTTACATTTTTTTATAATTGTATTTTAAAGTTGTAAATTTGAAGCGTGTTTTTATTGTGTGTCAGTTCTGCAACATAAGGTAGGGAAGACTGTTTTACTATAAAAGTGGGCTGTGTCAATTATTCGATAAAGTGATAGGTCTGGTCTTATTAAACCTCAAATTTTTGTTATTATATTGAACTTGTTATCTGTTTTATATTAGGATTTTGTCTTTTCTGCAACGGTCATTTCGGCAACATGGGTTTGTTCTTTGTACCAAATTTTAAGGATCTAGACGACCTACTGCAGTAGCTTGTTATGGTTATTTCTCTTTTTATTTATTTGTTCATTCAGCAGGAGAATTTTAAATTGCAATAAAGTATAGTGTTTTTGATTTTCATTTCATAAATTATCATTTCAGCAACATTTGTGTCCCTTTCTGCAACAGGCAATAGATAAAAAAATATTCAAACGAATTGTCAGAATCAAATTGTACGCATATTACAGCGGAGTTATAGAAGAAGGTATTTACTATATTTATATATTTTTATATTTTTGTTAAAATAAAATAACTGTCTTCTTTTGTGAAATACATCAACAATTTAGTATCGTTGCGGAAATGACAATTTAACCTGCACAATTCTTACTCCTCCCAATTCAGCTACTTAGTTCGTTTCATGGCCACATATAGAACTAGGTAAATACTATATAATGACTTTTGTAAAAAACATATTTATAAGTTCAATAAGTATATCATAAAAAAAATTGGATGTAGCACAGCTCGAATTGGCCAAAATTTTTGAATTCGCAGCGGATGTTTTAAAAGTTTACCAGCCTTTTTCGTATTTTAGTGGTATTTTAGATATAATCTGTGTTATATCTTTATGAAATTAATATTCCTAAATACCATGATATTCTTTCATTAAAAATATATCAGCACTTGGCGTTACTTTGACAACGCACGTGCCGGACTAAATTGAGACGGCTAGATCTACAGGGTGTTATGGAAATGACGTATTATATTTAAACCTGCAATTCCTGAGATAAAGACAAATTGAAGAAAAATAGCCATAAATGGCGCTTTCAATTCATTCAGCGGTAAAAGTGACCTGACGTCAAACCAGAAAACACCTGTGTGGCACTGCGATACATGTAAGTAATCAAGGAATTCTGGCCGGTGTTGTCATATGTACACCTTAAACTCCTTAGACAAAATAAAATAATTTAAACACTTTTCCATTCTGCAATACCTTTTTGTACAATTAATTGAAGAACATTTACGACGGACTATGTTATAAACAACCCGAAAAAACATATGGAATAGTAATAGCCACGTACGTCACTAGGTTAAATGCCAATGACCTCTTAACGCCTTACATCGGCTGAGCGAAGTAGTTTCATATAGCGCCGAACGCGTGCGTCTGTTAGTTCAAGACCAACCAGCGGCCGGATACGTTGTGTCTCGTCGATCACCAACACACTCTCAGCGATCCGCTCTGTTTTTTCGGTTTACCCGTGTATCTTGCCCCTACATAAATAATCTTTGAATATTGTTTTTATTGACGCGTTTCTTCTGGACGTCAAATTTCTCGAGTGTAATAAAATCTAATAATCTGTAGTATAATCTGTATTATTGTATTTTCAAAAGCTAACTATCGGTTCTGTTTCACTATTACTGTGTGTACATAAAGTGTTTGCAGGAGTGTTCCCATGAAAAAGAAAAAAAACTGATTGTGTTTGTGCCTGGATTTCCTCGCTCTTTAGGTATAAGGATAAATACAAGTAGGTAGAAAATAATTTATTTTTATAATTTTATATGGACTTTCAGTTTTCAATTAAGTTTGGCAACATTGCCATTTTCTCTGGGTGAAATGTTGTACACTAGCGTGGACTGACCTGTGAGTAAGAGTGTTTATTACCCCACTTTTAAAGTAGTGGATTTAAAAAAAAATAAAATATGTAGCGCTTGTCTAGGACACCCAAGGAGTCGCCCATTTAAATACAATACGTAATTTCCATAACACCCTGTATTACTCGTGTCTATGGGGGGGGGGGGGGGGGGTTACGCCATGCAAAAATAGGGAAGATGGTTGATAGCCTTTGGTAGATGGCGCTGATATTTGCAAGGTGTACCCGTCAATAGAAAATTCGTAAAAACAGGTAGAATAATTCGAAATTAAACATTAAAAGAACAATCAATTTTACTATCCAATTTTATTACTCACAAAAAAACAAAATAAAGTAACATTTGTATATTTTATCAGTTCAAATAATATCACACTGAATTTTATTTTCCTAGCGTAAAAAAATAAACTACGATTCTTAATTGTTATTGATCTACCATCAATACGAAACACTCCAGGATGCAAATATTCGTTTATGGTTAAAACCCAAAAACAAAATGAAACAAACGTATTTTTCTACAATATAATTCGACTAATTTAATTAGCAAGCGTAAGCATTATATTCGCTTAACCAGGATCCGAAAAGTATTGCGGCCGCTGGTCTCTATACTGGAAAAAAATGTCGGATATTGTTTGGTTTTGCAAAATGTTTACGTAAACAAAATAAAGCCCCCACTTTTATGCTCGTTTTGCACCTTTATTTTTTTTTGTTTTGTCCATAAATAATTATACATACAGTGGGCCCCCATAAGAATGCACACAAAAATTGCACATGTGAGTTCTGAAAAAGATTCAGAACATTTCCAAAGATATTAGGGCAAAACCGAATTTATACGATTTCGTTCTTTTGGTCTTCTGATTCTACAGTGTCACCATTAAAGTCCGCACCATATGGAACTTTTTTTTATTAATGAGGTTAGTTAAAATTAACTTTCGGCAATCGTTTTTGCTTCAAATTAGACTAAAAATTATATAATCAAATGTCACCATCTGTCATTCGGTATCTGTCAAAAATTACATTCTAATCAAAAAATTCTGAAAAATGGCATTGTTTTACCGAATTTCAAAAAATTTTATTAGAAAAAGTTGTTTCCAGTACAATTCTTGGCCTAAATACAAAGTTTCAGTTTTCTAGCTCAAAGTTGATTTTTTTGCCATTTTTTCTAATTAACTTTTTTTTTATTTAATGTAAGTTCGCTTAATGGATATTAAACTATTTGCTTATACCATACTCAATATTTTATTTAGTTTGTATGAGCTTTTTTTTAATAGAATGACATTTTTTTTCGAAATTTAAAATTAGAGGCAAAAAAATTTGACACAGGTGGTGCAAAGTTATCCTAATTTAAAAATTTTAACAGATAGACGTCAGATATTCCATTTTTTTGATAGTACATACACCTAAGAAGTTTAAAAAACTTATAATAATATTCCCAGATATCAGATTAGTTCAAAATTTAGACACATTTTCTTTTTATCCACAATAAAATATCAAGGCAATTTTGAATTTTATAAGTAGGCTATGGAAAAAAACGAATTAGAGTGCCGAATAAATAAAAGAAATGTCATAAATGTGAATATTTTCGCAAGTTATAGTTTTCAGTGTTATCACCAATGTTGTCCATTCAAGAAAAAATAGAAATTGTCTTAATTTGTGGAGAGAATATGCCTCACCGGCAAGTATCTGCCATTTTTAATGAGAGGCATCCAGAAAAAAATTTGCAGCATAGCACTGTTTCAAGAATAATGTCAAAATTTAGAGAAACTGGATCTGTTCGAAATAATTTTAAGAAACCTCACGCGGCAAGTAAATACGATGAAGCAGCACAACTTGATGTTTGTTTAACTGTTATTGACCACGGTCAAACTAGTGTAACCAAGATAAGTGATGCAACAGGGTGCAAGAGGGAAAGCGTTAGAAAAATTCTTCAGAAAAATCGATTTCGGGCATATAAACCCAAGTTTATAAACACATTAAAAGAACGCGATTTTGATATCCGACTTGATTTTTCGTTTTGGTATCAGGGACAATATGAGGAGAATATTCTTTTTCCATACAAGATATTATGGACAGATGAAGCCACTTTCTCTTCGAATGGTACCGTGAGCTCACAAAATTGCCGATGGTGGTCCCAAGAAAATCCTAACTTCACAATTGAATGTCGCGACCAGTATCATTTTAAAACCAATGTTTGGTGTGGAATTTTGAAAGATGAGCTTATTGGACCATACTTCTTTAGAGCAAACTTAACTGGTGAAAGGTACCTGAATTTTCTTGATAACGAGATTACCGAAGTTTTGGATAACATGCCCTTACACCATAGACATAACTTATGGTATCAGCTTGATGGTGCACCCATACATCAAACTGTAGCAGTGAAAGAACGCATAAACCAATTATTTCAAAACAGAGTTATAGGGCGTGATAGAGAATGTCACTGGCCACCCAGGTCGCCTGACATAACCCCACTAGACTTTTTTCTGTGGGGTTATCTTAAGCAGAAAGTTTATAAGAATCGACCGTTTAGAAATATCGAGCATTTGGAACAAACGATAGGACAGTGTTGTGCCGATATAAGACCAAGCTTTTTACAAAATGCTGTCAAAGACGTTTATAGACGGACGGGTGTTTGTATAGAGCGAGAAGGACGTCACACTGAAATGTGAAATTTATATTGCTTTTGTCTTACCTATTTAAAATGATTAAAGTTCCTTTTTGTTCCTTTTAATAATAATGATAGTTTTAAGTATAAAATAAAATTTTTATCAAATATTTAGATGTATTTGTCATTTGAAAAACGAAACATCTGACGTCTATCTGTTAAAATTTTTAAATTAGGATAACTTTGCACCACCTGTGTCAAATTTTTTTGCCTCTAATTTTAAATTTCGAAAAAAAATGGCATTCTAGTAAAAAAAAGCTCATACAAACTAAATAAAATATTGAGTATGGTATAAGCAAATAGTTTAATATCCATTAAGCGAACTTACATTAAATAAAAAAAAAGTTAATTAGAAAAAATGGCAAAAAAATCAACTTTGAGCTAGAAAACTGAAACTTTGTATTTAGGCCAAGAATTGTACTGGAAACAACTTTTTCTAATAAAATTTTTTGAAATTCGGTAAAACAATGCCATTTTTCAGCATTTTTTGATTAGAATGTAATTTTTGACAGACACCGAATGACAGATGATTATATAATTTTTAGTCTAATTTGAAGCAAAAACGATTGCCGAAATTTAATTTTAACTAACCTCATTAATAAAAAAAAGTTCCATATGGTGCGGACTTTAATGGTGACACTGTATGTGAAGAGATATGTGAAAATTAATTTAACATTCTTTCTCATTACCACTTTTTCTAATCTATAAGATAATTTTATTAAATCTTCAATCCGACGTATCATTTTTTCGCAACCATCATCAACTTGCTTTTTTTAAATACATAGAACTAACATTTTATTTTATGCTTTATAAAATCCACTTTATATTCTGAATCCACAATTATTTATCGTTATTTTTGTATCGTTTTTGAAAATTTAAAATAATTTATGTTGCATTATTATTATTAGTTTTTAATGCCAACTAGGGTATAAATACTAATGTTGTGATCGCCCGATCGAGTACTCGATTATTGAAATAACCGACATCGCTCGATTATTAAAAAAAACCGCTCGAGTTATAGATGCAAGCGAAAATCATCGCTTGTTCTTATTACCGTTCACTCGATACCCGAGTTTCGCTTGACGCCGACGTATATTCGAGCAGTTTTTCGCTCGATAGGAAATACTCTAGTTAGAAATTCAGGCGAAAAGTCGAATCATTGCCTTTCACTTGATACCCGATCTTCGCGCTCCACCCGAAATGTGCCGACTGGCGACGTTCGAGTTTGACGCTCAGAAGGCTGACACGACATACGTCTTTGTTAAAGGCACATAAACGAGAAGGTGCATATAAAAAAGTATGCCAAATCCCTTAGTGGATTCAAGGCGACATGGGTTTTGTTTTGATTGGCTAGCCAGCGGCGATTGTAAATTTTAAAAAAATTAAAGCATATCATTTTTTTAAAATCAGAATAAACTGTTCTTCCCTAATGAAAACTCTATAGACTAAACTTCTAAAACTTACAAAAATAACCCCTGGTGTTTTATCAACACATTCTTCTTAGACATAAAGCGATTAATCGCTCGAGCGATTCACTCGATTATTAAAATCGCTAGAATATCAAGTACTCGATTATTAAAATCATCGGTTTTTCCCAACACTAATAAACACAACAATAAAAACAAAAATATTTTCAATACGGTGCTTATTTGCACTGAAGATAAGTGTTTTTAGTCCGAAACGTCTAATAAAAAATAGATATATCGATGAATTCAGAATATAAAACGGAGTTCATAAAGCATAAAGTAATATATTACTAATATTTAAAAAAACAAAGTTGATGATGGTTGCAAAAAAACGAAACGTCGGATTGAAAATCAATTATCTTATAGAGGAGAAAAAGTGGAAATAAATTAAAATTAAATAGAACCAGAAAACAAAAAGAACGAAATTGTGAAAATTCGTTTTAGCAAATATCTTAAATATTCGAAATTTTTTCAATTTGAAAATAAACCGTTGCAGAACTCACTAATTTGCTCATTTCTGTATGTCCTATGGATAACGAGAGACCCTGTAGAGTGCACGCCTATCTGCGACACCCTGTATGCCATATCAATGATATGCCCTTATTGCATGAATTTATACTCAGTTTTTATAATTTGTAAAAGTACAAGGGAAAATCTCGAAAGCAGGGGATCCACGTTTGAGTTGAAATTTACCATTGCCGAATTTTACATTTAAGTTTATTTTTTTTAAAAGTCATAATTTTTAATAATCTTGAGTCGTGTGGATTAATTTGCTATTTATACTTTTTAAATACACAACGAGCTCTTAACTTTCGTCTTCGTTGTTAAATCGTCTATTTCTAGTGCGGTTCCCCCCTCTTCTAATCTGGTTTAGACACGCCAACATTCGGATCATAAAAGCTGCGGGTACTGTTATGGTATCCCTCGTTTCCTCCAACATTATAGCGTTTCGATTAATAAGCTAAAAAATACATATATTTTATTACTTATTAGGAACAAACCCAAATGATCATCGATTACCTACTATTATGAAAAAAAAACTGGAAAATTTTTAATTACAGTGAAACCTCTCTTAGGCCGGTATTAGACTATAAAAGATATTTGACAAAGATCTTTTATAAAAGATATTTTATAAAATATTTGACAGTGTAATATCAGTTCTTTTATAAAATATTTATTTTATAAAAGATATTTTATAAAAGAAACAACAGACGATTATCTTTGATAAAAGATTTTATAGTTGATTGGTAGTAACGGTTGTAACCATATTTTCTGACAATAAGGCATATATTTGACATTGACTGCGACTGTTATTTAAATACCATGGCGGAAAAGCATGCCTGGTGCATTTCAACAATTGTTGATTGTTAATTTCGGAGTATGAACGTACAAAATTATCAACACCCCAGGGCGGATCCAGAATTCGGTTTGGGGGGGGGGGGGGGGGGGGGGGGTTGTCAAACTTCGATATAACAAGAAAAAGTTGCGTAAAGTCGCGTTAGTCAAACCGGAATATATGATATTTTTCGTGTTAAATTGATGGAATGGGGGAGGGGGTCATGACCCCCACGACCCATCCCCCCTGGATCCGCGCTTGTCAACACCCGGATTATAAAAACCGAAATAAACGACTAGATATAGTGTATATATATATACATAAATTTCCGAAGTTATAACGGCATTCAAAGGTGGATGCAAGGTGGAGGATATACTAGCATTACTCTCTGTTGTTGCCAGAAATCCAAGGTCGAACAACGCGTTCCTAAGCGCTGAATTCCTCAAATGTATTCTGGCGTGATATTAATGGTGCTATCTTTAAAACAATAAACTTAAATGTTCATTCGCGTCAATTCTTAAATAGTTCTTATAACTCCTAATATCTTCAGATTGTAACTTCCGAAGAAGATTGTGGTGGACACAGGGCCTTACCCAAAGTCGCCCGGTTCTTTTTTTGTTGTTATGTAAGCGAATGCAGGTCTTTCATTCATTTTTAATTGTAAACATGTGGCAAGTTCCTTCAAAAATTGACAAAGTTCTTTGACAGTATAATACTAGTAAAAACTTTTATAAAAGAAATATTATCAAAGAAATGCTACAAAATATTTTATAAAAGATCTTTGTCAAATATATTTGATAGTCTAATACCGGCCTTAGGCGGACACCTACGGGGCCGTCTTAATGTGGCCGCCTAATAGAGGTGTCCGCCCATGGTAAATTTGTTATTAGGTAATATGTAAATGTAAAATTATTACTATGTGTATGTATGTACATATAACATAACAGAAATACACTAGTTTTAGTTAGGATGTAGTATTAAAAAAATCTAATAACGTAGTTTGACGTGTTTGCGTTTTATACTTGCAATCTAGAAAATGTAATTCCAAGTCTGATAACAATTCCATTGCTGTAGAGTCGCCTCTATTCTTTGCATACTATTTTAATTCCTTTATCATACTAATAGCTTGTTGATAATTGGTGACATTCAACTGCTTCATCAGAGTCGTCAGATTTTGATGTGGTTTCAGTTTGGGCTAGATAATCGGTAGGAATGGGGTCACTATCATCTTCTAATAGCACATTGCTATCAATGTTAATGAACTCGCCCAAATCATTGTTATCAAATTACAAACTTCCACGACATCAATATTCTCTTTCAGACTCAAAAAGAGACATTTTTGACATTTTAACCTTACAACTCGCAAATAAACGGCGGACTACTGTCGGGGAATCACACATACTTTCATTGCCGATCTGTCTTCAGAGAGTTTTTGCACCGTACTTATTCGTATCCCAAATACTTTCAAAATGTTTTTGTCTGTTTAAAGGAGGGTTTTCGCACTCTTTGTACGAAAACAGCCTGTCCGCGTCCGCACAAGAGAGGTTGATTTTCATGGAATTTCATATACCTATATGTAGTTAAAACAATGTCCGCTTCATAGAGATGTCCGCATATTAGAGGTGTCCGTTATGAGAGGTTTCACTGTATATACCATGTTTTTAGAATTTTTACTAAGGCCTATCGTCAAATATACACGGTCATTAACAGATCTAGGGAACTGAAAAAGATATTTGTTCAAAATATTGGTACTCGCTATAAAAGATAACGATCCTTTTAACGAAGATATTTTGACGTATCTATAATTGTACCGGAAGATAGGCTTAACATTATTATTTTAAATACAACACCCTGTATATTTTCAGACTTTTCGATGTTATGTAAAAATCTAAGTAACGTATGTCCCATAAGTTTTGGCACAAATTTCAGATGCCATAAAATTGGTAATAAGAAGAAAATAAGTTGCCCGGGTTCCTAAATCCGAACTAAAGAGCATTTTTGAAAATCAAAATATATCGCGTAGAACGATTTATCGGACAATTGCCGAATCTGAGCAAGGTATTCCTTGTATGAACCTTCCACAAAGTGGAAGGCCTGGAATTTTTACCAGAGTAAGATCAGAAAGACTGGTAAGAAGGGCGAAAAACACACTTGGTAAAGATTGTTTCAAGAAAAGTGGATATAACTTAATGACTGCCGTAAAAGTACCTGGGCCATCTCATTATTTATGACCGTTTGTTATTATTATGTGGAAAGGACCGGATTGTAATAATTATAATTAAATATAGGCACAACATCAGGTAGGTTAGGTTGCTTAATTTATATTTAAATATCTTTTTGTGGTAAAATTTGTTAGTTTTTGAGGAATGGTTCAAGAATTGTCTTTTACCAAACATTCCTCAGAATAGCGTGATAGTAATGGACAATTCGAGCTATCACAGTCGCCAATTACATAAAGCTCCAAGCTCAAATAATACAAAATTGGAGATTCAGAACTACATGGCGGCGAATGATATATATTTTGAAGAAAGTTATAAAAAAAGTGATCTTTTAGAAGTTTTAAAGACATTTTGTATAAAAAAAAGTATATGTTTGTGACACATTGGCAGAAGAAATTGGACATGCAGTGCTACGGCTCCCACCCTATTATTGCATATTTAACCCCATAGAGCATATGTGGCACCAGTTAAAATAACTGGTTAGGTCTGAAAATATTTCTCCGACTTTAAGTTCTAGTGTTGTAGAATTAATACGAAAATGCTTTAATGATATTCCTCTAGGTAGTTGGAAAAATTCAGTCCATCACGTAATAACTGTAGAAAATTCGTATATTAGTCTGGATCGTATAATTAATCCAATTATAATTAATTTTGATGAGGATAGCGATAGCGAAACAGAACTATCTATAGAATAACATTATAAATGTAAATAAATATGACTAGTAATATTTTAAAAAAATGATATTTCATTTGATTACATTAATATAATCATATCATTACTTGTTTTCCTTAGTCCGTCCCTTCATACTTCACTTGTTTATTGCCAAGCTCTTGTCGACACAATGGGACCGACCCAGGAAATCATCAAGTCATATCCAATTTTCGTGAAACGTACTGTACATCAACAAGGCGACAATATCGAACATCTTAGAACGCCATAGCGCGGGAACAATCGCGGAATGTCCAGAAATACCGAAAAAGAAGAAAGGCTCCGAAATACACAGCCATCCAACTATCCAGAATCCCGAGATGCTGCCGTGCATTAAGAAGAGTATATTTTGCTAAACAACCGGGTGATAATTATGGATGATCAAAAGTATTTCACATTAAGCAACTCCGAAATGAAGGAAAATTATGGTTTTTATACTGACAATATTGCAGAGGTCCCTGATAATGGCAAATTTAAACAAAAGGCCAAATTCGCTGATAAGGTATTAGAATGGTGCGCTATTTCCACCCAGGGGTGTATCCAGGCCTTATATGG
The DNA here is from genome assembly GCA_963991005.1 of Barypeithes pellucidus. Lineage (NCBI taxonomy): Eukaryota > Metazoa > Arthropoda > Insecta > Coleoptera > Curculionidae > Barypeithes > Barypeithes pellucidus. The sequence continues at coordinate 15,245,917 of OZ022561.1, read as the reverse complement.
GTCAAGTCAGAGGTGATACCCTGGATAGTAAAAGGTATATCGATAATTGTCTTACGAAACTGGTTAATTTTATTGAAGAAGAACATGCTGGAGACGATATTATGTTATTTGTTCAGCGAAACTTCACTTGCTTTTGGTCCAATGGAATTGAATGAATGTATTATATATTCCTTTTTGTCAGATAAATGTTGTGTTGCTTCATTGGCTTGAAACGAGTTTTCTTCTTCGGAATCGGAATTATTTCTTTCCATTTTTGATGTTTTCAAATATTATTGACATTTGTATGGTAACAATAAAACGAACGACATGGATGCTGTTTTCATGGCAACTTGATATTATAAGCATTCAGAGAGAAGTGAAAAAAATTACACGTTACGGCACTTTGTTTAACGTTAAATTACTCTTTTTAACTTGTTAAAAAATTACCAGTTTTATGCATTTATTTGTGTAAAAAGAAATATAGTCATTATAACGACCGTAGATAACTGATCGGTCGAAGAAAAAATTACTTACATCATCCGCCGCCTCCTTATCGAACCCGCAGTCCTCCAAAACAGGAGCCCAAATTTTAATGTCATGATCGATGCCACTACTAGCCAAGATAGGTAGGTGTGGATGTGGCCGTAAACAATTGACGACATGCTGATCGGCTTGCAGGAGCATCTTCAATTCGGCAGTGTGACGATCCCAAACGAACACGTGACCGCAATCCGAACCGGACATCACGTAGTTTGAGCCCCAAAACGTCGCTTCTTTGATCATAGTTCTAAAATAATAAATAAAATTTTGTTAATTGTAAAAATTATAAATAAAATTTAATTAACTATCCTTACCTTGCATTTCTATGTCCAGTATATTTTCTCCTAACTTCAGCCTCATATAAAGTGGTTGTATGTTCCTCAGTCTTTTCCACAGCCGGTTCAGAAATACTGGATTCATCTTCTGGATAATCAACGTCCATCTGCAATTTTTAAACTGATTACTGGAACATATACTAATATACAAGGTTACCACACAATGGAAACCACAATCTCTCGTACTGGAGTTCCCAGTGACTACCGATTTAACCACGGAGCTGCCAGAGTCGTTATTATCGGTACTTTATGATTATGATTCTATTATTTCAATTTATGGACTCTTAAATTAAACTTTCACCTCAAAAGTTCTATTATTCGAATTTATGGAATATTAAATTAAACTTTTACCTCAAAAGTTCTATAATTTGAATTTATGGACTCTTAAATTAAACTTTTACCTCAAAAGTTCTATAATTTGAATTTATGGACTATTAAATTAAATTTTTACCTCAAAAGTTCTATTATTCGAATTTATGGACTATTAAATTAAATGTTTACATTTAAAGTTCTATTATTCGAATTTATGGACTATTAAATTAAATTTTTACCTTAAAAGTTCTATTATTTGAATTTATGGACTATTGAATTAAATTTTTACCTTAAAAGTTCTATTATCTGAATTTATGGACTATTAAATTAAATTTTTACCTCAAAAGTTCTATTATTCGAATTTATGGAATATTAAATTAAACTTTTACCTCAAAAGTTCTATAATTTGAATTTATGGACTCTTAAATTAAACTTTTACCTCAAAAGTTCTATTATTCGAATTTATGGACTATTAAATTAAATGTTTACATTTAAAGTTCTATTATTCGAATTTATGGACTATTAAATTAAATTTTTACCTTAAAAGTTCTATTATTTGAATTTATGGACTATTGAATTAAACTTTCACCTACAAAATTCTATTATTTGAATTTATTGAATATTAAATTAATTTTACCGCAAAAGTTCTATAATTTGAATTTATGGACTATTAAATTAAATTTTTACCTCAAAAGTTCTATTATTCGAATTTATGGACTATTAAATTAAATTTTTACCTTAAAAGTTCTATTATCTGAATTTATGGACTATTAAATTAAATTTTTACCTCCAAAGTTCTATTATTTGAATTTATCGACTATTAAATTAGACTTTAACCTCCAAAGTTCTATTATTTGAATTTATGGACTATTAAATTAGACTTTAACCTCCAAAGTTCTATTATTTGAATTTATAGACTATTAAATTAAAATTTTACCTCCAAAGTTCTATTATTTGAATTTATGGACTATTAAATTAAATTATTTGAATTTATGGACTATTAAATTAAATTATTTGAATTTATGGACTCTTAAATTAAACTTTCACCTCAAAAGTTCTATTATTCGAATTTATGGAATATTAAATTAAACTTTTACCTCAAAAGTTCTATAATTTGAATTTATGGACTCTTAAATTAAACTTTTACCTCAAAAGTTCTATAATTTGAATTTATGGACTATTAAATTAAATTTGTACCTCAAAAGTTCTATTATTCGAATTTATGGACTATTAAATTAAATTTTTACCTCAAAAGTTCTATTATTCGAATTTATGGACTATTAAATTAAATGTTTACATTAAAAGTTCTATTATTCGAATTTATGAACTATTAAATTAAATTTTTACCTTAAAAGTTCTATTATCTGAATTTATGGACTATTAAATTAAATTTTTACCTCCAAAGTTCTATTATTTGAATTTATCGACTATTAAATTAGACTTTAACCTCCAAAGTTCTATTATTTGAATTTATGGACTATTAAATTAGACTTTAACCTCCAAAGTTCTATTATTTGAATTTATAGACTATTAAATTAATATTTTACCTCCAAAGTTCTATTATTTGAATTTATGGACTATTAAATTAAATTTTTACCTCAAAAGTTCTATTATTTGAAACCTCCGTTTCTCCAGTTTCGCTATTCTGCGATCTATTTTCAGTATCCATTTCTGCATTATTGCCAACACCGTCGTGTGCCCTTAAACTAATTGTCGAACTAGAAGTGCTTTGCTCAGAATACCTTTAAAAAAAAAACGGGAAATATTTAAGTTAGTTTATCAGTATAAACAATGACACTAGCCAAAAAATCAGGCTCAGTATTTTAGGCTCTATAAGTAGTCAAAATTATAAATTTGTAAAGTGGGTAACTACAATAATTCTTCTATATATTTTTCCAATAAAATAACCTGTATATGATATAGTATCAAGACTGGTACCTAAAACTAACTGATGGTTCAGCACCATGTTGATTTATAAAACCTTGTCGTAAATTCCTTAAAGCTGCGAGATGATTATGCAAGTCGCTTGTAACTGTAGAACAACCCCTGTTTTCGGATGTCGATGCCGGTTCCTGATGAGGGGTCGCCGGTTCCGATGATGACGTTTGTGGTCTAAAAATAATTCATAATTAAAAAATTACTTGGAAAGAAGACACAATGTCCATAGACTTTTCTGGAGGAAGCTGTGAAGAAGCAATTATTTTTTATTACACCAAATGATTGCTCGAATAAAACTACTTGTATGTTAAAGTTTCAAATTGAATTATATAAGAGACTAACTGTGCTGTTTCACTAGATCCTTCTTCAGTATTGCTGCCTAGGACCCCATCACCCTGTCCATCGTCCGTATCCATACTGCCTCCTGCCGCTGCTTCCTATTCAAATAATTTTTTTGTTTTTAATTTTTAATAACGAATAATTTTTAGTTCATAGCAAATATATGGAAAGTAGCATATTCGCCCGTTGAATAAATAATAAAACTATCCTGTATCAAAAGATAAATAAACTGCTGGCCATTTGCTTTCGAGCAAGAAAAATTTCGCCTAAATTTAAAAGTTAATATTTTCTGAACCAGATATGACATCGATCTCCGGTTTTTAATGGTTGATAGATTTGTCCCTTATGAAACAATTGCCAAAGTTGGATTGTCTTACACTGTCAGAAAATTTTATATACAGGGTGTTAAAGAGGACGATGATTTTTGCTCCAATTTCAATAGCATGTAACTTTCACAATAATATTTTTTAATTTTATCACTGTACGTCAATTGAATCACTGGTTCATAGCAAAGAAAGTAATCTGTCAAATTTTTGATATCTGCTATATTTTAAGAGATACCGATTTTTTTGAAAAACTTTGCTTTTTTCAACTTTTTGTTAGCTAGATCCCACTTTGCATTGTATCGTAAGTTAGAAATTAATAAATAAATTTTTTCAAGCAATTAAATAAAAAAATTATCTTTTTTAAAATTTTGTAGACACTATAATATACCTGTAGCGCGATATGAAAAACTAAAAAATAAGGAAAAACTTGCCTAATCTAGGGGCGCGTACTTTCCAATACAAAAAAATTGTGAGATACTCATAAAGCATAGACATATAAGTGATTATAAGTACGCCACTGCACATCACAACATTTAGGTACAATTGTTGTTACTGAACATAAACAAGCTTTTCATAAGGTATAATAATCACTTGCAAAGTTTGCACGATACAACGCACAGTGGAATCTAGCTAAGAAAAAAAGCAAAGTTTTTCAAAAAAATCGGTATCTCTTAAAATATAGCAGATATCAAAAATTTGACAGATTACTTTCTTTGCTATGAACCAGTGATTCAATTGACGTGCAGTGATAAAATTTAAAAATATTATTGTCAAAGTTACATGCTATTGAAATTGGAGCAAAAATCATCGTCCTCTTTAACACCCGTATATAAGATTTTCTGACAGTTTAAGACAATCCAACTTTGGCAATTGTTTCCTAAGGGACAAATCTATCAACCATTAAAAACCGGAGATCGATGTCATATCTAGTTCAGAAAATATTACCTTTTAAATTTAGGCGAAATTTTTCTTGCTCGAAAGCAAATGGCCAGCAGTTTAGTTTAGAACTTAGTATGTTTATAAATATGAACTTTTTATCACAAAAGGGGAAGGACCACATCATCTTAAAGGATTAGATAATAATTCTAAAAAAAACTGTATATAAACTTGTTTATTCGTTACAAATATAAAAACATTTTTGTACACCCAGTACAAACATACCTGTATACCACCTGCACCTCCTTCTCTTGCCTCCAAAATTCTCTGCGCGTTTTCTTCAGAATCCAAAGAATCCTCACCACCAGCAGAGAGGGCAGCACGCGTCATAGGATCATTAAGCATGCGCGACAGAACATCCGTCATGCGCTGCATTAATGTACCTTGGAGTTGAGGTCTAGCCTGGCCTATACCTATGAAGGGTCCCACAGACACTCAGTTCAATGCATAAAATTATTTTAAAAAATTTGAATATACATATAATTACTTTATATTTTTGAAAACAAGAAAGTATGTTTGTTTTGTAAATATGTTATACACTGTTACGGACCTATCTTTACCTTTCTTTACTAATATGGGATTTTTTTATAATTTTTGTAACTAACTTGTAATTAATAGACAATTCTTACCAATAGTAGTGGCTGTTTCTCTCTCAGGTCTCGCATCAGGTCCAGTATCAGACCAATCTCCTCTTAGTCTTAACCTCCTAACAGGAGGAGGCGATACCCTCTCCCTTTTTCCCCTAGCTGCTCGTAATTTGTCCCAAGCAGAGATCTTTTTAGCGGGTTTCTTAAGCTCTGACGAACATTCCTAAAAGAATAGGTAGATATTGCATAGGGATAACATCTACCTATAATTTCAGTTTTAATGTCAGATTCATTTGTGATTCATCAGGTAGAATTTAGACAGGGGTGGTAAATATAATTGATTTTAGGTGGGTGTTAAAGTAGCCATGAACATACATGTGTTCTGCAGGAATATGTTCAATAATACATGTGAAAAATTGAACTAATAGAGCTTGTATCATACCTGAACGTTGAACAGATACAAGTAATCAGATGAATAGCTGACCAACATGTCCTTTCCATCTCTGTCATAATTTAAAGAAGTAATTCTGTAGTGCCGCTCTTCTCCAAATTTCGGAGCTACAAACGTACAGAATGGCTGGGCCAACAAATGTTCTAAAAAGTAAATCTAGTTAAAATTTTTGTCCATACCATGTATCTTTAAAAAAAAACATTTACAAAAAATCCCTTTGGCAAAAAAGAAAATCTATTTTCCAACTTTTAATTAATTTAAAATGTATGCCCTACAATTAACTTGATAAATTAAGAGTTACTGGAGCTGCTACAACAAAAACATTTTGAAACAAATATATATTACATATTTACTATTGAAATGTGAACTCTATAATACCAACCTCCTGGTCTAACACTTAAATATCTTCTGTCATAAATTCGTACAGTAGAGTCAGCACAAGCTACAGCCAAATGGTAGTTCGCAACAGGGCTTATGGCTAATGCTGTAATAGCTCTTTGGCATGATATAAGTACATCGTCTTTACACCTCTGCTGCATACAACTATAAATAAAATGATTGTCTAACATATCTAAAGCATATTGTATGTGAAGTTTTATTACTCTTTTATTTACTACACCTTAATAAATACATACCAACTAATATTTCAATTTTTTAGACAAACTGTTTTAAAGCAAAGTTGTTTATAATCCTAAATATTATCTTAGAAAGCAATTTATTATTGCTTTACAGTCCCTACCTATGTAACATCTGATCTCAGATTTATTTATAAAAAATTACATATTTTACTGTAAAGTCAACAACAATGAAGGCTCCCTCTTCTCAACATCTGTATAAAATAAAACTATTTATTGGTCACTGATGTACAGTATGCACAGGGGATCTTTACCCTGACGTCATCGCTTACACGTCATAAAAATCGTATGAATCAAATCAAAATTTCGCTTACACGTCATAAAAATCGTATGAATCAAATCAAAATTACGTGGAAGAAAAGTTGTCAAAACAAAAACTAATTTCATAACATTTTAATTGACGTAAATAACGTTCCCATATACGGATTTTTAAAAATTTCTTTAAAACTCCGAATCAAAATTTTGAGTCGGTCTTACATAAAATAGATTGTTAGGAATATGTAGGTATAAATCTGATATTCTTGAATTTTTACTGGCAGTTATGTACCTACTTCTTATTTGACAAAATGATAAACTCGGTTTGAATGTGACATTTTGATTACACAGATTAAAAAGCTCCGCCCATTCATCCCCTACAGGAATCACCCAAAAAAGTCAAGAGTTTTTTTCATTAGAATTGAAGATAAATGGTAATTTATGTCGTAAAACATGAAAAAAAATCAATTTACGAAAAAATGCAAGCTAATAGGCATTGCCTTGGAAATTTAAATAAATTATTCTATTGAACTGTCATATTTGTATTTTTCGACCAATTTTTACCACATTTTGAGACGAGATTGTGAACTTAATTTGGCGATTTCAGATTTGATTTTGCCTGAAATAAGTTCTGTGAACCTTCTAGTTTCGATACATATACAGAGCGTTTGGAAATTCGGGCGATTTTACTTATTTTTTTCGAAACCAAAAAGACGTGTTTTTACGTTTTTGGGATGGCAAAATAGCGGAGCGGAGACTTATCTACAATTTTTAGGGTTAGGAATACTTTATTACAATAAATAAATAACAATAAATATCAATATGTACTTACCACTAACACAAAAAAGCGATACCAAAACTCTGAAAAGAACTGTTTGCAGGAGTAAATGAAGTTTTAATGCACAAAAATGTATAAAAACGAAAAAATTGTGAATCAATTGTCACAATGACGTTTTTGCAATTTGTAGTACTGCGTAAGTCAAAATAATTATTTGGCAACTCTTCTTTATAATTATTTCTCTGTCTAACACGTTTAATTCCGGACGACGTATAATACAATTTTTATTCGCCTTTATGTCTGTACCAAACAAAGATGCAGAGATATGAAATATGTCGGGATATCTATTTGTTAGCGATGACGTCAGGGTAAAGATCCCCTGTGCATACTTTACCTGCTTTTTGTTCTGAGATCAAACCAGCGTACGGTGCCATCTTCACCACAACTCATGAATGTATGGGGATTATCAGGAATAGTCATTACCTCATAAGTGGTGGTACCCCCATGACAAGTAAATTTATCATGGTATGTTTCTTGTGGGCGATTTAAATCTAAAATTAAACCAGCATATATGTTATATTAATGATCACATTCAATCTAGCATTTAATACCATCAATACTACTAGTACATTTAAAAAAATAACACACACAAACATAATATAATAGAAACTAACCTGTATGAAGTACTATGCCATCCCCAGAACAGCTTACAATTTGTTGGTCATTGGTACAAGGTAGAAACTTAGCACTAAATATGTTCGCACGGTGACTTGTACAGTAGTTGGCTTCTACTTTATATGTAAATCCATTGGTCACAACTAAATGCTGATCATCAGAGCCTGACAGAATCAAGTTCCCTTTTTCATTCCAACAGATGGTATTAACACATCCTTTATGAACTTGCAAGCTTTTTACGAGACCGAGGCGTTGTATTAATGATAGGTCATCTAAATAAAGTAACAATGAACATACATTTAGCGATAATACTAGTCAATGAAAAGCACTTACAATGATAGAGACCAACAAAAAGAATGTTGGTTGCTCTTTGTACCCGCAAAAATAACCCTAAAATTCTATACTAAACTTTTATAATGCCAAAAGTCTTTGTGAAAAAACGTTGGAACAAATTGAAATCGCCAGGGTGATTCCATAGCTGATAAATTTTTCAGCCTTAGTATAAAATACTTATACTAGATTTTTATTACTAGGTTCTTCTTTCAAGCCAGCATAAGGCATATGCTGCCTCGTAATTTAGTTAGGTATGTACCTAACTATAGATATGGAGTTGTGAAGAAAAGAAACAAGCTTACTGGAAAAAACATGAGTTGAGTATCCCTATTATAAATAATTACATTCCTAATTTAAATGTTTCTTCATAAAAGTTACTAAATTCTCTTCTATAAAATTATTTTTCTAATTTAGGTAATGAAGAAAAACTGTAATCCTATGTATTGTGTATTGACCAAATATTTGCCTAATGGTTATGCTGGGTTTTTACACATTTTAAAACATCATGAGGAATTTCTATGTAACCCTTATGAGCGGCACTTGAATAAATAGCGTGCTCGAATCAAAATCAATCTATAATTAATTTGCTGAATGTATTGATCCTTAAAAAGTGCCTAGCATTACAACTACAATTTAAATACCTTTGGCTGTATTTGATAGACTTCTAATTTTCAAATCATACTGCCTATTCCATACATCTTTAAAAATCGAATTTCTTTTGCCAGCCATTGCCTCGACTCCAAATTTTAGGAAACAATGAACTTGTTCAATACTTTTGAAAACTGTAAACTAAAAATAGACCAAATTACAGGTAACATTTTCATTCACTAGAACCAATCACAGCCGTCGTAGCACTAGAAAAAGTCCGTGGATATTTTGAAAGGAACATTAGGTATCTCGTCTATTAAATAAAAATATTTTATGTTTAAAAGCTTTAATGTTTTAAAAATAGAAATTTATGAGACCAACACTTGCTATATAGAAAAACCAAACAGCCTGTGAAACGTCAAAGTGACGGCATGGTGACAGCACGGACCACGGAGTATGCGTAAATGGACGTGGCTACCATGATATCGTGTTTTTAAAATCTATGCATTTAAAATTACGATACCAACTGCACAGAGGAATGATGGGTCGGCAATGTCACTGTTGAACCATGCAGCACGATTTTAAATTACACGTATCTTAAATTTTTCAGAGAACTAATATTTCTACTGGATTTCATTAAAATTTTCATGATTTATCGATATCTGGCTCCACACGGACGATAAGTTGAGCCATCTTCGCGTAATCTGTCAAAATAATTCGATTTGCTGACTTCCGAAGAAAAAATTCTTCTTTTCTGTGAGCCGGCAGGAATCTTGATTCGAAATCTATTCCAATCATGTTTATCGGAGATTCGGAGCCCTACACACCACCAACAATTTGAAATTTTAAAATGATTTAAATTTCAAATTTTATTTTAAAAAGACTAGCGATTTTTAACTATTAATTTATATACACCTGTTTAGTTTACTATTTTTTTATTAAATTTTAAATACAAGAGACACGTAATGAGTAAGTGTAAGCCAGGAACATCTTATCCTATTTAATTTTTTTTTTAAATGTAGATTACCTACCTATTTTCATTATTACATCTATTACATAATTGCTCAAATATTTTAAAGTAATAAAATTATTAATTTACCAAACTTTAATATTTAATAGCTGCCGCAGTCAATTTAAAATTAATTGCGCGCGCACTGTACCGAGCTGGAACAAAAAGCCGGGAGTAGGGCTTTTTCATTTCATAAATTTTCGGGCTTCCGCGCGTGTTGCAACATGGCTTCAGACGAGACAATAATGAGTGACGGCGAACAATTCTTTGAAGGGGTTGAAAAACTCCTCGAAATCTGGTTCACAACCTCTGATGGTAACGACAAAACTTCAGATTTACGAAAAATTCCAAGGTTAGTATACAGGAAATTGAAATGCCGGTACCACCCGTCCCCGTGCATTCAGTTCGTGTTGGTTCTTGTCTGTAAATAGGTTAGAATGTGAACATTTTCACCCGGCATCGATTTTTAGCCCTTTGTCCACAGATGAAGTAACATTATAAGGGTCAGTTAGCGCGTCAGCTGATTTTGTTTGCAGTTTATTTTTAGTCTGCTGGATCAGAGTCTAGAATATGCCAAAATTAATGCAATATATAACTATGATTCCTGACTTAAACGAAATCACTAATAAACGCTTTTATGTTACAGATCCAAGTTGGAGTCGCTGCTGAAGATTGTTCGATGCGAAATTATAAGTTTTGTAAAAAATGACCAAATTGATGCCTATGTTTTAAGGTAAGATACTGAGAACATACAGTATGTTAAAAAATAAATTGCAGAGAACAAGCTTACAGATTTGTTTGAAGCTAATGATAAGGAGGGATAAATTTCTTAAACTTATTAGTCAATCCATAGTATGCCTTCTAAGGTCGATTTCTCACTTACTATGCAGCTGGAAGGAATATCCAATCTTTACGTAATTATTTTACCTAAGTTCAGCCAAAACGCCTCGATGAAAGCTAATAAATATGCTTAAACAACTCAAGAAGGAACTCGTCAAAGATAAACTAGTCATAGTTCTTTATTCTTATATCTATATATCTCATCACATGCTGATGCTCCAATTCTTGGAGATAAAATATATAATTCAATATATTCCAATACTGAATGAAAAATTTATGTTCCTCGGTTCAAAACGATTTATAATTGTAAAACTATAACTAAAAGTTTGGCCCTATCGTAGAAGTATTAGATAAGGTCATAAGTTTTTTATCTTATAAAATATTTGATTGTAGTTGTTAAGAGGTTTGTTCTGCAGAAGTTAAAGTACCCACCTATAAGTTTTGACATTCAAAATTTTAAAGTTCCATTTGTCGATACTTAGACAGTGTAAGGAGACTGACACAATTTCGTGTTTGATTTTAACGAACCTTGTTATACCTAAGTAGACCACCAAAATACAAGACATATTTTTTGTGTAAGTATTCCAAACCTTGTTAAAATTGGTAATGACCGGTTGGGTCCCTTTCCTTGTAATTTATAATATAACAAATATTAATAAAGTGATATCTTTATTGACTATTTTTTACCTATCCTATCATAAGGCTAGGTCATTATAGTTACTATTAAGAGCAGAGGATAAGAGTAGTATTAATGCTAAAGGTCAGTTGAAAGAACTGATAACACAGTCATTTGTTTCTTATCTTCACGTGTTTTGGAATTTGACCAATGAGTATATTTTTAGCTGTCTTCTTTAATTTCCGCTTTGCTCTAGCTGCTAGCTTTGCTTATCTGAAAAAATAAAGATACTATGTCTTGATTGGAGGTTTCGAAATTTTGTACCACATAAATCATAAAATTAAAAAATATAAAATATATACTTTAAATATTTTAATAGTTTTTCAAAGTCAAGTTTTGAAGCAAATTTATCTAAAACAGTTTTTAAATAATTGTTCAAGTGAACTTATTACTATAGTACAATAAAATTGGGGGTTCTATGGGGGTTGCAACCATAATGTTTTTGGTTGCAACACATGTAAAAATATATTTAAATAGGTTTAATTTCCATAAAAATTCCACGAAAACTTGCCACTCCGTTAAATTTATTAATAAAACAAACAAGTAAATGACAATATTTATTTTACATTAAGTTGCATGGTCAGATGACCCTGATCGTGCGATTAAGTCCCTTGGAACAAATAATAAATATTCTGCAAGTTGCCGATTGGACAGGATTGAAAAATACGGCCGTTCGATAACTGATATACATACCCAGCATTTACAGGGTGTTATGGAAATGACTTATTATATTTAAACCCGCAAATCCTAAGATGAAAATAAATTGAAAAAAATAACCATAAATGGCGCTTTGAATTATTAAGCGAAATATACACTTTATGTTCACACTGTTCGTCTGATCGGAGACTACGAGCTGACGAAGAACCTCGACAGCCTAGAACATCGAAGACAGGTTGGGGATTTGACTCTCTTCTACAGATATTTTCATGGAAGGTGCTCGGCTGACCTTCCCCTCTTAATTCCGCCCAGAGCGACGAATAGCAGAAATACACGACGAACCACTGCCGCCCATCCATATGTGGTTAAGCTTAGTACTCCTCGAACTTCATTATTTAAGAATTCTTTCATCTGGAGGACTACATCCTTGTGGAACGACCTTCCCGAGGTCGTTTTTCCCAACGAATATAACCTCCAACGATTCAAAACCAACGTGAATCGCTTTTTGCGCACACGCACCACTCCCAGAATGCCCTACAGGATTTTTCCTATAGTGCTTGTGTTTGATCATAAAAGAAAAAAAATATGAAATCTCAAAATTTACGTGACCGCTACTGACGTCGTTCCCAATCAATTGTTTATTGAGACAGTCTCGAGGTTCAAAAGAGGTCATCGCCTTATAGGCGGTGTTGTCATATTGCAACACAGAACTGTGAACGCACGCGTTCAGTTTTTGACAAGACGTCTTTGACACGCGTTATCACTTCGTTTTCAAACTTTTTAGAAAAATAAAACTACAATTTTAAGGTACATACTCTCTTACCTTCGATCTTATTTTAAAATAATCCGTTTTATATTTAAATTCAATAAATAAATAAACAAAAGTATGTTTTCCAACAGAACCACTAGTAGATAATATCACACAAATTTGAAATCACATCACAACATGTATTATTATGAATTATTTCACAACAGAAAAAAAATCGGGTAATGCTACAACTAACAAAGCGTTTAAAATTCACCTCCAGCACGTGGAACCCTCGACAGCGTCATTCCACCCCCGAGTCTCAAAACATACTGAATAAACAATAGTGGCTCGCGGCCGGTATCCAAGCAAGGGCGAGGCCCGTGGTGTGATCTGACATCACTTATCTAGTGAAAAACAAAGGATGTAGACTTTCTCTAGGACACCCAAGAAGTCACCCATTTAAAATAATAAGTCATTTCCATAACACCCTGTATTATTGTAGATGGTATGAGGTAGAGGTCAGTGGCGTATTCTTAATTTTTTCTCTGAAAAAATTATTTCCTAACCACCTGAAAATACCTTCTTATGCAATACTCGTCGTATTTCTTCTAACAATTGCCTCCAACTAATTTTTCCATACATATTTATATGATATTTCGACCTGATAATCAAAGCACACTTCTGTGTTACTACGATATGTAAAGGCCTGCTCAGAATATTTGGGAGTATGAAGAGGTTGGGGGGTTGTATTCTGCCTCCTTGGGTTGATAATATAGCTTGTTTTTTGGCCATAAATTGTATATCATGTCAATGATTTCTTCCCACTGCGTTAATTTTTGTAATTGTCAGTGCTGCAACCTCTCTGTTATTACAATATTTACAATTTTTTAGAATTTTTAACCATCACATGATTTTAATCTGCTAGATTTTAAATAAACTTTTCCATAAATGGTTCTTCTACATATTGGTATGAAGTGTACGGCCACGTACTATCATTTAACATTGAATTAAATTATTAAAATAAAAATTATTTTTATTTCTAACATTTTTTTATAATCAGTATAAGTACAGCTATTTACAAAATAGTTCAACGGTTTTTGATTAATTTTTTTTACAATTTGCTTAAAACTTGTTCTTGGGCGGTCAAGACTGGATTTGATTAGTTTAAATTGGTTTTAACCGACAAATATCTGGTTATTAAATAGAATGAATTCATAGGAAAATGCATATCTCCTATGCTTGGGGTTTCATACTTAATTCGTGCGCGACTTGACACAGCAGCTAAAATCTAACCAATCCTCTATGCCTATGGATCTAACTTTCTTCAGCGGAACCACCCGACCTTTTACACGGACTTGACCTCATCTGATTTTAGTCAGAAATTAAAAAATGCACATCAGGGGATGTAATCTTACAAAGGATAACCAATTGAAACAGGATATTTTGCCTATTTTGGAATAATTTATTGTCCATGTAATCGATAGAAACGATGCCTTGCAGAATGCTGATCCAAGCATCGTTCCCACGATAATCGGACAGTGCACCTTGCATTAGATTCCCCAGGCAGAATCGACATAGACTTCATACCGTTAATAAGTAAAATTGACTAAGTACTGTATCTTTTCATATTTTACGACTTCTGTAAAATTTAATCAAAATTTGTTTTTAAAACGTGTTTCAATAAACGCGAAACATAAAGGGTGTCGCCGAATTGTATGGATTTTAACGGATTTTACCATTTAAGATTTTAAGGGTGCGTCGTAAGAGTGGCGTACGTAACCCTTAACGTCCGTCCGTTTTGCGCTCGCTCAACGGTAGGCAACTCTAACGTTCTCCTACGGCGCGTTTTACGTAAGACGTTTTTCGATAACCCCTGTATAACCAATCAGATTATTAAGCAGACGGCTATTTTTGGAAATTTAATTTTGTCCCCATTTTTGAATTTTATCCAGAGGTGAATTCTCCACCCAGGAATTATTTATTAAGCCAATCTAACTCTTGAATCATTAAATTTTGAAGATGTAAGAACTGGTCGACACTATGAGTAAAGTGGCCAGTCTTAGCAAGTAATGAACAAATCCACCGCAATCTGAAGGTGTGCTTACTTAATTAGTTATTTACGATTACGATTTCGATTATTTTTGTAATGTCAGGGATGCCAGTCGTAATGCCATTGCCGACTTGACACGCACGTGTCAGTCGGACTTGGGTGGGCCCACCATCCTTTCCCCGCTAACGCTCATGAAGAAATTAGGACAATAATTTTGTCTGAAAGTAAATGACTGATTTTAATTTAAAAGTATAGTTAGTTGAACGTAGGACAAGGCCTAACTTTTGTTCAAGCTATACTTATTGTTGTATTGGTTCGGGCATGTCCAATGAATACAATAACAATACAAGTTATTATGTTGAACACGGAGGGCTTTTATTACTTAATTTTATTGTCTGTTGTCATTGAGGTTTTTTTATGGGGTTAGTCCTTTCGTACGTTGAGTAACGCGACCCGAAGTACTCGTAGTTAATTATTTACAATTTATATACAATCAGAATTAACCTGAACTATCATTCAATGGTTTCAACCAACCTATCATTCATCTGTCACGTACTCTGTTTTTAAATTTAGATTTATTTTCAATATTTACAATATAAAATAAACCTAAGCGAGCATTTTGTTCCCAACTAAAGGGGTCTCAACTACCCTAATAATTTCCAAAAAAAATTATAACTCGCGGTAGTGACTATTAATACTAACTTAAGATATTTTAACACTTACTTTTGATGTCACAATCGGGTAATAAGATATCGCAGCAATATTTATACTCGCACGGACATCTACGAGTTTTCGTAAATCAATTTTAGTTGTTATTTAGACTCGCACTAAAATTCACGAGTGTTCGAAGATATTTCAGAGTTCTTTATACTCGCACTGAAACATACGAGTGTTTGAAGAGATTCCAGAGTTATTTATACTCGCACGGAAACTACGAGTATTTAATGACAGTCCAGTATTTTTTAAGCTCGCCGGAAACACGAGTAGGCGAAGATAAAAATGTTCTCAGGGAAAATCCGTGGTTGACTGTTCTCGGAATTCTTTATGTAAAAACACGCTGAAACCTGTAGTCACCATTGCGGCTCCCGTTTTGAAAAAATAAAATCGCGAGTGAGCGCGGTTCTGGGGATACCAGAAAACTTCTAAAACAATTTTTTATTTCCTCCTTCCCAACGCTACATTGCGTCATTCTTAAACCATCTAATCTCTTGCCGTCGACGCCCGTAAATCCTTTCTCATAATTTTTGCTGATGATGCATATTGAAAGATTACGTCAACCTTCGATCCAAGTTCCTTATTAAATTAATTAGAATAATTTGACGGAAAAAAAAAAATTCATTAATTTCCTGGAGCTGGAAAAAAGGTATTTTTTACAACAAGGGGTATATAAATTAAAAATAAAATAATGAAGACAATCGTTTATTGATAAATTTAATTAACTTTATGATGCCGTTAAATTCAAAATATGTATAACCAGCATTAATATTCATAATCAGATGACTGCGGTCATGAAAAATATGAAGTCTTTAATTGGGATAATTAATAGATTGTAACAACAAATCTACTGTGAATTAAACCATATGCGGCATTACCAACGAACCAATTGAGACCCATAAAGAATTAATATTACATATTTTTAATTTTTATAATGTTGTATTTCTTCCTATTATTATTACGAATAAACATGAATAAGAATATTACTTCGTTGCATGATTTATCCATATTGCGTAAATAATATACAGTGAAATCTCCCAACGAGACCGACCGAAAGTGTTCGTTCAAGAGGGGTGTCCGCCTAAAAAGGAAAAACGAATAATTTTTTTTAAACGAAAACTAAATAATTTGGGATATTTACAACGTATGTATATATTTTTTTATTTTTCATCTATCAATTATTTACTAATAATACCTTAAAAACATCATCATAATATCATAGGAAATATTAACGGGCGAAAAAGTAATTATTATTAAAGAAAATATTGAACAAAATTTGTATTTATTTTTATAGTTATTTTACATAATATTATTTTGTTGTTCCTACGTTAAATGTATAATTTTTGAATTTTCCTGAGAAAGAAGTTTGATAGGGAATTTAATCCCGCGGTGATTTCGTGGGATTTTCGGGATTCGATGTGGGTGCTGTATGTTAATAAAAAGTTGTTTTATGCAATTAGAAACAGAGTAGAACAGCAGGAAAATATTTATTGCATATAGGTACAATACAATAGTACGACTAGTTTAACGGTTACATGTTACATTGATTTTGAAAGTATTTTCGGAGAAAAGATAACATGTTTAATGTTTCATCTATTAGATTTGATTTTATTTTATTCCACATGTATCCTGCGGCTGAAAACGCACGTTCAGCTTCGACACTTGTCGGCGGAATAGATTTTACACAATTTGTAGCCCTCTAATTCGAATAGTTGGCGCATATCGGTCGATGTGATAAACTTTCCAAGGGGTATACCATCTTTAGCTACCATTCGAGACACTCTTTCCTCCATTGAAACTTTTTCCAGATAAAAAAAATCTGTAATTTTAATTTTCTTAGGTAGCACAGAAGAACCATTAACATATAAGCGCTTAGCAATAGAACTAAACGAACTACTCGAACTGCTGGTACTAGCTTTCATTTAATGTGTTATTTTATCAATATCAGCACTACCGCTGCTGCTCTGGACTTTCAAATTAATATTATGCTTTGTTTGTAAGTGTGTGTGAAGACCTTTGGTGCTCCGCTACTCTGGTACTCTTCCACTTTCCGTGTAGCTTAAGGGTTTGCAAGGGAAGCATCGCCCTTCATAATGTTGAGGATAATTTTTCAGCCCGTGTTAAACATTATATTAGCAAGAAGAATTTATAAGTTAGTGTCGGTGACGTAGTCTGATGAAATCGCCAATATCTAAGCATAAATGAAGCCCACAGCGTTAAATGGCTGTGAACAGTATAGGGTTATTTAGTATATGTATGTTATTTATGTCATATTTTAAAAAATATTTGAAGCAAGACGTTATTTTTGGGATTTCTCTTTCCTGCAAATTCGCGCAGTGACACAGTTTCAAGGGATGATTTTATCCTTCGCTCTGATCTACGTCTTTGTTTTGCTATTGATTTTCTTGTTAGCAAGGACAAGGCCGTTTCTCTCAGGTCATAATAAAAATTGAAAATACAGCATTGTTGCCTAACAACATAATCTCTGGGAAATACATTTTCGGTGAGATGAAATGTGACGAAACATTTTTGATCTTAGATTAATAACCATCAAAATAATTATGGTGGTTCATTTTAAAGAAGAATCTCTTTATTTTATTCTATTTATTTTAAAACAATCCTGTCGTGCACATTATTTGCACAGGCTGAAAATGACAATGTTCTTGCTAATTTTTAGCCTCAGTGACATATATATAACCGTTATATTGCTAATACCATTTGCAATTATGTCCCCGCTATGGGCATCGAAGGGGTAATAGTGAGTTTGCGCAGTTCGGAAATTTAATTGTGATGTAAATTTCACTGGTTAGTTAGGAAAAATATTGCAATCAAAATTTCGATTAGTTCGAAAGACTGCGTTCCATGCATACGATTTCTGACGATATGATGGGGGGGGGGGGGGGGGGGTTGTTGTTGTTGTTGTTGTTGTTGTTGTTGTTGTTGTTAATACAGTTTTTGTCAGATATATTTTTGGAATTCAGGTGCCTAGCGGAAAATTCTTCTCTTACGCAATCCTCGGGTTTGTTCGCAAAAGTGTGAGATTTTTATAATTTCATTTTCTTTTAATTTAACGCAATATTCAGTGGCGTAGTTAGGGGGCTCTAGAGTCGGGACCCCCCCCCCTCCCCTACCCCCGAAATACAAGAAAAACTTTTCGTATTAACTATGGATAAATCTTAAAATTAAAATCGAAATAAATCCAGCACCAGAACCTTAAACAATAAATAAAAAACATTAAATAAATAATTTTGGTGGTCCTGAATACTTTTCACCTGCATTAGTCAATTGTCTACATAACATTTCCTATTTTCTTTAGTGATTTTGACATCCCCCCCCAAACAAATTTCAAAATACCGAGCTGGTTCGGCAGACATTATAAAAATGTCTCGTTTTTCGAATAGGACCAGGAAACAATATTATGCAATCAATAACACGGTGATTATTTTGTCAAAATCAGCTGGATTATTGTTTGGTTTCTATTAATACATCCCGACTGTTTTCACAACACAAATGCAGATCAAACTGAATCGGGCTCGAATCGACTTTGAAAAGGTTCCAAACGTACGTTCACCCACGACGATTCGATGAAATAATTGCCAAAATATTTCGATGTAACATATTGCGGTCCCTACCATGAAATTAGTAGCTCGACGATAAAACTATTGCCAATTTTTTTTAACATCGAAGTCTATGCAAACTTTAATTTTATTTGAAAACGAGTTTTTACATGAAAATAAATTTACATAGAAAGCGTACGAATCAAAAATGAATTGAATGAAACAGTCTGATTTAAGGAAACAGGTTCAGAGCTTATTTGGCCGGCAGAAGTCGATGGGTTTGTTCGGCAACGGGTTTGTTCCATGAAAATGACCTGAGAAGGCCGAAACACGTGTCAGGAAAATGAATTACGAGTCATCATCATCGTGCAGCCATTATCATCCACTGCTGGACATAGGCCTCCTCCAAATTTCTTCATGTCTCTCGTCATTATTCAATTTCCGGCTATTCTCCTTACATCATCACTCCAGCGCGTCGGTGGTCTGCCTCTGTTACGTTTGTCCTCTCGTGGTTTCCATTCCAATATTCTCTTAGTTCACCTATCGTTTGATGTTCTCGCCATATGACCTGCCCATCTCCATTTCATTCTAATCATACACTCAACTATGTCCTTAACTTTAGTTCTCTGTCTAATAGTATTATTAGGTATTCTGTCTCTTTTAGTGATTCCAAGCATGGGTCTCTCCATGGCTCTTTGAATTACAAGTAGTTCTTCTTAATTCTTCCTACCTAATGGAAGCCCTATTTCACCAAGAACGTTAAAATTACGTTTTAAAATTATGCACCGAATGTTGCACCGAAGTTGCAAATGTACCCAAAGTGTGCTATCTTAATTTAACAAATAAATCATTGGCGATAGCGTAGAGAATTTAGCTGCATTTCGTGGTTAATCACTTTGAAAATAATAGAAGTACTGTCCAGTCACATTTACAGTCAATATTTTCCAAAGCACCTAAAAATATACTATACAACGTGTCCAAGATAAGGAGGGCCAGTACAGGGATCTCGGAAACCGGAAGAGATACGGAGTCGATTAAATTGAGGTAAAGTTGCGCATTTACGTGCCTAATAATATGTCGTTTAGAAAGTTTTAAAATTCCGAGTAGTTCCGGAGATATCCAAAAAAAACGAAATTCTGAAAAATCGTTTTATTGTTTTCCTGGTTTTTTTGAGACCGAATTATATAGTAAATAGCACTTTTACATTACCACTTTTTCCGCTCTATCTAACAGCGTTAATTGTTTTGTAATCCGACGAGTCGTCTTCGAAGGGCCATTATCAACTTTCTTTTTTTAAATACGGTTCTGTTTTTCTGATATTGGAATTTGAGAGCTTTTTTTCTTCCGAATACAACGATATATGACACATTGTGGTTTAATGACGTTTCGAGGGTTTTTTGAACAACATCAGGAAATTTTGGGATACGGTCCTGTATTTCTCCTAATTTTATAAATAATATCTCTATTTTCCAGAGGTATGCTTAATGTTGGTAATAATTTCGAAAACAACATTCTATATATAGTTTTCTTATATTAATTGCAAGCACAAAAAATTACTTACATACATTCTGTCAATGGCGTTTCGAAATATTTTATTATACAGAGAAAATATAGAGTATTTTTATTGATTGCTGCAATATACAGGGTGTCCGCTAATTAATGAAAAAACCACAGACTCCTTACGTAAAAATATTAGGATTTAATTATACTTACCTATATCCGAATGTTGATATTAACTGAGATACAGGGTGTTAAAGTTAAAATTTCATTTCTGCTTTTCTCTAATAACTTTGAGAGAAACGAACGTTTTTTTACAAAATTTTGCAATTATGGTTTTTTTAGGACGAGAAATTGATTTTTTTGTGAAATTTTTATGTACAATGTAGGGGGCGGGGCGCTGTCTGCGGCATTTTTCGCACATTTATTAGGTCATATATTTTTTGTGCCTTAGTGTATTTAAGTTTTTACTGAAAATAATACCTTTCTCATATTTATGACGTAAAAAAGGTATACTAAGTTAAGGTCAAACCCAAACATACTCTTCGGCTACTGGATTCCATCGAAAGGAGGGCCATTCGTCTGATTGGAGACCACGAGCTGACGAAGAACCTCGACAGCCTAGAACATCGAAGACGGTTTGGGGATTTGACTCTCTTGTACAGATATTTTCATGGAAAGTGCTCGGCCGACCTTGCCCTCTTAATTCCAGCGGTGAATAGCAGAAATACGCGACGAACCACTACCTCCCATCCATATGTGGTTGCCCAGTCGCCCAGAGTTACCGTTTCGGAGATATTTGCATTTAAACTGTTTAGTGCACCCTGCCCGATTACTATTAATTTGCAAACAAAATTTTTTTCTTAAAGTAACCGGAGAAAACAAATGAAATTTAGAGATGTAGTTGCTATGAAACCTCCATGTTGTTATTTGTTTGTTGATTATTGTAAGATAGCTGTGTAAGGAGCCTGTGGTTTTCCATGTACCATTAATTAGCGGACACCCTGTATAGTTAGGACCTGGTGAGAATCTTAGAGTTTAGTACTCGACATATTACTCTCTTATTTTACACCACATTTTAATCAGTATGTTTTTTTTATTTCAGTGAGAGTTCTATGTTCATCTCGAAACGTCGTTTTATTCTAAAGACCTGCGGAACTACTACTCCCCTTCTGTGTCTACAGCCTCTGCTCTTATTGGCCGAACAATACGCAGGTTTCACTGAAGTTGAGGACTTGTTCTACTCCAGAAAGAACTATAAGAGGCCGGATTTGCAAGTAACACCGCATCAGCATTTTGATCAAGAGGTAAACTTTTGTTGACTGACCAAGATAAAATGGTGCAACGCAACGATATTTCTATAAATAGGTTAAAAATTGTGCATTTCGAATGCCATAACATCGAACGCGCGTAATTTCTTTCATGTCAGATTACGCGATATCACCTAAAAACGTAATTGTTTCAGTTAAATTTTAAGGTCAGTAATGTGAAGATCAGTTAACAACTTTCAACTTGACATTGAATCAGTAATATTGTGTAATATTAGTTTAATACATTTATCCAAACAGCTGATTAAGCTTTTTAACACAGAGAAGTAATTAAATGGTTTGCCGTTATTAAAATTGGTTCGCAGCAAAAAATAGCCATTAAATCATTTGATCAGCATAAAAAGATTTTGCTTGCAATAAATAAAAATCAGGCTGCAACACTTGTTCTGCGAAAAATGCTACAAACTGTCAAGAATTTAACAGATATCGGTCCGCTTGTAATATCATGTGTTCGCTTAATTAACAGTCCAGCTGCGAAATGATTACTTGGTCAGCAAGATTTTACAATTGGTCAGTAGAAAAAAGCATGTCTAGAAGCAGTTTACTTCGGAGGTTTGCATATTAAAAGAATGGTTATCAATATAAATCATTGGATTGCGTTTGTTTTGAATAATCGGCAAAGTTCGTTATTGTGGGCAGTCGCGTGATAGGAGTAGCTAATTGCGTGCGTGTGTTTTCATTCGGTGTAGCAGTCAAGGCCCCAAAGGTGTAGCGGGGGCGGGTTTTCACTTGTTTTCCCAGGGCACTGTCAATTTATGTAACGTCGTTGTGTTTTCTTTTGGCGAATACAGAAGGAAATCGGCTACAAAAGGTGTAGCGGGGGCGGGTTTTCACTTGTTTTCCCAAGGCACTGTCTATTTCACGTTTTATTGCTTCTTTTTTTTTTTTGATGACCAACATTAAATATTTTGCTTACTAATATCTGATCGCTCATAGCAGCTTATATATTTAATTTGCATACCAAAATAATTTAGAGCACTGCTGTCCATAAGTTGCTGACCAACTAGCCATTTTGGCTGACCGATTACATTTTTCCGTTCGCAAGAATAAGAATATTTTGCTAACCAGTTAAATGATACCCTTTAACATATGTGTAGTCTTTTAAAAAGGGAATACGGAGGTTCTCTAATTATTCCACTTAATAACAATGTTAACAATCCGCGCTTCCTCTCTTGTCGAGACTGTCAAAGAAATCAAGTTCCCGTGGTTATTCTAATCATATCCCATTGGTTGCGTCTGACCCACCAATCAGCGAGGTCGGAGTTTGGCAGGAATCAGACCGCATATTATAATAAAGTATATTGACACGAGTAACTCCACTTGGCCCTTAAATATGCACAAATATTCATATTTTTCTTCTCAACAACAATGGCTTATAACAATTTAACAATACTTTTATCTTATTATTTATCTTAGGTGGCATTGCTGGACACGCTGTTTCCCGACGGGGCGGCATATTGTCTAGGAGCAGTAAATAGAGACTGCTGGTACCTTTATACGCTTAACCCGTTACCACAGAGGAATAGGAGGCCTGTGCTGTCTTTGACCGAGCCAGATCAGACTCTCGAGATCCTTATGACTGACTTGGATCCGGAAATAATGGCCATTTTTACTAAGGAGGAGTGTCTAAACGCTACGGAGGCCACTAAGGTAGGAAACTAGGAAAGTTAGTTGGTAGTTGGGTAGAGCTCTAAGAACTTTATCCTCACTACGGTGCGGTACAGTTTGTTAGGTCTGATGATGCTGGCAAAGAGCGAATCATGTAATTTAGATACACTTTTACCAATATCGGTGTGGTTGTAGCTAGTAAATTAATGGGTTGTTTATTTGCAGAAAGCTGGTATCGATAAGATTATTCCAAACATGACCATCGATGACTTTTTATTCGAACCTTGTGGTTATTCTATGAATGGAGTCACTAAAAATGTAAGTTATATTGAATATTATTAGTAATTCGAGTACTCTATTTAGCATCTGCCTAATACACATGAAGGTTTAGTACATTACGTATCAAGGGCCGAAAAGAGGCTTTTACGGACGAGATGCGGAGAGACCGCACGAGTCCGGAAAAGCCTCCGACGGCCCGAGATATGTACCGTATTTTTTTTTACAAGTGCCCCGAAGCTTTGATGCCAAATAAATAAAGAAATTCTTCAGACAGTTTTCCTGTCTACATGACATGAAAATACTCGCGCAGGGAGAATGTAAATATCTATTTATTACTTTTAACAAATAGGCTCGGTGGCCTAGTGGTATGGCTTACGCCTTGTGATCTGAGAGTCGCGGGTTCAAATCCCGCACTCGGCATCTCTGGTTTTATTTATTTTTTTTCAAGTGCCCGAGTCTTTGAGGCCATATAAATAAAGAAATTCCTCAGACATTTTTCTAAAACATCTTTTAAAAATTAACTGCCAATTTAATTTATATATAATCCGCTATTAATTATCGCTTGTAGTATGGCTCGGTGGGTAGAGTGTCCGCCTGGCGATCTGATGGTCATGGGTTCAAATCCCGCACCGACAATTCTGGTTTTATTTATTTATGAGCACATGGTGACTCGAAGCGGGCGGGAAAAATCTTTCCCGCCCGCTTTCTTGGAAAACGCCACTTTCGGTGAAGAGAATATGCATGAAACGAGGCACTTTCGGGACACATGTAAAAAAAAAATTTTACACACCTAGAGGTGTCCGATTAACTTTTTTTCACGTTAACATGGGCGTCCCATTTTTTTTTGGAAAAATATTAGTTCGGTATGTTGTCCATGAATGTGGTTATGTTTTCTTTTTATGAAGGGGGCGAATCAGATCTTTTCTGTTAATACAGACTCTGACTCGCATTGACGTAATCGGGACGACTTAAATACAAAGCAAGTAAATCCAACGTTTACGACTTCTTGTTTAGTTGTAGTCATGGTGTCGACTTACTATTATAGTTGTTGCAGAATTATACCGTTGACTCTTACTGCCATAAATAAACTACCTGATTAAACCCTATTGTATACGCCTGAACCTCTTGAACTTATCTTGATGATAATCTAAAGAAGAATCTGCTATATTTTTAGCTGAAAGCAACAGACAATTTGGAACAAACCCGTTCTCTGAACCAGCATGTAATATTGTGATTCTTTTGCCTTTATTTGATGGTGCCTTTGTTTGACATTTTTTGGAAGAATTATCCCAACCTTTTCTTGGAGTGTCATGGGTATCGAACCATGTTTCGTCGAGGTAAATAATTAGACGCTTTTCTTCTCTAAATTGTTTAACAGCTGTTAAATATTTAAGTCTCCATTCCCGACACTTGAAGATGCCCCCCTATCGGCACAATTCCAAGGACGCCACATTCTACCACTAATAAGCCTAACTAAAAATTACTCGCCGGAAAACCACTAAAGATTAAAATTATTAAAAATCACTTTGTATTTATATATGCATCAGGCATAGGTATAAATTGAATTTGTATACCTGGTCCGTCTCTGCTCGAAAAGGTTTTAAAATTTGGGATTTCCTTATTTATTTTATGGTCGAATAGATAATGAGGTTTTATTGCCGTTAAGAGATCAACGATATAATTCTGCAAAAACTATACTATAATGAGACCTCGCAACTCGTACAGGGTGTCCAATTTTCGACACTTTTATAGGGAATTGTTAGTGCTCTTTTTGGGTCAAACTAAAAATGGTAAAATCAAAATTTGAAAATTTTCGCTCGCTTAACAGATACGGGGGAAAATCAAAAAACTGCAATTACCCTATATTTTCTTAGTTAAAAGAGATGCGGAAAAATGTTTTATACAGAAATTTCTTTATAATAATTGTTGAATAATCTGCCGTTTTCAGAATAAGTATACGGTGTCAGATAAAGAAGCTATCGGACCTAACCTTATTTTTTTAAATGGATCACCCTATATATTTTAATCCAAAAATATAACATTTTAAATTATCTTTTCAAATATATATCGCCTAGGAAACAAATATCATCCATGGTGTGTTATATATTTGAAAAGAGAATTTAAAATGCTATCTTTTTAGATTAAAATATACAGGGTGTTCCATCCAAAAATGTGATTAGGTTCGATAACTTTTTACCTGACCCCGTATACTTATTCTGAAAACGGCAGATTATTCAACAATTATTATTAAGAAACTTCTGCATAAAACATCTTTCTGTATCTCTTTTAACTAAGAAAATATAGGGTAATTTTGAAATTGTCAATATTTTGATTTTCCACGTATCTCTTAGCAAGCGAAAATTTTCAAATTTTGAATTAACCACTTTAGGTTTGACCCAAAAAGAGCACATGACACCTACATTACTGTTTGGAAAGCACTAACAATTACCGAGATACACTATAAAAGTGTCGCAAATGGAACACCCTGTACAATATTGGTCGCAAGTCGCCAAAATGCTGCTTGTAAATAATGAAATTTTTATTTTTTATATCTTACCCAGAGTTCATATGAAATAATAGATGTAAGTAAGAAAACGTCTAATAGAGCTGTAAGTAGAGTGTGAGATGTAATGAAATGTATTAGAACTTTTTGTAACTGAATATGCATGTATCAAAATTGTTGGTGTCCCTTTTACAATAAATGCTGTAGGATTTAAAATATTTGTAAACATTTTAGCACAAACTGTTGCAAAATCTTGTGTCATCTGAAGGCTGACATGTCAGAACCGCCCATAAATTACGTAGGGTTTTAAGCCGATGATGCAAGATTTTAAAACAATTTTTTTTTAAATAAACTGCTGGCCATTTGCTTTCGAGCAAGAAAAATTTCGCCTAAATTTAAAAGTTAATATTTTCTGAACCAGATATGACATCGATCTCCGGTTTTTAATGGTTGATAGATTTGTCCCTTAGGAAACAATTGCCAAAGTTGGATTGTCTTAAACTGCCAGAAAATTTTATATACAGGGTGTTAAAGAGGACGATGATTCTTGCTCCAATTTCAATAGCATGTAACTTTCACAATAATATTTTTAAATTTTATCACTGTACGTCAATTGAATCACTGGTTAATAGCAAAGAAAGAAATCTGTCAAATTTTTTATATCTGCTATATTTTAAGAGATACCGATTTTTTTGAAAAACTTTGCTTTTTTTCAACTTTTTGTTAGCTAGATCCCACTGTGCGTTGTATCGTGCAAACTTTGCAAGTGATTATTATACCTTATGAAAGGCTTGTTTATGTTCAGTAACAACAATTGCACCTAAATGTTGTGATGTGCAGTGGCGTACTTATAATCACTTATATGTCTATGATTTATGAGTATCTCACAATTTTTTTGTATTGGAAAGTACTCGCCTCTAGATTAGGCAAGTTTTTCCTTATTTTTTAGTTGTTCATATCGCGCTACAGGTATATTATACAGTGTCTACAAAATTTTAAAAAAATAAATTTTTTCAAACAATTAAATAAAAAAATTATCTTCTTTAAAATTTTGTACTGTACCTGTACCTGTAGCGCGATATGAAAAACTAAAAAATAAGGAAAAACTTGCCTAATCAAGGGGCGAGTACTTTCCAATACAAAAAAATTGTGAGATACTCATAAAGAATAGACATATAAGTGATTATAAGTACGCCACTGCACGTCACAACATTTAGGTACAATACTGAACATAAACAAGCTTTTCATAAGGTATAATAATCACTTGCAAAGTTTGAACGATACAACGCACAGTGGGATCTAGCTAACAAAAAGTTGAAAAAAAGCAAAGTTTTAAAAAAAAATCGGTATCTCTAAAATATAGCAGATATAAAAAATTTGACAGATTACTTTCTTTGCTATGTACCAGTGATTCAATTGACGTACAGTGATAAAATTTAAAAATATTATTGTGAAAGTTACATGCTATTGAAATTGGAGCAAAAATCATCGTCCTCTTTAACACCCTGTATATAAAATTTTCTGACAGTTTAAGACAATCCAACTTTGGCAATTGTTTCCTAAGGGACAAATCTATCAACCATTAAAAACCGGAGATCGATGTCATATCTGGTTCAGAAAATATTAACTTTTAAATTTAGGCGAAATTTTTCTTGCTCGAAAGCAAATGGCCAGCAGTTTAGTTTGTCTTGAAATATTAATATTTTCAGTTTGATACCATTAATGCACATTCAAAAGTTTTGCATCACTCTGATTTTGGCATGTTAAGATAATTTCGGGAATGATTTTTTTTTCTAAATGTTTATTTATGTTTATCAGTTAAAACGATACCATTTTTTGTAGCAAAAAAAAATATAATCAAGACATTTGTTTAAGATAACATTTTTAGTGTTGTATTTTGTTGGCGCTGGCCAGTTAAATTTTTCGGTTCAGTGTGTAAAAATGAATCGCCGAGTAATATCTGAAATTGATCGTGCAAGAATAGTAGCTTTAGTTGAAGAAAGTGATTCCTAAAGGTTTGTTGCTGAAACAATAAGGGTTTTTCAAAGTGATGTCTCTCTCATATGGCATCGCAATCTAGAGACCAATTCTGTGCGAGACAGACAACGAAGTTGTAGAAGGCGTGTTACTAACGAACAGTAGAACCGCTATATTATGTTAACAATTCGGAGAAATCGTACTATGCTAGTCCCACAACTTCATAGAGATGTTACGAATGCAATTGGAGTTCGCGTATCCGTCTCTACACTAAGAAGACGAATTCTTGAATCCGGTTTAAGATGTCGGCGACCAGTAAGAGTTGCACAACTACAATATGACCACCGAGTTCGTCGACTGCAGTGGGTTGAAACGGACGTTCGCTTACCCGAAGAATTTTGGAATTCTGTCCTATTTTCAGACGAGACCAGGATTTGTCTGGTAAACGGTAGTAGCTGGATTCGTGATTGGAGAGAACCAACAAGAGCCGCTCAACTTGCCCATGCTCGCCCCTTGCCTCCACCGGAGGAAGCGCCATGTTTTGGGCAGGTATTAGGTCTGACGAGCGTACTGAGTTAGTCCACGTTCAAGGCACAATGACTGGCGACAGGTACATTAGGGATATTCTACATCCTTATGTTATAGCGTGGAGAGGGGCTGTTGGTAACAATTTTGCGTTTATGGACGACAATGACCGGCCCCATCGTGCTAGAGCTCTGGATGAATATCTAGCAAGTGAGGGAATCAATCGATTGGAGTCGCCTGCTTTGTCCCCTCTCTAGGGCAGTTCGCGTTAGAAGAAATCCCCCTAGAACTCTCCAGGAGCTTGTTATCGCTGCTTCCGAGGAATGGCAGGTTATTCCACAAGAACGGATTGCTAACCTTACGCACAGCATGCGACGATGTCTTCTAGCTTGCATTGAGGCCAGAGGAGAAAATACACTTTATTAGAAGCTAAATTTTTTAAATTTAACGAATTATACAATATAAATAAATTCTACTTTTGTTAAGTTTTTTTTTTTGGAAGGTTTAAAATGTTGTGGTAAAATAAAAAAATTTAAAACTCATTGATTTTTATTTTAAACTTATCAATGAACTAATATTTAGTCTATTTTCACGATGACGAAATTACTTATTCGAGGATCAGAGTGACGCAAAACTTTTGAATCTGTGTACGATCAAGACTAAAAAACTGTTTTATTTGTTATAGTAAATTATTTGTATTTGTGCTTTTCTTTCTTAATTTTAGAAATCAGTCGTAGAGCTAGAGGTAATTATTAGATACAATATTGCTTAAATAATTTTCTTTATCTGTATCTGCCAAAATAGAATATAGTAAATGAAATATCGACCACAAACGAATGTTTATAATTTTAAGACTAACTTTTCATCTTAGGGCTGTTACATGACTATTCATATAACTCCCGAACCGGAGTTTTCTTACGTTAGCTTTGAAACTAACGTGCCGGCCAGCAGTTACAAAGAAATGATCGGCAAGGTTTTGGATACTTTCATGCCAGGAAAATTTACAATTACTGTATTCACCAACCAAGTAAGTAAATATTAAAGGAATATTTTTAAACTTAAACTCGGTCGTTCTTAGTTTAGGGAAATTTTGTTACTGGTGGAATACATGGTGTAGTGAAATTATTGCCTTATTACAGTAACTCGCTCTACAGGATGTTATGGAAATGACGCGCAATGTTGCCAAACTGTGTAAAAATGTAAAACTTTAGTTGTAAATCCAGGACGCATACACCTTCAGTTCTTTTTTCTATGGGAAAAGCTTTATGCTCATCACGTGCCCTGATGATAGTGTGGGACTGCATAATATGCTTATACCCACTAAACCCCATTCGGCCTCTTCTTTCCAATCTCAGAACATAACCGGCATATCGTCGAGAGAAAAAAAACACATAGTGGAACAGAACAAACTACACTAAATCACTTAAAGAAACATACAGACACCCACCAGTTTCAAATCGGTTTTTTTGAAGATATGCACCTCATATTAGATTACACAAAAACACTAAATACTAACGCATTATTAATAACACTACCGTACACATAGAACAACAGCACTATAGGATACACATTATTTTGCAATAGAAATTCAGCAATAATAAAAACGCCAATTTCTAATGGGCTAATCAAATTTATTAATCCTTTACTGAAGAAGAATGATGAAATAATTATGTTGATAGACAGGACATCTCCCTTTAAAATAAATAGTCTCATCTAACTAGCGCGGTTGCCATTTCTGAGACTTATACAGGACCATTATACAGGAAAGTATTACAGAAAGAAATTCCGCAATTTATGAATATAATCTTATAAAACATCGAAAGTGGCAACGCTGAATTTTCAGCCCAAATAGCTAAATATCGATCACCTATTAAACCCGAATATGTCAAACGTGTTTAGTTACTTTCAATATTTTTAGATGTCAAATACCAATGTATGAAAATTTATATTATTTCCCAGAACAATAAGGGCGTATTCTTGTCTATACAGTAGCACTTTAAAATACTAAAAACTTAGATGTGTTCATGAGATGCATACCTATGCGAAAACTAATGTGAATTTATGTGGCTTTGTTTTGGTGTTTTGTGAGGTTATTGTGTCGGTTAATGTTCGAGTTATTTACTTCGTGGTTTTTTATAAATTAAGTTGGTTTTAAATAAGGCCGAATAGGTAAATAAAATTGCATTTTTTTTCTAAACGGTAAAGTGGCATTTAAGTTGTTCAGATTCGACGGTGTCGTTCGAATTGAACAAATGAGAATATACCTGACCATTTATAAACTCCGCGGCGGTTCGTTCGAGTCAGTTCAAGTTTATAAATCGGAGATTGTTTCCCAGCGAACTGAACGTAAAAGTTTATAATAATGTACCCTGAAAAATAAACTTGGAATCTGTCAAACGGTTATTGGCTTTCTAAAGAGTTTACCATGAAAATGTGACAACACTGCTTAAAATTCAGTGACTTTTTTTGCCATGTGTTACTTTGTTTACCTTTCTCCCAGTGACACCACGTGCTTATTTTTGGTTTGACAGCAGGTCATGTACGGGGCATATTAAATTAAAGCGCCATTTTTTGATATTTTTCTTCAATTTGTTTTCATCTCAGGAATTGTCGGTTTAAATATAATACGTCATTTCCATAACACCCCGGTATATTGAAAACTTTTTTATTATTGATTTCTCAAAAAAAATGTATTCTTGATGAAAGTTTCTGCATAAAAATGCACTCGTTAAAATTGCAGAAAACTATAGGGAATACAAGGGAGATTCAATTTTCTCTAATGCACTTCTGGTATATGGAGTGTCCCATTTAAAAAACAATAATAATTGCTTTTCGGTGTGACATATGACACCTACTGTCATTTTTGACAACACTCATAAAAACTTGGCTAAAAAGGCTACATCTTGTTTTTTGAATCAACGCGCTCAATATACAAAAAAGTTACATGGTCTTAAAAGTTGGACAAACTAAATTGATAACCCTGTACAATACTGAAAGTTTGTAAACAAATTAGTTAATCGTGATTTAAAAGAAATTATTTAAATCTTGCGACCCCCTGCGTTGTAACTTACCCGAGAATATGTCATTTCAGCTCTCCCCGGTCGAGGACACATCCAAGGAACTTCTTTGTCTTAACCAAATAGGGAACCGATGGAATCGCCGAGACGTGCAACAGATCAGCTTCAAACACTACGACCTGATCTACGCGTTCTACACCAAATTCCCCAGCTGAGGGTGTCGGGAGCAGTTACGCCCTGGCGTAGCTCACCCTCCCCCCCTCCAATCTTCCCTTTCCAATCCTTGTCTATCCCACATCGCCGGCCAATCGCGCAGATTCAAAAGGTTTAACAGGTCAATTTCAAGCATTTACGCGGATATTGCTAAGTTAGGGTCCAGTATAGTCTCCGACAAGTCCGTGTTGGGATTTTATCAGTCGTTTTTGAAAAGTTTGCGCAAAAGGCGACTTAAGTTTGCTTCTAAAGACTTCTTTTGTGCTTGTTCCAAAGACGAGACTCCTAACATGCAACGTTTTCGCGAAACTTTCGGTCCATTTTCCTTCTTCTTCATTTACTTCACCCTCTTTTCACCCGTCTTTACTTTCACAGATTTTGAGTCGCCCCTGGTTATGTTCTCCTGGTGGCGTAACAAAATTTCGTGAGAATTACTTTTCGAACCGCCCAAGTAGAGTGACATAGTGACCCTGTTTCCCCTTAACCTATGAGGGTTGGGTAGACACTCCGTTGTATGCGTACGTGTACCCCATTTTTGTATACCGTACTGTACACGCACTATGTTTCTATTACTTTGGCGGGGAGTGTGAACTTCCCATATATTTTTTTTGATTTTCGTAACATTTCACATGCTGCACACCGTTTAGGGTGTTCTGTTTATGTGCTCGGGTGGCTTTACATATACATATAAAATTTGTATACTTTGCCCTATGTGAAATTTCATACTGTATAGATTCCTGTAGCAAGAGCGTAGCCTAGCTCATATTTCACATATATGTAGATATTCGGCGGTATGTGATTTTTGTATGTATATGTAGGAAAAGTTTTTTTTTATCTACATATATCTGGGGGCCTTTAGAAAATTAAACAAAAACGAACGTGTACAAAAAGTTAGGTGCACCATTGCGGTATGTTTTGTTGAGTTTTTCACCATCAGGGTTGGCAAAGGTCCATATTGTTGTAAAAAGAATATAGATTAGAGATATACTATTTTGAAGATATAAAATCTATATTGTTATCGGCGTAAAAATGTAGGAAATTTTAAAATTTTACGTTTTAAAATATATAGATTATACCAGTTGTTGACATTTTAGTTTTATAGCATCAATATCGTAGCTAACAACAGTCGATGTGGGGCTGGGGGGGGGGGGGGGGGGGGGATGATATATAAACGACCTTCCTCCATATCTTCATTACTTTATTATTAGTAGGGAAAAGTTGCTAGATTATATCCTTCTAGGTGCTATAAATAACTGTCTTCGCCAAGTTTTTTGAAAGAAAATTCCCTGCTATGAAATTTTCAAATATCTTTTTGATTTTACTGGTGAATATATTATGTGCCATATCATGCCGACTTGTTTACACCTGCCAGTTTTAGTATAACTCTATTTTTATATGTGTATCTCCAAAAACTATGACATTTTTACTCTTTCCCTATTTTTTGAAGTTTTTTTTTATTATTATTAAAACAGTGCCATTTTGTAACGTGGAATGAATCCAGTATAGTTTTTTTTTGAAAAAACGTTAACACGGGTGTTAATATAAGTTATACAAAACTACCAAATTTCAAAATTTTATTCCTTTTATTCATTTATACAGGGTGAGTCGGGAGGAACGGACCAAATTTCAGGAGTGTATTATACACGCGAAAACAATGTAAAAAAACCCATATGTTCTTATCGGATATTCATTTGTTTTCAAGTTATAGCGCAATACCAAATAAAGAAAAGTTCATATATTAACGGTTTCCTAATCATAGCGTTCTTTTAATAAATGTTCAAAAATACCGCCATTGACTTCTAAACATTTTCTGCTTCGTCTACGAAGGTGGGCCCGTTGCTCTTCTAATTGCTTCATTTCTTTCTTCTTTTAAATTGGCTGCAGTATTTCTAATACGTCGAATTAGTGCATCCTGAGTGTCCACTTTTACTTTGTACACTTCATTTTTAAACCAACCCCATAAACAATAGTCTAGTGCTGTGAGGTCTGGAGATCTTGGAGACCAATTAATAGGACCACCGCGACCAATCCAACGCCCTGGAAATGTTTCGTCTAAATGTTGCTCGACCTGACCAGCAAAATGTGCAGGAGCTCCATCGTGCTGGTAATACATTCGCCTTCTGATATTTACAGGAACATCCTCTAGTAGTCCTTGTAACTCATGTTGTAAAAAATGTAGGTAGTTGTCTCCTGTGAGGTGATTCTCCAAAATGAAAGGGCCAATTAAATAGCTATCGAGCATACCACACCACACATTAACCGAAAACTTATGTTGAAAATTACTTTCAACTGTTGCGTAGGGATTTTCGATTGACCATACATGAGAGTTACGAGTATTGTTAATACCGTCACGGGTGAATGTTGCTTCATCTGTATCACTTTAATCACTCAAACTTGAAAATAAACGTTTAATTACTGCCACAATAGACTGATACATTGTCAAGACAACATCGGTGTCAAATAGTTTAGAATCCTGAGCATGGCATACTCTAATTATGTGAAAATTTTGATAAAAGTGGAACGTAGAAAAAATATTGGATATTGCGCTATAACTTGAAAACAAATGAATATCCGATGAGAACATATGGTTTTTTTTACATTGTTTTCGCGTGTATAATACACTCCTGAAATTTGGTCCGTTCCTCCCGACTCACCCTGTATATGATATTAAACAAAAAATAAGACAGTTTTTCGAACTTATAAGAAAAACGGATAGATAAGTCGAATTCACAATGCGTTGAACTCCAGAATCGACATGACTTCAGCGGGCGTTTCGTTTTGTGGCCTGTATTGACGAAAAAGCATTAAAAAAAATTTTCAATTAAATTAATTTTTGTTTATTTTTTTTTAAATAGTCCATCTCTCAGTAAAGTGAAATTATGAAGAGGTAAAGAAGCTCGTAGCCTGCTCCAATATTCTTTTAAATTTTTATTCCATACATGTTTCGATACCATATACCCTCATCCTCGGTGGAAAATTATACATAAGAGGAAAAATTTATGACATCGTCAATTAAACCTATATAGCAGAAAGAGAAAAGATTTATTTATTAAGAAGAATCTATATTTCTATTTTACTATATTTCTATTTATTTATTCAGAGAAATATCTACATAACAAAAATATATATACAGGGTGGCCCATCGAAAGCAGTCCAGCAAGGTTTACGGCTGTGTACGTGAAAATTAAAAAAAACCTCGGACCCGTAAACTTCTGTTTTCAGGGGGACACGTTTCACTATTAATTTCATCCCTATAACCTCAACCCCCCTAGCGGGGGCGGCTACTGCCCTTGTTTTTTCAAATGGGAATGGGTATGTTGTGATACATCTTTTTAAAGGGCATTAAATTCTCTTTAAAATGGCGCTTCGTTTTGTAAATTTGAGCTACGCGCCAACGAGCAACGGAATTTGAAACATTTCACTGCACCTCTTATCAAGTACACAGGTTTGTGCGTAAACAATTTGTTTTTTTTAAGTAATAAGTATCAGTCAATTCAACTTTATCTTTAGCAAAGTGGTTGATCCAGATCTACATACGTTATTATAACGTGTCCCCCTGAAAACACAAGTTTACGGGTCCGAGGTTTTTTTTGAAATTTCACGTACACAGCCGTAAACCTTGCTGGACTGTTTTCGATGGGCCCTGTATATCAAAAGAATACACAAAAAAATGCAAACGCTTTTAACCTGGCACCTAGGTGAGAGCACCTGTATGTGCCATATGAATAGGTAAGTAAGTAAAAGAGGTAAATTACAAGTAATACATACATTAACCTGACGTGAATTTGTGTGATAATCTACATCAACCACTGAACAACGTATCATTCTAAAAAATGTCTATAAAAATTCTTATAATTTTGATAGATATAAATTTTGGCAGATTCACTAAATTTGTTAGGTTTATACAACACTTTGGCCGCTATCGATAGAGTATTGTAAAATTTTGGCCCTAAGTAGTTAAAAGAATTCTTAAAAAACTCACTGTTTGGCTTTGGAACTGTAATGTACTTGTTGTTGGAAACATTTCTAGTGACATGCCAATCATTTATAGGGTGTTTGAAAAATTCATGCCTGTATATAACAGCAGAGGGTATGAATATATAAACATCTAATATTAATTAATAAATTATGAAGACAGTGGGAAAATGAAAAAGAGCAGAAAAGACTGTTGACTGCTTACTACGTTTTGAATTTGATTTTTGAAAAGGTTAAAAGTAGGTAGGTACCAACTTTTTTCATAATTTATTAATTAGTATTATTTTCTTAATTAACTGATTACCCGATTTTTTTCTTATACATAATTTCCACTGAGGATGAGGGTATATGTTCTCGAAACATGTATGGAATAAAACTTTACAACAATATTTATTAAATTACGGGAGAAGACTATTCATATATTTGTTTTTTAATATTTTATAAAATATGTCAAAAAATAAAAATTTTAAATTTAGTAATACGTGATAATCTCTTAATTTGGGACTCACGTATCTATATTTTGTTTTTATAAAAAGATCAACAATTACCATTTGAATACCCGTATCCGACCATGTTTCCACCACAAAACTTTGCTGAATCTATTCCAATCCAAACAAACTCGTACTGTATATGACATTTAATTTTTTTTGACATTTTCTTGTCGTAACTTTTTATTTTTATGTATAACTCTTTCGGTTCTGTCTTTTAATGTAATCAAATGCTTCTGGAGGCCATTAGGATGTGTTAGGAACAGCAAAGAATTCTAATTCGTAAAATTTCAAGAACCATATTTTTGACATAAAGTAAGCAGACTTTGCGGTTAAGCCGGAAGTTGCCATTTTACTTCAGTTTATTTTTTGCACCCATTTTTTCCTCTTCGTTCGCTGCCAAGGCCATTCCCGACAGAACCTACAGCTTAACGAGGCCTTCGAACTACGATCCTCACTCGTACGCTGCTCCCAACAATCATTGGTTGCTCGCATTGCGGATAGTTTTTATTTTTAAATGTTAACATCTCTTGATGGATATTTGTCCTGACACATCCTATATTATAAAGTAATTTGCTGGCGTATAGAATGTAGATTTAGTTTGCTTGTAATAATGAATATTTAACTCATGTTAATAGTAAAATAACTTTGAAAGATTCAATAAATTTATATTAGAAAACTAGAAAAACCTACTTTTATTTTAATTTTCCTGGTATTGTTACACTGATACAATAAGCTGGATTCCTTCTCCACAAATAAGAAGTAAGGGAAACGAAACAGCTATATGCTATTCGTCGCTTGTCACTCGGACATTTGCCATGGAAATCTGTAAAGGAGAGTCAAAGCACCAACCTGTCAACCAGGTTCTTGGTGTGCTCGTGGTCTCCGATCAGACGAAATAGCTCAACTATCGATGGAATCCAGCAGCCGAACGGTATGCTTGGGAGCGGAGCTACAGACAAAAGAGCAGTATTCCAGTAATGGTCGAATCTGGACTTTGTAGAGTGTGGAAACTTGTTGGGGTGTATATATACGACTTTTTGGTCCGGAAAACTACACCAAGCTTCTGAAAAGCTGCCTTATTGGCAATTGCAACCACGTACGTGGTTATGCAAGGCATATTTCCCCCCAGATTGACGCCCAGCAAAGTAATAAACGAAGGGAATGGAATTGCGGGTCTTGCCGATCCTGCAATGTTAACATTTTTAGCGAAACGGATTGGCACTATATTAAAATTCGAAGTTCCGTGGAAGATCGGTTAATATAACAGTGGCTTGCATTCTCATTGCAACCAGCGAGCAGAATTTTGGCTGGACCGACACGTCGCGACGGTGGAATTAAATAGTTAAGTACTGTATACTAGAATTGAGATGGGAAGAACAAATTGATAATATTTGTATTTTATGTTTTGTGTAATATTTTTTTGGGCTGTGAATAAGCCACTATAGTTTTATTGTAATAAAAAAAAATTATCAAATTTTCATTTTTTATTAAAAACGTAACAATAAATTATTAAGAAATAAATACATAATTTACCACCTCTAACCCCATATTTTAACAAAAACTATTTTTGTACTGTAAATCCTAAACGAAATAATTCGGCTTACTTGCCCCCAAACTCATTTTTTACCCATGGATACCTTTTCGGACATTCCCTGCAAGTCTGCAGCTCGATATCTTCCTTCAAAGCCCTGCTAAATAACTGACAGGTGTTCGGCTTTTGACAGGCAGTATCTTGGACGTGCTTGTATTTTGCGCGACAGTCCCACGGTCGAAACTTCAGCAGCTTTTTTAAGGCGGTTGGTCTCTGCATCCACTGGATTGCTTGGGCGTTTGTGACGAACCACACGTCTGGTTTGGAAAGGACATAATTTAAAAACTCCTAAAATCAAAAATATATTGTTACAATATTATTATCGGGTCGAGTTTCTCATTGATCGGAATACTGTTGCTTCTGGTTTATTGTTACCTGAAATGCCATCAAATATTCACTATTATCAAACCAAGTCGCTTGTAAATGAATTCCAAAAGGAGCTCTGTTAGTGGAATAATGCCTGTTAAAATTCCTCATGAGCATTTGGAAGATTTCTTGAGCGCGGAGCTCGGCGGGACAGGAATCTAGAGTGGCGCAACTAATATCCAATGCTTCCAGTTGGTTGATTACCATCTCCCAGAAACCAGGATATGATCTTGTGGGGCAGTTTTGTCTAAAACCTAGAAAATATGAACAGGATTTTCGGTAGTGTTGGGAAAAACCGATGATTTTAATAATCGAGTACTTGATACTCGAACGATTTTAATAATCGAGTGAATCGCTTGAAATTCCAATTCACCAAGCGATGACGTCACCGACTGCTCCACCGGCAGCCTAGCCGTTTACATGTGATCAGATTGGGTATTTAGCAGGCACGTAACTACTGGTGGGCACAGGTTTAGTTAAAAAATTGTAGTAGCCACCAAAAAAATTCCAGAAATTTATTTATTTGTGAATAATGAATTTTTACCACGTGTCTCGATACCAAACAAAAAAACTGCAAAAAATCACCCAAATATGTATTCATTGTCCGGGTTTATTCTTGTGCCTTTCTAAAACAAAAAGTATTACCAAGAGTAATTTTTCTTCACATCTTTCTCAATCTACGAGCATAACATAAGTAGATATTTAAAATGGCTTGTAAAATTCTTCGACTTTAAATTATCAGGTGCCCACTGTGCGCCCTTCAAAAATGTAGGATTAGTTACGATACTGGCAAAATAAGAAAATAGGTGATTATTTTTAAAATTTATATTTATAGTTACCTTAAAGTTCCTGTTTAAATTTAAGAATGTTACTTTTGGTTAGCAAAAAATTTGTCGATACCTATTTTGCTCGTTTTCTTATTTTCCATTAACATTTTCTATAATGTATGTTATTTTTAAGAAGTCTTCTTGAGTTTAATAATAAAAAGTTCCTGTTTAGATTTAAAAATGTTTACTATAAGATTATCAACGAATTTTTCTATATATTTTGTTCGATTTGTTATTTTTCATTATCAATTTCTATTATTATGTTATTTTTGAGAAGTTTTCTAGAGTTTATAGTAAATTAAAATTTAAAAATTATATCCTTTAATATTTACAATCGAAGACCTAAACTACGCCGCTGGCTAGCCAGATAAAACAAAACTTTACAAAACCCATGTCGCGATGACTCCGCAAAGGGATTTGGCATACTTTTTTATATGCAAGACGTATGTCGTGTTACCTGCTCAGCGTCAAAATCGAACGTCGCCAATCGGATGGCGCGGCGCGTAGACCGAAGGTCGTGTATCAAGTGACAGGCGAAATTCTTCGGTTTTTCGCCTGAATTTATAACTAGAGTATTTCCTATCGAGCGAAAAACTGTTCGAATATACGAGCAGTTTTTCAACTCGATCACACTACAGCGGTGCATTTCCGCCGGCGTCAAGCGGAGCTCGGGTATCGAGTGAAAGATAATAAGTGACGAGCGACGGTTTTCGCCTAAATAGATAACTCGTGCGGTTTTTTTAATAATCGAGCGATGTCGGTTATTTCAATAATCGAGTGATCAAGCGGTTTTTCGCTCGAGCGATCACAACACTAATTTTCGGTGTTGCAGGTTGTAGAAGCATGTATGTATCGGGGAATCCCAACACTAGTATACTTACATTTATGTGGCATTTTGAAATCCAATGTGTAAGGCCACATCGGCACATGGGAATACGGTGCTACGATGGAGCTGTCGTACAAGAACCCAAATTCCTTGGCCATCAGATACTGCCTGTTCCAACCTATCCTGAGGAACGGAACCCTAAGCCCTTGAATTTCGGACAACTTCACGTACGAAAATTTGTTTAGAATATTCGCTTGACCCACTATTTCATCGAACCAATCTTCTACAGTAGCATTATCGGACCACCATTCCTCTGGAAGCCGGTGACTAAAAAATTATGTTTCATTTGGTTTTTGCAAACTTCGTAAACTTAAGCCGCGTTCTCAGAGCTTCGACGTGTCGCCCGCGACACCATCCTATCCAATCAAAACCGTTTACGTCATTACCCCTTATCCCCACCATCGAACGGTGCCGAAGTAGCGGTGTTGCCAGGTATTTGGTGAAATTTCACCAGATCTGGTGATTTTTTTGTGATTTATAAAATATACCTACCCAAAACGAAGCTGGTAACACCAGAAACGGACTCTTTTAAAAAGTTTTTCATGGACCACCAGATTATTCATAAAATCACAAAAGAAATCCCAACAGATTTGACATTTGACGAGATACCTGGCAACACTGCGCTATAGTATTATTAATTTTTTATTTTGTTTTCAAATTTGAACCTCAGTTTTTCAAAATAAGTATTCGTTGTTTCCGAACAAAGGTAATTACTAATTATTTTGTCCTAAAAAATTGTCAGTAGTATGTACTTTTGCTTTTGAAAGTTTATTTGATCATTAACTACCTAAATGCCACAAAATATTTAAATAATTTTTAATTACATTGGTTCATTTTTTACTAACCAGAATAAATATACATATTTTGAGGAGTAGAATACGAAAATAAAAATAAAATTTGACGCTGTCATCGAAAAAAATCTTTAAAAAAACAGACATAAGTATAACCTCCGAGAGGGGAAAATTTTAATTCAACATCCGCATTCCACATACTCACACCCTAAAGAAAGGTAAATATTGGCCTGCTGCAATCGGAAGAGATTATCTAGTATACTATAAGTTTTTTAAAGAAATGTGACAAGTTCAAGTTTACAACGTTAAATTTTAGGTTAAATGAAAACCATAATGGATGTGGACACAAATTCAAATTATATTCCTGTGTAAATTCTTCACCGCTCTGAAGCTGAATTTAGAATAAAATTTTGACTTAAAATTAAAGTCACAAGGTATTTTGTTAGCCCTACTGTTGGCATTTTCCTAATGTTATCTAAAAATTAGTTTTGTAGCTCTATAGATCCTTAAACCTTATAATATAAATATTTTTAAATTATTGTAGATACAGTTTATAAAGGGCAAGCATGCTCTGTACGAAGATGGATTTGTATCTGCTTGGAATGTAGATATAGAGGAGACACAAGCTCTTGATAGTAGCCAAGCTATCGAAAGCCTACTTATTACAATTAGTACCATGAGACCTAGGGTGTGGAATATGAAAGATGAGGAGACATTGTCAGAAGGACCATGTCTATGATTTTAGACTTTCCCTTATTGGAGGAAATTATATTAGAATGAAATGGTTCTCCTACCTACCTACTTAACAGTGGTTAATAAAAACTACCTAATAAGATGTGTAAATGTATTTGTTTTTCTAGTGCATCGTAGTCCTAAATACAGTAGAGTCTCGATATAGTGCACGCGTGTACTGCTCTACCATTTTAAGTTTATGATAAAAATAAATACAGGAATTTTATGATAAAATAAATACAGGAATAAAACTGGGCTGTTTTCATTACATTTATATTTTGAGCTCTAAAATGCACAAATTATTTAGTTAATTTAGTCTGTTTTTGTGGCTTCTTGAAACATTTTTTAACGAAATTAGCTCTTTAGTCTTGAATAATAATCATATTAAAATGCACTGCCAGACATTATTCAAAGATTTCATTGCTTCGCCGCTTTCATTTTCTTCATTATCAAAGTCTCGGCCAGTATTCGAAACGAAATTTCTACAAAACAAATTGTTATCATTTAAAAAACAATAACAAATTATTGTAAGGTTAGGTTTCATCCGAATGACAAGTGACAGACGTCACCCCCTACAAGAGGAGTGGGGGACTGTCGCTGCGACACGTCGAAGCTCTG
Organism: Barypeithes pellucidus; assembly: GCA_963991005.1. NCBI lineage: Eukaryota > Metazoa > Arthropoda > Insecta > Coleoptera > Curculionidae > Barypeithes > Barypeithes pellucidus. Next base: position 15,203,435 of record OZ022561.1, on the reverse strand, counting down.
AGAACGCGGCTTTAGACGGCGTTTCAAATAGCCCATACAGCCAAGCACAGTATTCGGTTATTGTTTGCTCTACAGGGGGATTTCATGAACAAATCTTTAATACATACGTTACTGAGTGTACAGCAATTTCGTGACCATGATTCCACAACCTCTGAGAATAAAAATAATTGTTGTATTGGTGGCTAACAAAAAAAGTGGCCGCTATGGGACAATTGTTTGGATTTACGTATTTTCCAGAGAACAGAGTACTGAAGTAATCGATGGTGTCGTCATTGATCGCATCTTCAAAAGTAAGAAGGATCATTTGCGGTACGTCGTTGGGATGAAGGTTACCTGGTATTTCAGTACCTATAATAGTAAACTAATTATTACAACGATTCAAGTAGGAATGATAAAAGTTCGATAATATTGTCAAAAGCCTATGAGAACTCCAGTTACATCTTTTTATTACTAACCATTTTTTGAACAGAAGCACTTGGGTAACTGACATCTACCAGGATCACAACTAGGCGCTTTATTAGGATCCATATTGGGATCGCAATGATTCTCATCACTTCCATCGGGACAATCTTGAGAGCCATCACAGATGTACTCGCCTGGAATGCAAGTTTCCTCATCTTTACATTTTAGATGATTCGGGTTGTCGCAATGTTTATACTTGTTATTTTCTGTTGAATTTTGAATATCTTGGGAGGATGATATTCTTGAAATTGTGGATTCTATAAAAAAATTTACATTGAAAGTATGCATGGGGGGGGGGGGGGATATAATTATTATGGCGAAAAGAAATGTCATTTTGTATTGTATTGTGTACTATACTGGGTGGCCCAGAAGTCCGGAATAAAATTAATATAGCCTGAGCCTGTAACTTTTGGGGAAAAGGCTCGGACACGTCAATTTAGTTTTATATATGCTCACATTTTGACGTTTTCCGTTTGTTTTTTTATAGACATTTGTTAAAGATATGACGACATCCGTCTTTTTTTTAAATAGAAACATACAGCTTGTGATGCATCATTTGGAAGCTAATATCTCGTACAGTATGCTCATAAATTTTAGCGCGATTCTGTCAAGCTATTTCAAAATGGCGACTGTTACAAGTTTTTAAAAAATCTCTATTTAAATAAGCGGAAATTATAAATCATTGATGGTTTTTTTACCTTTCAAGGTAAGAAATCTTCTGAACGCGAAACAATGAAGATTTCTTACCTTGAAAGGTAAAAAAAACCATCAAGCTGTATGTTTCTATTTAAAAAAAAAGATCGCTATCGTCATATCTTTGACAAATGTCTATAAAAATAACAAACGAATTACGTCAAAATGTGAGCATATTTAAAACTAAATTGACGTGTCCGAGCGTTTTCCCCAAAAGTTACAGGTTAAGGCTATATTAATTTTATTCCGGGCTTCTGGGCAACCCTGTATACACCGTGTCCAAGATAAGGAGGGCCTGTACAAGGATCTTGGAAACCATAAGAGATACGAAGTCGGTTAAATGGAGGTAAAGTTGCGCAATTACGTGCCTATTAATATGCCGTAAAAAATATAAAAAATTTAAAAAAACTGAAATATATAATTCAGAATCTTTAGGTGCGTATAAAATCAACCAAAAAGTGTATACATTCAGTGACGCCTTATGTAGGATACATTAAACATTATTTTAATTCATTATAGTAAGTATATGTGCAAATCATTATCATTTTGAATGATTGATACACGCAATACTGTACCCCCAATAAAGTGTAACACTCTGCCCCAATCGCGTTATTACTAAAAATACGCCAGTTTTTATTTAAACAAAATTTTTCTAGGTTAAGTTTCACATGGCATGCTAATCTATAAATATGTCCCTCAAGCCTTCGACCATAAAGTTTACGATATATTATTGTCAAAAAGTATAAGACAACTGTAAATCTGTATAAATAATTTACTTTTTAACTTAAAAAATACAAAAACTTACTTAAGCGGTAAAAACAATTCACATTTCACCACGCGTCCGGATAATTAAAGCTTATAGTCTTAGCTGGAAGTCGCAATTATTCCAGCACAATGCTGCTTCGCGTAAGGCTATAATTCCGATTATAACACTGTGCCCCGCCTTCCTCTATACCACTCTACCTATAAATTTAAATGGATTAAACTGCCCAAATATTTTTTGCATGATTGTGCTTTTTGGCAAATAGTTATACGCAGAGTAATATTAAAATAAAATCCCTCGACCGCTTCGGGGTCTCTTATTTTTACATAATTTTGCATTCAATTATTTTCCAAGCAAAATCATATCATATCAATCATATTTTGGATAGTTTAATCGATTAAATTTATAGGTCTTGTGATATAATATATACGATTAAATCTTAATTGCAATAATTTTATTGTAACTTATAGTATTTTTGTTCTTAACACCTCATTCAAAAATGTCAAAATTTACTTTTTTTACATAATGTTTCTTCTGTAAAAACAATAGAATGATGGAAAATTGCTCAACATTTTTACGACGTGTCGTAAAAATGCGTTAGTGAAGATTCTTCCAAAAGGAAGCAGAAATGAGGTCAATGAAAAGGAAATTGTTATCTTGAGATCATAAGGTTTTGTAAGTTAAGTCTTGAAGCACTTGAACAATAATAATATCTTAAAATAATGGACATTACAGGAAGTTAATCAGTTATACCATTTTTATCTAGTCGTTACTGTTGTTAGGTAACAGAAATTATAAAGTCGCATTTTTTTACATATAGGCAATATAGACGTGTAATTGCAATTCCTGGTTTCTATTTTAGTCTAAATATTTAATTTAAATTTAATATTAAATTTTCCTCTTTTTTTGCGACTATACAGGGTGTCCCACAATATGTGGGCTATCTGCCGGGTTCAGATAGAACACTTAAAAATAACAGGAGAAGTTCCTATAAATTTTTCTTCCTACGGCCTTCCCTAAGGAGATACGGGCCCATAACGGACGTCCCTGGGAATCGTTGTTTTTTAAATAATTTATTAAAGATATTTTCTTACCTGTACTTCTATCACAGTTGTCCACTTTGTCCCCATCTTCACAAATCTGCTTGTTAACATCAAACATCAATCCTGAAGTGCAACGGAATTCGAAAACTTCACCCTCCAAGCACAGAAAATATCTAGAACATTCCTCCACCGACCATAGGAATTCATTGTTTCTGGAAGGAGCCTCTGGATTTCTGTAAAAACGCCCGCTCTCTATACATTTAACTCGAATTTCATCGGCCAGAATTCCTTTAAATAATAAAATTATGGATAGTTCAATAATTTCTCTGTTACATATATGATTATTATAAAATTATTCCTTCGTAAAATATAAGTATATAAATGACTAATTTGAAAACGCACTATTACAGATTACACAATTTTTAATTACAGAGTAAAAGTATAATTCAATTATACATTTATTTTTAAATATATATATGTATGTCTGCCAGTGGCGGCTCGTGGGCGAAAATATAGAGGAAGAGCCGAGCAAAAATATTCGTAAATATCGTTACATCCTTCATGCCAAAGGCGAGGAAGTGGCACCCCTACTGGCCCTACTACCTCTAAACAGCCCCCAGTGATGTATAGATATGCAACGGGTCCAAGATAAGGAGGGCCACTACAGGGATCTCGGAAACCGTAAGAGATACGAAGTCGGTTAAATGGAGGCAAAGTTGCGCATTTACGTGCCTAATAATATGCCGTTTAGAAAGTTTCAAAATTCCGAGTAGCTCCGTAGATATACGAAAAAAAACGAAATTCTGAAAAATCGTTTTATTATTTTCCTGGTTTTTTTTTAGATCGAATTCTAAAGTAAATTGCACTTTTGCATTGTCGCTTTTTCCGTTCTATCTAGTAGCTTTAATTGTTTTGTAATCCGAATCCGAAGGGCCATTATATCAACTTTATTTTTTTAAATATGGTCCTGTTTTTCTGATATTGGAATTTGAGAGCTTTTTTCTCCCGAATGCAACAATGTATGACACCTTGTGGTTTAATGACGTTTCGATTGTTTTTTGAACAACATTAGTAAATTTTGGGATACGGTCCGGTATTTCTCCTAATTTTCTAAATAATATCTCATAAGTAAGCTCTAAATTTTTACTTATGTTGGACTATAGTTCAATAAATAGCAAATAATTTAATAATAAACCACAAATAAGTCAACAAAATACAGAAACATTATTTCAAACTTCTGTTGATTCGGGATTTAAAAGAAAAGTAGGCGCTTGAAACAAAAAAATTAAGATGGTGACGCGTGATTTGTTTCACTTGACATTCCCATTGTGATCGTTTGAGAGCGTTTTAAGAGGTTTTCCATTTTCCGGAATATATGGGACATAAATTTACAAATGCTGAAAAGTTTGATATTCTATCGCATGTTTTATTTTATCTCAAAAAAACTCTTATGTGGCAGTTAGAAGATGTTATTTGTGCTTAGAGAATAACGGAAATCATTTTGAACACCTGATTATGTAGTTCCTTACTTTTTTCGTTGTTCGTTTTATTTCTGTTTTGGAATGATTTTTGTTCACTTATTTGTGGTTTATTATTAAATTATTTGTTATTTATTTAACTAGTCCAACATAAGTAAAAATTTAGAGCTTACTTATAAGATATTATTTATAAAATTAGGAGTAATAGAAGACGTATCCCAAAATTTCCTGATGTTGTTCAAAAAACCCTCGAAACGCCATTAAACCACAATGTGTCATACATCGTTGCATTCGGGAGAAAAAAAGCTCCAATATCAGGAAACAGGACCGTATTTAAAAAAATAAAGTTGATAATGGCCCTTCGAAGACGACTCGTCGGATTACAAAACAATTAACGCTGTTAGATAGAGCGGACTTCAAAAGTGCAATTTACTTTAGAATTCGATCTCAAAAAACCCAGGAAAACAATAAAACGATTTTTCAGAATTTCGGTTTTTTCCGGATATCTCCGGAACTACTCGGAATTGTAAAACTTTCTAAACGGCATAGTATTAGGCACGTAAATGTGCAACTTTACCTCCATTTAACTTCGTATCTCTTACGCCGAGATTCCTGTACTGACCCTCCTTATCGTGGACACGTTGTATAAAAAATTGCGCCCGCCCCGAAATGCCCACGGAGAAAATTGTCTGGATGCAGTTGTCTTTACTGAAGAAGAAAAGCTCTGTTAAATGAAAATTTATGACTCCACAAATATGTAATTCACATTGCTCGTTCTTAGAATAATGTACTTCTTCAATGCGACAAAATAAATAATCCCGACACGAATAAGCAGCAGCCTTAATGCCTTATTGGATATATTACTTGGATAATAATGGTCAATTGAGGCACATGCAGCTATGCATCACTATTATTTTTCGTTCCTATATAATTTATAATTGAAAATGGTATCATTAGTCCAGTAGAAACTAAATTTAAATCATATTATTTACTGACCATCTATATAATTTATTTGTTTAGAATAAAAGTAAAAGTTGTAATTTGTCTCGTCGTACGACATTATTATTTATGAGGATAAAAAGTAATTTCACTTTTTATGCGTATAGCAGTAGCGAGCTTGAATTTGTATTTAAATTTGGTTTTTACCGAATTTAAATACATTATAATTTTGACGTTTTAATATTTTTGTAAAACCCATCCACTTGATTGATTTTATACATTAAATGTGTCTTTTTTTATTTATCTATAAAATAAGCAGTAATATTTTATTTGTTTAAAATATATAAAATGTGCTGGGTTTGGTCTTGTTTGTTTTAGGGCCAATTTTATAATGTGGATTTAAATCGCACTGTACGGCTTAAACCTCAGATTATTGAAAAAGGTGATTTTATAAACTAGGATTGACAGCGAGGCTCGACTTAAGAGCAACCATCCTGGTAATAAGTTAATCGGTAGAAAGGGTACCGCTTAAACTCAATAATACGATTTAAGACACAGGACACAGTATTATAACCCTAATATTTGAGTTTGTTTTTTATTATTTCTGGCCGAACCAATTATTTTAATGATGGATATTTTAGAAATTTTTAATGAGGCGTAGGCGGGACATAATATTTCGGATACGCCCCAATTACATGAGAACCTTAACCAATTTTTACAAAGGTTCAGGATTTCAAAAAATTCTGTGGAACAATTGTTAGGCCTCCTAAATCATGTTCTAGAGCGTCCAACAAACCGATGAGTAAAGATTGTTTCACGAAAAATGGATATAACTTAATGACTGCAGTAAAAGTATCTGGGGCCATCCCATTATTTATGGCCGTTTGTTATTATTATGTGGAAAGGACCGGATTGTAATAATTATAATTAAATATAGGCACATCAGGTAGGTTAGGTTGCTTAATTTATATTTAAATATCTTTTTGTGGTCAAATTTGTTAGTTTTTGAGGAATGGTTCAAGAATTGTCTTTTACCAAACATTCCTCAGAATAGCGTGATAGTAATGGACAATGCGAGCTATCACAGTCGCCAATTACATAAAGCTCCAAGCTCAAATAATACAAAATTGGAGATTCAGCACTACATGGCGGCGAATGATATATATATATTTTGAAGAAAGTTATAAAAAAAGTGATCTTTTAGAAGTTTTAAAGACATTTTGTAAAAAAAAAGTTAATGTTTGTGACACATTGGCAGAAGAAATTGGACATACAGTGCTACGGCTCCCACCCTATTATTGCATTTTAACCCCATAGAGCATATGTGGCACCAGTTAAAATCACTGGTTTGGTCTGAAAATATTTCTCCGACTTTAAGTTCTAGTGTTGTAGAATTAATACGAAAATGCGTTAATGATATTCCCCCAGGTAGTTGGAAAAATTCAGTCCGTCACGTAATAACTGTAGAAAATTCGTATATTAGTCTGGATCGTATAATTAATCCAATTATAATTAATTTTGATGAGAATAGCGATAGCGAAACAGAACTATTTATAGAATGACATTATAAATGTAAATAAATATGACTAGTAATATTTAAAAAAAAATGTTATTTCATTTGATTACATTAATATAATCATATAATTACTTGTTTTCCTTAGTCCGTCCCTTCATACTTCACTTGTTTATTGCCAAGCTCTTGTCGACACAATGGGACCGACCCAGGAAATCATTAAGTCGTATCCAAATTTCGTGAAACGTACTGCAGTATATACAATATATAATACATTTAGTTATAATCCTCCTAGTAATAACCCTCTACTATAAAATTGTCATAATTTACCTGTAAGTTAATCCCCTGATTATTGTTCCGTTTAAGTATTAATTTAAATCCAAGACTTAAGATCACTTTATACAATTGGGCCGTTTTTAAGGGAAAATTAGCAAAACAAATTAGTTTTGTTCAATTAGTCGGTTGTTAGCGTAAATACCTTTGAGATATTTGATATGAACAGATATGAAGTTTTTGAAAAGTGAGAATAAATAGAAAATAATATACTTATTCGCAACAAACCCTTAACGAAATTGTTTACTCTAAAGAGGGAGTAACTATTATTATTTCAACCCGAATATCAATTGTATGCGTCAGAAGCGTCTATAAATATGTTAAGAAACCATCCCCAAAACACGAACGCACAAAATTTTTAAATATTAATATTAACACAATTATTTAATAATTTTTATACATGAACAAAAATATTTCCAAACAAAAACTAGTGTCTGTGGTCAAAAAAAATGTATTCAGCAGTAACTTACCCCGAGTGAAAATTACTTTTAATAGCGCAAAATACAAAACCGATTGCACCACGCGTCTTGCGGTAGTGTCCATCACTTTTTACCTACTTCTTCAATACTACTACATCTCAAGAGCATGTGTACGCTGGTACAAACTATATTTGTTTCCTTTGCATGATGATTATAAACTTTCTCAATCATTATCACAGGAAAAGTGACGCGAACTTGTAAGAGTGGTCTGGTATCGTTAACGATCGTTATTACAATAAAATTAGCCATATTTGTTTCTAATTTTATGCATTTTTTTTTGTTTTCGGGGCATAAAATTTGGCGTTTTCGTTATTCGAGGCGAACAAATCAAATATGGAACCTGATTCAATTATAATATTTGTACTAAATAAAAGCAGTCTACGTCTACAATAAAGACGTTTTAATAAAGAAATATATATGTATAAGAGTTACTGCAACAGTGGCGGTTCTTCCACAGGAGCACATGCGCACGTGCACCCCCAAAACAAAACGAATAAAAAATATTAATTTATATTCATTGATTATTACTTATCGTATAAAGTCCGACCCTCCCTAATATTTTATCGTACCGTCAAACGAAACTGTATAGATCCGGCAACCGTGAATAGTGGGGCTATGGCGATTTAACATGGAAAAGGCGCACAGTTTTGTGTGCACCGCGCTGCTGTTGTCTGTTCGTGCATCTAGTTAGAAATTCGAGCGTGTATGTTTTAATATTTTAATATTATATATTTATTAAGTTAAAATGAATAGTTGACGGTGGACTCTTTAAGAAATAACTTTAGCTTTTTGAGAGCAAAAAATTGAAGTGAAGAATGCGGAAAGACCTAAACCCGAAATTAATTTAACGCAGACCACAAAGGGTAAATCTAGGGACTTTATTAGAAAGTTTAAAAATGAAATATATGAAAAAAAATTTATAGAGGGTATTCCAAACTTAATGAGGCTGTTATTGATCAATTTTCTACAATTAAGAACCGAAGAATGGACTTTACGTTTAAGCACTATTGTGCAGGGTCGATAAATGTTGTGTATTTCGATAAATGATACTCGATATGATTTTAAACCATTTTATTTAAGGATTTAAACTAGAAATCACTGAAAATATGAAGAATGCCAACTTGTCAGTCTCGTGGCTCGATTCGTTCTCGTCACAAAACAGTTAACTATTGTTCTCGTCTTGGTTGCGCCTAATAACGTAGCCGTAGATGAAGTAGTGATATTAGACGTCATTCGATTTTCTTGATAACTCGTAGTACATGGCGGTAGTAGTATTGGACATCATTCGGTTTTCTTGATAGCTCGTAGATGGCTTTAGTAGTATTAGTAGTGGACTGTATAAATATTGTTACGAGGGTTGCATGCGACGACGTTAAGATCCGACAGCTATACACGCTAAGAAGACCTTTCTTATTTTCCAAAAGTTGTATTTCCTTGTGTAAAATTGAAAAATAAATAAAAATATGTTTTACCTAACGCATTTTCTTATTACTTTTTTCTTTCTACATTTAAAATGCCTAGAAAAATTTCACCATACTTGTGAACCCCTCTATCATAGGTCACGAGCCGCCACTGAACTGCAACCTGCCAATTCGATTTATCTAATTGGTTATACCCTTCCCCTCCTTCCCTAAAATGACCACCAAACCATTACGTATTAATTCGAAGTTTAAAATTGGGCGGAAAAAGTTAAATTGGGTTATCCCTAACTTTATGTGGGATTACCTCAAAGGATTAAAATAGCACATTTTCCGGCGCATTCACCATAACACAATGCAACCCTGCCTCCGAGGATGCATTGAAGGTGATGACTTCTTTTAGGGGCGGGTTTGCCAAGTGCTGTTTTATTGGAAAGTAGCAAAGCTCTTGAAGCTGGGACCTTCTCGAATGGCGAGCCTGCGGATCCCTTATCATAGCCACTGCTCTTTGCATTTGCTTTTCTATATATATATATATATTGATAAAGGGTACCATGTCACCTCCGAAGTATATACTGAAGAGCCGTTGTCACCTCATATATGACGTTGTCACCTCCGATTTCGGAGGCGACAACGTTTTTTCCATATTTTCAGTAGTTCTGACCTCAGATGACCTTTAACGTGCTAATAGCAAAATTTTTGTCGGAGGTCACAACGTACCCACCATACCCCCAAAAAAAGTTTTTAGTTCCGGTATAGATCACCGGCGCTAGTGCTGCATAAAAAGTTTACGGAAGGCACGATGACGCCTCCGATCATATAAATCGCATGTTTGCGTCACATACGGTTGACGTACGTAACTTTCCCGCCTCCGCTAAATGGCAACGTCGGTGAGGAGGTGATAAGGACGCTTTCGTATCATTTCATACCATATTTGCAGTTCTCCAATTAAAGCCGTGGTAGTGTATAATGGAATGGTTCCAAAAAAATATTTTTTTTAAATTTTGATTCGCTGTAACGCGAAAAACTTGTCTTTCTGCTAAATAAGTAAAATAAAGCAAAGAAATATTAATATCTTCATTATCATCCTCGAAAATAAAAAAACCATTATCAAATTTAACATTTTTTCGTAATTACCAAAAAAATGTTGTCCATGTTAGTGAAACGCTACAAGTTTAGATATCTAATAAATAGCACAGAGGTGATAATTAAATTTAAAAACTATAACAATGGGTTTAAAAAATAAATTATTAACCCTGTTTGTAACTCCAAAGTTGAAAAATGTTAGAAACTATAACATTACGTCAATTGTTATAGTGTTTTACTAATTCTTTTTGGTACTACTTCTAAACTCCGATTTGTGCAGAAACCTTGGTTTTCTAGATAGAGAAAAAGCGTTGTTCTAATGACCCCATCCCTAAACTTCGTACTGACAACTTTTGTGACGCTTTTGACACCAACTGTTCACACATCGCTCTACTACTTGAGTATGACATGGACATCAATTCCATTCAGCTGCTATTCTTGACTTTATTAAGGATAAAATTCCTCCATCGCTTACTATTTGCAACATGGGCGGCGGAAGATTAAAGATACTCCAATCTATCATTTCGGTGAAGTTAATGTCTACGTCTAATGTGTGTCTAATGAAGTTACTGTCTAAAATAAATTTTGTTTCGGTGTTGTAACGGTTTGATTTAGTCACTAGATACTTTGTTATTTATTCGTGGTAATTATTCGTTGAACTTTTGAGTTTTATAGCTATACAGTGACAGGCTTGCAGTACTAACCTTACATCCTGACGTTACCGCCTGATGTGCCTTGACTTTGTGGGGTTTGTCTACAATATGCTTCGTAAAACCTGTTAAAGACTTCTCACATGCTGTATCTAGCGTAATACTTTTTGGGAAGAGTCTGCACTGGTTGTAGGACTTCATTCTGGGTTCATCTTGGGTTCTCAGGACTGATTCCCTCAGTTATGGGCATCTAAAAGCTTTAAAACCATCTCTGAAAAGTTACCGTTGGTTCTGTATGTATTCTTTCTCTGATTTAAAGGCCATCTCTCTCAGTAGGCCTTCGCAGGGCTATGATTTAGACTCACCTGCATCTTTTCCGTGAGATTCCGGCGTTCTGATTGTACCTCTTACTTTGGTTTTTGCGAGTTTTATCTCTCGGGATGCTTTGTTTATTTCAGTTTCGAGTGACAGCTGTTTGCAGAGGTTATATCTTGAGTTGCATTCCTTTCACCGCTGTTAAATGAGCTGCATTCCTTTTACCGCTATGAAGTGACTTGCACGGCCTAGGGTAGATCGCGATTTTTGTTGTAATCTACACGAGAGAAGACTTTTGGCGAGATGCATGGTACTGTTACAATGTCATTCTCCTTCGCTGTTATTCTTATGTGGTTAGAGTATCGATAATTTGTCAAAGCTACGACTATAGTTTATCCGCAACATCGGGTGTCTATGAACGCGGTTGCTTTTCGTTCTCTAGTCTGGTAGGTGGATTGCACCACTCTGCTTAGTTTCCGCTTCGTGTCACCTGATCGGTGTGTCGGTAATAGAGAAACCGATGTTACCTGCAGGCAGGAAGCATAGAGATATTAAAAAAAAAAAAAAATGGTCGTTTTGTCATTTTTTGTTCGGGTTGCCCACTTTATAAGGCGAAAAATTGCTATGATTCGGCCCTTTTCAAGTTGTGTCGACGAGCTCACTAGTACCTTTGGTTTTTCAAAAAATACCTGGGAGTATTCCCTGCCGTGAGGCGATTTAGTTTTTTTGAAAAAGTGTAAAAATAGTGCAAATCTCCCTTTGGTTTTGGAGCTGCACATGTTTTCCCTTTGGGATTTATTTGCGGGCTGCTTGATTCGACATTGAAGGCACACATCCTGACGCCATTTTGGGCAACTATAGTGGACCCTTGATCATCTCATAAGGTATATTATATTGCTTGTTATTTTGCTTTAAATAATGGTTCATTGTTCCCGCATAATATTTTGTTAATTAACTCAGCGACGGTTCTAGTTTTCTTAATTTCGTGTTTTTATTAAATTTCATTAAAGTTATTATTAATTTCCTTAAATTCGCACGCCACGTGCTTTACTGTAAAATTCTCTCTGGCTAAAATTTAATGCTAATTTCGTTATTTTTCAATACTCAGATATTAATTTCATTTTGTCTATTATGTCTCGGAACAGACTAATTATCGAAAATAATAAATTCTAATAGATATGTCTCAATATGAACTTTTAAGTGTAAATTTAAGGTTTCCTTTATTAAGCAAAGATTTATATAGTTTACAATGACCATGAGGGCCAATGTATTAAGTGTGTTTTATGTTACGAAAGGGCATAGGGCCAAAATTTTTGTTTTAGGTTCTTCAGTTTGGATTTTTAATTAACAGTGACGATATTTTGTAGCTTTGATGTAATAGTAATTTATTAATTCATTATGACTAGTTCTTTGCTTTGCTAAATTTGGTTGTTTTAGAGTTCAAATAAATATTGGCCTTATTACCTATCGTATATATGTATATAGTTTTATCTCTGCGTCAGTTATTACAGTGTTTGGTATGCCGTTCTGAAACAGCACTACTATTGTTGCTATTACTTTTAATTCTTACTTACACAACTTTATTAATGGGGTATTAGAATGGTTACGAGCCTCCGAGGTCCCATAAGGATTTTTTTATTGTTAATCATGGTATTTTATAATAGAATGAACTGCAGTGGTTCTTACTTATTTGAATGAGGCATTTGGGCTCAATTTTATAATTTCAATAGAGAAACCATTCAGCCCCTGGCTTTAAATTCGCTTATCTTTTTGGTTTTGCTAGATTGTTGTTTCAGAAGTGCATATTGGCTGTTAATTATTTGCTTTGATAACCTTGATTAATTTCTGTGATTATATTTTAATTGATATTTTGTATCTGATTTTGTTTAATTGACTTACCTTAATATTGCTCAGTAGTTTGTGTAATGATTTCAATTTTGATTGTGGATACTGGGATTGATAACAATCCTCGGTTAATTTATTTTAAATTTGATAATGTGTTAAGATTAATTATTTTATTTGCGTTTATAAAGTTTTATTGCTTATGCCATGTCAGATGTCTTAATGATGGTCAGTGATGGATGGTATTGTTTATTTTAAATCCTTTCTTTGCTTTATATTTTGATTAATAATATTTTAGACTCTTTGCTTCCCTTCAGGATTGTGTAACAATATTTTAAATACTTTTGTCTTTGATTTAATTAAGATTATTTTTGATTTAATCACTTTGCTTTTGCCTTGAGTTTTATATCATTATACTAGAGATTGTTTATATTCCTAGGGTTCTACCTACTGGGTCAAAGATCACCCATCCTACCTACTGGGTCAAAGATCACCCATCCTACCTACCTGGTTACCATCAACTTGGTTAACATCTACCTAGTTTCCACCGACCAGAGCAATCTGTTTGACCATCACACAACGTATGGTATCGTTTTAGTTAATAAGTCTTGTTCTTCTTTATTTACTAACCATCATTACTACAGGGAAACACTGGTTTTTTTTTTATAAGCTATTTATTCATTCCTATCTTCATTTCTTTTTTTTCAATAAATGACAAGTCAATTAATTTTTACTATGTGTTTTATTTAGTTCGCTGCACTTCTTGTTTTTCTTAATATTATACAGTGGTGTCGACCAGTAAGTTCAAGTTAAGGGGATCCCCGTAACATCTGGGAGATTTCCAGCTTAAATCTAGCTTAAGCTGGTGGCGCAAAAGGGACCTTCTGTCGCGGGTAGTTAGCCGGCTGCTACGCACCTCAAGCTCTCCCCTTAGCTTGGAACAACTGCCGTCCATTGTCAGTTTCTTTTATGTTATGTTAATATTTTAAATAATTTGACCAACAGCGGTTGCTATAAGGGTATTCGTCATAATACCCTTATCTCTAAAAAGAATTTATTGCGCCAAAGCAACTCCAAGTCGTATCAGTTGCGCCCGAAACGTGGGGCCTGATTTTAAACCGCTTTTCTTTGCTTGAGTTTTCATTAATTGGTAATTTTGGTAATAATGAGCAGTGAACTAAATGAAACTTTGATTTTTTTTCCCCAGTGCATTTTTACTAACCCCATATTGTGATTTATTGATTTATTGTGATATTTCTGATTTATTGATTTACCTGATAGTGCGTATATTTTATTGACTTATTGCTATTACTGTATTTTACTCGATATCAGACATATCTATTTTTTTTCAATTTTAATCAACTTTAATCTTTGATGCGTGATACATATTGACTCTCTTTGACCCGGTTGTTGATTTGATTTGATGTATTTTTTTTATTTGCTTAATTCAATCCGAACAATTTAGTTTTCATGATTAGTAAATGATTAGCTACCTTTGCTTTGCTTATTGATTTTAATGTTTATGAACTGATTAATTTATCTTTGCTGATCATTAATTTGTTTTTGATTTTATTACTTTTGATTTTATTACCTTGTCTAGCAATTGGTTGTATTGTTTTTACTGATTTTTGAATATTTTTGAGTATCGATCGATACCATTATTTTACTTTGGTACAGGTCTCATAGGAGACAGATTTGGTGAATATTGTGATACTACTTAATTTTGACTTACTACCTTTTGTGATATTTTTGCTTTTGTTTTAAATTATTCACAATGGATTACGAAATGCAGATTGATTGTTTAAAAAAATGCATGCTCATTTATGAATTGAACATTCGCGGTTTACGTGTAGACGATACTAAAACTGTTGATCAGTTGCGTGCGTTATTGCGCCAAGTTTTAGGATTGGAAAAGCGAGGTAAAACATTGCGCGTTCCGGCCTATACTTTAAATTATAAAGAGGAAATCGATTACGTAGATTTAAACTTAAAAGAACTTGAGAGTGAAATTAAAATCATTTCTGGGAAACACGATCGGAATGAATTCATACGAATTCAGTCATGCCTTGTTCATTTATACACTCGCATGAGTCGCATTCCGACATCTAGCTTAAACGATGCTGAGTCGCAGACTCGCACTGGTCTATTGTTTCAAATTTCAAATAACTTAAATAGCTTAGACGTTATGTTAAAAAATGATCCTGACTTTAGTGCCATGATGGGCCAAAATAATTTCGACAATTTTTATTCAGATGCAGGATCGGTCATATCTCATGCTAGTAGTGTTAGAAAAGCTAAACAAGCCCGATCAACTCTTAAAACAATTAAGTTAAATAATCCGTCGTCTAATAACCCCTCAAGTCATCAAACTTTACGTGTAGAAAAGTGGAACCTCAAATTTACCGGCGACATTAAACAAATTTCTGTTCACAATTTTTTAGAGCGTGTATCTGAACTGCGTGTTGCTCGTGGTATCTCTGAATTAGAATTGTTTGACTCGGCTATAGATTTATTTTCTGGAAAAGCGTTATTATGGTTTAGGGCAAATCGCCATAGATTCATTGATTGGAACGGTCTGTCAGATCTGTTGGTTAAGCATTACGAAGCTCCAGATTATCGCCCAAGATTATTTAAAGAAATTTTGGAAAGAACACAAGATCCCACCGAAAGCATAGTGGATTACATCTCGAGCATGAGCGCTTTATTCCGACGACATGGATCGATGTCCATCGATGTTCAACTTGATGTGTTGACCCGAAATTTATCACCATTCTATACAAGTCAACTAAATGAAGTGCATACTCTGGAAGAGTTAGAGACAGAATGTCTGAAGTTGGAAGCGAAGAAATATAGAGCCGAACACTACATTCCACCCTCACGAAAACGTCATGGTTTGGTGGAACCCGACTTTGCCTTTTTGGGCTCTGAAGCATCCGTCTCGGCATACGAAAGAACCTTGCCTCCTGCTGATGAAGTTCGAACATTACCTCATGTCCATGAAGTTCGATTTCAACAAGCGAAACCTACTCCCTCCAACACTAGACCAGTTACTCATTGGAATGGTCAGAAAACAGGTCACGTGAACCGTAATAATGCAGAACATCGAAAAGTTCATTGTTACAGATGTGGAGCACCAAATGTAACTACCAGAAATTGCACCAAATGTACTAGTTCGGGAAACGGAACACGGGAGAGTCGATAGGTCGTAAGACGCCTCCCATTATTTCTTCGACCAATCATCCGAACTTATCAATAGACTTATCTAAAGTAGAAGCCATCCAAAAGATATCCACGCCGAAAAGTATCACTGCAGTTCGTCGCTTTGTATGTACAGCATCTTGGTATCAACGTTTTATCCCGAATTTCTCATCTTTAGTATCTCCATTGATTAAACTAACTAAGAAGAAAGCTAAGTGGTCTTGGACACCGGACTGCGACAATGCCTTCAGACTAATCAAGGAAGCTTTAGTGACGGCACCTATTCTTACCTGTCCTGACTTCAATCGTCCCTTCATTTTGCAGACTGATGCGAGCTCATATGGCCTTGGAGCAGTTTTATCGCAAACTTTTGATGATGGAGAAAAGGTGATATGTTTCCTATCCCGTTCACTTACTAAACAGGAAATGAAGTTGACTGTGACCGAAAAGGAATGTTTGGCAGTTATATGGAGTGTAGAAAAACTTCGGCATTATTTGGAAGGCGTGCATTTCCAAGTTATTACCGATCATCACTCACTTTTGTGGCTACATAACCTTAAGGATCCACAAGGAAGACTTGCTCGTTGGGCGCTTCGTTTACAACCATACGACTTTGAATTAATTCACCGCAAAGGTCGAGAACATATTGTACCAGACTTTCTTTCAAGGGCAGTGCCTGTTTCTACAGACGCTGTCGTAGCTCTTATTGAAGAAACAGTATCATATTCTTCCACTTCTGATAAATGGTACAAAAATATGATTCAAAGATTAGAAGAACGTCCTGACAAATTCTCCTGTTGGCGAGTAGAAAATGGAAACCTGTTCAAATTTATTAAATCCACCAATCCTAACTTCCCTAATCATTCTAGCTGTTGGAAGATTGTAGTGCCGAAAGATGGACGAAAAGATATTTTGGTTCGTTGTCATGACATTCCAGCTGCAGGTCATGTAGGAGTTTTCAAAACATATTGGAAGGTTGCTGAGCGTTATTATTGGCCGAAGATGAGATCCGATGTTGCGAGATATGTTCGTGCTTGTACACCGTGTGCACAAAATAAAGTTGAACAAAAGTGTCCTGCTGGTTTAATGGGAAATCGCCCCGACATAACGGAACCTTGGCAAGCCATCAGCCTTGATTTTATTGGACCATTACCACGATCTAAATCTGGAAATACGAACATCCTAGTTGTCACCGATTATTTCAGTAAATACGCCGTATTATTTCCATGTCGTTCAGTTTCAGCAAAAACATTGGTCAAGCGTGTGGAAGAAGATATCTTCTTAGTATATGGAGCACCACAATTTTTAACTACGGACAATGGATCTGCCATGAAATCGAAAGACTTTCGAAACCTTTGTGACAAGTATAAGGTCAAGAATTTTTATACAGCTTCTTATTACCCTAGAGCTGATCATACAGAACGTGTAAATCGAGTAATTAAAACTATGTTACGCACCTATGTTCAACAGACTAATCATAGGACTTGGGAAGACAATTTACCCTCGATTGGTTGCGCAATTCGTACTGCTCGTCACGAAACCACTGGTTACTCGCCTTACTTCGTTAACTTTGGTAGAGAACATAAGCTGTTTGGTCAAGACTACTCTAATGGAATTCCTTTGGTAGAAACAGAACCTCAAAACTATGTCAAGGGAAAGATTGAAGCTTTTAAATCGCTGTACCAACAGATTCGCGATAAAATTCAATCCTCGCACATTAAAAACCAACATCATTATAACTTGCGCAGACGACCTTTAAACTTCGTTCGTGGTCAAATGGTTTGGCGTAAAAATAAAAGTTTGTCCGACGCCGTTAATTATTACAACGCGAAACTAGCTCCGCAATTCATAGGTCCGTTTAAAATTAAAAAGAAGACCGGTACTTGTACTTATGAACTCGAAGACGAAACTGGCGTTAGTAAAGGTGTGTGGCACGTACAAGACTTGAAACCAGTGCACGTTGAATCTGACTCTGCTACGTAATCCGACTGAATAAATTAATATTGTATAAGCAACTTAACTTTTTCTCTTAAATTATGTAATGATATATTTCCTTTTTTTTTGTTGATCATATAACTTACCTTAAATTCAGAATAAGTAGTATCTCATTCGTATTATTTCTATTTGCTCTCTACAGTTTTCGTTTTTGCTATCAGTAAATTCTTGATTTAATTAATATCTTGACTTTCTTTGTTGTTGCTTAGACAGGTTTGATTACGTTCATTATCTGCGTTATTTTGGTATTTTCTTTATTACTTTTATTTTGTTTTTCCCTTCTTTTTGTTTGCTTGTGCGTTGGCCGATTAATCCTTGTTTCTCTCTCTTACCTTATCCCTTACCTTTACCTTTATCTTACCTTCCCCCCTTGCAGTGGTGGGGTTCCAATGAAATTCGTCTTCGTCTTGGCGCGTAACTGGACGAATTCGGATGGAGTTGGTTAGAAAAGCCCTGCACTGAGAACCAGTGGTAGTAGAAATCTACCGAGAGCTGGAATAGATCAAAGCCCTCAGCTGATCTATTTCTTGCCGTAGTAGACGAAACCTTCAGTTGTTTACTACGTTGCGAGTGTAAGGCTAACCTTCAGTTACCTTACCCTCACTTCAGCGGAGTAACCTTCAGTACTTCTCTGTTTTACTTGATTCTTCCCTTGTCTTTCCTTGTCTTTGTCTTACCTTTGTCTTACCTTCCCCCTTGCAGTGGTGGGGTTCCAACGAAATTCGACTTCGCCCTGGCGCGTAACTTGACGAATTCGGATGGAGTTGGTTAGAAAAGCCCTGCACTGAGAACCAGTGGCAGTAGAAACCTGCCGAGAGCTGGAATAGATTAAAGCCTTCAGCTAGTCTATTTCTTGCCGTAGTAGACAAAACCTTCAGCTGTTTGCTACGTTGCTCGTTTCAGTGGAGTAACCTTCAGTTACTTTACTATTTTACTTGCTTGTGTCCTTGTGTCTGCCAAGGTTTTTCCCCCTTGCAGTGGTGGGGTTCCAACGAAATTCGACTTCGCCCTGGCGCGTAACTTGACGAATTCGGATGGAGTTGGTTAGAAAAGCCCTGCACTGAGAACCAGTGGCAGTAGAAACCTGCCGAGAGCTGGAATAGATTAAAGCCTTCAGCTAGTCTATTTCTTGCCGTAGTAGACAAAACCTTCAGCTGTTTGCTACGTTGCTCGTTTCAGTGGAGTAACCTTCAGTTACTTTACTATTTTACTTGCTTGTGTCCTTGTGTCTGCCAAGGTTTTTCCCCTTTTAGTGGTGGGGTTCCAACTAAATTCGACTTCGTCTTGGCGCGTAACTTGACGAGTTCGGGTGTATGCTGGATGGAGCTGGAATAGATCGTAGCCATCAGCTGATCTATTTCTTGTGGTAGTGGATAAACCTTCAGTTGCCCTATCATTATCTTAGAAAAGTTCTAACTGTGCATGTAGTCGTCTGGGCGCGAAACATTTCGAGTGCGCGCATGGTTAGTTGTCTCTTGGATAGGGAAGTGAGCCTTCAGCGACTTCTCTATTTTATGATAAGGCAAGCCATCAGCTACCTTGTCTTATTTGAATCTGGCTGGGTAAACCTTCAGTTTCCCTTCCTTATCAATTGGCAGTACGTTCTACCCTATCTTCCCTTTACCTTACCTTACCTTACCTTACCTTATCTTTACCTTGTTTCTTTTGTTTTTATCTTACCTTTTCCTTTGCTGTGTTTCTTAAAATCGGTCCAACCATTTCTATCGTTCGGATTGATTTGTATTTTATTACCTTATTACCTCGATTTTGATTTAGTACTTACCTTGATTATGTCTGGTTCGTCTAGGTTTAGGTAGAGCTTTCGTTACAAGAGCTTTCTGCCTTGTCAGTGATTACTGGTTATGAATACCTAGAGCGAACTGTTACCTTGATTTGACTTTTGGATTTAGATCCCTTACCTTTGATTTGATTTGCTTACCTTTGATTGTGACTTGAGTACCTTTGATTTTGACTTTGCTTAGTTACTCTTGAGTTCTGGCAAGACTTGGCTAGAGCCTGTGTTAGTCTTTTGCTTTTCAGTGTTACTGGTTTTATAGGACCAAGAGTACGTTACCTGACTTTACCTTACGTTTTTTTTTTTGGTTATCTTACCTTACCTTACCTTATGTTGAATTAGTTGGTCTAAGTGCGGACTTGGCTGTGTTGCCGTATGTTTCCTTTTTCAGTACTTACTGGATTTATCACTTAGACTTTACCTTTTGGTAGTGGTACTATACCACTCATTGATTTTGACTTTTACTTTTGTTTCTGTTTTCTTTAGGATTTGTTAGTCGAGTTTTCCTTGTAATGTTTATAAGCCAATTGTTGGGATATTTACAGGAAATACTTAATTATTTTTCTCTTATTAGTTTGCTTTGCTTTATTGCTTGGGTATTCCTACTGGGTAACGTGTTCCAGAGGAATCGTTGATTTTGCTTTGCTTTTGTTTGGAGAAGAGTATAACCATATCCAGGATATGGGATTTATGACTACAGAAGGTCCGAGTAGAAAAACACGAGACAACCTTTACCTTGGATTTGATTGCGTTTGTCCTTGGGACGTTTATATTTCACTGATTGTGTCTTAGTTTGGGAATTTCCCAGTACTAGTTTACCTACTGATTTTGACTTTTGATTACTTACCGATTTTGACTTTACCTTACCTATTATGTCTTTGCAGCCTCTTTCTCTTTGTTTATATATATTGGCCGAGTTACTTTGGGTGGACTCGGATGGCGTTTGATTGCATCTTTTCCGGCTTAATTGCGGATGCAGCTCAGCCAGCAGAGTTATATTTTGGGGGGCGGAAGCCTGACTCTTGTAGCCTTTTTAGGACCAGTCTACGCAATGTAGCTCAAGAGAGGGCCAAGTTACTGATTATGACCTCGTTGCGCTGGGCCATAATAATTCGACAGACCGAGAGCAGTGGCGTATCTCGGAGTACCTTTTTCATTAAGTTTATTTTGGAGGTTGCGGTACACTTTGATGTTCTTGGAACACGGGTGTATCTTTTAGCTTAGTGTGTGCTACAATGCACTCCCTTTTGATTGGTGGAACATTTGGGTTACAATTACGTTATTTATTTTCTTTGCTTGATCTGTTATTTTTAGTTTTCCACTTTTTAGGAAGTGTCAAGTGTTCGGTGATTTTTGGTTTCTCTTTGTAACGGTTGGTCGTGTCGTGAGTCTGCTTGAATGAGGTTGGTACACGAGGTTCGCCAAGCCGCAGTTGGTTGTAACGCACTATTGACTCCAGTTCGATTTCCATCTTAATCTTAGAACCTGGTTCCATCCAAGCAGCTCATGATTACTCCCTTCCCTCCCGAGGTCTCCATGGGTTCCCGACCGCAGGACAGTGACTGAAATATTTTTGGTTTTCTTACAATTTGGATTTTTGATTTTCTGAATTACCTTGCTTAGCTGCTACGTCAGTAGCGTTTGTTTTTTTTTGGATCTGATTATTTGGGTGCGTCCATATCTATGACGCCTGTTATTGGTAATTAACTTGTATATATTTTGGTTGTATTTTGGCTCTCTTGGTTGAGCATCGTCTAGATGTTTCCTTGCTTTGCTTAATGAGGAACTTGTTTTTTTTCCCTACAGATTGTATTTTCTTATCGTCGGTTAATTTTCCCTTAGAAAATTTCCCTCCTGTTGAAGGAGAGGGGGAGTTGTAACGGTTTGATTTAGTCACTAGATACTTTGTTATTTATTCGTGGTAATTATTCGTTGAACTTTTGAGTTTTATAGCTATACAGTGACAGGCTTGCAGTACTAACCTTACATCCTGACGTTACCGCCTGATGTGCCTTGACTTTGTGGGGTTTGTCTACAATATGCTTCGTAAAACCTGTTAAAGACTTCTCACATGCTGTATCTAGCGTAATACTTTTTGGGAAGAGTCTGCACTGGTTGTAGGACTTCATTCTGGGTTCATCTTGGGTTCTCAGGACTGATTCCCTCAGTTATGGGCATCTAAAAGCTTTAAAACCATCTCTGAAAAGTTACCGTTGGTTCTGTATGTATTCTTTCTCTGATTTAAAGGCCATCTCTCTCAGTAGGCCTTCGCAGGGCTATGATTTAGACTCACCTGCATCTTTTCCGTGAGATTCCGGCGTTCTGATTGTACCTCTTACTTTGGTTTTTGCGAGTTTTATCTCTCGGGATGCTTTGTTTATTTCAGTTTCGAGTGACAGCTGTTTGCAGAGGTTATATCTTGAGTTGCATTCCTTTCACCGCTGTTAAATGAGCTGCATTCCTTTTACCGCTATGAAGTGACTTGCACGGCCTAGGGTAGATCGCGATTTTTGTTGTAATCTACACGAGAGAAGACTTTTGGCGAGATGCATGGTACTGTTACAATGTCATTCTCCTTCGCTGTTATTCTTATGTGGTTAGAGTATCGATAATTTGTCAAAGCTACGACTATAGTTTATCCGCAACATCGGGTGTCTATGAACGCGGTTGCTTTTCGTTCTCTAGTCTGGTAGGTGGATTGCACCACTCTGCTTAGTTTCCGCTTCGTGTCACCTGATCGGTGTGTCGGTAATAGAGAAACCGATGTTACCTGCAGGCAGGAAGCATAGAGATATTAAAAAAAAAAAAAAATGGTCGTTTTGTCATTTTTTGTTCGGGTTGCCCACTTTATAAGGCGAAAAATTGCTATGATTCGGCCCTTTTCAAGTTGTGTCGACGAGCTCACTAGTACCTTTGGTTTTTCAAAAAATACCTGGGAGTATTCCCTGCCGTGAGGCGATTTAGTTTTTTTGAAAAAGTGTAAAAATAGTGCAAATCTCCCTTTGGTTTTGGAGCTGCACATGTTTTCCCTTTGGGATTTATTTGCGGGCTGCTTGATTCGACATTGAAGGCACACATCCTGACGCCATTTTGGGCAACTATAGTGGACCCTTGATCATCTCATAAGGTATATTATATTGCTTGTTATTTTGCTTTAAATAATGGTTCATTGTTCCCGCATAATATTTTGTTAATTAACTCAGCGACGGTTCTAGTTTTCTTAATTTCGTGTTTTTATTAAATTTCATTAAAGTTATTATTAATTTCCTTAAATTCGCACGCCACGTGCTTTACTGTAAAATTCTCTCTGGCTAAAATTTAATGCTAATTTCGTTATTTTTCAATACTCAGATATTAATTTCATTTTGTCTATTATGTCTCGGAACAGACTAATTATCGAAAATAATAAATTCTAATAGATATGTCTCAATATGAACTTTTAAGTGTAAATTTAAGGTTTCCTTTATTAAGCAAAGATTTATATAGTTTACAATGACCATGAGGGCCAATGTATTAAGTGTGTTTTATGTTACGAAAGGGCATAGGGCCAAAATTTTTGTTTTAGGTTCTTCAGTTTGGATTTTTAATTAACAGTGACGATATTTTGTAGCTTTGATGTAATAGTAATTTATTAATTCATTATGACTAGTTCTTTGCTTTGCTAAATTTGGTTGTTTTAGAGTTCAAATAAATATTGGCCTTATTACCTATCGTATATATGTATATAGTTTTATCTCTGCGTCAGTTATTACAGTGTTTGGTATGCCGTTCTGAAACAGCACTACTATTGTTGCTATTACTTTTAATTCTTACTTACACAACTTTATTAATGGGGTATTAGAATGGTTACGAGCCTCCGAGGTCCCATAAGGATTTTTTTATTGTTAATCATGGTATTTTATAATAGAATGAACTGCAGTGGTTCTTACTTATTTGAATGAGGCATTTGGGCTCAATTTTATAATTTCAATAGAGAAACCATTCAGCCCCTGGCTTTAAATTCGCTTATCTTTTTGGTTTTGCTAGATTGTTGTTTCAGAAGTGCATATTGGCTGTTAATTATTTGCTTTGATAACCTTGATTAATTTCTGTGATTATATTTTAATTGATATTTTGTATCTGATTTTGTTTAATTGACTTACCTTAATATTGCTCAGTAGTTTGTGTAATGATTTCAATTTTGATTGTGGATACTGGGATTGATAACAATCCTCGGTTAATTTATTTTAAATTTGATAATGTGTTAAGATTAATTATTTTATTTGCGTTTATAAAGTTTTATTGCTTATGCCATGTCAGATGTCTTAATGATGGTCAGTGATGGATGGTATTGTTTATTTTAAATCCTTTCTTTGCTTTATATTTTGATTAATAATATTTTAGACTCTTTGCTTCCCTTCAGGATTGTGTAACAATATTTTAAATACTTTTGTCTTTGATTTAATTAAGATTATTTTTGATTTAATCACTTTGCTTTTGCCTTGAGTTTTATATCATTATACTAGAGATTGTTTATATTCCTAGGGTTCTACCTACTGGGTCAAAGATCACCCATCCTACCTACTGGGTCAAAGATCACCCATCCTACCTACCTGGTTACCATCAACTTGGTTAACATCTACCTAGTTTCCACCGACCAGAGCAATCTGTTTGACCATCACACAACGTATGGTATCGTTTTAGTTAATAAGTCTTGTTCTTCTTTATTTACTAACCATCATTACTACAGGGAAACACTGGTTTTTTTTTTATAAGCTATTTATTCATTCCTATCTTCATTTCTTTTTTTTCAATAAATGACAAGTCAATTAATTTTTACTATGTGTTTTATTTAGTTCGCTGCACTTCTTGTTTTTCTTAATATTATACAGTGGTGTCGACCAGTAAGTTCAAGTTAAGGGGATCCCCGTAACATCTGGGAGATTTCCAGCTTAAATCTAGCTTAAGCTGGTGGCGCAAAAGGGACCTTCTGTCGCGGGTAGTTAGCCGGCTGCTACGCACCTCAAGCTCTCCCCTTAGCTTGGAACAACTGCCGTCCATTGTCAGTTTCTTTTATGTTATGTTAATATTTTAAATAATTTGACCAACAGCGGTTGCTATAAGGGTATTCGTCATAATACCCTTATCTCTAAAAAGAATTTATTGCGCCAAAGCAACTCCAAGTCGTATCAGTGTCACAAAGTTACTAATTTGCCCATTCTTACGAGTTTTGTTTCGCGCCTTCATTATTCTTCTAATACTTAATTCTCTGATGTTTTTTCTTCCATCATCAAAAACATGCTCCAAATCAAATTTTCGAGATGAGCAAACATAAGACGCTCGATCACAGGATCTACTACTTTAAGTATATTTTCAAGTAGGAATCTTGATGTTTCTATAACTTCAAATACATGCTTAGGGCCATTTGTAAAATATTTGCGTTTCTTGATATTAAATCAGACAGGCAAATAGGACTTTAGGATGAAAGAAACTGATACATTATATTCATCTAAAGAATTTATCACAACTAAGTACAATCTGAGACCTCTGTTTGCCGCAGTTAACCATATTAAAGTGTGAAAGTGGGCCTGGATCATGAACAGCCAATTCTTCTGGACAATTACCTAATTGTATTACAGTATTAAAGTCCAGGAGATATTGAACATCTTTAATTAACACTTTTAGATCAATTTCAGGAATCCCTCTCTGAACGCCATCAAAACTTACCACTGGAAGTTTTTCACAACCATTAAGATGAATTGGAATACCTGCCATCTTTCGCTACCACCCAGACTAAGCGATGAGGGAATTTATCTTTATTAAAATCAGGAACAGTCTGAATGAAATTTCGACAAGTTTTCATGTCATACTCAAGCAGTAGAGCGATTTGTGAAGTTGCATGGTGTCAGAAGAGTTGCTAGTGCCGAGTTTAGGAATGTGTCTTAACCACAACAACGCTTCTTTTTCGATAACGTTTTTCGCACAAATCGGAGTTTAAAAGTAGCACCAAAAAGAATGAGTAAAAGACTTAATTGACTATTGACATAATGCTATATATAGTTTGTAACATTTATCATTTTGAAATTTTGATGTTACAGAGTTAATAATTTATTTTTAAAATTCAATGCACGACCAATACATACTGAAATATCTTTTAATTTAATTCTCTGCTATTTCTTACTGATCTAAACCATAGCATTTAACTAACATGGAGAAACTGTTTTTGTTAGTTACGCAAAAATGTTAAATTTGATTAATTTTTTAGATTTTCGAGGATATGCGCGACCTGAAGATATCAACCGATTTCTTGTTTCTTTCCTTTATTTCACTGTCTGTCTGTTAGGCCAATCTCCCGCGGTATACCGAACAAAATTTAATAAAACATTTTTACAGCCCACTCTAGTGAATAAGTTCAGTATAATCTGATAATTATGTCATCCAGTACTGAAAAACTGCTAAGCCTTTAATTATTATGGGACCACAAATTGGACTTTTATTTGTCTACAGGGTGTATATCCAAAAACTCAACCGATTGATAATGGAAAAACTATAACTGGGAAAAATATGAAAATCAAATTTAAATTGTTAATGTGAAAACTTCCCGCCCTTAATATATCGTTTCAAATAAATAATTAAAAATGAGAAGACACGTGAATGTTATTGTAAAGGGAGACTATTTGCAGCTTTCGTGGTTTAACCCTCTGGAAAGCGTAGATGTCACCCTTAAAATCTTAAATGGGTAAGTGGTACACCATTTTAGAAGTCGTTTAAATCTCTCTACAATTATTAGTATTTTTTGAGTAGTAGTTTCCAAGAAATCAAGTTCCAAAAATAGATTTATTTATGTAATGCTTTAGTCGATGAGTTTGCTGGTAAAGACTTGGAAAGGGTGTAGTAACTACCTACGTACCCCCAAATCATCCTGCTAAAAGAGGAATGAACATAATAATGTTTTTTAAATAATAACTTATACCCATAAATCTCAGTGGAGGCCGTTCTACTTACGTCCAATTTTGTAACGCGATTTCTAGAAAACTACTACTCAAAGAATAACAAATTATTGTTATTACTGGATACAGATATAACTACCTTTAAAATGGTGTGCCACATGACCCTGCTTCCTATTTAAGAACCTTAGGGTAACATCTACCCGGTCCCAGAGACTTAAACCCCGAAAGTTGAAAATATTATTTAACAGCGTACTCGTTCTTAAAGAAATTGACGTGTCTTTCCAATTTTTAATATTATTTACTGGAAACTAGATATTAAGGGTCGGAGTTTTCAATGTCCTCTAAAAAATGTCGCGTGCAGTCCGGAAAATAAATATGAGTTTTTTTTTTCAGAACAGCCGTTGTTATTTAATTTGGGCTGATTTCTCTGTAGAAAGGGGTATACTTGACCAGACTTCGTTTAATTATTAGATTTTAATACAGAACTCTCTAATGGAAAAACTAAAAATGGAATTTTAAAAAGTGTCACAAGTAATTTTTTTCAAATAGTACCTAAGCCAAATTTATCCAGTTAGTGAGGATGGCTTTACAAAGCAACAAATCATACTCGCAATATAGTATCACTTGTTCTTGATTTATTTAGCACTTGATTGTTTACTAACCCCCTAACCAACAGAAAAATGTTAAATTGTCAATATGTATTTTGAAAACTACAAATTTTCGAAATATATGACTATAAGAAGTTAACCGTGTTTTAAATAAATTTAATCATAGTTACTATAAAATTATAAAAATACACAGACTCTCACAGTTTTCTTAATTTAATTTTTATCTTCTATTTTGAGTACCGTGTAATAACAATGGTTCCTTTTTACAAATAAATTAGCTCGAATTAAACAATGAAGGAAAATTGATAATTATTTGCCGGCCTCCAAACGACATTTTTACATAAAATTTGAAATATGTCAAAAACGGTTAAACTTAGTTATAGGTAGGATATTAAATGTATTTAGAATTGTAAAATAAGCAACTTGACATTTACTTGATTGTTGAAAATATTTTAGCCGCCCTATCGACCTTAGCATACGACGAAATATCCAAAATTGTACTAATTATAGTTTACCGATAATCGACCATAGGAATTCCTAGGGGGCACTATATATTATATCACACTATTTAAAATATTTCATTATAATATCACACAGCGTCTGAATAATCTTCCATTCGTCTTGATATTCACCTGCATCTAGATATTAAATTATTAATTGTTAATGTTTAACAACTCAATTATTAATTTGTAATATCCTTGCCATTACAATCTAAACATCCTTTCATTCTATATTTTTTTATTGTTTTCATGTTTCAGATTTACATTCACATTTGACACCGCGCCTTTCAGTCTGCCAAAAATATGGTAGAAACTGTCCGCCTATATAAATATTTATATTAAAAACCCAGCATGCGGATACAGAGGTGTCTATATGACCTCCGACAATGTGGCAACACTGTCGGAGGTAATAACGGCACCAGGATATACGCGCATATACAATCTTCGGAGGCCACATAGTACTTTCTGTGTTCCCCATATACGACCCGTTAAAAATTAAAAAATCTTTTCCCCTCTCAAGGAATCTGGATTGGTTGTCATTTCAACACCCCATATATAATTTTTTTTTCGATGTAAACCCCTGGGAACACCCGGAGGCCAGGTCGCCTCTTCTGTATACCGGAGGCGACAAGATACCGTGCACCAATATATATACATTAGGAGAGCCGTCACAGTCTTCCAGAAGATAATTGCAATTACAATTTTTGAATCAGGTCATTTATGGACAAATGAAATAATCTAGTTATTTAAATTTCGATCACTTATGCACAGATTTCTTTAATGAAAAACTCTTATGTCGTTGTTAGAAAAGCGGACGTATTTGCTCGGATAAGTTACCCGCATATCAAAGGTAGAGAGTAAAAAGCCTCGTTCTCAGAGCTTCGACGTGTCGCAGCGACAGTCCCCCACTCCTTTTGTAGGGGGTGACGTCTGTCACTTGTCATTCGGGTGAAACCTAACCTTTCAATAATTTGTTATTGTTTTTTAAATGAAAACAATTTGTTTTGTACAAATTTCGTTTTGAATAATTTATCATACTGATTGAGACTCTGATAATGAAAGCGGCGAAGCAATGAAATCTTTGAATAATGTCTGGCAGTGTATTTTAATATGATTATTCTTCCAGACTAAAGAGCTAATTTCGTTAAAAAACGTTACAAGAATCCAAAAAAAACGGACTAAATTAACTAATTTGTGCATTTTAGAGCTCAAAATATAAATGTAATGAAAACCGCCCAGTTTTATTCCTGTATTTTTTATCATAAACTTGAAATTGTAGAGTAGCACAAGCGTGCACTACATCGAGACTCTACTGTATTTAGGACTACGATGCACTAGAAAAACAAATACAATTTACACATCTTATTAGGTAGTTTTTATTAACCACTGTTAAGTAGGTAGGTAGGAGAACCATTTCATTCTAATATAATTTCATCCGATAAGGAAGTCTAAAAAGCATAGTCATGGACCTTCTGACAGTGTCTCCTCATCATTCATATTCCACACCCTAGGTCTCGTTGTACTAATTGTAAAAGTAAAGCAGGCTTTCGATAGCTTGGCTACTATCCTCACTAGCTGGTGTCTCCTCTATATCTTCAGTCCAAGCAGATACAAAGCCATCTTCGTGCAGAGCATACTTGCCCTTTGTAATCTGTATCTACAATAATCTAAAAATATTTATATTATAAGATTTAGGCATCTATAGAGCTACAAAACTAATTTTTAGATAACATTACGAAATTGCCAAAAGTAGGGCTAACAATATCCCTTGTGACCTTAAAAACAGTTTACAATTTTAATTCAAAATGATGTTTTACCAGTATTATTAACTCTTGCGCTTTCTTCTGCAGATAAACTTTATTCTAAATTCAGCTTCAGAACAGTGAAGAATTTCCACAGGAATATAATTTGAATTTGTGTCCACATCCATATTATGGTTTCCGCTTAACCTAAAATTTAATGTTTTAAACTTGAACTTATCACATTTCTTAATCTCTTCCGATTGCAGCAGGCCAATATTTACGTTTTTTTAGGGTGTGAGTATGTGGAATGCGGATGTTTGATTAAAATTTTCCCCTCTCGGAGGTTATAGGTTTGTTTTTTAAAAGATTTTTTCGATGACAGCGTCAAATTTGATTTTTATTTTCGTATTCTTCTCCTCAAAATATGTATATTTATTCTGGTTAGTAAAAAATGAACCAATGTGATTAAAAAAACCAATGTAATTAAAAATTATTTAAATATTTTGTGGGATTTTAGGTAGGTAATGATCAAATAAATTTTAAAAGCAAAAGTACATACTATTCACAATATTTTAGGACCAAATAATTAGTAATTACTTTTGTTCGGAAACAACGAATACTTATTTCGGAAAACAGGTTCAAATTTCAAAACAAAATAAAAAATTAATAATACTACAGCGCAGTGTTGCCAGGTATGTCGTGAAATGTCACCAGATCTGTTGATCTTTTTGTGATTTTATGAATAATCCGGTGGTCCATGAAAATCTTTTTAAAAAGTCTGTTTTCTGGTGTTACCAGTTTCGTGTTGGGGCGGTATATTTTATAAATCACAAAAAATCACCAGATCTGGTGAAATTTCACCAGATACCTGGCAACACCGCTAGATCAGCGTGGGGATGAGGGGTAATGACGTGTTGGTGTCGCGGGCGACAGTACGTAGCTCTGAGAACGCGCCTTAACAAGGCATGGTGTTCAAAGTAGATCAACCGCAATGGCAGTGGCACTGTTCACAGTGTTAACAACTCGAACTCACCAAATATTTAACCCAATTCTCGGAACGTACTCCTGTATCCACCAATTATTCCTCTGTGGTATTCTCGATCTCGACAGTCGACAGCCTTCAACAATTAAAACCAAACAAACGGAAAAATTTAAATTTGTGAAACAATTATTTTAATTTTAAGACTATGGCGGACAATATAGATATAGAAGTAGTTTTAAATACTCACAGGTAAATGAAACAACTATAATTTGATATCTAGAACATTCTTCTTAACTTTTTGGTTTTAGTACGACGATATCCAATCAAAGTTTAACCACAGTTATTCAGAGCTATTTGGAAACTCAAACGGTTTATCCAAACAGCGTTATTTCAAATTTTAATAGAGAACATAAACTTTACCCAGTTGTTAAATGTATTATTATTGGAAGCACATCTAGTGTGGATAATGTAAGTTTGATTATCGGTACATATTCATTGTAATATAAGGTGATATGGTCACAGTAAGCAGGTGCAAGATATTCACGTTAGATCTAGGTATGTTATTTGTAAAATGTTTAAAAACTTTTCAGAATAGGAGACCTATAAACTTAAATTCTTTAAAAGTAAACTGGTTTGTATACACCTTGGATTTACATGGAACTATAACACAGACAGAAGCTGATGATGAAGGAGCAGAAATCACCATAGCCACACATTTGACATTGCCCTCTCAGGAATTATTCACAATGTGGGAAAACTTATATTATGATAATAATATCAAGGAAAACGTAAGTGACATTAACCTTATTATAGATTTTTAACTAAGTATGCAAATATTTATTGGTTTAACTGTTAAATTGTCAATTTCACACACTTTTTAGTTGCTGAAATATGCTAAAACAATGATGGAGTTCTCAGACAAGGGTATAGATCCAAATATAATAAGTTGCAACAGAGTAATTTTATTGCATGGTCCGCCCGGAACAGGGAAAACTTCCCTTTGTAAAGCATTAGCACAAAAACTTGCTATAAAGATGGGAGGTAGATACAACTCTGGACTTTTAATTGAAATTAATAGCCACAGTTTGTTTTCTAAATGGTTTTCAGAGGTAAAAAATAGTTTTTTTAGAAATTGCTTGCGATACAAATATTTCTTTTTAGAGTGGGAAGTTAGTTACCAATATGTTTACAAAATTAAAGGAAATTTGTGAAAATAAAAATATATTTGTGTGTGTACTAATAGATGAAGTAGAATCACTGGCCCATGCTAGAGACCAATGTATTTCAGGTAACAATTATATATCTACTTGTGCAAATTATTTATTATTGAAAATGTTAATTAAAATTTTAGGAAATGAGCCTTCAGATTCCGTTAGAGTGGTAAATGCAATGCTGACACAAATAGATCAAATAAAGAGATACTCCAATGTTCTTATTTTGGCCACATCAAATATGACTGAAGCTATAGATTTAGCATTTGTAGACAGGGCAGATATTAAGCAATATTTGGGGTTGCCGAGTGTTCCAGCAGTATATAAGATTTATCACGCCTGTTTAGTTGAATTAATAGGTGTAAGTTATTTACTATTTAATTAGGGTTTCACCGCTGCTATTTTAATCAGGAACGTGTTATCCAACTGGGTATGAAAAAAAATGAAGAACCTTATTTAACTATAAGAATATACAGGGTGGCCCAGATAATAATGCACTCTGCAGGGGTGTTCATTAGCCATTTTTTTATCCGGCTTATACTCATCACCTAGCTTTTAAAAAACACTGTTTAATGCGGCCCAAAATATCATTTAAAAGTTGATTTAAAATGTGATTAATTTTTTAGGCTCAAGTGGTAAAATGTGATTCTTACACTTGTGATAATGTGGATGTTATAGCGCACCAGAACAATATATCTGAGAATATTCACGACAATAGCAAGACTCTTATAAAAATATGTGAAAAGAGTATTGGTTTAAGTGGTCGGTCTCTAAAAAAGATACCGTTTTTAGCCCATGCATTATTTTGTAATAAGAGTTTAGTATATGTAGAAGAATTTCTAGAAGCCATGGAAAAAGCTGTGGAGAAGGAATGTGAAGATAGAAACAGCCTTAAGATGAAAAAATAAATTGTTCATAGATGATTTTATTTAATCTTCAGCGTTTAATCTTTTAGGTGTAATCATTGTTGTTTAATTTTTTTTAAATCATATGTACCTATTTAACAATTTCAGTATAACTAACTTATTTAATTGTTTAGATAGTATTTTTATATAATAAATTTCAACGTTTTCACATAGAAGTTAATTTTTAATATCCTTGTATGATATAATTTAAAAGAGAAGTAACTAAATGGTTTGCCGTTATTAACAGTCGAGCTGCGAAATGATTATTTGGTCAGCAAGATTTTACAATTGGTCAGTAGAAGAAAACACGTCTAGAAGCAGTTTACTTCAGAGGTCCCGGGCACTATCAATTTGTGTAACTTTCTTGTGTTTTCTTTTGCCGAATGCAGAAAGAAATCGGCTACAGAAGGTGTAGCAGGGGCGGATTTTCACTTGTTTTCCCAGGGCACTGTCACGATTCAGAAATGTTTGCGGACCAACTAGCCATTTTGGCTGACCGATTACATATTTCTGTTCGCAAAAATAAGAATATTTTGCTAATCAGTTAAATGATACCCCATTTAAAATAACAAAATTATAATACAATTATTTAATAAACTGTTCTATTTCTAAGACCTATTAGTTACAATTTCTTTTTTAAGTTTCTTTAACTGTTCGATTTGACTACATGTCTCCGTTAATCTATTTTGTGCATTAGCAGCTTGGACAATCCATTGCAAAGCTTGTCTGTATAAATTTTGAGCAAAATTAAGGTTTTGTGGTGTAAGGTAACCGAACCAATTTATAGGATTAATATATTTTTCGTTGTCGGGTTTGTTTGATTGCAAATCGAATTGTTTTAATCCAAAGTCCTCTTCTGCAGCGTGCACTACTGTTAAAGCATTAAACTCTGGAGTATTCTCTGTTGGCAGTTGGATGCCGGAAACACTGTTTTGTCCCATAATATACCTAAAAAGATGGAAAGCAATTTGTCAATAATTAGTGAAATACTGAAAAAGTAGTTTTATTAAAAAACACAGTGAGACAACAATACTCACGGACTTGTGTAAAATAGTAATGTATGTTTTACATATTAATCTGAAATATTAAGAACTTACCTTGTTTTGGCTAGATGACTTTCACCTCCGATCATAGCATTTTCAGCGTTTATTTTTAGTTCAATTTCTTCCTGCATTGATGTTAAAGCATCTAAGGTGAGCCTGTCTAATATGCTGCATATTTTATCCAAATCTTCCACTTTCTCGGTCATATTTGTGCAATAAAAACCTAATTCAGCAGTCGAAGCAAATTTTCTTCAAATTTTGGAGAAAAAGATAGGTTATGGCTACCAGTCAAGACTTAAGTCAGCTGATTGTCTACACAGAAGAAAAGGGGGTCAAATCCAAATTGCAAAGCTAGGACACACTAGTAAGGGTAATTGCGAATGATCGGTTTGCTGCTTGAGTTTAACGCGAAATTTGTATTTTCTCAGTTGTAACGTGGCTTGGGATGAAATAAATACGGTTTAAATATTTTTACCTATCATTATGAAGGGATAAAATGTCAAAGCGTGCAAGGCTTGAGAGCGCGGCGGTTTGGGCCATGCGGACCAGCCCTCAGAAAAATCCGAAATAACCGTTCTGTGGTTGTTCGTTTCTTGTTGCAGTTTTTGATCGATGTTCGATATTTACCATTTTATTAATCTTGTGATATTTCTTTATATCCCTTAATACGTGGAATGGTAAGGTAGGTAACTGCCTGTCTAATGTAAGATATATTTATCAAATAATCCATTTTTTATGTATGTATGTATACTGAGCACGACTACGAGTTACAATAAGCATCTAACTTATGTAAATTGTTACTGTTTTAGAATAATGACAAATTATGCATTTTTTCTTTTCAATTGCTGAATTCATGCAATAAATTTTATTTTAGTACCTATATGTACCTATATAAATAAGTATTACACTTACAAAGAAAATCAACAAATAACTATATATTTGCAATAAATCTACAAATTATAACAATGATCCATTCAAGTGGGAAATCTATCCCACCTACAACTTAAAAAACTTTGTCGAGGGGTCATACGATTGACTCCAAACAATACAAATTATCATTTTTTTACATTTGGAGAGTCATTATTTATCTGGATGTCTCATTTGAAATGATTTAATATTCTAATAAATTACCGCGCGCCTATAATCTTCAAACACAGAATATATATAGGATATCTAAAGTTTTCGTAGGGGATACGTGATAGAAAAGTAACAACGGGTCCGTTGCAATAATGTTATCGTAATATTGCCAATTCATCACGGTATTTATCCGCCACATAACACTGATACAAATAAGTACTGTTATAGTGTGTAAGGCCGATCAACTAAAAAGCACTAGTTTTTAATTTTTTATCATAATTTTTGCTATATAGGAAACTTTTTCATATATACCGGGTGTTATGGAAATGACGTATTATATTTAAATGGGTGACTCCTGGGGTGTCCTAGAGAAGCCCAATGTTGCCAACTGTGTAGAAAATAACTTTAGATTCTTATAAAAATAATATTTAGTTTACCTAGTATCCAAATAGAAGTGAATCCAGGTGCCAGTACACTAGCAAGTAATCCAGGGCACAGACATCTTCAGGTTTTCACAGGAAAAGCTTTATGCTCATCACGTACCCTGATGATAATGTGGAACTGCATAATAAGCTTATACCCACTAAACCCCATTCGGCCTCTTATTTCCAATCTCTCGGAACATTTGCACTAAATCACTTAAAGAAACACAAAGACACCCACGAGTTTCCAATTTTTTTTTGAAGATATGCGCTTATTATTAGATTACACAAAAGCAATAAATACTAACGCATAATTACACTTTACAATAACCTACCGTACACATAAAACAACAGCACTATAGGATACAAATTATTTCGCAATAGAAATTCAGAAATAATAAAAACGCTAATTTCTAATGGGCTAATCAAATTTATTAATCCTTTACTGAAGAAGAATGATGAAATAATTATGTTGATTCGATTCCTTCCATCCCTTTAAAATAAATAGTCTGGTCCAACCAGCGCGGTTCCCATTTCCGAGACTATCATTATAAAGAAAAGTACCTACTACAGAAGGAAATTCTTCATTTTATGAATATAACCTTATAAAACATCAAAAGTGGCAACGCTGTATTTTTATAAGTCGAGTCAGTTCAAGTTTATAACTCAGAGATTGTTTCCTAGCGAACTAAACTGAACGTAAAAGTTTATAATAATGTACCCTGAAATATAAAGAACTTGCAATCTGTCAAACGGTTATTGACTTTCTAAATAGTTTACCCTGAAGATATGACAACACTGTTGACATATGTTGCTTTGTTTAACTTCCCTGACAGGGGCATCACATGGTCATTTTTGGTTTGACATAAGGTCATGTACAGGGCATATTAAATTAAAGCGCCATTTTTGGATATTTTTCTTCAATTTGTTTTCATCTCAGGAATTGCCGATTTAAATATAATACGTCATTTCCATAACACCATGTATCTTAATTGATAATGAAACTATATTGTTACTGACTTCATTTAAAATCGGCCTCCGGTGAATCACAAAAGTATACCCGAACTCAATTAAATAAAGCAATAAAATAAGTTTTAAATGGGGATATCACCGTAGACTCGTGTAATTTATCACTTTTGTTTCCCCTATTAATTTTCCGTTATAAATCTTTATATTGTGTGTGTGTGTGGATCGCCAAACTTCACGCCTCTGTTTCTATGTCTATTACTGATTTTTTGTTTTACACAGGTGTTTCATTAAAGAAAAGGTGTATTTACACGAAATTATGATTTATTTTGTTGGTAATATAAAATTAATCAGCGAGTATTATGAACAAACAGTTTACATAATTGCATTCTAAAGAATTCATTTTGTTTCAGGTTTTGTATTTTTAACGGGAATTATAATTTTTTTAAAAATTGTTCCCATCTTCACGTTTCAGTTATTAATATTAAAATCAAAGAAGTGCACATTGTAGAAAAATTCAAATTTTTTCGGTAGATAGTCAGTGTTCATATGCGTATAAAAGATTGTACTTACCACAGGTCCAATAATCCATTCATAAAACTCTTGGAAAGTGAAGCTGTGATTTTGTGAAATGTTATTGAAAATCAGCAATGGGTGGAACAGAGAACTACATGTGTTTGCGCTGAATGGCAACAATGTTGAAGTCTGGTTAAAAAAAGATGGTTAACTATTAAAACATAACCATACTTACCGATGAAAAGATAATTCCTTATTTAAATGATCCACTCTTTTACAAACTACACATGAATGCACCATGATTGTTTATAATAAAGACGATTTTTCGCCAATAATCATGTTTGGCTGTTGGGGTCCTCATAGTAAAATAAAAATAGATGTTGGCCAGAGTGCAGTGGGATTAGTTCAAGATTCGTTTGATACTTTTAAGTACAATAATATTTTTTTAAAGAATCTCGCGCCTTTTCACAGTTTATAGTAAAATTATTGGGAAATAAATTTATTTTAAGAGCAATTACAGATTAACCTTATACCAGTTGTAATTGTCAAACTAACAAATTTTTAATTGGGATTTTGCAAGATACCTTTGCGATAATTATGACAATGTTGCAATAATGACCGAAAGAGGTGGGAAAGGCTGTTTGTATTCGTTTCGTAGGCTAGAAATGTACATTTTTCTATCTGGAGTTTTACAAGATATTAGGGAAGTTAGGGTAAAGTGGCTACATTAACAAAAAAATATACAAATATTTTTTTAATAAATAATTAAGAAAGCATTTTGGGTTTGTTCGGGTTTGTTCGAGTTATGGCACAATATCAACATATATACAGGGTGTTATGGAAATGACGTATTATATTTTAATGGGTGACTCCTGGGGTGTCCTAGAGAAGCGCTACGTATTTTTTTTTTTAATCGAACGTTTAAAAAGTGGGGGTAATTCACCCCTAAACCCACACACAACTCCTCGGCACATTCATATATCAACATATTACATTGCCCAGCTGGGTAATCAACAGCTGTTCAGGCACAATGTTGCCAAACTGTTTAAAAGTGTAAGTTTCTTATAAAAATAAATATTTAGCTTACTTAAAAAATAAATTCAGGACGCGATTAAGGAATCCAAGGCACAGACACTTTTAGTTCTTTTTTCTATGGGAAAACTTTATGCTCATCACGTGTCCTGATGATAGTGTGAGAGTGCATAATAAGCTTCTCACTAAACCCCAACACTAACGCATAATTACACTTTACAATAACACACATAGAACAAGAGCACTTAATCATTTCGCAATAGAAATAATAAAAATGGGCCATTAACCCTTTACTAAAGATAAAACCGAGAACTCTCCGCTACTAGAGCCAGCGCGGTTGCCATTTCCGAGACTAGGTATAATTATACAGGACAGTAAAATTATAGAAGGAAATTCGGCAATTTATGATAGTCGCTTATAAAACATCGAAAGTGGCAACGCTGTGTTTTTAAATATTAGCCCGATTGCCCAAAATCAGCTGTTTAAAGAACCCGGCCGATATCGATCGAGAGAACCAACGTGTTATTTATTTTTAATATTTTTAGATGTTAAATACACTATTTCCCAGACAATAAGGGCGTATTTTTGTCTACACAGTAGCACTTTAAAATACTAATTCAGATTGAACGGTACTCAGATGTGTTGTGACGCGAAAACTAATGTGATTGTGTGATGTGAGTAGTTGGTGTTTTTTATAAATTAATTTGGTTTTAAATACGTCCGAAAAGGTAAATAAAATTGCATTTTTTTTCTAAAGGGTAAGTGGCATTTATAAACTTTAAGTTGTCCAGATCTGACGGGTGTCGTTCGAATTGAACAAATGAGAACATACCTGACCATTTATAAACTCCGCGGCGGTTCGTTCGAGTCAGTTCAAGTTTATAAATCAGAGATTGTTTCCTAGCGAACTGAACTGAACGTAAAAGTTTATAATAATGTACCCTGAAATATAAAGAACTTGCAATCTGTCAAACGGTTCTTGTCTTTCTAAAGAGTTTACCCTGAAGATATGACAGCACTGTTCAATATTCACTGCCATATGTTGCTGTGTTTACCTTCCGAACAGGGGCACCACGTGGTAATTTTTGGTTTGACATAAGGTCATGTACAGGGCATATTAAATTAAAGCACCATTTTTGGATATTTTTCTTCAATTTGTTTTCATCTCAGGAATTGCCTGTTTAAATATAATACGTCATTTCCATAACACCCTGTATAAGATACGCACGTAGTATGTGGACAAAGTCTATGATCAGATGCAGGAAAATACTTTCTATAAACAAGGTTTTGTTTAAACGAACAGGAATGAATACTTCAAATAAGGAAAAATTTCTTAGCGAAAAAAAAAACAAAAAAAAACGTACATAAAGAATAGATGACTCTAAATGAAAACTGGTGTTTTGAAATTAGATAAAGAAAAACAAGATTTCAATTAGCCTTGTATAATATGTCGATTAACCAATTTTACTTAAAATTTGTAAAAGACACATTAAAACTGTATATAAAGTGTATAAAACGTATCGAATATAATAAACCCCAAAATATGATATGTGGAAGGAAGTCAACAAAAATCATAAAAAAAAACGGAACAACCGGTATATAAGGATGTAATAAAAATCATTAGCCACCTGCTGGTAAACTATAATTATCTAATTTTTCACTTAATTATCTAAAGAATCTACTTATTTTTTTTCGTACCAAAAAGGCGTCCCACACATACAAAATAATATTACTGACAGGTAAAAACAGAGTGACCCCTATTGATTCTCGCTTATATGTAGAGAAATTCATCGCCAACGCATTGTGCAAATTACATTTAGTACTGTTATGATTACCCGAACAAATAATACAAAGCAATGGAACCATACAAACGCGTAGGTTCCATATATACGAGTCGGTGAGTCGGAAGGAACGAAATATAAGTTCATATAAACTTTTTTCGTATAGGCAGGCCTCCCCTTCGGAGATATGGGCTCTCGAAGATCTCCAATGGAATCAAGTTTTTTACACATAATTATTGAACCACCAGGTATATTAAAAATTTGTTTTATATGATTTGTACCAGATAGGATCCTTCAAATTACTATCCAAAAAAGTGTTTTACTGACAGCTGCAGGGACTGACTAGCTGTGCACTCATGGTCCTTTTTTTAACGCCCTGTATGATAAGAACTTTGGACAACGTTTTTTACATACCTTTAACTATTGACTTCATTCATGTCGCTAATCCTAACCGTTTTCGAGAAAACGTTATTTTAATTACATCTTGTATTTGGTGCATCTCGGTAAGAGATACGTCTTTGTTCCTATCAAATGTTGAACCTCAAAATTCCTCTTTTTCATATTTAACCCATGAGAAGTTAGGGGACTCGGTGTAAATAAAATGACGTTTTTTCGAAAACGGTTAGGATTAGCACATGAATGACGAGTAGGTACTTAATTTTTAGGCAACAGTTAAAGGTATGTAAAAAATTGAGATTCCTACTTGATCTGACCATAACACATCGTAACAAGTGTATTTATTATTCATTAATAGTTGCAATTGACTCTATTACATTGTACAATAAATTGCTGATTGAACAGGAGCTCTATAATCGGTAACATAAGTCGTATCGACTATTTGACTACGTAATTACATAAAAATCATCAATTATTAATGACTTTTTAAGAACTCCGTATATAGTTGTAGTATTTTCAGATACATCTTAAGCTGTAAGAGAAAAAATGTAGTGATTCTGCTTAAAGTCCCACTCATTCTTATATTTTCTAAAAACTACTTTCCAATTTTTGTATCATTGC
Source organism: Barypeithes pellucidus (assembly GCA_963991005.1). Taxonomy (NCBI): domain Eukaryota; kingdom Metazoa; phylum Arthropoda; class Insecta; order Coleoptera; family Curculionidae; genus Barypeithes; species Barypeithes pellucidus. The sequence continues at coordinate 15,162,702 of OZ022561.1, read as the reverse complement.
TTCCAGAAGTAAAGTCAACCAAAATAAACCGTTCTGAACAATATTTGTCAGGTACCAGCTTCGTGTTGTAGCCATGAGCGTCGTTAGAAAGTTTTGTAGGGGGTGGCATCAATGATAAAATGAATAATTTTATAAACTTAAAAACTAGGACGCCAGTGGTAGCAAAAAGTATCTTAAAAATACGTAACAAATTATAAAAAAAACATAATTTCTTTTCCGCTAACGAAATAAAAGATTGCAAGTGCCCCATCTTGCCCCTCCCAAACGACGCCCATGGTTGTAGCTATGACGTTAGGGCCAGCGGCGGCTCGTGACCTATAATAGAGAGGGTTCACAAGTATGTGTAACGACCAAACAATTACTTTGCGTTAGGTAAAACATGTATTTATTTTTTAATTTTACCCAAGGAAATACAACTTTTGAAAAATAAGAAAGGTTTTCTTAGTGTGTATAGTGCTTAAACGTAAAGTCCGTTCATCGGTTCTTAATTGTAGATAATTGATCAATAACAGCCTCATTAAAGTTTGGAATACCCTCTATGCATTTTTTTTCATATATTTAATTTTTAAACTTTCTAATAAAGTCACTAGATTTACCCTTTGTGGTCTGCGTTAAATTAATTTCGGGTTTAGGTCTTCCCGCATTCTTCACTTCAATTTTTTGCTCCAAACTCAAAGAGCTAAAGTTATTTTTTAAATAGTCCACCGTCAAACTATTCATTTTAACTTAATAAATGTATAATATTAAAATATTAAAACATACACGCTCGAATTTCTAACTAGATACACGAACAGACAACGGTACGGCGCACACTAAAATTGTGCGCCTTTCCCATGTTAAATCGCCATAGCCCCGCTATCCCCCGCTGTCTCCCGCCACCTGTTACTACAGATAAACTGCATTATGCCCCGCCTACTTAATCGCACATGCGAGCAAGTCTCGTCATAATCGTCATTAACCTCGACCGAGGCACGGTTGCCGGATCGAGAGCCTTTAATATACAGTTTGGTTGACGGTACGATAAAATATTAGGGAGGGTCGGACTTTATACGATAAATAATATTCAATGAATATAAATTAATATTTTTTATTCGTCTTGGAGGTGCACGTGCGCATGTGCTCCTGTGGAAGAACCGCCACCGGTTAGGGCTTTTATTTGTATTACGTTCCTTCGGACATGTCCTAAGCAATCGCTAGCAATAACCGTTCCTTCATTATTGACTTTTCTTTTGCTGACGATCGTAGATACGGACAAATCCTTCACGAAAAAGGCATCGTATTATTGGATTACAATATTCAGTACGCAAAAAATCAATATTATTTGAAACCTGATGATTGACATAGTCCATAAAAGTCTGGTTAGTTTCGACATATGGCGGCGGGCTTAAGATTTTTCAACTGTAAAAAATATTACGACATATATAGAAAGTCCGTATGGATAACTACCATTCGTGGTTCCTAATTTGGAAGGATTTGATAAATGCGTTTTTTTTATAGTTCGTGGTATTGGAAAAAATATGGCCAAATCAATAATGTATTGGCAAAGTCTAACACATAAGTACCATATGGATTTTTCTTTATATTCACTAATTGAATGTAATAAATTCCGTAAAGTACGTTTCACGAAATTCGGATACGACTTAATGATTTCCTGGGTGAGTCCCATTGTGTCGGCACGAGCTTGGCAATAAACAAGTGAAGTATGAAGGGACAGGTGAGCCGTTGCTTCAGAGAATCTAATGTAGGTACGCGTTGCTCTTCGTACATGGTGTAGATTTTTCGCCTTATCAAGTCCTTGTCGCTTTCGTCGAAACATTTGGTGAAATCTTTACGCTTCTTTCTAGATTTAATGGGATTTGACGCGATTCTTTTCACTGTAGTCAGAGGTATCTTAGTCAAATCAGACGTTTCAATCGCAGCAGCACTAGCATAAAGTCCTCTGTTGAGTAAAGAAGTATATACTCTTTTTACAATTTCCCTAGCATCGAGAGATTCATTTTCTTCACTGCAACACTAGAAGAAGCACCATCAATGTTTTTCCATGGACGCCACATACTGTTTTCTTATACGTTTGGTAAAATAATATCGGTAATACAACTAAACTCTTCCAGCAAGAAATAAAAACTAACAAATTTGACCACAAAAAGATATTTAAATATAAATGAAGCAACCTAACCTACCTGATGTGCCTATATTTAATTATAATTATTACAATCCGGTCCTTTCCACATAATAATAACAAACGGTCATAAATAATGGGATGGCCCAGGTACTTTTACGGCAGTCATTAAGTCATATCCATTTTTCTTGAAATAATTTTTAAATATAATAATGACTATTATAAAAAATATAATTATAAGTTCAATATATCATAAAAAAAAATTTGATGTAGCACAACTAGAATTGGCAAAATTTTTTTAATTCATCCATAAGAAGAAATATACGCATGGAAAAATATCACTGGAGTGCCATTGTAAAAAATATAAAAGGACATGTCTGCAGGGACGCCACTGGTGGGTCGATAGAATACATTCTCTAACTAAAATATGTGTTTTTGTATACGATTACCACATACCAAAAATGAAAATAATATCTAAAGTTCTCTCCTAGATATTAAATAATTACGACGTAAAAAGAAATTTTTAACCCCCTGGGCGCCGCGACTCACACTTTGGGAACCCCTAACCTATGGAATAATACTCCGAAATTTTACCATCAACGCCATCAAGGAGCACCATGTATAATTTACAACGTTGCCTTTTTGATTTCGTCTTAATATACCATTAATCTTTTCCATAAAATGATTCAGACCTCTCCGTCGGAATTGTTAGTTCGCAGACCGTGTGACGTCATGGTGCGCCCACTTGACTACTGCATTTAGTGGCCTTTTATGGAGCAGGCACCCACTTGACAGGTGGTTTAATATATGATGTGGTCTGGCTCGGCTTAAGTCGACAAAATAAAGTAAAACAAGGAATTTACTCATTGCATATATCTGGGGCAAGAAGTTTGTTGGGTGTGATGTATTTGTTTCATTTTATTTTGACGTGATCGATTCAGTTTTCACACTTTGTTGCCAGCTGATCTTTTAATTTAATTACGATTTTACATAATGGAAGCCCACTATATTATTTTTTTTTATGATCAATCACAAGCACTATAGGAAAATCCTTTAAGGCACTCTGGGACTAGTGCGTGTGCGCAAAAAGCGATTCACTTTGTTTTTGAATCGTTGGAGGTTCTACTTGTTGGGAAACACGACCTCGAGAAGGTCGTTCCATAAGGATGACGTCCTCCAGATGAAAGAATTCTTAAATAATGAAGTTAAAGGAGTACTAAGCTGAACCATATATGGATGGAAAGAGAGGGAAATCACCAACCTGTCTTCGATGTTCCAGGCTGTTGAGGCTCTTTGTCAGCTCGGGGTTTCCGATCAGACGAATGGCCCTCCTTTCGACGGAATCCAGTAGCCGAAGAGTATGTTTGGGTGCAGAGCTCCAGACATGAGAGCAGTACTCTAGTAATGGTCGAATCTGGGCTTTGTATAGTGTCAAAAATTATTGAGGTGTGTCAAACTTTTTGGTCGGGAAGAGGAGTACACCAAGTTTCTGTGAAAACTGCTGCCTCGGTTTTCTTAGCGTTAAATTCGACTTGGTTACTGTCACCTCAAGCCAAAATTTCTTCCAGGTCTTTGTTGAGCTGTGATACTTCATGCTGTCTGCGAAGATGTGCGTCGGCAGCCGATGTTTGTGCATTCAAAGAGAAATATGAGATAAGTGTGCTATCGTCAGCAAAGCTAAATATGGAATTTTTAGTTTTTACTAGAAGGTCGTTAATGTAGAATAAGATGAGGGTGAGAGACAATATGGAGGAATATCGACATTGATGGTGAAGGTATCTAAGAGAAATCCGTCAATCGCAGCTTGCATGAGACCGGTCCTTTAGAAAGCTAGACAACTATTTTTTTATTTTTTTTTTATTATCAAACACAAGCACTATAGGAAAAATCCTTTAGGGCAGGCTGGGAGTGGTGCGTGTGCGCAAAATGCGATTCACGTTGGTTTTGAATCGTTGGAGGTTATATTCGTTGAGAAAAACGACCTCGGGAAGGTTGTTCCACAAGAATGAAGTCCTCCAGATGAAAGAATTCTTAAATAATGAAGTTCGAGGAGTACTAAGCTTAACCACATATGGATGGGAGGCAGTGGTTCGTCGTGTATTTCTGCTAATCCTCGCTCTGGGCGGAATTAAGAGGGCGAGGTCAGCCGAGCACCTTCCATGAAAATATCTGTAAAAGAGAGGCAAATCCCCAACCTGGCTTCGATGTTCTAGGCTGTCGAGGTTCTTCGTTAGCTCGTGGTCTCCGATCAGACGAATAGCCCTCCTTTCGATGGAATCCAGTAGCCGACGAGTATGTTTGGGTGCAGAGCTCCAGAATGAGAGCAGTACTATAGTGATGGTCGAATCTGGGCTTTGTATAGTGTTAAAAGTTGTTGAGGTGTGTACAACTTTCTGGTTCGGAAGAGTACCCCAAGCTTCTGAGAAGCTATCTTGGCGATTGCCACAACGTAGTTATGCCAAGACATATTTCCTCCCAGATTAACGCCCAGCAAATTAATAGATGAAGCCAGTGGGCTTGCGTGTCCGGCCATGGACAGAATCGACTGAGCATACCATAAGATCGCAGTTTACTTAGAAGCCCCTCATGCCAAACACGATCAAAGGCTTTAGAAATATCCAGTGCAATAGCCCGAGACTCTATGATGTTCGATTTCATTGATCGAAAGATGGGTGACATAGGCTAGAAGATCTCCCATTGATCTGGATATTACACTGACAAAAATGCATTTACCAATGTCGTGGGTTACAAAATTGGAGCTACTGTAACGCACCTCTCTATGTTGTTCTAACTCAGGCTATGAATTATTACAAATCATTTAAAAACGCTACAATAATTCAGGTTCTTTTGGTTCGCCTCAACCCAGAAAGAGATTTTTTATCAACATTTTAAACATATTTGGGATTACCACAATCCCTTATCTTGTAACTATTTTATGAGTTACCTGAACTCAGTTTTTGGGTTGGAATAATTCAGGATTCATTTAAAATAACCCAGAAAACGTGCTACAAAACCCCATATCGAGGGTATTTACCGGTCGTAAGGTCACGGAAAGTTCCGAATTCGTGCTCGTGCAGATTTAGCGGGGTTCATTCCATTGTTATTAGTCCATTTTCCATCGATCGCGCGTAGAGGCACCTGTTTGCCGTTGCGCCGTGTCCGGGATCTTCCATTTTTGCTCTCTGTGCGTGAAAATTTGTGTTTAGCATAATTTTGGTCAGTTGGCGTAAAATGGAGGGACAGGAGGGAGATGCATTTACACTGTTATTATTGGAATGGAGCCTTATTATTTATAAGTATATATTAATATTATAATATTATTAATACGTATTTACTCAAGATTTGTACATGTTTTACACATGAAATGTTATTTTTCGTTGTTAAGTGTATTCTTAAATTAGAGTCTTTGGGAGCCCTTACATTGTGTTTTATTTTATTAATAAACTTATTAAACCATTGTTCTTATATTATTTTGTACAGAACCAGTGTATGTTATATATATAATATATATAATATTTTGAGTTCCGATAGTCCACAATTTAGGTACTGGTAGTCCAAAATTTGGACTCTGGTAGCCCAAAGGGTGAGTTATTCCAGCCACCATCGTAAGCTAGAACAACTTAAATGCAAAGTTTTGATAGCTCGAATCATGAGTTAATCTAGCCCGACTTCTGTGCTATAATAACTTATGAACAGTGAGTTGATGCAATTTCATCGATTGGGTTGCCGTAATTCAGAGGTCTGGGCTGTCCCCTATTAGCAACACGCTTCGGTCTAGGAGAACTCATATTTGAGTTATATCAACTCGAGATTTCGCTCAGTGTATATTTGTTTAATGTGATAGTATACTGAAAATGTACGTTTTGAAGTTTTTTTGGTTCTTAACAATAAATATAAAAACTCGGTCACTATTTTGATTTACTTGAATGGCTCGCCCCTCTCCAAACGAAGTTCTGGATTCGCGCTTGTCAGCAAGTCAAACGTGTTTTGACAAGGGGGTCATCAGGAGAACTCATATTTTGCAGATAATAACACATTGAGAGAGTATGTTGATGCATATCTTGAAGACCGGGGGTTTGTTCGGAATACATCCATCTTTTTAAAAAATTTGTTTTATCATGGTTCAAGTATTTTAGCCAAAAAAAAAACCTCCTTTATACTTCCTTTCCTACACTGGGAGCTTTATTTTTATATCTTTTTGTGCACATGTCAAATCAATCAATTTCGATTGCAACCAAAATAACGAAATGTTTACAAACATTCATACCAAATTTGTAAAACCCCATATAAACATCTAATTACAAAAAAGGATAACAGCTTTTACAGTTTAGCACAAATAAAAATAACATCGGGTACGAAATATTTTTTGTTTTTTTTTTTACAAAAGTTTAAATTTCTCTTTAAAAAACTCAAAGCCTTCAATTCGGTCATGAAATTTCAATTTGGTGTCGATTCTTCTTTGCACAATAGAAATCTACGGTGCCAACACCCACTGAATAATATTTAACGACTTATCCGCATTATTTCTTATTATTTATGCTATTTTTCTTACGGCTGGTTATCGGCGATGTTATTTTTGCCGATTACGCGATTGCTGTCTTTCGACATTGACCCACAGCCATATAAGTCCTTATTCCAACAGTCTGGTCGACCTGGTGCAAGAAGCTTATGGGACGGTGGTACCTCTCGTCGGCCGTGGCACCGAGCCCGAGATGCATGCATCAAAAGGGAGGACGAACGAAATCAGGCCGCTGAAAAAATCGCAAATGGTATCGGAATTATAATATATTGTTAGGATCAATCACGTTTCCCCTCCGAAGGTTTAATATTTTAAAACAATTGTACTTGTTTTCTATGAAATTGCTGTAGTCATTTGGGCCACCACACGTCAGTAGCGGCTCGCGGCTTAGAAATGCAGGGGTTACACTCATTGTTCATCATTAGAGACCGCATTTTAAGCATTATGTTTATTGCTGAACAAAGGTTATTATATCCGGCAACAGCGCAAGTCGTCGAGTGATTCTCCGAAGAACTTTTTTCTCCTATATTTTATTTTTGCTTCATTTGCTTGTTTGATAAATTTTTTGATTTTTTAACACTTTTTGTCTACTATTTTTATGCATTTTTAAGTACTTTTTACACTTTTTTGCGGTTTTTTTATCTGGTCTTTAATTATAATATACAGGGTCCGCAAACGAAGCGTGGACGGAAGATTAAATCGTTATCGAAGAACTTATCAACAATACTGAAACAGCTTGAGATATTGGATTAAAAGCGGCATGTTTTAAAAATATTTTACATTATACAGGGTGGCCCAAAAAAGTGTGACAGCATAAAGTTATATTTTTTTAAATGGGACACCCAGTATTTTATTGCATATTTAGGTTCGTATTACTATCGTTTATAAGTGACTCGAATTTTATTTAATTTGATTACGTAGTTTCGGAGAAATAAATTAAAAACTGAAAAAAAAAGTTTTGCAGTCCTGAATAAAAAAATCAAAAAAAACAATCCAAAACTATTTTTTTAACCTCGGCATTGAGTGAAATTTATGACAAGAGGTCTAGAGATACTATGAATGTAATTGCGGTTATTTATTTTATACAGGGTGTTCATAATAAGCTTTCAAAAACCCCACATTTTAAAATAATTTTTCTCAAGTTTTTCAAATGGAACACCCTATATATTATTTGGCTATTTGACACAGAATTCATAGACAATTTTTTTTTGTAATACAAGCATATAAGTTATATCCAGCCGTTTTCGAAATAATTATAAATATCATAAATTATGTTGTTTAAATAGAGTTTTTATTGGGAAATTTTCTTATAGGCGACTAGACTAATAATTGTAAACTAAAGTAAAAGTTCAAAATAGCTTCCTTTTCCTCTTAGTATTTTAGTTATTTCGATATACATTTTAAAAGCATACATTTGTGCTACTTTTATTATTTAATTTTATTTTTTATTCTTAATCGAGTTGCCATGATTTCTTTTTGTTTAGATTGTCACTATAACAGCCAAATAAAATTATTTACATTTGTTAAGTCGTCGAAATTAAGTACTAACTTACACAAAATGTCGAATTTTACAACTTTAGAAATGGTAAATATGATTTTTATGCTGGGTGAATGTGCAAGAAATTGCCTCCTCGCGAGCCGAGTGTATGCTGAAAGATATCCAGATATTGAGAGAAAGCCGAGACCAAAAACCTTCGAGAAGTTGTTGCAATGATTTGTAGGAACAGGAAGCACTGCTTACACAAAAAGGATGATAATCAATCAACCCGTTATTAATGAAGAAAATTAATTAAGAGTTCTGTTGGCAGTAGAGGAAAATCATTAAATTAAGTAAAAGGAAGCTATTTTGAACATTTACTTTAATTTACAATTATTAGTCTAGTCGCCTATAACAAAATTTCCCAATAAAAACTCTATTTAAACAACATCATTTATGATATTTACAATTATTTCGAAAACGGCTGGATATAACTTATATGCTTGTATTACAAAAAAAAATTGTCTATGAATTCTACGTCAAATAGCTAAATAATATACAGGGTGTTCCATTTGAAAAACTTGAGAAAAATCATTTTAAAATGTGGGGTTTTTGAAAGCTTATTATGAACACCCTGTATAAAATAGAAAACCTCAATTACATTCATAGTATGTCTAGACCTCTTGTTATAAATTTCACTCAATGCCGAGGTTAAAAAAATAGTTCTGGATTGTTTTTTTTATTTTTTTATTCAGGACTGCAAAACTTTTTTTTTTAGTTTTTAATTTATTTCTCCGAAACTACAGAACCAAATTAAATAAAATTTGAGGCACTTATAAACGATAGTAATACGAACCTAAATATGCAATAAAATACTGGGTGTCCCATTTAAAAAAATATAACTTTATGCTGTCACACTTTTTTGGGCCACCCTGTATAATGTAAAATATTTTTAAAACATGCCGCTTTTAATCCAATATCTCAAGCTGTTTCAGCATTGTTGATAAGTTCTTCGATAACGATTTAATCTTCCGTCCACGCTTCGTTTGCGGACCCTGTATACAAAATTAGTATTAGCTATTTTAAAGTAAATTGGTCAATCCTATTTCTGTTTCCAGAAGCTTCCCCGACAATTAACAAGCAATGGAGGCGAAAGAACGCATATGCAGTAAAACCTCTCATAACGGACACCTCTAATAAGCGGACATCTCCATTAAGCGGACATTTTCTCATAGTCCGGAACTAGGTATATGAAATTCCATGAAAATCAATCTCTCTTGGGCGGACTCTCCTTTGGGCGGACGCGGACAGGCTGTTTTCATACAAAGAGTGCGGAAACCCTCTTTTAAACGGACAAACAAATTTTTAAAGTATTTGGGAGACGAATAAGTACGGTGCAAAGACTCTCTGAAGCCAGACCGGCAACCAGTCGCGTATGCATGGCAGAGCGAAAGGACTTCGCCGAATGAAAGTATGTGATTCCCCGACAGCAGTCCGCCGTTTATTTGTGAGTTGTAAGATTAAAATCGTAAACAATGGCACAAAAATGTCTCGTTTTGAGTCTGAAAGAGAATATTGATATTGTGGAAGTTTGTAATTTGATAACAATGATTTGGGCGAGTTCATTAACATTGATAGCAATGTGCTATTAGAAGATGATAGTGACCCCATTCCTACCGATTATGTAGTCCAAACTGAAACCACATAACTATCTGACGACTCTGATGGAGAAGTAATCGAACAAATGTCACCAATTATCAGCAAGCCGTTAGTATGGTAAAGGAATTGAGAGTATGCAAAGAATAGAGGTGACTCTACAGCAATGCAATTGTTATCAGACTTGGAATTATATTTTCTAGATTGCAAGTATAAAACGCAAACACGTCAAACTACGTTATTAGATTTTTTTAGTACTACATCCTAACTAAAACTTAGTGTATTTTTGTTATGCTATGTTCATTTGTACATACATATACATAGTAATAATTTTGCATTTACATATAACCTAATAACAAATTTTCCATGGGCGGACACCTCTATTAGGCGGACACATTTAGACGGTCCCGTAGGTGTCCGCCTAAGGGAGGTTTCACTGTATTTTTATTTCGTGGATTATAACAATTTCCTATGCCCAACCTAAGATAAAATTCATGAAAATTTTTCATGAAAATATATATTTTATATACAGTATATTTTAAAAAATATACCTTTCTGGTATAATACAATAAACACTCTGTCTCTGTATATATCGCACCTTTGCTTCAAAAGTGATACAACTCAAAAAGCTCAGATTTTTAGAAATCGCAAAAAACTAGTTGATGAATGGCTAAAATCCTTTCCAAAAGTCTCATTAAAAGTTACCTGTAAATTTCCATTAAAAGTTCGCTAATTTTCGCTACACAAAACCAATTTTAAATTCTTAAAAATTAGGCCCACATATCAATAAAGCCCAAATAATATTCCGCCCACCTAGCACCGCCACCACCTTTTGCATTCTAAATATAACGCTATGACGTACCCGGTGCGCCTCGACCATGGAGGTGTTAAGAATCGGTCCATATGGGATGCTGCTGGTCACCTAGTGGACACACATCACGCGGCGCGATTTCAGTCGACCACCGGCTTCCGATCAAACGAGATATACAAGAAATCGAGATATTATTTTAACATTTTATTTGTTTACAAAAGTATTTATTTGAAGTAATTTAAGGAAATTATAATTTATTACTGTTTTTTTTTTGCTTATAGTGATCAAGTGACATAAACTGTTAAGTCGTTTTTAAGCGTTAATATACAGAGTGTTACAACCCTCGGACAAGCTTCTTATACGAGGAAAAGTTAGGGTAAGTAAAGGCACAATTATATCATGTTTTTACTTCAGATCAAAGAACTTCAACAAGTCGTCCTTAATATTTATTAATTATTTACTTGGATGACATTGGCGATAGAAGCCTCAGGCGAATATGTGCATCATTCAAGTTTCTTTGGCACTTTTACTAATTTTACAATTTTATTAATTTGATAAATTATTAAATATGCTCTTCGTCCTAGCTGTTCCTCCTTTTAGGGTTCCCATCATCCACTATAATATACTTTTCGACTTAAAGAATTCAATGTAGGCCTCGCCTACAGTGCCGAAATTATAACGGACTATTTGGGGTCCTCACATAACTAACAATACTTGAAAATTGCTTTTTTTTAACTACGCAAGCTTGTTTGTTTTATTTTCTACCATTCAATATCGAAAAAAATTGATTCTATTTCACAGCTCTTGCATGGGCCCCCACATTAGCAGTGTCCCGGACCCCGCCAACGTTAAATGGGGCCCTCACATAACTAACAATACTTGAAAATTGCTTTTTTAACTACACAAGCTTGTTTGTTTTATTTTCTACCATTCAATATGGAAAAAAATTGATGCTATTTGGCAGCTCTTGCATGGGCCCCCACATTAGCAGTGTCCCGGACCCCGTCATATTTAAATGCGGCCCTGGTCGCCGACGCACATTTGAAAGGTTGTCGCATTTAGGCTATCGTCCAGTGGCGGTTCTTTCACAGGAGCACATGCGCACGTGCACCCCCAAAACGAATAACAAAAATATTAATTTATATTCATTGAATGTTATTTATCGTATAAAGTCCGACCCTCCCTAATATTTTATCGTACCGTCAACCACACTGTATATTATAGGCTCTCGATCCGGCAACCGTGCCTCGGTCTAGGTTAATGACGATTATGACGAGACTTGCTCGCATGCGCGATTAAGTAGGCGGGGCATAATGCAGTTTCTCTGTAGTAACAGGTGGTGGGAGACAGCAGGGGGATAGCGGGACTATGGCGATTTAACATGGGAAAGGCGCATAATTATAGTGTGAGCCTCGCCGCTGTCTATCTGTGCATCTAGTTAGAAATTCGACGTGTATGTTTTAATATTATATGTATATTTATTAAGTTAAAATGAATAATTTGACGGTGGGCTATTTAAAAAATAACTTTAGCTCTTTGAGTTTGGAGCAAAAAATTGAAGTCAAGAATGCGAAATTAATTTAACGCAGACCACAAAGGGTAAATCTAGGGACTTTATTAGAAAGTTTAAAAATTAAATATATGAAAAAAAATTTATAGAGGGTATTCCAAATTTTAATGAGGCTGTTATTGATCAATTTTGTACAATTAAGAATCGAAGAACGGACTTGACGTTTAAGCACTATACACGCTAAGAAAACCTTTCTTATTTTCCAAAAGTTGTATTTCCTTGTGTAAAATTAAGAAATATGTTTTACTTAACGCATTTTCTTATTACTTTTTTTCTTTCTACATTTAAAACGCCTAGAAAGTAATTGTTTGATCGTTACACAAAAATAAAATTTTAAAAATAATTTCACCATACTTGTGAACCCCCTCTATCATAGGTCACGAGCCGCCACTGCTATCGTCATAGATTGGGCCAAATTATTACATAGTTGAGAACACGAACAAACCCGATAAATAAATTAAAATGGAAATTTTCCGAAAAAATTATTTATTAACAAGAAGAATTTTCTAATTTACTCAGATTTAATACTCGCGCCCACACCTTGTCCTTACGGTAAATTACAAAAAATATCATTACATATTTTCCATTTTTTTTGAAAAAATATTACAGTTAATATATTCAATGTTGTTACGTTTAATAATTTGTTATGTATTAATTTAGGCACAAGGTTGCACAATTCTAATTTCTAAATCACTGTAATTCCGCAGTGCAGTTTACTGTAACGTGGTATTAAAAAATTGCTCAGTTTAAAATTTAAATCAGGACGAATAATTGTCACCAGTGGGTTTGGAGAACTGGCTTTATATTTTATCGGTGGTAAAACCTGCCTTATACAGGGCGTTACAGTTTCGGCCTTCACCATTGGGATTTCGGAAAATGTAAGAGATACGAAGACTGTTAAATTGGGGCGAAGTTGTTTAATTATGGGCCCAATAATATCCTGCAAAAAAATCAAAAATAAATGCAGGGGCATGGAAAAATCTAAAATTTTGCGTTCCGGATTTTATTTTTTTCCGACTTTGTTCGAAGAGATAAATTTCACTTCATTGCTACTTTTTATTTTCCACATAATAGCATTATCAGATCCGTACTGCGACGTTTCGTCTTTGGGTCACCATCATCAATTTATTTTTTTAAATACAGGCCCGGATTTTTTTGTTTGGATTATGCAAGAGGACCAAAATCTGCGTTCAGTGGTATACAACACTTACCGGTTTTTTCGACGTTTTGTTGCTTAAATTGGCCATCTTCATTAAAATACCCCTAGTATGTTCCTGTAATTTACTTTTGTTTCAAAGAAGCTGAATATTTTAATATTATTATATACCACTGAACTTAATTCCTCTTTCATGATTTAAACAAAAAGATCCAGGCCCGTATTTAAAAAAATTAAGTTGATAATGGTCGGAGATTCCGTCTTGTGGGGAATAAAAAGTAGCAATGGTAAGTGAAATTTATTTTTGGACATCTTGTCGGGCAAAGTCAGGAAAAAATAGAAACCGAAACGAAAATTTTTAGATTTTTCCAAATATTTTGGAAGCCCCTGTATTTAATTTTGATATTATTGGGCCCATAATTCGGCGCAACTTTGCCCCAATTTAACCGACTTCGTATCTCTTACCGTTTTCGAAATCCCAATGAATTTGTAACATCCTGTATAGTGACCAGCAGAAAGAGAACACAATGGGAAAAAATTATTTATGAAATCAGTAAATTCACTTCACTCTAAAAATATTCCTTCCTTTGTCTAATTAACAGAAAACGACAAAGAAAAATTATACTAATTTTCAGACCTTTCCGATGGTTTTTCAGGGAAGTTGTTTACAACGTACCTAAGAATGTGAATTGTTCTTTCTTCAAAGACTGTGAACCCAAGCCCTATCCTCCTTGATTGAAAATCCTTGCAAATAATCCATTGATTGATTATTAAGAAATATTTGTGGCTTAAGCCGGGGTTAGACGAGTGGTGTACCAGTGGCGGCTCGTGACCGTGGTGAAATTATTTTTAAAATTTTATTTTTGTGTAACCACCAAACAATTACTTTGTAGGCGTTTTAAATGTAGAAAGAAAAGAAGTAATAAGAAAATGCGTTACGTAAAACATATTTTTATTTATTTTTTATTTTTAGACAAGGAAATACAACTTTTGGAAAATAAGAAAGGTTTTCCTAATGTGTATAGTGCTTAAACGTAAAGTCCGTTCTTCGGTTCTTAATTGTAGAAAATTGATGAATAACAGCCTCATTAAAGTTTGGAATACCCTCTATAAATTTTTTTTCATATATTTAATTTTTAAACTTTCTTATAAAGTCCCTAGATTTACCCTTTGTGGTCTGCGTTAAATTAATTTCGGGTTAGGTCTTCCCGCATTCTTCACTTCAAACTCCAAACCAAACTCAAAGAGCTAAAGTTATTTTTTAAATAGTCAAGCGTCAAACTATTCAATTTAACTTAATAAATATATAATATTAAAACATGCACGCTCGAATTTCTAACTAGATGTACGAACAGACAACGGCGCGGCGCATACTAAAATTGTGCGCATTTTCCATGTTAAATCGCCATAGCCCCGCTGTCTCCCGCTACCTGTTACTACAGAGAAACTGCATTATGCCCCGCCTACTTAATCCCACATGCGAGCAAGTCTCGTCATAATCGTCATTAACCTCGACCGAGGCACAGTTGCCGGATCGAGAGCCTATAATATACAGTTTGGTTGACGGTACGATAAAATATTAGGGAGGGTCGGACTTTATACGATAAATAATATTCAATGAATATAAATTAATATTTTTTATTCGTTTTGGAAGAACCGCCATTGTGGTGTACTCGGCGTATACTTGCCACGTGGCGTGAACGGTTTATATGTACAATAAGTGACAATTCTACCATTCACACGACACTTGGCAAGTATACGCCAGTACATAAATTGGTCAAGTGCACCAGTCGTCTCAGCACGGCTTGACGCGAATAAAAAAACACATTTTACTTTCAAAATCTTGACCGTTTGTCTATTTTTACCTTGCTTTGGGTCTCCACTTGTTTATTACCGGTCATATTAGTATAAGCCTTATAAACACAACAGGACATTCTTTTAATACATTCCATTATTTCACAGCCGTATCTCATCAATTGTCTCAATTCGTCTTTTTCGCTATATCTCGGTGATTTTTTATGCACTTTAATCACGTACATATACTTGATTGAAGCCTTGTCGACTTTCAGGAAATCCATGAGGTTCCCGTATGACAGCCCTTGAATGTCGTAAAGAGAACCGTATTCAAAATTTCTGGCAGTTATTGCGCTTTTCCCCTTTTTGGCGATTTCTTTTAGATCATTAGTTTCTTCTCCTGAGGCGCTACAAAATCCGTACGGGTAGCAGACGGCTTCACTCCCTTCCTGAAGAGAAATGAGGAGTTTGATGGCAAACTGATAACTGTAAATTGCATTTATTAAAGCGGTGGTTTCCGGACATTGATGTACATAGTGTTCCTTCCAATGCTTTATTTTTTCTAAAATATTAACAATAATCATATAGAGGATGACCCACAACTTATGGGCCACCCTGTATAGAGACTGATTTTATCAGTCTATAGACTATAAAATATAAGTCAATCTTCTGTTTGAGTTTTTGTTCCACAAGTGAAAATACAGGGTGTTATGGAAATGACGTATTATATTTAAACCGGCAAATCCTGAGATGAAAATAAATTGAAGAAAAATACCCATGAATGGCGCCTTCAATTAATGACCGGATTATATCACCTTATGTCAAATCAGACAAACACATGTGGGGCACTGGCGTAATATGTAAACAATCAACACTGAGGTCTGTAGGGTCAAAAGACGTCAGCGCATTTCGGCCGGTGTTATCATATCTACACGGCAAACTCTTTAGAAAAAAATTTGTAATTTTAACAATTTATGAACAAATATGATTCCATAAAACCGACGGCGAAAGATGTTTTGCAGAACAAATAATGGTAATATCACACACAAATTTCAAATTCGTTACAAGCACAGGAAAGTAAATAGGTCAAACGTCATTGACCTTTTAAATAATAATTATCGTTCAAACTCTTTAAAAAAAATGCAATTTTATTTAAGCCTCATGCTTTCTGACCTTTACTTATTTAAATACAATTACTAGTTTCATAATTTCACACAGACCACACATAATCTAAGTTTTAGGAAAAACCTCTCACATAACCTCAAAAATAGCAGCTATTCACATGGAAAGAATCCACGCGAACGCTGTTTTAATTTTGGTCCTTTTTTCTCGCGTAGATTTGTTTATTTAACTAATTTAAAACACACACATTTTATATACATACAATGCAATCCTTCAATTTTAAAATGACAGTTTATCTACGAACCATAAAACAGTTAACCTACGAACGAACGAAATAGATACCTTCAAAACTAGGAATAGAGATGGGCAATATTTGACAGTTTGATATTTCACGAGATTCTTCTCTATTACTTGGCTATTTACCGCGCGATCTCTTGCAAGGCGTTTAATTGATATGGCGTTAATGGAATTTCGACCAAATTGAATAAAATGATAGTGGTAGCTGATAATACTGAGACTGTACTTTTTCTTTTGAGAAGCTTAAAAAATTAAATTAGCCAGCTCTACTCCAAATGACAAGACTGACGAAGATTTTATTTTCTTCCTCGCGCGGCCATCTCTCCATCTCTTTCACACAATCCACTCGGCGCCGGGCCGACTTAGGTCTATGGGTACAAGCGTGCGACTTGCACGTGTCAGTAATAGAAGAACAGCGTTAGGGTGCGGTCGCTTCTGTTGATAACCATTTACACTCTCGGCTATCCGCTTTGTTTTCAGAAGGTACGCGTATAATAATTGATTTTCGGGCTACGCGTCAAAACTTTGTATATTATTGTGTGTTTATAGACGAACCTAAGTTGCTCAGTTAAAACGAGTAGTTTATTTTGAACGCCTGACTGGATAGAAAAATGGAATGTCGCCGACGAATAAGTCAAATTTCGTCGCATCGCGTGTAATAAAATCTAATGATCTGATCTGGTTTGTTCCTGATATGCCACCACAGGGTGACATGACGAACAAACCCGAACAAACGCCGGATGAGGTGTGGGTTTATGGGGCTGAACCCCACTTTTAAAACGGTCGATTTGAAAAAAAAATATGTAGCGTTTCTCTAGGACACCCAAGGAGTCACCCATTTAAATATAATACGTCATTTCTATAACACCCTGTATACTAGTGGAGAGGCATTTACAAACGTCATCCTAGAAATTCTTATGATTATATAAAATTACAATATTACTGAATAGCTATCAAGAACTCACCTAAAAATAAATCCGTCGATATCCTTTGCATATCGTTTAACCCTAGAACAACAGGAAAGTTTACAGTCAAGTCCACCCCTGCATCTTGCTTTCGTCCTCCCGGGCTTGACCTATGCTTTGAACAAAGCTTATTGACTTGGGAAGAGTCTCTGTTTTCTTTCTTGGAGTTACTTTTGCCACAATTGCTATTGCAACTAGCTCTTACTTGTTCTGTAGTATCAATTCGGCTACGTGAGCGACATTTTTTCAGATTATCATCTTTGCTGGAACTGCCTAGACAATAGTCATTTGTGGAGTTTTCCTCATTACTAGAAGTCGTGTTATTTTCAGATGAGTTACTAGCTCTCCTGTGTTTCGTTTTAATAATCGGGCTACGGGAACGAGATCTTCTAGTATCATCATTGGTGCAATCCTCACTACTTGAAGATTTTCTTGAGTTACTAGGCGTGGTGTTATTTTTTTCAGAGGTGATACTAGTTCTGCTGCTCTCTTCAGTTTTAATAATCGGGCTACGGGAGCGAGATCTTTTTATATCGTCATTGGCGCAACCGTCAGTACAACCATCACTTGTCGAGATTCTTGAATTACAGTTATCTTTTCCATCGTTGTTACTAGTCCTTCTTTGTCCCGTTTTATTTATCGGGCTACCGGAGCGAGATTGTTTCATGTCGTTATTTTTCGACTCGGCGTCACATCCATCATTTACGGCGTCTTCTTCCTTTTTAGAACCATCAGTTAGTCCGTCCATTTTTTCTGCTCTTGGACTAGTGCAGGAGTGGCTATTTGAACCCCTTTTGTCGTTCCTCGGACTACCGGAACGTGATTTCCCTGTTCCATCTTTTGAACCGTTAGACCGAGACGTATTGTTGCCAAGATCGCAATAATTTCCAGACTTCTTATTACTCTCCTTCTGTTTATTTTTAATAAATGCATCGTATGCATCCGGATTGCAACATGGTACTATAAAGTAGTCCATTATTCGTACGGAATTTGGATTTTTTGTTAGGTACTCAATCATATAGAGAGTGTTTGAGACCGCCATTGCATTTTCTCCGTTCAGACCTGCTTCTACGAATGTGGCCATTTTTGGACCTGCCGTATTACTAAAACTTGACGTTATTAGGATCATGTAAATTGGTTTTCCTAAAAAATTGTATGATTTATAACGAAGAATGGATGATGGCGAGTCCGGAGAAATGGACCAAACTCCAGGAGCTTATTGTATACGTGAAAATAATATAAAAGAATCCGATTTTCATTTGTTTCATACATTAACATTTTTTGGAGCATAAATGTTCAAAAATATCGCCGATAGGCTGCAGTATTTCTAATACGTCTCCTGTGCCTCCCAAGAGTTTTACATTTACTTGTAACCTTCATTTGTTGAACCAGTCCCATAAATATAAATCTAGTGGTGTGAGATCTGGAGATCTTGGAGACCAACTAATAGGACCAGACCAATCCAAAGCCTTATAAACCTTTCGTCCAAATTTTGCTGACCTGATGCGTAAAATGTCCTAATTCTCTAGTAGTTCTTGAAAATAAATAAAAATCGGGTACAGACGGAAGAGTTTTTTTATATTATTTTCACCTAAGTATACAATACGATCATGTAGTTTGGTCTGTTCCTGCTGATCCCTTTATATCTACAATACAAACAAGACAGACCCGGCTAGACACTCATGCGAGTACTTGTGCGTAATGATTAGGGGTGCCAGTCCCGAAACTTTGTTCCAATCCCGGGATTTTCGAGATAAAAAGTATCTAATCCCGGGATTCCGGAAATCCCAAAAAAAATTCACACGAGAAGATTGTGTTTACTAAATATATTGAAACGCAACACCTTTATCGTTTTAGAAAAACATAAACAAGAAGTTCGGCGTTGGATAAAAGAAATGCGAACGTGGCTATATTTGTTGCTGTTACAATAATATTTTGATGACTGTTGGTAATATGGCAATGAAAATGAAGGAATGGTTTCAGATAATAAATAGGCAGTATTTTGTTGTATTTTGAATTAGTGCTGGGATATCGATGTTGACCATCGATGTTAACATCGATGGCTTAAAAACATCGGATGTAAACATCGATATTTAAAAACGTATATTTGCGATTAGGAATCAATTAGACACTAAACTTAATATTAGAAAGAATTAAAAAATTATCAAACGTCAAAAGACTAAATAACAAAAATTTAAAAAAATAATAAGTAAACAAAAAAATAAGACAAATATTAAAACATAATATTTTATAACTGCATTAATTGCAGTCACTAACAACTTATAAACTATTTTTTTTTGTGAAACTAGATTAATTAGCGTCCCAGACTTTTTTATTAATAGATTGCAAGAAAAGTAACTTAGAAGTTTCTTTCCTTGCAAGCTATTTCGTTTTTGGGCCATAGTTTCGCCGGCTTTGGAACAAAAAGATTTCAACCACCTTTAGCAAATGAAATCAAAAGCTGTCGTTCTTGTGCTGGGAAAATTGAGTTTCAGATTACAACTTAGTTCCTTGCTTTGTTATAACATTGAACATCGAAAGGTAAACATCGATGTCGAAAACATCGAACATCGGTAGCAGAACATCGATGTTTCAAAAACATCGATGAACATCGCTCAGCACTATCCGCTGACTAGAAGCAGCGTTCTCTTTCCACACTTAAACCCTCAAAATGAGGGATTAATAAAAAAATTCAATCACTCAAAAGTAAATTTGTTGACCGTTAAATGAAATTCAATATTTCTTAACATTTTTTTGGGGCTCAATTTTTCCTTTCTTAAAGTACATAAAATAGTATATAAACCACGTAACTCAAGTGCCCTTTTAGTCCCTAGGTTCACTATTAAAATCCTCTTTTTTAGTGATCTCTGAAAACCGAAGCTAAAAAACTACATTATTTTGTAAATTGTCTATTTGTATCGCTGGAGCGAAAAACCGCTATAGTACTCGATTATTAAAATAATCGACATCTCTCGATTATTAAAAAAAAATCCGCTCGAGTTATAAATTCAAGAGAAAATCGTCGCTTGTTACGACGTATATTCGGGCAGTTTTTCGCTCGATAGGAAATACTCTAGTTATACATTCAGGCGAATAATCGAATCCTTTCACTTGATACCCGATCTTCACGCGCCACCCAAAATGTGCCGATTGGCGACGTTCGAGTTTGACGCTCAGAAGGCTGACACGACATACGTCTTTCTTAAAGGCACATAAACGAGAAGGTGCATATAAAAAAGTATGCCAAATTCCTTAGTGTCTTCATCGCGAGATAGGGTTTTGTTTTGACTTGCTAGCTAGCGGCAGAATCAACTGTTCTTCCTTAATAAAAACTCTAGACTAAACTTCTAAACTTACAACACAATAGAATATCCAAATTTGCCTTCTGCGCTAAGGCCAGGAACTACCGGTACCGACAGCGCTTTTAAACCTGGACATCGTGTTTCCCGGTGATTCTAATTCTTCATCCGAATCTGATCCACAACTTCCTGAGAATACCAGTTGTGACCCAACATTTTTATCAACTACCAGTGAACCTCACTTAATAACTCAGAATGAATTAAATGACTTGATACGTGACCTAGGATTGTCAAGACAAAAATCGGAACTTCTTGGTTCTAGACTTCAACAGTGATAAAAAAGCAAGTGTTTGTCACTTTACCGAAAACGGAATGTAACATTATCAAGTTTTTTTTTTAAATGGAATGGTCGCTATGTGTCTGTTGTGATATTTATGGTTTAATGAATGTACTTAATATGGAACATCGTAGCGAGTGGCGTTTATTCATAGATTCATCGAAATACAGTCTAAAAGCAGTCCTTCTTCATAATGGAAACAAAAAACCATCCACTCCCTTAGCCAATTCAGTGACCATGATAGAAACGTATGACAACTTAGCAACCATATTAAATCGTGTTAAATATGAACAGTATCAGTGGGATATCTGTGAAGATTTAAAAGTGATAGGTATATTGCTAGGACTTCAAGGGGGTTTTACAAAGTATTGCTGTTTTTTGTGTATGTGGGACAGTAGGGCAACAAAAGAACACTACAGTAAAAAGGATTGTCCCTGGTACTTCAAACATTAAATATGCCCCCCTTGTTAACCAAAAAAATGTGCTGCTACCGCCTCTCCATATTAGGTTTGGACTACTGAAAAACTTTGTCAAAGCCATGGACAAAGAAGGTAGTGGTTTCCTGTACCTAAGAGAAATATTTCCTCACCTAAGTGATGCAAAATTAAAAGCTCCTAGATAATCTCCGTTTTCAAGAACAATTAATTGAAAAGGAATTGGCAGCTTGGACGTGTTTTGTTTTGTACAGTAGTGAAAGGATTTCTGGGCAACAAGAAAGATGAAGACTATAAAAGACTCATAGATGAACAGAACTGTTGAAAACCTATGAATTACTAGTAGGGTGTCGCATGTCTCCAAAAATCCATTTTTTGCACTCCCATTTGAATTTTTCCCTGCAAAATTTGGGTGCAGTAAGCGATGAATAAGGAGAGAGGTTTCACCAGGACATCAAGATACGATGGAAACAAGATATTAGGGACGCTGGAACCCATCTATGTTAGGCGACTACTGTTGGTTTTTAAAAAGGGGTGATGCTACAGAACACACAAGGAAAAAGTGGACGTTTTTGTCGCTGTATCATATCTTGTGCAATATATTTTTTATTAACATAACAACTAATGCTCATTAATGTTTTGCATAGATGTTTATATTAAATAAATATATTAGATTGAAAAAATATGTCGTCTCCTCTTTTTTCTCCACCATCCACCCCTTATAACAAAAAAACTGTACGTGTTACAGTAACTAGCTTATTATTTTCGGATTAAGGACTCTAAAATACTTCACACAAACCTATTTTCATCAATGTTACTTTCCAAAAATTTAAATTTGTCGACTTGTGTAATATAACTTTATTTTTTACACAATGATTACCTTGTGTTGAGTTTCCAATTTTGATCAGATCGACCGTACTAGAATTGCATTTTTGAGTTTTTTCCAAAAATTTTAAAATTTTATCATAATCTAAAAAATTTTCGTGGAATTCCTCGTATCTTCGGACCATTAACTTTGCTCTTTGTGCTTTAGTACCATCGTCACTTTTGTTTTTTTCATTGTCGGTACCGTTCGGTTTTTTGTTTCGTTTCTTATCGTTTGACGCCGTATTTGCTTTAAATTTCGAGTTTTTGAGTTTTACTTTCCTGATTTCATTATTCTTTTTATGCCTAGACATTATTTCTAATAAATTGAACAAATATATACAAATAAATTTGACACTGGCATTTGACAAACATCAGTTTTGATTGCTACCGAGCAATAAAAAATGCACCTAATATACCGGGTGATGCATCGTTGAGCTGAACATAGGAAATTCCATGTAATTTTTGAGATGGCGGAATATTGCCTCCCCTGTACATCTTATAGAAAAGCTGAATTTTCTTGAAGAGGCCGACATAATCAACCCATGTCCCCAGTTTATATATTGGTGAGCCAATCCTAAGCTATTCAATGAAACGTGGGGATAAAACCACGAAACTCTCATAGTCCAGACAATACAGCAGATAATTTTCATGACGCTATCGCCAAAAATTGATGTAAGGCTGAACATAACGGATAATGAAAATATTGTCACTGACAATAATTTTCCAAAATTTAATTTGCTGTATTACCTGAACTATGAGAGTTTCGTGGTTTTGCGTCGTCAAATAATAAAATATACAATCGTGCAAATTGTATCCGTCCTTCATTTTTATTGATCGACTACTATTATGCCGATGACGTACTACCTATAGACGTTGTGCGAATTTCAGTTATAACCTTCGATAGCTCAGTTGGTAGAGCGGTGGACTGTAGTGGATAACGATTTATAGACATCCATAGGTCGCTGGTTCAAATCCGGCTCGAAGGAAACTTTTTTTGTATAATAATACAGGTACACAAATATTTAGACTAGTACTGAAAAGTGATGGGTTCACGCACGTATATATTAAGTACGAAATATACTTTTTTAGCACTATTACTAGGAAGTATGTAGTAAGTATACAGTGTGGTCCATTAAATGTGCAACAGATGGTTTTTTTTATTGGTTGCAGAATTAAAGTACAAATGTCATAGTCAATAGTCTGTGCATGGTCAATAACCATATTCTGACCCGTATTTAATATCTCTAACCGGGATATTTCCTTTTAAACATAACAATGCATCCACGAAATCAAAGCAAAAATGGAAATACAGTGAAACCTCTCTTAGGCGGTCACCTACGTAAATGTGTCCGCCTAATAGAGGTGTCCGCCCATGGGAAATTTGTTATTAGGTAATATGTAAATTCAAAATTATTACTATGTATATGTGTGTACAAATAAAAATAACATAACAAAAATACACTAGTTTTAGTTAGGATGTAGTACTAAAAAAATCTAATAACGTAGTTTGACGTGTTTGCGTTTTATACTTGCAATCTAGAAAATGTAATTCCAAGTCTGATAACAATTCCGTTGCTGTAGTCACCTCTATTCTTTGCATACTCTTATAATTCCTTTACCATACTAATGGTTTGTTGATAATTGGTGACGTTTGTTTCATTACTGCATTCAACTTCTTCATCAGAGTCGTCAGATAGTGATGTGGTTTCAGTTTGGACTACATAATCGGTAGGAATGGGGTCATTATCATCTTCTAATAGCACATTGCTATCAATGTTAATGAACTCGCCCAAATCATTGTTATCAAATTACAACCTTCCACAACATCAATATTCTCTTTCAGACTCAAAACGCGACATTTTTCTGCCATTTCTCTCAAATAAACGGCGGTCTGCTGTCGGGGAATCACACATACTTTCATTCGGCGAAGTCCTTTCGCTCTGCCACTCATACGCGATTGGTTGCCGGTCTGTCTTCAGAGAGTTTTTGCACCATACTTATTCGTCTCCCAAATACTTTAAACATTTTTTTGTTCGATTAATGGAGGGGTTTCGCACTCTTTGTATGAAAACGGCCTGTCCGCGTCCGCCCAAAGAAGAGTCCGCCCAAGAGAGGTCGATTTTCATGTAATTTCATATACCTAGTTCCGGACTATGAGAAAATGTCCGGTTAATAGAGATGTCCGCTTATTAGAGGTGTCCGTTAGAGAGGTTTCACTGTATCTCGAAAACATAAGCCATGGGACGCACACCCTATATATTTATGATGAATAAAATTTACCAGTTAACACTCAAGAGTTCATTATTCTTTCGACAAGACGTTATAGGTAATAATTAATAGATGTTTGTTGTCCACCACTTCACACCGCTTATAATAAGAAGGCGTGATACTGATAACTTTGATAACCTTTTAATTTTTATTACCTAGGCTTTTCCTTTTATCGCTTCTTATAACGGTAATTTCAGATTTTTGCCATAAAATAACACCTCGGCAATCGAATAAAATACCCGGAGCGGTTCTAATCTTGTTTTATTTTTTCGGCATGCGGCCCGAAACCCGTTTCGAACACCTACCGACGTTGAGTCATACTTGAGCTATGTGATTTTCGTAAACCTCCGCTATTAAAAATATTTTCCGATAGGTATAGTTCTAAATAAATTCGATGTCTTGTCATTGCATTAAAGTTGTCGCAAACAAATTTCAAAATAAATATTAAAGGCCGTTTTACAGATATCCTGCTACACTTGCAGCAAGACATTTCAAGAGCAAGAAATAATTAAGAGCCGTATTAGAGTCGGCAATTTTTGTGTCTTGCGCCAGCAATGGTAATTGTAATTGCACGGATTCATGCGCATTACACCGTCCTCGATCAGCTGGCCCAATACTGCTCGCATTGCGGGCTCAATGCGAGAAATTAGAGTTGGCAATATATATATATAATTGCACGAATTCATGCGCAGTAAACCGTTCTCAATCAGTCGCATTTCCAACAGTCAGAACAGCAGTTGGTAGTGTCGAAATCCCTAAAATACCCCCATAATTAGAGATGGGCAAACCTGTTCGTTTTGATTAGCAGTTAAAGCAGCTACTGCTACTTACAAATGTCAGTTCAAAAAAGTTGCTACGAATTAGCAGTACATATGATTAATGAAGAATGTGAACTGTTAATTTAAGTACCAGTTCGTTTAAATAACCATTAGCTGTTCATAGACTTGCAGCGGCAATGGCAATTAAAATGGCGCTTGCGCCATTTCTGGCAATCCGAGACAGCTGATCGAGAACGCCGTACTGCGCATGAATCCGTGCAATTTTAATTGCCAGAAGAGTAGAATTGCCGACTGTAATACGGATTCCATTCTCGAATTGCGCCGGCAATGCGAGCAATATTGGGCCAGCTGATCGAGAACGGTTTAGTGCGCATGAATACGTGCAATTATAATTGCCATTGCCGGCGCAAGAGACAAAAATTGCCGACTCTAAAACGGCTTTATTACAGTCGGCAATTCTACTCTTCTGGCAATTAAAATTGCACGGATTCCCGATCAGCCTGTCTCTCATTGCCAGAAATGAGGCAAACGCCATTGAATTGCCATTGCCGCTGCAAGGCTGGGTAGAGATGGATTATTCTGTTATTTTTAACTGTTTATTAATTGGTTGAAGCAGCTATGAACAGCTAATGGCTATTTACACTAATTACTGAAATTAGCAGGTCACATGATTTATTAAGCATATGTGCTGCTAATTCGTCGCAACTTTTTTGAACTGCTATTTATAAATACCAATACCTAGCTGCTTTAACTGGTAATCAAAACGAACAGGTTTGCCCGTTTCTAGTTCTGGGGGTATTTTAGGGATTTCGACAGTACCAACTGCTGTTCTGACTGTTGGCAATGCGCCAGCTGATCGAGAACGGTTTAGTTCGCATGAATACGTGCAATTATAATTGCCATTGCAGGCGCAAGAGAAGAATTGCCGACTCTAATACGGCTTTACCCTGCAATGTTCCTTGCAATTTGGTTTTACGTGGCGAAAAGATCTTCCAATCTCAGAAAAAATAGGCTTTCCCACCACATTACTTAAAAGTGTTGTAGATGGGACTTTTATCGGGAGGGTCTTGGTAAGAATAAAATTACAAAATTTTCCGCCCAGAAATTGGTCTTGCACTTGCAGAACTATCGAACGAAAGCTGGTATTACATGCTGCAGGATAGAAGATAATCTGCAAGGCGAAAGCTGATCAATTTTCGCAACTGCGCGTGCAATTCCTCGCTAGTAAAATACTTGCCGACGTAGAAAATTATTTTTTCTCTTCGCCGAGGAAGTCTTCAGCCAAGCACCTAGACTGACGCGATGGAATGCCTACAAACTATAATTGTTTTTTTGTGAATCACCGCATATTATGACTTGTATGACGATTAAACAAATACAGTCCTTGTAAGGTAAAACAAAATAAAAATTCATTGCATTATTTTCATTTTGGGTATATTTACATAAAGGCCAGACATGGATGGAATTTTTATGTGTTAAAATATCTTTATTGCCGGTGTGTAAATGGTAAAAAAAGACGCAACCCAGTCTCGACCTCCTATATTTTTATTCAAACGTTTCGTACTCTAAGTATCGATTATTTCTTTACCCCATGGCCGGTAAACCGACGACTAGGTGGATTTTAGTGGTATAAGTTATGGCGTTACTGTCCATGTATCATCCCCCATCTATATCCCATTCACTCCAGTCACCAGGCCGGATGAGGTCGGATATGTCGAGGGAGACGGTGAGCACTCTCCAATCGGTAGGTCATTTCATGCATTGCTGGAGTTGTTAGCCCTAGGGGGCAGTGTATGACCGAGGATCGTGGTTCGGAGCCTATGTTAAGCGGTATGTTCCCTCGGGAAAGGCCCCATAAGGCAAACGAAAAGGAAACAAATGACGAGAACAGCTTCATTAAATTTAAATGATAATTATTCTTACTAATGTAAATTAATTACGTGTTAAAACTTTCATTAACGAAACGATTGTATAATTTCAGTGACTGTTAAAATATAAAATGACCGCTACAAGAAGAATAACGTATGATTGCGTTCAACTTTAAATCCATGGGTATAACCCAATTTATCCAAAAAAGGCAATCGGTTTATAGTCAAATAAGGATTGAAGTTAACACTGATCTTAATATTATGCAACAACTCAATGTTAATCTGTCCATAAATTACGATATTCGAATTCACAAAATATATGTATTTAAGAGCATCCGACTAAATTGTATTCTGTCGTTAAGTTTACTAATTTTTAAGGGATTTTCTTGATATGAAAATAACTCTTTCTACTCCTATAATCGTAAGAATTGCGCACCGTTTACTGTTACGTAATGACTGTTACGTAATATATACAGGGTTGCCCAGAAGTCCGGAATAAAATTAATATAGCCTTAACCTGTAACTTTTGGGGAAAACGCTCGGACACGTCAATTTAGTTTTATATATGACATTTTAACGTTATTCGTTTGGTTTTTTTATAGACATTTGTCAAAAATATGACGGCATCGATCTTTTTTTTAAATAGAAACATACAGCTTGTGATGCATAATTTGAATAGTGGTCTACCTAGTCTAGTTGTCACGTATTTAAGTCCTTAACCTTAACAAATTATTGAAAAAACATGAAAATCTTTAACACCCTGTATCTCAAAAGCTAGAAACGAAAAATCATCCATTCCTATTATTTTTAATCGGTAATCATGTATTTTTAAATATGCATTTTCTGTAAATCCTTGTAAAAATGTCTTACGTCTTATATATAGATATGACCAGTGATATATAGTCCCACATTTGTCGACAAAACTAATAAAAAAATTTATTACTTGACAGGAAAAGCGCATACATTCATCATCCGTAAATGGTAAATAATGTGGTTCGCGAAAATAAATAGATACAAATGTTATTTTAATAAATCAAACCGTCTCTATGACATCATGCATAGAACGCAAATATAAACCAAGATTTACTAGCGAAAACGTAGGTGTTATAATAACAATAGATGGTTATCTAACAAAAAACCACTAGTTTAGGAATTAGCTTAGTATTAGGTAAATTAAGTCATGTTTAAGGCGGGTATATAACTTGTTGTGCTTTTTGAGCGCAATCGGTAAAAACCTGAGGAAGAGGGAAGAACCTTTTATTATTGCCTAAGCCACATTAAATCCAAGTGTTCCTTTCAGTGTCGGATTAGCCCACAAACTTTGGGAATAATTTAATTTAGATGGAGGTCGAATCTTTAACACCCTATATTTCAAAAGTTAAGACCTTTAGGACATATGTTGATATGAAGTTTTATTCTGAAAATGGACCCAAGAATAATCTCCTTAAATGTTAGCATGCTATCAAGAAACACCCTGTATTATGCTGCCAATTTAAATTCAGACATAACGAAGTCTTGCGATTTAATTTTATCGATCTTACTGTCCATTTTCTTAATCATCGATTTACATAGCTAAATGCACTTTTTATTCAATTCATTCATTTCAATAAATCCAATTATTAAGCGAGCTATTTTTAAACATCTGTCACGTATGTAAATAAAAAATTAGCATTTTTACATTATATTGTTTGTTTATAAGGAATAAATAAACCTTCATGTCTAGGATTCACTTGAGGGTCAGGTGAACATAAGTGAGTCACAAAAAAAATGTTTTGGGAACTTATCAATGCCAAAACTTAGTTCTTATAGATGCAAATTGCGAATAATGCCCTGGTTGGTAAATTTATGAAAAATATTTAAAATTAACAACTCAGTCATTATTCCAATATTCGTAATTCGCATCTATATGAACCAGCCTTTAATTTTACATAATATACTACAAAGGTATTGTAAACTACAGATCCCACAATCCATTCATAAAACTCTTGGAAAGTGAAGCTGTTATTGTTTGAAATATGTTAGTTGGCTAAATGGCAACAATGCTGAAGTCTGGTTATATCAGATCAGTGGCGGTTCTTCCACAGGAGCACATGCGCAAGTCCACCCCCAAAACGAATAAAAAAATATTAATTTATATTCATTGAATATTATTTATCGTATAAAGTCCGACCCTCCCTAATATTTTATCGTACCGTCAACCAAACTGTATATTATAGGCTCTCGATCCGGCAACCGTGCCTCGGTCGAGGTTAATGACGAATATGACGAGACTTGCTCGCACGTGCGATTAAGTAGGCGGGGCATAATGCAGTTTATCTGTAGTAACAGGTGGCGGGAGACAGCGGGGCTATGGCGATTTAACATGGGAAAGGCGCACAATTTTATTGTGCGCTCGCCGTTGTCTGTTCGTGCATCTAGTTAGAAATTCGAGCGTGTGTGTTTAAATATTTTATGTTTATTAAGTTAAAATGAATAGTTTGACGGTGGACTATTTAAAAAATAGCTTACGCTCTTTGAGTTTGGAGCAAAAAATTGATGTGAAGAATGCGGGAAGACCTAACTCCGAAATTAATTTAACGGAGACCACAAAGGGTAAATCTAGGGACTTTATTAGAAAGTTTAAAAATTAAATAAATGAAAACAAATTTATAGAGGGTATTCCAAACTTTAATGAGGCTGTTATTGATCAATTTTCTACAATTAAGAACCGAAGAACGGACTTTACGTTTAAGAACTATACACACTACATTTAAAACGCCTAGAAAGTAATTGTTTGGTTTACACCAGTACCCTAAATTCTCACGGGTTAAATATGAAAAAGCGGAATTTTAAAGGTTGAACATTTGATCGGAACAAAGATGTATCTTTTACTGAAATACGCCAAATACATGATGTATATGAAATGCCGTTTTTTTCGAAAACGGTTAGGATTAGCGACATGAATGAAGAGTACTTAATTTTTAGCCAATAGTTAAAGGTATGTAAAAAACATTGTCCAAAGTTCTCATCATACAGGGCGTAAAAAAATGGGCCCCTGAGTGTTACAGCTAGTCCGTCCCTGCAGCTGTGAGTAATTCACAACAGTTTCTTGGGTAGTAATTTGACGGGTCTTACCTGGTATACATCATATTAAAAAATAATTGAAATATAACAGGTGGTTACAATAATTATGTGTAAAAAACTTGATTCCATTGGTGCTCTTTGGGAGCCCATATCTCCGAAGAGGAGGCCGATACGAAAGAAGTTTATATGAACCTATAGTATTCTTTTCACGTGTTTTCTTCATATCCGGGAAATTTCCCACATGTTCCCGGACACCCTGTATATATTTTAAAATATTTTTTTGTTTTACAAAATATACCTCAGGGGACGCCGGACTTTATACTACCTACAATCATGCAATTAATGTCGACAAGCTGTTCCAAAGTATTAATTAACAGTGAACAAACCGACCTTAATTGTATCAATCATCAATAAATTATTTCACTTTTAAAAACACAAATAATAATTAAAAATTAAACGAGTAATAAAAAGAAACGGCGGCCGCCTTAAAAATAGGTTCTGATGTTGTGCAATGTCCATATTTGGCCAGTTCAGCTATGACTACATTTTTATTAAAATCGTATTTACTTTGTTTTCGTTGTGAAGGATGTGAAGTTCAAAATAAATGTTTATTTTCTTAATATACATTTTTCTTAACATATAAGTAGATAATTATAATTTTTGTAGGTTGTGACTGCCATAAAACCCTATATAATTATCCCTCTGGCCATACAATGCCCTAAATTTACATGTTTTCGGGCAGAGCCGGAGTATCCGCTTCCCTTATTCTTATACCATTTTAAGTGTGTATCTCTTTAATTCAAAATAAATCAATATGTAGATAGCTGTATTTTCAAGCCCACCCTGTACCCATTTATTGCTTCTTGAAGATGTCGGGACCAACATAAAGGTAGTTGCTTCATTTATTGCAGTAAAAGTTAGCGGTATAATTTACTACATAAAACTGGTAAATATATGTGTTTTAATCACATATATAATAAACAGTATATTGCTAATACCATCTGCAATTATGTCCCCGTTATGGGCATCGAAGGGGGCGTTGTGAGTTTGCGCAGTTCGGAAATTTCCTTGTGAAAGTAAACATTCGGCAGGACCGGATTTCAACTTTTTTAATGTAAATTTCACTGGTTAGTTAGGAAAAATATTGCGATCAAAATTTGGATTAGTTCGATTTAAGACGGCGTTCCATGCATACGATTTCTGACGATATGATGATACGACGGTGCCCTGATTGGTGTAAACTTTTGGTGCCAAATTATGTTTCTTAACCTCACTTTTTTGTAAACCAAAAATAAAGAATGAATGACTACATTGACTATTTTGGGAATTATTATCAGCTACTAATGCACCAAATTAAAAATACATTAATTTTAAGGTTAGGTAGTGACCACATATACATTATATTGTATACAAGGGACACTCTCTTCTTTTTTTACAAGCTTTTTAGTGAAATTCGGTTCCGATGATCGGATAATGTGATAAGCAAAATATTTTCGTATATGTATATGTACATACCTGAAATACTTTATACCTGGTATTGATCCACGACTTTTGCAAAAAAACACCATGCACTTGTGTCCTTTCGTCTTAAACAAAACAA
The DNA here is from genome assembly GCA_963991005.1 of Barypeithes pellucidus. Classification (NCBI taxonomy): domain Eukaryota; kingdom Metazoa; phylum Arthropoda; class Insecta; order Coleoptera; family Curculionidae; genus Barypeithes; species Barypeithes pellucidus. Next base: position 15,130,701 of record OZ022561.1, on the reverse strand, counting down.
GAAACTAACCTACCAAACAGCGAATCGAATCACCACAAATTAAAAACTCCTTTACAAAAATTGTTGTAGGTAATGAAAGTTTATAAGCACTAATATACCGACAACCACTTTTTATTCTGTAATTGGGAAAAACCATCCAGAACCAAAGATGGCGACAAATAATAACAAACAAATATCGGGCCGGCTCTGACGCGATCGGTAAAATTTCCACCCTACTGCGCAAACCCAATAGGCCCGCGCCATCCCCAATAGCGGGGACACTTTTTGTATTTTGGAACGTTCGTATTGGCAATATACTGTTTATACAGTGAGTCCCAGAAGAAATGTCTAAATTCATTTAAAATTCAGCGGTAAGTTTTTTCAAAAAACGCTCGTACCCGTCGATTTTGATTTTTTAATTTTTTTTTTTGTGGTAATTTCATATATACAGGGTAGCTCAAAAATAAGTTACGACCATCAACTTCATTTTTTCAAATGAAAACATATATTTTTTATTTCATTTTTGAATTTTGCATTGAATTCTAAGCATGTTTCATGTACCATGTCCTATACATAAACTCAACAGTTATTGAAAAAATTAGGATTGAACATATCTATAAGTAAGACCTGTTTATTAAAAAAAAACACAACAAAATCAAATTAAATGTTGAAAATGTGCGCCATTTACGGCTTGACAATATCCAAGACGATCAATAAACTCTCTTTGCACGTTTCCAACCATTTCCGGAGTTATGACACGCACTTCTCTTCGGATCCTTTCTTTCAACTCCTGCATATTGTTTGGCCTGTTAACAAATACTTTTGATTTGAGGTAACCCCACAAAAAAAGTTCAGCGGAGTTAGGTCTGGCGACCTAGCAGGCCATTCGATAGGTCCTCTCCTTCCAATCCACCGATTGGGAAAGGTTTCATCCAAAAATGTGCGCACAGTGGCCGCATAGTGCGGAGGAGCACCATCTTGTTGGAATATCAGTTCTTCGTCAGGGGAGTCTGGATCCAATGGATTCGGAAATAAAGCCACTAATGCTGGAATTAATTCTAGTTGGAGAAATTCGAGATATACTTGTCCAGTTAAAGACTGTTCAAAGAAAAATGGACCAATTACTCTTTCGCGTACGATTCCACACCAAACATTTATTTTCTTAGGGTACTGGCTGTGAACCTCTATCATCCAATGCGGATTTTCTGTTGCCCAATATCGACAATTTTGTCTGTACACATTACCATTCAAATAGAACATAGCTTCATCCGAAAAAATAATATTTTTTACTAAATTATTATCTAGATTGCACATATTTTGCATGCGTCCGCAAAACTCACTTCGCCTATCGAAATCATCTTCAAATAACTCATGCACTGGAATAACTTTGTATGGGTGATATTTGTGCTTTTGAACTACTCGGTGAACAACAGATTTCGGCATGTGTAAATCGGCCCCAATGTGCGACAGGGGAGTACATGGATTTTCTTCCAAGGAAAGCAAAACGTCAAGTTGTTCATTTTCATCTCGAGTAGGACGACCAGATTTAGGCAAATCTCTAACATGACCGAATTCTCTAACTTAGCCTCTATTCTACTCACCATCTTTTGACATATGGGAGGACGATCAGGATGGATTTCATTAAATAATTGGGCTGTTTCTATTTGAGTACGTGTTTTATCACCAAACCCAACCATGCATAGAATTTCAATTGTTTATCGTCCTCAACGAACTTCAGCCATTAATGATGGTCATCAATGATTGCCTTTCCCTTAATAATTGATTACTGCGGTAGTCCTGGTGCTTTGAAAACATTAAGTTATCCTCGAAAGTAAATCTATTTTTTTTTCTGTTTAGGACTTTTTTTAACCATTAGGCCATGTCGGCCGAAGGTACCGACGTTGCAAGAATTCAAGATGAAGATGTCCTACGCAGAATGGTAAGGGACTATTATAGACGATAGAAAATAGTAGCGGGTCATGCCTTTTAAATGAGGAGTGGGAGGGGGTACTTATTATAAGGTCCCTTTAAGTAAAGTTAACGGTTTTTCCAATTACTATACAAGAAATTTAAAAAATAATAATTTTTTGTTCGTATAGTGTAGTATACTGGGTGTTATGAAAATAACTTATTATATTTAAATCGGTGACTCCTAGGGTGTCCTAGAGAAAGTCTACATACTTTTTTTTTAATCGAATATCTAAATACTAAGGTAAAAACCCTTTTTACCCACATACTGTCGCTCCGTTTCATCTGGATTCAGTTAGCAACAATGTGGGTCACTAGAGTATACTAATAGTGTTGTCAGATCACACCGCATGTTTTACCCTTGCTTGGATACCTGCCGCGCGCGACTATCGTTGCTTCAGTATGTTTCGAGACTCGGGAATGGGATGAGTGCTTGATGTATACGAATTTTAAACGTTTTGTTAGTTGTAGCACCCGATTTTTTTTTTCGGTTGTGAAATAATTCATAATAAGAAATATTGTGATCTGATTTCTTATTTGTGTGATATTACCTATTGTTGGTTCTGTTGCAAAACATACTTTTTGTGTTTTATTTTCTTTATGGAATTTAATTATAAAACGGATTGATTACAAGATCGAAGTTAAGAGAGTATATACCTAAAATTGTAGTATTTTTTTTTTTAAGTTTGAAAAAGAAATGATAACGCGGGTCAAAGACGTCTTGTTGTCAAAAACTGAACACGTTCCTTTACAATTCTGTGTTGCAATGTATGACAACACTGCCTCAATAAACTATTGATTGGGAACGTCCTCAGTAGCGGCCACGTACATTTTCAGATTTCATATAAAGTGTATATTTCGTACAATAATTCAAAGCGCCATTTGAGGTTATTTTTCTTCAATTTATTTTCATCTCAGGATTTGCCGGTTTAAATATAATAAGTCATTTCCATAACACCCTGTATTATACTTAATTCTTCGTTAAATTAAATCCTGATTCGTAAAATTAATATTTTGGAGATGTTTTGGGGAAAAGAGAATAACCGAATTTTTATATTTTTTGTAGTGGCAAGATACGAGTGATTTCGGCCGCAAGAAAGAAATTCGTACGCACATGTACAAATTAAGAGAAGCTCGTCTAAAAGAGTTTTACAATTCTTCTGAGGGAAACACAGTCATCGAACGATCGACCATGGCGACATCTGCCAGTGATAATTCAACTAAACCCGACGTGTCTACCACTCACGCTGATAATTTAGCTGATCAGAGTTACGTTACCCTTAAAAGTAAGGAAGTTAGAGATTCTGAAAGCCCTACTAGAGACAGTTATAACAAAACAATTGGTAAGTATAATATTTTGATATTTTTATCAGTACGTTCTGTCTTGATTTGAAGTATTGTTGACTAAATGAAACTGAACTGAACTGAACTGAATGAATGCTGCTTACTATTACTGCTAAATATTACTTCAATTTTAAGCTGTTGACTTGAAACAATTACGAAAAAATATTATCGAACATTTTGTTTGGAATATAGCTAAACATCAAGATCAAGGCTGGACCATAACATCATCGAACGAACAAAGCCAAGATGGAAAAACTCATACCTCCACTCACGTAGCGTCAACATCTGGCACTCAACCTATAGATGGCGGTAAAGTGGATTACAGCGCAAAACTAGAAGACAAGGCGTCCGTGTTCCAAGAAGGCGACGATAAAAACTTCAGCAAGTCCGTGGAAGCTTCATCTAGCTCTGCGATTCGCCAGGAGGCCAGTGGAGGGGATGAAAATTCAAATTTTAAATCCTCTACCATCAAAACATCATCTTCTTCAAAATATGCTTCGGAGACCAAGAGCAGCAACGAATATACTCAACCTTTGCAATCTTCCACAACCGTTACTAGGGAACAAGGGCCTTATTCATCCATAAATGAAGATAACGTTAAATCTATTACTGAAAGAACTTACACCAGCAAAGTTCCCAGCGATTTGAAAAACCATCCTAGCTATGTTGAGGGAAAAACAAAGGTAACAGGAACAATAAAAAGTTATTTTAAGTTTTTCCATGGGTTCAATTTTGAGAAAGTTAATTTAAAAGAAAATGATGAAGAAACTATTCATTTACTCTGTCTAAGCGACACCGTAAGTAAGCCTCTCGTCATGAGAAGCATTTAGACTGCGACTTATATTTGAGATTACCTTTATTTCATTACATGGCCACGTATATTATATTTTAATTATCATACTCTATTTTAGGTAACCCAAGAAACAAAAACTTTAGCAGACGGAACCATAGTTACCACAACTCAATACGAGACCAAGCAAGGCAATTCAACTCAAACCGCTACTCACAAAAAATATAGTAATGTTGCTTCGACACACCAAGCAGAGCAAAGGAGTTCTTCTAGCACCACTCACTTACAGTCGAGCAGGAATGTTACAAAGGACTCACGAGACTCACGGCAATCTACTAGAGATGATCAAAGAGCTATTGAGTATATTGTAGAGCCTGGAACTGCCGTCGATATTAATGTAACGGACGTAACAGATAATCGTCAATATCATGATTCAAGAGATATTAACAGGAATGAATCGGTATCGAGTCACCAAAGTTCAAAAATTGTGAGGGAAAGTACCCACAACGAGCAAGTTGATAGGCAAAGTAACGTAGATGTGCGGGCAAATCGGCGAGTAGTAAAGGGAAGCATGGATTACGTTGACATTACTCCCGTTGATGATAACTTCACTACAACTAGAACCACCGTAACAAAAACAACTGTACCGGAGGAAGTAAAACGGGACCAGAAATTCACTCAAGATAAAGTTGCATACGTTGATATCATTCCGGTTGAATTAGATAAAAATGTTACCACGAGAACTACTACGACGAAAACTATTGTCTCAGAGCAACCTCGACGAGCATCAGATGTAACATACCATACCAATGCCACTTCAACTCAATGGGTTGATCAAAAAAGGGATATAAGAGACTCAAAGAACGTTGCCAGTGATCAGTTTGTTACTACAGAACAGCGACATGAAGTCGATACAAGACAATTTGCAATTAAACCCGAGCAACCTAATGACGCCTCAAGAGAATCTTATAAACCTAAAAGTACTTCAGAACCTAGCGAAACTTCACCCACTTATTCGGGACCTGAGAGACAACCCAACAAACCACAAGAGCTGTACAGTCAACCCGACAGACGTCAACCAATCAGACCAGGAAAATCGGAGCTGGATCAAAGGCCAGAACCAACTGAAGGCCAGTACGATACCACATACCGAAGTGAGTTTACAAACAAGAAAATTTCTGTTGAAGTTAGTCCGACCCATGATGCTTTTGCTAGGTCCCTAAGAGCGGTAACTCCTGAAAGGATAACAAGAGGTTCTCCACGGGATGGAAGTAATACTTCTTTGAGGAGTAGCACAAGTCCTGAAAAAATGTCACATCCTTCAAGGTAAGCCGTGCTCCATTAGTGGGTAGTGGTATTTTCAAAAGGGAGTGGCGTCAGTAATAAAACGTTTTTTTCTTCTAATGTTCAGTGGGTGGTTAACAAGACTCTCTAGACTGATTTATAAAAATGTTCTAACATATTTTATTTCTTCATATTTTAATTCAACTATTTTTAAAATAATTTAATGTTTCAGAATATCACCAGATCGCTACGACAGATCCAAAAGTCCACGAAAATCTACAGATAGGTTCTCAAGCACTGAAACCATTACCTATCGGACAAACAAACCTTCGGCAATGAGGAAGACTCCTGATAGATCTACCATAGTAAACGGTGATGCAAATGTAAACAAAACCTCCAAAACGCATCATTACAGCACCGATACAATTACGAAGAGATCAAGATCTACTAAAGATGAAACTGTAACCGGTACCGTAGATTCAAGTACATTAACTAGAAAAAAAAATAGACCAAGGAGTCCTTCACCAACAGGAACAACCACCAGTGACTTTGAGTATGTGGACAACAGTAGAGATACCACTACCGATCTTGATATTGATTATACTTCAATTACTACGACTAGAAAAGATACTCTCAGACCTAGCAGCCTGGAGATTACTTCAAAAAAGGTTAATAAAGTCACTGACCGTTCACCAAGTTCTCCTCTGACCGAACTAGCAAGTCCGCGTAAGTCTCCTACGAAAGAGTTTCCAAGAAAGGACAAATCGCCGACTAAAGATGTACTTAAAGATAGGCCTAAACTCGCTCGAACTGATACTTATGAAGAACGAGTGAAACAGATATTGGGTATAATCGGAGAGACTAAGGAAACGCGCCGTAATAGCCTCGAAAAACGCCGAAGCAGCCTGGAAAGAAACTCGCTTAAGAGAAGCTCGCTTCGTGAGACTACGACAAAAACAACAAGTAGTGATAATAATATTAGGAAAGTTACCAAAACTGCCTCGGTAAAGGATGGTTCAAGAAAGTCTCCTGAAAAACAACAAGTTGTATCTTATCCAGAAAGAAAGTCACCTACTAAAACAGGGCAAGGCTTGACCGAGTTTTCATATCAAACTCGAAAATCACCTGAAAAACAATCTTCGAGGCCACTAGATAAAAAATCACCCGTGCCAAACGATTCAAAATATCCAGCTCAGATGAGAAAGTCACCTGAGAAACAATATATTCCTGAAAGAAAGTCTCCAAACAAATCAGGTCCCAGTGTTTCCGAGTTTCCATCACAAATAAGAAAGTCACCAGAAAGACAACCTTTGGAACCATATCCTGAAAAGAAATCTCCAACTAAAACTGGTCCCCATGTTTCTGAGTTTCCATCACAAATCAGAAGATCACCGGAACGTCAACCATTGGACTCATATCCAGAAAAGAAATCTCCAACTAAAACTAATCCGAGTATTTCTGAGTTTCCATCACAAGTTAGGCGATCGCCAGACCGAGAACCCCTAGAAGTATATCCTGAAAAGAAATCTCCGATCAGAACTGGTCCAAATGTTTCTGAGTTTCCTTCACAAATTAGAAGATCACCAGAGCGACAACCTTTAGAACCATATCCAGAAAAAAAATCTCCAACTAAAACTAATCCGAGTGTTTCTGAGTTTCCATCACAAATCAGAAGATCACCAGAACGTCAACCATTGGAATCATATCCAGAAAAGAAATCTCCAACTAAAACTAATCCAAGTATTTCTGAGTTTCCATCACAAATTAGGCGATCGCCAGACCGAGAACCCCTAGAAGTATATCCTGAAAAGAAATCTCCGATCAAAACTGGTCCAAATGTTTCTGAGTTTCCTTCACACATTAGAAGATCACCAGAGCGACAACCTTTAGAACCATATCCAGAGAAAAAGTCTCCCACTAAAATAGGTTTAAGTGTCTCAGAGTTTCCATCACAGATCAGAAGATCGCCAGAAAGAGAACCCTTAGAACCATACCCTGAAAGGAAATCTCCAACCAAAACTGCTCCAAATGTTTCTGAGTTTCCTTCACAAATTAGAAGATCACCAGAGCGACAACCTTTAGAACCATATCCAGAAAAGAAGTCTCCAACTAAAATAGATTCAAGTGTCTCTGAGTTTCCCTCACAGATCAGAAGATCGCCAGAAAGAGAACTCTTAGAACCATACCCTGAAAGAAAATCTCCAACCAAAATTGTGCCAAGTGTTTCCGAGTTTCCATCACAAATTAGAAGATCACCAGAGCGACAATCTTTAGAACCATATCCAGAAAATAAGTCTCCAACTAAAATAGGACCAAGTGTTTCTGAGTTCCCATCACAAATCAGAAGATCACCAGAAAAAGAACCTTTAGAACCATATCCTGAAAAGAACTCTTCTACTAAAACCGGTCCAAGTGTTTCCGAGTTTCCCTCACAAATCAGAAAATCACCAGAAAGGGAACCTTCAGAATCATTTACTGAAAAGAAAACTCCTTTTAAAACAACTAAAAAAGAACCAGGTAAAAAATTTAAAAAACCAAGAAATTTTTCAGAAAGCTCCACGAGTACAGAGGAAGAAGACCACCAAATCGAAGAGATTATAACAGAGACTACGAAAGCAACTTTGGAAAGTAGGATTCCTGTTTCAGAACCAATAGCGGAAAAGAAAATATTTAGTCAGCTTTGCCAGGAAGATAAAGTTACAAGGCTAGACAAGAAGAAGACCACCGAAGAACTACTTGCAGCCGAAATTTCTCAAAGTCAAGCCACTGAACAACGAACTGTAAGAAAAGATAAGCCACTGACTAATGGCACATTGCCTAAAGAACCATCTAAGAAACCAAGTACCAAGAAAACAATCACAACAAGTGAGATTAGGTCAGATACAACTAAAGATAGTAGTAGAACCTCAAGCGTTAGGAAATATGTTCCCAGGGAAAAAACACCAATCAAAAGACCTAGTGAGAGAACGGTAATGAAAAAGACTACGGAAATTAGCACAACAACCAATAAAGTTACCAAAAAGGATACTCCTAAAACAACTGTGTATGTATCGAGAACGCCAACACCAAAAAAACAGCCTGAAACAATATATAGGGTAGAGAAAACTAAGTTCATAGGAGAAACAGAGTATCAGGACGAATTTTCAAAAGCCAATAAAAATAAAAAAGAACCGATAAGAAAATCTTTGAAACCTACTCATAAAGTGTCATTGTCTGATATTGAAAACTTTGAAAATATCAAAGAAGATTCTTCTGTTCATATCAGAACTAATAGAGTAGATGACACAGTTACCAAAAAAAAAGTTAGCAAGACTATAATGGTAAATGGCGATATCACCAAAACCAAACCAAAGATATCACCGATACGACAAACAAGCCCCGTTAAAAAGATTCCTGTCAGTGTCACTAATAAACCAGTAGACAAGGTGACTGATACAAAACCTAAATCTACATTGACAAGCCAATCAAGATATTCTAATACTATTAAAAAAACATTGATTCAGAATGATGATAAACCTAGAGGAACAAGGCCAACCGAACCAAAGAAACACGTCGTAACAGCGACGATTACAGTTTCCCCCAAAATTGGTCCCAAAACTAAACCAAGTAAGTTAACTTCTAAAACAGTGACTACAACCAAAACAACAACCGTGAAACCTAAAGAGACACCCAAAAACATTTCAAACGGATACGAATCGTCAGACACTGATGATGAATCTATTATAGAAAGCGTTGAAGGATCTTTTATTGACCTTACAGAAAAGCGAAGCCAGTTTAGTCGTACTACCAGTAATCAGACGTATACAAAAGAACCTGACTTCAGGTCTCCAGATAAAGACCAGAGTACCAGACAACACGTTATCACAACGAAAACAGTGATTATAACAAATGATAATGCTCCAGATCGGGAAGTTATTGTGAATCTGCAAAGGTCTAAATCATCAAGAGAACCAACCCCTGACAGGTTATGTCCAAGACCACTGACAAGTGACGAGGAGGAAGATTATTCCCCAGCAAGATATCCGGACGAAATTAGCGAGCCAGATGAAGGGAGCTTAAGGAGAAAGTCTAAAAAGCTGTCCGATATTCCCATATTTGAAAGTGAAGATGGTGGTGATTACAGTAGAATTTCCGAAGTAACTGATTCGAGGAAAATTATCTCAAAGGTAGACAAAGTGGAAGAAACAGACGAAAGCTTACTAAGCATTGACAAAAAGATTAATAAGTTTTTAAATACTGCTGATCAATTAACTAAAGAACCTTTGAAATCTAAACCGTCGAAAGTTGAACGGCCTACTCTAGAAGTAACCGATGATCTTAGAGAAGATGAATGTCTTCTAAGCGTTTCAGATAAAGTAAATAAATTTATCAACACATCAGAACAAATAAAGTCTTCAAAAGTTACAGGTAGGCCAGTAAGTCCCAGACCTAAAACATACGACGAAGGGGTTAATGTGAGCATTCATAAAAAAGTTACTCAGTTTAAGACGTCAGTGGAAGAAGCAAATAAACCAACAAAAGTTTTGCAAGGTCCTGCGCCTAAAGTATTACGTCCAGACCTTAGCAATGTCGAAGACAGTTTGAAAGAGGACGAATGCCTCCTTAGTGTGTCCGATAAGGTAAGCAAATTTATCTCTACCGCAGAAAAACTAACTACACCTCCTTCAACGAAACCAGTAAGTCTTTCCAAGATCGATATTAAATCAACGGGTGATAAACCTGAAAGAAGTTCACCAGTTAGAGCTACTAGTCCAAAAACTGATAGGAGATCGCCGATAAACGATGTAGCTTCTCAGTTTATTAAAACTGAGCGAAAAGAGGAGATTTATAACCGCATCTCACCTTCGATGTCACCAGAAAGACATAGATCACCATCACCCGATTTCAAAACACCAACCAAACGACCTTCAAACCAATACTCAAATATTCTGAAGACAGATACAACTATCGAATCTGCGCAAAAAGAGGACATTTATACCTCTACATCACCTTTTAGGTGCGTAAAGAAGGCCAAGGCATTATTTGAAAATATCAGAAATGAGGAGAGTGCCCCTAAACAAAAAGACATACTAAGTAGACCATCAGTATTAGATGACAAGCAGCGTTATCCAATAAGGAGTACAGTGGGTAATGATACAAGGGAGGAAATAACTGCTAGATCATCTACACAAAGGACTACAGGTAGGCGAGTAGTAAAGAGTATCATTTTATAGGTAATTTACCATTATTTATTTGCAGAAGATCAGTTTAAATCAACAAAATTAGTCGAGACAGTATCCAGAAGGTCCCAATCACCACAGAAATCTCCAGAACGACCCAAGTCACCAGATAAAGTTGAAATCACCAGATTCCGAGCTAGTTCTCCGGAAAAGATACCCGACATCGTGACAACTACACCAAGAAGTAGAGAACCATCACCTGATGGTGATATTCCTCATTATATGAAACCTTTGGATAGAAGCTTGCGACCAAACAGTCCCCACAGAGATAGTATTAATCAAAGTAAGCTAGTATGACATAGTTTTTTTTTTTTAAATCTAACTTTATTTTTTTAATAGCAAATCCACAACGACCTCAATCCCCGAATCAAGAGGACATACGGCAGACTAAATTTGGTGTAACCCTAAGACGAACTGATTCTGGGCGGGTAAGCAAAGCTACTGAAACTTCTACTGCGACTACTGAAAGAAGAAAAAGTAGCATAACTTTGGAAAAGCGAATAACAGAAGAAGAAATTGAGGAGTTATTTGAGCTAGAAGTGCTGGAAGAATTAGTAAGTTATAATGTAAAAATTAAATATGATTTAATTTATTGTTTATTTTTTTCCTTTCTTAGCTTGAAAAAATAACCGGCTATGAACTCAGAAGAAAGATTCGTGCACAGATCCGGCTAGTCAAAAAATTAATCACTGAAGGTACTTTGAAAGAATACATTGCTAAAAGAAGAGCGGCACCTCGCGATCCAATCAGGCGAGGGCCTAGTCCCTCCAAAACAGTTAAATCTGAAGAATGTAACAAAAATACAGAATACCAAACATCTTATACCAGGAAAGTTAGCCCCGAACGCAAAGTGGTCGATAAAAAATTGTTTGAGCACACAGATGTGATTGACCGTAGAAGCAGCCTTGAAACTTCAACTGAGTATCAATCTTCGTATTCCTTTAACGAACGCAGATCGTCGACTGAGCGCTCAAAACTGACAAGACAAAGTCCCGCACGTGACCGAACAAGTCCACTGCGATCAAGTCCTGAGAGAAAAGTGACCAGAACAGTAAACGTTACCCCCAGTGGTAGTGTCACAACAACAAAAACTACAGAAACTATTCCCGGTGGTCTCAGAACTACCACCACCAAAACTACAGAGAACAAAACATTAACCACTTTAAAGAAAACGGCTCCAGTATCGAAAAAATCTGTAGAAGACAGTCAACCGGAATGGGTACGCCAGAGGAACCTAAGAAACACCAAAGCTAGCGGTTTACAGGCGACAACAAAAGTGTCTACAGCCACTTCTTTCACGAAAAAGTCGACTACAAGGTCCAGTCCTGCGAAAGAAATTAAGCCTACCGATATTATTACGTCCAGTTACGGTGTTGGACCGACGGATGAAAATGGGACACCCCTATTTGGATTAAGAGCATTGAGGGCACAGAACAAGAACGAAAAAATAAAAGGTAAGATATTAACAATATTATTATTTATATTTTGTATCGCGACATAATCTTTATATATGTAGAAACCTATGAAGCTATTAATGTAAATATACCTACTTTTAAAGATAGAATAGAGAATTCACCGAAAAAGAGGTTACTCTTAACGGGTTTTAGTTTTTCCTGTGTCAAATTGTTTTTCTGTCGGTGGCAGCGTTAGAAGACTAACTTTCCAAGATATACACGGTGTTGAAAAAACGTCGGTACCAAGGAATAACTCCGGTGCATCGCATTGCAGCGGAAAATGTCTAGGGAAAAAGGTGTTTGGTTTTGAAGGAGGAATAGTTTGCAATTTAAACAAGTTTCCAATTAAACAAGTTGTTTGTATTCCACGGGCATTTTTTAGTACAAGACAGAGAAAAAGAGTGTTTCCGGGATAAAATTTGATTTTCGCACGGTTCTGATTTTGTCTTTCTCATGTATTGGTGAAGGATGGGACCGAATAAAAAAAATTTTCGGACAAAAGCTGTTTATTTTTGGTCGGAGAACACGATACGCCAATAAAAAATATGGGGTTCCATTTGAAACTTACCCCCACCCGCAACAAACAAACGAACAAACCCGGTGGTTGAGGGTGTGTGTGTGGGGGGGGGGGGGGGGGGGGGGTTAAATTGCAAACTATTCCTCCTTCAAAACCAAACAACTTTTTCTCCAGACATTTTCCGCTGCAATGCGATGCACCGGAGTTATTCAGGGGTACCGACCTTTTTTCAACACCCTATATATTCAAAGACAAGAAATATATGTTGAATGTTTCTCTGTAAATTTAGTCTTGTTCTGTTAGTTCAAGGAACAGTAATCAGAAGCCAGTATTACTCGGAAAATGATCAAGAGCCGGTGGGACAAGTAAGCCTTACGAAATATTCGACCGATCCCAGAGACTTAGCTCAAGATGGTATTGTATCCACTGATGGGAAGATTTCCAGTGTGACTACAACTCAGAAGTTCGGGTATAAAGAAACGCCATCTTTGCGAAGTCTTACCGATAAAAGAAAGGTACTTATATATAGATATATTCTTAGAAAAGTGTTTATTATAATGGAAATTATGTATTTCAGGAAATATGCGATACAACCGAAAAATCGTCAACTAAAACCACTAAACTTAACAGGCGAGGTTCAGTCAAAGAGATGTCTAAAAAATTCATTGATAATGCAGGTACGTTTGCTTACTTTCTTTTTGTGTATAATAATGAGCAAATAAATAAATATACGCAAGCGAGTTTTTGCCACATACAGAGTGTGAGTGTAGTGTAGTGAGAGGAAGACCAATATCTCAGTTGTCCATAGAAATACAAATAAATATTACATTCAAAAGCTATAGGATCCATAGAGATGCATATTATAAAAATATTTTCTTCCCACAAAATCAGAGCGGCAAAATAGTATTTTTTTTAAATGGCAACCTACATTTTTTTTATTGCGGAATTGAATTCGGCATAAAATTCTACCTATATTGCCATATTTTAATTTCATGTTCGTAGCGATGTTGCCGCGCTATTTATAATTTCAAAAAAATCCAAGAAGAACGACCTATTCAAAATATTAACTGATTTAAATTTAATAATACCGGGTTACGATTTTCGTACCTCAACGCATAACAGAATGGCCTTAAAACAGAAAAATTACCATAACAGAGTGTTTTTACGGCGGTAACAATATTGCTCTTTTTAAGTAACAAATCTTAATTTTTTCAAATGGAACACTCTGTATATTAATGTGCTCTGTTGTTAAGTATTTTATGCTCTATAAATTCGCAAGTATAACTTATATCCTAAAATCGGTCGTTTTGCCACAATTTTATATTTTAATTTATCTCTCTTTTATGTTAATTTTTTTTCTTGGTGGATTATGACTTAAACAGAAGCGACTATTTTCAGAAGTAAAAATATTATTTTAATTACTTAATTATCATATTAAGTTAAATCTGTAATTTTAACGCATTTTACAACAACACTGCAATCAATTCAGATAATTTTGCATGGTTAAAAAATGAATGCGTCCCACATTCAGCTTTTGCAAGCGTTAAATCTTCAGGATTATCGTGCAGAAAAATACAAAAAGGAATCTTATACTCGACGAAGTCGGTCGATCTTTTGAACAACGTATAGATACATGTAAAAATGCGCAGTGTCAATAGAAAATATCACGTTTTCTGCTCTAAAAGCAAGAATTTGTATACCAATTTAACGAGAAAAGTTGGTACCTAAATGATCTTATTCCTTCAAAAGTATACAGTTTCTTGTTTGGCCCTTCTTGCAGCTGACGACGACGATGTACCGTTTAAAAATTGGGTTTTATAAGAAGAGAAAATGATCCCAACTTTTGCGTTTCAAAATTTCGATAGTTATCTGCAAAAACTCTTTATTTAAAACATTGCTATTAAATTCATAAACAGAGAAATCTTTTAGTTTTGTTTTAGTATTTTTATCCGCAGTTCGAATCGTTTATAAAGTACACTTGCAATATGACACAAATGTTTTACCATGTGCGACAGAAAGTGTAGCATTTATTATTTTAAAGAACTTTATCAATATCGGTTGTATTTTTAGTTGAAACATTGAAGAGTGAGCGGCAAACAACCTACCCAAAGGCAGGATTGATCTTGCGCGCTTCCAGCTTCAAAGGTACGAATAGAAAATCTCAGAGCAGGGAATCTTCTCCAGGTAAATAAAATCTGAAAACTATTATATTAAAATATATCAAAAGTTATTTATATTGTTACAACTACAAGCTTCACATATTTCACGAACTGTAATTTAATTACTGATATCAACAAATCACAGTCACAGTTCTTTAGCAGCAATAAAAAGCGTGATGTGATCACAGTTTAAACAAATCACTTTTTAGTACGTATTTCACTTTTACTAACCATTAAACCTATCTTTTTCTTTAAAATGTATTCCCATGGGGTTGAATATTGTGTTGACTAACCTTTCACGTCCATTCTTGGAAAGCGATTTCTTGGAAAGTACTACCTACTCAAAAAATAATAAATTATGGTACCTACTTATTATTGGACAGAGGTTTAAACGACCTTTAAAATAGGTGCCACTTGAACCCCCTTCCCATTTAAGATTTTAAGGGCACACAAACACGACTTTACAATTTCCCAATTTATTTAGACAACAGAGGAACGGAAAGTAGCACTGTAACGGTACGCAGCATGAAGACGTCTACGAGTGGCGAAACGTTTCTGTCTAACAAAAGCCAAATATCGGGCGTCCAAGATGTACTAACCAGAATGAAGAACGAAGATGAGCATGTAGATGGAGACACCGAAGAAGATATTGCGGCCCGAGGACTATTAAATAAGTTTTTAGGTAACGTATATCGTTCACATTTTTAAAAAGTATTGGTTCTCCTCAACTAAAATACTAGTTAAAAAACTGCGTTTGCTTTAATTTTGCAAAATCCACATTAGACGCGTTTCGCCATATCATGGCTCAATATTCGATTGATCAACACTACAATATAACCTGATTTTCTTATTTCGATTTTTAAAATGTTAGGTCTGATGATGCCCAGTTGGGCAACGATAATTTTGATAGTAGTGTCTTCGTTTTCTTTGTCGTAGCATCAACTATTCGCGAGATATTCAACACTAAAGTATTAAATTGGCAGTTGTCGCCTAAACTTTTAGACCGCGTCAACTTGATCAAATACTCAGGACTGAACTATGAATAATTTAAAGAACACGGAATTATTGTCCGTTATAAACATATGTATATGTTTTTTTTATACAGGGTGTTATGGAAATGACGTATTATATTTAAATGGGTGACTCCTGGGGTTTCAAATTAGTTTTTTTGAAGATATGCACCTATTATCAGATTACACAAAAGGACTAAACACTAACGCATAATTACACTATCGTACACATACACCAACAGCACACACAGAAGATAGGATACAAATTATTTCGCAATAGAAAGTCAGAAATAATAAAAACGCTAATTTCTAATGGGCCTAAAGCAATTTTTAATCCTTTAATGAAGAATGATGAAATAATTATGTCGACAACAACAGGACCTCCCCTTCAGTCTTAACATAGACGAGTCCAACCAAGCTTCGAGTGCTTCGTACATATTCGGAAAAATAGCGCTGTTGCCATTTCCGAGACAATAATTAATACAGGAAAGTAATATTATAGAAGGAAATTCCGCACTTTATGAATATAATCTTATAAAACATCGAAAGTGGCAACGCTGTATTTTAGATATTTCCAAATTGCGCATTATCGATCGACCGAGTAAACCCGAAACAGACTGAAAGGTGTAGTTACTTTCAAAATTTTTTGATGTTAAATACCAATGTATGAAAAAATTATATTAGTTCCCAGACCACCGGATGAAACTTTATACAATAAGGGCGTATTTTTGTCTACACAGTAGCACTTTAAAATACTAATTCAGATTGAATGGTACTTAGATGTGTTCATGAGATGCATACAAATTTACGCGAAAACTAATGTGAATTTGTGCTTTTGTTTTTGTGTTTTGTGAGGTTATTGTGCCGGTTTTTGTTTGAATTACTTACTTGGTGTTTTTTTATAAATTACGTTGGTTTTAAATAAGGCCGAAAAGGTAAATAAAATTGCAGTTTTTTTTCTAAAGGGTAAAATGGCATTTAAGTTGTTCAGTTCCGACGGGTGTGGTTCGAATTGAACAAATGAGAACATACCTGACCATTTATAAACGCCGCGGCGGTTGGTTCGAGTCAGTTCAAGTTTATAAATCGGAGATTGTTTCCCAGCGAACTGAACTGAACGTAAAAGTTTATAATAATGTACCCTGAAAAATAAACAACTTCCAATCTGTCAAACGGTTATTGACTTTCTAAAGAGTGACAACACTGTTCAAAATTCACTGACGTTTTCCGCCAAATGTTGTTTTGTTTATCTTTCTCCCAGTGTCACCACGTGCTTAATTTTGGTTTGACGTCAGGTCATGTACAGGGCATATTAAATTAAAGCGCCATTTTTGGATATTTTTCTTCAATTTGTTTTCATCTCAGGAATTGCCGGTTTAAATATAATACACATACATACATTTCCGTAACCCTGCATACTTGTACTCCATGTAGTAATAGGTTTCTTTCTTGCTCTTTTTTAGGTGCTCAAGTAATTTTAACTGGAATGGAATCACGAGCTTCCTCAGCTAGTTCTAAGACTACTGAATCCACATCACCCACGGGTACCGTCAGGAGATCGACGAAAGTTACCTCAACTATTACGGTAAGCAATAAAGAATAGTTACCTACCATTCTTAATCGCTTACTTCTTACTTAATTGTTTCGCCTCGATAATTAAATAAAAAATTCGAATAATATTCGCCTTAACATTGAAAGTCTTTTTTTTGATAATAATTTTTAATTTTGATTTTATGTTTTATTTCTCAACCCAGTTACTGCCACTTGTCCAACAAATTTGTTGGTCTTTAAAATAGGCATCAATATTCTCTTTCAATAGCTTTGTGATATCGCACATTATCGCAGCAAAAGTACTGCTTTAGAGGTCAAGAATCTTAAAACCCTATAAAAGGAAATGTAAAAAAACTAACAAAGCATAAATGGCGAAAATATCAAAATAAAGCATATTAGCCAGGTTACAAAGAAAATCGAAGCTAATTAGACGTTTCCACGTATAGACTTTTAACCTGTCCGATTTCAAAATCTTATAAAAATCTAAAAACGAACGATTTTAGACGCCCGAACATCTTCCTACCACGAATTACAGTATAAAGGCGCTAAATTTGGACGCGGTGACGTCAAACGCCGAGACGCTGAACAGGCTCGTCTCGACTTCTGCTCGAAAATTGTGTTCTTTTATATCTTGTGCAGTGAACACCGCATTTTCTAACATCTTAAAGCGCCAACATTTTTTTTGGGTTTTCGCTAAATTTATTTTTTAAAGTTCGAAGAACTGAATATTTAAATTTTGTGTTGTTTCCTCCGCTATTTGGATTATATTTCCTACAAGCAGTGGTAAGTCGAATATCAAATCAATATAATAATTACTCACAAATTCGAATAATTATTAGAGTATTTTAAAATAATATTTATTGAAATTAACAATAAGTGTGCATATCTTGATAAATTATGATAAAAATCATTATAAATCAGGTTATATAAGCCAAATAAGACAGCAGGGGCGAATATCCAAGGGGGAGAGGGCAATCTACCCCCCCCCCCCCTTGACATTAGCTAATAATTGAAAAATAATTTAAACAAACTGGCAAAATAAAAAAAAAATCTTACGTCCAACTATTTAATAAAACATTTAAGACTACCTACTACACATAAAGTTGGCATATATTTTTATCCAAAATACCCGATTTTACCTTCTTTATTATGTCTAGTGTCTTATTTACTCTGTTTTTTAAACAAACTGGCAAAATAAAAAATAAATCTTACGTCCAACTATTTAATAAAACATTTAAGACTACCTACTACACATAAAGTTGGCATATATTTTTATCCAAAATACCCGATTTTACCTTCTTTATTATGTCTAGTGTCTTATTTACTCTGTTTTTATTAGTAATTGTATTTATATGATGAATTTCTTAAGAATAATATAGTTCATTTGATTTTTATTGGATATTGGAAGCTGACCTAGGCACCGACTGGTTAAGGAAAAATCGCAAGTGAATTTTCAAAGCCGCCATACATTTGATTTTCGGTAAATTTAATAAAAATGCACATAGAGCAGCCTACCTTTAAGGCAATCAATTGTTTCCCCCGCCAGTAACGTATTATAATGCGTAGCTGCCCCTATGCCATAATATATCCATTATTATCATCACCATTATCCCAAATTAATAAAAAAAATGCATATAGAGCAGCCTACTTGTAAGGAAACCAACTGTTCTCCTACCAGTACCGTATGATAATACTTATCTGCCCCGATGCAATAATATATCCATTATTATTATCAATAAAAATGCATATAGATCAGTCTGCTTTTAAGGCAATAAATGGTTTCCCCTATCAGTAACACGGTGTTAAAAAATGGTTGGTACTACGGAATAACTCCGGTGCATCACATTGCAGCGGAAAATGTCTGTAGAAAAAGATGTTTGCTTTTGAAGGAGGAATAGTTTGCAATTTAAACCACCCCCACGCCCTCAACCCCCGGGCGCGGGTCGGGTAAGTTAAGATTTTCAAATGGAACCCCATATTTTTTATTGGCGTATCGTGTTCTCCGACCAAAAATAAACATCTTTTGTTCTTAAATTTTTTTTTTATTTGGGTCCATCCTTCACCAATAATCACCATGAGAAAGACCGTGCGAAAATCAAGTTTTATCCCGGAAATACTATTTTTTTCTGTCTTCTACTACAAAAAGCCCGTAATTATTGGTGAAGGATAGGCCGAAATAAAAAATGTTTTCGGACAAAAGATGTTTATTTTTGGTCGGAGAACACAATATGCCAATAAAAAATATGGGGTTCCATTTGAAAATCTTAACTTACCCCCACCCGCGCCCGGAGGTTGAGGGGGGGGGGGGGGTTAAATTGCAAACTATTCCTCCTTCAAAACCAAACAACTTTTTCGCCGGACATTTTCCGCTGAAATGCGATGTACCGGAGTTATTTCGGGGTACCGACCTTTTTTCAACACATTATATATCCATTATCATAAAAATAACCGTGTTTATTTTTTAAAATTAGGATATTTTAATTTTCTATTGTTCTGATTTTAAAAAAATTAGCTATAACATAATATCGTGGGTGCGCCCCTGCTGTAGGTACTATGAACGACACTTTAATATATATATCGCCTAAGAATAGCCATGAAGCCAACGTAGTCGTAACTCATGGAAATAAATAACAACATACATGATTCAAATTGAATTATATTTTATTATGTTAATAGCAAACGGACTATTTTTTCGATAACCTGAAGAAAACTATACGAATGTTTTACTGACTCTGTCACTGAGTTTCCTAAAAACACAACGCATTCTACTTCATTTCGTTTAAGAAGATTTTAAGTCAATTAGGAGCCCATGTTCGTGTTACGATTTAGTATCGCTAAAACCAATCCTTAAAACATATTTAAATAAAAGTCGTTCTATACATACGTCCATATATGGGCACAAATATAGCCCACAAATATTTCGTGTTCGTACACTTTGTGTCGAACTTTTTCAGGGTTACATGTATAACATACATACGTCGTTTTCTATAAATTTATTTTTTTGGACGCCCGCCAAAAGTTATAAAAAGAGAAAATAAACAATAAACTTTTCGGTAGTTTACAGAAAAATGGATTTAACAGCAACATTATGTAAACAGTTAAAGTGTTAGATAAGATTTATATACATTATTTATTTTGCCTCGGGGTTTTCTTCTATTTAAAAAGGAAATTATTTTTTTAAGGAAATTAGTTGTTTTTTTTAGTCAATCTACTAAAATGGTGGACTAGTTTTTCGCGACTAAAAGGATTCAAAATTTAGATCTTATACGAGGTGTAACAAGAAAAGTTCTCTTCGAAAACGAAATTTGTTGTTTCCAATGATTTATTAATTAAAGAAACTCTACAACTTCAGGTAAAGGGGTCCCAAAAACGGGTATATTTCACCACCAGTGCTGCCACGATTACATCGGAAAAAATAATTCCAGTTGTCCTTAAAAATCGGTCACAATATCTTGATATCGATGCCTAATTTGAAGGCCAGCAAATGGCCGGTTTTATTTTTAAAGTAGCAACTGAAAATCAGTTACAAAATCATCTAACAACTATGTGTTACAAACCCATTCAAAATATAAGTTTAAAAATATATGAAAATTATAGGTTATTGCAAAACTCCAGCATTTTTGGAATTTTTATGTAGGAGTATAACACAGGCGATACCGTTTTAAAAATAATACAATTTTTTAAAAATATTTTGCTCGGATTTAATATTTTGAAAATAGTGCGAACAAACCATACGAATGTTTTACTGCTAAGAAAAACTTTTAATTCCAGTTTGCGCCTAAACGGCACGGTTAATCGACTCGATTAAAGAGTACCTACCTTTTTTATTAAGTATTCTTTTGTCTTTAAATGACATGTAATTTTTTCCAAAAACTGTAAAAACAAAAAAGATGTGCCAAAAATTAAATTTGAATTTCAGGTAAAGTGACCTCTGGTAACAGACTAGAGAAATATTTTTATAACAGAATGATAGAAGTCATTAAGTGCAGTCCATGCGCCATATATCAACTTATCAACAGCGAACAAACCCGAACAAAAATAAATTATGCGTTTAATCACAGGTTGCCAAGCAGGCACTATTTTATGCGAACGTTTAGCCAAATATACTCAGTTTTTTTCTAATCTAAAACTGGATTCGTAAAGTTAAAGGATTGGGAAATGGTATGAAAAAATTGCGTTAAAAAATATAATGTTATAAGAATAATAAGAACAATTTCAAATATGAACAATTTTCAAAATTTTTGTCAGATCTTCCTGAAACTTGTTGATGCCCTAATCGACATGTCAGACAATCTAAATATCAATAAATTAACTAAAAAACTTTATTATTAACGGCTAAAACTTCACGAAAAGAAATATTGCTCAGCTGATGACTCTCGTCTCTTTCTAACCTGCCAAAAAGCGGCATATTTTTAATTAAATTGATGCAACATAGATGGCTCTGATTGCTATAATTTGGGATTGTTTGGGATCCTGATCTTAAATTGATTGTAACTCGAAAAGTATTGAGATTTAATCTTTTTGTTATGACTTATCACCTTTATTTTAACATGTACAGGGCGAATCAAAGATAGACTAAAGTTCATGTTCCCCTTTACGTTAAGAATTAGATAAAAAAGTTGTAGAGATCATTAAGGTGCACATTCTAAATTATATTGGAGTATACAGGGTGGCCCCAAACACGTGGCGAATATAACTTAGGGTTTTTGAAATGGAACTCCCTGTATTTATCTATTTAAGAAATGAAAAGTCTATGCTTGTTAGGTGGTAGTAATATCAAATACCAATATGGAAAATTATTATTTCCTAGACCACCCGATGATCCTTATACAATAAGGGCTTATTTTTCTTGGTAGTACCATTCAAATAGTTCGAAACCGGTCTACAGGTGGTTGCATCCTATCAATGGAGAGGGCTTCCTTTTCTTGGTAGTACCATTCAATCTGAATTAGTATTTTAAAGTGCTACTGTGTTAGACAAAAATACGCCCTTATTGTATTAGGATCATCGGGTGGTCTGGGAAATAATAATTTTCCATATTGGTACCTGTATTTATATTAATTTTTGGATTGTGCGTAAATTTCTGAATATTTTTTGGTTGTGGGGGGATCTACGAAAACATGATCTTTATTTAACATAACCACAAAAAGAATAAATCTAGTAGAGGGTCAAATCACGAGATCTTGTTGAAACCCGGCCCTCTTAGATCAAATAAGAAACTTTTCTATTTCAGTATGAAGTATGTCAAAGTCTTGACAGTACCTATTCTTTTGTTTCTCAAGGCAACTATGACGTTTTAACGTAAATGTGGGAAATGAACAATGAAAATTAGATAAAAATTAAAATATGTCGCAAAGTATTAAAAATAAATATTATATACTATCAAAAGTTTACATTTTCTATCAGAAAAAAATATACAGGGTGTGCCATTTAAAAAAGCGAGATTTTTAGTGTAATTGTTACTGAAATTCGAAAATTTATTTTGAACACCCTGTATAAATTGAGGCAAATTTGTTTCCATAATTTTTTTTTATCAAAACCAATGAAAGACGATGATTATCCAGTATATTGATAATATATATCTTATTAAATTCGAGAAAAAAGTCCTCCTCCCTCCCCCCTCCCCCATATAGGGAGGTCTCGCATCTTAAAATTCTACTACCATTCTACCCATTAGTATCTAGAGGCCTTCTACCGCTTGCAATGTAGATACTGTGGTAATAAAAAAAAATTTCGGGAAAAAAGTCACCTAGAACAGCGTGGTTTAACATCTGACAAACCCCTACTCTTTTTAACCGATATATCTTTATAAATGAACAGGAACAAGTTCGTCGGTTTACAGCCAAAAGTCATTTTTCATGAAAATTTGAACAATAAAGTTCAAAGATTTGTCGAATTATTATTTTACCAAGTCTATTATTAAAACAATTTTCTTCGCATTTTATTTTAATCCATGCCAAAAACGAAAACGCGGAAATATAACTTGGGTAAATTTTTCGCGCACACCAAACTTTGTTCTAAATACGTTCGTGAAGAAAGGTGTTCTATTTTAAGGCCAACGAACGTAAATTTAGATGTTGCGCTGTCATATCTCAAATTAAACATCAAAACGACGTATTTTAATTTGCTTTGTTTTAGTTTAGAAATTTGGGTGTTTAAACCTTTGGTTTGGGAGGTCATGTTTACGTTTATTATTCCTATAAAAGGAAAAACGTGGACAATTTTGGTGAATTTTTTTTAAACAACCTTTAAAATAATGTGCTACTTGAACCCTTCCCATTTAAGATTGTAAGGGTAACATCTACCCCTCTCAGGGGATTAAACTACGACGACTGCAAATAAAATTCACAATAAAATTGACGTGTATTCCCGATTATTTAAATATTATTAATAATGGCGATATTAAGGGTGGGACCTTTTAAAATTAACACCCTGTAGAACTACTTTCTCGGGGCAAACTTAATTTATAATTTTTGTATTATGTAACATCCACGTTCACTCGGATCCTATATTAAAAGTTGGCCCACCCCGTATAAATGACCCACAAATTAATTCTCGACACCCTTCATCGGTCATTGTTTATATTAAACTTATTCAAAGAGTAAATTATTTTTATAAAACCGAATGATTTAAGCACTCCAGTATCCAGGTCGTCTGATGATCCAGAAAAATACATTTTCTAAACAGTTTTCTTGCTTGTATATTTTTCCAAATGCCGTTGCTGCTTAGTTTACATTGTCGGAAGAGTTATTAACTCAGTTCATTTATGCGGCCGCGTATTTATATGATTTTGAATTATACACTGTTCTTTTCCTATGAAAAATAATGGCAAATGGTCAAAATATATCGAATTTTCCAGGTACAACTTTTATTACAAGATAATTTTTTCGTAAAAAATTACCCCTTGAAAATGCCGTATACCGGAACCAATATTTTTGGCTGAATCCCCAACCGGAACTGAACCCCCTTACAACAAAACGTTCTAAAACGAAATCAAAATTCATTTGACTGATGCTGGAAAAAACGGGAAGAAAATTTTCCATTTTTATCAAAAAAGGTAAAAAGTAATCTGCGTCTGCATCAAGTAGTTAGAGAGACGGTGACAATAGGGGGTCCGTGAAGTGGAATATCAGTAATTTGGTTTTTCGTGGAGTTTAGGTCCCCCTCTACAACTTTTACATCTGATGAAATGCCGTAGAGCGTTGCTGAGAGGCGCTGTACCGCTTTAGATAGGAAATTCTCAATAAATTCAAGACTATCTTGTCATGTCTGAAAATGAATTTACAGCATCTGCGTGACCCCAAAGTCACGGGAAACACATTTTCTGACAAGTCAACCCTTGCATATACTTTTCCGAGTGTCATGAAAACTTAAAAAAAAAGAAAAAAAGCGAATTTGAAGTTGAAACTTTCTTGAAAATTTTTTGTCGTTCCAGGTCTCGCCATTTCATTATTGGAATTTTTTAAAAATCTCCTTGGAGGAAATTCGGAAAACGAGCGTGACATGTCAGAAAATTGTCACACTATATTCCTTGACACTCAAATATTCTGTAAAAAAAAATTCAGAAGAATCGCACCTAGCTAGGCGGGATTCTGACAATATTACGCAGATATACCGGAAGGCAGGTATCGTTCAGTTGTATGACGGGAAAAATGATTCGCAATATTCTTTTTATCAGAAAATTGTTTACGAGTCATCTCCATGTGAATACAAATCGATTAAGCCCACTTGGACCCATGTCACTTGAGACTTATAATTTTTCCATTAATTTTTTTTTTGACTTGAATATTTGGGTGTCAAGAATGTAGTGTGACAAATTTTCTGACATGTCACGATCGTTTTCCGAATTTCCTCTGAGATGCAGTAAAATCCAGTTCCGGCCGGATCAGGTACAAAATACGGCCTAGCCGGATAAGAAAGCTGGACATCATTAGATAAAATTCATTAAAAAAAATAGTTAAACGCTGCAAAATACCAAAAAATAGGATAAATCACTAGACTACACTGAGCGAAATCTCGAGTTGATATAACTCAAATATGAGTGGTCCTAGACCGAAGCGTGTTATTAATAGGGGACGACCTCTGAATTACGGCAACCAAATCGAAGAAATTGCATCAACTCACTATGCATAAGTTATTATAGCACAGAAGATGGGTTATTTTATGCGTTGGAATAACTCACGCCCCACCGTCTTAAATTATTGATAGCTACCAGTATGTGAATTGTGATGCGTTACTAGTCGGGCTAGATTAATTCATGATTCGAGCTATCAAAACTTGATATTTAAGTCTAGTTAGGTCTAGCTTACGATGCTGGCTGGAATAACTCACTCTTTGGGCTACCAGTCCAAATTTTGGACTACCAGTATCTGAAATGTGGACTATCGGAACTCAAAATATTATATTTATTATATATATAGTAAGGGTAGTCGTTGCCAGACCCGTTCCTGGGGTGTTTGGCGCCTACGTGCAGGTTTCTTTGGTGCGCCCTAGTTTAAAAAAAATTGTCCTATTTTTAAAAATATATTTCGGGAAAAACTGGTAATGTTTTGAATTGTAAGAAATCTGATAAAAAATAATTAGAAAAATTTTTATTAATTAAATTACCAAAACAAACAAAATCACAAAAAATATTTGGTAAGTATATTCATAAGAAAATTAAAAGAGAATAAAACATAAACAATATTATACTTAATACTTATATAGTAGCTACCTAACAGCAATATTTTAATGATAAAAAAATAAACGTTTCAAAAATGAAAAAATACTATTTTTGTAATAAACAAAACAAAAAAGGAACGATATACCTAAAATAATACACGTCTGGCTTTCACGGATGCAAGCTCGTTGATCATCTGATTATGATCAAGAGCCTCAGAAATATCATTTTCGATCGAAATAATGGCCAAATCTGATAGGCGTTCTTGACTCATAGATGTCCTTAAATAATTCTTTATTAGTTTTAACTTAGAAAAACTTCTTTCACCTGAAGCTACTGAAATGGGTAATGTAAGGTATATCCGTAAGACTATAAATAAATTTGGAAAAAGAGACTGTGATTTTTTTTAGTTATATAATTTAAAATGTCTATGGGAAAGGATGAATCAGTAGTATTTTTAGGATTAAGAATCTTATATGATAAAATTTCATTATGTAAATCTAAGCCGTCAATGTCTTTAGATATTACTCTATTAATCTCAACTTGCAATTCGGTATCTAGATTTACACATGATTCTTTAATTAAGTCAGATTCTAAATTTTCAAAATTACATAAGAACCCAAATAAATTTTGAAATTTGTTTATACCCTCAAACCGCTTTTGTAAAGACTGAATGGTTGTATCTAAAATTAGAAAATAAAAAATAAATTTTTGCTTTGGATCTGCTACAGATTCATCCTTACTTTCATATGAAAATTGTTGCTTAAATTTTCGTTGCCGTAATATTGGGAATACCTGCTCTACATCGTTTTTTGCTGCTTCTTCTTAGCTTTATTGATGAGCAAATCAAAATTTTTGTCTGAACGTTTTTCGTTAAAATAAAGATTAAGATTTTCAATTTCTTTATGGCAGTCATTTAAGTTTCTATTCGGATCTTGTAGTATTTTACTTACTATATTAATTTTTTCTAAAATATCATGCCAGATTAAAATCGAACAAATAAATTTAAAAGTCTTAATTTTATCCAATAAAGATTGAGCACTATGTTTTGTCTTTATGTCTCGTGATGTATCTTTTGTCAAAAATTCTAGGCTATTACAAATTTCTTCTAACTGATATCTAAGAGGACGAATTGCTTTAATTCTACTTTCCCTCCTAGTTTCACTTACTGATTTCAATGTTAATTTAGGGACATTCTGTTTTAAAATATCCCATCTATAAGGAGAAACAGAAAAAAAGTTATACAGTTCTTGAATGATTGAAAAAAAAACCAACAGTCTCAAAAGAAATTTTGGCAGCGTCATTAACAGTCAGGTTTAAAGTGTGAGTTGAACAGGGCATAAACATTGCTCTGGGATTTGCATTTTTAATTTGAGCTTGAAGACCTATATGCTTGCCAGACATATTTGCGCCGTTGTCATATCCCTGTCCTCTCATATCATTTTTAAATCGATTCCAAATTTTGAGAAAATTTCATTTTTTAAATAATTAAAAAGCCCTTCCCCTGTAGTATTCAAAACTTTAAAAAAGCCTAAAAAATGTTCTTTTATTTCTACTGCTCCAGGCCCAGGGGTACAATGAACAAATCGTATTATAACAGTGAGCTGTTCAATATGACTAGCATCGGGAGTTTCATCTAAAATTATTGAGAAATACCTTGCTGTTTTAAGACACAATAAAATCTCTTTTTGAATATTTTTTGATAACAAACTAATTAATTCATTTTGAAAATGGTTACCTAAATAGTGAGGCATATGTTGATTTAAGCTTTTAGATTTCTGAATATTATTTACATGCTCCATTATAATTGGATCAAATTTAGCAACCATTTCAACTAATTTAAAAAAATTGCCATTATATCGAACAAACCCAAACGTTTGGTAACATTTTTAGACATATTAAAATGATAAAATATATGATTTTTTTTTAAATTTGTAATAAAGAATACTGAATGACCGTCGATTTTGCGCCCCTAAAAATTTTGCGCCTGCGTGCATGCACGCCCTGCACGCTCACCAGGAACGGCCCTGGTCGTTGCTGACTAGTTAGGGAAAACGATTTGGGTAATATTGGGCTTTGCAGCAAATGAAAGTGTACTCTTTAAAGTTGGTCCAAGCTTTCGGAAATCTTTATTTCCATCATCAGGGAGACTACAATATAAGAAAAGGTTGACTGAAATTAGAGATAAGCTCTTAAGCAATCAAGACAACCGTAGTTACTTACAACTTTGTTGAGGAAGTTCATATAATTGTAGAAAATTACTAATAGTAACACAGCAAAGTTTGGAAGCAATGGAGTAGTAAAAAGACAAAATCTCTTGTGGTTGGTAAACCCATATAAAACACACCGTAATACATTACTTACGTGTTTTATATGGGTTTACCAACCACAAGAGATCTTGTCTTTTTACTACTCCATTGCTTCCAAACTTTGCTGTGTTACTATTAGTAATTTTCTACAATTATATGAACATCCTCAACAAAGTTGTAAGTAACTACGGTTGTCTTGATTGCTTAAGAGCTTATCTCTAATTTCAGTCAACCTTTTCTTGTATTGTAGTCTCCCTGATGATGGAAATAAAGATTTCCGAAAGCTTGGACCAACTTTAAAGAGTACACTTTCATTTGCTGCAAAGCCCAATATTACCCAAATCGTATATTATATAATATATATATAACATACACTAGTGGTTCTGAACAAAATATACGAACAATGGTTTAATAAGTTTATTAATAAAATAAAATAAAAACAATTTGTAAGGGCTCCCAAAGACTCTACTTTAAGAATACACTTAAAAACGAAAAATAACATTTCATGTGTAACACATGTACCAATCTTGAGTAAATACGTATTCATAATATTATAATATTAATATATACTTATAAATAATAAGGCTCCATTCCAATAATAACAATTTGTATGCATCTCCCTCCTGTCCCTCCATTTTACGCCAACTGACCAAAATTATGCAAAACACAAATTTTCACGCACAGAGAGCAAAAATGGAAGCTCCCGGAAACGGCGCAACGGCAAACAGGTGCCTCTACGCGCGATCGAAGGAAAATCGACTAATAACAATGGAATGAACCGCGCCAAATCTGCACGAGCACGAATCCGGAACTTTCCGTGACCTCACGACCGGTAATTTACCCTCGATATGGGGTTTTATAGCACGTTTTCTGGGTTATTTTAAATGAATCCTGAATTATTCCAACCCAAAAACTGAGTTCAGGTAACTCATAAAATAGTTGCAAGATGAGGAATTGTGGTGATCTCAAATATGTTTAAAATGTTGATAAAAAATCTCTTTCTGGGTTGAGGCGAACCAAAAGAACCTGAATTATTGTAGCGTTTTTAAATAATTTCTGATAATTCATAGGCTCAGTTAGAACAACATAGAGAGGTGCGTTACAGTAGCTTCAATTTTGTATCCCACGACATTGGTAAATTCACTTTTGTCAGTGTACATTTAATAATAAAATGTTATCAACGTCAATTGTTTGCGTTCATTTTTCAAAACGTTCCCATATAAATAATTTGCGTCAATAAAAACATCAAACTATTTTCCCACCCTGCCCACGCGCCGAAAAATAACGCAAATCTACAAAAAAAAAATCCGACGAAAATCCAAACTTAAACGCATTGAAGGACAAGGACGTTCATACTATTCGCCGCGTGTTCCTTTTCCGTCTCGCGCATGTCAAACTTTACGTTTCACTTGAGAAAATCTGGTCGCCTATTTTGGCTACGAAGCCCGCGCACTCGGCGAAAACGATTTTCACGTTTTTCGTAGAGATAGAGACAGAGGTATATCTGTTCGCGCAAGAGGGGGGAATGCGAGAGAAGAACATCTGATTGCCACGTGAATAACACGTGCCCGGTGTCGCTGTTTTTTTTTTGTTTCACTTGCCGATCAATTGATCTACATCAAACATAATTTCCGATTATTGACAGTTTGGAAATTGGAAAAATTATTTTATTTCAACAGTTTCATTTTTTTAAAAATGACTTTGATGGGTTGATTTGATAAAACAACAGAATGAGAAGTAAAAAGTTAAAACTTCACGAGAGTTCGAAATAGATTGCTTGTAAGTTATTTTTGGGCTGGAGAGAGGCAGATGTTTTGACGAATCGAATCCTATGGTGTGCAAGGTTGACATATTTATAAATAAACCACTAGAAGCTAATTTAAAAACTGCAAGGTTCAGCGGGCTATTAAGAAAAATCGCCTCGAAATTGGGGCATTATCTTTTTTGGTTACATCAAATCAAACTATCTATTATGATTTTATTTAAAAATAGTTAGAGAGACGGCGACAACAGGGGGTCCGTGAAGTGGAATATCAGTAATTTGGTTTTTCGTGGAGTTTAGGTCCCCCTCTACAACTTTTATATCTGATGAACTGCCGTAGAGCGCTGCTGAGAGGCGCTGTGCCACTTTAGATAGGAAATTGTCAATAACTTCAAAATTATATCGAGCCATGTCTGAAAATGAATTTGCAGCATCTGCGTGACCCCCAAAGTCACGGGAAACACATTTTCTGACAAGTCAACCCTTGCATATACTTTTCCGAGGCTGTAAAAAAAAAATGGAAAAATTGTCACACTACATTCTTGACACCCAAATATTCAAGTCAAAAAAAAAATTAATGGAAAAATTATAAAGTCTCAAGTGACATGGGTCCAAGTGGGCTTAATCGATTTGTATTCACATGGAGATGACTCGTAAACAATTTTCTGATAAAAATAATATTACGAAAGTGCAGCGTACTTTCAAGAGTATCGTGAAAAGGAAGACTATGAAAGTCCATACGAAGGTGCACGAAGACTGCATCGCTCTCTCAAAAAATAGATTTAGAGAAAGTTTTGCAGTACCCGATTACTCCAGTCCCGGTTTCTCTCTGTCATACCTTCCGGTATCTCTGCGTAATATTGTCAGAATTCCGCCTAGCTAGGTGCGATTCTTCTGAAATTTTATTTTTCACAATATTTGGGTGTCAAAGAATGTAGTGTGACAATTTTCTGACCTGTCACGATCGTTTTCCGAATTTCCTCCGAGGAGATTTAAAAAAAATTCCAATAATGAAATGGCAAGACCTGTAACGACTAAATTTTTTCCACATAATCTTTAACATATAATGTTCCATTCTAGAAAGTTTCAACTTCAAATTCGCTTTTTTCTTTATTTTTTAATTTTCTTTTTTTTTTTTGACACGCTCGGAAAAGTATATGCAAGGGTTGACTTGTCAGAAAATGTGTTTCCCGGGACTGTGGGGTCACGCAGATGCTGTAAATTCATTTTCAGACATGGCTCGATATAATTTTGAATTTATTGAGAATTTCCTATCTAAAGCGGGTTTGTTCAGCGCCTCTCAGCAACGCTCTACGGCATATCAGATATAAAAGTTGTAGAGGGGGACCTAAACTCCACGAAAAACCGAATTACTGATATTCCACTTCACGAACCCCCTATTGTCGCCGTCTCTCTAACTAAAAGTTTTGATACTAAAAATAAAACTACAAACTGTCGATTCTAAATTTACATTAAACGTAAAAAGTAATTTAAATATCAATAAGTATTTGGCATGGATGGTAATGGGTTTTAAGGTGGCATGAGTCAGCCAGGTATGATTTGGTCATTAGATCGACCTTACAAGTCGCTGTGTGTTTTCAAGCAATAACATTTCAGTTTTATGTAATTAAGTATTTATTTATATATTTTTTAACATTTGTTGCAGGAAGGGGGAAGACCAACGACTACTACAAGGGGTTTTCAACGTCCGGTAGCAGAAAGGGAAATTGAGACTATCTGGGACGAACAAACTCTGCGATTATTGGTAACACTGAGACTATTTAATTTTTTAAATTAGATATTAACTACTTGTTGCTATGCTCGATTCATGCATTAACTTACGGCGGTGACGATGACGGAATGGTAAACTCGAATGTAACCAAGGGTTTTGCATACTTCTTTGGAATAGAGAAGAGTCCAATTAATGCTATAGGCCCAGTAAGGCCAACCGCACGAAAAAAAATGCCTTAGGCTCTAGTTGAACACCCCTCCCTAAACGATCTAAATTCTATACCAATCAGTAAAGTTTATAATCAGCTCATTTTAAATAAATTTTTATTTTCAGTTGGAGCAAAGTACTGACTACGAAGAGCGACGTATTTTAAGAGTAAGATTGCGCCAACTGATGGCGGAACAAGAAGGTAAATAGAACCGTGATACACTTATATTTTCTTCCTAAACATCATGATTTTTCAGGTCTGGACACGACAAATCAATTTAATATACCTACATTTTCTACACTCCTAACTTAAATAACTCATATTCATACTAATTGTTTTCTAGCATGCACAGATCTGGTCGACGAGGCCACCAAAAGTGAGGGATCAACGACGCCCACCACACCTACTATACCCGGACAATTAGAGGGTGAGTCTCAACTCTTACCCTTACTTCAAGGCCTTCTGGCTGCCCCCGAGAATGATATCACACCCGATTCCGGAACGGAATCGGGTGAAGATCAACGATCGAGTCTCATAGCCGAAGTGCAATGTGCTTTAGACAAGTTAAGCAACTCTTTGAGGAGTGATCAGACCGATATTACTCCCGAAAGAAGAACAAGCTTGCTTCAGCTGGTTACGAAGCTTCAAGCGGGCCTGAGTGGAAGCAGTGCAGGAGAAAGACGTTCCTCTGCAGTAAGCAGCGGAGGGAGGTTTCAGAAAAGGAAAAATAAGCAAGCTAGACACACAGTCGGTGTATCTAAGGAGGAGCTCGCTGATGCGAGGAAGCTCATAGAGGAGATATCTCTAAATGAACTAACGCCTTCGGGTAGTACCACTAAGGTACACCTAAGCAAGCAAAATAGTGAAAGCAGTGTACCTACGAGCTCCGCCAGCTCCTCATATCGCAATATTAACCAGGCCAAGGTGAAAAATACTACGCCTAAGCCATTCAGTTCTTCAAACAGCACGACTTCCTCTGTACAGACTCCTACAGAACATTTTGATGGATTTGATGTTTTGTTTAATGAGGATAAGGAGGTGACGAGTCATGAAGCAGCTCCGGTTCAGCAAAAGGCCACGCCTACGTACGCTACAACTGTTAAGCAGACTCATCCGAACTTAGAGCGCAATACGTCGGTTGATTCAAGTGCAAGCATTAAGTCGGCTTACAAGGCTGTACAACAGGCTGCAGCTCTGAAGAGGGAGCAATCTAGAGAGGACAAAGAAGAAGAAGAGGAGGAGGAGGACGAATCGAGCATTGTAAAAGGTGCTAGTGACTTAGAAAATGCTTCTTTGAAAAGCAACCCAATTTACTCCAAACCATCAAACCAAATTACTAAAAACGAGGAAAAAAGTAGTCGATTTGACACCCAAAAGAAGCTAAGAATGAAAAGGGCTAATACCATAGATATACCAAAACCCATAAAGTTTTACGAGGATGAAGACGACTCAGATTCTGATCACGACGATGGCGCTCAAAAAAGAAGGGACAGTTACTATGCGCTTAGAGGACCTATTAATGTAAGCAATCCGAACACGAAAAAGATCGTGCCAAGCTTCGAACCGAAAACCGAATCTGATAAGAAGTTTCTTGCTTTTATCAACAATCACAACGAACAGAGTGCGAACCAAGCCTCAGTGTGGAATAACAACAGCTCGGTCTGGGGTAACAGATTTGGAAACATCAAAAACAATTTTGAAAAACAAGCTACGAATGATGCCAAAAGTTTCTGGAAATCTACCGATGATAACATAACGAGAACATCGACCAATCAGTTTGGACCGAAAATTAGTCGTAGGAGCGCTAGAAATTTGCAACAGATGTTTGAAGAAAAGCAAAAGGAAACTCTAAGCACCATACCTGAGCCCAGACAATCTTTTGCAAACACTGGACATACGAAGGCCAACATCAATACGAGTCAACAACAGTCCAACGTAGTCACGGGATCTCTGCAGGTTAAAACAAAACCAGAAAAAAATTATAGAGTAGTGCCTCAACCGCTACCGGTGAATCAGTTTTCGCATGCACCCCAGAGTGCATTTAAACCGATTCAGAAGGCGCCTCAATCTTTACCAAAAAGAACATCTGTAGTTTTCTCTCCCGATGCCGGTGAAATCGTTAAAAGTGAGATAAAAAGTACTAACGGTTCAGCTTTTCTCTATAGCCCAAAGCCATTATCGAGTTCAGTAGAAAGCTCCACCGTTACTTCACCGATTGCCTCAAAACCTTGGGCGGCCAATGTAGGCGGCAGTAGAGTGCTTAGTATGGCAGCTTCCAAATTTCAACAGCCACCTCCCCAAGAACCCCCTAAACCTAGAAAATTAAGCAAAGATGTCGTGCCTAGAGTATTCATACCAACTAACCAAGTAAACTCAAATGTGGTTAACAGATCACCAGTATATTTGGGTAAAGCCGCCGATACAAACTCGAGCACTGTAAGGAAACTTAGTGGGCAGTACGAAAATGTGGAAAATAATACTGGCGAATATCATCAACCTCAACCCAAACCACAATCCTATCAAATTAGAACTAGTGTTGTGGAAAGTCAATATACACCACCAGTTAAACACTATGAGCCTAATGTGAGAGCTCCAATTCAGTCGGCACCTATGTCACCGCCCCAAAATTATAGCATTCGATATGATCAACCTCAAAACATTTATAATCAACAGCAACCACCATTAACTCAATCTCAAAACTATACAATTCGATATGATAATCCGCATACGCAAGTACCACCAGCTCAAAATTATTCTATTCGTTATGATCAGCCTCAAATTCAACAACCTATGAACCAAAATCAATATTATCAACAACCACCGTATCACAATTATAACAATAATTATGATCATCAAGCTCGTATACAATCTCAACCGCAACAAACTCTTCAGCAACCCACGCCACAAAATTACTCAATGCGTTATGATCAACAACCTCAATATCAATCGCATTCACCACAAAACTATTCGATTCGATACGATCGACCTGTAACACCCGTCCAGCAACCTCAGAGTCCGCAATACAAGCCTCCAAATTACAGTGTGCGTTATGACCAACCTGTAACACCCGTCAAGCAACCTCAGAGTCCGCAATACAAACCTCCAAATTACAGTGTGCGATATGATGAACCTCCAACTCGAGCTGTTACTTCGCCAAATAAAATCTACCAACGTGTACCTAGTAAAGAAGCAGGTCAGATGCCACAAAAAGCATCTCCAAATACCCCTGACCAAGAGAAAGAATATACATCCACTATTGAATTTAAACCTACTCAGTCGAAAGTGCCAGTTCAAGCAATAGAGCCTGTGGTACAAGCACCTAAGATACAAAGACAAACGTCAGAAGAAAGTGTTCACGAACACATTGCAGTGAGCAGTAGGGTGATGTCGGGACCCGTAAGCCAACAAGCGGTAACAGTAAGACAAAAATCTCCTATGAATAGGGACCAACATGACATGGAAGCTGCTTTCAGCCTAAAAAATTCTTTGCAGAAGGTTAGTAAACAGGAACCAAATCTAGAAACAAATGATAATAAACCTGCTAATGTTAAGTCACCCGCTAGATCTCCTAGCAATAGTTTCAGCTACAAGCCAAGGGAACGCGAAGCTGTCAGTCCTAGTTTGAGTCAAAGTTTTAAGTCAAAGACGGGACTGCCAACGTTTGATCCCATCAAATATAAACCAAGCGATTGTCCTAAGCCTACAGTAGCACCAAGCAGCTTTAAATTTAAAAGTACCTTTGAGGATACTCACAAAGAACCTAAGAGTTGTGGGGTGGTGAAGCCGATGCAACAACAAAAGGCTACTGCAATCCGTAACAATGTTTCTAATGTTGTTAGACCAAGAGAAAAGCTTAACATAAACGACCAAGGACAATCGGTACTAACAGGTCAATTTCACATACCGCTTATCAACGTTAAATCGCCAGAGTCTCCAAGACCACCACCTCATGCTCAAGTTCTAAGTAAATCAGACTCTTGGCACGAAATTTGTTTAGCTCACCAAAATACCACACAAAAACCTGCTCCTTCACCGGGACCCGTAAAATCAAAGTCCAGTCATAGCTTAGCACTTCCAAAATTGTTCGAAGCGGGCATGAGTAAGGACGAAATGCTACAAAAGCGAAGAACGATGGAAGCGTTTCTAACTGGAAGCAAGAGTCCCCAAAATGACGGAGTTAAAAACGTCAAACGTAGTATAAACAGAGTAAAGACATCTCAGAAAGTGTCCACTCAGAAGAGGATTAGCATGGGAGGAGGCTTGACTAGGAGTAGAACCTTACCTGATATTATATGTCCGGATATGTTGGACGAAAGCAATGTGGATCAAGCCTTTGATGAACTATTTCAAACCTCATAACAATTTTTAATTGTCAGGGTGCAAATAGATACCCCATTATTCATTCCATTTCAATGTATTACGTCGATTTGTTTTATACTGTAGATATAGAAAAATATATTAATCTAAGAAGTTGTTTCGTTTGAAACGGAAGAAGGAAGAAGAGTTAGAGGTGCGAGAGTGGTGGGCGTACACCCCACAAGAACAATCGAAGTTCAGAGGAAATTCGATAACCGAAATTGAATGAAGAAGGAATAAGTTTAGTCACTTGAGGCGATGTTTAATCATGGACCGGAATGGATCTATTGAAGCTAAAGAGCCCGAGAGGAAATCAAAAGGAGGGTGAGGACCAAAATGGAATGCAAACATGCTGTGTGGGTGTACGCTACACCTTTTAACCACCCTTATCCTTACTGACGCGAATGTCTACCTAAAAGCCGCCACGCTACGCTCGTCACACAAATTAAAACTTTCCCCCCTCAGGAGTTTGTGTTCGTCCATTTTTTTTTTCTTAGGGTTCATTTAGAATACTTTTTTGTAGTTATTGTAGTATGTCATTTATTTTTTTTTATTCCATTTTTTCACATACACCGGCACTAATAGTTCGTGCTAATGCCGGATGTATTAGAAAGTGTCACCATGTTGTAGACTATGGGATATTTCAATATTTTTCAGTAGAACATGGAACGTTGTAGGAATCAATTCGGTATAGTTTTTTTTCTCAAAGAAAGTTGAAATTTGATACAATTTGTAGTTAGTAATGAAATGGAAACCATCAATACGAGTTTTCGTACCCCATAATCTCTCGGGAGCATACAGAGGAGGTCATAATAAACCTAATTAGTGGAAGAAAAAAAATCCTAAAGTGCCTCTTAATGGAAATACAGAGCCCCAAAGGGATTAACTTTTTTGGCTCCAACCGGTATAATTTAATGACATTTGAATAATTTATAGAAGCCATAAAGAGTCTGTATGCTCCCGAGAGATTAGGAGGTACTTACCGGAAAAGAGTACTTATAACATGGCGACTACTTGCTAAGAACATTCCGAAACAGCAATGTTTTGACTAAGTTCTCTATCCTTCCCTCTGCCACTTTTGATTTGATTTCCTGATTTGTTTTTAGTTGCTAACATTAGAATTTTATATGTATTTTCTGTTTGCTTTTTTTTACAATTTGAAATGGTTTTATTAAGCATCACTCTTAACTTGTTAAAATTTCAATTTCAGAAAAAGTGGAGACAACGAAGGAAACTTCGAAAGAAGGTGGCGATGTTCCTACCACACAGGGTGAGTTTTGCTGGATTTGTTAATTTTCTTATCGCCAGTTAAAGATTGTTTCACGAAAAATGGATAGAACTTAATGACTGCCGTAAAAGTCCCTGGGCCATCCCATTATTTATGACCGTTTGTTATTATTATGTGGAAAGGACCGGATTGTAATAATTATAATTAAATATAGGCACATCAGGTCGGTTAGGTTGCTTAATTTATATTTAAATATCTTTTCGTGGTAAAATTTGTTAGTTTTTGAGGAATGGTTCAAGAATTGTCCTTTACCAAACATTCCTCAGAATAGCGTGATAGTAATGGACAATGCGAGCTATCACAGTCGCCAATTACATAAAGCTCCAAGCTCAAATAATACAAAATTGGGGATTCAGAACTACATGGCGGCGAATGATATATATTTTGAAGAAAGTTATAAAAAAGCTGATCTCTTAGAAGTTTTAAAGACATTTTGTATAAAAAAGTATATGTTTGTGACACATTGGCAGAAGAAATTGGACATACAGTGCTACGGCTCCCACCCTATTATTGCATTTTTAACCCCATAGAGCATAATATGTAGCATATTTCTCCGACTTTAAGTTCTAGTGTTGTAGAATTAATACGAAAATGCTTTAATGATATTCCCCCAGATAGTTGAAAAAATTCAGTCCGTCACGTAATAACTGTAGAAAATTCGTATATAGTGTGGATCGTATAATTAATCCAATTATAATTAATTTTGATGAGGATAGCGATAGCGAAACAGAACTATCTATAGAATGACATTATAAATGTAAATAAATATGACTAGTAATATTTAAAAAAAATGTTATTTCATTTGATTACATTAATATAATCATATCATTACTTATTTTCCTTAGTCCGTCCCTTCATACTTCACTTGTTTATTGCCAAGCTCTTGTCGACACAATGGGACCGACCCAGGAAATCATTAAGTCGTATCCAATTTTCGTGAAACGTACTGTACCTAATTGTTTAGTTTTTAATTATGTTTAACGAATTTATAATTATTATGTTATAATACTTATAAAACGTAACTTAATTTATATCTTTGTACTTTTTAGTGGTCAAAAAAGTTACCACTCAACAACAGGTGAGAGCGGCCCCAAAACCCGTTTCACCTTTTGCGAAGTTTCGCCAGTTGGACAAGCAGAACAGTGCTAACAAACCCACCACTCCAAGGTAAAAAGAATTATTAAGTATATTAAAAATTACAAAAGAAATAGCAAAAACCTTCGATTTTGGCGATACACAGCACACAGCTCATTAACACGTATATAATATATTTTAGTGGTTAAAAATACACCTGCCAATTATATTTATTGACATGTATGGACTAGATTACCTAACAAATGACACTTTTACATTTGTACACTAGCTTGCATAGTACACGCCAATCACAACATCATTTCCTTTGCTTGCAGTTAGGATTAGAACATAGTTATATAAACTATAACCCAATAATACATTTTATTAAATTGATCAATCGAAGAAAACACAAATAAATAAAATAAAGGAATATGAAAAAGTTGGAAATTTTCGTCGATTGATCAGTTTAACATCCCCCTGTACCATCTACCTTTCTTCTAACCCGCTCGTTGGCGTAGCACACCGGGGACTCCCCGCGGCTCCGCGCCCCTCTTTAAATTCACCGATCCTGCCCTGACGCAGTCCGCGAGCACGATTAAAGAACGTCTCTTGCACTGGTGTAGGATGAAGACTAAGGAGTACGAGGTACGAGTTTAGTGTTGGTGTTTTGGTTTTTTTTTTAATTTGATGTGTTTTCTTTGCATTTTAATATAGGGCAGCAAGCCTATGGAAATAATTACTTTTATTTTGCCATTGAAAATGTTTTTCTTATCTCCCAATATCGATAACTTGTCAAAATATAGAATTTTTATCTTGGTGACGGTGATACGAGACCGTTAAAAAAATCCTTTGTGTTTGTCACTGTATAAGATTAACAAATTTGATTGTGACCATTTTAACAATTTTTGTGTGTATGAGGTCTTTTATGGAAGGTATTTTAACAAAAAGATTTCGGGTGGTTGCATGAAATAAAAAAAATTTCAGCAGTTGAGCTGTAGTGTTTTTTTTAATGATTTGCTGCTTTTTCTTATAGCTGTTCTTCAGCATGATTTGTCCATATGTTTTTTGATGCGCATGTCCTCCTATTAGGAACATTCTGAATATTGAAAAACAGAATTTTGAGTGAAGTTTTGGAATTATTTACTTGTTACTTTATTTATTATAATAATAGCGTTATAGTAGTATAAAGTCCGTTTTGTTGCAGTTGATAGCTCATATCGAGGGTTGAAGCCATAAAACAACCGTAAACCATAGGCGTTGCCAATAGTAATTACCTTATTTAATAAGAAAATTGGCCTCTGTCCATTGTTAAGTAGGATTAGGGTTAAAGTAGGTACAACAGGGGTAATTAATTTACCTATTTTTGCCTGCTTTAGGATGTTATTACGCCATTTGATGTGCGTTTGTCAAACTATGTATTTAGTTGTATTTAGATACTGCATTATCTCAAAGTTGAATTATTTCCTATACTTGTAACAATGGCTTCAAGTTTTTCGCCAACGTGTCTTCGTCAAATTAGCAAGAGTGCATATTCTCTCCGAGAAAAGACATTAATATTAAACGTGCATGATGCTCTAGTGTACCAGAAACCTGCAAGTGATGTTCGTAGCATCATTGCAGAGTGTGCCAATATGGTAGGAGTTGGAGAGGCTACTATATATAGGTTCTTGCGTGAAAGAAAATCTAAGAACCTCAGTGAGCCAAAACCACTCCCAGGAAAGAAACCGTTAGAAATTGACAATTTCATTAAAAATGGTATTAGAAGAAAAGTACATAGTTTTTATTTTGCCAAGGAAATACCAACTATAGACAAAATTTTACAAGCCATTAACTACGACGA
Organism: Barypeithes pellucidus; assembly: GCA_963991005.1. NCBI lineage: Eukaryota > Metazoa > Arthropoda > Insecta > Coleoptera > Curculionidae > Barypeithes > Barypeithes pellucidus. The sequence continues at coordinate 15,090,198 of OZ022561.1, read as the reverse complement.
GGACTTACCACAGCTATCACGAACGAAACTATGGAAAATACTTCATGATATGAACTTTCGATGGGAGAAGCAAAACAGAAAATCTTTTCTTATTGATAGAGCAGATATTATTTGCTGGAGACGTCAATACTTAAGGTCCATCCGAAAATACCGCAGCGAAGGCAAAAACATTTTCTATTTGGATGAAACTTGGCTGAACGAAGGGCACACCGTATCTAAAGTTTGGCAAGATAAAAATGTCCTAAGTTCTCGACAAGCTGTCATGGAAGGCTGGTCAACAGGACTTAGACCACCATCTGGAAAGGGACGCAGACTTATTATAACTCATATAGGAAGTTCAAATGGCTTTTTGGATCAAGGATTATTACAATTCCAGTCGAATTCTACTAAAGACTATCATGAAGAAATGACTGCTGATGTTTTCGAGGAATATTTTAAGCAAATGATAGAATACATTCCCGCTAATTCTGTAATAGTGATGGATAATGCCAGCTATCACTCTAGGCTAAAAGAGAATCTTCCCACAACTTCATGGAAAAAAGGCGGAAATCGTAAACTGGTTACAACGAAAGGAATTGAGTTACGATAATACCATGGTAAAAAAAGAACTTTTGGATATTGTTAGGCTACATAAATCACAGTATAAAAAGTATGTTATTGACGAGATGGCAAGAGATCGAGGTATTATAGTGCTCCGTTTACCACCTTACCATTGTGAGCTAAATCCTATCGAATTAATATGGGCTCAAGTAAAAGGATATGTTGCTAGAAATAACAAAACTTTTAAAATGCAAGAAGTGCGACACCTCTTGCTTCATTCTTTAGCAAATGTGTCATCAGAAAATTGGCAAAACGCCATAAAACATGCTATAGTAGAGGAACAAAAAATGTGGGAACTTGACAACGTAATTGACACAACTATGGAAATTGAGCCTTTAGTAATAAGCGTAGGACATGATGACTCTTCAGATTCTTCTGAGGACCATTTTATCGAGTTATAATTATTGAAATTGTCAATATTTTTTGATCTGTAAATAAATTAGTTTTCTTGTAAATAAATTCATAAAATCATAAAATCTATTACATTTAAATAAAATAATAAGCGGTTACATTAAAAACCCAACTCTCCGACCATGATGGGCCGTTTTAATCATTATCCTTTCATTTCATTTTATGGCTCTATTGTTACTTTATCTGTTACCCGGTGGAATAGGTCAAAATTTCTTCATCTTTATGCTAGATGTACGTAAAAAGACCATTTTATAGGTAAAATATTTTAGGCCACCGGGCCCTTGTTTTGAATCTTTAATGAGGGTATCGAGCTATCAACGGCAACGAAACAGACTATAGTTTAAATTATACCGTTTATCTTTACTGAAAAATATCCCTTACATCTTCAAACCACAATAATGGGTAGGTACAGGGTTGGCGTAAAACATACAGGTTGTTACAAATTCGGCCTTCATCATTGGGATTTCGGAAAAAGTAAGAGATACGAAGTCGGTTAAATTTGGGCAAAGTTGCGTAATTACGGGCCCAATAATATGACGCAAAAGATCGAAAATAAATACAGGGGCTTTCAAAATATTTGGAAAAATCTACAATTTTGCGTTTCGGTTTGTATTTTTTTCCGACTTTGTTCGAAGAGATGTCCAAAAATACATTTCACTTTCTCATTGCTACTTTTTATTCCCCACAAGATGGCATTATCAAATCTTTCATGCGACGTTTCGTCTTTGGGTCGCCATCATCACCTTAGTTTTTTTGGCCTGGATCTTTTCGTTTAAATTATGACAGCTAGAGGGCCGAAATTCACGTTCAGTAATATAGAACAGTTACTGGTTTTGCGACGTTTCGTTCCTTAAATTGACCATCCTCATTCAAATACCCCTAGCACGTTCCTGCAATTTACTTTTAAATAAAAAGCGAAGGCCGAATTTGTAACACCCTGTATGGACACCTACTTAAAATGGTATAATAATTAGGGATGCCGGTAAATAAAATTATGCGGCTCTGAAAAGATGCAAATTTGGGGCATTTTATGGTCAGAAGGAGAATTGAGTATTTATGGCAGAACAGATCAACGGTATAATGTAAACTTTACGCTATATACAGTGTGTCCGCGGATGAGGGTACCCAATAGGGAAAAAATCTGTATCAGTCATTTTACGACCAAAAGTCAGTTGTTGAGAAAATGAATTGACGATAAAAGAAAATTTAGATCCGATGTACAGGGTGTTAATAAATTAGGAACATATGAAAATGGTTCAAGAGAGAACTACCATTATTTATTATTTTTTACAAAAATTTTATATAACAAGGTTGTTGATAAACTAACGTAAAGTGTAAATACAAATTTTGAAATAAAAATACGAATTTTTAAAAATAAAATAATAACAGTGGTGTTTATGTAATTATTTGCATTTTACAAAAAATCAAGATACGCTCATGTTACGTCAGTATCTTATTTACATCTGTCAGTATTCTGATTTCGTGAAGGCATTTTCGAAAATGTTAACCAAAGAAGAGCGTATTTATTTAATACAATGTTACGGTATTGGAAATTGGAAATACGCTATCTTCGGTTAACATTTTCGAAAATGCCTTCACGAAATCAGAATACTGACAGATGTAAATAAGATGCTGACGTAACATGAACGTATCTTGATTTTTTTGTAAAATGCAAATAATTACATAAACACCACTGTTATTATTTTATTTTTAAAAATTCGAATTTTCATTTCAAAATTTGTATTTACACTTTACGTTAGTTTATAAACAACTTTGTTTTATAAAATTTTTGTAAAAAATAATAAATAATGGTAGTTCTCTCTTGAACCATTTTCATATTTTCCTAATTTATTAACACCCTGTACATCGGAACCAAAAATTTTATATCGTCAATTAATTTTCTCAACAAGCAGAACTTTTTATTAAGAATGACTTTTCGTCGTAAAATGATTAATAAAATTTTTTTCCCTATTGGGTACCCTCATCCGCGGACACACTGTATAATAATAATAATAATATAGTTTAATTTGCACGATACAATTTTGGCAAGAAAATAGGTTCAATTTGTAAATATTGACAGATCATTGAAACAAATTGATTAACATAACATCCTGGGCTAACCAGGTTGAAACAAACCACCACATTCACTAAAGTGGTTTCAAGTTTAGTCCGTCGGGAAATTTAAAACTTATATACATAATAATATAGTCTCACAGTTGTATTTAATATTAAATTAAATATTTTTGTTATTACTTATTTATTTAACAGGTAACAAAAATGAAATATGTTCTCCTCGTCATTCAGAAATTTTCGGAGTTAATTCGCTTTAAATAGTTTCTTATTGGCTTTAGTGCTTTTAATTAAAAAAAAATAACTTTCTAATTTTACCTGTTTTTTTTTTTCAGAACATTCAACTAGACAACTTCTCGAGCAGCTGGGCAGATGGACTAGCCTTTTGTGCACTCGTCCACCACTTCCTGCCCGATGCTTTCGATTACAGCGCCCTCACACCCAAGAATCGCAGACATAACTTTGAATTAGCTTTCCGAATTGCAGAGTAAGTCCCATTTATAAAAATGTATCGTATCTCCATCTTCTTGAGGCGCCTGTTATATGGCGAATATATTGACATTTCAGAATCGTCAGAATATTTTTATAACTTAATACATACAATTAGTTGACACGTATTTCAGGATTTTGCTGAAAAAAAATTATTTTTCAAAATATCCACATGAATTTTTGAAAATTTGCTGGATTTTTGTCCAATCTTCTCATACGTGAAATTTAGTATCTCCGTTGTATGGATCGTATCAAATGTCGGTCTTTTTTTATTTCACAGTTTCTTATGTTAGCTTTCGAAGTGCATTAAAAAAATTGTCATCGTGAACAAATGCAAATAATAACAATTTAATTGTTAACAGTTTTAGCATGCTCACCCTCCACCTTAAATTAATTTTAAAAATACTGTTTTGCGCTATATTCTCTATAAAACCCATTTTAACATAACAAAGTGTTAAATAAGAAAAGACCGAAATTGATACGATCAGTACAACTGGAGATATTAAATTTCAGGAATCAGAAAATTGGAGAAAGTCCAGCAAATTATTAAAATGTGTGGATATTTTTTCAAAATCCTGAAAAACGTGTCAACTTCTTGTATGTACAACGTGTCCAAGTTAAGGAGGGCCAGTACAGGGATCTCGGAAACCGTAAGAGATACGAAGTCGGTTAAATGGAGGTAAAGTTGAGCATTTATGTGTCTAATAACATGCCATTTAGAAAGTTTTATTATTCCGAGTAGTTCCGGTGATATCCTGGAAAAACCGAAATTCTGAAAAATCGTTTTATCGTTTTCCTGGGTTTTTTGAGATCGAACTCTAAAGTAAATTGCACTTTTACATTGCCCTTCTTCCGCTCTATCTAACAGCGTTAATTGTTTTGTAATCCGACGAGTCGTCTTCGAAGGGCCATTATCAACTTTCTTTTTTTAAATACGGTCCTGTTTTTCTGATATTGGAATTTGAGAGCTTTTTTCTTCCGAATGCAACGATGTATGACACATTGTGGTTTAATGACGTTTCGAGGGTTTATGGAACAACGTCAGGAAATTTTGGGATACGGACCTGTATTTCTCCTAATTTCATAAATAAGCTCTAAATTTTTACTTATGTTCAATAAATAATAAACAAATTCCAAAATCAGAAAATCAGGACCGTATTTAAAAAAATAAAGTTGATAATGGCCCTTCGAAGACAACTCGTCTGATTACAAAACAATTAACGCTGTTGGATAGAGCGGAAAAAGTGGCAATGTAAAAGTGCAATTTACTTTAGAATTCGATGTCAAAAAAATCCAGGAAAACAATAAAACGATTTTTCAGAATTTCGGTGTTTTTTCCGGATATCTCCGGAACTACTCGGAATTTTGAAACTTTCTAAACGGTATATTATTAGGCACCGACTTCGTATCTCTTACGGTTTCCGAGCTACCTGTACTGGCCCTCCTTATCTTGGATACGTTGTATAGTATAAGTTGTAAAAAAAATTTCGGACGCTCTAAAACGTCAAGGTAAAAAGACCCAAAGATACCTTTTTCTTTTCCTTTTTTTATTTATTTTTTTGTTTCTAGAGAGAAAGCTGATATTTTCCCCCTTCTGGATGTCGAGGACATGTTAGAAACTCGAAAGCCGGACTGGAAGTGTGTTTTTACATACGTCCAAGCAATTTACAGGCGTTTTAAAGACGACTAATTTTGTAAATACATTTTTGTAATTTTATATTGTTGCCAAGAGGTCTAGTAGTAGTTTTTAAGCCTTACATTTTTATATTTTACCTTTAAAAAGAACTGAGATATTTTTGATGTAATAAATATGTAAATATTTGTAAATTTTGTGTAAAAATCTTGCTGCGGTAATGTTACAGAAAATTACTTAAATTTGAGGGGTAAAATATAAAAATTCCTAAAAAAATTAAATGTTACATAGTTTATCGCGACTGTTTACTTGGTTTTTTTTTTGAAATTGTGCAAAAAGCAAAAATTTATGTTCCTTTAATGCTTTAGAAATTTTTGGTGCTTTTTTATTTATCTCTACTGTGATCGATTATATACCGAGCCATAAAAAAGCATTTTAAGTAATTAGAAGTTTTAGATCTCTGTCTTTGTACGTTTGCAGTCTACTTTAGGTACCCACGAACTTTTATACATTTGCCCAGCTGTTTTATACACATACGTAGAAATAAGGTTCTTTATTTTCGACACTGTTTCCCTGTTACTCTTTTTATTAAGTGTAGATTTAACTTTCGCTTATTTATTTGTATTTTCTCTAAGGGATGTTGCAAAAAGCTTCATATTTAGCAGCTAACAAATTTTGTGTAACAAAAAGCCAATTTTGCCATTATATTGTAATTTTACAGAATAAAATAATTTTACAGCTATGTGCCTTAATTGTTATGTACCGTATTTTAGTTGACATTTTATAGATCTAACAAAATATATCAATATTTAATTAAGCAACAATTTGTTTTACTTACCCGTGTGTTGTTGTCCTTTCCTTTTTGGACTATGCTAACACATTAAGTCGCTTATCAAAAAAGTGGCAAGCCTGTATTCTTAAGGAGAAAAATATGTCAGTCATAAAAGTAGTGAAAAAGGTGTGCCCTACATATATATAAACAGTATATTGCTAATACCATCTGCAATTATGTCCCCGCTATGGGCATTGAAGGGGGCCTGGTGAGTTTGCGCATTTCGGAAATTTCCTTGTGAAAGTAAACATTCGACAGGAGCGGATTTCGACTTTTTTAATGTAAATTTCACTGGTTAGTTAGGAAAAATATTGCAATCAAAATTTCGATTAATTCGATTTAAGACGGCGTTCCATGCATACGATTTCTGACGATATGATGATCCGAAGGTGCCCTGATTGGTGTAAACTTTTGGTGCCAAATTCCGTCCGAATATTTGTAACAATCGACACGATGAGCTTTATTTTAACTTTCATCCGACGTCGTATGTTTCTTACCCTCACTTTTTTCTAAACCAAAAATTAAGAATGAATGACTATATTGACTATTTTGGGAATTATTATCAGCTACTAATGCACCAAAAATAAATTAATTTACATTAATAATACATTAATTTTAAGATTAGATAGTGACCACATATATATTATATTGTATACGTGACACTCTCTTCTTTTTTACAAGCTTTTTAGTGAAATTCGGTTCCGAAGATCGGATAATGTGATAATGTGAACCCTGAAACACCTGAAATACTAAGTCACTAATCTACCAAACAGCGAATCGAATCACCACAAATTAAAAACTCCTTCACAAAAATTGTTGTTAGGTAATGAAAGTTTATAAGCACTAATATACCGACAACAATGTGGATGAACCACTTTTTATTCTGTAATTTGAAAAAGCATCCAGAACCAAAGATGGCGACGAATAACAACAAACAAATAATGTCGGGCCGGCTCTGACGCGATCGATAAAATTTCCACCCTACTGCCCAAACTCATCTCCCATAGCGGGGACACTTTTTGTATTTTGGAACGTTTGTATTGATATATGTGGTGTGTCCCCGCTAAAATAAATTGGGAAATATTGATAATAAAAAAAAAGTTTATTTTAAGCTAATATCACAATGGGCTTAAATAATTAACAAGCATAAAGATTAAGAAGCAGTTCTCAACAATTTTTTAGAATAATAATCGTTAACATTTAAAACATCCAAAAATTGCATTAAATGTGGTTGATATCCGCTCTTCGCCACTTTCCTCGCAACTTTAAACAAATACACGACGAACTCTTCAAAATTTCTAAATATTTTGTCTAGCTTGGTGAAGTTCGGATGAACGTAACATCCATTTTCGCACGTCCACGGTCTGGATCTCAGGTAATCGTAGAATTTTAGTATCACAATGAATACTTTTTGGATTATATTTTTTAAAGCTACAGATCTTTGATTTAGCATACACCTAAAAGGAAAAAGTAGGACGTATATTTAAGCGCACGCAAATAATATATAAACGTAGTTTTTCTTAACACATACTACTTACTTAAAATATAATAGAACAAAATTGGTTACCGCGCACACACATCTACTTATTTTACGAGATTGCGAGAAGGATGGTGGGATTACAAAAAGAATTTAGGGATTGCGGTATTACCAGAAGGATTGTGGTATAACAAAAATGGTTGCAGTATTAAATTTTATATTCCTAATTATTGCCGAAGGATTGTGGGATCACAAGGACTGAGGTATTACCAGAAGGATTGCGATTATGCGATCAAATATATAAACGTAGTTTTTCTTAACACATGCTACTTACTTAAAACATAATAGAACAGAACCGGTTACCGCACAAACACATCTGCGTATTTTACGAGATTGCGAGAAGGATTGTGGGATTACAAAAAGAATTTCAGGATTGCGATATTACCAGAAGGATTGCGGTATAACCAAAAGGATTGCGATATTAAATTTCATATCCCTAATTATTGCAGAAGGATTGTGGGATCACAAAGACTGAGGTATTACCAGAAGGATTGCGGTATTATAAGGAGAACTGCAAGAAGCGTTGCGGGATTACAAGACGGATAGAGGGATTGTAAGGATTGCGGTATTACCGTAAGGGTTGCGATATTAAAATAATTGTGGGATCTTAAACTGATTACCAGAAGAACTGCGGTATACATATACTAGAAGAATTGCGCAATTACCAGAAGGATTGCGGTATCTAAAGGGTTGCAAAAAAGATTGCGGTATTACCAGAAGGATTGCGATACTAAAAGGATTGTGGCGTCATAAGACTGATTACCAGAAGGACTGCGGTATTACTAAAAGAATTGTGCAAGTACCGGAAGGATTACGGTATTAAAAGGATTGAAAGAAAGGTTACGGGATTGCAAATGGACTGCGGTATTACCAGAAGGATTGCGATATTAAAAGGATTATGGGGTCAGAAAACTGATTACCAGAACTAGAAGAATTGCGCAATTACCAGAAGGATTACTGTATTAAAAGGATTGGAAGATGGGTTGCGGAATTACAAGGCGGATTGTGGGATTGTAAAAAGGATTGCGTTATTGTGGGGTCATAAGACTGGTTACCAGAAGGACTGCGGTATTACTAGAAGAATTATGGCATTGTAAGACTACAAGTATTGAGGGATTGCAAGAAGGGCTGTGCACCCCATATGCTATATAGCAATAATGAGGTCCAGTGAACTTACCTAAATAAAATATTTTTGATATATACTGTATGAGCATTATATAACTCATCGATATTAGTTACGTTAACTAAACTCCTCTCAAAAAGTTCCCAGCTAGGTTGCAAGACCTCCCCAACGATGTAATTTTGTAGCGTCTGCATAAAATGCGTCATTACATGACGGTATTGATGCAATGTTCTATATTGAGGCGATGACATTAAGTATATCTCTTTTTTACCAGTTTCCTTTGCTAATACTTTCAGTTCCTGAAAAATAAAACGAATAGCACCCGATTTATGAATAAAAGTGGGCCAAATATCGCTTATTTTCGTCTCTATTACTTACTTACCAAAAATATTTTCTTTAAAACCCACGACACTCTGTTCAATTTGACTAAAAATTTAAATACTTGGTCGTATTTGGACACGGCATCGGACGGTAGCAAAATATTGAGCGGCCATTTCACTTTGTACGTCAATGACAGGCAATCTAGCACGTCCGGGTCCCCCAAATCGAAACATTTCGGCAAACTGTTAATTCTGAACGACAAATGATTCGAGTTTTCTTGGAGTTTGTTCGAGTTGTCCAGAGCGCTGAAAACTAACATTCATATATAAATTTACGTTTTATATAATTTTTGAGTTATAAAATGTTTTTATTTCTAAATTTCAATGGTTTCTATATTTTTATAAAAAAGATCATACTTCTTGTGCCATGGTAGACGTACACCGTTTATTTACAAAACCATATTTTCAAAGCATCCCCTGGGTCAAATTTCAACTCTCTAGATTGCGAGTCTAGACCATAATTCAGCAAAAGTTGTTTTACTCGGCTGTTTTCCACCGGGAATTCAAGTCTTAAATTTTATACAATTTATGCAATCTGGTTTTGTATGTTCAGTCCTTTATAGTTAGAGAGACGGTGACAATAGGGGGTTCGTGAAGTGAAATATCAGTAATTTGGATTTTCGTAGAGTTTAGTTCCCCCTCTACAACTTTTATATCTGATGAAATGCCGTAGAGCGTTGCTGAGAGGCGCTGTACCGCTTTAGATAGGATATTGTCAATAAATTCAAAATTATATCGAGCCATATCTGAAAATGAATTTACAGCATCTGCGTGGCCCCAAAGTCACGGGAGACACATTTTCTGACAAGTCAACCCTTGCATATACTTTTCCGAGCGTGTCAAAAAAAAATGAAAATATAAAAAAAAGAAAAAAAGCGAATTTGAAGTTGAAACTTTCTAGAATGGAACATTATATGTTAAAGATTGTGTGAAAAAATTTTTGTCGTTCCAGGTCTCGCCGTTTCATTATTGGAATTTTTTAAAAATCTCCTCGGAGGAAATTCATTACACATGGAGATGACTCGTAAACAATTTTCTGATAAAAAGAATATTGCGAAAGTGCAGTTATCATTTTCCCCGTCATATAACTGAACGATACCTGCCTTCCGGTATCTCTGGGTAATATTGTCAGAATTCCGACTAGCTAGGTGCGATTCTTCTGAAAAATTTTTTTGCACAATATTTGGGCGTCAAGGAATGTAGTGTGACAATTTTCTAACATGTCACGATCGTTTTCAAAATTTCCTCCGAGGAGATTTAAAAAAATTCCAATAATGAAATGGCGAGACCTGGAACGACAAAATTTTTTTCACATAATCTTTAACATATAATGTTCCATTCTAGAAAGCTTCAACTTCAAATTCGCTTTTTTCTTTTTTTTTGACACGCTCGGAAAAGTATATGCAAGGGTTGACTTGCCAGAAAATGTGTTTCCCGTGACTTTGGGGTCACGCAGATGCTGTAAATTCATTTTCAGACATGGCTCGATATAATTTTGAATTTATTGAAAATTCCCTATCTAAAACGGTACAGCGCCTCTCAGCAACGCTCTACGGCATTTCATCAGATATAAAAGTTGTAGAGGGGGCCTAAACTCCACGAAAAACCAAATTACTGATATTCCACTTCACGGACCCCCCATTGTCACCGTCTCTCTATTACTGATCACCTAAACCAGGGGTCGGCAACCTTTTGAGATGGAAGAGCCAAAAGTTTGAGACGGAAGAGCCAAAAGTTATAATTTACAAGAACCACTAAAGGCCACTATTTGATATCGAAAGAGACACAACTTGACATCGAAAGAGCCGCAGTTTGCCGACCCCTGACCTAAACCTTTGATCTTAGGGTGAAAATGTCAGGGCGGATGTCCCACAACGTAAATCTAATGCCTTTCCAGCAGACGAAACAAGGACTAGTCTTATTCATGAGATTACGTAAAAACAATACCAAATTTTTATCCCCCCCCACTCCTCGAAAAAAAACTCCATGCCAAACCGTCCTGACATGAAACTTACTAAGTTATCAAAAAAACCCATAAAAATAACTTAAAAAAATAACATAATTATTGAATTTACGCAATTTTCTGTAGAATCAATTCTTATTGACTTGGCCAAAATTGCAAATAAACTATCTTTAACGGTCATGTTTGGACACTGTGATTATAATTTATCTGCATATTTTCTTGTGAATTAAATAAATTTAGCTGCTTTTCTGTTCTGTGGACAGAACTAAATTTAAATATTATTTTCTTAAAAATTTTAAAACATAAAAATTTGGTTTTTAAAAAATTAAAAATTAAAATTTTTGTTTTTAAGACGGTAAATATAAATATTATCCCACCTAAATGCTGTAATGTCCGGCAGTTTATCAACTCCAAAGGAAAATTGGCGTTATACAGTTTTTCAAATAAGTTCTCCGTGATATTTCGCCCGAATTCGCCATCCTGCAGGAAGAAATAATCCCTTAAACTTTCCAAGTGTTTAAAATAGTTCAGTTCTTCTACGAGATACTTCAACATTTCGTTGTTAGCCAATTTTAACTGAGTAAGTAACGGTATAGACACGCTTTCTTGTAAATATAATTTCAGACAGTTTTTTGAGATTCCTCTGGCCTGTTCGATCGTAACCCTTTTGGAAAACGTTGGTACAGAACGAGATTCTTGGGTTTTCTAAAATAAAGTAAAAATGGTAGGTACTGTAATACTGTAATGTACACGACGGGTTAAAAAATGTTACCACATTATTCTTTCCTGAATAACTATTGTTTAAAATCACGTTTAAACTAAATTTGTAGGAGATATTTACAAAAGAATAAGTTTTAGGAAAATGAATTTACAAGTAATAAGATCGAACTAGAATATCATACAGGGCAGGTTAAAATAAGAAGTTACTTTAAACAACAAAGTCGCAACGATAAATTCTTTCTATAGTCAAATAATTGGGACTTACCTGATACAGCCTCTTATATTGTAAATATTTCTTGCAAATACAGGGTGTTATGGAAATGACGTATTATATTTAAATGTGGGGTGCCCTAGAGAACGCTACATATATATTTTTTTCAAATCGAACGATTAAAAAGTGGGGTAACACACCCATAAATCCACAGGTCACTCCGCGAACTATATCATATTACAGTGCACAGCTGTGTAATAAACACATGTTTCGTGCAATGTTGCCAAACTGTGTAAAAATGTAAAACTTTAGTTATAAAAATAAATATTTAGCTTACTTAGTATCCAAATAGAAAGTAAATCCAGCAGACTGAGACTAGCAAGGAATCCAGGGCACAGACATCTTTTTTGGTTTTAGTGGGTAAAGCTTATACCCCACTAAATCCCCTTCGGCGTTTTTCTTCCAATCTCAGAACATGACCCTGTATATCGTCAGAGACGCAGAAAACATAGTGAGACACTGAACAAGTAACCATAAATCACTTAAGGAAACACACACACACATGTTTCAAATTAGTTTTTGAAGATAGGCACTTGTCACACAAAATCGCTACACACTAATGCATAGGCCACAAATTGGAACGGCACAAAAGCCATTTCAACACGATATTTGGCAATACTTAGTAGATACACAAAATTTACAAATAATAAGACGGCTGATTTATGTACAATAGGTATCACAGCAAATTTGTAGATTCCAAACTATTATTCCTGGTAGTCAACTAGGCGCCTCAAACTTTCTGAAAAATGTTCAGCAATTATTTTGTCTGCTGCATCCAATATCTTATTTCGCAACTGATCCATATCTTCGACTCTTTATAAGCTATTTCTTTATTCATCGTACCCCATAGAAAAAAATTGCATGGCATAAGATCTTACTAATATGCCTTCGACTTGATTTTTCTGTATGTACTAAACATACACTTACTCGCACTGTTACAGTTGATTAAATATTTCGAAAAAACGCTTTTAATTTCGAAATTACGCGACGACGCGAATATCTTGTTGTCAAGCAAATGTCAACATCTAACCTTTCTCTTTTTTCGATGCGGAGTAGAGATGAGATAATCTTTGGTTTTAAAATTACGCTGTGAAACGATCGATTTAATTTTTTAAGCTTCTCGAATGAGAAAGAGCAGCAGAGCAGCGATTAATAAGTTTTTTAATCTTTATTGGTAAATAAGTGCTGTAGATTATGATTTATTTCAACCTTTTTGATGAATGCGCTGGAATATACCGACCCTTTTAATGAATGCTAAGAAAAACACGCTCATCTCTACTTCACGTTTTGACAATTCGTGCTTTGAATATTTCCATTCAGATATCATGTAATTTTTAATTCAAAGAAATGTTATTTACAATGTGTTTTTTGATTAATGTTAATAAAAACGATGTCTCTACGTGAAATTTTGCAGCCAGTGTCATGTGAAGTTTCGCGATTATGTATGGTTATGCGATGTGCCGGTTTTTTTACTAGAACGTATTTGGTGTATAATTTTTTATAGATATTGACACACATTTTTAAATAATAGGGCAAGTGTGTGTGGCTTAAATAACATTGCATATTTTTTTCTATGGTAAAAAGACAACAACGACACCAACAATTAGTTCAAGTTTATAAGTCAGAAATTGTTTCCCAGCGAACTGAACTGAACGTAAAAGTTTAGAAATGTACCTTGAAAAATAAACATCTCTGTCAACCTTCTAAAGAGTTTAACGACTAATAATGACAACACCGCTCAAAATTCACTGACGTTTTTGGCCATAACCCATCTCAATATTGCTTTGTTTACATATGGTTCACAAGTGGGAGAGTTTGTTTACCATTGAGTCAGTGGTAAATGGTGTGTTTGTTTGGTTTGACATATGGTGATATAAGTCGGTTATTAATTGAAAGCGGCATTTTTGGTTAATCTTTTTCAATTTGTTTTCATCACAGGTTTAAATATAATACGTAATTTCCATAATATCCTGTACAGTTTACAAATGATTTCAAACAATAAAGTTATTCAGAAATTAATGTGGTCGTTGTTTTTTGGTCCACCGCGTAAATATTTGTTACTTGTATTCTTTAGCATCCTTACCTGATAGTAAGACAAAGGTGAATAAATATTTTTCGAAGTACTTCCGAAACTAAACACTTCCTCGGTCTGGTGGGTATCGGCCGTGTTGGGAAAACTATCCAATTTAGTGTCCACGCTTAAAACCATACTACTGGGAGTAGTGCTCCTAGGCCCGTCACTTAATGGAGTAGCCGTTTGAGGAAAATCACTCATAGGAGTAGAATCGACTGACATCGGTACCGGCTTATCAATGTCAAGCTTCGTACCGATCTTCTCGAAATCTAACATCGGCGATTTTGATTTTCGCATAGCGGCATTTGATTTGGACTCAGGTTTTTCTGTAAAAAAATTAAAATAGAACAAGGACCGTTAAGTTTATTTAGGAGAGCACTAGAATTGCGAAATAAATGACGCGAAAGCTTACCCGGAATGGTAATCTGAACACTCTTCAAATTCTTATTGACAAAATTTTCATTATCTAACTTGTTGTCCCCATAATTCGGTGTAAAACATTCGCTGTGTCCCAGAACTCTATTTCTATTCACTTGAGCCATAGTCAACACCCTATCGGTCCTAATATTTTCTTTAATGATATCTATTCCAAACTCTGACGATAGCACTTTGAGTTTATTTCTTTGAGCTTCCGTCAAGTTGGATATTCTTTCGGGCTTTTTGGATTCGTCATAGGTTTTTGATTCGGGCTCTACGACTGTAATTCCCAGCACTTTTTCCTTTATCTTACGGGCAAATTGAAAATTTTCAATTGTTTGTTGAATATTAGGCTTTCGGGGTTCTACAGGGTGTACATTTTCAACTGGAATAATATCTTCGGATTTCTGTTCCACAATATTGGCATTTAAAGCATCTAAAGATTCCGAATTATTTATTGTATCGGGCCCTTCGTAATTTTCTTCAGCCACTTCAGCTTCCTCCGATTTATCCCCCTGTACCGAATAAAAACTTTCTGTTGAGCTGTTCTTGTCTTGCTCAAAATTTTCAACGGATTTAAGCGGTTCGTTTTGCGGTATGACATGGTCTATAATGATAGTTCGCGCGGTTTTTATGTAACTGTCTATTTGTTGCTTACGACTATCTGCTGCTTCACATAACTCGGTGTAGTAATTTATCATTTTAGTGCTGGAATGCAATTAAATTGTCTTCTTAATTTACTTTTAGTATTTTATAATAATACAGGATGTTTCAAAGAACATGTGCCATCGTGTGGTGATCCCTTACTCAATAATAAGAAAGATAGTTCCTATCAACATGGGTCCGCAGATGTTTCGTTTCAAAGATACAGGGTGTTAACATTTTTTCGGTGTTTTCAAGTTATTTGTTCCGAAACGGCTTTAGCGAACAAACCCAAGCATCTCCCAAGTAGCATTTTTAGACACATTATGGTACATGTATCGTAACTATCGTTTCTGTTTCCGATCAAAATTGGACACTGTGGTTGGTACTAGCTGTGACTTTCGCTGCTTCGATGCACAATCGAAACTTTTATCGAAAATGTTCGAAGATATTTCTAAACTGTTATTTATGCATACAAAAATGACAGTATAAAGGGGCGGGGCTATGTTAAACCATGCGCAAAACAATTAGGATACCTTCACTATTGTAAAATAAAAGAAATACAATATGAAAAATAATTTCGCCATGATGAATTCATTATAAGTATATTTCCTATAAGTTATTTTATTTCATATACCTAGTTATTGCACATAAGAACCAAAAACTCATTGTCGCAGTAAATTTTATCGTGCAGTTTAGTAATTTGGCTTTATATTTTTAACGTGCCCTCGATTTATTTTCATTTACAGAAAAAAATATACTTTGTCAAAAAAACAAAAATTAAAATATTATCAAAAGTTCATTTATTTCTTTTATAAATCGACTTAGCTAGGAAAATGGAAATTATCTAACAACTTTTGGCTTTGCAAGAGATGCAGAAATTTTATTAAAACTCATTTTAACAAAATAAAAATTCATTTCCCAAAATGGCCGTTAGAAAGCAATAAATTATTCTAATCCAAATGGACTCAACACACAAGTTCTAGTCTTTGGCTTCTATAATGTTTCCATGATGCACAGAAAAATAAAAGGTTTGTTAAGGTGAAAATGTTTGCTTGTATGCACAGAAAACAAAGGTTGGGTATGGTCAGCCTAAGTCTGACGTCACGAGAGGCGTGGTTTCAAGAACCTTTCCAAACTAAAATTACATTGAAAATCCCATAAGAGATTTTTTAAAGCATCGGTACACGTTTATAAGGGATAAATAAGCAATTTCCTATATTATTTTGTATATTAGATGTTATTATTGATTCATTTTCAGAAACAGATTGACGTAAGTATCTTTGAAGATTTTTAATCAACATCTTGTTTGAGGTTATGTTATTATTGTTCGCATAGGGAGATTGAAATTGTTATTTTTCTGTTAAAAACAGCTTATTGCACTATATTTATCAACATAGAGTATACCCACCCTATAGCCATACTTTATGTTGATAAATACAGTACAGTAAGCTTTTTTTAACAGAAAAATAACAATTGAAATCTCGTTAAACAATAATATAACCTCAAACTTGTTCAGATGGTGATTAAAAATCTACCTAAAACACTTACTTCAATCTGGGGTTGAAAATGGATCAATAATAACACCTAAAATATAAATAATATCAAGAAGTTGCTTATTTATCGCTAATAAACGTACACCGATGCTATAAAAAATCTCTTATGGGAAATTCCATGTAATCTTGTGTCTTACCAAAACTTAAAAATTTTAACTAAAAATTTTTCGAAAAATATTTATCTTTGCGTGTCGTTAATGTACCGTAATCTTAATCGAAAATGTTTCGAAATGTTTCTCAGCAATTAATGTGTGTCCAATTTGTGTCTAAAAATGCTACTTGGGCTGCTGTTGATTGAATCTATTTGTCTCATTTTATGGCAAAATAATGTTTTTTTGAACACCCTCTATTTATTTATTCTGCATCTGCCTGCATGATAATTTGGAAACAACTAAACGGATTTGACAAAAAAATTCTAAGATTTTAAAAATGTTTACATTGCTGCACCCGTGGCTTCGCCTACCGTACCACAATCTATCGGGTGTTTGCCGTTTGTTACCAACAAACTAAGGGCCGATATTTCAAAATCACCTTAAGGTACCGAATGACATAAGTCATCCTTAACACACGTGTCAAGTTCTTTTTAACTCTCAACTAAAGTAATAGATCTTGAAGCACGTGGCAATCTTCCACTTAACGCGTCAATTGACCCTTAAATTAATTTAAAACATAGTTCTTTATGGTTTACCATAACTTTAAGGCTACCTTAACTGAGCTATAACTTACTAACTTAAGGTAACATTCAAATATCGGCCCTAAGGGCCGATATTTGAAAGTCACCTTAAGGTACAGAATGACGTTAAGTTAACACACGTTTGACAGTATATTAAAGCCCTAAGAGCCGATATTTCAAAGTCACTTAATGCACAGAATGGCGTAAGTCATCCTTAACACAAGTTTGACAGTATATTAAAGTTCTCTTTAACTCTCATCTAAAGGAATATATCTTTAAAGACGTGATAATCTTCCACTAAACGCATCAATTGACCCTTAAATTAATTTAATACATAGTTTTTTAATGTTAAGGCTACTTTGGTTAAGGTCTAACTTAAGGTAACATCCAAATATCGACCCTAACTGTACTAGCTGAAATCATTTAAAAAAATAATTACTGCAACAAAATTAAACATTGGCCTTAAAATTTGTTATAAAAAAAAATAGCGTATAACATGATAAACTACTTACGCCTCTTCCCCTACTAATTTTTCCCTCATCTGCTCTATCCTCAAATTCTCCTCCATAGTTTGTATTTCTCTCTCAATTTCCTTATAGATATTAATTTGTTTTTGCTCAATAGCAGCCTCGTATTGTTCTTTTAACATTAGAAGCTCTTCCAGTTTTTTGTCGTGCTGTTCTTGGATCGCTTTCTGTCTCTCAACTGAAAATAAACATTTTTTTAAGCTAGGAGAATCTTTTAAAACTTTGATCCTTGTATCAAAAAAGAAAATAGATCATAAGATTTTTAATTTAAATAATAATATAATTTAATAATATACAGGGTGTTTCCTAACCTCTCTGAAAAAATGAAGGAGGTGAATCCTCACCTTATTTTAAGACGAAAATGTGGTATAAAAGTTTCTCGCATGTCGCTTCGTTTTCGAAATACAAGGTATTAAAAAAATATTGTATTTTTCATTTTATTAATTAATGCCAATGATTTGATAATGCATATGATTTAAAAACTTTGAATAATGAACTTATATGAACAAAAGTCAAATAAATTGCTGCAAATGTCCTCCATGAGCCAGTGAACACCCATGTACAGGGTGTCCCATTTTTATATACTATATCCGTAATTGTTAGTGCTATCAAAAAAGTAATGTAGGTGTCATGTGCTCTTTTTGGGCCAAACTTAAAATGATAAAATAAAAATTAGAAAATTTTCGGTCGCTTAAGAGATACGGGGGAAAATCATTGACAATTTCAAAATTACCCTATATTTTCTTAGTTAAAAGAGATACAGAAAAATGTTTTATACAGAAGTTTATTTATATTCATTCTTGAATAATCTGCCGTTTTCAGAATAAGTCTACGGGGTAAGGCAAAAAAGTTATCGGACCTAACCTCATTTTCTAAATGGAACGCCCTGTATATTTTAATCTAAAAATATGCTATTTTAAATTCTCCTTTCAAATATATAACACACCATGGATGATATTGGTTTTCTAGGCTATTTATTAAAATTTATTACTTTAAACCACAGTAGACCAGGAAACTAATATCCTAGAAACAACTATGTTGATATTCTAGTTGTTATTAACATTTAACGTCAATTTCATTTTTACATATTCATTTGTGAAAATGTCTTATCAACATTTTGAAAAATTTGATATGATATCAGTTTATATTGAAAGTGGAAAAAATGAAGAAATTGCGCAAAATGTATGTTTTGCTCGCTATCCGGAAAGACGGTAACCATTTAAGGGCATATTCCGAACATTTGCGATGATTACCGTTATTTTTTACATTAATTTGAATCTTTTATTTCGTTTCAAAGTAATAAAGTTTAAATAAATCGCCTAGGAAACCAATATCATCCATGGTGTGTTATATATTTGAAAGGATAATTTAAAATAGAATTAGATTAAAATATAAAGTGTTCCATTTAAAAAAAAATGAGGTTAGGTCCGATAACTTTTTTACCTGACCCCGTATACTTATTCTGACAGGTTATTCAACAATCAATATAAAGAAACTTCTATATAGAACATTTTTCTGTATCTCTTTTAACTAAGAAAATATAGGGTAATTTTTAAATTGTCAATTTTTTGATTTTCCGATTTTCCCCCGTATCTCTTAAGCGAGCGAAAATTTTCAAATTTTGATTTTACCATTTTAAGTTTGACCAAAAAAAAGCACATGACACCTACATTACTTTTTTGCACTAACAATTACGGAGATACCCTATACAAGTGTCGAAAATGAGGCACCCTGTACATTAAAATGGACCCAAAGTAAAGTGCTCTAATCCTTTATGTTTAACAAATATTAGAATATCGTTTGGCTTTAATTAATAAAATGAAAAATACAATATTTTTTTTAACACCCTGTATTTCGAAAGCGAAGCGACATGCGAAAAACTTTTATACCACCTTTTCGTCTTAAAATATGGTGAGGATTCACCTCCTTCATTTTTCAGAGAGGTTAGGAAACACCCTGTATAAATTGAAATCAAATAATACTTACGTTCTATTCGCCTTAAAGTAACGGCTCGTTTCTTAGCTATTAAAGTCATATAAGTCAAGTCTTTTTCCAAAGATTTTTCGAAAACTTGGCGAAAACTAAATTTTGGACCACATTCCGCAGACGCCTCTAGATAATATTTAGCCGAATTTTGTTCGACTAGCGTGAGCTGGTCGAAGGTTAGACAGCAGGAAAGTATTAAAGGCTTTTTACCCATAAGATACACGCATAGTTTGTTCTAAAAATAAAATTTTTAACAATTGAAGTAAAGTTAACATAATTCGTGCTGTAGCTAGTACAAAAATAAAGGGTACATTTAAAGAAGAATGAATGAATGTGCTTTATACAGGGTCCGCAAACGAAGCGTGGACCGAAGATTAAATCGTTATCGAAGAACTTATCAACAATACTAAAACAGCTTGAGATATTGGATTAAAAGCGGCATGTTTTAAAAATATTTTACATTATACAGGGTGGCCCAAAAAAGTGTGGCAGCATAAAGTTAAATTTTTTTAAATGGGACACCCATTATTTTATTGCATATTTAGGTTCGTATTACTATCGTTTATAAGTGTCTCAAATTTTATTTAATTTGGTTTTGTAGTTTCGGAGAAATAAATTAAAAACTAAAAAACAATTTTTTGCAGTCCTGAATAAAAAAATCAAAAAAAAACAATCCAGAACTATTTTTTTTAACCTCGGCATTTAGTGAAATTTATAACAAGAGGTCTAGAGATACTATGAATGTAATTGCGTTTATTTATTTTATACAGGGTGTTCATAATAAGCTTTTAAAAACCCCACATTTTAGAATAATTTTTCTCAAGTTTTTCAAATGGAACACCCTTTATATTATTTAGCTATTTGACGTAGAATTCATAGACAATTTTTTTTGTAATACAAGCATATAAGTTATATCCAGCCGTTTTCGAGATAATTATAAATATCATAAATTATGTTGTTTAAATAGAGTTTTTATTGGGAAATTTTGTTATAGGCTACTAGACTAATAATTGTAAACCAATGTAAATGTTCAAAATAGCTTCCTTTTACTTAATTTAATGATTTTCCTCTACTGCCAACAGAACTCTTAATTTATTTTCTTCATTAATAACGGGTTTATTGATTATCATCCTTTTTGTGTACGCAACGCTTCCTGTTGCTGCAAATCTTTGCAACAACTTCTCGAAGGTTTCTCGGCTTTCTCTCAATATCTGGATATCTTTCAGCATACACTCGGCTCGCGAGGAAGCAATTTCTTGCACATTCACCCAGTATAAAAATCATATTTACCATTTCTAAAGTTGTAATATTCGACATTTTGTGTAAGTTAGTACTTAATTTCGACGACTGAACAAATGTAAATAATTTTATTTGGCTGTCATAGTGACAATCTAAACAAAAAAGATCATGGCAACTCGATTAAGAATAAAAAATTAAATTAAATAAATAAAAGTAGCAAAAATGTAGGCTTTTAAAATTTATATCGAAATAACTAAAATACGGTAAACTCTAAGAGTAATAGGAAGCTATTTTGAACATTTACATTGGTTTACAATTATTAGTCTAGTCGCCTATAACAAAATTTCCCAATAAAAACTCTATTTAAACAACATAATTTATGATATTTATATATAATTATCTCGAAAACGGCTGGATATAACTTATATGCTTGTATTACAAAAAAAATTTTCTATGAATTCTACGTCAAATAGCCAAATAATATACAGGGTGTTCCATTCGAAAAACTTGAGAAAAATTATTTTAAAATGTGAGGTTTTTGAAAGCTTATTATGGACACCCTGTATAAAATAAATAAACGCAATTACATTCATAGTATCTCTAGACCTCTTGCCATAAATTTCACTCAATGCCGAAATTAAAAAAATATTTCTGGATTGTTTTTTTTGATTTTTTTATTCAGGACTGCAAAACTTTTTTTTTTAGTTTTTAATTTATTTCTCCGAAACTACAAAACCAAATTAAATAAAATTTGAGGCACTTATAAACGATAGTAATACGAACCTAAATATGCAATAAAATACTGGATGTCCCATTTAAAAAAATATAATTTTATGCTGTCACACTTTTTTGGGCCACCCTGTATAATGTAAAATATTTTTAAAACATGCCGCTTTTAATCCAATATCTCAACCTGTTTTAGTATTGTTGATGAGTTCTTCGATAACGATTTAATCTTCCGTCCACGCTTCGTTTGCGGACCCTGTATTTGATAGTATACAAACTTACCGCAGGCGAACACAACTGCAACAAATTTATCAATCTACCACAGAACAAAATATCATCTCTTAGATCTATTAAAAAATCAGGAATTATATCCGCCTTAATTCCATAACTCCTAGTCCAGTAAGTTCTTCCCCTAGTTGAAAGATATTTTAAGTTCGGCGTTACAAAAAATTCTCCATATGGATCATTTAAGGATCCTTTTAATAGCCACTGATGTAAAAAACGACTAAAATAAATATAGATTACATGTAGTTACAGTATGGTAGAATTTCCAAATACAAATAAAGTACCTAATAATGTTTTGGCAGTGACTTTGCCCCCGGTAAGGGAGGGACCCCTAGTCACTCTACTAAAAGAGGAGTCAACACAATAATGTTTTAAATAATAAACTAAAAAACCATCTCAGTGCAGGCAAGTTCTCATTACATCCATTTTTGGAACGCGAAACTACTATTCTCAAAAAATAAAATTCAGGTGTTTTTCCATTAATTTTCCTTATTTATTCACTAGAAGCGAAATTGTAAGGATAGGAAGTTTCCACCATGTATACAATTGTGATATGTAATTTTGAATTGAACATTCTAATGGAACAAATAAATAGGGATCTAATCACCTCAATAGATGTAAATGGATCTTATGCGTTATCTTTGAATTTGTGATATGTTTTATTAATAACCTAATATGCATATAATAAAACAAACCTTACCTGAAATATATTTGACAACAGGGATACAGAATAGAATATAGCACCATATAAAGACTTCTGTCACTCAGTCCCAATACTTTCTGATATAGATAATTCAATAATGCTACTCCATGGGGCATTTCCTCAGTTTCGGATGAATAGGGCCCCACTTTGCATATAGATGCCAAAGTAGATATTTGCATTTGTATCTCGTAAGTTTTTTCGTGAAAAATTAAGAAGTTTGTTGAATCGGATATACTTATGACTGCAGTGCGATAAAATTGAAGGTACCGAGACAAACTTTCACAAAATTCCTAAAAATGAGTGGCTATTTGAAAATTATAACCAAATGGATACACTGGCTGATCCAGGCTTATGTCACTTAAAGTATGAAGGGCACTGAAAAATTGTCTTCCTAATGAAGAAATTATTAATTTATTTACCAAAATAAATATATAAAAAACACTTACTGTAAAAACATATCCCTGATACTTATACTTCCTGGTGTTTGGGCTTGGGGTGGCCATTCGATTCAATGCCCTATAGCAAGCTCCAGAAAATAAAAAACCGGTGCAATACCTTTCTACAGCATCTGGAGTTATTCCCTCAACCATAATACCAGGTGAAATAAAAAAATCATCTTGGTTGCTAAGGTTAAATGTTTCCGATGGCATACCAACTACAATTAAAAATCACTTCTGCTTGGATTTGTTACAATATTGACTGAATCTTTTTCGAAAGTAAAATTTAAGAGAACTTGTCCAAATTCCATTTTTTTCGGAAATAATATATAAAACAATTTCTAAAAATTGAAATAAAGTTTTCAAAAAGTTCATGCCCACTTAAAGTTTGAGTAGTTGTTATTCACTATTATTTTTCGTTTAAATTAAATTAACAAGGCAGTGTAAACTTAATAATACGTTAAATCCACTTTGTCCAATTTAAATAAAAAGCTATGAAATTTATACTTACCTAACAAATACTTAATGTCTCTTATGAAAATCATTCTAGGCTTCAATTTATTACTAATAATGGTAAAACTAGGGAACAAATTATACGCCAAATACAGAGATTCTAAATTTTCTACCCATAAAGACGAAAGTTCTCCCAACTCAGAAAGAAACGGCCGTTCTTTATCAGGAGGTCCGCACCCATAGCTTTCCCAATTGCGTCGTTTTGAAACTTTCATTTTTGATACCAAATCCCAAATATTTTCTTTGTTAGGTGACGAGTAACCTTCATCTCTTAAAACGGCACTTAATTTGATAGTAAGGGCCCTTAAAGAACTTTGAGAATCTTGTTGAGGTTGAATTTCGGGTATTTCGTGTTGAATTGAATATGGAGGATGGTAATCAATTTGGAACATATCTGTAGAAGGTGGTTCACCAAGGAGTGAAGGTGGAAGTTTAAACATTTTACTGAATGTTGACATTTGATCCTCTATTTCAGGAAGCGATGATAAATCCTGTGATTAAAAAAGCACACATTTTTTAAAGAAAAATTTCATTATATCAAGAATTAAGTAAAATATTAATATGTTATAAAATAATACTTTTAGTAATAACGTAATGGTATAAATATTATTTCAAACAACAAAAACATACATCTATCATTCTAATTACTTGATAGTCATTCGAAAATCTTGTGGTCATGGTGCATAAGAATATAATTGGCTATAAGACCCACCTCTTCTAATGAATGTAAATAATATATATGGTTAATGTAGTGTGACTAGTCGAGTGATTTGAATGGATGTTTTGTTTAAGCTTTTTAAATACATTTCAGGCATCGACCTATTCCTAATCAAAATACAAATTTACAAACCAAATTATTTGTCTTATCCAACATTATCATACAGGTAGGTATAGAAATGGTCTAAATGACATGAGGCCTTTTAACAGGATACTTAAATTAAGAGGTAAGGTTATCTAACAAATGCTTTTAATAATTAAAATGCTTACCAATTTTCTATTATTCTTCTTTGGTATATCTCTCAAACATAACAAAAACGTTAACACGCTATTAAAGCTTTTAATATCATCTTCATAGGATTGTTTTAATCTCTCAGTGCAATTCTCTAACTCTTCAGCAGATTCCTTTAAATCGTGTTTATGTGTAAGTGTGTAGCACCATGCTAAAAGGTTGAGCATTGGTTCTGCTGTTTCCTCTAAGTCCTTGTGTTCTAAAAAATATAATGTTCTGTATGGATTTTGGGAAAGATAGAAAATCCGGTGCTTACTTCTTGGGTTCCCAAGTAACTTTTTTCCTAATAGCACTTCAAAACAATTTGACCGAACTATTTTCACCTTATCTGGACTAGAATAGAACTTTTCACATAATCGGGTCACTAAATTATATACAGAGACGTTATTTTCTTCCATAATATGTAAAATATATTTGAATTTCAATTAAAAATAATATCAATAAACAAACAACTTTCAACGTCAAAGTTAAATGTTAAATTTTTGTAGTAGTGTTGCCAATAGTATAAATTAAATATCTTCCTCTATCTCTTCTCTGTGCAATTATGGCCGATCGCCGATAAGTCGATTCATCGTTCTGCTGTGTTGAATTTAATTTTTTTTTATTTGGATTAGGATATCATTGTGGTTTTTGTATTTTCTTAAGAAAAGTCACAATATTGTTGTAAAAAATGACTTTAGAATCGATTCCGAAAGATCTTCGAGGTCTTCGGGCTTGTCTTGTATGCTCTTTAATTAAAGTAAGTAATATTTTGATCTTTTGAGGTTATAAGGCGATGCACTTTTTAATTAATAAAATTACTCGTTATCGTTAAGTCTCTCTTTCTCAATTTTTATGCTATTTTTTTTAGTCTTTTGACCAGTTCGAATATGAAGGATGCGACAATTGTGACGAATTTTTAAGAATGAAGAATAATAAGGACAATGTCTATGATTGTACGAGTTCCAATTTTGATGGGTAAAATGCATTGATTCTATTCTATTTTATGAAATTCTATAGTAATTTTCCTTTTCAGTATGATTTCTATGATGAGCCCTGAAGACAGCTGGGTGGCTAAATGGCAGAGAATAAGTAAGTGTAAAGATGTTAAAAATATTTACCTAATTATTTCTTTAAAAACATGTTTAAGACTATAAAGTTTAAAAGAAAGAAATGTAGTTTCTAGCCATAGAGAGCCAACATAATTATTTAGTTTGTTTAGATCGAATTTCTGCACCTTTTACAAAGTCTAATACATAAAGCCAATGAAATTATTTTTAAAGAGCTTTATAAGCTAAACGGCAAATTTAAATTTAATTTTAAGGAAAGGGAACAAAAATAATTTTCAATTTTTTTCAGATCGATTTTGTAAAGGAGTTTATGCTATTTCAGTCTCTGGTAGATTACCAAATGGTATTGTTAGGGAAATGAAAAGTAGAGGAATAGCTTATAGGCCACGAGATACTAGCCAGAGATAGGAAAAATAAGTCATCTCTTATGAAAATAGATTGGATAATTATTCATAATTAAAGAAATTAATTTATAATTGGTTATATTTAAGGTTCATAAATTTATTGTTGCACTTTATGGGCCAGTTTTATTGTGAAATAGGTCCTCTTATCATTAGATGTCTGCAAGGCATCTTTTAATGATTTTTTACTGCATATCCATGTCTTTAGTGAATTTTTGCTGCGAATCCATGTCTTTTAAACAGCCCTATTTTTTAATAACTGATCATTTTAAAGTATTTTTAGGTATCAGTCATCACTGGTATCAGTTCAGTAGTTTTTAAACCACTAAGTAATTAAAAAATTTCTGGATCCATTTGATGTTTACTGGGTATCCAAATTAAAGGTCTGCTTATCCAAATGGATACTCATAAGTAGGTTAAAATATGCCTTGGACGTCTGTCTATCATTTAGAATATGGACCTTTTTTTCCAGAAGAATCGATCTGTTTAAAAAAAACATAATATTTATGCTGGAAATTTTTTAATAAAACTTTAAAATAATTTTTATTTTTGTGTACTTACTTATAACCTACACTTACGCCCGTATTCTCCGTATTTAGGATTTAATTGGGATTGGTAAATCCGGCTTAGTTCAATCTGACTTATTTGTTATGCACCGTAATCGGTTTTGGGAATCCAAGTTAACAAATTGGCAACAGTGGATTTCAACAAATATGTCGTGGAAAATGGGGTTGACGTAAGACATAACCCTACTTTCGTTTGACCTGACGGCAAACTCTGTTCTGACGTGCATTAAGAAATCATTGAAATTCGCGATTTATAGCCTTTAAAACAGAATTTTCTTCAAAGTTTTGTGAGTTTTTGGAAACAATGGTGTTTAATATATTTTTAAGATGCAGAGTGAATATTTAAAGACATTATCATTGGAAAATTGCTTGAAATCCGCGAGAGGTAAGCTGAAAAATCTCATTTGCCTTTGTTTACGAAACATTGGCAGTTTCTTTTCCCTTTTTATGAAGTAAAATATTTGTTTACAGATATCAAACGAAGCTAAACTTAATACATAATATGGACCCCCTTACACTGAACTTTCAATATCTATAATTTAATTCATGGAGTTCCACCTATTACAAAGGATTGATATTTTTCATATTTAGTGCTAGAAGTAGAGAGGAAATAAAGGCCCACAAAAGATAGCCCACAAAGATGGAAGCATATCAACAGTGCATTGCCATGTATAGCTGGAACCAACGACTCTTGCAGTCGCGAGGGTGCTATTTTATTTGCAGCTGAATATACTTTCGTGTTAAAGATCAGTTGATCTTTCCTGTTAAAGATTATTTCTCGAGCTCGTTTTAGGTACTTATGTATGTTCCAATACCAATAATAAATTGTTTCTAATTTTTTGTGGCTAAATAAAAGAATGTTTTTATTGAAATATATTAAAAAACAATGTGTATTTTTTGAGGTGGTATTAATATCAAATACTAGCAAGAAATCTCTCCATTGATAGGATGTCACTAACTACAGACCGGTTTCGAACTCTTTTGTTCTCGAGTACGGTTGATAATACAGCTTGAAGTAGTAGAGACTTCTCTGATGGTAGGTATGGACACCTACCCTGTACTGACGAGACCAAAAGAGTTCAGAACGTGTCTGCAGGTGGTGATATTCTATCAATGGAGAGGGATTCCCTTCCTTGGTAGTATCATTCAATCTGAATTAGAATTTTAAGCGCTACAATATTAGACAAAACTACGCCCCGCGGTTCTTCAGGTGGCTAGGAAATAATTTTTAGTTTATTATTTTATGAACAGTACAAGCTGTCTTAGTTTTGATTCTTCATTTGACAAAAATGGCAACATAAATACTTAATAATTTGGCTTGTAATATTAGATTCAATTTTAAAAGTTATTTGTTGCTTGAAAAATTGCAAGCAAATTCAAAAAAAAAATTGAATAAAGTACTAAAACTGTTACATTACAAAAACGAATCTTATATTACACCAAAAACTATTTTTAAGAGCAACATTTATGATGACTAACATCTCCTAATCATCTTCAATGAAAATTTTCTCTTCAATTTTGATATTAACTACTAATTTCCAAACATGACACAAAAGAAAATTATGTCAAAGTCAAACACGGAAACACGTGTTTTAAGATTTAATTGAGATTGGCAAATCCAGCTTAGTTGAATCCGGATTATTTGTTATGCACCGTAATCGTTTTGGGAATCCGAGTTAACAATTTGGCAATACTGGATTTTTATACAATTAAATGAGAAGTGTAGTTTCAAAGTGGACAATCTCCATGTTTCCTAAATTCTCAGTAGAAGAAAAAACTAATAATTCATTAAATATAAACAATTAAGATAGTTTTCCCTTTTTATTGCATTTACATCACATATACAAATTTTTTTTTCTTTTAAATGTTTGAAAAACATAAGAGTTGTTTTGAAAAAATATTTGAAGATTATACGTTATAAAAATAACAATCGAAGTTGCTTGAAGAAGCTTTGAAAATAACGCTAACTAAGATAATTTTTCTTTAATTATTTTTATTCATATAAAAAAAATAAAAAAAACTTTAAATTCAGTAAAAAAAATACAAAGAAGAAATAGCGGATGGAGGGGACAAAAAAATTCAAAAACAGTTAATAGAAAATTCCACGTCCTCTTTGACTTTCTCACATAGTGTCGTTTCATCATCGACGGTTTCGTTTTCTGGAACTGTGTTCTTTTCTATGACGCATTTGTAAAAGACGTGGATCATTTTTCCACTCATCTCCGAAATGATGCACTAATAAATTATTCACATCAACCTTTGTGTTGTTCTTCACCACATTTTGTTTCCAAATTTTTGCAGGATTTGTTATACTCATTCATTCTTTTTATTAACAAAACTAGTAAGCAAACTTTACTGCTTTCGAATCACACGCAACTTAAAAAATTAATAATGTAAAATCAGAATGGTTTTAGCGAGAATTATTATTGACAAGTCTGTACGTTATTTTTTTTAGTATTTCTTAAAAATGGGTAATTCCAAAAAAAGTAGCCGAGTAAACATAGAGGAAAAGAGCCAGGTATGGACACAAAAGTTTAATACTGAATCGAAATCATTTCGAAAAAGTTTCGAACAATCCCGAACAAACCCGTTTTAGAAATCCCATTTCATAAGGACGAAAACGATAGAAAAATCAATCGGAGTAGCAAAGTTCTAAAACAAGCGTTGTTTTGCCATTCGAAAATGATTTTTCTGTTCAGCAATCCGGCTGCTGATAAAAAATTACCTGAAAATAGCAAACAAGTATTTTTAACAGGCGGTGGCTCTCCATTCGATCTTAAATTACCAATATAAAATAATATAATGTAATAAAAACACGCTTAAGCCAACAACTTTTCCGGATTACTTTAATCTCAATTAGGGACGTCAAATGTTGACGGTGCATAGCAAAAATATGATCTAAGCGGGATTGAGCATCTAATCTGGATCAAATGCAATATTTCAACCTTGACGGATTACTTTAATCTCAATTAGAAATGTCAAATATTGACGGTGCATAGCAAAAATATGATCTAAGCGGGATTGAGCATCTAATCTGGATCAAATGCTTACGGAGAATACCGGCGTAAATTACTTACTTTTAGAATTTATCTTTTTTTTCTCTAATATTGGATTTATTTCAAATATTTTATTTTTAGGAGAAATACCACTGATTTAATCCCAGTAGCAGTTTATACTGTACTATATTATATAAAATATGGGGTTCCATTTGAAAATCTTAACTTACCCCACCCGCGCCCGGGTTTTAAGGGGTGGGGGGGTGGTTTAAATTGCAACTATTCCTCCTTCAAAACCAAACAACTTTTTCCCCAGACATTTTCCGCTGCAATGCGATGCACCGGAGTTATTCCGGGGTACCGACCTTTTTTCAACCGTGTATATTCAAAGATGTGATTGAGATTTTTCTTCAACACCCTAGTCTTTCTCTGTGCTAACAGTGAATAAATGTGAATTCGGTTGCTACAACTTTTGTTGTTTCTGTGGCCACATCTATCTGTTCATAGAATTTGCTATTTATTTTTCTTAAAGTAGTGTAAGCAGGAACCTCCCGTTAAACGATTTTCAAATTGTTCTAAAGAAAAAGGCCTGAAATAATAAATTTAGAGCTATCATTATCTCTAGTTGTATGTAGTTTTTGTTCGATAGTGTACTTAGGTAAACATACAATTTTTTGGGCAAAAACTACAAATATTTATAGAATATTATTTCTAGATGTTTTATTATTGACTGAAACAGATCTAAGCTAAATAACATAACAATATATCAGAATGCATAAAATAAAATAAAGTAAAGGTGATACCCCCAGCCTGATTCCCGTCTTTTGAGTTTTAGAACTTCATATGGAGAGAATATAAGATTTTTACTAAAAGGTACTTGATGTTCCTATGTCCCTTATGCAACCATTTAATTTCTAAAATTAATTAATAGGGGAGTTTTTAAGAGTTCTAAAATTGTAATTTAGACATGGATAAAAAAAGACTTGAACGTTGTTCCATACATACATAATTTTATTTATTTTTTAAGCATATAACAATAAGGTATAAATACAAAATATAACAACTTTACAAAAAATATTAATCTCTGTGTTCTTTAAAACAATACGGCGACCGTGTGCATTTACAAAAAAAAAGGTACAAAAGGTCAAACTTAATAATCTAATCAATGCTGTTTTTTTTAAAATACATCCATTATTTTAAGCCGAAGGTCCACAACAAACAATTTGCTTTAAGATTTATTCAAATAAAAATAATTAGCATATTTTTATTTAAATATTCCCGGCAAACAATAATATGTATAACAACAAAATCAAATATAAAATCCTAATTATACTACATTAGATGTAGATAACACAGCATCTAAAAATATTTTTACTTTACATTAATATAATATTGCATAGGCACGAATATATTGACATAAATATTGGACAGATTACCGCAAATCAACATTTTTATGTTATTTAATTACTTTTTTCGCCAAAACACATTTCTTCGGACTTGGCCTTCACCTGCAAATGAGATATTTAAATTAGATAAATATACAAAACATTATAAATCTAATGAAACCTGTTATATCTATTAGTTAATTTGGTAATACGCTATTTTTAGCGGCTATATTGATTTTAAGTATTATTGCTCACTTCCAGAAGTTCTGGGCTTCATATTTAAAATTAACTTCTTAGCTAATGCAGGCGGAAAATTACTTGTTACGATAACTTTATTAATTCAAATTGCGTTTTAATTTTTCAATTTGGTGACCGAAATAAACTAAAATAGAAACAGGGATTTATATTGTGAAGTCATCGTGTCTCGTGCGATTCGAGCTCGCGTGATAAGTATCTGGTACGTTTTTTGAATTTATAGTGGCGTGTGAGTCGGAAAAAAAGCCCGAAAAATCGAAATATTTTCAGCCGGACATTATAGAACGATATTACCTTTAAAAAAAAAAAAATTACAAGTATTTAAAAAATTTTTTTTAAATACTTTCTGTTTTATGATTTACAATACCACCAACGGCTCAGCATCCTCGAAAACGGGGGGAATATATATTTGCCGCTGATACTTGAAAAAAAAATTTACCCCTTTCAGGGACGAGTATTGGCCGGTGGAAGGGGTTGGAAGGGATCGGACGCGATATCCAACACTACCACCTCCACCACCACTCTTCATTTAGTGCTCAGCATCCTCGAAAACGGGGGGAAAGTGTGTTTCTCTGCAGGGAAACCTCTTGAAGCGCGTTTAACCCCTCTGGGGGTGGTTTTTGGCCGTTTTGAGGGGATGCGCAACCCAAATGAGAAATTCTGACGCCGCCATCGTGTTTTGCATCCTCGAAAACGGGGGGGGGGGGGGGGGGGGGGGTGGGGTGGCTACTCCTGTTCCGCCTGAAAATATTTCGATGTTCGTCCGACTCACATCACACGCCACTATTATGCATCTTTCACCAAAATGTATACAAATCCGGAAAGAAACGTTTTATGACCATTACAGGCTATATTTTAATTTTATTTATGGCAAATACGTACAGGGTGTCCCGTAAGTACCTATTAACTCGGGAGCACACAGAGGAGGTCAAAATAAGCCTAATTTTTTGTAATAGAAAAAAAATCCTAAAGTGCTCCCTAACGGGGATACAGAACCCCAAAGGGGGGGCACTCATCGATTCATTTTTTTGGCTCTAATTTTCGAACCGATTTAATATTTCATAGAGGCAATACAAAGTCATTAAACCATACTACAGTACATGTTTTACATCGTCAGGGAAGTCAGGAACGGACTGGACACCACACTCGTTGAACCAAAATTTTTACCGGTGTCATTTTACAAAGTTAAAAGCTGATTTTTAAAATACTTTAATCATTTCTCTTTAAAAAAGGGACTCATCATTTAGTGCGATAAAATTGGCAGTTTTCGAGATAAAGCAGGTAGAAATATAATCTTGCTTGATTGTGTTTTACCGGACACGATTGTTAGCATTAGTAATTTTTTAGCGTTTCGCATAAAAATCGAGTTATCTCGAAAAGCGCCGGATTTATCGCAATAAATTAAGAGTACCTTTTTTAAAGAGTATTCAAAAAATCAGTTTTCAGTTCTGTCAAATGACACTGGCCACAACTAGCATAGTGGCAAGTCCGTTCCTGATTACCTCCCTGGGGATGTAAAACATCTACGTTCAATGGCTTCTATAAAATATTAAAATTTCGTTAAATTATACCGGTCGGTTCAAACTCCTGTAAAATGCTCGTGTAGTATGCTCACGAGAGATTACGAGGTACTTACCTGACACCCTGTATACTGGTATTGAAGGGGGGCCTTAAAACATTAACTAAACATGGACACTTACTCTTTGCGTGTTACACTTTTTCCAAAAATATTTGATGCTGCGTTCGTGAGGTCGTCCAAACCAGCATGTGCCCTTTTATTACTTTCGTCCAGACCCTGCGAAATCGAACTGTCAACTGCATGTCCCGCTTCTGACAACTTGTTATCGACGTTTTGTGCCGAATGCCTTAATTTATTTTCCAACGATATTTCGGCATTATGAAAGCCGGCGTTCACTTGCTGAGCTCTTTGATGCATGGCGTTTCCGAAAGAATGAAATCCTGAAAAATGATACAATATAATTAAATGACAATTTTAAAAGAGCGTCTTGTGCGACTCGATTACGAGTAATAAGCATAAAATCTCTGGTGTATAAGTTGGTTGTTTATGTTTCCTGTTATTCAACTTTTATTTATTAAACACTTCTCCCTTTTAATGGTTCTATACCCTAAGAATAGTCTTACAATCATTATAAAGACTGTTGGTTTGCCATTGGTGCATCCATATTATATATTACATAGCGTGGTTCTGATGTACTTACCTTCATTTACGTTTTGCCCAAAGTTCTGTGCTCCTTGTGCTAATCTCTGTTTTTCAGCTTCGGCATGTGCAGCGACATCCTGAAACTTATTATCGATACTTCTGCCTAAATTTTGGGCACTATCGCCAGCTTCCCGTGCTTTTTGAGCCGCTGCATCCTTGGTTTCGCTAAACTTTGCATCAATACCCTTGGCCACATTTTGTGCCCCTTGGGCCAATCGTTGTTTTTCAGCTGCAATAGAATCGGCTGCTTCTTTGGCTTTTCGAGCTGCAGCTTCCTCGGTTTCCCTAACTCTATTATCGATATTCTTAGCTAGGTTTTGTGCCCCGGTAACGGTAGCCTCTCCAACTGATCTAGCTTTATCAGCTACGGCATCACCGGTATCTTTAATCTTGTGATCAATATCGTGAGCTAAATGTTGCGCTCCATGAATAGCTTCTTTGCCTTTATTTGCGGCAGCTTCGCCGGTTTCTTTAATTTTGTTGTCTACGTTTCTAGCTAAATTTTGAGTGGCTTCAGCTGCTTCTCTCGCTTTCTGAGCAGCCTTGTCTTGGGTTTCGTGAACTTTGTTGTCAATATTTCTAGCTAAGTTCTGAGCACCTGCAGCTAGTCGTCGTTTTTCATCTTCTACAGCTTGAGCCGCTTGTCTAGCTTTTTCAGATACGGCTTGTTGGGCTTCTTTGGCTTTATTTGCAGCAGCTTGTTCAGCTTCTTTAATTTTGTTATCTGCGTTTTTAGCTAGGTTCTGTGCACTTTCCGCAGCATCTCTAGCTTTTTGCGCCGCTGCATCTTTTGTTTCTTTAAGTTTATTATCCACAGTTCTAGCTGCATCTTGTGCACTTTGCGCTACTCGTTGTTTGCCCGCTTCAAATGCTTCAGCCGCTTCCTTCGCCTTTCTTGCCGCAGCTTCTTCTGTGTCTTTAACCTTATTGTCAATATTTCTAGCCAAATTTTGTGCGCCTTGAGCTATTCGTTGCTTTTCAGCTTCAACTGCGTCAGCCGCTTCTTTAGTTTTTCTTGCAGCTGCTTCTTGAGCTTCCTTTGCCTTGCTGTCGATGGACCGAGCAAGGTTTTGAGCTCCCTCTGCAGCTTCTTTAGCTTTATTAGCAGCGGCCTGTTCAGTTTCCTTAACTTTACTATCTACGGATCTAGCCAGATTTTGGGCAGCTTGTGCCGCGTCCCGCGCTTTTTGAGCAGCTGCGGCCTCAGTTTCTTTTACTTTACTGTCGATATTTCTGGCTAAGTTCTGAGCTCCTGTGGCCACAGCCTGTCCAGTTTCTCTCATCTTACTATCAGCGGATTTAGCTAACTCTTGAGCTCTTTCTACTGACTCCCTAGCTTTTCTAGCTGCAACTTCTTCAGTTTCTTTTACCTTATTATCGATTGTCGTGGCTAAATTGTGAGCTCCGCTGACAATTCTTTGTCTTTCAGACTCGGCCGCACGAGCTAGTTCGTTTTTCTTAGCTTCAACGGCCGCAGATGTGTCGTGAAGTTTTCCAGTAACGCTTTGTTCTGTTTCTTGTATTTTATGGTCGATAGTTCGGCCCAAGTTTACGAGTGAGTCCTGTAGAGTATTTTCAGCAGCTTGTGTTGTTTGTTGGGCTTGGGAGCCAATTTGGCGTCCTGTGTGTTGTAAGTCATCGCTGAGGTTTGATTTTGCTCTTGAAACAGCTTGCGCTGAAACAAAGTTTAGTATTACAAATTGGAAATGAATCTGTGTATTAAAAATTAATATAATTGTATGGAATGTTTCACGACGCGTAGTTCCGTAATATACAGGGTGTTATGGAAATGAGGTATTATATTTAAATTTGTGACTCCTTGGGTGTCCTAGAGAAGCGCTACATATTTTTTTTTAAATCGACCGTTTTAAAAGTGGGGTAACAAACACTCTTACTCACAGGTCAGTCCGCGCTACTGTACAACATTTCACCCAGACCCAATGACAATGTTGCCAAACTTAATGTAAAACTGCAATTCCATATAAAATTATAAAATTATTTTCTACCTACTTGTATTTAACTTTATATCTAAAGAGCGAGGAAATCCAGGCACAAACACAATCAGTTTTTTGTCTTTTTCATGGGAACACTCCTGGAAACACTTTATGTACACACAGTACTAGTGAAACAGAACCGATAGTTAGCTTTTGAAAATACAATAATACAGATTATACTACAGATTATTAGATTTTATTACACGCGACGAAATTTGACGCCCAGAATAATGAATAAAAACAATATTCAAAGATTATTTATGGACGGGCAAGATACACGCGTAAACCGAAAAAACAGAGCGGATTGCTGAGACTGTATTGGTGATCGACGAGACACAACGTATCCGGCCGTTGGTTGGTCTTCAACTAACGGCCCGCAAGCGTGCGGCGCTATATGAACATAGCCGATGTAAGGCGTCAAGAGGTCATTGGCATTTGACCTAGTGACATAAGTGCCTATTTTACTATTCCATATGTTTTTTCGGGTTGTTTAAAACATAGTCCGTCGTAAATGTTCTTCAATTAATTGTACAAAAAGGTATTACAGAATGGAATAGTGTTTCAATTATTTTATTTTGTCTAAAGAGTTTAAGGTGGAAATATGACAACACCGGCCAGAATTCCTTGATTGCTTACATGTATCGCAGTGCCACACAGGTATTTTTCTGGTTTAGCGCCAGGTCACTTTTAGCGCTGAATGAATTGAAAGCGCTTTATGGGTATTTTTCTTCAATTTGTCGTTATCTCAGGAATTGCCGATTTAAATATAATACGGCATTTCCTTTAATCTAATGCCTAGCAGTTTATATTTACCTGCTTCTTCTGCAATTTTCTGCGCATCACTTTTTGTTTTCTCCAGAACTTCATTTGTCTTTTTGCCCCTTTCTTCAACGACATCTTCTATTTGGTGTTCAGTTTCCTGTACTTCTTCTGCAACATCATTTTTCTTCCTTGTGAATAACTGTCCAATTCTATGGCCAAAGTTTCTTAGCGAGGCTGAAAAAATAAACATGAATAATTTAAAAGCAAATAAAGGACAGAATATTACATAAATTTAGAAGAATGCATCATTGTTCTCAGTATTTATCCCACGCGATTATCAAAAATAGATTCGCGGTCACTCTGTCAGTGGCGGCGTTAATTCACCACTCTGTATGTTGCAAGGAAAATGCCGGTCACTTATCGCATTACATATCTATTGCATTATGTCATCTCAATTTCACCTATGAAATCACTTCAAGGTCGATCTTGGGTGTTTGATTAAAAAACGTTTATCCGTATCATATAGCTGTCGGAAACAATTCTGTTGAAAACATTTGTGGTTATAATAGTAAATTAAATGGGAATTATTATGTGATATAATATGAATGATCAAGCTATATAAGAAAATATTGAAGAAAATGTATTTATATGTTTGCTTCGCCGACCTATATCTATGGATAGCCAAACTCTAAAAGCAAAAGTGGCAAATTTAGGGCTTGGCTGGTCGTCAGATGTCATGCGCAATGCCGACTAATAAACTATTTACCTTAACCGACGAACAGGACCGTACTTCGCCCTTAATGAAAATGATTACACGGCAATATTTTGGCAAATCAAGACCTTCTTTGTCGGAAAATAAACAATCTATTTTCTCGAATAAAAGAAGGCCTTGTGGCCATCACTGTAAAGCCACTTTTATGATCTACTTTCCACGTATCGATAGATTTTTAATATCGTTACATCCCTACGACTATTTCGGTTCTGGACGGTCGTCGATGGTTGGCAACCAAACTGGCACCAATACGGCAGGGTTGCCTATAAGACGGCGACAACCGACAAGCAACCTTTAAAAATATTACCGGTAAACCGTGTGCACCAACCCATTTTTTCACTCATAAAATTTAACTTTTTACTGCCCATAAGCTGTACGTATCCATAGTTATAGGTCGGTGGTTTGCTTGCATTAAAAACTAACCAGCCTTACTACACTGACAAAAATGCATTTACCAATGTCGTGGGTTACAAAATTGGAGCTACCTCAACCCACCTCTCTATGTTGTTCTAACTGAGCCTACGAATTATCACAAATTATTTAAAAACGCTACAGTAATTCAGGTTCTTTTCGTTCGCCTCAACCCAGAAAGAGATTTTTTATCAACATTTTAAACATATTTGGGATCACCACAATTCCTCATCTTGTATTACTATTTTATGAGTTACCTGAACTCATTTTCTGGATTGGGAAAACTTACTAATTTATTATAAAGTGTCGTTTTAACCCGGACGTGCATTATTTTAACTCATTACCATGTGTAAATTATTTTGAGTTGGAATAATTCAGGAAACGTGCTCCAAAATCCCATATCGAGGGTAAAACGCAAGATCGTAAGGTCACGGAAAGTTACGAATTCGTGCTCGTGCAGGTTTGGCGCGGATTTTCCATCTATGTTCTCTGTGCGTGAAAATTCGTGTTTTGCATAATTTTAGTCAGTTGGCGTAAAATGGAGGGACAGGAGGGAGATACAAATTGTTATTATTGGAATGGAGCCTTATTATTTATAAGCAATCGTCATCACTTAGGCCGCATGGTTTCTTAGCCGCAGTATGCTCTCCTGTCTATAATTCATTTGATTATTTTTTTTTAAATATACAACAAAAATGTCATATCTTGAAAAAACAAAAGGCAATTGAAGTC
Source organism: Barypeithes pellucidus (assembly GCA_963991005.1). Taxonomy (NCBI): domain Eukaryota; kingdom Metazoa; phylum Arthropoda; class Insecta; order Coleoptera; family Curculionidae; genus Barypeithes; species Barypeithes pellucidus. The sequence goes on along the minus strand of OZ022561.1, from coordinate 15,051,838 downwards.
CACAATATGCAGGCGTTAAATCAAAGAAATATTTTGAGTTCCGATAGTCCACAATTTAGGTACTGGTAGTCCAAAATTTGGAGTCTGGTAGCCCAAAGAGTGAGTTATTCCAGCCACCATCGTAAGCTAGAACAACTTAAATGTCAAGTTTTGATAGCTCGAATCATGATTTAATCTAGCCCGACTAGTAACGCATCACAATTCACATACTGGTAGCTACGGTAGCCCATCAATAATTTAAGACGGTGGGGCGTGAGCTATTCCAACGCATAAAATAACCCATCTTCTGTGCTATCATAACTTATGAATAGTGAGTTGATGCTATTTCCTCGTTTTGGTTGCTGTAATTCAGAGGTCTGGGCTGTCCCCTATTAGCAACACGCTTCGGTCTAGGACAACTCATATTTGAGTTATATCAACTCGAAATTTCGCTTAGTGTAGCTCCAGATGGAGATAATAAAAACTTTTTTTATTTCAAGATAGATTAAATTAAATTCTCAGCCATTAAAATGTTATGGCTTGTTTTCGAGACAGTAATCTTCAAAATTTAGCGATAATTTTGTCGCCAAAGAATTTCGAACAGTGAAAACAACTAGAAATAGCATGCATAATATTATCTTATAGAACAGAAAGGCATGAATAAAATAATTGTATGCCTGACATGGATTTTTGACATAGACTGTGTAGGATAATACTAGGTTTAGCACCACCAAAAAGTACCTATTGCTTATCAAAAATGAGAGGGTAAAATAACAAATCACTCTTATCCATCGCTACAAGTAGGTATACAATTAGAATACACGACTGGTTTTTTTAAAAAGGACAATGTGGAATGACATTGACACAAATCTATATTTAGGGCACACTAATCTGTAATCGAACATACCTAAATTTTTAAAGAGTGGAAAGTTAACAGCAATAATTTAAACTCGCATCGATTAAACTTAAATATGCTAAAACTCTATACAAATTTAATGTTTTGTTGTCTGCATTGTTTATTTATAGTTTATTCTATCTCTCTTTATAGTACCTGGCTATTATATAGCTGTTCTTTCTAGCGATCAAAACTAAAAAACGCATGGATTCGCGGGATGGCGTCACTGAATGATGTCATTGCAATGTTAATACCTTGTTCTTCAAGGGAAATAATTTGTCATGGCATTTTCAATGAAAACAAGAATGTAATGAAAAAAACTGCTACAAGACTAAATTTCCCTATAACCCTATAGAATAATTATGTCGAAATATTTTTAAAAATTGTAATATAACAATATAGAAAATGCAATCTGCGCATTTTAAAAACTAATTACCTAAGAGCTAAGATTGCGTTAGAAACTAATAGTAAGTTTACTGTGTTTTATCGTCATTTGAGTGCATAATATAACGGCAACAACAAGTTTAACCATTAAACGTTTCAAGTTATTTTTTAACTCTTCTGCGTTTTAGTAGTAAAACGATCAGGTGATCAATATTTTTACCTCTTTTCCGAGTCATAGTCTTACATAAAAATAGATAGATATATAATAATTTTTCAATCAAATATCCGTCAGGGGTAATATATTTTGTCAAAAATTAGGTTTTATATTACATAATAGATAATCTGTATTATTAAAAGAGAATTTTAAGAAAATTAAATGGTTTGCTGTTATTAAAATTGGTTTGCAGCAAAAAATAGCCATCAGCATAAAAGGATTTTGCTTGCAATAAATAAAAATCAGGCTGCAACAATTCTTCTGCAAAAAATGCTAAAAACTGTCAACAATTTAACCGATATCATGTGGTCGCTTAATTAATAGTCGAGCTGCGAAATGATTACTTGGTCAGCAAGATTTTACAATTGTTCAATGGAAAAAAACATGTCTAGAAGCAGTTTACTTCAGAGATTTGCATATTAAAAGAATGGTTATCAAATATAAATCATTGGATTGCGTTTGTTTTAAATAATCGGCAAAGTTCGTTATTGTGGGCGAAGCGAAAGCAGCGGTTGCGGGATTTCACTTGTTTTCCCAGGGCACTGTCAACTTATGTAACTTTATTGTGTTTTCTTTTGCCGAATACAGAAGGAAATCGGCTACAAAAGGTGTAGCGGGGGCGGGTATTCACTTGTTTTCCCAGGGCACTGTCACTATTTCACGATTTATTGCTTTTTTTTTGATGACCAAGATTAAATATTTCGCTTACCCGCAGATTGCTTACTAATATCTGATTAAAAGTGGATCGCTCATAGAAGCTTATATATTTAATTTGCGTAGATACCAAAATAATTTAGAGCACTCTATAGTATGACATTAATTACTGACCGATTTAGAAATGTTTGTTGTCCATAAGTTGCTGACCAACTAGCCATTTTGGCGGACCGATTACATTTTTCTGTTCGCAAAAATAAGAATATTTTGCTAACCAGTTAAATGATACCCTTATTTAAATATAATAAGAGAAACCGATAAAACTAGACATACATATTAGATTGTACCACTTTTAAGACTAAATATAAAAATATCTGATTTTTTGTACAACAATCTTTAGAATCGAATAAATCATTCATTCAAAAAGAATTACCGAAGTCAATAACCGACCACCGTCGAAATGAATTTAAAAAAACTAGGAGTCAAAAATATAAATATCTTAACACGCATATGTTACTTTTAAAAGTCAGTATCTACATATATCCGTTCCATGTCATACAAAACACCACGCTATTTTTAGCATGTTGATTAGAAATTGCATTGTTTTATAGCGCTGTTAAACCATAGCGATTTATTTTTTAAATAAATACCTCTGATTAAAGAATATTGGTTATTGACCTTATTTTGAGAAAAGTAACTTTTACCGGGGCTCCGTCCACGACGATAGAACGTAGGTAATAAATAAATAGCCCCCATGCAACCATATTCTTTTGGGGTGTCAAAGGGAAGTATTTTGGGACCATTATTGAGTCTCCTTATAATTGGTATTGAGGAATATGAAGCTCAAATATTTGCAAATGACACTCATTAAAAAGGCACAACTATTTTAGAAACGGTGAATGTTTCAAATTAGAGTTTGAAGTTCTACATGACAAGTATATAAGTCTAAATAGTTTGTGAAGATGTCGTTTCAATAAATTTAAATATCAATAAATCAATCAGGATCAATTGGTGCTTGTCTTGTATACTCGCTCTATTAAGTTTCGTTTCCAATAATAACAAATATACGTCAACATGTTTTATGGTTTTTATTTCAGCAAGACGTATCCATTATTGCACAATGAATTTCCGCATTACTTTTAGTCATCCTACCGTGTCGTGGTCGATTAATTAACACACGCCTACATGTTATGCTATAGTTACAACACGCAAAAGAAAAATTAGAAAATTTCTACTTGTCGAAACAATACTTACAGAACATGTCTCTATGTTTTAATGACGACCCCTTTTTGTTTATTGGATTTAAACCGGCTTATTTTAGCCAATGTTACCGCACAAAATCACGACGTTAACTAAATTAAACTGACCGTCGCGGTCGCGTCGATCACGACGAAAGTACAGAGACAAGAGCAAGACAGAAATATCGATTCCGCGGACGAAAAAGGTTCCACAAAGTCTACATCGTGACCTAAACCTTCACATTCTTAGGATCGATTTCAACGGGTTTTATTTTATATCGTTTTATGGCGAAAATTTTGGTCGATGGGAAGACACAACCTAATTTTGTTAGGTTCACTGTCTACTAAAATATATTGTTTACGGTATTGGGACAAGGTCAAGAATAAATTAATTTAACACTGAATAAAGTTCTGTAGTTTTGCCGACTGCAAGGGACTATAGAGTTACGGATTTTAGGCGATTGCATTGGGGAAACGGTGTGGCTCGGAGTAGGGTTGCCAGGTGTCCTGGATTTCGCAGGATGTCCTGGATTTGAGGCTCGAATATAAGCGTCCTGCGGAGACCTGTGGCAGGACGCCTAATATCCTGGATTTCATATATACTCAAATTATAAATTGTTTTTAAGATATAAATCGCGCCATTTTTTTTTTCAGAAAATAATTTGTTTTTCCAAAATTATCAATTTTTTCTCAAGTTTGATTCAGTCGTGGAAGTTGTTACTACCTTGTCCATTGTAATAAACCTTGTTAATTTATATGAAGAATTTTGTATAATGAAACCCACCTTTGAGAAATCTTGCCTGAATACAATTTGTTTTTTCAATATATGGTTCAAATGCTGACTGTAATGAGTTTTTTCTTTGTGCAATGCGGCCTGGAGCGACAGCCGCAATAAGCTCTTGGTTGACCACATTAAAGCAGAGCTTCAGATTAAAATAAATTTTGGTTTAACTTGCAAAGAATTTTATAATGTGGCAGTAAAAAATAATAAGCTCTTGGGAACCCGTCAAGAGTGATAAGAAATATTCTTTTTCAACCAAATAATTAATTTTCTTAAAGAAAGGTATTTTAAACCAGTATTACACTTTTGTTAGAAAATAACTATTTTGATTATTTTTATATAAAATAAATTGTGTTTTCGTTTAGTTAAAAACTTCCTTCCTTATTTGGATATGTCCTTCCATTTTCAGCCACTGGCAACCCTAGCTCGGAGAGAAAATAGGTCGCCAAACATCTGAAATGTCCGAAAACTGGAAATTTTCCATGATATTTGAATTGACAAAGATGATAATATTTACGTATGAAAATAAGAGAAACATAAACTTCACAACGAATATTAATCAATTTTGTTATTATTTTGCATATCAATATGATCATTATGGTCAATATCATTCGGTCGGTCCGGAGAGTTGTAGAGCGCACTTTTCGCATTGCGGGGAAATACGGAGAAAATGCCTTTACGGCGCTGTTGCATGCCGTCCAATTTATTTGCTAAAATCGACCACATAATATTTAATTCTGATACAATTTTAATATTTTTGGTAATACTATTTTTACTTGTTTTAAATCATATTTTAAACAATCTAAAATTTGACAGACCACACGGTTTGAGCAAAATTAAAAACAAATGGACTTCCCATCAGGTTGCCTTTGTAGTAAAATAAGGTTTTTAACAGTATACAAGATTTTGATTTGTTCATCTCTGGCTCAGATGCAGCTATAGAGGCTCTATAATTAGTAGAAGCTGGATAAATTTAGGAAATATTTCTAATAAGTTGCGCACAATAAATTATTAACAGTCTACAGTGCAAGAAGATTTTATATACCCTCTCACACATATCTTTATTGCCTTATTGAACTAACTTAAAAGAAGTGACTAAGCTCGACAGCACACGGAATTTGAGAGACCATCAAGCACCAAAATGATTTGTCCAATGGGTTTGAATGTATCAACATGACGTCATGACTAATATAGATACCACTAAAATCCACCTAGAGCAAATCGGTTTACCAGCCGTGGGGTTTAAATCTTGTATCGACGAACTCTCTATTGTTTTTAACAACGCGAGTTTTCTAAATGATAAATTGTTTAACCAATTCATGTAGAAATTGACAAAACTATAGAAAAACTTTTAAAAAATAATATGATTTTTCGAAATAAAACTTACCCGTCAATGATGCCCAAAACGACATATTTCCCTTAAACCAGCGACGGTTGTTTGGTAAACTATAACTAACTTTTCACCACAAATATATGTCACTAAACAAAAATAACCGGCCGCTTCACATGCGTTGCGATGTTATACAAACGTTAAAAAGAAATCGCCGTGGCGGTTCATGCAATACTAAAGAAATTTTTGCGTCAGTCAAGCAATGTGTGTTAATAGAATTTATTTAAAAACAGGTATTTCTAGCGTGGGATTGACTTTACGAGTCGCTGGTGGCTTCGCGTGTTATAATTTTTAGAATTTAGAAGCTTTATTGCTAAAATTAATCTTATAATTTACGGGTGTATATTAAAAAGTGTACTTATTACTTTAAAGCCTCATATAGTATAGGCGCTTTTCAATTTTTTGATATCGGGTTTCGACCACCTTAGTCTTCATCAGAATATAAATTTATGAAAAAGACGGAGCGAGACATTCAAAGCAATGTGTTATAGTTGTTGCAGAATTATACCGTTGACTCATACTGCCATAAATAAACTACCTGATTAAACCCTATTGTAAAGCTCAATAAATGGGATCAGGGCCGGCTTGAAAATGTATACCACACCACATGATTTATTTTTATAATTTAAAATAAATAGATAGGTATTTTTAGTTTTAGGTACCTATAATAAATGTAAAATAATGATAACAATTAATGATAATTGAAAATAATATAATTTAAAAGTATAACTATTAGGATAACAAGTACAATAAAAATTAATTAAATTCTAAGAAACTATTGATAATTTATTCAAAATTTAACTCTGGATCACTATCTTCATCTAAGCCTAAACTTATAATTAAGGGTTGAACATTTGTAATCATACAATTGTAAGAATTTTCCACCTTAAGTACATGCTGTACACAGTTTTTCCAGCTGTCTGCAGAAATTTTTCTTACTTCGTTTTTAATTAATTCTACTACAGATGCATTTAATGTAGGAGAAATATTATTTCTTCCAATATTTGATTTTAATTGGTGCCATATTAGCTGAATATACAATAGTACGGAGGAAGACGCAACACTGTATGTCCATTTTCTGCTGCAAGTTTGTCACACTCATATTCCTTATTTATTTTAAAAGCTTTTAATACTTCTAGCAGTTCTCGTTTTTTGTAAGTTTCTTCAAAATATAAATCATTTTCAATCATAAAATTTTGAATTTCTGCTTTTGTATTATTAGAATTGGGAATGATCTTTGCTTGCCGACTATGATAACTAGCGTTGTCCATAACAATGACGTTATTTTCAGGTATATTTTTAAGGAGTTTATGTTTAAACCAATCTTCAAAAAGTTGTGCGTCGGTATCTTGATGGTAATCTAAAGAAGAATCTGCTATGTTTTTAGCTGAAAGCAAATAACAGACAATTTGGAACAAACCCGTTCTCTGATTCGCTTGCCTTCGTGATTCTTTTTCCTTTATTTGATGGTGCCTTAGTTTGACATTTTTTGGAAGAATCATCCCAACCTTTTCTGGGAGTGTCATATGGGTATCGAACCATGTTTCGCCAAGGTAAATAATTGGACGATTTTCTTCTCTAAATTGTTTAACAGCTGTTAAATATTTAAGTCTCCATTCCCGTAAACATTGAGATTCCATTAATGTTTGTCTTTTATCAATGCTTCGGTATTTAAAACACATTTTACGCAATATTTTCCTAAGGCTTGAAAGGCTACAAGAGATATTTGTTTCGTCTTTAATCAGCCGCTCTTTGAGGGAAATCAAAGTGGGTACAGTTTGTGCCTCATACATTTGGTAAATCTTTCTTCTTTATAAATCCACGTCATTTTCGTCAATGCTTCTAAATGTGCCAGAATCACTCCGATTTTTTCTAGGATTAACAGGTTTAAGTACTGTATGTCTCTTACCGAAGATAAAGGAGTTTTTGTCAAAGTAGACGTCTCTGCTAAAGCATCCATCGAATTAAAATTTCTACTCAACAACGATTGATACACATTTTTAATTATTAGTTTGGCATCGGTAGATAAATGCTTTCTTTTAAAAATTACACTTGAAGATGCCCCCCTATCAGCAAAATTCCAAGGACGCCACATTCTACCACTAATAAGCCTAACTAAAAATTACTCGCCGGAAAACCACTAAATATTAAAATTATTAAAAATCACTTTGTATTTATATATGCATCAGGCATAGGTATAAATTGAATTTGTATAACTGGTCCGGCTCTGCTCGAAAAGGTTTTAAAATTTGGGATTTCCTTATTTATTTATTGCAGTCAAAAGATCAACGGTATAATTCTGCAAATACTATACCAACTTCTCAATTTCAAGGTGGTTGATTATTCTGTGCAGGGGCGTTGGTATGGGGGACACAGGAAAAGCCCTTTGGCAAAGGTTAAACAGTTGGCTAAAGCCATATAACCATATACTTCAATATTTCTTATTGCTCTGTATAAATTTTTAATGTTCTTGTTTGATATTTAAGATCACAGCTTGACACAAAAAAATAAAATCTCGCTTCCCATATGTGGCGTCGTATAGTTACTTTCTATAATATATTAGTCCGATGGCTAGATGGTACCGCACCTGACGCGAGGTGACCTCAAAAAATTAGTCTAAAATTTCAATTTAAAAAAATAGTTGTGCAAAGCGCATGGCAACAACAGACTTTTTGGTGACTACACATACATTATTGATTTTAATACTTTGATTCTAAATCTTGTTCCTGATAGTTATTCTATGAAAATTGGATTTAACTCATGAAAAAAAATTTCAGTGGTCAAACAAATTTTGTTGCCGATTCATTTTCGGTCTCAGTATAACAAATCTCGTTTTTCGTAGTAGCCAGGTAAAATTTATAGATCTATTCAAAAACTACGAATACATTTGCCAACTTTTATGCACTAATCATCATAAAAATGACTAACAATGCTTGGGATGTGCGGCGATGCGTGCGCTGTACCCACGACGAGTCTTAATTAAGTGAAACGCAGGGGGTAAAAAATAAATTATTTATTTTGCAACGGTAAAATTACAAAAGAGCAACAGTTAACACCGATCAGAACTAAGTATTACAAATTAGATTCAAAATGGTAAAAAATTGTTTTAAAGTGGGACATTAAAAAAAAATATGCTATCTTTATAATATTATTAACTACTCTCAGTAACAGAAATGGTAAAAATTATGAACACAATTTTATTAGCATTTTAATACTGTGGTAGGTGGTATAGAGTATATTTCATAATATTTTTTACAGGAACGTTCAGGCAAATTCACTAAGGACATAACATTATTAGAACTAAGCATTATTTTCACACCCAAACATCCTAGTAAAATTGTTATTCATTTAGATTCATATAGAATATTATGAAAATTACATGATATGTCCAAAAATACCTTTTTTAAAGAGATGTACTTAAGGATACTTACATGGTGAAAATAATACTTTTTTCTGAGATTCATTTTAAAGGTTTTCATATAAAACCAAAAATGGATAACCTAGAGGAGGGTTTAAAAACGTAAAAACGATCTTCACAGTAATTTGGTTATAAAGTTTTATTGTTTATTTTGCATTGGAAAGTCTGGGAGAGCGGAGTGAATTGGCAAATGCTTGGGGGGTATATTTTGGCAAGCGCTTACATATTATACAGGGTGTCCCACTTATAAGGAAACAGCTTATATGATCAAGGGCGCACTTTTCTATCGTATAAAATTTTAGTTAACTCATTGGCGTACGGATTTATAGGGGTTTTAAAATAATAATTATAAGAGTAAAGTACCTTCCTTTATTAGCGATTATTTGTGCTAGTGTCATATTCAAAAAGTCGATTTGGCATCCTGCAAAACGACCAAATACAAAATTTCAATAAATTGGCACAACCAGTGGCGTGCGTATAACCTTTTTTAAAATTCCTTTTAAATATATCTACATCTAGAATACCGCGTTAAGGAACAAGCAAATTACCAAAAATGTCGACTCTTTAACTGTTTCATCTAACAAAAAAGTACTATACGTTAAACGCAGTGGCGTACTGTATTTTGTGCTATAAAATTGAATTTGCAATGTAATAAACTTGAAAATAATCGAATATGTATTATTATTATGTTATCATTAAAACGCCAGTGACAAAATAGTTATTTATGTATCAAGGGTACTAAGTAGATGATTATGCCCTGAGGGCGACAGTCTTACAAAGCCGAGGGCCTCTGGCCCGAGGGTTCGTAAGTCGCCCGAGGGTATATATCTATTAGTACCCGTGGCGCATACAAACTTTTATGTCATACCAGTTCATTTTAAATAATAAATATTTTTTTAAAATTTAATGGGATTTACCAATTTTTTATTTTTACCTGCGACATTACCTTGACATTAATAGCCAGCGTTTTTATTGCTAGGCAGATAAGTATTCAAATGTTTAATGTGTCAAAGTCAAAAAGGGAAAAAGGTTTTGAAATCCCGACGAAATTGAAAGAAAGGCTGAAAAGGCAACGCAAAATCTGTTACCGAGAAAATCCAGAGACTCATATGACAAAGAATATGACCAATTTTTGAAGTGGATGTCAGAAAATGCTGTAGAAAACATTAACGAAACTGTGCTGCCACAGTTGCTGAAGGATATTTAGAGGATAGCATATCCATTACTGTTTTTAATGTATAGTATTTCTTTAGTTGAATGAGTTGAACGTATTTTAGATGCAAATATTTTTTAAAAAGAAATAAAAATAAAAATCCGCCACGGGATGTGTCAATTTATAGAAATTTTTGTGTTCGGTCGTTTTGCGGGATGCCAAATTGACTTCTGATATTAGTTTTAAAATAAAATAATTGCTAATGGTACTTTACTTAAAATTTTAAGCAATAGTGTGCATGTAACCACACACCAAAATTCAAAACAATCATTTCAGAAATACCGAAAATATAAGCTTGTATCCATTCTAAATGGGACACCCTGTATATTCCCAAAATTACATATTTGTACTACTGTATTTGCACTAATTTGCTTCTATAAAAAGTGTTCATGACTCTGGGATTTATGTACAAAAAAATTCTATGGAAAAATCAACAGAAAACAAAACTTAACAAATAAATAAATAAAGGTATTAGGTACATATTGTGTACAAAAAAAGTTGATAATTGTACTTTGGCTTCTAAGTCCCTATTATAGGGAAACCGTGCATAGTATATAATGGGCATTAATCAAAGCATTTTAAATTCAACAAAAAATCAACCGTTAAAGTAATTCATTTACATTTTTGTCACCCTTCATTTATACTAATGCACATTAATAACTGTAGACTAGATAAGAAACTATAATAATCATATTAGCAATTACAAATTGCATGTTAAACCTGTGGATCCATGGGCTTAAGGAAAAACATCTTTACACCATTTGCTTATACTCTCCTGCATGTATGGTAAATTTTTGTTTGGCTATTTACTGTATACTCAAAAACTTCCCCTTTGCAATAAAAACAAGATCCACAGGGTCTGTGCTTTACCATGTCTTCTTGAAAATGAGTATTTAAGCCCCTTACAGTTGGCGCGAAAAACTGATTGCATTGCTGGCAGTGAAAATAATTTTCTTCCTGATATTTTAACGCTACCGCTTGATCTTCTGGCTTAAATCTTGGATGGACTGCATCAAATTCTGTTTTGCATTCCCTTTTAATAAAGTTACCACTGGCTTCTTTTGCCATAACTACTAAAAGTAATAAAACAATAACAAATTACTGAAAATTTGACACAAATCAACAGTCGAAAAGGTTATGTGTATTAGTTCTTCTTCTTATCTTTATTTCACAGAAGAGAATATGAGTTTGTCGACTACAGTCGAGTATTAGTTTTTAATGTTGCCAATGGCAGAGTTTATGTGGCACGAGTAAACGTGTTACCAACCGTTACATTATCCATGTGTCAATTCCAAAAAGTAAACAAAAAAAATTGTCTCTCAACTCTCATGCCATTTACCCATTGCCCTTGATCTTCTGTCAGATTTGTCTACGTCTCACGTTCGAACGTAAAACTGATAAATTGATAATCAAAAAGTTTACACTCGTGTTTGATAAATGTAGATAAAAATCGTAGGCATTTCGGTTTAATTAAGACGTACTCATGCTTAATTATATGGCTGCAACTCATTTGTGAATTTATAATTTAAATTAGAAGATAATGTATTTTTTCATCAGCTCATCAGACATTCGAACACCAAAATTTATTGATAGGACATACAACTCCTTTTGTACAGAGCAGTGCTTAAAAGAGGTAAGTAACAACCTTACTAATGGGCTATTTCTTTTATATCTTTCGAGTGTCATCTGCAAAATAGGGGTTAAATAAATACTACACCCAAAGATTAGTGTAATTGGACTAATTGTTTATTAATTTATTTTTTAAATAATTCACTGTTTCCAATGGAGCTAAAAGAAGCAAAAATGTGTGTTCTGCTATATTAAATGCATATTATCCATTTGCAGCTGGTCGATGGGAAACTACAGTGTAAATGTGGGGAAGATACTGCTCTTTACGATTGGAACTGGCATAATGACCACTCATCTAATATCAAAATGTCAGAAGAGGGCAGAGAAATCTTATTTCATCCAGTGTATAGTTCAGGAACAGCTGCTGTAAGGGGAGATACACCATTTCAACAAAATTATCACTATTATTGGGAAATAAAAATGGTCTCAAAGCTTTATGGAACAGATGTTGTAAGTATTTTGATGTTTATTAGGAATAAAAAGGCCCTGGTACTTATGTAATTTGTTTGTGTACTGTACATATGTATATTCTGTAGTTTTCCTTGAATATATAATAATTAATATCCTAGCTTACTTATGTTTTTGTCCCAAAATAGGTGTAGAACTACTTATATGATAGTTAAATCTCCGGTTCAGTTTTGTATATGTATATTTAATACAATTTTAGATGATTGGAGTAGGAACATCAAAAATAATTCTTTCCGACTGGAAATTCAAGTTTTGTAGCTTATTAGGCATAGATTCAGAGTCATGGGGTTATTCTTACCATGGTAATATACAACACAATAAGCTAAGAAGAAAGTACGGAACCAAATATGGACTTGGAAGCATAATTGGAGTTCATCTAGATATGTGTAATGGAACCTTGGAGTATTTTTTAAACAGGAAGTCATTAGGTAAGTAAAAATATGTGAAAAAATTATAGTTAACATACAGTCAATTTTGTGTGGTGAATTTATCTACCGGTTAATTTGTAGGTATAGCATTCAAAGGTCTGAAAGGCAAAGAACTCTACCCTATGGTTTGTTCGACAGCTGCTCAATCGGCCATCCGTACAACTTGCTGCATGTCCAAGGAATCGACTTTACAAATGTCATGTCTAAAAAATATAATGAACCATTCGAAACTATTTAATCAGTATAGGACAATTCCAGGTCTGACTAGGTTGTATGATAAGCAATACTTTTGGATGCAACCTCAACCAGGTATTTCGTTTATTTTTTACTAACAACAGGTACAGCAAAGAGACCCTATCACCCAATTAGGATCACCAAGTAGTTTAATTACTACTTTTTATATATAATATGAATGAATATGAAGATACATACATACCCTCCATGTTACGAGACTTTCAAATTGGAACTAAATTGTTAAAAGTATTTTTTTTTTGGAACCAACTCATTCTAAATGTATAGTTTCCTCAGAAATCTCTATTGAAATAATTAGATAGTTTCTAAGAAATAAACTTGTTTTTTCGTGGAATCTCCAACATGGTAAACATTTTTAGAATCAGATGAGAAAAAAAGACTGGCAGAATTAGACGAGGATGTTGCTCTGTCACTAGTAGATGGAAGTTATATAAACAAAAACAAAAAATTCAAGTCTGTCAGACTGATTTCCCTCCTATATGACCAAGAATTGGAAGCTAACGACAGTGACAGTAATGAAATCTATGATTTTGGTGACGATAGCAGTAATGATAGTAACGGTTTGAATGGCCCAGATTTTAATGGCAGTGATAGTGATCTCGCTAGCGAAATATCTAGTGAAGATGTTGATAAAGGTAAGGATAAATACAATGAAATATTTAGGATTTTTTTTACAGTCATAAAAAAGTTATTTTTTAACAATTAAAAAAATTTAATTATTTTGAAAAAAATGAAGTAAATATGTTAGGTCCACACAACCGAGAAGAGAATCATTTACTTCGCCAGTTCGTCTCGTACTTATTTATGAAGTTTTGCAGTTTACCAGAGAAAAGAGTTTTGAAAATTTACATTGACTATTAATATTTTACTTTTAGATGGACCTTCAACATCAGAAGGCGCTCGTGAATCTCATAAATCTGTAGATAGTTTTAATTTGTCCGGTAAAGAAAAACCACATAAACGTGGGAACTGTATATTACGGAAACAATTGCAAGAAGAAGACTCTAGCAGCGACTTATCAGGACCAACGCTTGTTGTCTGATTTTTTTTTTGGTTCTACTCCAATTAAAAACCAAATTTGAAAACTATAAAGATATGAAATTTTGAGACTTTATTTAACGAATTAGGTAGGTAACCTTTCATTTTATTGATACATTTTATTAAAGCGTTGTCATGTTTATTTGTATTTTTAAGAGCTTTTAGTTTTTTACCGAGTAAATAGATTCTGTTCGGGACGTTTATGCAAAGAATGGAGGGTCAATTGCTCGGTCACGTGACTTGAAGCTGCCAATCTTTCATTGGTTTGTAACTTCTAAGTAACAAATTGATAAAAAAAAAACCCTAAAAGGCGCTTTGACTTGGTTAATAAGCAAAACTGGCTACTTAAGTCCAAAATACTGCTCTGGACAGTGGCCCGGCTATTCAGAAGAAGCAGGGGAAGTGCCACTTCCTCGCCTCAGGCGTGAATTATATTGACGCCTAACGATAGTCCATGTGTTTAAGAATATTTTTGCTTTATAGTGTGTTATTTAATTATTTAACTATTAGTGTTATCTTGTTATCTCAATTATTAATTGTATTTCGTGGGTTGGGAAAGTGGACCAGTCTGGCTCTTCCTCTGTATTTTTGTCGTTGTATCCTTACCATATATTTCGCTATTCTCTTATCCTAACAGATTGACACGCTTGTCAAGTGAACACGTGATTTCCCATAGCGGTGCGCTGCAGATGGTCGGATTTTAAGGGTCTTCACCCCAGTTTTTAGACTGGACACCCATTGAAATGCAGGGTGTTATCGAAATGACTTATTATATTTAAACCGGCAAATCCTGAGATGAAAATAAATTGAAGAAAAATAACCATTAATGGCGCTTTGAATTATTAAGCGAAATATACACTTTATATGAAATCTCAAAATTTATGTGGCCGCTCCTCAGGACCTTTCGCAATCAATAGTTTATTGAGGCAGTCTCGAGGTTCAAAAGAGGTTAGCGCATTATAGGCGGTGTTGTCATATTGCAACACAGAATTTGTTAAGGCACGTGTTCAACAAGACGTCTTTGACGCGCGTTATCACTTCTTTTTCAAACTTTTTAGAGAAAAAAACTACAATTTTAAGGTACATACTCTCTTACCTTCGATCTTATTTTAAAATAATCCAATCCATCCATTTTATAATTAAATTCCATAAAAAAATAAGTCACAAAAGTATGTTTGCGACAGAACCAACAGTAATAATATCACACACATTTGAAATCACATCACAACATTTATTATTATGAATTATTTCAAAATCGGGTAATGCTACAATTAACACGTTTAAAATTCGTATACGTCAAGCACGTTGAACGCTCGACAGCGTCATTCCACCCCCGAGTCTCGAAACATACTGAAGCAACGATAGTGGCGCGCGGCCGGTATCCAAGCAAGGGCAAGACACGCGGTGTGATCTGACATCACTGTTTGTATACTCTAGTGACCCACATTGTTGCTAAGTGAATCCAGATGGAACGGCGCGACAGTATGTGGGTAAAAAGGGTTTTTACCTTAGTATTTAGTTATTCTATTTAAAAAAAAGTATGTAGACTTTCTCTAGGACACCCATTTAAATATAATAAGTCATTTCCATAACACCCTGTATAATAAGCAATTTCCATAACCTGTATAGTTAGTTGGTCCATGTCTTGCTTAAACGTCCTTGGTCCTTGGATATTTATTTTTTTGTTTAAAAATGTATAGGTATGTTCAATTTACATAATATATATATAACTATTTAAATCATTGTAAAGATAATCAATATTCCATAAGATACTTTTACTAAAAAAACAATTGTAATTAGATCAAACCAGAGCAAACTTTTGTTTCGTATGATTTCCCAATTATCGATATTATTTTGAACCTCAAATAAAAGGCGATTATTATAATATATTTTATTACATAATACAACGAAATCGTTTTTAAAAAATATATCACAAACATTTACAAATTAATACTCGAGTACATCAAAATAATAATTTGGCCCCCGCCAGATTTTCCTAAGTGCGTTTCTATTGCCAATTAGCGTGGGGCCTTCTGGAGGCAGCCCTGCCCGTGCGGGCCCCTAATCTACCCAGTGGTAACAGTAACAGATACAACCGTTAGAGTTAAAAATAAGATGTTTACATGGGCCTTACCAATCTTAATTCATAAACGAATTGGTGCCTATGTTATTCTTACAAGGACGCAAACTGTAAGAGTTATGAAAGGAATCGCTTTTTTCACTTAGATTAATTTAATTAGATGCAGTAAGGATATATTTATAATTTTCAGTGGCTCTCAATCATCTTGTGAATGCACAAATTTACCTGTCATTTTGATTAATGATCGTCAATTTTAAAACTTTGACAATTTCAAGTTGAAAAATATGAAATAACAACGAACGTTCTGAATGCAAACTCGACTTTTTAAAGTTAATACGACTGCTCGGTTTGTGAATGCAAAGTTAACTTTTCAAAGTTAAGTTGATTGTCACCACAAAGTAAATAAAAAGGAATAGACCGGTTATCGAGGGTACTGAAATACTGCCTTATTCTTAAGGTGTGTCCACGATATGCCCTGGCCGCGTTTTTAATTTATTCGACGTTCTCTGGACCGTTATATCGAACCAAATCCCCTACCATGTTACTGTCGTGGACGGTATAATCTAGTCGCACGTTAAAGTAAAGCATTTTCGCGATTCATATTGTTGGTTTTATAACTCCCTCCACTCTATACCCATAGAAATGGGTTTTCAAGAAATAATATACATATTTTTATAATGTATTATTTAACAATGGCGTAAATACACTCTATACGACGAGTTAACTACATTTATATTGTGTTTCTTTATAAAACACCCTGTTTAAATTCACAGAAAAGTTGTGCGATAGAATTTATAGCCAATGCGGCGACGCCAGGGAACCTTAGTCATTCGATCGGTACAAAATACTACTGGGAATTTTGTCGTCGACCTACGAGGGTTCATGCGTTCTTATCTCGAGCCAATTACGTGACGGTTAAAGGCCGCATTAGAGTCTGCAATACATTTGCAATTTTGTTGCTGCAATTTAATTTTTGGCATGAGAATTGCATGCAAATTGTTGTACAGTCGGCAATTCTAATGCAGTTGCGGTTTTATCGGCGAGGGCTGCCAACCCAACAAAAACGTGAAACTATCAAAATACGAAAAACACAACTAAAAACTGAATAAGAATATAAATAAACAGGGATACACGATCAACAATAAACACACGAGACGTATTTTAAGGTTAATATTCTGTAACTTTTATTTTGGTTGGTAATGTAAAAATTACTGTTTTCCATCAGCCTTGTGGCAGAAATTGCAATACAAATCAAGCAAACTCGTTTTTCTGGCAAGTTGCAAGGATATTGCAAAAAGAAATCAGCTGGCACCTTAATGCGCTTGTCTTCCTTCCAGTTTATTGCAATTGCAAAAGACTTGCCGACTGTATTGCGGCTTATTCAGACAAGTACAAAGCAATTAGGAGTTTTTTGCTGTTTACATAGCTTCTGAAAAAATCAGGTGACAAATACAACGTGTTCAAGATAAGGAGGGCCAGTACAGGACAGGATCTCGCAAACCATAAGAGATACGAAGTCGGTTAAATGGAGGCAAAGTTGCGCATTTACGTGCCTAATAATATGCCGTTTAGAAAGTTTTAAAATTCCGAGTAGTTCCGGAGATATCCGGAAAAACCGAAATTTTGAAAAATCGTTTTATTGTTTTCCTGGGTTTTTTTTGAGATCGAATTCTAAAGTAAATTGCACTTTTGCATTGCCACTTTTTCCGCTCTATCTAACAGCGTTAATTGTTTTGTAATCCGACGAGTCGTCTTCGAAGGGCCATTATAAACTTTATTTTTTTAAATACGGTCCTGTTTTCCTGATATTGGAATTTGAGAGCTTTTTTTCTCCCGAATGCAACGATGTATGACACATTGTGGTTTAATGACGTTTCTAGGGTTTTTTGAACAACATTAGGAAATTTTGGGATACGGTCCTGTATTTCTCCTAATTTTATAAATAATATCTCATAAGTAAGCTCTAAATTTTTTCTTATTACGACTCGTCGGATTACGAAACAATTAACGCTGTTAGATAGAGCGGAAAAAGTGGCAATGCAAAAGAGCAATTTACTTTAGAATTCGATCTCAAAAAAACCTAGGAAAAAAATAAAACGATATTTCAGAATTTCTTTTTTTTCCGGATATCTCCGGAACTACTAGGAATTTTAAAACTTTCTAAACGGCATATTATTAGGCACGTAAATGCTCAACTTTACCTCCATTTAACCGACTTCGTATCTCTTACAGTTTCCGAGATCCCTGTACTGGCCCTCCTTATCTTGGACACGTTGTATGAGCCTCACTCCAGAGCTTGCTTTCTAAAAAAACACTTTATATTGAAAATTATACTGGCTTCTGACGTATGTAGGTTCTCTGGCGGACATCACTAGGACTACAAGGGGAACCTCGAAATACTTCGGGAATATAAAGTAGCTACATACATTTTTAATAAATATCTTTGGATTATTATATTATACTGATAGTACCGAAATCATAATATCCAACTATTTAACTTCGATATTTTAGAAATATTAGATTTATTCATACTAAAATATATTTTTATACAAATCTTGTAAAAAATACGTTTTCTTTGCAAAACACTAACATACAATTAGCAACGTTAGAACACAACAAAAAATGATTTTTGGAGCCTAACATGTAAAATATTTACGTTTCAACATAAAAGTTACCTAAAACTAATAACGGTATAATAACTATAAATACATATAGAAACCTAAATATAATTTTTGGCATTTTGTTACAGTCTTAAAGGGAATGGTTTTTACAAGAAGGGCGTTCCTGTCAATTCTTTGCTAACTTTGTTTTTGCAAAAATTTAAATTATTTAATACAATCGACGAATCCGGCCTTCTTTTTTAGGTTCGGCCTGATTTCGTACCGCATCTGGCCGAAACTGAATAGGTACTAAATTAAAAAAAAACGTGTTGTAGAAATCATGTACCACAGTGACACAGGAGAGCTGTTTTATTTAACGAAACTAAGATAAAACAAAACCCAAACTCTGGAACAAATGACAAATTAATAAATAATATGTAACATATTATACAGGGTGTTTCCTAAACTCTCTGAAAAAATGAAGGAGATGAATCCTCACCTTATTTTGAGACGAAAATGTAATATAAAAGTTTTTCGCATGTCGCTCGTTCGGAATACAGGGTGTTAAAAAAAAATAGAGAAGTAATTAAATGGTTTGCCCTTATTAAAGTTGGTTCGCAGCAAAAAATAGTCATTAAATCATTTGATCAGCATAAAAAGATTTTGCTTGCAATAAATAAAAATCAGGCTGCAACACTTGCTCTGCAAAAAATCAACTGTCAACAATTTAACCGATATCAGTCCGCTTGTAATATCATGTGTCCGCTTAATTAACAGTCGAGCTGCGAAATGATTACTTGGCCAGCAAGATTTTACAATTGGCCAGTAGAAAAAAACATGTCTAGAAGTAGCTTACTTCATATACTGCATATTAAAAGAATGATTATCAATATAAATCATTGGATTGCGTTTGTTTTGAATAATCGGCAAAGTTCGTTATTGAAAGCAGTCGCGTGATACGAGTAGCTAATTGCGTGCGTGTGTTTTCATTCGGTGTAGCAGTTGAGGCCCAAAAGGTGTAGCGGGACGGGTTTTCACTTGTTTTCCCAGGCCACTGTCACTATTTCACGTTTTATTGCTTTTTTTTGATGACCAAGATTAAATATTTTGCTTACCCGCTGATTGCTTACCAATATCTGATTAAAAGTGGATCGCTCATAGCAGCTTATATATTTAATTTGCGTACCAAAATAATGTAGAGCACTCTAGTATGACATTAATTAGTGACCGATTCAGAAATGTTTGCTGTCCATAAGTTGCTGACCAACTAGCCATTTTAGCTAACCGATTACATTTTTCATCTATTATACGTAGTATATTACATGTATACGACCTGCTAAATTGTCTCTTACGTGTTGGAAAACTTCGGGACTGGCGCGAAGAAGGTCTTCTTCAGTTTCAATAGTAGTATAAACGAGTTGTTTAAGGTGACCCCAGAAATAAAAATCCAATGGATTCAGATCCGGCGAACGCGGTGGCCATGGGTGAGGTCCTCCTCTACCTATCCACCGAGCAGGATATTGTTGATCTAAATAGTTTCTAATATGTACTGCAAAGTGAGGGGAGCGGTAATGCATGAATCACATCTCCAATAATCCCTGCCCAAATATTAAACGAAAATTTATACTGGTGTTATCCTTCGATGATAGCATGAGGATTATCTTCCGCCCAAATATGGTTGTTGTGAAAATTCTTGCATATCATTAGAATATCTTCTGTCATTAATTAATAAAATGAAAAATACAATATTTTTTCTCCCTGTATTTCGAAAACGAAGCGACATACGAAAATTTTTATACCACATTTTAAAATAAGGTGAGTATTCACCTCCTTCATTTTTTCAGAGAGGTTAGGAAACACCCTGTATAATATTTACCCCGTTCCTTATAGGCTATGCTGCAGTTACAAAGAAAATTGTGTATTTAGTGATATTTTTCAAAATCGATAAACATTTTCATATTTGAATGAGCAACAGTGCACAAAGAATAGACGAACGTCCACATCCATGTAGTTTTGGGCCAGTTTTGGCATAATAAATTGGCAATAAATACACTTATAATTCAAAATGTTATTTTACAATATGTTTTACACCGCAGCTTCGTAGCTTTTCTAATTTTTGAGGAACAGTGGAGTGAAAGTATAGGAAGGAAAGTAAAACTTGATCGCTGAATTAGGGACCTACATCCGAAACATGTCTAGTTTCAGATTGAGTTTTACTTTCTTTAATTTTTTTTTATGTTGGGCTGTATAAATATTTTAAACAATAATTAACTAATCAGGCAACTTTGATTGCGACAATAAGACATTGGTCGAAATTATTCGCTCTCGATCAAAGCTATAGTAATTAATTATTAAATAAAATCTTTCCGCGGCTCGACGTTAGTGTTGTTGTGTCGTGTCTGTTACAGTCACAGCCTTTTTTCACCCGCCGTTTGACGTAGACTCTTAAAATTTGGCATGGTTATACTTACGTATTACTTTAACACAAACTGAAAGTTTTAAGCGTTCAGTTTGACAATTTCCGGCATATTCCTCGTTATTATTTTATTTGCACCAAATTACCAACCTATGCTTGTATATTGGCACGCAGCTCATAAGTCGTCAAATAGCTCTATTAAATGACTGTACATTTATATACACTTCTCGTCAAAATTAGCGAATAATGTAAAATGTAACAAAAGTTCGTTGTTCAATATTTTTGGAAATCCTCAATCGATTTTGAAGATCTTTTTTAAAAATTGTAGACTAATATTGCGGAAATCTTACAAACATTCTAATGTTCTGTTATAAAACATTTGTGCAGCTATACAGGGTGTTTTTTGTAACAATGACTTTTTCCCAGATATTCAGAACACCCTGCAGAGTGAACCGGTGATCGCTGCAAATCCCGGAAGAGGTACCATCCTAGTAGCATCCTTTATCAATATTTTCTTTTTTGATTCGCCTTTTTATTGCCATTTTTAACGGCTTTTTGCCCGTACATGTTTTTGTTTGGTTCTCCAGGGTACACATTAACAGAAAATTCATCTAGCATGCTTTGCAGAATAAATAACCTTAACCACTTGTCAAACTGAATTGGCTAGTTGTTATTGCAAGAATTTATTAGTTTTGGTGTCTATAGAGGTTTTCAATTTTCTTTTAATAATGAATCCAATTGCAAGACGAAATGGCAGCCTTTCGGAAACTGAATGCGTTGTCGTAGTTGCCCTTACGCAAGAAGGTTACGCTCAAATTCAATTAGCTCAGCGGTTTGGTGTATCTCAGGCAAACATTTCCCGAGTATTACAGCGTTACAATGCAACTGGTAGGAATAGCCGAAGAACAGGTCAGGGTCGTAATAGAGTCACGAATCCGAGACAAGATCGGTATATCCGTTTAAATGCTTTAAGAAGAAGATTTACAACGAGCACTTTGATCCGAGGAGAATTTTTAGAGCGTTACAACTTTCCAATAAGTAAAAGTACCATTAGAAGAAGACACAATGGATTGGCCGCCACGGAGCCCGGACCTTAACCCCATTGAACATCTATGGGATATGATGGGTAGGAGGGTAAGAGCTCTACAACGTCAGCCAAGTGACTTACATCAGATGATTTGGAGAGAGTTTGACCAAGAAGAAATCCGAAGGCTAATTATGAGCATGCCACGACGTTGCCAGGCTGTGATCTCCGCAAGAGGCGGAAATACTCATTATTAAGCGGACAATTTCTTTTTCATGCACTGTGTGTACTTGTTTTCTGTCTTTCTTGGTTTTGTAAACCTCTTTAATAAAAGTAAATTTCAAACCTTGTGTAGCTTTTTTGGTCGTTCAAAAACATGTACGGACAAAAAGCCGTATATCTCCACTAAAAATGGCAATAAAAAGGCGAATCAAAAAAGAAAATATTGATAAAGGATGCTACTAGGATGGTACCTCTTCCGGGATTTGCAGCGATCACCAGTTCACTCTACAGGGTATTCTGAATATCTGGGAAAAAATCATTGTTACAAAAAACACCCTGTATAGCTGCACAAATGTTTTATAACAGAACATTAGAATGTTTGTAAGATTTCCGCAATATTAGTCTACAATTTTTAAAAAAGATCTTCAAAATCGATTGAGTATTTCCAAAAATATTGAACAACGAACTTTTGTTACATTTTACATTATTCGCTAATTTTGACGAGAAGTGTATATATATATAGAGGATTGATTATCTTATATAATTTTAAGTTAAGAGAGAATTGGTGTAATTATAGATCAAATTTTTCTAGAGGCTACGCCACTTCTTTCTTGACACTGTTTAATTCTTAAATAACTCTAAAATATAACAATAATTGGACCTTCAGAGAATTCAACTGTATTATTTGAACAAACCTTGTGGCGGCTACTCAGAGGAAGTGGGGGAAGTGCCGATAGACTGTGTGTTTAGGAATATTTTTGCTTGGCTCTTCCTCTACAACGTGTCTAAGATAAGGAGGGCCAGTACAGGGATCTCTGAAACCGTAAGAGATACGAAGTCGGTTAAATGGAGGTAAAGTTGCGCATTTACGTGCCTAATAATATGCCGTTTAGAAAATTTTAAAATTCCGAGTAGTTCCGGAGATATCCGGAAAAACCCGAAAATTCGTTTTATTGTTTTCCTTGGTTTTTTTGAGATCGAATTCTAAAGTAAATTGCACTTTCGCATTGCCACTTTTTCCGCTCTATCTAACAGCGTTAATTGTTTTGTAATACGACGAGTCGTCTTCGAAGGACCATTATCAACTTTCTTTTTCTAAATACGATCCTGTTTTTCTGATGTTGGAATTTGATAGCTTTTTACTTCCGAATGTAACGATGTATGACACATTGTGGTTTAATGACATTTCGAGGTTTTTTTTTAATAACATCAGGAAATTTTGGGATACGGTCCTGTATTTCTCCTAATTTTATAAATAATATCTCATAAGTAAGCTCTAAATTTTTACTTATGTCGGACTAGTTCAATAAATAGCAAATAATTTAATAATAAACCACAAATACGCACAACGGCATATTATTAGGCACGTAAATGCTCAACATTTTCCTCCATTTAGCCGACTTCGTATCTCTTACGGTTTCCGAGATCCCTGTACTGGCCCTCCTTATCTTGGACACGTTGTATATATTCGCCCACGAGCCGCTACTGGTGTACAACATTAATCAACGTTCTCCCGCTTACTGTTGCGAATGACACCATTTTACGAACATTATATTAATTTTTTAAGCGAGTTAGATTTAAAAGCTCTATAAGTAAAGCTGCGAATTTCCCATTCCTACTGAAAAATATATAAATAAGTTTTTTTTAGTTCTATTTCTTATTAAATTATCTTTCTGTTTGTATATGATTTATTACAAATATTTTGTAAATAATATAAGAAAAATAGCAATATTCAAAAAAATACAAAACTTTGCTAAAAACTGCTCAATTTAATGGGCTTTATTTTGACTCGATTGGATTGGGTCTCTTTTTTGTAGTTGTGGCGGCATCATATTCATAATTTGCAGTTTTGTTGTTTCGATAGAACAGCTTGTTTCTGGTTTAAATTAAAAAATATTATGTTTATGGCTTTTCTAGAAACTTGTGTGTGTTGTTTTGATTGGTGGTGGTTATATTAGAAATAATTTTAACATTTGGTTATGGACAATTACATATTTACTGTGTTTTTTACGTAATTTAATTTAGTTGAAATCAAAGGTATTGTAAACTACAGATCTCATAATCCATTCATAAAACTCTTGGAAAGTGAAGCTGAAATTGAAAATCAGTAACGGGTGGAAGAGAGTTGGCTGAATGGCAACAATGTTGTCTGGTTATATCAGATTGTTAAATATTAAAACATAACCATACTTACCGATGAAAAGATAAATCCTTATTTAAATGATCCACTCTTTTACAAACTACACATGAATGCACCACGATTGTTTATAATAAAGACGATTTTTCTCCAATAATCACAAAAAAATACAAAACAACCAAAATATATATAAACAATCCGTTAGATCGAAGCGCCATTGTTGTAATCTTTACGAGATTAGTATTCATTCATATTTCGGGTCCGAATCGTAGCGCAGTTGTAAAATAGAAATAGATGTTGCCAGAGTGCAGTTGGATTAGTTCAAGATTCGCTTGATGCTTTTAAGTATAATAATATTTTTTTAAAGAATCTCTCATCGCCTTTTCACAGTTTATAGTAAAATTATTGGGAAATAATTTTTATTTTAAGAGAAATTGCGGATTGACCTTAAACCAGTTGTAATTGTCAAATTAACAAATTTTTAATTGGGATTTTGTAAGATA
Organism: Barypeithes pellucidus; assembly: GCA_963991005.1. Taxonomy (NCBI): domain Eukaryota; kingdom Metazoa; phylum Arthropoda; class Insecta; order Coleoptera; family Curculionidae; genus Barypeithes; species Barypeithes pellucidus. The sequence continues at coordinate 15,026,875 of OZ022561.1, read as the reverse complement.
CCTTTGCGATAAATATGTCAATCTGGCAATGCTGCAATAATGACCGAAAGAGGGGCAAAGACTATTCGTTGCGTAGGCTAGAAATGTACCATCGTGCCGATAAAAAACTAGGACACCAAAATCTCAAAACTGGTAATGGAAACACATATCTCATAGACTATCAAAGGTGCTCGACAGCTGTAAAGGTAAAAACATCTTAACTTTTAGAAAGTAACCTAGATTACATAATTTAAGGTTTGTATTTTGCGATACGAGGTGTCATCAAAATATGTTACTTGTTTTATAAAGTTGAGCGGAAGTTCATATGGAGGAACTAAAATATGTATTACGCATTTTTTATTAAGAAAAAGTCAAATGGTTTTCTTAAAGTAGGTATATTTATTGTCGCCAAAAAATTAAAATGAAACTGAATACTAAAAGAATTTTAACAGGAAGTAAAAAAATAAACAAACACAAAATTTGTCGTAGCAACAATTTTTTTTTTAATATGTAGTCATAGAACATTGCTGCATATTACTTCTTGATTATTAGTATTCTTCTATTTTCATCTTTAGCAAACATTCTAGGGGAACCTGAAACTGCTCCTAATAATAATTCGATGCCTTGCTATTTTTTGTTTTGACAACAACACGGTATTTCTGTTTACTCCCAGTTCGCCTGCAATATTCCTAATAAAAGCACCATCTCGCAACCGACTGTAGATAATAGCCTTTTGCTGGAGGGTTAATTGTGGCATATTTTAAAAAAATGTGCTTGACAAGTTAATGATAAAATGACAATCTATGTTGACATGTAAAATTTGTAAATGACATTTTACTGATCCCAGACCCGACAGTAAATAATTCCTAATAGCCAAGGAGAAAATGAGAAATTTTGCTGTCCTAGTTTTTTATCGGCACGACGGTACATTTTTCTATCTGTAGTTTGTAATATATTTGGTTGAAATATAGTATTCTAATCGCTATAACGCGCACGCGTATGGGTGGCAACGCAAATTCGCAGCTCTATATACAAGCTTCGGGTACAGGATATTACCATGACTTCTTCTACTTAAATTACCTTTAACATTTTTACACGACTTTTAAGTATATTTTAATTTTATAACAAACCTTACCTAAAGGATATTTGTCTGGTATTTTTTTAACGAACATTTACTAATGGCTTTGTCGTACGGCGGTGGAGGCGATTGATCGTCAATTATTTGAATCCCTTCTATGTCGTTTTGGGTGGAGAACCTGATAGCGATATGATATGGGGGAGGAGGCATTTCTTGTATATCCGAATGTGGTATTGAGGTATCCGAAGGTCTCTGGTCTTGTCTTTGTTCTATCTCGTCTAATTGGAGCTAAAAAATTTTTTCATGTAGTGTAGTTTTATGAACACGACTTAGCTGGAGCTAATACTGGTGAAGATAAAACTAAGAGCATTGCTGCTAATTTTGCAGCTAGTACAATTCTATGACGTTGATCTTATGTTATTCTGCATACAGGCTGTTATGGAAATGACGTATTATATTTAAACCGGCAATTCCTGAGATGAAATCAAATTGAAGAAAAATATCCAAAAATGGCGCTTTAATTTAATATGCCCTGTACATGACCTGACGTCAAACCAAAACGTGATGACACTGGGAGAAAGATAAACAAAACAACATATGGCGGAAAACGTCAGTGAATTTTGAGCAGGGTTGTCACTCTTTAGAAAGTCAATAACCGTTTGACAGATTGGAAGTTGTTTATTTTTCAGGGTACATTATTATAAACTTTTACGTTCAGTTTAGTTCGCTGGGAAACAATCTCTGATTTATAAACTTGAACTGACTCGCACCAACCGCCGCGGCGTTTATAAATGGTCAGGTATGTTCTCATTTGTTCAATTCGAATGACACCCGTCGGAACTGAACAACTTTAAATGCCACTTTACCCGTTAGAAAAAAACTGTAATTTTATTTACCTTTTCGACCCTATTTAAAACCAACTAATTTATAAAAAAATACCAAGTAGGTAATCCAAACAAAAACCTGCACAATAATCTCACAAAACACAAAAACAAAAGCACAAATTCACATTAGTTTTCGCGTAAATTTGTATGCATCTCATGAACACATCTAAGTACCATTCAATCTGAATTAGTATTTTAAAGTGCTACTGTGTAGACAAAAATACGCCCTTATTGCATAAAGTTTCATCCGGTGGTCTTAATATAATTTTTTCATACATTGGTATTTAACATCTAAAAATTTCTAGTAACTACACGTCTGTTTCGGGTTTATTCGGTCGATCGATATTGCGTTATTTAGAAATATCTAAAAGTACAGCGTTGTCACTTTCGATGTTTTATAAGATTATATTCATAAATTGCGAAATTTCCTTCTATAATATTACTTTCCTGTATAATTATTGTCTCGGAAATGGCAACCGCGCTATTTTTCCGAATATGTACGAAGCACTCGGCCCTTGGTTGGACTCGTCTATGTTAAGACTGAAGGGGAGGTCCTGTTGTTATTCTTCATTAGGATTAAAAATTGTTTTAGGCCCATTAGAAATTAGCGTTTTTATTATTTCTGACTTTCTATTGCGAAATAATTTGTATCCTATCTTCTGTGTGTGCTGGTGTTCTATGTGTACGATAGTCTAATTATGCGTTAGTGTTTAGTGCTTTTGTGTAATCTAATAATAGGTGCATATCTTCAAAAAAACTAATTTGAAACTCGTGGGTGTCAGTGTGTTTCTTTAAGTGATTTAGTGTAATTTGTTCTGTTTCACTATGTATTTTGTTCTCTCGGCGATATGCCGGTTATGTTCCGAGATTGGAAATAAGAGGCCGAATGGGGTTTAGTGGGTATAAGCTTATTATGCAGTCCCACACTATCATCAGGGCATGAGATGAGCATACACCTCTTCCCATAGAAAAAATAACTGAAGGTGTCTGTGCCCTGGATTCCTTACTTGTGTCTAAAGTTTTACATTTTCCACAGTTTGGCAATATTGCGCCAGAACATGTGTTTATTACACAGCTGGGCAGTGTAATATGATTGTGCCGCGGAGTGACCTGTGGGTTTATGGGTGAATTACCCCACTTTTTAAACGTTCGATTTAAAAATATATATATGTAGCACTTCTCTAGGACACCCCAGGAGTCACCCATTTAAATATAATACGTCATTTCCATAACACCCTGTAGTATACCATACCTCATCGATACACGATTCCGTATTCAGTTCCGTTCCGTTAAGTTCCATTAGTGCGCCGGCAGTATTAATTCTTTCATCCAGATACAATAGTATTATTCCTCCCAGTAGTAGTACCACTAATGCTACAGAAATTATGACCAGGGTTTCTACTCCTAACCTCCATAGTTGCTAAAAATGGATTTAATAAATTAAACTTAACATTATTAAAAATGTTAATGTAGGACTTATGGCAATTAGAGCGCCTCTATAGAATCACCGTCATCATCTTGGCGTATAAAAAAAGTTAACGCTCTCAAACGATGACATAAGATGCAGTTGCCTTGCAATTTTTCACACAAAAATGTTTGGAAAATCAACCAGTTATTATGTTAACATTTTAAAATAAGGTATAAAAATTTAAAATGGTTTTCCGCCTCGTTCGCAATTCCCTAGGCGACCTACAGCTTAACGTGAACTCCGAACCGCGATCCTCGGTCATACGCTGCTGCCCAAAGGGCTACCAACCCTTGGTTTCTCGCATCGCGTTACGACCTACCCATTGGGGAGTGTGCACCGCCCCCCACGAGATATCTGATCTCATCCGACCTGGTTACCATTAATTTGTGTGGCAGAGTAGGTACTGTCAACTTACCCCCGTAGTCAAGTAATTGGCCCCGAAGAATACACACACCGACAAAAGTGCAAACGTCATCAGTGCTAATTTAAATTTCCGAATGTAATTTTTAAGTTCGTCATTGTCCAGTGTCTGCGAATTAGGATGATTGTTTTCAACGTCGATGGATCGTTCTCGTTCCGTCCTTGGTGCAATATTTACAGCACTGGAAAAAAAATAAAGTAGGTATTCATTTAGTTTCTAAACGGATTTTATAGCAAAATTCTAAATAAAATTATTAATCCGTTAAAACCAGACCCTTTGTATGCGCATTCTGCAGAATAGGGTTTGTTGCATTATGACTTCTTGAGGAGGCCAACATGGCAAATCCATGTGCCCAGTTTAAATACATTTTGGTAAGCCGATGTTAAGCTATTCAATTAAATGTGATGGCAGAACCACGAAACTCTCATAGTTCAGGTAATACAGCAAACAACTACGTACAGGGTATCCCATTTTCGACACTTTTACAGGGGATCTCCGTAACTGTTAATGCTTTCAAAAAGTAATGTAGTGCTCTTTTTGGGTCAGACTTAAAATGGTAAAATCAAAATTTGAAAATTTTCGCTCAACATATTTCTGTATCTGTTTTAACTAAGAAAATATAGGGTAATTTTGAAATTGTAAATTTTTTGATTTTCCCCCGTATCTCTTAAGCGAAAAATTTGATTTTACCATTTAAAGTTTGACCCGAAAAGAGCACATAACACCGACATTACTTTTTTCATAGCACTAACAATTACGGAGATACCGTATAAAAGTGTCGAAAATGGAACACTTGTACAACGCCCGGTATAACACTCTGGTTCTAAGGAGATAAAGTATCTTACTTATTATAAGAAACAATATGTTGGGAGTTATTCTGTACGGGTGGCCTGTTGGAACGGTGACATGGAGAAGACCTGCTATAGCGCAGACCATTGTTGGAAACACTTTCAAGGGACTGGAACCTGCGAACTGGTGTTACCATGGGTTTGGGATACAATCCCCTTGGACGAATAATTTGATGCCTGGCTGAAAATGTTACACATATATATTATTTATTTCCTACAGAATTAACAGCAATATAATTTTAAATGTACATAAAATATCTGCTTTTTGGATACTTCTAACTTTGCAACACTTAAATATTTTTTGAATTTAACTGGACATTTTTAAAGTTTATAATTTGTAAGCTTGCCTATCAGTTAAAATTAAAAAAACTAAGAGCACATATGTTTTGCTCTTAATTTTAGCTAAGCAAAATCTAATCCGAATATACAAATTAGTTCTTGCAGACTACGTCTTATTGTATAAATTCGATGGATTAAAGCAGGAGTAGCGTCTCTATTTTTTATGTGCCCTACTTTACTTCAGAGGCTATAGAAATTGAATTTAGTTACTTACCAAGATAATTCGCCACAGCTTCGGGCGGGGGGCGAACTAACCGACAACCTCTTTGCCAATAATGCCCCTGATTGCCTTTGTTTATCCAAAAATGCATCAGGCAATATTTACAGTTTATTGTCTCGGATATTTTCCAGTCTCGATGGAATTTTCGCACCTGAAATACGCTTTCCACTACACGAATCCATCGCGCTTATTTGCCCACTTGTTTGCTCAAAATACTGAAAATATTCTAAGAAAAATACAGGTTTTTCCTGTTTTTTTACATACTGTTTGTGCGCAATGCTGTGAATCACGGAATACGTAGAAAACAAAACAAAATTACATTTATGTTGTGTAGCGCGCATGAAAAGGCGTCCAATATGGCGCAAAAAGACGCAGGCGTCTAAAGTTTTATCTGGTTGGTAACATTGATTAGTAGAACCACTGTTGCCAATCATCCAACACGAAATAACGTTGCAGTAATATCAACGACCCGTTATTTTAAATGTCTTTGTGTTTCATCAGTGAATGAAAAAGGATAAAACAAACGAGATACAATTTCAATATGTATTAGGGAAAAAGCAAGAATTAAAATATTGACATGTCCTATTTGACATTTATATTTTGTGTTTCGTGTGGTTCAACATATGTTTCTAAACTAACGTACTTTTGCTATACAGAATTTAATCATCAAAATCACTTTATAACTAACTAAGTAGTGCTATTGTATATTTAGTTATAAAAAAATTGTATTTTGAATAGCCCAGTGCTGGGAATGTCTCAGCGGTAAGAAAAAACATTTAATCCTCGTGGTTCGTACGAAAATCACAAAAACGTGGATCTATTCCGAGAGTAACAAAACATTTTATTGGCATGTTTCGTAAGCGATTGGTTAGGATCCCGTTAGATGGCAGGAGTGTTGATTTGACACCGACCTCTAGCGGCAAATCTATAAAACTTTTACTAAAAATGATTTTTCGAAATTTGTATACACTCGAATATAATTATTTTATTTCCTTTTTGTGATCTGATGTTAATTGACAGATCGCGTAGAATCTCATAAGTATAACGTAACTTATTTCTTCTAAATAAATATGTAACTTCAATTTATAAAAAAATATATATATATACATTTAAATAGTTTATTCGCTCTATGCTATTAAATAATACACTTATTTTTCAAATCTTAATAAAAAAGTTAAGCAAAATTAAATAGATATGTAAATAATGAGCTCAAATGTTAATAACTCTGGACAGCTTTTGTACACGTTGTAGCAAAAAGTCTCCCTGCTTTATCACAGAGTTGAACTGGGCGTTTTTCAAATCGGGACGGTTTGTTTCCACAATACCTCCGACCCTATCAATCTTACAATGAAGTCGACCAGAAGCTATAAATGTTGATAATTCCCTAAAAAAAACAAAATAAAATGTTATCATACATCTCTCAAGTGAAGTTTGTTTGTCCATATTTTATTTTGAAACTTACTCATCAATAAATGGTATCGTAACACCAAATGCTTCTGCCATATACTGAAGAGTTAAACTTCTGTAAGATTCCAAAAGTTGTGTGTAAGCTTGAATCTTCATTTCTCGAACATAATATCTATAATGTGGGTTTAAGAAATAGTCTTTACGCAAGATCTCTTCAACCCGAGCTAAAAGAAATAAAAAAACACCTTAAAACTAGTTCAAAATCTTATTTTTTACAAGTTATTAGTGCTCATACCTACCAAGATTAGTGAAAAAATCAGCATATTGACAGTTGTATAGGGAAAACAGATAGTCTTTTACGAAAGGCTCGGAATGTAGCACTTCCAAAATTTCAGAACCTTTGACAACCTAAAAAAAATTTAAAATAGAAAAACCTTTCCTTTAAATTATTTTTTGTCCTAGTTAACTAACCTTATCCCTCAACTGATTTCTAGGCAAACTTATAATGGATGTGTATACAGTATATCGTACAAATGCCTTATAATCCATAAGTTCATATGAAGTGAATGTACTGACTGTATCCAAAAATAAATTGGCGGCAGTCTTAAAGTCCCTTACTGCCATGCAATATGCTCCTTGATAGACCTTTAAACGATTACGTCTGTCCCAATCCCCACCCTCCTCAATAAGGCTAAAATAATTATAAATTGAAAAAAAACCTGATGCAAAAATATAAACATCTTAAAACTTACGTTTTGGCTTTATCAATATTTCTAGTAATTATATCATGATCCATGAAAAATAATCCAATTCTGATCAAATGGAAAATAATGTCTAATCTATGTCCCAATGAAACGGTTTTGTCATATGTTTGTCTAAATGTGGTGACAGCGTTTTCTTTGTCACCTATCCGACTATAAAATTCTGCTTTCCTTAAGTAGGCCTCCCTGACTTCCATTTCACCAAGGTTCTTTTCGGCATCTTCAATGGCTTCGTTTAATTTCTTTACTTGTTCTTCATTCTTGGCTTGTAATGTTTTAAGAAGTTTGTCGTCAAGCTTCCAGCCTGCATCTTGACAAATCAGTTGGTACCATGGTGCCATATCTATGAGAGATGTTTTAGAAAAGGGGGGTCAAGAACTGAGGTTAGGATATATTTCATGACAAACAATATTACATAAATAAAAAAGGGAACAGAATTGAATACGATCTAAAATTATTGATCAAATACTTAGCTTACTTACCATCTTTCTTTATAGCTTCAGTTATTCTTAAGTGAACTGCTTGGTCAGTTCTGTATTCGGGCAAACTCAGTAAAAATTTATAATGGGTAAGTTCTAAGTCTGGATTTTTCTCCAAACCTTGATCTTCCAAGTTTTCGATAGGCATTTTGAGTTTCTTTTATTAATGAAAATCGTCGGAAAACACTGAAAATACCGCACAACACGGTGACAAGCAAATTTTCTTAAGCTGTCGATCTGTCGATTGTCTGAAGACTCTGAAGTCTGAAGTGTGAATTGTCTCTAATGTCTAAAGATTTTATTTATGGTTGGTAGTGTACTTGTAGTATCCAATTATCCTTTGTGCTATAGCTGAAAGAATTACACGCTTTTGCACACTCATTTAACTTGCATTTAACGCACCTCATTTAACTTGGTGAGTTGGTTCCAGTTTTTTAGCATCACAAGCGGGCTGAAGCTACGTCTCTCCTCAGTCCTCTGTTATCACAGAGGTAGGAGGAGGTAAGTTGACACCGTTCACCCAACAACAGCTATAAACTTGTTTTCACAAAAGCGTGTAATTTCACAAATTCAGATTGGCAACACTGGTAGAGATACACAACATATTATTATGTGAGGTTATGTAAATTATTTTACTTTGCTTTGCAGTAGATCCACTTTGCAGAACTTGAAGGAAAGAAAAGGCCAAGAGTCCCAGGAGTGGCCAGGAGCTCATATCATAATTTATAGCTTCGTACAATGAATCCATCAGGAATCAATAGAAAAATAGAGTGCTCAAATTTGCTTCATGATTATCTAGGTACTTTTCCATAATATAGTAAACAAGAGGGTCAGAAAAACATTTGCTTTAAAGGTAGGTACTTTATGATATTAAATCTATTTTTCAGGCTTGACCGGTTATAAGGGTAAAAAAAAATATGCATTTTACACACAATATATTTATTCGGGTAGGTATACATATTGGTACAAATATCGTTGCAATGAATATTGAATTACACACTGGAGCATAATAGCTCACATACATTACTTTTTTATCTAGTGTAAGTGTAATATTGATCCCTATATTTATATTCTATACTAGCTATGATTAACCAGTTGGTTAATAAGCACCAATATAAAAGAAACGCTATTTTTTTTTAAAAGTTGTCACCAAAAATTAATATACCAAATATACTATCATAGCAAGTGACACATCCCCTCCATTTCTTTTGAATATCTTTTTTTATTAATATTTTTATGACTCTCATCAATAATGGGGTATTTACATTTGACGTGATTCTAAATTGGAAAATAAAGGCCCCTTTATGAATGAATGTTATATCCGTTATATTAATAGTATTTGGTTTCGCAATAGGCATAAATTTTGGCAGGCAGTCTTAAAATGCCTTTAAAGACGATAAATATGCGACAATTAATTAAATTTCCATAATTGCGGTCAACTAAATGGACAATAATTCTATTTACATTTTATGGATAAGTTTTAGGCCGGTAATTGTTTAGTATAAGCTATAACGGTTTAAATACTAAAAATAAATAAATAAGCATTTTCAAGCTTGCAGAAAAAGTTCTAAATTTGTTTAGTTTAAGTACTTAGGTGAAAGCGACATTTAAAACAGGTGTTTTAACTCATAGATCCAATATCATATTTAACCATTAAATATCTTGCAAGAACTTTCCTCATTAGAGGTAGGAAACATTTTCCCTCTCTTTTCCTGTGTCTATGTAGAGTAGAGGATATTTCAATTTGCGATATTCAGGAAGTTAAATATGATTGGTTGATTCTTGTTTTGTCGATTAACTGTTTCGTCGACTAGATACGTTTTGATACCCTTTCGTCGGCCGAGGCCTAAATCATTTTTAACCTTTCTCGGTTTGTGTTTAAGGTTCCGAACTGAAGATCCAATTATATGGGATGTTGTTGAGTTATCGCAGGAGACACCAATATATATTTTAAAAGACCAGTAGACAAAACTAGAAATTTTAGTCAACAAAATGGCAATCGACAAAACAGTAATAAATTGGTTAAAAAAGTTACAATAAATCAGTCTTTAGGCTTATTTACAATTCATTTCGTTCACATTTCTCAATTTTTCAGGACCCCTTAAAGATAATATCATATAATATAGATAGAAATTACATAAATAAAAGAAACTACATTTTAAAATTAATCATAATTGATATAGATAATTATCTATATGGTCCTTTTCATCCATTTCAGTCTAAAATCCATTCCACATTGCAGATAAATGCTATATTTTTAATTTAGAAATACCCTTTTCAAGATACATTACATTGAATAAATTATTAGAAAGTCTGAAATATAGGCACCACTAGGAAAAGGCGGACTGATATGACTGAAATCTAAGGATAAGTCCTATCTACCAAGTTTGGTCTAAGAAATACTTTAAATATTCGATTTAACCCAATAAATTTTAATACCATCTATATTTTGCAAGGTTTTTCATAATTCAAATAGTGTATATTTTCGTATTAAATTCAAAGTCAATATATACCTAGATTCCGTATGATACACAAAACCTTAAGCTACTACTCCTATGGGAGAATAAGTCACGGCGACCCGGACAAATTCACTTGTATGTATTTGTTATTCAATCACAACCTTTAATATGCCAGGGAAGTAGTAGTTTTGTCTAATTTGATCGATAAGATGTACTTTAATAATTACATTACTTTCCTATTCTTACAGCAAACGAATCTTATTAGAAAAAGAGTCTAAGATTTTATTAGTACCTGTTTACTATAGGATGTTTGGTTTATTTAAGACGAATATCTAAAGTATATAAGTTATATCGTACAAAAAATTAAGGTGACGATTTTACATCTATATTTACTTACACCTAAACAGTCATTAGTTAATACGGGTTGGGCTAGTCTCTTAACTACTTAAAAGAACAAGGTGGTGGTTCTATAGATAAAAAAATTATAATTTCCTTAGACTCGAGTTATTTTATGAATTATAAATACAACAGTTAATATTGAGCATGTTTTCTATTTTTACACTACCTAATTTTAAACATTCAAAACTTGTAATTACTTATACCGGGTCCTGCATTAGTGCGTCGGGCATCCATAGCGTCCTTATTTACAACAGTAAAAAAAAGTTTATACAAAAGTTGTAGGATGTGGGTTGATGCATATTTTAAAAATATTTGTAAATATGCAGGTTGGTCCAAAAAAGTGTGACGTCATAAAATATATTTTCTTTAAATGACACACCCTGTATTTTTTGGCACATTTAGGTTCCTTTTGGTGTTCTCTCTTATGTGCAAAAATATTTTTTTATTTGCTTCGATATTTTAGGAGCAATAAATAAAAAAAGATAAAAAGATCGCTTTGCACGCTTGGAACAATTAGATTAAGAAACTTGTTAGATCTGTTTTGTTCCTGCTAACTTGTGTGAACAGTAATGCTAGAGGTCTAATAATACTCTGACAATAAACAGGTTTTTCTTATTTTATACAGGGTGTTCAAAATTTGGTTACAAAAATGGCAACTTTCAAATCAGTTTTTCTTAGTATTTTTAAATGGCACACCCTGTATTTCATTTCATTATTTAATGCAGCATTTAATTACAAGCATATTTTGTTATACCGAATGTATTAAAATTCTCAATGGTTTTAGAGATAATTACCAAAAATCATAAATATCCTCATTAAACTAGTGCAGTGTATTGGGAAATTATCATAGACAGCCATGAATGCCTCAGAATTGAAATATTATCCCAGCAAGCTATGGAAAAGCAATTGGTGCTTTTCAAGAACAAATGATTTTGACATTTCTAGTTCCTTGTAATAATTTTTTATCTCATTTACTTCTTTTCTGGAGTACCTATTAGTTTTTTAAAAATGAAGTTTTCAAGGGAAGAGTTAATTGATATGGTATTTGTGTTGGGGAATTGTGACAAAAATTGTTTACTGGCCAGTAGAGTTTACGCGACTAAGTTTCCGGAAAGGCGTCATCCAGATCCCCTAAGCTTTACTAGATTGCTCGAGCGTTTTATCGAGACAGTGTGGACTATGAAAAGGAAGAAAGAACCAAACCGGCTACAAATGAGGAAAATCAACTAGCAGTTTTGTTAAGAGTTACTGAAAATCCAAACATAAGTCAGGCACGCGTGGGAGAAGAGGTTGAAATTAGTGAAAGGGCAGTACAGCGAATTTTAAAAATGCATCGTTATCATGCATATAATATTAAGCTACACCAGACTATGAGTGAAAATGACTTTCAGTGCAGGGTACAATTTTGCGAGTGGGCTCGAACACGTCTTCAAGAAAATCCACTTTTTTTATTTCGGTGTTGAGGCGACATTTCACAACAATGGATTGGACCCGAAAATCCACGCATCTTTCGTGAAATGGACTAACACATCGTTGGTCGATAAATGTTTGGGGAGGAGTGATTGATGGTAATGTGATCATTTTTTTGACGGCCACCTTACTGGTCAAATTTATCTTGAATTCTTGAGAAACGATTTACCTGTATTACTTGCTAATTTACCACCAAATCTGCTGGCACAAATGTGGTTCCAACAAGATGGAACTCCAGCCCATTATGCGCAACAGGTCAGAGCAGAGTTAGATAATACGCACGGAAATCGCTGGATTGGAAGAGGAGGGCCAGTTCGATGGCCTCCGAGGTCGCCCGACTTAACCAAATTAGATTTTTTTCTGTGGGGGTATGTAAAAGATCTAGTTTATAAGGAACGGCCAACTACCGAGGAGAACATGCGGCAAAGAATAATTAACGCATTTGCGACAGTTACACCAGCGATGCTGGGCGATGTGGATAGGAGTTTACAAGTAAGAATAAACAAATGTTTGCAGCAAAATGGAAGACATTTTGTGAACATTTGTTAAAATGAATTGCCAATAGTTTCTGTTAAAGTCTGTAAAGTGATAAATAAACACCTACGTCTTGTTTTTCCATGGCTGTCTATGATATTTTCCCAATACTTTTTTAGTTTAATGATTATATTTATGGTTTTTGGTAAATATCTCTAAAACCATTGAAAATTTTAATACATTCGTTATAACAAAATATGCTTGTAATTAAATTCTGCATTAAATAATGAAATAAAATACAGGGTGTGCCATTTAAAAATAATAAGAAAAACTGATTTGAAAGTTGCCATTTTGGTAACCAAATTTTTTATACCCTGTAGAAAATATGAAAAACCTGTTTATTGTCAGAGTATTATTAGACCTCTAGCATTACTGTTCACACTATTTAGCTGCACTAACATAGGTTTGACAAGATTTTTATTCTAATTTTTCCAAGCGTGCAAAACGATCTTTTTATTTTTTTTTATTTATTGCTCCTAAAATATCGAAGCAAATAAAAAAATATTTTTGTACATAAGGGAGAACACCAAAAGGAACCTAAATGTGCCAAAAAAATATATTTTATGACGTCACCCTTTTTTGGACCACCCTGTATATTTACAAATATTTTTAAAATATGCATCAACCCACATCCTACAACTTTTGTATTAAACTTTTTTTTCTACTGTTGTAAATAAGGACGCTATGAATGCAGGACCCGGTATGTATAGGCTTACTAATCGTTCCTGTGTTCGGTGGGAACCTGCTCGTATATTTTCGGTTTAATACTTTAAACTGGATGAATATTTAAAAAATTCACCATTTGGTACTTGTTGGCAGAACCAAAGGGCCCTGTTTGAGAGATTAGACATGGATAAAAGTTTCAGTTGCTGGAACTTTTAATAGGAAGAGAAAAATGTCAGCTAACCACAACAGGTCTTCGAATCAGTATGCTGGAGACATGGAATTGCAAATTTTGAATATGTCATTAAATTTATCTGAAATTAAGCAATTTAATCATCTAATACAAGAGAAATAACTATATATTATAAGCCAGGTTAAACAATAGCAGATTTTGCCAATTTATTTTACTACTTACCAAGCACATATTTAAAAAAAAACTTTGTCCAACCTTACATATGCTAGCTTAAATAATTGACTTTTGACCTGCATCCTTATTTAATTTATACTATATACTATATATAGTATTTTTTTGTAATAATTCTACAGCAGGGAAAGTTATGGGATATTTTCACCTTAATTTAAAGCTTCTATAGAGTAGTAAAAAAAGTTTGCAGCAACTAGAAAACGTTTTTGTTATTAGTATTAATACATTTCATTCTCAATAAAAGGTTTGCCAATTCATAAACCTGTACATGCGATAAATAAGATACGAAATTTGAAAAGTCAGAAATATAAAAATTATGAAAAGTTTTTCATTTGCGGTAAACTTTTCTGACGACCCAGTATTATTTAAATATTTATATATTAAAATATACAGAAATGTGAAGGGAGCATTCCAAAAAAGGATAGTACAGGGAGAATTATAAAATACCGCAAATTATTACAATACAGGGGAGCCATTTCCATTGGATGCTGTGAGCGCTTCTGCTGGATTTGTAAACAAAACCGCGTATAAATCACGTGGCAAGTAAATACATACATAGTTGGTCTTATCTAGGACACCCAAGGAATCGCCGTCACTAGTAAGAAACCATTTCAATAACTGCCTTTATATTGTAATAATTATGTGAGTATATAAAATTATTAGAAATTGTACATTTCCAATCAATTCCAAATCAATTTAAAATACATATCTACTATGTTTGTTTCTCTTCGAAGAAGTAGCGTGATCTATTAAGTACACATTTCGCATCACTTTGTTATATATATTTTTTACAATATATTTTTTAACTACCTATTTCTACTTTTACGATTAACACAATCGGGTGGCAATCGCATAAAATCTTATAGCATACAATAAAAAAATCGACACTGTACAAAAACGTATCTACGTATGCATTTGGATTCAAAACTAATAAATACATATTATTTACGAAATATTATGTAAAAAATATCATGTACAAAATATGAAAAAAAAAATACAAACTTTAATAAGTTAAATAAATACGCTATCCCAATTAATTAGGAAATATTCAAAAATGCATTAAGATTTAATAATAAACATGAACTGACATACTGATAATAATAAAATGTTTCTTATGTTTATACACTGCCGAGCATTAAATTAGGGTCCCCCCGTAATTTCAAATTATTTCAGACATTTTCAGTTTATGGTCTCTTTTCCGGTTGCAATAAAGTTGACTATCTTTATTCGATGATTTGTTCGTGATTGCTTGTATAAAGAAAGTTGTTGTTTCGATAAGCGTTTGACAAAAACAGTGCCCCTCACCCAAATTCGTAAACAAACATTATCAGCATATTTTTGGGTTCTGTACTTTTGTCTGTCTATTGCAAATTGTTTGTGTACTGTTGGCATTGTGAAGTGTATTGAAATATCCATAAATCCTGTTGTTGCGGCACGAATTGTGGCCGCTATAGAAGATGGCCGCGGTCAGCGCGTAATTACGAGGAACGTTGGTGTAAGTCTCCCCAGTGTTCAACGAGTATTTCACCGGTACGAAGAGAGTGGTCTGCTCACTCGAAGACCTGCTTCAGGACGAGGGAAAACTACAACAGCTAGAGATGACCGCTTTCCCGTTTCTAGTGCTTTGAGAAACCGGATGGTCACGGCAGTTTCCCTTCGAAATCATCTGCAAGAAGTGAGAAATGTAAACATAAGCGCGTGGACAGGTAGGAGGCGACTTCATGCTGCTGGATTATCTTCCCGAACTAGAGCTACTGGGCCGCCGCTATCCCATGACCACCCGATTGCAAAGTTGAATTTTTCACGAGAATACTCGGTTTGGACAATAGAGGATTGGAGTCGCGTTTTGTTTTCCGATGAATCGCGATTCTGTCTTACGGGCTCAGATAGACGTATCAGAGTGTGGCGACGACAAGGCGAGAGATATGCTCAAGCGTGTATTGCCGAGCGATTTCCGTTTGGTGGAGGATCAGTTATGACATGGGGACGCATATCTTTTGAAGCTCGCACGGAGTTAGTATTTATCCAGAATGGGACGTTGAATGCGCATAGGTACCTGACAGAGGTTCTAGAAGACCATGTTGTACCGTTCATGGTTATTCTTGGACAAGACGCAACCTTTATGCATGATAATGCACGGCCACACACTGCTCCGTTTGTTTCTGCTTATCTTGACGAGAAGTATTTGGCCGGCTCGCAGTCCAGACTTAAATCCTATTGAACATGTTTGGGATGAGATGGGGAAACGTTTACGGAGACATGTGCCGGCCCCCACAAATTCTAGAGAGCTTCGCGACATACTGGTGCAGGAATGGGACAATCTTCCACAGGATGTGATCGATAATCTGATCCGAAGCATGCCTCGTCCTTTGAAAGCCGTTATCACTGCCAGAGGAGGGAATAGTCGCTACTCAAGTCCTTACAATTTCTTTTGTTTGAACTATCAAATTAAAATATTCATTTTCATTACTTTCAATAAATAATAAAAACAAAACAAACATATTTTTTACAAGCAATCATCAGAAAATCATCGCCTGACGTTAGTAAACTTCGTGACAACCGGAAAACAAACCAATGGACTAACAATGTCTGAAATAATTTGAAATTACGGGGTGACCCTAATTTAATGCTCGGCAGTGTATATTAACGCACATGTATTGACTTCCGACAATTAAACAATATACTCAAGGGGAAAGAATTTCCTTTACCTTATCTTCTGGCTTAGTTTCCTTAACGACAATTATTAATGTATTGACTGATCAAAACAAGATATAATTTCTTTTGCCCTATATTTGGCTTCGTCTTATCACACATTTTTACCTTACTTAAGATGAAAGGGCCATTTAAAAGTTAGAAAATACCACTACACATTTAAACATAAAATTTTGAAAATAATTGTAAAGTAAGACAATCATCGATTGTTAAATGAAATCAAATGAGCGGTAGGTATACACGGATATCAAAATATTTTCTCGGAACATGAGTCTTTAACATATATCACTCATGATAAGATCTTCCGAATGTAACTCTCAGCTCTCCATGTTCGCGCCGTCGAAAATGATGGCACCGTTGACAGCGTCGTGAACCTGGCATTTGTCGTCCGGAATGAAAATCTGGCATACGTGACCGTTCTCCAGGATCTGCGTCTTGTGCAGCTCGCACTCTTCTGGCGGATCCAATTCGCCGTGGTCGCCCATAATCACGGCACCGTTCTTCTCGCATAAGGCATGATGTCAGGGGTTCAGGACGTCTCTTTCGGATACCTCTACGAGCGGCCAGTCGCTCTCTGGACTCGAGGACCGGTCCCCAGGTGACGAGTTTCCCCCTTCTTCTCCGGAAGACATGTCCACGACGACCACGCCTCCGTCGCGGGGGTCTCGAGGCCCTCCATGATTCGGAGGGCCTCTGGGCGGGGGTCAGGCGGTCGCCACTAAACCAGTTTCTGGATCGGGAGACCAGCAATTGTCCGAGAGCCAACAGCCGATGACTACGGTCACTACTCCAATAAGAAGGGCTAGAATGATGTAAACTTCGGCGTTTCCTAAAAAAGGAAAAAAAGGTTAATTTCTCGAGACATAAGCTTAGTGTTGGGAAAACCGATGATTTTAATAATCGGGTACTTGATACTCGAGCGATTTTAATAATCGAGTGAATCGCTCGAGCGGTTGATCACTTGAAATTTTTATGACGTAAAAGAATGTGTTGATAAAACACCAGGGTTTGTTTTTGTAAGTTTTAGCAGTTTAGTCTAAAGTTTTTATTAAAGAAGAAGAGTTGATTCTGAATTTATCGCCGCTGGCTAGCCAGTCAAAACAAAACCCATGTCGAGATGAATTCACTAAGGGATTTGGCATACTTTTATGCACCTTCTCGTTTATGTGCCTTTAACAAAGACGTATGTCGTATCAGCCTTCTGAGCGTCAAACTGGAACGTCGCCTATCGGCCCATTTCGGGTGGCGCGCGGCGTCGAGCGAATATCGGGTATCAAGTGAAAGGCAACGATTCGATTTTTCGCTTGAATTTATAACTAGAGTAGTCGAGCGAAAAACTGCTCGAATATACGAGCAGTTTTTTACCTCGAGTGATCACACTACCAAGAAGCACATTTCGGTCGGCGCGAATTTATAACTCTAGCAGTTTTTTAATAATCGAGCGATGTCGGTTATTTCAATAATCGAGTACTCAAGCGGTTTTTCGCTCGAGCGATCACAACGCTACACATTTTGACGTGATTCGTTTGTTTTTTTATAGACATTTGTCAAAGATATGACGACATCGATCTTTTTTTAAATAGAAACATACAGCTTGCGATACATCATTTGAAAGCTAATATCTCGTACAGTCTGCTCATAAATTTCAGCGCGATTCTGTCAAGCTATTTCAAAATGGCGACTGTTAAACGTTTTTAATAATCTCTATTTATAAGCGGAAATGATAAATCATATCATCATATCTCCACATCATAACAATATCAAGAGATGATCAAACACAAGCACTATAGGAAAAATCCTTTAGGGCACTCTGGGAGTGGTGCGTGTGCGCAAAAAGCGATTCACGTTGGTTTTGAATCGTTGGAGGTTATATTCGTTGGGAAAAACGACCTCGGGAAGGTCGTTCCATAAGGATGAAGTCCTCCAGATGAAAGAATTTTTGAATAATGAAGTTCGAGGAGTACTAAGCCTAACCACATATGGATGGGAGGCAGCGGTTCGTCGTGTATTTCTGATATTCGCCGCTTTGGGCGGGTTTGCCGAGCACTTTATATGAAAATATCTGTCAAAGAGAGTCAAATCCCCAACCTAGTAATAGAAATAGTAATAGAAACTTTTACTTTTTTTTTGGCATACGGGAGTTTCCCGTTCTTGATTAAAAGTAAGCATTTGTTACATAAATAACTATTATTGTGAAGTAACAATAAAAAAATTAATATACGTTGCCGTCGCTTTCCTTTTACTTACTAATCTTCTGAGTAATCTTTATAACCTTTTCATATACGTTTTATGACATGACATATGACCATAATAGTAACTTATACGACCTTAAGTCATAAGACCCTTAATACGACAATAATAATAAAACCGGCGGATTTGATCTCATAGTTCTAGCGTTTTCTTTATTGTCCTCAGAAATTGCGTGTTAAAATCCTTGAAATGATAAAGACTCGATCTCTGTCTAAAATACAGCGAGGAAAAAAGCGAAAGCGTCGTTAGGAATATTATGATGAGCGTGGTTTTTGAGGCACCTAATTACCTAAGCAATTAGGGACTATTCATTATGGTAATAAGGATCTTGGATATGATCACAATGGCCTGAATCGCATTAAGAATTCGACGCTTGCATCTAAAGAATGTTGAATTTCTTTTTGTGGCAAGAAAAAATATCACGTAAATCTCGAATGCTTGCTAAAGTCGGTACGGTGTATGAAGTCCGCTATGCAATAAAACCTCACGAGCAGGGTAGATAAATTATATTTTACGTATTTTCTAAATAAAATAATTTAAAGTAAATAAAAAAATTAGAATAGGTAAAGAAAAATAATTATTTTTTAGCTTTTATAGTATTTAGGCAAATTAGTTTTACGAATTCTTTTTTTATAAAGTTTTGGTTCTAAAAAGAATCGATGTCGCCATCTTTTTGAAACATTATTGGATAGCTCGCAAAGCACTCTCCTGTTGTTCGTTTTTTTATATTTGAAGCCCGCAGCTCTTTTAAAATGATGGACAAACTGGTAGTTCCAATATCGCAAAGTTCTTTCTTCTTTATCTCTTCAAGAATAGCTTTGAGGGTAACATATTCCTTGGCTTTATACATATCATAAACAATATTCCTAATCGATTTTATCCCATGGGATAAATCAAAGGTTTTAGAATGGAGTCGAACCCTTTTATATGGTCTGTCCAATTCCTCTTCACTCTTTTTCGAAGTCTTCTTAAGGTCTTATCTGAAATGCCGCAAGCATCAGACGTTCGTTTTTGCACTGCCAAAACCGACACTAACGGGCCCGAGTTATCTTTTTCTAAGTGAAATAACGTTCCACTTATAATACCAAACGGCGTTCACCTGAAGATAAACACCTTCTAGGCGTTGTGAACATTTTCCATAACTTTGCTTTAATTCACACACAATGAGAAACAAACTAGAAGCAAAAAGCATAACTACTTATTTAAAATAGAACATACCATCCTGCACTTGAGCAAATTTTAATTATTTGTTGAAAAATTATATAGATTTAACTATAATGATCCCAAAATAACTAAATTCTAGGAAAAAGTACCTGAGAACATCTTTAACTTATTGACGCAAAATCTTTTCATTTGATAAATAAAAAAAACTATGAGTGAAAAATAAACTAAACTGCTGGCCATTTGCTTTCGAGCAAGAAAAATTTCGCCTAATTTTAAAAGTTAATATTTTCTGAACCAGATATGACATCGATCTCCGGTTTTTAATGGTTGATAGATTTGTCCCTTAGGAAACAATTGCCAAAGTTGGATTGTCTTAAACTGTCAGGAAATTTTATATACAGGGTGTTAAAGAGGACGATGATTTTTGCTAAAATTTCAATAGCATGTAACTTTCACAATAATATTTTTAAATATTATCACTGTACGTCAATTGAATCACTGGTTCATAGCAAAGAAAGTAATGTGTCAAATTTTTGATACCTGCTATATTTTAAGAGATTCTGATTTTTTTGAAAAACTTTTTTTCAACTTTTTGTTAGCTAGATTCCACTGTGCGTTGTATCGTGCAAACTTTGCAAGGGATTATTATACCTTATAAAAAGCTTGTTTATGTTCAGTAACAACAATTGTACCTACATGTTGTGATGTGCAGTGGCGTACTTATAATCACTTATATGTCTATGCTTTATGAGTATCTCACAATTTTTTTGTATTGGAAAGTACTCGCCCCTAGATTAGGCAAGTTTTTCCTTATTTTTTTAGTTTTTCATATCGCGCTACAGGTATATTATACAGTGTCTACAAAATTTTAAAAAAGATAATTTTTTTATTTAATTGTTTAAAAAAATTTATTTATTAATTTCTAACTTTCTAACATATGGTTAGGTTTGTTGCTAAACGCATTAGCATGGCTGACTTGATATTGTTTTTTTTTTCGTGATAATCTCGATTCAAATTAATACACTCGGATGGACGGGGTTTGGTTTGACGGCAGCTAGTGATATTTAATATTAAAGTGCCTTTCAATGTAAGTTTAATTTTAGGAATAGTGTCGTGTTAGAAAGTTAGAAATTAATAAATAAATTTTTTTAAACAATTAAATAAAAAAATTATCTTTTTTAAAATTTTGTAGACACTGTATAATATACTTGTAGCGCGATATGAAAAACTAAAAATTAAGGAAAAACTTGCCTAATCTAGGAGCGAGTACTTTCCAATACAAGAAAATTGTGATATACTCATAAAGCATAGACATATAAGTGATTATAAGTACGCCACTGCACATCACAACATTTAGGTACAATTGTTGTTACTGAACATAAACAAGCTTTTCATAAGGTATAATAATCACTTGCAAAGTTTGCACGATACAAAGCACAGTGGGATCTAGCTAACAAAAAGTTGAAAAAAAGCAAAGTTTTTCAAACAAATCGGTATCTCTTAAAATATAGCAGATATAAAAAATTTGACAGATTACTTTCTTTGCTATGAACCAGTGATTCAATTGACGTACAGTGATAAAATTTAAAAATATTATTGTGAAAGTTACATGCTATTGAAATTGGAGCAAAAATCATCGTCCTCTTTAACACCCTGTATATAAAATTTTCTGACAGTTTAAGACAATCCAACTTTGGCAATTGTTTCCTAAGGGACAAATCTATCAACCATTAAAAACCGGAGATCGATGTCATATCTGGTTCATAAAATATTAACTTTTAAATTTAGGCGAAATTTTTCTTGCTCGAAAGCAAATGGCCAGCAGTTTAGATAAAAATATTTATCGCGGTACATAATTCTAAGATAATTTTGTTTTGGAACCGTTGATTTTGCTCAGCCGACTAAAGTGAACCAGTGGAATGTTCGGTACGATCAAGTATAGCGAAGGTATTGTTAACTTAACCGTCTTACTTTTTAACAACCTTTAATGATTTAATCCGATATCGGACTTCATAAAACGAACAGACTTTAGTCGCCTTATTTAATAAGAAATGAAAAATATAAAATTCGGGATTCATTATGTTAAAGACATTTTTAAAGAAAATTTACCATACAACAGATGCCATGAGGATTACATCGGCGACAGCCTTGTTTGTCGTTAACCCTGTTGCCCACTATGTTGAGTCAGTTTGTTTTTCCATATTATTAATGTTAAATTTCTAAAACTTTGTACATGCATTCACTTCCCACGTCGGCTTCCGGTAATAATTACATAATTTATTATCGTAAAAGTTTCAGACAGTTCTAACCTGTCCACAAAGGCTGTTTGTGTATAAACAGAGACGGCACCCGCCTCGAGCATTTTATAGAGTACATATGAAGGTTTAGATGTCCCTAGAGTGTAGGGAAAGGTAGTGCAAAGCGGAGTACCTACAAACACGCAACGAAAAGCTATGCTTTATCCATACACCATATAACTGAGACAATAAATACACAATTTAAACGTGCCCAATGAGCACTTACAAATAAAAGACAGGTCTTACTGAAAATCTTATAAGCTGTCGACAAAGTATAATTAAAATTATATTATTTATGTCTCATAATGTCGATTTGAAAAAGTCCCGCCCTTGATATCTCGCTTGCAGTAAAAAATATTAAGAATCGAGTTTGTTGGGGGACGTGTTTAAAGAATATTCGCAGCCTTGGTGGTTTAACCCCCTGGAGATGTTACCCATGATACAACAAGACAAGGTAAGATATCTAACCGTTCCAATTTCGTCTGCCGTGCGCAGTGACGTCACCTGTAGAGTAATTTCTAAATCTGTTATGGAGGGTTACATTGCTGTCATTGTTTTAAACTCCTTTTTGAAAGTATTGAAAGGTTTTACGCATGTAATGATGTATGAAATGAAATAATAATATATGGCAAGTATTTACGTATATTAATTTCATAGAAATATGACACACAAATACCACTAAAAAAAGAAAATAATCCGACAAATTTTGCCCGCCATTTGAGCCGGCCGACGATAGCCGAAGCATGCCGAAAGCTGCTCGGGCACCGCTTCTGGTTTTGAAACAGCGTTGCCAATCGTTTCCAATCGTAATATATCCATTACTATTTTAACAATTCAATTTTTAACATTCTTGTTGTGGGGCTCCCCATACGAAATTTATGTTCAATCTGAAAGTGGCCCCATCTAATAGAAAAGTAACATAACATGTTTTTTTCGTACTCTTTTTACTCGGACGCCGTTTTAATTAAAAGGTTTTACGCATTTAATGGTGTGTTAAATGAAAGAATAATATCCTGGTGTATATTTATTTCATGAACATACAACAAAGATTAAAGCTAAAATACGTGCTGATGTTACCTTAAATTTGTCTTTCCGACAACACAACCGTATCCATTATAATTTTTTGTTTTTATCCGGTTAAGCGGAAAAACCTTATATTTCTATCAAATTTCTTTGCTTGGTTATTCATAGCACAACCGAACACAGCGCACCTCATTTTATGAAAATTCAGATATTTATTTTAATAAACACACAAGACTAAATAAGAAAAAATTCTGGTGAACATAAATTACTGGTGAACTTACAAAATTTCCATAGAAAACTACGGCAACCATGCAGCAGTGTTGCCAGAAATTCTTGATCAAAAGTAATAGGTTGGACGTTTCGAAACCTAATAGAATAGTAAAAAACGGTGTCAGAGTAAAAAGAGTACGAAAAAAAGGTCGTTACTTTCCTATGAAATGGGGGTCATCTTCAGATTGAACATTAAAATAGTAATGGATATATTACAATTGTAAACGACTGGCAACGCTGTTTCAAAACCAGAAGCCGTCGCCCAGCAGCTGTCGGTATGCTTCGGCTATCGTCGACCGGCTCAAATGGCGGCAAAAATTTGTCGGAATGTTTTCTTTTTTAGTGTGTCATATTTCTATGAAATTAATATACGTAAATACTTGCCATATATTATTCTTTCATTTCATATACCATTACATGCGTAAAACCTTTTAATAACTTCAAAAAAGAGTTAGAAACACTGACAGCAATGTAATCCTCCATACGAGATTTAAAAATTACTCGCCGGTGACGTCACCAGCCACGCCCAAACCCGACGTGCAATCATACCTGCTTACATTATTTATACCATGCATGTTACCATTGTTACTCGTCGAGTAGAATTAATGATTAGTGGTAGTCACTTCCAGGTTCCTAATTCTTTACCAGGGGGTAAAGTCGCCTGGTGGAAAGAGATTTAAACGGCCTGTAAAATGATGTGACGCTTCCCATTTAAGATTTCCCCTCTCCGGAGGGTTAACCCTTAACCGGTGATCATAATTTAAATTACATAAATGGTGACCATAAGTATGATAGAGGATAAAATTGTTTAGATTTAGGTCGCTACAGTGAAAAAAATACTGCTGCCTCGTTTTGCTCAACTTTTCCCTACAGGCTCGATGGGAAACAAAACCGCGAATTTTAGGCGGAAAGTGACCTGGTGAAATATTAAATTTCAAGTCTAGAGTTCGGCGTTTTGTTTTATTAAACAGGTCAGATGAAGAAGTCTGGGGTAAAACTATAAAAGACAGAGATAAAAACGATGCAGAACCTTAACTTATAGTTTAATCGACAGCGCGATCTTCTAGAGCCGTATGGCTTGAGTTTGAAATTGTGTATCGCCCGAGTAGACTACCATACTTGTTCTAAGTACTATTTATCAAGAACATACAACGTGTCCAAGATAAGGAGGGCCAGTACAGGGATCTCGGAAACCGTAAAAGATACGAAGTCGGTTGAATGGAGGTAAAGTTGCGCATTTACGTGCCGTTTAGAAAGTTTTAAAATTCTGAGTAGTTCCAGAGATATCCGCAAAAAAACGAAATTCTGAAAAATTGTTTTTTTGTTTTCCTGGGTTTTTTTGAGATCGAATTCTAAAGTAAATTGTACTTTTACATTGCCACTTTTTCCGCTCTATCTAACAAACCCGAAAAACGAAATTCTGAAAAATTGTTTTTTTGTTTTCCTGGTTTATTTTGAGATCGAATTCTAAAGTAAATTGCACTTTTACATTGCCACTTTTTCCGCTCTAACTAACAAACCCGAACAAACCCGAACAAACCCAAGATAAGGAGGGCCAGTACAGGGATCTCGGAAACCGTAAGAGATACGAAGTCGTTTAAATGGAGGTAAAGTTGCGCATTTACGTGCCTAATAATGTGCCGTTTAGAAAGTTTTAAAATTCCGAGTAGTTCCAGAGATATCCGCAAAAAAACGAAATTCTGAAAAATTGTTTTATTGTTTTCCTGGTTTTTTTTTTTAGATCGAATTCTAAAGTAAATTGCACTTTTACATTGCCACTTTTTCCGCTCTATCTAACAGCGTTAATTGTTTTGTAATCCGACGAGTCGTCTTCGAAGGGCCATTATCAACTTTCTTTTTTTAAATACGGTCCTGTTTTCCTGATATTGGAATTTGAGAGCTTTTTTCTTCCGAATGCAACGATGTATGACACAGTGTGGTTTAATGACGTTGCGAGGGGTGAACAACATCAGGATATTTTGGGATACGGCCCTGTATTTCTCCTAATTTTATAAATAATATCTCATAAGTAAGCTCTAAATTTTTTACTTATGTTGGACTAGTTCAATAAATAACAACTAATTTAATAATAAACCACAAATAAGTGAACAAAGAAACATACCAAAACAGAAATACAACGATCAACGAAAAAGTAAGGAACTACATAATCAGGTGTTGTGAAACACCATGGCCAGCACGTTCGCCTGATATGACACCGTTAGATTTTTCCTCTGGGGGGTATGTCGAGAATTATGTTTATAAACATAACTTCGAAACAACAGACGAACTTAGGAGGCTGGTGCTTCAAGATTTTCAAAGTATTACGCCAGAAATGATGTCAAATGTTTTAGAATCGACAGTTAGAAGATGTTATTTGTGGTTAGAAAATAACGGAAATCATTTTACACACTTGATTATGTAGTTCCTTACTTTTTTCGTTGTTTGTTTTATTACTGTTTTGGTATGTTTTTGTTCACTTATTGGTGTTTATTATTGAATTATTTTTTGTTCAGTTATTTGTGGTTAATATATAAATTATTTGTTATTTATTGAACTAGTCCAACATAAGTAAAACTTTAGAGCTTACTTATGAGATATTATTTATAAAATTAGGAGAAATACATGGCCGTATTCCAAAATTTCCTGATGTTGTTCAAATAACCCTCGAAACGTCATTAAACCATAATGTGTCATACATCGTTGCATGAAAAATAGCTTTCAAATGTCAATATCAGGAAAACAGGACCGTATTTAAAAAAATAAAGTTGATAATGGCCCTTCGAAGACGACTCGTCGGATTACAAAATAATTAACGCTGTTAGATAGAGCGGAAAAAGTGGCAATGTAAAAGTGCAATTTACTTTAGAATTCGATCTCAAAAAAAAACCAGGAAAAAAATAAAACGATTTTTCAGAATTTCGTTTCTTTTCGGATATCTCTGGAACTACTCGGAATTTTAAAACCTTTTAACGGCATATTATTAGGCACGTATATGCGCAACTTTACCTCCATTTAACCGACTTCGTATCTCTTACGGTTTCCGAGATCCCTGTACTGGCCCTCCTTATCTTGGACACGTTGTATATGAATAAAATTCAGACCTAGCATTCCTCTGTGCATAGCGGGCAGTTAACGTCGCACGTTTAGTATGCCACCAAACGGAAAAGAAGATTTAATATACAACAATATTTCTAATATGTTAGGTTTTCGTTAATAATAATTTTGATTTCGCGATCGCTTTAATTAGGTTTTTTGAACAACTACCTGATTGGCTTTACTCGTGCGTAATGAATTGTTGCTCAGGACCAATCACTACCAGTGAATAA